>JAWNOA010000048.1:17885000-20385000 GCA_035046345.1 Drosophila birchii | reverse complement strand
GGCCAACTGACTTGGGAACTATGTCAATTGAGACAGTTAACTGGCTCAAAGGAGTCTACAAGTCTCCCCCCTTACCCTGTTGACAGCCAAACACAATAGTACATAAATTCGTACTGTCACTGTCAGTTACTTTCAGAGGCAAAAGTATAAAAACAACAAATATTCTATATAGTTTGTAATTATGTGGTCGGAGATACTGAGATCGCTGTTCGGACCCAGCAATGTGCCGCACAAGATACAGAAGCTGTTCCAATATCGCTTTTTATTCGCTTCAATACTTGGCTTCTTGGTGGACTATTTGATGCTGGCAATTTTTCTCGGCTTTGAATTATTGGAGGTGAGAAGACCATTGAACTCCCTAGTCAAGGTCCTTCAGTGGACCATGTTTTCGTTATATGCATCTGCCATGATGGTTATAATACGTTGTGGCATGGCAGGATATAGTCTTATATTGTGCCATATACATTATTCGGTTCCAAGATGTTATGGCTCTCGAATGAAAAGAATTACCAACGAGTTTCCCCTATATTTCTCATTGCTCTGCTCGATAATGACAGTGGCAATAGCAAGTAGCTGGCTATATGCATCCTTTGTGGATCCAGGCAAAGAATTTTTTTACCAGTTATTAGGCTGCATATCTGGGATTTTCTATTTTAAAACACATTGCTTGACCCTTGAACGATTCCCATTGCCCATAGTACGTTTGGGTTTGCTAAAATCCATCCTGCGGATGGGGACTTTATTCAGAAGATCTTTACAAGAAGCTTTTCAGCCAAGTTTAGTATTTACCGTGCTTTTCTGGCCGTATATGGAGAGTATATTCAACGGACTACAAATGGTCATAACGGAACCCAGGATATTCCTTAGAGGTTGGCTCGTAAATTTCATAATTCTGGCTAAATTACACATGACCCGAGAGCTTTATAGCCTGATAATGCAGCGTCAATTGCCACTAATAATTGATTTGCGATGTCAGGACAACGAGAGGGATATATGTCTACACAGTCTGACGGAGGAATGGATCAAAAATTTGCTGTGCAAAATGAAACAGCAGCCATTCGATGACAAGAAGCCAAGTTATAGTCTTTCCTTACCCATATCTAGCACACTGGATAGCACTCACCTATATGGCTTTAGGATGCTGGCAGCCCGAGACTTTTATGCAGCAATGTCAGGAGATTTGTGTACCAAATTGTTCACTATCGAGGGCATGAAGAATACCAGTATTTATTGGGATGAATTGCGTGAAGTTTTAGATAAAATAATTCATGATTTTCTAGTCAAAATGGACTCCTGTTTGCATACTGAACCCCGAGCACAGGTCTCTGACTTACTGAAACAAAAAATAGGAATTAGATCCCTAATTCAGCCAAAGAAGAAACGGCCGCAAGTGATATGCTGCTGTCAGCTGAAATGTCAAACACGTTCGACCTATTATACCTTTATTTGTAATATTAGAGACTACCTCAGAGGCCGCTTCCCACGCTTTTCAGGACATTTTTTTCTGCGTTTTCCCTTACTAGCGAATCTGTACTCTGGTCTTTACGAAATCGATAAAATGGCTAAACTCAATCACGTGCTGCAATGTAGTGAGCCTTTGGTATGGATACTTCAAGGACTCGTTTCAATATGTGCCAGATCCTTAAAGGAAGATCAATATGGTATTCTCCAACGAGATCTATCTTGGGTTTTTGAGGTACTTATCAAGGTGGAGGGAAAACTGATGGCCGCCGCCGAAGTTCCAGTTCAAACGGAGCGCGGAAATGGAAAACTCTGCCCCAGCCACAAGCTCCTAATATTGGCCACCAATCGCTGTTTGTTTAGAATGTTAAAGACATTTGGGCCATATCTAGATTTTATTGTGACTCGGCAAACACTCTGGGAAGATTTGGAGCGCAAAATGGAAAATCTAAATGTGTTTCAAGAAAGATTTTAATGTTTTTGTTGTATATTATTTATTAAAATTATTGTTTATTTTATGGTAAAAATATCAGATTTTTGGTTTTAAGATAGAAAGATCGAAAAAGATAAACAAAAAGCTAAACCTTTAATCTGCCTCCCACTCGCTTTATCAATGCTACAAATTGTTCTCTCTTTTTTATTTTTGACGCACTTGCCACGCACTTTCCACTTTTCCTCGCCTTCTCCTCTTTGTTGCTTCTCCTCTCTGTTCTTCCTTATCAATTGTTCATTGTTTGCTGGAGCTATTACCAAGTGGACAAACACACACACTTGCACATAGGCACATGCAGGGAGCACAAAGGAAGAGCCCAAAAGAGAGTGGCGAACAATTGAATTTTCTACTTGTGCTGCTGCTGCTGCTTCTTCTTCCGCCACTTCTTTTCCTTTGACTACTTTTTATTCGGTTTTCTGCTGTTGTAGTGTTTTTTTGTTGTTGTTGGATTCTCCTGATTGCACCTCCCACGCTTATTATTCCCGTCTCCCTCGCGCCTTTGCCTTTCTCGCTTTGATTGCCGTTTGCCTTTGTAAGCGCTTTGTGTGCGAAATAGAAAATGCCAATAATAACAACAAACAGAAAAACGGCGAGCAAAATAGAGAAAATGAAAAGATCTCAACAAGTTTGCCGTTAGTCGAGTTAAGCAGATTTACTCGTTTGAGCATTTTGCGATTGCCATTTTGCAATGATTTATGTGGCAGGGGGGAGGGTGGGGGAAGTGGTACGAGGGAGGAGCACAAACGAGGGGTCGATAGGTCAAAAAGCATAATTGCTCAGTTGCACTTAAAAAGGAACTCCACAAAAGGCTCCCATTCACCCAACAAGGGTTAAAGAGAGCAAGGCGGCGAAGAAGAAGAACCTACGAAATATGAAGGGTTAAAGATACATACATACATATGTATTAGTGATCAAAGTGAATTGGATTCGTGAGTTATACACTCAAAAAAAATGTATTAGCAAGATAATTTTAAAAAGTTTAATATTTTAAACTCACTAACGGCGAACTGCTTGTGGTTTTTATCTTTATCGGCTGGCCGCAAAGTGGAAAAAAAAGGGAAAACCGAAAAAACGGAAAACAGACGGCGGCAATGTTAATTGAAGGGTTTTTGCGGGAAGAAGGGGGAAAGAGAAACGAGGAGTGGTGGCTAGTGAGAAAAACTCCGGTGGAGCAGATAAGCTACACAAATAGCAGAAAATCAACAAAAACACAAAAACAAATTCTGTGGCTTGAACTTCAAAGCACATGGACCGATTGAGAGTCTAAAAAGGATAAGGTGGGGGAAGGAAGATTAATAAACAAGCTACCAAAGGGTAAATAAATAAGCACAAAAAAAACCAAAAATAGCGCACAGCTCGGAAACGGGAGCAAAAGAGAGAGGGCGAGAGTGCCGTGGAGAACCGCAGCTGCTGCGCCGACGCCTGCTGCTCTACGCTCTTCTTCTTCTTCGTAATTTTCGTCATCTCGTTTCTTTTCCTACCTCCTCTCGCTCTCTCCTGCTAGCACTCCTCTTCACAACAAATTAAAGACAATTGCAGCAACAACAACCAGAAATGCTCTTTGACTTTTTACAGCAGCCGAACCAAGCAATAAAAATTGCAGTAACCCCTAATTAAAGTGTAAACTCCATTCTATTAACTTTTACAAGTTCTGAAAAGTGATGGGAAATGTTATTCCTTAATTTAATATGGAATTAAAAAAAATATATACTTTCAGTACAAAAAATTCTTATTTCATTTAATTTTTAACATTATTTTTTTACCGAATTATGTATCGAGGATGGACTGTAGGTTTATCAGCAGCTAAAACATAAATAGAAATGCAGCGGGAGAGCAAATCTCTTGCTCTCGCTTCCTCTCCCGTTTTTTACTTTTTTAGTTTTTGTGTTTACTTTTTTGCGTTCATCGGCTTTTCATCTTAACGGTACTTGGCCAAGGAGGTGCGAATGAAAAGGAGCTAATCCGGTTTATTTTATTTATGCACTTACCTTAGTTTTAATTAGAATAAATCAAAACTTCCAAACATCAGCTTCTTTGCAGGTTTTTTTTATTGATATTAAAAGCGCGGAATTTACAGTTGCGGCTTCCACAGTAGTTGGTGTTGTTTTTTAATCCACGGTCTGCAAACAACAAATAATATATATATTTTTTGCTTATGCTTTTTCCTGAAGTTCGTCGTTAATTGGAAGAGAGAATAAAAAGAAACATGAGGAAGGACAGAAAGAAAAAAAAATTTAACACCATCAGGAAAACTTTTTCATATCCTGCGGGTACAACAACAACAACATAAAGATGAAAAAAAAAACGATGGGAAAGAAGTTTAACAAAAAGTAACAGAAAGTTGCAGAGAGGCGTTGGTTCTGCGAGAAGGGGAAGATAAAGAGAGAAAAATCACACAGAGAGCTGCGCAGGATATTATTTGATTTGTCCATTTAACTTTAATTTAATTTCCACATCGTGCGGGTTCATTTAATATGGCATTTTCTTTATTATTGGTTACTCCGCTTTGTCACTTCATTTCGGTTTTAATTTTTCCACTTCTTCATTCGCGAGCAAGAGTGTGTGAGCGAGCGAGAGGGAGGTGACTCTGTTTGTGTTTCCTACTGCAACTCCATTTGCTTGGCAACTTCTTTCTCTTTCTTCGTACACACACACCAGCAGTCGGCAGCACACACACACACACAGTAACAGTTGGAGTTGAACTTACGCGTCGTCGTTTTGAATTTATATTCTTTTAAATTCAGCTTTTCGCACTTGAACTTTTTCACTTTCGTGCAAAATTGTCTTTTTTCGCTAAGAAGCCGCCGAAAAACGCCGACTGAGGAAAAACACCCACGCTGAAAAACTCCGAATATGCGTCCGGACCGCGCCGATTGTTTTTGTGTTTTGTGTTCAATATTCCACTTTCTTCCTCTTCTCATCATTCGATGGGGAAAATATATACCAGATTACGGTCACACTTACTGTATTTTTCACTGTACCAAATACTGCCTCATTGATAAGATTATGAGAGATATTTCTCTCCCTGCTATTGTTTTTCGTTCTTCAGATCGGAAAATATTTGTTGTATATCATTGCTGCTACTTATTTTGTACTCCTAAACACCTAATAAGATATGTTATTTTTTATTTTAAAAACGAATAATAAAACCAGGGCTGGAAACACGATTAATCGATATATATTTAAAAACCCACTGACGGTTTTTGATATATTTATTTAAAGATTTATATATTAAACTATTTCGATATATTTTTTGGGTAATAACTAATTAAAGACATTTCTAAATATATTAAATTAAATATATATGTATATGAAAACCTAACAAATGGAACTGTTAAATAAGTATTAAATATCGAATATAAAATAATTAAGGAAAAAATAACAAAAAATATATGAACAATTTGACTTATTTAATTCCCAATATGATAAAATCATTAATTTCTTTAATTTAGGCATATAAGCAACATTCCAATTGCAAATACATAAAAACTTCACAGTTCTTTTAAATTAAAGGTAATATAATCTTATATATGTATTTATATATGGAATAAAAACGTTCCCTTACTAAATTATATGTATTTTAATTAACATTATAAAATAGAAATATTTATTTAAAGATTAATATTTTTAACTATTTCTTAATTAACAAATATATATTTTGGGTAATAACTAATTGATAAAATTTTTAAATATATCGCTTATATATATCCAAAGACCCATAAAACTGTGAAATAAGTATTAAGTATCGAACATAAATAATAAAAGAAAAATAAACATAAAACTGATTAATTACAGAAAATATCAATTTATTACATAAAACCATTTGACTTATTTAATTCCCTAAACTACAAAATCTTAAATTTCTTTAGTTTAGCCTTATCGTAAATTCATAAAAATCTTAAATTTTTTTTTTAATCAAAGGTAATTTTGGCTAACTTAATTTAAAAAGTGTTAATTACATTATATTTAAAAGTTTTATTCGTTGATACTATATGTAACTGCTTTTAAATAAAATTCAACATTGTTCCTAATACTTTACACCAAATTAATAATATAAAAGTCTGTATTTTAAAATATTAATATAATTTTTATGGATTTTGTACGATGAAATTGCACCTATTTGAGATTTTTTAGGACTAAATTTTCATCTGGCCACACTGCTTGTAGAAGTACCAACATTTATCTTGTGCGCGAATTTTCCCTGCTCTTGGCTGTAAATTGCCGAAAAGCGGAACCGCGTTAAAAACAGGGATCCGTCGATTGCTCCAACTGCCCCAAGCAACAATCAAGGTTCCAGGAAGCCGCAGGATCGATTTCAAAGGGTTCTTAAGATCTAGCAAAGAACCACAAAATGCAGTCTCACAGCAAAAAACGCGTCTGCTACTACTACGACAGTAAGTTTTAATCAAATATTATGTGCAAGAGCACCGCGAGATGGAAAATAATACCTTAAAGACAACAATAATAGATTGCAAGACTGAATTTCGTTTTTGTCGGCATCCGATCGGCATCAGATAATGGCATTTTCGCAGATTTCAAGTTTTATGTCGACTGTACGCGCGCGTTGTTTCCACAGCGCACTTCTCGTGAACGACCGCAGTGCCGCTGTGTGCGTGTGCGTGTATGTACCTGTAGGTCTCTCTTTCCGCCACCCTATGTTTTTGTTGCTTTTGTTCAGGGCGAAAGTGCGACCACTGCGGTCGTTCGGGCAAAGTGAACTTTTCGAATAGACGCCGTGCCGACAGTGGCCGTAAAATTTATATTTTGCATAGCGTGGCAAAAACTTGTATACTGTTTTTGCAAGTTACTAAAACTTGTGATTTTTGATCCACAGGTGACATTGGCAACTACTACTATGGCCAGGGCCATCCCATGAAGCCACACCGTATACGCATGACCCACAACCTCCTGCTCAACTATGGGCTCTACCGGAAAATGGAGATTTACGTAAGTAATTAATTTTTTTCCTTGACCTTTTGTGACATTTTATTGGTACAAACCAAATGTTATATTTCAGCGACCCCATAAAGCAACCGCCGATGAGATGACCAAGTTCCATTCGGACGAGTACGTCCGGTTCTTGCGCTCCATCCGTCCCGACAACATTTCGGAGTACAACAAGCAGATGCAGCGTTTCAACGTGGGCGAGGACTGTCCCGTCTTCGACGGACTCTACGAGTTTTGTCAGCTCTCCGCTGGCGGATCCGTGGCAGCCGCTGTCAAGTTGAACAAACAGGCCTCAGAGATATGCATCAATTGGGGCGGCGGCCTGCATCATGCCAAGAAATCGGAGGCTTCTGGTTTTTGCTATGTTAACGACATCGTTTTGGGAATTTTAGAGTTGCTGAAATACCACCAGCGTGTTCTCTACATCGACATTGATGTCCATCATGGCGATGGCGTTGAGGAGGCATTCTACACCACCGATCGTGTGATGACCGTGAGCTTCCACAAGTACGGCGAGTATTTCCCAGGCACTGGCGATCTCAGGGATATTGGTGCCGGCAAAGGAAAGTATTATGCCGTGAATATACCGCTGCGTGATGGCATGGACGATGATGCGTATGAGAGCATCTTTGTGCCCATTATCAGCAAGGTGATGGAGACATTCCAGCCGGCGGCCGTGGTGCTGCAGTGTGGCGCAGATTCCCTAACCGGCGATCGATTGGGCTGCTTCAATCTCACTGTCAAGGGCCATGGCAAATGCGTGGAGTTTGTGAAGAAGTATAACCTGCCATTCCTGATGGTCGGCGGTGGCGGCTATACCATCCGCAACGTCTCCCGCTGCTGGACATATGAAACATCGGTGGCCCTGGCCGTGGAAATCGCCAACGAACTGCCCTACAACGATTATTTCGAGTACTTTGGACCCGACTTTAAACTGCACATCAGTCCCAGTAATATGACGAATCAGAATACGTCCGAGTACCTCGAGAAGATCAAGAACCGTCTGTTCGAGAACCTGCGAATGCTGCCCCATGCTCCGGGCGTTCAGATTCAAGCGATCCCCGAGGACGCTATTAACGATGAGTCTGAGGACGAGGATAAGGTCGACAAGGACGAACGACTGCCTCAGAGCGACAAGGACAAGCGCATTGTGCCGGAGAACGAATACTCTGACTCCGAGGATGAGGGCGAGGGCGGACGCCGTGACAACAGAACGTACAAGGGCCAGAGGAAGAGGCCGCGCCTGGACAAGGATACTAACAGCAACAAGGCATCCTCGGAGACGTCCAGCGAAATAAAGGATGAGAAGGAGAAGGGTGAGTGAAAATAAATTTATATGCAGAAGTACAGGTTTTAACAATGCCTATGTTTTTTTTTCAGGAGATGGAGCCGATGGCGAAGAATCCACTGCCTCTAATACGAATAGCAACAGTAACAATAACAGCAACAACAAGAGCGACAACGATGCGGGAGCGACAACCAATGCGGGATCCGGCACCGGATCGAATTCCGGATCCGGGGCCAAGGGTGCCAAGGAGAACAACATATGACGTGGCGGCCGCAATTGGTTATAGAAGCCAATTAAGCGACCGCCGAAGTACAAGCCGCCGGATTTTACCTAGCGACCCTTGAACTTTCCACCACCCCCAACCATGTCTCCTGACCTCATCTCCTGATTCGTGTCCCGCCAATCCCTTGCATCATCATCATCATCGCAGTCAGCAGGTCACAACAGCCCCGCCATTCATGCATCGATTGAGAGCCGTATTTCATCGATTTTCCCGGGGGATAATCAGTAATCAGTGGGCCGGACCGTGAACTCTTCGTAAGCTAAAATACAATTTATTTGTAATTGTGTAAGTTAAGCAAAAAGTAAAAGAAAAAAAGAAGGATATACCTATGTCTAAGCGATCCCATGTGGCGATTCACGCAGAAACTAATCTAATCCAATAAATATTTATACCATACATCCGGAATTTTCTATTAAAGGGTTATTTTATGGATTTCATCTAGAACTTGTATGTATTTTTATATTACCATTATCATTTCCGTTTGCCCAACTGCGAATAATTAAATAAGTCACAGCAGTTCGAATGCACTAGTTTTTTTTTAATTTGTGTATTATATTTTAAACGTTATTAACAGGCATTAGAACCAGTCAGGCTCGATGACGTGACCTTGAAAGTAAACTTCGCTATTATCCCGAATGATGTATGCAAAAGGAACATTGACTTCAAAAGGAGTAGACTCCATCTCAGGAGTCCGTCCTGCTGCAGATTAAACAAAATAAAAAAGAAAGTTTATTTAAAAAGAGGATACTATGGCTCTTAAGGATAAGTATATATAACATAATATTTAAGAGAATTAATAAGGTATTTTATCTCAATTTACCTGCCATAGATGTTGCTTCAGCGCCATCCTCATTGATCTCAATGAATGCCTCCTGTATTATATCATCGACAAAGAACTTTCTTTGTTCATCTTCCAAGATGCCACTAAAGTTCGCTGAAGGCTCGAATGCCTTGCGGATGCCAAACTGCACAGCATGAAAGAATAGAAATTAATAAGAGTTGAGATATTTCTCAAAGATCACACCCACATGATTGAGAATCGGCTTTAGTTTTGTTTTTGTTGAGATTCTAAACTTTGGAAGCCTCAGATCTAGGTACTGCAACTCCTTGGGCCTCATGGATTCATCAATTCGTTGCTCCAACTCGGCGAGACCGTCAACTTTGTTTGGCAGATAGATGATCATTACAAGACCATTCTTCTCGAAATCCAATTCAATAACTCTTGCATCTAAATCCTCTACGCTTTCCATTTTGAAACGGCGCTCCAGTTGCATCATCTGCACGGGAACGCTTTTTGTGGCAGACACATTGAACTGCTCTTGTTCGGTACAGTTCGAACAGAACTGGGTCGCCCATTTGCCTTTAAAGTAAACCGAATTTAACAGTATAGGTTTGAAATCCGGTCCTACATGTGAGATTAGCTTCTGGACCCTGCCATGAGTTAGATCATTGACCCTTTTTTTAATTTTGGCATCCCCGTTTTCCGAGTCGAAGTAACTGATGAAGCCCCGGAATTCCTCCACCACATGATCTCGATATGTTGATTTCAAATCAATATCGTACATCACATATAAGTAGTTTTTCACTTCGATTGCATCAGGCTTCGCTACTATCAACTCATGGAACCTCTCCGCTACATCCTCTCCATCGATTAAATCCAGAGCATTCCATATTTCTTCGGCCGTCTCTCCTCCTGCTCCGACGGAAAGCATTCCAACGGCCATCTGTGCCGCGATGGAGGATGCAATTAGGTTACGGCTTTTATAAGTTCGGTCTAAATATCGGTGGAACTCTTGATCCATTCCACATTCCACTGTAGTGGCCAGAAAAATAAGGACTGCCAAGGATGCACTTGAGATTATCTACCTGAAATTATCGGCTTTAAATAATACCACTTACTGAAGTACTTCATTTGGTGGCTGGTGATTTACTTAGCGGAGACTATTGGAAAGAAATCTTATATAGGGTTTGGTGCTAATTCGATTAAGAACAGGTATTAGGTATGGCTCACCTTTTTTTAATCACATTATGCATTTCGTTTTTGTTAAATTGCATAAAAGTAATAATAAAGAATGTATTCCACAATAAATTCTTCTGAGAAATCTATATAGTCTATGAATAGTATTACGGGCCGAGAAATTGGGCAGACTTCAGACTTTTCAATTTAAAAAAATAGTTAAGAGATTGATCGACTTTCATATTATTGTTATATTCATTTTTCAATCTTTATTTGAAGTTATTATAGTCAAAAATTGTTTCTTTGTCTAGATTTTAGATTACGAATTTATTTAGTATATATGTAGTACCACTTGCTATAATTTATATATGTTTAAATACATAAATAACCCCTAACCTAATACTTACCATTAAATGTGAAACGTTCCAATTATAAATACCAAGCCAAAAATCACGCATAACAAATTAATTTTATATATTTTAACTTTTTCTATCTAACATTGGTTTAAACTTTCTAACTGCAACTAGACTTCATAGCTTGAGGTTGTGGCAAACAGGAACAGAATCCACTGGGGGGAGCTTGGCTACCCATTTTCCTACATTTTCTGCCCACCAGTTGACGCTTTGTGACTTGTCTGCGAGGATTCGGCGGTGGAAAACTGGCTGGGCCGCTAATCCAGCGATAATATCGAGTCGATGCTGCTGCGATTACTGCGCGGCTGCAGTCGCGGTCCTCCCAAGTAACTAATTGGATTCGCGAACTGACGCTGCAGCAGTGAGTTTTCCAGGAAAATCGGTGGCTGCATTGGATGGCAGGGCCGTCGTCGCTGAGGCACCAAAGGGGGCGGCAGATTTTCCACCATTCGCGGCGAGTTTGGGGGTGTTTGAGGCAGGGTGGACCCTGTTCGCGCATCGGCATTTGCGGCTACATCAAAGGACTGACGCTTTCGCTGCTTTGGATCCTCTGTGTCATCGGGCGCTTTGTGGCGGGATTTGTGTCGTTGCTGCGGCTGCTGCTGCTCCTGCTGCTGCGCTTTCTGGGGGAGATTGGGCATGAAAATGGCACCGGGACATGGAGTTTGGTGGAGCGTGGAAAGGTCCGGGAATTTAGATCAAATATTTTTCAGGGTTTAATTCTATTTGGCTTTAGTCAAAGTGACGTTCAATGGACAGTGAGAGGTTGTGTGTGTGCGTGGCGGTGGGTTGGGTTCGTGTCCAGAGAAGAGATAAAGTTTTATAATTATTTAAAGGCTTTGAGAGACAGAAAGTGTGGGGTACTGCGGGTTATTCAAGCTGTTTTTGGTCCTGGGAAAAGTGTTTTATGTTTTCCATTGTTTTTTTTTTTTTTATTTTGGATTTTGGCACCTGTCGTGACTTGGCACTTTATGTTGTTAATATAAATGCACAGGACCTCACATGAAAGTGTACATACACCTATAAAATTTTAGCATTAAATGCATTTCCTAAAAGATGGAGCAAGTGGAGTGTTTAGTGTTTAGTTTATTATATTAATAAATGTTTATTAGCTAAAGTTAAGGGTGAAGTAAAATTCGTAGTCAGAAGAATTATTATTCAAATAAACTACGTAGTTTTATATTTATTTACATCAAGAGAATAATAAATCTTGGCTTTTAAAAATATTCTGATAATATTTACTAATATCTGGATCACTAAATGTTTAAGAATTTTTGTGATTCCAAAAAAATAAAACTTAAAACGATTGAACTTAGAAATTTAAAAGGGTTTCCTTTTGTTAAATTTATGTATTCTCTATAATAACAAATATTCATAATTATTATATAAAAATATAAAAAATATAAAGCAAATAAAATTCACAAATAATCTAAAAATAATTTTAGGCAAATTAACCACAAGTCGAAATAATCTTTAACCATTTTCGAGGCAAGTGTAGTTGTGAGTGCTTTTGTGCTGCATTCTGGATTCTGGATGCATGCCTGGACCCGGTCCAAAATCCATTTTGCTGCCCGTTAAGCTTGGCCCCAAGGTCTCTTGGCCAACAATGACGCACCGACGGTCCCCGGATGGTGTCTTGGTAACATGAAACCCGCCAGTCACTTCCCAGCATTTTGTGTGGCAGCCGCATGGCTCTCGTACCTTGTGCCTCATCTACCGAAAATCTAAAATCCTCAGTCCCCCGATCCCCAATGCCACCGCCTCTCACTCTCTCTCTCTTTCTATTCCCTCGAGCTGAGGAGGCGTGGCACCAGCCCAAAAATCAACTGCAAGGAAAGCAGCTAACGCGTTTCAGTCAAGTGCAAATGTGTGTTGGCCAAGCGACTGCCATGCATTTACATACTCTCATCTGGAGAATAGAATTGAGAGGAGTTTGTGGCAAGCCGAGTGGAGAATACTCTTGTGATTAATACAAATGTTAAATCTAAAATTTAGATTCTTGCCTAATTAATTAATTGGTAAATTCTGTTTGAAAATATATAATTTCTTATGCTTTTCAAATGATATAATTCTCAAAGCACATTAATAGTTTATTAAAACCCTTGCAATTTACTTTAATTTTTAAAACATTAAAACAAAAATGTAATTAAAATAATATTTTATAATAAAACTATAAACAAATTCCCTAGAAAAAGTATTTTTAAGCCTTAAAAAATATCCCGATCCAAGCTTATCATAAAGCTGTCAAACTTTATGCAATTTCAGTATGGAGAACGCATTTAAAATGTTATTTTTCCCTGGCTGCCACTGCTGCTTTCGTTTTTCATAGTTTTCCATTTGCAAGGGACCCATTTCAGTTTCATTTTTCTATTTTTCTTTTCTTTTTTTAGCGCAATTTTATTGTTCTTGGCTGAAGGTTACTGGCGGAGCAGCAGCAGCAGCAGCAGCAGAGGCAGAAACAATAAGCAAAACTTGCACTTTCATGCAGCGCACACACTGACACACTTCTCGGGACCCAACACACTCCCCAGCCGCCCTGGACGTGCCACGCCCCCATTTAAGTAGACCCACCGAGCAGCTCCCTTGAATCCTTTGGCAGCCATATTAACATTGTTGTTCTGACATTTTTCATTGCATACGCCGCGGCGCTTGCATTTCAAATATGTTTGTATTTCGTACTTTGCCAAGTCATCATCATACCTAGGCAGAAATATTCCAATTTATTACCTGGCCCGCCACACAGGAAAAAATTAAAATAAATGAAAAAAACGTATAAGATAAGTATTTAACAAAGGCGATATTTTTTGTTGTGTCTTTAAGTTGCTAACATTTTGTTTTTAAACATAATTTTTCATCAATTGTAGTGATTATATTATAGTTTGTTCAATAATAATTTCCAAGATTTATTTATTTATAATTTTTTATATTATTTTAATAAGACAGTGTCCATTAGTCCTGTTTTACTATTTGAGGCAAGTGTCAGTGAGATTAAAAAGAAGTTCCTGATCTTATATTTTCTATTCTACTTCTATTTTCTACTGAATCTTTATAATAAACATTAACATAAGGATTTTAATAAATATATAAGTATATTTTTGTCAAATTTTTAATCAAACATATTTTAAATAATTCGTTTCTATGGCGGCAAGTTTTAAACTTGATTAAAGTATACAGGAATATTCTCTTTAAACTTAAATTATAGCTTGTAATCTTTTAATACTCGTGTATAAAGACGGATAGAAGGTCCGTATGGTCCCTATGGTCCCTATGACTTTAGGATATTGTAAAAGAATGTTAAATCCAGTAAAAAATGCAGTAAATTATAATTAAATAAATACTTAAACAAATTTTCTTTTCCGTGCAACAACTACAGACACAATGTCACACGTAAACATTCAGGCACGCACTTTGGAAGGGTGGCGGGAGCATGCCGTGGAAATATATTTATTACACATGTTGAACAATGTAAGCACAAGTTTTGCTGCTCATTTGGTCGATGGTCAACAAGCAAATGCCTTGTTAACCATTATGGGCCATGTTTTAATGTGGCAACACACATATATACACAAAACGACAAACAACAACAGTTACATGGAGAAGAACGCCAGAAAAAAAAACGACAATAACTTTTCGCATTAAATGAATGCCAAGTGGCATTGAGACAGCGAGGTAAAGGAAAAGCTGCGGAACACAAGAGGGGGAAAATGCGAAAAAGAGCCGAAACAAAAGAAGGAAAAAGTTTGTTTTTTTTTCAACTTTTCAACACGGAAATTAATAACAAATTGCTTTAAGCCACCATGACGATTACGTTCAGCGCTGCCTATATTTTATAGTACTGACATTTTGGCTATATTGTGGGTTTTTGGTTTTTTTTAATAGGAAATCTGAAGGTTTTTCATGAAAATGTATATTAATTTAAATCTATAGAAAATTTTAAGTGGGTTTAAAATTGAATTTAAAACAGTTTTCTCATAGAACATTATAAAATCGTCAGCTTTTAGTATTACATTTTTTTATGCATCAAATTATGCAATTTAAAATAAAAAAATACATTTGAATAATATTATTATTATGTTCATTATCAATATATAAATTCTTATGCCAACTCTGACTCCTTCATGATAGCCAAATGGAAAGTATATATAAACAAACATCTTCTTCCGCCCGCTTCGTTTTCTTCCTGGCAACGCCTCAAGTTAAGAGTAGCGGCCAAAAAAACTTTTTTCCAACACAATAAACACTTCATTGTGCACTTGAGTTAATTTATCAAGAAAGTCGAGCAAAAACGCATACATATGTTAAAATTATTGAAAAAGTTTCAAGTGCCAAATGGCAGCAGCAGCAGCAGCGAGAGATGATGTTGATGCCATGATGGCTTTTCATTAAGCCCAGGGAATGGCAATGCCAATTGAAGGGAAGCCAAGCAGCATCCACTGCTGGACCAAAGCAATTGTTGTCGAACATGAATAATGCATGCTATAAAAGTTGTATGAAGGAAATGCACGAAAAAGGAAAATGCCACCACCGCTGGAAACAAACAAAACGGAACTAGAAACGCAAAAAAAGTTCAACAAAAAATCAGCAGAAAAATAATTAGAGCAAGCTGGTAAACCAACCACGGCAATTGGTTGCTGACTTTGAATTTTATGTAATTGGATTGGAGTATATGTAATTTTTTAATTTAATAAAATGAATATTAAGCGGCGAAATTTGATTGGTAAAAATTCTTCTAAAATATACATTTTCATGCTTTATTTAAGCATCTGAAAGTTTAATCTTTAATCACAATCTTGCAATCTTTAAAATTTAATTTTGGTAAGCTTTAAGATAATATACGAAACATGAGCCTAAGATTATCAACTAGCTGATCCTTCGTTTGCTACCCGACTTGCTTCTTTTAGTTTACTTATTGTACTGATCATTTTCTTTCAATATATACATATTTCTATCTAAGCTAAAAGAGTTTCCCAACTTTTCAAACTCTCATCAAAAATTTCCCATTTAATTATCTGTTTTGCTTGCGAAAATAAGTGACATCACGTTTAAAATTTTTGAGAATATTGTCAAAAAAGTATTCTTAACTAATTGCTTCTTAATTTTATAAAATTCGCAGCTGCTGCTTGGTGTCCCGTTTTGTTTCTGAGCTTTACTCCACTCCCTTGCCCTGTGGCCGTTATCCTTGCTCCGGCTCCTGTTCCTGCTCCTGCTGTTCAATAAACTGTAATTCGTGCGCCACTTCCATGTGCATTCATTTGTCGCCAGGCTCCCTCAGACACTCACACACAGAATCAGCTTCAGCACTCAAATGCACGCACACACACACCCAGGCAGTCTCTGCGCTCGGCGTACATGGCGTATGAGTGACATTTAATTAAAATTTATGTAGTCTAAAAAGGCAAAAATTTTTCTACAGCCAACGAGGAGAGCTCTGCTGCTGCTGCTACTTCTGCCTCGGCTGCCTGTTCAAATTTATGCAACGCACCATTTTGTTTGAGTTGTATTAAATGTTCGCACTTTTGCCGACCGGGTTTTCTGGTAATCATGTGTAAATTTGTTTTTACACCCATTACAAGTGCAGGTCGCCCCGCTGTCAGGGTCCTGTGTCCTAAGGACAACGGACATATAATCAAATATTTAAATGGAAAATTGCACTTTTGTCGGGGAAAGTGATTGCCATAACAAATGAGTGAAGTTTAATTTTAGTTTCAGTTTTGATTCAAACATTATCTTAAGTGGGATCGGAGATAGTTTGTATGGAAGGATTGCGAATGAGTTATATCTCTGTTTTCCATTTTTCACTTAGGTTTATCTTAAATATTACAAAATATTGTCCAGAAATATTTTTAATATTAGGAAAAAGTGTTAGGATTTAGAATGATATTAAAATCTTTCTACAAAACGTTAATAGATTTATGTTTAGCAAATATCTTTATATTTTTCCTCCAAAAGTATTTATGTATCTCTCAAACAAAATGTTTTTTATTTGTTTGCTTGTGAACTGATAAAGTTTTATAAATTGTATTTTATTTATTAAAATTATTAAATTTACAAATTAACTTCAAATGATATCACTTTTGCTGTTCTTATATTTAATTATTTTTTAATTAACTTATTTCTCCTTCGCTCATTTGGTGTCCTTGGCTGCCAGCTTCTTTTTATTCATCATCCATTGCTGATATTGCATTTTCCGATAATGCAAATGTCGCTGAAGACTCTTCTTGAAGAGCGTCTCCCGAGCCAGGATCTCCAGATCCTCGAAGCTACACTGGCGTATATTCTGTTTGGTTTTTGCTATCAATTCGCTGGTCAGGTGAATTTTGGTTACGGAAACACGAGAAACGTGGATTTTGCGGCGTCTCAACTCTTCGCGGTGCAGGAACATCGCATAGGCGGCGGTGGGGGAGCGCGGCGGTGAATCTGCTGAATGTTGAGCTGAATCCTTGGCTTGCTGGGAAGCATTTTTCTGCTGAATTTGGCACATCTTGGCTGTTGGATTGCTAAGTTGCGTTTGCTGGTTGCATCAGAATTTTGACTCGATTTTATACCTATTTTTTTCTGACCTGCCCATTCATGAGACCCATAGTCGCAGGTCAATTGGCTGATCTGACCTGAATTTTGTTTTTTCTCCGTTCGATTTTTTACAGCTCGCGGCTGGCAGTGGATTAAAAAAATGTAATCCCATTCATTACCTAAAAAGTGCGGTAAAGTTGTAAAAATAGCTCGCATTCTGGCTCGCTAATCCGGATATACAGCCTGGGATTAGGCCCGAACTAAACTGTTTATGGGTGAAGAGGCCAATGAAGGTCCTGTTTTCGCATGTTCTCGCCCATCCTGGCTCGTTCCGATTCTGCTCTGCGGTCTCATCGATTCGCCTCTCACTTTCCATGATGCTAATCCTTTCGCCATCGTCCTTTGGCCAACGATGCCAGCAATTAGCGTTATAATGAAGCCACGACAGCTGATAGCCCTTCCCCGAGATTCACTCTATTTTGGGAAATTTTACATTTTGAGGAGGGGTTGAAAAACAGCAGCCAGCCAGGGGTGGCCTAAGGGGTCTCCGTATAGCCCATGGCCGGCACAAATGACCAGCTGACCCAATTTGTAAACAGCCAAGACAAATATTTGACTTTGATCGCCGGCCACAACCACAACTTCTTTATTATTTGACTGAAGCACAGTGGTTTTAAGGAGAATTTAGGTTTTTAATTGAGAATTTATGTATGATTATATCTCTATTTATTTATTTCCCTATACAAATTATATTTGAAAATATATTTTTATTTTATATTTAAAAATTTGTTTGCACGTTGTACATATCTTTCAAGGAATTTTTTATTATAATATAAAAAATTATAGTTCCTTAATACTATTAAAAAAATATATTTTCAATTAAAGCATTTTTTCTGGATTTGTTTTTATATAGGGAACGTAATAAAAACGGTGAAATATATGGCTATATAATAATTAAATTTTTCCTATTCAAAAAACATAGTTAGAAATATATTTCAATTGATATTTTATATATTTTTAACAACAAGCATATTTTTTACAGTTTTTTATATTTGATTAATTTATTTTTTATAAAAATGAAGCTGTTTTAAAATATATATTTATATTTATTTCAATTCTTTATTCTTTTTAGGTAAAAAATATCCAAAGAATTTTCGCCACAACCTATTCTCAAGGATTTAACTAAAGTGTCCATGAGAAAACAAGATAAATACTACTTAAAATCTTGTATAAATCATTATAACAATTTTGTAAGGCCTTGCAGTAAAAAACTTTGTCTACAACCTAACATTTTCCAAATTTAAATAATCCCATCTCTGGATTCATTCCACTGTGCCACGCCCTTTGTTGTTTTTTCATAAATTTATGCTTAAGGGCAAAAGGGCGATATAAACTCATTACATTGGCTTGACTGCTGTTGATGTTGTTGCCACTTTTGATGGGGCTAACCGGGGGGCTACCAATGCTTATATTCCGGGCATTTTCCATCCGAAATATTTGGCGTTCGCTTTTGGGGTTTCATTATGAAAAGGGTTGTGTTCCTCTCCAGCTCCAGCTTTGAGTCTGGCTCGGGCTCCGGCTCTGGCTCTGGCTCCGGCTCCTATGTATGTGCAAAAATCACAACATTTTAATCTCATAATCTGAATTTATGTGCCGACTCAATTTCGTTATACTTAACGACATTTTATGCGGTTATTTTATGCAGGCAGCAGCCGAAACTGAAGGAGCTCAAGGGAATCCCAGCGCCAGACTAGCCATGGCTATATGGGTGAGCTCCCTTTTCTCGTCGTGCAAACACTTTGCGGTTACGTTGGCACCCTTCAAGCTGAGGGGAGTTGGGGAGGATTGCACTTGAAGAAATTATATTGAGAAGGAGTTATGATCAGTGGTCCTAAGGAATTTATTTTATAATTTTCCTATACGTTAAATACAGTTCTTTATGATATTATTAGCGAAAATAATCCAAAATCCATTATTTGAAGACAATAATGGGTTTTGGGTTACACATTTTCTTCCAGTGCCCACGTTAAGTACATCAAATATGTGAGAGATCCAGTGCATGTGTGCGCGTATGAGTACTTGAGATTTTCTATGGTCGCACAAAAGCACATTAGTTAAAAGTACTGACCAACAAAGCCACTAACAAGCTGTTGGCCAGCAACTCCCTCAATAAGAGCCCCACTCTGTGTTGGCCCCATAATACACACACTCACACTACATATATATACCGATTTTCCCCACATTTCCCTCACATTTCCCCCCGTTTTCCCCCCCACTCACACACTATATATTGGAGTGCCATTATGTGCGCTTTACTTTTTCCATCTTCTCCGACTTCATCGCCTTCTCCTTGTTGCGGCGTCAATCTCGATGATGCTGCCGCCTCCTCTGGTGTGTCGTCAGCAGTTTGTCGGTGGGGTAAAGTTTTTTAATAAACGCATTTAAATGAATTGATGTATGGGCGAGTTATTCTGGGTAATTTCTCATCGTTTAATATAAAACAAGTTAAAGTTGTGTTCTCATTTCGCCCTCAGTTGGCTTCATTGCCCAAAGAACTTTTATTACCTTCGTATATCACACAGCAAAAGAATGAAAATTTACAAAAAGCGCAGAAAAAATATCAAGGAAAAGTGCAGAAAGGGAAAAGAATGAAAGTTGTGCAATTCTTAAAACTTAATGGAGGCAAGTTTTCGCTCAAACAAAAATTGTACAAAAGCAATTTGCAACTTAAGTCAAAAAGGTATCAATTTAAATTTAAGTTTATGGTTTGAGAATGAATTTTTGCTAGGAAATTGTATTCCTAGACTGTTTTTTATTTATTTATATGTTTTTCTTATCAAAAAATACTCTCAAAATTATTCTTAGGCTATGCAGATTCACAGCTACCCATACAATTTTCTTAATTCAATTCATAAAGCTCTCCTCTTTGTTTAACCCTTATGTTTAAATGAAATCAAAAATATATATCGTTTATCTAACTAATTCTAAGCATAGTTTTGGTTTTGTAAAGAATGTATCCTTTTTGGTTATTCATTCAAATTGTATTTAAACCAAAGTCTTAAATTCCAAGCCAAGAGCATGACATCTTTAACCAAATTGCTTGCATTTCAGAATTTATGTGCAAGGAAAGAAAGTTTGTTCTGTCGCATTTTTGAGGAATATTCATGTCGATGGGCAGGCAGACGGTTTTCTTTATACAACAATCCAAGGACTTTTCTCTTTTCAATTTATATTATTTGTTTTGCCTTTGTCTCTGTCGCACTTTGACTTTGTCTTTTATTTATACAAATTGCTTTTGTTTTCGGCTCTCAACTCGGCTGCCACGGCTGCCTGCTGCTTTGTTTATTCAGCTCGGGTTTGATTGTTGTTGTTGTCTTGCCATCAATTCGCCTAAATATTTATGCTTTTATACATATTTTTTGTTTGTGGCAAAAAAAAAAAAATAAAATAAAAATTCTGCATTCGCTTCGCTTTCCATCAGTTCCTGGTCGTTGTGGCCCGTCTATTGACGCCATGGTAGCCATTCTGCTTGGTACCCGCCTTGCGATTACCATTGCTGGCGCTCGAGTTTGAGTTTGAATTGGTGGCCAAGTCCACATCCGTTTCGGCCACGATTGGCGGGCCCCAAGAAACTTGTCGCCGCACTGTTGCCGGTCCCGCAACAGGACCAGAACCTGCTGCTGCTGTTCCTGCTGCTCCTGTTGCCCCAGCAGGACCTCCATTTCCCCCGGATCCTGGCTTGCGTCGCTTGGAGCTTGCTCCTCTCTGCGGCAGTTGTCGCTGTTGCTGCAAGGGCTGCTGCTGCTGCTGTTGCTTTTGAATTTCATGTTGCTGCTGTCAAAGTGCAGAAATGTTTCAAATTTCTTTTTATTAAAAACTTTTTCTTTCCGTTTTAAATATTTTATATATAGAAATATATATTTTTCTCGGGTTGCTGTAAAGACATTCCTTTGGATACAATTTTTCTTTGATTAGTTTTGTTTTGTGGCGGGCATTGACATACCTTCATGCATAGTTTAGTTAGTTCTTTTTTAATTAACATGCGCGAAACCATGAAATTCTTTTTACATGTTTCTCACTTGTTAGTAATTCGATTTGCATATTTGGTAAATTCGTTATCCTCTGTATGCTTTTCGGAGAACAAGAACTTTATTGTTCGGTTTTCCCAGAATTAAGGACACCCATTGAAGTGAGGAATTTCTGATGAAATCCTGAAGCTCTTGGAAAGAGTATTGTGTGCCCGTCACATTGTTTGCTTGTGTAGGAATTTTGTTATTCGTTTCTTTGTATTTTATAACCAAACAAAACCCAAACAAGCATACATGTATACCTACGCTAATTAAAATGAAAAAATATCATTATATAATAACAAAACTACATAATAAAGTCATTGTTTGAATTGTATTTTGTATATTAATAAATCTAAGCTGTTTAACATGGCCAGAAAATGAATATATTTCAATGTTTAGCTATAAAAATCATTCATTAAAAATATGTTTAGGTTTATGTAAGCTTTTAATCACTTACTTAATTAATAAAAATGTATGCTAACTTTGCGACTGATTTCCTTGATTAAAGGTTACATCAAATCGGTTTACCTATAAGCAAACATCACAACCCCCATCCAATATATCTATTTAAATTTATACTGCAATTTGATTTACACATCATTAGTTGACTTCGACTTCTTTGCCTTCATTAAGATTTATAGAAAACTTGAGGCAAAATCTGTTGGATGGTTCCTGCATGTGGGTGTTGCAAGGTGGTTTTTCTCGTTTTTTGTATGTGTTCTTTGGGGGTGTTCTTTTGGGTGTCTTCTGGGTGCTTTTTGGTTGTGCAAACTTTGTTGTTGCTGCTGCTGCAGCTGTGTGTGGGTTGGGGTTTCGTTTTTGCATTCTAAGCTCGTAATGAGTTTCACCGCAGCATTGTGGTAGCTGGCAAAGTTAAGTGCGTGCTGCGTTTGCGGCAGGCCCAAATGAACAGCAGTAGTTCGTGGTGAAAGATAGAGGGGGGGGGAAAAAGCTGGAAAAGCGCCGAAGAAACGGAGCAGCAGAAGATGAAAGAAAACTGCAAAGACGCCCACAAACATTTCTGAATAAAAAAAAGGAAACTTGGCATGCATGACAGGAGCAAAAGCAGCAACAGCCAACAGCTGAGGCACTTGCACTTTTTGGTTGATGTTCAAACAAAAGATGCAGTTTTCACTACAGTAAACACTGGGTTTTTGCAGATATATCTTTTTTATAGAATATATATAAATAAATATGATTTTTTTTATAATAAGTGAGCACCAACAATATTTTTTTTTTAAGATTTATTTCTTTATCAGAGAATTAAATAAAGAGAAATCTTTTTAATCACAATATTTAGAAGAAAAGCCTTGCTAAAAACGTAATAAAAAATATATATAATATTGTAATTAGGCGCTGTACATATTTTTTATTATTCGCTAATTTAAACCAACTCAAAACATAAATATTTATATATTCCAAGAAAAGCAATTAATCAAAATTAATTTTCAAAAGTCAACGCGGTATCCTTCACCTATTCCCAGATATTTCCAAGAACATTGAATACTGTATAAACCCCTTTTTGAAGGGAGTGGCTAGCCCCTCTTCCTTCTCCTCTTTTTTGGGTAAGCGAAACTTTTTGATTTTGAGGCAGGAAAAAAGTTTTTGAGTGCGCTTCAATTTCGGTTGCTTTGCAATCAGGCTCGCGTAGACGCCGCAAGTCAAGTGGAAATGTGGAAAATTCCGGGAAGGCGCTGTTTGTAGCGAGATGGGTTGGGAGGTGGCCTAGACAATGCCACACGCACTTTCCGCTCCCCCCTGGAAACTTTCGCCATTTTTCGGGTGTCGCTGTCGCCGTTGCCGTGGGAAAAACTAGGAAAATTCATCGCCAGATTTGAATGTGCAGCGATTGGCGTCGGGGAAAATTCAATTTGGCTGCAGCTTAAGCTCAGACAAAGTACATGCTAAGTAAGCTCAAAAGTAACATGCGACCCCGACCTCCCCGCTCCTTCGCTTCGATAGACACTTTTCCAGCTAAAACTACATAAAAGCCAATAAGTTCAATATTTTGCTTTTCCAATTTCCTACAGAAAACTGGGCGACGGAATAAGGGAGTTCGTAGTTCGTAGTTCGAGCTTCCAGCTTCGGTGGAAGTTTGTTTTTGGGCGTGCCGAAAAGTCGATGCAAAAGTTGAAAGTTCTTGCCGCGTTTGTTGCTTAGTTGAAGGTTTTGTCTTAAGTTTCTGGCCGAAGAGTTTCTGGTCACCCCGCATGCATATACAATCTATATAAATCATGGACACGGCACTTGATAAGCAAGAAGACTGAGATATAACTTTTTCACTGAGGGAAATGAATGAATTCTAAGTGGAGTTATTTTTTAAGGCTACAAGAATATATTGTATATATTTTTAGGCAATGATTTTAATAATGGACAAAATTTAACAAAATCAAAGCCAAAGAAAATTTTTTTAAAAGGGAGTCATAAGAATAAGATACAAAAATAACTACCTTTTCGCTTGCTATAATTTGAGTGCATACAAAACCAGCAAAAATTAAATCTAATATGTAATAAAGTAAAATTTATTTTATAATTTTAAATAACTGACAAAATTATCTAAAAAATTGCACAATTTATTCTAAGTGCTTCTAAAACTGACCCATCATGGGCGCATAAATTGTGGCCTGCAACAATTGTTATTCTTAGCCCAAAGTTCATCACAAGATGAAGTTTTTCCCTGCTGAGATTTTCCTCTCCTTCTCGCCCTTCTCTCCCTTTTTTTTCTGTCCTTTTCCCCCGCTTTGCCTTAACGCATATTCATTTGGCAAATGTCCTTTGGCCCTCTTCTGTGTTAACAAAAGAAAGCAGTTGCAATAAGCTCGCCACCCCTCCGAATGCAGTTCAATTTATTTTTGTGCGGAGGTATTTTAACTTTTGTGCTGTGCAGAGCACTTTTTCTATTAAATAACATTTTAGACAATTGGCTTGGCTCCTCTGGAAAAAAAACCCAAAACCGAAAAGGGGAGAGTCTGCCGCTGGCAAGAAATTGCATTGATGCCGCTTAAGAAATTGTCCTGGCCACAACAGCCAACGAAAGGATTCATTTTTCTTCTTTTTTTTACCCCAGTTAACAAAGGAAAAAGAATTGGCCAATATACAGAGGATAAAAAAAGGGGAAACGAAGACAAGGAGCAACCACACACCACACAAAATCGAAAAGTTTCGCAGGGCATGTAAAAACTATCAAGTGGCCGGCGTTTAAGAGTTCCCTTAACACACATTAAATGCTTCAAAAGTGTAAGGATAATGTTCTAGGTTCAAGAGTTGGTTCGAGCATGACCCTTGAATGGAATTAAAA
The DNA here is from genome assembly GCA_035046345.1 of Drosophila birchii. Taxonomy (NCBI): domain Eukaryota; kingdom Metazoa; phylum Arthropoda; class Insecta; order Diptera; family Drosophilidae; genus Drosophila; species Drosophila birchii. Next base: position 20,360,280 of record JAWNOA010000048.1, on the reverse strand, counting down.
TTAATTATTTAGGGGTTAAAATAGAGAGATAAGCCACCAACGCTTAAGGTGTTCTTGAAAATTGAATTACAATTAATTATTCAAAGGATATTCATCTTAACCTCAAGCATAAATTATTTGCAGGTATTTTTTTTAAAGTTGAATAACCAAATAACCATACCATATTTTATGGGCACAACTCTTTCAATCGCCTTCGCTGCAATTAATTCATTTAACTCGATATGGCCAATAATCGGCTTACTCAATAATTGAGAAATAATTGAATTGACTCGATTGGCAAAAGCTTTGTTCTGGTCAAAGTCTATTGCACGGGCCAATTTCGTACTATTCATGTTGCTTTAAGCCAATTGTCAATTGACAAAAGGTACTCACTCCCCATATTTTTCTGACTTTTCCGCCCCATTTTTTGTATGCCCATGGTTGGTTTGTGTTAAATTTAATTAAACAGTCACACACTATTCAATATAGACAATTATAATGGCATGCACAAATAATTGCAATTATCGATTAAATATTTCATAAAAACGAAATCAGGCAGAATGTTTGCCATCATTCAATAATGCAAACAGAAAGTGAAGAAAATATTTTCACATGTTTTGTTTATTTAGTTAAATTTAATTAAATGCAATTTAATTAAACGGAACATTCTACGGAGTAGATAGATGATGGCCGACAGGCAAGACAAACAAGTTAAAACGCTTTACTAAGGTAATATTTATGATAGTTAGTAGGGGCATCCAAATAGCTTGATATTTGGAAAGTGTGTAGGTGATGGTTATATATGCATTTATTGGTTATATTTGTTTAATAATAAAATTATTAATAATAACGAAATATATAAATATTTTCATATTTAAAAAATAAGGGTTCAATTGGGAATGGATTTTTAAAGTGATTATTTTGCCATTGCTCCTATAACTTTCTTTATTTTATTAAAAATATTTATAAATGCATATACACAGCCTTAACTTATAATTATATATTTAATAACAAAAATAAAGTTATAGATTTCACAATTTCAAAACAAAATATTATAAAATATATATTAAAGGAAAATAAAGTGGAAATATTAGTTAAAACCTTTAGCTTCCTTTTATAAAATCTTTAACAATGAGCTCCTTTGAGCTTATTATATTTATTCAGATTTATAACTAAGATAACTTGTATAAAATATTTTAGAAGTTTAATACTAAATAGTTAATCAATTTCTAATTAAGGAAAACTGATTTAGAAACAAGACATATGGCCTTGTATTCAACATTATTAATACTCTGTTTTCAGCTAATCCCCAGGAGTAGTAATTACAGTTGCTTTCCGGACTTCGTCGTGTGTAACCCTGATTGCACTTGACATTATAACGTTTTGTTTATCCAATGTCCTGACTACTAATGTCCCCCGTGGACTATCCAAATATTGGTGCCCCAGTGTCCAAATGTTCTTGTGTGTGTTTGTGTGTGTGTTTGTCTTCGGGGATGTCCTTGTGATTGCAATTACAAATGATGCATTTTCATGCCTCCCAGCTGTGTGAGTCTATGTATTTGCAGGCCATTTACTCGCTTACATTATGTAATGACATGCTCTTCCACTTGACTTGGGTTTATTTTGGGGATAGCGGTGTGTGTGTGTGTTCAGGTGGGTGTTGTGTGAGGTGTAGGTGTTATTTACATGCCAATGCCAAGGCCGCGTCTCCGTCAGCCCAACTCATGCAAATTGGTCTCGCTGATTGTGACGAGAGGCGCCATTCGGATAAGGTTTTCGGTAGATACATTGGATACAGTGGGACCTCGGCTTACCGGTAGACTTGGCACCTCCACTAGCACATCCCCTCCTCCCTGACCCAGTCCATCGTTGGGTGAGGATAACGGACCATTTTGTGCGGTGGACGGTGTGGGAGGGTCTGCCGCAGAATCAGGCTCCATGGAAGCTGAAAAGAATGGAAGCAAATTTATGAACAAAATATATATTCAATATTAATAAATTAACTTTCATTTTTCCATTGGATTAATCTTTTTATAACCATGTAAATGTTAAAGGCATAATTTTTAATAGATTCCTTTTTTACTGTGATTGGCCAGGTCATATTTTAATGGATTCTCACTGATTTATGTGCACGTACCATTTGCTGAGGCAGTCGAAGCATCCGTGGTGTCCTTCGGCAACTGTTCAGGTGGCTGAGGCTGTGCATCTTTCACCTCACTTGACGGGGTTTCCTTCTTGTCGCCCTCCTTATCCACTGCTGTCTCCACGGTGGCTATATGCTCCTCCTCTTCCTCCTCCTCCTCGATGCGGGAGGCAATGTCTCCGTTTTTGGACAGGGCAGTGGGCGTGCCTGGCTGCGAGGGCGTGGCACTGCCGTTCTTTAAGATGCCTACCAAAGGGGCGCCATTGCCAGGCTTTTTATCCTCCTGCGGCAGCTGGGAAACACATCAAAAAATTATGAGCTTACACAAAAAAAGCTTTAAAATTTTTTTTTAAATATTTGAATTTCCTGAGAAAGAAATATAAAGATATCCTTTTTTAGGCTTGATCGAAACTAGGTTTCTTAAACTTTAAAGAGTATTAAATCCAACAAATAAAAGGAAGTAAATAATTGTTAAAATATCCTATTATTTCTCTCGCTGCACCAGCTTGAAGTTAAGTCAAAGTTAATGCATCTTGAGTCCATTACTTACCGCCTTATAGGTATATGGCGGCAGGCCGTTACCCGATCCCGCCGTCACCCCGCCCAACAGGCCCGCCTTTACACCTGGCGACTCATGCATCTTGGTTGCCTGCTCCTTCGACCAGATGATGTCCTCGTCCGTTTCGCGCTCGATGCGCTTCTTGTAGGCCAAGTGGCTGCGATACACCTCTAGCAGGCAGCAAATCACAATGATGACAAAGACACTGGTCAGCGTAAGGAAGACGACCTGCGTGGAGTCCTCCTGCTTATTCTCATCGTACACGAATCTTGGAATGTAAGGGACACGGGCGGGCGGCTCCTCCACCCAAGGCTCCGGGATCTGCAAGACAGGTAAGCAGGGGAAGATGGGAATTGAGATTGGGACTGGGCATTCATTAGCACAATTTGCCGCCTGGTTGCCTTGGATAATCCGATTGTCTTATACCCACAGCGCAATGCAGTTGGAAAAACGTGTGATTAATGTCATTATGATATTAAATTAAATAAATCAAGTATATACATTTAAAAAAGAAATATTTTATTCCATGCAATAAATGCAACTTTGCAAAATAAATTGAACTTTTCTTAATATACGTTTATACTTGATTTATTCTGTTAAGAGAAGGAAACATGTCTTAACATTATATTATATTTTATTTATATTTAAACAAAGGTTGGACCTAGGAATTTTTAAGCAATATTAAAAAAATGGCTCATATGTAACCATTTTCTTTAATTTTCCTATTCAAACTAATTTTATTTTGATATGTCAATAGACTGTTTATAATTAAAACATTTTTCCATCAGTTTTTAAAGTTGTAAGCTAAATTAAAAATAATTTTAAATACAAAATATTAATTTTTAAATAAGACAATTGTTAGTGAGTAATTTAAAGCTTTAATTTGCATATTAAACTCCCTAATAAGTCAGCGATTATTCCATTAATAATAAGATTTCTCCCAGTAGTTGTACTCACCATGCTGACGTTGACCATGGGCTCCTGTGTGGGTTGCTCGCTCACATCGAATTTGGCGTTGCATTGGGCGCTCCTCACGCCCTGCGGATTGATGACCGTTATGTTGTCGGCACCGGACTTTGTGAATAACATGTACTCCTCGAGTGGCTTCATAACCTGCCCGTTCACCTGTATATAGATGTCTGCCGTTTGGAGGAGGAGGGTAGAAGGTGGCGTCCAGTTGGTTTACCAAATTTGCGGTCGAGGGAGTGAAATTTTCATTAGTATTGGTCATTAATTCAAATTGAAATGCAAATGTGTGTGGACGGTGAGTGGAAATTGGAATTGCTTTGGCTTGACTTGGCTGAAATTTCGGCTTGGCTGCCAAGCTTCCGAATTACCAGCAGCTACAAGGACCCCCTGGCAGCCGTGGCAAGTCGTTCGTGCGTGTTTTATGCGCGTCCCGAAATTAGCAATAAAAATTTTAATGCCTATCGGTAAACTCCCACGAGGACCCCGGCTCTTTGATTTTGTTTTTTTTTTGTTTCGAGCGGTGTGTTGCCAGCGAAATTCTCATTTGGCAAATTAATGGAATGCTCCAAGTATGTGCAAGGTTATAATTAAGGTCAAAGAGAGCTATTTAATTATTTTTCGATTACATTGGGTTTTGAATGTTGAAAGGAAATTATTTAAATGAATTGCTAGAGATTGTAGTTACCTAACAAAAAATTTTCGAAATATTAAATAGTGCTTTTTATAAGCAAAAGTAATTTTCCCAAAATAAATTATTCGGAGCAATTATTTTTAAAGCTATTTAAAATTCTTTAAATATTTTCTTTAATTCCTAAAAAAAATATTATATACACCCTGATCATCTTTGATTTATTAAAAATATTTCCCACTGTGCTAAAGCGTTAAATACGCCTTGTTTTATGACCCACAACTATCGCCTTTCCGATGGCTCTTTAATGGAATGATGATCGAGTACGACAAAGGTTTACGGTTCGCCCCCCACATGTGGTCTGTGTGTGGGCGTGGCACTATAAACAGATGTTATATCACCAGACCAGAGGGGAATGTGCGGGATCATGGGTGAATTTTTAATCAAAGTGTTGGCCACTGTGCTGCGGTTTGGAGTGGCAGCAAAGCAGCAATTTAAATATGAGCCACTGTAAATCTTGAAAGAAAAAACTGACAGAATTTATGGCAAGCGACGCCAACGGCCACGGAAATGACTTTTTATGGCAGCGAATAAATTTAATTTTTTGGTCAACAATGTGAAGCAGCAGCACTATCCCAACCCCCTCGCCTGGCCGAAACATTTTGAGAGCTCAGAGCTCAGCTCAGTAAGTTCATAAAATTGCTGGAGTAAAGAGTGGAGACACTAGAAGAAAATAACTATTTTTGAAAGTAAGCTAGATACCAGGATAGTGAAAATTATATATAAGATAATATTTTTGTTAATCTTTTAAAGGAAATAAATAGAAAGCCAAAATGGGTACGCTTATAATTCTTCTTAAACCTTAAAATATCCCATTTAGATTTGTCTTGCCTTCTAAATTCCATATGAAAATATTTAAAGTAAAGCCCAAAGAAGCCTCTCTATAATTTCTCTATGATTTTGATTATTATTTAAATTATTTTTTACTATTTCCCCTTCATTATTTTATCTCAGTGAATGGAATGCATGGGGGATGTCACTTGATGAGACTGAGAAGAAATTAATGGAGGACGGGGTTTAAATTTACGACACTCACTCGACAGGCAGCCGCTGTAGCTCTTGAAGACTGCAAACCGGGAGTCTGTGCTGTTAATGCCACCGATCTGGACGCGATTCGAGCCTGCCTCACCGCCAGTGGTCAGGACACGTGCAGCGAACTCCGTCAGCGGCACCTGCTCGCGATCTATATAAAGTTGTGCTTGGGTGCCATTCCTCACGTAATAGATCGAGTGCCTGGCGCTATTCAGGAAATTCCTATCGATCCTTGCGCCCACAGTGCGCCCATTATCCCGGTCCTCCTCCAGCTGCAGGTAGCCATCGGAGGTGATGGCCAACAGAAGGTAATAGCTTCGCTCCGCAGCCGTCTGCATCAGCAGCATAATACGATTGGCGCGTCGCAGGTCGAAGGACGAGAAGGCCAGCTGCAGGCGGACATAGTCAACGCGACCCATGCCCGGCAGCAGTTCGAATTTGCGCTGCAATGTGGATTCGCCACTGAAGTCGGCTCCCTTCTCCTCGGAGCAGAATTCGCCCAGGAAGCTGGTGTGCTCACAGTCGCAGGTCGAGACCTGCTCGGCGAAGTGCTCCTGACAGGTGCCGCCATTCTTGCACGGCTCCGCATCGCATTTAATCTGGCAGTTGGGCAGAACGCCATCCTGGGCTGGAATTGAGAGAATATCTATTAAAGAGGTTGGAAACAAAAATAAAGAATAAATAAAGGTATTTATTAGCAACAAAAATAGAATTTACAACCCATATAAACCTCAAATATTTTCATTTTTAAATTCAAATTGAACAAACTTATATTTATAAAGACCTCCCTGCAACTCTCTATATATCAATCAGTTGGGCTTCCATTATATTCAAAACCAATATTCAATATCCCGGTCAGGACTCCTCCGCCAAACTCCTCAATTTCCAGCCCAAGTATTTACTTTGACAGCGGTTTGGTTTTAATCGCATCAAAGTCAGGTTGCAATTTCCGCTATGCGTGGTCGCATAAATCATACGCCATGTGGGCCCGCTGCTTATCGCATTGGCATTAATCTTGGCGCGGCCCCAAAGTGGCCAGGCCAGGCCCGGCTCATCGTTCTCGTTTTGACCTAGGCCATCATCTCCTGCTCCAACTCCAGCTCCTGCACTATCGCCACTTGCGCAGGAGTCGCCAGCACTTAACGGAAATTGCATGCATATTAAGTTAGACGAGGCTCTGTTGCAACACAACCACAGATGCAGCCACATAACCGGCCGCAGTCGCAACCGCAGACGCTGAGTGGAGTGGCAGCGGGGCGGGACCATGAATTAGAGTCGGAGAAGTGCGGCAGCCAAATACCAAATGGCATTAGAAGCGACCCGAAACTGCACTCAGTGAAAATTGATTTATACTGCCTACTTACTGGGCGCTATATTCCTTTCATTGATTTCCGCCAAGTCGATCAACTGCGCTCCGATTTTCAGGCCCCGCACACACCCGATGTAGCCATCGAGAGAGGGTGCATCCACATTTGGTCGCAGCAAATTCGCTGGATCATAGCCGCCCACATGGAGCTGGAAGTACTCGGTGGGCGGTGCGGGCGGACGGTGCGGCGACAGAACCTCTGCAAATAAACAAAATCAAATGAGAAATGGTCGGGTGTATGGCTTGTGGGTCTACAAAACATTGGGAAAATATATACTTTGCCTACACAAATATTAAGAATATAAATTAAAATGAAAAGTAATGGCAAATATTAATAACTTAAATGTTTTTATGCATATTAATTAATTAATACTTAAAAGAAACAACTTGTTTATTATATAAAGACCCCTTATTTTTTTTAACTGCACAATTTTGGCTCCGGTTGCTTTATGTAAGCTCGCGTTTCTGTGTGTGTGTTCGTTCGTCTGCGGAAATGAGCCTTCATTGCCGTGGCATTTTGGGTTTTAGCCAGGCTCCCTGCGACCCGGACACGTACCCTTATCCACACCCTTTCCAGCACTCCGGGCCTCGGCCAGACCCAGGCCCAGGCCGGCCGTTTGAGGTTTAGGCCCATCAATTTCGAGTTTAAGTTTGTCTAATTGAAATGTTTGCCAGCCGACAGAGCGCGGCAATCTAAACTGAATCGGCCAACGGCTGCATGCCGCACTGGCAGGATTCGAGTGGGTCCAGCATGTCCAGAGTCCATATCTGGTTAACGCATTTAATTACAAAAGTGCTTATGTGTTATTCTGTGCAAAGTATTGACTAAATTCGAATTCAAATCGAATCGCAGTGCCCGGCAACGTGGAGTAATTATGATTGATTTTGCTGGCAAATCGTTTTGGCATTGGCATTACGGGCGATTTGATTGATTCTCTCCTCCTCTCTCCAACCTTTTGCCTATTGCCAGGCTGGAACTGGAGGTTTTCTGGTTTGGAACTTTTCCATAAAATTCAATTGCAAGGTAAGTTACGAGCAATAAGTGCCGTTTTGAGGTGCAATCAATCCGAAATATCATTGCCCGAAAGCATGTGTTTCATGTTTAATTGAAGGGCGGTTGAGTGAGAGGCTTTCGAAAATAATTTGTACATTTTGATGATGGGTTAAGTGCTCCTCTAGCTTTTCCTTTCTAACGAAATTATATTTGATAATTATAGCAATTTTTATAATAAGCGTTCCTAAAACGAAATAACACCAAGAGCACCTTTTAAAAATCTGCTCATACGAAGACAAATTCAACCAGAGACTTGTAAAAAATTTCCTTACAGATTTAATCAAGAACTTTATCAAAAACCTTCATAAAAACCTTCCCAAAAACCTTTTCAAAACCATCTCAAAATCCTTTTGGAAAACTTTCCAAAAATCTTACTCGAAAACCACCTTATCAACCATTACAAAAATTTCAAAAAACATTTTAAGAACCTCTTTAAAAACTTTATAAAAAATCTTCTCTCAACGCTTCACAAAAACCTCTTCAAACACCACCTTAAACTCATCCTTAAAGCAGCACTAAAAATAACCTTAAACGTTAACTCTAAACGTTACTTAAAAAAGACTACAAAATCGTTTAAAGACAATCCTTAAAACTTTAAGTCAAAAGTCAATGAATAACCAAACCAAAAAGGAGTTTAAAAGAGTTTAGATTTCAAAATAGCTTTACATAGAACTCAAAAAATGTAAAAAAAAATTATAATAAAACAAATTCCATTTACAATTAGCTTCATTTAAATACAAACTCCTAAACTATTTGCCTAAAATTTGGCCTGCAAATACTTTGAACTCGAAAAAAGAAATCCGTTCGTATCATAATCAACTCGGTATGCATGCATTTTTCCATTTAACAACAATTTCCGCATTCTATCTGCCATTGAAATGCCGTTTAATTTACATATTGAGTGAACAAACCAAGAAAAAAAGAAAAGCTTTTCAAATATCTACCAACTACAAAGCAACTCGTTGTTTTTATGCCATAGAGAAAAACTTTATCCATTCGCTTGGCGTTTATTTTCCAACAGTTTTCTACTACTCACACACACTCACACGTGCTTGGTAACTGCAAGGCAAAAAATTCAAGTGCACATAATTTTGCCAACACACAAACACACGCAGAGCACAGATTTAGTTTTTGGCGAAAATTTTTGGAATTTTTGCAGCTTAACTTGCTAAACTATTTGCAAATTTTCGGAACAAAAACAAGAGGAACAACCCCCGAAAAGGAAGCCGCGCAGCCTGGCAACAGAAAAGGGTTGTGAATATATATAAATATATATATTTTTCGGAATTGTTGGTTCAATAAGTCTTGGCAACATGAGCGTTGTTTGGGACCTGGCCAACTGGAAGCCGGTCTATAGGATCGACAGTCTCTATCCGACGCGGCGCTTGAGCGGTATAGCCTACAACATGTACGGTCGGCAGGCGGGCGGCGCCAATCAAGCGGGTGTATCTAACAGCACCACAAACAGTGGCGGGAACAGCGGTACCGGAGGTGGTCAGGGACATGACAAGATGAAAATTGGCTTCTGCACGGACCTGGATAAGTCCGTGCTGGTCAATAACTTTGAGAAGCGGGGATGGCATCAGGTGAATGGCGACGACGACTGGCACTTTTACTGGGCGGGAGTGCAGACCTGCAGGAATATTTTCAGCGTGGACAGTGGCTATCGGATGCATGACAACCAGATGATCAATCACTTTCCAAATCACTATGAATTGTCGCGAAAGGACCTGCTGGTGAAGAATATCAAGCGGTATCGCAAGGACCTCGAACGGGATGGCAATCCTCTGGCTGAAAAAACCGAATCGAATAACTCCAGTGGCACTAGATATCTTTATTTGGATTTTGTCCCCACCACATTTGTCCTGCCGGCCGATTACAATATGTTTGTCGAGGAGTATAGGAAGTTTCCACTTAGCACTTGGATCATGAAACCCTGCGGAAAGTCCCAGGGAGCTGGAATATTTCTTATTAACAAACTCTCAAAACTCAAGAAGTGGTCCAGGGAGGCCAAGGGTCCCTTTCATCCACAAATTGCCAAGGAGTCATATGTAATCTCTAGATATATAGACAATCCCCTACTGATAGGTGGCAAAAAGTTTGATTTACGACTGTACGTCTTAGTGGCATCCTTTAGGCCTTTGAAAGCCTATCTTTTCAAGCAAGGATTCTGTCGTTTTTGTACAGTGAAGTACGATACAAGTGTCACCGAACTGGATAACATGTACGTCCATCTGACCAATGTGAGTGTGCAGAAACATGGCGGCGAATATAATACTCTGCATGGAGGAAAGTGGTCCGTACAGAACTTGGCTCTATATCTAGAGGGAACCCGAGGAAAAGAGGTCACAGATCGACTGTTTGGTGCTATATCCTGGCTTATAGTTCACTCTTTGAGAGCGGTGGCACCGGTGATGGCCAGTGATAGGCATTGCTTTGAATGTTATGGCTATGATATCATCATAGATAATGCCCTAAAACCCTGGTTGGTAGAAGTTAATGCCTCGCCCTCGCTGACTTCAACTACTGTTAACGATAGGATACTCAAGTACAAGCTTATAGATAATATACTATCGGTGGTTCTGCCCCCGGATGGAGTGCCGGATGTACGTTGGAATAAGGTACCCAGTGCCGATGCCTTGGGTAATTTTGAACTCCTCATCGATGAGGAGTTGGCCGCTCAGGATGAGCAGCATCAGAATAGCAGCAATAATGCCCACAGCAAGACTTCAAAGATGGGTAGCCGCTGGAAGTGACGAAAGTAGTTGCGGGGGAAGGAAATAGAACGGGGGGCTCAAAAATAATCCAAATCCGAAAATATCAATAAATATGAAACTAAATAAAATGTAAGAATATATAAAAAAAATAATTTAAATTGTGCCTATTTTTCTATTTATTTTGAACGAACAGCTTTGCATTGTGTGAAAAGCTGTCAAAAAAACACTTCTTTTGTTCTACTGAAGTGGATATTGTTGATGATTTCTAAGAGGTCTTATGGTTAGTAAATTTTCTAGGCATTTTTAGAGACAAATTTCTAAAAAAATACACTAAAAAGCAAACAATTTAATGGTAAAAATTTGCAATGAAATTATTTCTGAAAATATTTGTAACCTTTTTTTGTCAATAAGTTTATTTAAATTTATTATTAACATTTACTTAAATCTCAATTAAGTTAAATATAAACCAAACTCACCCTTTTCGGGATTACTCCATGGTTTATTGGCATATTCATCCAGGAGCAGTGTTCCCCTATCAATGCTCACACTACGCTGATTCACATGCATCCGAGTTTCCTGTTCTCCTCGCACTATGGCCACCTGGATGCTCTTCAGAGAGGCCACTAGAGTATCGTCCAGCAGAGTTAGATTTACAATTTCATCGCCATAATTGTACAGAAATACTATCTCCCGATTTAGGCTGATGTACAGATGCACAAAGTTATTGTAATGATCGTTAGCATACAGGACCAATGCATTCGTATCGTAAGTTCGCAAATTAATCAGTAGATCCTGGTGCAGGATGCCCTTCAGGACATCCCGTTCCGCTTCGATGCCATGCATTAAGATGGCCGGAGTGGCGGTCACGCTCAGATAATTTCGCATCAGGAAGGACTCTCGGTTGATGAAGGTCAGAGCCTTTTCGTTAATGTCTGTGTGGGATTTTAAGTTATTAAAATTGGGAATTATTGAAAGGAAATTACAAATTAGAGAAAATATGACTTATAATATATATTAAATATATATTTCAAATATTGTGTTAGTTTGTGATTAATATTATTTCCTAAATTGTTTTAATTTATTCTATTATTTATTATTGGCTTTAGTTTTCAAGTGTTTTTTTTTATTCAGAAGGCTTCCCCTCTTTAACTATTTTACCTTAATATTTATATAAAATTTGTAATATTATTTTAAAGTAAATTTCTCCTTGTGCACTCACTTGTCTCGCAGAACTCTCCGATGTGAGCCCAGGGATTGTTGCAGACGCACTTGAAGCTGCTCCAGAGCTCCTTGCACTGGGCTCCATTGCGACAGGGTGATGGGACGCAGGAGGGCTTGCAGTCCTTGATAATCTCCGACAGATGCACCGACATGTAGCTGTAAATGTCCAGAATCTCCCCGTTGACCACCAGGCCCCGGAAGCACCCAATGAGCCCGGCCTTCACTGACAGCTTCTTCAGCAGGTCGCTAGAGAGAGAGAGAAAAAAGAGACAAAGATGAAGAAAAAGCGGGAGAAAGTCAGCTGGGGATTATTTTATATTATGACTTGTCGTAACTATTCAATAACTTGGCCACTTAAGCTGCACCAGCTGCATCATCGATTTCCCTCCCTTGGACAAACATGGGACATCACCATGTGGTGGATTCTTCATTCTAGATCCTGGATTCTTTCATATTTGCCCATTCTGTCACTGGGTTTATGCAAATAAATTGTGACCCGTTCAATCGGAAGCGACGAGTTTGAATTTTAAACTTGCCAAGCTGAAAATCGAAGCGACACCCCTAGATGGTAGGTGGAAAATGTGTGACGGATTTTCCTAAAGGACAGTTGGGAAAAGTTTTCCTAGATGCGCTTTTGGTGCTACATTTTCTTTCTATTTTTTCTGATTCTAAATTAAGGATTGGTAGAGATATTAAGAACCTTCTGAACTTTATAAATATTCATAATATTTTTGGATAGTGCAGTATGTGATTTCTTGTGCTTGATTTTTTTTTTAATTACTTTAAATAATTATTATTCAATTAAGATTTGAGAAACCCTTACAAAACTTCTTGAATATATTCTTAAATTACCCAACTGAGTTTTCCCTGCAGTTTGTTAAGTTTTCTTTTGCTACACTTTTAATTTACGATGCTCTGATTTCCTTGGGGCATATAAGTTTACAGAACTTATTAAAAAAATAATATAAATATTAGAAAATCTTAACAAAATAATATAAAACATAAACGCATTTTTAGGTTTATATAAATACTTAAAAAAAAAAACTAAATGAAATTAAAATTACCAAAGAGCATCGCAATGTCTCAGTAGCTCTTTCTAACCTTTTTTTTTGGTTTTGCAATACTTGCTCAGCGATTCCCTTTTTCTTTCAGCATTTTGCAAGTTTTCCTTGTGCACTTTTGGCTTGCGCTTTCTTTCACTTTTCGCTCCCCCCTTCGCCACGGCCAACAATGAATTGGCCAATAAAATCTCAAGTGTAAGCTTTTGAAAATTAAAGTGGCGGAAATGTCTTGTTTATACGCGTACAGCGGCAAAAGAAAGTTGCTCAAATGTCTTTCTAAATTATGTAAATTTCATTACGAGACATTCCACCCACAAGGATCCCCGGGATCCCAATTCCTCCTCCGAGCGTTGTCTGAGCGAGAGCTTCTCGAGTAAAATTAAAATTCTTGTTTTAAAAATAAGAAGGAAAAGAGGGAAAAGACTCTCAACTTGGTTTTGGGGTTTCCCGTGTCCCTTCTTCCTTTGAATTTATTACAATTTCTTTTCGCTTTTCGGTTGTAATTGTTTGCCAAGCGTTGCGTAATCGTTATTTAAGCGCCAAACTTATTGACGGGCCTTCGTCAGGCGAATTGGCCAACGAGCAGTTTAATTTCATGATTTGCATTTACCAAGTGCACTCTTCACCCAAATTTAGCCCCACTTTCAGAAGCGGACGGAGTCCTTACACACGCGTGTCCTTGCTGGCAGCCAGCGAGCTATTAAGTCATTAGTTTTTGCAACGTGTGCTGCATTTCTTTTTGCTAGCATGTCACAAATGCATTTTTAATTTTTTTTTTACGTCAACAGACACGGGGCCACGCATATATATAAAGGTGCACTGGCAAAATAGGTGGAGCTTAAAGGGTTTTAATTTTTGCTGAAATGTATTTGGGAATTTTCGAAAAGAAGAGCTTGAATTCTGTGAGGAGAATCATGGATATTGCTTTCGAAATCAGAAATCGCATCTTATACTTTCGGTAAAATATTAAAGAGGAATTTTTAATTATATTTAGTAAAATTCTAAAAATATAGTCTTACTTTTTTGTACCTCTTTAAATGATAATAAAGTCTACTTTTGTATTTCTACCTTAAAATACTGATAAAATCTCATTTATTTGTCCCTTAAATAAAGGATATTAAATTTAATCTACTTTTCTTTTACTTTATTTGAAACCTCTTGAAATATTAATAATTACGTATTTATATAAACAGCTTAAAATGATATTGACAAAAATATTTCCCCAAAGTGTATATACAGGACGTTGTAACGAGGACGCGTGGGAGGACACGCGTGACACACGCGTATGCAAAATGAAATTTAGCGCTTTGCCTTGCAAATGATGTGCCGCCGGCTGGCTGGCTGGCTGGCTGGCTGGCAGTTCTGGCCTGGCTGACACTTGGCTAAAAGGATTTGTACGGCGGCTGGCCGCGCTCAAAAAAATGAAAAGAAAAAAAATAACGAAAATTCCTCGGAAATTAACGGCAATAAAACGCAAAGGAAAGAAGTTTTTTGGGTAAAGGAGGAGCCGCCACTGGAGCCGGTGCAGGCGATGTGCATATCCTGGCGACATGCAGGCGACGGAAATCCTATTAACGTTGCAAACGCGCAAAGTGCGAAGCAATTAAGAATTTATTTAACGCCGTCACAAGCAATTAAGCACTTTTCATTCATTCATGGCCATTGCGACTGGCGACAGCCGTGCATTTTACTATCCGGCATCAAGTGTCCACTGTACCCGCACGGTGTTCACTGTAGCCGCTATCTGGCCTCGGGGATGGAACCGCCGCCCATCGTCGTCATCCTGTTTCCTGCAGCGCGGCAAATAATTCGCATATTTGGCACGCCAGTTGCCTGTGTTTTTCCCAACGGCATGCGGTGCCCCGTGTTCTGTGTCCTGTGCGCTGTGGTAATCGATGGCCATGCAAATGATGAGCAGGACATCCGCGGATGGGGACGGGCCTCCAAAAAGGATGCCAGAATCATTGGCATCTGCATCGGCAGGACCATCAGCAGGACCGCCAGCTGCTGTCGCTTCCTAAACAACACAACATCGAATGTGGAGGGGGGGAGAGGGAAATGCGGTTGCACCACATGCAAAAACCGATTACAACAATCATTAGCAGCATCGGCCATTGTAATTTTTGCCCCGACTTTTGCATAAATTTCCATGCATTCTTGGCGCCGTTTAAGCTGTGTGAAAAGCACTGCTGAACCCATTAACTGAATGGCGTTGAAGTTTCAAAGTATTCGCAGGATATTCCGGAAAGTTTTCTATTGATTTGGGTAAGTTAACTTTTTGAGCAAAAAAAAAGGGACAACATTTTAAAGTCGCTTATGCTGATAGAGCAAGAAAGTTTTTGGCTAAGCACTAGATTTATATTTTAATTTCAGATAATAAAGGGGAAAATATTGAAGAAGAAAACAGCAAGATTTACAACCTTTAACAACATTTAATTTACTATTTCAAAATAATTTTGGATATTATTGATAAATATCTTAAAATATAATTAAATTAAATGCATTATATTTACGATGTAATGGTTAAGATATTAAGTAGATTGTAGGTTTGCCATATTAAAATATCAATTTATATATCAGATTTTGCCTGAAATATTAATAGAGTATCTTATTTTTTGCCTTTCCTTAGGCCATCGCAATTTATAATTACTTTTTATGCTTCTAATTAGGTTATTTTAATGCCTAAATAATTAACAGCTGACTTTTTCCCAAATTCAAACCACAGACAGAGTACATAAGCATCGCTATTTAAAACTCAACCCTTCCAGCGCGTAAAGTGTAATTGCATTTGGAAAAGCTTAACTTTGTGTTTATTTCTTTATTGTTAACCCAATTGAAGGGCACACAGAATGGGAGCAGTGACATGGAATGAATTTTAAGCGCACCACCGCAAGTTCTCAATGGGTTAACACTTGGCTGCCGGGAGCCGAGCCCTTCGAACGTCTCGTTAAGGTCTCGCCGTGTCTCTATCAATATGTTGATTAACTCTTTTATTTATGAGCCGCATCCGCTGATTCCGCTTATTGGCTTACGTGCAACCTTATACGCCACTTCGCCATGGCTCAGACCCCTCTCCCTCCCCCTCTCTCTCCGCTCTTATGATGGCTGCATCAATATTGCATTTTCCATATTACTTGTATGTTTTACAGAGCTTTCTTTTCCGCCGATAAATAAATTGAATAAATTGGCTCAGTGAAAGCGGATCGAATCGAATCGATTCTGAAGGGTGGTGAATGGGTGGATGGATTTTTATTGGGCCTGGGATTGGCCTTTATAGAGCGCTGCACTTTATCGTTAATTACTCGGCGTGTTTACCGCTCATCGAAATTTTATGAGTGGCAGGCAGAACTTTTTCGGGGTTAAGTGCCAATGTGTGCACACGTCTCCTTGCCACTCACACACACAGAAGTACACCTGTGTGGGTATAAATAAATATTTCAATTTGATTTTTATACATTTTCAATAATTAAAAACAAAAAAAGAAGGAATGAAGTAAGACAAGTGCCATATTCCGCATACACATATGAGTGCTTGAAAACCCCTCGATTGCTTTTTCCCCACGCTCCATCTATCTCGTGAGCGTGAGCATCCGCCGCCGGCGGTATCTGCTCTATGGCAACGATGGGAGGGGCGCAAAAAAAAACTTTATAAATTTTGCCAATCAAAAATAAGCGCGTTTTAAGTGCGCCAACTTCCGAAGGGGATGAACTGGAATGGTTACGGGTTCAAAAATTCAGGAAAAAGCAGCATCAGGTTACGATTACACTCACTCCTTCGCCGCGGCTTGATTATTGATAATGACTTTGTAATGAATTTTTCCAGTGAAAAGTTAATTTAATTATGGCAATTTTTTTTTTTACATCTCCAGAAGGATTGGCTTTCCAGGAATTGAATGCCTGAAAGTGAATGTGTGCGAAAGCGGTTTGTGCATACAAATTAGGGCTTTGATGAAGTTGTTTAAATATTAATAAGTAGAACTTAAAGTCTTTGAAATATTTTAGTTTAGCAAAAGAAGAGCTGCACTCATTAAATTGTATACCCGCCCCAAGTAATCGACAGTTATTCCATTGAGCGTTGCAAATTACTGGCATCAATCCGTAATTAACTCATAAGTGAGGCGTCCCAATTATCAATCCAACTGTGGCGGTCATCGGGCCGTGGCATGTACTCCCCGCAGGGCTGGAATCGATGCCATTGGAGAGGATTCCTTCGGGCGGACGGAGGCTACTGTCATTGTTAGTCCTGCTGCTTGGCAGTTAGTCGCGCGTTTATAATTAAAACGTAATTGCCGCAATAAATTGCACAGACCGCAACTGCCAGTGGACACCCCAAGAGAAGCTGTATCGTTAAAGTAGGAGTAGTGCGAGAAGCAGGAGCATGAACAGCATCAGGAAAAGTGGCGGGAATAGAGCATATATACCCGTCGATTGCCATTACAGATGCCACCGATGCAGGCAGCCATAAAAAGCTATGTCTGATCACACTAACAAACAACAGAAAATGCGTTTCGTGTAAGGTTTAAAAGTAAAATAGATTAAAATTACTAAACTTAAACATTTACTCTATATATTTTATTTTTAAATAAATATAATATTATTAAAACTTTGATAATAAATGAAAGTCCTTACAAAACTTTAAGCATTGTAAGCATATTGAATTCCCTTTAAGTTTGGGTTCTTCGTGGCGATCCTTATGGTCTTTATGCCACTTAAAAAATTAATTAACAATTTTAAGGAACTATCCTTAACCTAATTTTCTTATTGCTACCAATTTTATAAAAGAAGCTACGGAGACTCCTGATTGAAAAATAAAAATATATATAAATAAAATCTCTTTAAAAATGAAACCTTTTAAAATATACAAATATTTCCCAGTGCCGCCCCAGAGCTAATGGATAAAATAACCCCATAACTCTGAAAAATACTCACAATGTGGCACCGCCAATGTACATGCTGCCCTCAAACGGTCCGAACTCCTCCTCGGGCAGCAAATCGAGCATCTGGTAATCGGTGTTTATCATGAAGCGCACATGATACTGGTTGTAGTCGATCCATATTTTATGCCACTCGCCGCCATTGAGCCGGCGGTGCGAGTTAATGACCAGCTCGCGGGTGGTGCCCGTGCTGAGGGTGAAGGTGAACGTGAGCTGGTCGTCGCCGGTCAAAGCCACCATAAACGAGGGATAGTGGGCGCGGATAGGTGGCTGGAACAGCAGGATGGCCTTCTCGCCGGTGGTTCGGAACGAGAAAGCAATGTCGCCCTTACGCCAGCCAGGCACCTCAATATACGATTGCGACGTGGTGAAGGTGACCACGTACTTTTGGGTATCTGCGGGGGCAGATTAAAGAAATTATTAAAGGATACCAAACAGGATGAGTATCTCGAGACATATGACATTAAAAATGTCTAGCCAAGTTATCCCCAAAGACTAGTGTTTATTTTTAAATTAGAGTATAACTTAAATTTTCACTCACTTGTTTCCACACATTCCAATGGCCCCAAAGTGATGCGTCCCTGGGCCTCATCGTCCAGATCCTTTTGCTGCAGGAAGTACATGTTGGTGATGCCCAAACTGTGCGGATCCTGGTAGTAGCCCTCATCCGAATTCCATTTGTTCTCCTTCACGTCGCAGTTGCATGATTGATTCGGGTCCACGCACGTCTTGTTAACGGAGCATGGGCAGGCGCCTCTGCGGAAGGGTTGGCATTCGGATTACGGGGTTCCGGGTTGAGGTTGTGTGGGGGGCAGGGGGGTTGGGTTCACAAAAAAGGTGAAAGGTATTAGAAAAAGTCTGCATACATTTGCATACATTTAAGCCGGAGAGCCGCCAGCAGTTTGACGAGTCCGTTGAGTGACCGACTGAGCCACATCCGCCGCCTGCCTCCTTTCTGTATTTTTTTTTTTTTGTGCTTTTCGCTGCGCCATTTATGCAGAAATATTCGTTGGGTATCAAGGCAATCGAGGATATATCAGTGACAGGACAATTAAGGGACAATCAAGTTCAATTATTTGAGAGGAAAAAAGAAAGACCTTTAGTCTTGATTGTGTAAATATTATATTTTGTGAAATTTATCAGGATATTCCCTTGAAGTCTTAATAAATTCATATAATTTAAAAAACTTTCTTTGTTCTAAATTACTTCAGAAACCTTTACAATATCTCCGCTAATATAAAGTTGTAATTAATGTATATTATTTTAAATGGTTTATAAAAATTCCTTATAAAATCCATATTAACAAGTATCCAGTGGACCAGAATACGATTCGGGATGGGCTTTTTCCGGCTCATGTTTGTGCTTCCTGCGGTTTTGGCCTGCATGTGCCGCTTCCGTTTCCTTATCCGCATCCGCCTCCGTGTTGCAAGATCCGCATTCAAGCCACCGCAGCGGCAGCAGCAGCAGCAGCAGAAGCATGAGTGGCAGTGCCACATCACTACACTGGCACAAAAACACAAACAAACAAACGAGCCTGTCAAATTTTGAATGAGTAAGGACCAAACTACGAGCCAATGATGGATGGCCAAATGGTCTGAGGGCGCCCCAGAAAGCTAGCCGACTTTTTTCTAAGCCCCAGACCGGGTGCATTTTTCGTGTTGGCCGAAGCCAACCAGAACGCCATTCATTCATGGAGGCAAACAAACAAGTGCCAAAAAAATGAAAGCGAAACCAAAGTCAGGCTGTTAAGGTTTTCGAATTGATTTACTGAAAGCGGAAATTAGTGACGCAGGCACACACACACACAGAGTAGAAGGAAGTAGAAAGTAGAAACAAGGAGGAGCAGCAGCAACAAGCTACTGGAAATTGCCGCCGCCAGATGTTGCCTACTTTGCTGCGCATGATGTATTGTCAAAGGGTTCTCCAGGCAAAGCCAGCCAACCCGAAACATCCTTGCCACGCCATCCACAGAAAGAGTCAAACCCACGGTAGGAGCCAGGCCTCAAAGAAATTAGGCGTAAAGTCTAAATTTGTGTGCTCAAAGCTATTCATTTTAAAAAGGCCTGCCCATAGCAAGAAAAATTACCAAGGCGAACTTGTTAAAAACAAAAAAAAAAATAAAGGAAACAAGAAGTATATGGAAGCTGTACAAGGCAATACGACTGAGAGATACCCATTTGATTAGGCCTTCATATTTTGGATATAGAAAGAACTGCAGCTCCAAGTATATTTTTACATTTCTTTTAATTTACAGAAAGAGGATTATCTGTTTTCAATTTTCAATAATTCACAGGATTTTTATATAGCTTACTTATAATAAAATAAAACTTTTGCTGAAAGCCTTAAATAATAATTAATATATTTTTTAAATTCTTTTTTAATTTTCCAAAAAATATGCTCTTTCACAAATCTATAAAAAATATACATACCATATATCTCCCTCTTAATACCCCTCAAAAAAAATCAAATATAAAAAGAGCTAGAATAACGAAAGAGTTGTTCGACAATATGGCGGCTGGAAAAAGGAAAAACACAAAAGTTGGACCGACATAATGGGCGCCACAAGAGATATGGCGGGACTCAGTCATAAACCTTATTAGCGCTGATGCGGAAACATATTTGCCTGACATAAATACCAAGCTCAGGCCTTTTGTTTTGCACTTTTGCAATTTTCCTCGTATTTGGCCTCATATGTTTTTTGGTACCCTCCCATCATTAAGTGTGGTTCGCTGGGCTTTTTTTTTGAGCGGTTTTGCCATTAGTTTACCTTGGACAAAAAAGGCATTCAGTAGCCGGCTATTCCTGCCCGCCTTTTGGCACCATAAAATTTTATGCTCCAATGCATGGCAACAAATGCCGCAGATATAACTTTGGTGGGAGTAGTAAAAGGGTTAGTTTTGTAGAAGGAGCAAAAAAGGGAAATTTGAAGAGCTACATCAACACTAGATGTTGGCCAGTTCAGTGGAACGAACTCCTTCGTGACAAATTGTAGAGAACACAGGGGAAAATAATCTAAAGTTATTATTAGTGGGAGAAACTTGAAGAAAAATACAATTTAACATGATTATGAATAGGTTTTAAGAGATATTTCAAAGATTATAAGCTGTAAATTAATTGTAATATATATTTGGCGTTCATAGGCATTTCAAATTGTTTTTTTCTTTGCATGTACAGAGTTCAAAAGCCAACAGATGGCTTCTCCTAGTGCAACCGCATCACTGACAAGACGTGGTTGGAGCTGCATTCCACTGGGAAATATCGATGCCTTGTGAAAGTGATGTGGAGTTTGCTGGCATTCTAGAAACAGGACAACTGCACATCTGTGTGTGATGGGTAAACATGTCAGATGGCATTAAGCGAAGGTTCCTGCTTGGCATTTATATTATGCATGTGCGAGCAATTAATTTAAGTTTCGTTTACAATTGAAACGCCAGCACCATGGGGATAGCAGAAGCTGGAGCCTGGGTTGGCCTTTCGGAAATTTCGGATTTATATTGTTGGATTACCGCACGTACTCCACTGGGGCAGAACGCACACACTCAACGGGGGGAACGGGGGGAACAGGGGGAACGGGATCAGGGTCTGGTGATAATCCTGGGTGCAACAGCAAGTTAAGCAAATAGACTGCAACATTAATTGTGTGGTTGGCGGTAGACCAAAATCATCCGCCAGCATATGCAAGGACTAAGCCACGAATAGTGGGCCTTAAACAAAGAATTTATATTATAAATTAAGGTACATATTCATTAAATAAATGTTGTGAGGAAAACTAATAAATATAAAGGAATTTCTATATTAAACATATAAGCACTGACTGATGGACATCACAAAAAACAAGAAAAATAAATAAAATATAGGGAAAGCAATCTCAAAATATATAGGAGATATATGTGGAAGTTTTATGAAATATTGTAGACTTTATACATTAATTTTTAAACTAAAATTTGATTCCCAGAAAAATGTTTGATATTATTTAGAGCTATTAAAGAAAATAATCGTATCTAAACTTTTCACAACTAATTATTCCATTAATCCCACTAACTTTAAACTTTTTATAAAATAAGTTAATAATAAAATATCCACATTTCCTTTATTTTGTACCCACTGTACCGTAAGCCCTGCTCTTGTCATCCAATTTTGTGTTGTTTGCGGTGACGTGGCTCAGCACGTAAATCACAAATACCCGCATGGGGCACCAACCCATGCACCCGGCTTACCTCTTGACATTGCCTAGGAAGTCGACGGTGAGATTCTTGGCCGAGGAAGTAAACCAGGTGGCCGAATGCAGCTCCAACTGAGCCCGGTAGCAGTCGTACTTGATGTACTGTGTGCAGTACAGTGAGTGCGAGATGAGCTCTTGCAGCATGTGCGGTGAAAATTCCCGGTATCGGATGTTGAAGCTAAAGTCCGTCTCCCTGGCAGATCGCACATCCACTTGGCTGGGCAAATTGTGCTCAACAATGGTCTTGGTGGCATTTTCGAGGCTCTGGAAATCACACTTTACATGGGCGGGTGGAAACACACCATTGCCATCGATATCGATGAGGTAGACATCCGATTTGGTAAAGCCCAGCAGGGCCAGCTCCTCGCAGGTCTTTCGGTACTTTGTGAAATGACAGTTTTTGCCAATATAACCCGTGTGCTTACAGTCGCATGTCACACGATCGTCCTTCACAAAGCACTTGCCGCCATGCTCACAGGTATTGGGCCTTTTGCAAGGATCTATGTAGTTGCAGTTGTCCAGGGCCACCTTTGGGGAACCCAAATTTTAAATAAAATAAAAGCAAAGAAAGATATAAAGTTACCTCTCCCACCACTCGCTCTGTTTTCACCACATGCCTCGGTTCAATTAAATGGTTATTTATCTCTATGTCTCGAATGCAACCCACTAAACCCATGGCCGCTGACTTTAAGCTGCTGCCAATGATCAGCTTGTCGCCAATGTTAAAGGTCAATCCATACATCTGGCTGAGGGTGTGACGATAATCCACCGTGAACCGGATCTCGCCCAGCTTATAGTCCAGCTCCACGCTATGCCAGGAGGTGGCTCTATTGATTTTGATGGTGGTCGAGTGCGTTACATTGTTGTTGATGTCGGGGACCAGATCGAAACTTAGTTTGTCCGACGTGAGACGTATCTAATGGATGGCAGCCATTTTGTAATTTCCGTTAGTCGCGCGTTTCCGGTTGCAGTTTTTATCGGTAGACGGCGGCCATTGTTGTCGCCGACGGATGTTGCACGTAGCGCCGAACAAAACCCGAAGCCGCGCATTAGCGTGTTTCCAAATATTAGTTTTTGTCAGCGACATGTAAAGAGAGAGAGAGAGAGAGCAGGAAGAAAATACAAAATTCTGTTAGCATTAGAAGGATTCAAACTGATTTTTTCTGTGTGTGTGTGTGTGTGTGTGTGAGTGTGATTGTCCGTGTTCCGAAATAAATCAAAATTGCGAAAATGCCTGAAATGCAGCTCGGCACAACCGCATGGAAACACCCACTCGGCTGGCACACACATTTCAATTTAAATGCCTTTGTGCATTAGCTACGCTTAAATCATATTACGCATACGCCACGTGGCCGGGTTGAGTTTGGCATTCGCCGAATCAATCGGGCTCTCGTGTGGGCTTGTGTGTGTGTGTGTTGCTGTGTTCTGTTGAAATTGCTGCCCATTAATTTGCAGCCATGCTCGGGGGAGGTGGTATTTATCCACAACTCTTTATCATTTGTTTGTCCCTCTGAACCCAAATTGATGTGCTATATTCGGTCTCCGTCGCTTGGTGTCATATATGCAGCAATAATGATTATTGGTGAAAAGCTAAAATGTATGCGGCAGTGAGTTGGCGAACTAGTTCGAAAGATTTTAAATTTAAAAAAGAATTACATTTAAAAATTAAATTGAAGGCATAGCAAATTGATAAAGAATTTTCTAAATAATTCCTCTATTTCACCTTAGAAGAGGTTAAAAGTGTTGTGATTTGTTTTTTAATTATAAAATACTTATAAAGCATTAACTTTATTGTTTATAGTAGTTAGATATGCCTTCTTTTCTTAATTAATATCAATCTTATTGCCTCTAACAGAATGTACAGAACAATAAAAAATTTTAAACCACAAATTTCATTTGGCAATCATACAATTTGTATCTGTTTATTTATAAATCAAACCCCAATGGAAACTCATAGATCACAAATATAAACTAAAGTCTATCGGATTTATTGCCCAAAATACAAATCGCAGAGATAACCTTGTTAAAAACTATTTATCTATGTGGATAAGCCTGCAAAATCCAACTAATTTGATAGCCATGTGTACGTATATATATTTTTTCGCCTGCTTGTTTGCAGGAGTCTATTATTTGGGGAAATCGAAACAAAAAAAATATATATATTCATATTTATTGAAATTTCATGAACTTGCAACAGCTCAGCACAGTTGCAATTTGTACATGTCCGTATGAATAAATGTTCGAATGAGTTTGTATGCTTGTTTCATATTTATCTATGCTCATTGTGAATTGCGCTTTTGCGTCGCTTATTTGAAATGGCAAACACTCAAATTTTATTGCATATTTCATTAGATTTTTGTCAGAGCGTTATGTTTAAAGGCAAACACACACACATCCCCTCCTCTCCTCCCTGCCATACTGTGACAATATTTCAAATGATTTTTATTCCTCTGCCGCCAGTTTTGTTTTGTTTGCTTATTTCGCCCATTTGCGCGCTGTCAATAAATTCGATTTTCGATTTGTGATTCGCGATTTATGCGGGCGCATAGTTTTTATGTCACACCCCGGATCCAAAAAAAAACCCCCAGCTGAATCGTGTGACATGACATTCGATGTTGCACAGTACACTTGTTTTTGGGACCCCCTTCCTCTGTATGTATTTGTATTTTTTCCTTTTTTCTCTGAATGAGTGACAGAGGGAAAATACTGCCGGCAATTTATTAGTTTGTTGAGCTCCCATACGCAACACGCAGGTGGCAATTTTGTGGCCTGCGCGGCGAAAATAGTAAATAAATAAGAGCTCGTAACTGATGCGTTTTTCAAGTTTGCCAAATATAAAGATGTGTTTGAAATATTAGCATTAAAAATGAGTTGCATAACGTTTAAGTTGTGAGTAATGTCTGGGAATCTCTAAATGTTTTACATGATAATTTATGGGTGTTGTTTAAATATTAAATCTTGGTAAGCATTTGTTTAATTTTTATTAATAATATTAATTGATAGTTATCATGGAGATTTCTTAGTCTTTGTTATTTTCTTATTTTCTTTTAAAATATTTAATAGAAGATAATACAATCGGGGTTTGACCTTTTTATGCCATTTATTTATTATTGGAATGTCCTTTAAAATGTGTATTTATTTTTAGAGAAAACTTTAAAATGTGTTGTATTAAAATCTAGGGTTTTTTAAGGTGTTCAACATTGTATCACAATTTTAAAAAAATGTTAAGGGGCTTAAAGCTATATAGTGACTTAGGTAGCACAGCCGAATATAAGCTTTTCTCTTAAAGAACTTACTATGCCTTATTTTACTATGAAAAAATATTTTGTAGAATATTCTTAAGACCTTATTTTGGTAGACTTTAAATTGGTTACTACGATATAAATATCATTATAATATATAAACAAATATAAAACCATTTAATATTTATTTTTTCAAATAGCAAATGCTAAGAAAAACCTTTTAAAATTCTCTCATCTATTATTTTAACCGCATCTGTGTGCATAGCCAAAATTGACAGGCTGTTTTTGAATTATTCGGCCAAATAAAAATATATAAACAGAGTCATATTATAAACCTGACTGACACAATCAATTTAGTATTAATTTGGGTGCGCATAAATCGTCAAACGGCGAATGGCAAATAAGCCGTATAGACAGTCGATGCAAAATTAAATGCCTTGCGGCATAAATATTCATTGGCATTACAACAACAGCCGCAGCAACAACAACATTCATTGCAATGCCAATAAGTCAGAGACTCTGCAGTGACATTTTCGGTTTATTTTAGGAGGCTGGTGTGTAGGTCCTGCAATCAAAAGGAGCAAAATCAACAATAAAATGCAAATAAATATGGCCCACACACGAAAATAAACACATACACAGACTCGGTGAATATTCCCTCTTTAGGACATCTCGAGTACATTGCCGAAATGTCAAATAACCAAATAAACGTTCTTGGACAGGCCAAGAGAAGGTTGGTTTGTTTAAATGCCGATAAACGCTACTGACAACCATATAAACATCAACTCTCATGCTGAGGTCAAAGTTCGGGGGATGAGGCAAAAATAAAGCTGGCTTTTCCAGGGAAAGCCGGAGAATATTGTTCCTCGGACTGGCATTAAACTGTCCAATTGTTTTTGTGATCGATTACAACGCACTTTTATTTGCCGGACCTCAATCTGTTCGGGCTCTGGCCATCTCCCTTGGCTTGGCTGGTTATAAATTGGTATTTCATGGAAACATTTAACTTGCTTTCAATTGTTATGCCATGACATAAATCTATAAAAATGGTTATTTCAAATAAATTGCGGACCGCAGAATCGAACAAAAGTTGTACTGAAAAGCACGTTGCACAGAGAAAAGAAACAATTTTTAGGACATTTGGGTTAATATTTTTATGGGTCGTTCATTATTTGTATACAAAAGTATAATATTTATTTATATTTATCCTTGAGGGCATCTTCCTATAAAATCAAAACATTTTCAAGGGGGAAATGGGGGGAAATGGGTTAGTTTTTCCAACTAATGATGATAAAAATAAAGAAAGAAACCAAAGCTGTTCTTTAGTTTTACATTTCATGGATTTCAAGGAATTAAAAAATGTATATTTCAAGTGGTAAAACCCTCAAGGTGTAGCATTATTTTACCTTTTAATAAAAGAAAAGTCATCTACAAAATTCCAGTTTTTGAAATTTGAAAAGATATTTACTCCTGGCACAAGGATATACAATTTCTCCAGGCTACCAAAGAAATGAATAATGCCAAACAATTACAAAACACTAAGCTCATTTGACTTTTCATTGCATTAGCCGGAGTCGAGTTTCACTCAGCAGCGCTTAAATTTAATTGCATTTTCCGCATTCCCAATGGCAACCAGTATTTTTGGGGTAAATTTTCGTTTCGAGTCCCGCATTGTACTACATGGAGGCATGCCTCCGATTCCGGAATTGTGGGAGTTTCGTGGGCTTCGGTTTCAGTGGAGGATTTCAAAGGGGTTTTTGGGGGGAGGAGGCTGGAGGGCCTGGCAATTGCAATGCAAGTTTCATACGCAACTCTGGATAGAAACACACAGACGCACATGCACATTTGATTTGCATTTCATTTGGCGTTGGGTTCTGGTTTTGGCTCTGGCTCTGCCTCAGCCACTGCCACTGCCACAGTTGCAGTCGCAGTCGCTGCTAAGTCGTCTTAAGCAGCACGTCGTCGGTGGAAATGTCTGTCCTTATTCGTCCAGCTGTCGTATGTGTGTGTGGGAATTTTGGGAGTGTGTGCAGCTCAAAAGCTCAAGCAATGAACATAAGTCTGTGGGCTAAGTACACTGCTCTAACTGCACAGATTTCTTTAAAATATTTTCATAGGCTTGTGTAAAAAATAAATTAAAATATATGAACTATAGTTTAAATTAAAGGAAACCTTTGAGATTTATTTTATTTCATCTTTGCTATTCACATACCAAGTTTCATCTTAATTGAGAAAGTATTATGTTCATAATAAAAATATTTATTGAACAGAAAATGAAAGGTACAAATCAATAAGTAAATAAATAATAATGCCTTTGGAAAATCCCACTATATGTTGAAATTTAGTCCTAGAAAACTTTAATCCTTTACAGTTTCAAGTACCTAATATCTTTCTCTCAGTGTGCGTATGAGAAGGAATGCTTGAATGCTCCTACTTACCTCCCAGAAGCCATTTCCGGCACTGGTCGTTACGTCACTGTAGGCCAGCACCGCGCCCGGCCGACTGCTACGGAAATCGAATTTAATATTAAATTCTTCGGCGTGATTTATGGGCCACCAAATGTGTGATGTCGCAAAGGGATAGGTGATGGGTATGACATTCACTTCGTTCTCCACGAACTCTGCCTCCAGCACGCCTGTGACCCAGAAACAGAAACAGAAGGACTCTCGGTAATAGTATGCCAAAAATATGTCGCCAGCAAATCGCTACACTTGATATATTAAATTGCTCTCCACTCACCGTGATAGTGTACCTTGGGATTGCCCCGCTGCAGCTCGTACAGAATGGAGATGTCGTTGTAATAGACATATTTCAGGCTGCCCACAAAGTTGTTGTGCGATGCCAGGCCCTTCTTCTTGTGCAGCTCGGGTCCTCCGCCAAAATATATCTCCGGATCGAAGAGCAGATTCCCACTGGCCGTGGCTGGCAGTTCCAGGACCTTTTGCTGCTGATCCAGTATAATGCTCACCGTTCGCTGTTCATGCAAAATCGTCAGATTGTGCCAGTATCCGCGGGTCAAATCATCCGTCAGTATTGTGCTCATCACATTATCGCCAAAATCCATTTCCACATGAATCGATTGGTTCTTAATGGCAGCCGCTATATACTGATGCTTCAGGGATTCTCCACTAGCATAGAACAAGGCTGAATCATCAAAGTTTGTGCGGAACATGAGGCTTATGCGCCGCGTGGAGGAATGCACACGATCCTTCCAGTCATATATCCTGTAGGACACATAGCTGGCTCCACGCAGAGTAATTATGGTGGCCGCTGCAAGAAAGACAATGCCAATCGATTAATTTATTAAGCAAAGCCAGCCCAGTCGGTGAATCCTCTCAAATATGCACGGGCTCCCTGGAAGCCGAGCTTAATGCCACCTTTAGCATATTTGCTTTCAGTTTTCACTTCGCCGCAGCTTACTACAAATGCCCAAGCAAATTTAAACAGGACTCTCTGCCTTTTAAATACACTTTAAAAATAAGTAAGTTAAAATAAATATATAAATATATAAAATAAATATTTTAACTTACGAAATCGTAATTCTGCAGGAAGCTTAGGCTTTGCAAAATATTTTTTAAAACTATAAAAATGTACAAATGAACCATTACATTTACTACAATTAAAAGTTTATAATATTATAATATTTAATCTGTATAGAGTACTTGATAGTTCGACTGCTTTATAGCCACTCGTACATTATCTTCCTGCCAGCCACACTCACACATTTTCACCCACAAAACACGCTAAAGGAAAATGCAGAGAAAAAAGCACCAGTGGTCCACAAAAATAGATTATATTGTTTGTTCTATGGTGGCCTTTAGGCGTTCGCCTGATGTTCGTTCCGGTTTCGTTACGTCCTTTTTCCCGGACCAAATGTGCAAATCGTGTAACGCGCAATTTTCATGAACATTTTTTTCCTCTCTGCCTGTGATGCAGTTTTTAAGGGTGGTGGAGGGCTGGGGGTTGGATAGGGTAAAGGCTGGAGCTTTGATGGGCTGACAGCAGCCGCGTTTTGGCCGCTTATCTGACACTGCACACGTGGGCCACGAGCAGCCGATAAAGTAACACAACCCACGCATAACCAGCAGACTCTACACTGAGTTAAAAAACTTGACTTATATTTATGAATTTATTATTATTTTTAAGTAGGAAAAAGGAGCACTCTCCTTAAATAATCTACGAATAAAAATTGGGCTGAAAGAAACCAAAAATTCTAAGGTTAATATATAGCTATTAATTCCTAGGGAAAAGAATAAAATTTCGTTCTGATTTTATTAATATTATTTCAAAACTTTAAAGTTTTCTCTGAAATATTCTGTCAGTGCCAAAAACCGCACGCGGCTCCAAGCTTACTTTATAATTTTATTTGCATTTTTTCTGTCTGGGGTAGAGTGAACTTTCTGCTGCATTGGACCGCAAAAGCATGTTACAATTTTTTCTGGACTTATGTTAATGCAGATGCATAATGAGCCCTGGCCAGGCGATATGTTGCCCCATTAGAGCAGGCCACACCGGGTAACAATCACCGTTTTCTTGGTCTTGCCATTTTTGGTACCGAATTGCGGGCAGCTC
Organism: Drosophila birchii; assembly: GCA_035046345.1. Lineage (NCBI taxonomy): Eukaryota > Metazoa > Arthropoda > Insecta > Diptera > Drosophilidae > Drosophila > Drosophila birchii. Next base: position 20,330,522 of record JAWNOA010000048.1, on the reverse strand, counting down.
TGCAGGACTCGGAGTCCCCTGCGCACCTGGCCAAAGATGACCCGCTCCAGCGGATTCACAGAAAGCGGCTTGAAGCTGATGGTGTAGCTGAGGAGTCCCTGTGGAAAGTTGCGGCGATAGTCCCATGGATAAGAGAGCAACCCGGTGAGCTTGCCGGGATCGAGGAAAGAGCGCTTCACGCTGTGATGTTTGCTTAAGGTTTCCCTGTTCTCTGGCACCATTTCTCCCTCTATCCAAAGATCGGTGAAGATCCGGACAAAGCAGTGGCTCTGAATGTCATTATTCGTGGCCATGCGAACGAACTCTAGGACCACCTCTGGACTGATCTCAGTGTACAGCTGGATGAGCATGCGACCGAGAAACTGGTTGTTCTCCATCACCGCCAGATCAAAGTACACGATGGGCCGGAGGAGAACGTGGGCACTGCGCTTGCCCAGGCGAGGGGATGGCATATAAGGTATGAACTCGGATACCGTCTCTGCGGAGGCTCTCTGCTCGAGGGGCTTAAAAGGTCCCACAAGAGGATTCTGGGATACCACCTTAGGGAACATGGTGCTGTAAGCCAAATGGTTTGTCCACTAAAGTATATCCTCACCCACCTTGGATTTGACCGTTGAGAGACGACAGCCCAGCTGGCGGTTCTCCTGATTAAGGCGCTCGGATAGAATGCGGATCTTGTGTCGATTCGGCTGCTGCCCAGGACACTTGCGGTTGAAGCAATCCACAGAGCTCTTCATCCGATTAATCTCGTTAAGCTTGCCAAGGAGCTCGAGATTCTTCCGGAAGAGGTTCTGTTTATTGCTTAGCTCGTTGATCAGCTTGTTGCGATTAAAGAAGGTCATCTCTCGAGCTAGCCGAGAGTCAACAGAAGACTTTATATTCTTGATGCGACAACGTTCGATCTGCGCCCCCCGCAGCTCCAGCATGCTCTTGAAGGTGATCACGTTATTTTCGGATTTAGATTTCTTGCCGGCGGAACGCATTATCTTCCGGAACTCCGAGTATGTGGGGACCCTGTTACGTGGCAACTTTTCCCGGACTGTCTTATCCGTAAGCAGATCGTTGGCCACCTTTTGGGCTCGCAACTTAGCATGCCGGCTGCTGTGAATGTTGAAATAGAACTCGGAGTGGGAGACAGAGCGCATCTTTTGGTTTTAAAGGAATCACTGTACTACAGGTTCGACGACTTCCGTTTAAGTTTAACTTGCAAATTTGTGGCTTTGTGTTTGATTGTTGTTGGTTAATGCTTGTGTTTGTGATAAATAAACTGAGCACTGTTTGACTTATTAACTGAAAGCCAACTTTGATGGATAAATATATATATATAGAAGAATAGGGCATCTAAATTGAATATTATATAAAATGTATTTATTTTATAATATTTAAGTTGTATAAAGGAGTTTAAGTTAAGAATTTAGAGCAGATAATCTCGATACATTCCCAGGTAAGCCCTTCCATGGTATATTGAATATAAAAACCAAAATATTTCCTTGATATTAATATATCAAATGAAGAGCTTTTTATAATAATTTCTAATTAATGAAAACAAATATATTCTCCCATTAAATCGTGCGCTTATTTCACATACTTTTACTCAACAGGTTGACTTATAAATAAATTATTAATTACCACTTCAAGTCTAATTAAAAGTGTGAATTTCTCATTCAAGATTCAACTGTTTTCTATTTTTGTAAGTTGCTATTTAATTAATAATAATGAAGTTAAGTTAATATTAATAAACTAAAAAATTTCATGAATTTACAACTAAGGGATAAGTTCATTAAACTGAAAAAAAAACTATCACTAATTTAAAGGGTGATATAAAAAAGGTTGAATTGAAATGTGCTACCATTGTAATTGTTGCCAGGAATCTGGCCAGAAGAGTGTGCAGCTCGACTCGCTGCATCATGAATGTCAGTCGGTCTGACAAGTGCCGGCCAAAAGAGTACAGAGACGACCTAAGCCCGGAGTCATCATATCGGACATCATAGGACGACATGTCATACCCCCTGCCCCCTGCCCTTTTATCCTATTTTTCCCCCTTGTCCAGCTGTCCTGTTGGCCCGTCTCTCTTTCATGGTTGGCATTGCAATTCGTTTATGCCGGAAGAAGCCGAAAAATCTTGTAGTCTCTTTCAGAAATGTTGATGCCGGGTTTTTTGGGGGCTAATGATTTCCCCAACTGAACGCATTTCGTTGACACTTTTAGCACGGAAATTTTGTGAAATCTGAATGAGTGCGGCACGGATTGCTGGAGGAGAGTAAAAGGGGGCTAAGAGGGCTAAGGGGACGAAGGGTTTTGGTTTGGGCTTCAGGATGCACTGCACACGAACAGGCTCGTCCTTGTACTGGCAGTTGTCATTTTAGTTATTGCATTACAAAAGCGTCTGCGTTTGATTATGTCTCGTGTCCTTTGTACCCTGTATGAATTTTCTCCCATTTCCGAACACTGAGGAAAATTGCTAAGAATTGATATTAATTGGTTGGGAAAGGGAAAGGTAAATATTTATATAAGTATATTCTTTTTTAATGGAAATTATTATTTTTGAATCAAGTTTCCTTTTATATTTATGTTTTATTTATAAAACCTGTCTTTATTATCTTTATTTTTGTTGTTTGAGTATCAAAAACATAGGAGTTTATGGTGAAATTCTAGTAATAAATACGGGTTTACTCTTAAATTTAAATATCTATAAATCAGTAATATACTTATGTCCATATTTATTTAAATATTTAAGGTTCTAGGGATATAAAAAATGAATCCTATGATGTTCATTAAAGAAGACTCTCCGTTTTTTTAAGGACCCATTTTATTCCCATATTTTTCTCAGTGCAGTGTATCTCTTCTGCTCGCTATGTGCGAGCTTTTAATGGCCTGACACTGTTTCCGTTCCAGGAGCAGCTCAGCATGCAACCGGCAAACCAGTGGATGGAGCCGGGTGGTGACCCGTTAAGGGGTGAGGTGACGGGTGTGGGGGTGGGCTGCATCTGTGTAATTTGCTTGCACTTGCCGTCGCTCGTTACGTAATTGTGATCAGTTGCAGTGGCGGCGGCGGCGGCAGGCGGTGTAAATGCTCGGCAAACTCGCACATCACGGCGGTCGCTCTTTGTCCTTGACAGACGCCATTTAGACAGAAGGGCAGAGGGACAGGACACGAGAAATTTTCCAAAATGGCCAACGCTGTCATGGCTGACCGTTAGTGTTATTTTCCCTTTTTTTTGTTTCTCATTCTTTTTTTTTGTTCATTTTGCAATTTGCAGCTGTCCACTGCATCAATAGTCCAGAAACGCTGCCCCCTCCAAGCTCCAAGCTTAATTCCAGTGCCACCCGCGAAGCCAGGATTTTATTTTTGAAATTTTCCCTTTTTCCGGGGTGTGTGTGATGTTGGTCATCATTTGCATGCAAATTTTTAGCAAACACTGGGAATGCAGGGGGGCTAAAATCTGAAGAATGCATGTCGAGATGCCCTAACTGGAGTTTTGGGTTTCGTGAGTTGCTTGGCTTTATGATTATTCAAGTTAATAATGTGGTAATGATATTTGTTTATTTTATTTTTTAAGAAAAATATATATAATTAATTTTCAAGATATTTTGTTTTGTTTGTTTAATGTTTTTCCACAAAAATTACAATTAAAAAAAATTCTAGGCATGTCAGAAATTAATTTTTCTTAGCTAAAACTTTTCAATCAATTTAAAATATATTATTATATATTCATTACAGAATCAAATATATTAAAAATATGTTTTTATTGATTATATTATTATTTAACTGTCAACGTAAGTTGAATTTAAGTCTAACTGTATTTTTAAATAATATTTAAAACATTCAAAACTATGCATTAAATAGAAAATTTCATTCAACTTCAATTACATGAAAATTGAGAATATAATTTCATTGAAAAAAGCCAGTAATTTGTCTAATTAAATATTAATTGCTACATAATCCCAGGACTAGAGTAAATCCCCTTCGCTTTAATCCTTAAAATGAAATCTCCCATTTTCGTGTCTAAAATGCAAACCTACTGCCCGTTCATGTAACCTGAAAATCCCAGGCCCCAAACCTCCACGAAACCTCTCGGTGCAATGTCAAAAAACATAAACGAGCTGCTCAATTTTTAATAGGCTTGCCTATATAATGGCCTCGCGTGACTTAATTGAGATTATGGCGGCCTGGAATTGGCTTTATGTCATTAACTAAATGTCGGATGTTGTCCAAGGGATGGGGTTGCCGAGGGATCAGGGTATGCCGGGAATATATATATATATATATATTGAGAATAACAAACTAATTTTGCGCACATTCTGCCTGGTGTGCGGCCTTAGCTGGTTTGGCAGTCAAAAAGTCAAACACTATTTTGCATAATTTATGGTCAGGTCATTAGCGTGTTTAAAACTGTAGCGGCCAAGGGGGCGGAGTGGAGGGTATGAGGTTAAGGGGAGGAATGGTAAGCCTGGCTACTGGCAGTGGCTAACCGCTAGCAAACAAACATAGTTTATAATTAAAACAAAATGGCGCCCCTAGGGCCAAGTCCACATGAAGAGATAGATAGGTTCGGGGATTTTTGGCCAGAGTTAGATGGATGTGTTAGATGCACTTGGAAAATATATTAACAATTTATTTAAAAAAAATCTTTAAGAAGCAAAAATACTACACAAAGATATAATTGTTTCAAATGTGAAACAAAGCCAACTTAAGACATTAATTCGCAGCTAGAAAGCCAGAGCTGAGTGCTTTGGGACCCCAATTAAAATATGTTATTTAAAATTATTAATAAATTATGGTTTTAAAAAATGCTATATTTATTCTGTAAAAGGAAATTTTTTATCTAAAAACTCACTGTATATATCGCAGTGTTCGCCCTCGTAGTGGGTGCCAAAGCAATCGCAGGATATCCCACCATAGTGGTTGATGCAACGCGATCCCACGAAGCAGAGGTTGTGCCGGGATTCGCACATGTCGGAGCAGCCCTCGTTGACGTTCTCATGCTTGGTGGCCACCAGGGGAGCGATGGGCAGCAGGTCGGAGGCGGCCTTGCCAGAGCTGAGGACCACGTTCCGGATGCAGCCCACAAAGGACTCGGTGATGTATTTCACGCCGTGTAGCTTCTCCTCCGAGGAAAGGCCTGCAAAATTGCAAATGGTCAGTTGTTTGGTTTTTGGCCGGGATACCACAGATTAATTAACATGCTGAATATTTGCAAATGGATTTTGGCTATATCTGTGCAGGATTGAGGGTGGTGGGTGTGGTGCGGTGCTGTGCTGTGCAGTGGCCAGGCCATAACATAATTTCGTTGTTTACAGTTGAAAGTTTTGATGGGATTTTTTGGACGCTGCTGTTGCTGCTGCTAGAGATTTAAATATTGCTTAATTAAAAAAGTTGTTTCCACTCAGTTTTTGGGATCAGCGAGAAGAGCGGTCAAAATAAATAAATAAAAGCTGAAAGACTGAGGCTGAGGCTGTTCCCCTCTTGTCCAATTATTTATGGATATTAAGAAGCTTTGGCTGCATTGTTTAACTATTATTTTTGGAGAGATTATTGTTTGAGAAAATTTTAAATAATGTCCTTTGCAATCTTTAAGCTATTCTTATTCATTATTATTTATTTGCATTTAAACTCAGCCAAGACACACACAATATTTTTACAACCAAAATATTTACTAAACAAATTGTTGATTAATATTAAAAATAAATATTTCCATTGATTACAGATTTACTTTAAAGCTTTTCGATGGCAAACGTCAGCCACCAGTAACATTTAATAAAATGCATTATTTAGTTTTCCATTCATTCTGCCATTTGGCTAAATGGAAACATCATATGAAATATGACTTATTTACGCATCGATTTGGAGCATAAAAACAATTGCATAAAACACAACCATGAAGCACTTTAAAAGTTTATTGATTGCATACTTTCTATTTACCTCTTTATAATCAATTGTGGGCCAGTCTCTTGGGGTTTTCTTTTTCTAAAGGAAAACCACAACGAAATCATTTTGCAAAGGCGAAAAAAAAACATTGCATCTACACATACTATATACAATATTTTCCAAGCTTCATTCAATCCGAAAATTCTCGACGGGTGGTGTTTGGCTCGGAAAAACTAGAGTAACATCATCATCATCTGAGTGCAATCAATGGCCCATTCTGTCGGCCGTCAGCTCGCAAAACCCATTTTTTTCATGGGCTTTGCTGTTCGCAACGTGAAATAATTAAATTTTCAAAATAACGCACAAAAGCAGCTTTCAAAGTCATACATATACGAACACTTTACAAAGTCCCCCAGATTCAATGGGAAATGAGCAAGTTCAGTTTTGAGTCCATGCACTATATAAATTTTGAGTAGATACACGAAAAAAAGTAAGTTTTTAAGAGGTTTAAAACTTAAATATGGTTAAAATATAATTTTAGTATATCTTTTAATTCTTTTAGACCATTTATAGATAATTTTTTAAATATTTATCTTTGCAGCTTCTATTAAACATTTTCTATTTGAACAGCGAATGACCTATGAAAAATGTTTACCGTGTGATCTGTGTGTTTGTTTGGTTTAAGTCACCGCCAACTGCAAATTCGATTTTCAATTTTCAGTTCGCCATTTTCAGATATTTCGCCAGCTCTATATATGCTGTTCTCTATATATATGTAACATATTTATATACACGTAAGCGTGTACTAAACTTTCTATGCTCGACGCTGATGCTCTGGTTTATGTGTGAATTTCGCGTACGAAAATCGTAGCATACATTTGAGCGTTCGCTGCCTTTAATATGATTGATTGCGGATCGGAATGGGTATGGAACGAGGGATGGGTATGGATTTGAACACACTCACACAATTGATTTGGGCACTCACCTCCGACCAGGACCACCGACGGCAGGTTCGTGGAGACGCCGTAGTTGTACTCGTGATTCAGTCCCTTCAGATAGACCTCCTCCTGACTATTGTCGACGCGTGCAATTAATCTTGCGCCATGGACATCGATGCGCACCTGTGCAAAACAGACAGCGAGGGATCGGTGAGGTGCACAAAACCAATAAACCAGCTAGCTGCCATAAAGAGGGAAGCTAGCGTGAAGGGGGGCGTGGCATTTGCACACACAGACAAATGATAAAAATTTATGAATTTATGCGTTTTGGCCCCGAGTTGAAGTTGCAAGTTTTTGCAAAGCGGCTAGCGATAAATTGTTGTTGTTGCTGCTGCTACTGCTATTGCTGCCGCTGCCATTGCATGGGTAAAAATCTACGAAAATGAATTGCAACTGCTGTGCGCATATAGCTGGGATCAGCTGAAATTCATTAGGAATTTGCGTGTTATTTATGAGTGCCTGAATGTGTCTGTTTCAGTGTGTGGGAATAGTGCACGGCAAGTAAAATATGCATCCTATAATTATTAATGGGTTTCATATATACAGATTAACGCTTAAAAATGTTTTTTTTTACTTTTTAACGCTGTGATGGTTATGCCTATGGTAAAATTTTACTATACATTTGGACTTAAAACAATCTTTAACTATTAAACAGAATTGTCTACTCATTTTTTTCTATGTGCTATTTTTCAAGTTTTTGTATGGGAGTGTGATTAGTAAGGGATTTGCTTGTTTTAAATATGAAAACACGAACTAAAATGGGCTGCCGGCTGCTGGGTTCTGGGTTCTGGGATCTGTTGGTGCTGCTGCTTTTCGGTTGTTCCTGCCACCATTATTGATGATGATGATGCTGACGATGCTTGAGGGATTGCGGTTAGCTGCATGCGTGGAAAAGCAGTTGCAATTGTATCAGCAATACACCAGCAATATTCCGGTAACATCCCAGGAGCAGGAACAACCACCAGACCCATGTCCGAGGTGAGTTAACAAAGTTGAACGCACATAAATCAACTTGCTCGCTTTGTTATAAAAGTTTGATAAAGCGTTTTGCACACATGCACCGGCAGCCAGCCAGGGAGCACACATTCCGCATTGCAATCTTGCTAATTGCTTGCCGAACGCCAGGCCATGCTAATGTTGGTCAAAAGCCCTTCTGTTAACCGAATTTTGTGTACCCTCTGCCAAGGAAAGGATATCTTTCTTATGGATTTTATAACGTTCAAGCAGAATTATAAGTTAATCCTTAAAATCTTCTAGAATGACTTAATTAACTCTAAACGCTATCTAAAAGTTGAGTTTAACTCAAAATGTAAGCCATTAATTTAGGCAGGTAACCTAGAAGTCCAATAACCTCCGCAGGATGGGATTTCCTTTAAGGCAGACTTGACCCCGTTTTTAGGGGCTTACTCCCCCCCACTTACCATCACACTGTGCCATTCGTCTCGATTTAGACTCTCGCCCACAGTGACACTCGTTGAATGCTTGCCAAAGACATGGACCACCTTCAGCTGGCCCTTCTCCACAATCACGTAGAGTGCATAGGGGTCCAAATTAATGCGATCCGGATTCTTAACGTTGTGATAGACGAGCAGGCCGTGCGGCAGGCGGGTGCGGAATTGAAATGAAATCTCACGACAAAGTCTGCAAAGGCACAAGGATGCACAGAGTTGTTTAACTGGTTTATTTTAAACGGCTAAAAGGGTTAAATTAAATTATAAATTAAATTAGATTTAATTATTCAATCGTTATCATATAAAACAATTTAAACATTCTCTAATTCAAACCTTACAATTTTCTTAGTAATCAAAACTCAAATTCATGGTTTAAACTTTGAAATTTATTTCGAAGCTGTTTATTTAAATTTATTGTTTTTATGCTGATCATTCTCTAAGCTAATTTTCTATTATTTTAATTATTATAGAACCATTTTTAATTTTTTACATAATTGATATACATATATTTTTTTCAAACTAAGAATCTTTTAATAATTCGGAGGACAATAAGAAGATCTTGTGTTGCTCATTAAACTATGTTTTGATCTCATTTTACTCAATTAACCAAATTTATCAGTAAAAACATAGCCAAGTTCTCAGCACTCATTAGCATATGTGCGAGTGAGAAACCGAGGCAAGGGCCAGGACCAGGACCTGGGCCGGACGGTGTGTCTGACTGACAGAGTTTTAAATTTATTTGTACTTTGCTCTTGACTGCTGTTGCCGCTGCTGTTGTCATCGTTGCTCCGTTGCTCCTGCTGTCGGCAGCCACATGAGTTACAATTAAAACTACAGCACAAATTGCCAAGTTGGCCAAGGAGCAGCTAGCCACTGGCCAGCAGCAAGGGTGAAAACAACGATGGCAAGTGGAAGATCTATTTGGCAAATTTATGTTTAATTTTATTTGCCTGACTGTCTACATGTTTGCCCAACATGTGCACATTTAAATAATATTTTTTATCTTAATTTAATATGCAAATGGCAAATGTTGCTGGCCAAATTGAATTTAAAATTTCGGCAACCCAAAAGAAGTCGTTTCTGGGCCATTTAAATGTCACAACTTGTTCGCAATTGAGCAGAAAATTAACCTCTGACCTGGATTGTCGGGAATGCCCTGCATTTTCTACTTCTGTTTTGATTTCTTTCTTTTTTTAGACTAACGATAAGACGACAGTTCCTCTAAGAAACTTCTTGAGAGAAAATCAATTTTCTCAAACAGGAAAGGCAAATGTCAGTTAAGCTAATTGCTCTCACTATTAACCCCCTGAGTCTTGTGCCAGGTCATAAACAAAAATCAAAACAACAAATTTAACATTTTTTTACCTTCGTTATTAGATCGATTTTTTCACATCTGACTGTTTCATTTAAATGCCAGATTTAATTGGCTTCTATTACAAAAATTCGCCAGAGACTTAATAATTGGTATTGGTGAAGGTTGGTAAATCGGAAATCACGCAATAGGTGAACATGGAAAGCTTTTTACTGACTATCATGGAATACATATTTTATAACTCGTTCAACATGCCACAATTTATTTTTGGATTTAAATGTGAAGGACTACTCTTTTTTATGCAGAATTTAAAAAAACCTTTGAAGTTATATAGTGACAGTTAAGTGGGTAAACCTGTTTGCTACTCTAAAGAAAAGTTATTTTGATTCGTTCATTTTATATATATATTTATTTAATTGTTTTTAATATCAAATAACTATTCTTAAAATCCTTCCCATATCCTTTCTGGGGTTAAGGAAATCAAGCACTTTTGAGCCAAAAGACCAACAATCCGCTAAATGACGCGGCATTGCAACGAGCTGCCAGTTGAAGTGTGGCATGAAAAAGGACCTGAGGACCTGATGACCTGACGACCTGAGAACCTGAGGCTGCCACCTGCCTGGTGGTCATAAGCCGACTCCCCTTAGCCCTCTCCGGCACTCACCTTAATTGAAATGTCTGTATGATGTCGCCGTCCATTTGGATGAACGTGTTGTTCTTCGCGAAAATGAAAGTTTTTTCCTGGCCTGTTTCCGCGAAGGTGAGCTCGGGACCGCGCTGCTCGATGGGCACCGGCGTTGTTCCGTCACCGCCCTCCATTCCGCCCATTCCGTCTGCCGATTGGGCCGGACTCTGGGTGTATGGCGAACCGAGGAGCAGGGAACTCTCCGTTGTACTGGGCTCGCGGGTGGTGGACTGCAGGAAGGGGGGCAGAGTGTCTGCAACAGAGAAGGAGATTTGACGTCAATTTGGATTATTATGGAGGTGACCTAAGGAGCTCCCAACCAATTTTAAGTTATGGGAAAATTATTACTTTTTTGTTGGGTTCTATTTTTGGGAATATTAAATTTGAGGGAATATGTTTTGTTCTTTTTTATATTTCGAAATTTATAATATAGATTCTATAATAATATTTTTATGTAGTTTTTTAATAAATTCTTGAAACTGCCTAAAGCTAATTGCTTTAATTTACTACATTTTAATGATATAATTAATCTATCCCTAGAATTAATCAATTAAAAAACAATATCCTTACGTGGTCCTCCAATACAATGGAATAGGCACTCCGCCTCCGTACTAAACCTATTCTGTGGATTTCCATCGCATCCTCCCCAGATGAAGTTGGTGCACTCGTTGGTGGTCGGCTCGTAGCGCCACTTGTAGATGTACTGCTTGCAAGGCCCAGGATCCCCAGGACCCGAGCACTTGTCATACTGCTTATCCTTGGAGCCCTGCATCAAAGCGGAGTTGTTGCCGCTGCCACTGATGCCACTGCCGCTGCTGGGACTGCTTCCGCCGCCGCCGCTACTCCCACTTGCCGCTGATCCGCCCAGGGAGACTCCGCCACTCGATTCCGGCTGGGCCTGACCACCGGCACTGCTGCCAGGTCCCAGTCCGCCTCCCATGCTGAGATTGCTTAGGTTGCTGGGACCCAGGATGTTGGGATTTCCTGCCAGCAGAACTGGCGAATTGGAGCCACCGCCGGCAGTGGCATCCGCTGAGGTCATGTTGGGCAGGCTAAGGGCCGAGATGCTGCCACTGAGGTGGAGGAGCACCAAGAGCAATGGCAAGGCCATGTCAGGGACGGAGGGCAGGCGTAAGCCTGACTTTGTTGGGTAACTGGAATAGGCAAAATAAGTATTTAAATAAAATAACAATAAAAATAAAAATTACAAATTACATATATATTTCCTATAATTTCCCAGCAGCTTGAATGAATGTCATCATCCTATTCCCAGACATCTTCCCCCGTTTTGTTCATTAGTTTCCACCATAATTGCACAATAAATTGAGTAAGGCAATTTACTTGCATGTCTCACAAGGGCAGAAAACACACAGAAGATATCCACACGGAACAGAGCCATCACAGCTTATGATCCCGGGATATAGCGGAGAAGTTTACTATTGTCATGTGCGGCACTAAAATCCCATTTACATCATCGTGCTCATCATCATCAGTCAATGTCGCCATCGCTGCCTTCGCTGAGAATGAAGTGAGGATGCTGCATTTCTTGATGCCATTTAGCGAGAATGAAACCAAGAACGAACGAACTTTTCTGCTTACACTTCCGCCGGAAATGTGACACACACACACACAGACATATAGACCAACATAGTGGAGCTAGAGCTTGGGTTGATTTACAAGTAGCTTAGCACCATCAAGCGAAAAAAAGTGTCAAAAATTTCAAAATAATGATGCGCACACAGTTTACACTAAATGGCAAGGAGATGGTTGTGTAAGTGGATGAGGAAGTCGAGGTGGAAGCCCCCCCTCCCGGAAACTGAAAGGAAATAGGAAATTAAGTTTTTCGCAGCACCCTTCCCCTGCTGTTCCGCCGGGAAAAACTTTGAGAGCTTCACATGGCTCAGCTTATGGCTTAGACTTTCCGGGCAGGAGGCAGTAGCTGCCTTCTTTTTTGTCTACCATTTCCGTTCATAAGCAATTTTTAATTGTGGCTTTCGTTGCCCGGGCAGCATGAAAAATGAGCGCCGGGTCGAACAGCCGGACGGAGTTCATGCGAATTAATAAACCTCAAAGTGTTGGTGCGGCATTAGACCCGGATCCGGGTCATGTCGGGTTAGGGGTGAGGGTTTGTAGGTCTCTAGCAACACGGCGAAAATAGGTTTGATATTACAAGAGCTGCAAAAAAAAAAAAAAAAGAAACAATATTCTAACAGATATACAGGAGAAATATGTATATATTTATTTTACGCATTTTTAAATATTAAAAAATATTTAAATTCGCTAAACTCTAACCCGAAAAATCTCAATTCATTCGATCCACTTTTCTCCCAGTGAACTGTCTGGGCTGTGGAAAATTATTGATGCATATGCTGGGCTGTCCAGGACGTGCGTGCCATCCTGTCGTTGAGTGGGTCCATGGGCTGTGTGGGGGATGGCTGTAGATGGATGGCCCAAAAATTGCATTGGATTTTGGCAGCGTGGCAGCATGACCAAGAAGTTTGCTGTGGATGTGTCACCACCGGCTACCAGGCCACCCGGCTACCGCCTCGAAAATCTTTTCCATTTTCTGGTCACAATATCCTTTCATTGGACGCAGGCAAGCGCAAAAGTTTACCCAACTTTTCTGAGGTCCGCTGGGAAAATCCTGCCGGCCATATGCGAAGGATTTTGGCCTAAAGTGCATTAATGTACCGGACACGGATCCGTGAAGGAAGAAGACAGCAGGCTGTTACCTGCTGTGTGGGAACACAGGTAGGAACCTAAAGGCACCCCAAAGGATTGGCCGCGAAAAATCAGCATCACCTTCGCCGCAGGACCGACCCGAAGGACAGGCAAAAAACAGATAAACAAGACCGGGCATGCATAACACATTTTTGGCCTGCGGAGGTCCTTTAAAAAGCCGGCTCACCTCGATCCTGGCATTCATTTAGCAGCAAGCCGGCAAAATGGAAGCATCCCTCGCCTACGCTCTGTTTTTGCACCGCCAGGAACTGCATCGCCGCGAGATGCTCTACACCCAGGTGTCCAAGACCAAGATCCAGTTGACCAAGGAACTGATCGCCGAGCAGAAGCAGCGACTGTCCTCTTGCAGTCCCGAGGATCTGCAGATCCTTAGCCGGGAGCAGCAATTCAAGCGGCAGCTCCAGCAGAAACTCAAACATCGCAATAAGCAGCTGAAGGCAATTGCTAAGCATCAGGAAAAGCGATGCTTAGACGGTCTTTAGGGACCCGAAATCTCCTCAGGGTTACTACTCTAATTAGTTTTAGTTTAGCGTTAATGATGTGTGCCTTTCCTTAGTCAAACTTTGTTTAGTTCAGCTCAAAAGAAATAAAATTTCCTATGCAAATTTAGTCAAGCTGTCTTTTGGTGATACTCTGTGAAACTTTTGTGGTATTTGGGAATTCGGGGAAGATTTCGGTGGATTTGGAGAGAAAAGGGTTTAATAGAAGATGATTTTGCTTAAATACTATTTGAAATTGCTTAAATTATTTACGATAATCAGTAAAATTTAATTAATTTAAAACTAATTTCTTATTCATCTTTAAAAAGAGAATTCTCTGATATTGATTTAGACTTTCCCTTGTAAATTGTACTATTTTCCTTTTTTAACTTCTTTCAATTTATCCCTAAAATGTAATAAATTCGTCTCATTGTTAAAGCCAATATTTAAATCTGCAGTTATTTTATATTTCCACTCATATATATAAATGAATTCATCAAGTAAACAATAAACTCTCAGTTGCATTTTTATTAATTCAATCATTCACTTGAACTTGTGGCCATATATCCTTGCCGAATAGCTATCAATTTATAAAAAAAATCCAGCAAACTTTCAATTTTTTACTATGCCCATTAAGGGTATTCATTGATCGATGCACTTTCCGCCAACTTTCTCTCAATTTCCTCGCTTTTTACCGCTTTCAAAGCAAACGCAAAGCGATTTAAATTGAGCTCGCGTACGCTGCAGCAACAACAATTGCAACAATAGCTACAATACCAACAACAGCTAGAGGAACAACAACTACTACAACAAAAATAACAACAACAGGAAAAAAAACTAAGTAATAACAGCCGCCTGAGGGAATCACCAACTACCCACCCAACCCCACAAAATCCACCCAACGCCACCCTCTAAATTACACGTTTTGTGCTCAACGTAGACGCCTCGCGCGCTATATAGCCATGGCTATATATATATATATATCGCAATAGGGTAGAAAGGGGAAAAGAAAGCGTGAAGAAGAACAAGAAGAAAACAAGTCGCAAGGCAAAAATGGAGGGAAGGGCAAATGAAAGCAAAGTGAAGTCAAATTAAATTAAATGACAGATGTCTGACATTTTGATAGTCGTGCGTGAGTCCTTATATTCCGTGGTGTGTGTAATATAAACACATGCAAATAGCCAAGTGCACTGACGGGAAAATTGAGGATATTGGAATTTATTATAAAAATATATTTCACTTATATTTTATATTTAATATAATATTTCATTCACTAAAATAAGTTTGTGTTGCAAACATTTGCGATACTGCGTCCTAAGGATATTTCAGAGTAGATTGGGTACTTCATTTAGTCTTGTCTTATATATGTATATTAGAAATAAGTTGGTAGTGTTTATATTTTTTAAATTATTTTTTAATAGATTTCTGATGGGGATAGATTAGATATAGTCCTTGCTTTAATAGACTTTTAATTATCTTTGTATGAGTCTCGAGCTATATATATATTAACATTTAAGATAAAGCTTAAGAAAAACTATAAAAAATAATGAAGCTGTAAAGTGAATTTATACAATTTGTATTTTAAACCGTTGCTGTTGAAAGACTTTTACATTTTAAATGTGATAAGCTTCCTCATAATCATCATTTTTTATGCCACATATCCTTCCCTAAAATTTGTTTAAACATTTTCCTATCAAACGTTTTTTGCAGTGATCAATATGCTGGTGTATGTAAATGTCAAGTGTCGCAAGGCAAAATGCACATGCACTTGTGGGACAATGGCGGGGTTCAATGGGTTTTCAGGGTGTTCGAGTTGAAGGAGAAGACGGCACACTGAGGCATATATGCAGTGTTTTCAGGGTGTAAAAGTTTCAACGAGTGTGCGTGGTGTGTGTGTTATGTTTGTTGTGTGTGCATGTCTCGCAAGTGTTGGTCGCGTAAGGGTAATGAATTAAAATAACTTGATTGCATGAAATTGAACGAATTGTTGCCCAAGGAACTCGGCATGGAAAATGGAGGAAAATAACTGGGCAACAAGCATGCGGGGAAGGAAGGGAAATCGTGCCATGACAGTTCAGTTCAGTTGGGCGTGAATGCAACTCGCGGAAATTGCACTCCTTGGCTGTGTGTGTGTGAAAAATATTTACTGAAATTTGTATATTAAGTGACGACGACAATGGCAAAGGCCATTGTTGTTTTTAGTCTTTGATGCTGTTAGCAGTGATGGCGTCACGGTCGTGTGAGGATACATATATCCTCCAAGTATCCTTCGCCAGCATGTGTGTGGGTATAAAACAAGTCAGGATGCATGAGTGAGCGCTGCTAACTGTGTGGGAGGCGTCAGAACATTTTCAGGACCAAGGAGGGAATCGGGAAGACAAAGGACATGCCAAGGATACTGGTGGGGGCAGAGAGAGAAAGAGACAGAGAAAGAAAGGATGGGGAGGCGGGCAAACAAGGACAAGAAACGAAGCTGCAGGCATTTAGCCGTTGAGTTCTGCTTCACTAGTTGCCTTTATGTGACTGAACTTCACAGTGGAGATTGGTTAGGTTACACCAAAGAGTATACAACTATATTTTAACATAAAGAAAACGGAAAGTTTCGAGATTTTCACACCCAAAAGTAAATGAATTAAGTCGTATTATTTTATGATACCAAATGAATTTTAAATCTGAGAAAAAAGGCCTCTTCTTAGTATTTTTATTAAAACTTGTTATTCTTTATATATACAGCTTGCTTCAAATATTATATTCGGTTGTAAAAGTATATAAAAACCTTTTTAATATGAATCTTTACATTTTTAAAGTGAATGATTTCATTATTATAACTAATAAATGACTAAATTAATGAATTTAATCAAGGAGAAACATAACTCAAATTATAATGCAAATGCTAATTTCATAGTAGACAGTTTTCAATTAATATTAATAACAAAGAGACAATATCAATTAGTGAGGAACTAAGTCAGGAAAAGTATGCAAATATAATAACACACTATATTTTTATTTTGAAAAATATTTTGAAATATTTTTAGGGTTCAGGAAGTAAAATAAAGATAGTTTTTGTGAATTTAACATCATTGTTAAGACCAAAAAAAAATATAAAATCATAAAATGAATATTAAGAATTATTTTGAAGGATTAATTCTGTATATTCCTCTTTCTTTAATCCAATGTCTCAGCCACCATCTCTTTTAGTCCTTACTCCCTGTACAGATGAAGACAAAGAGCAGAGAAGACATGTGCTAGCATTTTCGTACTAACAAATTCAATTATTTGCAAGCACTTTAAAAATGATTTAATGCCTGTCGCCCGATGTCCGTCGCCGAAGCGAAACACTAAGCCATTTAATGAAACTATAAATGTTTGCATTTAGCAATAGTTTATGCCACACACACCCACTCATTCACTCTCTCCCTGTCGGAAAACTCAAGTAACTTGGCTGGGAATATTAAACAAAATGTAAACGCCTGACTGCATAGAGTTGAGTTGAGTTTCGGAATTGTTCAAATGAATTTCCGTCTGGCCTGGCCCATATGCATTATAATTGCCTGTTATTTGTGCATTGTATAAATAATTATTATTTAATTTGCTAGCACTTGCTGGGCCAATCAACTTGTTTGTTCCTTTGTTTGACAGCGAGTGAATCGCCAAAGAATTATGCAAATGATTTCTGATTTCTGAGCGCTATTTAATGGGCCGTGGAGCGTGCCAGGAATTTAAATTGAGTGTAACCTAACTATTTAGTGTAAAACTGCGAGTGTATATCCATAAATTACCTCTCACCTTGTCGGCATGTCATAAATATCCCATGGCAAATAATGACTGGTGTGTGGGGCAAGTTATTGCTTCAAAATTGTTGAGGTTTGTGTTTTATTTTACATATATTTCTATATTTCTGTATTTAAGATTTGAGTTTTAATTAACTGATAGACTTTGCTTTTTTACTTTTTTTGCACTTGTCTGGCTTTTATAGAAGCTTAATGTGCTATGATTTCTCTCACTTACATTTTCAGAAGTACTTCCTTATTAATTTGTAATACTTTTTAAGCACTTTTTTCCCTTTTACTTATTTTCTTGCATTAATCACAATAATTCTGTTAAGCACTTTATAAATTGATTTTCTTTCAATATTTACTGATATTATAAATATATAATATTGCGAAAAAATATGTAAATTTATGGCATTACATTGCTGGAGATAAATAGAATAAAAAGCGTATTTTTCACTCGCTGAATAAATCACTTTTTCTTATATAAACATTTTACATTCAAGCCTTAAACACTTTTTAATACAATTGGCATTTTATTGTACATTTCTTCACATTTAAATCTTTAATATCATTTATTGATTTACAAAACAAAAACATTCCGTTTGAACCAATTAATTGGCATCATTTACATTTGACTCGCACTTGTTATTCCATTATCGGCCGTGTTTTATTTCAATATTTAATTTGAACGCGGCAATAATATTTATTTTATTGTGCTTCCGCAGACGAGTTTATTATTATTTTTATTAGCTAAAAATGAGCATGCTAATCGGGGAAGCACCAGCACATTATCCAATATTATTTTAATTTATATATGTTAATTTTCTTGAAAAAGAGGAATATATATTTATAAAAATTTTTTGTATAATAATTTCCCACTGAATGGCACTCTTGCTATCCACACTTATTGAATTAAATGCGCTTTTATTTATCCATTTTTATTAACTGGCCAAAAATGGCTTAATTACTTGCAATTTATACAAATTTAAGTGGGTAACTATCGAAAGCGTCCTGTAAATGGGACAAAAACCAAAAATGCAATCTGCAATTTATCCTGTTTAAGCGATGATGCCAACTTATTGATTTAATTTGCTTCCTGAGTGTGTGTGTGTGTGTCTGTTTATTTATTTTATTTTTTGTTAGCACACTAACACGCTCGAGGTCTGAAATCCTTGTGGGTGGCATTGGCATGGAGTGGGGGCAGGAAGCGTAGCCCCAAATGAGGTCAAAGTGCGCCGGCGTTTTGCGTGAGCGAGAGCGCGCGTTTCGCTCGCTTCAAGGATGTGTCGCTGCAGCGGTACACATGGACTTTTACGTATACGTATTGTGCCTTATATTTTCACTATTTTATTTCACTTTCTGCTGACGCACTCGGACTCGCATGTGAACTCATCCAGCTTGGCTTGTTTGTTTGTTTGCCCGTATCCTGCGGCTGATGAATCAACTTTTGCCTTTTACTCAAGTCACGAAACACAAACCGAACGCCCAAACGAACCCAAAAGCAAACCAAACGATACGCACCGAAATCAAGCCATCGAGGATTACATTTGCGTGAAAATCAGAGACAATTGAACACGGCCAAACAGGACACCGGACACCGGACACAGGACACCGACACAGGCGCCGACACTGAGATCCGGATAAGGACCCGCATCCGCAGAAAGGATGCCCAGAAAAAGGGTCTCTGATTAAACGAGAAAACGGTTCCGAAATTTTCCCCGGCCAACGCGTCGTATGAGCAATGCGCAATAAGAAGCAGAGCCCATGAAGCCTTTGAGCCACGGCATTGACCCTTTCACTGGTGACGTGCTAATTGCTTGTCCAGGATAATGAATACTTCATCGGAGGCACGATTCCTCCTATACATATACATATCCTGTTGCCATTTAATCCACTTGCCTCGACCTACGCGGTGCGACTAATTCCAGCGACGAAATGTTAAAGCAACTGCCGTCGTCAACGCCGGCAGCGACGGCGGCAACTAGTTAGTTAGTTAGCGTGCTAAGCAGCAGGAACAACACACCCGTGCACTGTGAGAAAATGTAGTGCAATTTTGGTCATATATTTTTTCGGTTACCTTGCTATTTATAAGGGTTAACTATTCTATAAAATTTATTAAAGATTTATATAATTAAAAAACTAATGTCAAGATGTATTTTTTTTATGTTATCACTATTCTTCTCCCAGTGTACACGCCCAGGGGTGCGGAGTGGTGAGTGGCCGAGTGCGGTGCGGTGTCATGGCATACGAGACAACGATGTCGTGCGGTCTTGTGGCGGTTTTGTAGTGGGTGCCAAGCTTAAGAGGGGTGTGTTCCAAGGGGGACGACTACGGATTGACCGGGCGATTTGTTGCGGCTTAGCCATTAAACTGGGCACATTATTAGTTTAAGTTTGGTGCGGACTTGGGTCACTGCTACGATTAACCGTAATAGGCGTCAATTGGAAAATTACCGCCGATCTGCCGCACATCTGAGGCGACGTTAGCCGGCAAACAATGTAGACAAATGTATCTGTTGGCTTAAGAGTGTGTTTGCTTTGCAATTGACTCGAGGTGCAAGACAAAAAGGCCAGGGCACATGATTTTCCTGATTTATATTTCGGCTTTGTCTTTA
The DNA here is from genome assembly GCA_035046345.1 of Drosophila birchii. Taxonomy (NCBI): domain Eukaryota; kingdom Metazoa; phylum Arthropoda; class Insecta; order Diptera; family Drosophilidae; genus Drosophila; species Drosophila birchii. The sequence goes on along the minus strand of JAWNOA010000048.1, from coordinate 20,310,599 downwards.
AGGTGATACTCTACAGGAAAATAGGGTAATTCAGACAGTATTTATAAGGGTATGTTGCTTGATATATTATGGTTTTTATTAAATAATTAAATTTATCGAGATTGGCAAATATATTTATTATTCAAATATTATAATTTTTATGCACCATATAATTTATAAATGCACTATAATTTCTATAGGATTTTATTGATTTTCTCAATAAGGTTTACAAATAAATTAACAAAAATAATATTTGTTAAAGTATTTTGATTAGGAATTATGTTTTGTTATTATTACTCTTTTATCTTTGTTGCCAAATTATCATAGCTTCAGTGTCACGCAATTTATTGACTTGGAAATAAGCTTTTTTCTAGAGCATCATGCCGTCTGATGTCCTCTCATATCTTATGTCTAGCCTTGGGCCTTCAGTCCCTCCCAGTGTTATCTAAATATTTGATGACTTTCGCTGAGGTTTGCGGCGTTCATTTAAAATTCAATTTATTTTTGGCAGCCGCCTGCCCCACAAGGCCACACAAAGAATCAAAAAGAAGAATAGAAAAAAAAGGATCTTTGGCTTGCTAAAAATTTGCATTACTTTTGGCATTGATTTTGCACCCGGCAAGGGAATGAAGAAGGAAACCGAGACGGATGCTTTGGGTCGCAAATCTAGCCGGGGCATCTAGGGCTCCGTAATTCGCGGGGCAATTGTCTTAATTCGAAAATTGCAACTCTCGCGACCGTTGAGACAAATTGTGACCATGCACGAGTGTGTACGCATCTGGGCAACGATAATGATTGTGTCCCAAGATGCGACCAGATGACAGCCACATTTCTGTTTCGTTGTTGCTGCGACTGCGGCGGCAGCTTATCTGTTGCCCATCAAGGGGAGGCAAATATATACACTGAAAAGCATAAATTTTGACACGAGTTCGATGCTCTTAAGCTGTCTCTCATGGTCTGTATCTTATTGAGGATTTGTTATATTGTTTTCTTAAAATGCCATGTCTTTCAATAAGCCTTAACAAATTTCAAACAAATAGTATAGTTACCAATAAATTGTTTTAATGATATTCGCAATGATTTTATTTGATATTAAAGTTTTTTATTAAATTAAATTATTCAAAAATATTTAAGTAAACATAAACAAAAAAGCCAAGCCTTAGCTTTTGAAAATATATAAGCAAAAAACGACTAAAATGTAGTTTGAAAGAAAAGATACAACAATTATGCTAAAGTATCTTAATGTTATTATAGATAGTTTTGCTTGGAAGTGTATGAAAACACTGACAGAACATTGGGATCTTTTTATTCAAAATTTTTTCTGCATTTCTTCATTGAAAAGAATATAATTTTTTGATTTTTAAATAGAGAAAAGCGATTTTGTTGCATCTTTTGTTACAGGTGTTCAAATTATATTTAAAATATGACATGACATTTAGGAAAAATTACATTTTGGTTAATTTAGTTTAAATCTCATAAAAAGAAATATATAAAATATATAAGATCTAAAATTTATATTATGTACAAGAAAATGAGCTTATTAACTTATAGAACAGATTTTATAATACATTCAAAAATAAATAAAAGGTGTCATTAGAAATAAGAAATAGAAATAGAAATAATAAAATATAGTGATACTGTTTGTTCCAATTTAAGTTATTTTAATATTTCTCTCTCTGCAAATTTTAGCTATATGTTATGATGTCTGTGCTATGCTTTTGTGCCAAGCAATGAGATTTTCGAATACAACAAAAAATGGCATTTGACCTTTGACCCCGGCTTTTGCGTGCTCACTTTAAGATGGCCTTTTTTATTGATGTGAATTCACTGGAAGCATTCGTTAATTTGCTTATTAGTTAATTGCATTTGATGTTCAAAACATATATATTTGTTTATACAAAAAAAAAAAAAAAAACAGGGCTTTCATCTGTTGTCATGTGATCAAAAAGCCGACGACAAGCCAGCTTATTAAACCAGTTATGGAAATTGCAATTGTGAGTGTGTGTTTTTTGTGATCACGTGCGGTTTTTGTCTGCCCGTTATAGGCTACGGTTCAGATACATATATGTATATATGGTAATGACTTGCCACAGCCTCGCCGACACACACCCACACCACCAGCGAGAGTGTGCCGGCCGTCTGAAACTTTGTCATTTCAATTTGCTAAACATCAGCCGGAGAAGTGTAGAAGCGAGTACAATCACTTTGACAAGACACTCGCAGTTGCAGCCAGAAAACACCAATTAGTTCCACTTAATTTGAGCTTGAAATCGAGCACATGTTGTGTTATCTATATTTAATCAGATTCAATTTATTCGCATTCATTAAAATTCAGAAGGGCGTGACAACTGCAGTGGAGTGGAAATCAGTTGATATTAAGAAGGGTTGTTGAGATATTTAGGGGTTTTTCTCTCTCTAAATTAAAGTGCATTGACTTTAGATTTTATTATTATTTATTTTGGGGCTTAAAAATATTTATTTTATTTATTTATTTTAATTTAAAAATAATTTTAATTTACTGATAATCTTGTTTCCTGCTCTCTATCATAATGTTAATTCATTTGAAAACTTAGTTTAAAGTTATATTTTTTTTTTGGTTTTAAAATATGTCTTTTATGTATTTGAAGTTAAACTGAAACGACATTTTAATAAGGATGTTAGAATAAATGATTAATAATAATTGCAAATTTTTCATTTTATTTATTAATTATTCTAAAAAAATGTTGCATTTATTGAATTTTTAAATGATTGAATGTAGTTTAATATTTAATATTATATCATATTTACGTCTTACAATCTAAGTTACTTTTGACTTCACTTTTTATCCTTAAAAATTGACTAACTTTAATCAGGATTAATATTTTTAAATGACTGTGTAATATTTTTTTCAAAGTAATAAACAAATAAATTAAGTAAATTAATATTTCCATTAAATATGTTCTAAATACTATTGCTCCGATTATAAAAAAATCAAAGGTATTTCATTATTCGACTTTCTAAAAATGCACTTAACCACCTCACTTAATTCGATTATTGTGATATTTAATTTTTCACTATATAATGCTATATTTGCATTGTCACAACGTCAGTTTTTTTCTCTGTTGACAAGTTTGCCCTACCAATTGTCCGCTCATTAATCGCTCTAGCCAAACATTAACTACAATATTGAGTTTCGTTCGGAAGGGCGAATGGCATTTTAATTTGATTCCTGCCGCTTGATTTCCAATTAAAATTTCAACAAACAACAAATCGCAAAAAACACAAAATGCCAAACGAAGCGTTCTCTATGAAGTTTGGGCCATTGTTGATTTTTACTCATTTTGTTGACAAATTAATATATTCAGACAACATCAAGCTAATTAGAATTTCTAGTTCAAATAACCCGACAGTTTGGGCAGAATTTCCCACAAACGCGTTAGATGGAGCGGACAAAAAATGTGGATATAAACCGAATAGCGTTCAAACGGTGGGAAAATGCCATTATATATTTAATTTAATTTAAATTTTCATCGAAAATATTTCAGTAGCTTCTGTGAAATAATAACTAATGAAAATCTCTAGGTAAATATTAAAAAAAAAAAAATAACCCCCGCTTATTTGCCTTTGACAATTCTCGAACTTTAATCAAGCCGGCAGATAAGAAGCTTTTGGCAATTACCACTCTAAGCAAACAAGATACAACTTTTAATTGCCCCAAAAAGAGTCAACAAGGAATAATTAAATAAAACTAGAGCGAAACCTTGCGCGTCACTATCTCGCTTATCTGGGATAGATATTCACGAGAGGATTATCTAAATGCCAAATAATTTACACGCGACCCACTGAACCGATTTCGCGCACCTGACAGCACGCAATTACCTGGACATTTAAATGTGTGTTCTCCCCTCGGTGGCAATCGAAGTGTCAAATCAGTTGATTTTGCAGGGAAGAAATTGCAGTTTACTGCGAACGTCTGATAAACGGCGAGATATATTCAGATTTATGAGGTCATAATTCGAAATAGTCGTAAAGAATTAGTAGGGTTTTCCAATCGCACCCCAGTCTTTATGCCCGTAAATTTCCTTGAGAGCCAGAGTGATCAATCAATCAATCGATCGAGCGATCGATCGATCGGTGGCGTCAGCGATATAGACCACAATCTTATGGAGTGTTGGCCATAAAATGCAAAGAGAGGGAGAGGAAGAGATACCATCTTATCGTTCAGCTCACCTGTTTTCCAGTAAATTTACAACGACCCGCGGAGATTTGTCAATGTGTGTCCCTTCGTTCGGTCCAATTCACACCAGAAATAATTATCACTTAATTACCGATTTATGTATCTATCTTGGACATAATTTCATTTGCATATTTCTATTATTTTCGGTAGACAGACAGCCACGATTTATGAGCTATATATACATATACATATATGATACGAGATACTTGCACACAGAGACCACTTTCAGATGGGAAGACGGCACTTGGCACTTACTTCTACGAGTCGTATTTGGACGCTAAATTAACACTTCCGCGGCGGTTTCGGTTGATTCATCCGTGAGCTGTGAGAGATTCAGAGATTTCCTTGGCCCCCGGGACCTAAAGTGGTTTCAATTGAGAGACGCCGCCGCTGCCGGCTTTGCTCAGCTCCCTGCCAGAAAAATCACTAAGGAATCCCGTTCCGTCCCGATCCGCTGCACTGCACCACACACCACCGCCGATCGAGTTACAACCGCAACCAGAACCGCTGGCGAACCGCTCGATCGCAACGTTAAAACGCGACTGGCTCGACGCGATTACCGATTATATAGACTGAACCCACATCGGGCAACTGATAAGCGCCGCGAAAACCCCACAAAAACGCAGATCAGCTGTTCGTTCTGTAGAGCGTATCCAATATCGCATGCGAGAGAAAATATAAAAAGTATCTTATGGATTAATGGATTAAAAAGTATCTTAGTTGCACTCCAGGAGAATATATGATCGAGTTAATTGCTTATTTAGTCTGTTTAAATATTATGTTCAGTCTGAGCGCTTAAATGCAAATAGATATTGGTATATTTCTGAAGTATAGTATTCCAGTACACAAAATTTGATTCAAAGCCTTAGGTAAGATCATATGGATGATTCAGAGTAGTCGCCCAGTATATACTTTTTGTAGGCCATGGTCAGCTGCTCCAGGAAAATGAAGACTAAGACCGTATGGGGACCTATGCGGAACATATATGGAGTAAATCCCCTCCACAAGGACAGAACACCGTCCTTTTTGATCACCTTGAGCAAGGCGTCTAGGGTGCCTTTGTATTCAATGGCCTTCTGCTCCTGGATCCGGGTCTTGGCCATATCCAGGGGCATGGAGACAATGGTGGTCAACAGGCCAGAGCACATAGCAGCACAGATATGGAGCGGAGTACCCTCCGGCACATGCGGAGCAAAGGCAGACTTTAGCTGGGAATACGAGGCAAGCTGAACCATGTTTACGACCATGGTACGGACTATGGTGGGCATGCAGCCGCGCCAAAGATGGAGCACGCCCTCTTCTTTTACGATCCGAAAGAAAGCATTGAACACGTTTTTGTAATTACGCCTCTCCGCCGGTGGCTGGCGGTTGTCAGCCATCATGCGGATCAGAGCCACCTCCGCTGGATTTCCGACCAGGGCACCATCAGCCCCGGCCAGAATGCCCATGCACATGCTGCCCAGGACGGTTGGCGCTGCGGCGTACGTCTCCTTGTACTTGTCCACTTCCATCTGGTAGAAACCCATACGAGCTGTAGTGTATGTCGCCTGGCGAATCAGGCTCATACTTAGGCCGTTGTAAACGGCCAAGAGTCCCTCCGTCTTTAACAACCGCTTGAGGCAATCATAGGTGTTCTTGTATTCACCAGCAGCAAGCTGCATCCTGGTCTTGACTAGGTCCAGCGGATGCAAAATGCACGACGAAATCATACCGGCCAGGCCGCCATTCACATATAATATGTAAGACGGAATTTTCTTATTGTCTGTGGCATCCATGACCAGTGGTCATGGTGTGAAGTACATTAAAAATTTATCTATTTACAAATATAAAAAAAAATTTAGTAACTATGTGAAGGGCAACTGCGTTAATGTTTATTATTTAAAACTGAGGGAATAGTTTGATTATAATCGAACAGACGGCAACGGACATAGCTAGATCGACTCTGCCATTGATCCTGATCAAGAATATATATACTTTACAGGGTCGAAAATGTCTCCTTCACTGCGTTGCTAAGTCTAACTGGATTTAGAATATTAAAATTGTAAGATCATCTTCAGAATCTGTTTTATTTTATTGCTTAAAATTTTTAAGATCAACTTGGGAATTTTCTTTATTAATTTTTGTTAATTTCATAACAAAACCACAAACATTTATAAAAGTATTTGATGCTTAGAATGGCATTATATAGAACTCATATACGCACTTAAGAAAAAACAACTATTTTGGTACATAATGTAAGAATAATTATTTCGTAGATAGAACATTTACTTATTACATTTTGAAAGAATTTAAATCCTTTTGTTTTACGGTGAAAAATCTAATAAGGCTTTTAGTAAGATATAGCCTGCTTTCCTTAAGTGGAATCATCTGAAGAGGACTCTCCAATCATGTGCTTTACATAGGCCTTGTTCATCTGCTCCAGAAACACAAAGGAGAGCACGGTGTGAGGAGTCACGCGGCAGAGGTGCGGAGTGAATCCCTTCCACATGGCCAGGAATCCCTCGTTCTTCAGCACCTTCTTTAACACGTCGATGGTGCCGCTGTACTCCGCCTTGCCCTCGATCACCCGCATCTGCTGGATGCGGGTCTTGGCTAAATCCAGCGGCAGGGAGGCCGCGGTGGACAGCAGACCGGCCACCATGGCGGCACCAAATTGGAGGGTCCACCCATCTTCTAGGTGTTCGCGGAACTGCTTTTTCAGCTGGGTGTAGGAGGCCAACTGGACCATATTGACGATCATGGCACGACCTACGGTGGGCAGGCATCCGCGCCAGAGAGTGAGCACGCCCTCGTCCTTTACGATCCGCATGAAGGCATCGCCCACGTTCTTGTAGTTGCGCCTCTCCGACGAAGGCAGGCGGTTGTCGGCCATCATGCGGACCATGGCCACGTCTGCCGGATTGCCGAACATGGCGCCGAAGCCACCTGCAACAATGCCCATGGCCATGCAACCCACCAGGGAGGGATCGGTGTCGAAAGTTTTGCGATACCAGTCCACTTCCGTCTGGTAGAGCCCCATCTTGGCCGTGGTATAGGTAGCCTGTCGCAACAGGCCAGCCCCTAGGCCGTTGTATAGCGAGATCATACCTTCACCTTTGAACACACGCGAGAGAACATCCCAAGAGGTCTTGTACTCCGGTATGCCAAGAGTGCCGGACAACTGCATACGAGTCTTGACCAGGTCCAGCGGCTGGGTCAGGGTTGTGGCCAACACAGCGGATGTTCCGCCCATCATGTACTTCATATACGTTGGCACCGTCTTTTTCTTCTCAACACCATAAAAGAGCGCCATAATAAATAGAAAAATTTTATTAAACGGAGAGCTTCAATTCGGTTGGAAAAACTGGACTGAGACAAATCGAATGGGTGTGTGTTTTGAACTGAGCAAAGCTCTATATGCCACTTGGTTCGGATATGATTGTCAGGGCATTCTTTGCTGAATCCGAAATGTGATTTGAAAAAACTTTTCTCAAGGTGAAGGAAATCATTAAAATAACCTTTCAAAAGGTTAGAAATCATGGCTTGAAATATATTTGAGAATATCTTTTTGAAGTGTTGTTTAGATTAGATCCTTTCCTCTCTTTCCCAAAATGAAATACAAAATGGCTTTAGCAACCCAATAAGTTCGGTTGCCTTGCGGATTTGGGTCGTTGTGGCATTGATTTTAATTGTAGCAGTTAACAGGCCAACACCTCCGGCCAATTAACGAACGGCTATAATTTTCCTCACATGCTAGATAATTGTGACGGTTTTGGGCCACCCACAAATTAACGAAACCCCGGCAAGCGGCTTATTATCTGCCCATGTCTCGGTTGCTTCGATACTCCAACCCTTTGCGCCTCGAACTCGGCACATTTTTCGCCATTAGATGAGTCCACAAAATGGGTTTGGCAGCGCAGGAAATGCAATTAGAGGCCAAACTCAAACCGAAAGAACACTTTACAGAAGATGGGGGTAGGCACACGGGCTCGTAATTAGACTTAGACAAGCTGAAATTGTTATGTCAGGTTTTTGGTAGGGCAAAAATCGTAACTGAAACCGAAATTCGGTTTCATGAGCCCGCAAATGGCGTATCGACAACTCATTGCGGGCTAATTAAGAGCTCATGCGCTTGGAAATTAAGCAACAGAAAGGAAAGATGGCAAGGGCAAACGGAAAAGCGACTGGCACTGATTTTCCCCCTAAAGAAAACCCTGAAAAAGTAAACTCCCATGCGAGATCGCAATTATAAACTTTATATTTGCCCGCCTGAAAGCATGCTGCGAAAAATCCACGGCATGAAAGTCTTTGAAATTTCCAATACTTCGATGAAGTCGCCACTGCTGGGGTACACATTGATTTACAGTGATCACTCAATTTTTATGTACATGTGCATATAAATAAAACATCTGGCTAATACCTTATTTTTATCAAATTGGATAATATGTTCTCTAATTTGATTTTCTGTTACTTTCATGCGATTTGAATAAAATTCAAAAATATTAATGAAACTATGTACTTAATATTTATTTTAATTATAAAAAAAATTTTTTGGATCATAACTTATTTTTAGCACATTTATATATTAAATATACATAAAATAATACAAAAATATTTTCGTCAGCATTTAAAATCTTTATTTAAATAAATGTTTTTTCCCATATTTAAAGCAAGTATTAAAAAATAAACAAGTTTAATGCAGAAAAATCAAATTAAAATATTGTAAACATTTTAATTATTTAAAAACAAAATCACAAGTATTATATTTTAATTTAATGCTTATTAAAAATATATACGATAAAAGATCGTTTTTATATAGAATAAATAAACGGAGAACTATCTTTAAAATAAAAAAAATGCATTTAGATCTAAATAAAATTCATCTTTATTAAACCCTTTCGTTTTCCCAATCAATTCCTTAACACAAATCGAAGAAACCGTTCCGCATTATGTCAATAAACCCACATAAATCTAAACTCTTTGAAAACTTGATGCACACTTTGGTGCCAACTTGGCTAACGACGATGCAAATGTTGTTATCAGGCACAGTTTACAGCATAAATACTCTAATTATTTATGTGCATAAGTAAAAGTGGGCCAACAGTCTGGATCTACAGTCCCGACAATAACAATAATGGCAGCAACAACAATGCAATCAAACAATCAGAGACAAGCTCGCTGAACTGAAATGCCAATTGTGAAAATTGTAAATAAATATTTTAACAGGCGACGGCAACAACAAGAAGTCGGGAAACTACAATAAATCAGATCATATCGGCGACCGACTGCTGCGGTTTCAGTGGTGGCTGCTGCATGTATATATATACATTTATATATAACGACCGATATATATAAATAGCTATATAACAGATATAGTCGGCGAGCAGCCCTACAAGCGTGGAAGGCAGGGAAAACTAGCTAAAAAGAAAATCGCAAAGTCGCAAAAAGCAAAAAAAAAAACCGAGAGCAGAGAGCGGCAACTATAATAACAATAAGGCGAACGACGATGACAATGCTGATAAAGCAGAAGGAGGAGCGGTTGGGTATCCAAAAGAATCGCAGGGAAACCGCAGAAATTTACGCTCAAGCGAACCGGGCTGAACCAATCTGAACCGAACTGAGCCAAGTTGAGGTGAAGCTGCTGCTGCTAAAAGCAAAATGACAATAACAGCTGCAATTCCAAAGAAGGGGTATACGGGGAGATGGCCCTCTGTGAGAGCCGAGCTTAACGACAAAAAACTAAGTACTACATAGTGAGAAAAAACAGAAGCGAATATTTAGATTTCAGAAAAATTAATAGAAAACATATTTTATCATGGTAAGAAAAGGTATTATTTTAAATTTAATTTTATTGATTTGCTGGATTTATATCCTAACTTTGTCTTTTAAATTATTTATTGTATTTATAGAAGTTTGTGTTGATTAAGGATGTTTTGGTCTTAATAATTATGATTAAGAACATTCTTAATTTACAAGAAAGTTAAGACACTCGAAACCGGGTAAAAGGTACCAGAAAATTATCTTGACATTTCAAAATTTCTTTAGAAAAGAATTTCTAACCATTAATCATAATTATGCAAAATAAAATCAATTTTGTAGCTTAATCTTAATCGTAAGTGAGCTTTTTCTTAGATTCTGGAATTTATAATATTATTTCCTCTTGTCAACTTCCTCTCTGTTTAATTCCCTAATACCCTTACATCCTGTCCATAAGAGTACCCATAATTTTCCCTCCGTGTACAAAAACAAGGCATTAAGTGGCGAACCGTTAAGAAGTCATTCCCAACTTCGAATAGACAACAAAAAAAAGTCAACAAAAAAACGTGAGACAGCACTAAGCCGCAGTGCGTTTGAGCGGGCCAGCACTAGGTGGTAATTTCTGGAGTAAACAGAGCGAATTCAGAGCGAAAACTAAAGAGCGAAATCCGCCGAGCAGTGAGAGCTAGAGAGTAAAAGTCTTTAAGCAAACGAGAGCTAACAGCAGCGAAAGTTAAACCTAAGCAGAGAATTCGAGATTAAGATACATATGGTATCTACAAATAAACACCCGAAAATACAACAAAAAACCCACAAAATCCTCAGCAGAAGTGTGTCATCACAGTAAATATCGATCATACGCCGTGTTTTCCTGCCTCTCGCTCTCTCTCCCCCTATCTCGCTCCCTCCATCAGTTCCAAAACAAGTTCAACGCACAATGCAAAAAACAGTTATTGCTGGAAAATAAATCAATGGCAGCAGCAGCAACAGCAGCGGATTCTAACATCTCGAAAAAAAAAACCGAGGAAAATCAAAAGACTTAGGCCACAAACTTGCGCCGATCGAAAGAGAGAGAGAGGGAGAGTGCTCGCGAGAGTTGGCTTAAACCTAAACCCGCTCTCATCGAATTTCGAACTCAGAGCAGTTGGGCTTTTCGAACTTCAAGCTGGCGTTTGGCAAGCAGATACTTTTGTTCATTCGCCGTGAAAAGTCGTGGAGCTCGGAGTCTTCAGGAAAAACAGACACGATCTTCGGGGCAAAGCGTCTTCTTCTTCGCCGAAGAACGAACGTTTTCCCAGGCCCGAATCTGCGGCCTGCCGTGTATTTCTGTGTGTGTGCCTGTGTTACCGCTGTGCCTTCGTGTGCGTGTTACCATTTGCATTTTGGCTTTGGTTTTTAGCTTTTTAACTCGCTTTTCGTTCCATTTCGCCGCGTTGCATTTCTCGATCGCTTTTCGTTACGTTTTCCTTGTTATTTTCGGGGGGCTGCTTTGCTGCAATTACCACCGCAGGAAAACGTGTTTGTGTCTAAACTAAAGCAGCTGCAGCTGCATTTCACTCAAAAGTGCTCGAATATAAATTAAGCCAGAGAAAAAGAAATAAATATCGAAGAAAAGAGAGTGCCCGAAAAAAAGAAAGAAAACGTCACTCGGTGTACGTTCTTCTTCTATTTGTTCGCCAGTTAACATTGTGCTCATAATTTATTGTACCCAGCGATATATGCAAATAGAAAGCAACAAATTTGTACAGCAAGTGGAATATTTCAACGCTTAAAGGTAAGTCAGAAGATGCAGTCCAAACAAGCGGTTGGAAGGGAAAGAGAAGGCCCCCCATAAAATCCCTAAGAATTAACCCATTCGGGGAGCTCTCCGCTAATGAGGCGAATTGTGAAAACGTCAGAACTCGGTCTCCCCTTGGCCTGAACTTGATTTGGTTAATATATTCATTAGTATACATTTCTCCCGCTGACGATTTGCATATCGATCGCAGCAGGTTCATAACTTCTGTGGAAGAAAGCTACGGTTAGATCATCGCAGCTCACGATTTCCCGACGCTTCAACTTCAGATCGATGTTCCTTGTCTCAGTTTTTTTTCTCCCCCAAATAGCACTTGCTGCACGATTGAACTTTAAACCGCATTCTTTTGGCCTGTCTGCAAAGACGCTTGGCTCTCGGACGCATCTATCAGAGATCGGTGAGTGGCGGTGGCCAATTTTCATTGGATCGCAGCCGCTTCGTGGGAACTCTTGACTCTTGGGTCTCCAACCCCGGGCCTGGCATTTCGCGGCACACATTTTAGCCCTGGCTAGCCGCAAAATACAAACCAAAAAAAAAAAAAAAAACGGAGCCAAAAACAGGCTTACAGAACAGGAATTTCCACTCCTACAACAAAGCGCCGACAATTGACATTTTTGTGTAATTGCAAGAGTTTTTGTTTCTGCTCGGTTCGGTTTAAGTTTCGAATTTTAAAGAGGTCTTATTTGTGTATTTAAGTTTAGTTTTTAAAAAGGGAGTATTTAGGGTCGCAGAGGGAATTTAAAAAACTTTGTTTTTGGTTTAAAAATCAAGACTTATAGTGTTTTTTGATGTGATATATTTTATTTAATTCTCCTTAATAGTTTTTGTTTAATTTCCCTTACTAACAAAATATATTTTGTATAAAATATAAAAATATAAACAAAACAGCAATAAAAAGAAAAGCTTAAACTTATTAAACAAGCAAAAAACAGTGTTAATTAATATGATGTTAATTATTTGTAAAATTATCTTATTGTTCTGTCAGAATTTATATGCAAATTCGAATTATTTAATTTAATTTACAAATATAAAGCCGAAGTCCATTTTAAAATAAATTTAGGCTTTTGTTACATTTATGAGTTATATTTTTTGTTGATTGATATATTTATAACGAATTTTAATTGTATATTCATTGAATATTCCCGTTTAAAAATTGTCAAACTCATCTTAAATAAATAAATTCAAAATATCCATCTGAAAATTAATAAGTCGTAACAAATATTCGATTTTATAGTTTATTTATTTATATAGTTTTTTTATGTACAATATACAATCTTGTTCTTTGATTTTTAATCGTCAACAATTAAGGTCAAGTTACGTTCTTAACTAAAAAAAGGAAATCATTCAAGTCTTGTGGCAACTTATAGTCAGACAAAGATCTCTGGGCCGAAGATGGAAACCTTTGAGCATTCACCTGCGGAGGGTTTGGGTTTGGGTGGAGTGCTAGGAGCCTTGGAAGTCGCAGTTTTGGAGGTCACAGTTTTGGAGGCCTTGGAGTTACTGGAGCTGTTGTGACTGGCGTTGGTGTTAGCAGAGGAGCGACGACGACGCATTCCCTTGAGCTGATCACAGAGCTGCTCCTTGTAGACGAGCTCCCGCTTGCAGGCCTGCAGCTCCTCCACGCTGCAGTGCTTCAGTTGACGGAGGGTGCGGGACACCAGGCCGTCGATGATGTTGATCTTGGTGCGGGACAAACGCGTGGGCTCTGCGTGGCGACGGGTCAGCTCGCTCTGGTACTGGAAGAGCAAGTAGCCCACGCTTGGACGAGCTCCGCGTCGGTGGTTGCGCTGTTGGCCTTCCATTGCTCCGAAGAATGTGTCCGGTTTGTGGATGGATATGGTAGATGTGTAGGGATTTATTTGATTTTCGGAAAATCTTCAACTCCGCGAGCTGTGCTTGCTGTGACTGCTTGGCAGCTTGAGCTGTGAATGATGTCCTGTGGTACTTTACCAGGATTATTTATATCTGGGGCGCTAAGCTACCTGTTGACCCGCCGACTGACCTGCTGACTTGTGCGAGTCGCGTAATTACCTGAAGTGCTTCGGTAAATCCAGATCCGCTGTCCGTTCCCTTTCTCTTCGTTACAGATCCTTTGCAAAGTTGCCAAACGTTTGACATATCCTGCCCAGGATACTTTATGTACCTATTTTTGGTATTCGCAACGAGTTTCCTTCGAGCGGAAAGTGTTTATTGCCTGACCTTTCGCTCGACGTTGGTCGATGGTTAAATATGGCCATAAGGCGGAGATTAGACGGTGACTAAGTGTCTGTGGATTTACTTGGCTTGTGTGTTCAATGGTTTGCTGAGCCAAAGATTAACTAGTCTCCATCACTTGCCAGTGGAAATTTTTATCAATGAATTTACATGTTTGAAACGTTAAGGAAATTACAAATACAACTAGATCCTAATTTATAAATTATTTACATTTAAATAAGAGTTTCGCAAACCACCAACAATTTAAGAATACTGTAAAGTTCAAGTACAAGCTTATTATATTAATAATTCTTCTTAACGCCTTAAGACATTTAAAGAATTTATAATTTTATGGCTTTACACGCCTGGCCTCAAGATATTGAGAATTATGTCCAACTTGGAGCCATTTCTCAAGCACACTTCTGCCCATTAACCCGAACCCGAACTGCAACTAAATATATTCTGTCTCAACTCTCGGCAAATGAAAAACATTTTTATTTAATGAGTTTTCATGAAGTGATAAATATAATCCCAAAGTGGCACTCGTCCATCCTACTTTTCTCGGCTCCAGCCCACGGCCCAAGGACTGCGTGTTAAATATTTATTTATGAACGAATGTCTGGGCGGAGCTCAGGCCTGTGACCTTGGCTTGACCCCCGCCTGCGCCTCTGCCTTCGCCCCCCCATTGAAACCCATTTAATGTGGGTTGGTTAGATGATTTTAAAAATGCTTTTCATGTAATTGTAATTTCACTTAACGTAATTGACACTCGGTTCCCCTGCCGCATCTAAAAACGCACCGCCGCCGAATCAAGTTAATTTCAACTTAATTATGGCCCATATATATTTAAGTGCCGAAGGAAAGTGAAAATTCCCTCTGCATTGTCTGCGACTTATCAACGAATTCTTTTAAGGGGAAAATTTATTGAGCTGCATTAAGCCACGAGAATAATAATAATGGTAATGGCAATAACAATAACAATGACCAGTGAAAGTTTCGTTCGAGGTTGCTTTTATTTTTCTTATGGTAATTCTTGGGCCAAATAAATTATGATTCAATGCTCATTTGGGTGCTAAATGCAAGAGCCTCAAGGCAAAAGAGATGAGGCACAAAACGATGATACTAAAGATGATGATGACGACGATGCTGATGTTGATGCGATGATACAGCAATCATTATGATTGTCTCGTCTGGTTACTGGCTACTTTGTGCTGGAATATATGCCTCGACACGCACAGAGATTTAGCCCCAACTCAGGTTGCATTTGTACACGGAAAGAAAGTGGTACTAGGAGATGAAAAATAAATTTTAGCAAATATTTTATAGAATAAATATTCAAAGTCCAATAAAATACATTAAAAATTGTATATTATTTAATCAAATTTGATTAGTAATCAACAAGTTACTAATGATTTCTTTGCTCTGCATCTCAAAATCCATTTCGATGCTCGTTTCCAAGTCGGTTCAAGCCCGGTTCATTGAGCGCGTTGAATTGGAAGCTGTCGGCGAGCTGTCACAAGCAGTTGGTCAAAATGGCTACTGCTGGCCCGCATGGCCTTTTTAGCCAGCCCCTGGGCCACTGTTTTGACCTTTATCGAAGCCTAGGCGGCTACCTACGCAACCTACCTGTTGACCGCCGAGGTATCGGATGAGTGGTTGTGGATGAGGATGGGAGGATGAAGCCCGCGGGTCATAAAACGCTGATGCTGCGCATTTGCTTAATCCGGCGCGTGGTCTTTCCCAAAGTTCTTAATCCGGTTTGGAAATCCTTTTGTTTTCGCTACATTTCAGCTACTAAGTGCAATTATAAAAGGATTATGCCATCGCTGACCCGAGCCCGGTGGGCGAAGGGACACCACCAGAAGCCGGCCATCTACTTTCATTATGACACATTTTTAATGAATTACCTGGAAGTAGTTAAGTTGCAAAAAGTCTTCCATCTCTCCGCTGCAGTTATGCTAATGATGCTGCATTAGTTCGTGAGCTGTACCGTACTGTACAAGACACATGTGTAAAGCAACGGACTTTACGTTGATGTCACTCAGGTGCTGAGTCAGAAATCTATGGGCGTTGAGTTACTTGGAAATGGAATGGATAGAATTTTACACTAAAGGTTCTTCGCTGGCGGTTCATTGAGAGTCCCCAAGAATTCTCTAGAAAATGTTTTTAGAGAAAGGTTTCTTTGGGTTAAATGTCGTGAGCAAATATCAGTTCTTGGGAAGTCCGGGAAAGAATGCCTGGGAAATGCTGCTCTGGGAAAAGCTGAAGGGCAGTCGGAAAACATTCTTCTCGGCTGTCCAACTCAATGAACTTTAGTATATTCTTTCAATGGTTTTACAATGGTTTTAACTATTCCCATCTTAAATATGTTAACTACTTTTAGATTTGTTTGAAGAGTAATTTAAGGTCAAGTTAACCAAGAAGTCAAATATTTGTCATTTTTGATTGTGAATTTTTAATATATTTGGCTTTTCTTTGTTTCTTCTTTGAAATGTACGACTATGGTTAATTATTGAATATAAATAATATATCGAAATATAAGTATAACTTGAAATTTAAAGTTTTTTTTGTATAAAACGAAACATTTTGCATTTTAGAATTTAAAAAAGTTATAAGAAAAGGTTTGGGAATTTAATATTATCAAAAAGATAAAATTATGGATTAATTTCCTAAACATTTACGTATTTACGTATTTCATTAAGTATTTAAATTATTTTTTAAAAATGTTTAAATAAGTTTTCCGAAATATTTATCTACAATTTTGAAGTTATTTAAACCTTTTGCTCGCTATTTAATTTTCCCTTAGTTTTTCCTTAGAAAATACATTTGTCAGCTGGTCAAGAGGTCCTGAAATGTGTTCCAGAATTTTCTGTCACATTTGCGAACACGATTTGTCTTGCTCAATTGAGATGTCCTGAAATTGGGCCTAGTTTGCTTACCCTTTCCCCGGGAATCAAGTATAATTATGGCTGGTCAACCGAGCCAAGGCTTAAGATCCAAAATGGGGATTAAGCCGGATTAGGTAATGAAATATTTTGGCACAAATATTTACAGAGAAGCGGACCCTCAGTTGACCTGCTCTGACCTGGGTTGACATATCAGGTAACCGCACAGACAGGTAACTGAGAACGAAGCAAGTAAACATATAAGAAGGTTCAGGGAAAAGGGAAGTTATGTCATTCGACTGACAGAAGTCAAAGCGAGCAGAGGACTTTCACTGGTCAGCAAATTTCTGGAAGAATCACTCACAAGTAGAAGAATTACCCTGAGAAGCATGGAGAACGTGAAGCCAACTGTCACCTACCACCTGTTTCTGTACCGCTCCGAACTGGCCAGGCGGAATGCCCGACAGCTGCGACTTTCTCGAACGAAAATCGAGATCACGGACGAGCTCATCTCGAACACGGTGAAGAATCTGAAGACGTGCAGCATGGACGACCTGAAGGCGGTGAACCGGGAGCTGTTGTTCAAGCGGAAACTGCGCCACAACGTCTCCAAGCTGAAAAAGGAGGCCAAGAGGCAGGCAGCGGAGCAGAGGCAGGACTAGGAGCCATTTGATTGATTTATTGTATATAGTCGTGTGTAAATAAATATAAGTTGATAAGACTTCTTTTCTGCATTGAAAACTGGTTCGTTTTAATGGCTTTTAGCGGCGCTTCTCGTTTGCATTGAACTGCGGCTAGGAATTAACGGCAAAAGCACGGGCAAAGTCACAAAGTCACCAGAGATCCGCTCGAAAAAAGACCTCTGACTGCCCAGTGGCTGACCCAAACCAGTTGGAAACTTTATGATCTTTTTTTTGCTTCTGCGATGCTTTTGTTTTTATTTCCCTCTCTCGATTTTTATTCATTTCTTGTTTGGTTTTTTTTTTGGCAACCAAACTTAATTAGAAATTGCAAATGCAATTAACAAAAGGCAAACGCTCAAATGCCAATGTTTTAATAAAAATTTAATTCGATATATGTACACTTGGCCAAATAGATTGGGAATTTATAAAATTTTAACATTATTTAACAAAATTAATCCCAATCCCAATGTTGAACTCAGTTTCTCCTCCGATTCTAAACAATTTTTTGTATATAAATGTAAAGGATGTTTCTTTTTGAAGTCATGTTCGTATCTTTAATGGAGTTGAGGAACTTAAAAAATTTATATTTTATCAGGTTGCAATCAAAATAAATAAAACAGCATTTTATATATGAATTTATCCATGTCGTTTCTCAATTATAGTATTATTTTTTGCTTGCTTACATTTTTTATAAGTATTTATTTTATACAAAAATTGTATAGTTCCTTAAAATTAAACAGTTTTTAAAATTGGAAATTATTTAAAATTTTCTTGGAATTTAATATTTGAAAATATTGCTACGAGAATTAGATTTATATTTATATATATATTTATGCCTTCTTTTGCTTGTCTTCGATAAGATCTTAGGAGTAATTCTTTGACGTTTGATTTTCAAACTGTTTTAAACTTATAAATTATATGTAAAATAACTTTTTTTGAGTGCAGAGCGATACAAAGATTGTGCTGACACTGAGCGAACGCCATGGAAACCAAACAAAACTGGTTCGTTGCATAAATTAACCAAAAAGCAGCAGCAGCAGCAGCGGCAACAAAGTCAAAGAGCCAAGAAGCCACGTCTCCTAGGGGAGAGAGAGGTGAGGGGGTGTGTGGGAGCAGCAGTAAAACAAAAAAAAAATATAAATAAAGTTAGCAACTTGCTAAAAGTCAGCGAAATAAATAAAAATCAGCCAACGTTAACAGACGTTAGCTGAAACTGTTTCGCCTTTGTTTCGGCTTCCTCCAGACAAATTTATTTCGTGACATTGTTCAATTTATGTGTTGAGATGTTGTAATAAAACAAGCCGGGCTTATAGATCGCCACAGATGTCGTTGAAGCAACTTGGAGCAACTGGCGCCAACTCTCGAAATAATTGCGGCGATCATTCTTGTTTTTAGGACTCATAACTCATAGGTAATATAAGTTCTATTGTGGATTATAATTTTTTTCACAACTTAAACAGCATCATATTTTTGTATATATATTTTTTTAATAACTACAAAAGTCAAGGAGCTATATACTAATTTTTAACAAGGCTTTTATGTCTTTATAACTACTGCATGACAAATTAAGTGCTTGGGTTTATTATATTTTATTGGCTTAGTTTTTAATTGTAAATATAAAATTAAAAATATAAAAAACATATAATAAATACAATTAATAATTTATATTTATAATATTGGTTATTTTGAATTGACCTTTATTTATTATTAATAAGATGTTAACATAGATGTATAAATAAGCTTGTCATATTGTAAGGAAACTATAAAAATTTTCCTTAATTTTTTTAAACCATATTATTTCTGTCATTTTTCATATTTTACTCATTTAATAATAAAATCCCTTGCATTGCATTGCATGGCTTAAATACTTAATAATTCATCATTCACTCGATTCCCTCGCACAAATCAAAATTTTCATGCCTCTCACTTTTGATTAGAATTCTCTTTCTCCGCCAATCACAATTTGTTGGCTTCAATAATTCATTGTTTTTGCCGCCGTCACTGCCTTTTGGCAACGATTATTGAAGGACAGGCGGGCTTAGAATCGCAGACAGCCGGACAGACAGACAGCCAGACTCCAGTTGAGGTTGCTGTTCTACTTGACAAATGGATTTCTCTGGCCTGACCCCCGACAACGACAACAACAGCAGCAGCAACAATGGCAAGCAAACAAAATTTTGCTGTGGCATAGGAAAATCATCAAATCACGACTTTGAGCTCTTTTGATTGACATGCACAAAAAGGAGCAAAAACCCGAAGACCAACAACTACCGCCGCAGCGCCTGATTGTTCATAATTAAAGCCACCGGCCCTGAGGCTGTTGGCAGCACAAAAATTTCGCAATAATTCTTGGCGTCACCGGAGTTGCCGCCATTCTCGATTCTCGACTCGAGGTGACAGCAAACAGCAATCGAATCTAATAGTCGAGGAACCAAGAAATTATCTCACACACAGCCATAAAGCTGGGTGTACAAGTATATATAACTCATACGCCCCGTTAGCCGCGCTCGCTTATTAACGCATAATTAGCATATTTAGTGCGGCTCGCAGATTGCATCCCCTCAAGTAATTACAGCGATATCAAAGCCTTAGTTTCGCCAGAGATACAAGTGACACAGCAACCAGGATACACTGTAAAAACATGTAAGAAATGGGAAATTATGAGATTCAATGCATAAATAAACAATTCTTTTATTGAATATCTATAAAAATTCTTTAAAAATTTATTTGTATACATGACAATCATTTTATTGTTGTCTATGAAACTTGTAAAATATTTCTTCTTCTATTCTATTTTAAAATATGATATTTTGGGATTTTTCCCAGTGTCTCCCCATTTAAAGCAAAGCCTCATTTAGTGCGGCACTCTGTTACCATTGCCACGAACCAATTGACCAACCCACAAAGTTCCTGCTGTCCGCCCTCCCCTGCTCCTTTCTCATCATGACCGCTCAGCTTGTACCGTTCACTTTGCCAGCGTTTTACCAAAGTCGCCAACGCTGACCGGAGTCGAGAAAAGCAACAACAACAACTGCAACAAGCGAGTGCAGCCATGGCAACAATTGTCGCATTTGACATTTAGCTACAATTACTTTTTTAGCCGTCTTTCGTTGCTTATATTTGGCATGACTCGCTCGCTGGCCATATATATCCAACTTTTGCATTTCCATAGCGAAACTTGTTATATTTAAAATATGCACACTCTTTTCAGGCCCTCTCGCCACCCAGCACCCCGCACCACGCACCACTTTTATTTTCAAGGTGTTGCGGTCAATTAAGTTGCGACAAAAATGTTTTTTCCTCATGCACAGAAAAACAGCTGACATGATCAGAGATTCGCCGAGTTATTTTTAGAAAGTCGATCACGTTTCGAGGTGGTAAATCGATTTTAGTTTTGTATCTAAATGGGAATTATTAAAGTTTTGTTAAACAAGTTATAGTGAAAAAATATAACAATACAATGAGGGGTCCCCAATAACTTTTACTTGAAAATACGAACTGAAACTGGAATAAATAAGTGACGAAACCTTTATACTTTATCTCTTAAAAATATACAATTTCAGTAAACCTTTACACTTTAATATTTTTCTTAAAAATAAATTTAACCTATACCTTAATTCTCTTCGTTTATTTCTTCAAGAAATTTAAATTGCCTTGTTAATTATTTAATTCAGTTCAGTTTTGTTTGTTTTCTGATAGTAGAATGTTTATTTATTTATTTTGTACACAAATAAATGTATTATAAATATTCCACAATTTTACTTGAACCTTTTCATACATCTAGACACAATGAAATCCCTGACTGTATTGTCCTTTTTTGGCTGGATTTATTTTCGTTCGGCTCAAGTCATGCCAAAATAGGCAACCTGATGCCCCTGTGACTGGGACTGTGGCACCAAGGTGTGGCCATTGCACTTTTCCACAGCGATTCTGTGTGGTGGGCGTAAGCTAGTGCCCCAAAAACTGGATTCAAAATTGTCTGAATGCCTCACAAAGGCGACTTCTTGGGGTCGGTCTCGGTGCGCCTTTCATAACTTTTGGCATTTACAATATTTAATCATACAATATTTCGTGAGGACCGGCAGAAATGTGGTTCGAGCGCAACTTATGGATACTTTGTGGAGCCTCCTCCTACATCTCCATATCCATCTGCATCTTTCTCTCGGCAATTTAACCGTTTTCATTTTTTATGCATGTGCATTGCATTTGTAGCTCATTTGCATTTGCGGTTGCTGGCGTCGTCATCCTTGTGCTGGGTGTCTGCAATGCAATTTGCTGGAAAAAAAAGAAAAACAATAAAAAAAAACCCCCATAAGAGAAGCTATCTTTAATGCGCCGGAGTTTGTAGGCTCTTGCTGAATTTTTAAGGACTTTTTAAAATTATTCCTCAATCCTTTTACGAATTCCAAGCAATGGTGCTTTCAGGAAAGGATATTATACTCAAACTTTCAATATTTACCCTCAATGCAATTTAAAAATATTGTTCAATAAAATGTTTGGGTCATTGCACTCGTTACAAACCCCTTTTCCCAATCGATATGCATACTGCATTTTGAAGGGTATAAAAACTCCGAAAATACTGCAAAAAAATAAAACTGAACGGACGCCGTTCGTCGACCGTTTGGCAGCATTAAATTTAATTTTATTAAAGAAAAAACTTTGCTCTCATATGCATGTGTTGCTGCCTGGGAATTGTACAAATGACAACGGGCACAAGTTGCTGCTGCTGCTGTTGCTGCTGCTGCTGTCGTCGCCGCCGCATGTTGTTGACGTGCAATGTTGCTGCTGTTGCCGCGAACCGCCTTTTGTTTTATGGTTTGTGCGGGTGTCTCTTCCAAAGTTCGATGAAGTTTTGCCGTCTCGAAACGAGATTGAAACTGTTACAATTACGTTTGTGTATATGCCGCAGCTCGTTTTCTGCTCCTTGCACTTTTCAACCAGATGTGGATGGTCGCCTTTTGTGGGTTATCGCCGGAGCAGTAGCAACAGCTTTCCGTACTTCCAGAAGCCATAATTTCCGATGTTGTTCGGCATTTTAACCTGTTCGTATTGCATATTCATTGGTAGCCCAAGGACATGGCAGTCGAAGTCATCATCATCAGTAAGCGGCAGCTCAGGTGAAGAGTCCTAGAAAAACACTCGAAATATTTGTTAAAAGAAAAGAAAGTCACTAGTTTTATAAATTGTTTAAGATGAAAAATTTTTGTTTTTTAAGCATATTTATTTATTTTTGGTTTATTAATTAACTCATTATAATTAATTTAATTTTCCTACATTTTTATCTTCGAGAACCTCTTGAAAAAATATTTTTTAAAACAATTTCCATACGCGGATTTAATTTTCAAGATACACTTTAATAAATGGTTAACCCCTGAAAATATGGATTAAATAAATTATCAAGATAAGAGGTTATCCTTTTTTGGGCCTTATAAAAACCAGTTAATGCTTCTCAAATAATGCAATATTTATTGTTTTTTGTTCCTCTGTATCGGCGGCTGAAGGAGAAGCTATATCGAAACGCTTCTCATCATCATTTGCATATGTTACACTTTATTTATTGTTGCGGTTGGTTGTTGTTGCTGCTGCTCCCGTTGTTATTGTTGTTGTTGTTGTTGTTATTCGCGCGCATTGCATTACAAAGAAAATGGCGGGTGGGAAGGGGGCCGAGTGTGCAGAAGAGCAGATATAACTCATACGCAACGTTAGCCTCGCTCTTTCTTGCTCGCATATTTATAGCAGTTACGTGAGACTTTGTTTATGTGACAATTGCTTTTTGTTTCACAGCTTGGTTTCTGCACGGGCACACTCACACACATGCATGGTTTATTCATTTATTTTTCCTTTTTATTTTTCGTTTTTGGTTTTGTTATAATTTTTCTTTTTTTTTCCTTTTTTGGGAGTCGTAATTTATGTTTTTTGATTGTGCAAGAATTGCGCCAACATTTGTTATTTGCACCTTCATTGAGTCACGGCGTTGAAGGGAAGCCTTTCAAGTTCTCGCTGGAGTTAATTAATTGTGCACTCACAAGAAACTAGCTCTTTGTGCGGTTTGATATAGTATAAGAGTGCCTTTGATGATTAATATTTATTTTAAATGTTGTAGTAGGTGTATTTTGTAGAGAGGTCAACGAACTCAAACTTAAAAGTCAATAAAATTAAAGCAATAAACAGAAACCCATTGGAAAATCTTAGTTTAATTGTTAAAGGAAATATAATATTGGCATAAATTTACTTATTTACGATTTCATTTTTAATATGCAGGGAAAGTCGCTCTACAGTATTTATAGCCTTTATTCGTTGAGCTTATTTAATAGTTGGGTTTTTGCACTCGCTCATCGCCCCTTAATTGAATAGAGCTCAGCCCCCTCTTCAGCTACAGATTGCTTGCTGCTCATTATTGGTCAACAATGAGTATTATGCTGGGAAATCGGGAGGGGTTTCGGTATCATTTTCGCATTCTGATGTCCGATTACCGGAGCAACGTTAACTGGAGCAGCAACAATAGAAAAAAAGGTACAAAGCCACCAGCAACAGCAGCAGCAGCAACAACTATTATGACAGCAAAGGCAATTTGTTGCACTCACTCAGACTTAGACACAGAGACAGACACAGATACTCGTACACTTGCACAAAAACCAGATAGAATTGTATCTGTGAGGGACAACTCAATGCCCGGCTCTCTGCTCAAGTTGTCGGCTATGAAAAATGGATCTGCTCCAGAAGATTTCAGTAATCTCGTTCGTCACACTTGGCCGCTCAAGTACAAATTTATGAAGAGTCCGCCAAGAGAAGCCCTCCGGCCCCTGTCCAGCGTTCTAGTAACCCTTCGCTTCTGACCATTTCCAAGTTGGTTTTATTAACTTGTATTTGTGCAGAGAAAGAAAAATGTTCAAACCCTGGAAATCATTTTAAATCGTTTTCTAAATATTGTTTCCGTGTCAATGTATTTTATCTTTAATTCTATATAGCTGTTTCTCTCCTGATTTATTCGCAGTGTAGTTCTATCTCCCAAGCCACTAGAGATGAACTCAAGAATGTCACGGTACAGTGGCCAAAGTGTCAGTGGATTGCTGCCAGTACAAGACATTCCCGAGTGCCGGTTATGATGTAAGTTCAATAAATTTTCCATTGCAACAATGCCAGACAATGGCAGCCGGCAATCAGAGTTGCCTCAGCTCATTTGCATGGCAATCTTTGCGAAATCCCAGCTAAATGACTTCGGCAAACTTACAATATATATCCACCTCCTGTGTGAAGAAATGGGCGTTGTTGAAAGCGCGCAAAACAATTAATGTGACTGCGATGGGCTTAATGAACTTTGCAAAAAAAAAAGGAAAAATAAAGAGCACAAATAATAATGAAAAAAAGAAGGCAAGTGGTAAAAGGGAAAACCTGCGATAACCCTTTCACATTCGATTTAGCATTTAACGATGCACGAAATCAGCCTCTCTTGGCGGCCAGTCATTTCCACAGTCATTTCCACAGCGATTTCCACTTCCAGGCCGACAATTTCCACACATTTTTCAATTAATTAAACCAAAAATATTCTTGCTGCTTCTGTTGGCTCGGCTCGATGTGCCTTTTACAATTGACGTAAAATATAATTAAAATTGTTCATGTCAATACGCAAAACGAAATCGGAGTTAAGGGGGGAAGTGCTTTTGCAAGGGGTTTTTGCGAAAGAGTCGGCGCGATGCGACGCATTCAATCAATGCGTGGCAGACAAAATGCAAAATGCACTTTTATTGTATTTTAAAACAAATTGAAAAGCCAACAATTCGCTGGGAAAAAGAGGGCAAAATGTTGGTGAGCCAGGAAAAAAATAATATAATACTTTCGATACTCTATATAATAGGATTATATATTCTTAATAATAATTAAAAGAGATTATGGGTACATGGAGTCTTATTATATATATTCCTTAATAAAAAAATTTTTAAGTTTGAAGTTAAAATTATTAATAAATAACTAAAATACTCATATAATTCATCAGCTCATAAAGACAATGCCTTGTCATATATATTTTTCTAGAGTTTTTCGTTGACCTCGATTCATTCATTTATTTTTCTGCTGCCGATATTTATGGTCTAATATTTAGACAAAAGAGCAAGAATTTATTCCCATGTTCCCATGACAAAACAAAACCCATCCGAGTTAGGGTATTTCTACATATGACAAGAAAATTCGCAATGCTTTGTAATAATAAATATTTTGTCTGACTTTTGTTTTTTACAACAATTGTTGTCTCTGCAAATGTGTTTCTTTTTTTCAGTTGCATTTAATCCTACATTACTTTTGTAGCAGCTTTGATTTTTGCTGTTGCTGTCAATGTACATAAATGGGCCAAAAAGGGCGTGGTTTTTGCCGCTGTATTTTCATGTATGTCTAGTTTTGTGTTTGCAGTTTTTACTTTCACCATCGAATGCAAATTGTCAAAGCCAACTGTTGGCTGCATTTAATTTTCGATTGGGAGGCAGGCTTAGGGATCTACGAACATTAGACCAATCCTGCAACTATGTATAATCTTTACTTTGAATAACTTTTTCTATAGAAATTGTTATGTTATTAAAATTTTAATAGTTAAAAGAATTCATGACGACTACTAAGTCAGCCATAAACTATGGCACATCTGATTTATCTTTGATTGCCTTTTAAGGAATTTAAAAGGACATCAAGGTCGTACTTTTCTGCTCCAAAACTGGCACTTACTATGCCCCCTGATGCGACCCCAAAAAGCCATCGTCTTTTCACCTGCCTAATGGCCATGCCACAAAACGCAGCGTCAACATCATTATGGAGAGCCGGTTGATTTCTTTTGACGAAAGCGCAAAAATTTTCCTAATGATGCCGCTGCTGAAAATCGACTGCAACTAACTGTTCAGTACACCCCACCGACTTTTACCCACTTGCCCCCGCTGGCTGCAGTAATCTGGTCATGGCCAACGTGGATGATTGTTGACTTTTATGATTTCCATTTCTTAGCATTATTATGGACGTGTGGCGAATCAACAGCGGCAAATAGAAAACACAGCAGTTGTAGCAGCAACAGCAGCAGCAGCAGCAGTGGGTAGGAAAATCAATAGAAATCCCCCGGATGGGGCTCCCAACTCTCCCCTGTTCATCTGCGGTGCGTATGCCATAAATCGTAACAATAACCACTTGCCACTTGGCCAGACAACGAGTAGACATAGAGCTGGACTCGGTTTCGGATTCGGACCGGGAGCAAGAGTTGGAGTTGGAGTTGGACTTGGACATTGAGTTGCCGCAGAAGGCGGCATACGATTTCACTTGACTGACAAACAGACATAAGCAAAGTGTTTGCCCGTTTGCTGGCATGGCCATATCCCTCAAGTGACTTTCTAAGCTTTGCCCGAATGCCGGCAACATGAGAAATGTGGAGCGAAGGCCGTGCAGTTGCAAGTAGCCAATAGTAATAGGAGCTCAATGCCATTATCAACGAGCAGTGGCATCAAATCCCCATTTGCTACTGGTTAGTTGGTACTCTGGTTAAAAAGGGGGTATTTTGGGGTATATCTAAGCATCTACATGGGTTCGGAGTGCGAATTTGGGTATATTTATTTCGTTGCTTTTAAGACTCCTTTACAACAAGGATTTTTACGAGTTTGAAGCTAAAAACTAATAATTAAAGCTTAATTTTCAATACCAGGTATCCTTGAGTCGTTCTCTTCAGCTGTGATAGACGTATCCCATATTCCTGGGACATCCTTCAAGCCTGTGTGTCCAGTTTTCTGTAGTGTGCTCACAAATATTGTCGCACACAACTCATAAAAAGCCCATTTATAACTGTTAACTTGTACAAAAGTATTTACAGACGATTTAGCAGCTCACAGAATTACAACCATCGCCACACAATTGCAATTGTTTATTTGTGTTTACTGCTCTGGCCATCAACCCCCTTTTCCGCCTCCCCCCTCTGGGGGAGGGGATTGAAGCCCCATCCCCGGAATTTTCCCCCTTTCGACTATACTTCTTCTGCTTTGGCAACTACTCCATCTCCCTGTTGGTAGCAATAAAAAGTGTTGTTATTTGTACAATGTTGTTTGTGTGTGCCAGAGTGTGTTTTTTGTTTTGTTTGCTATTATTGTTGTTATTATTACAGTTGTTGTTGTTTAGTGGCCAACACAGCTGCTGCTGACACGCAGAATTCAATGCAACAAGCATCAGCAGTAGCAGCAGCAACAAAAAAAATAAATAAAAAACGAAACAATAGCAAAAAAAAGCAGAGAGTAGAAGAAACAAATAAAAAGCAGTAGCAGGAAAAATCATCGAGAAAACTCAAAACCGGGAGAATCCAAAGTTTGCCATTGTCCCATGGCTGAATGAGCATAAAGACGAAGGTACACAAGTTGGCCAACTGAGTTTTTGGGGGGGAGTTAAGGGTTAATGATAACACTTGCCAAGGTGCGAAAGAGTTTTTCCCACCGAACAATAGCGAAAGAATTTTAACTCCCACTTAAGACTTTGATGTGACTCTGGTTTTACTAATTTGGATATACTATAATTCAGGAAGCTGAAGATATATATAATCTCAATACCTTCTAAAATCTAGTTTATTTCGAACTAATTATGGAAAATGTTTTCATACTTATCTCATTAAATAAATGTTGCAACAACCTCAAGAATGACTATCAGTTTTTAACAAGGAGTGCTCTGAAATTAATTCATAATTCATTCTTAAATTAATCTCATTCGCCAAGAAAACAATTCACAATCTTTTTGTTCACACATTAATAAATTCAGATGGTTGAACACTATTTGCTGTTAATCTTTGGTGATTAATAATTCTCAAGGCCTTTGCTAAACATGCTTAAGTGAATGGAGCAGCTTGTGACCTCATAATTAGCTATGTGCCTGCCTTAGAATGTGCCTTAAATTGAATAAGCTCTGAATTATAAGCCGCTTAGGCGTTTACCAAATCATTACAGCAATGCTAATTAGACTGTCTATATACATAGGTGAACATTTCTCATAGATGGAAAACAAGAGATTTTATTTTATCCCCGAATACTGAGCAGTATAATGCCTAATAATTAGCACAAAATGCATTTAGTTATTTATGAAAAATACCCCTGTACTTCTCCTGTTTTATGGAGAGGAATATGGTAGAGGGAAGAGCCTTCACTTAGTTTTCATTGTTTACATTTATTTTTATTTACATCGCCAAATAAAGGAAAAGTAAACAAATGCTTTTTATCTTGTGACCAACAGAGTGCAGAGCATTTATAGGAAAATGGGTTATGAAAAACAATTTGAAAAGGTATTAAATTTATGTCAGTCCCTGCCTGTGGGGCTGTTGTTAAATTTTATATGCACATACGCAGACGCTGTCAGCGGAATTTCTCATATTGATTTTGTTTTAAATAATAAAAACTCTTTTTCACTATTTTTCTTTTTATTTATTTATTTTTTTTCGCTTTCAGTGGGCTGCTGCCTTTAATGGTCGATGGATAAAGTGAGGTAAGTGAAACAAAAAGCTAGAAAGGGGAGCGTTTTTTGTGGCGTTGCTTATTAAAAATAGCTGCCTGCTGCTGGTTAAAAAAAAGAAACTTAAAGTGCATGAACAGAGACACAGACGTAGTCACGAGGCTTGTTGGAGCATTTTTCAAGAATTGGGACAACAAGGCGCATAAATAACCGGCATGCCAACAAAAAAACAAAACGAAGAAAAAGCCTGTAAAAAACTAAGCGAAACTCGCCAAGATACTGCACTTAGAATAGTAAACAAGCGATGGCGACTGGGGTTGTGGCACTGTTAAAATTAAATCCCTGAAAGGTTGTTATTTAACTTAAATTATTTAAGGAAAATAACAATAATCACAAATCCCTCGAATGTAGTTCTTTCTCTGAAAATATGCATTGCTACATTTAAATGTCTCATAAACAAATTTTCTTTATTATTTATTTGTTAGTAATAGAAAATATATAAAAATATTTTATGAAATTATATTTATTTCTAATTAAATATCCTTACCCATTTTTTTTTTTTAGTGTCCTTAGGAGGCACGAGTGTATGTGTAAAGGAATTGCAACTAAATACGAGTGCTAAGATGAAACGCAATGCATCCCCGTGCCCCGGATTCTCTCCCCTCCCCTCTACTTTTCGGCCCACAGTGGGAGCAAAAAGAAAGCGCTCATACCGGTTTTCCACTGTCCCAGAGACAGTGGTGCTGCACGGGGACAGGTTTATTTTCCCGTTGGGACTGTGTGACAAATCAACCGAGAAGCGAGAGCGAAGACAACAACCGCGACCGTAGAGAGAAAAAAAATAGAAAAGAAAACAGAAACAACTGCAGCCTCCGTGCGCGGAAAACGTCAATGGCCAGGAAAATTCTGGCAGGGGCACTGTGGTACTCAGGGGGCACTGCAAGCTGCGACGCTCTGCGTAATGGCAGCAGGAAATTGAAAAAAACTTGCCGCGCGCTCACCTTTGGGTCGTTGCATTTCCTTGACTGTTCTTGGCGCGTTTCCCTACCCACAGGGTACTCGTGGAAAACTAGGGTATATCGTGGTATAGTAACTGAAGTTTTTTGAAAAATAAGTAAGCTAAATCGGAAAATATAACAAAATCATTTAAATTCTTTAAAATGTATATATTTTTTAAACAGTTCTATATTACCTTTACTTTTAAAGCTGTTATGTATCAGAAAATTTAATATAAATGCTTTCAAAAAAATTGTAAACACATTAAATTTCTTGCCGGCAGCTATGACCCTGAACACCGCTCATATAAACCATATTTATTGCCACATTTTCCATTGTTGTTTCTGACAGAAATTCAATTTAATTTTCAAGGGGCAATAGGGTTGCAGTTGTTTTAGTAGTTAAGGGTATCTTTAATTCGTATATAGTCTTCAATTCCAATTTTTTCGCCTGCGCTTGACAGTTGTTCCCACCTTAACCGCCTAGGAAAAGTGTCAAAAGTCAAACACTTTTGCCTGTCGCAGACCCGAACTCCTGAGTTGTGCGAGTCACAGAGAAGGTCCTTTGATGACTTATGCCACTTTGAAGCCTTTGGCGAAGGTGGATCTTAAAAATAGAATATTTTGCGTTATGAATTTACATTCAGAACCTGTGAACTTCACCTCAGAAACTTGTTTTGTTTTGCCTAATAAAATATGTGAAAGTAAGATTTAGACAATAATTTTTAGTCTGATTGTTTATTTGAAATAGTTTTCTA
Source organism: Drosophila birchii (assembly GCA_035046345.1). Classification (NCBI taxonomy): domain Eukaryota; kingdom Metazoa; phylum Arthropoda; class Insecta; order Diptera; family Drosophilidae; genus Drosophila; species Drosophila birchii. The sequence continues at coordinate 20,279,914 of JAWNOA010000048.1, read as the reverse complement.
ATTTCTTAGAATATGATATGATACGATTTTTTATTATTATTTGCAATGATTTTCAACAATTTTGTAAAGTCTAGAATAGGTTCGTAAATTTATGTTTCTTAGCTAATAAATCACATTTTACTATTAACTTAATGACTTGAGAAATATCCCTTACGAAATATAGTTTTTACTATGTTTTATAGATATATATCCTATATTTTTCCCATTTCCTGAAGATACTTTCGCTTGCTCTTCTGCTGCTTGGCGAGCTGTTTCTGCATATTGCTGCGCAGTCTATCCCTATATAGCCTCTCTCGATCCAGGGCACTGTTCAGCTGGCAACTGGCCTCCATGTCGAACTCCAGGTCAAAGGCCGACTCCCACTGCCGGCGCTGCTGAAGCTGAATGAGCTCGTTCGTCAGCTGCAGCTTGGTGTTGGCGATGCGCATCAGACGCCTCTTGGGGCGAAACAGCTCCCTGAGGTGGAGATAGAGGGCATAGCTCACGGATTTCTCCATCCCCAAGGATTTTCCACATTTTCCGCCGTCTGACATTTTTCCTGCTTTTGCTACTACGTCTGTTGTTGCTGCTGCTGAATGTTCTATGCAAATCAAAGCGTTCTCCCCGGCGATTGGAGGGCAAATGATGCAATCAGTGCGTGTGCGGGCGCCTTTTAAGCCAGTCAGGTAGATCGATCAGGGTTTGCAGAAATCCTGAATTTATTGAGCCAGCCATCTTGGGTTGCACTGCTGCCGTTGAACTGGAGAGCTCAATTAGCTTTTACCTGGAGAAGGTCGGGGAGGATAGGAAATGCATGCATGTCTGTCTGTGTACCTGATGCCAGTACCTGCAGGCTGAAGCTAATCTCGTACCGCGACTTGAACTGATTACATTTTCCGACCGAGCTGCGATTTCTGCCTCCGATTTTCCAGCTTTTCCGATGCGATGGCAGCAGCAACAGCAGCCGCAGCGCTGCTCTACCGGTGTCATTTGCCAGCGGGTAAAGCAGGAAAAGCGGCAGCATAGAGCTCCTGGTTCAATGCAAATGCGCTTTGCATGTTGCCGCTAATTGGCAACAGTTGTCGATTCTACTGTTCTTTCGCTCCCAGAGACGCAATGCACTTGGCAGAAATACTAAGCCCAAGAATGCTTCCTATATGCTACAGAAAATGTACTTTAAAGAGGCGTTAGGAACTTCAAGGATCTACTTTTAAAACAGGCAAAGAAGCAGCTATGATGGTGTTATGCTTTTTGTATTAAAACTTATATTACGTAATTACAAGCCTTCAACATTTTTGAGATTTGTAAGACTTGGTCTTGTTGCCTCATTAATTATTCACCGCTCTAAAAAGGCACATGACTGGGTCACAATTTGTTTTCTTTAAACTCGAACAGACATTCTCGCCCCTCGCCAATTTTGTGTTAGTGTATGTTTTTCAGTTCTTTTATTTTCCACTCCACTGCGGCCTGCATGATTAATGAACGCCGTTATGATCTTACGGCTCTTACGGTTCAGGTCGGATCTGGGGTCGGATTAGGCCCTACATATAGAGCGGTACGCGGTGCGTTTGCTGGCCATGTGTGTAACGCCGAAGGTGTTGCATAAGTCGACGCCATAAAACCGAACCGGCAGAAAAACAATAAAAGACCAGCAAATTAGAAATTACCTTTATGTGTGCAATGCGAAGTAACAAAAAAAAAGAAAAAACTCGACAGAAGAAGAAACAAACAAACAAAAAAATGGTAACAAATTTACACACAATGGGCAGTTAGTCTGAGGTTGCAAGGCGTAAAGGGGGCAATGCCTTGTGGCAGTGCGTGGCATTACATAAGCGATTTCTTTGGCCAACACTCCGCATCTTGATCTCATTAAGCCTGGTCTTTAATCGGAACTCGTCGTGGGGTTAAATCGGAACTGAAGTTACCAAGGCAGTGCTTCCGCACTGAAATGGCCAAGACCCTTTTGGCTGCAGCAGCAGCACGTTGCCAAGTGATTTCCCTTTATTTCAGCTGCTAATTTACCCACATGCTGCCGAGTGTGAAGTGGAAATTGTGCTCTGGGCAGTCCAGTTGCATTACAATGTTATCCAAATGACAATACGCAAAATATATAAAGCCCTTAGTGCCGCCGGAAAGTTTTGCTGGCCAAAACTACATGCAACAAAAAAAAAATATATATATATTTGCGCACAGAGAGAAAATAACTAAAAAGTACATCAAAACTATAACAAAGCAAAACAAAGCGACAAAAAGGACTGTTTTCCACATCAAAATGCACATAAATAATAAATGGAACCAGCCAAACGACCAGAACAGGAACCCGGACGGACACCAGAACTCGAAACCTAAAAACAAAAGCGAATCGAGATACCAGAATCGAGAGAACTGCAAGAGCTGGAAAAGCTGAAAACTGGACACAGAAAACTGGAAACTAAATACAGAAAACTACAAACTGGGAGAAGCAAATAATGTTGTTCAGCAGAGGACCCTTTTGTTTTTTTTTTTTGGGACAACTGTTAATAATGAAAGCGCTCGCAAAATTATGAAATTAATTTTCAAATTTTAATTATGCAACAGTTGCCATTGCCGTTGCTTCACGTCGAGCTCCTCAAAATGCAAATTGACTCGCACATACAGAAAGTCCATGGAGTTGTCCCTTTTGTGGCTGCTACTGCACCAGCAACCCTTTTCAAGGATAAGTAGATATTAGAGATGGCAGGACATCTATGGTGGGGATATTTATCATTTGAGCAACGGATGCCTTTTATTATTAATGAAGACACTTTTTATATTTTGGGTTGATAAGACATATCGATAGTTTTATTATCATTTTATATTATAACAAATTTTATTGGAGCTTTTCATTTAACAATTCTTTAAATAAAGGAAGTATTCAAGGCCTTGGGTTGAGAGAAAATAAAACCCTTATAATATGTATACTTCTTAAGGCATTAACGATAGTAGGCCAGCTCTAATAACCACTGACCTCCGTCCAGCTTTGATGATGCAGCTGCAGCCTGGGGTCCAAAAGCTCCAAATGAAAACCCCCTCTAAACCCCCTCTGCACCTCTTCCACCGCTAACCAGCAATTCAATTGAGGCTCATACACGCATCCGTGAGACTTCAGCCGGGTGTGCTGCTGTTCAACTTTGATTAGAGTTAAGCCCTAAATTAGTTGCTGCCGTTGGCCGCGTTGATGGAACGACCTTTAGGCCGCGTTAATACTTCCTCTGTTCCGCCGTTCACCATGGGAATGGGAAGGGTGATGAAGTCATCGAATGGGAAGCGTATATAGGCGGGAGTCTTCAAATGCTATGGATTAAAATGTGATAAATTTGAAAGTATCATAATAAAAATTGGAAATACTATTAAATTTGATAAGTTAAGAATTGTATTTGTTTTTCATTATCTATTAATTTCCTAAAATATTTTACTTTCTTCAGTAACAGATTCCTTCAATTGATTTAAGATAGTAAAAGGTTTCCCTTTGTCGGATGTGGTTAATCCCTGTTAACTGGTCTTGGCCACAGATTGGGAAGTCGTTAACAGACACACACACGACTGCATCGCATCACATATGTATGTGTATTCCATCGTAAACGTAAACGTTAACCATCCGAGTGTTAATCGCTTGGACTCTGGCGCAGCTGTCAGCCGGACATGGTTGAGAACAATACCCGTGGCAAGTTGGCAGCAACACTTCCGAAACTTGGCCGATGCCAACTTATTAGCGAACACCGTTTAATGGGCCCAATTAATGTCAACCAAGTTCGTCGTCAGCGGCTTTATTTCGACAACTGCTTACTGCTTACTTCTGGGCGACTTGGAAGCCTTTGGGCCAAGAGTGAAATTTACTTGAAACGAAAGTTTCGCGGCCATTGATTGGCTCGCTTCGCTGCACGCTAACAAAAACCCAAGTCCGAGTCGAAAAGTTTTTCGGATTGAACATTTGTAGAAATGCATAAAAATTAATTAACAAGCAGATGCCGTACCGAGAGCAGTTTTAGCTAAAATTATTATTAGCCATTCGAGCCAGAGACGTTGTAGACGGAGCCAGAGAGTCGCGGAAAAATTAAAGCAAAAGCATAAGAATTTTTAATTGGCTTTGCTTCATCTTCTCGTCGCTTTTGTTGCTATTATTATTCTTGTTGTATTTGTTGTGTTTCCTACTCAATGCCGTCGTCATCGTCGACTTCTCGCACATTTAAGCCTAATTAACTTTCTACTTAGAGCTCAGTTTTCATCTTCTCACTGCCGCTACAGGGGGATCTACACTGTGGAAAGGAAGGTTTTTGTTTTTAATTTTTAGGTTTCTAAAATCATAATTTAAATTAGAAAATCATCATAAATAAATCAATTTACTTAGATTTATCAATCTGTTCTTTGTTTCAATTGAATAATTGTATTTATTTCAGTAGTTTCACACATATAATTCATATTTGAAAGGCAGAAATATTAAGTATACGCCACCGAAACTATTATTACCCCAACCTGAACAGATCTTTTCGGGCCTTTTTTAGTGTAGGCCTCCATTCCTTGGCTTTGGCTGCAGCTTCTGCATTGTTCGCCTTTAGTTTTAGCCTTCTTCGTTTCGTTGTACCTTATTGTGCTGGCCGCCTTTTGGTGTTTTAGCTGCCTTTTTTGTTTTTTTTTTTGCAGGCAGCTCTTGCACTGCGTCAACTTCTAATTTCATTTGAAGCCTCCGCTGCTGGCTTTGATGATGCTCTTGCCAGGGCCAAGCGCAGAATTTGCTGGCTAACAAGGTGAAAAGTAGGTGAATGTTAAGCGGCGGCACCAGCAGTAGCAGCAGCAGCAACAACAACAATGTTGGGAAAACAAAAGAAAAATGGCAACAACACTAACAATGACAAAGAGTAAACAACATTTAGCGAAAGAGCGGAGGGGAGAGAAAAACAAAACAAAAGACAAAACGTGCCAAAAAAGGGTTAGAGCCAAAAACAAAAGACAAACAAACAAACATATTAACGTAAAATGTTGTTGGCCCGACAAGATGTTGCTGCTGGGGAGTTTATATCGAAACGAAAAAAATGTGATGATATTTGGAAAAAAATTAAATAGAAAATTAAACACCTAAAAACCAAAAAGAGTTTATATTGTCAAAACGCCAAAAATGTTAAACAAATAATTGAAGACAATATAATTAATAAACTAGTTTTCCACTTTTTTGTATGCAAAATTCAACTCTTGTAATAAAAATTTTATATCCTATATGTATATATCGAAATTAATTATAAATAAATACCAAAGACGTTTAGTCTCATCTCTATTGTCGTGAATGTTGCTGCTGCGTGAATGTTGCTGCTGCTGATGGCTCCCATAAGTTGCTGATGCTCTCAACTCCAAGTCGCTGTCTGGGATCTGGACTGCGGAATCTCGGATCTTTGAGTGATAGCTGGCATCTTCCTCTTCACCGGAAGTGCACATTAAGCGTTTTTAATTTCCAGTTTCGCACAACTTGAAAACTGTTTGCAGAACAACAATAACAACAAAAAAACAGACACAAAGGAAAAGGGAAAGGCGTGGGTGTGAATGGAAAGTGTTGCCCTCTTGGCCTTCTACAAATCATCTTAGCCCATTCTTAAAGCTGTCAAAAAGGGAGCGACAAAATCGCACTGAGAAAATCATACCTAGCTAACTAAATTATTATTCCTGACTAAAAAAAATCAAATAGAATATTTCGCTTTTGCTTCCATAGTTTTCTGTTTCTATAAAAAATAAAACATATACTTTCATTGTTTTTTATACAATTTATGTATTTTATAAATTTCTTTCCAAATATTATATTATTTTTCTTATATTTTTAACACTGTAATGTGCCTTTTGGCATGTGGTCTTTATGATTTTTATCAATAATTTATACACAAGCCAAGGCTTGAATGAGGGCTCGGGTGTTGTAATCCATAATGAGAAGCTTTACGCCTGACTTCCGACCTTGAAAGATACTAAGGATGATTATCCGGATAATAATGCCGAGATCGCGTGCAGTTATAATGCATTTTCGCGATATATATATACACAGTCCCGGGTTTATCCCACTTCCATTCTTTGTCCGTTGGAAAATCGCGAATGGATGCAGCCACAGCCCACTCTTAAAGCGAGCATGTGTGAGAGTTCACGTAGCCAGTGTGTGGGTGTGTGTGTGTTAACCATTTTGTGTTTTAATATAGCCATTTTTTATGCGCATTGTGTTTCCTCTGCGAATGCGCTGAGCTTACTTTTTATATTTCGGACGGGGTTAAGCAAAAAAAAAGAAGATTTACACAAACATTTTCGTGTGAAAATTTTTGATTAAACCTTCGCGCTTGCAGAACTCAATTCGTTTTTACATAATGATCAGATTTAACGAAAAATTTAATTACTATTTTTGCAAAAATAAATAAAAAAACTCCACTTTACTTCGCTTGCTCTGCCTTTCGCTGACTTTGACATTAATCATCGGTGCCTTGTGTGTGTTGACTGGCCGTGAAGTGTTGCCGAAGCTGATGAGTTGACTGGCGGACATTAGCAAACAGATTTAAAAACTATTTACCCTGGAAAAGTGCAGTTAACTGCATTTGCCGAACGCTACTTGAATTATTCATGACGAGTGAGCCTGCAGGGACTGTGCCAATGCACCTGGGAATATTAATTCTAAAAATTCTAAAAAATATATATAGTGAATGCTCTTTTTTGATTTCAATATTCCTAATATCTACAGATATATTGTTTACAAATTAATTTGCACAACGGTAGAACAGTTTTGTTTTTATACACTAAAAAACAATAAATATAAGCTTGAGTTTTTCTTTATAAATAAATAAGAATGACTTAGCTATTCCAATATATTTCTAAGAATTTGTTTTACATTTAATATTACAGATTTTATTGTTCAATTAGGTCTTAATACCTTTCAACTAATTTTAGCATTTTCTTCGTGTGTGTGTTACTTAGTGGAGCTCAATCGCGTTTTTCCAATTTTAACGATTCACTGAAAATGTCACATAGATTACGTGACTTTGATGCGATTGACATAGTGGCGGGATTTATGCGTGTCCCGGGCGTGGCAGGTGTGGGCTTGGTTTGGTTGGGTTCGGATGGGCTTGGATTTGGTTTTGGATTTTTTGGACCTCGCGAACGTGCGTTGCTGGCAATTAGAAAAAAAGAAGGGAAAAATGCGGCGCCCACAACTAATTTGAATGCCTCGGCATGTGTGTGAGTCTCTCCTGAATTTTTTTTCAGCGGGTATTTCACTCTCCAGTGAAAGAGTGAGTGAAAGATCACGACCGAAAAGTTGGCAGCGAAGGCGGCACATGAAAGTTTACGACGTCGCATCAACGAAATGGGCAAAAATTGTTGGACTCTTGTCTGTGTTTCTTTTCGTCTTACTAACGTCGCAACTTAATGGCCAAAAGAAAAGCGAAACCGGCGAAAAAAGTGAAAACCTTAAGTGGGCGCGGGCTGGCAAAGAATTCTTTAATCGGCGTTGAAATTCAGAAAGGCTGAATATATAAGTGGTAGAATTATTGAGGGTTTAATGGGTTTTGGCTCTAGTCAATTTATGGCTTTCTTTAAGTTTGGGAAGAGATTTCAAGGGGCTAATGCTTGGACATTAGTTTTATTGCAGCATCTTAAAAGGGTTAAGTGTTTTAGTAAAGGAAAGGTTATAATTTTATTAATGAGCATGATTATTTGTAGAGTTAAACATTGTTTGAACAACTATCACTGACTTTAAACTTTAAAGAGTTTGGTAAACTTAAAAAGTAAGGAATTATGACTCCTCAGAGTTGCATTTCTTGGGTTTCCTTTTCATTAACGGATATTTCTCCCCATCTGCGGTTAATCCCTAGAAAAAACAGAATATTCTGAGTGTCGGAGTGTTCAATATTTTAAAAATACAGATACTAATGCTTTAGTTTCGGTTTCTGTTTTTTCTCTGAGCTTTTACTGAACACTTCAAAGGCTTCTCTTTCCGCTCCTTCGCTCCGCTGCTGTCATCTACCTGCCACCGGAAAGGAAAGGTTCCTTTTTGGCTTTGCCAGGTATTTGTATTCCATTACGTGGGGGTTGTTTTCTTGCTTTTCAATTTGTCAACGGCATTTGTCTAATTTCCTTTCTGTGCAATGCAAAGAATTGCAAATGTTGAGCATACGCAGCGTGGTCCCGCCTCCCAAAATGCAATTGCAAGTCCGGAGAGGAAAGGGCGGAGGGAGCTCAGATCCCTGGCCAAATGTTTTAATATGCAGCGTTTTGTTGAGCCATTTGCAACATTCTTGTAGCTGCCACCCACCCACTCACTCAGCCACCCACTCGTTCAGTCACTCATTCATTCATTTATTCGTTGCACTCGTGCAACTTTCATTCATTCAGTAAACGCAAGGAGAAAAAAAGAAGAAAATCGTAAATAAAAAGCGCAAAGGCTGAAAAATAAAGCACTCGACATGCACACATAGATACTCCTTTGGCTGGAATTGTGGGTGTTTTCAGACAGAGGCTGGCCCAGACTCAGAAAACGGATGCAAAGTCACTGAGAAGAATTTATATCAAAAGAATTATTTATTGAAAATATTAGAAAGGAGCTATTAAAAAATATTCATCATCATCATTATAAGATATAAGCAAAAGTTATATATAAATAATATATAAAAATTTAGAAAAACAAAATTTGTTCACAAATTATTCGTTATTTATGTTGCCATAATATTTCCCCCCAGTGTTCAGATACCGCTGCAGCTATGGATATAGATGCAGGAACATGTACAGCTACAGACATTCTTTAGCCGGCAGCAGTGGAGGAGCATTTTTCTGCACAATTTATGTCTTTTAATGAAAATGCTAAAAAAGAAAAAATGCACATGTACCAGAGAGCTCGAATAAAAAATGTTAAATCAAAAAGAAAAGCAAAAAAATAACACAGTGCTCAACACGCTAATAACTTTTGAAAAGGAAATGTGCAACATATAGATATGTATATGGCTGTGTCTGGCAGCGATGGGTGTGGGCCACCCCGAAAGCAAGTGTTGGCCCTTTTGCTGGGCCCTTACCAAATTAGTCTGCAATTTGTAGGAAAAAATTACAGCGGGGCGAAAGGGCATCTCGGCTACTTTGCCTTTTGGGCATTTGCTGCGGCTTTAAACTCTGGCCCAGACATTGGTCAGCCAATTTGCCTTTTTGCCTTGGCTAATTATATATCATCGGCGACGGCCCGGCACACATGCTGGGCCTGGTCACCATTAGTCAAAAAGGAAAATGATATAAAGCAAGCCACTAAAAAAAGCAGGCCACCAATTAGCCCGGTTGCTGCAATCACTGAAGGCTTGGGCTTCACATTAAATTTCATTTTATTTTATTTAACTTAACTGTGCTGGCTGCACATTAACCTCAAATACCCAATGATAAGTACCTGCACTCATACCATAATTCCATTATTAATTTTTACTCGTTTTGTTTTTTTGCTTAAAACATTTCACCGCTAAGAGCAAAACAAAGGCAAATCCATTAACGAAATTAGAAGGAATGGATCCACAAAGACCAGGCCCAGACTCCGACTCCAAGTCAGACAAAAGCCGATAATGCCCAAAACCGAAACCGAAACGGTATCTTCACTTGGCCAACATCAGTGGCGGCAGTTCGACGCCATTGTCCCAGCCTTTTGCTTGATGTCTGCCATTTCCTTTGAGCGCTCTAAACTGAAATTAGTTGCTTCTTGCTTAAATTCACATTGAATTAATTCAATTGCGGCGACGAGAAGAAAGGCGAGCAGCTCTCAACTACAGATGGTTAAAAAAAATTTAATTATGGTAAATTTGATACAGACTAATCGCTGGTCTCGACTTTCTACTCGAGCTTGTTTTCTGTTATTTCTGGTGGGAAATGCGAATTTTATTTCCATTGTGTTCTTTGAGTGTTCAGTGGCCAGCCAACGTGACTTAACTAAAATTAAAGTTAGCTAACTGATTTTCTTTTAATTGGGAAAATGTATATTCTGTTTTAAAGTACGGTTACATAACAGATTGAGGCATAAAAGAAAGTATAAGAAATCAATGAACTCACTTTAAATATAGTAAAAATCTATATTTCCCAATTCAGCTACACTATATCTTGTATAACAATTTTTAAAACACAGCCCAACCCTATTTAATGCTTAAGTAAGCAGTTTTTTTTCCTAATCTATAAACCCATATCTGCCTCTCACTTACAATTTCCCCATTACTTCAGCAAAAAGCCCCATTTTTATGTGCCTCACTCTATCTGCAGCATTTGATATTTAACTACTACTTACGTGATCGATATATATTTTACTCGGCAAACTATAAAAAACCAGCAAAGGTCAGCAAAAAATAAAGACAAAACCAAGAAAGGCTGCGCAAAAAGTTTGCCAAAGTAATTGAATAAGCCAACTTTAAAAGCGGAAGCCACTTGCAGCCAACTGAACAATAGGTAAATACAAAAACATATTGGGGAACCCAAAAAAAAACGGCTCATTTTTTAAGTATTTCATTATCTTGACAAAAAAGTGCCTGCTCACTGAAGCGAAACAAGTGGAGAAAAAATTATAAAAAAATCGATCTATATTTGGCCTCTTGGCATTTCGGCCACATAACACCGCTCGTCTAATTGCCCGAGGGGTCAAGATAATGCCCACAAGTCAACGAGGCAACGCCATCATCTTTTTATAGCCACAAACTCTTGACACAATCGATTGGGTCGCCTCACAATTAACGTCTGACATTGATATTTGATGTGATTTTGTATGCATTTTGGTTTGCTTTGGTTCGCTTCGGTTCGGTTAATAATTGTGTATTTGTTGCCAGTTATTATTTAAGCTTAGTTCAGGCTGGACTTTGATAAAGACAAATACGAAACGCAACTCTATTCGGCTTCAAGTTGGTCCGGTCTTAGCCTTGACTCTTGCTTGCGGCCGCTTGACTTGGCTTTTGTTGTGTTATTGATTTCCAGCTACACACAAAAAGAATGCGCAACAATAAGAAATAATTGATCACGTTCATGGTCCAATTTGGCAGGGAGTTCAGTGGGTTTGGTTTGGTATCTCAGGGTTACATTTTGTGGGTTTTGAGCCTCTTTCCCCCAGACGATGCCAGATGGAGATGCAGCAACTTTGCGGGAAGTGGGTCGTCAGAGAAGGAAACATACCATAAATTAAATTGAATTAAATATTATTAAATAAGCATAAATGTTTGAGATTAGAAAGTTATATAAAATTCTTCTTTATAAGTTTCCCTAACCCTTTACACTTTATTTAAATTGGGTTTACCTCTCCTCTTGGCTCACATTCAGTTATCGTTGATGAGTTTAGTGCTAACGAGAAGCCTCTTCTCTGCATTTTAAGTTCGTTTCTTTTAAATTGACACAAGTCTTTTGTTTTTCTCTCAATGCTGTGTGTTATTTGCTTCGTTTTTTGTATTTGCCTCGGCAATTAAGAACACTCAAAGGAGGAAGAGCTGTCTCCGGCTCTGGCTCTCCCTCTCGCAGGCTCATCAATGTCCGAAACTTCATCATAGCCCCGGGTGCTGCAACCCCTTCATCCTCTGTCATAGCTTCCGCATATATGTATGTATGCTTCATAAACTTGCCATCTTGCATTGGCCCATAAACCGAAAGTAACACGTTCGGGCAGACATTTAAGACTTGTTCCCTCTTCCTCAAAGAGCCACACTGCCGTACTACTACTATACTATATATATATACCACTTTTTTTTAGCAGGCGTTGACTGGCAGGCGGCAGAGGGAAAAAATATTTGACCTACATCAAGTTTTCAAGTTGCTTGTTTGTGTTTCGTCTTCTTTTCTCGTTTTGCCTCCGCCTCTGTCTCTGGCTCTGGCTCTTTCTTTTTTTAGTCGGAGGTTTCTTCTTCCCCAGCAGCAGCAGCATCATCTTCATCAGCATCATCATCATCATCATCCGCATCGTCTTCATCATCATCGTCATCGTGTTACCATCTTTATCATCTGGTTGCTACGCTTTATTTCTGCCTTTACCGGCTTTTGCCTTGCTGTTTGTTGCTCTTTTCAAACCACAATATTTGCGCATATTTGGTCAACTGCATTTTCCTGTATAACCCCATCTCCATCTGGCTTCGTGTTCATCCGCCTGCGCCTTGATTGTTTTCAATTTGGTACGGCATTTTCATTAATTTTTCAGCATCTTGTGTATGTCAGTATGTCGAAGCGTCGTCGTCTCACCTTCTGCCACATCGCCAACGCATAAAATATTGAAAGACATTCTGCAGGCTTAGACGATGACCAGAAGAAGACAAATAAGCAACAAGATTCACTTAGAAAATTAAATAAATAAAATATGTTTTTTTAAATAGGTAATACTTTGATATGGGTTTCAAAATAATTTAAAGAAATTTATGGATAGTTTAAAAAGTAGCATAATTATTTTTAATTCTAATATTCAGCAAGTTATATATTTTAAAATTAGTGATAATAGTTTTCAAGGCCTTAATATTTTTATAAATTTAATAAAGAAATGCATTTAAAGACTGTTTTTTATAGAAAGCTAGAAAGTTGAAAATTTTCCTTATTTTAAAATATATTTCAAATATTATTTTCCCAGTTTTTCTTACATTTCTTTCAGTGCCCCTCTTGACGTTGTAGTGGCCTGCTTCTAAGCCTCACTCTAACCCCGGTCCAAGTCTGTTATTCAGTCACGCACTCCCCGCCCACTTGCTTATATCTTTCCCTGATTCATAAAAAATTTGAATTTATTTCGGGGCTAACATTTTTGTGTTGTCTCTGTTTTGGTATCGCTTTTTGTTTTGTACTCTATGTGGTTGTTGTGGAAAATTTACATATTGGGCTGAGCTTGAGGGCTGCAGTGACTGTAAAATTGCAATGGCTGGCCGGAGCTGGGCGACTCCACGCTTTTCTTTTTACAATGAGTTTTGTCAAGAGGAAATGTTTACAGAATTAAAGTGAACTTAGTTTAATGGAGGCTAATTTCAGAGATTTCTTCACAGTTACCTTTAGTGTGTGGCATTTCCGCTTTTAAAACTGGCCTATAGTTTGGCCGAGGTGTTGTTATAGGTTAGGTAATTGGGGAAGGAAAATAAAATTAAAAGTAAAGATTTATACATAATAAAAAAAGCTAAGAAAATTACAAAGATTTGAAGTCTTCATTTTTGATGCTTTATATTTATAAAACAAAAGGTATAACACATTTTTATTTTTGTTTTGTTATTTTATGTTTAATTGAAAAAGTATGGCATTTGGCCTATTTTCATATATTTCAAGCCCTTACTATTTTTGGTTAAATTGCTGTTAATTTATTGATTTTAATGACTATTTATTTGTTAGTGATTGTTTAATACCTAAAGTTTGGCAAGACAAAACGTGCAACACTGCAAAAATTAAACGAGGCCCGGCGGCCACAGCTTGGGACTCGGTTGGGCACCGCGGTTTCCATTTCGCTTGGCACCACCGCTTGCCCTGGCCAGGCCATAGATCGCTGTTGGGCGTGGGTGTTTCGGAGCGGAGAGCATTCCCCTGCACAGGTCCAAACCGAAACAGAAACCGCCTCGGATGCAAATCATTTGCGAAAGGCCCCGGAGATCTGAAACCCATGCAAATGAGCGCCAAATTAAATAATTAAACCAACGCCAGGCGGACGGATAATCATGACTCGACTCCGCTGCAAGCTGCAAAGCTGCAAGCTGCTGCGAGAGTTGCAAGTTACACGTTGCAACTGCCACTGCATCGGGGCTCTTGCACAAATCCAAAACTGGCACAGCAACTTTTTCTCTGAGCCAGAGTCCGAGACGGACTTGCATGTGGAGCGTTAATGAATTGCCTTAGCTGAAAGGAACACTGGTGGAAAAATTCTAGATAGATTTCAAGATAAATTATTAAAAAAATTATTATTAAATTTTAATTTAAAATGAATAAAGCTATAAATCAAACAAGATCTAAAAATAGATCCAGAAAATACTTGGAATGAGGAAAAAAATTTGAAATATATTTAAAATTAATAATAATCAATGAAAGAATCAAAGTTAACTATTTTTTCAGTGCATACTGCCTCAGCCAGAGCCCGATCTGCAGCCACATTAGGGTGCCGCGAGCCGGATGGGAATGGTGGCGACTTGAGTTGGCAATTAAAAGCGGCCAATTGTCGCCTAAGTTGGCCAATGTCCACGATGCGGGCCGAGAAAAGTCTGGCCACTGCAGCGATTGCAAATCATTAATATATTAACATTTAATGCTGAGACTGCGCTCCGGCTGGCCCACTTTGAAGTCATTCACCCGGATCGCGGCAATACTTGCTCCCAAATCGCTCATACGCCCGGTGTGACTCACCCTCTCTCTCTCTCGATTGCACACTTTGCCACCCCGAAACCAAAACGAAACGCAATGAAAATTTCTTTACCAATTTTTCGCATATCAGTGCTAAAAAGTTTACTCTTCGCCTCAATGTTTAAACAATTTCTCTGTTCTTTCGTTTCAGGTTAGTAGGACACAAATAAGACAGTGAAAAAATAAAGCAAATTAAATCGCTTGGCCCACAGACTTTGACTCGGGGAGTCTCAAGTTCACTCCAGGTAATTGCTTATAATTGGAATTATACAGCGATTTGCTGTGAAATTCAGTTCGGTTCAGTTAAGTTCAGGTTGCGCGACAAGCAAATTGCCAGAACAGGAACACGGCAATGCTGTGCCAGTTTTTATGGCCAAAGAAAAAGTGCCGGAAATAATTGTCTTAAGTAGTTTGAACTTTGCAACGAGCAAGAATAAAAAAATGCAAAGATAAAGAGGTGACTGAGCCAGAGCTTGGCTAACAACTAAATGAATCGCTTTCAATGTTCTACATCTCAGAGTCACCTCACAGAAGAAACGCGTGACATCACTTAGCGGCTTTTGAGGTTGAAGTAATTTAAATAATTGTACACCTAATAATTCAACCAGTACTTGTACTTTCTCCCGTAAATATCCTACAAATAAACATCATTTTTCCATGGACCCTCGATCTCGATCCGATCACTTGCGAAACATTATCATAATTAGAAATGAAAGTAAAATTGTTGACTCTGTGCGTGGGGCCATGACCAGACACAAAAAAATAAATATACTCCGCTCCATGGATTGGCCATGATTGGGCAAAAAAGTCAAGCAAACAAATGTGTTTAAAATATAAATAAACAAATCAAAAATCTCAGAGAAGGGGGGTCAGTGGAAGGAAAACTTGAAGAGCGTTTTTTGTCTGGCAGTTTGAGAGCGTTCTTGAAATTTCAATTCGCTGAATAGACGATTTTGCACAGTAGCCGATGGACTGTATATATATATATATACATATGTATTCATAGCCAGGCTATATAAATATAAGTATGTAAATAAATGAACAACATGTTCAAAGTCATAATCGATGACTCCCCAAAGTGCGGACCAGCTTCGACTCGAACTCACTTTCTAAAAATGAGTTCAGTTCAATAACAATTTTTGCGCTTGACAGATGAAAATATTCGGTTTGATAAATGATGCCGAGGCGCGGCGGCATATGAAAAATCATACTTACATATACGCAGATGTAAATGTATACAATTGTATATGAATAACTATTTTTTGATATATTTTACTGCCTGAGTGGGACTGTGAGTGGAACTGGGCTCTTTCAAAATTGATTGCCCACAATTAAAAGTTAAATATTGAAAATTAAAAAGCGAATGCCAAACGCTTTTTGTGGCTCGCTCGTAAAATTTATGCTGTTTCACCGATACACATATACATCATTTTTTTAATAGCCCGTTATTTTATTTGTAGGCAATTATTAATGCAAACATAAAGAAAAAAGAGGGATATTTTTATGCACATTTCATGTAGAAAGCGACAATTTCCCCTGATTCTTTTGGGCTTACTCCATGCATAAATCATTTCCTGCACTTTTTTAAAGCACTATTATAATTACATTTTAATTTATGCAAATATGTGTATATGAAAAATTAGCAGTAGCCCGTTGTTTGTTGTTTTATTTTAAAAATTTGCATATTTGCTTTAAGTAATGACAGAGTTCCAGCAGTACAAACAAATTTTAAAAAAACGTAAAAACAAATCCTAAAAACTATCAACGTTTAGCTCGTTAAGCCGAGACTTGAAAAAGTGTATGAAAAATCAAATAATGAGAAATTTCATTTAAAAATAAATAACAAATATGGGTGAAGGGATAAGCCTAGTACGATTTCAAGAGCATACATTAATAAGTTTAAATTTTTAAACAAAACAAAACCGTTGAGATGTGGGAGTTTAGTAATTTATAATGAGAGTTTTAATAAATAATTGCCTTTGTCAAAATATAGAATTTATTGCAGTTTTAATACGAGTAAATATTTTATATTTTCTAGCATATTTCGCTTTGTTATTTATGTAGTTAAATGCCGGTTTTATTTCGCTATTAAAGCTTCCTCCTTTTGTTCGCTGAAAACCATAAATAAAAGCCCTGTCTTTCCTCGTGCCAATAGAATGGTAAGAAGCTTCTGATTTAAGAATATCTGTGAAGGGCCTTCAACCACTCCAACTGAGAATTATTCGCCTCAAGAGGCTGTCAGATTGTCGGCAGAGGAAACACACGCAAAAACCCACACGGGCAATTGTTAAATTTCAATTTGAAACATCTTTCCTGTTACATGTCAAATTGTGAAAAGGAAAACTTTTGGCCAACATTTGACTGCCAGCCAGCTGCCGCAGCGACCTTGTGCTCTCGACTCCATTCTCAGATACATTTTACGGATAAAAAAAGAGCGCAGGAAGACGATGGTCGTCGTTTATCATGCGTTTATCAAGTGGGAGCATCGGGGCTTTAAATGCTTTTTGTTTTCACTTCCGTTTGAGATGGGCATAAATTCAGCCCAAGAGTCAGAGTTCAATATGTTAACATGTGTTGTGTAAAGTTCACAGTGGGTTTTATGAAACGCAGTCACAGTAAACATTATGAAAGTTGGAATAGTAAATATGGATGATACTTGAAAAAAATATATTTAAAGCGCATATATATATATTTATAAAAAAAAAAAAATTTTAAATACAAAAGGTATCACTTTCCGATTTTGATACCTTGCAAAGGCTTAAATGACCCATCAAATTGTGTGAACTGTAAAGCCTTAAATGACGTCAAACACCTGAAGATGTTGACTGGACAGCTCGCCTTACGCTTCTCAGTCTCATATTTCATAATCGAACAAACGCTGTGATATCCGTATCCGTTGGGTTGTCTCAACCCATAAATTCAAACATATCTGTTATTTCTTTTTTGCGCACAATTAACGACGACTTTCAATAGCAACCACAGGATGTCGGCCAGCGAACGATGAAAAGATATATATGTATATACATTCTCTGTGCGGTGACCTGTCAGTTCGGATTTGAGTCTCCCCCGCTCGCTAATTGTCGTTAATGATGCAATTATTGCTCGCTGGATGGCAACAATAAGATCAATAAAATGCCAAACGAATTTGCTTAATAGAGCACAAGCAACAAGAAAGAAAAAATATGGCCCAAAAAGCTCGAGAGAGATAGTGTCGAAACCGTTCGACTTGTCAATCAAATTTCGATCAATGGGTTCAGTGGGCGGATGTGTTTTTCTATGGGACAAGGCTATTTGACGCCTCTAATTGAGTTTTGTAATGCAAATCACTTTCAATTTCGATTTTTTTCTCAGTTTCTCCTCTGAAATAGATAGTCGAGACCTCGCAGCAGTGCGTATGCGTCAGCATGACAGAGGAAACTCAATCAATCTGAATTGTAAAGGCGGGAAATAGGGTTAATATAATTGTAACTGCATGAATACATATATCCCATAAGATAACTCACTAGGGGTCGGAAAAAGGGAAAATAATTAATAGCCCAAAGGCAGTGGTGGGTTAATTAAACTTGCTTTAAATGATACAATATTTTTATTTCAAGAGAATGCGTATTTTTATTTTATTTTGTGAGAATAAGCTTAGTTTTTTAATAGCAGAAAAGTTGTTATATGTTTCCAAAATGAATCTAACTTCAGAAGAAAATTCGTATCCTAAAAAACAGTAGTTTAAAGCTAATTAAATATTATTTAGATTTTTTATTTATACAGATTTTAATGAAACTTTTATTGTTAGCTTTCCTTTCATTAAAAAAAAATAAAGTAAAATCGATAAAAAATCCCTAAAGATCACTAATGTTTCCCTTAAACAGAAATTCCGCAAATTTTTTTTATTGAATTTCGAACTTGATTGAAAATTGTTGCGAACCAGTTCTGAGTCATCCGGCCAACCGGCTTTTTGACAAATATTTTTATGGCTAGGCTGCACGCGTCGCTCTCGGTTTAATTGCCGCCGACTAAAAAATTTAAATTTTTTTTAAATTTACATTGGTTCCCTCGGCACCTCGTTTAAGTCCCCCATCGTTTTTGTTTTCGCTTTCAGCTTTGTCTCGCTTAATGTTGTTTTTTCAAGATTTATTTAAATGCATTAAACTTTAGAGGTCAACTTCCTTTCACCGGCGACGCGACGATGACGACGACGTGTTGGCGGCTCGAACACGAGACGAGATAACGGCCCCAGTGGCAGACAGAGACTCGATTTCGGTTTCAGACTCGATTTTAGCCAACTCCAACTCATCCGTTTCGCTCTGGAAAAAATCGGAATATATATACATATATGTGCCAGAGTATTCTCAAAATCGGCCGCAAAATGTGACAGATGACAAGTTGTTGGCTGTAATTCAATGCCATTTCGTTGTCCGTTGATCCTTTTTCAGGCTCTGTTGTTTTTTTTTTTTTTGCACACATATTTTCGCATTGGCATTGTAATTTTCCATACGACCTGCTTGGAAAGGGGAAGAATTATTGAATGTGTAAGAAAATAAAATGCTCATCTGCAAGTTCATTTAAATTGAAATCCTTGGCACACAGGACGAGAGTCCTGAGAACCCAGAGCACACACGCAGACACAATCGCACGCATATTTACATTGTCGTTGTCAATTTTATGAGTGAACGGAAGGAGGAATGAAAAGAAAGTGAACAAGGAAGCATGTCAAAAAGTAACTGCATAAAAGTTCCTTGTAAATTTAATAAACTTTTATGTGTGTGTGTGTGGGCGTAAGGAGCAGCTGCCGTTAATGCGTGTGTGTCCTTGTGGCCCTAACCAATATGGTTGTTGTTGTTGTTGTTGCTGTTATTGTTGTTGGGAGCCTGGCTGGCATCGAGTGATTGCTCCATGGGGTGCACTTTGGCTGCTCCTCGCGTCTTGTCAACCATGAAAAAAGGAGCAAGAAATTCGAAGAAAAAAAAGGACTGGAAGTGAAAGAAGAAAATATACAAAAAATCTGCTTACTTTGGCAAACCAAATTTTATTTTCTCTTGCACCTATTTTGGGATATTTTAGGATAAGGTTTGCCTATCAGGCGAAGAATATATAAAAAAGCTGAGATTTTACAGCAAATATTTTCAAAAATTTTACTTTGAGATAGGAAAAAATAATACTAATAATAATAAACAAAATAGATTTACAAAGAAACCATTAACTGACTTCAGGGAATACCTTTTGGTTTTAAAAATTTCTACTTAAAATTATCTACTTTGTGATTGCAGCGATTCGATCTCAGATAGTAAAGGGGAAAATCTAGTTTCATTAGCCGCTATTTAATATAGTCCACCGATCACTTTTATTTCTTAAATTGTAACTACCCATAAATAATCAATAATAAATAAAACTGCATACCCCTAAAAGTTTACCCAATATATTCCTCTAAAACGTATTGGTGACCAAATTGTAATACCTTAAACAAGGGTATAAAACGATGGAGGCTACCGGTGGAAAACAACACACACACAGAGCACAAAATAAACTTTTATTGTATCCGCATTTCAGTGTCACACGACAACGACAACGGCGACGACATTTTGCCTTTCCTTTCTTTCTTTTGTCGGGGAGTCGCCTCGCCTCGCCTCCCTTTGCCCTCTTCGGTGCGTTTTGCCGGGTTCAGTTTCAGTTCAACTTTTGCCACATGTCAGAGATTGATACTTGCGGCGAAAGTGATTTATATACTGGCCTGCTCCAACTTCCACGAAGTATGTAGCATTCCCCCGTCGCACTGCTGATATGCAGCATAAGATCCATGACGTAAATTGAGCCAAATGGCTGGCTCATGACAATTTGATAATAAAGCTGTCAGTTGTCGTTGCAGCAGCATCCTCGGAATGCAGTTCAAAGTGCATTCACAATTTCCCATACCGATGGCAGCTAAGCTAAAAGTACATCGATATTTTTTGGTTCAAAGCACAGGGAAAAATGTTGTACCAAAAAAAAAAATAAAGAATATTAAAAGATATTTTAGTATGTTAAAAACTATCAATGATAAAAGTAATTCAAATGCATAATTGTTAAGGTTTTGTGTTACGGTTACAATGATCTACTGAATAATTCCAAAGTTCCTATTATTTTGAATATCTTCAAAACATTTTTAGTTTTATTTAGTTTCTTTCGGTGAACTCTGTGCCCATATGTGACCGAAAAGTCCTCCTCCGCAAACTCCCACAAATCAATGTATCGATATTGTCTTCTGGCCATAAAAATAATAAATAAAAATAGCAAAAGCAAAAGCAACTGCAGCATCAGCAACTGAAGCAGCAGCAGCAACGCAGGCCACATCCATTGATGCAATTGTTGCAAATGCCACAGCTAAAAGGAGCGAAACCGAAACCAGTTTTCCGTTGTCCACAGATCTCTCCCTCCCCGGTCCGGGGTGTGGGGGCTTTCGAGGGGTCTTTCCCACACAAACCCACTATATACTCTCGTACTAATGTAATGCAAAGTTATCGTGGCCATTGTGTGTGCGGCAAAGGCAAAACGAATGCAGTGCAACAAACGAAAATGACCCAAACCGAACTAAACCGACAAAAAAATAAAAAAACCTGAGAAAAATTGTAGAAAAAACACGAAACGTTGGTTCCACTCCGTTTCCACGGGCAATTGAAAGCTAAAATTGCATTTTGTGACTGCAGTTACATGGCAGTAAATGGGCAGGGATGGCGGAGGCAGCTCTAAGATGCTCACTGCCAACAGTAGAACCTCCCAAAGGGTGGCCCGGGGTACTTATCTTGGAAGCAAAATAGAGCAAATGGAGGGAAATTAGCAGGAATTACAAACAGAGAGGAAGAAGCGGAAGCTGTTCGTTCAAGGAAGATGATTTTCTTAGGGTAACTTTCCTACCTTCAGTGCAAACAGTTCAGCATCCTGGCATTGCCTGCTCAGTTATATGTATGTAGAATATTTGTAGGAACTTTACTTTATTAGTTTAAACTAAGGAAAGCTGTTTGCTTAGAGGAGAGAAAGGTATATTATTAGGAACTGAATTTGTTTACTTTCAAGTGATGCTTCTGCCAACAAAATTGTAAGGTATTAAAATGAATTTCAGAGTTACCTTTCTAAAAATTAATGTATATAACTTTATAAGGCAGCCAGCTGTTGATCCTTCAAGCCTTAAAGCTTATCCATTAAGATGAGAGTTCCCGGTACCGGCTTTTTAGCATCCTTAGATCGGCTGCTCCAGTGGCTGGCTGTGTATTGGATTACCCTGGATCCGGATCTAGATGCTGGCTGCTGGCCTTGTCTGGGGGAATGGCATTATAACTGAGCCGTGCAATTTGCATAGCATAGCGAACGAGAGATGCCACAAAAAGGGGAGCGATGGGTCACGTGCATATAAATCAATCGGCATGTGGAATTGTATTCTATATTTCATTTCATTCCATCAACATAGCCCCAACTCCTGTTGGTTTTTCAGCACCGCTGTTGAGTCACCCAATCCGCGAAACTCCTGCACCGTGGAGCTTACAGCAACGTTCGGTGTTCGGCGGGCTTTTGTCGCCTTTTGTTGGGTCCTCAAATTGCTGCCAATTTGTTTGTGGCTAGCTACCATTTTGGTCGTTTCTTTCCTTCGCTCCCTCGTTTTTATTTTCCCAGCCAGCCAGCACCCAGCCAGCCATTGTCCATCTATGGGTTACCATGGGTTTTTGGGTTGCGTTTTTGGGTTCGGGTGGGGTCGCTTTATTTTTTTGTGGCCCCTCCACGGGCAATGCATTTTGTATTTCGCATGTATTTTCCGGAAAAGGGAATGGGTCCGCGGAATGGGACTGAGACTGGGTCCCGGCTGTCGCTGTCGTTGTCATTTGAGGTCAGTTTAAATGGTTTCCTGTCAGTTGCGGTCTTCGGTTTACCAGAAACGGCCAACAGCAGCAGCAGGAGCAGCAGCAGCAGCAGCGGCAGCGTCAGTTCTGGCCATCATTTTGCATACGTCGCACAATATTCAATAAAGTATTCATTCATATTTCTGCTGGGATTTTTTTTCTGCGCTGGCCGCCACCACCACCGCCGCCGCCTGGATGTGTTTTCCCTGGCTGTCGCTAGCAATAACTCTTCAAGCTATCGCTCTCTTTATATTTCTGTTTGGCCGTAAAACTTTTCCAACCAATTGCGATTCTGTTGCAATAAATGCAATGCTGCTCCGAATACTACATGCGGCGGCCTTGCAGTACGCTCCAGTTGCAAGACATCTTGCATCTTATGCCACAAATGGCCTCCAAAAAAGCAGGCGAGCGACAACGAAATAAAAGAATCGCTTTGCTCGGCCGCATAATTAAGCGCATTTTCTTCTGGCATGAAAATGAACACCTCAAGGTGTTGCTGTTGGAAAATGCATTGAATTCAATACGACAGGCCGAAATGAGATTGTGGCATCGTGATGTTGCTGCCACCGCCACCGTCACTGAATGCTGCTGCTCATTTACGTTTTATTTTATGCCACAAATACCACAAGAATTGCAACACAGCCAGAGCTATGGAGCTGGAGCCGGAGCTCTGTGACTGTGACTATGACTGACTGACTGGCGACGACGAATGTGACACCGCGGGTTAGCTCAAGTGGAAGTGCAGCAGCAGCAACAACGGCAACGGCAGCTACATCAACAGCAGCAACATCGGAAGCCCTATGCATTTGCCACGTTGTTTCTTTCTTGGTTAGAGTTTATTATTCTACCCTCACAAAGACGGTATAGTTAATGGTAACAAAAGTGGGTAAGCTGGCATCTTGGTTAACTGAAAATGTAAGAAATGGACTTGTGTCATGGGTTTTATTCTGAAGTTTTATCTAACATCTGCAGGAAACACTCTTGTTATTTGTTAAAAATGCAAAGAAAATGTTTTATAAATTCCTGATCAATATTGTATAAATTAATGTAAGTCTAAAGATGATTTTAAGAGTTTCCAGATATCCCTGCTGCTGAAATATCTATTTCAAGGGTATACCTCCATTCGTCTTGTTGAATTACCTTCCCTTTCTCGTTTTTTTTGTTCTGCTTTTTTTTTGGGCCAAGCACTTGAACATGATAGGAGCTTAGCCAAGTCAGCCAAGCCAAGCGGAGTTTTGTGGCAGCCAAACACGTAAGTGGCACATGCGCGGCGTAAAATTGCAAATGCCAGCAGCAGCCACTGCGTTAATAATACGGCTGTCTAGCTGGAGAGGACCGGCACAGGACCATGGCCAAAAACCAGAAAACAGAACCAGAGACACAACCAGAGCCCGGGTCTGTTGGATACCTGACGCACACACACACACACTCCGACCTGTCTCTGCCTTCCGATCTCGATAGCATCCCTTTTCGGCCGTCCCATGTGGCGTATGCGTAATGTTGGCTGGACAGCTGACATGGCGCTGCCTTCCTCTCCTGCCCTTCCGCTTTGAACTGCATCCGATTCGGCTTTTGGGGTCATGGACATCAATCGGAGTGGAGCGGAGAGTGTGCAGGGCGAGGCCTGAGCATTCATCAATTTTGATTGATGGGGAAACAATTATCGAATTGATAGGGATATCTTTTCATTGAGTCGCAAAGTGGGTCATTAAGCCGAACGGGGTTTGGTTTTTAGTGTGCATTCGGTTTATCTTGTTGTGCATCTGTCATTGCCTACAATCCAACGTGGAGAATGTATAATTAATTATAAAAGAGAATGAATTCAGTCAAGAATATAATTTTATCTGCAAGATTTATTAGTTCCAATCATATTAATTAAGTAAATAAGTCTTACAATCAATTTAGGGGATCAAAATCGATAGGTTTTAAATTATATTAAGCTATAAAGTTCATTTAAAATATAAGAAATTTGTTTATATATATGATATATTTAGTGATTTATTTAAAAACTGAAATGCCATGTGATTGATTTGATTTAAGCTAGAAAGCAATTATTTGTAAAGCATCTCCTTTGCAATGACTTTGTTATGGCTATGAATCACTTCTTAAGGAACTGCCAGTGGGAAGTGAGGTATATTCCTGCGAATTACCATTCATCATGGCACTCGCACAGTGCTCCTTACCAGTCTTTGTATGTATATTAATCAATATTCCCTTCCTGGTCGTCGCTTCCAACGCTAATGTTCCGATCTGAATTGCCTGGCGTTGACAGTGGAGAGTGCACCGTGGCCGGAGGAGAGTGGGTCTGGTCCTGTCCATAAACAGAATGACATGGCAGCCAATTAATGTCTACCATGTCACGGGTTTGCTAACCATTTTCCCCCCTTCCAGCCGGAGGACTGGAGAGGACCACTAACGAACCCCGTCCTCATCATCGTCGTCTTCTGTGCCAAATGGGCAATTTGTTGTCGTTTATATAAGGCGCATTCTGTGCATTTTCATTGTTATTATTGCGCCATCTCTGGCACTCTGTGGCCGTCCTTTTCTCTAGGTCTACTACTGTCTCTTTTTTCCGTTCTCCCTTGCACTTCTTGGGGCACTGCGGTGTATATTAATTTTGATGCTGGGCCAGAAAAGTGCACATTTACATGCAAAGCGGCATTTGTAATTTGTGGACTCCAACAGCCACGCCTCCTTTATAGTGGGAGTACTATATAAAGTGTACTATATATGTGTGTGTTTCAGATAGTGGACCGTAATTGAGTTCACGTCATGTGCTGTCGATGTGAGTCTTCATCTCCATCTCCTCCTCCTTTACCCATTTTCATATTCCTTGGCCTAAAAATGCTGAGCATTGCACTTAAAAATATTGTTGGACAAGAAAAACAAACCGAAAATCTCCCGCGGGGCCAGCTTAGCGAAAAACTACTACAACTGGCAGCAAACAAAAAAAAAATTCTATAAATCCGCACTTATTCCCAAAACAATAAAACGCGCAACAATTGCGCCCATTCGCCCTTAAATATGCAACAGCAGCGGCGCAAAGGTCGTGGGGCATTTGGGCATGGCTGCGGCAGGGGCAGCCATAGCTATCCCCCATATTAGGAACGCCATAATTCAGCAGCGGAGGCCGGGACGCCGGGAAACAGGTCCTCGGGTCCAGCTCTCGAGTCCATGCTAAGCCCACTCTTGTAGTCATTTGCCTGGGACCTAGACAAAAGGCACCAAGCAGCAGTAGGAGCAGCAGGAGCAGCAGCAGAGGCAACTGCTGCCCACAGAGAGAAATAGTGGATTGGAAAGTTATTAACTCGCATAATTTTCACATGACTAGAACGCCTTTACGTAATAATTAAACACATACAAATCGTAATATATATGATGTAAGATCATAAAATAAAACAATCTTATCGTTTTAGTAAGTCAGAGATTTCTTTGCAGATGATTAAATGTATTTTCTTATTGTAAAACAATTTATTTTCTATTATACTCTTTCAAATACCCTTCCCTATCTTTATACCCCTTTAATTTAAACTTACTTAAAATTTTTCCCAGTTTATTTACCAACAGGAATGTATGCCAGCAATTTAGACAACTTCGTTGGGGAGTGCAAGCTGGCTAAATTATCAAAAAATGGAAAAGCGAAAACAAAAACCAAAGGAAGCGATAACTTGCATCGCTGCTGGACCTGCGGAGGGGGGTCACAACGCTTAGGGGTTTGGGGTTTCGTCTCTGTTTTTCGGGGGCGTGGGCACACACAAACACAATAAAACTTATTTACGAGTCACGACGGGGGGAGGTGGATGTTTGGGGCTCTGGCGTAGTTCATTGTAATGCACTTAAAGGGGGGTCTTGCCACGGACTAGCGGGAGACTGGGGGATAACAAGATGCGCGCAAATGATATGCAAAAAAGTGGGAGTTTGGGTGAAAACGATTCGCTTAAAGGGTAAATGAGTGCGCCAGCATGAGGTGCATGAATGAAAATGGGTGGCTGGCAAGTGCCGGGAAAATCGGCGGGAAATGCAGCCCAGCAGAGTGGCGACAGAGAGGCCAGGGTAATATAAATGAAGGCAACCAGGGGCAAGCCAGAGCCAGAGAGCAGCAGCAATAATATAATAACAACAGACACGAGCAAGTGCAAATGAAGCACTGAAAGAAAAGAGATAAATGTCATGTTGTCCGTTGAAAGTAAATGAAGAAGCGAACCAATAATTGCAAACTTAATTGTGAGAAATACACACGTAGAAAATCTTTGTAAAAGGTTTATTTATTAAGTATTTTAACTGGGATAATATATTCAACAATAAATAGATTAATATTTAAAATATTTAAATATTGTGCAATGTAAGGAGATTCATTCTTTATACTTAGGATATAATCATTAATTAACATTAACATAAAGTTAATTAATATAAATCTTATTTCATTTGATCCAAATACATTGAATTAATCAAAATCACTTTAAAACTTTAGGAAATATTTTAAAACCCTCTCGAAATATACCTTTGCAATACCCATCTCACAACAAAATCTCCTTCCTTTCATTTCAGTTGCCCAGCGAAGAGAATCGGAACTCACTCGGCCACAATTTCCCTTTTGGAAGGTAAGCGTAGTACCTTGTATCCACTGGTAATGAGTCCGGCCACGCCTCCTTAAGTTTTAATAAGCGCGACCATTACGCATACGCCCCATTAGCGCGCGCAACATGCGTTCAGCGGCTCAATTTTCGTTCAGTGCACACGGTGCAAGAGGGTCCCAAGAGGGAAAATGAGGAGGAGAGGTTGAGGAGAGATGAGGGCGGGGAAGGTGGGTGAGAATGGAAGGAGTTGTAACTGAGGTGGGAGTCGAGTCCTCGTCACAGTACGTAAAGTTCTCAGTAGTCAGTGAAATTGCTGCGCGTCTTGTTTATTGTTGTTGCTACTTTGCCTCTTATAGGGATGCTCTGTTGGATATTATCTCATTGGATATATAAGTTTTGATAGAACATTAAAGGGTATCTCTCAAAAACATAATATATCTATTATTTAGGAGCAATTAATTTATTATGAGCCTGATTATTATAGCATATTATATCATTATTCTTTTTAATTTTTTCGTATTATTTTAAAAATATGAAACAATTTAATTGGACTTTCAAAATGTTTATATTTGCTATTTATTTGAAGAAATTTTCAATTACGATTTCCCATCTCTGATGACTGCTCTTGGTGTTGCTCCTGAAAATATAGCTGCTGTTGCTGTTGCTGCTACTTCTGCTGCTCCTGTAGCTCTTTCTGTTTTT
Organism: Drosophila birchii; assembly: GCA_035046345.1. NCBI lineage: Eukaryota > Metazoa > Arthropoda > Insecta > Diptera > Drosophilidae > Drosophila > Drosophila birchii. The sequence goes on along the minus strand of JAWNOA010000048.1, from coordinate 20,252,481 downwards.
CCTGCCTTTATTATGGCGCTTTATTGTCGACTCATGCTGCATGGAAATTGCTTGAATCCACCCACCTCCTCGATGTCCACCGAATCCACCGCGTCCTCGGAATCCAGTGTATGCATCTTCTCCATCGGTGCAGCATCTTCACCCGTGTTCTCTTCAGCCCCTGTGGGCTTCCGATATTTATGGCCGGCAATACTTTGTATGATTATTTATTCGTTTCTTTGTTTGTTCGCGCGGCGGCAGGTCGAAAAACCATATGAGAGCGGCTGTCGCACAGTTGCAGATGCAAATTGTGGGGCTCATTAAAATGTACGCCACCGCCGCACCAAACAGAATGAAGAAATGGCGAATGCCAGGAGAAAAACAAAAAAGAAAATGTAAAGGAAAGCAAAGCAAAGCAAACAATATGCATATCCCGCGAAGGACGCCGGCAAGGACATCCTCGTGGATGTGTGTGTGTGTATGCGGGGGGGTAATCGTGCGTGTAATAAACGATAATCCATTATATATCAATTTTTATCGCACCCAAAGTCGGGCTAAGAGCATTGTCGGTATATTTTATGGCTCTGACTGGGGGCGTAAAAAGTTGAGTGGACGGGCTGAAAGTGGGCATGGTCATGTCCTTAAATTAAGTGCTTCCTTGCGAAACGACTTCACATGAGATCTCTTCACTGGCCAAGCTCGATTGATTTTGACTTCAATTTAATTCGCGGCAGTAAAGCTTATATGGGTCAATTTTAAAATGGTTTCTTTTCGAAATAATTAAATGTATTTATTAGTTTATTATATAATTAATTTTCAAGTAATTATAGTAAGGGTTTCTCAATTTCTCCTTAGGTATTTATTTGGTAATGATTTATTTCTGCAATCACTTCAAAAATCAGTAACCTTTTCTATGACCACCCAGTGGATCGCCTAACCCTATTCGCAGTGCATGACTTCCTTTAGTTTCACGAGTAAATTAGCCGTAATCCCATTGGCACTCATTAGCCGCTAATCAGAGGAGGGTTTTGGGAATAAAAACAAGCGGGACGGGGGGCTGATGACCGCTGAGCACAAAACTGTAACGAACCGAAATCAGTTTAACTATAATGCGTCACGCCAAATCGTAGTTAGAGTTTTTGGGCCTTGGCCATGTGCCGAAAATTCCGGCCCAGAACTTTTGACAGTAACTGTAAATGCCAAGCGCGCTTTTTTCTATTTTTTTTTTTTTTGTATTTACTTTTTTCTCTGTGTTGCCGGCTACTAATTAGCTGCCACAAAATTGACGCATCATCATCCTGCTCATCATCGAGGGCAAAACTCGATACAAGAGTTTGTATCGTGTATCGGGCATCATTATAGCGCCTCGGAATGACTCCCACCAACTGTTTGCATGTGGCAAGCGGGCCGTGGTTAATTAGGAAGCAATATTTAACGTTAATGCGAAATAAATCGCAGCCGAGTAGAAAAAGTCGATGGCAAGAGCGTCGGCGATGCCATGATGCCCCAAGAAGTCGCTCACTTAATTATGTTGACGTTTATGCCGGCATCTGCCAGCCGCCACCCACACAACATGGGAGAATCGGAGGCGGCCCAGAGAACCCGCCGGGAGAGATCCCCAGCGGTAATCATTATTAATGATGACTTTTAGTTTACAAGCTAATTATTTGTTACTGTTACTTCCATGGAATCGGGGAAAAATGGGGGGGGGCGGACAGTCGCAAGTTGTACACTGAAAAATAGCCCAAGAATGCGTGGTAATCGCGTTAACTGGAAAGGGATTTGTTCAGAAAAGTTAAGAAAGGAAAGATTTAAAATTTGCTACAATTGTTTATGTCATCTTTATTTTTAGAAAAATTAAAATGCCTTTAGAAAAATTTTTTCTCAATTTTTATATAAAACCTTTTTATTTTAAATCCATTTTCTTTTGTACATTTAACATTTTTAAATGTATTAAGAATATTTGGAAAACATTTCTTTTCTCACATTTCTTTAAGTGCCCAGATAGCTGATTCTGAATTTTGAGCTTTCGGCGCCTTTCGCTTTGATATCGCGGCTATAATTAATTTATTATATAGCCTGGCAGCGCTCTGGTTTTTGTTTGAGCTCTTATTAATTACGATTTGGTGTGTGAAATTTTTGCATATTATGTTTTCCCTCAATCTATAATATACCATGGTTTGTGTAAGCCGGCAATATTGTTGGCGTTCATTATTGATGGAATTGTTAACCCCAACGATCTGTGGGCAAACAATATGATCGCAAATGGTAAGCTAAACGATGCCATAATTGCCAAAAATGTAAATTTTTGGGAAGCTTAAAAGAAATATGAACGATAAAAAAAACACACAAAAGAAGTCAGAAGCCAGGCCAACGAATACAAACTGTATGTGTTTGTATGTAAATCAAATCGAAACGCCTACAGAAACCAAATAGAGGCGGTGATAAATTAGCAAACACAAGCGAATCGGGGCTAACAATGGATGAATTTTGAAATCAATTCGAAATTGGGTCACAAGAATTGCGCAGACGCAACGGAAGTTGAAACAACAACCAAAGATTTGTCGATTTCAGAGCGCGGAAGAGGGTTAAATTTGTAAATTGTTATGAATAACTGACCTATATTTTTTGTTACCATTTAAGTATAACAAATGTCAAGAAGTCACATAAATTTGCCTAACTCATTGTCCGTTGAACTCGAACAAAACTGCTTTGAACTATTATGTACACACCGGTTAGTTATTATATAAATTTGCATTAATTCTCCTTCTGTCAAAACAAAAACTACATTTTCATGACGTACTTTCGCAGACAATGGTGTCAACTGTGACGAAATTATTTCCATGATTTGTTTTGGTCTCGTGTTTTGCAATTACGCAAACGATCGCACGACGACAGTCAAATAATAAAGAAAAAATAAATCCAAAAATACACAGATACTATGTCTGCAAAGTGCGTGGGAAGTGCTCAGCACGAAATCGAGGGGCCAAAAAACAAAAGCTCAGTGGCAAAAAAATATTATTACAAAATAACCACAATACCGGGGCACAATGCAAGATGACGACAAATTAGATGCAGCAAAGGTAAAATTAAATAAAAATGCAATTAAAATGCACGGCAACTTGTGCGGCAAAGGAGGAGGTCGCCGCTCATGTTGGGAATAATTAAAACGATTTTCCCCACTCTATCTGTGAGTGTGTGTTCGTGTTTGTGGCACAAAACAAAAGCGAAAGTGTTGAAATATTTATGCAGAAAATGCACAGAAAAAGCGAGCAATACAAGTGTCTCCAGTAATAGCGAAAAAGCAACAGCAACCACATCCAACGAAGGCGATATAGTGATAACCGACCAACAACAAGTCGAATTTTAATTCGCATTTTTAATAGCGCCAGCAACGAGCAACGAGTTTTAGAGGGTTGATTAAAGAGTTGACTTTTTATTTAAAAAACATTTTAAAATGTTTCCCCAATATTAATTATTATTATTAGCCTGTCGAATTGGATGTTTCTATAAGTCTTTAAAAATATTTCAGACAGTTTACAGGCCTTGACGACTGATATTTATTTATCTGGCACTTTAGATATATTAATATACTTTAACTTATGACATTTTTGATATACAGATAGCTGTATTACTAAAAAATAAATAATTAAACCAGTGTACAACTTTTTGTATTCATTTCTTATACAATTATTAATATTAAGCTTACATTTTCAACAAGCGTTTTCTCGCATTTATGTTATTATGTTTTATGGCTTTCTTAATGCTTAGCATATTTTATTTTCTTTAAAAAAAAGAGTATTCATTTCATATGCCCTTCAAAAAAGCATCAATGAATAAGAATATTTAACAGAATATATAATTTCTTCTATTTTATCTTGATTTTCTAAACTCAATAAAGAAACCTCGCCGAGTGCATTTGTATTTTAAACGATGCACGAAATGTGTGACTAATTTCAGCCGTTGTGTTGTTTTTATTTTTTTGCTTTTTTGTCCATTGTCGATGGTGATGTTGCTGGTGGGTCGTTGGTGTTGCCGTTGTCGCTGCCTGTGTTGCTGCTGCTGCCACTGTTGTTACTTATGCATCACGACGCATGCGCCACTGTCTGCGGCGTCTGCCGAGCGTCTGCCTCTGGTTGACTCTGCATTTCAACCGTTTGTGCTGGCTTTTCGAGGTAATTAAAATGGAAATTGCATTCGCAGACGGGGAATGAACAATGCGAACAACGAGTGTGCCACGTCCGTTGCCACAGTTAAATGCGCTAATAACTTTATTCAGCTGTTGTCGCTGTTGTTGTGTGTTTCTGCAGTGTGTTTGTCGTTTGCATAGTTGCTGGCGTAACTGCTGGCTGGCATTGCAACATTTTGGCTTAGATTGCTATCAGCAGAAGAAGAGGCAAGAGCAAGACAATCGCACGGAAATGGCCAACTCGGTTGTTACCAATTTTCAGTGCTCTCAATTGTTCGCTGGCAACCGGCTCTTTTATGCGCTAAAGTTCAAGCGTGTGAAGGGCAAACATAGACGGAAAGATGGTCAACAAAAAAATACAACAAAAATATAAAGGGAAGCGGAGCCAAGCAAATAAACAAACCAAACAAAATAACCGTCTTTTCACGCAGATTTAATTTAATTTTCATGTGACCATAAAAAAGCACTCGGAGTGGGGCGGGGAAATTGGCCGCAATTTGTTTTCGGGACTTCGAGTCGAAGTTTTTATGTGCAAATCGAAATATCAATTAGCGTTAACCTTAATTTACATGTCCGTCTTATGCAACTAACGAATCGATTCGGGTCACGAATTTTTAGGATGGGAAATGTATTTTAACCGATTTTTGTTAGCCATCTCAGCCAATTAATCCAAGTCTCTTGAACTATATTAGCATTACTTAAACTGGCTCTCGGATTTATTTTAAGAGCGAAATTAAGTGCAGCTTGTATAGAAAAAAGGGATTTAAATATTCTAAAATAAATAAAATAGAAGTAATTAAATCTAAAAATGTATTTCTTAATTTAAAAATGTACAGGAAGAAGCGATTTAAATGGTCCAATAAGTATGCTATATTTAGAAATTATGATATCTAATAATTTCTAACTATATAATACTTATTAGAGCATTTTAATACATTCTTCCTGTACATTTTTTTATTCAAAAATGTCTTGGCCGTAAAAAATATGTCTTATGAATTGTGTAAGTTTCCAAAGAGTATCCATTAAAACGGTGAAATCTTTAGACCGTTCTAGCCATTTACTCACATTTAAGCCCTATTCGCAACAATCCGCTGCTGACAAGCCACAATTGTTAACGGTTATGGGCAAAAACATATGTTTTGTTGGGTGGTGACCATAAATGCGAATCTCGATGAATGGCCACAAATTGGCAATAGCACCGCCGACAAGCTGGAAATTATTTATTAATAAACATAATAACAAGCGGAGAAGAAACGACGGAGCCATAATAAATAGAAAACGCACGGAATGCCAATTAAAATTCAAGCCGCATCGCCGCTTAATGTCATAATTATGAGCCAACTAAAGAGATTTACGTATTTTGTTTCACAAAACTTTTTGGCCGGGTGCCGTCTGCCGTCTGCTCTTGGTTATATTATGATTATTACTGCTGTTATTTTTGTTGTTGCTGGCCTTTCGGCTGCTGCTGGTTTTGGTCCCTGTGCGTGTGAGATTGTTGGCCAAAAAAAAAAAAAAGAAAAACAAAAATGGAAAAACTTTCCGACTGCCATCGATTATGCAGGAACAGGAAGTGGCACGCAGGAGCTACTATATACATCACACACATTTTTTTTTATACATTTATAGCGACAGACAGTTGACACGTCAACTTCTCGGCGTGTTAACGAACGAATCTATCTTGGCTGGGCATAAAAAATTGTCATAATTAACGCATCATGCCACTGCCAGTCAGCAGTCACGAGTCACGTAGCAAAAATAGCAAATTTAATTTGCGATTTGGCTCTCTCGCATAAAATTCCACAACAGATTAATATTGATCAAAAAACGTTAGGAGCGTTGGCAAAAAGTTTTACTTAAATTGTGGCTTTAATTGACGAAACACCGAATGCAATTAATCAATTACTAAAATGTTGTTAAGAGCCAGCCAAACGGAATACGAAACACAAAAAGTCAGCTAATTGATTGTGGAACGAAGCTTTAATGTTTTTTCATGGGGATGAGTCCTGCAGACAAAGCTGCTTTAAATATAATTTAAGCCAGCTGCTGAAGCTTTATATTAACTGTCTAAATAAATTTGAAAAGCCACTAAAATAATGGAACGTTTAATGTTATTTATAGTCTGTAAAATGTATTTACTTTATTACTATTATTTTTTAATAAAAAGCTTGATTAATCAAATTAAGAAAGCCTTTCCTTTGATTTCCTCTTGAAGCCATTGAATTAACATATTTACATTTTAATTACCAGCCCAGCATTGCCAGTCACAATCTTTTGTTGGTTTCCCCAAAGGATTTTCCTGTAAATTTCCATAATGCCCTTTAATATTTTTGGTTCGTCGAACTGCATTTAAAATTTAATACAAAAGGTCGCGCGGCCTGATCTGTGCGTAATCTGTCCAGGAAGCCAGCCGGCCGCCTGTGACTTTGCCTGAGCATTGACCTGAGGTTCATTTTACTCCAAACTCACACTCACCTGCCCATTGAAATTTAATCAAATGAAAGCTAGAGGCAATTATCCTTTAAACACAATTAATTAATCACGCAAACAAACACACGCTCACCGAGTTATTTACACATATAGTATTTTGTTATTTCGACCGGAAAGTGCAACGATTTTTCCTGGATCCCCCCGTGTCTCAAATATACATATATGGTATACAGTTTTCGAGAGTTTACGAGTGTGTGTGCGTGGGCCGCAATATTAACATATCCTGCGTGTTTAAGTTACGCATAAAATTATATCCTGATTGAATTGCCTGGCCGGGAAAGTCTGGCACCCAGCAGAATCCATGTCCACGCCCGCGTCCACGTCCTTGTCCACGTCCACGCCCACATAAAATATGCGATTTTCAATAAAGTTGACATCAGTTTGTCGTGTGCGTGTGTGCCTTTTGGCCAGGGCCAGTGCCGGGAACAGGACCAGAATCAGGAGCAGGATCCTTGGCACTCTTGCCGCGTTAAAATGCGCACCCACGCACATAAATCACGTGCCTGAATCGCCGGTCCTGGGTTTCAGGGGGACACGGCAACTGTTGGCAAACGGAAAATCAGGAGGACCAGACTTTTGCCGGCTGTTGTTGCACTGAGAGAAAAGGAATTTATCGAAATGCTTGTCAAAATCTTTAGCAAAACCGATATTTTATATCTTTGAATACTTATTTTGTCCCAGCTTTGGCATTAGCAATATAGGTAACATTTCCATTTTCTCTCTGCAACTGTTTGAGTTAACGGCCTATCGGCTGCACTGCATCCGCCTGGACATTGACCATTGTTGATATTCCTATTGTTGGTGTTGCTGCTGGCCCCCTCTTTTGTTGCTCTCACCGCTGCTGCTTCTGCTGTTGCTGCTGCTGCTGCTATTGCTGGTGGGCACACGTGTCAATGGCAACGCGAGCACATTTTCACTGTCGTGTTTAATTAGACTGCTGCCCCGAAGGTGCATCCATCCATTTCCCACCCGCTTTCCACTGTCCGTTTTCCACCGCCCGTAGTCCGCAGCCTAATGCCATTGTCTGCCCGGTGCTTAGGCCGCTGTCGTTCTGGCCAGGTCGAGATTGGAAGCCAAGTGGGATCGGTGGCAGTGTGTGGGGCAACACGAGACCCTTAAGGTGTTAATGGCATTCAATTGACGCATGAAAATTGTATGGTCACGAATGCTTACCAGGAGTCTGTTGACATTAGCGACTGCTAAGTGGAAAATGCTACCTCTGGGGGTCGGGAAAATGTCAATAAATTATGGGTTATTAAAATGGGTCTTCAATCTATTACTAATAATTACAAATTTTCTATATAAATTTCCCTTTTAACTTGTTATTCCTCACCGCTTTATCTTTATCATCATAATTTCCTCATTGTTCGCCTTTTTGTTCATCCTTTTCAGGCCTTTAACTCTTAAGGTTCACCTGTCACCTTAACCTATGGCAAAGGCCACGCCTACCATATGCAACTTGACACGTGATTTCTCAGCAATTAGCGTAGGTCTCCACCTGGATTTTCACCTGCCTTTCGCTGCACGGGATGATTTAACAAATTTCAACCTTATTTTCCCCATTGCGTGCCATATATGATTTTTCGTTAGGCTGAAGTGAATAACCGCTGACGGGGGAGTGCATATATTAAAAGCAAAATAATGAAAATAAAAAGAAACTCGCAGCAAATTGGACGATTTGTTTAGCCCAACGCCTCGTTTGTTACTCATACGCCCCGGGCGCCAGCATTTTAGCCAGATTTAAAGTGCAATTGTTTACATGGAGTTTCGTTTTCCTTTCCAATTTTTTTCTTTTCGGCCCGAATGGCCATGCAGCGCCTGCACATTTCTTATCATCTAAAGCACATAAACGTGTCATGGGCCTAGACTGGCGTTTATGGTCGCATGAAGTCATTTCAACACTTGGGAAAAATGTGAAGACTGGATTTTCTAAACTTGTGTTTTAGCTTTCCTCTGCAACTTATGTTAGTTTTGTTTATTTGAATACACATACTTTTTATTAAATTATAAGACTCCGAAATAAATAAGAAATATTGTTTAAATATATCCAGTGAGATCCGTACAATTTTCAGGAAAACTATATTGTACATACTATTTTTTATCCGTCTTGAAGTTTTAATTAAAAAGTACAAACTTTTAGATATTTTTCTGAAAAGAATTAAAAAACAAATCACTTCATTTTAAACTATTATAAATTAGGAAAACTATAGTATTAATTTTTAAGACCCACAAACAAATCTTAATTTAGAAAAAGGGCAAGTTTTACAGGCGGAAAATTCAGTGCAGTATCTCGATAGGTTTTTCTTTGTGCGTAGAGAAAATCTGAAACGGTCTCGATGGGAAAGCAACGCACATAGCTATCCCAGCCTGCCGGCCGAACGAGAGCTGCCAATCGTTGACACCGCGGATAGCAGTCGCAGTCTTTAACTGAGGGCCTGAAAATACGACCGGGCCAGACTTGGCTTGGCCCATGGATGGAACGACTCGCATGTCGCCCTGTCATATGCGCAAATTAGTCGTTAGCCAGCGTTTTGGCCAGGAGATGGAGCCGGAGATGGAGTTGGAGTCTTCAGAACGGACCATTGCCGGCGATGATGCTGTGCGCGTCGAGAGTTTAATGACTTTGGCGTTTGGCGTTAGACGGCGGCGCTGATGAGGCGCATGATAATGGCCTCTGATGGCCCGGGTTCTTGTCAAAGTCGTGAACGTGGATGTGGATGTGGAACACGGGACACGAAGTACAGAACACAGAGCAGGGAACATAGCGTTCTCGTTGGCAACGGGCAAATATCAGGCAAAAGTTTTCCACAGAGCCAAATGTGCTCCTCCTTTGCACTCGAATGCACTTCGGCTCACATGCACTTGTGCAAAAACATTACCATAAATCAAATCATTTTAAAAGTCTCAGGTTTTACTAATATTGCCAGAAAAGTTCTTAGATTTTTAAAGAGACTCTATAATGGAATATACCCTTTAGACTTAAGTAACAACATTTTCATTACACAAATTTTTAATGTCTCTCTACGTTTTCCTTGAAAGCCTAAAAGGAAAATTCGCTTGTCTAAAAATGGCCATTGAATTCTATTTAAAAACTGATCTAAACTTATTATTTATGAACTAATTTATGTTGAAACATAAATTCTGAAGTTCAGAGCATATTTCTGCAAGTGCAAGGCCATCACACACGGAGACACAGTTCCGGGCTTGGTGTTTTGTGCTTTCCACATAAATATAGCATAATTAGCATGTGCTGGCAATGGAGCTCCGTTTCCCTTTCCCAAACCCTTTCCCTGCGGCCCGGTGTATTGTCAACGCTTGTGGGTTCCTTGACTTAACTTGACTTGCGTTGACTCCTCTCGGAGGCGACTCACCTTACGAGCTGCGGCTTAGTTCATTTGATTTCGCTTCCCACTGATTTGTGTGCGAGTGTCTCCATCTCAGGGTCTCAGCGGAGTTGCATTCTAGATCTGCCATTAGTGGCTGCATCTTAGGCAGAATTATGCAATCATTCGTGCTGCGGAGTGCTTTTCGCATTTAGCATTTCAGTTCCTGAGTTGCTGCTTAATTATGCTATATTTTTGCGACTTTTATGCGTCTCATGAGTCAAGCAAAGTCTCTCTAAATTGGCAGAGAAATGGAGACAAAGTGCTTCAAATGAAACTCTAGCTGAAAAGCCAAATGGTAATTGCTAATGCCTCGAATTAGGGAAAACATGTGACATATCAGTCAAGTGCAGGCTCCACGAGGAAGCTTGAATTAAAATTGAGTGGCGGAGGTAAAGAGTCAAGTCAACGAGTATTACGCTGCAGGAGTCTGAATAGTAAGAGAGTCTGAAGAGTAAAAACATTCAAAATTAAATTTAGAAAATATTTTCCTCTTGGATTTAGGCTTAAAATTCCCATATTGAAAAAGTTGCCGCAACTCATGGTTCAATATCCCGCAACAGTTATTATTTGATGGGATAATCAAGAGTCTTAGAGGCTCCACCTGGCCATCAACATCAACTTTCATGTCTCGGCCATAGTTTGCATAATCCCCCAAAAGATACACATCGGTCTAACGATCTATACTCTCATACGTAAGATGCCAGATGATGGCAACATTTCCAGCTCTAATTGACATGAATCTCTGGCACTCCTCGGAGTCCGAACCCCAGATTTTATTCACCTGCAGAGATCTCCCGATGGTGGCCATTAGCAGACCCACTTTGGCTTCACTTTCTTTGGCCGAAACGAAAAGAAACGAAACCAAATCGAGCCATGTAATTGTTGGGGATGTATAACAACTTGGTTGCAGTTGCAACTTGCCAGTTTCACTTTCTATGCGACACCCGCCGTGGAAAGTGCACTTTTTCGCCATCGCCATAGCCATGGCCAAGTGTCGTTAACCCAATTTGGCGGCATTTGGCCAGGAGACGTCGAATGCAAATACAAAGTGCAGACAACTTTTGCTTTCGCTGAATGGCCAAGGAAACCAGTTCAAAAGTTTGCTAACACTATCGGCCAATGTTGCAGCATAGAGCTCCCTCATATGGCACCCAATTAGCCCGAGTCGTAGCACTTTGGGCCATCTCCCTGGCCGGCAATTAAGTTGATAATTTTATCATCAACTTCGCCTCGGCCAGGGTCAACAAGGAGCCAAGGAAATTTCCAACTTATGAGCTATAATTGCTGCTCTGGGCCGGCTCAGGCTCTCTCTCTCTCGCAACAAAATTCTGAAAGGACTTTTGCCCGCAACCGCATGAAATTGTTGCAAATTGTTTACTGCAATTTGTCTTGGCCAAATATTTACGAACACGCTTGGCCCAACGAAAATATTATTCTGTGGGTAAATTTATGTGGTCGAGCCGGGCACAAATATGAAATGCCAAAAATGCTCATCATCAAAAAATGTGTGCCTGCCTGAACAATTAGGGATTGGCAGGAGGCTCTCATATACCAAGCACTGAGTACTGAGCACTGTGGCCTCCTGCCTGTCAGCTTGGTCTAGACTGGGCCATAAATTATGCAGCCCAGCAGCAACAGCTTGCCAGCTCAGGCCTTAGGATTGGAAGCTTGGGATTGGGAGGATCCGGGCCCAGATCTAGGGCCAATGCTCTCTCTCTGTTGGCCAGCTATTTGTCTGGACTCCGGACCTTTCTCCAGGCACTTGAATCTAGAATCAGTTGCAATTTGCATGTGGCGGTCAAGAGATGCCGATGCTGAGGCCGAGGACGATGATGCTTCTACAGTTTCCCTCTCAAAAGAGTAGCTGCCACTTGGCCCAGTTGCAGCCAGAGAGTTGTCCATCTATTGAACATATTGGATGCATAATCATTGGTCAGATGCACTGCAAAAAAGAGCTGGTTAGCTGAATTATGATAGAAATATTATGGAACATTTTATATAAATTAAATATTATTCTTTGTTACATAAGTTATTGGAATTTGAACGAAATGATATTATTGATTTAAGACAAGTTTCTTTATATAAATATGAATCTTTTTCGCCCACTTCGTTCAGTGTCATTAAGATTTGTTGCCTCAAATTTGATTTGAATGAATTTTGTGCTGCCTGGTAGCTTTAACTTTGTACCATTTTCCATTTTTAGCTGGGCCCAGCAGCTTGTTGGACACAAGTTAGTGGCTACCGGGTATCCACACTTTGAGCTTTGCTCGATTTGCACTTTATCCTGCACTGGCCAAAGTTTTTGCGGTTTTGCTGCTGTATTTAAATTCTCTGCGGCAGGTGGCGAGCAGTTTTGCACTTTAAGCGAATGGCAATTTCCACAGGAGCTGGCAGCAGGCAGCAAAAGTGTAAAATAAATTGGCAAATATATGCGAAATATCGGGTATGAAAAGCCAAATGAAATTGATATGCTATTGAGGGTGTTGCCCGCCCGGGCAGCTGGCATTTTGTGAGTTGATTTTTGCCAATTTATGTGGCGGACGAGAACGTTGCAACAAAATATTTAAATATGCCATTGCAATTGGAGAGAAATTCTGCTAACGAGCCGAGCAGCTAGCACTTGAATATACAAATACTAGGTATGGTATATACATATATAATATGCATTTTACCATTTTGCTTTAAGCCAGCATTTTATGTACATGCCGGGTCAACAACAACGCACAAATTTTTAATGTCAAAAAGTCACAACACAAACACCATCACCATCACCACCATTGCCATAGCCAGCACACAGACGGTCCGAAGCCAGGGCACTAACTTGGCCAATAAATTCTGTCTCAATCAATATGGCAGCAACGGGCAGAGCTGCAGCTTTCACACGTATCCACCAGATACTCGAACACTCCACACACACACACACCCAGCACACACACACTCCGCACACAGTCGCTGCCGGCGTTAGATAAATTCTTCCTGCAATTCAATGCGTACACAAACTGACAGCATCCAACTGGCTTTGCTATTGGCAAAGTCCCTTCGTGCACACAGAAAGAAAATTAGTAAAAAGATACATAAATAAATAGAGAATATACGGATGTTTTTATTAGAAATTCTTATAAAATATTTGATATTAATTATAGTATTTTTTAAAAACTACAATGAATAGAACGTAAATGTTTATCAATTCTTGCCCATAAATTAAGAATATCTACATATTTATGCATTATCTTGTTTTGTATATTTAAAAATTATAATAATTCAATTAATAAATTTATTTTTATTGTAAGTTTTTTTAAATATTTTATGAATTTATGAATTTGTAAATTTTGTAAAATATTTTATGAATTTAAACTGGAACGTCTGAAAGCTTTCTCAATGTTTATATTAGTTTAGCACGATATACAGATTCTTGTTAATCTTTTTACTTTTTATAAGAGCTAAATTGTAATTAAATAGCTTTTAATTTTGTAAAATACAAAACTAACAAATTATATTAAGTTTATAAACTCAGTAATTAATTGAACGACTAAAGCTACTTTATTAAATTTAAAAATAAAATAAACCCATTCTTGTGGATTTCAAAAAATAAAAGCCACTTCTCTCAGTGTTTCGGTGTGTGTATAAAAGTAAATTTACACAAATATGCACTGCTCTTGCCCCTGCCACTGCCCCTGCCCCTTTTCCGTGTTCTATCCTCCCAGTCGCGGGCCTGTCAAAGATGTATCTTATCTTCATTTGCTGAACCGAACCCAAACTGAACTGGACTGAAAATTCCCGGCCGGGCGAATCCTCCTTGGCATCCCACTCTCCCCCTTTTGGCGCATTCCTGGCAACGTTTTCTATTAGCCAGCGCCTTTGTAGCCTGTCCAAAATCATTTGGGCTATTTAACTTTTAAGACTAATTAATTACGAAACGACGAAATGAGCAATGTCCGAGCGGAGAGAGCAGCAGCAGCAGAAGCAGCAGCGGCAGCAGCTTTGACTGCGAAGTTCCTCGGCTACGTGGCGCAGAATTTTCCCATTTTCTTTGGGCTGATTTTTCTCGTTCCGACTCGTTTTAATTACTTGGCCGTAACCAACTCAAGTGGTCCAGCCGCATCGATGTCGACTTCTGTGCGGTTAAAAGTTAAGCTGGTCCCCGGTCTGCAATACCTCTAAGTAGCCCTGGTCATCCACGGCTTGCTCCCACACCTCCAGCTGGTTCATCTTCAGCTTCATCTCCATCTCCATCGCCATAGCCATTGCCATGTAATTGACGCCGTTGCCATGGCTGTGTGAGAAATTCTTCGCCGTCTCAAAGTTCATGAACTTTGCTTTATTTTTTCTCTCGATTCTTTTGAAGGTTCTCGCTTTTAAATGTTCTCACTTTGGTCCGAGCGACTTTAAGTGTTTCGGTAGCCAAACAAAAAAAAATACATTTATGTGAATTTAAGTGAAGAATGGGATTTATTTTATGTTTGGGTTTAGGTTTCCGTTTTAATGGCAGTTTTTTCCTGGCTACCAGAATACGCGGCAAAGATCTAATCGAGGCTTTAAATTAAATACAATGAATACTAAGCAATGTGATGCTTTCAACATTTTTGATTATATCTCTCACTAATATATAATACAGCTATTATTTTGAATAATAGTAATGGTTAAAAGTCTATTTTTATATAAACAAAGGTTTTATGTTAAAGAAATTATGATTCAAATGTAGGAGATATATATGGAAAGGTTTAAAAATCTCTGCTCACTCGAAAAACTTTCAGTTCCACTTACAAACTTCTAAAACTTATTAATATAATATTTACTAACAAAAATTCTAAAATTCTAATTCTTCTGTCAGTTTTATTTTATGCAGATTTACCAAGACTCGTTTTCTTTTTACCCAAAAGCCACGAGAATTTTAAGTATTTATATATATTTAGAATATTTTAAAGCGAAAGCCATGATCGTTTGATTAATTACATAGATTGTTAAACTTTTTCGAAAAGTCATTTATGTTTTGTTCTGTTGGCCATTGATTTGAAACCAGTTTAAAGGGGACCGTAAGTTGCAGTACTTTATGAGGGTTCCCCACGGCGATTCGCGGCTATTTTTGGGCCGACTGTTGCATTGTTGCTCTTTAAGTTTTGTGTTTACTGTTGAAATGGCTGTCTTGTTTTTCCATTTTTGGTCAATTTATTTGACTGTTAATTAAAAATGACGATGCTGACGCTGATGCGACGGCGACGCGTCGCCAATTGATAGATTGAGAAATTGAGCCATTCAACTTGAACTCGGCTATTAGGCAAACGAGATTTTTGTGAGTTGTCGCGCGGCTGCAATTTACAGTTGCTCGACCGCTCCCCGAAATCTCTCCTCCACCGTCCCTCTTTTATCCACCAAAAAATAATCCTGCTTTTTTTTCTGTAAGCCAATGAACGAAAAAGCTGTCAAAATAAAAATCGAGATAAAAAATAACAAATTAAAATCCGCTCTCAGGTTCAGTGCGGTTTATTAAAATCGCACAAAATGGCGTCGATTAGCGTTAATCAATTTGCCAGTTGCCTCATATACATATATCCATGCTTACATACCTGTATATATACCCGATTCTCGGGCAAACACATCGTAAAGTGGCACAAGGTCTGGTTTTTGGGCTGGCGGTTGCGTATCTGTCAGATACAGATACACAATAAGACATATCGCATATATACACAGATGTAAGTGTAACGGCCAAAAGCGGATCAACTACTTTTCGCCGGCGTGTTAATGAAAAATGCGTTGGCCAGAAAGGTGGAGGAGGGGCTGGCAAGGCGGGAGTGGAGTCCGAGACCCGCTGCGAGTTCATCAGCGGAGCAAAAACCTTGTCGCCACGAAACGTGTTCCATTCCTGGAACTCTCACGCACGGTGCGCGGTGAAGGGGCCTGAAGAGTCTGTTCATTTCTCCTACAACACATCCCCCGGCTCCAGCTCCTCTATATCCTCCTCCTCCTTCACCTCTACTCTACCATCTCCTCCTTCAATTGGAGCCACTGGCCACGCACGAAAGTTGTTATCGCTGCCACAGTTAGACACTGAGACAGTCCCCGACTGCTACTGTTACCCACTAGACAGATATCGTCATGGAGGGGGCTGATGGACACTTACAAAAAATATAAACTCTTCGCTAAAATATTAACTTAATAAACTCTAAACTTAATCCTTATATGAAATTAAATAGAAAATAAATTCAATAATAGATTAAAATTAATATATAAACATAAAACAGAAACCAACCAGACTCCTAATCAAGTGGATAAAAGGGTTTTAAGTTTCTAGTTTTTTTTAGGTGTACAAGCAGAAAAGGGAGTAGTAAACTATAAGTGTATTGGTCAGCAGGGGCTCAGCATCCTTGGCCGTCGCTGAGCAATCCTGCAGGCATTTAGGAATATCGTTTGCTTTTGTTTTGCCTTGTTTTTTGTGCTGGAATTTTATGGTGCTTTTAGTATTTGCTGAGGTTTACTTTTGCTGCTGTGCTGTGTCGCCTCCGTCTCCCTCACTTAATGTTTGCTTTTAATTATCAAATCAGCACATGATCATTACGCCGTCGACAATGGCGACAATTATCTCCGAGATAACGATGATTATAATGATGATGTGGCTGCTTGGGCGATGCTGCTTGGCAGCCAGGCAGTCAGGCAAGGCAAGCATTTCCCCCAAGGCCTTAAATTAAATATATTATTTGAACAATTTTTATGCATAACCACTTGTTGAAGGGGCAAATATTATTGTTTACCCATAAAATGGAAGTGAGGCTGTACTTTCATTTGTTAAAATAAATTTTAAGGTAAATACATTTTTTGGGTGATTCACTTTTCAATTTTTGAACAAACCCTAATGCTCATGACTTCCGTTTCCGCATTACAAATTCGAACACTCTTGCCAACCGAATCCCTTTTTAGCCATTTTTTTTCTCTTCGATAAATCAGCCAATAAAGTACTTCGCTGCTATCGCTCAGATCCGATTTATCCCATCCCAATCCATTTCATTCCGTCGCCGTCTGTTTTCCTTTCACCTTTCGAATTCAATTAACTGCAGCCAAATGCCAGAGACAATCTACCAAATTCGTTAAGCAAATGGAAAAGCGTGGGAGATGTTTTTTTTAAGTCCCCTTCTCACCCAAAGTCCCTGGGTTCCGCAGCAAATATTTGCCATCAACATTTTTGCACGCTAATTTCCTCTGCAAATTTTTGGGGCTCTGACATCACGCTCGCAACGCATAAAGATGGGGAGGTCGTACAGGAAAGATACATAGATATTTTTAAAATGAAATAAAAAAACACGAAACTGTTGCAGTTCAGTAGACATACACATTCTCTCTGTTAGGGGGGAGAGGGAGTGCTGAAATTTCGTCACATATTTTTGCGTAAATTGCCGGAAAATCGCAAATCATTGAAGATAAACATCCAAGTCAAGAAATGAACAGAAGCCAGAAGGAAAGTCGTGGACAGGCGCGGGTGGAAAAGTCAAGGGAAAAGCGGGAACAGGCGCTGAACCAAATATCGAACAATGTTAAGCAAACACTCACTCAAACACACAGCCAAACAGAAATTCGGCAAGTTGTGTGCAAGGCGAAGGCGAAAGGCAGTCAACAAAAAAAAGTCAGGACGGGAAAACATTTGAGGTACACCGAGGGACAAATGAAAGCAAAATGCAGACATTTTCCAGGGAATTTCTGAAAGAAGGTAGCCTCTTGTCAATCACTGAATGTCAGCTTCAATAACATGTCTTTCTAGGAATAGTATGGCTTTTTATTCGTTTGCCAATCTTTAAATTTATTTATAAATTTTAGAAACATATTTATAAATAATTATTAAATATCTTTCTTATTTTTAAATTTTATTAATTCGTTAATCAATTAGAATAATATTCCTGCTTTTAACCCAAGCTTCAATTCTTTTGTAAAATCCATTTTCCATCGTTTACCTTTGTTTATTCCTTTACCTTTATTTATATATACTTTAAAAATTTTGACGAAAATAACTTAATATCTTAATTAACCTTTTTTCCCAGTGTCAGAGGCTTAGCTTTGCGGTCGCTGTCTATCGACGAGCCTTTCGATGGCAATAAAATCCGGACTGGGAATGGGCGCAGAGTGCAGTGAAGATATAGACGGATATAGACTAGACAGAGGGCAAAAAGCAGAGGGCAGAAACGTTTTTGCAACGCTTGAATTGCTGGCAAAGTGGGGGAGTTATTCGTGGGGCAAATTGAAGGGGAAAACACGGCAGGGGAAACTCAGCTTCAGCTGCAACCAGCACAAGCGATGCTGTCGCTGGCGTTGCAGTTTCCGCATCGCAATTCGCGCTGGCTTTCCACGCATTTCCCACTCGCTGAAGCTCACTTTGCTGCTGCCACGAGAAAAGCAGCAGCATGCATCGCCTCTGACGGGAATATAAATATTTATAAAACCGAGCGGAAGGGACGCGATTATGTGGCAACCTTGACTGGAACAGAACCAACTCCAAGTTCAGATTTGCTTGATTTTTGTAAACATTTTCAGCACTCTTTATTTTTCTTAGATTTAAGTCTTATTATAAGGTTTTCTGAGAAATAAGAATATATCTCTAAAAATTTGCTGCTTAAATTATAAAGTTTTATTTAGGAAAGCATTCTAGTCAGCCTTCGTTTTCTTTTTAATTTTCCAGCTCTCCAGATACTCCAACCCACTCCTATATCCGGATCCAGTTACGACTTCAGTCGGCGTATCTAATCAATTTCAAGCAATATTTGGCCACCTTGAAGCGGGCTTGAACCCCAGCTTGAGCTGGCAATTTGTATTTGGTCGCTGGCTCCGCTCCCTTCCAGCTGATTTCACTTGAATTGCAGCCAGATTCCTGATTCCTTGGCGGCGTTTGCTTTTTAGTCTTCAGTCTTCCAGCCTTTAGTTCCTGGTTTCTCAGCTCTAAGACTTTGCCCATTAAATTGAATTTAGTTTGATTGCATTTGATTGTAGCTTATCAGCAGAGATTTATGCTTCGTTAACCCTGCAGAGCTATTGAGCAGGCGCAGGCCACGGTGCGGAACATTTGCATAGGGCTCAACAGTTTTTAATTAAACCCGATGCGTGTGCGTTATAAATAGCTGAAAGGCCTTGGGCCTGGGCCCCAGCCACCCAGCCAACTGATGATGACTACGCTGCTCCTCCTCGGCGTTTTCTCGGCGGCCTAAAGTGCGCACTCATTTGGCCATTAGGCGGGAAGGAGCAACTGCTGCTGCAGCAGCAGCGCTAGAAAACTCTCACTTTGGTCTATTAATGATGATTCGCACGGCACAAGCTCAAACTGGGGCCTCCAGCCAAACCACAATTAACCCGCTAAATTACTAGAGTTCAGGCCTTTTAAATATATTTATCAAATGGTATAGAAATATGAGGGGAAAGTTTGATGAAAACTATACAAAATATATATATATATATAAATATATATATATATAATGGTTTCATGGTATAATTAAGCAATTATTATGTTATAAACTAAAAATAATCCTTAATTATAAAGGAGAATATGGATATATCATTTGAATTTTTGCCTGGTCCATTATTTATTTAAATAGAAACTGAACAAAAGTAGTGAGAAATCAAATTGCTTTTTTATTTAATTACGCAGACTTTAGACACTATACTTGCTTAGTAAATAAAAAGTCCGTCTTAATATTTCATAATAATTTTCTCTATAACTAAATTTCATTTTTAGTATTCTACTTAATATATATATTTATTTTTAGAGACCCCTCTGTAGCCAAGGGTTAAGTTGAGACCAATTCCTGCCAAGTTGAAATATCATCAAGTTGGATAGAAATGATGCCGCGTTAATTGCGGCCTCCAAGGCAAATGCAGTTTTGCCTTCACTTTGCTCGTTGAGGCGTTAAGCTGACAGTTGGCCACCTGGCTCCCCATCCCTCCCTACCCCTTGCACCTTTCACCCTCTTTCACCTGCCGCCGCAGCAGTTACCTGCGCTTATCATTTCGGCCTGGCCCTGACGCGTGATGCGTTTTGATAATTGCATGCCGTGTAAAAGGGCTGTTAAATATATACATTTGGCAATATATATGAATTTATATATGCGTGTGGATGTGCTGCAGCAGCGGCAGCACGACTCTCGCCTCGCTGCACAATTAAAAGCTGTCAAAATTTCACTTTGGTAGCCCGTGTCCCCGGAATCCTCTCCCCTTTCGCCCCGGCCTTTGCCGTTGCCTTTGTTTCCCGACATTATCATCAACGCCCATTGCCTTTTGATTGTCTTTGCGCAATCCAGCGCCAATTTTAAAATCATTTTCACACACGACTGCATCAGCACCTAGGCCCGGAAATGTTTACGGCCAAAGAAATCAACGCTCTGCAATACGCCCACGCACCCGCAGAGCGATAATGAAGTTTTCCCCCTTCAGCCAGCCCATCTCCCGTTCGCTTCCGATATACCCCTCGATATAGCCCCGATTTCCCTCTGCATTGCCCAGCGGAATTTCCCGCCTCCACGCCCAATCGATCCGATAGGCACGCAGCGCAGCGTTTGTTTATCTGCAAAGCGTCCGATGCAAATTCAACTGGAGGTTTAAATAGAAATAAAATAAAGTACAGTGAAATGTGGGTCCAGGGAAATTGAAATAAAAAATATATATAATATATATATGTATATATTAGAAACATTAATGATTCTGTTTAATGTCTTCTCGTTTATTTTTATTTGAAACCTGCTTTATGGTGCCTCATTTCCATAACTTTTCTTTTAATATATATTAATTGGAGTTCCTCCCATTATTAAGAATTGCAATTAAAAATTATTAATTATAACAGATTTTAAAAAATATTTTAAATATTTTGTTTATATATTTTTAATTATAAATATTCGAAGAACAAACAAAAAATATAGTGAAAGCGAGAATTCCCTTGCATTCTAAAATATGAAAATAGGATTATTCAAGACTCTACCCCAACAGTTTTATCTCTGATTCCGATTAGTTCTCTATACTGTGAGTGGTCTGTAAATAAAATAAATTCGTGCATTGCATGGCTGCTTAATTGCGCGCAACTTTCAGCCGCTAAATTAAACGTAAAGATTGCAATTTGCAATTGTTGTGTGCGCACTAAATAACGTGCCGGGCGATGCCAAAAATTCAAATATCGTCCGACTGCGAAGCACTCAGCACTAATAAGATAACAATTTATTTATGTTTACTTGCAGCAAAAGGCAGAAATAAAGGCAGAGAAGGCCTAAACGCAACATAACTGAAGCCAAGCGAGTGCGAAAGACACCGAGATTTAGCAGGTGAGATAAAGCTGAAGTTTGGAATCTCTAAATATTCTGCACGTATTTATTTGCATGCCTCGCCGAGTCAAATTTAATCTGTTTTATTGTATTTGCTCTTTTGAGACTCTCTCGGTTGTTTTGGCCAGTTTGTATGTCGCCGTCAAACAGATTTGGATTTGCCAATCAAATATTTATTTATTCCTTCCGTTAAAGAGTCAAACTGGATCAATAGTTGCTCACCAAGCTTGTTTGGCGGCCTTCGAATGAGTATTATTTTTTTGCATTTAATATCTGCGAACTAGTAAAGTTTTAGCAAATCAGTTTTTGAATTCCCGGCTTGTCATTTTCACAGAGAATAATTATTACATATGTTGAAAGTTTCATTCGAAAGTTTGAATTGTAAAGTAAAATTGTAGCTTTTATAATCCATCCTGTGTTTGGCATATAAAATCTAGTTTAATTTTTATATTTATGATTTGAGACTCCAAACTATATTGCTTTTATTATTATTTTAT
Source organism: Drosophila birchii (assembly GCA_035046345.1). NCBI lineage: Eukaryota > Metazoa > Arthropoda > Insecta > Diptera > Drosophilidae > Drosophila > Drosophila birchii. Next base: position 20,230,664 of record JAWNOA010000048.1, on the reverse strand, counting down.
ACATTTAGGAAGTCATAATGACTAAATTTCCTCCCAAATCAATGACAAGTTTTATTTATGCTTTCCTTAACCAAAGATTATATATTTTATTTGTCAGACTTTATTCACTCTTCGTTATCATGTTATTTTGCTTTATTTATAACAACAATAAATGCAATGTCAGTTATTTTTGGATTAGCCTTGATTTTTCTTTAATTAAAGTCTGTGCTGCAGGGGAGTTTTCTGGCATCTGTCATTAATAATGGGCAAAAGAACTCCACGGCTCTTGGCCAAACACAAGACGCATTTGAAGTGGCCGCCAACCTCGAAAGTTTGCGATGCGGTCAGCGGAGAAGCGCTTTGCCCACACACACAAATAATTACGCCTAATAGTCAAACCTTGGCGTAGAAAGAGGGGGTGGGGAGCGGATACCGCAAGGCCAATCAAAGCGTCATTGAAACGGAAACGGAAACTGCAAGTCAAATGGCAGTCGGCCACAGGAAATGAGGCGCACAAGCGCCAAAGAAGAGTGCGTGAGCGGGGAGAGAGAGAGAGAGAGGAGAGTGACCGCACTCAATACTCGGCGACCGCAAATTAACGCGAATTCCACATCGCCACTTCTTTGGCTGGGATTCTGATGAATTATTAAACGAGTGTCCGTTGCAGAAGCATCTTGGTCATCATCAGCATCCAGAGCCAGCCTTCTCATCCTCCTCCTTGGTCGAGTGACCAAGGCAACGTTTGTCAACGTCCCGGGGCCTGGACTACTCCGGGGGTTCCTCCGGTTCTCTGGCGCCGCCTGAATGAGCGCTCAAATGAACACCGCAATGAATGTGCGCCGCATGACAAATACGTAAAGTTTCTTTTGAAATTAAGCAGCATTTGCTGCCAATTCTTAACTACATCAGCGCAGCGCAAACTTTGTCCTCTCACCCGCTCGGTAACCCATCGTCGAGTAGTTTTTCCTCTGGCTTCCGTTGGTTAGTTTTTCCTCTGCGATCCCAGGAACACCGAAAAAAGTGTGCAAGTATTGGATTTGTTGTATTTCTCTATCACAATAATGGATATTAAGGAGAGTTAAATATAAGGCACTGCAACCTTTGAAGTAAAAATGTGCTATTCCATCATCACTTTTTTTTTAGGAAATACAATATTTTTTTCCTGTGCAGTAGCGGCGAAGAGGAGCTTGCTCATTTCAAACTTTTGACACAGAAACTAATTTTGGCAAGCGGGCGTCAGGCAGCCAACCGAGACGACGGCCAAGAAGGAAAACTCTGAGACGGAGATGAAGATGGAGATGTACAGGGAAATGGAGCTGCAGACGGGAGAGAGGAAACCTCAAAGCTGCAGGCGGCCCTGGCTTTTCCGCTGGGTAACCAGTCGCCCCCATTCTCCCCTTGCCTTTCGGTGGTTTTTCATTCTTTTAGTGATTGCAATATTTCATTGCCTTTGCGGTTCGTGTGTTGCATACTTTTGAGCAATGTCGCTGAGGTTTTGCCTTAATTAATTGCCGCCACTAACCCACTTCGTCGTCGCTCTTAATCCGCGAATTTCCACCAGCTGCATTTTTCGCATGTGCCCCGCATTGGAATGGGTGGCATTTTCCTTTGAATTGCGCTTTAATTGTCATTTGATTTGATTTATACTGGAAGCTGCGCTCTCTAGTGTCTGCTTATCATGTCGGGCACTGTAAGTACCAGGGCAAAATTAACGCTGAGCTGGGAAGTCCGCGCCGAGCTGTCAAATCAAACTTGTCCCCGTCAGCTGATTTATGACATTTTGATTGGGCGATAAGTGTCGGGAGCTGCATTTGTGTCTCCGCCACTGTCTGTCTACTGTTGTGACACTGCATTTCAGTACTGTGGTTTCAGCCAGGCTTTAAGGATGCACCAGCATCCAATTCAATTCAATTTGCAATCCCTAGTCCACTCTGCCTCCGACCCCATCACCATCTCCGCCTTCGTCCTCGAGCTCTCCTTAAAATGTTTCAATTTCATTATGCACTCGGCAAACCTCCTGACTTGGCTCCACCTGTGCATACGGGATGTGCAGCTAGATGGAGAGGAAAATTTGTACAAATATCCCAGGAAAATAAGCCATTAAACGAGGCCGAAAAGTGGGCATTGAATGCTTGCCCATCATAAATTGGCAAAAATTGCCTGAAAATTGCACCTGAAGAAATGTGCAAAAAAAGGCATTGAAAAGTTGAAGTTAAAAAAGCAAACATTGATTTAAACTTCTGATTTAAGCGGTTTGGTATTTTAAATCAAATTGGTTCAAATTTTTTGATACTTTGAAAATCTAACAGTTATTCGGAGTTATTGCAACATTTTACTATTATTGCTTTCTCTCATTATTTATATTTTAAGAAATATATATTTGCATTTTCCATCAAAACCTGTCTTTTCTCAATATTTCTATTTTTTGTACTTTTTTATAACCGTTGATTGTCGGAGAAGGAACTTTAATGGAAAAATTGCAGCTGATGTTGCCGTGTCAATTACACGGCTAAAATGTTCACACCTTGCGTTAATAATGCAACTGCGAAATTGAAATGCATCCAACAGATACATTTACAGACACAGATACAGATACCTTTACTGAGATGGCAAAAGAAGTGGTCCAAAGAGCCCAAGCTGATTGCATTTCATTTTCAATTTAACTTACTTTTATTTCGAGCTGCTTTCGCTTCTGGTAATACTGCCGTTCGAGCTGCTCCCGGTTTTTGCAATTACCATCGGAGGGCAGACAACAGTTGGAATTACATTTTCAATATTTCCCAGCAGCAACAGCAACAGCAGCAACAGCAACAGCATCAGCATCAGCGGCAGTAGCATCATTTTTTTATATAGCCCACTCCGCTAGATTCTTGTGCACTATGGCCATACATTTTTAACTACAAGCTCTTGAATGCAATTACTTTTCAATCTTTTTTTTATTTTTCTCTCCAGCCCCATCTTGTCTAGTCTATAACTATATCTATATATATATATATGTATAGACAAGCAGCATAGCTGAACGCGAAAATTGCTTATTTCAACATTCAACTCGCAAAAGTTTCGTTTCGTCTCGTTAGCTTTAAGGGAAAAAGCTAAAGTTGCCACCTCCCTTGAATTTATTTTATTTTTGTTGCCTGTCCGCCCTTCTTATTTTCCGCACGTATTTATTTTAGCTTGGAATACAGAAAAAGTAGGTTGAACTTTGTTTTATTTGATCAAGAATTTGACATGATGGTTTATGCAAAAGCAAGGAATCTGAAAATGCGGAAAAAAGTTACCATGAAATCTATGCGACATTTTCCATTCCATTTTACCCAGAGTGCACTTTTCCACCGCTGCCCCCCTCCACAGACTGAAGGCAGTTATGAAAGTTGATCTCGTCGGTTCTCAACTGGAAAGTCATTTCGCAGGAAAAACTGCAGTGGCAGAATTAGCTGAATAAGTTGTGGAAACAATAAATAAAAGAGGAATATTTTACACAGATAAAATATAATTTTTTAATAATATAGCAATTCGGCATTACATTAAATCATAATTTTATAATAAATTCTACAATTTAGTTAAAAAAAATCGTACTCTCTTAAGGAACATCTCATTTTCCCGCGTGCAATATTGAAATATTCATGGATGAAATCGACATATATCTGCCGTCTTTCTCGGAGATCATTAATGAATCCTTGAAGGCGGAGCAGCTGTGTCCGCTCGCTAATCCCGCTCAACTGGCATCCTTCCTTGCAGTTTACCCTTTCCTCGCCAGGACTCTGCATGCTCATCGAACATTTTCAGCTGCTTGGGAAAATACGTTGTGTAATGTCACTTAATCTTTTTATACGCGCCAGTTGAGATGAACATTTTCTTATTCTTTTTTGTAAATTGCCAGGACGGCCGCGTGGGCGGATTAGTGGAACGGATTAAGAATGAAAGTGTTTGCAAAATACGAAAACTTTATGGCGGACAGCAGATTAAGAATGAATTGTTTTTTATTACGCCAGCCGCCGGGCATAAGTCAATAGGGCAGGTAGCCCTCAGGTACTAAGGGTTCTAGGGGTACGAAAAAAGTCGGGATCGCTGAAGGACAGGTAGGACTGCGCTGCTCTGAGGTGTATAAAAAGTACTTGCAGCACTGGAGGAGGCATCAAACGATCAGTAAACGTTGAGCAAGCCACATTTACATATTATATTCGGAAACAACAATATTTGGAATATAGGAAACACTAAGGAGTGATTCAAGTTCAAATCTTCAAGTACTCAAAATATTTAAAGGAATCTGCAAACGCATCGAACATATCCCAATAACTTCCCGGTTTGATAGGAACCCAGTTTAACTAATAAACCAAAAATGCCCCGCTACCAGAAGCTCATCAACGAAGAAGACAACATGTCATCATCATCTACTACTTCCCAGGAGCAGCCGCATCGCTTCCAGCAGCATAAGAAGCCCAGCGTCGGTTATCACTTGTACCTTTACCGCCAGCAACTCGCCCAGCGGAATGTGGAATACATCCGTCTGTCCAAGGCCAAGTACTGCATCACGGATACCCTTATTTCCAAGACCGTAAGGAATCTCAAAGGCTGCAGCATTGACGAGCTGAAGACGGTGAACAACCAAATTGTCTTCCGGCACAAGCTCAAGCATCAGATCCAGCGCCTTCGCAAGCTGAAGAGCCTGGGAATCAAGAATGCCAATCCCAAAATGGAGAGCACCGAGTTGTAAGGAAAAAGGATCCTTGGAAGCAATCAGTTCTGACTATGATTTAAGCATAGCCTCAAGTATAACTCGATTGAGTTTAGTTCATAAATTTTAAATTGTAATTCTCTAAGTAATTGTTAATTATCTGAGAGTTTTGAATAAATTCCATAAATAGTTTAAGTGGCGGGCACTGCATAAATCATATTTACTCTAGTATTAATTCAATTAATTACTTTTTAAGCAAGACTTGAAGTTAAAAATATGTTTCTAAAATATAAAAACAAATAAATAAAATCAATCAATCAATCAACTAAAGTACATCTACTTTTTTGTATATTCTTTCAACATTTTTAGTCATATCCAAAACCCCCCAAAAATTATTAAGAACTCGTTGACTTTAACTAAATGATTTAATAACTTAACTCTAACTGATAAACAGAGCTCAAAAGTCACAGTATTCGATTTTCGATTAATCAAGAATGTCATATCTTCTGTTTCATTATTTTGACCGCAGCTGTAAACATTATTTTTGGCTTGTCACAGCTCTCCTTTGAATCTACAGAAATGAATGGAGACACCACCGACATTATCTATGTGGACAGAAGGCAACCTCAATGTAACTATCAGCTGAGGCCAATTTGTGGCATTTACTAATTGAGTTCTCTGTGCAGCATCTTGACAAGTGTCAAGACAAATCATCCAGGCCCGCATTTTGGTCCTTATCTCGACCACAATTCATTAGGAATTTATGAGTATTTCGGTCGCATTAAACTTGCAAGCGAACTTTTTTTTGATTGGTGTGGATGAACCATACCATTTAATTGGAAAATAATTTTCACAAAGTGCTTTACACTTAACTTAACACCAACATCATTATTTTTACTCAAATAATATTAATAAATGCTGGCCCCGTCGCCTTACCATGCAGCATAATAAATAAATGGCGCACATAATGCGGCCAGTAAGTCAATTTTATTATCGAAATGGGTTGCGATGTTCAAACAGAAACCTCAGCCAAAGTGAATGTGAGTGTTAACAATTAAAATACACACAGTGTGCCGGGTGTTGTTTTACATATGCTCGCAATTATGGTATGCAGTGTGTGGACGATGCAATTTGCAAACACTCAAAAGTATGCTATGAAAAATGACCGCCCGCACATTAAATTTTCCACACAATCAATTTTCTTGCCAAAGGAAAATCCCAGTGGCAACCAGCCTCTGCCTCTGCCATATGTTATTTAATTTTCTATAAAATTTATTTATTTATCGTCGCTTAATCGTTCAAACTTCCCATCGTCCGTCGCCTGTCGATTTAAATCAATTTTCCTCTCGACTTCAAGGCACATCGAAGACTTAAAGCGGCATCCTTCGATTAATGCGCTTTATTATGAGCATCATTTTCATTATGTTTATTACGGGAACCACCGGGGCAACGCCTGCGTTCTCGAGTTAATGCAATAAATAAAATTTCAACTGCACCGGCGGGCATGTTTAGCCGCATGAAAAGCGACAGTAAGCCGGGCCTGCATAAGAAGTTGCCTGTTTATCTTGCCCCGGTCTTTGCCTTTTGTTTATCCCAGTGTTCACTTCGGGTCCAAGTCCAGGACCTGCCGAGGTCCTGTGCCCCAGTAACTGTCCCCAGACCCAGTCGGGTTACCCAGACCCGGCCACCATAATCATCTCAACTGTGACACGCGCAGAAAAAAGGATGCCATGATGTTCTTAAATCGTTCTTAAATATTTCTTCGCTTAAGGAAATTTAAATAAAATAAATCTATTGAAAGCCAATCAAAAAATATGCTTAAAATCTCTATTGATTTTATTTTTTTAGGGGATTAATTAATAGTGAAAGTACATTTCTCTCCGTGCCTTTTTTCCTGTCGCAGGCTGGCTGCTTTCTTTCAAAAAGTTGCCTTCCGTGCCCGGCCTTGTTGTTGGCCTTGTTGTCGGCTTGGCTTTGGCCCGTTTGGTTAGCTCAGTCGCTTGGCTGCCTGCTTGGCCAACTGCCCTAATGAGTTTACAAAAAGTTTTGCTTTAACAAAATGCGAGGGGCAGAGCGATGTGGCACAGTAGAAGTTGGCAGGAACTGCCCAGCATGTTATACAAATTGCAGGGACAGGAGCACGAGCAGGAGCAGCAGGCCAGGACAAAACTGTCATCAACGTCAGGTCTTGTGTCTCCCGCCTCTCCAGTGGTTGCATGTGGAGGATGTTGCTGCTGCTGCTGCTGCTGCTGTTGCTGGGCGACTTAGACTGCCATTTGTTTACCTATCCTGGCATGTTGCATTGTTGCCTGTTACTTGGCATCTAAGCGAAAGTTTTCGCATTTATGTTGCTGCCGGCAGTGGAATATGCATTTTAATTAGTTTAGCAAACTTGTGTGCACAACTTGGGGCAGACACAGTCTCATTCTGCGTCGGCGTCTGGTTAATTGCGCAAATTTAATGGCTGCTGGTGCAACGACAACTCCTGCACTTTAAGGCAACTTAGGAAAGTTTGCCACACCGCCTTCAGCCTACAAGCAAGTGTAGCCCAAGAGTTGTTAACATTTCACATTTCACTAAGTAGCAAATTCAATTAGTTTGTCGTCGTCGTCGTCTGCCCCTCGAAAAGCCATGTGAACGTTTTACCAAATTACTTTAATGCCCAAAAGTTCCCTTCCCTTCGTTTCGTTTCCTTTGCCTTTTGGTTTCGCAATTTATGTCTGTCGTAATTTACTTAACTGTCTGGCGCATAAATTAATTTGTCTAAGCATAAATCTGCCGACTGTTTGGCGCTGTGCAGTGCATTGTGGCCGAAACGAGCTGCCAACTGATGGCCGGAAAGATAGCTCATTAGGTTTTTCAATAAATTTAATTCAATATAAATAGAGTGCCGGCTCAGACTTTCCCTTCTGCTTCTGCTGCTGCTGCACCAGTTTTCCTGCCCGTCAGCCGTCAGCCACTTCATCTTCGTCGGCGCATCCGTCGGGTTCTTTTGGCAACCGCCTGTGGCAGCTGCAGAAGGAGTAGGGCGAGGAGCAGGAGCAAGAGCCGGAGTTGGTGCAGGAAGCAGCATCAAAGTTGCACACGTCGCCATCAGCCAGGACTTAAGGCAGCTGATGCTCATGCTCAGAACGAAGGGGTTTCTTCCACTGCAACGCTCAACGGGCGCTTGAAATGGGGAGTTTTCACTACTATATAGTAAAATATTTAAAAGAGATATGAATTTAAGGTTTATACGTAGTAGACTATTTAAAAGATATCAAACAACTTTTGGATAGTGTAAATCTTTCTAAAAGTAATAAGTATAATATCCTTTAAAGCATTAAATTACTTCAAGCTTGACTTCTTTCTTTTTCAAAATGAAAACATCATTACATATTGGAAAATAAACAACCATTGCATATTCAAAGTTTTTCTCCAGTGTTTCTTTCTATTTAATAGATCCTTTTTCAGTGTCTGCTCTCCCCGCTCAATTTTTATGTTTCTTAGCCTGAGCCGAGCTTAGCCGAGCGTTTGCAACGCGTAAATTTGGCGCTCCAAAGCGGTGATTATGTCGTCGTCGTCTGGTTCTCCCTGTTGTTCCAAGCTCCTGATGCTCCATCTCCACCGCTCTCCCAGCTCATCCCCTTTCCCCTTTCTGGCTCATCCCCAACTTCCTGGCCAATTTTTCTTAGCTGACTGCAGTAGTGGCGGTGGCGCCGTTGTCGGCAACGTCATCACTTGAATAAATTAAGTCGCCGGCAAACAGCTAAATGAAATTGTTAATTTAGAGCTGCACAACGGAGCGTATGCTTGATGTGTCTGTATGTTGGTTGCCTGCGAGTTACCTGCGTTACCTGAGCAACCGGAGCTGCTGCTGCCGGCTGGATGTCTGATGTCTAACTAATCCGCTTATGGCATGATCCCAATCCAACGGCTAGCATATGCCCGCATCAATGGAATATACACCCATATATCATATATATATTTCGCCAGAGCTCTTTTGTCTCTGCAGCTGCAGCTGTAATTGCATTTTAAATGTTTTTTCTCCCCAAGGGATTGTATATCGAAAGAGAACATTTTATATGATATTTTGAGTATATATTGGATTTATTATCGATGGGAAATTTATTTTTTGAATAATTGTGGTATATGATTTTAAAGTAATATATTTCGAAGTATGCATAAAATATGGAGTATAATTTTTAAAGTCTGATCAGATTTTATTTCGACTCATAAAAATTTAAAAACTATAGAATAATATTATAATGTAAAATTCTTAAATGAATGAAATATTCTTCAAAATATTTTACTTACATCGGTACAATAATTAAAAATCGCTCTATCCCTGTATTTACCCATCTCTACGCTCGTCCAGCCTGCAAATGGACAAATGATCACCCGAATTTATATTAAACTTTAACCCTCAGTCACTTAATTAGCCCGACTGCAACTGCAACTGGAGTTTCGATTGGGCGTTAACTACTTTTTCATATGACCATCAATCTGCGGCATGGCCAAGTTTTCTGGGTGGCAGACACCCGAAACCGACACCTAACTGCCCGGGGCCAAGACAATAACAAAAAGCGAAAACGAAAGCGAAAAAAAGAACGAGAGTTGGGATGAGGGGAAAAACTTACCCCGAGTCAACTTGAAAATATATTGAAAATGCAGTAGTTCGTTTTTTTCTCCCTCTTTCTTCTCTCTCTCTGGATGGCAAAGTTTTGTGCAACTTGGCTGCGTCTTTCCCTTTGCCTTTGCCTAAACTGACGTAAATTTATAATGACAAATTGCATTTGGCGCAAATGCGGCGAATAAAAGAAATATATAAAAAAAAGGCCAGCAAAGGTAGCCAATTGAGTGTGAAAAATTATGAAGCTGCAAAGAAAACGAACTTGGCCAAAGCCAGCTGTAAAAGAGACAATCCAAGTGCTTAATTACAGCATAAATCCGCTTAAATGTAAATTCTTTTCTTTGATTGCTGATTAAGTCAGGTGAAAAATGAAGAGAGTGCAGCAGCTTAAAAGAAGCCCCAGACAAAAGCGAACGACTTTCACAACCCAACAAAGGCAATCATAGAATAAAGATCTAACTTTTTTAGTGGCAAAAAAAAACTATGTTAATAAACGAATATGCTAAATTTTCAACAAAACAAATTTTTAATATATAATGCCACAAAAGAAGCCCAAATCTAAAATCGGAAACCATTGTTGAATACTCAGGAATTTGTATTTACTACACGCCCACGTGGCGTATGAGCGATATTTGCAAAAAATGCACCTCTCCTCCCATATTTACCATTTCCAAACCCCTTGCCCCCTGCCATCAGTCAAACTGGCAACAAACAAACGTGGCTTAAATTTCAACCCTGCCCCCGAATCCCGCTCATGTTGCTGCTGCTGCTCCTGTTCATGTTTCGCCGTTGCTACTCCGCTGGGTTGCTGCTGCTGTTGGCTCTGCGATACTTTGCCCATGGGCGCCACCGCGTCAAGCGATAAAGCAAAAAATGACACGTTTTTAATTTTACTTCACACCTACACAAGAGCCAGAACAACAACAAGGAGCTGCCATGTAATCAAAACTGCAAGAGAGCAACAGTCACAACAGCAACACCCCAACAATTGCTGGTTGGTGACAACAATGCAGCGACACACAACACACAACAAAACACGCTGAAGGGAAGTTGAAGGCGAGCCAGAGAAAAATTAGATTTATCACGAGTGGTTGCCGGAAAAATTGTCAACATTTATCAACATTTTTCAACGGGCAGTGGGACGTGTTTTGAGGCCAGGCCGGGGTAAGCATCAGGCTTCAGGCACCTCAAGACACAGAACAGCGAACCAGAAATGGCCAAGAAAAGAAACTCTGACCAAGACCGAGATTAAGCCAGGTCCAAAGTGTGCCAACACCTCTTTCAGCTTTGTCCGGACGTCGCGTGGGAGTCCGAGTTCGAGTTCGAGTCCCAGTGCGAGTGCTGGTCTGCTCCGCATTTTGATTAATATCCGCAACGTCAAGCAGCCGTTTGCAGGATGCTATAGCAACATCACGAATAACATAGCAACATGTACTTAGGGAAAACTAGAGTGTATAATAGGGAAAAGATCTAGTCAACATGCAAGTCTTTATTCCTTAAATTGAATGTTAGATGAGAAATTAAATGCACAAGAAATTTTACTATCCTGCTCAATAAATAAAGAATATCCTTTCTAGCAACGTATACTATTTTTCTATTTAAACAATACAGTATACCCCGCCTTCTCATCCTATTATACCCACTTATTTGCTCTGTGCACACTTCGAAAGTTGCCATAGCTGAGCAACAATCGCAACAAGAAAAGATTCTGGCCCGTCGCGTCGTCCAGTTGCCTCTTGTGATTGTGAAAAGTGGTCACGATGATGACAAAAATTCACTGGCGAAATGAAAACAAAGTTGCCCGCCGCCTTTCAGCCAGTGTGTAGGAGGTGTTGCTCGTTGGCAACTCTCTCGGCAATCTGCACTCTGCTTTCTCCGAAAAGAACTTTTCCAAAAAGTAACAAATAAAAAAAAAATAAAATAAAAAGGAAAGCCTTGAATGCGGTTTATATTCCTTTGACTGGTTTATTTGATTTGGCAGGAATAAGCTGGAGAATTGTGAGAAATTGCTTAGGATTTGTGTTTGGCAAATTGAGTTTTGAGGCTTTAAGAAAACAGCATTGTAGCAATCGTGGAGCGAAAATTTCTAATTATCTTATAGCGTGTTTTGAGTTTAATTAATTAAGGTAAACATAAAGTATTTTGTGGCCCTAAAAAGGATCAATTTCCTAGCTAATCTAGGCCATTTTTCATTAGGAGCCCAAAGAGAGCAAAGCACAAACAACACAGAAACCCTAACTCACTCACACTCTCTCTCTCACTTTGTCTAACACACACACACATAATCGCATTTTAAACTTTTTCAATAATAAAACTTTTCTAAACGGATTTCCCGCTGGACGCGTTGCGCTTTAATAATTTCTCCGTTTTTATCTTTTTTTTGGTCCAGGCAGCAGGCGGTTTTCAGCTGATGGACAACAAAGGACAGAGTGCATCGGAGCCATTAATTTAAATTGGATATTATGAGCGCACTAGCAGCGAAGACAGAAAGGTTAGTGAGCCCTACTTTGTTTAGTTAACCTACTAACCGGCTAAAAAAAAACAAAGGTTTTTAACTATTCCTTTAAATTAAAAAAAAAAATAAAAATAAGTAAGAGATCAAAAGTTCTAAGCAAATTCAGTTTTTAGTTTAGTTTTTATTTTAATCTCAAACTGATACCTAAATTTAAAACTGTATTTAATTTATTTAAACTCTATTCTCATGCCTTCCCCTTCAGCTCATGTACGACAAGTCCAAGAAATCGTGGAGTCAGCGGCTCAAGACGCTCGGCAGCGGTGACACTGTGGACAAGAACGCCTCTTTAGCAGCCGTCAGCGGGATGCAGGCCATGCAGCAGTTGCAGCTGCACATGCAGCACCAACACCAGCAGCATCAGCAGCAGCACCTCCAGCACCAGCAGCTTCAGCAGCAGCAGCAGCAACACTTGCCCCACCATGGGCATCACCAAATGGTGACCGCCTACCAACTGCCGCCAGTGCCCGGAGCCGAGTTCCTGCCCAGCGCTCTGTCGCGCTCCATGAAGTACGCAGAGCCCTGGATTTATGGAACGGTGAGGGGTATTCCGGCCCGGCCTTCCTATGGATATCATCCCCATGCGGCAGCCATTTTCGCGGCGGCGGAGGGTATGCCGGGGACCACAGCTCTGGCCGTGGTGATCTGCTCCTGTGCCGAGTACTTGAACGGCACGAAACGTGACGTGAAGAAGGCGAGCGTGTGCAAGAAATGCAAGGGCTCACGCCTGCCGCTGGCCAACATCGGTGGAGCAGCTGGGGGTACCGTGCGTCTGCCAGCTGTCAGCGGCAGCGGCAACGCGTCCTCGTCGCGGCGACCCATGTCCGCCACGATGCGTGTGGTGAGTGCCACAAAGAAATCACGTCCCTCCATTCTGGATCCGCAGAAGGATCCCTATGACCTGATGCGCCGCACGAGACTCCTGTCCCCGGAGCCAAGCTCCAAAGATTCGGACGGCAAGTCACGTAGCCGCAGTGAGCCGGCTGCCAACCCCACCAGGGGTCGCACTCGCACCCGGGCTCCGCCGCCGCCCGTTACGAGCTCCGTTTCCAAAACGCCAGCCACACCCTCCTCACTAGTGGATCCCACGGACTGCTGGCTAATGGAGGACAACGAATCTCTGCTTCAGAGCAGCGGCCTTGCATCCAGTAGGGCCTCCAACCGGCGGTCTATCCTCCGATGCCACGTCAATCCCTATGACTTGATCTCAAGCGAACTGCAGCGGAACCTGAGGAAGCCCAACGACGACTTCGATGTGGCGGATGCCCAGCTCAACGACGATGCAGTGGAGCGCCAGCAGCGAACCAGCAGTAAGTTCTACAGCGGCAATGTGACGGCCATCGCCGGCCAGCGGATTAGTCTAGGCGAGAAGGATGTCGCCGATCCGGCTGACAGTTACGAGCGAATTATGATTGCCTCTAAAGGAGATGCAGCGACGGCCAATGGACCGCGACGACCTCCGCGCAACAAGAAGATGGATGATCCCGCAGAGGTAACAGTGGGAACTCCTGCAGCTGCAACTTTGCCAGCTCCAGCTAGCAGTGCTCCAGCTGCGAGCCCTCCAGCTCCAGTGCCAGCCACATCTGCCACTGATGAGGAGGAGGAGGAGACCGATGATTCCCCCTACACAGTGCTCACTGTGACGCCCACGGAATCTGCTCTGAAGTCCATACTGAAGCGTCCCGTCACTCTGGACCTGTCTGTCTCGCCACCGCCGCCGTCTCTGCCGTCGGCTGACATTTCTGGCCAGGCAACGCCCTCGGGCAAGTCGCAGTTCTATATACCGACGCCAACGGGAACGGGCTCGGGCTCGGGATCTCCGCCCCTGGACACATCAACACTCACGCCCACAGCCACATCCACACCCACTCCCACTGGAGGAGCAACCATCACGCCGGGCTCACGCAAAAAAGTGCAATTTATGGTCGAGGATAAAGTCATAGCCATGACTGTGACAGCGGCGACAACTGATGATGGCGGCGATGTCTGTGTTGCCGCTGCCACGAAAACCAACTACGAGTACTACAATCGCAAGCGAAATGCAGCAGCAGCAGCATCAACAGCAACGTCGTCAGGAGCAGCAGCAGCGACATCATCCGGCACAGCAGCAGCAGATCAGCAGGAGGCTGGAGCTACTGATGAGCAGTATAACTTTACAGCTTCCGCGACAGCAAAGCCGGATAGTTTGCATTATGAAGATGTCGTTCCAGGACCCCAAATATTTGACAGCGGCGACAACGTAGCTGCGTCCTCGAAATTATTACTGCCAGCCGTGGACGTCGGGTCGCCGCATGTCACTGTGAATCCTGTCAGCGCTTCGCCAACTGGTGAGTACTCAAAAAATCCCCCACACAGTTGACTTTTAATTATGAGCGGAAAGTTGCGACTTTGGCAAGGCCAGCAGTTTTTCCGCAGCTCCAGGCTCCAGTTTCATTAGCTAACTGGCTTTCCAGTACACTGGCCAAGAGTGGGAAATGTTCGGGACTTAGATTATAGCATTAAAACATTAAAAGGATCTGAAAATAAAATTAAAACATCGATAAGATCCCTTAAATCCTATAGTAAATAGAACATTTATAGATTTGTAATTGGATATTTATTATGAAGCTCTAGCTGAAACCACACACACTATTCCTTGGTCAGAAAGCAACCACATTACCTACTTAATTTTATTTATAAACCCCCCTTGAATAAAGAATCTTTTACATTCGTTGTCTCCTATTTCACTATCATTATCTGTGGCATTCACTCACCCGCTGGACTTTGCGAGTGAACATGAAAATTCTACAATTGTTTGCTAATTGCTCATCATCACGGCACGGTCTACGGAGTTTGCCACATTGCACATTACGTATACGCAAAGTTGGCGACACTTTATGCATTATACAAATTTCCTAACAAGCATGAAAACGCTTTTGGCCAGCAGAGGGGTTGTGTGTGAGCCAATTGAAATGGTGGGCCAGCATTTGAATGTGACTGAAATGGAAGGGCGGCCATATAGGGTATATATACTACTTGTATAGCTCGTACTCGCAGTAGTAGTAGTAGTAGGTTGGGGCCAGGGGTCGCACCTGCTGCCAGTTCACGCAGGGGTTAACACCATAATCAAGCATCTGGCGGAGCGGTAGTGGCAGTCAGACCCTTTGACACAGTCTCCCTGTCAACGGCACACGGTCTGCCGCCCACCCCGCCGGATGAGCCACCGTGCCACCATGCCCCCTTCGGCACATAGCAGCGCGGCAAACAAAACGACAGCTACAACTACAGCTGAAACGACTAGCAGGCCAAGTCAACGTGACATTTGCACCCACAAATGGCAGCGACGCACAGCGATATGTCACACAGCAAGAAATTTATATTGGCAAATATATTTGAATAATCTTAAACGAGGAAATATGTCTGTATGTGTCTCTGCAGAGGCAGGAAGTAATTTATATCAACTGAAGTTATATATTTAATGGTCTGGTTAGATAGTTCTACCTCCTTTTTCTTTGACTGCAGCGAACTATTCACATTCATAGTCGCATCCACAGTCTCCCTCCTCACATGCATTGCTCCTCCAGGTGGAGCTCGCAGAGGAGGCGTGGCGCACACACATGTTCGACTTCATTCAAAGCAAATTAACAGGCGGCACACTGGGATGTAGCGGCTCTGAAGCCGGGGAGCGGGACTCATAGACGGACAAAAAGTTTTCATTCAATTAAATTTCGACGGTGGAGAAAAACTTGTGTCCATCAGGGAATCGAGTTGAGTTCGGTTAAGTTGAACTCAACTAAAGTGAAAGGGAACGAGTATATATCTTTAACAGTGGCAGTATGGGTTGTTACCTGCAGAATATTCTCATTTTAATACTTCAGCAAGCATTCTTAATTAACTATAATTAAATGGATCAAAGTTAATAAGGAAATTAGATCGTTCTTTTTTGACGCCAAATTATTCTCTTATTAAACTAAAGCAATTTTTCGTTTATTCCTCAAACTATTTAAGATACAATTACGATATTATATAGAAACTAAAACAAAATTTTCATTCATGCTGAAAACCCTAAGAAAGTCTTGCTTAATAGCCTGTGTTACATGATCACACCTTGTTCCCTTTATTTTTGAAGCTCATATATTTTCAAGACCCGCAGTCCTTGCTTCTTGCGACTGCCATACCAGATATGCCAACGCATCGGGAATTTCACGGGCCATTCTTTAGACTTGTGGCTGTCTATTATAGCCCAAAGGGAACGGAGACAAAGGAAGAAGGTAGCGGGGCTTCATAAAGGTGACAAGGCGCCCACGTGTCTCCAGCGCTAGACAATTACAAAGTTCCTCCTTCGCCTGCTGCAATTTGTTGCATTGTTTGCCGCGAGTTAAAGCACTTGGAACTTTGCAAACTATTTTTGATTTGATTTTTGAAATTGGCTCGCCACGGGCGCTTAGTGATCCCACCTACCAGAGCCATCCGCCCACCAAAAGCCCACCATATTCCGTGCGCCAGCCAAGAGTGGAGGCCAACGTGGTCGCAGTGGGGACCGGGGAACGACGTCTCCCGAGATGATTTATGGCGCACGTGTTGCATTCACCGGGAGGAATGAAAAAAATAAAAGGAGACCGGGTCGCCAGACGGGCCAAATCGCAGTGAAAGGCATTAAAGTGATAGAGTCTGGCCGCTCGACGGTGAAATTTGCATTTTTAATGCCCCAACGCCAACGCCAGTGGGCCAACTTTGAGCTTTTGAGTCATGACCGTGGCCCGAACTCGCTGGATTATTAATATTTCATATTTGTCTTTGATAAGCGGAAAGTGCGGCCCGAACGAGAGTCCGGTGGGGCGGGCTGAAAATAGAATACTGTTTCACTTTTAATATGAATGGAAATTGTAATATTTCTGAAATGGTTTTTGGGGGCAGGGGAAAAGTTATATTTTCTCATTTCCATTTAATCAATTGGTATTTGTTATTGAGGCAAAATGTATACTCACATTGGAATATATTGATTTTAAAGTTAAGAGGAAAAACCCTTAAATAATTATTAAATTGCAATCCGAACTGTATCTCAATTTAAAGCATTTCAAAATGAAATATAAGTTGAAAGCATAAAGCAATCAAAGCAATACAAAATTCATTAATTAGTCCTTTAACATATTCCTCAACTTTCACTCATTCTTGCTAATTAACAAAATACAAAGGCTGTTTGCCTAATAAATTGCAATACAACATTAAATTGGCTTGATAAAGGGCCGAGAGCAGCATTTAATTGAGCAAATCATAAAATTATTTTGCTTTAGTTTGGTAGAGGCGCTGGGGTTCGGCAACATTTGCAATTAACACGTTTCAAAGGAAGATCTCCTGGGTGAAGGATATTAAGTCATTAGCATTTCTGCAATCCCTCCAAGCCCCTTTTATTTCGCATCGCATCGCATCGGTCCGGTCCGCTTCGGTCCAGTTCATTCAGTAGAATTTTCACTTTGCTTTTCTGCTCATTGCAATTTGCTTCACTAATGTTTCTTCTCTGTTTTCAAACGTCTCTCCATTCATTTAATGGCGCCTGCCTTAAATTTTCTCCGCTTTTCCCGCTTCTCCCGCTCAAATGAAGTGTGAATGGGAAAAGCGTTTTTGCTGCCACTGCTTCTGTTGCCTGAAACGAAGCGATTTCAAATGAGATTTTTAAATATGGCCAGCAATTGTAATTCCGAATGCCAATAGCAGAAGCAGCAACATCTACATCATCAGCAGCGGCAGCAGCAGCAGCAACAACAGCAGTGGCAACAGCAGCAACATTGTTACATTTTGCATTTTATATTGCCATGCTCAGCGGAAGTTGAGCCTCATGTCTTCATGTACTTTGCATATTTACACTAATAGAAATTGTGGCAGGCAATTGAAAAAAGAGAGCGCCGCACAAACTTTTCCGGTTGGTGTTGCTTTCAAGTGTTGGTCAAAACAAGAAGCTAGAAATAAGAGAATATTATTCTTATAATGAAAGCAAAACGAGAAACATATAAATTATAAACATAGTGTCCACAGAAATGTAAAATTAATTTAAAAGTTTAAGAAGACAAGGTTAATATGCAATTTAAATGTTATGTTCTAATTTAAAGCATTGAGAGAGAAATGAGGCTTTAATGCTTTATAATCTCAGAAGTGCGTTTAAATCTCCATTAATTTCGGTGGCATCCCTGTTTATATTAAAATAAATAAAGAATCCCTCCTAGCTCCGATTCATGCATTCCTTTCTAATTTTATGCAAGTGATTTCAAAACTCTAAAATTTTAAAAGCTTTTCTTCACCCAAGTCCATGTTGGGAAAGCCCTGAATCTGTCTGGAAAATGGAGCAATTGGCAGCACTTTTGCGATATGTTGCCACTGTAGCTGTTGCTGCTGTTTTATGTGTGGCAATAAAAAGTGTCGCAGCCTGTTGGGGGCGGGGGCGGGGCCAGAGGGGCCGGTTTTACGGCTCTGGCTCTGCTGCTGCACAGTTGCTGCTGCTTCTTCGGCTCTGCCTCTTACTCCGCAGTAGCTGCTGCGGCTGTTTTATTGTTGCGACAACAGCAGCACAAGGAGTAAGAGGCAGCAGCAGCAGCAGTAGCCTGCAATGGGTGTTAGTGTTAGTGTGTCCAGGGTTCGGCCATTCCTCAAACTTAATATATCCTGTTTCCTGATTTTCATGACGTACTCGTACTGGATGGCCCCTATAAGTGCCCAACAAGTTCTCCCTCTCTTTCGCTCTATCGTCCGCATTTTCTTGGTTTTCCCTGGGCTTTCCTCTGGCCATGTAACCCTTCACCCCGTCGCTTATGCTGTGTGCCATTTTCTGCATTTAAGTGCAATTCTATGCAAGAATGTGCCGACATGCATATTTGTGCTAAAGCCATTTCCCAGCTCTTCTGGCTCGCTTTTCCAGGCGGTTTTCCCACTCCTCCTTAGCCCCCCTGAGCACCCATAAAATGTTCGTTTTGCCAGCTAATGCATACAAATGTCTGATGCGCTTTTTGCATTACAACAAGAACAGCAAAAACAAGTGAAGGAGAAAAAGAAAGTCAGGGGAAAGACAGCTAAACAACAAACAGAATGGCAAAGCCTAGGTATAGTATGCTATATGGTGTGTGTGTGTGTGTTTGTCGGGACATTCACTTTCAAGTTGGCATTCGAAAAAATCGTATCGAATCTTTGTCCAAAAACAATGAGGAAAAAACACCTAAACATTCTCGTTTACTCAGCTTGAAGGCAGCAAAACAGAAAATTTGGAATTAGGATTGAAAAGGTAGAAGCTAGAAAGGTAAAATCTTATGAAACTATCCAGGCAAAGAACTGTTAATTAATGAGTAAGTTGAATTAAAGCTCTGCCCTGCAGGAATTCGCATTTAGTCAAAGGTTTTCTGCAAGGGTAAATAGAATTTTTAATTGACTTTTTTAGTTCATTGTTATCGTTAACGAGTATTTCTAGAGTACACCACATCCTTAATTACCAATAAATAAAATCAAATAATACACTTTGACTTTGAACAGTTTCTTAAAAGTTGTTCTGGCCAAACGTATTTGTTGATTGCTCGAAAACTTTAATAGGAAATTAGCCAAGCTATGGCCCAGGAAAAGTTTTCCTTTTTTTAAAGCAATTGTTCGAGCTGCTCTTCCTGTTTCTGCTGCTATTTCTGTATAAATGTCTATTTTTGTGTTGCCTGCAATCGATTTAGTTGCAAAATAAATTAAATTCTAGGATGTGTGTGCATGAGCAAAGCCACAAAGTTTCCTAGAGAGAAGACAAATGAACTGCCATTAAGGAGCAGACTGCCAGTTGAAATATCGACTGTCACTGTCGATTTCTCACAGTGCAGGGAAGGTGGCAATACAGGAGGAAATTCATCATGCCAAACAGCTTCCTGGCGGAGAAAGGGTACCAAAATATTTGGCATCATAATAAAAGTGCATGATGCATGCTGTCCAATGGCCAATGGTCAATGGTCTGTTGCAATTTTCTGATTACCAACGGACAATCTTTGGCCATTGTTGATGCTGTGTTGGGTCTTGGAGTTCGGCCTGGTCTTCAGGCTGCTGCAGGCATGCAAAAGTTGCCTTTTGTTTTGGGATTTTAAACAAAATGAAATTTTCTAGCAGCCCTCTTGGGAATCTTTGGCCACAGCAAATCGAAACCGCAACGTATCCGATGTATCTCAGTGTGTGTTTTCCTCGATGCCAAACACGAAATGCCACTCCAACCGAAAAGGGTGGCAGGGGGGTTTTCTGATAAAAATGAAAGAGAGCGGCATACGGGGTTAGAGAGAGCAGGCATGATTGTTGTAATGACGTAAACGTAACGAAACAAATCAAAGTATGTGGCACGTGAGTAGCTGAACATGCTCATCTCGATACGACCAAGAGCCCCTGGCCAGCGGATGCTTTTGCACAGAAATAAAACCTATAGAAAACAGGGCTTTAAATAAAAATAAAAACATATTCAAAAAGTAGAAAATTCTTTTTTAAAGAAAAAATATTCCATAACAAAAATTATTCTATAAAACTGGAAACCTATGTAGTAATTTTCTTCGACGTCTTAAATTCATTTAGTAAAAAATAGAAAATACTTCTCCAAAAGTTAAATCAGCACTTTTAAAATATATATGCTAATGTGAAATATACATTTTACTTCAAATAAATAATGTATAAAGAAGGCATTCAAAGCATTTTCTTGCCTAGAATTTTAGGAATCTCTTGAAGTCTTAAAAAAATACCTCAAGTTTAAGCAATTTATTTCCAATGTTTTTATTATTTCTTCTTTAATTTCTCCCAGTGTCCTTCGCCCTCCTGCCTGGCTTTTGTAGTTGAAATTATAAAACCTATGGCCTGGCCAACGGCTGGCAGTCGTCGAAGTGTATAAAATGCTTGCATATTACTTGTATTTCTTTCTGCTCTTCTTTAGCTCCTTCCACGTTCCCTTGTTTTCCCCTCTCTCTCCCTCTGCGGTTTATTTTTCCTTTTGATTGGCCGTGTACATGCTGCACACACACCACACTCCCCACTGTACAACATACCTACCCACTGTGCCACTGTACGTGTCGGGGTCACAGGAAGCGACCCGAGGTATTATTGTGAGAAAATTGTTGACCAGGCCAGACAGCAGCAGCAAGCAGCCAGTTGGCCTGGCCAACGACAAACTTTCCGCAGAGTGCAAAAGTTGTAGGTGCAAATAGTTTTTTGTAGTTTAATTTGCCAATCAAAAGTTGAAATTACCGAATTACGTCTGCCATCGATTGATAATAATTCTTCAAGGGTAATTTTGCAGTTGTCATTAGCCAGGAGGCTGACTTGCCATCTGATAATTAGAATTGGGAAACTGTCACTCAATTTGAATTGCTATCAATTTAAGGATTTATCTTTTGTCACTCCTCCTCACTGCTAGGGCAAAATATTTAAAGTCGGAATGAAGCCATACTTTAATATTTAAGCAATACATTAGGGAAATATATTAGTATCCTTGAATGAGCTTGGGTTTAAAATATATTTCAATGGTAATAAATATAATTTAGCTAATATTGTTCCCTGTGTATATCATTATTACTAGGAGGGATAACATTTTGTCTGCAAATTGTATTGGGGAAACTGTCACTCGGCTTGAATTGCATTCGATCCAAGGAACTGCCACTCAATCGAACAACTCACTAGCATTTCGTTTTAACAATTTGCCAAAAAATGTTGAATTTTTTTTATGATGACTACAAGTTCTGTGCCATTTTTTTGATGGCAACTTCTGTTGGCAACGACATCCGTCAGTCAGGCAGTCACTCAGTCACTCAGCCAGTCAGTCAAGCAATCAGTTAGCTGGCCCCAGGACGGCCTAAATGTTGACACTTTCATTTTTGCTGGCACATGCTGCACAAACTGCAGCTGCAACAAATATTTATTCATATTCGCAGAAGCAAATACAATTTTTTGTTTATTTATCGCGCCCAGCTGGAGGCGGCTGTTCGGATGGGGGCGTGGCTGGCAGCAACTCCTTTGCCGCTGCGACACTTTTCGCACTGCGGCAGTGTGCAACCTCTTGCCGAAAAATCAACTGACAACAACACGCAATTTATGGCATTTATGTAAAAAGCAAGCAAACAAGTGCAGCAATTTTTGTGTTGCATACAAAGCGGCGTTCGCCCATGGATTCCCAGGTTGCAGCCCAGACACTGGCTAACAAAAGAAAAATTATGGTTTAATATGTTTGAAATACATGGAACTATGTAACATTGCCTTAATTAACTTCATTACATAGTTAAGTAAGGCAATGTTAAATAGTTTTCCTTTGTAGTTCTTGAGTTCTTAAGGTCGAGAGGTCAAAACTTATAATGCTTTTTAATAAAAAAAAAAACCAATATTTTTTCATTAACAACCAATTAATCCAACTAAACATAAGGCTTCTTTAGTCAAGAGTTCTTTGTTGTATGGTCCATATTTTGCCGGCTAGTGATATTGTTGGCCTGGGCTCTGGGTGGCACATTTTTACTCGCTTCTGCGCTTGGCATTGTGCTGAAAAATCAATTAACTACACTTTGAAATGTTACGTGAGCAGAGGCAGGGCAGCAGCCCCCACCACCCCTCGCCTTTGTGGTATTATAAACTGTTGCCCTATATACGTATTGTATATTTTTGCAACTAATATTGAAATTCCGGGAGCGTTTGGGGCAAATAAAAGTTAATCTGACGCAGCTGCAAGGTAAATATTTAGTGAATCGGCTCAGTCAACATTTTGGGCGGAGGTTCGTTTCGGGGGCAACAGCTTTCCAAAAGGGGGTTTCCTCTGCCGCCTTTCCACTTATTTTTTGGGAGTTTTTTACTTTTATTTTTGGTTTTTGCCAGCGAAAATAGCCATGGCTCCGACAAGTGCACTTGACAGCGCACTCCGGAGGGCGCATAAGGGCCGTAGTGGGGGCGTGGCATCAGTAAATATTAAGGCAGCAGTCACGCAACAAGAGCCCCCTTTTTCAGGGCTTTCCCTGCCAAAAAAAAAAGAAAGATAGGTACTGCTGCTCGCCTTTAAAAATGCAACTAGTTCCCGGCGTAAAAGCCCATGAGCTTGGTTGACGGCGGATGCGAATTCAGAAGCGGATACGGATTTGCCACACACACAGAGTCACAACCACAAGAACCGGAATTCAAGTTAGGGATTCCTCTCCTCTCATTTTTCTCCTGCGTGCGTGCGAACAAGCGCAAAAGTTATGAAAACAAGTGGGAGGCAGGCCGAGCTGGGGATAAAAAAGTGAATGGCAAAAGACAACGAAGAAAATGAATTTTCATTTGCAGAAATATGCAACAGAAGCCTCAACAGAAATCGGCAAAAGGAATAAAAAACAACAAAAACAAAAAATAGAAGGAGAAAGGAGAAGCAACCAAAATAGACAGCCACAAAGCTCGACTTAACATCGTCAGATTCAGTCAATAGAAGTTGGTTTTGAAAAATGGCTAGAAAGCAGGAAAAGTGACGGGGGGAAAGAGCTCTTGTAAGCGGCATTCCATTCCATTTCAAATCAAATCAATTTCTTCCACTGTCCCCATTGTGCCTCAATCAGGGACAGCTGAATGTCAACTATTGGCAACTGTAGGTGGAAATATGCCATACCGAAAGCCATTGAGGGAAATCGATTTCTTGGCCTTGCAGTTCTCGTTAGTAAAGCCGCAGAGTAACTTGGTTTTCCAGGATATATTAATGGTATTTCAGAGTTATTTCGAAAATATTTTGTTTTTATTTTAATTTACTTTAATTTTAATATAAACCTTAAAACATGTAGCAATTTAGCGATTATTTTCACTTTTCCTGTAACTTTCTCTCTTAGCCTGCTCAAGATTTGTTCCATTTCCTTGTACTTGTCTTATATTTACCTATTTAACTAGTTTTTCCGACTCTGTGTGTGTGTAAATTTGTTAACTTAACAACATCAACAACCAGTAGAAACATGAAAAATGAACAGAATCCGCATCCAAATCAGCGGCGGCAGGGAGAAGTTCTGCAAACAAAATGCCCGGTGATGCTAAAGGAAAAGCCGGAAAAGAAAATAGTAGAGCTACAGATAAAACAAAAATAATTTGCATTTCACCTGCATGTTGGCACCTGATTGCGGGAAGGTAGTAAACGGAAGCAGTCACCAAATCCCTCCTGCCCTGTGCATTGCATTAGAAAAGTCACAGACTGGAGTAGATCCATCGTTTAGCTTTTGCACAGAGAATAAAAAAGGGATTTTTACAATTACAATCGTAGGAAAATCATTAATCAAAAAAGATAATATAGGAAAAGTACATAAAATGTTCAAGAATATGTAATTTAACTTTTTAAAATACGAAAAGTTTAATAAGTTTCAATGCTTTATTCTACAGTTACTTCTTTATCATTAAATATATACAATCACCTTTCTTAAAAGTATTTAAGACACATTAGTAATACAATTTTCTCTCAGTACCACAGCATCCCATTGTGCCCAAAAATATTTGTAAAGCTGCTGCCTACGGATGGAGAGGGAGGAAAATTTTATAGCCACCTGCAGGATTTGTGTAGGTGTTTAGCAAACACGTTTGGTGGCGGGGACAGAGTCAGAGCAGCAGATCCTGTCTCTCCTTCAGAGGCACATCCACTTGCAGTTGCAGTTGCGACAGCAGCACGTGCATGTCCTGCAGCGGCGGCAACACGCCCCCTTTTCGAAGCCTTTTCCGCCCCACCACCCACTTTGGTGTCATGTTGCCGAGGCTGAAATGTCAACAGTTTACTTTGCGCCCATTTGACGCACGCGGGGATTAAATGGGTTTCTCCCGCTGCTGCCTTTGACCCCGTCCCTTCGCTCACCCTTTGAATATGACGAAAATTACAAAAAGTTGTGTCGGCGACGGCGGCGGCAACTTCAAGCAAAAGTCATTTTGATTTGGCCACAAAGGATGCCGGGGAACTGAACTCCCGTCCTTTTTGGAGACCCGCAAAAATTTTAATCGCGTGCTCGCTTATCTGATTTGTGGCTCCGTTTGCTCCAGAGTTGATGAAGTGCCAGAGAGCTTCCGCGACACTTGACACTTGGCTTCCGGCCTCGCCGTGCTCCGCCTGCTCCTTCTCTGCAGGACTTGCCTTTCGATTCAATGCGCTTCGAGTTGTGGCAGCACTCAAATCGCACATACGCCACGTGGGCCACGAGTCCTTCAGGCCAGCGGAGAGCCACCGCCCTGCTTGTTGGCCAGGGCATAAATAAAGGCAAATACGCAGGACGTTAAAATATATGGCATACAAAACGTGGCGGAAGTGCCAGCAAAACAAACCTGCAAATGAAAATACAACTTGAAGAAGGAAGTCGCGACAACAGAACGAAGTTGAGATGCTCTAGGCAACTAAGGGATTTTTTTTATTAAGAATTTAACTAAAAAATATTAGCCAAATATTACTTGCATTCTCATGCTAATTTTCAGCTATTTGTAATATTAATAAATAAAGATCTTTTTTATAAATATAAATGTAAAATAAATGTTGAAATATCACATAAAATCTTAACCGGAATCTGATTACAAATTCCTTCCTTCATGTTCCCAAATCTCCAATTTCTGTGCCAGCATTCCGCGATCCTTTCCCCATTTCTGGGACAACAAGTCCTTCAGCCAACACAAATACTTTCCCTTCCGGCAGAGTAAACAAAACAAAATGTTGTCCACTTGAGGCAAAGCAGCCTCAGCCAGGTAAAGCAATCGCAGGCGAGTCCCCTCCCTTTCCGCTGGATCCTTGTGCCATTACGCACGTGATTCATATGCAGAGCTCCTTATAAAGTGTCCTTTGGCTGGCATGTGTGTGTGTGTGAGTGCGTGGTTGTGATAGGTGTGCCGGAGCCTTGTCACAATAAATTTAGTAAAAGTGACAAATATTTTATGCTTAAGAATAATTGATGAAGTGGCTACAAAGCGGCTGCCGCTCGGTCACGTCGAAGCGAGTTGGCCAGGTTGTTGAAATGGTTTTCTTTTCTCGGTTTCGTTCGGAGGGGGCGGGAGAAAAGAGAAGGGAGCCGACAAATAATAAAGCGCTAAATCATAGCCACGCTTAGTACTTTCAACTGTGGCACAGGGACAGAAAAAGGAAAAAAGTTGGTCAGGAGAATTGCTGTCAGTTAGCTCATATGTCCCGGCGTAGGCCGGTCTTGCCTCCGTGTGCGTGGCAAATAAAAACAGCCAGCCAGCGCCGGATATTACGACATATTGCTCCGCAGAAATTGCGCCAAGGATTATGGCACTACATTACAGGACCCGCAGCGGCAGTCTCCCTGCTCCCTCCCCGCCTTCCATGTCCTGCATATGAATGATGGGCATCATTTAATCATTGTCTATGACTCCAACACCTCCATCCCCAAGCGAGGATCCTGCGAACCTGCAAATCTGCCAGCGTGTGTGTTTTGCTTGCCTGTGTTTACTGTGTGAGTGTGTGTGTGTGTGTGCCGCCGCTGCGCTTGACATGTCCTTGGGTCTGTTTGTCCTGGAATTTAACACGGACAAAGCAGCCAGGAGCTGCATTTAGCTTTAAGTTATGTACTTGGTAACAACTATCCCGGCGAGTGTCCTCCAAAAGCAAACAGCCATCCTGCGACCCGAAGATACTGCAAACAAATGAGATTAATCTGAAACTTGGATAATTGGTTTTCAGGAAAACAGCGAAAAACTAGTTTAATAAGAATTCATATTAAATAGTAATAGTGATTCATTAATACATAGTTAGATATACATAATTTTAAATTATTACAAATTCTTAAATGAATTAATTCCTCCTTAAATAAATTAAGAGAATTCCTACAAAGTTTCTGCCCAAAACAAAAACAAAAAACATTAAAGACAACTTTACGCCGCGGCCTAAGTTGCACAGTTTTCCTTCTTTTCCCCTCGCCAATTTCAATTTCCAGCATATGCAGATTAGCATCCATTTACTTGGCTACATTTTTGCGCCCTTTTAACAAACAATTATTTGCCATGAATAAATTAGCAGGACTTTATAGACCTCCTCCTTCTACTCCTTGGCTCTCTCCCTCCGCCAAAGCTGATGCTGATGGTGATGCTGATCAATTTAAAAGAAGTAATAACATTTAAAATTCAAATGCAAACACACAGCATGAGTGGGGATGCCGTGGGAGTGGCACCCGGCTAAAAATGAAGCTAATAAAAGTGGGCGTGGTCGTAGGCTAAAACCTTGAGACACCGCACATATGCAGAGGGAGGAGCTGGGAAACCGCGTTGTCTGTGCCTGTGCCGGCACTTAGATGCCCATTATGCCTGCGGGCTATAGACAGCGACAAGGACTACCAGGAGCAGGGGAAAGAGCAGGGAGGGACTCCGAACGGTAAACAGGGAGGAGGTGGGCAGCGGCGACAAGGAGCAGAAGCCTGGTGGCAGGACAAAACAAAAAGCGCCTTCAGCACATCTATGGTATATGCGAAATTAATTGTCTGTTTGTTGCCAACAAATTTGAATTTAAACCGCATGCACAAGGCACTCGGAGGAAACGTTGTCTGCAGGATGAAGCAGCACTGAAAGAATTTAAATTGTATATTGAAAAATGAAATATAAAATATTAAGTTTACATGCTTCAAATATAAAATACAACTTTACGAAAATATTCTTTAAAGAAAATCTGAACTATATAATATATATATATATACATTATCCTAATAAGCAATACACCAATTTATCTCAGTGGAAAAATAGCTAAAATGTGTGAAATGTAAGCTGGAAGAGACCGTCTCCCTCCTCCCATATTCCCGCATCGCATCTCAGCCGATTCCGCTGTCTTGCTTGCGACTCTGACTCCGTCTCCGATTCTAGTTGGCAGTTCCTGTTCTGTTCTGCTGGTCCCTTTGGTCCTTCCTGGGGCTCCTTGTTGTTGCCGTGTGGGTGCGTTTGTTTGCTCACGAAACAACTTGAAGTTGTTGGGCTTAAGTTGCTAGTAGCTGTTGTGGCTGTCGCCTGTTGTTGCCCTGCGATTCTGCTGCTTTTGCTGCTGCTCCGCTTCACAGTTGGCCGTGCGGTTTGCTCACTGCGCCGAAAAGTTGGAGCCGAAAAGAAAGTTTCCACGCAATGCCCCGACAATTGTCTGGCCGAGAGTCCAGGTCCTAGTCCAAGTCCAGGATATTCCTAGGGATCCACACACACACACAAATAGAGAGAACCATGGGACACCCTCACACGGAGGGAGCAAATTAATTGCTGCTGTTTTCGGCGCTTATTTGTCTTTGAAATTTGTTTCATGCCAGGACAAACTGGACCCGGGCCCGAAAGTCCTGTTCCTTGGCTTTCCACAGCTCGGTGTTGTGTTTGCCTCTTGCCTATTTGCTATTTAAATTTAATTTGCATTACTTAAAGAATTTAAAAAGCGAAAATTCCTCATGCGTACTGCGACAAGGACTCGGCACAGGCAGAGGCACAGGCACCCACTGGGTCCTTTCGGTTTCTTTTGAGCAGCTTTTCTGCTTGAACATTTTTATTTACTTGCGGCCGTCCCTGGTAATTTCTGTTTATTTTCGGCAAGTTTTTACGGCCAGCCCAGGAATTCTCGGTATAGTTTAATTTTTTATGTTCCGCCATATCTTAAATTGTTGAGAGGGCAAGAGTCCGGCACCCTAATAGCTTACAACTTTGCTGACCCGTCCGTGGCACAAGATTGCGCATACGCACCATTGGCCACTGCACAACCCCGCTCCACCGCACTGTGTCTGGGCACTAAATTGCATATTACCGCAAAATCAATTTACATTCCTAAACTGATTTCCTGAGCCCCCATTGCGACCCGTAGCGTTGCCGCTACCGGGAGGAAAAAGATTAAATTAAAATTATGCTCTTGGCTCGCCGACCTCCAATTAGAACGCCAACGCGCGCGACACTTGGCTCCATAGAGAGCCCAGAACCCAGCTATGTATAACCCACCCAGAACCCACTCAGATCTCATATGGGAATTGCCTTCTGCTCTTTCAATTAACCCGCTGCCATCCCGGCAAAGTTGGTTGGGAGTTTTAAAGTTTTATGGATTCGAAGCGGTTGCACTTGATGTATTCGCACTCAAGTTATTTAATTTTCTAGTCCTTTCTCTGGCTTGCGATTTGTGAAAGTTAAATAAGAACTTGACAAAGTCGAAATATTCTAGTTATTTTGGGTAAATATATTTCTTTTATGTTAAAAGCAAAGTTTTTTAATACACACTTAAGCTGGCTCAGCGACAATAATAGTATTTCACAATAGGATTCATTTTATTTCTTAAATTGTATATTATATACATTTGTAAATACTTTTTTATTAGCTAAATGTTTAATATAAATATTTATTCAATGGTATAACCTTCTCTTTCATTTTCCCCCTGCCAACACAATGGGTTAAGAGCGGTTGCTTCTGGCCAGGCCAAAACCCGAGCACGTAGACAGGTGCCTGGCATGGGGCACATGGCTCATATCCTGCCAGCGATTTCACTTTCGCCGCGTGCGTTGCTGCGTCCTTGCGTCCCCCCCTGCACGCCGTGGCGTTCCGACGTCCTTGGCTCGCTCACGTCGTCGGGGCCATTTAAGCCTTAAGCAGGCCACTTAGTGGCGCGGACATAAATCTGTGCACCAAATCCGAGCAATTAAATGCATCGTAATTTAGCCCGGTCTGCTCCCGGTCGCCTCCCCTTGGTCCTGCGCCAGTGTCGCTCTTTAGTGTGCAATTAAGTAGAAGTACGCAGACCGATTCCACGACCTCCCATTCCCATTCCCTACCCCACACAAGTAATAATCTGAGGCGGGCCTTTGCCATTTTGTTTCGCATCGCCACGCTCCACAATTCCTTATTAATTGACGCGAATTTATGTATTTGCCACGCGTTATTGCTGCCCCCGAAGAAATTAAAAAATATAAACAAATGTTTGCTTTTTGGGGGCCAACAACGAGCCAGCCACAAGCGCCAGCCACATAAAGCACACAAAGCGTATCGACTGAGGACTGGGAGGAGAGAGGTCCTTTTGAGGAGGAGCCGAGGCGGAGACAAACAACAAACGCATTTTTATGGCACTTGGCAATTAGAGAGCAGGCAACAGGAAGTGGGTGGGTATCAGGATGCGAAGTGGGAGTGCCTACGAGTCGAGGGTGTTCTGCAATAATTTGTGTGCTTTTTATTTGTACTTTGATATCCAAGGAAGCATCAGCAACCTTTAATACTCTCAAGCCAAGTCATTGAGAAAGGAAATCATCGTGGCGGAAACTAAAGTATATATAGGGGAATTATATAAACTCGAATGGTGCTGGCGCCAGCAAAATACTTAAAAATATGAAAAGAAACGAATACTTATAATAATTCAATTGCCAAAGGGAATGCCATAAAGGTATATAAATGTGAGGAAATATGTTCAATCTTTTTTTTGTGAAAGGTAAGCTTGTATTTTGTTCTGTTTAACAAAGAGTTTAAAAGGAAGTTTAAGTTGTTTAGAAATATTTATTTGATAAATATATAAAGTTGTGAGAATAAGTCAAGAAAAAACATAAAAACATAATATAAAATCGTATATTTTCGTTGAAAAATCATAGCAATAATAGAAATATTTCGTCATGTTGTACTTAAGCTCCTACAACCTTTGTAGGGCATCTCCCGTTCGCCCTTACATCCAATTTCACCCACTTCCCTTTGGGCATAATGTTAAGTTAACGTCGGCTTGTCCGCTTGTTGTTGTTCCGTTGTTATGGCCCCGTTCGGATGTTGGCTATTAGAGGACCATTAAATAATTGCTGGCAATTCCAGAACGGCACACAGAGCACACACAGAACGCTGAGGCAAAGCAACAACATTTTTGTGCTTAGCTCTGCTCTGGTTTCTTTTTATTAAAGGCATCTAATTGCAGGCAATTTGCGGGGCAGCGATGGCCAAAGTGGTTGCGAAACTTTAAAAAGCCACCATCAGCGCTCGTTTAATAAGCCATGGCAAAGGCGGCTGCAATGAGCGTATTAACAAGGCCCGAACAAACACCGAAATAATCGTAATAAAGTTAGGCGGCAACGAGACCACACACACACACACTTGCCCCTCCATATGGATGGACCGCGTCGACTGACAGGGATTAGGATGGAGTCTCGGGAACTGGGCAACCAGGGAACTGGGGAAACTGGTGACTCCACCACCTTCATGGCTGAAAAACCTAACCGAAACCAAAAACCCCAAATGCAGAGGGAGAGAGGGGCGCTCTAACCGCAAAACAGTGCAAAAACCGAACAACAAAATGCTGTTGCAAAACTCTCAAACTACCATTGCAGTTGCAGTTGCAAAACTTGTCTGCTGTATTTTGGGCAAAGCTGTGAAATTAATTAAATAATATTTATTTGTTGTAAGAATTTATTAAGCTGTGGAATGGGTGGCGGTGTGGCTGAAGTTCCATGTCCGACAAGGTGTGAAACTTTGCCTTACGTGGCACAGACAAAATCCACCACTCAGACACACACTCGGCAAAACTGTTAACTTAATTGTTAACTGCAGGTGAGGAAGAGTTAGAAGGCGGGATGGTTGAGGAGGTAAACCCTGGGGAGACAAGGGGGATGTGCCACGTTTAGGAACTCCTTTAATTGTTGTTGCTGCGCCACAAATTGCAAATGAACACGAAACTGGGGAAAAAGTTCGCCAACGTGGCGTATACGTAACATTCGGAGAGCATTTAACTCCTGCCCCGATAAATTGTGCTTAGAATTTAATCGAGTAAATCGAACTAAACTTAACTTTGCCCTGCCCCCTTAATTGATCAGATTTGCAAAACTACAAATTGTTGAAGCACCTACTACCACGTGAGTTTTCTACATTTTTAACTTTGGTATTAGTTTTGCTTTAGTTTTTTTGGAACATTTTGCTTATCTTTCAATAAATTAAAAGGAGTGCTTTGAATTTTAAGATTTCATTTGAATTTCAAGCATTAAATATATAATTATAAGAAGGAATGTCTAACTTCAATTAAACATTTTCGACTTAAATAGCCCAAACTGGTATTCATCTCCCTTGTCTGTGCGGTTTTCCCAGTTCGTGGTTTGTAGCTTTTGCTAATCAGCATGTTGCTACCCCCTTTTCTTTCATCGAAACTTTAATTTTCTGCTCAGCATTTTCTGACAGCAGCCTTAAAGTGCGTAATGAATCTCTCTACTTGAGTGATTCAAGTTTCCGGTTGCCAAAAATGTTTTATTTCCTTTTATTCAGCTCAGAACCCGACTTGCATTTTGCACTCTGGTCTGGTCTGGTCCTACAGGGATGCTGCTCCTGTTTCGGTGCTGAGTTTCCTTTTGTTTTGCCCTGCCTTTTTTAGCAAAAATTATCGTAAAAGAATTTTACCTGGGCTACGTGACTGCTGAACTTAATATCCGTTTGTCATAAGCGTTTCTAATGCTCGCACAGAGGCACACACGTCTAAGGATATCCACCGCCTTGGCCATAAGGATATATATACATATATATATACCGACTTGGCTGCACTTAGCCGGCTCACACACACACACCTCATCCTCCGGACTTGACGGGGCACGTACAACAGCCTGCCGGAATCGCTGAGACGGGCTCGACTCCGGGTGAATGCGCGGGTACGGATCCACACTCCGCAGGGACTTCCAGATACGATCTCTGGGCGGGAGCTGTAAACTTGCTTGGAAAAAAAACAGAACAAAACAAAAGCCAACGACATTTTCAGCTAAATTAAGTATTTTTAGTATTTTTAGAACTTGTCTGCCAGTTGTATACACTTCGGTTTATTGTGAGCTTATAAAGTGAGAGAAAGAGGGATTTCTTTAGAGGGATTTAACAAAGAAAATCAGGTCTTTTTTCAAGTGGTTTTTAAAATAATAAGCTCGGATTCTAAATATTAATATTAATGTAAACTTCCTGATGATTTACTTTGCATTTGCTCTTATTAAATATTAAATAATATTTATTTCTATTAAAATTTCCTCCCATTTTTATTTGTGTTACTTTAAATATTTAAACTTTACAACTTGTACTCCTTTATGGCTGCTATAATATTTTTCTAGTTTTATGTTCGATTTAAAGAATTATTTTTTGTTGTGTGAAAAACTCGAATTTTCCCATTCTTTTTGTTGTTTTTTTTTTGTGTATTGCTGTTGTTGTTGTCTGCCAATGCATGCGAAAACTTTGCAAGTAGATTTTTGAAAGGTTGCTAGATGCGAAGCGGCGCTTTAATTGCATTTCGCCGCCGCGTTGCCTCCGCCGCTGCCTGATGCTGACCCGGAGCTCTGGAGCTCCGCCGGATTTAAGTCCGTGCCTGCACGGCTGCTCCGGTTCCTTGGCTCCTTGGTTCCATCTCTGGTTGGGTTCCTTTAAATAATGCAGCGCATTGTCTGAGCTGCATCAGGTGAGGAGATGCTGCAGCCACGCCTCTAAAATGCTGCTCATAAAAAGGACCCCCTTCCAGCACTGGCTTTTATATAAATAAACAGTGAAACTTCTGTGATGATAACTTGAAATCGAATTATCCTTTGAGATGCACATAATGAAAATATTATAATAATTTATACAACATCGAAAAATTTTATTGAATTGGAAATGTATTGTATATTAGTTATCCTTCTTATAGAGGTTCAACTGCATTATACCCTCTCGGTTTGCTCAATTTTTATGACATAAAAGCGCCGAGACTGCCATTAAAGAAAAGTGTAGCACGCTTCTTGGCGCTTCTTGGCCTCAATGGCAATGGAGTGAGATGGAATGGCAACGGAGATTTTTTTAACATCTCTCGCAGCAAGAAATTTTCCAACACATTTGGCAAGCGAGTTTCGAGCCAAGAATCGCCGCGAATGGAATTGGGAATGGTAGTGGGAATGCGAATGGGGCTGAGGCGTATCTGGGGAATCGCTTGGCTTGTTTTGGTTCAGCAGGAGCAGTTCAGTTGCCATAGTCAGTGTTGGTGCCGGAGTCCGAGTCCGAGCTGGAATCATTTTCATTTCGTTTTCATTCTGCCTTCGCCACTGCTGTTGTCCTTGCGCAAATAATTTCACTGATAAAGGATTTTCAACGCATCTTATGCTCGCTGTTTGCACTTTCGCAATATGTTTGCCGGCAGTTTGTTTTATATATATCTTTTTTCACTGCCCAAGAAATATATATTATGGCGCTCTGGCCTCCCGGTGTATATATATCTGCATACAGTTGCCTTTGGAATAATAGCTATGGATTTATTATTACTCTGTTGCCTTATTTTTATTTATTGATAGGTGCTTATAATAATAATAATCTTTTTTTTAAGATTTTAATTATATTTAGAACAAATTCTAAATCAAAATTTAAATGCCGAAACATTTTGTTAAAGTCAAAGTAATCCTTC
Source organism: Drosophila birchii (assembly GCA_035046345.1). NCBI lineage: Eukaryota > Metazoa > Arthropoda > Insecta > Diptera > Drosophilidae > Drosophila > Drosophila birchii. The sequence goes on along the minus strand of JAWNOA010000048.1, from coordinate 20,196,595 downwards.
TAGGGAGCAAGCTCATCTTTCTATATTGCAAAATAATATTATTAAATAACAACATTATGTTAGCTGGACTATTTTATTTTCTACTAATTAATAAACCTTTTCTTAAACTATTCCTTTAACTGCAATTGTTTTTTGGCTGAAAAGAAATCGGCGGAAGCGCCTGTAAGTAGTTTACTCGCATTTAAAAAGACGAAGTTGCAGCAACAGCAGGCAGCAGCGGTGGCTGAGTTGTTGCCCTGCCAAGACAAAGGATTTTGTGGAACAAGGAGCAGCACAGGGGGCATCCTTTTATTCCTTCCCGGCCAAGACAAGGAAATGAATGTTGCACAGACCGGCGAAACGTGCAACTTAAATGTTGTTGCTGTTGCCAGTACCTTACGCTGCACTTTGTTGATGTTGCTGCTGCTGCTGCTTTCCCTTGATGTTGTTGCTGTGCAATGGGCATTGTTTGCCTGTTTCACAGCCAAAATGAAACTCAAATCAACTCGTGCATTTCTAATGCGAATTTATATGTTTTAACCCGTCGCTGCCATCAAAATAGCAACAGTCTCTGCTGCTTTCTGACATGTCCGGCTAGTAAAATTTGTGCCCTTATTGAAATGAGCCAAAATGTACACAATGTTTGCTGTGGACCCGACCCAATAATGTTGCAGCTGTAAAAGGGTGCTGTGCACTGGGAAAAATAAGTGCTATTATTAAATGGATTGATATGGTACTCTTCACTTCACTATAAAGATTTCTACAAACTTTTTTTATGCAACATTAACTAATCTTAATAAAGGAAATATAAGTAATAATATTACGCAAATTAATTTGGTCCAATTTTGTGACATTTCTGTCCCTGTGTAGTTGAGGGAGTCTAATCGCAATTCCAATCGGAATCCGTGTACGTTTACGTATCTCAATCCCTGCTCAGCCACTATAATTTCTTTCTTGCTTCTGCTCGCCGCTCCTCCATTTTCCGGACCCTCTGAGTTTCCTCGGCAGATTGCCAGACTCCCTTGGAGTCTCGAGTCTCCGTCTCCAGTCCGGAGTCAGTTTGTCAGGTTGTCAGCACATCGGAGGAGGAGGAGGAGTGGCAAATGGGAAATGGGAAAATCTAGGGGGGAACCTCCCCGACGAGGAGCGGAAAAGCCAAGCTGAGCTCACATAGCCCCGGCCAGGACTTGCTTTTGTTACTCATTTATTTTGATTTGTTTACCATTGCGATTTATATTTCTTCCTCTCAAAGCGAGAGAAGGAGCAGGAGCAGCAGAAAAAAAGAGCAGAGAGCGTGCAGAGCAATAAAATTAAGCTCGGATTTATTGACCCATTTCAGTTTGACTTGCTGCCATCTCCTTAACCCCCTTCTCCGCCTCGGCACTCTTTTTGTTATGCATGGCAACTAAATTAAAATGTTTTTACTAATCCCGACAAGTTACTCTTTTAATTACTTTTTCTCCTCAAATGAACAAAGCCGCACAGGGCCAAAGGATTCACCTCCTCTCAAGAGGCTGCCCATTTTCATTTTGTTTACATTTCCCGGGCCTGGCCCAAAAACCGATTTTTATTTAATTTGCCAACTAACCGAAAAAGCCAGAAATCTATTCTCCCCAAAATTGATCCAATTTAAGTATTGATTTCGATTTTAACAATATTTTAGCCACTCGGCTCTGCTAATTGAATCCGGCTGTAGTTGGAGCTGGCCGGAAAATGTTTGCTTTCTTCTGCACATTTTCCCTTTATTGTTTTGTTTTATTTTTTGTGTGTGCTCCACCAAGATGTACCTAGACCAGAAGGCAATTATATAAATGAAGGCTTTTGCATGCGCTTGGCTTGTCAAGATTCGGATTTATTTGTTGCTCCCTTTGTGGCCCTTTTGTTTTTATTCACAACGAGCGGAGCGAGTGTATTATAAGCAGCCAAGCATCGCATCGCATCCGACTACAAAAGGCGTTAATTAAATATCTTTGCTCAAAGACAAGGCGGCAACCAATTACAATAGTCGACGACTGCGCGACTTTCCAGCGACAATGACAGTGTTCTTGTAATTCTCAACAAAAATCTCATTAAGTGGCGCAGCGCAGAATGAGCAGCAACAGAAAGAGTCACACGGAAAAATAATCTATCGAAATAGGGGTTAAGAAATATGTTCACTCTCATTTTAACATGGTTTTTAGATTAGTTTATAAAGTTACATTTTAAGGAAATACTTCTTTAAAGGTAATCAGTAAAACTTACCTAAATTTTCTCATATATTTCTCCCCGTGCATCGGCACTTGTTTCGGGGAGTTGACAGACAAGTGTTGGCTGCAAACCGAGTTACCTTTTTTAGAGCCACAGAGCCACGACCCCCGAGTTTTTGTTGCTATTTTGCCTGGCAAACTATTTCGAATGGGGAACGGCTAATGCGATTGGGCACAATCGAATGAGAAGAAGGGCTGTCGATTGAAATTCAAGTGGCTGTCGCAATTAATTAATTTCATTGTCCTCAACCAAGCAACCCTTCGTTCATCCGATCCGCTCTGGGGTTCAGAGTGCAGCCAGGGAGACGCTCGAATCTCCGGATGACACTCATTAACATAAAACCCAAAAGGTGGCCGCAACCCATAAAGCCAGCTCACTTTTCACATTCATTAAAACGCGGAGGAGCTCTTGTGTAGGAGCAGGAGCTAGTGTCCTTTTTTGGGCTGACGTCAGCACTCAAATTTCGGCGACAGAAGCAAACCCTTTTTGGGGAACAGCCGCAGCCTCAAAACATTTAAATGTAATCTATTATCTTAATTCCAACACAAATTGTTTGGCGAACGCGGACGCGGACGCGAACGTGGCATTCCCTATTGGGATACAGATTCGTCCTTGTGCGGGCTCTTAACCCGGCTAACGAAAATAAAAGCCCATTTACAAGGACTTGAGCCGCCTGGCAATTCAAATGCCAAGACAAGGACAGCGAAGGCAAGCGCTGAAAAGCAAAGCTTATCGGCCGCAACGTAAATCACCCAATTTACCATAAATAAAGATACGTACATATTGTCAGTCGGGGAGTCAGGGAGTCAGGAAGGGAGACACCCACAGGATGGTCTCCCCGCTGTGGGTGCAACCGCAAGCGTGGCCACCGCCGAAAACCGAAAACCAAAAGAGCCGAAACAAAACACCTTATCGCGGCCAGGCACATCTTTAAGTGGCTGTCAACGGAAGCGGCGGTTGGGGAGGATTGGCTGTGTGGATGTGGTGGGGCAGCCGCAAAGGGGTTGGGTTCGTTGTTGCGGATGATAGTGGATTGCCGGGGGCAGACGGGGGCAACTACACCATTTGGCCGAACATAAATCCGCAGCAACCGAAGCGAGTGAAGGTGCTGGCTGCCACCGGAGATAAATAAATAGCCGTAAAGTCATTCAAGGGGATTCCCCGAATTACACTCAATAATAGTCCAAGTACAGTGAATAAATAAACAAATTGAAAGGCTCTCCTCGAGTCATTTTTAAACCTTTGAAATGACAGATTAATGGCAAGGTTAGTTTACTTGATTATTGTAAATAAACAAATAAATGTTCGAGAGAACTAATCACTCTTTAGTAAAGTTTAACTTGTGTTTATATAAAACCTCTTCAAAATTATTTTTATTCTAAAATCGGTATTCGCACATAAAGAGGTTCTAACAATTTCATATTAGCTTACAAAATTTATGGAAAACCCTTGCCTATTAACCCTTCGAAACCCTGCCAAATCTGGCTATTGCCCAGTAAAAAAAAAAGCGAAACCTATCCTGTTAGCCAACCCTGCCTGCTGCCATTGTCGTTGTCTGGCGCATCTGATCCAAGCCAAATCCCCCTTGGCTCTTGGCTATTACTCTCATGATCGGGCATCAGTCGGGATGGGGCGGGGAGCAGCTAGGATGCTACTCCTTGCCAGTCTTGGATTTACTTTACAAAAGCAACATTTTGCCAGTTGCGACACGCCACTCACCAGTGTCACCATCTAACCGGCTTCCCATCTACTCTTTTGCAGGCACGTCAGCGGGAGCTGGAGCTTCAGGAACAGGAGTCGGGGTTCCAGCACCAGCCCCAGGAACAGGAACAGGAGCAACAGCAACCCAAAAGACGACAGCAGCAAATCGCGATTATGACGATGATGACGAGCACAACGACAAGGATGAGAGTCAGGACAACAAACACAGCGACTTGACTAGAAGGGGAGAAGAGGAGCAGGCGGCGGCCAGGGCTCGGGATTGTGTGGCCCAGGATAAGGAGACGAAGGTCGAGGGGCAGATGGGACAGAAGGAGATGGGTACGAAGGATGCTGTTGCCAAGCCTGCGGCGAGTCAAAAGCGTGCAGCACAAACGACACAATCGCGAAATCCCATCAGACGGGCGCACAGCGAACGGCATTTGTCGACCGCGCCCGTCCACGCCCACTCCAAAGGCAACGCTTCCTCCTCTGGCAGCAACTCCCACTCCATTCCCGTCTCCAGTGGGCCACAGAATGTCATTTTAAATTTTAAGGACACAATGGCGCTGCGCATAAAAAGCAACCGCAGCGACTCGAGAGATTTATTTCAAAGGCGGCCCACGGAGCCGCCTCCGCCGCCGCCAAGGAGTGGAATCGTGGCTGGTGTCTCTGGACCAGGCAAAGGATTAGAGCGGCTGCCACACGAAATCAATAAGTCGCCACCGACTCCCCAGAGGACTGTGGTGCGAGTGGCGCCATTCAAGCAGCCGCATCATCATCATCATCATCAGGTGGGTGAGCACGAAGTGCATCGCCTGAAGATCTCGCATAGCGAAGAGGATTCCGACTTGGGTGTGGAACTGCGCCGCAGACCCAATACCTTGCTGCTGCATCCGGAGGAGGAGGATGATGCCACTCCCAAGAAAACCTCCATTTTGATAAGCGGCGACGATTGCTACTCCACCATGAACCTGAGTGCCGATGCCGCCCAGCCGCTGTACCAGTCTTCGGTGGTGGTCAACAGCCACTCGGCCACGAGCGTCTGCATTAATGTGAGCAGCGCTGAGGAGCAGGAACAGGAGCAGCAGCTCAACCAACTGAACACGCTGCGCAGCCAGCAGATGGGAATGGGAATGGGCATTGCCATCATACCCATTCGCGGAGCCAGCGAGGTGAACCTGCAGCGGTCGGTGTCCTGCATCTCCTCCACCTCGAGCAGCTCCACCTCCAGCAGCAGCAGCTCTAGTGGCCGGGGCAGGACCCTCATCCGCCTGGACTACGAGCGAGAGAGGAAAGGATCAGCTACCAGCAGCACGCCCATCAATACGCCGCCTGTCATCAGCTCCACGCCGGCCACCCCACCTCCGATGGCCTCGCCGGGCAGCGGCGGCAGTCCCACTTCCAATCCGAGTCCCAACTTGGTGCCCCACGAAACGGAGCTCCTGAAGATCCTGCGGAATCCCGTGGAGGCGGTCAAACTTAACCTGGTGCCACATGTGTGTGGCCTACGAGCTCCTCCGGCGGATTGTGGACGCTCTAAGAAAATGCAGGCAGAGCCGCCAGCAATTGCTCCTGCGGCCAAGGAGCCGGGCTTCATAGCCAAGCTCCTGCAGGATCCCATGCTGGGCCAGGTTGCCGAGGGCCTGGAGACCGAGACCGTGGCGGAGCTCATCGAAAACAGCCTGCAGAGGCTGCAGCAGGCCCGCCGCGGCATCGATATGAGCGGCACCAAAGACCACGACGACATGAACCGCCTGATCAGCGCCTCGCTGCAGCGCATCCGCCAGGAACGGCAGCAGGCACCGACGCCAACCAAAGAGGAGGACCGCCTGTCCAACCGGGGCAGTATTAGCTCCGCCAACAGCTTCGCCTCTGCCCACTACGAACTCTTCGATTTCGACTCTGGAGCGGGTGGCAATGAGTCCGATTGCTACCAGAGTTGCTCCAGCGAGCTCACTGCCGCGGGTGTCCTCGACGAAGAGCTGGTTTCGGTACCGGCGTCGAGTGTCGAGAAGGATCCCGAACTGGAACTGGACCCTGCCACGCGGGCCAAGTTCTATCAGCTGCTAGTAGACGCCACTCTGGCGGAGATCGAGCACTCCACTCACGCAGAGCAGGAGCGGATGGGCGGTGAGACGGAGCATCACTACGAGTCCATTCGGCACAATGGAGATCCCATTTACGAGGAAATCCATGAGGTGCCACCACCACTGCCGCTGACAGCGCCACCCCTGAATGATGCCGAGCTGGACAAGAAGGCCGCCAGATCGATCTTCGAGGGAGCCTCCAAGTATGATATTCTCTCCTATCTGGTGGATGCCAAGGAGAGAGGGCTGGCGAGGGAGGAGAGCTTCGACTATGGCAATAACCCGAAGATCATAGAGGAGGAAGCAGCCGATACTCTCAGTGATCTGGACAAGCGGCAGGCGGAGGAACGCGACCGGGAACGGGATAGTGGCCAGAGCAGCATGAGTTCCCTATCGCCGCCACCGCACAACTTCATCTGTGGCGGCGGAGGAAAGTCCGGGAGCGATGTGGAGCGTCAGGACTCTGGAGTTGGTTCCGAAACGAGCAAGACATCGCGCAGCAAGTACCAGGCCACGCCCACCGTGCTCCATCTGTGCGAGGACTGCGATGGAGCCGTTGAGATGCAAGTGGGCGACGGTGGAGTCCTTTACGCACCGCTCGTCTGCCGGAAGTGCGGCAAGAAGCGCGTGGAACGCAAGGAGATCATCACCGAGATCGTGGAGACCGAGGAGAAGTACGGCAGGGACCTGCAGATCATACTCGAGGAATTCTGCCATCCCATGCTGGTGGCCGGCCTGCTCACCCAGGAGCAGCTCTCCGCGATCTTCCTCAACACGGAAGATCTGCTCGAGAACAACCAGACGCTGGCCGAGCGCATGCGCGACGCCCTGGACATGTCGCTGGAGCAGGGCGACGACGACCTGCTGACGGTGAACATCGGGCGCATCTTTCTCGACTTCACCCAGATGCTGCACGCCTTCGAGAGCTACTGCGTCCGCCAGGCGGGCGCCAGCCTGCTGCTGGCCAACCTCGAGAAGGAGAAAGAACTGCTGCGGATCTTCCTCAAGGTCTCCCAGATGGAGAACACGGTATTGCGACGCATGAATCTCAACTCCTTTTTGATGGTGAGTTCAAGATCTGATCCTTTAATGGAAAATTTATATATTGAACGGACTTTCTTTTTCCTCAGGTCCCAGTTCAGCGCGTTACGAAATATCCCCTGCTCCTGGCCCGCCTGTATAAGGTTACACCCTCTCACCTCGATGGCCGTGATCTGCTAAAGCAGGCCCAGGAGAAAATCGAACTGCACTTGAACCACATCAACCAGGAGGCCAAGGATGTGCCCACTAAGCTGTGGCGCCGCATCAGCTCCTCCAGTCCGAACCGTCGCGCCTCCTGCGAGATCGACATGATCAACATCAAGTTGCGCAAGATGGCCATCGATGTGTTGGAATGGAACCATGACGAGGTCCGCTTCGCCATGGAGGGTCGTCTGCTCTACACGCAGCCCACGGACAGCAACTGGAAGAAGGCGCGCACCATAAAGCTAACGCCAGTCAACGCTCTATTGGTCACGAATGGCAAGGTGCGTACTACATACTAAAGTAAAAAATCATTTTAAGATTTAGTATTTGTTATTATTTAAAAACCTTAATTCACTTATCCAAAGGCAAATTAACATTTTTCAAGCAATTTTTCTTGACGAGACTCAACAAAATTGGATGGCTTCTGCTTTTTCATAGCTTTCGCCTTTTGTTTTTATCCCGCTGAGCACCTCTTGTGGAGCCTGCTCCCGCTCCGCCTCTCCTCTGACATCCCATTTGACAGGCGACCAGAGACGCTTGGGCGTTTGACACGAGGCAAGTCGATGGCCATGGAGATGGCGATGCCAAGGCAATTAGCGAACGGCGCTTGCCACTAACCTCTCCGTGCGGCGGGATCTGTCGCTGACCGGATTGTGGAGCAAGCTGTCCCGGCTGTCCCAGCTGTTCCGGCTGCCATGGCAACACTTTTCCGTGCGATAAAAGATTTCAACAAATCAGAGCCGAGCCCATTGAAGCGAGACCGCATCCACAACCATTCAGCCGGTTATCGGACTCCAGCAGCCTCGTGCTGGTGCTCGTTCTCGTTCTCGTTATGCTCCTGGTTTTTTTTTCCTCCTAATGAAAAGTGCTTATCCCAGCAACTATCTCTGGCCCGAAAAACAAAAAAACCCATTTTAGCCGAGGCAAAAAGTAGAGAAGTAGCTTGCTCCTGTCGTCTGGCCTCCAGGATGGGAAAGCGTGGGCGCGGACGTGGGCGGCGACAGGGACAGGAAGGAATAGGGGTCCTGGGATCGGGGGCGTAATCTGCCTACCGTAGACACAGTGCGTATGTCACATGTTTTGTTTGGTTTTTCAGCTCCGATCGGGGTTTTTATTTTTTCCAATGGCCTGCTCTAAATTTCTGGCCCGACAATTGCTCAATTCAAGAACGGTCAGTGCTGAGTCCGTTGCCTGTTCCCTTTTTATTATGTTTTTTTCTTTCTGTATTCCTCTTGTTTTGGGTGAGCGTGTGGGTCTTGTGGCTCCAGTTGCTTCTTGGTGCCGCTTCCTGCGGCTGTTTCTCATCCTGACACGCTTTGTGCGCTCTTGCCAGAGCCTTATCTAGGACGGTGCTTAAAGCACTGAGCGAAAATCCATGGAAATCAATATGAAAATTTAGGGAAAATTATTAAATAATAAGTAGTACTAAGAAATAAACGTGAGTTTATAGAATTCCTCATATATTTAGGAGGAAAAGGACTTCAAGGATTTATTAAAGATTTGTTTTTTAACAAAAAATATATATTTCGATATTTGAAAATAAAGTTATGATTAAAATCGATATTTAAACGTAAAATGAAATAAATACCAATATTCTTAATATACATTTCCCCATATTTATACTTTCCCTTGATATTCATCTCCAGTTTATTGATTTGTAAGAATTAATTCAATAAATTCAGTTTAAACTTCCTCTTATAATTTTGCCAGTGCCTTTCCCCATCTATTTTTGAGTTGTAATTTTGTTTAGTTTCGTTTTACACCATTTTCCTTATTTTTTCTTATTTCTGCTCCTTTCTTTCCATTGCCGCCGCTGTTGCTCCTGCTCCTGCTGCTGCTGCTGCTGCTGCTCCTCCTCCCGATGCTGCTGGGACTGGGTGGACTTTTTTTTATGCCGCACCAACCGACATCGACGACAACTAAACCTGAAACAACGACAACTACAACAGCCAAGTGCCAATTACAGGGCGGAGAAGGCCGTGTCGGAAAAACTGAACTTCCCGAAGCATACGGGCATCCGCGAGGCATCGCTCCTGCTGGTGAAGGAGAAGTGCGGACGCTACACGCTGATCCGGGAGCCGCTCTATCTGGACAGATGTGTCGTGTGCAGCGAGGCGGATTGGGATGATTATTTCGAAGTGCAGGAAATTTCATCGAAGGACACATTCATATTCAAAGTGAGTACACGGGGACGAGTTCAAGAGAGAAGTGGGTATCGGTATCGGCTTGGTATCCTGGCCCTTTGTTTTCCACTTCAGCTGGCTAGGCCAATTCGGTCCGCAGTCCGGAGTCCCAAGTCCGTATCCCGTTGTCCGTGGTCCCGTGCCAGTTGAGTTGGCTTTTGAATTAGTGAGCGCCAGCCTTTTGACTGCACAACGCCAGTGTTTTGGGCTTCGTTAGTTTGCCAGCTTAGTGTGGAAATCGCTGTGTGAGGGGGAATGGGAATGATAGTTCTGGGGCTTTTTTCCTTCGCCCTAGAAATGTGGTTAATAGAGCAGTGCAACAGGAGGGCTAACAGGCCGCGAAATGGTACAGGGCCACACATACAGCAGGGGGTTAAAGCTCCTTCAAATGTGTATAGAAAAATGCGAGTATTAAGAAATAGGTTTTAAAGCAACATTATTTAAAGCTGCTCCTTCAGCTAGTAGTTTTATTGAAATGAAATGAGAGAAATATGCTTTTCCTTACTGACCATGAATACTTGTCCAATATTTATCAGAAAAATTCGATATACTTTGCCGCTGAATCAGATTAAAGTGCTTCCCGCACAATCATCTTGGAATGTAATAAAAGTCACCCTTGGATAGCTCCTTCATTCGCACTCATATGCTCATAACCTTTCCTGGGGGCCTGCCACTGAATTCCTTGGGAGGATTGGAGATGAAGCAACACAATGAAGAGTTTACCTTTGGCTTTAGCCCCGCCGTTACCTGGGAAAAGTAAAGTAAAGCAATTTTAATAACAGACAGAGCGCAAAAAGCGTATGCAAAAATCCATTTCAAATCTTCGCTCGTCTAATGCTTGTATGTAGCATCATCCCACCAGCCACCAGCTATCCAGATTTTAGTCATGCAAATTTCTATTTTCCTTTCTTTTTTTTGTGCTCCGGTTCAGGCCTGGCTAAGCCGTCGGGGCGACATGGAGGTAGGTCCTGGCGCAGGAGCTGCAGGCGGGGCTCCTTTCAAACGCGCTCAGGCAGCGCACGTAGAGCGGCTGCCAAAATGAATGACATTTATTGAAATACGTTATATAAAGAATGAAAGAAAAACGCACGGGAGCGCAACAAAATGGCTGCGTGAATGGCGCGGGAAAGGATCGGGCAGGGATCGGGTCTGGGAACAGGGAGCGAGATTCAGTCAGGCTGGGGGGACAATGCGAGACAGACAGGCAGTCGGGTTATGCTACAGAATGCAGAGTGGACAAAAAGTGTAGGTTTTTTAAGAAATTTTAAGCATTTGTTATGATTTTATAATTTTTAATTTTATCAGCAAAAAAGTCAATTAAATAAATTAAAATTAAAACAATAAAATATTTGTAAACGATTTTTTAGAACTTTAAAAACTGAAATTTATGTTATTTTAACTGATCAGTATATATTTCATAAACGATCGGCCATAACTTTTTACGTAATTTAAAAAAAGTTTTTAGAAGAACTGAAAGCAACAGCCTTAACCCTTAATCATTGAAAACCCTTGAATAATAAAGGTAAATAAAATAAAATAAAGAAAAAAAAAAGGAAAAATTATATTTCAAATATTAAAGGTAATATTTTGCAATGATTTTCCATATCATTTCTTAGCTAATTAAAGTTCAGATAAAAATTGAAATCTTTATTTATAAAAATTTTTGCAAATTCCAAAGATTTACTAATAATTAAATGATTATTTATATTTTAATTAATTAAAATAGATATAATTGTGATGCCAGCGAAATTTATCTTAATATATAATAGTGTATACCATTCAGGTTCCATATGTTTGTTGAGTGTAGAGAATAATCCATGACGTAGGCAGATGGGGCCGTTGGCGCATAAATTGAAACGTTTAGTTCCGGCCAACTGAGCAGCTGACGAGTCTACATCCCGACAAACCCGTGCACCCGAGCATCCCAACACCCATAACCCCGTACACACGTGCGTATACGCAATCCACGAGCCCTGTCACAGTGACAAGTTCTGCAAGGGATGGGGCAAGGGGCTTTCGAAATCAGGGGTACTATAGTGGGACAGGGTGTCCACCCAGTGAGGGGTCCAGTCAATCAAATACGTCTAACGGGTTTACACCACGCTTTATTTATTCGCTATTCGCAGGCCGAGGACGGTGTCAGGACGAAGCAGTGGTACACCCAGATGCAGTACCATGCCCAGGGCATGGGGGCATGGAGGAAGCGTCGCAATGCCCTGGCCAACATCATGATCAACGGTATGCTGGCGCGGAGCTAGCCCCGAAGGACGAAGGACGTATAGTATAACTCAACAATTGGTTATGCATTTAATTTGTATTTATGCGCTATTAACCAACGAGAGCGATTTCGTTTCGTAATTATAATTTATCATAAGTGATATGCAATTGAATCGAGCACGCATAACGCTAGTTAGTGTTTATATAATGCCTACGACTATGCCTATGCCCATTACCTACTTTATACCAATACTACTTATCTCTAAACTCTATGCATAACCATACGTACGAATAAACACACACACGAATATCCTGAACACAATGCAATAAAATACCATACATACATTAATTAAACACCTGAAATTGTGAAATAATTGAGAGAGGGAGGGATGGAACGAGCGATTTGTTGTTGCGGTCTTGCATCATAAATCCTGGCCATGCCAGGGCCTATTGATTCCCACCTGGAGGCCTCCAACCAAAGAACCTACCAAGAGCAGTTCACTTCTTCGATAAATCTTACGTGGCTATATTATTTTTAAATTTCGCCGCAAGATTTATGGAGGCAGCCGGCCGACAAAAGGGAAATTATATATATTACAGGGAAATCGAGACACGCACGTGGCCAAAGACTAAGGCCGAAACAATCGGGACACCCTCGGCATACGCATAAACCATTGCAAATAGCTTCGGAATCGTGGCCGAGAGCCAACCGAGTTGATTAAACCATTTTAAATCCCATGAACTCATATTTGGCCAACAATAAAAACACTCAAGTGGCAAGGACTGGAATTGGGGATTGGGCACTCGGCTTTATTATTTGTTTAATTACACAAACAACGGGGCAGCCAGATTATTATGGTTAAACACGAAACGGTAATTGTTATGGCCAGCAATTGCTGCGACAATTGTAATGGGCCAAAAACGTAAATAAATATGGATGTGAACAGGACTAGGTTGTTATTGTATTTGAGCCCAACAAGAGTGTCTGGCTTAGACTTTAATCTATGGCTAAATTTTGTTAATGGATTCTTGGTATTATATTATCAGACTGGCAAAAAGGGAATTTTAATTTTCATGGTAACAGAAATAAAATTTAATTGAAATATTTGGAGTTATTTTGGATCTCTAAAAAGTTATGAAAATTATAAGGCATAAAGTTGTACTTTGGTAAGTAGTATTTTAACTTTATATAATTTATTACTCTTGTGGCTTATTCAATAATAAATGTTTTTTTCTTTTTGTGTAGCATTCATATCTGAGCTGTGGTTATTAAGTTTTCATTAGTTTATTAAACCCTTGAACTTTATTATAGCCACTGCTGTTTATCTAGATCCAATTCCAGACATTTCACATGCCAAATTGTTTAATGAAAACACTCGTCCTGCCTGAGTTTTCCCTGCGGTTAACCCACGCAAACACACACAGCAACAAACCAACACAACAACTACTGCGGACACATTGAAATTAGTTGGGTTAAGGCTATGGGAAAATAATTTCCAGACTTGCCTGCGGCGCATCAAAGCCTTTGATGGCTTCCGTTGTAAATTATACTAATACGCCACGTAAACAAGTTCCAAATCCTTTAAAGCTCCGCAAGAAGGCAAAACTAGGGGAAAATTGAAAAACGCCCGGCAACGGCAAACTGAGACTGAAACTGAGGAAAATATTATAGCAAGCCGGTCGGTGATGGCAAAGGGAAACTGCATGCTGAGCGCAATTATGCTGGACAAACATTTGCCAGTCAGGCGGAGGAGCCATGGAGCTACTTGCACAGAGAGAAATTATGTTAACAAAATGAAGACATATTATTTGTAGAAGTAAATAGCCTAGTCTTAATAAATAAAGGATAGCAGTTGAGGCAACTGCTAAACGATTTTGGATTCTCCTGAAATTACTAAGCGGTTTCAAGTCCTTTACAATCTATCTAAATATATGAATTAATATTTGAAGATCCCCTTTTACATATTATTTAATTATAATAAACTCTTGTCTTACCTTATTTATTTCACTGCATACTTTGGGGCAACTTAAGAAGGAATTTTAAATTGCATCTACAGTCCCTGCTTTTGGTCTGTGTAACAGAATCGACTGGCGGCAGGTGGAAATGGGTTTGGAGGTCGGTACTTAGCATGCACCTTGGCATACCCCCATATCCCCATATACAGGCACACACAGCCTAACTCAGTCAGTGCCAGGCCCGATGGCGATGCCACTGCCAGTGAGCTCCGATGCTTGCCAAACACAGACAAAGTCGCAGTCAGGGACTCTGGGCCAAGTCAGCTGGAGATGTTGACTAGGTCGTGAACGTGTTATAACAATAGGGTGTCACTGGATGGCGCTGTAAGGAGCGCCAAGGAGCGGCAAGGAGCAGCAAGGAGCAGGGGCAGCGACATCGGCCGACTAGCTAGCGACTAACACTAACGAGCAGTTAAACAAGCTTAAGATTTGCCGACGCAAATAAAAACACAGTCGGGTTTGCGAAGAAGTGGAAGAAGCTAGCTGCCAATCCCGCCCAGAAATTTCCTGGCAAGCGGAACAACGAAACGGAAGTGCGGATCGGCGGGCAATAACATAACCCAGGCACGTAGCACAAACACGGTACATTATATTGTATAAGCAGACTTCATTACGGTATTTAAACAGAATATCCACAAATTCTGACATGCCAACCGTGCACGGTGGGATGGATAGAAGCCACAGGAGTTACAGGATACACATATATCCTTAATAATAACACCGCAAACGAATTATCCATATGCTCGAGCAGTAAGTGCTGCTGGAAAAATGCGGCTTTCCGCTTTCATAAATTCAATATTATTGCTTGATAATTAAAACTTTGGTCTTACCTGCTGCCACGTGGAAGAAAGTGGGCGTTCTTTACGAGCTTTCAATATCGAATCAAATTGAAGCCACACCCATCCATGAAAATGTTATTGGAAAACTTGCCCCGAAACTCCAAACATTTTGGCAGGAAAACTTTGGCATTTCACCCCATGGTGCTTGAGGCGGACACACACACACACACACTTACCCACATCAAAAGTCAAATTGTGAGTCGAAGTCGGAACTATCCGGAGGACCGCAGGACCCAAGACGCTTTGCCTTTCCATCCCAGTGAGCGCCTTGTGAAAAATGCATCACGTACTGCGAAGGTTGGCGTCTGATTCCTACCCGATTCCTGATGCCTGGCAATGTGATTAGGCCCCAGGCACTGAATGCACAAACTTTTACCCCACACAAACTCCGCCCGAAACCTGGCAAGACGACCCAACGACCCGGCCCCGGCATATGCTGCCGTCGGGCAATAAAAATTTGTCGCCGGGCCAATAAATGTAGACCGTATCCACCAGCCAAGAAGCAGACCCTGTCGCCGGCGGAAAAACTAACCGAAAAACCATTTCATTGCTGTATTTAAAATGCCGCAAAACTTGCCGCACACACCGGAGCCCTTTACCCTTTACCCTTACCACAAAACAAAAAATACACAAAAAAATACAATAAACGAAAGAGAAGAAAAACGGGGACACAATGGTGAAACAGGTGAGACAGGCTCGTGCTCCTCTGTTCCTGTTGCTCCTGCTCCTGCGCCGCGCAAACAGATTTGGAGTAATAAAAAATTGAAATTAAAAGTTCCACTTCAACTGCCCACTTGGCCGGTCACCGAGAATGGCCCGGCGATGCCATGGCGACACAGTTTTCACACGAAATAGGTCGTAAAAATTATGGGCCAATCCGCGGTTAAAGGTGGTCAGAGATGCCAGCAATTTTGGGTCCTATTACTGGGCCATAGAGCTTGCGAGACTTGCATTTTATGGCACTTCTGTGTATTTAGGGGGGTACAAGAAATTCAAAATTAATTTAAAACTACACTTAATTTATGCTGGCAATAGTTTTTCAGTCATTAATGTGTTTAAAATTAAATAGTATTTAAAGCCAACACATGCTTGAAGAGCTTAACGCATGAAATATGTGAAATTAATGGCAATAGAATTATTTAGCTATACACGTTTATTAGCATTCATTGATTTATAAGTTAATGTGATTATGTTTTTCAATTAAAATTCCAATAGATTTTAATTAGAAAATCATCTAACACAAATATGTATGATTTACAAGCTTTAAAATGCTTATGCTGATTTTATAGAGATTTTACTTTTTGCCTTTTCATCATCACTCATTTGTGCTCCAAGGTAAATGGGTTTCCTACAGAACAAACACCCTGCTCATCCTCCGTGTCTTCCTCCCATTTTTTTATCCACTTCAGCTGACTGCTCAATGAGGTCAATGGGCAGGCATTTCATTTCCATAATTTTCATTATTTCGCGCTTAGAGCAAATCAAACAAATCGTTCTACAGCAACAAAAAGAACATTTTTTAATTGTTTTTGGGGCCTTGTCAATGTCGCGGTGTCTCTGCATCTTGTCTGTGTGTGTGTGTGAGGGGTGTTGGGGTGTTTGGGTGTTGGGGGCGGGAGTCTAATCAAAATTGCTGTGCACACACATTCAGCATATTTCACACATCGTAGCCGACAGAGAGCACATAAGAATAATGTGCGACACGTTCGGGCATAAACCGAATTAAGTATACGCCGCGTTTGCCAGGCAGTCAGCCGGCTAGCAGGACCTAGTGGAAAAAAATAAGACCCGGAGAGCCACAGAACCGAAGAACCGGAAGAACCAGAGAGTCCGCTGTGCCGCAAAACCAACCACACACACACACACGTAAACACACTCACGCCAAGTCGCATCTTTATGCGTTGTAGCTGCTCCAAAGTGGCAAGCAAACACATCCTCCAGATCCCACACCTCCCTGCCTATCCCTGGGGCTCCCACACCCTGCAGCATGTGCTAAATATGTACGAAGAAAAAAATAAAATAAAAAAAACAGAAAGAAAAACTTAGCTTATGATAACCGAACTTTATATATCCTCACGGTTAAGGGAGGAGGATATCCCAATATTTTGCTTATAAATGAAATCTTTAAATAGGTAAATAAATCATGTAAAAAATATCTGTAAGATTAATCAATCTTTAAACTAAAATAATAATGTAGGAATTATGTTTCACTTAAATAAAGTCTTCCAAAAAAATCCATTTACCATTAAAAGTTGCCTTGTCAGCAGCTTTTATCAAGCCAACGCATAATACTAAAGGTAATATCTCCCCTATAGCCTCATACTTTAAGCTAAATCTAAATACCCCTTGAAAAGGGTATCAAAAAGAAAAGTGTGGCAAAAACTTTTCATGCGCACGCCGTGGAAAGGCCATCGTCTAAGTGAATTTTCCATAGTCAAATTTTGTGCGGCTTGCCTTAGGTCAGGCACGGTCTTCGGTCTTCGGTTCCTCGGTTGCTTCTCGGTCTCCGGACTACGGGTTACGGGTTACGTTCTCCATAGTCCAGACCCATTCGCAATTTTTAGAACTGCATGAAATTTGCATTAATTTGCTTGGCCAGCTCATTCAAGCAATTTTGGCCCTGGCCACACAATAAAATCCCAATCCCGAATTATTAAAAATTTCAAATAAATCACAAATTTGACCAACTTGCTGGGGGCCAGAGGGATGAGACTATGGGGGAATCCGACAGCAGATGCCGGCGAACATTGTGACCGACTGGCGTCGAGTTCAGTGTGTCAATCGACTTCGGAGGAAAAGCGGAAAAGCCGAGCGCTATTCACAGAGAAATCCGCTGACAAAAGCGCGAGCCTGCGCTTAGCCTTGAGTGTATAGAAAAGGACTCAAGAGCAAGTTATTGTGAACTTCTGAGTGCGGCTCAAACATGGTGAGGGAAAACTCGAGAGTCGCCAATTTTCCCTGCAGCGGAGAGCTGGGAAAGCAGCATTCGGGGTTGATGGTATATTGGATACTTTGGAAAACTCACCACAAAAACGTTATTTTTACATATCTTATTTAGGCTAACGTAAAATATAGCTGAGACCATGGAAAAAGCTTTCTTTATATTTTAGAAAGTGCACTGAAAATTAAATAAAATAGTTTAGATACAAAATTTAAGGGAAATTTATATTCTTTAGAGTTTAAACAAATTTCTGTTAATGTTTTTCATTTACAGTGATTTCTAATTTATCTATAACTAATTTTTTTTTTACTTTTAACTAGACAAAAATAGGCAATAAATTATAAACTAAAATACTGGGTTAACTTCTTTTTTTAAATAGTAAAACTATTTCAAGCTTTTTTCATAAAAATGATTTACCAGAAATTAAATTAAATTTCCTAAAACTAAGACTAAGAGCAAGCAATAAATAGTTTCAAGGATTAAAACTAAACGAATTTTTCAAATATATTCATGACCCATGGCTGCATTAGTTAAAATTCAATTTGAAGTTTTCGTATTTCCAAACTGTCCAAATTGACCTTCCCGCTGTTATCCGCTGGCATCCGAGAAAACACTTTGACGGCAATTGGTCATTGACTGGATGGAGGAGTATATCCTTGGGGGAGCCGCTGGTATTCGAAGGAATCCTTTAAAACGTCTCCATAGGCTCGAGGCGGAGCGCTGCTAAGACGCTAAGATGTTTGCTTAGCTGGCAGGAGACTTTAAACTTGGGGGAATTTGCATACATTAAGGGTGTTTTGTTATTTTGTTAGCAAAAGGCAATTCAAATCCTTTTACTTCCGCTTTAGGCAGCAACAGCAACGACTATGGAGCAAGACAGATGCGACTGATAGCAGGATTCACATTCGCACCGCCGCCGCCACCGCTCCCTGCACTCCCTTAGGCTTTCCACAACCCCTTCCTCTATTTTCCCCAAAACCCCTTCTCGTATTTAACAGTGACGCGTGCGTTGCGTATAAAGAAAAATATGATTACATATTGTTGTATTTTTAGAGGGCGGGCGAAAGGAGCGGAAAAGGGTTGACATTTTTGTGTTTTTTTTTCTGTCTTTATTTATTTTTTTCGTCCTTTAGAGGCCGTGTCAGAAAGCGGAGTCGAGCCACTCAGAGGCAATCAGCGCCGATTTCCCCAACCACACAGGAAAAAAGCAAATCACTTTTCAACTTTAAATTGCACAGATAAAAACTGCATGTCCTGGATGGATACTATTTTTTCTAGCGACTGCTGTCATAGCCCTTGGGTCTGAAAACCCGTTTTAGTGTTTGAGACACCGAAAATATGAACGTTAAATATAATTGCCACGAACTATTTTCACTGAAAGAAAATGGAGATTTTGTAATTAATTTATAAAGGCTCCTTCGAAAGATTTGCTATATTTTTTAAATAGTAAAGTATAATAAAACTATGAAGATATAGAGATGCATTGAAGACTCCTCTATAAGGGTATAAAGATTTTTTTCACAGTGCCAAAAACTTACAAACAAATAGGCAACAACAACAACAGCATCCGATGCGACAACAAGGACAACAATGGCGGCATTCAATTTTTAATATTTGCCTTGCAAATTTTCCATAAAATGCATTTGTTGTAGACTCCGCCCCTGGCCAGGGACATTCAGGGATACCCAGGAATACCGAGGAGACGGAGACCCACCGAAAATGGTGGGCGGAAGAGCCGGAGACCCGAAATGGCGAAACTGGCAACAGGAAGCCGCCAGCGCCGGGCCCAAGTGGGAAAGTGAATGGAGCACGGCAATGTCAACACATGGAAATTGCAAGGACGGCGGCGACGACAGGATGGCAGGAAAAGAGCAGGAATAGCAACTATAAACGGGAATGATATGCCGGAGTGCGGAGCTAGTGAGCCCGGCTAGGAGCCGAGATAGCTCCTGGAACGAAGTTAGGCTGGGCCGGGCGGAAGCAATAAATTGGTTGGGCAAAAAGCTTGTCGCAAACGCAGACACCGGTAAAAAGCGGCACGCGAGGCCGAGACAGGCCCGTAATTCTTGTTCCTGCACCAAACCCAGCCAAGAACCGAAAGTCGAAAGGAGGACGAGCCGGAATATGTTGGGGGAGGAGGTGCACCGAGATGGTTTATTTGCCCATGAGGTTGCAAATTAATACTAAATGTCTGCCATGCAAATATATAATTGGCTTTAAATATGTTTTGACAAGAAGAAGTGGAAAACTTCAGGGAGGGAAACTTAAATTGGCAAGGGGAAACGAAAGTTTAGTTGCAGACTAAAGTGTGGGAAAAACATAAAAAAAGGTGCAAAGCTTTAAGAATTCGAATGGAAATTTAGAAAGCCTTAAAAAAAAGGTGTGATAATGCCAAAAGATTGCTTTAAATATATTAATCTAAAGAATACAAAGAAATTGTGAAAAAGGGTAATTCTTTTAATATATTTTATATAATTATAATTTATATAGTCACTATTTTCTCTACACTTACTGATAACAAGATTGCAATAAATTCATTAATTGCATTTAATAATTTATAGCTTTTCCCTTTATTAAAATAATTTAAATTATATTTAAATAATCTGTTTCGTCAATTAATTAATTATTGCTGCATTTTGCTGCCTATGTTTTGATATGAAAATTATTGGATTTGATTTATTTAAAGTATTTTACTAGTATATTTACTATTAAAACAATTTGCAATATTAAACAGCTTTTATAAGGAAATCCACAATATTAAAATATATAAATATTACAATATATTTTAACAACTAAATATATTTATTAGAATAGAACCAATATTTTCCTTGAAGATGTATTTAACCAAAGAATATAGAACTATATAGAGGGGACAACAAATGTAAGATGAAGTGTGAGATCCTCTATATAGTTCTATATCTCACACTTCATCTTATATAGTTCTATAATCTTTGATTTAACATATACTTACATATATATGTAAGTAATCTTCTTTAATCGACGTGAACCTTCTTTATAGCCACACTGGTTATCTCGGCCTCTTTCAGCTCCTCATCTGTGGTGCCATTATATATGTGCTTCAGATAGAGATTAAAGTAATCCGTGTAGTTCATGGGCGTTGATATCTGATGCTTTCGAACGGGAAGTCTTGGGGAGAGCGATAACATGCTGGCCCACTGCCCATCGCAAAGGTCATCGTAGCGCAGCAGGCCCACCTCGTGACCCCCCAAGTCGCCAGGACCTCGGCACATCGGCTGCTGCCCGTCCCAGAGCTTCAGCACAAATTCCCGGATCCACCTGGCCAGATAAAGAGCCCGGCAGTCGCAGTGCCAGGGATTTTTGTCCAGCTTAACGGCCACCAACTTTTCCAGGCCATGCAAGGCTCCCTGTGGCAGAAACATCAGCTTGTTAGAGTCAATTCGGCTGAAGAATAAAAGAAATCAATTTATTTTCATTATTATTCATATTCAAATAGCAAATAACTCACAGTTTTTCCAGTTGAGTCAACGGACCGAAAGCCATGGAATCGAAATTCTTAAGAATATTATTGTTGAGCAGCAGAATCTTGAGGTTGCTCAGTCCCTGGAAGTCATCAGCTTCCAAGGTGGTGAGGTTATTGGAGAACAAGGTTAATCGTGTGAGGGCACTGACATTCAGGAACAGGTCAGCCGGGATGCTGGAAAGAGAGTTCTGTCCCAAGAACAGCTCATTGAGATTCTTCAGCTCCACAAAGGCATGGCCATCGATCTAGAGAAAAAGGGATTTATTATTATTAATATTCAAATTGTTATATTTTGAGATGTGTGTAATTACTCACATGACTTATCCTATTCATGGTCAAATCCAAGGTCACCAAGTTGACGAGATTATTGAATATGGTGCCCGACAGCGTTGAGATGCGATTGTTATGCAACGTCAGTGTCCGCAGACTTTTCAATCCCACAAAGAAATCATCATCGATCTTGGCTGCAAAATAAGATATAAAAAATTAAAAGCAAAAAGTATTTTAAATTATTAACTTACATATTTGATTCCATCCAAAGTCAAGGTTCTTCAGCTTCGTTAGATAATGAATACTGCCCGAGTGGAGCTCTTCGATCCTATTCCGTGACATGTCCAGCTCCTCCAGCATTAGCTGATCCCTCAGCAGGTTGGGCGGGAAATTGTTGATTTTGTTGTCGCACAGATTGATGACGGTGAGTCGCTGGCAATGATAGAATATCGATTCTGGCAGCATGCCTATCTCGTTTTTATTCAAATCCAGGATATTCATGTTGCGTAGCTTCCAAAAAGTGCGAGGATCAATGTCCTCCAGCTGATTGTTCTGGATGCGTCTGTAAGCGGGAGAAATATTATAAAATAAAAAAAATAATTACACATTAAACACTCACAAAATGAGCAGGCTATCGAGATCCTGGAACAAATCAAAGGGCAGAAAATCCAGGACATTGTGCGATATGTCCAACTCCTTTAGCAGCGTCAACCCTCGAAAGGTGTCCTTGTGCAGCGTGGACAGAATGTTCCGCGAGAGATCTCTATGGGTTAGCATTACGTAAGCATCTCCTTGAAAAATAACCAGCAAATTCAGCTCACATGTTCACCATATTCATGGGTATCACCTGGGTGACCGGCACCGATTTGAGGTTCGTATTCCAGCAGGTGAAACTCTTGGTGTCCGGATTGCAGCGACACACGCCCGAGGTGCAGTGATTCCACTCGATCTGGCTGCCGGTGGCCAAGTGCCAGATGGGCTGCTCCACGGACCGAAGGCGACTCTCAATCTGGCGCACCCTCTTCACCAAATCAAAATTGGCCAAATGGGACATGGCATTGACTTCCCCGTTGCCACTTCCATCTCCATTAGCCTGTCCATTCGGCTTGGGCTTGACGGGTTTGTGTTGGCCACCGGGGGAGGCTGCGTTCTGCGTGCCATTGGGCATCGCATTGATGAGCATCAGCAGCTGGGAAACGATGCCCAGCGATTCGCAAGCGTTCAGGCTGCAGTTTCTGGTATCCGAGGAGATAAGCGGCAGCAAATATCTCTGCCGGAACTCATCCAGACTCTGGGTGGGCACATCCCTGGCCTGTGGAGGACCCGTGATTACCTCGGCTGGATCCATGAGCAGGATAACGCTCAGTAGTTGCACGATTCCCAGCGACATGTCCACCACCACCGATTGCTTTCGACGTTTTGAGGGAACTGCTGCCATCCGGAGGCCCATTTATAGCCCCCCCGTAAATCCGCTCATTATTCGAATAATTTGCAAAAATTTGCATTTACTGCAATTACGCTTAAGTAGCCCACAAAAAACGCCACATGGGAGCCGGCGAACTGCAGCGCATCTTATGGTCGTCCAGGCCTCACCCGGGCCTCAACCTGAGGCCCAGACCTCGACTAGAAACCGAAAGTCTCTCTGGGTTGATGTTTGCACGAGAATAAGCAGCGGGGGAACAGACATACACATCGCCAAATCCCCCCGCCGATCCACAGCATGTAACTGGACTTCAGACTGGAATTGTGCAGGGTTTAAAATCTCTTAAGCAAAGTGAATTAATTAAAATCACCAAAGATTTCTTGAGAAAAAATTATAAAGTAAAATTAAACATTTGGCGCCGCCTATTGTGATTTTCCACTCTTCCCAGCCACCAACTGTAACCAGTATTTTGATGTCCTTTAATTTTTAACATATAGATGGCGTTTCAGAAACTGAACGAAACAAGGAATTATGCAGGGTTTAAAATCCGTCAAGCAAAGTGAATTATTTAAATTCACCAAAGTTTTTTTGGGAGAAAAATAAAAATTAAAATTAAACGTATAGGCGCCGCCTATTGGGATTTTCAACTCTTCCCAGCCACCAACTCTAACCAGTATTTTGATGTCCTTTCATTTCCACATATAGATGGCGTTGCAGAAACTGAACGAAACAAAGAAAATATTTGTTTTATCAAAATTTCCCCTACATTTAGCGTGTATAAGACTGACAGTTAATCGTGGACAACAACCACTCGATAGATAATTCATTCATTCGATAGATAATGATGTCCTTGAGGCGATAACCATTTATCCTGGGCGCCAAAGCGGGCTTCTTTCAAATTTCAAATTATGGAACAACTTGACTCCTGAATTCATAAAAAGTGTCACCAAAAGGACAAAGCATTTCACATGGACTTTGGCCACTTTTTTCACTGAGTATTACCCAGCTAAAAAGAGTTTACTGGGGCTGCTAAGAGTAAATATATTTTTTTAAAAAGCTTCTGGGAACAATAGGTTATACGAATAGGCAAATGCTTTAAAAATTTTCAAAATAAACATTTAAATTAGAACAATTGATTTTAACTTTGAGAAAATACTTTAAAATTTCAAAAATAAAATATGAATGTATCAAAATCGACTTCTAGCTGCGATATTAATATTCCGAAAACTTCACTGAGTGCTTTAAGCACATAAAATAAGGACATGGGGATACGCTATAGCTTTGATTAATTTAAGGATATATAAGGAATAAAAGATGTTCTTTGCTGAGCACTTAATTCAAGGCTGTCGATGTCAGTACGGCCACGCCTCGCTCGTAGAAGCTGTGCGAGTCCTGGCCAGCGGCCACCGCCAAATCGACGGTGAACAGCAGCTCGGTGCGCGTAGAGTTCAAGTAGACGGGCAATGTCAGTTTGCTGATGCGCGGCTCCGACGAGATCCTAGCAAATAAATGTGAATTAATAAGCAATCCTTCAATGTACAATGTATGATACTTACTTGACCCACTTGAGAATGGTCACGGGTAGATCCATCATGATCGTGGAGGCCAGCAGCAGCTCGTTATTCTTGCACTGGGCGCCCTGCAGCTTCAATCCAGTCACCCCGAAGCAGCAGTCCTTCTGATCGGTCTTCAATCCAGCATCCGTAATGGTCACCTCCAGAGCCAACTCCTCCAGGGACCAGCTATTCGCCTGGGCCACACACTGCCTGGTGGCGGTGATGTAGGCCTCCGGGTTGAGCAGGCCGCCCAACCAGACCGGGAAGCCCTGCAGCTCCTTGGCGCCCGCCTGCGAGACCAGCTGCGATACCTTCTGCAGCTGCTGCACCCGGTTGCTGAAGTCCGTGATCCACTGAATCACAGTGCAGCCAGCGGGGACCGTGTACCGCTTCCAACCCTTCGGGATGATGCCGCGCACCAGTTCCGACAGCATGGAGCGATGGTGGTTCGTCTGCTTCTTCTCGCCCTGGCAGATGAGAACCACATCCTGCAGATCCAGGATCACGGTTTGCAGCAGCCTGGCGCCGCTGGTCACCTCGCGCTCGAAGTAGCGGTATAGCGGATCCTTGATGTTCTCCACAGTGCGCTTGAGCACCTGCAGGCTCTTCGGGAGCAGCTCCAGCCAGGCCGTGGCCGAGTTATGCAGCGTCTTCATCCAGGATGGTCGCCCGTCCTCGCCGCGACCCACCGCCAGAGCAGATTCCGATTGGTCCTCCACGCTGTAGGCCAGCTCGTCGTCGTCCTCCAGCTGCTGCATCTTGAGCAGCTTGCTAACCAGATCGGTTCCGCGGGTGGTGAGCAGCACCTTCTCCGCATTGTTGGGCAATCCGAGCCAGGAAGGCGTCTGGCGATCGGTGAGGTTCTCGATCCACTTCAGGAAATGGTCGCGACGCGTGCCATCGGGCATGGTGATGTGGCGCAGGCCACCGGAGGCACCGTCCACATTCGCCACCAGGGCAAAGTCCGCCTCGAAGCTGCGGGCGGTGAAGAGCTTCTTCAGGAAGGAAGTCAACAGGCGCTGGTCGAAATCGTTATCGATTTTGCCGCCGTAAATGGACTGCGAGAGCAGCGTGACGAGGGCATCCCACGGCACCTTCTCAGGCGGCAGATTGGTGCGACCCATGGCCGTGGTGTCGATCCAGGTGTCCAGCGTATCGCAGGCCACACGCAGATCCGACTCGTTGAACTCGTACTTCTTGGCCCAGCCAAGGGGCACGTAGCGGAGGCGCTCCTGGACGATGGCGTGGAACCAGGCCAGCAGGAAGTACAGGCGAGCCCGCTCGCTGGGTGTCTTCATCATGCGCGCTGCCGGTACCGTGGAGAAGGTACGCAGCAGATTCGCCCGGATGCCTGGCGGCGGCTCAAACACAAAGATGCGACCAGCACGAAGGAGGTTCACCGGCACCTTGGGATTAATCTCCATGGTGAGGAAGAGACGGAAACCGGAGTGCGGCTGCAGCGAGTGCATCTTCTTCTCTAGCTGCACGAGCCATTGCGGCGCCAGATGAACGTTCTTGAGCAGCACCCAGCGACCGCTCTTGCAGGCCATGTTGATGGCCCGCTCCGCTTGATTGAAGCCCTCGGCGGAGCCAATGGCAATGCTGGAAATCTGCTTGTTCTGCTCCGCGGCCAAGTCATCCACACGCCCGGAGGCATCGAATCCGGGCACTGAGCACAAAAGAGCCGGGGTGTTGCAGTTCAACTGCTTGTCCACGACGGCGGTAAAGTCCAGTTCCTGTTCGGCATTGGGCATAAAGTCCTCTCCGAGCACCGTATTGACCACGTTGTGGGCAGCGGCGATAACGCGATCCGGCCGGAAGGCCTGGATTAACAGCAGCTGATGCACGGAGCTGGAGATGGCACTGAGTGCCTTGGACTCGTCCCACAGCTGGGGAACGACCTGCTCCGGTGAGCTCTGCTGCAGCCAGGCGCCCAATTCGGGCATGGCCTTGACCTTCTCCAGCAGCTTTCGGAAGATGGGCAGGCGAGTGGCCAGGCGGTTGACGCTCTCGATCTGCTCGGCGGACAGACCCTCGACGTGGGTGGGATTGGCCAGCAGACCCTCGCGGCTGCGCAGGAAAAAGTTGAATTCGGCATCCAAGTTTGACTCTGAGGTGCCCTTCAGATGGATCTTGCACATGAGCAGGGCGAAGGTAAGGCGATCGTTGTGGATCATGCCGCGTGCCACTCTCTCGTAGCACACCTGGAACAGATCCCGGGTCACAATGCCCAGACGCTCCGAATGATCGGTTCTGCCCTCCAGCTTGGGGTTGTTGTACAGCACCGTCGAGAAGATATCGAGGAACATCTTCAGCGAGTACTGGTAGAGGAAGTGCACCTGGTTCAAGCTGTCCATGGTGAAGTAGATGTTGCTGCAGGCCACCGACAACGGCAAATACTGCTGCGACACCGTCTCAATCTCGGCTATGACCTTGTCCGTTTCGTCCACCTTCTGGTTGATGTCGTAGGCCTCCTTCTTGAGCGTCTCCAGTGTGGTGATCACGGAATCGTCATCCAGAATCTTTCCCTTGGCGTCGTTAAGCGCCTGCAGAAGGCTCTTCTCCAACTGGCGCAATCGCAGGCGGAACTCGCCCTGCAACTTCAGCAGATCGGAGCGCTTCTCGTCAATGTCCGGACGCTCGGCCTTCAGCACCTGGTTGAGGCACTGCGACTGGAGAGAGCTGCGCGTGACGGTGAAGTTCACGAATGTTACCCTCGAGCAGATGTCGGGCGGGAATTCAACCGTGGGATCACGCGTGGACAGGAAGATGACGAATGACGGGGACAGATCAATGTCCTGGTCGCCGAGGGTGATGAGCACTCGGCCGCCAGTCCGACGCAGCTCGCGATTGAGCACAGGGTTGAGAATTGGATCGTAGTTCTCCACGTCCTGCACCAGCAAAGGATTACCGAAACGCAGCGCCGACTCCAGGTTCTTGCGGAAGGAGTCGTCCAAGAACGAAGTCTTCGTGATCTTCTTGCCGGCATATTCGTTGAGCAGGAAGGTAGTGGCCTGACCGGAGGGATCGATGATCAGCGGATAGCGGTTGAAGCGCTTCAGCATGATGGCATTCTCCGTGCACAAGTCATCGGTAGGCAGGGCGTTCGCCTGCCAGCGCAGTCGCTCATCCGGATTGGAAAGATACTCCGTGCGAGCAATATCCGCACGATACTGAATGCTGGCCGCCTGTAGATGTTGCGACCAAGTGGTGAACAGGTTCAAGCGATAATGCTGATCGAAGTAGCCGCCGTAGGCGATGAAGGCGGCGGAAAGCAGCACGTCTCCCACAATGGTGGACATCTGGGACTTGAAGGTCTCACTGGTCGACTCCCAGCGCTCCCGCTCAATGTTCAAGCTCTTGAGCAATGCAATCGAACGATCCACCTTGGCCTGAACGTTCTCCAGGTCCGTCTTGATGGCCTGGGCCTGGGAAATGAGCTGAGCGTACTCCTCCTTGTAGGCAGCAATGCTGCGCTCCAGTTGCTCCACCAAATCTTTGGTCTCCTTGGCACTGGCCAAGTTAACGTCGGCCTGCTCTTCCAGGGAACGCAACTCCTCGCGCAGCGGCTCCACTCGCTTCAGCATGTCGGCGTACTCGATCTGGGCAATGGCCCATTTGACCATAGGGCCACAGGCCATACTGGCGCGATTGACCTTCTCGAAGTTGTAGTCTGGATTGCTCAGATACTTTGACTTCATCTTCTCGCGCACATCATCGCTGTATGTTTGTAAATAAAATATTTGTATTAGCAGGTAATTATGATAGTTAATATGTTTTTAATTGAATGAATTAAGCAAGCAAAGCAGTCGGATTACTATGAATCGGCGTTAAATTTGACCAAAACCAAAAGGATTCAAGAACAAAAGTTACAAAAGTTACAGCCAATAACCGAGATTAGTTGGAAATTAGAAAACGTAATTATATATATATTTACAAACCATAAGGCGGCAGCTCTCGCTTAAACAATTCAAAAACATGACTACAAGAGGTAACAGCAACGAAATAAACAACTCAACTGATAAACAACCAATTTCTACGCTCAAAACTATTGCAAAAAACAACATCAACATCAAGGGAACGAGAACGAAGAGGTGTTGTGGGTGTTGGTATAAATTGGTTTCATGCTTACGTTATGTTCTCTGTACCAAAGTTAGATACAATTGAATTTATGAAATTTTCGCGCATGATCACGGCGCGGATCGATTTCCAATCGGTCGCATTCTCGCCCAGCAGCAGGCAGATCGATTCGAGTGCCAATTTGACCACCGACGGCGGATTAGCCATGGTCCTCACCTCAACGAGCTGTTGCTTGCGTATAGACTTGACCGCTGCATGTGTCGTCGGTTAGTTGATCGATTTGGTGTTACATGAAGGATCAGAATTAATATAGATGTTCGTTTGAGCACAACAATCATTATAAGATTAGGCTATGTTTACCATCTAAAGTTATTGACTAAAGACCACCGATATATGTCCTGGATTTAATTCAGGGTTACAACGCGTCGTCTGGTTAAACGTACATATGTATATTCTTTAAAACATCTTTAAATTTTAATTTGTTATAAATTGGTCAGAATCTTAAAACAGAAATTAAAGTAAACTTTGAAATATAAAAATATTATTATACTAAATATCCAACCAATTTATTTGTTTTATAATTATATTTTTAAAGTTGTTTCAATTGATTGAATGGTTTTACCATATCGATATTTTCTGCCCTTGCTGAGTTTAATTATTATAATTATTTTTATGTTTTATTATAATAATTTATAGAATTCCCTGCAGAAGCAAAAAGAATTCGGCAGGCCGAACATATATACAAAAAAATCTATATCTTAACTAATTTCAACCTTGAGTTTCCTGTCTTTAGTTTTACACACACAAAATTTTCACAAGATATAGAGTAAGTTGAGTAGTAAGGGGTTATGGTGGGTTGAGTGTTGCCAGTGCATTGCGTATGCGTTGGTGTTTTTGTTGTACATATGTAGTATATATATAGAGAATTATATATTGTAGTTATGGTGGTACGAATGGATTGATTATATATTCAATGATCGACTGATTAATCCAGTGGGTTTGGGTTTAGACATCGCTTATTTGGGTGAAGTGAGGAGGTGCTAGATGATGATATCGTGATGCTAGAGATAGAGAGTTGCGTACGTGATCTTGTCAGTCTCCAAGTTAACGATCGAGGAGATGAAGCTGTCTTTGACTAGGATGCCCCTAATGGCCTTCCAGTCGGTGGCACTCTCGTTGAGCAGCTCGCATACCGACTCCAGGGCCAGCTTAACCACGGCCGGGGGATTGGCCATGGATCGTACCTCGGCCAGATGTTTCTTTTTGATCGAGCTAACGGCTGTTGGAGTAGGAGGTGGGTGAGTGAGGATGGCGACCGTGAGAAATAGTGTGCGGATTTTCGGTGGAGTCAGAATTAAACACATGGCATTAAGTATAAATTACGTAGGCAATATATCGGCTTCTAAGAGGTTCTCAGATCAAAAATATATATAGGAATACCTTAGTCTTAGATTAACTAGCCTAAGTGCCCGCCCATTCTCAGATTGCTGCCCGAAAAACGTACCTTGTTGTGCCTCGATGACAGCGGGTTCCACCTGCGCCAGGTCCGCCATCACGTACTTGCGTTTCTCCTCGATTTTCACGGTTTGGTCGGCCAGTCGAATCTGTATCTCCTGCGATTGGATCTTCTTCTTTTCGGCCTCCTGCTGATCCTGGAACATCTGCTTGAGCTTGGCGTTGGCAGCCTCGTTCTTGGCCTGCAACTCCTGCTTCTTCACCGCCAGCGACTTCTGCATCTCCTCCACCTGTTCCACGGTCTCGGCGATCTTATTAAGACCGACATTGAGATGGAGCTGCTGCTCCTCCAGATCGCTGCGCTTCTCATTGTACAGCTTGACAAAGTGATGGATAAAGTCCAGGTAGTGACGTGGAGTTACCGCCATGGTGCGTCCACCGCGCTTGGCCAGCCGAGCGTTGGCCTGATGCAGCGTCTGATGCACATACACACAGGAATTGATAACGGCGTCGCGATGGGTGGGATTGGCCGGAACCAGGGGGCAAACGGAGGGGAAGAAGTCCGGCGCATGCCAGTTTGGCTTCTCCAGATCCACACGCGTTGTGAATTCCTTGCCCACCTGGAACAGGGCAGAGTCTGACCAGTCACCGAACCAGTTCAGCACACAGCGATTGAACAGGGCCGGGGAAGTGGCGGCACGATCCTTGAGTCCGTCCGTAGAGGGATTCATGGTGAAGACGACGTGCAGATTGCGCATCACTTGCTGGGTGAACCACTTGTACAGCTCGTCACTGGAGTCTAGCATGAGGCCCTCGCGCTGCGCGCCCTCCTTGCACTGAGTCATCAGCGTGGTGTACTCGTCTCCCTCGAACAAGCCGGGCACTTCGCCGTTGGCCAGCAGCGTGTTCATGCGCTCCAAGAAGCCCGAATCCAGTACATTAGATTCGTCCAGAATGAAGGCGATTTTCTCGTCCTTGCAGCCGGAGCGACGCAGAACGCAACGCAGATCTTCGTCAAAGTCCTCGCTGGTGTACTTGTTGTGGACCTTAATCTGGAAAATGGACAGGCCATTCATCCAGGCCACAAAACGGGAGAGCGTCGTCTTGCCCGCTCCAGAAACTCCAATGAGCAGCAGGTGACCCTGCGGCTGGCGGAAGATACGATCGATGCGGAGCACGTGGTCAAGAACTTCGTCGAATAGCACAAGTGGCACGTCCAGCTCCTCTTCGTAGAAGACCTTGAGCCGGGCGCGTACGTAATCGCGCAGTTCCTCGCGATTTACAGGCATATAGTCCTTGCTAAGCCAATTGCTGTAAAGAATAGGCCGCTGCAGGGCCTCCTCCTGGTTGATACCCGGGAAGTGCTTATGTCCAACAATATCAATGTTCTCGTTGGTCCACCGGCGCTCAGAGTCGTCTACCAATCGATCCTGGAATAAGCGCAGAGCCTCGTGAGCCCAGAGACGCACCAGACCCTCGACAGGAAGCGAATCCAATGGCCGGATGGCCTCACAAATACCGCGCACCCATCGGGTCATCTCACGGGGCGAATACACATAATGCGGCTGCATGTCCTGCGTAAAGCGATCCTGAGAGGCCAGGTAGAACTCGACCATGGCATTGGTCAGGGGCTCGGCGTAGCCACGCAGGGCGGGCATCAAACGCAGCATGGCCCGTGAGAAGGTGCCGTAAATCTGCTTCAGCGACGTCTCGCCAGGATAGTCGACGTAGATAATGGGCACATGTCGCAAGAACCGATGCGAAAGTGGCTTGCGACCGGGATCTGTGGGCGGATTACAAGCGCCCACGAACTGAATGCGCTCCAGCGAGACCCACGCCTGATCGCTGGCCCTGTAGAAGCCCTTGTGCTCCACCAGCTGACGGAGGAACGAGATGACGCGCTGTGTGCCGTAGCTGTCCATGTCCGGCAGATTGATCTCGTCGCAGAACAGCACCAGCCACTTACCAATCTGAACGGGCGAGAGAACGACTCCGTTCGGCGTCTTGCGATATTCGCAGTAATGATCGAAGGTCTTCAGCAGGAGCTCGGGTGTGGTCGCCGACGAGAAATTCAGGCCCACCACCTCCATATCAGGGAGGGCACGAAGGGCCGAGAACAGAGTCATGGTCTTGCCAGAGCCGGGCGGACCGCAGAGCACTGAGAGTGGGAGGGAATTCCATAAGTTATTACCTCGCAAAAAAATTTGAAATTTAACTCACCTAATGGCTTGTGCTCAGCCAACCAGGTATACAACAGCGACTCGTGGCGCACTGTGTCCAGCGTGGGCACCACAATATCCGGTGAGGCCACCTTGTGCGTCTCCACCTCGATGACGGGGACCTTGTTGCTCCAGGGCACCCAATCGCCACTCATGTTGACCTCAAAATCGATGATCGGGGCTCCGGCGGCTCCTGGCAGCGGAACAGTGGTCACGCTGCGTACAAAATCGCCCAGATCAGTGCGCACCTTCAGCTTGGCATCACCGGCGAAAGACCAAAGCACGGAGTAGACCAAGGCCTTCGGAATATAGTGCTCCAACTGATCAGAGGAGCAGGGGAAGTCAGGATGCTGGGCATTAAAGTTAAGCACGTTTCGTGCTGACTGATTCAGCATGGAAAAGAGCGAGCTGAGGGCCCGCAGACGAGTGAAGTCCATAATGTGCTCCTGGTCCATGGCATACTCAAGGGTGCGCACCACGATTCCGTCGGCAGAGAAGAAGGGCTGCAATAGCAGAGCAATATCCCGCTGCACCTGAAGCGAGGGCGATACCTCCTCCTCTTTGTCCTTGGCTGGCTTGATCACGCCGACAAAGTCCTCGTCGCCGTCTTCTAGGGGAATGCTGCGCAGCCGCGACAAATAGTTCTCGAATATCATCTCCGTGGAGAGCACATCCTCCGAGAACCACACCATACCGCAACGTGAGACTGTGGCCAAAGTGGCGAACTTCAGGTCCTGCACTTCGAACATTACTCGAACATTGGGGGGCAGCGAGAGACGCTCTCCGTTGGGCAGAGTCAACAGCTTGTTGTCGTCCAGCACGGAGTTCAAGTTTTCCACCCATTCGGGGTCCACATCGCCGTCAAAGATGATCCATTGCCGCTTATTGATCTCGCCACGCACATTGTCGATAATCTTGCGCAAAATGTGCGTGAACAGACCGTCGGTCCACTCGCGCGTATTCGGATCCAGGACACCGTACAGAGCCTCCTTGGAAATGGCCTTCGGATCGATGACATGGGCCACTCCCTCAACGCCCTCGAAGCGTTCCAACGCCTTCAGCAAGGTTCTCCAGGCAGTGGACTTGCCAGAGCCCGAAGGGCCCACCATCATGAGTCCGTGGTTCAGATTGGAGATCTGGTACAGTTGCAGCACCTAGGAGAGCACGAAAATGATTAGCATGGCAATAGATAATCCCTTCGTACGTGTATTAGTTACTTTGTCCACCCAGGTGGAGCCGAGTCCCTGTCGGTTAGTAAGCATGTGTGAAGCGAATGGTTATATGAAGTGGATTACAAGTGAATTTCACATCATGCCCGATTGGATTTTTCGATTTAATCGGATGGCAAGAAATCAAAAAGAGCGGAAAGTCTTTTTAAATGATTTTAAGTTAATTTAATTAATTAATTAGAATGCAAAGCTTTATAGAAAATTGGCAAATTTGATATTTTAATTTAAATTTTGGGAACTTTCCACCCTCTTCAAATTCTCATCCAATAAATCGATCTTTAGGGTAATTGAATTCAAACCCCCCTGCTTACCTTCTCCATCCAGGCAGCGCCCTGCTCGTCACCCTCGCCGCAAACCAGGTAGTCTTCTTGGCACACCTTCCGGATCTCCTCTTTCAGGCCCTTCATTTCGGCCCGTGTATATCCCACATTGGGGAAGACATCGCTCAGCAGTGAGAAGAGCAGCGGTATGTCCTCGGCCACCAGTTTGGGCACCATGGTCTCGCACACCGACTGAATCAGAATCTCCTGTTCGGGCAGATTCTCGGCAACGGAAGCCTCGTCGATGTTCTCGTCGCCGCGTTGGCGCATCTGCTCCTTGATCTTCATGATTCGGTCTCGCTTCACGTTTCCGGCCGAGATCAGCACGGATTTCAAGGCACGCAATCCAAAATCGTAGTGGCTCTGATTGGAGAGCTGCTCATCGCAAAGCTTGAAGAAGGGAACTATCTTGCAGGCCAACTTCTCTGCAGAGCGGAATCCCTGCGAGAACAGCATCACCTCGGCGATCAGCTGGCGATCCGGTGTGGTCATGGCCAGCGAACGGAAGAGCTTCTTCAAATTATCCGGCAGATTCGAGCGACCAGCGTAGCCCGGATTCATGGTAATGAAAATGGCCATATCGGGGGATACGCGCACTTGCTTGCCAACCAGCTCCACTGTAATGCTCTCCTTGTTGCTGTCCATCTCATATTTCAGGGCCTCCTGGATGGTCTGGATTTGCTGCGAGCAGGCGGAGAGCATGCGCTCCTCCAAACGATTGAACTCGTCGAAGCAACCCCAGGCGCCCACTTGGCACAGACCGACAAAGATGCGGCCCATGGCTTGGAAATCAAAGGTTTCGTCGCAATTAAAGACCAATACGAAGCGACCCAGCTGGTTGCCCAGCGCCTTTACCGATTCCGTCTTTCCCGTTCCGGCAGGTCCGAAGGGCGACCCGCCAAGGCGCGACTCCAGCGCCTGTGTCATGGTCAGATAGCAGCGATCGGTCAGCGGGGTCTGCACCAGTCTATCCTGCACGCCCAGATACTCGAAGCCGTAGAAGAAGCGAGCGTTGGCCATGTGGATGGTCAGCTGCTGCAAGACCTCCGTCTGGCGAGGATCGAAGTAGAAGCGCATCTCGCACAGCCACTGGAACGACTTGGGAGAAGTCACGCCATTGGTAATGAGCCGTCGAGTCACCGTTCGCTTGTGCACAAACTCGTTGATCAGATGCTCCAGCTTGCGACGGCGCAACGGAGGCTGCTCCTGCAGCACCGAATCGGCCAGCACGTTTAGAGTGCTCTCAACGTTGCCCAGGACACGCTGCATCGGCTTGGCGTTGTTGTTCTCCGAGGCCTGTTGAAGGGCTGCCTCCACGTCCTCGGACCAGAGGATTTGGGCAGCCAAAACCACGATCTGAGCCTGGTATTTGTCGCACCACTCCATATATGCCTGAGGATCGATTTTTCCATCCCGGAACTGCTTGATATCCTGCACAGCTTGAGCCAGCAGCGAGGCCAGGGTGAAGCGCATCTGCTTCTCCACAAGCGACAGCCACTCGTTGATCTTGGGATGGTCGACAGTGGACACCGGGTTGATGAAGTGCACCTCCTCTCCCTCGCGCGACGATATGCCCAGAATGACATTGTTCTCCTCGTTGAGCAGTATGGCGGCCACACCGGCAAACATTTTCTTGAAGTGCTTCTGCAGACGGGCAATGTTCTTGCTGTTGCCAATGATCTCTAGCAGATCCTCATCGCCCACGAAGTAGAAGCGCGGGAATGAGGTACGCTCTCGCTCCAGATACTCGCCCAGTGCCTTCTGGATTTTGCCCAGCAGATCCGCCAGGCGTTCCAGGGATCGTTGAACAGCGGGAATGTTCAGGACATCCATAACCTTGGGCGACTTGGTCACCTTCTTCATGAGACCGAGGAATTCGGAGCTAATGCTCTGGAATCGCGATGTCTCCACCGGCAGGAGTGTCTTGATGTCAGCGCTGCCCGAGAAGATGCCCTCCAAGTAAACCCAACGTCTCTGCACATCGATCCATACGTCGAAGAGGGCGTTGATTCTGTTCAGCTTCTCCTCCCAGGTGAGCGCCTCCTCCTCGAAGACCTTGTAGTACGGCGACAGTTTCATGGCGGCCACCGAGTTGATGTGTTCCTTGACCTTGTTGAAAAGATCGTCCCAGCCGCGGATGATGCGGCACTTGTTCTGGTAGTTGATCAAATCCAGCTCATAGTTCTGCCACGATTCGCGCACCTGCTTAAGGAATTCCTCCAGCGCCATTTCGCCCTGGGCCACCAGAATGATATCCTTAACGACGCCCTCGTTCTTTTGTAGATTCACATCCCAAACTTGTCCCAAAGTCAGGTCCGAGATGACCCAGTTGACGCGGAGCTGCTTGGTCAACTGTTTCCAGTGGCGCTCCTTCAAGGCATCCGACTTGAGCTCCACGATCAGCATGTTGACCTTGATGTAGCTCTGGATCAGCTTCTTCACATACTCATACGACTCGTACATGCGAAGGCGGGCGGGCAGCTCCTTCAGCTGCGCCATCATGGCCTCCAGTTGCTGGCGCAGCTTGCGCGGCTGCACCGACAGCCAGGGCTTCTCGCGTGTCTCGTCGATCTGGGTCCACACCTTAGACAGCTCGCCCCAGACGCCGCGCAGATCCTGCAGCTCCTCAAGGGCCACGTTCATGCGCTCGGCACTGTTGTTGGGCACCGCCGATTCCTGCAGTTCCAGGGCCTCCTTTGCCTTGGCCACATTGTCGCGCTCCTCCTTCAGGCGAGAGTACTTGCTCTCAAAGATTTGCAGCTGCTGCAGGGCATCGTCGGGCCGAATCTTGCCGCCAGTGGGCTTAGTCTTCTCCCAATCGTTGAGGAAGTCAACGGTACGCGTCTCAACGGCCTTGTCCTCGGCCACAATCTTAGCTTGCAGGCTTGCCACTTGAGTCTGGATAGCCGTATCCTTGCGCTTGATTATCTCGTTAAAGGCTGACCACTCGCCCTCAATATTGTCCACATGCAGCCAGTTGTTGGGGAACTGGAAGCGCTGGCGCTCTAGAATGCGCTGAGCTTCCCTAAACACCTCCACCTGTTTGTCCCAGGCGATCATGTCCTTCTTCAGCGACTGGACATAGGTGATGAAGCTCACGGCATCCGAAGTGCTGGCCGCCTCGATGCTCTGCATCTCCAAATCTGTACGCGACTTGGACACCTTGCCGTGGAAGCTTGTCATCTCGGTGCCCAGCAAAGTGCCGAACTTGCCGAGAGCCTCCTTGTGCCAGGAGTCGTACTTCAGCGTCACCTTAGCCTGCACCTTGGCGTAATCAATAATGATGGGTCCATAGGCGCGTCTGGTGTCCGACGTGTCGAAGGTTGTGCGCGACTGCTTAATGTCGTTCAGGCACTTGATCCAAAGGTTCACATCCTCGCCCAGGCGGCCATACAGAGTATCCGCCTGCAGGTCCCACAGGCTCTGGTAGCGCAGCCACTCATCAACATAGTTGCGCACTTCACCCACCTTATGCTCGATGGCGCCGTATGCGTTCTCAAGGATCTTTCCCTCGGGCAGCTTGGTCAGAAGGTTGCGATATGTCTGCGAGACGGGCTTCTCCAAGCCCACCTGGTAGCGGGTGCTCTGCAGGCGAACCTGCGAGGTGACAATTGCCTGCCAGGCGAAGAACTGCTGCATGATTTGGAAACGGGCCTCCTCGATGGAGGGATACAGATACATTTGCTGGTTGGTGATGCGAATCTCGTGCACGGCATTCTGGATCTGCGGCTCGCCGCCCAGCTTGTGTGTGGGCTGGGCCGGAGCATCAGTATCCATGGAAGTGTCCACCTCCTTCTTGTTGCCAGTCAGAGCCTCCGTCCAAGCCTGGATGCCGGCCTGCAGGCGCAGGGCCAGCTTCTTCTCCACCTCCTCGTCCAAACGGGTGACCCACACACTCAGGTTGGAGTACTGACGCAGCGAGAGATCGTCCACGGCGTGCTGGATCTTCGACAGAATCTCCACAAAAGTGGCCGCACTATACGGACAGGTTTCCAGCGAACGAACATCCACATCCAGTTGCTCCTCCACAACCAACAAGTCGTCAACCTAGCGGGGATGGGGCAGTAGAAATTAGGAAATATACGATTTTTAAGCAAAATTAAGCGAACTTACCTTCTCCTGGAACTGCGTCACGCATTCAGACAGGCGCAAAACATACGGGTCCAGTTTGTAGGACTCCCAGATCAGACCAATACCCTCGGAGACCAGGTTGAGGACATCCTTACGCAGTCCTGCCACAAGGGGCACAATGCTGGCGCGATCCTCGATCTAAATCAGAGAAATTCCATTAGCGTGAGGCTTCACAGGGGTGGAACTAAATGACTTTTTATTGGCATGCAGGAGTTTAACGAAAACTAAACTAGGAAACTAAATAAAGGTTGCAGATATAGAAGGTTTTAACGGTATAAATAACAACTTTTTGAGGGACATAAACGACACTACCTTGAATACAGAATTTTGTGCTAGACTCCTATTATTAAGCTGCATGAAAGAAAGGTTGTTGGTTGTTTCGGTTGGTTTAGTTCAAGAGCGGATATCTAAAACTAAGGTGACCATTTATGGGTACAGAGTGTTCGGGTTAAAAGTGTTCAAAGTGTGCGGTGGTATGATCAAAATTCAAGCTGCACGCCAAGGACAAAGCGATGCAAGAGAATAGAGCGTGTGATGCTTTAGTGGCATCTTGGGAGTGACAAGTGTGTGTATTTGTGGTTTGTAAAGGCTGGGCAAAAGTGATGAATGGAAAATGTATAAGCAAAGACCTTATAGTAACAAAACGCATAACGGCTGTGTAGCCGTTAAATTGCCATATGCAAGTATTTTTTTGCAAAGTTGTTCTTGTTATTATAAAATCTTTGGAATACGGCTAATCTCAGACGAATCCTCATAATTTCTTCAACTTATTTCAAATATTTTATTACTTCTGGAACTTGTGAATATTTTTGGCTTTGAATATGTACTCCAGTTATCTAGCAATATCGCATTTTTTCCCCCGAATTCGTCTGAATGCAGCCTTCAATAAAATAAGCTCACCTTCTCCAAGGTGCGTTCATAGGTACGAACGCTTTCAATCAGGGATATAGCATACGGATAAATCTGGTTGGCCTGGTGCGCCTTATTCACAATGGTGAGTGGAACTCTGCGGGAAAATAAATCACGTACAGTACTTTACCAAAAACAGAGTTACTTAATTCATACCTGAATCCCAGATTCTTAATATTGCGCACCTCCTTGGCCAGGGTAATAATCTCCGGCAGGAAATTGACCCGCAGACGCAAGACATTTCCGCGTCCGGTACGCGAACGAGTCGACTCGATGGTAAAGATGCGGCCAGTGCTGCCAAAGTTGCGCTCCTGCACCTTGCGAGCCCACTCGTGAAACACATCCGAGATGGAGAGCTTGGCCCGGAAGCTATCACCGTCGGCCTTTAGCTTTTGACCCTCGATATGCGTCTCCCAGCCCTTGCCGAGCACATCCTCAACGCGCTTCAAGTACATCGTCAGCTGGTTATCGATCTGGCGTGCCCAGATAATGGACCCGGCCACTGGGGGCAGATCTCGCACCGAAGACAGGCGACAGCTCTTGCTCTGCGGATACTGCACCTTGAACTTCTCGTGCAGAGCCTCGATGTCATCCTTGACGCGCTGAATGAGCTGCGTCTGGTACTCCCGAATGGCGCCACGAATGTGCGGACGCACGAAGAGCGCATTGAAGCGCGAGAAGATGCGGAACATCTCGTTGGCGTTCTTGGCCGTTCCCAGTTGGTCACGCAGATGAGCCGTGATGCGGGTCTCCACGCGATCTGTAGGTGAGAGTTTAGGGACCCAACGAATTGGTTGCAATTTTAATATTTACCAATCTTCTCTTCGTAGCGCTTGACAGCGGCTTCCCAGGCCTCGGATCCCTCCTTGGTAATGTCCAAACAGTCCACTTCCTTGACATTTTCATAGGCCAAGTTGACCTCCTCGATGGCATTAGCATCGGCAGCATCGAGGCTGTACGGCTGCTTGGTCTCAGCAGCGCTGCCGTCATCGCCAACGACCGGCTTGTTGGGTCGCAGAACGCGCAGTATGACTGTGCGCAGCTGCTCGTGCTGGCGACGGAACTTACGCATATGCTCCATGCGCGTCTGCAGCTTCTTGTGCGCCGGGGAGACGCGCCACACCATTTTCAGGTGTTCGTCGCGCTTCTTCTTCACGATATCGCGCAACAAACCCTGCAGCTTATCGTACTCATCATCCCAGCAGCTAAAGATCTCGAAGCACTGGTTCATCACGCGCTCAAACTCGTCGAAGGGGATGTGCATCAGACGACGGGTGCCCAGCACCTTAAGCAACTGCTGCGACAGATCCCTCGAAATGGCCTCGATAAGCTTGAGGCACCGCTGGATAGGGTACTTGGTGTTGCGTACCTTGCGCAGATGCGAGAAGATCTGCTGGACGGCCGGCCGGATCTTCTCTAGCTCAGTGGCCGACAAAAGATCGTTAATAGGGAAATCCTTCATCAAAGGATTGTAATCGGCCACTGTGGCCAGAGCCTGCTTTAGGCCAGTATCCGTATCGAAGGAAACTGTGGCGTGGAAGCGCTTGCCATGCTTTAGGATGTCCAGAGTAAGAGCCACCTCCGGCGACTCGCGCTTCTCCTGTATACGATACAGGGCACGCTCCAGATTCAGCCAGAAGGAGATTTCCTAAACGGAGAAAAGATCGAATTAATATTAAATTAGATTTCCCTTTCATTTCCTTTTTTCTTTTACCTGTAAGGCTGTTCCCGAACCCGGATCACGGTTTAGCTTCGTGACCTTCTTGATTTCGGTAATCCAACGATTAACGCCGGTCTGCAGTTGATTTAAGAACGAGGAATCCTCCACCTTGTCCCCAAAGTCGGCAACCTTGGCCTTGCGGCCGTCATCCGAGCACTTCCGAATCACAGTATTGACAGTTTGATGTGCCGTCAGAGTGATCTCCGGTATGTCGATGTTCTGCTGCAGGTGCAGCAGTCCCATCTCCAGCTCGGCCAGCTTTTTCTCCACGGAGGGAGCCATCTTGTCGCCATCGCGATCAGCGCGTCCCGATTCCTTGACGTACGACTTGAAGTAGGGCGCCAGAGACTTGCTGATAAACGCATGCAGCGTTTCGTACGGCGATCCGTCCGAGAAGTTAATCAGCCGCAGCTGTGAGTGGATCGACTTGTCCGCCTCCACGACTAGGCCCCGCTTGATGCATGCCAGCGAGGCCATTCGGCTGTTGGTGAAGTGGACATCGTTGCTGATCTGGTAG
Organism: Drosophila birchii; assembly: GCA_035046345.1. Classification (NCBI taxonomy): domain Eukaryota; kingdom Metazoa; phylum Arthropoda; class Insecta; order Diptera; family Drosophilidae; genus Drosophila; species Drosophila birchii. The sequence goes on along the minus strand of JAWNOA010000048.1, from coordinate 20,155,809 downwards.
GTTACCTGCTCCTTCTCCTCCTCACCCTCAGTCGGCTGCTCGCCATCCTCTGTTGGGGAAAAAAAATATTTAGGTATTAATATGTATTTGCTAATCACTTTTCCACTGCTTTACTTTTCATAGAATAGCTATGTTTATATTCAAGCTTTCAGTTCTAAATATTAACGCTTGACTGACCCACTCACCCACATTTAACACGGCCCATTTGGCATTGGTGCTCAATGGCACTGGCACTACACTGACATCATTTCATTATCAAGGCTTCGACCTCCGGAAATTCAGCGGCCAAGGAAAAAACCTTCGAAATTCGTGCGCTCAAGGCTGGACCTTGGCGCTGTCATTGCTCCCACATATGTGGCCCTGCCGCCAATGCCACGAATACTCCCATTGCCATTGCCACGGCCAGTGCCATTACCTTGCCTTCGGCCAATGTCAATGTCGGCCCCAAAGTCGCGAGCGAGTCAACGAACAGCCGACGAATCAGCAGCAGCCTCCAAGGTCGCTTCCGTAAACAAACTTGTTGTTGTGCCGGCAAACATTTGTCAGCTGATTCGCTCTTTGTTTGTAAACAAACGGAAGCCGGAAAATGGCAACACAAAACAGCTGTTGCAGTTATCGTTTCGGCTGAAGTTATCGCTTTATAGAAATCGGAGTGAGTCAGATGCGCTGACGTCATGCGCAGAAACTTGTTTTTATACCCTTCTTATAAACATTATGAATTTTCTTAATATATTGGTGCAGATATGTGAAAAATATTTGTTTTATATAGAATGTATATTAGTCTAGTATACATTAAAAGCTTTTCTGATAAAACATATAAAATAAATAAACTGTGCCGACTATTTTAGATTAACTCTGATTGCTAATTATCATAAAAATCAACAACTTATTATATAGTTATGACAATCGTTAAAATTTTAACAATTGACATTTATTTTAGCTAATAAATGCTATGGGTTTTGCCATAATTTTATTATTCCTACTGCATACTTAGCAATCGTAAGGTATTCAACAGTCGATATGCACAACCAAATACGTTCCTATTGGAATTCAACAAAACCATCTGGCGAATTGATTTTTAACAAACTCGTTACGAATTCAGAAAGCATTCTTCAGAATGATTCATTTAACGCCATGAAACTAACATTGCGAGCTCTTTAAATCAGGAATATGTTAAAGGCTTTCAAGAAATTTTATCTTGCCAAAGAGACGCCATTTTGGTTAGGTACACTTTTTCGCCCTCAAGTTTGCCAGCAAGGCACAAGATGTGATTTTTCTAGTCCTTTACCTTTAATGCAGTTTCGCTGGACGTAGAGCGCCTGCACCTGCGGATCCGAGAGGAACTTCCGTATGGTCTCCTGGTTGACGGGGTCATCCAGAGCGGTGTTTAGAGAAGCAGAAACCACATCCTCCTCTGGCAGCAAAATGGTCACCGTCTTGCGAAGATAATTGGCAAATGCATCGTAATTGGCTATAGACACATTTACGCCCGGATCCACCGAAGTGTCGGCGTTCTCCAGGGAATCACCCATGTCCTTCAATGGTTTTTAGTCGATTTCACTTGGTTAAACGTGTGCAATTTGATTTTTTCACACTGCCTCGCCCGTGAAAATTACGTGTAAACTTTTTTTTGCTAACTGCTGCAAAGATGTTGCCACCTGGACGAAAATCTGCTTCGAAATACGAAGAGTTGCAACGCGCGACGCATCGGATATGCAGCCCTGGTCTGGGGGCTGTGCCAGTAAGTTAGGAACGCTTCCCGCCAAAAATATCTGAAACAAAAATATGACTAGTGGGCGAAGTGGCAGTTCTGGCAGAGAAAACAGCTGTTCGGCAGTTGGATTTTATGAATTTGTTATTTAATAGCCGTGAAAGGAAATGTGCAATTTAATCAATTAAAAGCACCAGAATGCAGACTCTTAAATGTACTCGGTCCTTGAGGGGATTGTATTTAAGCAATTGGCGCCGTCTGCTTACCCAAAGCTGCACGGGTACAGGGGTAAGCGCGATAATTCGAAGCCTACATAAAATTAAACTCATTTAATTTGCAGAATATAGAGCTAACTAACGATGTAAAACACCGGATTGAGGGACACTGGCGGGATCAGCTCAGCGGTGGCCAGTTCAACCCCAAGAAGGCCGAAGACAAGTACTACCTCCTATCTATGTTCCCGTATCCCTCGGGTAATCTCCACATGGGCCATGTACGCGTCTATACAATCGCCGATTCTGTGGCCAGATTTCAACGGATGTGTGGCAAGAACGTGTTCCAGCCTATGGGCTGGGATTCCTTCGGGCTGCCCGCAGAAAATGCCGCCAATCAGCGTGGTGTAGAACCCGCATCTTGGACGGAACAGAACATTGCCCAGATGAAGGATCAGCTAAAGCGGCTGGGTTGCTCCTTCGACTGGAACCACGAGCTGTCCACCTGCAGTCCGCAGTACTACAAATGGACGCAGCACCTGTTTCTCATGCTGCACCGCCACGGGTTGGCATATCAGAACGAGGCACTCGTTAACTGGGATCCTGTGGACAAGACTGTACTCGCCGACGAGCAGGTGGACGCCAACGGATGCTCTTGGCGCTCGGGTGCCAAAGTGGAGAAAAAGCTGCTCCGTCAGTGGTTCATACGGACGAGTGCCTACGCTAAGCAGCTTCTAGATGGCCTGGAAGATCCCACACTACGCGACTGGCGGGACATAATCAATTTACAGCGGCACTGGATTGGAGAGTGCGACGGCCACGCTTTCACCCTGCTCACCTCCGCCTCCGGACTGCTGCGAGTGTGGACCGCCCATCCAGAGCATCTGAAGGATCCCTACGCATTCCTTGTGCTCCGAAGCAAGCATCATCTGTCGCAGCTCAAGGACGCGAGTAGCCTCAGTGTGGAAAACCCTTTTGCGGGCACAACAATGCCAGTGGTCTTTGGCGATGAAGTGAATTTTCCGGCAAAGTGTGATGTTTACCTGGCGGCGCCCAGTTTTCGCGCCGAGGATAAGGAGCTGTGGGAGTCGTACGGACTGGCATTCAGCAGCAACGGGGATGCCACCCTTAATCCGGGAAATTGGGAGCTGCTGAGAAAGGAGGTGCTTCAGGCCGCCTCGCGGCTCAATGTGGGCGGCTATCGGGTGTCCTCGAAACTGCAGGATTGGCTGATCTCGCGACAACGCTACTGGGGCACTCCTATTCCCATTATCCACTGCAGCAAATGCGGAGCAGTGCCGGTGCCCGAGGAGCAGCTGCCGGTAACGCTCCCGCCTAAGGATTCGCCGAAGGAAGCCTTCCTCTGCGAGTGCCCCAAATGCGGTGAAAAAGGCGCGAGACGAGAGACAGACACCATGGACACATTCGTCGACAGCTCCTGGTACTACCTACGCTACTTGGACGCCCAGAACTCCGAGCGTATCTTCGATCCCCAACTAGCCAACAGGTTTATGCCCGTGGACCTGTACATCGGGGGCAAGGAGCACGCCGTGTTGCATTTGTACTATGCCCGCTTCATGAACCACTTTCTGCACAACTGCGGCTTGTCACCCACCAGCGAACCCTTTTCGCGTCTGCTTGTCCAAGGCATGGTCATGGGTCGCTCCTTCCGAGTAAAGGGCAGCGGGCGCTATGTGCCCGAATCAGAGGTTGAGATTGTGAACGCCAAGAAGAACCAGGCGGTGCTCAAAGAGAACAAAGAGCCCGTGGTCATGGGCTGGGAGAAGATGTCCAAATCTAAGCTGAACGGAGTGGAGCCCAGCGATATGTTTAACGAATACGGAACGGATACCACACGACTGATAATCCTGGCCGATGTGGCACCCACCTCTCACCGCAATTGGTCCAGTGCCAGTAAGTTTCTTAAAAATAATTAATAACAAAATCTACATATGCCTTATCTCATAGCTTTTCCTGGCATTCTGAACTGGCAGAAGCGCCTGTGGCTGACCCTGCAGGACTTCCAGGCAGCTCGTGAGGATACCTCCGTACCGGAGGTTGATGCCAACAGCGATGAATTCCTAGCCGATGATGCCAAACTGTTTGATGCCCGTAACTTCTACGTAAAAGGAGCCACCTTCAACTACCGCCATGCACATCAGCTCAGCGTGGCTATATCCAAGATGCAGGGACTGACCAATTCTCTTAGGGTAAGGTTTAAACTATGACGTCTTTCTTGATCCCTGTTGACCAACTCTCCATTTTAGCGCACACCAAAGCACGTTCTGCGGCACGGCAAGCAATTCGAGCGAGCTTTCGCCGCACAGATCATAATGCTCGCACCGATGGCTCCCCATTTCGCCTCCGAGCTGTGGTCAAAGTTTGTGGCCATACCGGGCCGATTGAATCCCGCCAGCGAGGAGCTGCAATGGAGCGAGGATGTGCTGGCCCAGCGGTGGCCAGACATCGACGCCGCTTACAATTTAGATCTAAGCATCAAGGTGAACGGATTTGAGAACTGTGTAATCAAAGTGCAGCGCACGTTGCTCGACAAGGTGACGCATAGCGATGCCTTGGACATTGCTTTTAATACGGAATCGGTGACATCTTACCTCATCGACAAGAAAATAAGGACCACAAACTTTGTGCTTTATCCGGGTATCGAAGCAATCCTTAACATCTACGTGGACAAGGCACAGAAAACGCAGAAGCCGGCCACCACCGGCGACGATGCGGAGGCACTGCCTCGGGCGTAGGATTAAGTAAGTTGGAGTGCTTTGATTTTTGGAATTAGTTGATTATTTGCGAACTTTAAGCTGAACCTTGTCTAAGAAACACGAACTGACAAAAACTATAAGAAATTTTCGTAAGGTTTAATACCTAAAGTTCCTGAAATAGGTTAAAGATTTCGTATTTTTTTTAAACATTTTTTACTGAATTGGTTCCTTTGCCTTTTGAAAAGTTTAAAATCTAAACTTTAATTGTTTCCAAAACAAGAACAGCTTGAGATTCGCTAATTTCCTTTCCATTTAGAATTCTAGTTATTAAACGAAATGGATTGTGGGTTAAACCCGCCCGAATGCATTTCCAGTGTAGGCCATTCTAGTTTGGTACTCACTTTAATCATGTTTAATGTTAAATATTTATAAAAATTGGACTAGTCGTAAGCAGCTGCTTTACAGGATTGGTCGCGTGGACACATGTAAATGCCTAGGATCATAGGAATATATATATATAATGATTTGCTCTATATCAGTGCGTTTCTATCTAAAAGCCAGAATATGACTAATAACTTCTCGCGGAACGTCTCCTCACTTCATCAGCTCGCACATGAGGTTACGCAGGTATACATCCAGCTGGGCGTAATCCAGGAGTGTATTCCGCACAATGTCAAGGAGCATGCTTGGCCAGAGCGTCTCCAATTTGTGCAGCTTCTCCACAGCGTTGCATGTGTTCTCCAGCAGCAGGGCAAAGTGCTGACGACCCCGATCCCGGGCACTGGGCGCCATGGCAGTGGTTCCCGCTTCTGTGGCAGGATTCAGGGACATAGAGGAGGAGGTTGTCGCCCCAGATACTGCTCCGCCGGCGTTCTTCTTCCACTGAAGGGCCTCCTTGCCCACCACCAGACGCAGGGATTTGTTGTCCGGCCGGAGGAGCCACTCCTTTGGCGACAGCTTACTGGCCGTGCAGGTCTCATCCAGACGCAAACGAGCCAACAATGGCTGCAGCATCACCTCCGGCATGGACCACAGCACCAGATCGGAGAGACCCACATACATGGCATTGGAAGCCTCCACTTCGGCCTCGGTGACCTCCTGGCCGTTCAGATGCTTTAGACCCCAGTGTGAAAGCCTGTAGATAGCGTACGCTCGCCAGGACTCCTTCTGGGTGATGCCATTGCCCTCGGCATCGATCAGGAGGCTGCTCAGCCCCTGCAGCTCGGCCAGTCCATTCAGCTGTCCCAAGCAGGAGATGTTCGTTTCGCGGAAGACGAAGTGCTCGGCATGTGGAAACCGCACCTTGATCCTCCCCAGCACACAGACGATGCTATTGAAGTTGATGTAGCTGAAGTTCAGGGTGTGCACATCGTTGGCCTTGGCCGGATTCCACTGCTTGTCGATGAAGCGAAGGGCTCCCTGGCCATAGATGTTCAAGTACCTTCCACAAATCTCGATCAGGTAATCGCCGCCTTGCTCTCTCTCCCGTTCAGCGGCGCTGGGCTTCGACACCGTGATGGCGGCTGTGGGCGTGGATGCCGCTCCTCCAGCTCCTGATGCCGCTGCCCCTGCTCCCGCTGTTCCGGCACCCGTACCGGCTCCCGCAGATGACTGATTGGAAGAAGCACTCGTAGACGCCTTGGTTTGTGTGGCCACCAAAGCTAGGCCATTGTTTGCGGCCTTACCGCGACCTGTGCTATTGGAGCTACTGCTGTTGCTGGTGCTGCTGCTCACGGTCTGAGCCCGCACCAAGCTACCAGCCATATAGCGCCTGGAGTTTGCGCCTCCTCTTTGGTTAATCTGCAATCCCAGCTGGGTGATGGGCGCATGTCTGGATCGCTGCTTGCTGCTGGCCGGGCGACTATTGCTGGATGTTGCTGTGGTGGGAACTGGCAGGGTATTATTCACTACGACTGGTGGCGGAGTGGGCGCAGCGCCGGGCACTGGAGTTCCAGGAGCAGCCGGTGGCGTCAAGGTTAAGGCAGGCGGCGAAGGAGAAGAAGCTACCACAGGCGGAGGTGTCGCCTTTGCGACTTCTGGCGATGTAGCAGACGCCGGAGGAGGAGCTGGACCGGGTGACTGACTTTTCTCTACCACACCCAACTTGTTGCAATTCTCGTCCATCTGTGGCGTCTGTGGCTTATTCTTTACACCATCCTCATTGTCCGTGCTGTAGCAACTGGAGCAGGAGTCGACATTGGGTCCCAGACTTGAGGCTTCCGAGGAACCGCCATCCTCCTCTTGCGGCGTCTGCAGGTTCTTGGCTATCGGGGGCAGCTTGATCAGCGCCTGCAGCTCGTCCATTAGCTCCTTTGGCTGCTGAGACTCCTCGGACTCTGTCTCCGCCTCCTCGGCGGCTGGACCTTCGTTGGACTCGTTGATCTTGGCCAGCTCGCTGGTCAGCCGACTCTTGGGACGACCAACAACAGTCTGCTGCGATCGCAGCAGCTCCCAGTTGGTGCGCGCATTGGATATCACCTCCTCCCGGCGAATGCTTTGATAGGCTTCAGAGCTCCCTGGAGCAGCTTGTGCCTGCTCCTTGTGCTGGCGCCAGGCCAGGGCCGCCCGACGCACCTGCTCCGTGATAGGCATCTGGCTAAGCGACTGCAGCAGCGGGAGGTACGAGACTAGGAAGGACACACAGTCCCCCGCCAGTGAGACGGGATTGTTCTCGATTGTAACCTCCAACAGGCGGCTGGCTCTTGCGATGCTGGCCATATCGTCCACCCGGTGCAGCTCGTTGTGGCACAGCCACAGCCTCTCCAGGGCCACCAGGTGGTGGAAGCCATTAATCCGCCGCAGCTTGTTCCTCTTCAGATTCAGTTCCCTCAGGCAGCGCAGTCCCAGGAAGTCCTGCTGGTTGATCTGACGAATCTGATTCCCTGCCAGATTCAGCGACTTGAGCTGCTGCAGGCAGTTGATGCGACTGCCCAGACTGGTGAGCTTGTTGCCATGCAGATCCAGCACTCTGAGGGAGTCCTTCAAAGAGGAAAGACCTCCAATGTCCGTGATCCTGTTCTTGCCAAGCAGCAGGACCGAAAGAGAGGGCAGGCCATCTAAGTTGGCTATCCTCTCGATCTGATTATCGTAGAGATCCAGGAAAACGAGCTGCTGAAAGATGCTACCGTAGCTGGCGCTCAGACTCAGCTGCTTGTTCTTGATGCTCAGCTGGTCCAAAGCCGAGATGGAGGCCATCACACTGGGGGCGTCTTCTTCCTCGCCGCAGCCGCCGCACAGCGACAGATTGCTGCTATGCAGGGCGCTGCTTTCATCGCAGCTCTGGAGAAGATTGCACCCTGCACCTCCGCCTCCTCCTGGCAGACCCACTCCACCTCCTCGATTGGCATTGAGGAAGGCCCGGCGCTGTATCACCTGCTGCTGGTGCTTCATCGCTTGCAGGCTGCTGCTTACGAAGCTCTTGGACTTCTCCAGGCCGTATCGCATTCTCAGTGCTGGTGGCGGTGTCAGCTGTGCCTGTCCGTAATTGTAGCCCCTCTTGGTCAGTTTGGAGCGTCCGGCGGCTCCGCCTCCATTAATGGCTAATGCCTGAGTGGTTAGCGGACTGCCTGATCCTGGACTGCCGCCGGATTTCGGCGATAGGCGGTGGTTGTTTGGATTTCCGGCATTGGTCATGGCGCGGGTGAGTCTCCCTGGATGGTGGCCACGCAGGCCAGAGCGCCCTCCCTCCGGCAGTTGCTTGTTTCCGTTAGTGTTGTTGTATTCTGAAAGATTAATACGTTTAATGAAGAGCACAGAATCATAATTTTCATATTTAAATAATTAGTTTTGATTTGAATATTGATTTATTTTCATTTTTCGGATATTGCAGGCATCTTCATCAGTAGAACCATTTTGATTTCGATACGGATACTTACCTCCCAGCTTGATATTATTATTATTCCCCTCCCTTGGTGTGGCAATGGCAGGAGTGGGCACCGTCGGAGGAGGCGGCGGCGGTGGTGGCAGCTCCTTGGGTATGTGGAAAGTGTTGATCAGGTTGTGCTGCAGCGACAGCAGCCTCAGATTGGGTTCCTGCTCGAAGATGGGTATAGCGGTCAGGCCACGGCGGTCGTAATTGATGCGATCGGGCAGCTCCTCGCGCTCCTTTGCCAGACGTTGGATTCGGCAGATGCCATTTGGCTGGGGAGTCACTATCGCACCACTGACCAGTGTTCCGCCCGTGCTGCCCACCAGCGTGTTGGGCGTGACAGCGGCTGTCGCCGGCCGACAGTTGTTGGAGGCTGCCGAGGAGGAGGTGGACTTGGAACGCTGACGCTGGATGCCAACGCCGCGTGGCAAGTTCCGCTGGTGTTGCTGTTGCTGCTGCCGGATTTGGACGGCGGCTGCATAGCTCCGCTTGAGCTGCTGCTGTTGGCCAACCTGGAGCTCCGACTGCTGCTGCTGCTGTGGATCTGGAGCTGCTGCTGCACTGGACGCTTTGGGACAGCATTGTGGCTTAAGGTGCTATGGGAGCGACCAATAGGACGCCGGCGTAGTCTTTGATTAAAACTAGGAACGAACGGTTCGATTTTCAGCAAAGATGTTTGAGGTAAGTAGTTCTGTTGTTGCGGTTGTTGTTGTTGTTGTTGGGCTTGTGGCGAGGGGTTCGCAGGAGCTGGAACTTGAGCAGGAGCTGCCGCAGGGCAGGTTGCCTCCGGCGTGGGCGCTTCATCGTTGAGTAGTATGGAGCGACTGCGGCACTTGGCCATGGAAAGCAGTTGGCGGCGCCTGGCATGAGTTGCCGCCGACGTTCCAGGTGTCGTCCTCGGCGGAACCTGACCCTGCACCGGCACCTGAACTTGGACTGGCACCTGGCCCTGCCCCTGACCCTGGCCCGTTGCCGTGCGTGTGGCACCTTCCACCTTCGAGTTTCATAATAGTTCGATGCGGGCAAGCGACTCCTGGAGGGCTTCGGACATGGTTATGCGGATTGGCGTAAGTCTGTGGGAATCCTCTAATCCCTTTGCATAATATGTGCAGTCTTCTGAGAGCCTGAAAGGACTCTTTAACATTAGATTTCACTTGCTAACTCAATAGATTTGAAATCAATTGAAAAGCTGAATATATTTTAGACTCAAAATTAACAGGAATTTTTCTTGTGTGGCACTATTTTTTAATTGGTTTTAAATCTAAATGAATTTAGTAACACCGCTGATAATAAAGTATCGAAAATCGGCATAGAAGAGAAAATAGAGATATTGCAATTAACTTTATCTATAATTCCCTCATATGAGAAACTCTTTATGGGGAAAACCAGCTTTCTCCAATCTTTCCATGCTGATTTTCGACATATAAAGGATAATTATCCACTCACCCACTAGCTGCCACCAGAAAGCCACTCCTGGTTATCTAATTTGCAAGTGCATTCAGCTCTGCTCGACGGATTATGGATTAGTTTGGTTTGGTTCCTTTTTTTGGGGACACCACACAAAGAGATACTGTGGGTGGCAATGGGAAATGGAAATGAAAATGGGAGCGGAGCGACTGCTCCACTTGAGCTGCTTTTCCCTTCAGTTCTCGTCGATTTTTGGTGATTTTTTTGGTTGGTTGTTGCTCGGCGTTCAGTCTTTTGGGGTACAGATATGTATATAGCAGCTATATAGTATTGGTATGGAATTTGTGTGCTCCTCGAGTGTTGTTGGTCGCCTCCGTGGCAGCTCTGAGCCAGGACTCGCGGATTCGCGTGGACTCGGGCATGTGGGCCCCATTTTATTAGTTTGTTTATTCGGGTTATACATCCACGGGTTTTGGGCTGGCGCGGTTGCCATAGAATACGGGTATGCGGTGCATTTGGGAGACAGTTGCTGTCCCTATTCCACCTTGGCACCTTGGCACCCGGGCGCCCGGGCCACCTCCTTATGATTTCTGTTATTAGTTTGTTTATTTAAAGCTCTTTTGGGGCAATTCGAGACCCAAACAGCCAGGCCGACGACTGTCGTCTCACCTGGCCAAATGACTGGCAGTCGTCGGAATGGTTCAGCGGAGTGGCGGTGGCGGCGGGACAGATAGACAGACAACCATCAGACCCAGTCGGCTTGTTGCTGCCACGGCTTTCGCTTCTAAACATACCAAAACATTGGATTTCTTGGCAATAGCAAAATGGCGGTACGCGCAACTCTCTGGAGTCCATTAGATGTGCAAAGGACCTGCAATCTCAGTTGATGTTAACGGTATTTATTCCTTATAAAATTATAATTTGTATTATTTATTTATATTAAATATAATTCGTATCTCTTTAAGATAGGGAAGTTGAATGCTGTCTTCGTACCAAAGCCAGCGCTATATCCTCCAGAAGAGGAGGAAACTCCGTTGAGAGCCTTCAGCATTCACCTTGGCCGTGCGTGCAATTGAAGCGAAAAATCGTTTGCATTAAAAGCCCATTTCGTGGCTTCTCATAGCTGTTGCTGCATGTGAGTGTATTGTAGTTTGCTGTTGTCGTTGGAAGGATTTAACACGCACATAATTGCCTGCCAAATCGTAATGGATTCACGTGCCTCTTGTTGTTGCTGTCCTTGCCATGTTATTGCTGTGAAATAAGTCAAAGTTCGGCGACAACGCAACTTATGGGGCCAACGACCACTTTTGTTCACCTAAAGGAGCAAGCTGGCAATATTCTCAACGTTCCAATTTAGCATTGATTTGATCATTTTTAAAATGCAATTAATTTGTAAAAAAAAAATATTAAATTAAATTGCAAAATACAAATTAAAGTAATTTAAGCTCGGATTTTTTATAACGGGAAACTTTTCTTTTAAAGAATATGTCTTAGAACCATTATTTATCATTATACTCATGTTCTGATTCTCATTTTCTGAAAGATTCTCAGTTTTTTATATTTTTATATACAAATTGTGGAAAATAAAGGTTTAATATATATTAATATCGTATGAAAATTTACTACATAATCAAAAACTATTTTTATAAATATTAAGCAAAGTATAAATAGTTGATATTTATGTTTAAACATTCCACAAATAACATACTTTAGGGTAATAGGGCCTTAACTTCACTTTTCATCCTTAGAAATTAATATAAATCGTAATATAGCATTTCCTATAAAGCAAAAAAACAACTTAATTAATTGCTAAATAAAAACATTGCCAAAATGCGAAAAGAATTATTTTGTAGTCCAAGAATCAACATTTTTCTCCATACCCACAAATCATTACTTCAACATTTCAGGGCGATCTTACCGCTTAACACGTAATTATTTTTATTTTGCTTATAAACTGGAAGGATTCCAGTTCGATGCGTCTCAGAAGAGCTCAAGTCGCGGAACCGCAGGAGCGCGGATCGGGGAAGTATTACACAGACATTATTCAATAGGCTAACTATGAGCTAACACGAAAACAGCCTCCCATTGAAGAGCAAAGTGCCCAGCAATTGGCTGGGATTACTTCGCCGGACTGGACTCCTGGCTGTTGCCAGTGATCGCTGGGGATTTGGCAAAGTCCTCGAACGTGTCCTTGGCCTTCTTGAGGCCGCGTCCCGCGTAGCAGGGCAGCATGTGGATGAAGCGGAAGGTGTTCTTAACGCCCTCGTTGTAGTAGTGTTTGGCTAAGAACCGCATCTCGCCGGTCCGCGGCAGCTGGGGAACCTCGAACGGCAGCTGCTTCTTGGCCTTCTGGACGTAGGGGCACAGGTCCGACTTGATCTGGTTGTACAGCTTGTCCGTCTCGTCCGAGTCGCCCCAGATGCCCACCTTGTGGGTGTAGTAGACGGTTCCGGCCAGCAGACCGCCGCGCAGCAGTAATCTGAAAGAGATTCGATTCCTGTCAGGCTTACGTAAGGGGCAAGCAATCACATCGGCACTCACCCAACCACCATGCTGATTTCTTTGTTTTTCGGGGGAAGATCGTAAGACAATTACGGGGGGCTGGATTCAGTCCAAACACGGCAGTCTGGTCGGTTTCGTTTCGAAGTTTTTAGAAAATAATAATTTTACTGCATATTAGTGGGGCCGTGGCAACTTTTGTCAGTGTGGCCTCGCTCATAACGGCCGGAAACCCGTTGAGACCGGAACCTTTGGGTTTGAGTCCAGCATAAGCAGTATTTAGATTAAAATTATCGTTATATTTTGTTTGCGCCAAAAAGATATAATACAACTTTTCGTATAAAGAATATATTAAAAAACTATTTGATAATAATTAGTGAAAATCCAATTATAAACAATGAAAGTTATTAGACAAAAAGGGAAATAAATAGACTCGTTTAAAAATGACCTTCTACTGTCTTATTTTCATTCTTTTTTGAGATTTGCGTAAAACATTGAATCTTTCGGAGAATAAAGAAACGTTGACCGTTGGAGTTAAATTAATTGAATTATGGATTGGATGCTTGTTTCTGTTGCTTTTAAGATTGCAAGGTCGGCTTTCGGCTGGCTTATCATCAAAACTGTGTTTTTCAAATCAGCAAATAATTGGGAATTAGTTCATTAAAATCACTTGCCTCTTCTGGTTATCACGTATAAGCTCGGTTTTTTATGGATGCCTGGCAGAGTCCCAGGATGATACGGAAACAGTGTCATTGTTATTTATGAATAAAATAATAAGGAAAGAAAATAATTTGGTTATTTACATGGCTAGTTTTTATTTTATTTTTAATTCGTAAATCGATCGTTATATAGTTTCGAGCTATGGAAAGTTCTGTCTAAATTTAAACAATTAAAAAGTAATTCTTCATACAATAGTAATTATTACTTAATAATTAAATACATATCTTAATTACACTATGATTTAAATTTATTATTCAGTTGGGCCGAAATCCCGGCGGTACTGCAATACCGGGCCAACCCGCGACAGAGGTGGAGCAAGCTCCTAGCACTCCATCTGATTCCAAAAATCAGTTTAACATTTGTTGTCCTCCAATGGAGGAACTATCAGATGTTAAGCTGATAAGAACAGATACTACACTTTGATCTTAGCCATAAGGCCGAGAAGCGATAACTGAAAAGGGTCAAGGGTCCGGACTTGATGCTTGTCGAGTCAGAACCAGTTGGGAATTGCGAAAATCAAAAAAATATATAGTCGTTCAGATCTCAGTTGCATATCTTAAGGGATGATTTTCAATATCCTTATAACATAAGGTAAGAACTATTGTGAAATCCTTTTATAACAAGAAGCAGAAGATGTTGAAAGGTATCTTAGCATTATCTTCTTCGTAACAATGATTTTGTTATCCCCTTAAATATATATTTAAAAATTTAAAAAAAATTAATATATGGGTTTCCTGGTTCCATTAAAAAAGCAATATAGTTATTGTCACTAAAAGATTTGAGATAATAATCTCTTCTGTGTGAAATAATCAACATTTTAATATTAAACTTTAACCATCTGATCAAAATTTCAATAATTGTGTTTAATAAATTCCATTAATATTGCAATGTTTTCATTCAGTTTAGTTGTTTAAGTAATCACTTATATGGTCCTTCCTAGTTAGCGGCTTAACCAAGGAGCCTTTCTTTTCCCTTTGTCCTGCCTTAAATCTCATTTATTTAACAAGAGTCCCTGGGAAAAGAGGGCACTACTACTATAGCTATAGTACTAGCTACTGGTACCCCTATGTCCGACATTTTCATTTTTCCAGCGCCTTTGTCACAATTTTGCGACAGTCGCTGCAGTTAAGAGGATTATTGCCTGGCGAACAAAGAAGGAATTGCCAAGGTTTTGTGACAATTTATTGAAAAATCCCAATTTCAAATCGAGTGAGCATTTTAACGGGCTTCCGTAGTTTTTACTATATTTTTTTGTGCTGTTTTTTTTTTGTTTTTTGGTTTCTTTATTGTTATTTTTTCACCCATTTTCGCGCCGCCTGTCGTCCTTGCTAGGACTCGGGTCGGGCGACATTGACCCACGTGTCAGCCGGGGTTGGCTACGCTTATTAATGGGCTCAGTTAATGTGTCGCACAACCCCTTCTTGCACCCGAAAAAATTTAATTTCCCTCCACCTCCTCCCTTATTTTTGGGTTCAAAAATTGGCAAGATTTTTTGCGCGAAAAAAAGTAAAAACGAGAAAATGTAATTTATTAATTTCACAGGGACGTGTGACAGTTGGTTGCATCCGCGCTGATCCTTTATTTACACAAAGAGCGGCAGCATTTGGGTGACCCTTTTTTGCCCCTGCCCTAACCTTCGAACCCGCCGAGAATTTTTATGCGGAAAATGTCAAGAAATTTTTTGTTGCAAAATTCGCATTATCCATAGAAAATTGCAATTTTACAATGGGCAAGGGTTCAGGGCGGCGGCACTTACCCCTGCGCTTACCCTATAGCCCCTAACCCTAAACCCTTTCCCAGTGTCAATGTACGGATTTCACATTGCACTTTCGTTCGCTTCATTTGCGCTCAAAAGTAATTTGGTGACCCCCTTTAGTTTTGGGCTAGATTTTACACATTTTCATCGGGACAGCGACAGCGGAGATATGGGAGATATGTATTTCGGACAAATGTCCAACCCTTTTCCATGTGCAACAATGCCACGGAGCTGTAAACTTTAATGAAATTTATGTCGATTCCTTTGACAATGTTTTTGGGGGCACACACACGCTTCGCACGCGTGTGGATTTCACATTTCACATTTCAAAGAGCAGCTGCCACGAATTCAGAATTTGGAGGGTCTCCTTCCAAATGGTTTTTAAAACCCAACCCACCCGTGCTGCAAACTCAAACTCAAACACAAACTACACACGTATCCGATACAGGCCGGTAGTATCTTACACTTTTTTATGGATCTTGTTTACTTATTCGATTCTGATATTATTGGCACACGCGTCTGTATTTGCCCTCGGCTTAGGGTCCGCAGCCGGGTTTTTTTATACATATATATTTTTCTGGGGTGTTAAAGATAAGGAAACTCCTGGGGTTTTTTCGTGTTAAAACTGACTCTTTTTGTAGTTGAATTGCGTGTGAGTTTAGGTTGAAAATATATGGTTTTTTAAATCAAGACACGCGCCGCCTGGTAGGCTCTTTATATGCTGGCCATCGCCTGAGGGCCTACTGTATTGCACTCAAGTACTTAAACTTTAATTGTATAATATTTGGAGAAATATTTTAAAATGAATGAGCACAATGTTAAATTAAGTGCAATTAGGTTTATATTTTTCAGGGAAGCTACAGGAAACGTTATGGTCATGAAATAAAGTAGAATGTGTAATTCGAAAACAAAATATTTTAAAACGTTTTAAAATTCACATCTAAATAGTTTATAAGCATAGCTGGACTTTTGATTTAAAATCTTCATAATTAATTATTATTTAATTTATTTTTTAGGCAATATAATAAATCTTAATGCTATTTTTTCAGAAGATGCCATAATTCAAATATTTAGAATACTATAGTATATGGTACCTAGTATCTGATAGATACCCAGTCTAGCTTTAGACGATTTAAAGAAAACTTATCTTATCTCTGGCCATGCAGCTATTGATGTATTTCTTGCTGCTGTTTCGAAGCTTCTGCTGACCGAAAACTCTGAGATAAAAGTATAAAAGTCATTGGTTAGGGTTCTTTATTATTATTATTTTCTTTTTTTGCGCCCCTCCTTTTTTTACGAGAATAATGCAAACTCCCCCACCGATACACTTTCAAAGTCTGACCACACACAGAACACCCGCTTTGGCTTTTCCCTTAAGCGGCTTATGTGTGTGTGCGTGTGATAGTGCATAAAATTTATTGGCGCTTTGGGGGCGGAGTTTTCCCGAGTTTTCCGTGGGATTGGGGGGAGGCCTCTCCACTTTCACTTCGGTCTGTTGCTGGCACTTTTCCTTGTGGTCGACAAGGCTTTTATAATTTTATGCCATTTCTTTCAATATTTATTTTGTTATTATGTTTTTGTAATGTGTCCCAAGTTGTTGTTGTTGCTTATGCTCCTCTTGTTGTCAACAGCAAGTAAGCCAACAAAAACAACAACAAGCGTTGAAATTGGAAAAATTGTATCAATAGATTGTTGTCGCTGCTGCTATGTGTGTGTGTGTGTAGTATTGCCATGGAAAATTCCGGCTGGCACATAAATTAATTAATTTTGTTTTTGCCTCCTTTTTTTGTTTGTTGTGTCTTTTTGGTAGGGTCTGGTGGGGGAGAGACAGTGGGTGGCTGTGTGGGTTGGGCCTAGTTGTATTGAAATTTTGTTTAATGCGTAGTCAATAATATTAAAATACACAGAAAATAATAAAATTAAATAAAAAATGATGAAAAAATATTATTAAAGCTATATTTTATGTGTTTTTATTATTAACAATGCTTACGAAATGTTTAAAGTCATGATATCATATGATTCTTTGAGCGCATTCCAACGAACAGCAATAATAAATACAAATTTATTATCTTCAGATAAAACAAGGGTTTGTAAAATGTGCTAGTTCCCAGATTATACTTCAAAAAATATACTTAATGAAAAATACATTTTCAATGAATTTAGTACTATTTTGAAACTGTTTTTTTTTTAAATCCCATTATTAATACACTTCAAACTTTTAGAAAGCTGTATTTGTAACTCCAATTAGAGATACCTCCTAAATATTAATACAGATTTCGGCAACACATCCCTTGTTATCAATTTTCCCCGTGTTCCTCATACTTTTCCCATTCATCGGCCCCGCCTCCTGCCTTTTCCATTTCTTTCTGTAGTTGGCAAAGTCTAAAGTTACGTTCGTCTCTATTGATTTTCCATAATGAGGCTTATTTTGGCCCAACTCCCCGGTGGGGCCATCGAATTTCATTGCAAAATCACTGCAGGGAAAGTGATGGCAAGGAGGGGGTAGATTTCGGCCGGGAATTGGAATTCGTAGTCATCGAAGTCGTAGTCCTATGCGTAGTCGTATTCCTGGCTGTCATGGCTGATTGCCAAACAAACAGACACGCACACACATATACGCGTGAGGAGGCGAGACCCAGGCGAAACAATTTTATTGTCATCATTTATACATACAGTGGGACATTGCTAAGGAGAGAGTCCTTGCTGGGCAAAGGAGGGGTCTCTAGTTAGAGAGACCTGTCTAAAATCTAGAAATTTAAAACAAAAAATATAAAATAGAAGGTTTTATTTAAAAAATCACTTAAATCCTGGAGGATACATTTGTGAAAGGTTCTTAAATATAGAGTACACTTGGTATCTACTTAAATATTGTATTTTTAAATTTAAAAGTAAATAGTTTCTGTAAAAATATATCAATTTTTCAGAGCGAATTTTTCCTGTAATTTCAACAGCATTTTTTGCTTTACTTTCTCATACAAGGACACTCCCGAACTGGTCTTATTTCTGTTGATGTCAAGTCAATCTTGACATTATGAGTTCTACTCCATCAGCAGGAAAATATATGTATATGTATGTATCGAGACATGCTGCTACCTTTGATAGATTTTTCAATTTATTATCTCCTTATCAGCTTTTAATTAATGATAGTTGGGGGGAAATCTTGGCTAATATTTATGACTACAAATAATTTGGCAAGTTTGGTGCGGCTCAACTTTAATTTGCAAAGCGATAAATAACGAATGACCAATGAATTTCGCAAAGAAAATCCCCAAAAGTTCCCTTTCCGAATTCCGGAATCCGAAATGCGGATAGCCGTAAAATGAAAGTGAAAAGAAAAGTGGAAAAGTGGCCGGAGCAACAACTGCAAAAAGTGCTGAACGCAGACAAAGTACAAATTGCCCACAAAAATATAAAAACGAACCAGGAGCAGCAGCAGGAGCCGAAGGAGCAGATGAGAAGGAAGAAAGTTCAATTTACTACTTTTCACTTTAGCATACATTCCAACCCCCACACACACACCACACACACACTCTCATACGTATAGTAATTCAAAGGACACCCTCGCTTGAGATGGCCAGCTGGTTTGGCTTGGAAATTGGAGAAGAGACCGCCACAGCATCCCACACACATACACACACACAGATACTCATATGGCCTCCCCGTCCCCAGTTATCCTGGCAACCTTATCCTTGCTCCGGCACTCCCCCAAAAACTTTGCCTTTTTGCGTTAAATTTTTCTTTTTATTTTGGAATTTCGTTCGATGGCCGCCTCACTCTCGCATGTCCCACATACATATATGCTTACGCAGGATACATATATCCTGCACACACACACACATGAATGAATCCCCAACACGAGCATCTAATTTTCTTTTAAGGTCAAGCTGAAATGAAATACAAAAAAACTTTTTTTTTCGCTTGATGAAAATTACAATTTTCTTCTTATTTTTCTCTCAACTTTCATGCCAAAAGGAAAAATTGTTTGCCCTCTTGTTGCTTCCGTTCGTTCGCTGGATGCCCGATGATGTCCTTTTCCCTCGTCCGTGCCAAAACGTAACCGTACAAGTACACACCGTTGCATGTGTGTGTGTGCGTCCTTTCTGCCGGCAAGTTTTATTCCTCATCAACGCCCGTTCAACCTATTCCCCCTCAGCCGAAGCCTGAAACTCGGACTCAAAGAGTCCGGCCAAGGAGTTCAGACTAAAACGCACGCACATGGCCATGAGAAGGCTGCTGTATGTATCCCAATTGAAAAGGCACAAGGAGCAGCAGGAGAAGCGGAGTAGAAATCTCAAAACGCAACTGAAACTGAAATAAATCCGTGCTTTCGGTTCTTGCTTATCGTTTTGTTTGGCTTCATACAGGAATGGCAAAAGGGATGCAGTCCTTGGCAAAGTTAGATAAGAGATCCTTTAGATAAGGGTTGCTAGTTGTACGATGTGCGAAGACATAAGGATGGTGTGTCGAAAATTACCCAATGAACTCATTTGGATTAAATTAATGATCATTATCGGGCGTGATTAAATCATAGATCAAACATTTATCAATAAAATTGTATTTAATTATATCAGTGATAAAGTATTCAGTTCGTTAATATTGATCTGTAATATACAGAATATTTTAATTTGAAATAGGTTTATAGATCAATTCAGCTAAGTATTTTCGGTCAGATAAGTATTTATTCTTTAAAATTTTGTGTCAATCATGAAAGTCTTGAAGGTAATCAAAACCATCCTCGATCTTTGGCTGCAGCGTCGCCACCAGAGAGTACTCTTCATCTGCATGACCTTTGCAGTGGTAACTATGTGGCTGGAGACCGGGTATTATATCCAAAGTAACTGGCAAGACCAGAGGACGAAGCTCCATGCCGTCCTTCTATTGTTGGCGGTAGGTGTGATGATCCATTTCACTAATAAGCATGCGGATCGGTGCTGTCCTCACTTTTGGATTGACTTCGTTGTCCAGAACTTCCGCCGCATTATTTTTGCCGACTTTATCCTGCGGCGTCTCATGTACCAACTGCAGCTGGTCAGCCAGAGGTTACCGAAGCCACCTATTGATCTGCTGGATCCATTAACTCAACAGATATTCGAGCAGGTCCAGAAGGACGCCTTCCTGGCAGTGCAGGTGTTCCGGCGGGATGCTAATGCGGTACTGGATCGGGATCAATCCAAATACATTATGATAGAGGAGGAGGAGGAAGAAGTCAGGAAAGCTGGCTTTCGCCATACGCTGGTGTCTGACCAGTTACTCAGGCAGCTCCTTGGTCCTTATGGAGAGGCTCCAAGATCCGGAGAGTGAAGGTGAAATGTTTTGTTCTGTAAATTTTCAAAAGTCAAGTCAAGTCGTCCAAGATAAGGGTCGTAAAATAATCATCGTATTTTTGTAATAATCCACAATTTGCAATCTTCCAATGATTACGTAATATACGTATATATATGAACCATACTAAAAGTACGATTTAAATAAAAAATATCCTTTGAATTCTCTTCCATTTTGTCAAATTTTTCATTTAAAAATGCGAGACTCCAATGAAAATTTATGCAAAAGGGAAAAGCCAGACCAATTTTAGTCGCGCTCTGAAAAGTCATTAGGGGAAACCTACTGCCACCTCTCGTCTTTGGTGCGTGTCCTTTTGCGTCATTTATTTAAATTGCCGCATTTCCAGGACTAATGTGCATATGCCAGGGGAAAAACAAATGAAAAACCCACCCCAGCTCCCTCGCCGCGATATACATTTGGAAAATGAGAAAACGAAATAACAAATACTTACCCCAGCTCCCTAAATAGCGCCGAAAAAAATCCATAAGTTAAATTATTAAAGTTTGTAGCTGTTGTTTGTGTTCACCCAAGAATGGGGGTTTCCTTTTTTTTGACACATTCCAAGGACTCGGCAAGCGGTCAATGAAACGAAGTCCCATAAAAACACTAGGGAAGTTATACACAGTTTCAAATATTAAATACCCTGGACTTTTAAATCCGTAACAGATTTTATAAATATAACTTTATAAAGAAATGTTTACAGCTTATTTAAAAATGATAATAATAAAACTTTACCAAGCTGAAAGGTTAAGAAAAGGCATTTAAACACGTATTTTAATTTGTTTAAAAGATCTTCAAGCTTGTCACAAAACCGAAACACTTTTAGTCGCTGACTCTTAAGGGGTAATGAAAATGTAGCTGAAAATGGAAAGCGTTTCCAAAGCATATGGTGACAACAAAAATTGTTGTTTGCGCCTGGCGCCGCCTAAACAATTTAATTGAGAGTTGAAATTACTCGTAAATGTGTATATGTATGGTTACACACACTCGTTCACATGTGGAATAAGTGGGCGATGTCCTGACTGTGGCCTTTAATGGCGTTCAATGAGTATTTCGGGCCTGTAATTTGTGACCAGTGCGGCCTGCGTGCGAAGCTCTGTCAAATCGATTAAAAACTAATTTTCCACACACAATCCATCTAAAAAGAACAACGAAAACAATAATTTATTTCACAAAGTTTTTGAGCAATTGCTGTCATTGATGGATGGGTTTCAATTTAGAATACATTAAAAGGAAAGGATAGACGACATAAGGGGTAAAGGATGGCGTTATAATTAAAAAAGAGCAATCTAAAGGAGAGTTTAAATAAAATAAAATAATGCTTCTTTTAAATTTTATAAATTAAATGTTTGCATACTGGATTTTTCTTACAGTTCAACTTTCATGTTAGCCTACCTAAAGTCTTTGGCAACTGTACCCGAAACTTTTCCAAACTGTTTGTTCACATATTGTGAACATTTATAATACTCACCCGTTTTGATGTTTTCACCCGAAAAACTATCTGCAAGATATTCTTCTTCCTTGTCAGCCCGAAAATTATGAACAAGTTTGTTTCCTCCAGGAAGTGGAAGTTCGTCCGGGGGTTAGACAAGAGGAAACTATGGAGCTGTCAGGAACACGCGCCGCCTGACGCACATCTCCAGCCCCCCGATCGGAATTGATTTCGTCGCATTCTTAACAAAAATTATTGATAAGACATTTCCACGGGCATTGTTGTTGCCCATTACGGCTACAGTGAGTGTCCCATGTAATACAAATATTGACATACTTTGATTTCGCAATGCTCGAACTGCTTAGAGGGTAGCAACAAGCAAAATGGCAGGACCATCTCCAGTTGCCGGTGGAGGATTAAGTTTCCTTTTCTGACCTATGCACAGGGATAAATTTTGAGTAACAGGGACAAGTATTGGCCATTTGGTCAATAATTTAATAAAGAAAAAATTAATCGAATTATTTATCAGAAACAGTTGATTAAGCCTTTGAAAATTTCAAAATGAATTTAAGAAAAAATCATTTCTAAGGTGCGTAATTTTTAAATTAATTTTATTGACTTAATAATTAATAATAATATTTGTATTAACAAAATAAAGTTTAATTACTTTTCATTTAATTTAATTAATTTAATTTAAATCTTACCTTTTATTACAAAATATCCAAGCAACAATAATTTTATGCTAAAAAATATAAATTGAGTTATGTATAAATCTTCTTGAATCATGACCAAATATTGTTTTCGGTGCTTTTAGTTCATCCCTGCCTCCTTGTGGAGATATTGAAAAGCTGAAAGCAAATGTCAAAACTCGGAAAAGTTGAAATTTCCCTCATGTTAACTGGGAGTGACGGGAACGGTGTGAGTCGCATTCCAGTCTCAAGGGTCGCAGAATCAGCTTAGACAAGTCCCTCGCCGACTTTGAATGGGAATCACAGGAAACACAGGGCGACCTAAGCACTTTTAAAGCTCGAGATTATGACACTTGTGTGCCAAAGTGCATTCGCTTCGAGGAAGTCGAACTGTAGGTACTGAAGAAGAGATAGCTCCTTGATATTTGGCCTCTTGCCAGAGGACACCCCCAGTTAACGCAGTTTTAAATTTATTTATATGTATTTGTATATATATTTAATATAATCAATTTAAAACACATACAATTTTTGATAAATGCTGACTTACAATGAAATGAAAAATTTTGGGTTTTCCTCCTTTTCGCCGTTTTTTGATTCTCTGCTCTTTCACATGTTCACATATATCGTAATATAAATTATTTTGTTCAAGTTTGCCTTGCGTTTCTTTTGATTTTTTTGCCTCACACATAGTTTTACGTAATAACAAAGTAAAATTGTTTAAATATATGTAATATATATATATGTGTATATATATCGATATATAAGTGTATATATCTCATACATTTGCCAATTGTTTTGTTTTAGTTTCCATTTTGATTTTTTAATTTATAGTAAATTTAAATTTAATTTTGTTTTGATTTTTGCTCGTGGCTTTTGATTTTGCGCTCTTTCACGTCTTTGTGTTGCTTTCTTTATCATATTCTCCTCTTCACTTCTTTTCTTTTTAACTTCAACATCAATTAAATTATTACTTTCCAAACTATTTTGTTTTTGTTTTTCTTAGGCCTACAACTAAAATATTTGTTAAGAGTGTAATTTGTTTTGTTTTTGATTTGTGCTTAACGCTCTAAAATTGTATTTTTGATTTTGTTGTCGTTTTTTGCTGTGGACCTCACCGGACTTGCATCCGGCGGAGCCGTACAAAATTTTGATTTATGCTCAAGGTACGTTGCAAGTTGTTTTTTTGGGGTTTTGTTGTAAAATTTATTTATTTTTTTTTTATTTTATAAAACATATTTTCTTATCTCTTTTGATTTGTGCGCTCATTTTTTGAAGGGGGTTGGGGGTTGCAATCACGCGAAAATTCAACGAAATAAAATAAATGGAAAGCCATTGGCAAGACTCGAGCCCAAAATGAAATAAATAATTTGCATAGCATTTCTTCGGGGGTTGCGCCTAAATCACCCTTGGCAAATGCAATTTTTTTTCTTTATTTCTTTTCATTACATTTTTCATAAATTGCAATTTTTCCAGTTCACTTTTAAACATGCAAATAGCGGCGGTGCCGGCGAACACCCTTAAATCGATGCAGAAACCCCACAGAGAGGCTACATTTTGGTCAATTGTTTGCGCCCTAAAAATAGCTGCCTTGCTGGCAGACGATTTTCCCAAATTGCCATAAAAATTCAATAGAAAATATTTCGGGATAAATTGGGAAAAAATATTTGCTAGATTTGCCTACCACTATCCATGCCATCCATCCCCCTGGCCAACCTGGCTGGGGGTTGTTGCTTGAGTCAATCTTTAATTGCAGCTACGCGCCGGAAAAGTATCGAATGTCTGGCCGTAATCAATGAGATGAAATTTGCATGGACACGTGACAAATAATTAACTGCCAAAAATGGGAGAAAATCGAGAGGAAAATTCAGAGGGTGGCTGCATTTAATAAAGGCCAGTGGCATAGCGACAGCAGTATCGATTTTTGGTTTTTGGATATTACGACTGGAATTTTTTACAAAACTACAGCTGCTGACCCGACCCTCCAACTTGACCCTCACATGACCATGCTGGGTTTTTGTTATCGCATTCCTCAGTTTTTTCTATTCATATAAATGTATTTTTTAATGCAAACATACTAATCAGGGGTTGATGGTCAGTGTGTATGTGTGTCCCAGAAACCGGAAACAGTTTTTCTTTTCTTTTTTTTCATGAGGGTGCTGCTTTTTCGAAATATTTAAAAAAGGAAAGCCAGCTGCTTGAGAGTTTGGTTTTTAAACAAGTTACAGATATGCACTAAAACCATTGTTGACAAATTGAATTAAATGGCAATTTAATAATTGAAGTCGGCAAGGCGTTGGGCCAGCATGTAACACCCTGAAAGATGAAGGTCCCCTATGGGAACTTACTCGAAAAAAAACACCCAAAGGGAACAAAGGTCTTCCCCTATCGGCCACAACTTCACAGTCAATAAGTTGAAGATTCGGATTTTTTAAGACCTCAAGATATACATATGTATGTAAGCCTGCCTGCGGCTCGAGTCTGGCACACTTCCATCGGGGTAAAAAATAAATAAGTAAATGGTGGCTTGTTGTCCAGGGGGAAATCAGAACTCAGAATTTCAAATAAAATAATAGAAACTCAAGTTTAACAAATACAAATTGCATGACATTTATTCGGTATATACACACATTTCAAATAATATATAAGAACTAATAATTAAGTAGAATATATAAAATAAAATTACCATCTATATCTGTAGCTATATTTATTTTCATTTCGATTTTAGGGCTCAAATGTTGCTTTGTTTTTCGGGACTCGGCAAAGTATTTGCTAAAAGGCACGCAGCATTTTAAAAAACACACGTTTTTAAAAAAGAAAATTTCGAATATAGCAAATGGATCTTTGCCGGTCCCTGTACATGTCCTGGAGCCATTAACTCGTCCCGGGCGGCTCCTCTCACCGAAGAACAAATTCCTTAAATACTACAAAATAATCTGTGAGAGCCGCCGCCCAAAACGGACGGGTTAATAGATCTGATTTGGCTTTGGGTTTATCGTTATTATTATTTCTATTATGTTTATTTCTAAACGTTTGACTAGAATGCTTTGGTTCTTAGTTATGCGACTAGTTTGTGTCTTTAATCTTTGGAATGCTTAACTTAAAATAATTCATTAAATCATAAGGAATATATGGAATAAAGTATAAAATGTAATCCTGTTTAAAGATAAAGTCACTACAAAAAAATCGTATTTAGCTTTAGGGATTCTTTTCTGCTGCAGTTTTCTTTACTTTTTTTATAGACTTTTCTCTATAAATTCTTGTTTTATTTAAATTATTGTTTTCAAGTCCGTCTGAGGTAGCATTTTTGTTATCTTTTTAACGTTTCATAATATATATTTAATTTATTATTTTGGTAATATTTAATTGTTTACGTTTTGCTTTCTTTAAATATGTTCTTGTATAAAAAAGTACTAATGGTCATTGTACTTTTGCCCTGAGTTGTTTAAATGTTCTTAATTTTTACCGTCTGGCGCTAGTTCTCCCTCTTTCCGTCCCTGCCCCTTTCTTTCGGATATCTGAACTATATCTTTAACAACTTTTATGTACACATTGTGCGCTGGAAATAGTATATGTTTTAAGTGAAGACATTCCTTGGATATAGCTTTATGTATATAGAGTGTGGCAATCAAAGTAAGTGCAGATCTCCGTCGGGGCCTTCGTTTAGAACTTCCTAAGAGTGTACTATAGTCTTCGCTATAAAGATCCTGACTTTGAGCAATTTGTTTGTGCTGAAGCTTTACCATATTGTATCTTTTAAATGCCTATATATATGATCGTAGCATATATACATATATATACCTTTACGTGCACGGATCCCCCGGGGATCTGTCCGCCCTAAACTAAAACCCAAATAGCAATATCTAGATGAGAAGTGTATAATTTAAATTTTGATTTTATGCTGCTGCTACTGCTATATACTTATATATCCCTCCAAGTGGCATATATAGCACTGCTTTCTACCTTTTCCTTCATCCCTTCTACACCTCCCCTCCGCCTGTCCAGCTTATGCATTATGTACGTATTTAGATTCCTCTCCTCCGACTCCAACTCTGCTCGTCTACGAACTCCGGTTCTTTCGTTTACGATAAACTACGATTACGCATAGGAACTTTGATATTTAATCACTAGAGATATATGTTATAGGTTGCGGTATGTTATGCTTTATGCTATGTCATGCGTCTATCAAAATATATATCTTATTTCGACGGTTAGCACAGTGTTGCCAGCTGAAACGGACTTGTTCTTGTTGAGTTATAGGCTATAGATTTCTTGATCAGTGCCATGTTGGACATGGTGAACTTGGGCGTAGATATTGATCGATTATTATTGTTGTTATCAGGGTATTTTTTGTATATTTAATTTTAATTATGAGCTCAACTAATATGCGCACTCAGTCTTTTGTAGTTCCACTATTTTGTCTTGTTCATGTTCCTAACTTCGTTTGCTTACCTATTTTGTTTTGGGGGTTTTCTGTAGTTCTCTGAGGGTTTCTTGGTCACTCTTCTGATGGAATTGGAATCTTACTCGTAAAAAACTTAATGAAAATTTAAAAAGGTTTTTTTTAAGAAAGGAAATGCCTTTTTTTAACGCAGAGCGGACTAAGCCATAGGATTTCCTGTGGCTGTCTGCATCCCTGCCTCCCTAGAGTGTCCAAGGCCCCCAAAGATTTCTGGATGGTGACTATGGGTATGGGTTGTAACTTACGCTGCTGCTGGCAACACTATATACCTGTTGCATGCTGCACCTTAGGCCGGTGTCAGCCGGAAGCTGAGCGTGGCCGACTCCGAGGCCCGCACCCGCACCGGCAGGTAGACCAAAGCTGGCGCAAACTGCATTTCCGAGTCAGCGTCGGCGGGCTGCAGGTGGAAGGCCTGCATCTGATATGCTTCCTCTGCCCGATCCGGCTGGGCGTAGCTTGCGGGCTTGCCGCTCCCGTTGGCCAGCTCCCCGCAGCCTTCGAAGGGCGAGGTGGCTGCTGAGCGGTGGCCACTACTTCCGTTTCCGGGTCCGATTCCATTGTTACCACTAGGCAGGCCATTGGGCGTGGTCGGTGGCTTCGAGGAGGACCGCCGGCGTTGAATCTTGGGAGAAGCTGTTGAGCTGGTTGCCTTGGGAGAGGAGTTCGCTGGAGATACAGCTGATGGCGAAATCTTAGCAGCCGAGGTGCTGAGGTTGGTGGGCTCCACAGGGAGTTCCGCGGGCTCTAGAGGTGGCACCACTGCTGCTGCCTTGCTGGATTTACTGCGAGACTTTCCGGTATTCCTCGCCGGCTGCGGTGGCGGTGTCTCCATGGGCAGTTCCATACCATCGCCTCCGTTGTTAAGCAGCGCATGGGAGCGCTCGTGGATGAAGAGGAAGGCGTAGTAGGGCGTGGTGAAGGGACACAGTGAGCACTGGTACTCCTTGAACCTGCCCGCCTGTTCACCGAACATTCCCGGCAGCGGCAGGGGCGGCATCTTGGGAATCTGCTGTTGCTGCTGCTGCATTTGGCCAAAGAGGTGCTGGGCATTGAGGTTCTGCAGGGCCTGGGCGAGATTGGGAGCGGCACTTCCAGCTCCCGTTCCCACCGGAGTTGGGTTGCCGTTGCCACTGCCGTTGGGTATCTTGAGCGTGGGACTGTTGGGCTTGCTGCGTCCCGAGGACTGAGTGGGTTCCATTTCCCGGAGGCGTTCCACTCCCGCGGATCCGTGCTCGTTCATCAAATGGGAACGCAGCCACTTGAAGCTGCGGAACTGTCGCGAACATAGGGGACACACCTCGTGACTTGTGCCGGACGAACTGGAATTGGAGCTGCCCTCTACTGTGGGCGGCGAGACATTAATCTCCTGATCCTGCGGCTGAGCTGCCGCTGGCTGCGATTGGGACTGCGAAGCGGCAGCAGCTGCTGCTGCGGCGGCTGCCTCCATTTTGACGCCGTTCTGACCCCTCGGCTGCGGCAGCGGAGAGCCCTCTTCGATGATGCCGTGCGTGTTGTGTTTGTGCACCCGCAGGAAGTACTTGCTGCAGAGCTCCTTGTTGCAAATGTTGCAGACCACGCCACCAATCTGGGCTCCATTCTCGATCTCGATGCCGTGCATCCGCTGCATGTGCGTCTTCATGAAGTACTTGTTGCACAGCTCCTTGTTACAAATCTCGCAGTAGCTGCTGGTCGGGGTTATGGTGTAAGCTGGACGATTGCCAGGAGGAGCACCGGCTGGGGCAACTCCTCCTGCCCCAGCAGGCGGCGGCACCGGCCGTTCCGGGGTGAAGAAGCCCTCACGCAGGGGACTGCCACCGAGTCCTCCATTCCGTCCGCCCATGTGCACCTCGGCGATATGTTGCTTGAATTCCTGGGCCGTGGCATAATCCCGATCGCACTGCTGGCAGCGAAGGTCGCCGATGGGCGAGGACCTAGCGCCTGGACCAGGCGGAGTTTGGGGATGATACAAACCGGCCATGGAATGGGTTGCCTGCTGATCGGGCAGGGGAATGGGAATGGGCATGGGCAGCTGCATCTGGCCAGCGTGTTCGGTCATCAGGTGAGCCCTCAGCGCATACTGGTTCTCCAGCTCCCTGCCGCAAAGGTGACAGGGCAGGGGACGCTTACCATTGATGTCATTCAGCTGCTGCAGCATGGACTGCAGCTTCTGCAGATTTTGCAGTCCCACCACTGATCCGTTTAGCTTTTCCTCGTCGTAGCCCTCCGGCGGCGATGACTCCTGCTGTTCAAGCTTGATCCGCTTGCTGGGCTGCTCTGCGTCGGTTTCTGTCTCCGCTAGCTCCTGGTCCATCTCCTGCTGATCCATGGACGCTGCCGCCGCCTTGGCCAGCATCAGGTTGAGTGGCATGAAGGGCCAAGCACTCATCTGGGCCTCCTCCTTGCCGGCTTGCTGCGCTGGCACATCCTCCGGTGGCACGAACAGGCCGTGTCGCTTCCACTTGTGGGTGCGCAGGAAATACCTGTTGGCGTACTCCCGGTGGCACAGTTCGCAGTAGAATTCCGGGAACTGGACGCCCAGCCGACGCAGCTTGTCCGGACTGAAGTTGGCCTCCTTGGCCTGCTGTTGTAGGTGCGACGGCAGCTTTCGGGGCGGCGGTACGAAACTTAGCTCCTCCTGCTCCAAGGTGAAGTCCTCGCGGAAGCCCTCGGGCAACTGGTATGGCTTAAGCTGGTCCGCCTCCTGCAGCATTTCCTGCTTAATGGTCTGCTGCGGTGGCTCATTGGGACTGCCGCGCAAGGATTGCGACTGTGACTGCGTCGGCGTTTGGTTTTGAGAATTGGGCGAATCCTGTGCGGAGGGCAGTGAGTCGTGCTGCTTAGCCCGATGGCGACGCATGGCGAAGACATTGGTGAAGCGCTTGGAGCAGATGTCACAGTGCACCGTGGCCACGGGAGGAGCAGAGGCTCCCCCTCCGCTAGCTAATACCTGCTCCTGTTTGGCCACCTGAGCTGCCTCTCGCTGCAGCTGGAACATCTGGCTCATGGAGCTCATGCCGGGATTAGTGGGGTGACCACTGTTGTTGTTATTACTGCTGGTGGTGTTGTTATTGTTGTTGTTGTTGTTGTGGTGACTGGAAGCGTTGTTGGTGCTGGGCTCGCCGACGGGATCAAAGATGCCGTGCTTGTTGGCTTTGTGCGTCTTGAGGAAATACTTGTTGCAAAATTCCTTGTTGCACAGTTCGCAGTAGGCTTCGGGGTTGAAGATCCGCAACGGCGGTCGATTCAGGCCATCGACTCCCGGAAACCCGGACATACCCAGCAGGGGCAGGTAACCAGCTGGACCCACTCCCAGTGCGGCCTCCGGGGGAAAGGGAAACGCTGGCGGCATTTGGGCAGCATGCGGATGATGAGCCTGTGCCTGTTGCATGGCCTGGAACCAGTGCTCCTGTTCGCGCTCCAAGTCCTTGCCATGACCGTTGGTCAGGTCGTGCTGCTGCTGCAGCTGCATCTGATGTTCCTGTTGCGGACTGGGACTCTCGGCTCGCTCGAGCTTTACCTTGATGGAAGCCAAGAAGTCAGCGGGATCCTGGTCACCTACCCGATCCTCGCCATGGTCCTGCAGCATGTGCAGGCTCAGCTTGAATTCGGTCTCAAAGTTCTCACCGCACTGCTTGCAGTAGGTGTGGTAAGGATTCTCCCGCTCCTTGCTCGCTTGCTCTGATATGTCTGCCCTGGCTTCCGCTTCTGGCTCGGCTTGAGGTTCGGGCTGTGCTTCCGTTTCGGGTTCGGGTTCGGGTTGTTCTTCCTCTTGCTTGTGCTGCTGCAGCAGCTCGAAGGTCTCCTTTAGCTGCTCAATGGACTTGGGTAGAAACATCTTGGACAGTTTATCCTCGTAGTCCACGGTAGAGTCACCTCGCTTTTGACCCGAAGCTTCGCCGCTGAGATTGAGTGCCTCCAGGCGACTGGGATTGTGCTGTTTGCGTCGCTTCTTGGCCGCATCGCTTAGAGCCTCCAGCAGTTGCAACTGCATGGCTGCCGCCATGGTGGCCATGTGGGCATCTCCCATCTCCTCCTCTTCTTCCACTTCCTCCCTGTTCTTGTGCCCATCCTCTGGCTCTGGCTCCGGCTCAGTTGTGCTGCTTCCCGCTGGCTGTGGCTCCAGTTCCAGCTCCATTGGCTTGACCAAGTGCTCGACGGGTGAAATCGCTCCCACTCCTGCTCCTGGACCTCCTCCCCCTTCTGCTGCTGGTGCTGTTGTTTCTCGGGTTGCTGCTCCTGTGGCTTCATGTGTGTTGTTGCTGTTGCGGTTCGTGTTCAGTGTCGATGAGTTGGAGACGTCGGAGAGAGCAGTGTCCTCGCTGCTCAGATCTGGCGGTGGGGTGGCATATATGGATGCAGCCATTTTGGATGATATTACTGTGGGGATAATGGGAGGGAGAAAGAGGGAAATATTATAGTGGATAACTTTTTAATTGAAGTCGAAGCCATGCTAGCGGGAGGGCAGACTCGAAAGGGATTCAGGGAATGGGATATATTTAATTTATATGCATGTATGTATGTATATAAAAAGCCAACATATGGAATGCATTTTTAATAAGTAAAAAGTAATGGGAAATAAAACGATATAATTAAATACTTATTAAAGTCTGTACTTAAAGTTGTAACAAATTAAATGAAACATAAAGGAAAATGCCACATCATTAATGAATTTATGTTGGTATTATCTAAAATACTTAACCTTACACTTGATTGAATGTTTTTAATTCATAATAATAAATAGCTCGTAGTTCTTTGAAGTTCTTTTAAAAAGTATAAAATAAAATAATTAATGACAAAATAGGATATTAAATATGTTTTCTGTAGTAAGAATTGCAATTCAAATGATTTAAAATCCAGAAATATTTCCCGGTCTTTCCCAATTATGTTGTTTAAATTAAATTGTTAAAATTAAGTAGTTAAATTTGTAATTTGTATGGAATACGAATGGTATACTACTTTCTCCTCGACTCTTATTTCGCCCAGTGTACATAATATACGACCTGCGGCTTAAATCGCATTATTTGTGCAAAAAGAAAAGCCAAATGGGGAAAAGCAAAAAAATTACAGAATATTTGGCCAGAGATTCCATTCAATTTTAGTTTTGGCTTGGAACTGAATGCCACTCAAATATTTCTTCCTTTTTTTCGTATGTCCTTACGCACACACACACACATAAGCCCGTACACACACACACGCAGAATATTTGTGTCTCATTTCCGTATGCGCTTAATTTCATTTTTCTGCTTCTGTCCGCCTTCTGCTTCTGCTCCTGTCCTCCTCCATCTGCTCCTTCTATATTTCCTGCTTTCTCTCTCTCTCTTATTCCTCTTCTCCATCATCATTATTCCCACACCCACCGCCTCCTCCACGCCATCATTTTGCTGGGGCCACACTTTTTCATTTTTGTGCAAATTCTATGAAAAATTTTTCCATTATATACGTATATCCCTATATATATACAAATACATATATATATAAAGAAAGTTTGCTTTTTTCTGTTTGTTTACTAGGCGCCCCATCTGCCACCCACTACTAACACACACACACACACAACCCCATTGTGGCGCACACGAAAATTTATACAAAGTCATCCGATTTAAGGAATACAAATTTTGCTTATTTTCCTGCCAGTATGTGTGTGTGTGGGTGTGCGAGTGGGTGTACACAGAAAACTTTTTGCGCCTCACAAGCCCACACACACACACACGAACTTCTCCTCCCCCCCATGCTAACCCCCCAAACCATCACTTGAGCCAAGCATAAAACTTATAAAAATTTTCTTCAACATGACTTGGTAAAATAAATTTGATTCTCAAGAAAAGCAAAAAGGAAGAAGGGCAGAGAAAGTGGGTGGGGGTAAGAGGGGGAGAAAGCCAGGAAAAATGCCAGGGAAAATGAGAGGCAAAAGTAGAGGGCTGGGGGGACTGTAAGGAAGGATGAGAAAATTTTTCGAAATAAACCGAAAATTTCTTTTTCCTATTTGAGCGCAGGCAAAAAGGAGAAAGCCAAAGGAGGCGCAGTTGGCAGGAAGGGGAAGCAGGAGCAAGAAAGAACGAAGTCTTATATACTCTTTTAATTACAAATTATTAAAAATGATATACTAAAAATGTTGACATTATTGAAAATTGGGAAATAACATTTTTCTTGGAATAGTGAATAAAAATTAAAATTATAAAACAGAACTAATTATTTAAAAAATACATATTCCGTAATTTAAAGTTTTTATACTTAAAAAAGATAGATTTTAAGTAGGATTGAGCTTTAATTCAAGGTATTAATAGGAGCTATAAGATTAAATTTTAAATTATTATCCGTCAAACATCCCACAAATTTTAATTAACTAAAAAGCTAATTAAAAGTGACTAAGTTAAGTCCTTAGAAGGACAATAATACCCTTTGAAAGGGTATTAAAGGCAATGGGGGTTTTGGGGGAGGCGCGGTTGGCACAGGAAGAGTGGAGGAAAAGCGAAAGAAAAGAAAAATATTCTCAACTATGCTGCAGACATAAATTAAGTTTCCATGGTTGGAAATTGGTTCTCTTGCTACATGTTGTCGTTGTAGTTGTTGCTGTTGTTGTTGTTGACTTTGCTTTTATACAATTCAGGACTTTTCCCCCGCCACTCGCTCCTTTTAACCCCTGACCCTTCCGCCCGGTACTTTGAGGAGTTAAGCAAAAATGCCTGCCAGGATGTGCGCATTTCTCTTGAATTCTCGGTTGCGAGCATATCTATGTGAGTTGGTCCTGGCCGAGGTCGAGACCTGTGTGTGGGTGTGTGGGCGGCGAGTGTTGCTTGTATTTTGCTTGGGATTTTTATAAAGCCTAAGGTAGTTTGATGTTATTTTATTTGATTTTTTTCGCCTGCCTGCCTGCCTGGCTTCCATCTAAGATGCTGGAAGATGGAGGAGGATGGCCGAGAAAAATGTTCCAAATGAAAATGCCAACAGAGTGTAAACAAAACCATGTACTCCTTGACTCGGTGTATATACTCGTGTGTATATTGTATATTTTCGAGGCTTCACACACCAGAAGCGGCTAATTTGGCAAACCAACATATCAAACCAGTTTTTCGGTTTGGTTGGGGGCTTAAGGGCGAGAAGTGAGAATATATATAATCTTGACACTGGCCTAGGGGAAACCAATAACGTCAGATTGGTTCTGACTTAAGTTCCCCTGGTTAAGGGTATTTCGTAAATTCTGACATGAATTAATATAAGGTTGAGTTAGAAAAGGACCTCGATGTCACACAGGACTTGAAGAAGCTTTTTCTTAAATTAAATTATAAACCAAATTAAGAAACTGATAGTATCTTGTGAATAAAATAAAAACTATTGATAAATTATAAAGATCATAATAATAACTAGAATTAATTTGTTATATGTCTTTACACTTTTCTTTAAAATATTTATTGTTAAAGAAATAACTGAAAGCAATGACCTTCACTTTATAATATTTAAATTATACAAGAAATATATTTTTGAACCTACTCATTAATTATGTTTGGTAAACTTCCTTCACGATCACTTTAAAATCACTGTTTATATTTTCTATATGCTCACTGGCTCAAAATCTCACTGAACACCTTTTGCAAACTCATTTTAAAGGCGGTGATCACTTGATGCTTTCTATTTATGTTTTCTGCAAGTCACTTTTGCGCAAGTGCACTGAGCTCGTTTCCGCTTCCGGTTCGTGTTGCGAGTCTCGTATTTCGTGTATTTTTTGGCGTGTGTCGGGATCGTGTCCTGCCAAGTGGCTAGCTCGTTGTCAACTGCCGCAATGACGCGGCGGAATAACAAAAAATATCGGCTATCAATTGCCCGTTGCCGGTTGAAAATCAAAACAGCAAATAGCAATGATACTAAAATCACAACCACACACACAAACACACGAGCGAACCCTAACCCCCTATATCGTTTAATAGTTTTTCCATAAATGCACACACACACACATGGTGAGCCGGCACATATCGCCCGAAAAAAAACCTCAATAAAACACCCCAAAATATCAAAAATCATAGAATTTCCCTTAAAAAAAAGTCCACACACACAACGCGACAACTGAGCAGCGCTGCCCGGAAAACCATTATTGCTCCGCCCCTTTTCCTTTTTCCTCCTCTCTCTTTTTTTTCCTTTTTTGAAATTTTCACTAACCACCACAACTACAGAGATATGGAAAGGGACGGCGAATGAGCAACAACCGCGCAACTTGGAATGTTTTTCCCCGATATTATTCTGTTGGTGTTGTCGTGCCAATTTATCATTGTTCGATAGGATTTTCAATTTGTTTTTCCTTTTTCCCTACTGCAGTGGCTGTATGTAGCAGTAACAGTAGCAGTTCGTGTGCCACTGCCATCGTTGTTATTGGTGTTCCGGCTGCGACAGTTATATTTTTGTTATTTTAATTTATGCACTCCCAACGGCAAGAGTCACAAATTCTTGGCTCGTTCGGTTTCGGATCCTTTCAAGTCCTTGACGCTAACAAAGCAGGCACTCCTTGACTTGAGTAGTTCGGAAAAGGAAAATAACATGGTGAATAAAAAGGGTTTGGGGTTGGTTTGCCACTGGAAATTGGTTAATTGAAGGGCTTCCGTGATGATCTAGATGTACATCCAGGTAGCTTCTATCCCCTACTTTTTGTTAAGGGGTTTTCTCTACAAGATTTTTGAATTGTTCCTTAATAATATGATTACGTAGAGTTATTGTTAAGAACAGGGATATCCCTGCTAGGGTTACCCTTGGAGGGAGAATGCCCTAGGGAGTGCGTGACAAGACTTTGGCAATAAAAGATTAGTAAATTTCTATACATACACACATATATTTTAACCAAAGAGGAAAACCTCAGATAATATATTTCTTTGGGAATATAACATAATCATTATTGCTTGAAAAGATATGGGTATTAATAATATGTCACTTTTCTTTGTCATCTCATTGGAAACATTAATTCAGATGTCAACAAATCAGTCCACCCTGATATATTTTAATTAATTTAAATTGATAATAACCTCTTTACTCTTTTAAATTAGTTATAAAGAGTGTTAAAGCGTAAATGACACTTTTAAGAGTCTCTGAACTAAGATTAAAATTTCCTTCCATTTAATTCGGTAAAATCATAATCA
Source organism: Drosophila birchii (assembly GCA_035046345.1). Taxonomy (NCBI): domain Eukaryota; kingdom Metazoa; phylum Arthropoda; class Insecta; order Diptera; family Drosophilidae; genus Drosophila; species Drosophila birchii. Next base: position 20,119,901 of record JAWNOA010000048.1, on the reverse strand, counting down.
TAAAGAAATAAATATATATATATTTAATTTCCTTTGCACATTAATTAAAATTTATGCATTAAAGGGGCTCTATTGATCAAGTTAGGGGTTCCACCAATTCCCCGAAGGGATTAACCTTGCCTCACTGCACATAAATCGCCATAAATCTGAGTCAGAAACTCTCCCCAGAGAGAAGGAGCCTGTGATTGTTTGCTTTTCCCGATTGACGGATTGGCTTACGGATGGATACAAGCTATAAGATACACGATACTCAATGCAAGATACTCGTGTGCAGGTGCATGTGTGTGTGGGTGCGTGTGGGTCCAACCTTGGCCACCCCTTTGCCTTCACCATTTTTCATTTTCTGTTTTTCTTTTTCCACACACACTCACTTACTCACACACTCTGGCATGGGGGGAAAGCGAAAGTGAAGTCCTGCGAGCGCGTCCTTCGGGATCTGCGCCTGCGCCGCAAAGGTAACTCTCTATATTTTCGAAGTAGCTCTGCAGCCGGTGTCATGTGTGGCCTCCACTGGCCATAGCCGGTTGAACGAACGGGGCCAAGGGAGCAGCAGTAGTCCGGCAGCAACAGTCGGCGGGGAGGAGCAGTCATTGGTCGGGAATCGGAATAGGAATCGGAATCGGATCGGATCGGACCCCACCCACCCACTGGGTCTATTTTGACCTGGTCGTGGTCGTGGTCAAGGTTTTCCCATCGACTTTCACTCTCACACATGTCGGCGCACTTGTCCACTGCCGTTGCCTTTTGCCGGCACTTTCACTTTCGCTTTTACTCACTCGCACGCACACACACAGACGGACAGCCCCCCGAAAAAGGGGAAGCCCCTGCGTAGGCGCATGTCCTTGCCGAGACTGGCGGAATGTAAACAAAACGCAAATGTCGCGGTCAAGCTGTTATAAACTTAAATGGTTTGACATTTCGGGTACTTAACTCATATTATTTGATACCAAAGTCTAAAATTATTATGATGAAAATGCTTGTATTATCTGAAAACTATTTATCTTGCTTCTTAAGTAACAAGCTAAATATATTAAGAAAAGTATATAAAATCTATCTCTAACATGGAGTTCAAAAAGTATATTTTAATTATATGCGTAAATAGTTAATATTTATTATTTCTTTTGTATTAAAAAATTTATTAAAAGTTAATTTAAAACACAATATATTTTACAGCTCAGTGTAAATATAAACAATCAGTTTATGACCTTTTAAAAAGCATTTGATTTGGTTTTATTTGCCTAAAAAACTTTCTTTAATTATGTATTTTGAAGATGAAGAATAATCTATTAGCAAATATTACCAGAAATAATGTATTTTCTTTGTATAATACAAATAATATATTTTGAAATAAAAAGCAATATTTGAAATGAATGCAATTATTGAATTATTTGAATTAAAACGCCTTGAAACATTTAATTCATTTTTAAGGGTTGTATTGAACTTAATATTCTTTTTACACCTTTCAACTGCTTAGGGGATAATAATGCCAACCGCCCAACCCATTGGTCACCAAAATAGTAATTATTAATTTTTAATTCTAGCGCTGGCCAGCCCCCCATCGCACCCTTAGCGCGAACTGTCGCTTTTATGATTGATACGCCCCTGTCAACCCATATGCCACACTTTCATCCGCACAGGCACACACCCACGTGACAGGACACCCCCGCCCTTAATGCGGTATGCAATTAATATTTCCGACGAAAATCAAATTAAAATTATGCGTGGACTCAAAAATGTAAATGGGAAATGGGTCAGTAAATGGAAAAACTCACCCTCGCAACTCTGGGAGTAATGATCTCTGTTGGTTTTCCTGCTCGAGTGCGGGGGAGGAAATAAACGTGGGGGTAGGGGAAAGTTCGGTGTCGCCTTTCCACGGAAAATGTGTGTGCGAGTGCGACAAATTGCTTTATTAGAAGTGCAGAAGTTACGCTTAGAAGTCATGCTTCTAAGTTTTCTTTGATGTGCCAAGATTGGGATGTCCTGATTAGGAATTCATTGCTTGAAAGATGTTTTTTATGGGTTTTTGCTTAGGATATAATGAATAAAGTATTTTTCCTAAGTAAAAACTAAATACATTTCAGCTTTATTTACCTTTTATTGATTGGAAATAAAAAAATCGTATAATAACCCAGAGCTTCAGCAGTGTTAAGTGTTACGTTCTGATTGATATCTGGTAATTATAGATATAAATAGCCTTTGTAAGCTAAGTCATAGTAACTACCTTTTAATTAGGCTTCATATTAAATTATTGTAAGTAATCGGAGCTGTATTCGTGGCCATCATAATTGAAAATAACCCAAGCCCCCCCCCCCCCCCCCCCCCAAGTTCCTTCGAAGTCGTAATCATCCGAAATGTCAGAATTTCATGGAATTTCCTTTTCCCTGTGCCTAAAGCTCTACAACGACAAGCAACAAAAATTGGGGAAAAAAAGTGGAAAAAACATTTCCAGTTTCTATGTACCCTGCTCATTAGTAAGAAATCTCATTAGAAACCAATGAACGAGTACAGAAAACATACAAACTACATATAGGATAAGTAAGGGATGGGAAACCTTCAAAATCGTTCAACATTCGCCTTTGGTTTTGATATTTTTCCATCATTTTCACTTTTACATCTCCATGGCGCATGGGCCACGACCAAGTGAAAAATTAATTTATCCCCAACCCCATTTTCATTTCCATTTTCCCCCTCAAACACACGCACACACAGAGAAACCTATTTTCCGACCAACCGAAAAGCGAAAAGCCAACAAAAACTATTTCCATCTCTGTCGGGCGGGCACTAAAATTTCTTTTTCTATCAAATATTATTTTGTACAATAAACTAAACTCGCTGTGTGTGTGTGTGCGTTTCACCCCCCGAGCCATATACAAGTAAGTGTGTGTGTGTGATAAAATAAAAATACGAAAAATATGAAAAAACGAGGAAAATTAATAATGAAACCCAAACACACAGAGACAAGGACAAATGCTGTGTACACATAAGCCAGCCAGACAGCTAGAAGCGTAGGGAGAAAAATGGGCCAAGGAGGGGTTATAATAATAATCTTTTTTTTTTGTCTAATAATATTGCAAGTGTATTCGGCCAAAAGTTTTCCTTTTCTCTAATGAGTCAGGATCCTTGTACATTCGCCATTATCATCTAGTCTTATCTTCAGCTTCATGATGAGCTTTTATCTAGATTCATCCCTCTTCGAACTATGCATCGCAATATTTTGCAAGAAATCTATCTATCGTCCTTAGAAGTTTTCACCCAAAAAAAAAGCAAAAAAATTCCATAAATTCTGGCTTTCTTCTTACTCCCTCACACACACACTAGTTTGCAATTTTATCAGAAATATACACACATACAGTTAAGGGAAAACCACCACCCACCCACGCCTCCCTGCCTGGGGCCCCGAAGCGAGTTTATGAAACCATCAAATTATTTTCTTTTCCATTTCTGACACTCAAAAGAAACGGCAAACATACAGAAGGCACACAGCACAGCGTCGGATGAATGCCAGGGGGTGGGTGGCCACGGAGAAAGCAGAGAAATGACGGGGGAAAAAAGGGAAAAAGGGAGAAAAAATTATTATTTTCCAGTTACACTCGGCTTGGTCTCCATGGTGGCCCTGGGTGGCACATCCTTTACATTATTTTCCTGCTGCTGCTGCTCAAAGTTTTTGCCATGTGGCCCCCCATTCGCCTGCGTTGCCCCCCAACTAGCCTCCCCTTCCTACGCCCCCCTTAACCCAAAATGCCTGCGGGTTACATTTTGCCAAGTCCTGTAAGTTTTCCTCTGTGTGTCTGTGTGTTTGTGTGCAGCTACTTCGTCTTATTCGAGTATACACACAAAGAAAAAAATGTGCTTTCTTAAATCTCTTAAATCAATTTTGATTAAATATTTTTATCGTAACTTGATATTGTTTAATCTCTATGCAATACATTAAAAATGAATTTTTAAAGTCTAACGATTATAAATGTAATTATTTATTTTATTGTGTTTTAATTTGTGGTTTTATTTAAATAAATTTATAATTTAAATAAATTTATACAGCAAATAATTATTGTTCTAGGATCAGCTAGTTTCTGAAGTTAAGAAATGCAAGTCGAACGTTTATCTCCCAAGATCATTGGGTTTTTTTTCAATGTACAAACATTTTTATGAGAAAATGCCTGCCAACTCAGCCCGTGTGTGTGTGTGCCTGAGTGGAGCTTCTATGGCAGGGTGTGTGTGTGTGGGCTGTATATCAAAATATTTAAAAGCAAATATAATATTGGGGGAGTTGGGTGGCGGTGGCACTCGGGGTGTTCGTGTGTGTTGGTGTGTATTTGGCTGGAATTCGGGCAAAAGGCGTAATAGAAAAACACTTAAGCCGACCAATACCCCCTTTCAGCCCCCCCTACACACAGAAGGGTCTCTGCGAAATATCAAAATGTAAAAAAATTATATATACACAGATGTATACAATGTATATACTTATATTAATAATGAGCCGCAGCGCCAGCGCAAAGAGAAAATGAGAAAAAAAAGTCGGTGGTCGGTGTGTGTGTCTGTATAGAATTTATTGATTTTCAGCGAATAAATATTGCCGGAGGAGCACATGGCAAGTGACTTAATATCAGTCGGCTGGATATTTACAATACATGTACATATGTACACATGCAAAACGCATATCAATAGATATATATATATATATATATATGTTGGTAGTATCTCCCCGGGTATATCTTCTTCATATATTGAAATTGATTTGGCCTGCTGACGTTGCTGCTTTCCACGTTATCGTTGAAATTTTTATATTTTTATTGTCAGTCGCAGTCGCATTAAAAATACTTAATCTCCGACGGCACAGTTATTGCTGCCGCCCCGTCATAAAAAGTGGGTGGTGGTGGTGGTGCTCAGTCAGTCAGTTGATGGGGCAGTCCGTCGCTTTAATCATGTCCATATCGAAAAATTTTACTTTATCGCAATCCCGGACCGGGCCGAGCATATTATTATTATTATTATTTTTGTTGTTTTTGCTTTTACGTTATTAGCACCCGTAAGGGGACCTCGTGGCGTATGCTCGATGTGCGATAAAACCCGCGACTTTTTGTGTGAGTGTGTGAATGTGCGAGAGCTAATGAGACTTTTTAATAAATTGCCCCATTCCGGCTGGCCGCGTTTTTAGTACAATTTTCATTATTAATAAAATTTTATGACATCTCTATATCAGAGGAGGCATTGTGCATTTTTGTTTCATAAAAAAGGAGAGAGTGTGGGCAGGACACACCATTTATTATTCCAATTAAATTTACCAACTTCGTTCGTCACTGTCTCTGGGAGTGCGTCATGGCATTCGAAATGATAGAACTTTGGGCCTTCCAAAACCAAACAAATATTTCATCTATGTAACATACATACATACGTAGATGGAATATATATCTAAACATTTATTGGTGTACTCTGTAATCTTTAAAAAGGTCCGTCAAAATATGTAGCATACATTTCTGCGAAAGTTTTCATGTAAGTTTAAATCAATTTAAACGTTTTAAAACTGAATTTTCTGTTGCCGCAATATAAAAAAATTCAAACAAATTTCATTACTTTTTATATCTTCCATTAATAACTATCATAATTAATTATTGGAAAAGATTTAAGTCTTACATTTCAAATAATATTTGAGTCCCAAAAATGTTTTTAATCTTATAATGTTTTGTTCCCTCAACTCTGTAAATTTTACTTTAAGCCTTAAAATTTTAATAATAATATTAACAACAATAAAATGTATAGCAGTTTGTGGAAAATTTTATACCAATTATAATTATATTTAAATACATACATGCATACGTGGGGGTTATGTTTAAGGTGAAGGACCTTCAACGGGTTTGTTTATAGATAAAAAATGCTATCAATTAAATTTCAAAGCTCTTTTTTAGTAAAATCTATTTTATATATTAATATATTTTAGAGCTAGAAAATGACATTGATTGCATGGAGTCTAAGGAGGAGTTTTGAAGCATTCGAAAGCATTAAGCAACACACTCTGAATTTGCCAATTTTGAAACAATTTGAACATTTTCTTTTTTCCAGCCAATTCGAATTTAGTTCATTTTTTGCAAGTGGCCAATGCAAGCGGTAGTAGTTCAATAATCCAGATATATATTTGCATTAACTTGGGTTTCAGTTTTTGGTTGCTGGGACTCACAATGTCTCTGGCCAGAGAGAGCATCTTTAATCCTAAGTGTAAACCTTTGCGAAAATAAACGCGCTTCGAACGGAAAATCCTTGGATAAGGCATGTCTTGGGCTAGTATCAAAATGTTGCAATTATTTATTACTTAATTAGTTTGGTTAACGATTAAAGCACTTTATTGGGTTTCCTTTAGCACAGCGTTTCTGCTTAGAAAAATACAAAATAAGCTTGGTTATCCGAGTTTCAAATTTGATTGTGTTTTGCCACCACTTTTTGATTGTTATTGGCTTAGAAATCCTTCGGTTTTGTCACTCATTTCGAACACTTTGGACACTGAAATCGGCAGATTCTTATTTGGTATTTGTTTGGCTTTCATTTGCTTCTTCTCATTTGGATTTCTTTAGAATTTCTTTATTCCTTTTAGTTGCTGAAAACTTACAGAACTTGTACAGGGCGTTACACTTATTTGATCATGCCGACAAGTCCAAAACGACGCTGTGGTAGCCACCCGCGGCTACTTCTGCACCACGTACGCGTTTTCTGTAGACTGACTCGGCTTTTCCGTTTTCCCAATTGCCAGCCTGCCGCCAAAGGATGCAGACGACACCCACACACAGGCACTGGCACTCGCCGAGGCGAACGAGAGAGCCGGAGAGCCGAGTGAAACCACCCCCAGAGCCACCCCCAACCTTTGGCGGGCAACGCTCTGTTGCTATTTTGTTTACTTCTCGCCGCGGGGGCGTTTGGCGGAGTAAAAAAAGAAAGTAAAGAGAAAATTGCAAAGAGAGGGGATGGTGGTGAAAGCAGGAACATGTGGTAGCCTCTTCTGTGCAACTAACTAGTTTTTGGCGGCCAATGGAGACTCCCACAAAAAGTGTTGCCCCCTTTTTTGGGACTTTAAATTTCTATAAACTTTTCTAAAAAAAAGTTAATAAATAATTAAGTAAATTACTTGATACACATGCCACATATTTATATGTATGCAGTGCGCCCACTTGATGGATTCGCAGTAAACACACACACACACGGTCACTAATCCTACCCTCGGCTCAAAGGACATGCGTATTGGACAAGCCTTAAAAAAAAGTAGAAACACTGCTCAGAGAATCGTTTTCCGGAGCGTTTGTTGTTGTTGCTAAAACAGTTTATCAACACACAAGCGAGTCTCTGATAAAACAATCATCGTTTATGGTGCAACACGCTTCTGCCGCCTTTGCCACCGCCGCCCCTCTTGCAGCATAATTGAGATATAGTCCAGTGACCAGACCAAAACCCGGGGTGGCTAAACGAATTGGAGTGGTGAAGTGGCTTGGCCAGGAGGAGGAAGCCAAGTGGTTGGAGTGGAGTCGAGTCGAGTGTGGACATGTTCTGTAACCGCATGATTAGGAATCGAGTAAAGTCGTTGACAAAATGGGCAGGAGGGGCCGGCATCAATCCCGCTTCCTGGCCGCTGAATGAGAAGGGGGTGTCAAACTAGGTTAAACTCGAACCCATTCATTCAAATTTTTTGGTTAATGATTTTTGAGCTAAAGTTTACGACAAACAATATCAATGCAAAGGCGTAACCTGCGTGCGACTACTTTAACTGCCAACCCTCCTCCTTAAACGGTGGCTCCCCACCGAAAATAGGGCAAGCAGCGGAAATGAGAGGGCATAGTTTTCGCATTTTCCTTTAAATTACAAAACAACAAAACTAAAAACGAGCCGGGAAGTTTTCGTAGGGCAAGTCGACGCTTAAAATGCTCTTGAGAAGCATTTGGGTCGAAAAGGTCTTGAAATCAATAACAAAAGGTACTCAAAGTAAGTGATAAAATATATAAGACTGCAAATTCAGAGAAAAAATACTTAATTCTAATATAAAACATACTTTTAGGTAATTATTTTACATTTTTAAAACACATAATTTTTATTTATTATATTTATTATTTATATTAACTCGCCTCTTTAATCTCTAAATATAAAATCAAATATAAATATAAAACCAAGAATATTGATTCTATTTTACAAATTGGCAGAGCAGCGAGACGACTCTCTTTTCGAAAGCATATTATTATAAGACGAATGAGAAATCAAATATGCGCTTAGCACGATATATTCAAATTTTGTACGTTTTCCGAGCTCCCCACCGAGGACAGCGGACTTTTATTTCACTTTTTATATGCCATATAAACCCGGACTGTGCGTCAGAGTACGCGACTTTTCAATAAAATCAAATTCCAGTCGTTCTCGGCGTGTGGATTTACTTATCGCCTCCCTTGCTGCTGTTTGAAGACTTGCGCTGACGGTGCTGCAGCAGCTCTTGGTATTGCTCCATAGATCCATCCTCATGCTTGGAAGTGAACGGTGCCGGCTGTTTTTCAGCTTGGGCCTGCTCATCGCTGGCGGCATTTTTGCTGCGCTTTGATTTCTTGATTTTGTCGCGCACGCGTTTCCCCAGCCGTGAGGCAGCCAGCACCTGGCTAACCTTGGAGCTCTTCAGGTATCGTGTGCGCCAAGACTGAAATGATATTTAGGGTATTAATCTACCTATTATAATAATATGATTATCCTTGGATTACCTCGGAGTTGGACTGCTGCAGTTTATCACGCTCATCCTCGCTGGTGTCCAGAGAGATTACATCGTTATCCAATTCCTCGTGCTCGTCGGGGCGCTTCTTCTTTTTCTCGGTTTTGATGCTCACTTTGGGCTCGTCTTCCTTGGTCATTTCTTCAATCATTTCCAGGTCGCCGCCAATGGAGATGACATCGTCGTTTTGATCCTCATCGTCAATGTTGACTGGCTCGGAAACAGCTGCACATTCCTTCGCTTCTGCGGGAGGATTTAGTTCCTGAGAAGTTGCTTGCACCTCGGTCTGTTCTTTTTCTGCTGGCTTGTTTTGTTCTTCCGAATTCTGGGGCTCTTCTGACTTTTCCAACTCTTCATTTCCTGGTAAGTTGTCTGTCTTGGATGGGTCATCTTCTGTCTTTGCTGGCTCTTCTATTTTGGCTGGTTCAACAGTCTTTGCTGGTTCCTCGGGCTCATCGCGCACTTCTCCCTCCTCTGGCTCACTCTCTACAACTGGAGCTGGTGGCTCCGAAACGGGTTTAGGATCAGGCTCATATGCTGTCTTGGGCTTGTGGTTTGTCACTTCATCGTCGGTGCTGTCGCTAATCAGAAGCGTTTCCGGCTCCGTTTGTATAGTTATCACATCCGGTGAGGCCGAACGAGACTTGGAGCGTGGCCTATTTGCAACTGGGGCAGCCGAAGGATTTGGAGCTGGAGCAGAAACATTCACGGTATTCTCCTTCTCAGGCGACTTGCTGGTTTGCCGATAGTTCCGCTTGAGCTTAATCTTCTTGCGCGGAGCTGGCTGCTCCTTGTTGCTACTATCTGCATCTTGAGTTTGCATCTTTTTAGCTGCTTTACTGTTTTCCTGGGAGCTGCCCTTTACTGCATCTGTCGTCTTGGCAGCGCGCTTCTCTTTCGTCCTTCGCTGAACCGGCTTCGCTGGCCTTTCATCATCGTCGTCATCATCATCGTCCGACTTGACTTCGATCTTGGTAATGGGCTCCATAGCCAGTTGGGAGCGAATGGCCCTGGCACGTGCCTGCAGCTCCAACAGTTCCAGCACACTCATCTGGCCCGCTGCAAAGAAATTAAAAAACGAACCTTAGTAAGTCATGATCTTTATAGGCAAGGCCTTTCGTACCGAAAGGTTTCAGTTATACGGGTTTTAGCTAGTCATATGGATCGTTCGGTATAGTTTTTTTTTTGTTTTTAATTTCATAAATTACACTACTCACACTCCTTGTTTTCATTCCCGTTGCTCGTCCTTTTGGCTTTGGGCTTCTTCTTGGCTGGAATTCAGACAAGATAAATATAGATCACAAATTGTAGGTAAAGTGTAATTAAAATTAACTGCACGCCAGAATGGTGCTAGAACAGCAGACTGCCCCCTCCCTGCACCTGGATAGCCAGAGTCAGGAAGGGGAAGAGGAGGAGGAACAGCCGGAGGACGAGAACCGCTTGGACAAGTTCAAAGTAAGGCTCAATGGGCAGCACGACCTTGAGCAGCGATTGCGAGACTTCAAGGCGGCCTGCGAGGCCCACGAGAAACATGCGAGGCGCCGCCGCCGAAGGCGTTACTACAATTTGGGCCTGGTGGCCAAGCTGGTGACGGAGACCACGCACGACGAACTGCGTCGCATGCTGGAGAATGGCACCTACACTTTCCACATCGACACTGTGGCCAACAAGCCGGATGAACTGCAGGCCATTCTGGACACAATGAACATCGCCATTGCTGCTCATACAGCGGAGCGGGAGCTCCGCCTTATCACTGGCCTGGCGTTGGAGATCAACGGCGAGTGCTGCCGAGTCGGTAGGCTGAGAAACAACTGTACTGTGATGCTGGCCCGCGGAGCGGTGGTCACTCTCACCACCGACGAGTCCTACCGCTACCAGGGCTTCAAGGAGATTGTGTACGTGATCAATCTGAAAGCCTATCTTTCTTCGGTTCGCCTGGGCGACATCCTGATGATCGGACGTGAGGTAAGGGGCCGAGTCGTGAAGACGCTGCGCGAGGCTCTGGCCGTGATGATCATCGATGCCGGTCTGCTGGCCTCCTACGACTTCATAGAGCTACCCCGCCAGTGCCACGCCCTGGATCCGGAGGTCTATCCTGATCTCTATCAGAAGGACCTGGAGATGGCCGTGGAAATGAACGCGAACTATATAGTGCTGCCCAAGATTCGCTGCAAGAGCTTCCTGCGCGCCGTGCGACAGAGTATTAATGCTGGCACGAATCTCAAGCTGATCGGCATGATCGACTTTGAGTACGTGCGTAGCAACATGCTGGATCTGCTGGGCATCATCAAGCTGGTGGACTACATTTGGATACCAGACATGTTCTGCGTTAGCTGCTGTGTCTACAACTACATCATGGAAGACGTGCTGCCTATTTCGCAGTGCCAGAAGAAGCCGGTGATCGGCACGGTGCCGCTGGAGCGCTGCAGTGACTTTAAGCGCTTCGAGCTGCACGAGTTCCTCTGGAAGATCGACGCCATTCACATCCAGAAGAGTCCGTGGTGTAACAAGTATCCGCTGATTGTCAAGAAGCTGATGCCCATCAAGGATTATCGTGTCGGCGTTGTCCAGAACCAGATGGTGCTGAAGAACATCCTCACCTCGTACCAATCAATAGTCAACTTCATCATTCGCACCATAAGCTCGATCGAGTGCCAGGCCATATTTCTGTTCACGAAGTGCGAGACCGCCAGCGTGGCCCTGTCTCGCTCCGAGATCTACTGCCCGGTGTACGTGATGCTGCCGCTGGAGGACACCGATGATGAGGACATTATTGCCTGCAAGGTGAAGCTGTCCCGCGCCCTCCACCTTCGCCGAAATATGCACCCTGTTCTCTACACTAAGGACCTTAACGAGTGCAACTATAGTCCGATTGAGTTTGGTGTGGATTACATGCGGAAAAAGGGCTGCCTTGAGGTTGGGGACTTTGTGGTAACACTGGAGGTGGGCAAGGAGGACGAGGAGAACGTGTCCGTCGGCATTGGCGATGATGTGTGCATCCTGCGAGCCTTCTACGTGGCCCCTCTCCTCGCTTGCGAGAAGTTCAAGTACGGCAGCTAACTTTCCGGCGTGCAGTTGTACAGATTGCGGCACTTAAGAGATCTAAATTAAATGTAGTAAAGTCAAACTCACTTTTTCGTGAATCCTGGCCACCTATGTCGCTGTCAGACGAGATCTCCTCCAGGGAAATGTGTTCTAGAAGGGAAAACATATTAAGGTAATGCCTTAAGGATCGGAGCTGCCTCCCACATACCCTCCTTGTGCTCCACATCTGAATCCTCTGAGCTCTCGGTGTCCGTGGGACAACGGGTGGCCTCTATGATTGATTTCAGGCGCTTGGTGGACAAGCAGAGCAGCTCCTCCAGGCAAAGTGCCTCGATCTCATCCAGGGGGGTTTTCTGTGGACAATTTACTCTATATACTCGCTCAATACACAGTTTAAACTTACTTTTAGGAACTCGGGAGCCAGATTCACGATTGTCTTGGGCTTGAGTGTGCCGAAAATCTGTTTCACCAGCTCCAGACGGTCGTCGATGTAATGCGAAATCGGGTGCAGCGTTCGATCCTCCTCCGTTTTTTCCTTTTTTATGCTAATAGGCTTGGGTATTTGGTCGCCCTTTCCTGTTTTCTTGGCCTTGCTGCTCATTTTCCCAGTTTTTTTCTTAAAATGAAAAACTATTCAAATTTTCGTTTATGTCCAGCTTAACAGTGCTGTTAACAGCTAACATGTTTGTGTTTATTTTGCCAGAACAGCTGATTAGTGTGCCGTCCACCAGTTGTGACAAGTTGTCTTGTGTGTTTTTGCTCAAAATTTAATAAAGTAAGTACGATTTTCGTTTTATTTCCTGAGTGAACGTTTACCGGAGAAGATTCGGAAGTTTATTCGTTTGCCGAACGCTCTAAGCATAAAAAAAATGGTACGTAAACGGACTGTGGCTGTTATGCAGGCTTATGTTATTGACGCCGGGGCATTGAGAATAGTAAATAAAAATCAATATAGTTAACTGGATGAGCTAGATAAGCAAATTTAGTGGATAGTTAGTTAGCCTGTGGAGCTTAGTTTTTCAATAATAATAGGCATTTATTTATTTTTAACATTAATGTCGTCTAAAGTCCAAGTAGTATTTATGTACACAATAAACGCAGAGGGCAAGGTATTTCCCGGACCGGGTTAAACAGTCACACTACTGAACATCATATGTTAAAGTCTCAAAGTTTTGCGGAGATAATGTCGGCGGCGCGTCGGTAAAAATAGCAATTGCTGTCGCTAGACAAGTTCTCGTTGATGTGCCGCGGGAAAAGCCCATTCCCCGGCCCTAGTGCGGCCCCGAAAAGTGTGTGCCAATGTGCGCAGCGGCCCCGGCCGAGCCGATAGCCAGTGACGAAATAGCATCATAAATCAAATTACAAGACGCCGCAGCAATTACAATGAATGTCTCGCGTGGCGGCAGCACAGCGCTGGACCTGCAGCCGCTGCTGGACGACAGTCACCGCGATAACGACGAGTCGGAATCGAAGGCCGCATTAGCCGGTGGCGTGGCGCTTCTGAACGGTTCCGGTTCGAAGGAGCTAAGCCACCGGGAGCGCGAGGATTCGGCGGTGTTCATTAAGAAGATCGGCAGCGCCCTCTTCTACGGCATCTCCTCGTTCATGATAACGGTGGTGAACAAGACGGTACTGACATCGTATCACTTTCCCTCGTTCCTGTTCCTCAGCCTGGGCCAGCTCACTGCCAGCATCGTGGTGCTGGGCATGGGCAAGCGGTTGAAGTTGGTTTCCTACCCGCCGCTGCAGCGAAATACATTCGCCAAGATCTTCCCGCTGCCACTCATATTCCTGGGCAACATGATGTTCGGCCTGGGCGGCACACAGTCGCTGAGCCTGCCCATGTTTGCGGCCCTGCGGCGCTTCTCCATCCTGATGACCATGCTGCTGGAGCTGAAGATACTTGGTCTGCGGCCGTCAACGGCGGTACAGGTCAGCGTGTACGCCATGGTCGGCGGCGCCTTACTGGCGGCCTCCGACGACTTGTCGTTCAACATGCGCGGCTACCTCTACGTGATGATCACCAATGCGATGACTGCCTCGAACGGGGTGTATGTGAAAAAGAAGCTGGACACCTCGGAGATCGGAAAGTACGGCCTGATGTACTACAACTCGCTGTTCATGTTCCTACCGGCACTGGCGCTGAACTTCGTCACCGGGGATCTGGAGCAGGCGCTGAATTTCACCAAGTGGAACGACCCCGTGTTCGTCTTTCAGTTCCTGCTCAGCTGCGTGATGGGCTTTATCCTGTCATACAGCACCATCCTGTGCACGCAGTTCAACTCGGCGCTGACCACCACCATTGTGGGCTGCTTAAAGAACATATGCGTGACGTATCTGGGTATGTTCATCGGCGGCGACTACGTCTTCTCGTGGCTCAATTGCATCGGGATCAACATTAGCGTGCTGGCTAGTCTGCTCTACACATACGTCACCTTCCGGCGGAAGCGGGCGCCCGATAAGCAGGCCCACTTGCCCAGCAGCACCCGCGGCGAGAATGTCTAGCTTTGCACTGTCTTAGCTCAAGCACAAGCCAAAGCCATACGATATGTTTAGAGTATTCCGTACACCGTATTCCGTGCGTATGCGATTTCCTATAGCCACACATCCGCCCACTGCGCGTCATCTCTGTACATAAGTATATCTAGCTATATATGTATCTAAAGTGTGTAATTTAGCAATTATGTAATTTTAATCACTGTGTACATTGTCCGCATGCAACTGTTTCCTGCATCGAAAGTGTCATAAGTAATAGAAATACACAGACATCCAGTTCCTCCCTGGAACGGAATGGGCGAGAGATAACCGATTGTGTGCTGTTTTCTGTTCCATTTTTGGGTCAACGATAAGATTGCTCTCGGCGATAAGGCCCGACAACTCGGCCCTTGCTAATTAAGAAATAATGCGCCACATGTGCTCCTCTAATTATACTTTTTGTGTTAGTGAAAAGAGTAATCGCCACGACGATGGACTGTGGGATCTTTTCAATTACTTGCGCCCAGCCGAGGTGTGTTTATCTCTCCGTATTCCGGGTAAACACACATTGGGACCTTGAAAATTCCACACAAAACAAAGTACTGCAGTGCTGGGCAAACCAACGGCGTCATCACTCAACACCGAGAGCTGTGGAAATCTTTGGGAAAACTTTAATGGGGGTGCCGGCGATTTGCTGGATACTCTGTATCGGTGTTTTTTTTTTTTAAATTATCAGTAAAAGAGAGTGATAATGGTTTATTATAATGCTGATTAGAACACGTATTTAGTGTGTTTTCGTAGTTATTTTCCGTTTCATTTGTTGATTTCCAGATACAGTTTTTTTTTGTTTTATTAAAATGATAAAAATTGACATTTATATTCCATTAATGAATTGAATCTTCTACTTATTGTGATCTAGTTAATACCTCTTTCCGCTGCTAAACTGAATAAATTTAAACATAATATAGATTACTACATTTAATGTGTATAATCTATTTTCTTAGAATTAGGCTGCCAATTAATTAATTGGCCATAACGTTCTGGGCGGCGCACAGGTTCTAAATTTAACTTTCCTAACTTTTTCGCTGACAGTGACTACCCATTTGTCCCTAGAGACAAGACACAGCAATGACGACATTGAAATTGAGCAGAAAATCCAAGAAAGAGGTAGAGGTGCCAGTGCCCCCTGCAGCACTTTGTTTGGGATTTATTTAGAGACCCAACAGCAGCTGAAGTATTGATGGGTTCGGGGATCGGAGTGGGGGCCAGGTAATGAGGAAGCCGAAACAGGTTTCCTCCGGCTTAACCGCTGGGACTGGGAGGTGAGGTAAATTGTTAGTCAGCATCAGGCCCATAGCCACAATATGGACAAATTGTTTGCTCATATTCTCGGCTGCTATTGAAAGTGGGCACGTACGACAAGCTTTAACCGAAGACAGGTAGTCAGGGTCATGTTTATGTGCGGCAATAGTAATGATGATGATGACGATAAAGTTGATGATGATCGTGCTGATAAGGTCACCGGGTGCACCTCCCCAATCCCTCCACTCTGCCTCCACAGATTACGATGCAGCGCTGCTGGCAACTGCCCCTGCCGTTGGCCCTGCGACGGGGTTTCTCTTTTGGTCAGGTCACAAGTCAGGCGGTAGCCACAGAGACGCCGGAGGCGGAGCCACTGGATACTTTCGAGCGGCAGTACCTCAGGGAACGTATCGAGATATCGCCTTTACAGCGGATAGTCCTGGGAGCCGGGTCCTCCATTGCCGCCTTGCTGAATCCCAGACGGTAACTATATAGCTTTAATCAAATAATTCATTCATTATTCATAATTTTTAATAATATTTTTCCCTATAATAGCCACGACATGATTGCCTGTTTGGGCGAGACCACGGGCGAGGGCGCTCTTTTGAACATTTTGGACACCATGCAGGCCAGCGAGGAGGGTCAGCGCATCATGGCCGACAAGCCACGCATCCACACCAGCACCATTGACTTTAAGCACCTGGAAATCCTGCCGCCCGACACCTTCGGAGCTGTCTACGTGAAGTTTCTAAAAGACAATGTAAGTCTTATTGGGCCGAGTTGGTCTATAATGCCGGCTTAAGCCTTTTTAACCTACTTTCAGCAAGTCACGCCGGACAGTCGCATGGCCGTGAGGTTTCTGGAGGATCCCAAGCTAGCCTATTTAATGACGCGCTACCGCGAGTGCCACGACCTAATCCACACGGTGCTGGACATGCCCACCAACATGCTCGGCGAGGTGGCGGTCAAGTGGGTAGAGGCGCTCAATACGGGCCTACCGATGTGCTACGGCGGAGCGGTGTTCGGAGCAGTCCGCCTACGTCCCAAGTGAGTTCACTGAACTTGGACCCAATTGCTATAATTCACGCATTTGTTTATTTTCTGGTGCGCAGGCAGCGGCGCGCATACTTGAAGCACTACTTGCCCTGGGCCCTGGAGAACGGCAAGCGGACCAAGCCCTTAATGACCATATACTGGGAGAAGCGCTGGGAGCAGAATATCCACGAACTACGCTCTGAACTGGGCATTACTGTGTTGAATAAAGCCTGATGATATATTTATCTTATTTTTTTAAGTTATTTTCGGTTTTGGCGGCTTCTCGATTACAGTTATAAATAAATATGATCGCGGCAAAATGTATTTACTGCAAAACAATTAAAATGTATTCAAGTCTTTCATTTACGGAAAATAAATATATATTTTAAAATTATGCAGGGTATTATCATGAACACAAATTTTTACCTCGCCATTTTCAACATGTTTTTATTTTCTGTCTTTGTTAATTCAGAATTTAGATTTTATATATTTGCAAATTGAGCAACAATATCATAAATATAGCTTTATATGAATGATCGGGAAATTAATAAAAATCATGTTTAGAATTGGATAATTAAGAATTATCAAATGTAAAAAAAAAACAAACTAGAATTATAAAAGACATTAATACAAATCATATAAATTCTATTTTAACGATATAATAACTTGAATGAAATTAAAAATTTTGAAATACATCTCTTTAAGTAGATGATCAAATAGATATAGTCGTCCGATATTTATAAAATTAAATCGAAATTGTAAAAATAAAACGATATAGCCGCATGCCTCAAAATTAACAAAAAAATATTTAAGTTCCTTATACGACAAATATATTGGCGATATGTTGACGATCTTGGTAATTTAGTCGTATGGGGAATACCCAAAATATCTTTGAAACAAAGTAGACAAATTCCTTTTAAATATAAAGTAGTTTAGATTTCATTTTGTAACAGTATTAATGGGGCAAATAATTTATTTAATATATGAATAATATAACAGTTAATATAAACTTAAGTATATCGGAGAATAATGAAAAATTCCAGTGAAAACGTTTTATTTTCGGAATATATGATCGAGTCTATAAATAAATCGATCTGGCAACCCGACGCACTGTTTGCTTTTGCTGATGTGTTGTGTTTGTTGGGCCGATCGCCGCTTAATGGCTTAATTATTTGTTAAATCCCAAAAATGACTGATAGATTCAATGGATTTAGCCACGACGAGATCCTCAAGATAACGGGGGTCAAGGAGGGTGGCGGCGGCAAAAAAGCGACGGGTCTGGAAGCAGGTTAGAGGCAAATAATTAAACCAACGGAGTCTGTAAACAATTATCTGTTTATAACTTAAAACCCCTTTTGCATGTGTGTGTGTGTCTATCATCGCAGCGAAGCAGGCGCTCCGAAATCAGCCCGGCATACGGCGCATGCCCGATAAGATCTTCCGGCAGGCAGATCAGTTGCGGAAGCAGCAGCAGCCACAGCAACTGCAGCCGAAGAAGACCCAAAAAGTGGACGATGCAAAGAAAGCCAAATCAAGAGCGGCAACTCCCACGGAAAAGACGCCAACTCCCACGGTCGAAGATGACGCAGTCGCAGCCGATCGGTTGTCACTAGACCTGGAACGACCTCTCTCCGATTCTCTGATGGACGCTCTATACCATGGTCACGCTCCAGCGAGAGATAAAGCAGCTGCCACGTATGCGGATGCTGGCGGAGAGAATAGCGAGGCGACGTCCACAGACGATAGCTCGATTCTAAAAATGAGCGGGAGCAATAGCCAGGCGATCAGCTCGGCGGACGATGCCAGCATCCTGCCCAGCACCAAGGACTCCTCGGGCGAACGTCTCAACACGGACTCGCCCTTCAAGGGCGTCTCCCTGAAGGACTTCGAGCAGCATCGCCGCATGATCGAGGAACAAAACAAGCAGAAGAAGCAGATGCTCTATCAGGCAATAGAGCAGCATACGCAGAAGACAGCGGCGGAGTCCCGCAAGATCGAAGAGATCCGCCATGAGCTGTCCAAACTAGAGAGCGATCTTGCCGTGGATGTGGCCCTGTTAAGGAAGCAGATCGACAACGCCTGCATACATTTCTCAAATGTAGAGTAAGTATATTTAATAACTTCTTTTCGATTACCCAAAAATTCTTATTTTCACTCTTATTTTTTTTAGAAAACAATACGTGAAGATCGAGGCTCAGTTCCTGAAGGCCAAGATAGAACTACACAACGCCTCCGAGAAGAAGGAGCTGCTCACCGAACATCTATGCACGGTCATTGCCCACAACGAGGATCGCAAGGCGCAGAAGCTTACCGAACTCATGCAGAAAGTGGGCCTGGCGCCAACAGACGAAGAGCCGCCGGCCATGCCCCCCAATCCAACTGTCAATTAATCATAAATAGTTCGTTAAAATTGAAAATTCCGTTTAGCTTCCCACAATATGACTTTAGAATCTGAAAAAGCACTGCTCGCTAAATAATTGATATTGCAAAATGGATATTAAGAATTGGAATTGGCTGAAAAAAATAACTCGCTGCTTGCCCAAAGCCAAGTTTGGAGAGCTCTCTAATATTGGTGTGTATTTACTGTTAGTAGTTTAAGCAGAAAAGTGCAAATCGCAATAAAATATGTGTATGTTATGTGTAATACTAAAGATTTTAGATGTTTTATTTGTAATTCTTATGTATTTCAGCAAAAAGGGTATTAAATTGTCAAACTTAGTTAACAAACATTGTTTGGGTTTGACAAGATGGCAACGCCATGCAACAGCTGATCAATTTCAAGACTGATAAACGTGCGGACGCCACACAAATTAAAGAAATTAACTATTGTTATCCAAATTAAATAAATAATCGCTACAAAATGGCTGGACGTGGAAGGGGTGGTAAGACAGGCACCCTCACGGCCGAACAAATGGCCATGCTGGGCTGCACGAAGGACATGCCGGTGCAGACAGCGCCGCCTCCTACATTTCCGCCTGTCCTAAACAGGCCCACTGCCCTGGAGGTTGGTATAAATCTCTATTAATCACATGAATTGAAGTTATTAACCTGTTCCCACGACAGACAACAGCCACACAAAACTACCAGCTGCTGTGGAAGGAGGATTTCCTTAACCGTATGCGCGATTCTCCCTATTACATTGTTTCCGCCAGCCAGGAGCTGCAAAATAAGGAACACAAAGACTGGCGAGAGGTAATATTTATATATTATATCCTGTAACCATCACTAAACACGTTCTTCCCGTCTCCAGAAAGCCATGAACCGCTTTAAGCTGAAAGCTCAGCCCGAGTTCAATTACAAAGCCATGCCGCGGGAGCTAAACACCTCGAATCGCAAGCGAAAGGGCGCAGAAGTTAAGCCGAAGCTGTTGGCCAAAAAGACCAACATCGAGGACAGACTGAAGGTGCTGGAGCAGAAGGAACTAAAGGCTGGACGCGGGGAGCAGGACGAGATCAAGCAGGAATCAGACTCCGAACAAGAAGACGAGCAGGACGATCCGGAAGCGGCTCTAGACGACGAGATGGACGAGGAGAACGATTACGGCAACAGCTACTTCGACAATGGTGAATCCTATAACGACGAGGATGACAACTTGGACGATGGTCCCGTGTACTGAGCCAAATACACAAACAACTTATTCGGAATTAAATACTTTTGGATCTGTGATTTACTATGTCGCCACTTTAAGCTTATTTAACACAAATTTCGGATTAATATACATTTACGGGGTTGACTGACTTATTCCAGGTCCCTGGGGGCATTGTAGTTGAAGTGGATCAGACCGGAGGATTTCACCTGCAATCAAAATATGCAATGAGAGAATGCCCTGTAAAGGTGTCTGGGTGGGAACTCACGAATCCAATGGTGCCGGCCAGGACCAGGATGCCGGTGATAAGCACGGCATTGTACTTGGCGTTCTGCTGGCTGTGCTGCTCCTTCCAGTCACCGGCGGGCACGGGCAGATCATTCATGGTAGAGTGCTGGTGGTGGCCACCGCCGTGGTAAGCGGCACGCGACATGGCGCCAACTGAAAAGGGAAATTTCGATTACTTAATAACGTTTCTAATTGTGACAAACTTATAGAGGAGAGTTGAGGAATCTGGAACAGTGTCCATCATATTGTTATGTTAAACACTATTCGAAAATAAGCTTTTGCTTAATTGGAATAGATTTTAACATCGAAAACCACTTAAGATGAAATATTTCTAGTTAATTGGAGTGTGTTTTGTGGGAAGCACTTCTCCGCAGTTCCTTGATGTCCCTCCCGTTCCTCCACACATTATGTAATTTTTAAGGTTAGCAGTTGCAGCGAAAAAGGGTAATCCACCGCTTACACTCACCATTCTTGAGCAGAAGGCCCTGCTTGACAATGTGCTTAACCAACATGATTGCTCGGAAGTTGCTAAAAATTGATAAATTATGGTTTATTTTCACGGCAAATATTTTTCGCGTAGAAACTCACCCAAAGATTACCTTGTGTATCGAACAGTGTGACCGATCAACAGTAATGAATACACACACAGAAATCTAGTGAGAAGAAGGGTTCTTACAAGAGCCTTTTTTATTATATTAATAATTTTACTTCCTCTTGTGGAATATATAAAATCAAATAAAATATATTGTTAATTGATTTCAAAAATAATAATTTTGAAAAACATAGAATTAACAATTTGTTAAAATACTATAAATTGTAACAGATACCATAACCACTCCTAATGTAAACGCTGCTGTTAAGTCAGCTGTTGTGGAGGCGTTCTCTGATTCGCAAGTTGCAAACAATTGGAAAATAGTTGAAAATAAAGAAACTAGTTGATTGCTTGTAGAACTTTTCAGGCGCCCAGTGCATCTAGAGACATTCCACCACCATGCTGTCCATCGGCGCCCTGGCCAACATCAAGCACACGCTCCAGAAGGAGCTGTTTCTGGCCGCCGGCGAACGCCTCCTCTCTGTGGTGACGGTGGTCAAGAAGAAGGATAAAAAGCCCTGCTATCTGTGCGTGGTTACCACGGCGCCGCCGGTGCCCGTGATTACATTGGTTCTGGTCAAGCAGTCGGAGCAACGCGAGAGCGAGTACAAGCGGAAGCGGAGCTGGCAGCTGGACGAGATCAAGTCGGTGGACGGTCGAAACGAGCAGTTTGAGACGCACGAATTCGACCTGCAGCTGGAGAAGCTGTACAAGTGGTACGCACTCAATCTGCACGAGCGCCAGAACTTCCTAGCCGTGCTAAATCGCCAGATTCAAAAGAGTGTGCGTGGCCATCGGGCGGAGTTCCGGAACGTGCCCGCTGCCTGGTTGTCAGAGAAGTCGCCGGAGAAGGTGGCTCTAGGCAGAACGGCGCAGAAGACGCAGCACATTGATGACGACGAGGAGGATGAGGAAGAGGAAGCTCAGGAGTTCACCGCCCTCACCGACAAAGAGGCCAACGAGCTGGGCAAACTCTTTTCAGAGTGCGATTTTGCCATTAAGGATGCCGAGCAGTTCATCGAGCAGTTGTCCCGGGAGCTTCATGATCTAGATGGGGTACTTAGACAATGATTTTCTATCTATCATCTTTGTTTATCATTTCATATCCCCCAGGCCAACATCCAAAGTGTTCTTGCTTCTGAGCAGAAGGTGCTGAAGATGATGGAGCACATCGACAATGCCATCTCTGAGGCGGATAAGTTCGAGACGCGACTGGACGTCTACGAGGATATCCTGGGACATGTCAAGGAGACAATGGAGAAGATTGGCGGCAAGAATGCGATGATCGAGATTGCCAACAATAACAATATTAAGCTGATGAAGGAACTCAACAAAGTCATAGTGAGTATCGGCAGAAATTATCTTTGATGAGTAAATAATCCCAGATTTATCTTGCAGAGCCAACTGGACTTGCCGCATAGCCAGCAGCAGGCGCTCGATGAGCCTGATCTAAAGACCGCTAATGGACGTAAGGCGGCCATAGCTGCTGCCCAATGCCTGCAGCAGGCCATGAACAGCGACATAGATCCAGCCCTGCTCCGCTTGGAGGCAGTTCAGGATCAGCGCAAGCGCTTCGAGAAGTGGAAACAGAAGTTCTCGGCCACTGTCAGTCGGTTCATGAATAACCTGTTCATCCACCTGGGCAACGAGATCGGAGATATGCCGGTGACCAGCACAGAACTCACGCTGCCCAACCATTCCAACGTTCATCGGGAGCTGACTCCCTACACAGAGCTGATGCACTGGACAAAGGCTATGGATCGCAAGACCTACGATGGCCTGATGCGGGTCTACACGGCGTCGCTGAGCAAAATCTATGACAGAGATGTGAGGAATTTCTTCAATTTGGTAAGAATGTAAAGTAAAATTTAAAGAAATCTAATAACTTTTTTGTTTTTGCCTGGCTTAGGCTAAGATGCAGGTCTCTGAAAAGCTAAGAAGTTCTCGCGAAGATCTGGACATGTCCACTTCATCTCGAAAATCGGCAATTTCCACAATTCCCTATGGCACCTTGGGCATCAACCGGGATCAGTGGGGACCTGGCGTAGAGAGTGCGGATCGTATTCGATTCGATGCTCTACTGGAAAAGGTTCTAGCTGAGCTGGAACCCATTGCCCTGCAGGAGCAGTTGTTCTGCATCAATTTCTTCCAGATGGACGTGATCAGTCCAACGACGAAGAACACTCAGACCACGTTGGAGATGGAGAAGGCGGTGGACATGTCTCAGTCAGCTGTCCTGGGGGCAGCGATCTCGCCCTCGGCGGAAGGTGTGCCGCAGAAGCGGATCGACAGGCAGATCAACGAGGATGTACGTAAACTGATGATGGGTCTCTTTGGTTGCCTGGAGCCCGAGTTGGTTAGCTTCATTCAGAGCTTTGAACGGGTCGACAGCTTGTGAGTACCTATAGTTTTTAATATTATTTTTTTACTCATGTAATTCTGGATTTCTGCTTCTTTCAGCTACTCCCTATACGTTCTCGTCCGTCTCACCCAGCACGTCATGTCCGCCCAGGACACACATTCCTTTCTCAGCATGACCTTCGCCTCCGCCCTGGTGCAGGTGAAGCGCAACTTTGACCGCTTTATGCAGCAGCAACTGCAGTCCATCCGCGAGGCCAAGCTGCACAAGCGCTCCAAGGCCATCCTTCCGTACGTGGAAAACTTTGAGAACTTTGCCCAAACGGCGGAGGGTATCTTCCGCAAATCCGACCGCCGAACCGATATGGAGAAGTGGTATCTGCAACTGGTAAACGCGATCTTTGAGGGCATTAGCCAGCACTCGCAGGAACATCCCAAAACACCGTCACAGGTGGTGCGTATGGAGAACTATCATCACATGTACGCCCTGCTGGCCCAACTCAAGGTACCTGGACTGGATGCCCTGAAAAAGGAGGCCAAGTCGCGATACAACGAGGCGCTTAAAGCATATGTGACTCAGTACTTTGGACGACCGTTGGAGAAACTGAATGTAAACTTAATACGCCACATGGAGAATTTACATTTAATTAAGTTCCTTCTCTCTCTTTCTCCTAGCTATTCTTCGAGGGCGTGCAGCAGAAGGTGGCGCAGGGCGTCAAGGAGACGGAGATCAGCTACCAAATGGCCTTCTCTAAGCAGGAGCTGCGCAAGGTGATTGCCCAGTATCCGGCACGCGAGGTGAAAAAGGGCCTGGAGAACCTCTACAAGAAGGTTGAGAAGCACCTCAGCGAGGAGGAGAACCTTCTCCAGGTGGTGTGGCATGCCATGCAGGAGGAGTTCATTGCCCAGTACAACTACCTGGAGGAGCGCATCCAGAAATGCTACGCCGGCGCCATGATAAACCTGGAGTTTAACATCCAGGACATACTAGCCTTCTTCTCGGACATTGCGCGCTCTCACTGATCCAGGAATTGGATTCTAAAGATCTGGAAGCGCACAAACCGAGTTTTATTTTTAAGTTTTTATTTTTCGCTGATTGTAAAATATATGTCGCGCATATGTAAACAGATGTACTGTATTTGTAAGTATTTAAAGCGCTGTTTTTATTTTTTGCTGATTGGAAAATATATGGCGCGCATATTTAAACAGATGTGGCTCTGTAAAAGTTAAGTTTTGTAAACAATAGAGCTAAGACAAAGCTTGTGGAGAGGAAATGGGAGGCAAAGGTTAGGTTTTAAGAGAGCCCCATAACTGACAGCATCCGGAGTTGGAAATTTGTGAAACATATATTAATTAGGAATTATTTGTCAGGAGTGCTGGGCTTAATTAAAGCCTAATAACTCTCTTTAAATAAATGGAAAAATATTTGTATAAATGTATACATATAATACTTCTATAGGTTATTCCAAAACCTATTACCATAGGCCATAAAATCAGAGGCGATATATTCGCTGATCGTAAAAATAACCGCGTATATATTTAAACAGCTTGAAAAGACCAACAAAGATACCAGAGATGTCGAGAGCGAGAGAGAACTGAGAGATTGAAGCGTTAGCTTTCCAGGGTAACGTTGTAGCCGCCAGTTTTTCAAATTCTGAGTTCGACTCTCAGTCATCGTTCGCGCCTCATTCCGGTCGGTCGTCGGTAGATCGTGTCGCTCCCCAATCCAACCACCACCGCCACATCCGAATTTGTAACGATTTTAACCTGTGTGCATTTTAATTTGTTCCACCCGTACGTGTTTCCGTGTGCACTGTTCCGGTGTGTCGTGATGATAACTCCGTGAAATGCAAATGGTAATTGCAAAATGCCGCTCCGCGTGCATCTAAATGTGCTGCATGTATATTTATTTTAAGAAGCTCTCCTCCGCCAGACGGAGAACCCAGAGTTAGACGTCGCTCAGAAACGATCCGATCCGATTCGATCCTCCCTCCTGTATATGGGCCCCTACAAGGCGACCCGTCTGACCGGTTGTTGCTCCTGACTCGATTCTCCTGGCTCCTCCACCTCCTCCCCTTATCTCCTCCTGCTACCTTTCCTTAGCTTACCTTACCCTACCTTGCCCTCTGTCTTTGCATTGCTCAGGCACACACGCTTCTCGTTCTTTTCTGTTTTTTTTTTGTGCTTTGTGCGCTCCCGTGCCCATGTTCCTCCACTTTTTCGGCTGCCTGTGGGTACAGTGAGTTACTGGTTGAAGGATATTTTGGATCTTTTAAGAAAACGTCTGATTTTTCAGATAATAAATCATATTTTCGCTCTAAATTTCAGCTAAAAATTGATATAAATAATTTAAAATCATATTATATTTTATATTTCATGAAAATAATAATTTGATCTTAGTTCATATTGGATTTGTGATGTTTTCAAGTCATTTAACATTATGTTTTTAATAGAGACCACTCCTGAGAACTCCTTTTTCCCGTTTATTCCCTAAGCCAGTGACCACTGTATGTGCATTCCCTATTATTCCTCTTTGGCCAATGTCTTTTGATTTTCTTTATTTTTTACCTTTGTTGGCGGTCATCACACAGCCGCTACTGTTGCTGTATATTTTAACAAAGTTTCGCTGAAACCTGGCCCACCTTGATAAGCCCCTGGCCAGTCAGTCGTCGTGGTTGCGACCGATCGTCTCCCAGCAAGTTCAATGCTACTCGTACCGATCCGATCCGATCCGATCCAAGCCGATCCAAGCCGATCCAAAGCGATGCGATGTGCCGGTGCATTTTGGACTTCCGCTATGAGCCCGCGGGTCAGCAGACACTACAACCATAATTAGCCAAGTACAGATCGGAGTTAGCCCTGCGCTCGAAAGACCCAATTACCTCTAGGTGATCTCGGTGCAGAGCAGTGGATAAAGTGCGATAAGAGCCTCCAGCCCAGCAGTGATTAAGTGCAAAGCTATGTCGTCAGTAAACATTGTAATCGCAGTTGGTTGATCTTGAGTCACTAAGAGACTGGCTTTAGTGGGTTAACAGCTACAAACCTGTTAATTAGTATAAATATTTGCGAGGCTTCCAGCGTGTATGTACGTACTTGTATTTTTTTAACGAATTTTACTTACAGTAAATGCGACCCGAATGCTAGTATCTGGTTTCTTCAATGCCACCTTAGAAGTTGAAAATTTCTTTAAAAAAAGCAAATATGCATATTATTCCGTGACGGTGTGTGTACACTTCATTCATTCACTGTTTATATATCTACATACATATGATATATCATATACGGAATAGTGTCAAATATCATCAACACACTCTGGTACCTTGCTTCACTTTGCGGCGATATCAAAGCTCTCATTTGTGCCATATGTACATTATTTAATTTCCCTGATTGCCGTCATTCAAGTGTTTATTTACTAAATTTTAATTGCTGCTCCATTTTATTATTTGCATGCCGAGAGAATATAACAAAATTTGCACTTGATAACATATTACCTCTTTGTATTTTTAGAGGAAAAAAGCATTTTAAAGTTCACTTTTTATGTAAGATTGTAGGGTTTACCAAGTGTAAGAGATAAAAATTTCAGCAGTATAGGAAAAATATATTTTTCAACTCAATTTTCCACCTGTAAACAAGTGTTCTTAGCTTTATCTACTTGTCTCTAATGCTGTTTTTCTTGGTAACATCCATGATTCGAGGCAGTCTTTTTTCGCACTTGATATCGGCCGAGATAAAGCCTAGATAATGAGCAAAGTCACTCTCGTTTTCGTTCTTGATTCAGAGAATTCATAGTATTCATTATTTACTTAACATTTAAAGGCAATTAATAAGAAACAATGTCAAAGGAAATGACATTGGAGCTGTGTAATATCCGCTGTAGAATGCATTGCCTGGTAAATATTTGCACTCGGCCATTATCTGTTGTTTCAATATTATACTTATGCAGTTGAGGTGGAGCATAGAGGAAGGCACATCGCCAACTGCCTCCCCAAGAATTTCCGCCAATTTCCCGAAACATTGTGGTGGTGTCGTGACTGAGTCATCAGGTTTTATTCGCTCGGTTTTAGCCTAAGCCAAAGCCCAAGTTTACTTGAGGTTAGAGCAGCCAAAGGCGGGTTTTTTCCCCACCATTTCTGGCTTCTTACCTTTCATTCTTTCCATATACTTTATTTTGTTGTGTTTTCTTTTCTTTTCCTATTTTCTTATTCTTAAGTTTTTTTTTGCGCCACTGCACCATGGCTTTTGCTGTTGCTGTGGGCCGCACATTTTTCTTGTTTGGTTCTGGCATTTTCATTTTAGCCCGCCCCAACTGACCGTTATTTTGGCGAGCGGAGTCTAGAATCTGGAGACTAGACCCAGACTAATTAAATCAGAACTTAGCAGCTCTGCTGTCATCAGCAAAAGCTGCCTCCCTAATCTCCGCCATACGTGCTCAGTTCATTTTTTATTCTAAAATTTTCGGCGTGTTTGGCAATCGGAAAAGCTCAAACAATAAGTAAGTAAGCTATGTATACCTATACAGGTGCTCGTCGCGTATAGTTATGTGCTTGTTTTATAATGCATGTGGAAAAAAACAATAATAAAAAGAGTGTACGGTGCACATTGTTCGGAACAATGGAACGTTATACGATAAAAAGTGTATAAATAAGCCCGAACGGGGGTTGCATGTCACCTGCTCAGCCTTAGATTGCCCGGCGCAGCCCTGAGAAAATGAAGTCACTCTCAAATAAATAAAAGCGAAGCGAGAAGAGTTACGGCAAGTGCTAACTGAATATTGTATATATTCATGCCAGCCCAGCCACATAATACCTAAAGCCAACAGCAGCCCCTTGCATCTTCTTCCACCCACTGCCGAGAGGGGGGAATCTCCACTGATTGTGTGTGTTGCCCTGTTCTCAAAATCCGAGAGCCATGTGAACTGTGTGAACCCATAACTGCCCGTCCATGTAACTAAATAAAAAACAACAAAAAAAACAACAACCGAGATGACTGTAAAAGTGGTGGATGCACTCAGCCGGAATGCATCTTTGGGATGGCTGGGAAGATGTTTGGGAAGAGTTTAGATTCCGTTAAACAATTTAGGAATTAGAAAACTAAAAGCCTATGAAAGCATATAAAATATATATAGAAAATTCATATTTTAAATAAAGATTAAATAATAATTGGATATTAATTGGATATTATTAAACAATAATAAAATGTATATTTTATCAACGCCTTCTATGGGTTATCTTCAAACTAATATTGCTGTTAGTTAACTTGAAATTTTAGTAGTTGTATAAAATCCACAGACTTCCTGACTTTTATCAAGTTACCTTCAAGAAATGCCAAGATGTATACATTTGCGTGATATCTCCTGGGCTCTTGGCTCTTAGAAACGTTGAAAAAATAAACTGAGACTGAGCACGTCATATTCGATTGGGGGTAGAGTTGCAGATCTCCAGACTCGATTGCTCCACGCACACACCATTCCACATACCCAGCACACACATCACAGCAATGCTCTGGAAAGTAACTCCAGATATTTACACCGAGAGAGGGACTAGACCTAGACCATTTATGGTGTCAGTAAGGTACACTGCAGCCGGTAATGGCCATGATAATGATGCCTCTTGGCCGACTCGCCACCAGAACGCCGCAAAGTGGTGCAATTTGCTCGACGGTTCTTGCTGCCTGCTGCTAGAAAGTGGCCAAAAGGCGGCTGGGAATAGCAAAACAACAAAAACCAAAACAAAACAAAAAGCGTAATCTAAAGCCAAGTTAAAAAGTAAAGCGTGCTGCGGAAAATGGCTCTGCACTCATTTTGGTAGCTGACAGCAGGGTACAGTGGTAAAAAAATACATAAATGCTTAGATATAATAATAAAATATATATGTAACAAATAAATTTATAGAAATATGGACTTAAAAAAATAATAACATTTAAATATCTCAACGAAAAATAAATCGAATTACGAAAATGTTGTTAGTTTTGTAGGTACCTATATTAAACGCTATTTTCCCTATATACATACTAACAAATTACTAATGTTCTGTGTTATTTTATACCATTTAAACCACTATGCCTTGCCTGGGAGGAACGGGGTGGAGTGTCAACTATCGTCCCCTTTTTTCGAGTGTCTGCGTCTGGTTTGGTTTGTTTTCACCAAGCAAACGTGATCTTGGAAGTGGACGAACTCGTGTCTTACATTATATATAGACCAGTTTCCTCAATTTGATGTGCCCGGTTCTAATGGGGCTTAGGCATTATCCCCACTGACTCTACAACCTCAACTGCCTTGAGGCCGAAAAGAAAGAGAACTTTTTACCTGGGAAGCTCAGGTGTGACGAGAATGTCAACATATCTCAACTGATGGCCAACTAAGAGAGGGCATGGGATTATGAAATTATCAAATCAACGGCATTATGCTTAATTTATTTTACCATTCCCGTTAAATAATCAGTAAATAAATGAGTTTTTTATCGTTTTCTGAGCTCATCAGAATAAGCCCTAATGATTGATCTATAAAGAACAAAGAGCAGGAAGGATTGTAAACAATAAATCTAAATTCTTATTAACTGCCAAATATTTCGTTGTTCTTCTTGAAGCCCCAAAAGATGATTTCCTCAACTCATTAATTGTCTGGTAAAACAAAAAACCAAAACAAGACAAAGCTCTCACACACTCTTCTTCTATAAAAAGGTATTTAATCCCCCTATATTCCCTTCCCCTAGCTCAAGATCAGCAGCAATAATGCGCAAATGTTCTGGCTCCGTGAAATATTTGCTGTATGCATGCTAAATTAATATTAAAAATAATTGTTGACTTGTCCGATTTATAATTAGAAATGAGCCGGAAACCGGCTTCAGCAACGGCAGCATCTCCAATTGTAATTAGTTATTGGCAAAAGAGAATCTCCATTGAATCATCGTTAAGAAAAACTCAAACTAGGAACTCATTAGCATTATGCCACAAGCGTCATCGTCGCAATACCTGGCCCTGCTTTTTTCTCTTCCTCGCGAACGCCTTTTTGTTGTCTTGTGTGAACAATCAAAAAGTCAAAATAAACAGAATTCAATTACACGCAGTTTGGGAAGGAGGCGAATGAAGTTGTAACTGCCGGAGCGACCTTGGCAAATGGGAATTTTCCCCGAGCCTGGCCATGCCTTGCCTCAACCCTCAATACCTCACTTCCTCAGAATGTGAATCTGACCTGGCAGGAGGGAACTTAAGCCAGGGTTATATCTCCGCCTACCTGAAGGAACACCGAGCCTGAGAACGTACATACATATGTAGCTGGTGAATCGGCGGATTTTACACACACTCTCGAGTGATTAATTTCCTGTTTATGAGCACTTCGTTGCCCCGCTCTTTGTTGTGCGGCTTCTTTTGCCAAAGGTTTCGAAGGTTTCCACCGATTTCCTCCCTCAATGGAAGCGAGTTTCGGGACTCGTTTATTGGTTCCTATGTGCCCAGTACACGGCAATGAAATTTAATCGATTTCATACAGATTTGATGGGTTTCAAAACCGATAGGATCAGTCAGGGATTGGAGTAATGTGAAGTAGGATTAGGATAAATTGTAATTATTTTAGGGAGACTAAAAGCTCTTAAATTTATTTTATTATACGTTTTTTATTAAATTAATTAAAGGAGTTTTAAATGAGAAGAATATTTGAAAAGTGAATATTATTATTAATGTAAAGCAAAACAATTAAATACCCTAAATTTTATTTATAAAAAAATGCTATATGAATCTCACCTGCTTAAAACTTATATCTTTATTATAAATTGTGTACCAGAATTTAAGTCTTTTAATTATTGTTCTGACTTGTTTAGGAGTAACCACCAACAATTGGACAATAAAAAACAAATTATTATTTTGTTAACAATTAAAATTCTACTATGCTTGGCTGCGCAATTGTTATGGAAGGCAGGCAGACAACCTTCTCTTTCGTTATTAAATATATTTTGAATATAGTTGTATATTATGCCAAATTTTTCCCTGTGCAGGATATATACCCTCTCGGGAATGATTTGCGTGTTTCTGTGATATTACCGTAATCGCCAGACGGCCTGATCAGTTGGGATGGGATTGGATGGGAGCTGTGTATCTAGCAGATAGCAGTACATTTGTCGGATACACGTGTTGCGACGCTACCCATGCTCATGTCCAACTCAATAGTTAATAGCAGCTACCTGTCCAGGTATTTACTTGTGCTCAGCTCTCGCCGCAGCTCAGGTTCAGGTTCAGTTTCAGCTCAGCTCGGCTTGGCTCATCGCAGTCCCGCTCTTGCCAGTCAGTACCGCCGAACCTGTCGTCGCCGTCGCTTCTCGCTTGTAGTTGGACTTGAACGTTTTCAGTTTGTTATTTATTTTCGCATGTGTGAGAACGTAATTTCCATGAATTTTGCGCTATTGAATCGAAATTGATGACGGTTCGAGTGCCACCTCAATGATTGCCATTCCGCCGTGTGGCAATTGCCCCTTTATGGAGCATTCAAATGAGCTTTTTGGAACGGAGTTACGTCTCTGATTACGAGTTCCAGTTTCGATTGTAGTGTCGTGCTGCCCCGAAATAAAATCAGAAGCCAGCGCTTGAATACAAATTAAAAAATTATCTACTTCCTAACCGGTGATGAATGAATGTCGGATTCAACCTTAGGCTTGCCAAAAGAAGTTGAAAGATGCTAACGACTTGTGTTTACTGTGAACAACTAAATATTTAAAGTTTTCTGCATGCGGAAATATTCATAAAAAATAGTGTGTGCGTGCTTGCTATTTGGAACTATATCTAGTTACTTACGGTGGCATTGAATGGTAAATTAATTTGTTTTTTAAATAAATGGAAATTAGTTTTAATCAGAAGAATACAATGCGGGAGAAATGATTATTCTCTCATTCTCATTCTAAACTCCCTCTCTCTTTACTGTGCACTTATCTTTAGACTACTACTTTATTAGCAAAAAAACGTTAAACTTCAGATAAGTTGGTTCTAAAAAGAAAAACTTAGCATAGACTATTGCACCTGTGTTGCCACAGAAAAACTTCTATCAAAGTTCACATTGAAGTTCAAGCCAGTTATCTGCCTAAGACACCTGGCATGAGTATTGTTTTTAATTCACTTGCTACGATCCCAGTTAGCTAAGATTATTCAGGTAGCATCCCCCCATTTTCATTGCCATTTTGACTATTTTCATTCGACTCGATTCGATTGCGAAAGCGTTGAATCTAATGCCAATGAAGGGCGGAAGGTGGAGTCCATTCATTTGCTAATGATTCTGATAATTGCCATTGTGCGAAACCAAAAGCGAAGCTTTTGTTGTGCAATTCGAGGGACTGAGGGAGTGGGGAGGCAAGGCAATATAGAGGGTACTTGTCGTTTACCATAGTTTTGTTAAGTACGGATTATGATTGCGATTATGATTGCCAGCGACTCGATGCTGATGCAATTAACGAGCGGCAAGGGCAGCACGAAGCGTTTATGCAAATCATGGGCCAACACGGTCCTGAGCAATTATTGAATCGAGTTTGCGGTTGAAGCCTGCCACGGATTGAAGTATCTGTGTATCCGTGTATCTGTCTATCTATGTATCTTACCGTCATATGTATGCTTTTTATGCTCTTGACCCAGTGGCAGAGTGTCAAAGCAGGCCTTTATTAACGCAATTTCTTGGCTAATCTGGCGCGTAAACCAGTCCAATAAAAAGAGTAACAAGAAATTAAGGCCTAGCCTGGGAATAGCGAAGCTAAGAATACCCTGGACATATTTGAATTTCCTTATAATAATAAAATATCATATATAAATAAAGACTTTTCTACTCTTAGAACTATAAAGGAGGAAACTATCTTACAGTTTAAGAGTTAAAAGTTCAGTAAAATTACAAAGAAATAGCATAGTGAATGAGGTCAATGCCTGGCGAACCTTTAAGTGTTAATACCCTAAGCCAAAGGGTACTACAAACATTGTCCACCTGCCATGCCATGATCTTTGCACAAATGTAATTAGCCAGCTCTTAATGCAATTTGCAGAGCCATAATGTTGGAACGTGTTTTCGGATTGGATCGTAGCCAGGAGGAATCCGGCAATGTGTGATCCACTAACACGAAAAACGGAACTGGAACTCGAATTGAAATTGCCATAGCTTCACATCGCATCACATCGCAGATGTGACAATTGTTTGAGAAACCGCGCTGCGCTGCTGGAAATCAGTGAAGCGGCGGATATGTATAGGCGGGGCGTGGCATGGCGAGATTTTCGCAGTGGTCCGTGTCCCCACAGCGGACGACAGCTTTAATTACACTCGATTGGCAATCAATAAGAGCCAATCAGTGCCATACAGACACGCTCGAACTTTTACTTGTGTGTCGCACGAGTTTTCAATTCAATTTGCACATAATTTTACATAATCTTTGCCGCTGCGAGAAACTGTGTCAAGTCGAGCAGTTAGCCAAGTGCGAGTAAGTATCTACTAAGCAGATACTAGCAGATATTCCACAGATACGCTCATTGTTGGTTTTACTTTCGTTGGCGTTGGCTGTCAGAAGCAGAAGAAGAAATGAGCAGCAAGCCCATCTGGTTTTTACTTTCCTTTTATGCCAGGCCAAGCGCGGACTTTCAATTACTTCAGACTGTCGAGATTGAGATACAGATACGCTCTGCTTTAGCTACACCCCACAGAGAGCGAGCCAATTGCGATTATCCCATGGATACTCGCTAAATGAATTGCTGCTGTGGCATTTGATTTGATTCGGTCTCCCTGGCGGATGATCTCCCAATTAGCTACACATTGAGTCCAGTGGCCAGTAATTAGTGCTGCCTGTTGCTTTATTTTTAATGGAAATTACTCTGTTTGTGGTTTGGTGACATTTCTGCCAGGGGTTGAGGTTCATTTTCAGTCTTTTAATGGCCGTTCGAAACGCTATTCGCTTGGACTTTCGCCCTGTCAAAGGTCAGCCACGTGTGCTCGCTATAAATTGGGTTCGAAATTAATCACAGTCCGGCATGTAATTGTCGTTAATCCCGGGAAATTATATCAGTTAAAGGTCGTTCTAAATACAGAAATAAGAGAAACAATACATAACAGAATAATATTTAGAACATTTCTAAACATATGCTTTATCCACAATTCTTTATTACAAAACACTTAACTACTTTAACCTTCACAGAACTGATTGATCTCCAACGTTCTTTGTCTTGTAATTTTCCTACGACAGAAGCTTTTTATATTTTTATGTATATTGTTCATCCATTTGGTTATCCATTAAAAATAATGATTCTTTTAGTTTCCTTGGAAGTGAACCCTTGATAATTTCAAGTAAAAACTTTATGGCAAACCTGGCTTGGAGTTCTGTGCGGATTGTTTTTCGGGGTTCCCTGAGGTCGGCGAGAGGGCCTAAATGGCGAGTTAATGTTCGCTTTGGCTTTGGTCAGCGGCAGTTGTGTCTTTCTGTGGTTACGCCCGGCTGAATTCTGGTGGTGCTGATGTTGCCAGTGGCACTGCTCTAAGTACTATATGTATGTTGCCCTCGTCAGAACCTTTATCAAGTGTCATACTTTTTGCCCCCTGCTACCCTCGTACTTGTCGCCGTTCGATCTGAGTGCACAAAGAAAAGCAGACGGGATGTGTGGCACATCTAGGGGTACCAGTACGGGTATGGGCTCGGCTTCGGATTCGGGCTTGGATACTTTGGTGCTTTCCTTGGCAACACTTGTACTCGCACTCTTACCTGTTAATAACTTGTAACTTGATGCATCGCCGGATCGCGTCCCTTGGGCTCGTCTCACTGGACTGACTTTCCGAGTCTTCGCCAACGGTCGAGCGATCTTGCAGATAAAAAAAATGTATTATAGAAAAATATATATTTTTTGTGATATAATATAATGGAAAAATATAGTTCTTTGAGGAAAGCTTTATTTATTCTTAACCCTCTGATCTTATTTAAAAAGGTTATGTTTGCTTTGAAATATTGAATATTATTGTAGTATTTTGGAGACCTAAATTTCTCTCTGTGCACGCCTTTTTCGTTCCGTCTCTCCATAGTTTGTACAGGTATATATTCATATAGGTTTATCTGTAATCTGCGAGAGTGGTCGACTGAATGCAAAAGCATCTGAAGGCATGCACATTTCGCCGCCGCTCTATCTGCGTCTGTATCTGTATCTGCAGCATGCGA
The DNA here is from genome assembly GCA_035046345.1 of Drosophila birchii. Classification (NCBI taxonomy): domain Eukaryota; kingdom Metazoa; phylum Arthropoda; class Insecta; order Diptera; family Drosophilidae; genus Drosophila; species Drosophila birchii. The sequence continues at coordinate 20,084,343 of JAWNOA010000048.1, read as the reverse complement.
AATGCAAATCTTTGCCACCAAGGCGCCACATTTGTTTGCAAAATGTTCAATAACAAACAAACGGAGACGCCGCCGTCATCCACTTTGGTGCCTTCATTTGGACGAAGACGCCATAAACATTTCAATACCCGGTATTCGTTAAGGGTCCGACTGTTGTTTGTGGATAAACATGGATAAAGTAATTTGATCGGGATATATGGATTTTTGAAAAATTGAAGGCAATATTTCGGGTTTATATATATTTTAGATATTTAAAAAATTAAATATTTCATCAAAGCTTTATAAGGTTAGATAAGGGTAATTTGGTATTTGCATTTAATATTATAATTTATAATTATAGTTTTTTTTTCAGGTATTCTCTTACTTTAAAAGTTTTTACATTTTATTTCTGTGCATTAGCATTACCTAACCAAATTTAACGGATATACTTTTCCCAATTTAGTGCAGGATATTATTTTAGTCAAGCTTCCCTGTGGACCCACCTGTTATATCTGTTTTTTGACTTCGCCTGAATCGGCTGTAAATGAACGAAAATTTGTATAAATACCCGGTAAAGATAAAGATACGGCCTCTTTTGGCCTGTTTTGCTGGTCACCGAACCCTCCGATCGCATGTTAAAAGTTGATTTTATTTTCTTTTCTCCCGCCATTTTTGCTCATTTATGCAAGCATGCATAATTATTTGCAAATATGCATTTTGAGGTGATTGTGATAAGGTTCGCTCTCAACTTGGCTAAGATAAATGTGTGCCATTGTGCCGATAAGATGCTTGACTCTTGGTGCCAGCAGTCATTAATATAATGACACAACCTTAATAATCGAACTGTTGTGTTGTGTTTGAGTTGAGTCATCGGGCCATTGGGGTTCGTTCCAGGGGAGCTAAATATATAAATGCCAATCGGCCAACACATTCACGCACTTGGCTTAATTAATGTTTATTAGTCGCATATATTTACCTTAATTTGTGTTGCCAAGGCTCAGAGACGGTAGCCAAAATTATGAGGGGAATCGATTTGTATAATTATAAATGTCTTTAAGGCTTTTATTTATCATCTAAGGACGGCAAACTGACAGATTTATATGAAATAGTTTATTAAAAAATGGATTCGTAAGATAAGTGTTGAATCGTTGCCATTTTTGGGATTTTTATTAGGCTTTAATGGATTTATTAAAACGAGTTCCCAGTCATATCACGACTTTGAAATAATGAGATTGCTGAATTTCCATTTAAAAATAAATTAAATATTTATATGGTAAGGTGACAGGATTTAAAGATGTTATTGAGAATTGATTAGTTATTTTATACAGTATTTTTGTTAGTTCCTTAGCATTTAGTAGAATATAAAATATATTTTATAAAACTGCTACAGTTCTATATTTTCTCTTTTATTAGCCATTATTCTTTTCATACTATTACTTATTTTATAGAAATCCCAGCTCAATTAATGGTTTAAGCTATTAAAAAAAGTTCTCCGTCGTTTTGGGCTGTCAGTGGGTTAAGCAATGGCATTGGTACGCTAAAAATATATTTCCCCCACGAGAAATTCATTTTCAGGTCAATAAAATAAGTTGGGAAACCGAAAGCCCAGTAACTGATAGCGCTGTCTCTCGCTTTATTTTGTTTTCTTGCGTTTTTGTTTCTTAATTTTTTTTGTATTTTGCCATGTTCGTATTGGAACAGTTGTTTTTACGACTTTGTTTCAGGGGTCCCTCTCTTGCTCGCTTATTGTTGTCAACTTTCAGATATTTTCTCTGCCAGTGACTGATAAAAAACAGCGCCATTCAAGTGAAATTTCGACAGCGAAAAACAGTCACCTGTCTTTAGAAGAAATGATTTGCTCTGATTTGTGTAGAATTGAATGACAATGGGCCGACTGTCGCGTACAGAATCTTCGGGTAGACAATGTCATAATCATAATCCATGGCATAATGGGACTGATTAGTATGCGGTAGAATGGCCAGAGGGGGCTTTCACTTTCACAGGCCCCGCGAATTGTGGCCACTTTTCACTTTCCTATATTGTTCTCTTTTCAAAATTCGATTCGCATGCAAATCAAAACAAAGTCAACCCAGCAGCCAGCAAATCTCCCATATGAATCATTTCGTTAGAAAAACAACAGCGGATATATAATTCGTATTTCGTATTTTTATACGATTTTTGGGCTTCGTGTGAACTCCGCCGTTGGAGTTGGGCTTTGATGATATTTTGATTATTTCCACGAATTTTTATTCAACGCTCCAAGGGAAAAAATTTGAAGATTTCTTTTTAAATGTTATAAATTATTTTTTATTATCACAATAAAAGGAATTGTTCTTATAAATTTAATGAAAAATGTTTAAGATTACAACATTAGCAAAGCTTAATAAATTAAATGAAATTCCCGAAATTATTATTTTAAATTCTTTTTAAATTTTATGTGTTTAATCTACATATATTTTTTAAAATTATTTTACAGACTTTAATATTTTATATTTGATTAATTGAATAATATTATTCTGCGAAGGAAAGAAGTTTTTATTTTCAGAGATATTTATATCTAATTATTGTTCAATAAAAATGTACTATGTATTTTCCAACCAATCCTAGATTTATATCATTGAGCATGGCTCTAAAATTTGGCTGAAAAGAATGTATAGGGCACGCCCAAATAAAAGGTTTTTGATCCCCAATTTTAAGCGATATTTTTCACAGAACATTGTTACTTTTTCATTGACAAATTTTGGCTGACATTGTTCTTTTGTTATCTCTCTTTATTGCTAACCAACAGATCTAATCGATGAGCAGCAGCTATAAGCCCCGAGGCAGCGACGAGGCCCTTGCCGAGCAGCTGAGCTTAGCCCGGAACCGAACCGGAACCGGAAGTGGCGCCCAGGCCCCGACTACGCCCACATATCGTCACATATCCGGCGCAATGGCAACCCTGCCGCGCCACGATTTAAACCATCAAAGTCATAACCCAGAGAACTCTGCCCGCCTACGCACCGATTCCACGGCCACATCGAGGACCTGCGTCTATATAGGCGGAGAGCCAACTGGAGCAGGAACAGGCAACGGTCACATCTCGGTGACCCTAGACCGCCGGCAGCCACAGCGGATGTCCTGGCTAAATATGCGACGGGCCAAGGCCAATGAGGCAGATCCGCCGGCCGTTACACCATCACCGCAGACGACGCGCAGCTGCATCTCCACAGTGTCCAGTGTGGTGGACAGTGGCGGCGGACGCACCACAGCCACCTCCGGCCGGATTAGCTCCAGCGGCATCGTCACCCTCAGTGGGAGTAACAACACACTGTCAGAGATCCAAGGCGGCTATCACGACCTGGAACACGATGCGGTGTCCAAGAACTACTCCGTATCGGCCTCCGCCCACAACATCACCACGGCTAGCAATGCCAAGCTGCTGCCCGCCGTCGAGGATGAGTCAAACCAACAGGTAAGTTGTTTTTAAGTAACTAAGAGGAAGCAATTCATGGGTTTTTTATGGTGGGAAAACGAAACTACAAATTGGGTTAATTGGGAAATGAAGATCACTTTACGAGTGCTTTATTGATACCTATTTTATGGCACTGCAGCTGAAAGCTTTAATTAGCTAAAAATTATAGAGAGAAAATTGTAATGAAAGCGTGTTAGCTGGTCAGAAATTTATTCCGTAATAATATAAACAAAGGGAGCTGAAGGAAGGAAAGGGGAAAGCACATTTATATTTGTTTATTCGAGTTTATATTTATTATTTAATTTCAGGCTTTTCGGTGAGAACAGAAAACGATTCTACTGAAAGAAATATATTTTCAAAGGAGCAGCAGTTATTTTAATCTTTGGCTAAAATCAGTTTATTTATTCTTTTATTTCACAAAACTACCCACGATTTGCGATTCCCTGAATCCTAAGATGCTTGATTATAAAAAGCAACCAGTGTTTCAGCTTGAACTACAAAAAGCAAAGCAACAAAATTAAAAATGTATCTTTACTATGCGATAATTTAAAAAAGGCTTCAACCTGAAATTTTAGCCACATGTCTTTGATTTCGTAGCCTGGTCATCGCAATTAAAATTTATATTTATTAGCAGGTTTGAGATTCATTTAGCATTCGAATAGATTGAAAGTAGTTCATCTTCGTAGCCGGAGTTAAAGCTAAAACTCGTGTATGCAATTTATTCCGGCTACCAAACGAGTGGCGGTCTTACCTGTTTTTGCTTTTTAGAAGTTATCTGCGAAGATCTTTCAAGTTAACCCCTTTTGTTCAATGTTACGGGTTAGCCAGAAGCGATTTTGATTCATCTTCCCCTCGAGATTTCTGTGAGAATAAATGAGAAAGAATGTGAATGAAAACGATGATGAGATGAGAAGGGGTTATCACCGGGCGAGGTGAGTCTTCTGAATGACTTTCGGTGATTCCGGCTATCGATTGCTCACGAGTCGTTGTAAATTTTATTTCTCTGCTTAATAATGCTAAAAATATTCGAAATGAATTTGAGTACGTGCTGGAGGTCTCAAGAGAATTTATACATTTTTTTGTCAGTGGCGTGAATCGATCGATTTGTCTAAGCCATGGCAATCGGTTCCGTGAGCGATATGAAAACATTTCCATACACTGTGGAAAAACACTTTCCAATGGTTATAAATGATTTGGGAATTGTTTAAATAACTATTTCTGGTATTAGATACCATGTTTATAGGAATATGAGTAATATTTTTAAACTTAAAGGTCGATATTTTAATATTTTACGTCACATAAAGTAGACAAATTAATTTAAGATTATTTTCTTAACTTCCACAATCCCACTTAACCCCATGAAGTTACTCATATATATATATTATATTTTAGTACACAGACTTTACCAGCTCAGTGTAACATCTTCTAGTGTTAAAATGCGTTAATTTTCGCGCATTTTTGTTTGTTTTCTCATCTTTTGTTTGCCGATCTTCGATCATTGAGGTGTTTGAATAGTTTTCAAAATGAGGATTACACAAACTCACAGCAGTTGCAGCAGCCGAGAAGAAGGCGTGGCCCTGGCAAATTTCAAACACCTGAGGCGCTTTTGTTATTGAATTTATGTATAACCTGGCAGGGGAGTGCATCAGCTCTCAGCTCCGATCCTCCCGTGTTAATAGTCTAATAGTCATTGTTTATAGGGTTGTCCGGGCAGCGGCAACATCATAAACACGATCATAAAACTAGTTTCGGCATCGCATTTGTCTCCTATTTGGGTTAGTAAGGCGGCAATCACCGGACTGGATCGGATCGCACCGGACCGGATAGGGCCCAGCAGCTGGCCATTGTCTTTCTTCTCGGCGATCCGCTCGATTGTTCCCGCAATTGGCACCCATTCAAGCCGGGTTCTTTGCAAGTGCAAGTGCAAGTGCCAAGTCCAGTCCGGATGCTAATTGGCCTTAATTAGTAGATCACGCGATACTAGGTTTTAAGCGAGCAAACCAATTTAATTGGGAACAGCGTCTAGAGACCTATATTTAAATGCTGGAAGAAAAGTGAAAATAGTCATCCGGTTAGATCATTGGCACGATTATTCTAGTAAAAAGAATTATTAAAAAGGCTTGTTTATGCATATTTTAGTTATTTAGTATTATAGCTAAATAGACCAAAAAAGATTATCTTTGTTAAAGAAATTTACTATATGAATAATAAATTTTTTTAGAGAATATATATTTCACACTCTAAGGAATCTTTCTTTCGACCAAATTTATACATTTATTAAACAGGAAACTAAGAAATATACCGAAGAAAATCAGTAACATTATATAAATTATGAACTTTAATTTCTTAGGAACTTCGATCTACTTTTATCGGATTTAGGTGCAGTATATTCGGTGGTATAAAAGTAAAATAATCATCCTCAAAGTATGCACTGCTTTCTTTTAAATACAAACAAGAAACATGACAGAAAAATGTGCTGCCTACTTTTAAGAGAAATGAGTTCGTTGCCTAAGTCTTTTGTTATGTTAATACGAAAAGATTTATGGCTACATGTTAAATTAAATAAAGTTATTTTCAGCTTAGTTAAATCAATAATAATTTATGAGTAAACATACAAAAACAATTTATGTTTTATGTTATCTCTCTACCGAATTGTAAATTTAAAATTTAAAGAGTTATCAGCAATATCTCAATAGAGACATCGATCAATAAAATTCAAATCTGGTTGAAAGGAAATAAATGCGAATTATTTTATGCCAAATGCATTCCCTAATTGGCTTGCAAATTTGTGGGCAGGTAAACTATTAATGGCGGAAAAAAACTTAGCCGAAATAATTATTTGCTTCCAGCATTTCGCATTTATTGACCAATTTCATGGTCCCTCGGCTTGAACTGTATCGGCAACTGTCTGTCGGTGGCCACTCGCATATTTGTTTGCTTATTTTTACTTTTAACTTGCGACTTTCCGAATGTGCAATTTGCTTACCACAATCGATTTTACCTTTAATTTTTGTTTCTGCTGCGCATGCGAGTGGCCAAAAGCCAAGACCCAAAACCGAATACCAAATACCGAAGCCCAAGCCCATATGCATGTTTCTCGAGTTGTTCAGTTACTTCATCTCTTATGTTATTTCGTTTCCAATTCGCTGATTAACAAGTTCAACAAAACACGGTGGCAGCCAAAAAAAAAAAAATAAACAAAAAAACAAGAAAAGAAAATGACTACAATGCTGCAGTTACTTTCGGCGCAAATTCGGCAGTGGCAAGACGCACGTTTCGGCCATAAAAAAGAAATGGCAACCGAATGCCAAAGTGACGTCACTTGATTGCACTCCAAACTGGTTGAATGCAACAATAAACAATAATTGCAGGCTATTAGAATTGCATCGGAATGGTTGGGGGAATTTTCTTGAAATAAATAAAATATATAAGGAGCCAGTGAAAGTGGGTATCGCCCAGAATTCCCTTGAATCTGTGTGGAAATATGATTCGTACCTATCCACGGTACACTGCGCTACCGGGTTTTGGGTGTAACGGAGCCACATTTGACGAGTTAGCGATATCACATGGCTCCCTGACTTCTCCTTTCACTGGCCACCACCACCGCCGATTAAAGCGACGCAATCCGAGTAATAAAACAATAGCCCAGATATAGAGTACTTCGTGGAACGAGTACTATGGGTACTATGCTCCAGTGCCCAGATCCGTTGGGTCAAAGAGATTGTCGCGTCGCGTTGCTTATTCAACAGAAAGACACTGCAGACAATAGCCTTATTTCGGACACCTATTGTGGCCATCTCAGCATTGTGGGGACATTTTCACACTCCAGTTTCCAGTTCAGACTTCGAACTAAAGGTAATTATTGTGCAGCCTACGAGGCCTTTCCATTCTGAGGGCCCCCGTACATTCATCGAATCAATTCTCGATAGAAGTGATTCCAAGCCCGGTGAAACTCAATTTAATTGGCCGCAGCCCACGCTTTTACTTTTGGCTTTTCATATTTCATATATACATATTTTTATACACATATTTATACGCTTTAACGGCCACTTTAGACCTCATTCCATATGCCGGGCACAAACCCAACCATCAAAAAGCCAAAATCAAGCAATTATTTATGCTAAATGTGTGGAAGTTCTTGATGCCATCATCATCGTCGATCGGGCCAATGGGAAAGTTGTCGTTTTTATTTTGTATTCGAACTTCCGCTTGATATGGTAGAACTTTGAAGCCAAATATAAATTCTAACTACTGAATAGTAATATTTGAAATTAACATTAGCGCCCATTCAGTCCTCGCTGAGCGCTAGCTCGATAATTTTTTTCCCATTCCCCATTTTCATCTTACAGTGAGCTCTGTTAATTACTCACCAGTTTCGCTCGCATGCTTACATAATAATTAGAAAACGCCGCGCTCTTCTCTCTTTCTGCGCCAAAGAACGTGTTAAAACGAAATTTAATTTAAGTATGAGAAGCGGCCCAAAGAGCCACGACTAATAGACGGTTTCTGCTCTTTGTGGTGGCCACTTCCTGCTGTGCAGAAGACAGGTTAATTATGCAGATGTATCTCGGGACATGGGAACACGGCCTGGGGGCGTCACTCATTAGGCAATAGAAATGGAATCACCTCCAGGCCAGCATCTCGGGTTGCCCGTGCCCATGTCTATGCCCTGTTCTTTTATTCTTTATTTTTTATTTCAATTACCCACGTGGGCGCAAGCTTGAAATGTTGAGAACATTCAATAAAACCTGTGATGATTAAGTTCCCTAAAGAAAATTGGGTTGCACTGCAAAAAAATAATGACTATATAAATGTTAAATTTATTAAAAATAAGGAAAAGATTTGTTTGAGAATGGGAGATTTCATTAAGAATATTTTAAATTTCTAAGAAGTATTATTAGTGAAGATAATATAGAGCCAAGAGTCGGTTGTAAGTATTATATTTTCAAGGTTTTAGATAATTTCAAGGAATAATATTAAGACATTGATCATAAACAGAAGAACAATTATTGCTTAACTTAAATAAAATTAGGGCTTTTACATAAATTCACAGAGAAGTAAATGGGATTTAACTTGGAACTTGGAACTCTCGTTATGCAGTGAATGCTCAATGTACTTTGTTTCCCTATTTATTTTAAATTAATTATATTTTAAAAATAACTACTGGCATCTAGCTAACTTTAATGAGAAGCTTTTTCTCTCTGTACCGCTGTAGAAGCATGCATAAATTTCCAAAGAAACCCAGTGAGGCATAGCACGCGAAGCTTCGCATTTACAGGGGAGGCTAGCAGGCAGGCGTTCGCCAACTTTGCGCAGCCACTGTGCATAGAAAGCCACGCTTTGGTGCTGTCGCTGCTTTTGAGCTGCTGCTACGAAGTCCACAGCAACTGCCACTGCCGCCGGCTACGTCAGTCGTCAGTTCTGCATTAATGAGAGAGCAGTTAGGTACGCTGGCTCGCACGCTCCGTGTGGTCGCCCCCCTACGTATCCAAGAGTCTCCGGCTCCAGGCAGCCAATGTGTGTGTTTGTTTGAATCTGCGCCCGCTCCAGATAAAACGCTGTGATAGGGGGGAAAATCAAGCGGAGAGAGATGCCAAATAAAAGTAAACTTATTGGGGGGGAAACTCGTTTGGCCATTCATCTCTCGGCGGCAGCTCTCTCATTCGATTTTGATTTTCCCCCCAAATCAGATGCGTCTTCTGCGCAGTCGCAACACGGCGCTGCTGCGATGCGCTTCGGGAACGCTGATCGTACACCATTAACTGGCTGCAAATAAAAGGAAAAGAAAAGAAAAGCCTAGCCAAAGCTAGGAAAATAGAAACGCAGTGCGATCGTGAAAACGCAAAAGTGTGAAGTGAATCGCGTGTCCAATGAGTTCTGTACTAAGAAATGTAATTGAATTCCGGGCCATATTCGTAACCACAAGCGACGGCTCTATAGGCTATGGGAGGAACTCCTCCATATAGTAATAATCCCATAACAACTGTCATTGATATGCGTTGGCGATTTGTGCGGGATGGAAAAAATAAAATAAAAAACAATAATAACTATAACAAAAAGCAAAGCAAAATACCATATATATGAAATAAAAACAAAACGAGAGAGCAAGACATTCAATAAGCGGTTCAGGGCCAGGCTCCGAAGGTGTTGCCAATTTATTTTAAAAGTCTGCGCTTTTTGTTGCCTTGCTGTCGTCGTCGTCGTCACGTGATAAGTTGTCCGTTCCACTTGCATAAAAATATTGTTATTTTCTTGACACACAAATGCCCATGCAGGTGGAGGCCTTAATTAGCATGATGTTTAAAAAATAAATAAATAAATACAAAAGGCGAGCTGTCGCTAATTGTAAATGATTTCTTTTCAAGTGCAGTGCAATTAAAAAAATCCGCCCTCCATTTTTAGCTGGAAAAGGAAAGAAACCTCGCAATTATACCCATAAAACCCAGTCGAATTGAATCAAATCCAAAAAAAATCCGTCTTGTATGCACCGACCAACAAATGCAAGAAAATGACAAATTCTTCTGCACCTACAAGCAATACAAAGTCTGTCCCAAGATGGAAATACCAACGACTAAGTATCTAGCCGACTATCTGTACGTGGTCCACGAGGATGTTCCCTTCCGATATTATCGAAAAGTAAGTGGGGACTTTATGGCCATTACGGGAGGGCCATCATGCATGATATGGCATATGATATATGCCCCTATAACGCTCGTCATCTGCACGCTCATAAACTCCGAATGCCGCTTCGCTGGGCGATATATAGTTGTATTTATATACTATATCTGTGTGCGTGTAATTTTTTGTTTACATTTTCACCGTGCGGTTTTCGCTTTATTAACTGCGTTTACCTGGGCGTCACGTTGTTACCGCTCCACCTTTGGGTGATGCTGATGCTGCTGGCCGTTGCTACCATCGCTTTCTTGAATGAATTTCACTTAAAAGCACTCTGGCTAACGATTTGTGGTACCCTGCAAGAAAGTAGAGGGTTCTGGGGAGTAAAGATCAGCCTTAGATTAAAAAAAAAAGAATTTTCATTTGATTTATTTGTGGCTCGATACTGGTATCTATGATAAACATTTGGCAAGAGCCTAATGTTTTTAAATTAATTATTATAACAATCTTATTTTAAAAACTAAGAGTATCCGAAATGACAATAACACTTTCGTTTAAGGGTATTAGAATATCTTTTGATAGAAGAGCAGCTCATTATTTATAGAAGTTTATTTATGGTTTAATAAAAAAGGGAAATCAGAACAAGTGAAAGAAGTGAAATCGATGCTATTAATTTCTATAGATAATTCCCAAGGTATTCCTGTAGTTGTAAGACCTCAAAAAGGTTTTTGTTCGTTTTATTATATATATTTTTTTCCCGCTTTAAAAGCAACCAAAGTGTAGACTGTTGTTAGTGGCTTTGCCAATTTTTTCTGTATTTTTTGCGGGCGCACATCTAATGGGCTTATGCTGTACATTTTGCAGATGACTTATTAGAGCCATGAACGAATTTTCGTCGTCGCTTAATAAGATCTCCCGTAGGGGTCGCCGCTCGCGGGCACTTTCTTTTGTCGCTCACTGTGAGCAAATACAAAGAACTAAGACGGTGCGGCGGCTCGGCGAGGGCAAAACTCGGAGCTCGGGGAATATGAGTCGTAAGACAAATAAACAAAAAGCAAAAATTGTGTAATTAATGAAAATAAAGCGAAGCATAGCGAAATTACACAAGTCGAAAGCGGAAGTGCCGGAAATGGCGGCTACACTCATAGCTCTGTAGGTGTATCTTTTTGTTTTTGATTTTTATTTTGGTTTTTATTTTCTGTTTGTTTTTGTTTGATGTCGGCGGATGCGGCAGCTGTGACTGTGACTGCGAATGTCGCTATTTGCCTGAGTTACCTGCAAAAAGCAAACTCAACTGGGTTTTCATATGCCAGCAATTTGTCAATTTTTATTTTCTCATCAGCTGTGCAAATTTTTGGATGGTTATTAGAAAAAAATGTTTGCTCTTACATCCTTTGCATGGAAAGGGAAAATAATACTTTGGTGAAGAGATTTCGGGATTTCTGAATATATTCAAAAATTATTTAATTATAATAACACTATAAGAAAACAACTACGCCCTTTATTGCTGGTTTAAAGTTACAAGAAACATGTTTATAAATCATATTCATGAAAAATAAGGGGTGTGACTTAATAGTTTTAATTTATACTGCCAATCAATCAAACATAATGTCTTAGTCTTCAAACATATGAGTCTTAGTTAGACATCCAATCGTAAAATACACAGAAAACAAGCAGAAGTAAATAGATAAGATTAAATTTGTTTATTTTGTAAACAAAATATGCAATCATTTCTTTATTAATTTTTTACTTAACTAATTTTTACGATTTCATTCGTAATGGGTGTTTTTTATTTGTAGTAAGTAATAAATGCACTCTGATCTATATTATAGAGGCTTAAACACTTTTAAATATTATTATATTAGGCATTTAAAAACATGAATTTCATATTGATATTTAAATTAAGCATTTTGAGAATTCATTTATATTTAATTAATTTATCCCCTTCTTTTTCAGACGAAATGCTCCGTGTTCCGTGGGCTCGTGCTCTGCCTGTGCCTGAACCTAAGCTATGCAAATGTGGTCCGCTTCCCACGTGAGCTGGATCGCTACGGATCGGCGTACCTTGTGCCCTACGTGGTGTTGCTGTTTCTAGTCGGCCTGCCCATGATCCTGTTGGAGATCTCCGTGGGCCAGTTCTTGGGCCAGGGAGCGGCGCACACTTGGCGTGCCTCGCCCATCTTCAAAGGTAAGTTAATTTAGGTTACAATATTTTCACTGAAAAGAAACATGCTTTACTTAAGATTAAATGTGGTTTAGTTAGGGTATTTATCAGGATGATTTAATGATTTTATTTAAAATTTAAATGGCCTCAAGAACAATTTGTAATGTGTTGACTTTGTGTAGCCAACAAGAGCAATTGAGAGGAGCAACAGGTGTTGCATACTTTTCGGCGGGCAACAGGTACACAGAACGATGGGGCAGCAAACTGTGTGCGCTTCGTTGTGGCAGGACCCATCGTTTTTGGGGGGTGATTGGAAAGCTGCAGCTTTTTGCATCCCCCATTGCAGGATGCAGAGCTTCGGTGAAAGCTCTTTCCCCACTGAGGGCGTTGCTGCACTTGTGCATCTAGCGATTCCCAAGTCGCTTTTCCGTGTGGCGTCACATAAATAGCCGCATCGCCAGGACCTCCATCGGGCGGTCGTGCATTCCGCAGCAACGACGGTTGGACACATCCCGTCTCATCCCCCACTCTCTCGAATTGTGTCCGTTGGTAGCCGAAGTTACGATTGCAAAAACTTTCGTCATCCCTCTCTCACTCTCTGAAGCAAAAACAAAGCCAGGAGCACAGGAGCAACTAAAGCAAATAAAACAGAAAATGAGCAGGCAAAAGCAAAATCAACAACAGCAAAAGTCTAAAACATATAAATACGAAAATCACGAATCGAAAAGATAAATGACAAAAAGAGAACAAAAAATATCAGACCAAAAGTATATCAATGCAAACAAAAAAATCTAAAAAATACACATAAAAAACACTACAAAAAGAGAAGACTAAACTTAAATGTGACCTAGTAGATAAAATCATCATCGTGTTATCAGGACGACCGTAAAAAAATCTCTGAAAAATCGCAAAAAAAATATTAAAACCGCAAAATGCATTGGTGTGTGTGTCCCGTTCGTGTAATCGCTGGCGCGCCACGCCCCCCAGCCCCTTACATCCGCCACCCCTTCCGGGATCTAGGAAGCGCTGCCAACCATCCGCCCTCCAGGGACTAGAGCTCAGGACCCCATCTCTCTCTCTCTCCGCCGAGGACCTACCATCCTTCTCCTCACATCGGTGTCCTCCAATAATATCTGTCCAAGTTGCGGGGCAGACGGGCGAATCGATGGGCGGTGGCAGCACTACTCACAGGACATCCAGTAATATCGTCGCCGCTAACTGAATAACAACAAATTGAAAATCGAACTCTGCCGCCCGCCGGCGCCCCCTCTGCCAAAGAGCTACGCGATTTGTGGTGGGTCTGGACTGGACCGTCAGCGGAAGTAGGAAATGGAAACGGAAATAGGCAGCGGAGAACGGAAACAGGAAATGCGGGTGGCTGCGGTGTGGGCCAGGGAAAACGGGCGCGTCCACAAAAAATAACCATAGAGACGTTTAAGGCAAATTCTAAATGAACAAAAGTATAAACCAAAAACAATTGTAACGAGAAACAAACGAATTCAAAAATGAGCAATATGAGAACAAACAACTAATAATGGCAAAAAGCAAAAACGACAACTGCAAATTACGACACAACACCTTCGAAAAGACCTCAGTAATAATATAAAGTAAAAAACACCAACAACAAAAAACACGTGAATGCTTGGTGGCTGCAAAGGAATGCCTTCGTTGTATCGCCCTTTTTTGGTATTTTATTTATAAATATTTAGCATAAAATTCATAATTTAAAAGATTAAAAATTACAAAAAGTTTTCACAGATAGTTCAATAGAAGATAAATCATGGGAAGTATATAAGCTTAGTTAACTATCTGCACAGGGAGGTTTGATGAATAAATTTATTAATTTCGGAAGGACACCTGTGCGTATGAGCAATTTAATATCGAAACTTATAATGATTTTTATTAATACGTCATTTTTAATTTTTAATTTTTATTATTATTATTATTATTTATCGAAAAAATGTGATTATCTAATGGTAATTAATAATATGTAAAGAATATTCCAAATTATTAAAGTCACCTTGGCGTATGAGTAATATATAAAAAGGGAACCTTAATATTACCTATAAAAAAGATATGATTTTTCCAGTTTATGATGTATGCTAGTTTCGAATAATGTAAAATTGTTGTTTATAAAAAAAGATCACAATAAAGAATAAGAAAATATGAAGGACACCAGTGCGTATGAGCAATATATTAAGAATACTTATTATTACCTCTAAAAAGGTTATGATTTTCCTAGTTTAATGTCTATGCTAGTAACGAATAAAGTAAAATTGTTTCCTATGAAAGAAGATTACAATCAAGAATAAGCAAAAATAAAATACTCATTAGGAAAGACACCGGTGGGTATGAGCAATGTATTAAGGAAACTCATCAAACCTCTATGAAAATGCTCATATTTTTCATAGTTTATGACCCATACTAAATCCGAATAATGTGAAACAAGTATCTATGAAGGAATATCTCAGAGCAGAAGAAGCCACAAGACAATTTGGCGCCTTTTAACACCTATATAAAACGTATTAAAAAGGCCGAAGGCAATACTTTAATTTCAAAATACTCAGGCGTCCGTTCATACATATTTCATTGCGAAATCAGCGAGTTCGTTAAGTGAAGAGCGGTTTCACGAGTCAGTGGCTTGCAGTCTATAATTACGATAAATGTGGAAAATGATTTGTGGCACGTGCCGATTGCTTATTATAAGCACTGACTTCGAATGAATGAACACAGAACACTGGTGTTTTGCTCCTTCACCTTTTTGCAATATGTGAAAAACGGTGTTTGTAACGGAGATCCACAAAACCATGCCAAGCTTATAAGCATAAAGAGGAAGTGTAAAGTTATAGACAAAACGGAGGCCATAAAAAATACGGTTACTACCAATTAAAATATTTTATTCATATTTTTTGAAGTCATCAAACACACACCAAACCCTTAAAACTTTTAAAACCAAAATGAAAGATTTTTTTTCTGAACAATTATCAATGTCATCTTGGGGTAGTTCCCCCATCAATTTACAATACAAATTAACAGCTTTTGGGTGTGTTTTTAAGGTCAAATCAATCTGGTTTGGCGAATAGTTTCTCAGTGGCAGACGCAGACGCAGAATATGTTATAAATGTAAATGTAAAAATAAAACAACAATAAAAATCTCGTTCTCATTTATAACTAGTTTTCACTTGAGCTCTTTTCCAATGAATGCTTTTTGGTCTGGCTTTAGCTTTTTATGAATTTCGCCATTTAAATGACAAAAGTAATTTAATTAACTGGGCTCCTCCTCTTCCGCTCTTTTGTCGTGAGGTTTGCGTATTTTAATTTGAGGAGATAAAAAAAGTGTTTCAGGATATGAATTTAAGGTTGTTTTAGAAATTTTCTATTAGTTTTATTAATTTACAATCTAAGTATAGACCTCACTCCTTTATTTCCTACAATTAAATGTTTAATAATTTTATTTATTTTGTTTTCCAGGAGCCTGCATCGTCAGTCGCTTTGCCTCGTGGCTTTCAGCCATCTGGGTGTCCTTGCAGGCCGTGCTGGCACTGGCCTACATCGGAATGTTCGCCTCTAATGACCTGCCATTCCGGGAATGCGCCGGACCCGTGAAGCTGAGAATGGTGGGTACCAATTTTCCTTTCAAGCAAACAAGTTTAAAGTCTAATTCTTCCCCGCAGAGTGGCTACCTCCTGATGGGCACCAGTGGCCAGGAGTGCCTGCAGCAGACCTTCCTGACGCCCTTCTGGCGTAATCCTCTGTACTTTGGCCTTCTGGCAGCGGGACTGATAGGTCTCTGGATAGTAGTTATGCTGTGGTAAGAAGAAAGAATTGTAAAAAATGATATATTCCAACAGAATCAAGAGCTAACTCTATATTTATTCCCAAAAAATAGCACCCACAATGCCAAGATCCTGCGGCGCAGCATCTTCGTCTACGGTTTGAGTGGTCTGCTCCTGCTGTGCACCCTCACCGGCTGGGAGGTGCGCAACTCCTTTAGCCGCCACTACTTCCCAGAGCTGTGGGGCTTCGACGTTAGCCTACTGGCCGAGAGCAACATCTGGTTTAACGCCCTGATGCAGGTGCTCTTCTCGGTGAATTGCGGCTTCGGAGCACTGCCCATGGTGACGGGCAAGTTCCTGTATAAGGGCGACGCTGTGAGGACCTCTGTGGTGTATCTCTGTTTCAATCTGCTGATCAATGCCATCGCCGTGACTCTGTTCATGGTGCAGTTCGATCTGTCGGCGAATGGCTACCAGAACATGGAGGAGCTGAAGCCCCTGACGGCCATCTATGACCGAGTGTTGAACGGCTCCAAGGAGGGTGATAGCCAACTGCTTCAGCATCTGGTACCGTCGCTAATCTATGTCCTAGTGATCCTTGCCGCCATGGTATCGATCACGGTGGCCGTATACACCTCGACGCGACTCGTGCCCCGCCGACCCAACTATGTAATCTGCCTGATTGGACTCGTGGTGGCAGTTATGTCCTTTGCGGCGCCCAAGTTCCTCATTGCCCGCGTGCTGGATTCGCGACTGGTTGGCACCATGGTGGTGACGGCCCTGGTGTTCGAGCTGATTGCCATAACCTGGATCTACGGGGCGAAGAACATCTACACAGATCTGGAGTTCTCCATCGGCCGACCGATCTTCCGGGTGTGGATGTGGCTGTGGGTGACGTGTCCAGCTGTGCTCACGGGCATTCTGGTGTGGTGGTGTGCGGACGATGATCAGTATGACTTGCTGGCCGAGTATTTGCCGCGCTGGGCACCCATCCTATTCGTGCTGGCGGTGATTTTGATCATTGCCTGTGTGCAGATCTTCCGGCAGGTGGAGTACAATTTCTTTGGCATGATCTGTGAGGCCTCTAAGCCGGCAAAGGAGTGGGGACCTGCAGATCCCCTGGCCCGGCATTCCTGGAAGCAGTGGCGCTCTGTGTGCCAGGATACCGGCCGCCGGGATTTCACATTGCGCCGGCGAGGCACCAGAGACTATACACATTCCATCAAGAAGGGCCAGTACTCAAGTGCCCCGAAGTATGGAGTCCAGAACGGCGGCGGCGGTGGTCAAACCCAAACCCAGATGCACCAGCAGCACTGGAAGTCATCAACGCCCGGCAATAGCTCGCCCAACTACAGTGGCTCCATGTTTGGGGACTCGGCCATCGAGGAAGACATCAGTGTGGACAAGTTCCCAGGCATCACGCACCAGCAGTACGTGCCCTTCCAGGCGAGTGGTGACACCAAATCCAGTAGCAGGTACTCCCAGCGCATGCGCCAGACTGCCCAGCCACAGACCCAGATCCGCCCGCCACCCAGGGAGTCGGTGGAGAAACACCGTGAGGTGGTCTACATACGTCGCCTGTCCGATGGAGGCAGTGGAAACGGTGGGCACGCCACCAGGATTGAGATTTCGCCATCCAATGAGTCGATTACCTATGGAAATGGTAAGAGCAGTCACATCTCCTCTTCGGCCATGTCTCGCAATCCATTGGGACGTTCCACGGGTTGCTTGGCAGCTCCTGTTCAGCCACCGCCGCCCAGTGTCCATGTGAAGCGGTCGGCCAGCTCCGTGGTCAATGTCAACTCGCACAAACTGCCGCCGGGAGGAGCCGGTGACCACATCTGTTGGCGCAAATTCAATGTCAATCCGCAGGAGTACTCCACGGAGCTGTGAGACTGGCAGGAAAGCCAGAGGAGGAAACGAAGCATTCACATTCAAAAAGACTTGTTGCATCCAAAACAAATGTATCTGTATCTGTAATCCGTATTCACCTAGTTGTAAGCCACGAGTAATGAAGCATGTCCATACGGAAAGTGTATCTTCTAGTTGCGAGCTGTACATAGAGCATCCCTAGATATAGTTCTACGATCTAGTTCCTTAGCTTAAGTCGATGAAATTCCGTTGTCATTGTTCTCCATCATCTGGAGGCCAGGAGGAGAAACCAATCATGAATTGTAGCAATTGAATTAACCCTAGCACTAAGTTAGTCCTTAGACCGATGACCCGCTATCCTATCCATTGTAAAGTTACACTGAAACACAACGATTTCGAAAACGATCTTATGTAATAAATAGTACGATTAGTAAATTATGATTGACCGTCTGTGTGTGTGTGTGTTTATTTTTTTTCGAAATTTTATGGCTATTAAATATCAAAGTTCGGATATTTATCAAGTCGGGTGCTAAATTTGTTTCCTAATCACGGAACGTTCTTACTTAAATATCTCAGCCGAGCAATCGGGTTCCAGAATTGTTTAAGGAACCAGAATTTCAATTAGCATTAATGTTCGAACATGATCGGTGGATCGTGTCGGATGCTGCTGCTGCTGCTGCTAATCCAGCTTCGAATTTATATATTCCGCTATTTTGAGCTATAAATTTCGGCTACAAATTTGCACAAAATGATTTCGCGAACGAGATTTGTTTTTTGGCAAGTGAACTTCCTACGACGCCAATTAAAATTGGCAAGAATCTCTTTCTTTTGGGAGCCTGTAGAGCAAGTTATGCTGACGCAAATGAAATCGAAAGCCGATGAAGTCAGTTTCAGTTTCATTTTTGCTTAATTTATAGATTGTTCGATTATGATTACCGTTATCTCAATGGGTTTAGTCTTCAATAATTGTGTTATTTGTCTAGATTAATATTCCAATTCCTGATTTTTGTTTAGCTAATCTGAAGGCCTAAGAATCATTTTATTATCTAAGTTTATTCAATTGTTATTCATATTTCAAAGCCAGACAAGCCAGTAGGATTGTTTTTTAGACAAAGAGTTTGGTTTGCTTTGTTTTAAGATGTCTACAAAAATATTTAAACTTTCAGCTGTCTTAGATGGGAAAATATAAATATTTAAATTTAAAAAAGTCGGAGATAAATTTATTGCTTCTCGAGGGCTTTATATTACAGTTTTTGTAAGTTTCCTAGCAATTAATTTATATTGGTAAATTATTAGGGAATTTTGCTATTAAAAAAAGAGTAAGCTAGAAATAAACTTGATTTTAAATGGCATTTACAACATTTTACCTGCTGTGTTTGAAAGGCTAGAAAACTTGAAGAATATTAATCATTAAACTTAATGTTTTATTCTCTTCTGAAAAGGTCACCTGTTCTTAAATTACAATTAGACTTAAAAAGGTTTTTAAATGTGCCGCAAACATATTTTTAATACTTACTAATCACTATAGACAGCTGACAGATTTATGGAGCCGTGAAAAGGAAAATTGAGCAATTACAAGTTAATTTGCATTGAAAATGTGATAGATTCTCGAGGCGAATTAATAGCGCTAAAGAAGTGCGAAGTTCGGCCATTAAGTGGCTAGTCAATGGCTGTTTTGGCCCCTTCTGAGCTGATTCCAGCTCTTGTTCGGCTCGCAGAGGGGGGCCTTGAATGGGGCATATCGAATGGATGAACAAGCGTGTGATGTATGGCTCGAGTTAATCGATTCCACATAGAAATATAGTTTGGCCGACGCGCAGAACTGCATGGCGGTGCGCGGCTCCCATGGCGGAGTGTCCATCATTAAGGCAGTCACTAAAATGCTAATCGATGCTCAACAGGTACAAGTGGCTATGTTTGTATATATCTCTCACCATGTGTGTGTGTCTTTTGGGGTATAGCTTGGCTGTGGTCTTCTTCCTCTGCTTTGCATAATACCCACACACAGACGAGAAGCCAGAGTTGGAGTTAGCCACAAACACGAATCTTGTATTACCAGCTGACGTATTTGCTAACTGATGAATTTTATACAAATTTGATACACTCGAGGTGAACTTGATTCGGTTTGTTGTCTTATGTTTTCGGATAGAAGCATCTATGTCTAAATGTATCTCCGTGCAGAAGCGGCAGCAGCAGCAGCAGCGCAGCAACGAGTTTTGTTCGCGGTTTTAGTTTTATATGAAAATTCAAATTAAAGCTAATAAATACTTAGGCGTTCATTGTGGCTCTGGCCCGCCGAACTTTATCTGAAATTCATTAGAAAACTGGTCCATCTAACCTTCGAGCCGAGAAGATGCCACCGAGCGGGGACTGGACGGGGACTTCACACTGATTGACGTCTTCGGATTGCATAATACAATTAAGTTGGCGCTAAACGCCTGAGAGGCGATGTCAATCCGAGTTAATACCACCAATGACACGCAAGGATAACCGAGGATTATCCGGCGCATAGTTACCGGATTAAGGAGCGAATTCCAATCAAGGCCCAGAAAGGCGGAACTCCCAGTACTTCAGATGGTATACCCACGAATCACAAAAGTCGCGCCGAAAATTAATGGCCAACTGTGAGAAATATGGCCTTTTGGGCGCCTTTACATCTGCAGAATGGTGTTCGTGGCTCCCAGCAATCACACACTTGGCAGGCCACCACCGATCGTCCAGACCTCAATAAATTAATAATATAAAATATATATATATGGACTCTGGCCAGTGCGTCAGTGTGTGAGGCCTTATACAGTATCTTCTTAAATCAAATTGAAATTTCCAAATGCGAAACTAAGTCGAAGAGGAAACACTCTTATTTTTATTCTAAATATATTTAAACTATGGTATAATTAAGAAATGAGAGAAAATATATTAATTATGATTACATTAATGTGTTAAATGTATTGTTTTAATATATCTTGAAATCACATTTTATTCATTTAAAGTGTATTTACCTGAAGCCACCCCAAAATTAATGTTAATTTTAATGCCTAATAATGTGGATTAATTCAAGAACTTTCTATAGAATTACATCAAACAAGAAAGCCACATATTCCCCTGTAAGACAAAGGGTGTGTTTGTCAAGAAGAAAAAAAACAGGAAAATTTGCATGTCTGAATTTTAATTTGGATTTTCGGGCGTAGAATCGCCGCTGTCAAAAGTAGTCTGCCTACAAGATTTAAGTAAATGGCTATGTATTATGTGCTGGGACGAACCAGTTGGCTTTTGAAATGAAATGAGATGAGGCGATATAACCAGTTGGCCGCAGCTCCCAGTCCCCCCGGTCCAAAACAAATGAATTTTATTCGAAATTAATTTTTGGCTTGTGTTTTTATTTAGCTGGCCGGCCACAAATTTTGGCCAATCCGTGTAGAATTTAAGCATCTCCACAGCGACGGCTTAAAGCCTGATCTGTAGCTCCAATTCATACATTATATTTATCTCATTTGTGAATATAATTTTGGGGCCCGAACAGCCTTGTGGCCGTCTACGCGTGTGGCTGCTCCAATTTCTGACTGTATTTGCACTCCGAGATCGTATATGGTAGCCCCAAGTGGGCTAATTTACCGCCGGAGATGGCAGAGGTGAAGTGCACTCTCGAGATGGCCATTAATCAGACAGCTCTCAAGTTCCATTTCGGGCACCTTCCGTTTTGACCCACGGAGTTTTTGAGTTGCGAGATGAACTTGAGACAAGGTGACGCCTCAAGTGAATAATTAGCTCAATTTCGGATTAGCCTAATAGTGGAAAAACTGGGGATATGGGTATTGAAGTAGCGAAATAAAAGCTATACTTAATGCCGCTTAGTAAATATAAATAGAGAATTAAGAGGATTATTTTGGAATATTGATGGGAATTGACGAAAAAATTAAAAGAGCTCTTGCTTGGCAAAGGTGTTTGTTTTGAAAATCAATAGAGGATATTTATTATGGACTGATATTATTGATAAATACTTAAATTATTAATAAAATATTGGTATTTATCAAAACATCGAAGGGGATCTTCAAGGATTTTGTGAAAAATAATATAACTAAATTATTTAAAAAAAATCTCACTTAAACCTTAAAGATATAGATTTGAAATCAATAATTATTTGAAATAAAAAGTTAAATCCGTATGAAATTTTTTATTTTTATCAATTAGTTTGACTTGAAAAGCCCTATTTACTTTGTCTTCACAACGTAATTAAATGATTCCCCACCGATCTAAGTCTGATTAATGATAAATCTCTTACAATATATGCGTTGTAAGATTCTGGTTAAGCGCGGCACTTTCGCTTTAAAAGGCCAGGCCAGTTTGTTAAACTTTCAAGGGTCACTCGGTTATGTAATGCCCCGAGCCCAGATTCTGTGGAACTGGTTTTGCCACCAGTGGCCAGGTCCCAGCAGCTGCCAGGTCCAGTCCCATCGAGGTGACCCTCGACGGTTCCCAAAAATTGAATGGGTGGTGTTTCATTTAGCGCGACAAGGATTCCAATGGCAATGGCCAACAATTGTGGCCCATAAATTGCTGGCCAGAAACTGGTTAACGCTCTCGCCTGCCGGTGTCCTTGATAAGGCTTATTAATATTTTTTGTTGTTTCTGGGTCTTTGGTGGGGAAAAACACGTTTTTTTTTCACGCACCCCAGCGCCGCCTTTAATTTTGAATCGAGCTCAGTGGCTGCAGGTTTTTTTTTTTGCTTCGAGTAAATTTATAATTTCACAGATTTTAAATAAATTTCAAACGCCATTTATTCATCGGCCGGGGAATATCCATTAACTAAGTGCCGTTAGCGAGTTGTTTATGCGATCTGCTGAACCCGAATGTTAACAATTATTCAATGGCCGTGCAAACATTTTACATTTTGTCGCAATCATATTCATAAATTTGCGGGGCTTGCTAACTGTACTTTTTATTGTTTATACAAAATCGAGAAGAACATGTTTGGCGCAATTCATTTAATTTTTATCGCCCGATCTAAATCAATTTAAGGTGAATGTTTCACAGATCATTGCGACGATAACTCAACTTTTATTTATATGCGAGCAGCAAAGTCTTAATCGATATTGAATATATTGTGTCAAGCTGACAAATTAAGTCTATTAGGTGTGTTTTATCTCCAAGGACATTCGTCTGAATTTATTCTAATTTTAACCTGAAAGATTTGTATTTTAAGCTATTTGTGACTGAAATGAAATCAAAAGAAATCTAAACTACAGAAAGAGGAATATATTTTCTGTTTTTTTATAATTTTTAAATATTGTTTTAGATGTTAAAATCGTAAACAAATTAAAGAGATTGTAAGTGGAGCTAATCTTAAAATTTATGTCTCCATAAAATATGCCTGAATTTTAAATTGAAAAGCTTTATGAGGCTTATGAATAATTTATTCATTTAATTAAATCAATCAGCCATAATTTATAAAACAAATCTATATAATTATTGTACTCATTCATTTGTTAATGTAATATATAATTTAATGAGGAGTATATTCTTGGCTTAAACTTCCCTTTCTTAAAACTTTCCATTTCGCTGTTTTGCATGTTGTAAAATTCAGACAGAACCTTCTATAAAACTTTATATATATTTCTACTTCCTTGACTAGAATTCCGAGCCAAATATAATACTAAATCGAAAAAAAAACAAAACGAAAAATAACTAAATAAAGTGGGAAACTAGTTAGTCCGGGTCCGACGTTTGTTTGGACCGCAGATTTACATAAATATAAATCTTTAGCAGAAAACAATATAGTCCGCCTTAACTGAAGCCGTGTAGAATTTTTCAGAGAGACGCGGACAAATGCGTTATGTATAGGGATAAATTTGCATAAATCATAAGCACAATTAACGATGTTTCGGCGTTTGTTCTTCTCGAACTGCTGACGCAGGTGACGTGACATTTGACTCTAAAATTTATACGATCCCCTCAGAGACTAGATCCGCAAAATTTGAATAACCACGCACTCTGAGATATTGTCCAAGTCCCCGTCTCCTCCACCTCCTTCTCCATTCAGATATGCGTGAATCTTCTTCTGGGTGGGAAGAGAGTCATCGGCCTCCTAATAAATATTCAGTGGCGACTGTTTCATCTGCCTTACCAGCGAACACTTTTCATTAGCCGATTTGCGGTTGAATTATATACAATTCAAAGATATATCTATGTATCTCCATGTCTGCTCGAGACTTGATTTCAATTTTAATGGCCTGTGCGTGAGGGTATTTAATTTGGTCTTGGATTAGATAAGCCATATTTGTCTCTACCTGAATGGATACAAACTTTAAAGAAACTGTTCTAGGCAGCCTCAATGAAGTCTATAAAAAGAGATTTTGTTCTATTGCTAAGAGCTAAAAAATATAATTTTATTGCTTTCTTAAATATATATAAATACTTGAATACGATTTCAATATTAATTCTTCAATCTAAGAATGCATTCATTTCGGCTTACAAGCTGAGTAAATAAATTCTCTTCCGTTGACAGTCGTTTTTAGGGAGTCCAAGTCAAATGTCAATGCAAGATTTTAAAACTACTACACGCAAAAACCATGTAAACATCTAAGCCTCTTAAAAAAATAACCAGCACTTAGGTACAAAAAACTTCAACAAAAACCTCCAACAAAAAGCCAAAAGAAATCCCTATGCAAACGATGTTAAATATTGGTTTATAGATACTGGCTTTTGGCAGAATTTTTTTGTTAGAAGAAAAAAATTGCAGTAAACTCTGTGATTTAATATATGTTTACCTTCTACTTTTGGCTTTTTTGATGATTCAGTTCAGGCCAGTTGACTCTATCAGATGCCATTAACAAGACAGTGGTGGCAACACCATTCGGAAATAGCTCCAAGATGAGATCTTTTTGGGTGATAATGCTGAAAGCGAATCTAAATATCATATTCATGATTTCCGCACCCGGAGACAAAGGCGAGGAATATACCAATAACTACCTGTAGATCCACAACTATAGCTTGAATTCAGCTGAGGAGTAACCGGTCTAGAATGTGGCTTAGAATGAGCACATGTCACGGACTTGACTCGTCCTTCGACAGAGTCCAAAATCTCAATCAATTTTCGCTTGAAAAAAATGATTAAATAATCACCTGTTGCAATGTCCGATGATGCGACAAAATAAGGCTTTTCCATGCAAGTAAAAATAGTAAAAATCAAAGGGGGAAAAATAATAAAAACAACGAAGACGCTTCAGTTATCCGCAATGACAAATTTGAAATGTCAGCAGTCGTCGTCAAGTGTCATTGCCTTTGGCGTTCGCTTTGGTGGGGATGTGCGAAGCAAGTTATGACCCGAATAGGCGGCCAGCCGGAGGTTTCTCACCGCCGTATTGTGCAATAAACAGACGCCGAGAATTAATTGTTGCACCGGCCACTAAGTGGGGTGACTTCCGTCTGAATTTATTGAGAGATTCTAGCATTAGCAGACCCTGAACGGCTGACCACGCACCTCTGGCCCGAAAGAGTTCAAAGTCATATTTCTATTTTGGGCCGGCCGGGCTCATGACTCCGTCCCGTCAGTGGGTGTCACTCTGATTGGTTCATTAAAAGCTTGGCGTGACTTCGAAAATTAATAAATTCTAGTTATTATAAACAAAATGCGACGAAATACATACTGCAGGCGATGACAAACGCTGGCGAAACCCGTTTGGGTGTCGCTCGAAGAATGCAGCTTCTTCGCAAGATCGTCGATCGCGGATTGCTGGTCGCAGATCGCAGATCGCCGAGTTGTGTGCGTTTAAAGGTCATTTGTCCGGAGGAGTCAGAGATGAGTCGAGCTGAGATGCGCCGAGATGAGCCTACCTTAACATTCAACTCCAGCTGCTGACCCCATACGCATTGGGCCTTTTTGGCCCAGTCAACCGGTTCAATTTTCCACACCCGAAGAAAAAATGCACTGAAAGTGTGATTTTTGAGCAAGAATAGTTGGACCTAAAAACCATTTCAGATATATAATAGACAGAAATCTATTAAGTTGTTTTTTTTTATTATACTTTTAAGCTAATTTTGTTTATAAAATATGTTTTTATAATCGCTTCCTTTCACACCTTCTTTAAATAAAAATGTTTTATAAATAATCATTTGGTAATTATAAGTCTAGAGTTATGGATTTCTTTGGAAATATATAAACCTATAAAAAATAACAAACAAAATGACTTAGGCAACGAACTTGACGCAACTGATTTACTTTTAAATTTTTATATTATTTACTCTAACTGTTATTATTGGTTCTGCAGTCAAGTTCGTTGCCTAAGTCTTTTGTTTGTTACTAAGATATAGAGTAAATGAGAGTTTCTTAGAAATTATTGATTTTTTCCCTTCGGTATGATTGAAGTTCGCTTCCTTTCTACTTTTCTTATCAAATATATTTTTCGCTAAGTGCATACCCCTGCACTGCATGTGTAGGCCTGGGGACCTGGCCGAGTCTGGGTAATTGCCATTAGCCAACGCCTGATGATGATCTCGCTGCTCCCGAGTCTTATTTGCCTTGGCAAGCTTCGATGGGAGCCTTGACTTGGCTTGGCTCGCAGCGCGCATCTCTCGGCTGTCGCGCAGCGGCGATTGATGAAATTTCGGTGGCTCAGCGGCTCGGTGGCTGGCCGGGGGACCCAATTTACCAAGTTTACCAAATCTACCGCCGAATGTACCAAATCGGCCAAATTAAACGCTGCACGACAACGTGTTTAACACTCGCCTTCTGCCAAAGACTTCTGCCAAAATTATTTGCTGGCTAAGTAGAAATACCAATAAGAGCGGGCGCTGGCCACCGGTTGCTCGATCGTCTTCTGCCATAATTGCTGGGCCGCATTTCGATCTAGGTGCTTTTGTTTTAGCCATGTTATCTGGCTGTTAACTCACAAACATCAAACACAAACAACTCAGACTGGTTGGCTGGCCTGGTCAGCCAGTCTGAGCCTCAGTCGCTGTCGCTGCCGCGGTTGACTTCGCCGTTGGCGCATCTTCATCTGGCCAAAACGCTTTCGATTTCGGCTTTTTGGCCGAGTGTTAACAGCTGTCGCCCAGGTGAAGACGCCGCTGCCAGCGCCGACAGCGGGCGGGCAGATGCTGCGTCCGAGTATATATAGAAAATCTACACGTTTTGATGCTTTAGTTGGTATTCCACACTCGACCTAGAAGTTAAACCAACTTAGCTTGGCATCGATCAAATTCAATCGTCCATTGAATTTGATACGATCGGTCGCGTCTTCACCTCTTCCTCCTCCACGTCCGCCAGGATTAAGCGCACGCACCAGCAAAGGATTACCCAATACAACTGCCGTTCGTAGCAGTCCGAAAGTGTACACCATGGTAACCGAACCCAGTTCCAAGTTCTCAGTTCCCTGTTCAATCTAACGTAATTTCTGCCCCAAAACGAACAATGATCGTGTGCAAAGTGCAACAACTAAAACGTACTGAAACAAGTGTCCCTCTCGGTGTGAAGACAAATAAGACATTTCGCAAAAGGAAACAGTGGGAGCACAGGGAAAAATCAGTTATTAAAGCTTGACAAAAATATATATATACACTTAAAAGAGTTTGCCCACTTCTTTGACGATTTAAATAAACGAAAAAATATCAAATAAAGTATCAAGAGAGTTTTTCAAATTTAAATATGTGTTCAATTGATAATAAAAATATTTAAGATCAAATTTTAAAAAACTGATTAATCGTATATACATATAAAAAGGATTTTTTTTTTAATATTTGCTATATTGCGGTTTTGAAATATGAAATTGTATATTAAAATTTATAATGTTGACATGTGTGTGGCATTAACATTTTCTTTGTGTTAAAATTAAATATTCTTTTAAAATTTATAACGATTTAAATTTCAACTTTCAGTATATTTAATATCTGCATTCTCTCAATCAAATAAGGATTTATGCTCATAGTAAATTGTCAGACATAGCTTAAAAATGTGAGATTTATAAATATAAAGGGATTTAGTTCCGTATTAAGGAAAAACTAAAGGGAGGAAATCATGAAACATATATTATAATTGCGTTATCTTTGCGTTAACTACTTTTCATAAAAGATTTAGTATAATAAAAATCGAATTTAGAAGACAGAATATCAAGTAATTTCCAAAAATGTATAGACATCTTTTATATTTTCTTTAGTCATATAATATCTACATTCATTACAATAACATAAATTTTATAGGCACTGCCATGTCTGTGGGTTTTCCCCTGTGCACTCAAGGGCCACACAAATTTCCCGCAAGAGCACCGCAAATAGCAAGAAAAAGCAAATAAATTGCCACAGCGACTGCAGTTCCAATTCAATCGCCATCTATTTGCATTTCACATTTCGACGGGGGTCCAGTTGTTGTCCAGACCGGGGCTATCTCTGTCCCGCTGACCAGCTGCCCACCAGTTGACATTTAAGCCAGCGAATCTGTATCTGTATCTTTGTACTCTGTACCTGTGTATATCTGTTGAGCAAGTGCCATCGGGTGCAATGTTACGCATACGCCGTGGTGGTCGCCCACGGTGTCCACGTCCGATTGCTCGAATCGCCTTGGCCATTTGCGTATTAAGTCATTAGGATGGACCAGCTGCATATGCATTCTGGCATTCGGACTGCCGTTTCTATGTCAGCATTGACATGGCTGAAGATGAAATTAAAACTTGTTTTGTTTTTTCCATAATTTTCGCTTCTGCTTCTGACATTTGCGAATGGCAATTTGCGATTGGCGTAATTAGGTAAATAGCCATAAAAACGTTTGCCTTAATCAGATTCTAGATGTTGCCATTGAAGGCAGCGACAACGCTGTCCAAGAAGCTCGCTCCGAAGGGCTTCTCCCCAGGTGCAAAATCTCTCTCAAAGATTGGCAGAGACTCACACACTTTTGGAACAATTTAATTGCCCCGAAGTTTTGGCATTGAGGCTCTGCCCTCGAAGCGGTGTGAATCGGATTAATTAGCCGCCAATTAGCATAATGAACAGTCAAGGGAAACCGGGTTACTTCACCTTTTGGTAGAAATTATATATATATATATTATATACTATAGTCCTTTCACTTTCTCGGCTTCCACACCCCCCACTCTCCCTGTCATATGTCAAACCCGATTTGTCTCTCGAATTCCTAAGCGAAATTCTGATATTTGAAACGAGTTAGAACAGCCAAAAGTTCAGGTTCATTAGCATAAATTATTTAAAATCATTTACATAAAAAAGTTAAATATTTCTCGAAATTAGCAAATATTCAGAGGCGCTCGAGCACATATAGTAATAAAGGAAAAAGAAAACAATGTAGTCCCAGCCGCATTTGGAGGTAGTGGCTATAATCTAACAGATTTGGTTATAAACGACACCCGAGGCAGACTCTTTTAATTTTTTATGGCAGTGCGTATGCTAATTTCGGCAAGCGACTTCAGATTTTCTCACTAGTTTTATGGCCTGTCTTGGCTGATTATTATATAATCATGGCTAGAACGGGTCTGGCCGGATCAGGGCCGGTTTCTGGCATAATCGGCTATTTATATAACCCACGAAAATTCTCCACCATCAGCTATCTGCTATCGACTATCCAATTAATTGAGCTCATCGACCAGCGATGAGCACTTTCATTAACTAGCGATGACCTTGCCGAAACTGCGGCGACAAAAATGCAAATGAACTCGCCTCGTCGGAAGCGATAATTCAGGGGCTGTTTCCTCGACTCCAGACACAGCTCGCATTTATCTTGTATCTGCATTAGCATTGTGTTTCGATCGAGTCAATCTGCGAAATTTACAACGGCCTGACCTAGAGATGCTAATGCCTGTCAAAGTTGAATGTCTGTGTTAACATTTCGGGTGATTTTCAATGCATTATGCTAATGCGGCGTCTGCGACCGATCGCTGGCTGAACTTTACCACAGTTTTGAACTGCAAGCCATCGGCGTTGGGGTCGGATCTCATTTTGACTCTAAGTTGGAGATGGAGATATAGCGTCGGAACCGGGCCAAGTTGCCACGAAGCGTGAAGAGGCGATTAGCCTAGAAGGCGATCGATTAGTCGCAATCAGGTTGTTAGAGCCAGTCGTTAATCTTGCCACCTTCAAAACAGCAATAAAACCATCGACCTGCACTAGGCATCAATGCTGCTAACAAGGCTTTTTAGAAACGGAACAGACCTAGGGGATAAAAGGATATTCCCTTCGAAATAAACTAGCCAAATACAAATAAGATTTAATGATAAATATATGTTTAATAGACGGAGACATTAAGTATGATTGATGAAGGCAATGCCTAATAGTAGAAACAAATTAAATCTAATGATTATAATAATTTATTAATTTGAAGAATAAACATATGCAAATAAAATATGCTTAAGATAATTAAACAAACTGCTATTAAAGATTATAATCGTTTTTGGCGTGATTATGTATACTTTTATGTAATTAAAAGAATTTAATATTTATGTTTTATTAAATTCTTTTATCCTTTCCTCCACAGAGAAGTGCACTGTTCGTCGTGGCGCTTTGCGCTGTGGCACTGGCCACCGCATCGGCCGACACCCATGAGGTAAGTCATCCCAAGCTTTAGCCTAGCTCCTTCAGGCACTTATGCCTCGCTCTAACTTGCAGCGTAAAACTCGTGCCGCCGAGGGATACTTCTACCCGCAGCCCAATGTGCCGTTCGAGCTGCCGCCTCGCACCACCTCCCCACCTCCCACCAGGCCACCCACTCGGCCACCCACTCCTCCCCCGACCAGGCCACCCACTCGTCCCCCGACGAGGCCGCCACCCACTTACTTGCCGCCCACCAACAAGCCTTTGCCGCCGGTGACCACCCGTGCTCCACCACCACCGCCGCCGCCAAGGACTCCTCCTCCAACTAGGCCACCAACCAGGCCGCCAACCACCCGTCCCCCGGCAACCTACCTGCCACCCACCAACAAGCCACTGCCGCCAGTGACCACTCGTCGCCCGACGCCTCCTCCTCCACCAAGGACCACTCGTCGCCCGACCACTCCGGCGCCCACCTACTTGCCACCCACCAACAAGCCTCTGCCGCCAGTGACCACCCGTGCTCCAGTGCGCACCACCCAGCCCCCGACGAGGCCACCAACCAGGCCACCAACTCGCCCACCAACCAGGCCGCCAACCACCTATCTGCCACCCCCAACTGTGCGCACCACTCGTCCTCCACCACCACCAACTCGCCCACCGACTGCGCCACCAACCACCCGTAAGCTGACCACCCCGGCTCCTACTTACCTGCCGCCCACCAACAAGCCACTGCCGCCAGTGACCACTCGTCGCCCGACGCCGCCTCCTACCAGGCCTCCTACCAGGCCACCAACCCGCGCTTCGACTCCGGCTCCCACCTACTTGCCGCCCACGAACAAGCCTCTGCCTCCAGTGACCACCCGTGCTCCAGTGCGCACCACCCAGCCCCCGACGAGGCCACCAACCAGGCCACCAACTCGCCCACCAACCAAGCCGCCAACCAGGCCACCAACCACCTATCTGCCACCCCCAACTGTGCGCACTACACGCCCTCCTCCACCCCCAACTCGCCCACCAACTGCTCCACCAACCACCCGTAGGCTGACCACCCCGGCTCCTACTTACCTGCCGCCCACCAACAAGCCTCTGCCGCCAGTGACTACTCGTGCCACCACCAGGGCTCCAGTTCGCACCACCCAGCCTCCTACCAGGCCACCAACCCGCCCTCCCACTCGTCCCCCAACCACATATCTGCCACCCCCAACAGTGCGCACCACTCGCCCTCCTCCACCACCCACTCGCCCACCCACCCGTCCCCCAACTCGCCCCCCAACCCGCGCATCCACTCCCGCTCCCACATACCTGCCACCCACCAACAAGCCACTGCCGCCAGTGACCACCCGTGCTCCTGTGCGTACCACTCAGCCTCCTACCAGGCCTCCAACCCGCCCACCCACTCCTCCTCCAACCAGGCCACCAACTCGTCCCCCAACTCGCCCACCAACTCCTCCTCCCACATACCTGCCCCCCGTGACGGTGCGTACTACCCGTCCTCCGCCACCACCCACCAAGCCACCAACTCGTCCCCCAACGAGGGCTACTCAGCCACCCACTAGGCCACCAACCAGGCCTCCTACTAGGCCACCAACCCGTGCTTCGACCCCGGCTCCCACTTATCTGCCACCCACCAACAAGCCTCTGCCCCCAGTGACCACCAGGGCTCCAGTGCGCACCACCCAGCCTCCCACTAGGCCACCAACCAGGCCACCAACCAGGCCACCCACTCGTCCCCCAACCACATATCTGCCACCCCCAACTGTGCGCACCACGCGCCCTCCCCCACCCCCTACTCGTCCCCCAACCAGGCCACCAACCACCTATCTGCCACCCCCAACTGTGCGCACCACGCGCCCTCCCCCACCCCCAACTCGCCCACCGACTGCTCCACCAACCACCCGTAGGCTGACCACCCCGGCTCCTACTTACCTGCCACCCACCAACAAGCCTCTGCCGCCAGTGACCACTCGTGCCACCACCAGGGCTCCAGTTCGCACCACCCAGCCTCCTACCAGGCCACCAACCCGCCCTCCCACTCGTCCCCCAACCACATATCTGCCACCCCCGACTGTGCGCACTACGCGCCCTCCTCCACCACCCACTCGCCCACCCACACGTCCCCCCACCCGTCCTCCCACTCCCCCACCCACGTACCTGCCCCCCGTCACTACCCGTGCCACCCGCCCACCACCACCACCCACCGTGAGGACCACTCCTTACGTGCCACGCCCCACTGTGAGGACGACACAGTATGTGCCACCGGTGACCGTGAGGACCACTCCCTACGTGCCCCACACGACCAAGCACCAGGGCTACCAATACCCACCCCCCAGCATCCCCTTCGAGTTCTAGGGCGATGAGGTGCTCCCCCCCCCCCCTCCTCCGTCTCCGTCTAGCAGCGCAGTAGCAGGCACTTGTCCAGGGCTAGATTGGTCTAGTCATACTCGTACAGTCTAACGTCACACGATCACGATTCCGGAAGGACGACACCTGTTTGTTTTTATTTTATTTTTGTAATGTAATTAATGCCCGCACAGCCAGGGATCAATGTCCATTGATCTGTGCGGGCATAACCAGTACCAGTACAGTACGACTCGTACAGCTAACAGTCTCTATCCAACTCTTGCTATGTTCTATGTTACCACGCCTACGATCGATGGGCGCCGTCGCCTGTGACGGGCGCCAGCTCAAGACTATATAGCTCTATATTACGATTAAATAAACCCTTTATTCGGATTGCTGAAACCTGAACAATAAAATAAGTTTTTCGAATATATTCATGCGTTTTTAATTGGGAAAGGCTTTAAATTTGGAATGTATATATTAAGGTTTAGCTTTTTGTAAAGGCTTATTTATTAAATATTACAGAAAAAATTATTAGTATTAAAATAAAAACATTGACCTCCTTTTAATTTGCTTATTGATGTACCAATTTTAGCACAATTATCTTTTGCTCGTGCTTTCCTTTATCACTTTCACTTTATTGGGATTTATTGTATTGCGTTCAACAATAAAATAAGTTTTTTTCACTGCTAGGGAAGCGAGAGAAACTATGGCACTTATTTTAATTTCTATAAATCTCAACAATAAAATACATACTATTTAAAGTATTTCCAACTATTTTCCTTTTCGTTTTTCCTTCCGACAACAGGGAAATGGGAGCATATCATGTCCGGGAGATCTGGTGCTCTTGTTAACCACACACACATCTTTTGGCAGTTTACATGCATGATGGTTTTTACGACTATGCTAAGGAGTTTGTTACTCAAAGCCAACAAAATCTTGGAGGTGCAGATTCAGACCATAAACATTGACATTCAATTTTGATCTTTGCTTGTTAACGCCATAAAACAAAAAAATTTCAAACTTAAAAAAAATAAAATAATTAAAGTTCTTTTTATATATATATTAATTTTTTTTTCTGTTAAAAATAATTTATGTAAAAGTACTTTCGTAAACTAAGCAAAAGCAATATTAATTAAGTCATTTGAATTTAGGAAGTTTTTTTTATTTATTTTAAAAATAAATCATAAGTTTCTTTAACTAAATAAAACTGCATTATTAATTAAGTTTTTTAATTAATTTTACCTTATATTAATACAAAACTATTTAATAAATGGCTCACAACAAATAATACAATACAAACCGAAGCTGTACTTTATATTATTCTCAAATTAATTCTCTAGTCAAGGTTCCCTTTCTTTTATTCGTTTAAGAACCCAATATTTAGAAATCAATAAAATTCCCTTGTCAGAGCATAACCACTTCGGATTTATTGCCTTCGCCTTGCAATTTCTATATACTTTACTTCACGATCTTCAGATTTTCATGGTCAATGCGTTTTTTAATATCTCTTTCTTTTCCACTCAAAGCCTCGAAGCACGAATTCGCCTGAGCAATTAATTTATTTGTCTGTAGTCGCCCGTTTTGCTTTCAAGCAGCCAAACTCTATCAAACTTTCTAATTAAGCTGTTGCACTTGCGCTCCGGCGATATAATCGCTGCTTTTTAGGCGCCGCTAGCGCCCGGCTACACTCAGTCATCGCCACGATCCGCGATGAGGCAGAGGCCCGTGTCCACATTCACCCAGCGATAGGCAAGCCGAGCGGTCCCGATTCGGAGACCTCAAGATGTCCATGACGACAGCCCCAAGACAACGACAAGGAAAAGGACAAGGACAAGGAGACAGGGAAACCAGAAGTAACACGCGATCCAGGCTGGATTTAGAATCAACCAGCGGTGGGCGGCAGATAATGGGCCTGATCCTGGGGTGCACAATTGTGAGTCCATAATCTCTGAGATTTGTTGAGCCATGATTAAATTAAATTACTTTAAAATCAATTAAATTATAAACAAAATCTTTCCACTCTTCCCACATTGTTCTTTCCCTGGCAGATGTCTCTCGTGGTAGTCAAGGTCGCCTCCGCAGCCACTTTGTATCAGCAGCCACATTTACTCCAGCAGCAGCAGTCACAAGCCGTCAACGACATTGAGTCCTCCGCCGAGGAGTCAGCAGCCACCAAGGAGTCAGAGCAGTGGGAGCAATCGGAGAGTGACAGTGACATCGAGAAGATGAGGGCCAAGCTGCAGCAGTTGCAGCACGAGCAGCAGCAGCAATATCTTCGCCAGCAGCAGCAACAGATGCAGCTGCATCTCCAGCAGATGCAGGCGGTGCAGGGAGCTGGACCGACAGGCGGAGGAGGAGGAGCTGCGGCAGCTGGAGCTGGTGGCGAAACCGCCTACTTATTGGAGCGTGCCGACAGTCAGCTCGCACCCATCTACGGGACGTGGCGCACGAAAGCGCGACGGCAGCCACACGCAACCGCGTCGCACGAACTGGACGACGCCCATGTGTACGAGCGCCTGCCGAAGCGTTCGGCAACCATGACGCCTCTGAAGGGGCTGCTGCGTGACCAGATGCCCCGCCCGCCGCGCCTCTCTACCCAAGAGATGTCTCAGTTGTCCTTGGGATCACCATCGCCGCCACCCACAACAGCTCTGCTGAGGCGTCAATACTCCGAGACGCCGGGCACCAGGGCACTGCGAAGTCAGGCACAGGTACAGGCACAAAACACACAGGAAGAGTTCAAGCCTAAGCCTTTTCACTTTCCCTACGATGGCCCCTTGCCCGAGCAGTTCACCAAGGGCGAAGCTTTGCGTCCCGAGCTTAACAACATCCAGGACATCCTGCATCACTTGCATATCGGTGGCGGGCTAGGACCAAGCAAGCTCCCGCCGATGGTAATGATGCCCACGGGCCTGCACATCGCAGGAAGCTTTAAAAACCTCAAGTCAAGCGGCATCGGGAACTTCTTTCGGGGCAAGCGGCACAAGAAGCAGATGCAGTTCACCATCCCCATGGGTCACCTGCCTCTGATGCCCATGGCTATGCCTATGCCTATGTCGATGCAGTGGTATGCTCCTGCAAGCCACCAGCGAGTGGCCATTGAACAGCTGTATCCGTACAAGCCCCGATCGCCGCAGGACGTCAATCTGCTGGCCATGCAGCCGGTGGTTGCCAATGGGAAGCCCCTCTCCAAGAACAAGAAAAAGAAGCAGCAACAGCAGCTGCAGCAACAGTTGCTGGAGCACGGCAGCCAGCAGCACTTCGTGGCTGATCCTTTCCTGCAACACTATGCCCTGAACGCCACCCGGCAGCCGCAGCCGCAGCACAAGAGGGTTCCCTTTAAGGTCAACCTGGACATATATCCAGTGCTGCCGCCTTCGCGTCCTGCCTCGGTGTTAAGGCATCCCTTCCAGCAGGAGTACGCACTGCCCTCGGCGGCCGCCTTGACGGGCACCACGGCGGCGGCTTTCCAGATGGGCCACGGTCAGCATCCTGGCCTTTACCAGCAGACGCCCTTCAAGTTCCCCACGCAGCAGTCCACTCCAGTTGTGTTTCCTGACCAGGCCACAAGATTCAGCCAGCAGCAAGCCTTGTACCAGCACAAGTTTCCGCCGCCTATTCCAGACGATAGCATCTACGGACAGGGACAAGGTCATGGGCCCGTTGAGACCCAAACGAACCCCATCATGCTGCACTTAAATGTGTTTCCCAAGCAGAAGCCCACGGCCACGATTCGTGCCTCTACGAATCCCTTCTACAACCAGAATATGCAAAGGAACACCGTCAATTCGAATGAGCTGCCGCCTCCGAATCCGCCAAGTCCCATTGAGCCACGGCAGGCAGTGGGTGGCAATGTCAGTCATTCCCAACAGCAACAGCAACACTCACATCAATCATCCGTGAACCAAACCCAGCAGCAGCAGAATCAGCTTCCAGCGAACACCAATCGCCCCAGTTCCATTTCTCGCAGCGACCATGTGCCGCTCATCGACTTCGAACATCCCATTGTGGCGGCCGAGCTGCCTGACCGAGCTTCGCTCTCGGGATACCGGCAGGATCATCATCAACGCTTCCGGAAGACGCCTGTAGATGAGCACTTTCGCTATGGGAAAAGCGCTAATATCGAGCAGCTGGCGGCAGAGGCCCAAACCGCTTCGCTTTTCCGCTTTCCCGTCGAGGATCTGATACAGTTTCAGGTGGATGATGCCCTCTAACTAACTATAGTTGTATTTAGACTTATGTAGTCAGTGTAGCAATATTACTCCATGTCGCCTTTGCAATTTCCAAGTGATTGGTTGGAAGCTCTATGAAAATTAGGTAAATTAAAGGTTTTAAATAAATACGTATCTCAATAAAAATGAAATGAGTTGTTTATGCACTTACTTAATTTATTAAATATGCTAAAATTCATTTGAAAACTGAGATCGTCGTCACCTCATCATTATTTAATTAACTGAAAGTTAAAGTTTTATATTTTATAATTGAGTTTTGTCTTCTCCGTTAGGTAGTCTATGCCTTCTCTCGAAAATACTTTTTTTAAGCAGCCCAAAAGCCTGCTTTCGATCGGTTTTCGGCCCACTTTCATTGCCAATCTCATTGCGCGTGCGCAAAAGCAGAACCGGCATCGGCACGAAACCAGTATTCCAGTAAACCATTATTCCGAGCCAAGCGGCTCTCTGGCTGAGAGCGCCGACCGAGGCTAAGCCACAAGAACGGGCGGCGGCAACAGGTAAGTCCGGCCAGAAGGTAAGCGAGCGTCGCTCCGTTCAGACGTTGTCGCGCTTTCAACTCGTTGTGAGTCGCACCGGGCATATCCGTGAGATACAAGATACAAAAGCCAGACACAAGAGCAAGATCAAGTTTCGGTCACTCGGCGTCATCCGTTTTGCGGTCCCGTGTGTGTTGTTGTGGTTTGTTTTTTGCGTGAGTTGTTGGCCAAAAAAGCGAGTCCCATCGAAATACCCGTTTAAAGTGAAATAGTCTTGGCTTAAATGGGCATTCCGCGGCAGTGTTAATTATGATTTTCGCCAGAGCTACTTGCACCGCAACCCCTTGAATTTCCTGAAATTTTCGCATTTCCTTCTTGCTGTTCTCTACCTACATTTTCCGACTGTCTCTTTCGCAGTCTCTCCTTTTCATTTTTTGGCCAAAACAAGAACTCATAGATACAGCGAGCGAGATATACCTGCGAACCAGTCTGTTTTGTGACTTTATTTGTTTTAGTCTCCGTCGCCTAGTGTCTGTGTGACCGTGGCTCCGTGTGTATGGTACATATATGCGAAAAGAAAGCCATCATCACATCGGATCGCATCGCAACATTTGCCAATCGCCAAGAAGTGCCCAATGATCGGAACTGGCGGCCAGCAGCCGCCTCATCATCATGTGCCACTTTTCGCATGTGCATAAAGTGAAATCTCCATTCCGCTCCCTCAGCGACTGAATTTCTTTCTGTTTCCCCCTCTTTTCTCCCTTTTTTTGTGGCCCATCATTAGCGGGAATGTGATCGAGTGCTAGCAAAAGTTCAAACGCCAAGGCTAAAGCCAAGCCAAATTCGCAGATTCAGCAAAAATCAGCTGAAATCTCAGGCATTCTCGCTCGAAGACAAGGCCAACTGGGGGCGGCGGCGGTGCAGCTAGCTGTGTTAGCATTGAAAAATCATTGTTTCTGGCCAAATAAATAAGCCCAGTTTGTTTTGCATTTCTGCCAGTCCAAGAACGTGAAAGAGCGAATAAAATAACAAGTTAAAACGAAGCAAAGATTGGAGAAAAACCAAAGTAAAACTGTGTCGACGTTCGATGTTCTACATGTGCTAAATACTAGAGTAAACACCATCGAAAACTCGGACCTAACGGATACGTATATCTAACGGCTCTGCAATTAGCCACGGCAACATGTTGCCGCCATGGATGTGGCTGTTGCCGCTGCTCTCGGCCACCTTAGCCTCCAGCCAGCTGCTGAATCATCCGCCACAGTTCGTCCCGGGCACGGGCGACATGTCCCGCTTTAGCCTCTCGGAAAACACGCCCGTCGGGAGTCCGGTTTATCAGCTGAAAGGTGAGTTTCCTTAATGTATAAGGAGAGAAGCTTCAATTTTGTTTTCTGGGCATTTACTAGAATTTTTATTAGATTTCTTTGCAAGACTTTGACACTCCCTTCAGAAAGCAACACTAAACGCTTATTAATTCTTATTAATTATAAATTAGTACAAACATCACTCTATTGATATCTAAAACCTAACACTTGATATCGTTATACTCTTATTCTTGATTTTGAGCACCAGTTTCTGCTGCTCCAGATGTTGCACAGGTGTTGGCGGGGAAGTTCTACATAGCTGACATTGCATGCTCGACATTTTTATCAACATGTGTAGTACCGGGAGTAGTGGGAGCACGGGGCCATCACGTTTCATAATTTTATGCGGAATTGCTTCACGGCTTTCATTGCAGCAGCGAGACAATGTACACAAATAGCCCAATTCCCACGCAGTTTGTGCCAATGCCTTTCACTCGCAACAGTTTGTTTTGTTTTAGCCCGAAAAAATGATGGCTCAAAGCCAGAGGGGGCTGTGGGAAGATCAGCTGATTAATACCTATCAGTTGAGCTATTAATTTATGTGCTTTTCTGTATACTTAACTAGGCCAAAGAACTTTTATCTTCATACCGAAAAATATAATTTCTCAGCAGCGCGATAAGATGTAATATCTTTTACCACAAAAGAGTTTTGGTTAAGATGTCAAAAATATAAAGTCACAGATAAACTAAAATCTTGAGTAAGTCACGATCTTAGGGTAATTATCAAATAACCCATTAAATTGTTTATCTCTATGACGAAACGTTTGAGCATAAAACCATTTTGATTTTAGCAACAAAGCTTGAATAAAAATGGGAACTAGAATTGTGCATTATAAAATTGTTTCTGTCGAAAGGTTACTAATGTTAAACAACTGAAAAGGATTTCGATGGCAACTTTATTAATTTTTAATTTATATATTTTTGTTTATAATGCAAAGACATCTAGGAAGTAAATACTTGCAAACAATATTCTTAAAATATATTAAGCAAACATTTAAATGCTAATATTTATGAACAATTTCTTGTCACCGTAACCAACGACTTTCAGTAAACATTATTTCAAACTTATCATCTTCTTATCCATCAGATAATATCAGAATATACAATTACCCTCTATTTACCAAACACTAAAGAGTATTCCCTCTTCGATTCAAGCATTCAAACATACATACCTCACCCCAAAACTAGCTTCAATAATTTTGTAATTTGGCTTTTGAACATACCTCAAATTACCAATGCTGACTTTCATTTCTTGGCCAGCTCTCTGGCCAGCTTTGGGTGGCCCACCTACTTTGGGTCAACCTTGTGGCGGGGTATTGGATTTTATGCGGCTGCCGCGCACGTTTCCAGCACCCTCGTATCTCACACTCGCCAGATACAGATACACGCAGACGCAGATTGCATAATGTCAGTGCTGTAAAATATGCAGTGCGGATCCGCAAGAATTCGCGATAAACCTCAGAGGAAAAGACACAAGATATTCATATTTTTTTATACTTTTATATATTTTTTTTCTCATTTGCTGTTTCTGGTTTGCCATTTTTTTGGAGTTAGCTCGCTTAAGAATGCAGTTTGCTAATCACTTAACAAACAAAAACAAACAAAGGCAGTCGGAGATACATATGTATCTGATAGGTGGGCAGGCGGAAATGCATTTGAACACGTTTGTGCGTAGCACTAGCGATAAGTGTTAGTTCCCCACGATAATGGCGATGGCCGGCATGGTAATGGTGATGGTAATGGCTTCCATTAGATGGCCACCACTTTTGCTCGAGAATAGCTAGTGCACTTTTACTTGGAACGAGAGTGGCAATCAATCGAAAGTTCGTCTTGAAAATCGAATGATTATTTATAAACTCTTCTTTGTAGAACTTAAAGTCGGTGTGGTTAGTAAGTTTAATCAAACAATATATAAAGTAGTAAAAGTTAAGTAAAAGTAAAGAAATAAATAAAGCCGGGTTTTTTAAACTTTAAACAGAAGCTAATATCGATTTAAAAATTTCCCATATAAATCTAATAGATATCGAGTTATAAACTCCCCCAAAATATCTAGTTATAAACTCCCCTTCGAGCGTTAATAAACTTAAGGCGGCACTCCGACACTCCCCCTAAAACTATGATTTAACCACCTCTTAGCCACCTGCACTTGCCTCTCAGCCAGTTGACACCCTAACACAGATACGGATACAGAGTTGCAGAGGTATATATAAACCAGATATATGTGCTGTTGCTATTTGAGTTCGTAGACATCGAGAGGTCTGCCTGCAATTCGATGCCGCGCGACGGCAACTTCATAATCAGATGGCGCATTGTCTCAACTGGTTGCTGAGCGTGTGCCAAATCGCCTTGGATGATGCTCGCCGCTCGCCCAGTGACTCCGCCTGGCCGGGTTATGGCTTTGGTATTGTATC
Source organism: Drosophila birchii (assembly GCA_035046345.1). Classification (NCBI taxonomy): domain Eukaryota; kingdom Metazoa; phylum Arthropoda; class Insecta; order Diptera; family Drosophilidae; genus Drosophila; species Drosophila birchii. The sequence goes on along the minus strand of JAWNOA010000048.1, from coordinate 20,043,131 downwards.
TGCATCCGAATCTGTAACTGAGACGCAGATATATAGGCGAAGACGGAGACTGGGCGGCCTCCTACCCGGTTGGCTTTGGTTTTGCAAGCGGCATCCGTGAGATACGAAACACGTTTGCTTCGATGCGTTCGAAATCAAGAGTGCCTTGGAAAAGCCAAGTGGTAAATGGAAAAACTGACCAGGCCAGGCCAGGCCAGGAGAAAATTGCTCTCTGCCAAAACGGGGGGCCAGGAAGCCAAAGCCATAACGGGCTCTACAAAATCCGAGACTGCAACTCAAGTCCGAGTGCCAATCGTTGTTGCATAACTCCAGCGACGTCCCCTGGGATCCAGCCTTCACTTGGTGTCGAAAATTGAGGATTTAATTGCATGGAATTTGGCGGGGAAACTCCTATCACTTTACCATGCGGCTCTTTGAAAGTCGAAAAATAAACCAACAATTGTTGCCACATGGCGGGCGTTTCTCTCGCTTCGTTTGGGATTAACCACTGTTCCATGTGTAATAATAACAAAAATATTAACAAATACGCTCTGCCAAGCATGAAATCACAAATTATTTCTCCCGCATCAACAGCAACAGCGGTAGAAACCACAACAATTACGGGGTACATCCTCCCTTGTGCTGGGCAAAGTGAAAAGTGTAGGAAAGCTTTTCCACAGCTCACACGTACACGCAATTACAGTGTTCATTCAGCTTTTCCACTTTTCCCCCAAAAACCACACTCATATGTACATTGAACACACAATCTCGGATCGAATTCATAAAGAGAAAACGAGCGAGAATCGAATGGTGGTGCTAAAAGAAAGATACAGATACCCTGTATTATAATGGCTATAGGATATGTATAAAGGTTCTATTAAATAGAAAAAGAATTTCACATAATGATTACTGAAGTAAAATGATATCTCGAATAAAATAAGATCTAATATCTGAAATAATAAGAAACCATTAAATGATCGAGAAATAGCTTGCAGATATGATGGTAATAATTTAATTTCATAGTTAGATTTCAATATTTTTTACTTATTTCCTTTTATTTCTATAAAAAAATATATTTAAATATCTACAATTTAATATATAAATTTGATATTTAGCCCAATATACCCGGCTTGCACCAGGAATGTATAAGCGCAAGACCGAAAAAAATGATTATGTACATTGAAAAGTTAAAATGGTCACTCACGCGCCAAACCAAAGGGGAATGGGAATGGGTTCGGGTTTGGAGTAGAGCAATAACCAGGGGGTTCCCGGGGGAAGTACAATCGGTATGTTTGGGTTTGCTGTAGGAGCCAAAGCCAAGACTGAAGTCAGAGGAGCGGCTGTGCCTGCTGCTTGCTTCCCGCTTTGAGCCATGTTTTGTTTGTGGCAGTCGTGCTGCAATTGTCGGTGTACCGCAGACCCGCTGCTGCCACAAACTTGAAAAAATCTGGCTGGCAAAAGCAGTTTTCCGACCGCTTATTGGTCTCTGTTTTCTTTTGTTAGCCCTTCTTGGGTTCATTTGTTTTCTTTCTTCTCTCCACAATAATGATTCGGTAGAATTTCTAAATTAATTTTCCAGTTGCCCCCAAGCCTGAAAATCTTTTCGGCTGCCCAAGTCAAATACAAGTAGATATATTTTCTGTTATTAGCAGGGAAAGAGAAAATGCTGCGGGAATGACACAATCCACTTAGGGTTGGTCCCCATAGTGTCTAACTAGTTGCTCTAGTTAAGTCTTTTCAGGTAGGTTAGAGGGGCCCGGAGGGCCGCAGTGGAGTGGAAAAGTTGTGGGAACCAAATTAGCATTTTTCACACGCTTTTACATAAACCACCGGCGGCGGCGGTGGCTTTGGACTACTGAACGACTTCCACGAAGTGACAGCCTATGACGCTGTCTCGGATTACCCGTAATTAAAGCAGTGAGCGTGTCAAACGCCGGGACACACCGATCTGGCCGACAGAGCAACAAACCGACAAGCCAACAAACCGTCGCCAACTAATTTGTTACACATTTTCCGGCCAGCAAACACACGAGACACCAGCTTAAACGTATATGTAATTTGGGAAAAGGAATTTTAATTTAAAAAATAATATAGAAATATTTTTTTAAATATTTTAATTATTTTCTTTATTCTATAAACTCATCAAATAAATATTTTCTCTTAACCCGCAGGCACTGATCCGGAGGGCGGACGCCTAAAGTATAGTATCAGTGGACCTGTATTTTCCGTGGACAGGGAAACGGGTGTGGTGCGCCTGCGCCAGGAGCTGGATCGTGAGACCCAGGACACTGTGGAGGTGATAATCAGCATCACAGACGAAGGCATCTATGGCACCGAACCCAATACCGTATCCCAGCGACGAGAGATTCCCGTGCGAGACTATAATGACAACCAGCCTACTTTCCTGGGGAGACCCTATACCGCCAGTGTCAGCGAATCCCTGCCCGTGGGAGCCGAGCTAAGTGTGGAGCCACCAATCGTGGTTGTCGATCGGGATGACGGCATCAATGCCGAGGTTCAAATTAAGTGCGTCGAGGTGGGTATTAAACAAGATAATAATTAATTCTTTAGATAATTTGATTTTAATATAAAACCAATCTCCTCCAGGAAAACGACATCTGTGACATCTTCGAGGTGCGAGCTGTGAAAATCTCCGATGGCAACTACACAGCTCGAGTGGCTCTGAAGCAGCCGCTGGACTTCGAGAGTCGCCCCTCGTACATCATGACCATCTCGGCCACGGACAGCGCCTTGGACAACCGCCTCTCCTCCCTGGCCACTATTTCGATCAATGTGGTCGACATCCAGGATCAGCCGCCGGTCTTTACCAATGCCCCATACTCTGCCACTGTGCCCGAAAACACACCCGCCGGAGTGAGCATTCTGACGGTCAAGGCTATGGATGGAGATGTGGGCATTCCGAGGGATATATTTCTCTCCCTGGAGGACGAACCCTTCGGGCACTTTGAGCTGGTCCCATTCGGAGATCCTCGGGAGGGAACTGCAGTGTTGCAGACTACCTCGGAGCCCCTGGATCGTGAGAACGCTGAGATCTTGCAAAATGGCGGCGTTTACGTTTTCTCAATTAGAGCCACAGAGCTGATTGATGGAGCCATTCCAGCCGAGCACTCGCTCACCCGGGTGACCATCGTGGTGACCGATGTGGACGACCACCAGCCCACATTTAGCGGTGCTCACTTCAATGTTTCCATCACTGAGAATCTGGCCAATGGGATGCCGCTGCCTGGACTCTCGATCTTTGTCGATGATCGCGACATGGGCGAGAATAGTCGCTATCAATTGTCCTTGAGAGATGTGGCCAATGCCGCCGGCGTATTTGCTGTATCTCCCATCGATGCTCAAGGCAGGACACCGGTTGTGGTCAAAGTTCTAAATGCCAGTCGCTTGGACTATGACGTTTCGGATCCCGCACTCCGAAAGTTTGAGTTTGATCTGGTGGCTTCAGTCAAGGGTGTGGAGATGGCCAAGTCCCGGGTGGAAATCCATCTACTGGATGCAAATGATAATGCCCCTGTGTTTGAGCAAGGCACCTATCGCTTTACGGCAGCCGAAAATCTTGCCGTGGACGCATTGATAGGATACGTGAGAGCCAGCGATGCGGATTCAGGGGAATTTGGACACGTTCGGTATGTGCTGAAGGGTTTTGGAGCAGATAACTTCTATGTGGACCCAGAGACGGGAGGTCTTTATCTGCTCAAGCCCTTGGACTATGAGAAGCAGAGCAGTTATAGCCTTACCGTGGTGGCCATCGATGGCGGCCAGCGGGAATCCAATGCCAATCTTTTCATTGGGGTGACCGACGTGAACGACAATCATCCAAGTTTCGAGAGCCGCGAGTATAGTCGCACCATCCGTGAGGGGGCTGCCATTTTCGAGCCGCAGTTCTTTGTCCGTGCCCACGATGCCGATGGTCCGACACAGGGAAATGGTAGAGTCAAGTACTCCATCGTGTCGGAAAACAGTATAGCCGGGAATGTATTCCGCATCGAGCCGGATACGGGCGAAATTGTTATTCAGAAGGCAGCTCGGTCCATGGACACTGAACGTGGCGAATATGAGCTGGTCGTCTCAGCCACAGACTTTGGTGAGTTAAAGTTTAATATCTCAAAAAAAGTATCTATTAATTAAAAACTTTTAATAAAAATACTTTTAGGCATTCCTCCTCTGTCAAACACTACTCGCGTCCTGGTTCGCGTGGGCATCTCCGGCAACCAGCGACCCATATTCCGCGGACACTTTCAAAATATGGAGAATTTGCCCATAATTGGGCCTCCAAGCTATAGAGTTTCCATACCAGAGAATGCCGTTGCCGGCTCAAATGTTACCTCGGTATCTGCCCACGATCCGGATGGCTTGGACAGCCTGCTGCGTTACAGGATTGTGGGGGCCAATGATAATTTTGAGATTGATGAAATGTGAGTATGGGTTTTTATTAAAAGAAATCTTAACTTATATTCTGTTTCTTTTCATATAGTTCCGGCCTGATTACTGTGTCACCCCAAGCCCGCATCGATCGCGACTCAAATATGAACAGCTTTGAGATCATTGTAAATGCTGTGGATTCAGGAACGCCAATTCCTGAGACTGCGACTACCACGGTGTACGTAAATGTAAAGGACATCAATGATGAGCGCCCCAAATTCGAGCAGGCCAGCTATGCGGCCTACGTTTCCGAGCGGACAGCCGTGGGCGAGAGCGTGCTTCGGGTCAGGGCCATCGATAAGGATCTCAACTCGAGATTAGAGTACGGATTGGTGGGTCCCGTAACAGCCACCACCAAGGCGGGAGTGAACATTGCCAACCGGAGCAACTACCGCCTGCAGGAGGCCTTCCGTGTGGACAAGCAAACCGGTGAGATTTTCGTAAACGGCACCCTCCGACACGATGTGGCCGCCATCATAATTTTCACCGTGGAAGTAAGGGATCTTAATGCGGAGGTGGATCCCGAGGGGCAAGTGGATACCACTGAGGTGACCGTGTACGTGCAATCCTTCCAGGACACCAATCCCGTATTCAAGAACCCCGGCTGGAGCAGCTCTCGACCGGTGATCGATGTGAAAATCAAGGAGGAAATGCCCATCGACAGCGCCCTGTTCATACTACAGGCCGAGGATCCTGTAACGCGACAGCCAATCACTTCATTTGAGTTGGTGGAACCCAAGCAAGTGGAATATTTCCAGGTGGCAGAGCGCACCGGCGAGGTGATTCTCAAGAAGCGCCTAGACTACGAGGCTTTGGGGGAAAGCGGTCCCGACTTTGAACTCCAAGTGCGTGCCAATAGCGCCGATCGCCAACGTAGTACCATTAGCCGGGTTAACATCACCGTGGAGAATGTGAATGACAACAGTCCCCGCTTTGAGCAAAGTTCCTATAGAGCCACCATCATTGAGAACCGGCCTCATCCGGAGCGAGTGATCCGGGTGAGAGCGTTGGATAAGGACGCGGTCTTAAACGCACGTGACGAGCGCTTGGGATACCACAAAATCATTTACTCGCTGCAGGGCGAGCATGCCATGCTCTTCGAGATCAACAACACCACAGGAGAGGTGATTGTGGCTAGCGGGCAGATTATCGATCGGGAGCGCACCCCAAGGATTCAGCTCCAGATTAAGGCGGAGGACTCTCCAGGCAGGCCGACGGATGCCAAGCAGAGCGTCGTGGATCTGCAGATCGAGGTGCTAGATGTTAACGATAATGCGCCGGAGTTTACGCAGAAGAAATACAGCACTGTGATCCCGGAGAACGCCCAGGCCGACTCTTTCGTTCTCCAGCTGGAGGCCCTTGACGCAGATGAGGGACTCGGAGGTGAGGTGCGCTACGAGCTGGTCAACGAGGGCGAGGCCAACGGCCTCTTCAAGATTGATCCCAAGAGCGGTCTGATATCCACACGCCGCAATCTGACTGGCAAGGGTCGCTCCGAGCCGTACGATCTAATTGTCCGTGCCCAGGACAATGGGAATCAGCTGCCCAAGCAGCCAACCCTGTCCACCGATACCGATGTTAAGATTTTTATTGGCGATGTCAGTGCCAACGATGGCGTGCCATACTTTGTGGCTCCCCGCGTGGGCCAAATGGCGAATGTCACGGAGGTGAGAATCCTGTTGATTGATTGAATATTTTCCATTAATTAAACTGAACTTTGCCTTCCTAGAATGCTGTTATTGGAGCCCCAGTGTTCCAAGTGATTGCCAGCGATCCCGATGACGAGAATACTCCCTCCGGAACCATAACCTATCGCATTCTACCGGATACTGCGGATGCGGAAGCCTTTACCATAGACGCCCATTCGGGGCTGATAACTACCAGGGAATCGCTGGATCGTGAGACCAAAAATATGTACAAGATCCTGCTGGAAGTGAGTGACAATGGACAGCCCAAGCAGTCGGTTACCAGAATTCTGCAAATAGCAGTTCTGGATGTGGACGATCACGAACCACGATTCGCCAGGGAAGTTGTAAGTAAAAAGATAATTATTTATTGATCCAGCTTTAAAAATATTTTTTTTAAATATATTTAAAAGGACGAAGGACCCCTAACCATGTCTGTTAAAGAAGAGGAACCTGCTGGCACTGTTGTGGGCAACTTTAGCGCCGTGGACGAAGATCTTGGCGAAAATGCAGCCATTGATTATGTGATCATCGAGGGAAATAACGAACAGCTGTTCACCATTGAGCGGAACAATGAGAGCCTGGCTATCCTCAAGACCCAGAAGCCCATCGATCGGGAGCAGGTTGAATCCTTCACCCTGACAGTTAAGTGCCTGAAACTGGGCGAGCCTGGCTTTAAGTTCATTGGGGATCCCTACGATCGTCGGGATGCCTCACATCTGCGAATCACCGTCCGAGTGCTGGACATCGATGACAATCTGCCGCAGTTCGAGCAGCCGGATCCCACGGTAGGCATAAGGATAAACGTGCCCATCGATACTGTGGTTACCACTCTGCGGGCCAGCGATGCGGATGCGGAGGCTCCGCCCATTGGGCTGTCTATCGAGAACGTGACCTTTGTGCCGCAGTTTTACAAACGGAGCCGCAGTCTGGCCGTTGGAAATTTGCAGAACTTGTTTACCCTGAACAACCGAACCGGAGAGTTGCGCACTGGAGGCTCCTTCGCCGACTATGTCGACGGGTATTTCCTAATGCGGCTGATGGCCAACAATTCCGCAGAACCAAAACGCCAGGCTCACAGCAACCTCAAGGTGTTTGTGATTCGAGACAAGTCGCTGCTGAAGTTTGTGTTTGCCCGTCCGCCCAACGAGATCCAGCACAACATTCGGCTCTTCCAGGAGCAGCTGCAGAAGAAACTGCGGCCACTGGGTCTGGAGCTGCATGTATTAGACACACAGGTGTTGACGAGACCCGACATGAGCCTCGATTTTACCGCCACCAGCTCCTGCTTCCAGATGTTTAAGAACGGCGCTGCCCTGTCCTTCAATGAGATGCAGAAGCTGATGAACTCGCAGCAGCTGCGCCAGGAGCTCATCGATACGTACGCCGCCTATGGAGTCAGTGAGGTGGAGTCCTGCTCCGTGCGGAGAACACACACGGCGGCCCTATTTGCCGGCATGCTGACCTCAGCGGGGGCATGGCTGGTCTTCCTGGCAGCCCTTATAGGCCTTGCTGCCATGGTATCCTTGTGCACCGCCTGCTGTCTGAAGAAGAAGTGAGTTGATCTTAGAGGATATAAAGAATGCAGCAGAGATTTGCTTTAATTTTAAAATCCCTTTCAGGCTAAAGCGGCACAGCAAGCGGAGCCAGCAGGCGAGTTTGCGAACGCCCACGGAACACACGCCAACTTCGTACAGCTACTCGATGCCCGCCGTGCTCTACTCGGAGCCCATCTATGGGCCATTGTAGCCGCAGCTCATCTTCTGCACGGGGCGGTCCAGGTTTAACCACTGACCACGTAGACGTAGACTAGTAGTGCCCAAGACTCGAGCCCCCTTTGCACCAGCGGAGATCCTTCAGAGTCTAGAGTCCAGATTGGAAGGGATCTCCGCTCGGCCGCTGCGAACCGGGACCTTGCAGAGATTGGTAGTCCGTGGAATGCCAAATCAGTCCATATAAGCTTAAGCATACTATGCGCGTGATTTAGTATATACGTGTAGAACCATTTAGAGTTAGCCTAGGTTAGTCTGTAAAAAAACATAGCGATTATCCAATTGAGAAGCGTAGCCTAAGTCGAGTCAGTTCTCTGTGTCATCTGCGCCAAAGTGCAGGCTGAAGTCCTCTCGCTGACTCTGCCCCTTGGCAGGTCTGGAATGCATTTATTTTTACCTATATTTATCTTATCATCTATTTGCCAAACACATGTCGAACAAGTGCAGAATAAATATTGCTCCAAACGCAGACCAATTCCAGCTCCGCAACCCAATCCTAAATCCAATCCTATCCTCGGCCATGAGTCAAAGTCAGGCCCCATGTGCGTGTCGCCGAAAATGAGTGTTCCGTTTCCAAACAGAATGCATATGGTTTCGCCGTTAAGTAAATATATTTATATATATACCTACGACTAAGTAGTGTGTCCAATGTGAACATGTGTGCAAATAAATTCTTTTAACTATGAACTACGTAAAAAATGTGAAAACAAAACGCGAGCACTTACTCATTGAAGTGATATGCAAATGAATCGTGGGCACCCGCTAATGTGCTGAAATCCAGGAAAGTATGGGCACCAAAAGTAGGTCTGATCCTGTAAACCAGATATTTATGGGATTTTCTCTAGCAGAAAGTTGTTGAATTTTAGCAGGCGGCAGCATTGAAGTGTGCGAATTATTTGCATTCAATTAAATTGCAGCAGGATATCTAAATAAAAAATGTTATACTGGATCGAAAAAGAGCCTTATTTTTAAATAAAATTAATTATAATTTTACAATAAACCTTTTCTATTTTTTGATATTTTATTTAAGCATTCTAAACATCAAAGAATGGGATCAATGGGATTTAACGTTACTACAAAAAACCAACTTAAGTTTCTAGACATGTTTGAAAAACATTATGGCTTAAATCGAAGCATATAATTATTATATTCTTTGGGTTTGTTCGTTTTCCCGATTTCAGGATAAGGGGTTATCATATCTCTTTTATAAAAACCCTAAAAAATAACTTTAACTATTATTCCTTTGCCCATTTTAAGTCCTCTTAAGTACCAGCCGATCCTGACTCAAGTTGTTAACGAGCTCCGGACCGGATTCAAAATTCCAATTAAACTTGCCATACTTAAAGTAATTGCAAATTCCCATTTTGAAATCGTTTCGAGAACTGCGTCACTATGCAGGCAAGTGTAAATGTAACGTGCAAAGCAAATATCCTGGCACTGGCAGGCTGCAGGATGCAGGCGGCAGGAGGCAGGCGGGGGGTTGGAAACCCATAAATAATAAATGTTGTTAAAACTAATGTGCGGCGCTCATTAGCCCCTGGCAACGAACGACCAGGGAAACAGGGGATGATGCTGGTCCTGCCCCCGATCCCCTGATCCTGGCCAAAATCAAAGGGTGCATGATGATTTCGGGGGTTGCTGGTGCTCTCGCCTCCTTCTCTGTCCTCGTACTCGTACAGCTCGACTTATTTTTATAACTTTTTAAAGCGAAACAACATCAACAACGCAAGACAGCGAATCAAGTGCTGTGCGGGGTCAACTGAACCTTTGAGCCTTTGGGGGTTGCACTTCTCCCCGGAGATGGAGTGTAATTAAACTTGTTTCCCTCATTTTTTCCCCGTGTTTAAGGCGAAATTCTGAAATTAACATAAAGACCGACTAACCTGGATTGCAGTAGCCTTGCACTTTCAGGTTTTGTCGCCGCTAAATCGCTTTCCACTTGAACAGTGATTGATGGTCGGCAGCAGGGCCATCGTCATAAATCACCCATAAATCACACTCCAAAATCGAGTGACAAAGCGGCTTGATGGGAAAGCAGTCATGGCGCCAACCATCGAGTCCTCGTAAGTTCCAGTAATCGCCAATTAATACCAGGGGATTGGGGGGGTTTTTTTTGTGGGCGCCAAGGGCTTAACTTACAGAGATCCACAAGTGTGGAGCGTTCTACATAGTTGAGATTTACAACAAATATAATATAAAAACAAAAAGGGTCTTAAGTGGAAATGTGAACTTAATTCATATATTCTTTCTGTAGCATTTTATTTTTATTTGGTATTATTTCAGCTATACATTTTAAAAGAGAAAGTTTCTCAGCGGAATTCTTTATTGTAAATCGTTGTAGATTTTATCGTTCTCGTCAAAGTCCTAATAATAAATGCAATAAAGTCATTACTTATGATTTTATCTGACTGAGTTTTTAATATTTCTTTGGCACAACTTAAACATATACATAAATAAATATAGAAGTATATGGGAAACCCCTGTGCAGGTGTGCACGAGTCAAGTTTTTACCCCAGATTCAATTCAATGACAGCTAACGCTCTGTTTGTCGAGTGTCAAATAGTTAGCCAGATGTCCGGCTGACAGAGCGACAAACAATGCCAACAATTAATGGCTGAGCCTGGACATTCCCTCGTCCTGCTACTCGGGTGCAACAAATAGTGAAAAGCCTTGCGTGCATAACAAAAAGTGAAAAGCGGGACAGGCAAGTGAGAAAAGGAATCATAACGGTCGCTTGCCGAGGTGGCAGGACTATAAAAAAGGACTTAGGACACACCCCGGGTTGCGTAATTGCAGTTAACTTGCAGTTCGGCTTCCTATTCGCATTTTTTTCGGTGTAATTTTTGGCATATTTTTTTGCAATTTCTCTTGTAATTTTCCCAAATTTTCCATTTGTTTTCTGTTTGCGGAAATGCGCACAATAGGGGAATTACCACGAGATTTTCTCGCGAATTTCAGAACTAAGCCGGAAGTGGAATTACCAGAGCACGTCGGCTTAGGATCAGGCGAAAGGATTTCGTCTCTATGTATAGTGAAACCCCCATTAAATCGATCGTGCCGTGTCCGTTGTTTACATTTAACAATAACTGGGCATGAAACCGGTGTTTTGCCGACATTTTAGTGCCAGCCTTCCGATTTAATTTATGCACAGCAAGCTGAAAGAAAAAAATTAACAAATATCAACCATAAATTAGAAATGTCAGCTTCATTATGCACATGGCGCTGCATAGTAATTAGGCAGCTTCGCGCGTCCTCGGAGCTCTCTCCAAACTACATAGAAATTTATGACCACTTGATGAACTGAATCCCCGAATCCACATCCTTGCCTGGGGTTGCAAGGCTCTCCCATTTCGTCCTGGTTCTCCTGGTCTCGCTAGCTGAACTCATTTGCATAACAATCAACTCATCGTTTGTGGTACAGCTACCATATCTGCCCTTGCTCCTTGCCACAGGACCGAAGGGTGCAGCTGATTCGACGATGCCTTCCTCGAAATGTTAATGTTTTTCGTACACTGGCAGCGGGTGTGAAGTTGTAAAGTTTAATGTATTGTTTGTCTAACAGTTTATTCATTTGGAAAAGGAATATATTAGAAATGGGTATTTTTCGAATGTGACTGGAATAAAAAACGGCTCTTATATGGGGTTGGTAGGTAGCTTTGTCCTTTAAATAACTTATTCTATAAATCTTTGTTCATAATCAGTCGTGTGTACTGCAACTTATTTTCTTCCATGATAATAAATCGGTAATTAAATGTCAGGGGAGTAAATACATAGTAATCACGTTTTTGAGATCAGGGTTGAGTAAATATTTAAACACTAATTTGAAGAAGCTACCAAACTTTTCTTTATTGTTTACTTATAAAATAAAGCTTGTAAGATAGAAGTCGTTACACAATTTCCTAATGTTTTTTAGATATCTTAATTCGTTAAATAAATTTAATATCATTCAATTTCGTTTGCAAACCATTATTCTTTAATATTTTTCACATATGTCCTGTTAGTTAAATCAGTAGCATTTAAGGATCCATGAAATGTCCTTTAACTAGCCGTGGCTATTCCTTTTTCCACTGCATTCACTCAATTTTCCGCAACCTAAATCAAATTTTCTGGTTTTATCGTTCGTGGGCATGAACATGATCTCAATTCGATTTGCCTAATAGAAGACCAGCCAGGACCAGGATATATAGTTATCTGATTCTTGATTTACATGTGTTAACATTTTCGTTTTTGTTTTCCCTCAGACGCGTACCACTTTCTGGCTCAACAATGTGACATAAATCTGCTTAAATTTGACTAAAACCGCTTTGATCGGATTAAAAATCAGAGCTCGCCCAACATTTTACAGTTTCAAGCGAGCGAATATCGAGGGTTATACACATACAGTGCATCCGAATACGACAGATTGGAATAAATAGGTCCTGGGTGCCGTACGGGCACTATATGTAACAAAATACTCCAGCGGCTGTTTGTTTATCCAATGTTTTTCGGTTAGATGAGCACACAACTCGAAAGCGACAAAGGTAGGGCACGGCCCGGCACACATGCGTTTTTTTTTCGAAGAGTAACAAATACGACGGGGTCGCACACCCCGGCAACGACCGGGGAACTTCACAGATTTCACAGATAAACCAATTCGAGCAGGGCAATGAATGGGTAAAAAGGTCGTCGAAGTTGCCGCCAAAAAGCGAACATGTATCTGCGGCACCAGGACGAATCTCCGCCGCGAATGTTTGATCAGGACCAAAAGGGGTAATAAAAAATATGGAAGCGAGGGTTCAAGTATTCGCACGTGCACCGCCAAAGGGTTACAACAATAAAAATCTGCACCGACTTCTTGCTAAAAAGGCGTAAAACAATCAATTCTGCAAATAAAATTCGATTTGCGAAATGGGAATACCAGAAAAAGGCCAAGGACAAATTGGCGCTGTGTTATCCGGAACGGTGTGATATATGATCTTAATATTTCATGCCTGCCGACAAGGGGTTAGCTTTGAGTCTTTTTTTTTAAATATTCGATCTATTTGACCCAAAAACAAGCTGTGGATGAAAATTATACAAAATATATATTTGATAAAGTTCAGGAAGGTCAAAGGGATTTATAAATTACATAATTAGTGAACTTGTATACCTTTATTAAGGATTTTAATTAATTTTAAAAACTCTCAACTAGTTATAAAAGAAAGAATCTAACATTTTATTAAAGAAAAGTAAAATGAATGCATTTTTAGCTTAGTTTTGATTGTTTTAAAATTCGCCATTTATAACTAATCTTCCTTTTATTATTTTCTTTCGCTTTGTAAATAAATCTTTTGCTCAGCAACCTTATAAGTAATCCCAGGTCATTATTTATTGATTTATAATATATATTCGTTAAGGGATTCCAAAGTGGACACTTGTTTTTCTATCGATGTTGACTAATCCCCAAATATTAACGGAAAATTGATTCAGTTTGGGTCTCAGGGACCAAAACCCTCCGCTACCAGGCGCAGCTCGCTTTGTGCAGTCTCATCGGACCGCACATCAATCGCTCTCCAAGGACCTGCACTTGCCGCAGCTGAAGATGCCATTGTGTTTGCGCCTTTTAGCATGTCCATGGCAATTTGTTTCCATTTCGGTTTCCTTATCGCCTTATGGCCATCGCCAAATTGTTTTCCCTGCCAAGCAGTGCATTAGCATCCCGGCGGAATGGGAGTGGCAATGGTAAGGGAGCGGAGATGTCGTCATTGATCCGCCGATAGCCATCAAAACGCAGCCACCCTGTCCCGGAGCAGCCCGCTGCTAATGATGCCGGGGTCTGTACAAGGTTTCAACCTAGTCCTCATCCCTGCCAGAGTCCTGGAAATTGAATGCAGCTTAGCTGGCTCACCCGCTGCGTATTTGCGCCTTTGCCACAAAACAGAATAAGAGAATTGCGGACCCATGCGGCCCAGAATAATGATTATTGTAAAGATAAATCCCGACACCTCCAACAAAGCTGCACAAATGACAAACGCCGGCTTAGCCATTGAAATTCTACCGAAATTCTTTTCATAAACCTAAAATATATAGTAGTGGGCTTTTCTGTGACTCGAAAGGGAAATCAAATCTTCTTTAACTCTTTTCCAAGTCTAGGTTATTTCGTTATGCATCCTTTATAACTTATTTTCTTTTTAAAATATAAGAAAACTGAAACAATTTCACCATTAGAGTTAGAAGATCTCCCGAGTCTTAGATGTGGAATTCCACATGGTAGTGCAGCATCTTTTGCTCCTTTTCACCCTTGCCTTGTAACGGAAAATGTCAGTCAGTCAGTCAGTCAGAATTTCGAAGGTATAAAGCAGTTTCCCTCGACTCTTGCCGGTTCATTCAACTAAATAATTTGAGTGGCATTCATGCAGGTCCACTGGCCCACAGCTCGCAGCTAACAGCTCATGTTTCAGGATTGCCGGTCCTGGCTGACTGCTGGTACATTCGTTTTGTAATTGTGTGGCAGGTGACGGGCAATCTTTCATTGTTCGGACTCCGTTCTCCGTACTCCGTATTCCGGAGTTCAGTTTCTACTTGAACTCACCCCATGTCGAATCGTAAGGGCGAAAAATGCCCCCTACAATAAAAACAAGCTGCAGTGCACACAGGCACATACACATTCGCTTTATGTGCACTGCAATATACAATATTTATTTGAATTTAAGTCCTTTGTTTGGGATCTGAAATCCGCACACACACAGAACCATAGAGATTCTCTTCATTGAATCCCAGGGTTGTTTGCTTTGGCTACTTTTTTTTTGACTTTACCCTCTTCCCATCCCGATTGATTTCAATTTTCTGCTTCGTTTTGATCGTCAACTTTATTTGCAAAAATAAATCTTTATGGCTTTACATCGAATTTCAATCTTATCACGGTAAAGTTCTGGCCCTGACTAGCTCGCTTTCCTTGCATTGCAATAACTGATATAGAGAATCTGGCATAACCTATATAAGTGGTCCATCGATCGTACAATTAAATATAGCTAATACCTGGTACATGTCGGAGGTGCTTAGGTCTAGGCTTACGTCTACGATGGCAAGGTACGTATCCGCTTAGGCTAAATGGACAACCGATTTGTACTACATAGTCAAGAATATATATAGAATATGCTGAGAAAAAGAGTGCTATATGAGATTGGTCTCTGACAAGCACTCTTGGTTTAGATATTCCACTGAGATCCTCAGAAAAGAAACCAATCGTATGATAATTAATAATTCGTGAGGCTTCTGAGACTGATTAAGGTTCGGAATTTATCTGAATTGGTTTCAAAACAATTTCAGAAGTCTCTTTTTTAAATGTTTTTTTTTTTAAGACATTGTTTTATCTTTTGAAGATCCCACTATAACACGGAACTCAATTGAGTGCAAAGATTAGCATTGACTTGAAATAGGATTGTACGTTTCCAAGAAATTCTATCATCTTTGCAGTCACTGGAGAACCTCACTTACTACCAATATCAAATGATTGCGCGGCGATCGAGGAAAGTTAAAGAGGGGAATCCTAAAATAAAGCTTGTAAGTTAGTTTTGAAATAAAATTAAGTCAGAAGATAATCTTATGTCGATTTCCCTCAGTCAGTTTCCTGCAACTCCGCGCTATCCCCGAACATATCACGCTGAAAAAGAATCCTAGATCGCAGCTCAGGCCCCAAAAAATGTGCTACACCTGCGGGGCGAACTGCTTGTAGCTGTGTGGATGTGGAATGGTATGGGCGTGGGTGTGCCCTAGTGTTCCCTGATCCTCCGGGTAGTCCTTCCATGGCGGCGTCTGTGTGTAGAAGCTACTCTGCTGGTGAATCTCCGAACTCGCCGGCTGGATATTGGCAGCTGCCTCAAAGCTGCCTCGGAATATATCGTACTTCTCCTGCGAGAACTGCTGCGGGGGGCTGGAATCCTGCTTAGGCATGTGCTGGACAGACTCCGGCTGCTGGTGTTGATGCTGCTGGTGGTGGTGATAGAAGCGCATGCTGCCGGTAAAGTCGAAGCCAGGCGGATGCTGCGGGTAGTCCATGCCCTGCTGGTAGGCCCCACCCCCCATTGGCGACTGGTGCTCCGCAGGATGCGGATTCTGGACCAGAGGCGTAGCTCCCTGGCCATACGGGAACATCCTGCCACAACCGAACATGGGAAACGGCTGAGGATTTACGAAGAGGGCATCAAACAGCTCCTTGGTGATCCGCTCGCCGCTCAGAGTGAAGTTCTGCAGCTTTTCCAGGTCCAGGTTGATCGTGCCGCCGCTCTCTAGCACCTGCTCCAGCGCAAAGATATAATTGTGGGCAAAGCGCAGGATCTCGATCTTTGTTAGCTTTGTCTCCTCGGGCAGGGAGGGCAGCGTCACACGCAGCCGCTCTAGGGCATCGTTGAGCGTGTGCATTCGGTTGCGCTCCCGGTCGTTGGCCTTCATCCGGCGGAAACGCTTGATCCGCACCACCTGGGTGGGACTGCGGGAGCGCGTCACCCGGTTCTTGCCGACGGCATACTTGCGCTTCTGGCGCGGCGCATCCGGATCTTCGGGCGACTTCATCGGCGTGCTGGTCAGCGGCGGCTCAAAGCCTCCGTTCGGGGCACGGCTGTTCAGATGTTCAACCAGCGTCCTGCCGCTCCGAGTGCTGTGGTTGCTGCTCGTGTCCAGCAAGCCTACGAATCCTGCAGCCGTTGTCGCCGGCGGTGAGTTGAGTGCCGCACCATCCCAGGCTCCGGAATATGGCAACTGCGGCGCCAACGGATTGGGCGCTGCCTCGTCGAAATCCAAGCGCCGGCGGGAACTCAACTGGGCCTCCGTCTCGAAGCTCTTCTCGTAGCCACTGTCGAAGGAGGCGTCGTCGTCGTCCTCGTCGAACTCGAAGGACTGCGATCCCACGCTGTAGGCATTGTAGCAGGCGGCCATGATCTCTGGAGTTTGTGTGTGTCTGTCGTGTGAGTCCTGAGAATCCTTTGAGACTCACTATGCGCGCATTTCCGTTTTCCGCTTTGAGAGTCTGACACAGTTAAGAGTTCGTTTCTTCGCGTGCCCGCACCAACTGAAAGCTGGCCAGGAGTGCGCACCGGTTTTATGTGCCCGGCCAGCCATTAAGCCCGCTGATTTGCCTCCGAACCCTGTACCGCCAGCAACCCTCGACGCATTGTCGTCGGTCGTGGCGGCGCAATGGCGCACAGCACAGGGTATAAATCCCAACAGATATGCGCTGTGATTGTCGCCCGGGGGTGGCTTTTACTCACACACATATCCCTTCTGCAAGTAGTAGAACTCTGGCGGGGAGTTGGACCCGGTTGCGGAGGAGATTCGTTCTGGCAGACGCCGCTACCAGTCAAAATACGAGCATTATTCACGCTCTGCCGGCGAGCGACGTTCTCTAAGCCAATCGGAAGGATGTCTGAGGCCGAGGATCAGTGATGACGCCAAACCGGGGCACCATCAAGGTCTATATATTTTCTATACCCTTCTATAAGGTTACAATACTTAATTATATATATAATACCCGAAAGACTGGAGCATGGTTAGCCACTGAATTTGGTTAATTAATTAATTATTCATTATTTAATATTATTAATTAATTAATTTTACTTTCATTCTAAGAATAGATAGTAAAAATTAAATTTAATCTTGAGTTAAAGTCAATCAATAATAATGCGGATAAAAAATATATTAGAGATATAGGCTAGAAAATTACAAAGAAATATTACAAGTTTCCGACTACAATTATAATTTTTAAGTTTATTTCTTACCTATTTTTTTCTAACTAAAATATAACTCTATTAAATTAAAATTCATATTTTAACGTTTTAAAACCAATAGATTTTACAGATACAAATATTTCACTTATACCTTAATTTAACCAAAATTTAAATGAAATAAAAGAAAACGAAAAAGGTTGACACTATATTTGTAAAATTGATACTTATCATATTAGTAGCTATACTCTTTTATACATATAGAGTATATTATTTGGCCCAAAATACATTGTTATTTTATTTATCGCAACATTTACCTCGCGTGGGCTTAATGCGATTGCAATTCAAACGATTCAATTACTCGCAACTCTTTCGTTTTCGCCACTAAACCGCAATAATCGTTTAGGGCTTACGCCTGTCGCTAACCGGGTTAGTGGCACGTGGCCAGGACACCGCCACCGCTTCCGAAAAAGCAACATGTGTAGCCTCTCCCAAAAGCCCGTCACTCCTCCAATTCAATTTTCTGGAGGGGAAAAGCCAGGCGTTGGCACGTGCTGGTGGTCTTGGCGGCTGCTCAAGTGGCTAAGTGTGCCGGGTCTTCTATCAGTCTGTTGAAAGGAGGAGGAGCTGTCAAAGGAGTTTCAGTTTCAAGTGGCCTGCGGGAGCGGGTGACACGTGCGGAGTTGTTATGATAGCCGGCAATCGCCGCAAATTGCTAGCACGCGGAGTTCTTCAATGGAGCTAATTGAGTAATTGAGTAAAATATATATCAGATTTATGGAGTACACCAAGCACAAGGCTAATGGTTTAACTCTTTTTATTTATATTAGAAAAGTATTTAGTATTAACAAAAAATTGGTGAACGAAAAATAAGTACATATTAGAAACACGTTCAGATTTCGTTTTAATTTCCAAATATGGCTTTATGAATTTTGGAAAACAAGATTCAATTAATACAAAGTGTAAAGTTTTACAGCAAAAACTAATCTTAAGGCTTAACAAGCTTAACTGCTAGTTACTAGAGTTTATTACTTCAGGTTTTCAGCTTCCAGCACGGCATTGCCTCCCCCAGAAACCCTCGCTTATTTATATATGTTTGTATATATTGCCACCAAAATTCACACCATCTCGGCCACGTGTCGCAGGCGGCATACTCCATGTTCAAGAGCTCCTCCGGCGCGTGTGCCTAATTTTCTTTTTTACAGAACCATTATGAATATCAATTAGGCATTTAATTGAAGAGCGGATGCGTTTGCGTTTCCCATTGAAAAGTTCTTTTTTTTCGATAGCCTGCGGGTGTCGACGTAGTCGTCACCGTCCATATACAAACCGATATACAATGCCGGAGCCGGGGACTTGGACAAACAGATGTACATGTATATAATTTCATCAGAATCAGAGTCCAGCCAACGCAAATACTCGACCCGGCATATAGCCCCGGGCTAATTGCATTCTAACAAGCGAAGCAAACTCGATTTTCCGAGCCGCTGTTTGTCGTCTTTCTCTCCGTCTCTTGGTCTCTACGCTTCTCGCTGTGCAACCCCTCTTCTACATTCGTTCCGAGCACGTAGAACTGCGCCTCAGGCTGGGAATCCTGCTTAAATCGACATGCTAGAAGGGAACAATCTCCTCCTCGTATAGCGGGTCCATCTCCATGGCCGCGAACTGGTGCATAGGTTGACCAGCTGCTGGCACGGGTGAATTGGAGGAAAGCGAATCCGAGGACAGCTCGATCACATCCGGTGAATAGCTGGGTGTGTGTCGCGGAGCTCTTATAGTTTGTGTCTTACACCTCGGCCCGGCGCCTCGTCCGCGTCCCCGCCTTCTTACCACTACCACAGGTTGAGGCACTTCCTCCAGATCCGTTGACGAGTCAGATGTTATATGCTTAAAAATCGGTTTGATGTCAACACTGCCAGAATATGCCGATGGAGATATAGAGTCGGACGTGATGTGCACAAATTTCTTGAAGCGTCTCTTTCCCGACTTCTTGGCATCCAAGCTGTGAGTGGACGCAGTGCTATCCTCGGTGTGAGACTGGCTGGGACTCTGACAGTCGCCTATATTTCTGCGCCGCTTGCACAGCGTTTGCTCTCGGCAAAAGTCCACCAGATTGGTGCGCTTGACCCGTACCCGGACTCCGCGCAGCTTTTCGATATCCTGGACCGTCAGCATATTGAGGGACACGCGAGCCGGTCTGTTCAGACACTCGTAGGTAAGGCGCTCCCTTACCTTTTTCTCGTCAGCAGTTTCGTCGGAGGGCACTAATGTATACAGAGCCGTACCGATTGGCTCCGATTTCAACCGCTTGAGCCAAGGCTCCTGAGCAATGTCGTCGCACCTTCTCTCTTCCGCCGCATCTGTTTCTGTTCCGGGTTTTGAGGTCGTTTTGGTCGCTTTAGCGCTTAGTTTTTCGGCTTCCTGTGACTCTTCGGTTAGCTGAGGTTCCTTTTTTAAATATTTTGCTTCCTGAGGCTCCTGGATTGGTCCATTTTCTAGGGGCTCCTCTTTTACTTGTGTGCTTAATATGGGTGTCATGTTTACCTGTACCCTTTCCATGAGCCCCTCTTCCATATCGTTGGTTTCCTCTGGCTCCTCTTTGATCTGTGACTGATTGGTTGTAGAGCCTGGTCCAACCAGTTGTCCAGTAGATCCAAGCGGCTGCACAATCAAGCCAACTTTCTTCGCATCTGTGGGCTGTAACACTGCTGTCTCCAAGGTAAGTTTAGGAACAGGCGGGAGAGGCGGTGAAGGCATTAGCCCTTTACTTACACCGGACAACAATTCGTCGTTTGGCTCCTCCCTAAAGTAGTGCGTGGCCATTGATGAGGCTTCGGAGGCGATGCTTTCGGTTTCAGAAGCAGTAAGCGTAGTCCTTCTGGATAATTGTGGCTCCTTTGCCGACACAGTCTCCTTCAACGACTTCCAGCTTTTGAACTTGCTGAGTACTGAGCTGCATTCCATCAGGCTGTTGCCCTCACTGGTCACGTTCTGGAGTTCCTCCTTCTCAAAGCTCCAGATGTCGGCAAAGGCCTTAAAGCCATCGGTTTCGTTGCTGAATTTGGTGCGCACCTCTAGCATGTCGCCGATTGTACGCTTGTCGTCACCAATGACAGGATTCTTCTCCTGGGACGGGGGTGTCGAGGGCTTGGTCTCGGTCTCCGGCTTGGCCTCAATTTCAGTGGGTTGTGGGAAACCCGCGAACTCATTAGACATGGCCGGAGAACTAGAACGGCGGCCGAGGCGTGCACTGCGATCCATGTCGGACAACATGGCATTCGCCACCATGGCCGCAGCCCTGATCCGTTTCCGTCGACCATTGCCCGTGTAGTAAGCCTCAGAATCGCTGGATGTTGCCTCCTCTTCTTCGTCTTCCGAAAAAACTGAGATGAGGTTGGAAGAAAAAGAAACCATATTAGCCAACCATATACAAAGTTAAAGAGTAGTTAATATTAAAAACCTACAAACATTATTAGCTTAAAAAGTAAAACAGAATAAATCTTTTCATACCTTCATCCCAAAACTTGCGTGTGGGACGGCGCTTCTTCTGCTGCTTGGCCTTTACGTCGTCCTCCTCCTCCTTAACTTTATGAGTCAATTCTGGTTCCTCCTCGGGCTCCGGCAGATTTACCGCGTTCTCGTAGCCCTCCTCGATGGTGCCGTAATCCAACTGCGGTCTGTCCCGGTACTTGTCATAGTCGATTTTCAGATATTTCAAGCGGTCGTTTGCCTCAGCCATATTGAGGGCTACGAATTTATTCTTGAGATCACGGCTCTTCAGCAGAGCATGACAGCGCTCGTGCAAAGTGTACCAGTCCAGCGCCCAGGAGTAGCGCTTGTTGCGCGGCTGAAAAACCACCGTCAGTAGGTCCTTGATAATGCTGGGAGGCAAACGCAGCGCCTGCAGGGCCTTGTAGATTGGATCGTAATCGCCCACGGGGGCATTGTGGTTGGTCACGGACACGATCTCGTCCACGTCAATGGTAGAGCTGAGCAATTCGTATTTAATGGTCTGCGATGCTGGCGCTGCTGGGGTCCAAGTGTCATCCTCTTGCCGCTTTCTCTTAATGCGTGAGCACCGTCGAACCTCGTTGTAGTTGACGGCTATGGGGTTGAGGTAGAAGGCCGTTAGCCAGAACTCTGCCTCCATGAATAGGTGGTCGGAAAAGACCTTCGCCAGGTCGACATAGTTCTGCGACATCTCTTTCTCCAAATTAAGCATGAATTCGGTGGTCAGGCCGGGATGATAGCGCCAGATTTCAATGGCATTTAACTGCTGGTCAATGATCTTCAGCAGGATGACAATCTTGGGAAACTTCCAGCCGCGAAATTCCTGTGAAAGAACAGCTATTTAAGGGGCTGTTGCAATAATTGATTCCATGTTGTCTTACCCGCTCCGCCAACAGTTTGTAGACAAAGTCTAGAATTTCCTCATTGTTTGGCACACTTTGGAACACCGGGTCTATCTGCCTGTCCTGCTCCTCGGCCAACTCGGGCTTCAGGGGGTTTTCGTCGTCGCCACAGTTTTTGTAGTTGCCAATATTGCTGGCCCGGTTGCCCTTGCAAATCTGCTGTTGGTAGTTAATGTTCAGCTTCACCACATGCGGCTGGAAATGGCTGTTTCGCTGGTTCTCTTGCTTCAGCAGCTCATCCAGAAGAAAGCTCTCAATGCTCTCCCTCTCTTCCACGTAGCGGCGCATGAGCTCCTTAAACTGCGAAGAATGCTCTAGGAGATCGTTCTCGTTGAGGGCCATCAGTTCCACTAGCTGGTTGCCCTGTACATAGCTGGTGTAGGCTTCCAGCATGACGGCAAATGAGGTGACGAGCTTTAGCTTGAATTTTTTGAAGCTAATTTCCTCAAAGAACTTGCTCTTGCCCATTCGCAGGAGCACACACACCTGGGCAATTAGGCGGGCTGGCGTAAGATAGGTGTCTTCCGAAATGGGAGAATTTTCATGCATACTCTGGGCATAAAACCGGATGTTGTACATCTAAAAAGGGAAAAAGGATGAAATTCAATTTGATTATGGCGCTAAAGGGAGGTTTTTTACCAAATTGTCAATGGCATAGCCGCGATTTTCATCCATCGTGAAGACAGTCAAGAGGTAGAGGTGCCCTATTAGGGCAATCGAGCTTTTATCTTCCTTAAAGGCCTCAAAATGGGAGATTTCATTGTCTTTTAACCAGGCGGCCAGCATGCGCAGGGACAGCTGCTTGACCGCCTCGAAGTTGCCAGCATTAAAGAGCTGCATGAGGCGCAACAGTATCAGGTTAAGGCCATCTTCCTTCAGGAAAGTGATATCTAACAGAAAACAACCGTGATTCAGATAAATTCTAAAAAATTCATGTGTTCCCGATGGAGTATTACCTTCAATTGTGGCCACTGCAACTGGATGCTCGATGGCATGATGCTTGCTCTGGCTCAGGCCAACAAACAACTTTTGGAGGTATGGTACACTCCAGGGGCTCGTCTGAAACCTGAGCACGTAGGGCCAATTGATATTGGCCACCCCGTCAATCTGATAGAAGGCCGGCACCGCCTTGGTAAGGCAGTAAAGCAACATGTGTTTAAGGCCCTCGGAGCAGGTTATCCACTCCTGACTGAACCACATTTGCAGCGAGTAGTGGGCCAGCACACGGACGAGATGGCACAGCGCCGGCTCCTTGAGTGTCATGACGTCCCGGCTAGGCAGCTGTAACACCTCCCAGCCGTAGACTAGCTGCGCCAGCCGGTCGTTGCCCATCAGCTCATACACATCAATGTCGCAGTGTGCGTTGCAAAACACAAACATTTTCTGTCAGTTTAAAGTTCTTATTAGAAAAGTGATTCTTCTTCTAAAAAAATCTCAAATGCTCACCGCCGAAAACTCATCGTAGTCCAATTCCTCGGCGCAGGACAAGAACTTTTCCACGTTGTGTACATCCCGCGGGAAAATTACCTCCATCTCTAACCTTTAACTCATGTCAATTGGGCTGCAGAAGTATAAATTTATAGTCGGAGTAAATTTGTTTATAAGATTATATTTTGTTTAGATCGCAGTGTGACCGAAATATGACGAAATAAAGGAAACCCGGAAAATATATCTATCGATACTATCGATGTTATTTTAACAATTTAACTATTCCGATAATTTAAAATAAAATAAAATATGTAAGCTTTACCTTTGGAATTTCAGGTCTCTATTATTTCTGGTAGTATTACTATTAAAACTATTAAATTAGCAGTTTAATAGTTGATTTTGAAAATATATTATAGCACAGGCAGCAAACTACCGCCAAATTTGATTTTGAGCGCTACAATTTTGAGTTTACAAATGTTTTAATAAAATATTAAAATATATTTAAAAAGTATTTTATTTTATTTTAAATTTTTATTTAATAATATACATATTTTTTATTAAATTTTTTTTTTATTAGATATATAACATTAAGACTAATATGTATAGATGTGTAATTTTCGAGTACTAGTGACTAAGACCTTCGACTCTGAAAAAAAATATATATTTTCTAATATACTTTGATTTTTTAGAAAAACAATTTTAGATTTTTTCTGAAACATTTTAATATATAAGAACTTAACACAAAATATGTTTTACTGTAGAATAACTTCGTCCTAGGAGAATTTAAAAGATGGTCTAAGATAGTTTTCCTACTACCCAATAAAAAAAACAGCAGTAAAAAACATGCCCACCATTATTGGCTTTCACCGAATTGATTGTAAAATATATTTATATGTATATAGTTTTCGCTTAATTTCACTTTAACCTTGACCCCTAGGAAATTGTGTATTGCCATGGCTTCCTCGAAGTCTGCCCTTTTGTTGGCCAGATGGCATATGCAAAGTGCAAACAAATTATTATTAGCTGCCAACAGCGCCAGCTACATCATCTTCACAATGGAGTCGCCAAGGGATTCCCATTCAACTGCGGCACTCGGCATGGATGCGGGGCGGCGCATTGCTGCACTCTGGCATTGTGCCACAGTTGCAGTTCCGCCTTAAAGACAAACCCACTTAATTCACTTTGTCACCATGCAAATGAAACATTAGTGGTGACGTACTCAAATGGATCCCTCAAAGGTCGCAATCGGATGCCTGCAATTAGGCCAGACACGTAAAAGGAAATGATTTACAATCGTAGCTGCTCCCGTTGATGAGCAGCCTGCACTCCACTCCCCAAAATGTACAGAGAATAATCACAATAAATACATTTATCATATATACATAATACAATATGCAATGCTTAAGCACCTGAAGTGTGCAAATATGCCTGACTGTAAATATTTAAAAAACCTAAATTTGTAAGGTTTTTCTACAGAGTATATAATTAATTTTAAAAGAAAGTTAAGTATATATTTTTAATGGAACTAAACAATTTTTCCTGTAATATCAAAAATATAGGAGAACTCTTAAAAAACCTTTCTTTTCATTGGCAAAAAATAAATCTAGTTTCTTTCAATATTAGATCCCACAATCGATCAAACTTCTTGCCGTGTTGCGGAGGAACGGACACATGTAGCTGTCAGCGGTGCTGAGAGTCCGCAGCGATTTATCAGGAGCCAAATCAATTAGTAACTACGTAGCTTATCGCCTACCGATGAGGCAGGGGCTGGGGACTAGGGTTCGGGTTAAGGGGTCGGGTGGCATGTCCCATTCATTATACGCACCACCGGCAGAGGAGTGTCATAAATATTCCCATCATCGTTTATTCGGCGAGCAGCCATCAAATGGCCGCAAATGAAAACCTGTTGATGTCCCCCCTAGCACACTTGGATACATATGTATGTATAGAGAGTCGCACAGGGGCGATGGAATGCCTTGCGACGCTTGTAATTGAAGAAGCTCCTTTGGCTCGTTTTTTAGCAACAAAACGGGAGGCAGCCGCCCGATATCGCCATAAATATTCATGAAGCACTAAAAGGGTTCTCGCCCGGATGCTTAGGATGTAGCGACGCCCACCCACAATGGAAGGTGCTGGAATTGTGTCGTATTTGGTGTGCCTGGTCAATTGCCAATGGCGGTGACAAAGAAATGCAATATTTGCAATATGCTGCTCCTCATCGTCCCATTTGTTCCATTGTAAGCGCCTGAATGTCGAGTGGAGTGTTTAATTTTAAATGCCCCAAGGAGGGCGCATGTACCTGAATTTGAATGAGTCCAAGGCTTCGGCTCCCCGGGGGCCTGGGATCTGGACTGGGCGGGGGTACGGTGAATAAACAATCGCGCATGTGTGCCATACAAACGCCCCGCTAAGTAGGCAACACAACTCACTTTTCGGCCACTTCCGTTGCACAAACGGCGACAAGCGGATATCCCCCTGCCGAAGTGCCTGCGTGCGCAGTCCGGCACACACACGAAGCTCCGTTCGTGCGGACTCATAGATTCCCGACTCGCTTCCGTTTTGATTTATAAGCGACCGCCGCACCGGGCTCCGAATCATTAGCAGTTGATCAACAGGTTAGTCCACAGCCAGAACACAGAACCGAGAACAGTCAACAGAGAGCTCGGAACGCCGAACCAGGAGCCACTATCCCGGAAGTCAGGTTCACACGGGCTGATTGAGTGCGCTAATTGAATTTCAGTTGGGCTTGCAAATCCATTTATGAACCCATTTTTTCCGTGAAAAATAAAGTAAAACGAAATTCAAAATTCAATTGTGGATTCTTCGACAAACCGCAAAAACTGTTCACGGAAAATAATCAAAAAATATATTCAGGTGAGTGGATTCGATATTTTCGTAATTTGTTTGAGGGCCGCAGGAAATGCCTTTAGAAAATCTATTTGTGGTTACTAAAAGCTTTTTGGTAACAGTTTTTAATTTAAATACTGCCATTACAATTCATATTTTAGTTAGTAATAAATATTACTTGAAAAGATGGCATGTAATTCTTGAAATTTATAGATTTATTTTTCTAAGAAAGCCATAAATTTAATTAAAACAACATATTCATACACACTCATCAATATTGTTAATATTATATATAAATGTTTTATAATTTAATGAAAAAAATATGGAAATAAAAATAGAAAACTAGCATATTTTTCTGGATTCTTGGTTCTTCTCTGACCAAAAATATATCCTTTTTATTAGTTTAGTTAATTTCCTTGGGTATCCGGGAAAACCTTCAGTTAAAATCTGTCCAATCATTTTAGCTTGTTGAGTGAAATAATTAGTAAATGTTTCCACACTTTATTTCGTGAATTTCAATGTCATTAAATATTTAAGCCTTGCCAGAAACACCTTAAATTATGCATTCAAAATCAATGAACTAATTTTGGCCCAATAATGAGTTTAGAATTTTCCAAAATAACTCGCTGTTGTGCAAATCTATTGACGAAACATGGCTTAATTATGCAGAACTCCTTCGCCAAACAAAGGCCCGAAATTGAAGTGGGAAGCGGGGAGCGGACTCACGGCTAACCTGCTTGAGACGAGCAGTATACATATATTTACTCTTTTGCGGATATTTTGTTTACTTACGAATTTTCGTTAATGTCCATGTCCCAGAGAAGATTTCCATTCACACTCAGTAGCAACAGGCTGGCGCTGGCGGGCTCCTTGGGTCCCTCTGCGTGGGTGCTGCTTGCCGGCAGGAAACCTATTTAAACAAAGTACTTATGGACAAATGCCATCCTTTGGCAAATATTTGGGCTGGCTATTTATCGAGACATACAAAGAATATACGATCTGCCGAGCAGGCAAATTCGATTTCCAGCGTTCTGTTTAATTTTGGCGCGAAAATTTCGTTTCAATTTGTTTGCCCAGCAAACTTGAAGTGGTCGCCCCCATACGGTCGTACAGGCGTGCCTCGCTCCTCGCCTGACACCACATGAATTATTCCCCGGCGGACTGACTACCGACTGGCAAATTAATAATGGAGCAGAGCGACTCAACTACCAAATTCCGAAGACTGTCATCCGCAAGGGCCATAAATATTTTCAGTTAATTTCAATTACAATTTGACCCGGCACGTTTGCTTGGTCTTCGTTTCCGCACAGTGGATTGAAAATCTAAGGTTTTTGCATTAACAAAAATTAATGGGATATTCCCAACCGACATATTAATATCTGTATTTTGTAATATTATTCTTTATTTAAAGATTGAATTTTAATTTATTTAGTCAGCTGAAAGTTTATAAAACTATTGCAGTTAGCAGTGGATATACTGGAGCTTGCTTGGCTGGAATTGCTTTTCGTATTTTTCCTGAAATTGTGACCCCAAAATATTTACTTTTTGTCCACTGTTCAGGGGGGGCCCATAAAATTCGATGCGTGCTCTATCATCGCGGTGGCTATATATTATAATTTGGCGCAAAGCCGCTAAAACTTTCATCTGGGGCGGCGTCAATCAATCAACGACAAGCGCACAAATTAAGTCCAAGCTA
Organism: Drosophila birchii; assembly: GCA_035046345.1. Taxonomy (NCBI): domain Eukaryota; kingdom Metazoa; phylum Arthropoda; class Insecta; order Diptera; family Drosophilidae; genus Drosophila; species Drosophila birchii. The sequence goes on along the minus strand of JAWNOA010000048.1, from coordinate 20,015,192 downwards.
AGTCGGAAAAAAGCTGCCTATTCCTCACTCGGACAATCAGTCAGGAGTCGCGGTTGGGAGCTAGGGGACATATCCGTATCCTCGTTCAGCTGGCAACGGGTTGGACGAGACTCCTCAATTAGGTGGCCAATCCGAGCGGACAGGCAGCAACATCATTTAATCTTTTGACCCGCAGATAAGATATCGTTGCCCTGCCTCCTGTTGCTCCGATTCTGGTGGGCTTTGCATACTTGATTCCCGGCTGCTGACTTTCCATTGCCTTCATTATGGCGCCTAGCAGCTGCTACTGGCTCGCAATGACCATAAAATCTGACGGAGATTATAGCAAACGTGATAGTTCAGTTAAAGGATTACATTTGATCACTTGGCAACGGAATCGTTTTAAGAAATTTAATTGTCTCTTAATTTGATTTAGTTCGAGGTTTTAAAACAGGTGTATTAATAATATTGCAATAAATTTTGAATAGGTTTTATTCAGAATAGAATTTTTGATTGCTTATAAAAGTTTTAAATAAGTACAGCAGTTTCCCATCAAATTATAGCAAGAAATATAGTTAAAGCTTTCTAAAAAGGATTTTAGCTCTGTTTAAAATTATGTTTTAATAAAGTTCTAATTGTAAAGTAATAAATACAGTTTAAATTTTTATTCAAATAAATCGTTTTACAAAATTAAAACTTATATAAGAAGGACTTTATATCAACGCGCTTCAACTGTCCAATTTAACTAGGAATTTGTTTATTTTTAGCTTTGAATTCAACCTGAAAAGCTGTAATTAATGAGTTATTTAATTAGCAAAATCACACTTAATTTAGTTTATTTTAAGTTTGAAAGAGGCGACCATAATGCGGCGTCAGTATTGGCAATCTAAAATGAATACATCTGATCTTTCACAAACAAATATTTTCAACAGCATCTCGCAAAATACATAATTTCCGCATAATGCGCTGGCATTTCCGCTTCCTTGGAGTGTCCTTTAAGCCGGATGCGGCATGTGCTCGAATGTATGCAAATCAATATGGTGGCTATGCTCATGCGAGCACATAGGAAAAACTACTTTGGCAGGAAGAGCAAACAAAACGACAAGCAAGGAGCAGATCCCGCTCCCGTTTCAGCAGTTTCCAGTGGCTTTTGTCTAGTCTGTCGAGTGGCCGCAAGTGCAATCGCAAGGCACTTAAGCCATTGCGTAAACATGCCCATAATCTTGATATTAGCGTTTCGAAGCATCATTATCGACTGGGATTCCGGCTCGAATGGCCCATTCCCGGCTACCATTTCCGCCCGTGTCCAATCATTCCGCTGCGTTGGCTTCTGGCCTCCTACAATCGACGGCACTTCACTCCACTCCCGTTGTTGTTTGCCCATGGGCCTACGCACATTCCAAGGACCTCCGGCTCCTGGAATGTGCCCCCCTCTGGTTGCTACCTTAGAGGGACATTAATAGGCCATAAATTGTAACTGTTATGCGCTGCTGACTTTTAACACAGCGGTCGACAGACGGCATGACCTTAGTCATTCTGGGGAGCCGGGGAATCACCCAGCCCCCTGTCCACGCGCACTCAGCGGCCCACACCGCCTTCAATTAGAGAGGTTATTTAGCTAAATCGTTACGCTTGTTCCCCCGGTTGTCCATGTTCCATGTTCGTGGCTCCTGTTTCTACTCCTGCTCCGAGTCTGTTAATGCCGAGGCGCGGGCGGATATGATTGCCGCAGGACTCCCCACAACTTCAGAGGAACCCCCAGGGAGCAGTCAAGTGGAGCCGCCGACAGCGGCTTAATTGAGCATTCCTCGAGTCCTGCGGTTGAGCTTCGGCCCCAGGATCAATCTCCCTGCAGGCATTTATTCATCCATATTTACACCTTTACACTGAAAGCAATTTTATTAAAGGAAAAATCCACGATTTTACTTGTCCAAATGTCAGGTCAGGGTGTCATCTGCTTACTTGTTAATAGTGAATTATATATAATTTGATGTATAGCTATCAGCAGATAATTAACATTTAATATTGTTAAATGTCTAAATTTATATTTTAAACACCATTTTTGGCCGAGTGGCCGACTTATGCCGATGTTACAGAAAATAATGCAATATGTTTTTCTTTAAAGATATATTTTATTTTTAATTTGCTGATGGGGATATAGTTTAATTAATGAATTTAATAATGCAGACATTCAAAATTCTCAACCTATTTTTTAAAGACTGCTGCGTTGTCTTTATTGGGGATTTTATTTTCTAAAAATAAGTTAAACAAATAGCTTTCCATTTTTTATATTGATTGAATTTGTCATTTCAAGAAAATAGTTCCATCTTGGGCTATCGGTAATAAGTCATAAATAAGTAACTTCAAGACATTGCCTATTTTTATATAATTTAAAAATATTATATATAAATTCTGCTTTTCTTTAACGCTGGTAAATTTATTATTGTATTTGTTATTGTATTTTACTGTAGTCATATGAACAATTGAGATTATTATTATTAGCAGCATTATTATTATTATAATTAGTAGGAGGTTTATTAAATTATTAGAACTTTAGCAACGCAGCATATCATTTTATACACTTCGGCTTCTTGTTTTTGTTATAATGTACTATATATTAGAGTTAGCATTCCTATTTAACCTTTTACCCTTATCGTAACCATTTTCGCAGTGATGGCTCACACGAAGACACGGAGAACCTACGGCTTCCTGCTAGTGCTACTCATTCTGGGCAGCGCCTGCGGCAGCCTGGTGGCCAGCGGCAGTGCTACTGGCTCCGCCGCGGCCAACGAGCCGGGAGGCGGAGGCCTCTCCGAACAGGTAGTGATGGACCAGCTCAGCGAGAGCGACCTGTACGGCAATAATGGGAACAAGCGCGCTTGGCAGTCGCTTCAGAGTTCGTGGGGCAAGCGAGCCTCTGCCGGCGACGCGGTAGATCCGGACATCTACATGACCGGACACTTTGTGCCATTGGTCATCACCGACGGGACCAACACAATCGATTGGGACACCTTCGAGCGGCTGGCCAGCGGACAAACGTCGCAGCAGCAGCTCCAGCAATCACCGCAGTCGAGCGAGGATCTAGAGGAGCTCGCCGGTGAGCCGGACGTGGAGAAGCGGGCCTGGAAGAGCATGAATGTGGCTTGGGGAAAGCGACGACAGGCGCAGGGCTGGAACAAGTTCAGAGGGGCCTGGGGCAAGCGCGAGCCCACCTGGAACAACCTGAAGGGCATGTGGGGCAAGCGCGACCAGTGGCAGAAGCTCCACGGCGGATGGGGCAAACGTTCCGCCCAACCTCTCAACTAATCCCACACGGAATCGCCCCCAAACTTAGCCAGACTAACTAATCCAACTGTATCTAACCGTATATAGCATGTGTGTTTCCTCCCCGGAAGGGTTCCGTTCTCAGTGTCCATCTCGCGGAAGGCTGCCCGTCGCCCGGGAGCCCTCCGAAAGTCAATTCCGAAAATGTATGAAAGCGCTCGCCAGTTCGCTCGCCGGATCGCATGCTCGATCAGCCAGTATTATACGCATTATATCAGTATGTCTAGTAAACTATCCACCTAGCACCTAGTCTCCAAGTATACAAGAGGATCTTTCGGAAGAATACCGCTTTAATTTAGAAACGTTAACTAAGTTAATGAATTGTGCATATACATTTATATTTGAATATACATCCATGCATACCAAATGGCAAAACTAACGATATAAAATGCAAATACGTTGAAGAAACCTACAAGTCTTTGAGTTTAAATGGGCACTTTGGATTTTTACCTTGCTGTAGTAAGTTCAAATCGGTTCCAGTAATAGATTTCTCACAAATAATGGTTCCCAGTTCCAATCAATGTCAGCGCCTAAATAATTGACAAGTAAAATTCGAGTTTTATATTCAATAATAATCATCAGCTACTATTTCAGAATGAAATTTTCAAAGTCCAGTAAGAGGACCATTGCATTTTGTGGTTTTGCCATTATTATTGTGGTGGTGTGCTTCATCCTGGTTGCCCGATTCTCCGGCTTCCAACATGAGCCCAAGGAGTACAGGGCTATGCTGATGACCTTGCTCTGTGTGTTTATCATCGATTTTCTCTTTTGGGAACCAATTAGGTTCATTGTGCTAGCCATCGACCACGCCACCTGGCCGTCGACGGATCAGACGTACACGTCGGAGTTTGATGCCGAGCCACCCAATCACTTTACCTACCTGAAAACCCAACTGAGCAGCCGGCGGTCGGAGGTCCTAATACCCGAGGAACACCGTAACGAGGCTCTAAACCAGAAGTACAAGCAAATTTCCACCGACCTGTTTCTCTACGGATCCTACTTTCTCGCTCTGCTGCTGAATATCCTGGTTGCGCAGGATCAAAGCCTCTACTATTTAACGGACATGGTAAACAGGTTATTTACTCTGACCACCCGGACCACCATTGGACTGCCTTATATATATTACCAGTATCAGGTAGGCAACCTTGAGTGTTGAATGGAATTACCATGGCCTAATCACCATCCCATAGATTTACAATTTCTTAGCGGTTACCTTAGTTGACGCCTTCAATGCGAACAGAAGCGTCTACGGCTACGACGGTTGGTATGCCATGGAGCAATGGAAGTTGCTGGGCACGATACGGTTGCGCCAGTTGCGCACTCCGAACAAAAATGTGGGAACGAAAAAGCTTGAATGGGACAAGAAGGCATATGCGCCCGAGTGGAAGCTACCATACCGCCGCTATCACTATACGAGCAAGTTCTGGCGGGTCTTCGAACCCTTCATGCCGGTGGATGTGGAGCCTGACTTTATAAATGGCCTGCTCCTTAACTATGACCATATTGGCGAATTGATGAATTATCCGGAGATCGGCGGCTATCAGGCCTTGATGATGAGGCCGGTGGTAAGAATGCAATTGGTCATGAAGCCAAATCTATCCATACACCCATAGATCAGCAATCGGCTGCAGATTAATTACCTGAGGGATACCAAATGGCTGGACAGGAGAACCGTGGCACTCTTCATGGATTTTTCGATGTACAATACGGATGCTAAAGCGTTAACGATAGTGACGCTGCGGATTGAGAACAGTCCGTTCGGGACTCAACTGACTTATGTGGATGTGGACTGTGTCAGGATACTAGGTACGGCTGGCACTTTTACTTGGAGCCAGGCGTTTTTATTGGGCATATACTTCATTCTCGTGCTGTACTTCATGCGCGGTCTGGTAAAGAGACTGTGGTACGACCGGGCGTCCATTAAGCGGCTCTGGAACATAGTGGATTTGTTAATTTGCCTGCTGAACTTGTTTTTGCTCATTTTATACTTTTGGCGCGAGCTAACGACGAGTAGCATTCGGGACATGGTCCAGGCGTCGACTATGGAGCAATACCTGGGTCATCAGCGTCCGTTGCGACTACATTATCTAATAACGATCACCGTGGGCTTACTTATCACCATCACCACGCTGCGTCTATGGAAGGTGCTGCAGTTCGCCAGTGTCTTCCAGCACTTCTCCGAAACGGTTTTCTCCGCCTGGAAAGCGACCATCAGTCTCGGGGTGGCAATCGTAGTCAGCCTCATGGGCCTTGCAATTGCCATGGTCGTGCTCAACGGCAATAACGCAGGCATTTTTCGTCATATCGTTAATGCGGTCGTCGCCTGTCTTTGGTAAGCATGGTATAGTAAATGGAATTCCTCATTTACGTGCCGATTCCACAGGTACTCAGTGGGCTACAACGACGGCATTGACACCACAGAAATGTTTCACGGTGGCCTTATTTTTGGGATACTGTTATTCCTTTTGCTGGTCTTTCTTGTGGGCATCGTCCTTATAAATGTGTTTACCTCTGTCATCTACGATTACTTACAAGTCACCGGACGCATTCTAAAGGAACGGCAAAAGACCGAGAAGATCAGCTTCTGGCAGTTCCTGCAGGCGGAGTATGGGGGGGTCTTTCGTCGATTTCTGTGGTGCTTTTTGCGGCATAAGAAGTACCACCGCCGCAATCACACGGTTGCCGAGAACGTTGCCATTGAGCTGGACAACATGGAGTACAAGGAGCTGCAAAGGTCACGCGGCCGGTACTATAAGCCAAAACCACGACCTACCGAAGAGGAGCAGAAATCAAATTACCAGCGGCGCATACATCTCGTTATTAGCCTTAATGCTGTGCTAGAGGTACAAATGGAGCTTTTGGAGCGCTATCTCTTGGGAGACCAGTATGGAAATATTCCCACACCGCCGGGGTCTGATGAGGAATACGATACAAAAAAGTGGGGAAAGTAGTTTACGTTTTCGCCCTTGGATATCTTTGGGTTTTTCGTTCTGTGCAGCATGAGAACATAAGAACATTTGACTTTATTAAGGTTATGTAATAAAGCTCAAGCTGCTAGGGAAGAGAACCATCTTATGGCTACTTATGATACATCCATATGTATGTGCAGTGACTGCCTAAACTTTCTTTTGCTCAACCTTTCGAGTTAACCTCTGGATCGTTCCCCTTCGCTGCCCAGAAGCCGCTGAAACAAGCGGCGTTAAATGATTTAATTAAACAGTGCTGAGGTCTGGTGGCTCCTGCCTTTCTGCCGGGGCGTGAATAACTCCACTAATTTCGGGCCGCTCACCCGCCGTAGCGTGCCTCTAGGCGGCAGTATTTCAATAATCCCGTAGAGGGACAAATTGGCAACTACACGCCCGCTGCTCCCGCTGATGCGCTGATGAAACGCCTGACGAAAAAGTTTGGAAAGAACTTCAGGTCGCAGCCAGAGCTGTCAAGCCCACTCAAGCCGTGCTCCCAAGCTGGCGGCACTAATCGCTCGCGGGGCATATTGCACGGCGGCGGACGTCTCAATGCCAGCAGCCAAGCGGCGACGGCAATTGTCTGACTGCAATTTGTCGCCAGCGCCTGTAATGCCACCCACTCCAGGTGACGACACGGTCCCTGCCAGGTGGCTTCCAACAGAAGGCCCCCACTCGATGGGTATACCTGTATAAAATCCATGGATCTGCAGGCGGCGCACTCAGTGAAAATGTTTGCGATCAAGGGGAAACAACTCCCGGGCTGCGCCCTTATTCTCGGTCTTATCGTTACCTTCGCGGCCGCGCAGGCGCAGAATGCCAGCGAGGAGTCTGGATCCGCTTCCTGGAAGCCACTTCAGCCGCAGAAACGACAGGCTGTTGTAAAGCTGGACACATTGGGCTCTGCAGCAGCCAAAAGCTACGATCCACCGCCAGAGTTCTATCGCGGTCCGGGCTCTACCAAGTCTACCGCCAAGCTGGACAGCCAAGCCGCTGGCTTCATATCCAAACCGATTGGTTCACTGCCTCCAGTCGGAGGCGTCCATTCCCAGATTAGCAGCCTCAATGAAAATCTTAGCGAGGCCTACGAAAAGTGGCGTCTGGGGGGCGGGAGTCTCCAGGATCGGATTAGTGTGGGTGGGTTCTAAGTTCATTACTTAAGGAAGGGTGGATCTTTTCAAGCATGAAGCTTTTTTTTACGTCCAGGTCCCTATGGAGGCAGTGGCAGTGCGGGCAAGAGCTACGCCTACGACAGTCATCCGTATCCCTACGACTACGGGCCCAGCAATGGCAATGGATACGAGCCAGGACCTGTCCACGGACACGGCGGATACTCATCGAGCGGAGAGGCGGGAGTGCCCTACCACGTGTACAGACCTCGACCGGAGCACGGTCACTTCCCGGGTGCATCCGTAGACTACGGCTACAGCCCCTATCAAGTGGACTCCCACGAGATCGTCGCTCACAAGGGATCGCCAGAGCTCTCGCCGAAAGCCCTCCTGGCCAAGAGCTTCCTCATCCCGCTGGCGAGTGCCACGGTCTTGGGTATAGCCGCCGCCTTGGTCAGCAATCCCCTCCTGCTACAGCTGGCCCCAGTGCCCGGGATCGGAGTCGGAGTGGGAGTCGGTCCTCCAGTCGTGGGCAAACGAAGACGGCGAAGGAGGGCTGAGCAGAGTACTAATGGACAAGCGAAACTCTAGAAAAAGATCCGGAAAGTTCGCTCCAAACGCAGATGGTTCCTTTTTTAGCCTTTGTAAATCAGGAAATACTATATATTATTAAAATAAACTTTGCAGCTATCTTATAACTAAAAAATTTGCCTGTCGTACCAAATTCTCTAGCCTTTTCTATTGTTTTAAAAATAATTATAAAGAGTTTTAAAAAACCTAATATATATCAAAATTTGCACAAAAGCAAATAAATAAAAGGTATAGATATTGTGGAAAGTTAATAAAATAATAATAAGTTAATAAATTAATAATAAACACAAAACTATTTAATAAATGGCTCACAACATTACAATCAAAAGACTTGGGCAACGAACTTGATTGTAGAGCCAATGACTAAAAACGCGCCATCTAGCGGCCACAGTTTAAACTACAAAAACGTTTGTGTTAATATAAACTAAAATTAAATATAAAAAACTTTATTGGTAATGTGTTTAAAATATTTTAGGAAGCGAATAATTTTTGTAGATAAATAAAAATAACTTTAGAAATACAAAGGACTTAATTTTTATTGATTTCAAATTAAAAAACCAAAACATTTGCGAACCCTTCTGTCATGATCTATTTTTCAGATTCGCGGTTTATTTTTGAAAATGTCAGTATGCTCGCCGGTATTTCCGCTTTGCACACTAAAACGCTAGAACGCTGCCGCCGATTGTTTGACGAACTGAATGGTATTTAATGTGAAATTCAAAAACGGGCATACTTGCAAATCTAGCGCCAATTTTCCGGCATTTTCAGTCGAATTCCCAAAATAATCCTTAATATCCTTGCGAGACGACCATGAATTTCTCCAGGAGCAATTGGTAACTATCTGTAAAACACGGTAATTCAAATACTTAATCCTGAACTGCCCCCTAGCTCGCCGCTGAGCAGGAATCCCGTGGTTCAGCGCAGCCTCGATTTGCGATTTCGAAGCGCCCAGGCGCGCTACTACCTCAAGTGGTGTTCGATCAACGTGGTGATCCTGTCGCTGCTGCTCTTCGATATTTTGCAGGCGTGCCGCTCCGTCTACCGCACGTACTACTTTTTAGCTGAATGCACTGTCACCGCCGTGGTGGGGCTGAGTGCGCTGGCCTGCTTCGGCAAGTATTTGTGGTTATGGTGCGGCGGTGACCAGGTGATGGGCACGGACAGCCAGAAGCGCCTTCTGGACGGCCGTGATGGTAAGAGGATGGCGTGGACACAGATGCGGCCGTTTCTCACCTTTCGCTATTTATTCCTGTTTTAGACAATTCCTTTAGGACGGTCTACTCCCGGCCAGCGACGAAGCCGCCCAGCTATGAGCCGGACACGGATGCGGAGGATGACATACCCATAATCAATTGGCATTCCTCCTTTGAAGACTCCTGCTGGGGCGCGCAGTCGATGCGGCGTAGCCCCAGTCCCGCCAGGACGCCAGTAACGAACCAGAACGCCTCCTACAATTCATCGATGGTGCAGAATAGTTCGCTGAACGCCAGTAATTTAAGCAGCGAATCCACCTACATGTCCCCCTACGCTGAGGTGCGCCGTGAGGACTTTATTACCGATCCCCGCAAGCTGCCCGCGATGATGAAACAGGCGGAGTGCGAACGCAGCATGGTGGACAACGCAGAGGCGCCCAGTGTCCAGAGCATGGGCTCGGCCAACTCCTTCTGGAATTACTGCAACAATGCGGCCTATATGCTGAAGACTACAATCTACCAGTTGTCGCCAGCGCCGGCGGCTTCTACGGAGAATGCCCCCACCTCCATCGAGGAGTTTGGCGGGTTCCAGTTCAAGGATAGCAACTCGGAGGTCATCAAGCGCATCTCCACTGACAAGTTGTCGCAGTACGTGGCGAACCTGAGATTTGTAAGAGGTCCGTAGATGATTCTATTGCGCGATACTAATATGCATGCTTCTCTAGTGGATGTCCACCACCATACTCCAGCGTTTGGTCAAGGAGATCAACCATGTGGACGACGTGTTCCGCCAGCGTGGCCTCATCGACCTCAAGTTCGGAGCCGTGAGCCTGGAGAGGCTGCGCAAGACCGCCGAGAATCAGCAGTTCGTGCAAACCTGCGCCCCCATGCTGCCCATGCTGCTGCCCTTTTTGGATACATTCAGTAACCAGGAGTACGTGGTGCAGCGCATCAAGGAGCTGTCGCAAGGCTCCTGCATAGCCGATTTTCGGTGGAACTCTGGCAACGTGCACAACGGACAGGAGTGGGGCGAGCACCTGCCCACCGATGCTGCCGTAAGATTGAATCCCAGAATTGCAAAACGTGTAATTATTGTCATTAATGTGTTTATTCCACAGATCCTCTTCCATTTGTTCTGCGTTTACCTGGACAGCCAGCTAATGCCGTTGCCACAGGGCGGCGGACGACCCTTCCACTCCCGCTACGTGCTAATGCGCGACGAGAAGCGCTCCACCAAGGATATTGTGAGCGCGGTGCACAACAAGGCCCACTGCGCCATCTTGTCCACCAGTAACCAGCTAAACCCCAAATTTAACTTCATCAGCGACAAGGAGCTGCATAACTGCGTCTATGACCGGAACAACCTTTTCTATGTGATCATCCAGTTCCTCATCTACATGCGGCAGCACCAGGAGTCGGCCCTGGAAGGCGTCAATCTGGGCAAGAGCGGCATCAACATTATGTGCGTCGTTGAAGACTGAGACCAGGAGACTAGAGGAACCTTTCAGACACTCGTTATTTGTAAGCATCACTTTCAGACTCGACTATCCAGTATCCAGCTCTGTGTAGTTCTCATTATCATTCGTCACTATTAAATTATGCATTTGCAATTATTAAGTTAATATCCTGGCTGTAAGCAAGAGGAGCTGTATTGTGGTTTCGCGGTCATCGGGTGTCATGAGGCCTGCGGTAATTGCGGTCTGGTCTGGACAATTAACTTGTGTGGAAGTCAGACGGGAAGACAGGTGCACAGGTGGCCTGCTTTAATTGCCTTTTCATGATTTTCACTATTGCCCGACCGGTTGGTCAATGGCCCGGGCTGCAGCTCGCACATGCTGCCGTCGCATGTGCACCTAGCCGCCTTACACTTCCGAAAGTGACAAAATTAATGGTTTCCGCCGACGCCGTCGACAGTTTGTCGAGTAAGAGACATTGAGAAAACGCTCCAAAGAAGCCGTCAGAAGCCCTCGAGGAAGTACCAGGAGCTGGAGCTGGAGTGGCATCGGCTCTCGGCCAGCGGCATTACCATTTCTCTTGGCCCATGTTCATTTCTGGGCTCTGGCTTGACGTTGAATCGGTTGGCTGGTTATTTTAATGCGCCCCCACCACCGACTGGCTGGCACCTCGGGTGAGTAATGTGCCCGGGTTGTCAACTTTACACTTTTATCCTTCGCATTATATTTGCTTTACCTACATAGCCACTCACTCACCCAGACCAGTCCACCCACTCGGGCTGCCTGTGTCTGTGTGTGTGGTGTGATATGTTTTCCTGATACTTTTTCTCAAGTTGTAAATTGGCTTAAAAATAATTTGTCAAAGCATTTCAGCTGGCGGAGATGCGATGCCTAAATGGGAATTGGAGTTGGAGCTTGGCACTTGGAGCCGGGAGCCTTGTCTTGAGCCATTTTCTTGTCACAATATTTGGACCCTCGGCTGATGGAGTGAAATTCCTTTAAAGAAACGCATGTGCGCGTCTTCATATCCAATTAGAAAAGTTTTCCTTCGACTGCTCCGTAATTGTGTTGATTAGTGCGGCTCGCTGGGTTGGGATTCTCCTCGGGTGTGACTGGATGGCAGGGTGGTTGCTGGGTTGGGTGCTCCTTCCTGGTAATACCCCCGCTGCTGACAAAAGACGCCTTGCCGGGTTGGATGGATGGAGGGATTGTTTGTCCCCAGCTGCCTGTCGGCACTTTAAAAAGAAATGCGCATTAAATTCGATTGGCAATCGTCGTACACTCTCGCTCAATGGGCTTTTTCTTTACGGCTTACACAAATTTTCATCTAATGTCGCTTTGAAGCAGCTTAACTATCCTTGAGATGACGAGAGGCGCTTCTAGGACTTGAAGGGAAAAGGATATGTTCATAGGAGCAGCCGGCATGTCATGATAGCGAAAGTGGCAGAAGGTGGAATGACTTTGAACTATTTGGACTTCATTTAAATATGTGTATTTCAAAGAAACCATTTGATACTATTAACAATAATATTGATTAAATTTATTTGAATATATTGATTGGTAAAATAGCTCTGCACATTGATAGAAAACATGCATTACTTACGAACGAAATGAACATATATATAAAAAAAAAATTTTATTTTTAATAAATTATGGTATATGTATATAAAGTTATAGCAATTATAAGTATAAGCTTGTTAACCAATTAAGTTTATGCTATTTTTTAGCTTCGTGGTTAAGGTGGCAAAGATTTTTTAAACCAAAAATTGTGAAAAACGTTAGGAAAATGGAAATAAGCTTTTTTTAATGAATCCTCCACGTCGTTGAGCTCGATAAAACCCGATCAAACTGCACGAGGGCAAACTATTAAAATACATTTATTATTCCACCTCCACCGCAGCCGGCGGCCAGTCACTTAGCCACCAAACCGAGCTCCGTTGGCCTCGTCAGCCAAATATTGACACACAATAAGCTGGTTGGGAGCTTTTACTTTCCGGCTTTCCTTTTTGGCTCTGCTTATTTATTTATTTTGCCATCTACTCCGCCGGGGCCGAGACCAGAGCCAGGAGCAGGGCCAGGACCCCGGCTACGGCCAGGGACATTAATGAAAAAAATATTTTTGCCCATTATGCGCCAATATGGTCAGCCATATTTCGGTTTATTTAATTTTGCGCAAATAAAACGGAAGTGGCGTTTTTATTTTCCTCCTCGTCCAGTGGCATTCTCAGATCGACCCCGCCTCCTTTTGGGATGGCATAGTCGTGCGCTACATAAAATCCTGATGCTGATGCCTTGCGACATTGTTCAAGTGCCAGGATACGAGGATGCGAGGATGTTGAACAAATACGGGTGTTTTTTTCAGCGCATATTTTAAACAAGCAATTTGTGTAGTTCCTCTTTAAAGACTCCTTCCGCTGAACACGCCAGTTGCGAGCTTTCCCAAGCGCTCCTAAAAATGGAAATGGCTGTTATTTCCTTTGAGGCGGCGACTCCTGATTCCGGGACTCGCCTTGTTACTCCTTTCGCTTCCTGTTAATGGCCATTCTCACACAGCAAGAAAAGATTATATTAACCGATGATCAAGTTCCTGAATTTATTTGCTTAAATTATCTGTTGCAGGGGTATTATTAATATGCTTAATAGGTATTTAAAATCTTATAAATATTATACAAAAATCGTATATACAAAATATATTATATACAGAACATTTGACTTTACGAGAACTTTTGGAAGTTGGTTAGACGGTAAATTAATTTTCGAACCTTTGTAACTTCTACAGATTAATAAATATTCTGACAAAAAGAATAAACGGCAAACCTAATTAATTAGATTGACCACACAATTTTCTGTGACTTTAAAATCAATTAAACGGGAGTCTATATATATTTTTTCACCTTAAATAGAAATGGCTTATGGCATTCGCTCTGTGCAGCTGCAGTTTTGCAGCTTAAAACCTTGCAGACACATATGCAACTGAATCGGCAATTGAAATATTAATTAGCAGTGTGTGCTGGAAATGGCTGCAGTGTTTGCTTGACGGACGATTGCTGCAGTGCAACCACTCAGTCCTAGACCCACCAGCTCGGCACCCGCTGCCTCCGATCCTCCACTGCTGATAACTTACGCAACTAATCTGCGCTATGCTCTCCGGTATGTGTGCTCCTGTGTGTATGCCCTGGGATGCGGGGGCATTTGCATTTAATCGGATTTGGCCAGATTTCAGGTTGTTGTGCCGATTCTGGAAAAACGAAGGAGCAGACCAAAGTCCATTTGTTGTGTAATTTCCGTATGGGCGATGAGTATTCCTGGCTGGCCGGCGGATAAGTGGACCACAAGCAGAGCTAGTGAGCAAGTGGCATCATGACAAATTAACATGGCCCAGCCGACTCCGCTTTGGACTAGACTCGATTGCTGTTGCCCATCGTCCCTTGCCGGCAACTCCCATTGTCTGCGACCTCCGTTTGGGGAGAAGCAGCCTTCAGGGCGGTTGCCATGGAACGCAAACAGAGAGAAAAATCACACAGAGATACTTAATTTACCTTGGGATTTACTCTCCATCTGCTACGAGCTCACTGCCGAAATAATTAAGGTTGTAACAGCCCAAACTAGCTTGAAATATAGCTTGGTTGTAAGAGAGCAGCCTTATAGTATATTAGGAGTAAAACCTACATTTTGAATGCTAATGTGTTTATAGTTTTTAGAAATAAGTTTCAAGGGGGATTATTTTAGATAAATATTGGTAGTTTGAACAACTTAAATTAAAAACTATAATTAAATAATAATATATTATCTCTTTTATAAAATTTCCCTCCCTTTATCCAAGACCTCTAACTTTAGAGGGTGTCCAGCATTCGAGGCAGAAAGCTTCACATTACGCGTAGGTAACGAACCGGAAATGTCCTTAGCATTTCCGCTTTATATCAAATATAAAAAATGACTGCTTTTAGACGTATTTGACAAAAGTTGTCTGTCACCCACACTCGCTGCTGCTGGTGGCCGTGGACCTCATGGATACACATGCTCCACCACGCTTATAGAGACATATAATTGCATAAATCAAACTCAAGCATGCAACATGAGAAATCGCATTAATTTATCTGCTCACAGCTCGTGCAGCCGCCGCCTATGTGGGACACACTACACTGGCACGCCCCCAGATGCTGCCGGATACTCCTGGCACGCCCCAGGACGCCCACACACGCTCCGGAAAGGCGCTGGGTAACATATCCGCTTATGTCAATTTTTTTTGCTACCACTCGGATCGGGGCAGCATCATCAACGCTGCTCTGCTGCTCGACTCCTTGCTCCTTTGCTCCCTTGCGCCTCGCCCTTGCTCTTCATGTCCCCGCCACTTCAGCCAGTTGTCACTGTCAGTTTTGGCTTCCAGTGTTTTGTCACA
This sequence comes from Drosophila birchii, assembly GCA_035046345.1. Lineage (NCBI taxonomy): Eukaryota > Metazoa > Arthropoda > Insecta > Diptera > Drosophilidae > Drosophila > Drosophila birchii. Next base: position 20,000,180 of record JAWNOA010000048.1, on the reverse strand, counting down.
GCTCCTGGCCGGGCCTGTCCCGCCCTGTCCCGTCCCGGTCCTAACTCGAGTCCTGATCCCCCATCTAACTGCGCTGTCGCCTGGCTTGTTTGTTTAAATGCTACATTTACTTTATGGATTGTTGCTATATTTTTTCTTCAACTCGCAACCCGAAAACGGGAATGGCGTATAAATTTCACGTCAATTTTTATACAGTGAGCGAGGCGGGAGGCTGAGGGTTGGGCGCTGGGAGCTGAGAGCTGGGAGCTCAGCTGGGTGAGCTCTTGACTGATTGTGGCCCCGTCAGAACTTGCTCGCCTTTAATAACTTGGCCACACAAAGCCGCCCCCGTAAACACACCGCACCCACTAAGACCTATGTATGTGCACAGGATATATCCGCTAATAACCTGGCTTTTTGCCGGTCTCCCTTTTTCCCACTTTAAGTGTCCTGTTCACGCTACATAGTTTAAAATTCTTTATAATTGGATTCCCAGCTTCCAAAGCCCACTCACTCCCTTCCCACATTTTTTATGGCCGGCCTCGGCCAAGGCAAGGAGTAGCCGGCTGCATGTCAAAAGGATTTTACAGTTGACGCGTGCAGACCAAAGCCCCCATTCCTGAACCTTTTTTTGTCCGGCACCGGACGAGGATAAGGCCGTAGTCCGTAGTCCGTGGCCCCGGCCGACACCCGCACACATATGGTATGGTTGGCATGGAGTGAGTGCGTGTGTTGGGCCAGGGATGTGATGATATGTTCCATTTCACACGGCGGCGGCAATCCTTTCGACCGCACACAGACACACTCGCCCCGGCCACAGGAGCCGAGATTTATGCTTTCTTGTAAACAAAATAACGGACATGCTTGAGGCTTTTCGCCAGGACCTCCAAGGTGGAAACGGAAAAGAGCGGAGTCAGCCAGCCTAGGGCCATCCGGCTGACAACGGGATTAGGCGCATGTAAACCTGCGTGTTCGATTTGCAGCTTCCTTGGCCCCGCCCACAGTTCAATCGGATCATCGAGGATATGGATGTGGATGTGACCCATAAGTGTTTGGTGTGCGGGCATGTGCGTTTCCATAGGCACTTTAATTATTCAGAGCCCTTTGTGAAGAGTTCGGGAAGCTGCCTGGAGATATGCTCATCCTGCCTATCCTTTTTATTCCGGTCTTTGGCCCAAATACATATTTCAAGTGACTCCATTTATGTATCTTTAATGGCGGCAGATCATGCCCTAAATCGGAAATCAGGGCGTATACTTGATATGAATATAAAAGGCTTAAGGGGCGAGAGTCGTAACACCATTTCCTTAAAGATCTTTGCAAGTGGGCAAATTCTTGAAAAGTAAAGTAGTTAAAAACGTTTGTAAACATGTTAATAAAAGGATACAAAGTTAGTTTAGTTACTTCTTCATAAGTGAATCTTAAAATTTTATTGTACATTTTTAATTCCCTAACAAAATCTGTCACAATAATAAAGTTTTTATTTAGCTAACTGAAAGTAGAAACTGTTATTATTTTATAAACTGAAAACAATTTTTTTTGGGAGACAAGTTTAGGCCAATAGTTTCTACAGGAAAATAAATGAAGTTGGGTGAGTTTAATTTAAAAAAAAAAATTGAGAACATTTTCATAAAATTTAATGATTTCAACCCCTGTATTTCATGGAATTTTGAGAAAGAAAATACCGTCACTTTGACCATCAGCTCTTTTGTCTAGACAATCTCCATCCCCCAATGTCCCTCCTCCCAATGCATCAGCCTATTTTGTTTCACCTTCGTGCCTAGCTTTTTAGTTGCTCCTGATACTGGGGCGACACATGCTCCGGTGTCCACTGAGCCTTAGGCCTGCTGCCATATGAAAATAAACCAATTTGCATATATTTTACATTGTGTTTGGGCGTCGCAGCTTTTCAGGGAAAATATCTGGTCACTCATACGCCGCGTACGCCACAGGTGGAAGCGAAAGCGAAAATAAAAGAAGAAAATTACCCGTCGGATATTGCGCACTGCCGGGCCACATTTCAGACTAAAATCGGATAGGTTTACCTTTAATTTGGGAAATCCAGGTAATTGATATTTTAAAAATATTTCAAAAATAAGTTTAATATTAAACAACAGAGATTTTAATAATAAATCTTAGCTTTGTTTTGCCACTTACTAATCTAAGTTTGCTATGTAAAGTTTTGGAAGTCTTGAAGTCTTCTGACTAAAAGAGTTCCATGGATTTTTGGACAACATCTTTAGGCTTTTATAGCTAAAGTTTTGGGTGATAATTTTCCGAGTGTGGTTACTACCCAAATGGGCAAACCATTTGGAATGGCTGGCAGTTTCGGGATCAGTTTTGGTTTCGGTTTCATGTCTGAGTTGGCTAATTGAGCAAATCCGCCAGAACGGCATTTGTTGGCCCACTTCCGGCTGCTGCTGGTGCTCGTAATTATAAATCAATTGCTTCGGGTCGTTGGTGGCAGGGCCGAAGGGTCGCCAGCCTGCAGGTTCGGTGTTTGGTTTGCCTTTCCAATCGGTTGGCAGGTAGTAGCTGTGGCGGAAAGTTGCGTGACATTTGGCCAATCCCCTGGGCACCACTTCCCAGATTCCGGGAGCAGTTCGCCCCGGATTCGTGCCTTTTCGCAGGTCTCTCTCTGTTTGCGGGCGTCCGTCCGTCGTTTGCTTTCAATCTGCGTCTGGCTGTTTTCAATTTCTTTCGGAATTTGTTTTCACGGCAAAAAAAAAAAAATTAAAGAAGAAAAATAAAAAGCGGTAGAGTCAGCAGAATTCCATAACCCATGCCACAAACATCTGCAGACACAAATACGGATTTATATGTACCCGTAGTCGTACGTATAATGTTTTGTGTGTGTTTATATTTGATGCGCTTGCCGCCGGCGGGGATTCCGTTTGCTCCGTGGGTTCGGCTGACTTCTTGTAAATATTTTCATACCCGTATGTACTTGGACGTCTTCTGATTTAAACACCAAGGCACTGAGGATCTGTATTTCGCTTGTCAGAGCTGTCAAAGGTTCCCAAAGACAATATTTTGTAACATTAATTGGAATTTATCTTCTTTCAAAAATATTAATACTAAACTATTTACGATTTTGATTTTAAAATATAAAAATACATTTTTTTATGAAAACAAAACGAAATCTTTAAGTAATTTGGGTCATCTGCATGTATCAAAAAATGATACCCCCTAAAAGTAACATCGATATATTCTTTATTTTGGCCACTTCCGACTGGCTGCACTGCCGTCTGTGGCGGCTGCGGGAAATGGCCCAGTAAACGTTTAATAAAATATGATTTCAATTGATTCGAAGCTCACATTTAAACCGAATCGTGCTCCAGATATGTACGTCCCGCCGGCAATCAATAAAGTAAAAAACAAAATGCCCTAAAGAGAGACTCGTCCGCATCCTCGCCCTCATCCACAGCCACAGCAGCGTCGACATCGACATCCGCATCCTTCGGCTTGTCTGTCCCCTGAGGCATTAGTTCGCCTTGACTTGGCCCTCGGTTATCCGCTTAGATCACTCAACTAAAAAACTCAATTTGCATATTAATATTATTTGGGTTTTTTCCTGTTGTTTGGCCTTTGCACCGCCTCCTTTCCTCTGGCTTTTATCCTTTTATCAAACAAAAAGAACAACAACGTCGGCCGACGGGAGAATCAACAGTAGTGAATTGAATTTGCTCTGCTCCGACGCCCATTCGGTCGTCCTTTGATATGGCCAGGACCCGGGGACCCACAACCCTGAACCCAGGATATGCCCATGTTGCCACACATGAGCAGCTGCTCCCAGGTGCATACTTTGCGGAGCTGCTCGAAAGGACTCAGCTCGTTGCCTTGCCCCAGCCCTACCTCCGGTGCGTCCTTATTCTTGCTCACCTGGCGGACAAAGGCAGAGCTGTCAGTCAGTGTGCCAGGCCAATTTCATTTTTATTGGAATTATGTCAGTGTTATTTTAGCATAATCGTAAAAATGATTGTTTGCGGCACTCCGCCGGGAGGGAAATGCAATGAAGCGAGTCTATCAGCAAAATTATTTGATTTTTAAGTGGAGCAAATCTGTTTGGATAATTACCCACTTTTATCTACGCATTTCAACATTTCGCAATTTAAATTGAAGGCTTTAGCATAATCAGAAATCTAATTGATAGCGACATTTCATTTTAAATTGCTTTCTAACCCAAACTGAAAATGGCGATTGAAATTATCATTATCATTAGTCGGACATGAAAGTATGAGCTCGAGTTTTGCCAAGTCAAACATATTAAAATGAAGTTCGTTGTATTGTAATTATTGGATATTACCTTTATGATTAGAACTCATCGCAGTAGAGAATACAAAGTTATTCTTCGTATCCACACTTGTGACTTGGCTAAGACTCATCAATGGCTAATTTCCTCAAGTGCAGAGTAATATATCTATCTGTATTTTGATTTTTTCACGATATCCAGATGATTTTTGGGTCGAAGAGGTATCACTGTCACTATGCATATCAATCCTAATAATTAGGATCCAGCTGTAGTGTAAATTAAACTCAAAAATATGCCATGTTATGTTAATTTCCCAAATACTTAATACAGCCTGAAGCTGATATAACCTTAAGCACTTAATAAGTTTGGAAATATTTTCATCTGCAGAAAGCCAATTCTTAGGGCCAATTTATTGCTTTTTTTAGTAGAGTCAACCTTTAAGACCTCAAGGCTTCAATAATTAAAGCACAATTAACCCGAAACTTTAGCATTCGAAAGCAATCGAAATCAGCAACCAGGGGTTGGTTTCATGTCTGGTTGGGCCATGTTGTTGACTTTAGTTTTGGTCTCGATTTCGGGCTTATTTTGACAAAACGCAAATGAATCTGAATAATTTACGATTGGGTCATGAATTTAATATTTCATCGGGCCGGCGGCAATTAAAATTAGAATATAAATGGGGTTCCGTTCGGGCGGACAGTGAGCAGTCATGTCGTCCCATCGCTACCGACCCCGTCTCCCGGACGGGGAGCTGGCCCCGCTGCCCTGGCCGGTGGCGCTGTATCGGATCCTGAACCACATTGCTTGGCCGCTGGAGGAGGGATGCAGTCGCTGGACCGTGTTCTTAGAGCGGGTGCTCATCTTCCTCGGCTTCCTGGTCTTCTGCGAGCACAATGAGGTGGACTTCCACTACCTGATAGCTAACAGGCAGGACATGGACAACCTGCTGACGGGCATGCCCACGTACCTCATTCTGGTGGAGATGCAGATACGCTGCTATCAGCTGGCCTGGCATAAGGACCGCTTTCGGGCGCTCCTGCAGCGTTTTTACGCAGAAATCTACGTAAAGGAGGAGGCGGAGCCGCAGCTGTTTGCCCGCATCCAGCGCCAGATGCTGGCCACGCGACTCAACTCCACCATTTATCTGCTGGCCCTGTTCAACTTCCTGGTGGTGCCCATCCAGAACGTCATTTACCATCGCCGCGAGATGCTTTACAAGCAGGTGTATCCCTTTGACAACACTCAGCTGCACTACTTCATCCCGCTGCTGGGGCTCAATTTCTGGGTGGGCGTCATCATCACCAGCATGCTCTTCGGCGAGCTGAATGTCATGGGCGAGCTGATGATGCACCTGAATGCCCGCTACGTCCAGCTGGGCCAGGACCTTCGTCGTAGTTCCCGCCGTCTATTGGGGCAAGATGGTGGAGGTCGGGACATAGCCGGCAGCTACCGCCGTTCGCTGACCCATATCCTGCGGCGAAATGTGGCCCTGCGAGACTTTGCCGACCGTGTGGAGGAGGAGTTCAGCTTTCGCATCTTTGTGATGTTCGCCTTCAGCGCCGGACTACTCTGTGCCCTGTTTTTTAAGGCCTACACGGTATTGCATGGAACGTTAATCCCAACTTTAAGTAATTTGTACTTCCGCAGAATCCCTCGAGTAATGTAGCTTACATTGTGTGGTTCCTGGCCAAGTTCATGGAGCTGCTGGCCCTAGGAATGCTGGGTTCGATTCTTCTCAAGACGGTGGGTTCTTCTCATACGATTTTTCAAGTGATTTCGTTAAGAAAAAACCGAGAGATATTCATTTGATTCCTTAACAGACCGACGAACTGGGCATGATGTACTACACCTCAGACTGGGAACAGATTGTTTATCGGTCAGAAGACATCGACGAGAACCTCCGGTTGATGAAACTGGTCACCTTGGCCATCGAACTCAACTCGAGGCCCTTCTTCATCACGGGGCTGAAGTACTTTCGCGTCAGTTTGACGGCGGTGCTAAAGGTGGCCTTTCTCTGGCTGTGTTAAGGCTGAGTTACCCATTGATTTTCATTTCACAGATAATCCAGGGAGCCTTTTCTTACTTCACCTTCCTGAATTCAATGCGATGAGTGGAGCCGGATTGTTGGGATAATTGTGTTGCCAATCATTCGGAAATTATGCGTTCCCTGTCATCATTTGTGTGTGACCTGAGCCCTGGTCATTTGTCCGCCCCCAAAAGGGCGTTCCTCCCCTGGATACCTTCCGTGTGCCGGATATCCGCTGACAACAATGGAGCTTTAGAGCGCTTTCAAGGATATTAACACGTGCATGACTGTGATTTATGCACCTCTGACTGTATACTACCACTGCAACTGCATCTGCCAGTGGAACTGGGGCATCATCAATCCACTGGCCTCCACTTTACGCCACTCCACTCCACTCGACTAGTAAGCAGCGCTTTTAAGGCGGGATAAATTTGCTGCTGCGTTGACAGCTGCAATCCAAAGACGTTTCCCCGGATACATCCACAACCACCTCTATATCCATATCTATATCCATATCCATAGCCGTAGCCATAGCCATTGCCATATCCATATCGATATCCATAGAGCCATAACTGTCAGCCATGACTGAGTGGCAGCAATTGGCGGGGGAGAGAGCTGGAGGAGATTCCCTGGCACTACATAGACACTGGGATGCGGACTTCAAGCTCATCCGCTCTGGCACTGGTACAATGCAATATATTCACTATTCTCAGCACAATTGTGTTTCAAATAATAGTTTCAACTAAATTTCTTATTTGCAAAATAATCAAAAATGTAATTTCTAAATACATATGATTTAAAGGATCTGAGATGACCCTGACTCCTTCACTTTGTTGCGTTTAAATTTCTATTTCAAATTATAATATACAAATATATATTGTTTTTTGTGTAACCTAAACTGAATGCTATTTTTCTGTTCCAAATCGTAGTATATAGTAATCAGGCATATTCCGTGTGTACTGGTATGTGTGGGTGGATACATAAATCGGGGAAAATGTCGTTACAAATATTTTATAACAGGAAATCCGTTATTTATACGCACATTGTGCTGCCGATGGAGGCTGCGGGTTGTGGGCGATGTTTGTAGGTGATGGTGATGGTGGTGGCTCGGCATTGAAGGAGATCAGCAGAATGCAAAAGCAACTTCAATCGGCACTTGGCAAATATGAATGAATGAATGCTGTTTGCCAGCCGCTCGCCCATCCTACAGTCCTGCGGTCCTGCAGTGCTCCGATCCTGCTACAGACCCCCTCTTTCAGGCACCATCCATTGCCTGATTGAAGCGACAAAATGCGAAATCCTTATGAATTGGCTACAATTTTATTTATTATTACTCTTTCTATTTGCTGCCTTGCACTCCGAGTGCCGTTCCATATAGTTCTCTTCTTTCTCATACAGAGAACAAAATAGAAGGAAACTCGAGTTCTGAATAAATTTGTTACTATTTTTGTTTATTTTTCGCCCAATAAAGCTAACATCAAATAACAACCTATTCGTTTTTCTTTCTATAATACCCTCGGTGCCATTCAGTAAGTCTCACAGTCTTAATTTACATTTTTCTGTGTGTATTTCAATGGGAACATTGTCCCCTCAATATTTCCAATCTCCCCCAGAGTCTACACAACGCCATCCTGTGCAGTGCTGGCGACGAACGACTTGTTTTGAGCCACACAAAATGACGTTCCCAAGGCGATTCCATTATGATGGCCTGCAAAATGCTTGCAAATTGCAAAGGCGCAATTGATATTGGCTCTGTGTATTGTGCGAACAAAGTGCCAATACAGAGCAGCGGCACAGAAAAGGACTCGGAGTGCATAAACTTTCCCCATAATTTGAATTGACAACTAATAATTGGTTTCTCGCTGGCAAAACAACATTATATAATTTCTGTGAGCGAAGGCAAGTCTTATTAAACATCTCTAAACTAAGAGAATTATGGCAAGCATTCGCCTTAATTAATTGAAAGTTATATAGAATCTATTTGTTTTGAGATTGAGATAGATATATATAAAACAAAATTAAAGTGATCACTTATTCGTTTGCAAACCGTCAAACACGGAAAGTAATACATTTTTCTAACAAAAATTTCCATTTTTACATCTGTCTGGTTTCGAGGTAAATTGTGTTAATCTCCTGTAGATTCGTCAGTATTCGGTTTCCAAAATTTGTGGTTAAGACTCTTCTATTCCCGATGTCCCACCAAATATCCAATTTCTTCAAGAGCTTCGCTCAGTTCCGCTGGCCGTTTCATCAACACCATAGGGCGCTAGCCATAGCTTCCCTGCTTGGCCTGATCCTGTTGGGTGTTCTGGATTACGGGTACAAGGTCCATGGCAGAGACTTGCTCTGGTGGCGTAACCTGATAATAACGTTCAGTCCGCTGTCTATCCTGTTGTACATCGTCAGTTCCAAGATGTCGCTTATCCTGGCACTGGTCCTGGGCTACTGCATCCACTCGGCGGTGGTAAAGAAAGGAACGAGGCACGAGGTCATGTCTATAACGTATTTGCGGCGGCGCTTTACCCGTTTCCTTGTGATGCAGCTGTTGGCTTCCATAGACGAGCTGGTCCTGGAGCCAGATACCATGGACCTAGAGGACTTAATGCAGCGACACGCAGCTTTCGCTACAGCGGTGCAAACATTTCGCTGTCAAGCCCGTAAAATGTTCGAGAGGAGCGATCAGCAAGTCTTCATCCCGCAGCACGTAGTACTTCAAGTGGATGACCAGATGGAGTCGGAGCTGCTCGACCTAGGATACGCCAAAAGGCTAGCGAGACTCCGGGAGCGGGATATCTATTGGCTAGTGTATGACACCCATGCCTGAACTTGGACGAAGGTTGGCATATTCTGAAAACTTTTTAATTGGCTTTTGGCAAAATTCTTCTTAGCTGCCGTTGGTAATTTTCACTTTGCAAACATGTTAATTATTATGCCGTACACGCATGTGTGTGGGTTCCCCAAAGTGGCCAAGTGGAGTCGGAGAAGAAGTCGGAATATGCCAGTCTCGCCAGCAGCTAGGCTTCATCGTGGCATAAGAGTACTTTGATGTTTAACAGAATGGTTAGAATTTGTCACCAAGATCAGCAATAAACTATATATTTTCCTAGTAACTGATATTATTTTATAAATATTTATTTTATTTCGTATGTACAACTGTAATTAAGATATTAATATGATTTAAAGATGTCACCTCAGCCGTAGTCGTGGTGCAGATCGAGAGCTTTACGGTGATCCGGCAGTAGGGGATTGTAACGTTTCATTTGGAGCTTTCGTAGCGACGGAGTTCCAGGTGGCATTGGTGGTCGCATTCCAGATACTGAAGGTGACGCCATTGATGGTTCTGAGGCATCCTCGCGTCGCCAGTGTCCGCCTACAGGTCGGAGCTTCACTGGCGGAGGCGAGTGCACCGGTTTCTGCTGGTAATAGTGCTTGTGGATGGTTACCGGACGTAGTCCCAGCTTTAGCTTTTCGGCCTGCTTGTTGGCCAGCCACCGCTTCCTGTCGAAGGCATCTACATTACGCTTGACTCCGAAGACAATGTGCAGGAAGGGCTTAACCAGAACACTGAGCGCCACGAATCCGAGGAACCCAAAGACGGCCGGAGAGACCAGGGTGAAGAGAAAGACACCCAGGGTGAAGGGATTGAGGACCGTGAAGAAGGCCACAAACTTGACAAAGGGATAGAGAACCTGGCCCACATGGCTCAGGTACTCCTTTTTTTTCTTCTTGAAGATGCTGTTGTGCCGCAGGAGATACTTGATCTTACTGAACGGCTTGTGGGTGGTGGTGGTCTCTGGCTTCTCCTTCGGCTTTTTGGTGGTCAGCGCTGCCAGAAGAGCAGGGGGAATGGTTTGGACTTGCAAATGGTTAGCCGGAGGATAGGGATTCCCCGAAGGATAACCGTGGTGGTAGTAAGGCTGCTTGGTGGGATTCGCGAAAATCAAGTGGGCTGGCTTGAAGATGGAATGATCTGCGTGTTCATCGTGCTCCGGCTTTGGTTTCTTTTTTCGCTTTCGCTTTCCTTTCTTCTTTTTCTTCTTTCCGCCCTTTTGCTTCTTCTTCTTGCGCTTCTTCCGGCGCTTCTTTCTCTTCTTGCGGCGACGACGACGTGTCCTTTTCCGTCGCCGGCGAATCCTTTTGCGTCGGCGACGTATGCGTTTGCGTTTCCTCTTCTGGCTTTCCTTAGCTCGGGACTGGGGCTTTAACCCAGCCTTGTGTTCCAGTTCTCCATGGTTGGGTTTCTCACTCAAATAGCCTGCCTTCTGATCCTTTTTAATAAAGTCCTCAATGAGGGCACTCGCCAATTTAAAGGGCTTGACGGTGGTCGTGCGTCTGTTCGACTTGATTAAATCGTCCTCCAGCTTTTGCAGTACACGAAAGGGCTTATGGGTTGTGATTTTCGCCTCATAAATCCTTTGATCCTGGTACAAGGTTTCCAGGATATCAAAACTAGTGTTGCGTTGAGCCCGTAACCTATGGGCCTCCTGCTCCTGCTCCCGATCCAGCTGTGGCAGGATGCTGAATGGCCTGGCCGTGGTGGTATGCCGCCACTGGTGCTCAAAGTCCTGCTGCAGCTGGTCGAAAACATGGAACTCGGGCTGCCCGCCGCTGCCCCAGCCACGCCCTTGAGCCGCACCCAAAGTTTCGTATATTTTCGCAAAATTATAAACAGGGCGGGCCCGGCCGCTAAACTCCAACTTTGCTAATCCATCACGCCCGTGGCTGCGTGCCCGGCCACAGTTTTGCGCCAGCAAAATCAACAGGAATGCGGCAGAGTTGCTAACACTTTTGGCACTGCGTCCCTGCCCCATTGCAATTCATTTTGGCCCCCCGGGGCTCTCGGAGTCCTTTCCCACCGCGCTCCTCACTCCTCGCTCTTTGCTCTTTGCTGTTTGATGTTTGATTTAATTCCAACTTCCACCGCTGGCTGGCCAACTACAACTAAGTCCGGCTCTTGGCCATTGCCACTTCATCAGCTCGGATGGACAACTTGGCAACTTGGGCACTTGTTGAGCCCGTCGACGGCAAGTGCTGTCATTGCAGCTTCATGTTCTTTTTAGCCAAGTTTCCTAAAGACTTTATTAGCTACAAACTATTATAGTTAACATAAAGATAGAGCAGATAAAGCAGCTGTGAATGCCAATGATTTTTATTAGTTTAAATGGTGAAAAATTATACAAATTAGCTTTATTTAATATAGATTTATAAGCTCTTCTAAGGCTAGAACTGTCAACACTGGTCGCAGGAGGTCAAAAGGGCAGGAGCCGGGCCCATTTCACTTTTCGCCGGCACTTGATTTCCGACTCTCGGACATGCTTTCGCCTCGCCCCAGAATTTCTTCGCTTGTGGTTCTCGCATAAAAGTAAAATTTATTACTACTTAGTACATTATCAACGGTTCTGCTTCTGGTTTTTCTTGACATTACCTCGGCCCCCTCTTCCCGTTATGACAAATTCCCCGCACAGTCAACAACTTGGCGAGAGCACTTAATTATGTTTTGGGCACAAAAACCGAAAATGGCTGGGCGCCCAACTTCTCCGGCTTCTCCGTCCAAGAACCGGAGCAGTTTTCGGGTTGAAAACGAGGCCGAGACTATCACAACACGAATTATGTGAACTGCCATGCAAAAGACTTTGGAAAGTACTTAGAGGCCAATTGCAGTTACCACTTTGTTGCCGCTTGTTGGGAACACGAGACATTGCCCCCCCAGAACATGCACAGAAAAACTCGAAAATTTGTGGATATTTTTGGGCATGCAAAATGTGGGTTAGAGGGCTTAAAGGAGTCTTGGCTAAATTGGAGAAGGTTATATTACATACATACTTAACTTAGGGGGAATGTATAAAAACTTAAAAAAATAAGAACTCTATCTTTTATAAAAATGCAGGCACATATTTAACATCTTTCGAAATATTCATTAAATCATATTAAATTTTTACTGAATTTATTTTCAATATAACCATTTTAAAAGACATCCCTCTGCATCCCATAATGTGATTTTCAACATCTTTAATGCCGAAAAAGGTACGTTCCATTGACATTTGGCAGGAGAATCCGAAATTACATTTTAGCCCGCTTTTTTTGTGGGCCAACCAACATGTGCCTTTGGCATTAGCCTATTACATGTGCTTACAACATTAGCGTTATGCTATCTGCAGTCAATGCCACTTTGAATAGCCATTATCCTAATTGTTTGTTATGGATTTCGATCGGATACTGCGCTGGCATAATGTCTGCGTTTTACGATCTAATCTTTTAGGGCGTGAACATGCACATTAATAACCCGTAATAAAAACGCCGTAAATGAGCCGAAGGGACGACAGGTGTTGATAACTGAGTGGCAAAGCACAGTGGTGCCATGGGTGTGAAGTGCCCGGGGAGTCCTTGGGACTCCTTTATTACACCGCCGTCCTGCAGCTCTCTTATATATTGACAATTAGGAGAGGCATGCAATTTGAACAATTTGCGGCAGGGCGACTTGATTGGCATGTTGTGAGCTCGCACTCGGCGGATACCTCCTCCTCATCCGTCCCCTTTGCTGCCAGCTCCTCCTCCGGGTTGTCATGACGAAGACCTGCTCCAGCTGGCCAACTTGATTTGATTGCAATTAAGCTACCGACATCAGCTTGCTCTGATATAAAATGTATAAATGGGAGAGAAAGCGGAACAATTAGCTAGGAATTCATGAGATCTGATGAAGAAGTAGATAAAAAAGACAAGTTTTAGAAATGTCTGATCTATAGGATTATTTTTAATATATTTACTTCAAAAATAAAGTGACTTTTGCATTGAAATTTACGTTTTAAATATTCGAATTTATTTAATTAAATGAATTTTGTTTGGTTTTAATTATAATATTCTTTATTATATTTATTTTAAGGTTTCCGGGAGATTTCTTTTGGTTACTTTAATTATTTTAGTATTAATAAAGGCTAAGGGCTTTCAGTTTTTTAATTTAAATTAATCCAAGTGCCTTTCAAATTTTAAAAATGCAATTCAATTACCAGATATGTATTTATGAATTCAAAATTCCTGTTCACTTCAACTCATTTTATTTTATATTATTTTCTCTGTGTAATTTGAGAGAAGAGATTCACAGAAAATGGAATTTCAATATCGCTTGTTGTCTGGAAAACCACGCAGCGAATAGAAAATGCATTTTACTTTATAGTTTAAACCATCTGCACCATCCACTTGGCATCATGGACACTTCGATCTTTTTCTGCTGCAAGAAGAACTTAAAGCTGGAACCAGATAGGAGAAAAACAACGATGTCATATATGAAAATCTGAACGAGCAGAGTGTGTCCAAGGTTCTCACGGAACTGCGCCCCGACATTCCGGAACGGCAAGTGAACCACTGTCACCGGGCTTTATGATTCTGAATCTGAAACCCGCTTCCAGAGGCAAGAAATGCCAGTAGCCGTTGATTAAGTTTTAAAGCAATAAATTCCGCCTGCCAACGGGATTCAGGATTCAGGGCTGAGGATTCCCCGTGAGGAGGTTAGGGGTTCAACAGCTGTTGTTTTGCTAAGCTTCTGCTCAGCCGCATTCTCGCGTCCTCCGTTCGCTGCCATTGCACTTTATCCTGGCCAAAGGACATGCCTTGGATTTCTGCAGAGCTGGCACAATAAACAGACAGAACAGCGGCAATGACAAAACAACAAGGCAACAAGGATGGGCCAGGATTTTAGCGATGTTCGCACTCTTGGTACCCTTTTTTTATTGACTCTAAGTTGTGGGTATTATCTCGAATTGTTTATATTTTTATTTAAACATTTATGCAGGAGAACCTAAAATTTTTTCTTGAATACTTTATTTTTGGCAAGTGCTGTAAGGATATCCCTTAGACCATACCTAGCATCTTTAGGTCAACTGATTTAAATAACCTTGTGGCAAGGGTATATTGCAGCCATTCCAATCTCCATGTCCTGTCAGCCATTGCAGCAAGCAATCAGCTTGGGTCTTGTCCTTCCCCTCTCACTTCCTAGTGACCACTCCCCCAAGTTGACTCCCCTTGCCCGCTGCGGTTTGACCCCTAACCCGGCCTGCATTCTAATAAAATGTTGCCAGCAGCGAACAGCAACGAGCTCGCGCAACTGTGAAAGCTGGCGGCGATGGCAACAACCCGATATTGTTTTGGCCAAAATAGTTTTAATTGTTGCCCGCTCCCTAGCAGCAGCAGCAGCGAGATCCCAGTGACCTCCGCATCGCTCTAGAGCCATCGCCACATTCGCTCCTTTGGCACTTTGGCGCACAGTCAAATTACAATGGATATTTTTCAGTTTTCATAAATCTGTTTGTCGCCCCACTTCAATGGCCATCAACAAGCGGCCACCCAGCTGGCAGTTCTCTCTGCAGCTTCTCCTGCGTTTTCCCAGTCTCCACAGCCTTTGCCATTTTCCATTTTCCACTTTCCAAAACCCAACCCCCCGTCCATCCCTCGATGCCTGTCCCAGCGCATGGTGTTGAATTTTTAAATGAAAATTGTTGCTATTGAAAGTTTTTAATTTGTGTGCGTGCGTTTTAATTTTATTTCGCCCTGCTGATATATTCATCCAGACTCAGGGTCCTCTCGATTCGGCAAGGACTTTGGCGCAGGCTTACAAAAAAACAATGTTGTTGTTAGGGAAAAGGTTTATGGAATATCTATTAAAATAAGGAAAGTTCCTTATTTAATAGTAAAGTTTTCAATTCATGTATTTATATTTATCTTTGTTAGAAGTTTAAAAATAGTTGAGAACATATTTCAAAGGCAAAGGTAATTTATCCCATTTTATGTGACACTTTAATTAATGTTTTATGGCTTCGAACAGGGGGGTCACGTAACTTTGCCCTAAATTGATTGCAATCTATGGGGATATGTATTTAAAATTACGATCTGTGAAGCTTTAAATGGCGAGTACTTTGTACTTCTAATTGCAGCCTAGGGTGTGTAATGTTCCGCTTTGACAAAAGCCGCCACTTGCCCCTGCTGCTCTTAAGTTGTCCTCCGACTCGTTTTCCCCACTCCTTGTACCACTCCCACTCCCCTTCCAAGCCCCCCGGAGCAGGTCGCATTTTGCGTGATTTTCGCTTGCAAAAACGGCACCTTTGGGAAATTAATATCCTTTTTGGTCGGGGCACGCGGCGACTCTCCCGCAGCAGGAGCAGCAGCAACAGGACAAACAGGAGCAGGATCACGTGGCTGGGGCGCGTGAGCAGCGCCAGAACCTTTTGCGGCCACGTTGCACGTACCCATGCCACGCCTCCGCACATCCGCTCCACCGCCCACGGGCGGGGCTTTGTTTTAGTTGGCATTGCCTCTGTTGCCTCTGTCGTTGACAACTTTTGTTGCCCACTGCCTGCCGTCTGCCTTTGGACCGCACTCATAACTGCTGAAGCGCTGTGGGCAGCCAGTGTCCTGGCGTTATCCCCGCCAGATTGCGTGTCCTTTGACCGCCCCATCTCTCCTTTGCGTAACGGCCCGTTCTTTATTACTCTTTTTGCGCAATTACTCGTTACATTATTGCGTTTCCTATGCTGCTGGTGATATGCACACTGCAAGTAGTGGCAGTGCTGCCGATTCGTCCTTGTACTGGGGTCTCTCTAACCTCTATTAACCATTTGTTATATAACTAATAATATAAGAATATTTTTTATAATAAAAAGCCTTTTTAAAATATATTTTTCACATATTTTTTCGTTAACTTCGGCTATAGTCAACACTGTCACGCATAGCTAACTAACTGATTCAGGACAAAAAGGATGTTGCTTGGCGAAATAATTAGGAAACATTTCTTTGGAGGCTGCGCCCGTTGGCCACTTCCAATTGCCACTTCTGTGCATCTGAATGAGTTGCATTTTAGCATTTTCCACCCTTGCCCCATCCCCCTGGTAGTGCCCTCGAAAAAAGTTTTCATTTGCATGTTTTTAGTTAATTGAATTTATGCAGAACTTTCCGCTTTGGTGCTCTGGGCAACGGCATTTATAAAAGCGCCAACTGGCTCAAAATATTAAGCATACGCCCCGCAGGTCCGCAGAGCTTATTAGCTGCGCTGCTTCTGTCCCGTAGTCTCCATGGCGCTCTATCGCTCCGCTCCCTCTCTTTTGCAGGCTGTTTAGTGGGACGACTGACTCTTTGACTTGGCCAGCTGGGGATGGCTTCCTCGGTGGCTTTGATTTCCTTTTATGTGCCAGCCATAAAGTCCAAAGAGTGGAGAACCGAAAGACGCTTCAACTTTATTACATTCCAGGATCAGGGACAGAGCTGAACGGAAAGGAACGGAGTGGAGCGGAGACCATCATTGGCATCGTTGGAAGCTATGTCATCAGCTGGCCATAAATGCCTCCACTGTTGGCCCCAAACTGATGTCCTACAGAGGGAGGAAAAATCATAGAATTTGGGCATGAATTCTGTTTATTCTTTTCTATAAAGTTCTATGGTTTAAATAGAAATATTTTAATAATTATTACTACTTTAAATGTTCAATAGTTTACAGCTTTCAATTTGAATTCTTGTTTAAGTTAAATATATTTCAATATATATAATGCTTTCCTGTGGCAAACAAATATAAATAAATGAGTAAAATTTGTTGTATAAATTCTGAATAATATAGTAATCATCTTTTATAGCTCAAACCTTTTTTCTCTCTGTATTCTTCACACATGGCATTGCAAAGACTTCACAGCTTTCTGCTGCGTTGTCAGCCGCATTTAAATTTGATTTTTATTAAGCGCAGAAATCAAAGTGGAAAATTTATCTGCTGTCCCGCCCATAATGGTTGTATATCTGAACATGCCAGGAATATTTCAAGGCATCTCCAGCTCCAGCTCCATCTCGTCCTCGTGCTTCTGCTAGAAAGTCTCGTATATAAAAGCAATTTTATTGCTCAAGTTGTGCTGCTCGATAGGATAAGCCCCTCATTTATGCCCGTTGCCGGGCAACATGTTGCCGTTAAAGTCCTGGAGCTGCCTATATCCTTGGTGGCAATCGGGGGATTGTGGCAGTGGGAGTGGGTGGGCCAGGAGCTAACTATTAAAGTGCTGTTAACTTTATTATTTCGAGCACTTGTTGTATAATGTGGCAATGCTGTCATGGCAACTTAGAACCATAGTTTTCTCGGAAAAAAACAAAGACTAACAGCAGCTGGGTGCGGTGCAGGACACGGAGGAGGAGGAGCAAGAGGAGCTAGAGGAGGGAGAACAAGTTGGAAGCTCGAGGACCCAAGTCATAATTTGTCAAAAGATGCTTGGCAAATATTTGTTACAAAATACGTTTTCCATGCACAGCTTCCCTACCCCCTCTGCCACTTCATATCGCAAGTTTTGCTGATGTAAATTCCTGACTAGCTTCCCCGCATAAAATATATTACTTTCAACTTTATGTTTCCTATTGGCCGTGCTAGAAATTTCTTTATTTTCCTTCTCTATGTATGTTACATGCAGAAAAGTTGCTGCGAACAACAAAATATTAAACAAAAGTTTTGTGCTTTCGGCGAGGGGGGTCACAGCTTAATATAAGAGCATTGATTGATGAGATTTCTATTTATTTTACGCTTGATTTATTATTACAAAACATTTTGTATATTACTTAATATACTTTTTTTTGTTTATTTGAATAAATTAAGGAAAGTGCTCTTTGCATGTGCATTTAATTTTAATTTTATTTTTGCTTTAAGTATACATTTCTATCAATTAAGTAAAATCACTAGTAACAAATTTGTTTGATTTATTCATGATACAGATAAGTAACTTAATATGTCATAAATGATGCAACAGCAATTAGGCACAAATTTTGCCTAATAGCTACCTTAAACCGTTCATATTTCAAAATTTACCTTTGATTTGTGTCAGTCCGTTGCATTTCATTTCATATTTAATTTCACTTTTGAGTTTTCTGACAGGCATCGTTATATATTTTAGTTTATTTATAGTTTCAGCTGAAGAGAACTTGGTTGCCGAGTCGTATTCTTATTTCGAGCCGCGATGCCCAGTCGCAACCCTTGAGTATTGGAATCAACAAGAATTGCGTTTGGACAATCATAGCTAAAAATCGAATTAACCAAGTATAACTATGAAGCTTCCCTCCTGGCTGGTTGTGGGAACTTGACCCAGCTGCTCCCAGGATATCGCATGGCACTTTCCACAGGACGAGGACGAGAAGTAGAGCGAAAATGGGAGCATTGTCAGCTGCGTTCCAATTTTCCATTTTCGCTGCTTGTCTGCATTACAAGTGAACTTTTTCGCTTGCAACTTAATACCGAGATGGCGATGCGATGGCGATGGCGATGACGATAGCTATGCTTGCTTAAAGTCTTTCACTCTATTATAGTCAAACACACCCACCCAGAGGATACACACACAGTAGTAGTGTGTAACCGGTTCGGAGGAGGGTGTTCGAGTTTAGTGGGGAGCCTGTCAGTTTGGCTTGGGCCATAAAGTGTCGGAAGAATCACAAAATCATTGTAAATGTTGAACGAATCTCGTATTACACGCAAGGGGCTGGACGCCAGGACATTTACGGGGGGGGGGGTTTGCTGGAAAGGAGTAAAAATGGGGAGTCCTTGGAGGGTTGGAGAGTGGGCAATGCCACCGCTGACACTTTGGCTTGCCCGGCGCTGCACTTCTTGATTAAATTTTTGCACGGAAAATGAACTCGGTTGGCTCCCACGTCTTGAAGTTCCTCGTTGCTCCTTGCTGTTCCTCCATTCTCCCGGAATTTTCTGATGGCGAATGGCAGATGCCACGGACGGACAGCTGTATGTCCGTGGGACATTCGCCCGGGTTCCTTGGGTTTGGCGTGTTTTGCGGTTTTTATTTCAGTTCCTCTCGCCACGCTTTTATTGTGGCTTTGACCGCTGCTGGGCCATTGTTGCTAACTGCAGAATGCATTGCTGCGTGTCCGCATCCTTTTTTCTATCCGTATCCTTGGCTCGCCTTTCCGTTCGCCGCCGCTCCAAGGGAGCTCCGGATCAGATAGTCGTCCGTGTCGGGCAGCTGTTATTACAATATCCCTGCTGCGGGTAACTTTCAAGATAACAACATCAAGCCGTTGAAAAGCCCTGAACCCTTCGGCGCCAATTCCTTCTGCTGTTTGCCATTAAACTTGAAATTAAATTGTCCTTCCTTTCTCTGGATCCAATTTTAATGCCAAAAGGGAGCTGGCCTAATTGGAATTGATTGAAAGTTATTTGATGTTTGGCCTTTTTGGCCCCAAAAAGGGATTTGGAGCGCACGTTCGTCGGTCTGCCTCCTTTTTCCCCTCTGTTGCCATGTCTATCTTGGTCTATTCCAGGCGCTGTTAATAGACGTGGCTGTTCGTAATTAACATAATTTAATTATGTGCTTGGCATTAATTTTACGCACGAAATTAAGTGTTGAATTTTAAGTGTCTACACTTTAATTGAGCGACATTTTTATATACTTCTCACACAACACACAGCCCGCATTAAGGGGTAGCATTTGGGAATTGCTGAACTCTAAATAACTGAAAAGTTAAAAAAAATATAAAGCTCAAAGTATTTGTGTTTATTTTTAACTAAATATCCAACTGTAAAGTGAGTTAATTAGACGTAATAATTTAGCACAAGTTTAATTTTAATCTCAGAGCTTGCTCTTTCTGGTAATGGGTATCTTTTGGCCCTTGCCAAAAACCTTATTTAATGTTTAATTGTTATTGTTCCTCTACGGTATGCGACCAATAAAATGCCTGTACTAATAACAATGATATTCGGGGTGTGGGCTGTGCCGTGACTAATTAAATTAAACAAAAAGTAACACCCACTCCGGCCGAATATGGAGCTGGAAGGGTGGAGGACGCTGTTCTGGGAACTGGAACTCAAACTGGTACTGTGGGGTTACTGTTGCTTTTATGGGCTATGAAACGTTTCGCTGCTGATACTCCTCGCCTCTCGTCCTTTTCGGCTTTTAGCTCCAGCGGATCCTGGCGCCGACGCCAACATTAAAAGGGCTTCGGCTCGGTGCGGGGCTCGTAAAAAGAGGATGCCTAATAAAAATGCCGCAGCACGTACGTCAACCTGCAGGCATTAGTCCTACTTACCCGTACGTACATACCCACCCTCACATTCTCGCACATTGTCCTATCTGGCAGGATGAGCAGCATCAAACAGGAGGGCGCACAAGAAAACTCATCGCTGTTGTTATTAATTTGCAGAGCGCAAACTTGTTCCTTGTTCGCCGGCAATATCCTGCCTGAAATGTTCCGGTTCGAGGGGTGAACTGGGGGTAATAAGCTGAAACTGAAGCTGGAGCCGAAGCCGAAGCTGAAGCTGAGGCTGGGCCATCCTTTTATTTAGCAATTTGCAAGCAATTTGATTTTGTTTTAATGCCCTTTGTGTTTGCCCAATGTATCAAAGTTGCACAGCCTGTACACGGAAAGAATAAAGGATCAATATTGCCATAGAAAATTCTTGAAACCTATTAAAGCTATGTTTTTTAAGTATAATATATAGAAATACATAAATATTATCTCAACAAGGTTCTTACATTAAAAAGTTTACTCGAGAGTATACTAAACTTCTTTGAGTGTACTTATCATCATTATTATCATCCTTTATCAATCCCTCAGCCAAGTCCCGGAAAGTTACTCATCCTGTGGACTTCGTATCGAATTGCAATTGGTCGCCGGTCGGTCCATTAGGCGTCCTCTTGTCCTCGAGTTCCACTCGTCCACTTGTCGCCCAGTGCTTTTAGCCAAAAAGGAAAGGGAAGGGGAAATCGAAACAAAAACAAAAGGCCAACGAACGCCCGCAATGCCAAATATTGTTTTGGGCCGATAGCCGATGGCCGTTGGCCGATGGGGAGATAGCTTTTCGGCAGATAGACGGAAAGGCGCTATCAGGAGTCAGCGCCGGGTAAACTGAGCTGCTAATGGCCCCGCAATGGCACACAATGCCAGCAAACACAATGGCTGATGGCGGAGTATTAAAATAAATGTATGTATAAGCGCAGCCAGAGAGTGTGTGTGCGGATGGGTGTGGGAGTTTGGGAGTGTGCTAGAGTTCCCAGGACGACGGCGTCATCATCGTCATCATCCTGGCCAGGCACTTAATCCCGCCAAGCGCCGCCGCCTAAGCAACTTTATTAGGCCACGTCGACTGCCACTTTGGCGGCCCTTGAGTGCCAACTTGAATGCACTTAGTCCTGCAGCTGCAGAGCCTCATGCTCCGGGCATCGGGCTCCTGCTCCCGGTAAATGCTGCTGCACCTGACAGTAGTTGGCTTCTTGAAAAACTGCCATTAACTTGTTACAACTTCCGGCGCTGCCTGCACTTCCTGTGATAGGCCGAGAGCCGCCTTCCATGCTATTTTGCCTATCTCTCTCTCTCTCTCTCTCCCCTTCCATTTTCCATTCGCCATTTTCCTTTATTTTATTTGCGCGCTTAACTTTTGCCCTGGCTTCCTCGCCACCCCCACTTCCTCATTTCCTGTCTGCCGACTACCTGGCGCCCACTTCATCTTGCTCAGCGCCCAGGACGCATATTTAGTTGACATTGGGCGCGCTCATTGTTTACCTGCCTCCTTGACAGGATCGCAGCCAAACAGGTCGCGTCAACGGCACCTGGCTCCACGGCTCCATGGCTCCTCGGTGCCCGGAAAACTGCCACAGTTTCTGTTCGCCATCATCGTCATTATAATGAGAAAATTGTTTCAATTATGTTTGTGTTTAGTTGCTTCAATTTGCTAAGCAACATCATTAAGTGCCGTAACTTCACTCCCACTCATAAAAATATAATTCGAGTTCGGCTGGAACAAGGGTTGTTCGTTCGCCCAGCGCCAGTGCAAATAGTCGGAGGCGAATAATGTATGAATAAAACAACACACACACTCTGGCACACACATCCTGGCACACACATCCTGGCACACACGCCGAAAGGAGAAAACTAAACACAAACACAAATTGCGCACGTGAAAAGTTCACGTTCACGTTCATACCGCCCACGACTCACAGATGGGGCTAAAATAATATAACCGATGAGTTAAAATCAATTTCAATAATGCTATACCCTAAGTTGTATATACATAATTCGCCAAGATAAAAGATACTCCTTTAAGCTTTTGCATTAGAAAACTTTAAATATTTTTTTAAAGTTCTAAAACTATTAATTTCCTAAGTAATTCAGTCATCTGAACCAAAAATGATGATCACAACTGTGTGCTCCTGCTGCTCCTTTGGCAGAGTGTTGGTTATGTTTCCCATTTCCCGTCGCTCACGTGGCCATGACGGCGCCCAACGGAAGTTGCCAGTACCAGAGCAGGAACAAAAACATAACCAGACATTGGGTCGTGGTCTGGGTCTCTGTTTTTGGCCAGAAGGAGAGGCAACGCGTTGCTAATACTTTGATTTTCCCGCACAACAAAACTTTCACGAGGATTATTTTCACATTACAAACAAAAGGGAACATCAAAACGAAACTACAAACAATAATAATAACCTAACCAAGCGGAGAGTCGTTTTATGGCTGGCGCTACCCTGGAATACAGAGTTTAGAGGTGATCCTTTCGATGGGCTTCCATAAGGGATATTTGCTTAAAATTATACTACAGGAAATTCCTATTATATATTTATTTTGTATCATTGAATCATTCCCTATGAAGTTACTCTGTGCAATTTAAAGTTTCTCTTTGTGTTATTGTTGATCAACAAAAATTAAAATTAAAATTGCACAATTACAATATTTTAAGCTGGAAAATACCCCGTATGTTTCATTAACTACAATCCGAATTTGGTTGGATAAACAAAATTATACAATTAGTAATACAATTAAACCCATTTAACTAAAACAGAATTTTACCCATGAACTAATCGAAACTGAAAACCCGCAAACTCCCACGGAAGTTCATTGCTTCAGCCAAATGCAATTAAAAACCATTCCGCACAATTGCTGTGCGCATGCTTATGTTATTATGAGAATTTTGGTAAGGATATTGACAGAAAAACCAGGAAGAGTATCTATTTCTGGGACCATCCGTTTTTAGGCGCAAAAACTAAATCAAAGAAAAGCATAAACTATTGTCTGGCCCTGACTTCCGAAATATCCATGTGCCTGGGTGCTTGTGCCTTATACCATATATATTGAGTCAGAGGCCAAAGGCAATTTATGGAGCATATTGTGCCGTTAGCTGCTATCAGTGCAGCAAATCCCACAAAAAATCTCCTTTATTGCATGCACAGCACGTTTCATGTGTTTGTCTGACTGCTCCGCCCTCCTGCTCAGCTCCAGGCCAGGCTCTGCTCCTGCTCTAGCTCCCGCTCTCGAATCCCGCTCCTGCTCCCTCTGCTGCTGCTCCTTTGCCAATGTTCATTTGCAAGCCTCGGCAATGTGATCAAGCCTGCAATCTGCAATTTTAAGCAGAAAGCCGGCAGAGGCCCAAAGGTACGGGGGAAAGGCAAATAAAGTTTAATTTGAATGCTTCTGTTGAACGTCACACGCTCGGGGATTGGGACAGGGACAGGGACTGGGACTGGAACTGGGACCCGGATGGGCCACTGCCTCACCTCTCCTCGCCTCGCCTTGCAGCCATTCCCGGGGAGTAACGGGGGCACAAAATCAAAGTTATTTGTATTTATTTGCAAAATCGTGCGGCGCGTGCAGGAGCAGCAGCAACAATGCCCCGGACATGATGTACGGGTATAAGGTCCTTGTGCAAGAACTCCTGCCGCAGGGACATCTCTTGGGAGTGAGCTGTTGGCCGTAAGGTATATGTACGTATAACCATGGGTACGACTCGCTTCAATGCTTGCATTTGCTATTACAATCTGCTTATTTGTCCCGAAAGAACACTGAGGAAAATATGCGCATAGCTAGAAAACCTAAAAAATCGGTTAGAATCAAAGTCTTTCTAATGTTTTAAAATATGTTATTAAGCCAAAAAGAATGGAGAAAGTATTCTTTTTTAATTGTTTTATGTTATTTTAGGTTATTTACGACAAAAAGAAATAGGGAATAGCTTCAAATTTTTCTTTTTTATTAATTATTCTGCAAGACATAAAATATATTCTCTTTCAAATTCAGCAATTACCTTATTAATTATCGAAAATATTTACCCTTTAAAAATTATTCTACTAATTTTTTCACAGTGCATCTGCATTTTAAGCCTGGTATCTTCTCTATTCAGTTTTCTGTTTTGTATTTAGCATTGCTGCACGTTACGAGAGCCGAACAAAATGTTAACGTCAATAAGAAATGCACCTCTGCCGAAGCTTTCGTCCTCGTCCTGCGACTCTCAGCACGCACGTGCGTCACGTCCTAAAGCCAGATCCACACGGCATAACACGTTCCTCCGGCGAGAAGGACATCATGGCAGCAGGGAGACTCTAGCAGGCAACTCCATTCAGCTCTCGGATCGTGCTGGCATGCATCGACACCTTGGAGTGCCAGAATTGACTTGAGCCCATAACTTAGTGGCCGCTTATTTACACTTCACAAGGATTTTTCATACGGGTTGATGTCACCTTTTCCTAGTCAAATATATGTTTTTGAAGCTTTGGGAAATCGTCTTGGATTTACAATGACAGCTTTTTATATTTGCTTTAAAGTTTGGTTTTAATTGCTTCACGGAGACTTGACACTAGCTGGACAGACGGACAGACTGCTTATCAAATATTTATTTACGGCCTCCTTCTGGACTGCGTCTGAGGCTGTGGCGGATGAGCTCGGTTTCGGTTTTGGGCCTGATCCGTTCTCAAGTTCCCAGTGGCAAGTGCAAGTGCCATACGGAGTCCTGCCGCCAGAATGCAATGCATAAATTTATGGCATGCCGCACCCGAACAGACAATTAAGAGGAGAGGGAGACAGAGATAGAGTCCTAGCAAGGATATTCGGGGAGCTTGGCTTGCTTGTTTCGGCTCAGCAGCGTGTGCAGTGAATGCATAAAATGAAAATCTCAAAACCCGAATTCAAATACGGCTCAATGCAAAATCCAAGGCATTGCTCAGACTTCAGTTTGCGATGCACAGTCAGAAAAGAAAAATACAGTTGGAAGGAAAAGCCTATGATTAACCAACTGATGAAAATAAATATAAATGATTATTTATTCCCTTTCAATCTCTATAAGCTGCCAGTTTTAAGGATACTACTGAAACGCCTTCTGATATTTTAAAATAATCAGGACCTCCCATTTTTTGTCTATGTGTAACTCTAACTCCTTTTGTTGCAATCAGTTTTCTGTTGTTGCTGTTGCAGCCATAAATAAAACAAGCGAGCATGGCGATGGCGCGACCAAAACTCCAATCCCAAATCCAAACTCAAACCCAAACCCGAAAGCGGCCTGTTTTGTGTGTCTGTGCTGCTTGTTTGTATGTTATATGATTTAAATTCAATTTGTGGCATTTGTTATCGATATCAAGACATGCCCACACACACAGACACAAACAAACACACTCAATTACAAGCAGTAAAATTTGTTTTCAATTATACATACGATATATGGTTTAGATGTCTGTCCCGTCCATGTTTGCCTGGCGCTCACTCTCTGCCCTCACTGCTGGGTTGCGTGTATTTGTTGGCAGGCATAATGGGGCGTATACGCAATATTTTATGCATCAGCTTTAAAGCAATCCACCCACTGACATGCTTGCTGGCTTGGTCCTGGATTTGCTGCTGCTTCTGCGGCTCCCTCCAGGTCCTGTCAGGATTGTTTATGCTATTCGACTCGTACGCTTAGCCCCTGACTTCGTTTTGGCATTAAGAATTGGAAAATTCGCATTCATTTTGTGTATTCTATAATCGCTTAAATCTTTATGGTTGCCATTTGTGTTGAAAGGCGTTTCTTTTTATCAAATTTTATTGAAGAAACTTCAGTGCCAAAAAGAAACGTGGGATGCACTGAAAGTAGATAAAATGGAAAGGATATTGGATTAGAGATAGAAATATATTCAAATTGTTTCATATTGTGAACTCTCTGCTAAATGTGGCAAACTGATATCCAATTGTCAGACAATGGTAAAATATTGCAAATCTTGAATCTCTTTTAATTATACTTAAAACGTACATTCCTTTAAAATCTTTTCAAATCTAAGCCAAGTCTTTAAAAAACCTCTAAATTTATTTCTATGTTGAGTGGCGCAGATGTGGGGCCACACAGAAACCCAAAAACCACATATCCCGAAAGCAAAAGAAAAAAAAAAACGGAGGAGTGCCGAAGCTTTTGGCAACTTCAACCGCAATTTACTCATTTCATTTTGAGTTGTGCGGTTTTATTTCGCTTACGAGCGAAATCCATTTGAACAAGAGCCCAACTTTGCCCGCTCCACCAGCATTTTCCGCAGAGTTTTTCCCCGGCCAGCAGGCAGGCAGCAGCAGCAACCCACTTAGCCAGGCTGCGGAACAACAAAAAGGAAAGGAAAGCCAGCTCCCCAACTTCAAGTGGCAGGAAAATCCTTTGGTCTTGGCCTCCTGTGTTCGCAGTTCGCAGTCCGCCGTTCACTTTTCGCTGTTTGCTCAGCGAAAGTACAAATTGCATGGCACCCAGCTCATTAAGAGTCGACATGCAATTATAAAAGCAGTGCAGTGCAAGGACTCAAACGTTCTGGCGTTGGCATGACGCCCGAATTCGGAAAGGAAAACGAAAACAGGAACGGGAACGAATCAGCGAATCAACGGTCCCAACTCAAATGAAACTCAATTCGGCTCAAAGGCAAAACGGTTTATTTCGTACGAATACGCTAGCACAAAAGTCAGCCAAAATGTGCGTCATTACACACATGTACACGGCGAGAAATAGTGGGAAAATAAAGTTTGTGTTTGAATTTATATGAAGTCTTTATCGGAGGAGCTACAGAAATCACTTGAAATCCTCTTAAAAGGTGTTAAAAACTCTGCTAGTAAATGTTATATCCTAATACAAACAAGAATTTAAACTGAAGATTAAGATATAAGTACTTTATTCCCAAACACATGTCCAAAGGCATCGTCCTGATTTTTAAGGCCCACTTTAAGATGCCTTTTTAAGTGAACTTCCAAACATTACTCTCAGTTTTATTTGCCAATTTTCTCAGTGGAAAACGTGAGTGTTTCACGTGTTGGCCACTTGACTCATTAAAAAGCCAGAGGTTTTTTCACTCTCCGCTCTTCCTGTCTCCGTGTTTTTATGCGGGTGTGTGAGAGTGTGCCAGTGTGTGCGGAAAAGCGCTTCAATTGCAGTTTCAGTTTTCAACTTGCCCTTTGCAACTGGCCTGAAGTGTTGATGAAAGCCCCCCGCTCTCTGCCTCCTGCCTGGCCATTTTCCATTTTCCACACCTTCCCCGCTAAACCCTCGGCCACCCCCCTCCCCCTGACAGACATTTTCATGTAGCAATTTGTAAGCGCTTTTAAGCCGGGGCACAAGAGCTCGTTATGCCACTTTTCAATGAGGCAGCGGCTCAGTTGGAATGGCAACCAAGTGGGTTGGCTGGGCGCTGGGGCGGCGGGCGATGGGTGGCATAAGTAAGGAGTGAAGTGGAGTGATGTGAAGGACTGCCAAGGTGAGTGCTCCTGCGGCTCAACAGGTTGTGCATGTCGAGCCAAATTAATTATGCATTATGTAGCCCGGCATACGAGCGCATTAAGTTGCATAATTTGCCAGACTCGACGGCCACTTACCGCTGTCCTTGCGGCTAATCCTTGCCAGCTTGGAAAAAACCAGTGGCAGGAAAAAAGCTAGTCCGTAACGGAAGCAAAGTAACTCGAATGCTCGATTCACAAATGTGACGCCGGCTCTCCGCTGGCTAATGTTTATGTGTATCCTTTGTAATTAATAAAAGTTTCACCAGAAGCACAGCCCCAAATATAGATAAGCAAGTTTGCTTGGCAAACTTTGCTCATTTCTACACCCTCTTCATTTGAGTTCCAACCAGAGCCAGCTCCCCCCGGCATTGCATAAATTGCGTCAAATTAGACAGAAATATTTAATTAATCTCGCCGAAAGTTGCTTTATTGAATTATTTGCGCAGCTCGGCCTGGTCCGACGCCTTGGCTGCGTTAATGTGTACGAGGGAGAGTGGAAACTGTTGGCAAACTATTTTGGCCAAGAGTCATTAAACGCGACGTACAACGGGGCGTATGGGTAATCCAGCTGAGAGCAGAACATAAAGCCAGTGGCTTTCGGAAGAACTCTTGGGAAATTTTTCTTTAGGAAAAAACCATCACCAAATATATGTACATAAAATTGTAGTTTTATTTTGATTTATTTTGCACTTCAAGGAATAACTCATCTTCCATCAGACATGACAGTCGTATAATATTTGGCAATGATGAAACTTTTTTAATGCCATTAGATGAGTAAAAAACTATGATTTAATTTAGAAGAATGAAACCAATGAACACTGAATCTGCCGTGATAGTTTCGGTGATGTAATAATTCAAATTTAATTTATATTGTAATTACCAACTACTTTGCTTTAATTTAATTTTAATTTTGTGGTAATACCCTGTGATACTTCTTTAAGAAAATGAAGAATGAATTTATGAAGTCGGAACTTAGCAAGTTTTATAAAGTAAATTTAATTTAAGTTTCAATAAAGTCTCACCACCATTATTCAAGTATCTATGAAATAAATAAATGCTCCTTGCTATGTTCTAATTTCATTGTTTTGTTTTTCTCCGTGGAAAACTTCCGGCGGGCATGCCAATTGTCATTAGGAGGTTTCGCTTCGCCATTTTGCCATTCGGAGCAGTTGTCCGCAGGAAGAGCGACCATCTGCCATTGACAAATGACACGATTTACATTATACTTGATGCAATTTTTCAGCATGCCAGCCGACATGTCAGCAGTGGACACAGCAGGCAGTCGGGCGGGCAAAAACAAATGATGATGATGATGCGGATATCTCCGCCTGCTGGATGCCTTCCCACAGGGCAGGGCAGCGGAGATTCTTGTGTGCGAATGCGAGTGGGTGTGCGATGCACGCGCCATCTTAAGCGGCGGAAACGGAAGTCATTTGGCCGGCGTTCATGATGCCGCTCCGTTCATGTTCATGTTCATGTTCATGTCGCTCCGTTTGCCGCTCGATGGCGCCGAGTTTTATGGCGAATGCAAATAGAACATAAAACGTAATTCTTTATTTACGGCAGCTTCTTGGCCGCGACTTCCTTGGCTCCGTTTTCCCTACGCTTTTCTTTTTCCTCTTTATTTTTTTGTTTTTAATTTTCACTACGCCGGGGGAAAACTGTTGCAGTTCCCTTGGCAGCGGCAGCGGAAGTGTTGAATTTCTTATGAAAGTTACAAACGTCAAGCGGATGGCGCTGCTGCTGCTTCGTCCTGAGTTCGTCTTTTTTTTTGCATTTTCCTGCTTTCCCATTTGTTATTCGATAATTTCGTTTTGTTGTGCTGCGATGCACTTTTCGCATCATTTTCGCGTCGCATTTGCAGTAAACTCGCTGTTGCAAATGCTGTGTCCCCGCCGTAATTGACATAATTTGTGAGCGTCTCTGGAGCACGTCTCATAATATATTCAAGTGCCCGCCTGGGCTGCCAGGGACTTTGGATGGGGCAGAAACCAATTCCGCCGCACTAAGCCAAGTTCGGCGAGAATCCCAATTTAAAGCGAAACGCTCTTTCACGGCAAATGGAACTTTTTGTCTGCATTCACAGACATTTCCCATTAGCCAGATCCGGCTTATGGATTTTCCATGGAAATTCGGTGACAACAAGCCGGGGCCTTTTGGCCGTTTTGTCCGTTCAAGCCCAGGAGTCGATAAAGACGTCGGAAATGTCAACATGATGACAACAAATTTGTAAAAAATTCTTGATTTATTTGGCCCCTGAAACCGCACCACCAACAGCAGGAGCAGAAGCAGGAACAAAAGCAGCAACAAAAAACAACGAGGTCTAAATGAAACGCTTCTCCTGCTGGGCTAATGGCAACGCAGGCAGGGATCAGGGGCGACTACCACGCCCCTTTTCCATTCAACGCCGCCATCAGCCACACAGCTCACGTAATGAATGCGAGAAAAGCCAAAGCGTAAAAAAATTGCAAGGGGACTGAGATTGAGAATGAGAATGAGTTTTGGCCAGGGACAGGGAATGATGGCTGAGATTGAGAGGGAGAGATGGTGCTGCCGAGATGGTCACCCACAACGTGTGTGGTTGCCAGGCATATAATTTTCAATGTTGACAGGCAGCAAACGTTAATAACGCTCGCCCAAAAGACGATAATGGCCAGTCGCAAAAATAAAAAATAGTAAAAGAAACAATACATTGAAAAATATAAGAAACTAACACACATTTTTAGATTTACTCAGAATAAACTTAACTTTGCAGAAAATAACTTTTAAACTGGCAATGAATTTTCATAAATATACATACATTTCCATACATAAATATTCTAAATCCTTAAAAGCAATTAATTTGGTTAATTTAATTTTTTCTACATTGTTAAAATTTGATTTCCCATTAAATTCTTTCAGTGAATGTCCATGGAAAGCGGAGCGCAACCTCATCCGCCCAATAATAGCGTCACAAATGACCAAGATTTAGCAGAGGCAAACGAGGGTCAGCTCCTGTCCTGACCAGAACCCTGGAGCAGGGTAGCAACCTCCAAAGCCACCTACATCAAAGTGTTGTTGGCAGAGGAGAGCGAAGCCGAGGACGAGGTGAGGAGGTGATGTAGGAGGACTTCAATTCGATTGATGGGCTCTACTTGCGATTAAGTGCACGACGGCAACAATCAAGGGGGAGATCCGGGCTCCGTATGTGACCGAAAAGCGGAGCTGGTCCTTGGTCACAAAATGTAAAATGAAAAGAAAGCTAAATGTAAGCAAGAGAATGTCCTAGGGTTGAAACTAAAATCGATTAAAATAAGTTCCAGGACTCTTAGATTTCTCCCTAGGTTTTCTTTTTTCTTAAATATTCATTCTGGCTAGTTTTGCTCAACTTTTTTTATGAGGACTCTTAAGAGTCGTTTTCAGTGAGAAAAGTTTTGGTATTCATATTTAAATTCCATTTTCCCGAAAGTATATTTAAAGTTCTTCGTATTTTCATTCGCTAAATTAATTTTTATGGGATTTTCTGAAAGCGTTATTAATATGTTAAAGCTTCTCAACTTTAAATTGGATTCTTAGAACTTTAAAACAAATACCTTTTTATACTTAAACAACTTTACGGTGGTAATATTTAAAGCTTAATTGCTTTGTTTTAAATTGAGTTTGGTTTCCCTTTTTCTAATCATCGCAATTTTAGGAATTTAATAGCGCCGGATGTTGAGTGAGGCGGTTTTGGTCAGCTTGAACCGCCATTAATTTAACGTCAGAAACACCGCGTGTCACGACTCCCGCACTCACGAGTTTTCCGGTTGGAAAGTCCTCTCGTCCTTCGTCCTCCACTTCGCTAAATCGTGGGCAATTAACTTGCCTGATGACTGCTGCCAATCACAGCGAACTGACCTGGCCACGCTGTCGTCCTTTTTGGACCCCAACCGGACACCCGCTCATGCTCCTTGGAGATTTTAAACTGTCGTTGCGCTGGCCCTCCTTGCAGCTCAGCTATATAGTTATACCTCTATATATATATTTTTTTTTTTTTGTGCTGCGGTTTCGCCTGGCCAGGGATTTTCATTTTAATTTGCTAAATACGTTGGAACCGCTGTTGGGGAAACTTGGTGCACAGAAAACTTTTTTAGCAGTTTTAAAGTTTAGCAGTTTTAAAGTTTATTTAGAATATTTGAATTGATTTATTTATTTAGAATAATATTTTAGAAGATGTTCTAAACTGAAAGACTAATAATTATTAAATAACTAATGCTAATAGTGCTTCCTTTATTTTATTTTGACCTTGCATTAGAAGGTCAAATTAGATGTTCTTATTGAAAAAATATACAGCAAAAACGGCTGTTATATATTGACCACATAAAGGAGAAAAAGTTTAATTGATATATGTATATTATAATTTCGCGATTTTAGAATTTTTTCCCCGTGTCTATCGTTCACCCTTACGAATTGTTTAGCTGAAATTGGAGTGCTTCCTCAACGGGCTCGTACATTAAGGGGATTAGCGGCGTTAAATGCTTTGATTTAGGATACGTGCGCCACCAGCGATATGCGATAATTAATTCCCAGTTACCTGGCCACACACACACAACCAGGTATTTGGAATAGGGGAATCCCCTTGCCCCATTCCTGCATATACATATGTATGCATGGCTGTAGCATCACAGAAAAGTAATAAGCTGAAAGCCCGACGATGATGAAGACATGGCACCGGAGTCATTTACCATGCTCCCATCCTGCAAAAGGATGCACAACGGGCGAAAAATGTGCTCCATTTTGGTCGCGTTGTCGCCGAAATAAGTCAGCTATTTTCTAAGCCACCTTTTGCCACTTCCGCCCGCCGCCATTTTGGCACTTTTGTGTGCATTCTCGCATAGGCGAAAACATAAAACACAATGCCATTTGCCATTGGAGAAGGAGCCGCGGCAAATGAACATAAAATGCCACTTACTTGTCCAACAGCCACGCCCCAGAAGGGTGTGAGATATATGTATAAAGGGTTTCCCAGGATATTTGGATGCCTGGGTGTTGCATAACTCCTGCATTTTTTATGAGTACTCGCCCCGAAGCCTGCCTTAAAGCCCGTTCTCGTGGAAATTCGGGTTCGGTGTTCGCGGCGACGGAAATTTAATGCCTGCAGCAACTTCATTTAACTTTTTAACCCAGCTCAACTGTATCTGGTTGCCGCCTCGCTCCTTTTTTTTGTCGCAGGATCAGAAACACGAAATGGGTTAGGTGACAAAAGCAGCGATGGCAGCGGCTGGGGGCAAGGGTTAAGGGTACCCTGCTGCTGCTGCTGGCTGCTGCCACACAATCTGCCATATCACTGACAGTTTTATCGACTTAACAAAACTAACTGCCATTAGTTTCACTTTGCTGCGAGTGTTGCTGAAAAGCTACGACGACGACGACGCCGACGACATTCTCGTTCTCGACCGATGCAAAAAACCCAGGAAAATCGAAAGAAGCGAGACGGAACTCCGGGTTACAGCAGCAAGACAAAGGCAAAATAAACACGGAAAAATGGAACCAACGCCGCCGACGCCACCGCCGCGGCAACAACATCAACAATGGGCCACCGGGGAGATAAGGACATGGACATGGCACAAGGATGTGTGGCGGCAGAGCATATAGCCTGCTCCTGGCAGACGTTGAAAAATCACTTTAGCATGACCCCAAAATGTCTATTTCATTAATACAAATAAACCCGGAAGGGGCAGAAAACCGTAGCGAAACCGAAACTCCGAAACCAGAAACCCGAAACCGAATGAACCAAAGAAAATGCCTCCCCAACAAGGCGGCAGAGGCCAAAACAAATCGTTTGTGCCCGCTGCAAGGACATTTGGACAAATTAAAATGAACATGAAAAGCGGCGGCAGATAAAGAGCAAATGGTCTTCCTGGTCCTCCAAAGCCTGTCCACCATCTCGTCCTTTTTGCAAGTCTTCGGCTATTGACATTAAAATTTGTCATTCCTTTCGTCGTTTTTCTGTCTTGAATTTTTTTTTTGCCACTCGATAAGGTTTTGTAATCTTGTTTTTTAAGGGTATAAGGACTGAGTCCTTAGGTTGGAGTATCAAACGATATTTATTACAATTATAATACAAAATATATTAAATTTAAAAATTCTCGGTATTTAATATTAGGTAAGATAGAGAAAGAAATTGTTGTTTTTATTGAGAAAATTCAATTTTATTTCAAAGTTTGTTGCATATGGTTAAATATCAATTATTTCTCCTTTTCTATGAATCAAATATAATTTTATAGGTTTATTTTAGTGAAACGAGAAATACCACTTGTAATACAAAAATAATTAAATTACAATTTTAAATGCTGTTACAAGTTACTTTTACTGCCATCTTAATTTGTAAATCCCGTTTTAAATGAGTAAGCAATATTTTAAAACCAACAATACAACCTATAAGGGTTTTATTACACCCGTAATTGGCACGACCCTTCTTCTCCTATTTAAACTCACAATATGTAAACCCATTTAAGTGACCAGAAGGTTGCCTTTATTTTACGGCTGCTTTCACAGCCGTTTTATTAACCACCAAAGGGCATCCCCAATTCCGTTTGAAGGAAGCCCCGTAAAGTCTATGCCCATTTTTATTCCTTGTACTTTCCTTCGCCATTTGTTTGTTTTGCATTTTCGCTTCTGGCGCAGGTTATCCGAACTACTTGAGATTCCCGGCACATGGCCAGGACATCGTCGTTTGCCGCAAAATGGCTTAGATAAACAGCTGGAAACATGGCGTCTCTAATCGGGCAAGTGCTTGAAATAATTTTCAGTAAATTCGCTGTGAAAAGTTGCTCGATTGATGGCCATGCCAGGGAGGCCATAGAGGGAGGCTGTCATTGTTTGTTCGCCGCTCCATTTATATTTGTATTTCATTAAAATTATTGCCGGCCAGGCGCTCTCCCTCCCTTGTGTGTGTGTGGGAAACTAATTGATTGGCACAGTTTTTGCCGGGGCTTGATCGATTGATTTAATTTATTGTAAAAAGCTGCTGATATTGATGGAGTTGGCCCTGGGGCGGACCAGCGCCAGTCAAAAAAAAAAAGAGAGCAGCCATTGGGCGTAATGCCATTAAGCCATGACAGAGCGAAAAGCAGGACGGGGCTGCTGGTGGCCATCGCTCCTGGTAATGTCATCAAAGTGGCTACGAAATGCATAAAGCGGCCAACAACGGCAAACACCCAAAAGACTCAAAGGCGAGCGCGGCTAAAAGCCAAGGCGAAAAAATCGAAAGAATTCTAAAGTGGCTTGTGGCGAGCCATGAGATGAGATGCGATGAGATGAGATGCCGCTGCCAATGATGATGATGATGATGAGGCTTCCCCATCAGCAACACTATAACCATTCCCATACCCTTATCCATATTCCCTTTTCCATCCGCAATCGCTAAGTCTCCCAACCCATTTCCAATCCCAATCCCATTCCCATCGTCTTCGCCTTCAGTTTGAGTCTCTGAGAGTTGCACACTCTCGTCCCTTTGTACATCAAGTGTGCAGTGAAAGGAAGGGACTTCAGATTGCACTTTTCATTAGTCAGGGAAACGGAAGTGAGTCGAGGTCGACAAGCAGATGCCCTTCGTTGTCCAGTTGCAGTATAATTAACCTGCGTTGCACAGAGAAAAAGGGTTAAACTTTGGGTATTTTCCCTTTTAGCTATAGAAGTTTCAAAAATGGAATATAGATTAAAGTTTCCTCAAAGCTTATTTTTCCAGGTGGAAAATGGAAATTCGTATTTTTACCACTGCATTCCCTTGTCATTCATCAATGTTCGTTGGCTGGCGGAAATGCTGGTGGCTTGGAAATTAGCTGGTCTGAACTTGCAAGTGACGTCAAAGTGTGTCAAAAGGATGCACAAAAGACGAAGGGGATGGAGTGCTGACAGAAGCAATGGCAAAATAATTTACACAACTTTTGCCATCTCATGGCGGCTAAAGCGGAATTGGGAAAAAGGAAAAGGAACCCCAAACACAAAGTTTAGGAAGACGCTTTTCAATTTCCGTGACAAACGCGCGAAATGTTTGGCCAAATTCAATTTGGAGCACGCACGCCGTCGAGCATTTAAATCCGACATTATTGGGTTTCCCAATGAATATGTCAGCTAAAATGCTGAGCACACGCAGCCCAGGAGCAGGAGCAGCCAGTAATGCACAAAAAGGAAAGGTTGCTTAGGCTGTTTTCTTAAAAATTTAAGAAAGTATTGGAAATGACAGGAAATATTTCAATAAAAGGACACAAACTCCGTTCCTAAGAAATATAAAACCGATCATTTTGAAAAGGAAAAGTAAACATTTACTTTAATGCGATAAAAATGTTCTTAAAAATTGTAATACAAAAATAAACTTTTTTAAATGTTATGTTCTATTTTTTTCAAGCTATAACTAATAATATTTCTGAGTGCAGGATCCAGAAAGCCGTCGTTAGACGACAATCAGCTAAATAGACGAGCCGAAATGCCAGGCCTGCTGACTGACTGAACTCAACGGAGGAACTGTAGAACTGACGGATTGAGGGAGTGAGAACTAGAGGAAGGACTAACTGACTGACTGACATGCTGAGCAAATGATGAGGAATGAATGCGAAATGGTAATCAGCATCCTGCGATGGCAATGAAAATGGAATCGCAATGGAAAATGCAAATGGAAAAGGCAACTCGCATTCGAATGAAGATGGAAATGTGTGGGACCCGCACGTTCTGATTTCGTTGATTCAGCATCAAAGTCAGCTCTAAGCTTTCGCTGGCAGCAGAATCTTCCCGTTACCCGCTGGCAGGACCCAATAAAAGTCAACTCCTTGCACAGTTGTTTAGAAGTTGGCCAGGATCCGGGGGAATTGCACTCAATGGCGGGGCATTAATCAAACGTATCGAACCATGTGGCCATGTGTGAAATTGTGCAGGCCACTGATTGCAGATAAGGGGCAGCAGAGTCTGATCCTAGCCAGGACCTGACCTTTCAAGTAGTACGTGGCGCCCTGAGTTATGCAGTGAAAAATTGTCGAAAGCCAGATAATTGGCGTCGGGAGCATGGGGCAGCAACTCGAAAACGTGGTCAGCCATTCGGTAATAAGGACAAGCTCGCAAAGGATACACACTCCAAAGATAAAGATGAACTCGAGAACGGCTTGTTTGGCCAAGCAAATAGCACATTGTCTGCTGCCTGATTCTGTGCAACTTCTTGTCAAACGCATGGGGAATGGGCCTGAGCGAAGTGCCCCTGTCGCCGCAAAATGCTCAGCGCAGCCTTTAAGCGCCATGGTTTTTCCGCCGAGCTTTTCATACTTCAACTGCAGCAGACTCGGGATTGCCATGATTAATCGCACTGGGAACAGATCCTCCTGGCTGCTATCCTGGCTTACACCGGTAAAAGGGTACTAAGAAAGGTTACTCTCAATATTAAAAGTTTTACTTCACTTCAAGTAATTTTGAGATTTATAAGAAGGAATTTTTGTGAAGTTTAAAGTCATTAAAAAATTCTTTTATGAAATATTTGTATTATTTTGATTTTTCTTGGTTTTAAGTTCCCTTTAGTAAAGTATTTCTTTCAGTATATGCTGCCTGGGAGCCGTGTTGTCCTGTCGCGGCTACAGCTTCTACAGCACCTATTGCTCCTGCTCCTCTGGCTTGCCTCTTCTCCTTCTTGGAGGCTCTTGTTTCTCGTCCTTGTTGGCAGTTTGTTTTACAGCCGGCAACATAATTACAACAACAGCGCCGGAGACTGTTGTACGCATAATTGTGTGACAACGGCAGGAGCAGGATGCAGCCTGGATACATATTCGCACTCGCACACACACAACACACCAGCCCCGAATGACTGACATACTGGCAACTTTGCCCGGCGCCTTCTCGGTTTTGATTTTGACACTTTTCAGCAACGCCTCGGCCACCTCTTTATTGCCCCGCAGTGCAAACATGGCTGTCATAAATGCATTTTATGATTTTAATGAGTTTTCTGTTTATGCTTGCTTCCCGCTCCCTGCTCCCGCACCTCATCCGTCTCGTGTGCTGCCATTTTGGGGGGCATTTCGCGTGGCCTTAAATCAAGGCTCGTATACGAGGTGCGTTTGAGTTGTGCAAACTGTTCTCAGTTATCGGAATTTAATTAAAGCAACTGATTTTCATATAGATTGAGTTGCTTGGTACACCTGACCGAAGTCAGAATTTAATTACACTTTGAAAGGACATCAATATGTCAAGAGACTTGATTAGGAAAGGACCGAGCGAAGGTAAGCATTTTCATATTGAAGGCAGATTTATGATAGTTTTAGGTTGGGAAGGGAGGTTAAAAGGTGCATGGATATAAAATATTTCACCAGATATTAATCAATTTTGCTTAAATATTTTCTTTTGTTACCTTGATGTTTTTCCTTATAATCATTATTTAAAAACTGGTAGAGTATGTTTCGATATATGGGATATTTATTCCTGATATTCATCTCAAATCTGGATATATACATTTCCAGGACCCCTGTACTTTGTTCTTTCATAACGAAAGGCATTAATCATAATGCAACGCATTCGCGAACACACACGGACACCCTTTTGTTAAGCAAGTGTTATAAAGTTTGTTGTGTGATAAATGCAGGGGAAACCGCAGAATATCATGTGAATGATTGCACTCATAAATAATGGCCAACACACACTTCACACTTTCCTTCCCCCTAACTTTCCATTTGACAGCGGTCTGGCCGGGGACCGTACCTTTTTGGTATAATTTATGCCGGCACTCTCTGCTATTTGTTATTTGCATTTAATTAAATCGTAGTGCAAGTCCAATTGGACAACTAAAAAAAATGGAGTGTAGCAGGCGTTGCGATGATTTTTAATTAGAAATCAAATAAAATAATCGCTTAAATCAATGCCCAGCACGTGTGACATCCAACCACAATAACAACACATCGGGTGAAGTGGGGAAAATTGCATCGAGAGACTGCCTTGCGGCAGGAGAGCAAACATGAAATTCAAAAGCAAACAAACATTAAATTTCATGCTTTTTTTCTATTGCCATTTTTGATTGCAGTTCGGCCTGGCAAACAATTCAGCTCCTGTCCCGCATTTTCCGGCCAAAACAATTACAAAAATGAATCAAATCAGAGTGAAAAGCCCCACCTGCCACCGATCTGCTGTTGTTTGTGCACGAGTCCGCAGCCAAATCCGAATCCAAAACCAAATCATGTCCCCTTGCCATCGCTCAAGTCTGCAATGGTGGGGCATGGAAGGGTTAAATTTATAGGGAACACAGGGTGTTGAAGCCATTTTTTATACAACGCCAGACCAGCGGCCGTTTTTCTTTATTTCATATATTTTTACTTGAGAATTTATGGCTTTTATTTTTGGACAGAAGCGGGGATTAGTTTTTCCTCGTCCACAAATCACAAACTGATTAAAAACTTGTCTAGGCTGGCAAATAATATTTGTTTGTTTGCATTTGGTTGTTGTAAAAAATATATATATTTACTTTTAAATGGATAAATATTTTGTTTACGTATTTATTTCATGAAATTGATAGTTGATTTCAATGGGTGGAAATGCCTACATTTCCTTCCCATTTATGTTTTATTTTATTTTTAAAATTTGTCTGAATAAAGTGAATTTTATTTATAGACAAATGTATCTTATCTTTAATTTTTAACAATTCAAATTGTGTTTTTGAACTGTTTTAGGTAGAAAGAAAGCTTTTGTATTTCAATTGTTTCAGATGAAATTAATCCGTAACCTGTGGCAAATCCTACTATTAAATGCATCTAAACCGATTATACCTTATCCTTGATTGCTGCGCATCCTGTTTATTCATCGCCTTCCGCACATACATACATATGCTTTGCTTTTGCATGCCTAATCGAATCTGGCAGAATCGCATCTGGCAATTATCCTGGCCATTCTAATTGGGATTGCATTAGGAGAGGTTTTCCTTCGATTTCCGTGGCGTACCCCGCCCCTCAAAACCGGAGCAATAAAAACGTATAAATGCGATCAGGGAGCAACAACAAATAATTGCCAATTTAATGCGCATTGTTTGAGTGCATACACACACAAGGAGCAGGTTACGTAGCCGTAACGTTGTCCCGCAGTGGAGAGGCGAACTTTGTGTGGAGTGTAGAGTTCAAAACAAAGAGTGCGGAGTGTGGAGTCCGTGTTTGTGTCCGTGCCCGTGTCCGGATACGTGTCCGTGTTCATAACCATGTCCGTTCGCTCTTTCCGTAATTCAATTATGTTTGTCTTTGGTAAATCAGCAAAATAATATCGCTTGTTTTGCAGCTTGCAGATTGCAGATTGCCATTTCATTTGAATTGTGCAATCGGTATACGTATATATATATATATGTTTGCTATGCTTGTGTGCTTGTGACTTTTCATTATGCGTGATGCGTTAGTTGTGCAGTGGCTTGTAATTACTTGGCCAGCAGCCATTCAACACATTCATCTAGCACACTCCTAATTGCGCATAACATTTTAAATGCCAAACCCAGCGAAATGTTGTTTATTGCTTAAATGCCGGCGAGACACGTCCAAGGATATACGGAATATACGCTATATTCAGAGATATTCCCGATATAAACGTTATTTATATATATGTATGTACGTGTGCTTGAGTGAGACCCATTGTCATTGCGAAATTTAATTGAAATTCAATTTAATTGAAATCAGCAAAATCGGAAATTCATTTGGGCGGCACAAATTAAACACATATGACAGTTGCATAATAAGAAATTGTGATGTCACTGCAGGAGGAGGAGGAGCAGCAGGGTCCTGTTCGCTTGTCTATTTACAGTAAACACACGCTCTGATGGATGGGACGCACTACCACCGTGGCAATCAGGACATTTTTATACCGAAACCCTGTTAAATTCGCCTCCCCTTTTTCCCGCCTTTTCCCAATGTGTGTGTGTGTGAGTGCGCGCGTGTCCAATTACGTTGACATCCTTGTTGTTGCCGCCGCCGCTGTTATTTACATATGCACATTATTATTTTCGTTTCGCTTTCGTCTCACTTTATCTCAGTTTATTTATTTTGGAGCCCCAGTCCTACGAGACCTGCGAGTCCTGCTCGTCCCGTGCGTCCTGCATTTTGCGTGTGTGCAACAATTTCGTCGTTGGCTCTATCCTTTCTTTTTTTTTAATTTACGCAAATAAATGGAAAATCAGTCAGAACAAACTGCTCAACGCCATCCTTGTTTGGATTCGGATTCGGATCCTGACTCTGGCTGTGTTTCTGTTTCTCTTTCGGATGCAGATGCCGAATGCGGAGTATCTCAATGCGCTGATGCGTTTTAATTGGAATTTCCGCTTCTCGGTTGTGTGAAAAATTAAAATAATTTCAGCGCGGGATGCCAGCAGCCAGATGCCAGAGCAGGATCATTTCCAGCGAGCCCAAGGCCCAGTGATTTGCCAGTTTTACAGAGGACAGAGCTCAAAAATGGATATTTAAATGGGTCTCCCTAATGACGTCAAGAGTGTTTCCATTAACAAAAGGAAAGGGAAAGTTATAGATGCTGTTTATTTTAGCATATTTAATTGTAAAAATTTATTAGTAAAAATGCTTTAAAAAATTTTCTTAAAATATATATTTTATTTGTTAAAATAGTTTGCCTACAAACAAAATTATAAGACACTTAACTGCTCTGGTTCTCTCATCATTATTTCCCTTTTTTACAGTATTATACATTCCTTTCATTCATTAATCAAATCCTGCAATAAAAGTCCCAATTTTATAGCCCAAGTCAACACATTTAAATGTTAAATATTCTTTTAAAAAACGCCGTCAAGATCATTACAGCTTGAATAATCTTTCCTGTTCCTCAGCGAAAAGTATAACAAATTGTATGTATAAATAAAAAATGAGTTTCCCGGAAATTCTGACAATGGCGACATTGATGAAATGCCCAGAAATTTAATTGACCATTTGATGTGGCGCCCCTTGGCGACAGCTCCCGTCCCTCCATCCTCATTTGCCTTCCCCTCCCTGTGGTCTGTTCCCGTTCCCGTTCCCAGATCCTGTCGCTGTGTTTGATGTGGGCTTAGAGCGTCGCAGGCGCCTGGACGCCTCCCACTGGGCCAGCCTGTTAAATGGGTTTTTAAATAAATTTCAGCCACTTTGTTTGTCTGTTTGCTCCTGCGGCTCATGACAAGGCCGCAGATGCCTGGCTGTCTGGTGCCCGATGCCTGATGCCCTTTTTTTTAATGTCCTATAAACGTGCCCCCAGCAAATACTTTTTTAAATGCTAAATAAACATTTTACGGCTGCAAAACACTTAAAAATGCTTAAATCCCTTTCGACCAACATCCACAAGCAGCCGTAGCGAAACCGAACGGAATGCATTCCCAACAGTTTTTACTCTTGGCCATATCTGTCATGTCATAAACCTTGGCCTGAAAGAGTTAATGGCGGACTGGACTGTGTGGATCTTCAAATTAAAAACTAATTGAGACAGAAACCACAAAAATACGAATAATATTTGAGAGCAAGTTAACTTTTAAAAGTATTTGTCTTAAATTTTTTACTTTTTCAAGAACTATGTCATCATTCATATCATATCTACATAATTATTTTATATAGGGCAAAAAAAATTTATATAAATATGTACATATACATCATCTGGAGTATTTACAGAGAACTTTTAAGGGTAAATAAGACGGAAATTGCATATAAATAATAATTGCAAATTAGCTTTATAGCCTAATATTTGAATTATAATTAAGCAGAAGACAAAGAATACCTTCTCTTTGATTTCATTACAAAAAAAGCTCAGAAAAATAAAGCCCGCTAAGGCGCGATGATTTTTGACGCATTTCTGGCATTATTATTATCACCCTGAAGTAGCAGACGAAACGAAAGAATAACAACCTCGGGCGGGGAAACAGCTGCTAAATTTTAATGCGATGAAATTTAATAAAACACGACAATTCGTCCTGAGACGCGGCAGGAAATTCCTGTTAAATTGCGGCCTGTTAGGCGATTAAGTTGCCAAATAAAGTGCAGCCAGCGCGACGAAGCGCGGCAACAAAGGGTTAAGGGCTACGGGCTAAGGGTTAAGGGGCCAAGGGTGAAGGGCTCTGGTTTTGAGGGCCATGGTCTCCCAGTATTTAATATCAAAGGAATCCGGGGGTCCAGTCCTGTCTTGTTTGCCCTGTGATTTCTCTTCTCTCGCTCTCTCGCTGATTTTTACTTTTAATGAATTCATTTTAAAAATTGTTGTCCGCCGTTCATTTCGCTCCTCTTGCTCCCTTTTCATTTTAACTGCTTTTATAAATTTTTATGCAATAAGTTGCCCGCCGCCACGGCAAGCCCATGCGCCTCCCTTTTCGTGTCGTCCCTTTGGCTGTGTGTGCTGAACATAATTGAAATCCATTTAATGAAAATACGGCCGCAAAAAAAAAAAAAAATGAAAAGAGAACGAAGGAAAATGCTGCCCCAAGGGGACGGCCGATAAGACTCGGGCGATACTTTCTATGGAAGGATACTTTGTGTGGGTGAGATGGGGCGTCCCCGGATCGCCACGTAATTAATGACATGCCAGAGAGAGTGAAAGAGGGAGAGAAGGAACGTTTGGGCAAAAAAGATTATCTATTAATAGATTACAGAGTGCCCACATCCGGAATGGAGTCCAGCATCCGGATTGATTTCGCACAATGCTCTCGCATTTAATGTTTATAAAGTATAATTATTGATAAATTAGGCTCGGACTGTGACATGACAAATGGTGGATATTCCACTGATTGCCGTTTTGCGGTTCCCCGACAATCCACGATAAATAAAGATATGGCCGGCCACAGCTATTGATTTTCCGCTGACTGCAGCCAAAGGCAGCTATGGCCGAGAGGCAATCGAAGGGCCATTAGAGAGACAAAGTTTAAAGCGCACGAACAGAGGCAAAATCAGGAGCAGGAGCCGGAAAAGAACCCAAGTCATGTCGAGCATTGTCCAAATACGAAAAGTAGCAAAAAGTTATTTATTATATTTGCCCGGCTGCTGCAAACACAAAGGACCAGGGTCCGGGACAGGGCACTTCCGCTACGCACTCGCTCTCTATCTCCCAAACCAGAAGCAGCATCAGTTATGGTTCCCTCTTGGCCGCCATTTTGAGTTCGATCCGAGACTTCCGGCCAAGCTGGCATGCAAACAACAATCACAGCCGAGTTTCGGGCTCCAACTTTAAGGCAAATCGAGGCTAATAAGCATCAATTGTGCTTCAGATACTTTTATGCTTGATTGAATTTACACAGAGAAAAAAGCTATGGAAGGTTTATAAGGTTCTTACTATTTTATTGTTTATATTGCTTACTATTTAATTTATATATTAAAATTTTAAAATCAACAGATTTTTAATCAGAGCTGACAAACTCAGAAAATATTAAAGAAATCTAAATAAATGCACTAGAATATCCTCTTAAACTCTTTATTTTTATTCTTTGCTTCAGAAAGTCCTTGTCATGGGCTTGAACTAAAATAAAATATAATAATTTGTGATCAAATGAAATCAATTTCAATACCATTTGAATGAAGAACGCGGGCCAACGAGCGCTTGTCATGCCAACTGGGACATGCCACCGGCAGAGCACTCAAGGATATGGACACAAGGATATAGAGGGACACAGCTACAAACACGCTCGAGTGCAGTTGCTTAGCAGCTATTATGTGCACATGCTCCTCGCCGTTGAATTGACTGTCACAGGAGAAGGCGGAGAAGTAGGAACAGGAGCAGACATTGGAATCGAAATCGGACTCACCGAACGACCTGTTCTGGGCCTCTGACTTCACTTATTCATTCGTTTCGTTCGGCTGACTGGGATGGTGGCCTTTTGGGACTGCTTTTAGCCGGCGACGTTGACTTGAATGGGTCGTTGCCGGAGGGGGGTTATTGTTGTTGTGTTTATGTAGTAGGCAATGCCCATAACAAAATCAAACCACATCAATTGTACACGTAAATGGCCAAGTGGGACCTCTTACATATTCATTTGGCTCTGCCTCCTTTCCGCTTCCGCTCTCCCGGTTCCCTCTTAAAGTTGCCTAAATTGCGGGATGCTGCTAGCTGCCCGCTGGCCTTTAATGGAATCCATGCTAAACACTTTGCCAACTCATGCAATTGTCACTTTCGGAGCGTGGGCGAGGGATGGGGCGTGAGCAGGGGTTGCAAAATGAAATTAATTTTGCGTTTGCAGTTAGCACAAAACACTCATGCGACATGTTGGC
This sequence comes from Drosophila birchii, assembly GCA_035046345.1. NCBI lineage: Eukaryota > Metazoa > Arthropoda > Insecta > Diptera > Drosophilidae > Drosophila > Drosophila birchii. Next base: position 19,955,257 of record JAWNOA010000048.1, on the reverse strand, counting down.
CACGATGCCCTGCTGGCAGTGACATTTTGCCGTTTTTGTTACCCATATCCATCCCATCCCATCTTCTCCAGATCCTGCCAGAGTGGATCCAGTGCAATTCCATTTTAACTTTGGTCACACACGAGCTGGACTCGTTCGTCTCGGTTACAGTTTCCAGTGGATTGCTTCAGCCACCTCACCTTGGCTGCAAAAACATTTTCCCCCGCATCCGTACCTAACCCCCTCGTTTCCCATTTTCATTTCCATTTGCAACTTGCACAAAATTGTATGCACAGAGCGACAAAATATCAACAGCAACAGCATGGAACAGGGCAAAAAAAAGCCAGAAAATAATGAAAAAAGTTTTATAATTGCATAAAACTTTCCAATTAACAAGCTGTCTTTGGTTTTGGCCAGTGTGCAATGCGTTTGTCCCTTGAGTTTTTTCTTTCTTTTTATGTTTTCCCATCTATTTGTTGGTTTTCATACGTAAGCCACAAACACGTCAAAGCCCGTAAAGTGGCAATTAGACATTAAGACGTGGGGAGCAGTCAATTATCGAGCTGAAGCCTGGACTGGATACTGTAATTTGAAACATTTCAGGGTCTAGGGTCTCCCGCTTTTAACCGCAGGACAAACATTTAAATTATTGCACACTTGTTTTAATTGAAAGGCATTCTTCCGAATTCCTCGAGCGTAAATATCAACAACTTCCTTTGAACGAGCTGCAGCGGCTCCCTTTTCCCAGAGACATAACTTTCCGGCAGACACGGCCCGAACATGTTCATGTCTTGGGCCTGTCTGCTGCGAATAACATGCTAGGCCCGAATTGGGACTCCTCCAGCGGAGAGGGTACGGCCCCCCAGATCCGGAGCTGGTCTGAGCCGGAGGTTGAGGTTGAGCCGACACACACAGCTGGGAGCTGAGAGCTAGGAACTGAGGAGCTGAGACGGAGACTGTGGCTGAGGCCTGCCAACATTTCATTAAGTTTTGCTGCAAAACTTTTATTAAAACAAATACGTGCCACAGCCACAACTCACACAGGCAAATGCATACACTGAGAAAACGAGGAATGCAGGAGAATTAGGAGAATGTTCTCTTCCAGAATTTATTTAATTAGTTTAGGAATAAAATATACAAGGCATTTTGTTTATGATTTGGGTTATCCTTTTCTTTCCAAAGCGAGGAGTTTATTTCCTCTTTGAGAATATTTGAGTAACGCAAACAAAATATAAATAAAATTGGTAACATTTTCTTTAGGATAAATAAAAGTAAATTCATTCCTAAATACAGACTTTATATATTGAGAAAAGATTTTTTATTAGGATAAAAAATTTTAAAAAGATTATTAGCTTGGTTTATTTTAAGTATCAAAGTCGTTTTCTATATTCAATAACTTAATTATTCATCTTTGGGAAAATAATGAATTGAATTCTATTCCTAAATTTTTCTCACTCTGCCAAGACTGTGTAGGTGGAGTCTTATGTCTCGTTACATTTTGGCCTCGATTTTTTGCCACCAACATTTGCTTTGTTTTTCCCGTTTTCCGTATTTCCGTATTTCCCTTTTTTTGCTACTTGCGGTGCCGACAAAAGTCAAGTCAAGTATATTTCGGCTGACTTTTGCACAGTGACGACGACGAGGACGAGTCTCGCAGCGGCAACATACAAAACCGAAATGCAACAATTTCCTGAAAGCAGCTTTTCCTCCCACACCACCCTCGTCGTCATCATCGTTTTCTTCCACTTTCCGTTTCTCGGGCCTGGGCTTTGGCTTTTCCCCTTGCTTAAGTAAGTTGCTTAACTCCACGGCGTTGTTGTCTTTGCAGGCGGCGCCAAAAGTCACAAAAATATACACAAGGACACCAAGGCTCGGCAGGAGGACCAGGAGGAGGCAGTGGCAGGTCACCCCTACCCGCAACCACAACCCTCTGAGGGAAGGTACATTTCGCACGGTCATGTAAGCTGAACAGCAAAGTAAAGTAAAGTAAAATGGCATCTGGAAATGTAAACTTTTTTGCAGCTGCACTTCTTCTTTCTGAATACTTTTGCCAGCGACTTTTGAGTCGCTCCCACATCTTATCAGGACCTTTTTACCACTTTTTTTGCTTCCACCGCTCACTGCTCACCGCTCCCCGCAGGATTCAGGATTCTGTTTGCGTGGGCTGCATTTAAAACAGTCCCAAGAATCTGCAATTCAATGCATGCGAAAACCGCCGAAATCCCCCTTGCAAAGACTGCTGCTATCCTTGGGTTTCGAGAGCAACTTAAAGAGCCACCGTCTCGCAGGAGCAGGAAGTCATCCTGGTCGTCATCATCATTATCATCATCATCAGAGCTGATTTGATTGTATGCCCAAAGGGGATTTGATTTGCAAATGCCAAGGCGACATGTGTTCCCGAAATTGATGATGGCATATATTGACATCAAATTGAATGGTGATGGTATAAGCGATTGCATTGCATTGTCGGAGTTGTCTTTTATTTGTAATTAATGATGTCTCTCTGAACTTAATTGTTCTTGGTTCTTTGTTAAGCTAAATAGTGTGAATAATGGTCATGGGAAAATGGTTCTGAGTAAGCTTATTTTGAAATCATAAAACCTTAATTAGACAATTGGGAATGAATTGTAGGAGTTGGTTAGTAAATTTTATGATTCGATTATAAAAATTGGTGAGTTATTTATTTCAGTGATAAATTGCTGTAAAGCTAGTATAAAATTCAAAAATTTAAGCCCCTCAGAAGGGAGATAGGTAGTTAGCCTTAAAATCTATTATTAAAGTTACAAAAATATCTTCTATAAAACATGTAAATGCCTTGTTTAAATTCCCATAATTATAGCTAGTATTTAATTAATTAATTAACTACTTTTGTAATGTTATTTTTTTTATTTTCCATAATTAACCATTTATTAGGACTACTCACCACATCATAAAATCCCTCAAGTGAATATGCCTTCAGCTTTTCTCCAGACCTATAAAGGAAAATATTATAATTTTTGGGTAAGACTTCAGAAACTGATAACAGCAAAAACAAGGCTGAGGAGGACTATATAGTGGGGGTGAAAATTAAATTTCCAGACGTAAATTTGTGGCGGCAACTTTGTCACTTGCAAAGGCACAACAAGAACTACAACAACTACACCAACAATAGCAACAAACAGCTGCGAGGCAACAACTTGATACATTTTAGTGTTTTATCTCATAATTAATGGCGGCGGCGGCAACTGGGCGGCAGTGAGGCGATGGGGAGATGGGCGTGGCTACTGCTGCTACGAACAGACACGAAATTAATTGCGCTTTACGCGGCCACGATAAACGCTGCAGCAAGGAGTTTGGGGAAGGAACAGAAACCCAAGCCTTTTGCTCCTTACTTGGCCCGTTACAAATGAACTGAAGCTCGTAACTGAGACCAGGACGAGGCAGGATAAAGCGGGGACTGTGACGTGGACGCAAAATTAATTAAAAGTAAATCCAGTAAAAACTATTAAAGTTAAATTTGGCATGAACTCGACCACAAATCAATCTGCCACACAGGGTAAGCGCTTGCCGAGAAAGGACAGCCCGCGTGGGGAAAGGCAGGACGCTGAAGGACATCATAGAGTTTTGGGGCTTGGCAGGACCACCAACAGCTGGAGAGGATTTTATTTTCGGCTTTAGCTCGTCCGCGCGTGTGTGACAACGGCATGTTAAGCTGTTCTAAAAGCGATTCAAGTCATTTTTGTTTTTCATCAAAAATACCCACTAAAAATAGAGAATGTATGACTAACGAAAAAATGGAAAAGGAAAGGGAAGCTAGAGAGTATTATAAAGCAAGGATAAATTATAGTTTTGAGTGTTCTTATTAGTTCTTGGGGTGCTTTTATATTCTAAAGGTTTACTTAAGTAAAGTTTAAAGAAAACCCAGCTCTTAATTCAATATACTTTGACTTAATCCACGGTATTCTATAGCTCTTCCTCCAGATATTCCCAAAAGTTAGTACATTTTTTTGTATTAATCCACACACACACACACATTGAATCATACCCAAGGACTTACAAGGATTTGCAGTGAAGTTTTCCCGAGTGGAAAGTTTTTATGTCCGGCTTTTATTCGGTGTCTGTGGAAACTTTTCGATTTCTCATCTGTACTGCGGTGATTTGTTTCCGCACTTAATGCTTAATCAGAAAAGCCCCAAAGCCAGGACAGAGACTCGTTCGTATATGATTTGCATTAATTTGCTGGAGATTTTGTCAAATCACAAGGCAGCCAAGCAACAATGACAATTAATTGAAACAATTTTCGGGCCTCTCTGCGGACAATTCGTGGTGATTCCCCCCTGCAGAAAGGAGACCCTCCCTCCACAAAGGCCAAGTTTTGCATGGAATTAATTTAACTACCCGGAGTTGGAGCACACAAAGAATGCCGTCTAATCTGTTGCCGTTTGTGTGTTCTGTGCCTTCTTATTGATTGAAGGTTCGAGGAACTTTTGTAGTCGAACCCAGGACCTCTCCACTTTCCGCCCCAGCACATGGGCTTCGTCCTCGTGTGCGCGCCATCAATCAATAGACCATTTACTATAACTGCAGTTTCAGTTGAGGAAGAACGAAGGACGACGCAGGACGAGGTGGAGAATGCTCGCAATTTGATATTTACTTGCCGAAGGAGGGGGCGGGGACAATTTTACAAGTCATTCATTTTGCAATCAGGGCGTTGATTTAATTGGATCGTCATGGCCGGGGGAGTCCACCATAATACACCATTCATAGCCATGACACGGAACGGTCATATATCAAGCTCTCTTCCTCTCCTAGTTTATTTTCCCTTTGAACGAGCAGTTTTCGTCATTTTTCACACAAAAATTCATACGACATTCATGCAGTCAAAAGTTGAAATTTTCTGCCGCTGAAATAAAGGGGCACCAGATATGGAGAGGTAATAAAAAAATATATATACACAGATATTTTGCATGCCGAGTGCCATTTAAAGTTCGATGTTTTTACATTTTTTCCTTTTTATCAAGAATTTTAATTGAATTGCACTCTCTGGTAATGCTCGGGCAATTATGTTGCCGGTAAAAAAAGAGAAAATATATATAAAAACCGAGCAACTGCAATCGAAAAAACGTACTGCGAAAATAAATTTAAATAAAACAGTGCCTGCAGTTGACAAGAGTTTTATGATCGCCACAGAGTTTATGAAACTAATTTGAGTTCATGACATTTTCATAAAGTGAACAAACACACACACATATGTACATATTTTTTCGAATATTATAAAAAGTAAGAGGCAAAAAGGCTCACTAAACGTTTACAAAAAAACAAATGAAAATATTGTAAGTAAATTATGCCAGGACAAATTGGATTTTGTTTGAAGTAAATTATAAAATTGGTTCTGCATTTAATTCAATTATGAAAACCAAAATTGAAATTGCCTATAACGACTGTGCTTTTAGTTAAAGCTGTGCCAGATGCAAAGCAGAAAAAGTTATTATTGTTTAATTGTTTTTTTTTTTTAGAAATATTTCCAATAAAATTGAATCTTTTTCTGGGTAATTATGATGTTTCCAGCAGGGAAAAGAATTTAAATTAAATTGATTTCGTTTTTAGTTAAACGAATAAATATATAAAACTATGTTGTATTCTTTTATTTAAACGATCTTCTGATTTGTTTATATAAGGATTTAATTAACTCGAAATTCAATCTATGAGATTTCATTCATGTATGTGCAGCAGATTGAAGATACAATTGTTTCACTTCAGTAAACTTTGCTAACGATTGCACTTTAATTAAAGAATTTGTACAGAAAAGTGTTTTAAAGGACATACACAGTTTGGAGAATAAAATTCCCCAAAGGCGGCATAGAAATTTAATTAAAACTATTGATTCCGCCCCAAAATTTCTACTGAAAAACGCCAAGAATTCTTTAAGAATAGAAAGTTATTCTGTAGTTTGGCAACTCCCATTGATTATATCCCATTGGAAGCTACTCATATTCCTTATTCGAGTATCTCATATGAAAAACAATAGGCAAATCTTTGCTTTCACTTTATGGACATAGGACTGAAAGTGTTTGCATTAATGTGATGAGAACATAAAACGTTTGCAATCGCATCAAACGGTTATTTAGTTAAGCTCCCCAAACCCTGGCCCCGCCTTCTTTTTCCGAACTCGAACTGGAACTCCACGCCTCCTTTTTTCTTGCCACCCCCAAAGGCCAGACAACGCCCCTGAAGAGAGCGGGGGCAATATTACTAATGTATATTGCCGCATAAGCCGTCACTTGTAGCAAAGTACAAGCAATTTGGCCTGTCCAAAAGGGGGAGGGCTGGGCGCGGTGCGGATAAGAAACGCATTTGTATTAGTTTTACGCGCATTAGAGTCTCATTGCCTGGCTTAAGGATCCCCACACTCGCACTCCACCCAACAACCCAAAGATGGGAACACAGGACACTCTGCGAACCGCAGCAGAACGAGCATAAAATAAAGTAATAAAAATCTTAACCCGAAGATGGCAGCGTGCTGGTCGGGCTGGCGGGGTTTTGTGGGTCGCTGATATCTATAAGATGCAGACATGTATATATTATATTTATATGCTAGATGTGTTTTGGTGGCGGGCGTGTGCGACTACGTGACACTTAAGGGGGGATAAGCAACGTCAAAACCCAAAATCGAATCATAAAATACGAGTTGAATTGCCATTGGCCGCCTTGGCCGCTGTCAAACTATAATTGCCCTTTTAAGTGAGCATTTGAAAGGCACTTAAATGTTCAAGGATCTGTGTGTGTATGTCTATAGGTTTTATAACCATTTCAACTGCTAGTTTTAGGTTATTCTTTTCAAAAGGGAATTTATTTAAACATTTCTCAGGGTAAACATAACTCAGTTCAGCTACTTACTTTTATTTGTAATTAGTTGAAGGACTCTTAGTTAATTTCTATATATAAATAAACTTCTTTTTCTTTCCCTCAACCTGAGTTCCTTCAGACTCTAAGCCAAAGCCACTAAATCAGTGCTAGAACTTTTATGTCGTTGGATGTTTGTCATTGAAACAAATGCAGCACGAAATGCACCCAAAACCCCAATCAAAGCCAAATTACCTAACGAGTGGCGTCATCAAGTGGCTTCGCTAAAGGAACCGCCCCCCAGGACGAAAGACCCTCCGTCGCTGCCGCCGCCGTCCTACCTCAAGAGTAGACGACGAAGAAGATGCCAGGCCGAGTGGCAGTAAGCTACTTGAGCTGATCTCCGGGCAGCTTAAACTTTTTACGGTCGCATTGAGAGCATCAGCAGCGGAGCATCATAAAACGGCAGTCGACCGAGCGAAGATGCTACGGATTTCGACCGCCCGGAGCGGCGGTGGTGGGGGAATCGCTCAAATCAAGTCAAGTTTCAACAACTTTTACTTGATTTAAACCCATTAAAAGTCACTTTTTTAACACTTTTCCCGCACCGAACTCACCTTGTGCCATTAGCGCATGACGCGATGAAGATGGAGATGGTGCACGAGCTCTGGCTGCGGCTCTGGTTCAGGGTCTGACTCTGATTTGCTGCTAGTGCTTCCCGGCTGGGATGATGGGATGCTGTCCTGCAGACAATGGAGTGTATCCTGCATCCTGTACACCTGCATAAGCATGCCCTTGGGACTCCTCCGAGAGTTTTTTTTTTATTTTAAACGAATGCAAGCGTAAGCCAGGATGAGATGACGAAGGGGAGCTCTTGGTACTGCTCGTGCTGCTGTTTCTAGCTCCTTCCCCGGCTCCTTCCACTTCCACTTCCTCTCCTTCTCCACTTGAGTCAACAGTGCGCGGATGTCAGGAAGACAGAGACAATGACAATCGGATGAGTTGTGAATGATAATGGAGCGCTGTGCGGGTTGAGCGAGGGTGCCGGAGGAATGCAAAGCTGTGTGGAGATAGGAAATAACGAATACATAGATGAGCGATGGATTGAATGATAAGTAGCTGCAGAGAGTCCTGGCCAAAGAATGCTTAACCCCTTGGCTGAACAAACTAAGTAAAAGACAACATATCAAGGCATTTCAATAAGCTCACTTTATTAGCTTGCACAGTTTGAAAAAATTAATTTTTTGTACAAAATGAACTTATAAAACATTGCATTTTATATGCATTCCTCTTAAGAGGACATAGAAAATGCCTAATTCCAACTAAAATGTTACAAATAGGATCTATAAACTGCTTTATATTTTCTATAAAAATTCCATCACTTCTCAAGTACTCCCCCAATTTTCCCATCCCAAGAAAGTGAATGAAAATCGTCACCCAATGAATTAATTAATTTAGAAAGTACACAAAGCCCTGAAGCGGGGAGCTCAAGGAGCATTTGTGTCACTCAATTGCGAATTATTTAAGTCCGTGGGCCTGCATGACAATTGCGCAGATAGGCGACCGGAAACGCAATGCGGCAATCATGTAAATGCGGCAGAGAGGCTTCAACACTGCGCCGCATTAGGCGGACATCAGCATTAGGGGCTCCAGTTTGAGGTCCTGGCGATGTTCCCGGTTGTGTTCCCATTAGCATTTTGGAATTCCACTGCTGGCACGCACGATTGCTGATGGCCAAACAGACCAGGCCAGCGACGCTGCTGATGCGGCGGAAATAATTGTCTTGACACAGATAATCTCGTTACCTTTCGACCAGCAGCGGCGGCAGAAGGCCCCCCCAAGGTCCTTTTTGTGTTTTCTATTTATTTGCGTAATTTATGCCCCACCAACACATTCAGCCTCATTTGCCATTCCTCCCGGCGGATTCCCCATCTCAACTGTTGCCTCCTTGTCATTGTTAAGCTCTTTTGGTCTTGGCCCAGAGCCGCTGTTTAAAATTCAAATCAAATATCTTCATAAATTTGGCACAGCTCGTTACTATAACGAGACAGGGGAAAAGGGACGAATGCCACGGCGGCGACGTAGAGTCGAGGTGAATTTTTCCAACTCAACGTGAGTTGTGACATAAAGTATATCGAGCCGATGACACCGCAATCTTTAAATTATTTTGTTTACACGAATAAAAATTCATATCTATATTTATTTTTTAACTTTATGATATGATTTCTTAATAAAGCTAAAGATTAAAGGGAGTGTATATTATTTACATCTTAAGCTATGTACCTTTGGCAAAGAAAAAGAAAATAAGTTGTAATTGTAACCTTTGACATCTATGAATTTCTTTTGAAAATATTTTTATTAATTTATTCAATCAAAATTTCGCACACAGGGTATTTCCCCTTCGACTCCTTGTCTCACTTTAGTTTGTTTCCATTTGTTTTATTTTGGCTTCTCTGCTGTCCACATCGCTGTCACTTGCCATAGTCTTCAGAAATTTTGATTTCTTGTCACAATTTGTTGACATTCATTATTTTTGTTCGTTCTTTTTTTGCGTTTGTCTGGCCGCAGCCAATTAAGGTAGCAAACGGCAAAAGGCAGAGGCGAGAGCCGAGATAAGGACACGTTCGACACATGTTAGTGCCGCCGAGCGGACAACGTGTCGTATGCGCAATGTATTGATTTTGCTTAGCAAGCAAACGGAGGAGCAGCAAAGGCGAAGAAAGAGCCCTTCATCGCCTTTGCTGCACTTCCTGTGCCCGGGCAACTTCCGCTTCTGTTTCGGCACAGTGGCGGCGGCGACGGCGGCTCAGGCTGCCTTTCACCTAATTGCACAATGAGGACTCTGGATACAGAGCTCAGAGAGCCCGGGACTAAGGACCCTGCTGCCCTGCAAGTGTCGAGTGGCGTCGTCTGCTGCAATTTCCGCACTTACTGTTGATGCAGTCAGTCACTCAGCCAGCCAGTCAGTCAGTCAGCTGAAAGACTTTAAATTGTTTCCCAGCTAAAATTAATTTGTGTGCCTTGGCTGGAGCAAGTGTTATGACAGCCCATCCTCGTCGAGTCCTGGCTTCCATTTGGGCTTTGTTTGCTCTCCGCCAGGAACATCTCAAGTCCTTAATAGCTAACGCAAACATTCCGCTTCAAACTCCTTGCTAAGAGTATCCTTGAACCCACCCCAGCAGCTCATTATTTTTGCACAAACAATAACAATTTGAAAGAGCGTTATGTATTTTTCAACTCAATTAGAAAATGTTTACAATGTGCATGAAAATTTGATGTGGATGCGAGCGCGAACAACTTTTGGCTGCCTAACTGGAAAAACTTTCAGTAAAAACAATGCCCGATCCGAACTGTACCGAAAGTTGGCAAAGTGTGCGCAGTCCTTCGGGTTAGAGTCGAAAATGGAAATGCTTCTATTAAGCGCGAGTGAGCGAGTATTCAAGGTAATGCCTCATAAGATTATTAAGAGCTATGGCACAATGCACAATTGAACAATTCTAAAAGGAAGCGGGAATAGAAGGACTTAAACAGCTTAGTGTGTTTCGAATGCAGAATACCTGGCATTAAATTGGGAAAAGATACTGATGTTAATTAATTAAATAATGATAATAAATTTCTAGACTCTCCTAGAATAACTTCTTTACATTAAATTGGGAAAAGATACTGATAATAATTAATTAAATAATGATAATAAATTTCTAGACTCTCCTAGAATAACTTCTTTACATATTAGTTTTCCTGTGTACCAAGTTCCACCTCATTTCTTAATGAATATTTACTAGAAGCCCATTCTTTTGGCTTTTCACACTGATATAACACACTTTACCAAAAACATTATAAACCCTTTTTGGGGCCAATGGTAGCAGTAACGCAAGAAAAAATACAAAATAGGGAGCGCCATACTGGCGACACCGGCAACTTGGCCAACTTTTCTCGGACTGGGGACTGCAAAGTCTGCAGAATTTTCCGTGGCGTCAGGTTGTCGCTGAAGCTGGCGGTGCAGCCGGCTTTTCCAATTCCCTGCACCTACACAGTCAGCAAAAATGTCTTTATGTTATATGCGGCCAGCCACATGGACTGGTTCCACGTCCTCTTCATCCTCCTCGGCACCTTCTCCAGCTCCACCAGCCAGAGGGACAATCGATGCAGTAGCGACGCCTGGCCATAAAGATAGCGGGAACTCATAACTTTAAAGTTCGAAAACTAATTATGCCTATGGCCTGTCCGAGGATACGGCTGGCATCCTGGCTGCCTCTGCTGCATCCTGGCAGCCTCTGCTGCATTCCCATAAATTAGACTCAAACTCGTACAACCGACCCCCTGGGCTAATTTGCTCCTGCATTCTGCTGCTGCATTTTATGGCTAATGGTTTCTGAATAACAATTGGCCAAGGCAGTAAATGCGAATCGTTTTCGATATACATATTTGCTGGCTTAAGTGCCGCATTAAAACGAGTATATAGCCAAGGCATTTCGCCCCCAGATCCATCACCATGACAATAAAGGCAATTGACGAGCAGGCAAATGTCGAAAACAATGATTAACGAGCAGGCTAGATGAAATTGGGAGACTCTTTTCGGATGGTGGTGGCTGCCAGTCACTCACTCACAGAGGAGGAGGCATATAGTATAAAAAGTATAACGAAATCGGTCTATGGCCGGGGGTGCACTCAGAAAAAGAAGCACAGACATTCAGCCTTAAATAAATAAAATTAAATGAAATGAGAGTAAAGGTACAGCCTGCAGTATTGGACATTGAAACAAGAGAAAACATTGAATACAGTCAGGAAGCATGTTTTTCTTGGACCAATTCTAATGCCATTTACTAAATGGTTCTCTGAGTGCACGAGCAGACATTCCAGCATCGAGTGAGCTGGAGAGGCATCATCAATGATTTAAATTAATCGTCGTAACACACGCAAATCTCGCACATGACAACCGAACGACAACAAAAGAAGTGGGTGGTGGCATCTGAAGCTGCTCCCGGCAGAAGGAGGAGGAAGTTCGAGGGAGGAGCTGTTCTCCGGCGGATGTAGACGATTTCTTTCCTGAGCTCCCGCTTTCCTGCTCGCCTGCTGGCAGCGGATATGAAGTCGAAATCACCATATCAGGCCAAATTACAAGAGCAAACATAAAATGGCTCAGCCAAATGACTAAACCAAGTGGCAAGCGCCGGCACTTGATGGCATCCCACCTCCATTTCCCCCATCCTCCTCGAGGTTCCTGGGAATCAACTTAAAAGGCAGCCGAGGCCAAATTAAAACGAAACGTTGCGATGACGGTGACGATGAAGATGGAGATGTGGAGTGGAAATACTGGGGAATGGAAATGGGAATGGGAATGAGAATGGGGATGGGTATGGATATGAGTAAGAGAATGGTAGCAGGATTCAGGTTCCGGGCTGATATCTCCCGCACTGACGCAAGTCACAGCCAGAAACGAGGAGGCCACCAATCAGGGCGGATAACATGTGAAGTGGTTGGGGGGATTCTAGGGATTCTGTCTGCCGCTGAGCTATTTTGACAGATTAACTCACGCGTGCGGCAACATGCCGATGTCCGCCCCTTTCCTCGAAGTATACGCATCCCCATATCCGCTGTGCATCTTCTGGCTCTCACCCCCTCGACCAAAAGCCAAACAGAGCAGAGCAGAGCAACCCAGAGAACTCCCATCTGTCAATTGTTGATGGGTCCTGCAGCTTTGACAAACAAGCTGGCAAAAAACCGGACACTGCCTGACCAGAACTCTTAACTCAGTGGGAGCACCAGCCGGAACGCAGGCACTGCCAGATTCAGATTCAGATCCAGGACCAGATTCAGATTCAGAGTTGGAGAGAGAAATCGCGCATAAAAATACAAGTGCAAACAGTAAAATACAAACAGAAACGGAAACGAATTTCCACAGCAAAAAACGAACAGCAAATGCTCTTTTAATATACTCAGAAAGAATATATAAAGTAATTATTCTATATGTAATTTCTGACTTCCTTGCACAGATCCCCATAAAAGTTGAGACTTAGTTAGTTGATGAATTGTCCAAATGACTTATAGCTATCAAGGCTAAGGATAAGGGATAAATGATTAAACTCTGAATCATAAAAACGAATAGAGAGAATAGAGAAAGTCTCTCCTCTGCGTTTACACCAAGTTTCACTACTAAAACTTGACAAAGTTGCTGCCAAAGTGCAGGGAACTGGCAGTGAGAGGGCATGATTAACAGGACTCGACATCCGTTTGGCAGTGTCAGCCATTTGCCGCTGCATGTGTTAAATTTAAGTTTTGATTTACGACCTCAACTTTGTAGGCTGTTGTTGTTTTATATAGGCAATGCCCTCCCGCACACACACCCCACACACATGCCCGTTTTGATAGTGATAAATTGCGCTGTCAGAAGTTGGTAGCTACAATCGCAAACTCGCTAGCCTGTTTTTATTCCGCCTCGTTCATTTTTTTTCTTTTTTTTTCTAACCAAACTGAGCGGAGCCTGAGCCCAGTTGAGTTGAGTTAAGTTGCTCTGAGTCGCATCTGCCGAGGAGTCAGCATAACGTATACGCCCTGTGGCGTATCAAGATATCTGTGCCATGGCATAGGTTGCTTTACTTCACTGCACTCCACTCTACTGCCATATAACTGGGTTATGAGCCCAGCTTCGAGCATTTAATGGCTGTTGACAGTCGTGTCGGAACACAAAAGGCACTGTACTGGGTTCATGGAGGAGGCAAATCCTGTGAGAGCCAGTGATGCCAGCAATTCATCTCAAAAGCTGGACAGAATGCTCAAAAAGAAGAATGCTTACAAATCCAATATCACAATAAAATAACAGGAATTGGAATGTTTCCTAAGACTTTATGATTTTTAAGGACTACATTTAAATATATTTTCTTATATTCAAACGGTCTTCAATAATTATCAATACACACAAAATTCATGGCAAAATAGCCACAATTAAATATTTATTAATATCAAATAGTCCATTTTGATTCCAAAAATATCTTCAAATAAGAAATACATATATTCTTAAAATATAAAAATAAAACGCACAGATCCAGCCATAAAAATTCCCATGATGCCACCTCTAACGCAATGCCTGCCTTTTTTTTTTGTTTTAAGCCTTTCGCTGTTCACTTTTTTATGGCCAACTTCTTGACGGCTAGCTGTGCGAGTTATGTGCTCATTTCATTGCATTGTTGTTGGGGGGCTGAAGTGCGCTTATAAATTTGTAATAAAGTTGCTTATGCGATGCCATTGTGGCGCACAGGCGGCAACGCGGCGTATGAGCGATATTGGCAAGGCGGACTTTAGCTAATTGTGGACATTAAATATTAAGAACTATTGGCTGGCCATAAATTGCATTCGCAATTGTTAGCAATTTTTTAACGCTCCACTGCGTTTACAAAGGCTCTCCCTCTCTATATATATACATATATATCATTTATATAAGTATATATGGCGTATATATGGAGTGTGTGTTATATGGGAACCGGATTAGCCGGCATTTGGTGGTTGGCGCTCTCTGGTCTCTGGTCTGCGCATAAATTATGCAAAATGATTTATAAGCGAAAAGGCAAAAGCGAAAACCGCGCTACGTAAAAACTAAACATTGACCGACCGCATAAATTAATTGAATTATGCAGGCGGCGGTCCACTCCTCTCCATTCTATGTCATTTCATGCACCATCTACAGCTATATCTATTCATTATTATTATGTAAATGTTGCATGTGCGTGGGTTGGCGACTGCTGCTCTTAAATCATGCGATTTGAACTCTCACTTGATTAGCGCGCGGGCTTAGTTGACAGATTTATGGACGGGTCCTTTGCGTGGCTCTTAAGCTTAAAGCTTAGCCCAAAACCGAAATCAATTTGCTATCGAGGGCGGTGCTTGTTGTCCCTTAAAGTCCATAAAGACTGCCTTCGAAATCAATAAACCACGCGCGCCTTTTATGAGCCTGATTTATATACACACACACAGAGAGAGAAGGAGAGACTTTAGCCACGAACATGACATGTGTCTGGGCCCAAACCCCACCTCGAGCCCCCTTTCCTCGCCCACGTTGGCAGCAATGTCTTTAATTTCTTAGTAGCTGCATAAATAAACTATAAATTCAATTTTAGTACGACAACGAGGCACTCGGCTGGCTAAATAGATCGCTTGCATCGTATTGCAGAAGACACAGTGAGGACTTACTTATAAAGATAACGTAAGGACATATGACTTCATGTCGAAATTTAGTTTATATTTAACTTTCAATAATTTTAAAACCAAAGTTTCAATGACTATTTCCCACAATTATTCCTTCTCTAACAAAAAAAAATAAGCCAGTGACCACTGTAATTCTTCGGAATAGCAATCCAAGATTGCCACTCGAATTGGTTGCATATTTGCTCAGCTTTCCACATAACTTATAAGTATTTATGCCATGCGGCAAACTCAAATAATGAACAGGAAAAACTTATCCTAGCAGCGAGGACTTGTAGCAGCTGATGGAAACGACGAGCATTTATCGGGCCGTAAATCGTAGCTTGGTTTTATGCAGCTCAGGAGTCAGGATATAGGACTCGGAACTAGGGACCCGGGACTCTTGCTCGCATGTGCTTAAAATTTAATGACCCTTAAAGACCCCGTCACAGGCAGGCGACTTTTATGAGCTGTGTGATTGCTCGACGGCATGTTGTGTATGTGTGGGCTATATTTAAGGGCCAGGACCCGCATCCTCATCCGTATTCGCAGGAGCCAATAGTCTGGCAGAAAGTCATTGAGTCACAGCAATGGGCAAATGCAAAAATATGCAAAACGGGCAATCACCAGGAGACGCAGAGATAGGACGACGACAACACCGACGCAGGACGAAATACACGGCAAAATACAAGGTATCAGTGCCAAATGCAACGGCCATGGTCACCTCTGCGTGCAAAACAACAAGAAGGCTCCGCCAAACCAAACGAGGCTAACCAATCCCGGCCAGACCAAAACGGATGGCCAATCGCAATCCCCAGCTGTCTATGGGATACCCAGGATTAACAGTTGGCCGAAATGAAATGGATGGGACGTAAAAACGTTATGCCGGCCAAAAGGCATACAACAGTTTAAGCACTTGCATTGCCACTCCGCTGCCGCACACACGCTCCTGCCGGGTATCCTCGAATTTATTAGCCACTTTCCAGGGATATCTGCGCGCAAAATACCAGTTGAAATACCAGCCAAGACACGCATTTATTAGGAAAAATAATGGAAAGGATTTTGGCAGCTGAAGTTAATGGCAAAAAGATGCGATTAAACGGAAATAATAGATGAGAAACAATACACCATGGAAAGTAGGATTAAGGTTGGATATTTCTATTTAAATATTAATAAAATAAAAATAACAAACATTAGGTTGTCAAATTTAATATCTTGAAGTGTATTTTCCATTCGTTACCGGAAAATGCACCACTTGTTCGCCCAGTTTCCATTTTTTTGCCCCTTCCGTAGCTTTTTGCATATTGGCCATGTGCGCTTTGATAAGTGAAAATTGGAAAAATCCTTACTTTGCATGCAAAAATAATTACGAAAATATTTGCTGGCGGGCAACAACATTGTCGTTGTTTTTTTTTATGTCCTTTTGTCGTTAGCATCCCGACTCCAACTCCGACATATATCGAACGTTTAAATTGTTCAGCAGCTTTGACAGCTTTAAGCGCGGCGGCCCTCGAGTAGTTGAGCGCTTCACAGCCATTGGCAGTTAGTGGCTAAGCAGGGAGGCTTATGGCCAGGATCCACTAGGGACAACTAAAACGAGGAGAAAGTCCTGCGGACAATACAGAGCGAGGGCTCCATTGTCATTCGGCGCTGTGCATGGTCCAAAGTTAACTGACATTCAGTTCAGTTCAGTTCAGTTGAGTTTGTTCATGCCCTTTTTTCACTCATTTTTTGGTGTATTTTTTGCCATTTCTTCTGTTGTATTTTGTGTGTGTTTGTGCAGTTCTTGCTGACTGCAAATGAAAAGGCCATCGAAAACAAAAGCTTGCGTTGCCTATAAATAGCGTGAGCCCAACTTGACTTTCCACTTGCCAACTTTCTGCCACTGCCACAGGCACTGCCAGTCGCTCCTTTTTGGCCACGAGTCTTATCTGTTTATAGCGCTTGTCGTGTAAGTCCCGCTGCACTATTTTTGCGCCTTCCGTTTTTCTTTTCGGCTCTGGCTTTCCTTTGTTCTTGCCAGAACTACGCGTTGTCAGCACCCAGAAAAAAAATTTTAAACTATTTTATCCTGGAATATTTTTACAAGCAATTCAAGGCGAACGATATTTCTAAATTTAAACATTCTGTATTAAAAACTCTCTGAATATCAGAGTTTAAAACAGAAAAATAAATAATACAAATAATTTGCGTGTTATTAGATTACAAAGATGCTTTTGAAGCGCTAATACTAACACTAAATATGCACATTTTTTGTAAAGAATGCAGGTAGTAAAAAAAATGTTTTAAGATTTTATATAAATATTGAAAATAAGTAAACAATTAAAGTATATATTTTGCATACGAAAAAATACCCCCATTTACAACTTACCTAATAAAAACATCCTTGGCTATGGAAATATATTTTTAATAATTGTTTTCCTGTGTCTCCTGTCATAGATCTTTGTGGGATTTGCTCGTAATGCATTGGGATCGCCATGAACTATGTTACTTAATTGCATTTACGGACCACACACACACACTGCCATAGTGTTAAGCTGGCTCACAAATCTAATTGCAATTATGCAATTTGCTGCCATTAAGGCAAAAAACATATAATGTGCCATAAATTTATGCAACGATAATGCCCGCGCTGGGTGCGCCGATGTCAACGCTTGTTTGCAAATAAACACACAAATCGCTGGCCATAATTTATTCGGGTGTTTGGGCAAGTGTGTTAACATGGCAACACGCTAGCCGGAATTATGCACATTGGCTACAATATAATTAACAAAATATAGCGAAAAGAAAATGCAGAAAAAAATCAACAAACATACACACAAAAAGATTGCCATCGAACTATAGCAACACATTGTTTATTGTATTCAATAAATTATTTTTCCAGCGCGCCTCGCGCTTTTTAATTGCATTTCAATGTGGCAGAGTGCGTGACTCCGGTGAGAAATTTTCAAAACTTTATTAAATTATGAGCAAATAATGCAAATCACGTGTGCAACAAGGCGGACGGGGTTTTTTTCAGCGCCTTTTTTACAATCCTTTCATTTGCCCTCATAAGTACGCTACACTTTGTAGAGAAGGTTTTACGGCTGTTAATTAGCGGAATATATAATATACTTTGTTTAATATACTTTGTTGCATCTCGGAACAATTTTGTAAAATTGTTATTTCCATTTATCATATTTAATTCAAGCAAATTTTAGAACAATGTTGCTTTCACATTTCTCTTTTCATTATTTTTATATTAAAGGATAGCTAAAGCCTGGCTTTATCTTGGAATTTCAATAAACAGATTCCGAGAAGTTATTTTAGAACACCCACGCTGATCTCAGCTTATTCTTAGTGTTATTAATTAGTTTATATCAGTGCTTTCTCTTTCTCGACTATGAACTTTAATTTTAACTGATTGCTATTTGAGGGACTCCCGCTGCTTACCCCAAAAAAAGGCATTCCGCCAAACTCGGACATACTTAGCTAAATAACAAAATTAATGAAACATTCCCAGACCCCGGGCTGTGCAAATACAGTTATTTATACTACACTCAACTTAATTACAAGCAACAGCAGCCGCAGGAGGCATCGCTCCTCCGGCATCAGCAGTAGCAACAGCAGCACAGCACCAGCACCAGCACCGGGCTTAATCCGGCTACATGGCCACGGTTCATTAATCAGACGCGACTATAAGCCACAACAAAACCCAAGTATCTGGCTACCTACTGCTCGGCGGTTCCTGGAACTAGGAGCCACCACCATCCGGGCAGCGCCAGGGATGCCAGGGAAAAAATTAACAAGCAACTTAACACTTTAACGCCTTTCACTTCACTTTACGATGCCGGGCGAACAATGTAATTACTTCAAAACAAGAAGATGCTGACCTCCCTTGGTTCCCTTGGTGGGCTCCTGGGTTCCTCAGTTCCTATTCTCGGTTCTTGGGTTTTAGGGTTTCGTGGGCCGTGAATTAAGTTTAGGATGAACTAACTGAAAGTCTGCAGTGGACGCTTGGCTGGGTTTTCGGGCAACGTGCCGGGGATGTGGATGAGAGAGGATGCTGTCGGCCCTGACTGCATTACCATTTGATTATAGAAAACATTTATTTAACTTGCCCGGGGAGAGGCAACTAAGCATTATGTAGCCCACACATACACAGTGAGAAAGAGGTTGTAATGAGGAGGGGCAGAGAGAAAGAAGTTGCTCCTTAGATAACTCAAATGTTAAAAATAAGTTACTATAATAATTTTCGAGCTTTGTATTCTAATCCAATTATATGATATAAAATATAATACTGATAGTTTCTCCCAGTGCAGGTTCACAGGACCTCTAGGTAAGACAGGCTAAAGCTGGGCGAGCCAAGCCAAGCCAACAAACTGCACCGCCAACTAACCACAATGCAAATCCGCAGAGCAAACAATGTCAGCTGACGCAGGAGCCTTCACTGCGGCTGAGTGGGCGGCTCTAGATCCAGAAGGTGGACTGGCCCAGTGGTTCCGTGGGTGTGTGCCAGCCAGTGACAGGCTGACAGACAGCGGCACACCTTTGGAATCAACTTTGAAAGGACCCCGCTCAGCTCTCAAATTGGTAAACGTTGACTCCAGCCCGTGCACGAAATTCAATCTGCAGTCCCAACTTATTCCCAGCCTCAGGATCAGCAAGGAGGAGAAGGAGCCGCAGCCAGAGCCAGAGTAGAAGTAGGTGCCGGAGCATCTGTAGCAGATTTACCCGTCAGCCGTCGCGCCTGAGCATGTGTTAACGGCTTCCCCTCTTCATCATGCCTTCACCAACCATGGGCCATTTGTCTTGGCCAACTGACAGGCTGTTCTCGAAAGCCGAAAAGCCCGCTTCTAAGTTGCAAGTGCAGCTGCCTGCAGTGGGAAGACATTGCCATTGGTTGCGCCCAAAACTCGCTCGCTGGTAAATGGAAAGTCCTGGCATTCGAAGGGAAAAGCCTTGGCGAATGCTAATGGAAAAGCCCAGCGATACTCGTACCAAGCAGGCTGTAATTAATGCTATCAGCCTGCCGACTGTGACAAGCAAAAAGGGGGGCCGGAATATTGCGGCGGGGCTAACTCGATTTTAGAGCGCCCAAAGTTGGAAATTAGAGGGCAGTTCCTGTCGAGTTCCTTGACCTCAGCTTTCCTAATGAAAATTACAGCCTTGCTACAATAAGGTAATTGTTTTTCTCAAATTAAATTTCCTTAAATGAAGCGAATTGTAATTTTAACTTGCTTTAAGACTGAACTTTTAAATGATTTTGAATCCAATGGGGATTAAAAACTGTTATGTTAAAACTGTTAATGCTTTGAGATGGGAAATACTAATGAAAATCTGTTTTTAAGATTGTATGTCAAGTATATCATTTATGTACCCCGAGGGATTATACAAATTTTAATTCTTCTGTGATTAAATATAATGTTTATATGTCTAATATGCTATAACGAAATAATAGATCTGCTATAAACAAGGTAAATACAATTTTAATACAACATTAATTTGGATTCTTTGTGAAAATACACTTTTCCAAGAATGTAAATTGCGAACCCTAACTCGACGAAGGATAAAACTAGACCGACATGAACTGAAGTTACTTCCTGATGGGGATATATCGCGGCAGCTACGGATATATGGTATATACTCCAATGCAACCCTTGGCTAGGAATCAGCGCAGCAGTTTTCAGTTGATTGCATTCGGGCGGACAAGGAATCGGGGATCGGGAGTCGAGTGAGGTAGTGGAGTGCAGTGCAGTGGAGTGGAGACCAGGATATGGTCTATCGTGAGCTCGGAGTCGCGACACTTTGCGAGAAGCGACGGAAATGCCAACCTGAACACGCATACAAATCGAGAGCCCGTGGCCCGTAACTATTAAATACGGCGGAATGGGGACATAATTAATTTAAAGGCTCGCCTCGCTATGGTAATGTTTGCAAAGAGTGTCAGGTGTTTGGGTTCGCAACTATTTATCATCGGGCGAGTGCATTTGCATGGAGTTGATTTATTATAATTACGCTGCAGCTGACAGCCGGAGCTGGAGCGGTAAATGCCCTGACAGTCGCTTTAATTACACATATCAATTAGCAATGAGTGGCGAGTGACAAGGCAGCTTAAGCCGCATCGTCAAAGGATACTTACCGCAGTTTGTCCGTGTGACAGATAGAGCTCTCCTTCGTTCGTTTGCTGCTTTATTTTGTTTTGTATTTTTTTGAAGTGCACCCAAAAAAGGACCTCAAGTACTTGCCCACACACACAGACACATACCAAACAGGGGGAGTCAACATATGGCAGGAGTTCGTGGCCACACTTTTCGCAGGACAAACGCGCTAAATAATAAAAGAAAATGGCCGCAGGACAACGGCGCAGTAAAATAAAACAATTTAAGAACCGAAAACAAGTCATTTGCCAGGCGGTGTGTCCTCTTTTCGTGGCTGTGGGTGTGTATGTGTATGTGTCTGTGTGTGGGCGTTTAACTTGCCTAGGCCTTGGGCGTAGCCATTGTCGTAGTCATCCTGCAAATGTCCTTTTCTCACTCTATTTTTGTGTTTGTTTCAGTTTTAGTTATTTTATTTTATTTTTTGCGCACACCATAATGTCCTGAACAGTTCCAGTTATTGGCACTTTAACCACTTCTGGGATATTTATTTGCTTTCCATTCAGTTGCACACTAAACACTTTTCAAGTCCACCAAGTCGGAGCTGAGTGTGCGAATCCTGGGGGAATCCAGGGGACGAGCGCACACAACCAGCGCTGCCGCAGGACGACAGCCAACTGTGCGCTGAGCCCAAGTGCCGTTACCATTTCGTCCTCGGCCAACTCGAACCCCCAGTTCGAACTGCAACCAGTTCGGTTCGCTTGCAGAGAAAAGAATGCCCCGCCGCATCCTGCTGTCCCCCCATATCCTAAAGCTCGCTGCCATCCTTGTTTGCCCGCGACACTTGTTACGGTTTTGCGAGGGCGTCGGGCTTCCGAGGATCCTGCGGCAAGGGAGGGTGTGTATATCGTTGGTCTTCGTCCTGCTCGAAGTGTTCGTGCTTGTTTGCTCCCAGCTACGACAGCGGCCCTCGTACAACGTGTCGTATGCGCACTTTTGCGGCATTTTTAACTGTTTATTCCGGGGGCCTCCAGCTCCGCACAAGGATAAAAAAATAGGAAAGAAAAAAATAGGTATTCCGAGAGAGAGTTGGTCAGCAGGCAGGCAGGCTTTGTTCGAAACCAGACAAGCGTCCACTTTAAATTTTTATTTTCTATCACTTTTCATGTATAAGAAATTAAGAGATGGAGACTTTTGATTCTAAATTAAATAGGGTCTTAAATTTTAACTATGTAAATTATTTAAAAATTGGTTTTAGAAAATAAAGATTTACAGTTTAATTTATTCATTTCATATTTCAGTTTAAAGCCATTTATTACTACGAATTTCATTTATGTAAAGATGATCTAGTATAATTTCTTTTGCGTATTGATAAATACTTCTGTTATGAAAATATTTAAAACAATTATTTATAAAATATTTTAGAAAAGAAGTAATGACAAATTTTATGATATTATCTCAATTAAAGGCTTTCAAAGTGCTTTTCAACACTTAATTATAATTTGTATTGCAAATTTTATGTTGTTTTTACAAATGTGCTTAGCATGGCAATTAACAAATTCTATTTATGACTTAATAGCTCTCATTATCAAATCATTAAAAAAAGCTAGCGGAAAATATTCAAAAATCTCAATTAGATAGTTAAATACATCAAAAAACATTTATTTAATACATTAATGAACTACAATGACTATGCATTAAATTAATATATATAAAATATAAAAATTTAGGCTAAGCCCACAATTATTTGTTAGTCAAATATATTGCAATTAGAATTAATTGTTTGGCATATCAGTAGGCCTAAAATATACGCAAAAAGCCGTGTTCAATTAAATTCAAAACCCAAAAGAATGGCGCTAAGTGTAAATAAAATGTTTCATTGGTATTGTTGGTATTGTTTCTCCGAACATCCTCCGGGCGGGAGCAACTGCAAACAATTGACAATATCTGGTAGCGATTGGAAAAGGTCCTGTCACTATTATTTAGCAATCTAAACGATTTTGTGCGAACATGAACTACGAGTATTTGCAAAGAGCCTGGCTGCCCGAGTATTTGCAGAGGTGAGCCGGTGTGCGTGGCGATTTGGTAATTGCAGCATCAACAATGATGTCCATAGCGCATGCAAGTTTAATGCCCGACCCGCGTGTGAGTGCGAGTGTGGATATCCGGTGGCCATAATGTGCCAGCGGGACAATTAACGGCAAACGGCCAGACAGCCGGGCTATGTAAATACGGCCAGCACAGTCAATTAAATTCGAACTAGCCACTCCGCGCTCCTCACTCGACACTCGGCGCGGTGTTAAAGCGCTGAAATCGAGTCGAAGCCAGCTGGCTGAGTCCTTAAACCAGGCGGATAAACACGTCTACATATGCCCGGCAATTCGATTACATTTTTTTCGTATTTTTTCCCCCTTTTTTTTGTTGTATCCCGCCGAACAAAATTTGTAATTCAAATTAAAAGTGCAAATAGTTTTTTATAGCAGCCGAGCGTTAGGGCAAGGGGGTTGCACTTGAAAAAAGGCGTGAATTAAAAAAACATAATTAAAAATAAATAACAAGTTTATATTTATTTAAAATGTGCAGATGTTGCTTACTATTTGTTTTCTTAAGAATAATAAATGTTTATAATCCTTATTATTATTTCACAAGAAATATAAATAATTGATATAAGTACCTAAAATAAATAAAAAACCATTTATTTTTATAAGTTTAAGCTACAAATTTAACTATTTTTAATTAAAAATATATTTTTTTAATCCAAAGAATTATATAAAAATTTTATGAGATAATTTATAAATAATTTAAATAACTTTGTACAAAGTTCTACAAATGCAGAATTAAAAACATTTATATTTCCAGATTCAGGACTAAGCAAACCTCCTGATTTTTGCTCCTAGTGATATTAGAATGGTGAGGAGTGGAGTAATACCAGGGACAGGATCTGTGGCAGGCAACAAAAGGCATACCAAATTACTGGTGAAGCGTCTGTCTCAGTCGGGAAAGTGGCCGGGAAAAGGCCAGACCGAGCCGAGCGAGCGAGTCCTTTGCAAAAGGCAAATGAAACGCAGTCAGTGGAAATGACGGCGCTTGGCGCGGCGACTGAGAAATGGAGGCAACTAAAAAATGGGAAAAACAAAGATGGAAATAGAAAATGCCGCCACATCTGAATGCTGTGGAGGAGCAACAATGTTGCATTCCACTTGGGCACTTTGTTAGGACTTTGTATATATACGCACACATTTATATGTGCATATATAGTATGTGGTATATATGCAGCAACAGTCATATTGTGGCCACACACACGAACACACAATACCCAGGCTATAGGGGGTTAAGGGACCCAAGTGGGCTCGAGGACAAAAGGACGACGAAAAGTAAAAGCCACGCAGGCATTTGGCACGGAAAATATTTTAAAATTCCAGAAACGAAAGTGCAGACAAAACTCTTAAATGACGAGCAGCACGTGCCCAAATAAAGCGATGCGCATAGTTCGAGGCATATCCTTCGTCCCCATTTATACACACACACACACACACAGACACATGCTGCCATTCAGCATACAGAGGACTTCCTGGTTCCTCAAACTCAATTTCGACTATCCTGGCTATCCTGGTAGGCTTTTTGCTGACTCCTCGAATGTGTCACATCGGCCAGCATTAGATTGGACTGACTCTCGGAGTCTGCGATGCAGATGTGTGACAAGTGCATATGCCACCGAATCGAATCGAAAATGGCTTATTTATCCTGATATATTGATAAACATCACTGCCACATGGCAATGGCAATGGCCATGGCAACAGACAGGACGAAAAAGGCGAGTCTAAAGGAAGGAAGTTCAATAAGCATTTTGAATAGATTGCCTTTTCATTTTTGCACAGTTTATATATCGTTTCATATCCTTGGCTCAGTAACCATTTTTACAATTACATTTGCTCCAATATATTGCCAGTTTAACTAAGGAATTAAAGAATTATTATATACATCTCTTAACTTTGTAATCGTTAAGCATAATATTCGCATTGATAATCATTGAAATAAACACCATACAGTTGCCAGTATTTTTACTGATTGAGATTATTCCACAAGAAGCCGGAATCAGGACTCATTATGCGACTGGATATCACAACAAATGGCAGCTAATTAAAGTTCGCTGAATAATTTACAGATTTATGCACTCGAGCGGGACTTTTTCGCATTCGATTTAATTTAAGAAATTTGCATAAAATAAACATTGGAATTTACGAGAAATCACGCAATATTTTTACAATCTAAAATGGCCCCAACAAAAGGAGAGAGACCATCGCAACAAAATGGTTTAAACAAAAAAATGCTAGGGAAAAAATTAAAATCACAAAAATCGGTTCTCACACCAGCCAGGCATGATTGAATGGGATTGGTTGGCCGGATGTCTAGCAATAATCAATCAAACGTGAAATAAATGAAAATATGCAGAATAAATCGAACAACAAATCGTTGTCTGACTGCCAGTCCCTTCTTCTTTCCTCGTTGCTGCCTCATTTTCTTTTTTTGCTCCAATCCGTAAATATTTTCGTATTATTTATTTATTTTCAAAGCTGATGTTGGTGTTGTCTTGGCTTTGCTGCTCTTTAATACGACTTCCTGAGCCATTAAATTTTGGCATAACAAACAAAATACTTTCCGACCATTTCCGTTGACTTGTTTCACTGACATTTAAGCGACACAAAAAAGGGGAAGCACCCAAAAAAAACGAACACCAGGAGAATTTAATTGACGAAAAGATAAGAATTTATAAAATTGAAATGGTAGGAGAAAATTGTCTTTTTATTTATAAGAACTTATAAAGTATGTTAAATAAGTTAAATTAAAAACCCAAAACCTAATCTCTACTATAATAAATAAATTAGCTTTCTCAAATAAACTCCATAAATCAATATGCTACATAGATTTAATTTATGTCTCAATCATTTAAATGAATAGCACACAACGCTTTTTATTTGCATCTTAAATTATGAGTTATGCCTCAACAATATTAGCTTTTAATAAATCTCTTTGATCCGATTCTTATATGTATATTATAACTTCCCCTTTTAAGTATAGTATTTTCCGCAGTGCACAAACTGCAAAGTGCAGTAAAAAATTTGTTGAAATATGCGACGAACGGTGGAGTGTTCTACCCAAAAAAAAAAGAAAAAGTATCCCAACGAAAATGCATGCAGCGAACTGCTCGCCGTTTTATTTGCACTTCAATTTTGCCCTCGACGACGACCGGCGGCGCACTTTATGGCGATTGCAATCCCAGCTGCACTCGCCTAACTGCACTGCAGTGCAGTCCAAGTCCAAGGAGTCGCGGCTGTCAGGACTTGGTCCTGGGTCCCGGTCCCGGCTCCTTGAAACTCGAACTTGCTAGCTAGACAAGTGCTACTTACGGCTATTTTATGTTGCGAAATGTCCTTTCGAGCTTATCAGCGTTTAACATCGGACCGAAGTCAGCCCAAAAATAATGGGCAGGAGCGCAAAAAGCAAGCTGCAGGTGAAATGCAAACGAAATAAAATCATGTGACACTTTGTGGTTAATAACACGAGGGGCTGTCCCATTGTCTCGGCGGGAACAAACCCCGAAAAACCAGGACAGCCAACACAAACACAGACACAGCCCATAACCCCAAGCCAATTGGCCTCACTTTTTGGGGTTGGCGGTGATTTAAATGCAAATTTATAGCCATGCAGCTGTAAAAAAGGTACGGAAAAAATTATAAACGACCCCACAAAATATAAATAAATGGACACACATGCAAAACGCAAAGAAAAAAAATATAAAGAGATGTAATAATAATATTTACAAAATGTCTGCATGCCGGCGACTCCTGACGAGAACATTTTAATTTGTCGCATTTACATTTACATTTTGATTAAACGATTTGCATATCGCCAACCGGCCAACCCATTTAGGGCCAAACTGATTAATTTATTGAATCCAATTCAAGGATTAATTAGATGATAAACCCATTGCCGGCTTATCCTTCATTGATCGCCGATCCTGCAGGATCCGGCTGCTAACCGAGGGCGGGCTGTGAAGGTAATACTCCGAGCAAATCAGGCTTCCGGTCATCCAGGCTTTGTACCACATATCTTAAAGATATTAAATATCATTACAGTATAGATACTTCTATATAATAATCATTTATAGTATCTATCGTAAATATCCTATAAAATTATGCCTTTGTAAGAAGGTAAATATAAATAATTTTTATAAATAGATTTATGATTAAATTAAACCCATTATTTAATAACTTGTCGCTTCATTTATAATTACAGTTTTAATAAAATTAATGTAGCCATTTAAACTAAAAGCTGGGCACATGTTATGGTTCGTTTTTGGTTGCCACCATGTAAAAATGAGCCATTTTATGTTATTTTTATTAGTTTGGAAAAAATCCGAAATTGATGCCCCATTTCAAAGTTATTGTTCCTCCATGAATTGGAACTTCAAACGTGTCCATGCCCCTGGTTTTATCTCTCTCGGAGCTCAACTGAATGTGCTAACCAAATGTGGAATTTCGCACAAAGGCCACGCTTACAGCCCGTCGTCGTTAGTCATTCGCCCCGGCTGCGGCGCCCCTCTGCGGAGCAGAATTGTTGTTTAAGTTTGCCATTTTTCAACAACTCATCAATCTGTTCGATCTGCTGTGCTTCCTGGCCATAGTTTGCTTGGCAGGCTCAGTTCCAGCCACTCCTGCCGCCAGTTACCGTTCCTAACTTATGCGAGGCACGCACTCTCACCGCAAATGCAGCAGCATCAGTCTTCGTCTGCAGCACAATTGCCCCTCACCGATGCTCCCTTATGTACTGAAAGGAATAATAATAGTTCTAGATCATCTAAACGATGGATTTAGAATTAAAATCTTAAGCTTTGTTATCCTTTTAAACAATCTATAAAATATATATTATTGACTTAACATTTTTAATCTTAAATGTGAGACCTAAAGAAATTTTCAGGATAAACTTGAAGGACTTTTCTTTACAGTGCAAGTTCCCTGAACTAATATGGCTGACTGATTTGAAGGGAACGAAGCTGGCTGCTGATGGGCCTCCTAGTGGCAGGGAAAGTCAAGGCAAACCAAACGAAACGAAACGAAAGCTAACCGCCTGTCGCCAATGACGCTAAAACTTTTTTATTATGTATTTGGCGCTTTTATTATTCATCTATCATCGCTGTTATAGTTTAATAGAAAGTTTAAAAGTCATCATCGTGGCATCGGCATTGCCAATGACTTGCCAAACAGCCGTGCGCCATATGTTCTTTGCCTCCGATCCGATCTGACACTCCACTCCCAGTCCCTGAAGCATTTCCGGCACCCTCATCGACTCCTTCTGGAGTCGGAGATGGAGTCTGACTTCGACTCTATCTCTGCACGATGCTGGCCAAAAAGCATTTGGCGGGTTCTGGCCCATAGCCAGCTCAGACAGCAGATAAACAATTAAATTTATGCAGCAAACGTTTCATTAGCATTCGAGGAAACCTCCTTGTTTAGTTTGGCCCCAGTCCTTAGGACCGGAGCCGTTAGTGTTAATTAACTTGGCGCGAATTCAAGTGGCCAGAACAAACGAAATGGGAAGTTGTCTCAGCCTTTGAACTTCTTTTGGCAACTTGATATTGTGGACGCAGTTTGTAAAAAATTACAAATTGTTTGAAACATATGTAATTTTGCAAACAAAAATTACAGAACATAAAATGTTTGTAATAATTATATCCTTTTGTTTCAAGAGATACTATATCCCAGCTTACTGAAAGTTTAAGTAAACTCTTATTTTACCCAGCTGCTGACCTGCTTTAGGATGTCATATATTCCTATAGGAATCCAGAGATATATACCATGGGTTGATGTCACAAATTCAATAAAACTGGAACTGACCATGAGACGTTAATAGGGCCATCGGCTACGCATGCAAAAAACCAACACAACCACAAAGTGTTTCTAATAAATTTTTGCACCAGCAACTACAACAAGTGTTTAAATTTATAGCATCTGCGATTTACTCTACGTAGTACGTACGACTCTCGCTCTGAATAAACAATATTTTATATGAGCCAAGCGCCAAGCGCCCGGGGTCGGTTCGCTCGTCCAACTCGCTTGGCCATAGCATCGGCCGTTGGCGCTAACTAAACGATGCTGAACATGGGGATTATAAAGGACTCAAGGATACTGTAACAAGTAAAATAATATATTTAATTTGTGGCTAAATAAATAATAAAGAATATGAAATACTTTTATTTGTAGATTCTCAATGAAAACGCTTATCAAATTTGAAAGAGACTTTCTGACTTTCTGTCTTAGAAGTAAAAATATAATAAATTCAAAAATAAACTGACAAGATACTTTAAAAAATAAAACCATAATAATTCACTAGAATTTTGGAAATAACTAGTCGTAATCCTTATACTTTTCTTACCAGATCAAACCCATCTTTAACAAGTAAGCGTGCATACCCCATATTCAGCTGTTGGATTACAGGGTGTGAAAACCACGAAGAGCAATTATGATATCGGGCATGATTTTGTGGGCAATTGGCTTTAATGGCCACCAGGCCAGTTCGAGCCAAGTGCTGTCGCCAACAGCAACAAGGCCGGGACTGGAAGCAGCAGCAGCAGCAGCAGAAATACAGTCAGCAATGGTTGTGCCTTGGGTGTGCGAGTGGGTATTCCCCACCGAGTTCCCTTCGCGCTCCCTTCCTCTCGACGGGCTCTAACCGCTGGTCTATATGTACGTGTGAAATTTATTTAAATGCTGCCAAAAGGCAACAGCAACAGCAGGAGCAGTCGCTGGAACTGGATGGAGTTTGGACTCGCCGGAGGAGGCGATACTCGATTGGCCTCCGTTTCTGGGGCTAAAGTGTCGCCTTTTGTGTGTTATTAGCCAGGCCTGGGAACTTGCCAGCCTAGACTCCGATGCCTATCAAAAGCAGGACTTATGCACAGCAGGAAAAAAAATAAACAACACTAAGATCATTTAATAGGGTAAAAGTTCCCTTTACTTAAAAAAATCACAAGCTGATATGGATCTAAAATCTTGAAAACTTCACATAAATTTTTTAATTAATAATAAATTTATGAACATTAGTTCAGTTCATATTTTGAGCTTGAAATGGGCTTTATTATAATCTTAATTTAGTTTTAAATATATTTAATTTAAAGTTTATTTTTGTAAAAAGAAAATAAGTAACTTGGTAAATTAAGTGTATTGTTGCTACTTTTATTTTTCAAAAAATTTTCCCCTGTGTATACTCCAAGGGAACCAATCTGGACTGGCATCCCTTTTCCCATTTCCCATGTCCTGCCACTGCTCCTGATTTTTCTCCATTTTTTGCTGGCTGCTTGCAATTTATTTTTATATTGCCTTACATGATAATCGTTTGCATTAAAAATCGCCTGACGTTGTATGGCCGTCTGGCAGTTGCCTTTGCCAAAAATGTCCTTGTTTGTATTTATTTATTATTCAAAGTGTTATCGGTGACAGAGCAGTGGTGGCAGAGTGCCGGCGTGACAGAGGATGGGGGCGTATCCGCATCCGGCTGAGGACGGGGAGGTATGGCAGCCGAAAACCCAAAGGATTAGTTATGATAAATGTGTTTTATAAGCGTGACACATACACAGGGACACAAAGAGAGCCCCCCAAACCAAAAAACAACAGGAAAGGCAAACAACGGAGAGCGGGTCGTGTCCCATTTTAATGCACAGATAATGAGTTCCTTTGTTGGCAATATGTCAAATCGCTAGGCCAATATTTCAGTCCCGAAAGGATTGGGATTGGGATCGGGATACATTTTGCCATTTGCCGTTTAGCATTTACCATTTACCATTCGCTATTCACCATTTACCATTTGCCTTTTGCCATTTCGGCGTTTTGTGTGGGGGCGTTGAGTCGTGTTAATTGCGAGCCGGCTCCGGGGGCAACTACTGAATGAGATTAGTTGGGCAAAGATTATATAAATCAGTGGCATCAATTCTGATCAGTTACGCAAGACAGGCCACTGAATGCCGGGCTGATAAATGCGGATGTGGCAAGGCCTGAGAGGAGAAATCAATTAAAAACGCTTCACTCCGACTTATCCTTATCCTTGTTGCGGTTGCTGCTTTTCGGTTGCCATAAGGACGATACGGAATCTGCCCAACCAGAGATAGGCATATCGAATAAATCAATGCATTTGCCGCAATAATGCTGTCATGTGTGGTTTTGGGATTCTCAAAACTAAACCACCGACTGTCAACCATTGAATTTTACTAATGAAGTCATTTAATTGCAGAAACAATTAGACAATTATTGTTGCCACGTCTTTAAAGTTTAAACTGAAACAATATGCATATATTTGTGGTAGATTTACTGCTTTATCATTTTATATTTTTCTTTTAATAATTTAGTCAGTATAAACAACTTGCTGCACTTGTTTACTGATACATTTAATAATAATTATATAATCTAGACCTTCAATAATTTATATAAATATAATGTTAACAAAAATGCCAATGTTAATTCCATTAAATTCTTAGATAAGATACCCTTTTTCTTCATGAAATTAATATATATAAAAAATCTTTATAAATCACAGAGCATACCCAGTCGGTCGTATACCTTCACTATAGCTCTCTCGATTATTGTTTCCTCTGCTCTTAGTTTCCATTCACAACTGGTAAAATGGGAAAAAATGCAATTATGTAAGTCAGCAAGCATAATCGATTAACGCTTGGCATTGATGTAGCTGCTCCTGTTCCTGCGCCTCCTGCTTCTGCTACCACTAGTTCCTTCTGCCCCCCAGCCAGTTCCTTCTTCATTATTCGTGACTCCCTCACGTTTTTTCGATTGTTTTTGTATGACTTTTTGCTGGAACTGGTGGCTGTGCATGAGTAAATGTGAATGTGATTGCGTTATCAAGACGTACATAGTACATACATAGGTGCTTATAAATTCGATTAAATTAACGCCACGCCCACTGGGATAACCTTTCAGGGGGAGAGGGGGTCTACTCTGCTGGCAGTAATTTCAATTTAATCGCGTGCCCCGAACGCGTGACTGGCGATGTGCCGGGCTAATAAATATTTCACTTATTTCACGATTTTCACGCCTACTATTCGCTGATATCCCTCCCCGCCGCCAGGAGCCGCCAAGGGGCACCTGCGAGTGAATTGTTACAAAACGTTTTCACCATTTTTCCTGTCAGCGCTTTGTGCTCTAACTGAGTGTGTGTGTTGGCAAGGTGGGCAGTCAGGACTCAACACTGTCCGCACTCCAAAGTGCCGGAGCTCCTGAGTGCCGGTGTGCCGGCTGACGACTGCCGCCTGCCAAGTGCCAAGTGCTGCCGGCGGCTTCGTCTCTCGAAATGAGTTGACACTTTGCATGTCAGTGTAATTTTGAAATATTAATCATACGGCATGTGCAGCTTTGGCGACGATGACTGCCGGCAAATGGCAATGTTTGCTTGGCATGGCATGAGCATGAGCTACAGTCCTCTAGTCCTGTAGCACCATATACTGCCGCAAATAAAAAAGGAGCTGTGCTCCGGCAGGATGATGATGAGGCCGAAACTATTGTTGCTGCCGCATATTACGTTACAGGCGCACATTAAGCACACTCAAACCAGGAGGAGAGCCCGACCAGAACCAGAACAAAGGAGCATTGGCTGCATAATCAAATAGAAACTGTTCGCCCAGTGTTAAGCGAGCCAAGTGCACAGCTGGAAAATGGGTATGTGTTTAGGGTAATTAATTAAATTAAATTTATTAAATAATTCTTTATTATTTAATTGTTGTTATTGTTATTATTTTAGGGTTTCACATTACATAAAAAAAGTTCTTAAATTCATGAAATTAAGTAAAGCTTATATTTGATATAGCATTGTTATAGCAGAAACGTATTTGTTTTTTCTTTTCTTTATTATAATGTATATGTATGCACTTTTCAGATATTACCACAATTTTCTCTCACTGCATTGTCCTGACTAGTCGAGATGGCATAAAGCAATTAGTGTTGCATTTTATGGCCTTTAATGTGGTAATGGTTTCGGGTAATTAACAATTATGTCTAACTACAAATGCGACACGTTGCCGATTGCGTGCGTTGGTTGCCTGGATTCGTTCTTCGTCCTTGTCGCCCCCAACCCCCGGGACAATTCGTCCCGCCCTTTCCCCAGTGGTCCTGCCAGTCCACAATCTCAATCTCGTGCTACTTCCTTCTTGAGGTTATTACAAATTTTGCATATTTCAAGTGGCCACCAAAAGTTGCTTTTACCAGGCTCCCGAGGAAAACTTCATTTCCATATTCCAGCTTCGGATCAGGCGAAGGAGCTGCAGCAGGAGCAGGAGCAGCTGAACAAAGCAAATTAGCCATGGCTGCGAGAAGTAACTAAGTGGTTTGCTTATTGTTAGTTCGTTTTGCCATATTAAAATTTCAGAAATTTCAGAAATTGCCGAAGCTGCACACTTTTAATGCGCAGCAACTAACAACTAGCAACTTGCTATTTGCAACAACATCGGCAACCGGGTATCCCTCCAGATTAATTAGCCATGCAAAATGTTGCACTCCCGGATGAGAGTGGATTGAATTGAAGGAGGACTTGGGGGCCAGCAGGGGCTCCGGATCGGGCAGGAATATTGCCAACCGGCGACCTAATGAGCCACACACCCAGCAGCATTGAGAATAATAACGCACATTGTGTGTCTATTTCTTGCTTTATGCGATTTGAATGATTTATATTTCCATTTGTGGGACCCGCAAGCATGCTTTGGGTTTAAAGTTGCTTATTGTTTGGAAGGAGAATTTAAGATGGGAATTTATAGGTGACATATGGAGTCAGATAAATTTGAACAAGGGTTTAGAACTCTAAGGAACTAATTAAGGAGTAAATTATATTTATTAAAACCAGACAAGGCTGGCGAAATTTTTTTTTAATTATTTCTTAAACCCCTTAAAAAAGCCCTTTCTTTAAAACAAGATATATAGAACAAATATATTAAACTTAATTACATTTATTTGAATGCTATTTTTACAATCATTTCATTAATAAATTCTCATTTTATTAAATATATAAATCCTTTATTATTTTATTTCTTTATTCAAACTAAAGTAATTTAATTGTCATTTCTATTCCATAGCTCATAGCAATACTATTATTTTTATTCTTATATTATTATATAAACTCTATTTGTGATAGAAATAATGGCTCAACAAAATCACTGGCAGAATATCAACACCTGCAGCTCTCAATTTAATTATTTAAGCCACTGCTAAGCAGCCACTGGCAGAATTTACTCCTAAAGCGGAAATTTAATTTTAAGCGGCAGCAAATGCTCCTTTAGCCATAATTAAAAAGCCCCAACCTAATGGGCTCAGTGGCCCACAGTGCCCCCCAAAACATGCTCATCCACATTCATCCCACAGCCGCCGCCACAAGCCGACTGGCATTTTCAGTTGCAGTCGCAGTCCCAGTGCCATTTCCACTCCCGACCCGCTGGGATGGACGAGGCACTGCCAGTTGGTGCTGGGACACTGCAAAAGTCTATTAACGTACATGAAACTGTTAATTTCGCTGATGCAATTTTGGCTCAATTTATTGTGCACCCACAAAACACAATAACAAAAAAAAAACGAGAGAGAGAGAGATGTGAATGGGCGAGCAAACGAGGAAAACGAGCCGAAATTGAAAAGCCAAAGTACATAACAACAAGCTGGCGGCCCGACGCATGCCATGGCCCCCAAATGCCAATCCCAGGCGCGAAAATCAATATAAATATGCTCGGCACATGGCCATGGAGCCACCACACCCCCTCGGCTTCCTCGTCCTTTGCCTCTTTTGGCCTCCTGCGGCCCCCCCTCCCTGCTCCAGGAACATGACAATTTATGTGCATTTTGTATGCAGGCGGCTAAATAGACAAGGCTAGGCTAGGAGGTCCGTGCTCGCGTTAGCAGCTGTACATTTACAAAAAAAAGCATTAAAAACTTTATTTTATTGCTTATCAGCTTGTATTTGAAAAAAATATATACTATTTCTGCTATTTTAGCATAGTTCAAAATTGTTTTAAAGTACAAGCATTGGGTCAAAGAATATACAATTTTGGGAAGAGTAAGATTTAGTTTTATATATAAGCATTTTAATAATCTAAATATGTTTAATTAATTGAAAATATATGAGATTATTTTTTAAAGAACTTATAAACAACATTACAAAGTAAGAAAGCTGGCAGATGTAAGCTAGATGTGCAATAACATTTTATTTTTATCATTCGGTTTCTTTTTTTGTAGGTTAGGTTTTGGCCACTGACGTACTATTTTTTATAAACATTTTAACTTAATAATTGTATGGCAGTGTTCTAACGTTTTTCATAATTTATAAGGATTTTATTAGGTTCTAACTTTTTTATAAACTATAGTTTCTGAGATCTATATGCTAAATTCATCAGTTTCTCTCTTAACTTACATGCTGGTTTTAAAGGAATTCATACATATATACATATATTGAATCTGTTTCTTAGTCCTGGCCAAGTTTTCGCCAAGTGTGTATGCGTGCGATGCGCTACGTCTGGACGGACAGAGCATAATACAATGCCTGTGCCAAGGACACCGACGAGCAGCACCGCCGACTGCAACCCCCAA
Organism: Drosophila birchii; assembly: GCA_035046345.1. Lineage (NCBI taxonomy): Eukaryota > Metazoa > Arthropoda > Insecta > Diptera > Drosophilidae > Drosophila > Drosophila birchii. Next base: position 19,919,580 of record JAWNOA010000048.1, on the reverse strand, counting down.
ATTGCACATCTACGCCCGCTCTCTCACACGTAACGATAAAACTTGAAAATGCTGTTAGCCACGAAAATTTGCTGTCGGACTTTTGTCCGGGAGTAGACCTAATTTGACTGCCCTGCCCGGCCCGGCCGGGGCCCCCCTTTGGCCCGGTGCGCTCCTGCGGAAAGGCACGCACCATTGCACTTGTATCTGTATGCGATGGCGAATGCGTGCAATTGCAAATTTATGCACTGCGCTGTAAACAAGGCAAACATTTCCGCCATGAAGGGAGCGGGGATGGCGAGGACGAGCAGTGCTGGTGCGAGTGCGAAATTCGAATGTGGCGCACAATTGTGAATTATTTACAGCATACTTTGGGCCAGTCGCGGTGACTTTGACTCGATTCGGTGCCATTTGCGTCTGGTCAGCGACAAACCTAATTACAGTAGCAGTGGCCAGCAGGACGAACGGGGGTTGGGTGGGTGAGTCCTGCAGCAGGAGGATCCTCCTTTGTCCACTCGTTTAGCCGCGCAAATTGCTGTCCATTCAGTTACGAGTCCTTTGCCACACAAACGAGCGAGTGTCCTGATGCATGCCGCACGCACGCACACATACACCTCTCCGAATTCAGCATAACTTTCGCTCCCAGCGACAACTGACTTTTCAACTCCAGCTCCAATTCCCGTTCCTGTTCCCACAACTGCTGGTCCTGTTCCCACCACTGCTTCGTGCTCCTTGCTCCTGCTGCTGCTGTCAAGTGGACAACGTCAGGGAGCTGCTCCCTTCGCCCTCTTTTCCTCTTGGAAAAATATTCAACTGGGCAAAAACTGCCTGCTGCAAAATATTGTGCAATGCGCTGCCAAATACAAATAAAAAAAGAAAACTAAAAGTCACCAGCAACAGCAAGGCGCAGCAAGGACTCCTAAATACTGAATGGACAAGGACACTCCTTGCGAATGGCTGGCTGGCAGAAATAGAAAAATAAAATATCCAAGTAAAAGTATCCAAAGCAGTAAATACCAGAGGGATTTTATGTTTTAAGTATTCTTAAACTGACTTAAGCTTAAACTTAACTAATATAAATCCTTTTAATCTTATAAATCGAAGAAACTACATTTTTTAACTTTGAAAATAAGTCGAAAGCTATTAAGAATAAATACATTAAGATAAAATAATGTAGCTATAATGATTAGTTTTATTGTTTAAATTGTTTTGTTTTTATTTTGTAGAAAATTTTTATATCCATAAAACTTTCTAAAATTCTAAAATTCATAAATTTCAACATTAAATACATTGTAAAATAATTTGTATTAAGTATAAATCTTATAATATTCTCTTGTGCATTAAACATTTTAACCTTGTCTTAGCCAAAGACTGAGGCTTACTGAGCCACAATTTCCCACTGGCGTTATATAGCCCACAATACCCTATGATACCTCGATACTTTTGGCCAAGATGAGTACAACGAGTATAAACAGCAACAACGAAAACCTTTAACGGCAAATGTCGAACCTCGACCCTCGACTGTCGAACGTTGGGCGGCTGTTTATAGTTGGTAGTTGCTTGTTGGCTGTTGGCTGTTGGCCGTTGGCTCTTCCTGGCTGAGTTTCGGCCTGCTTTCCGCCAGTTTCCTCTGCCACTCCGCCATTCTGCTGGCCCCAAATGCGTTTGTCTGTCTGTCTGCCGTCCCCGTGTCTGTTTTATTTTACTTTTGCATATTTTTTGGCGTGTTTCAACTATACTGCGGCGCTGTCTCTACATTTTTCAAGTTGTCTGCGTTTGACGTGCACGGATGGGCGCTCCACTGCGTCGGCGGTGGCGGTGGCGGCGGCGGCAGAAGCAGGAGCAAAGAGCTGCAGTAGGAGAGGGCGCAGGAACAGAGAATCAGTCCCAGAAACAGGAGCAGAGCGGCAAGGACGGCGACGGTTGGCGTAGTTACAGTTTTGCCCATCGACTGGTTACCCCCAAGCTCCCTGCTTCCTGCTGCCTGCTCCCTTCTTCTTGCTCCCTGCTCCTTGCTTCTTGGTTCTTGGTGCGGTTGTGGTTCGTTGCTTGGTTATCGCCAGCGCCACTACTCACACAACCGAAGACCACTGCCGACACCACTGCCCCACGACCACTGCAGCGGGAAATTCTGATGCACTTGGAGAAATCATCAATATCCATGGGGGAAATCTATTTTAATTTTTTTTTTAATTTCGCATCTCAAAAATCAAACAATTTAAGCAGATTGTGGTACCTTAACAATTTTATTGCTATTTTGAACAAATTTTAAAAGATTTTAAAATCAATAGTAATTCTTTGAGCCCCCTAGAATATGAATATGAATAAAATATATGAATGTAGTGCCTTAATTCAGTTTATTTAAATATAATTAATTAAATATATCATCTATCTCAATTGAAATATTAACATAATTTAAATTAAACCTTAAATATTCTTTAAAAATTCTTTAAATTGCCGTAAACCTTATTATCCCCTGCCAAACCTTTAATGATTTTAATAAACATGTCAATGATATATAATTTTCATCTTGTATTACTAGATTTTCGTTCTGTGTACCGCGTCTGAGGCAGCAACAACGAGTTGGGTGCTGTCGGTGAGCCTGTTTTTTAGTGCCTTCCGTAACCATTAAATTTTACGTTTTTATTAGCGCGCACACACTCACACAGAGCTGCCCCCCAACCCCCTTAACCTGCATTTCCCACCCACACCCACACCCACAACTGACTACAACTACAACAATTTTTGAATATTTCCGTTTTGGCTGGCAGTTTTCGGTTTTCGGCTTGTCTACAAAATGCAGTTTTGCATGCACTTTGGCCCGTTTGGCGCAAAAAAGTCAACGCAAAAGAGACAATAATAAGTGCACAGCGAAAAGAAGCCAGCAACGGAAAAGTGAAAAAGGAAAACCAAAAAGCGCACACCAACGAAAAAAAAGTGGACATGGAAAATGGTAAAATTGCTTTGCGCTGAGAAGTGTGCTACGATTTCTTTTCTCGCTTTTTACCCCAGCTTATCAGCGTCTCAAATCGTTTGGTTTTCGGTCGAGGGTGCAAGCAAAATTTAGCCAAGATAGCAAGGGGCCTCGGGTTACCAACTATAAAAAAAAATGCACAAGAAAATGAAACTTGGTATTTAACAAATAATAATAAATCGGGGACTTTAAGGAGCTGGATGTTGCAGTTGTGGGCGGTCCCAGTCCTGTCGAGGTTCGATGTTGAAAGGGGAATTGGAAGGAAAACTGAGTGCTAGAGCCATGGAAAAGCCACTCAAGCTTTGCAGCCACGAAAAGTCAAAGCTCAAACCTATGAAGTCCAACGTGTTGGCCCTCCCAGCTGCAACAGCCAAACATGTTTGACATCCACAAAAGTGGGGTCTCTGTTTGAAAAAAAACTCTTATAAACTTGCGACTCGAAATTTAACTCAAATCTTCAATAAGAAACGTAAAATAAGAACAATCTTTTTAAAATAAATAAGAACTAATTTCCAATTGTATGGCAACTGAGTAGACCCGCCAGTAGATTCAAATAGAGCTCAACCTTTCGGAATCAAGGCATCAAAATTTGGCAAAATTAAAATAAAACGACGATCCCCTTCCAACCCCAGCCAAGGCCCAAGGATACAAGGCAGAAACCGACCTCGGACAGGATGGAATCCTGGTATATGTTACGCATGCAGTCTCACGAATACTTCACCGTGAACTATCCCATCATCGCCATATACAGCGGACTGGGAATCCTGGTGACCGGCTATCTGCATTATCAGTGGAAGGTGCACAACAGCGATCTGATGTACTGGAAGCACTTGGCGGAGACATTCTCCGAGGATGTCGACTATTTCCAGCTGGCGATGCTTCTAATAATATTCGCGATCAATACGATTTTCGTATCCATTATCCTGAATTTCTACATGCATCCGCCGATAGAGGATGGCGGTGAGATTTGAGGAAATATACTTTTATATTCAACATATTTTATTCTTGTATTCTAATATTATAAGGTGAGATGTCCTTGCTGGAAATTAAGGATCGCTACTCTCGCTACATATTGCTTACCCTAATCTCGCGCCTAGACAGGATCCAGTCGAAGCTATCGGCCAAGCGGAAGACACTCACCCTTCAGCACCTGGCTAGGGCGCACACGAACATGGTCAAGGCTGTGGCTCTTTTTCGCAAAGATGCCCGCAAGCTGATCCTGCCCAACGAGTCGGAAATCATGATGCCCATCGAGGACATTTACGGGGTGCCCGAGGACAAGGAACGATTGCTGCGGCGGTTAGGATACTACGATCTGGCCATAGACATCACCGATGAGACCGTCAAGGGCTTGTTCAATGCCACGTGAGGTGGATAGTATCGCTGATTCAATTGTAATTTCCGCCCCCTTCCGATTTAGATCCAGATATAGAGCTCTAGCAAACAGAAGTTCCTTTAATTGCCTTTATCTGCGGTCTGCTCTCGAAAGTGCAGTGCTGTGTCTTAAAGCCGTTTTATTGTCCCAATTGTTTGCCGCTGCTATTGCCAGCTTTTTATGGCCGCATTGTGCGCCAAGTCAACAATAACGGCCCAAGTCGAGGCCCAGGAGGAGACAGTTGGGGCTGCGAGTTGCCAGCTCCAAGTTCCAAGCTCCGACTTTCACAATAACAATAAGGGAGCCAGCAACAGCAACAGCTATGGCTACAGAAACTAAAACTAAAATGCCAGCCAGTCCATGTCTGCACGGCTCAAAACAATATCTAATGTTGTCTGCGGCAAAATATTTTGCCAGCGTCTTTTTGTTTTGGCCGCGTTTTGTTTCCGTGTGTTCTCCCTCGCTGTCTGAACAGGACTTGTCTTTAAAATAAGCTAAAAGGTTGGGAGAAATCAAGAATAAGGAGGCATTTTTATTATTAATAGTTGGAATAGTGTTTAAAAATGGGTTTACATATTAATGTAAATATTAAAATGATCTCTTAAAAGTAAATATAATTCTTTTCTAGCTTTAGAAATATTTTTTAGAGTGATTTTACGAATTTTTAATAGCAAAACATATTTACATAGAAAACAGGTTTACACCATTATATCCAAGTTAAAACTCATTTTAATATCCATTTAAATGATCAATTTCAAACTTTCTGCCTTGTTTGGGCAACAGTTGGCTCTCCAGAGGAATGTCGGCATTTAATATCCTTGTGTCAGCCAAGGAGGACATCAAAGCCTTGCTCGCTTCGCTGGGCCCCAAAAAGTAGGCAACAGAAATCATAAAAATAATGAAACGAGCAAAACTCGAACGAAAACACGCACTTTTAACAAATTTTCGAAGCTAATGCGCCAATGCCTAAAAAGTGACAGCCTAATTTCGGTTAATGTGCCGTGTCCCTTGCCTTTGGGCAATACACAAACACACACAGGACGCATAAATAGCCGCACGCACGTGTGAATTCCCTGGAAAATATGGTCGAAATGTGGCAAACTGCATTACTTCATTCACAATGCGCATCTTTTTTTTCCTTTTTTTTTGTGCCCGTCCTTTCGTCCTGGGCGAGCGAAAAAGACATTAAGTAGATTATGGTCTGATTGCATATTTGCGGATATGCGCGCCATAAACACATTCAGACGTGCTGCAACCGCAACAACAGCGAATCCGCGGAAAACACGGCAGCGCAACAGCCCAAAAACCAACATGGAAAAATCGCTGTAACAAAAAAAAAAATAGGAAAATCAAAAGTAGAAAAAATAAAAGAGAACAAGAGCATAAAGAACGGGGAGCAAGTACACACAAAAAGAAATACGAACAAAACATGAAAACGTACGCGCATCTAAACCGCAGACAAAATGACGCCTCGCCAGCCACGCCTTTCCGCCCCCGCCTGTGCACTGCTAAAAAAAACCAGAGCTTCCTTTTAAATTTTGAGATATTTTATATATATAATTGTTAACCTAAACTAGTATTAACTACATTAATTATATTAAATATTTGATATTGGGAAATTTTTAATAAAAATCAGTTGGCGGACTTACACATTTAGAATTAGAAATTAGAAAATAAAACCGAATATTTTTCTGTGCAGCTATCTGCAGCTTTGCCTTTGGCATCGGCTTCTGCTTTTAACTTGGTGGAAAAGCACAACAAAGGCGTCTATGGCTGTGTCTGTGTCTGCCGGAAGCAGAGAAAATTCTCCAAAAACACATGTAGCCTCTGTGCCTGTATGTGTGTGTCATAAACCCAAATAGCAGCTATTACTTTATCGCCGAGGCAACACCACAAAATGGCTGTCTATTGCAGCTAAATGCTGCCAGCGGCTTTTCCCCTGCATGAGTGTGTGGGCTTGTGGGTGAGACGGTGGCCGTGGGAAGGGACGGCGGAGTGTTAATTTGTTCAGGTGGAAAGCGGGAAACGACCCGCAAGCAATAAACAAATAATCATAAATAATGTTGCCTTTTTAACATCGACTCTAAATTAGCTATTAATTGCACCGCCGTCACCACTAATTCCCACCCGCAGAATCGGTTAACCCCCAAGACCCACCCCCACACCTTATCACCTTCTCACGGCCACCCTTAACACAAAACCCACCCACCCCACAAAATCATGATTCGGCGGTGGGGCCATTCCAATCACAGCTGGTTCAATTAGGCTTACGCCTTTGTATGCAAATGTTGAGCCACATTAGCATAGTGCCGGTCCAAACTAAGGATGGGATTTGGATGTGGGTTAAAACTAGAATTATTGAATATAAAAATGGGAAATAAGAACGGCAGAATTTGGGGAAAATGTAAGCCATGAAACAGAAACTGAAGAGCAAATATTTTATAAAAATGGCTAAGATAATATCTGTCTACCTCTTCAAGCAAAAACACAACTTAAACTATAATTTTCGATACTTTAAATATATTTCAATATCCCTTAAAAACAATTGCTTATTTATTGGCTTTGCCTAGAAGCTAAAATATATATTTGAAAGCCCATAGATATGGAAACAACTTTAATTAATAATAACAAATTCAGCCGCCAGAGCAGCAAATATTAATTACACTAATAAATCCATTAATAAAGTCGTTTTTTTAAGTCAAAAAAGGCTAAACCCCATCTCCGACAGCTTTAAGGCGCCGTGTCAAGCCCACTGTGCCTGGTGTGGGCCACTTTAAATTTGATTTGATATGATTGCCATGCAAAGGATAATTTCACAGCGTGGAGGATGGCTTAGCATATGCACACGGACTTCAATCAGCTATGTAAAATCTATGTAAAATATTTATATTGCACTGATGCATCCTGGGGGAGCTAGGTCGATCTTGGCTGCGTGTGCGTATCCGTAATCAGGAGCACGGAGCACGGCACAGCGCAGGCACAGCACGGATGGCCTTAAGGAGCTAGAGCCAGAGCCAGAGCCAGAGTGGCTGGCAGAAATTTGCATAAACATTGCAGATACATGCCTGGCAGATGAGATACATATTTCCCCCTGCACCGGCACCCGCCTCCCGTTGCACTTGTTATGACATTTTGATTATTTATTTAGACAAAAGAGTTGGCTCGCCTCGGTCCGGTCGAGTTCCCAGCACAAGTAGTATGTATGTATGTATATATATATATATACGGCTCCAGCCCCGAGTCTCCGCTGCAACATTTACCCAGAAAATGCCAACGTAAATAGTTTGTTTTGGAAGAAACCCTGAAATTATTATCAAATAAATAAGTGCTCGAGTGAACCAACAGAAGGCCGGTCCAAGTCGATTCGCAAAACTTTCAAGTGTTTGGATTAGAGTTGGTCATTATCTTTCATAGTTTCCGTGTCACGAGATAAGTTATTTGTTATACATATTAGATTTATACTAAACGGAACATACTTTATTCTGTTTCAATTAGAAAATATTATTTTTCGGTCTGGTTGCTCTTAGATCCTTGCTGTTGAAAGAATATATTTCAGATGTGGCAAGCATTCTCAACAAAGACAGTATAATGCTACTTTAAATAGAGTTTAAATTAAAATTCAATGTACGTGACACGTTCCCATCTCCGTTTTGAGTCCAAAGGCTGATAGCTCATGTGCGTCCTTGTGGCAACGCAATTTGCTGGCAAATCTATAGCTGCAACTTTGTCTGGACACTCTGCTTTTGAGTTGGCCAAACAAAATTGCCTCAAATGCAGCATAAGTAAATGTTGGCAAATAAATATGCATGCTCTGATAGAGAGATACCCGCACAGGAGTCGCTTTTCGTCCTTTTCGGGCATATTCCTGCATTTTTCATGGCTGCGTTCATTGGCATGGAGTTGACCGAGACGCAGCCAATTGTGGCCAGCATAAATCACTTTAAATTTGTGCCAAACAAATACCGACTGAAACCACAGGATGCTGGAAGCCGGAAAACTAGGCTCTCGTGGCAAAAGTCAGAGGCAAAAATGCTTATGCAAGCTAAACAAGTTTAAATATTTATGCAAATCAACTGCAAGTGAAACATTTTTAAAGTTTAATAGCCATAAATGCCTTAAACGGTCAAAGCAAAACGTTTGAAATTAAACAAAACTTTAAATAATTGAGGCTGTCACGAGTAGAATTTATTGGAGGTAATAAATTTACGAATATAAATAAAAGAGATTGACTACAAAAGTGGTTGAATCTTGCGGGAATTAAGCGGGGTTTTTCTGAATTCCTTTTCAAGTTTAATGTCCCTGAACGGTTAGGTTTAAATGTGTTATTTTAATCAAAACCTTAAATAATGAAAAAATATAAAATAGGCAATAAAATTGATGGTAATAAATTTGAAGAAAAGTTACATATAAATTGAATTAAATTTATAAATATTCCATTTAATTTACACAAACACTATGTTTGTGTAATTTTAATAGAAAATTGTACAAAGATTCTAGAGTTTAAATATTTAACATACCAAAGGTAAAACCAAAACTCAACTTAATTAATTTCATCAGGATGAGGATAAATTTGTCTAAATAACTCTAATTGAAGGTAATAAATTTCTGGGGCAAAAAATACTAAAGAACTCAAATTAAGACTGACGAATTTTCTGCATTAAGCCCCCTGCAAATCCCCTGAAACAAAGGGGTTCCCTGATTTAAAAAGTAGTTTTGTGTGTGCAGGAATAAAACGTGGATTAAAGCACCCCAATTCCAGTTGCAGAAGCAAAATGACAGAGGGCCTCGAGGCGCATATGCAAAATGGAAACTTTGCTGCCACTCAGCCAACTGCAGATCCACATCCACATTCAGATCCAGAGACCAATGTGTCGTATGCGCAATGTATGGTATAGTAAAACTTGGCCAAGCGTAAATGGATGCATCTTGGCAGCAGGCGTAAGTGCTAGACAGAGAGAGAGATGGGGAAGAGTAAAAGGGAACAACGCTCAAACAAAACATGATAACAATTAAAACTTTGTACACTTGGCGTATTTACATTATTCATTTTGCTGTTGGATTCTCTTGTCACATTTCGCCCCACTTCCCCTGCATTCATTTTTTACACTTCTCCTTTTGTTGCATGCCACATTCATCTGCAGACGCATATCTACATGTGTCCATATATCCGAAGCCAACAGTGATGGGAAAGCCATTATCCTGGCTATACTTCAAAAAAGGAAATTTCCTTGCATTACAGACACCTCTGGAGGCATTATTGGGTACATGAAAGTTGAGAGAATAAAATTAAATAGTTCAATTAATACTTAAATAATATAATTAATATTTCTTAAATCGAAAATATTCATAAGTATTATTGTGATTATTCCTTAGCTTATCAAGCTATTTAATGAGCCTTTTTTTAAGAAAACCTAAAAGCGATTTAAATATTTACACAAATATTTATTAGCTTCCATTTTAAAAATGTAACTATTAATTATTGGAAAAAAAAACGAATTACTCTAAGAAAACCCCGTTTAATAATTCCCATCACTACCAAAAACTGTGCATTTGTTAGCCACTTTTTTTGGCCACTTGAATGATGCCAAACCATCAAGGAAGTTGAAAATCCAGTGCTAGGAGAAAGACAGAGACAGAGAGCGGCAAGTAGACAAGGACAGCATGTTAAGTACTTAATGACATTTTAAAATAAATGTTAAATTTATGACAAAACGTAATTACCGCCCAGACCGAACCAGAACTCCTGGTCATGGTCCTGGTCCTGGGCCAGCTACAGGTTCGCGCCGCATGAAATATGAAACCGTAATTACTTTAATTAAGCAAATATTTTTTATCCCCAATTCTTTTCGCTATTTTCGAGAGGGAGGCTGCATTGCGAGCGAGGTGGCATTGATTGAGCATATTTATTAAATGGCTATTATTGCTCGCACATCGCACGGCGCATGGCAATAAATTGATGCATTTTAATTATCGTTTAAAAGGCACGACCGGCACACTCGCCGGACCCGCCTTTCCCTTCCGCCCATCGAAATTAAAGAGCAATCACGGATGACTGCTGATGTGTGGGAACCTTTCAGCCATATAACTTACAAAAAATAATAATAAAAAATTATTTTTACGCAAAACAAAGACATCATTGTAGTATTTTTAATTATTTAATTTTTAATTTTCTGAAATTTAAAATGAATTACTTTTTTATAATAATTTTTTATGTGTGATTTTAGTGGGAAAATTATCTATACATTAAAGGTTATTGGTAAATCGAGGGGCAACAACTCTTTTCGTATTCTAATCTTTAAAATTTTCCCAAAAAAATTAAATCGTTCTTATATATTTTTGTACTTAGAAATACCCCTTAGCTTTGTTTATGAAATGTTAAATATAACAAAGAAAACTCAATAAATTACAATGACGCAGCTACTGCATAAAAAAAAAACAGTTCTAAAAACAAACTTTATTTACGAAAGATATTTTATTTCTTTATAGTACTTTCTTATTGCCCGTAATTGAGGCTGATGAAAAGGGTAATGAAAATGTAAATGTAATATGTATTCCATACGTGAAGAAACCTCTGCCACACACATCTTTCTGAGTAACTGAGTAATTGAGCCAGTATCTAATATTTATATTTTCAAAAGACGAAGCTAACTATAAGGTTCAGCAGCTACGATTACAAAATCAGCAAAACACACGTTTTTCCTATGAATTCATTTTATTTGAAACGTCACTTACAGCCACTTAAGTACAAGCAAAGTAACATATAATCCTTCATTTTAGTTGAGTACAGTATAATTCATATTTATATTCAATATAAATCAGCCACTGGAAAGCAGAGAAAACACATATTTACACACATGACAACCGGATTTGGGAAATTAATTTTTAATTTACCGATTAATAACAATGAGGTGGTAAACAATCAACAAAAATATGATTGCTGAAAAAACATATAGAATGACGCGTTTCCTTTAAACTCCGTGACTAACCGAGTATATCATTGTTGATTTATTTTATTTTGTCTGAATCAAAGTCTTTATAGATACGACGTTGTTGCGCCTCAATGCAGCCGGAGCTGATTTAAAAGAATCAAGAATCGATACTGAATCCCCGAAAAATGGCTCTCGGAATCTCACTCACCTTTCTCAGAGTCCACAAATTTATATAAACATTGACTCATTTTTTATGGCATTGCAATAAATGGACACTTTCTTCGTGCGCTGGCTCATTACTGCCAAGGTGTTGGTTATTCGTAGCTTTCATTTATATATATAGCCCCTATATAGTAAACTCTCTTCATTTCAAACCAAGAATAAGCTAAAAAGCACTTTAAAACTTTAAATTTAAAAAAGGGAATATCCGATTTAAAATAAATTGTGTTGGCAGCACATTGTTATGGTTTGTTTATTTTACTTGGAATATCATTTGAGAGAAATTCTCTGTGTGCCTCTTAAGAATTAAATATCAATGGATTTTATATACATTTTATACTTTTTTTATAAACATAAATATGTGTATGTAAATATTTCACTGGCACAAAAAGTATTTCACTTGATTCCCACTTTTAAATTAAATAGGAACATTTTATACAAAGCTCAAAGAACACTTAAAAGCAGCTGAATTACATCATATTTCTTTTTATTATTTCATTTTATTTGTAACTTGATCAGCGTTTGGTATTGTTACAGCCAATTAATTGTAACTATTGTGTGTATGTGATGTTGTAAACTATGAAGTGATGCGGAATAATGCGGAATCGTTGTTGTGGTCGATGCTGCCGGCATCGCACCCGCTGGAAAATATTTATTTTTTAGCCACATTGAAGATAAGATATCTATGTCGTATATATTAAATCACTTACTTTGGCATAAGTCTATAAAAACTCTTTGTTAATTAGATTGCACCAAATGAGGATGAGTGAAAATGCTAACAAAAAGATCACATTTACTCCAATTATTAGTTGTTTATTATTTTCCCAGGTCATCATCTTGTCAAGAATTTGTAGTTAAAGCCGATGAGAACTGTGTCGTCGTTGCAGCTCAGGAAATCCAGTTCAAATGATCGTCGAAATAGCCGCTGTCTGAAGCTAAGAAATCGAAATGTCTATAGCCGAGAGTCTCGCTCTCGTTTTTGCCATCTTAAGAGCGTAAGAGCCAAAGCAACTACATAAATGCAACGAGGGGAAATTATCTCTTTTGTTTATCAAACGACATGTGTGTACTTCCCCGTCATCGTATCGGCGAATCGAAATCGCCGGCATAAGCAAATGTGAGAGTACATAAAAGTGCATGAGTCTACATTTTTATTTCAGCTTAAGTGCCACGATAAGATAATCTACTTAGTATTTACAAAATGTATCCAAATCGGAAAACAAAAGATTTTTTATAATCCTATTCAAAGGAGATAATGCTAATATTATTATTATATATGTATGTATGTATACCAACCTAAATTTTGAAAATTAAATCTTTGTCTATTTTCAAACTAAACTAACAAGTAAAGATTTCTATACCTTATAAATCTCATTATAAACCTGTGAACTGGCCATTTACTTAAAATCCACTTGCCCTTATTTAAATTTGTTAGCTTATTTTCAGTCTCTTGACGCTGGCCCTAAAAAAACAAAATACTCTAAACACCTACTAATTTACAGTCTCATTATCTTGATAAATATTTATATGCATTGGGCCGTAATCGAAAAACCGTTTTTCTGGCTTGCTTTTCACTTCGAGCCTAGCTCGAAAAACCGCATCCGCTGGCACATAGAAAGATTTATTGGTAACATCTTTTCCGGTTATGACATCCTGCAGCAGTTTGAGTAGCATCTTCGGGCCCAGCACCACGAACTTGATCATTAAGCGTGGCTTCCTTTTAGTCCGATTGCCTGACTGGAAGCCATATGTATAGACAATATTGCCGGTATCCTTGAAACCGCTGAGGAAGTAATTTGAAACAAATAATTTAGATTCAATTACAATATTATACGAAAGTACAAGATGACAATATACTTTACCCAAAAGTCTGGTTCCTTTTCACGTAGAAGAGCATCTCAGCCAGAATGGACAAAAGGCCGATGCGCTTATTGCGATTAGAGGTTCGGAGATTCACATTACGCTCATCCATCACGCCGAGAAAGACATGAGGCAGCTCCACCACTAGCTGCCAGTGCATCCTGTTCATGTCCGACTCCACGATCCGAAAGTGGTGGAATACCTGAAAGAAAACCATTGTTGGATACTTGGGGATAAGCAAACACGTTCTATACCTACTCGCAGAAGCCGAAACAGTGTAATCGTGTAGATGATTCGAAGATCTCTAATACTAATCCTGCTCGTATTATCCCCTGGCAAAGTTGGCTCCTCTAGGACAAGCTGGAGATGATAGAGAAAGTCGAATATTACGGAAGGGCTGCCTCTGGAGTTGAGCTCATAAAAATGGAGTATGTTGCTGGCATATTGTGACTCTAAGCCCGTTTGCAGGAAGTTTTTGGCAGTTCCATCCATGATCTGTAGGTAAAAAATAATAATTATAAAATATAAAATATAAAAGAAATATATATGGCATACCTGCAGCAGGACCCTCAAGCGCTGGTCTCCAACGCTCTCCCCCTGTTTTACTTGGTTGGCAAAACGTGACACATACCAGTTGTATTTATGCATTATGTGGCAAGTGTGGCGCTGCCTTAGATCCCGGCAAACGCCCCGTAAATACCTTTGGTGACGAAAGTCTACCTTGGAGAATATAATGTCCATAACATCGTAGGGCAGGTCTAGCAAAGTAAGCTTCCTATTAATCGGAAACTGCTCCTTCTTCTGGATATCCCTCAGTGACATGGTAATTAATGAATCTGTGTGTGTGTATTTAAGTTCTAAATAAAATCTGCGTTCTGTTGTATTTTAACGGATTTTTATTAACGGCATGACAACTGCATGCCTACTCGATAATAAACTTAAACTGTTTACAGAATATCGTGTTATATTGAGCTCCAATAATTTGGTTACCTTGTTCTTGATCGGTTTCTTGATCGATTCAAATTTATAAAATCTAATTAGTTACGCTTACAGTGCCCATTTTTATACATTCGTCAGTGCAAAATATTATCAATTTGAATAGGTTATCAAAAGGCCCTAATCTTGGGCTAACTTTAGTCAAAAAGGATTACATATATTGAGTCGGTTAATGCTTCAATATGGTCTATGTTACGAGCACCTCGCATTGGTCACACAATAAATTGCATCTGGGACTTGCCACTGTTTATATTTCTATACACATTTAGAAAAAACAGATTTGCAGCTTGGTCTGTGTGTGATTTTAGGAGTTATTTGAATTAAATTGTGAGAATACTTTTGAGTAAAGTGCTTCTAAGTATGCATGATATTATGTATGTACAATGAATGCAATTCGAAACCATTAAAAATGAGAAATTTCCACAGATGAAATCATAAATTGACTCTTTTTATCGCAGTTTATGTCAATTAATTAGTCTAACAATGTTTATATATTACGAATAATATATTTTTAAGAGGCGGAAGTGCAGAAATGATTTGTTGATTGGCCTGAGAAACCTTACAATGCGAAGCAGAGTTTTTAGAATGTCATAATGTCAAAATGCAAATAGGTTTCAAATAGAATACAAGGTGGATGGGTCATAAAACTGTTTGTAAAGCTACAATCACGTACACCTATTCCTGGGTACCTACTCAGAGTCACGGCGAAATCGGGTAATTTACAAACATTTAAGTACAACAAACAAATCTGAAACTACAACTGATTCTGAATCTGATACCGAAGCCTAAATGTAAATGCAAATGCTCAATGAGTTTTACACAATTGTTTGCTATGTAGGTAGTTAACTAACGTTACGCCATACAATTTTCGCCTTAGCTGCACTTAAGAACTACGTAAATATCTCTGCAATTAACTAAGAAAACGATTTAGGGCTTGCTGCTTTCGAAGCCGGCAAAATCGGAGGCCTCCGACTCATCCTCATCCCGCTCGACACCGATGCAATGTATGCCAGTCCTCAGCATGGGCGTACCCTTGCCCTTGCCCAGGACCCGGGCAGCAATCACCAGCTGCAGCAGCTCCTTGGCGTTGCTGGAGCTGACGATGTGCAGAACCTCGCGCAGCAGCTTCTCCTTGTACGCAAAGAACTCGATCTTCATCTCAAAGAAGTCGTGCTCGTCATGCTTGGTGCCCGCAAACTCAGTGATCCGGCAGTGCAGATTCGGTGTGGCGCTCACTACTGGCTCAAACTTGCTGCCCGGCAGCTGTTTTCCCGCATCTCCGAACAGCGTCGTCGGCAGCTTGAGGTCGATCAGGTAGCGATGGTTGATCTGCAGGAAGCCCAAGCTAACTGCGATCGTGTCGCCCGACCGTTGATATGTCACACAGCTGTCCGACTCGAAGTCATCCTTCACCGTAGCCGCGTCGAAGTGGACATGGTGGTCTAAAAAGGCAAGAGGTAAACGTTAGAATTTTGTTAGTTTACAAATTAATCTTTAAATTCTTCTCTGTAGTAAATAACAGATGGAATCGTTCCCTAGCGATTTGTAAATGTGCACAGTTAATTGAAAATCCTATTTGTTGAACAAGCAAGATTGGATGAATTAAAAAGAATGTTCTTCTCGCGGAAACAAGTCGCAAGCCAAAGGCCGTCAAGGGGGCAGGCGGCAGGTGGAGTCGAGTAAAATTACCGTAATAAACATAAGTATTCCCAGATAAACAAATAAGCAAACAGAGGTCTCCACGAGACTGCCTCGAGTAAACTTCCCCCAGCGGCAGTCGCCACGGAAATTGCGTGTAAGCGTGTAATTAAACGTGCCCCTCCCGCTTCCGACGTTCCTACACTGCACAAAAAATAAGAAACTTGAAGTTTTAAAGGTTTAGTAATATTTAAAATTTTTTCTTACTCAAAAAACATTAACAAAAGAAAGATAACTTTGGATTCCTTTTCTCAAATCAAGCTATATTTTGATTTTATATTTTAATCTTGAAATTTAAAAATGGCTTAATATTTAGAGTGCAGGAAATGAGATGGGGAAACAGCCTGGACATCCTTAGGGCTCAAATTGCATTAAAATTGGGTCAATTGGGGCCAAGTGCACGCACTTCTCTGTGATTTCAAGCGTCATATCTCCTCCTGACACTTACCCCTCCAAAGAGGACGGAGGCGGCCTGTGACCCATGGAATTGAATTTTAAATATATATTCACTGCTGACTGTCTTGGATTTTAATTGCTGCCAACACGCCAATTGTGCGCTAACAATGATGAAATATAAAAACAAAACTGCCGAATTCTTCTTTGAACTGAAACCATTTAGGTGAAAAGTAGGAAAAAAATTAGCTAAGCAAAATAAAAATATATTTAAAGTTTGAGAATATTTAATTTGAATTCTAGGAAATATGTGTCCAAGAAATTTGTATTGAATACTGAATTCAGTAAACTCTCTACTTGCCCTGTAATTGTATGTAATTATATGGATAAACAGCAAAACCCTTGAACTTTATCATCAACTGGTTATTATATATAGAAAAATAACTTTTTGTCTGTTATCTAAACAAAAAAAAAGAAAAAAATTATTAAAAACCATTTCCTTATTTAATTTACACCTTTAACTAGCAACACATGACCATAGTTTAATAATAACCGATATATATATTAACCACAATCGAAATTAGCTCAGAATAATAATCAAAATATGCTAATTACCGGCATGGGGCCCTGCATATTTAGGTAGCACTTTAATAGAATGCTTGTTTTGCAATGTAATTAACAAATAGCTGACAAATGTTTATGCAGCCATTAAAATTTTGACAATTTAACGAGCCTCTAATCAGAATGAAATGAAACACATAATCTAAATAGTCGGATAGTTAATCATGCGATTGCTCCAATGAGGTTGGTTGTTGTTAGCCATATTTCATTTGGCCCCGAAAAAGTCGAGTCTTCCACTATAAATAGAATCCTTAGGCGGGTTGGTCATGGCACTGCCAGCGGCAATTGTGGAAAAGTTGCAAAACATTTTCACAAAAATGTGGAAACGCATGACAGTGCGTTTCAAAAGCTAAAGGTACCTGGGATATGTGTATTTAATGTTCTTTTAGCAAAATGAAATGACACAAAAATAATGTTAATCATAGCTATAGTTATTTCCTTTAATTTACTTAATGATCCTAATGTTTTTGATCCTATTTATCCATTTCCTTAGTTAGAACTATAAAATTTCAAGCTAATCTATTTTCATTTCTTCCCACGAATTTATTGCCACAAATTTTCAATTTGCTTGAAACATTTTGCTTGGCTGTTTGATATTTTTAAAATTATATTTTCTTCAGCTCTGTGGTGTCGCCACAATTGGAATGTCTACGCCAAACGCCTGATCTTTGTTTTTCATTTTTCATTAATGTTTTTTTCCCTGTTGTTCCCTTGACCATTCGCCTTCATTTTGTTGTTTGTTTTTGGCCGATCGCCCGCTCAGCAGAACGTCATAATTCAATTTTGCACTTTAGTGTGCAGGAAATGTCGACAAGAATTTTATGTGTAATTTCCTCCGCTTTTTTGTTATTTCCCTTTAACGCTGCCGAATGCGAAATTGAAGTAATTTCCCGGTCGCTCCTTACTTAATTCGCAGTATGTAAGCAATTTATCGTAATCCAGCTTAATCTGCTTAAACCCGACTCAACAATGGTGGCGAGCTCCCAGGTCCCCAGGTCTCACAATGCCTGGCGAGCGGAGAATCTTCGTCGGAGGGCAGGCAGGGCAAGACGATTGTTCTTTTTATAAATGTCACTTCGAGTCATGCGCGGCCCCACACGCAAAAATCTGGAAACTCTCACGTGCTCCCCCAATCGAATCACAATTGATTAACCATTAATGGAAATTCACAATCGATGGCGGCAAGTGTTATTGCTAGAAATTCAAATTTGAGTCTGGACCATTTTTGGGATTTCATCTCTGCACTTGCCAGTGTCGCACTCACTGTGGGCTCCTCAATTTTCGTACGAATATCGAGAAATTATCTGATGCATATCTGACAGATTGTCTGCCAATTGAATACTCGTTGGCCACATCTATGAAATTCAATTGATTCGTTTGCTCGACTATGTTCTAAATTAATGCCTGAAAATGGGGGCCAAGTCAATCCATGTCTGAGTGAATAAAATCGGAGGGTATAATGCCTAGATCCCATCGTTATCTGCGGCTGAACGTTTAGGGATTTTTTGGAACAAGAAGAGAGATAAGCACGTCCTTTAATATATCTAGTAGTTGTGTCACAAAAAACATAGCTTTAAAATGTTAACGAATGTATTCATCCAAGGTTTATGATGGAACATTTTTCAGCATACTTTCTTAAATTGATTTCTTTTTTAACTATTTTTCTTTCAATTTGTAGTTATAATTATATTTATGAACTCAATTGATTTTATGTAAATCCTGTATTTCTTATACCTATTTCTATTGTTTAACCAGTTTAGTAGTTATGACTACCTTGTTGTTTTCCATGTTTATTACCTATTTTTATACCCATTTGTGATTGCCAAATGTCATTATAAAGATACTATCTTTTCTTCCGATTTATGCAATACCTTCCCTTCAAATTTAATGCATTTATTATTGCTGTGACGCTGACTTTGAGCAGTTGAACGGACGTTATGTACTTGTCTGGGTCTGTGCTCCATAACTAATTCAGGTGCCAAACCGGAATCGCTTTTGGGGATGCCATAAAAAGGCATCCATTTGCAGTACGTGCCAAATCGAATATAGAATATATTTATTTATTATACCAGATTGAGAGAGAGAGGGAATGCCGACAAACTGCAAACATGCATAACAATATTGTAAATTCTGTTTTCGAAATTTTCAAATCAAAACAATTGAGTAGGTGTCCGTGTCCCAACGAGACAAATATCAATCACAAACACCTCGGTGTGGTAGGGTTCGGTGGATGGCTTGCTGCCTGGGTGAATGGGTGGTTGGGTGGTTGGGTGGTGTTTTGTGTTATGTGTTATGTGGTCTTCCCTCAAGCAGCAAGGCAACGAGGCCAAACAACGTGCCCGTCAGTCCCCAAGTGCTATAAATAGACCCGGACTCATGTGCATTGCACAATTGCATATCACTCTGTGCAAAACACAACGACAAAAAATATTTAAAAAAAAAAGAAAGATTACAATAACAGCAGCCTCAGGTTCTATGCAATTTAATTAGTCCCAATGGGGTACGGGGATCGTTTTCATTATTACCGCCGCCTGCCTGTTGGTCTTGCTGAGTGGAGAAGCTGAAACTACATCCAATCTCCGGTCGGTCGGGGCGCTAAATGAATTCACAATTGGATTGTTTGGGAAACGCTCGACAAATATCATCGTCCAAGTGCTAACTCACGACAATTTGCATGGGTCGGCGATAAAGCAGCCATGCATTTTCCTTTTAAGACATTCGAATGCTCTGCTACAATAAACTCTTGGGTCAATAAATATATATTAATATTTTCATATAGTAAAAATAACCTTCATAATATGCTTGCCACTTGAAACTGCCCTAATGATAAACCCTAATTGATGAAAGCGTATGTATTCGGCACCGAAATGGAAATTATTCTTGTGCTTCCATGTCTTTATGGCACACAATTCATTAACTCCTGTCAGGAGATCATAAATAAAAATTAATCTAAGACAATTTAAGAACGCTTCAACTGGCTCAACTGCCACTGATAAAAATTCTCGGCGAGCGCCGTCCGAAAAGTTAAAGATAAGCGAAACCCATTTAAGTCACGCGAATAGAAAATCGCCGCAAACACGGGAAAATCATCGATTCTGCCGGCAAATGTCAAATGATTCCTGAGGGGGAACCAAGGAGTGCGGAAGGGGTTCTGTTCGGTTCTGTGGGTGGGTGGGTGTTGAAGGTTGGCTGGTGTTGTGTGTGTGTGTGTCTGTGGGGCAAGCAAAATTGGCTTAGCTTTGGCCATGAGCAAATATTATTTTTAATATTGCGGCAGAAAATCAGGAAGAGGGTCAGAGAACAACAATTGGTATTGGGAAAAGTCGAGGAAATGTACCAAGAAGATGGAAAGGAAATGGAAAAAATACATATTCATAAAGTTGTAGGTGAACACTAAAAGAAATGTGATTTTCTAGCTTAGAAATTTAAATAGAAAAATGTGTTGAATATTTTTTTGTATACATTTTTTAAAGGAAAGTAGAAAGAAGTAGCTCTAATCTTATTAGATATATAGGTGATTAAGTCTGGAACTATTCTTTTTAAATAATTTGTTGTAAATTTTAAAATTTATATATTTAAATAAAGAATGTTATTAACTGCCAAATCCTAAAACAATCCGATTTTGTCAAGTGTAACCCACTTATGCATGTGAATGTTTATCCCAAATGCAGCTGCCCCAAATTTCAGGCAAAGGCCAAAAGGCAACGCTTTTTCTCGAGTGCCTGCTGCTTTTCTACGCTAAATTTAGCCAACTTTTCTGTCATTTTAATTAAACAAGAGAAAATCCCACACAAAAATCCCCGCCACTCACCCCCCCGCTTATCAACAAAAGTCTGGAAACCACCGGCTTCGCTTAATGGTATTTTAACGCACTGGGAGAGAGTCGCTGTTTGAACATTAGAACGCCAGTTAATGGCTATGCAAATGACTTGTGCAAACAGCCTAAAAATACGTTGAATTTGTTCCGCCATTGAGATTTTACCTAAATGAACACCTTCGTCGCACATTTTGCACAATGCTCCTCTCGCTATGTCCTTGTTGGTGGGTAGTTAAATGCAGGCGATTCAGAAATCAGTTCAACGTTACGCGCAAATTGTTTTCCTGTGAAGTTTTCTTTCTTTTCCAGTTAATAACTTTTAGCGCGTTTAAATCAGTTTTCAACGAAGACGAATAACAAAATAAACATTATTAGATCTGACAGTAGCGCGATTTCTGCATTCATCGATATATTCGATTAAAAATTCAAATTGGTTTATCGCTTTTTTAATTATTATTTGTATATAAAACAAGTTTTATTTTCAATTAAATAAAGTCCAACATAGACTTGAAAACAGAAATAACCGATTTAAAAGGATCCCTCAATGGTCCGATGTTTTTATTGATGTTTCTCTTATCCCCTACGACATTATTGACAATTCAATTATACTTTGTAATACATGTAGAAAATACTGCAGATAAAACAAACATGAGCAATTAATTGAAGACTATAATCATTATTTGCTGGCAACATGATCCAAGCACAATAACATAAATGTATAATTACTTTTATAAAAATTAAAAATTAAAAATACTGCAAGTCGATATCAGGATTTTTTAGCACCTAAAGGGCCACCGCGTTGCCACTTCGTTTGCGCCAGCGTTGCCGGAGCGCGCAACGTATATATTTTTACAAAATGGTGGCTTCTCTTCGCGGAGAAATTAGTGGCTAATAATTCGAACAAAAAACACGGAATTTGGCCAGCGAATATTGGAAATTGCTGGCGAAAACATTCGCAACAACGCTGGCCGCAGCCCGCTGGTGGAAAAGTAGCGGAAAAGCACCCACAAAACGCGCACGGACCGAGTGAAAATATTCGTTGTGCGGAGGCAATAAAAAAACGCAAGCAAGCAACCAAAGTGCGTGCCTGTGTGTGTGTGCCACTGTGTCTGTGTGCCGTGTGTGTGTGCGTCTGTGTGCTGCGTGTGCCTGTGTGTGTGTGCGCAAAGTGTATGCAAAAAAAGAAGAAGAGAAACGGAGAAGAGCATTAAAAAAGCAACACCAACGACGAGTTTCACGCGCCCAACAACGAAAAAGGCAGCAAAAGCAGAAGCAGCAACAACAACGGCAGAAGCAGCGACAACAACAATTAGCCGACAAGCAACAAAAAGCATCAGCAGCACCAGAAACAACAAAAACAAGCACTAAAGCAGCGACGACCAGAGAGCTAAATAGAAAAGGCAAAAATAAAAACACAAAAAAGAAAAAAAAAAACAAAAGCAAAACGTAAGGAAAATCTACAACAAGTGTGCGAAAATTAATTATTACTAAGTGTGTCACTAATTTAATTTGAAATCGCCGGAGTGGCGTCGCAGTTGCGCAGCGTGCAAATCATTAAAATTTATACGACGGGGCGAGAAAACAACGCGAAATGTGATGGGGAAGCGGGAGCAAAAGCGGCGGGCTCCAGTCTATTATGGACGTTTTTTTTTTCTTTTTTTCGGGGTAGAACAATGCAAACACGGACGTACGGAAAAAGCGGACGAAGGCTCAACAAATTTGCTGAAAAGGAATCGCAAGCGCAGCAGCAGCAGCAGCAACAACAAAGCAAAAAACCCAAGCGTCAGCAGCAGTAGCGACAACAACAGCAACAACAACAAATAGCATCAGGCAACCCACCACCGTTGTTGCGTCCCCGTTGAATATTGTTCGTGTTCTGTTGTTGTTGTTGCTGTTATCGTCGGCGTCACCACCGACGCGACGCTTTGCGGCCAGGGCACCACCCCCCAAAAGGATGCTCTTGCGACTGCACCCACCATCCCGCTCCCTCGTCCACTGTCCCCTTCTGCCGTTGTTGTTGCTGCTGCTGCTGCTGTTGCTGCTCTTCTTCTTCGGCTCCTGCTGACGTTATCGGAAATGTTTTGTTGCTGTTTTTTTGTCTTTAAAAAGAATTATTTAAAAATGTTTAATATTTTTTATTTAGTATTTTTTTCAATATGCTGAATACTACAATTTACCTACGATTTCCGTCTGCTTTAACTATGCATAAAGTTAACCAGGAAATTTAAATTTAGTTTAAAATAATCACCTACAAAATGATTTCATTGCTTAAATCTAAAAGAAACCATAATTCCATACCTGATCATAAATTCTTTCCAAACTATATGGTGGATTTCTCCAAATTTAGCCAAATGCCAGCGATGAATAAATAATTAATTGATTATTGTGTGGGAAATTCAGTTGCACATCTTTATTAGGCATTTATTTATTTACAAGTATTTGGATGAAAGGAATTTACAATTGTTTCTGCTATAATTGAATATAAATAAGGTATTAAAATTCAAGAAAGGGAAACTGAGGAAAATTTATAAACAAATAATACAACATTTAGTTGCTTTAACTAACGTAATAAATAAATCAGATGAGCTACAATTGATGGGTAATAAGCTTTTCAGCTAAATTGTTTTCACAGCTGATTTATAGGCAGTAACCAAGTAAATTGGTTGAGAATTACTCAATATATGGGGAATAAATAGCATATATAACCTAATTTTTGAACTATTCGTGATTGGAGGCGTCGTATAAACATTGCTACTGTTGCATTGTGTTTCTTTTTGGGGATTTTATTCGCCCCCGTTCTCTCCTTTTTTTCTGTTTTGTTCTTTTCTTAATCATCTTCGTCGTCTCGGCTCTCACCTACGTCATCTCTTCGCCTTCCAGCTGTGTTTGTGCAAATTAACCAAAATATACATTTCCGGCTGCCCCCTCGCTGAGCAACAAGAACAACTATAATAACAACGACAACAGGAGCAGCAATACAACCAACAACCAACCGACCGACCGCCCACCCCTTTCCATCGCTTCCATCGACCCAGAACACCATCATCGTCAGCATCAACCTCATCATCATCGTTTGGAGTCTGAAGTCTGGAGTCTAGTGACTGGAGTTACTTTGCCGCCTGCTGCTGGAGTGAGGAGCTTCGGGTAGAACGCCTCGAGCATCTATATTCCCCGACCCCGGATTCATGGTGAGCCAAGACATCTGCTTAACCCGTCGCACATTTAATTATAATTATTTGTTTGCTTAATTTGATACTGCTCCCCGCCGATACTGGCTGGGTCCCGTCTCATGTGTCACACATCCCCTTGTTGCTTCTGTTTCTGGTTCGGTGCGGAGGCGAAGGGTTGGATTTCTGGGTTAATGGAGGAAACTATTTTTCAATGGGATCCCAAATCAATTAAACCGGGGGCGTGTGCCATAATCCGCGGCCATTGTTGCGCCTTTCCTACTTATATGGAATTCCGTTGCCTATTTTCGTCTGGGTGTTTAAGGGAAATGCGAGTATTGACAGAGATAAGGTTCTCGCAACCAAAACGAGATCTTTATCACGGCTATTGTGGCTATGAGTGGCGGGCTAATTAGTTGCCTTGTACGGCAATTATATTAGCCTCGTCCGAAGCGGAGCATATAGAACGAGTTGAATCAGTTGAGGCATTATTTAGCTGGATTCCAGAGTGTGGTTGTAAAAACAACTGTTTTGTTTAATATTTGTTGGAATTTAAACTATTATATAAAAATATTACGTCTTGTAAGAGCCTTAAATAACAAAGCTTTGTTAGGAATTCCTTTACAAATGAGCTATAACCAAAAAATGCCATTAAAATTATAAGAAAAGTGTTAAAAATAG
Organism: Drosophila birchii; assembly: GCA_035046345.1. Classification (NCBI taxonomy): domain Eukaryota; kingdom Metazoa; phylum Arthropoda; class Insecta; order Diptera; family Drosophilidae; genus Drosophila; species Drosophila birchii. The sequence continues at coordinate 19,894,871 of JAWNOA010000048.1, read as the reverse complement.
ATGTTGATTTAATGATAAAATGGCAGCCTGCCGTTGGACAATAGTATTTCCATATAGGCATTAACTACCCACTACAAGTGGCTTCTTCACTTGACTTTTGTCCATCTCAATAGGTTGCTATTTAACCCTATAAAATTTATCTAGTAATACAATACCCCTCGGCTTTGCTCGTTTGCAAAATATCTTTGTTCAGGCTTAAATCCAGGCTGACAAGAGGGATTACCAGTCACATGACACCATTCGTATTTACTCATTGTTCACCTTAAGCCTCCGACGTTTTATCTCTTCTAATGAACTTGCTACCATTTACCTTTAACCTGATTTTCGGGAAGTTGGTTATTTTGAAAAAAAGAGATTGATTTCGAAGAAATTCCCAGACAATTTTTACCACTCTGACGTGCTTACCTCTTGGCCCGCTCGGAACCGCCCATTTCCACATTTCCATTTGTTTAGCACGTCGCTTATCTGCACCACTCAACAACGACAGGAAAGAGTGTGAGTGCGGTGGTGGTGGTGGTGGAGGTGGGGCTGCGACGAGGCCATCTGATTAGAGACGCATTAAAAGGCTTGAGTGTTTAATTAATAAATAACGTGCTAATAATGCATTTAATAAAGAAGCGTTGCGAACGCCAAACGGAAACTCAAATATTTCAGAAATAAAGAAACCGAATTAAAAAAAAAAATCATAAAATGCTGTTGAGAAATGGATGAGTTCCCTTGCGGTTTCCCTGCTCTTCTGGTTTCTCGGTTCAGTTTGGTTTGGTTTCGTATTTTGTGTATATTTTTCTGTTTTTGTTTCTGTTTTAGCTGCTTGTGTGTTACACAGTTGCTGGCTGCCTTTGATGTCGGGGTTTTGTGCGCGCTTTCATATTTTATTATTAGTCATTTGGCTTATTTATAAGGTGCCGTTAAAGTTTAACTTTTATTAATCTGTTTTGTTGCGCTTTTAATTTATAAATGCTGCTTATCTGATTGAAAAGTCCGTCCGTCCGTCCGCGCACACTTGACTTGAGTGCCGATTTATTGGGGTCGATTAGAAGTGAGCGAAAGGTTTCCCCGCCCCGTCAGAACCACCACCCAGCTCCCTGCAGTGTGTGTTTTGCTGCCCCCCTCTTCTGGGATGCCCTGCCTTTGCTTTGCTGTCCATTACATAAGCGAATTAATTAGCATTGCTGCCTGGGTAGCCAAGCGGCTTGATCTAAGCCATCCCCAGACTAAAGCTGCCTCTCCGAATGGCTGCTGGAAAACCTTGGCCCTAGAGGTGTGTACGTGAGATAAGCTCGTGCGATGGTAATTTGTAAATAAATGAATATTTAATTGTGAGCACCAGAGGAAAATCTGTAGATGCACAGGAAAAAAGTATATTAAACTATGGAAAATGTAATAAAAATATGGGGGATTACTTTAATAACTAAAAGTTGTTATTTAAGAAACATTAAATACCTTTGTTTTCTATTTTACCTGAACTACCTTTATGAAACCATAAGTTTAGGGAAATGTTTGGTTGAATTAATTACTGATGAGCTTATTTATTACATTCAACTTGTTTAAATTGGAGGAAGGTGTACTTCTTTATCAGAAAAATCATATATATTTAAAAATGAATTGAAGAACAGCCTTCACTTCACAAAGATATCGTTAGTCTGGGCACCAGTTAGTGCTAAATCCCAGTTACTGTTTTTGTTACGTGTTAACTTCATTTAGCGATAAGATAATTAGCACACACACAAAGTGCTTATTAAAATATATATACATAATGCCGACAGAGAGACGTATTTGTTACTGTACCGCCAGCAGCTCAGCCAATTATTATTATTTATTCTTTATTTATAATGCGAGAAAAATAGGAATAATTAACATAAGCTCGTGTTAATCAGTGTAAAATCAATGAACAGGCCCAAATGGGTGAGAATATAATGCAAAAGCGTGTTAAATGGCCCCATAAATCTTTGGCGTTGTGTGTAATTCTATTAGCCGAGCGAAATAAGCGGAATAAGCGGCGAAATAATAGCAAAGAATGGGAAAAACATGCAAAGAGCTCATTTACACACATATCCAGGCACTCGTGCAATGGCAAACAAACAAATAACGACAGTTCCATAAACACTAGAAGAAAAAAAAGGGACAATAACAAACTGAGGCTGCTGTCGAGCGAGGAAAACGAGGAATGTGAGTGTACGGGCAGGGGGGAGGGAGGGGGAAAAGGGCCAGACAGCTCTAAGCAGAAACACGGCACCAGTGCCGACGACACCAACCATTACCATCGCCACCCTAATGCCACATTTTCCTCATCTCCAGCCGGCGAGAAGACACATCCCGACATAAGTAACACGAAACAATTTCCAAATGAAGCGCGGATAAGCCGCAAAATCCTTAAAATACTCGATAAAATTACATAAAACTAATCGCAGAAGCACACGCACGCACACCACGAAATTGGCTGGATACTTGGGGCGAAAAAAAAGGGAGGAGGATGTGGCGGTGGCAGTGGAGGAGGCCAGGCGACGGCGTGCAAAATGATGAAGGTATCTACACCGACAATCTGTTTAACAACTTCATGAGCAAATCCAACAAATCGTATGAAACGAAGCCGACAGCAGGCCAAGCAGACACGAGTGTGCTCCTCGGATTCCGCTTCGCTTTCGGATTCAGATTCAGATTCTGTTTCGGTTTCGGATGCAGACGACCGACGACCCCCGGTTTGGATCGGTTCAGTTCGCATCGGATCGGGCCAATGAAAGTACACCTGGGGTGGCCCAAAAACTAGGAAAGTTCCTTGCAAAACTCTTTTTTTTTTAAGTTAAATTTATTAATCAATTTATTCTTATTTCGAGATATTTATAAAGTTTTAAATCTTATTGCAAATAAATGTAAAAGAATATATTTCTGTATTATTTCCAACGTGAAAATAATTTAAATAATTCTTTAAAATCAACAAGTTTTAGGAACTCGAAAAAATGTACTTAAAAAACCCAAACATTAATTTAAAATTGTGAATGAAAATTAAATTAAATTCTTTAGAAACAAGAAAATTTATAAGTTGAATTCTAAATCAAAATAGAAGCAGGAAACGAATTTAAATATTAATTTTTTTACATTTACCCTTAAAAAACTAAACATTTTGTGGGATTATGATTTATTCTGTGTCAGAATGGTCCACCCTAGAGAGCACAGGTTGGCAGCAGAGGCGGCGGATAAAAAGGGGGGCGAGTGCAGGGGCAGCGTTGTGGGTCGTTTATTTGGCTTTTGGAGCGTTGACTCGTCGTCGTCGGCTGGTGATGACGACGTCGACAACGACGACGACGACGAGGAGGCTGCTTGAATAGATGCTCAATCGTTTGGGTTGAATGAAGAAAAGCATGTGGAGTGGCGACTGGAATGGAGTGGTGGAGTGCAGGGAAGCAGAGTGGAGTCCGTGTCCGTGTCCGTGTGTGTGGCAGAGATTGGAGCATGAATAGGAATGCCGGCGGGGCTGGAGGAGGAGGAGTAGCACCATCGCCAGCGTGAGTGCCACTGCGGTGGCATAATGTTCTTGTTGATGTTGAGTAATGGGCATAACAACTGTAAGCTGCCTGTCCAGACAAAAACGAGAACCAGAACGGACCAAACCAGAACCAGAAGCTGAAGCTAAAGCTGAAGCAGAGGCCGCAGCCGAAGTTGGAGCTGGAGCTGGAGCTCGAACTCGAACTGGCAGCGAGTCGAAAAATGTTCAGCAGAAAGAAGCAAACAATTCCATTACCCGGACGGAGAAAAGAGAAATTTGTTTTATGGGTTTTTGGCTAAATGCTCTCCCTCTCTATCTCTCCATCTTTATCTGTCTAACTCGCTCCCTGGCCGACGACGACTAGCCTTTGTTTGTTTCTTTCCTGACTTCTGCAGCGTCTGTTTTGACTTGTTGTGAAAATTTGGCTTTCACAACACGAATGAACCCCTCCATCCATCCATCCACACACACACATCTTGTCTCTGCAAAGTGCCTACCGACATTTAATGGGATTTCCGTACTTGACACGAACCCTTCAAATAGACAGATGCAGGCACAGGCACACGAGTCCCACAAATGGGCATACATATGTATATGTATGTTATATACCCCGGACACCAATATACCCCTCCTCGTACCCCGAATGAAATGCCTATGACGAACTCAATTGGCCATGCTGCATGGATAAAATTTGTGTGTGTGTGCGGTTCGTCTTGGTAATTAAATGGACTCCTCTTCGAACGCCTTAATAGAGAGGCTTTTGTTATGCCCTCGGGAATGCGCCAGAGTTGGGTTAACTTGGGCGGAGGAGGTATTAAGTAAGGGGCTCTCAAACTGCTAAATTAGTGGAATTTCTCGGTGTTTATGTTTATAAACGGAGTTGTGGCTTTTGCTTGAATAATTCTCAAAAATTATGCTAAAATTTCTAGTTTATATGGAAAGAAATCGAAAAGGAAGTCTATATATTAAATTCAAAGTACTTTTTTGCCCTTATTAGAGTGATAATATATCAAATTAGTTAAATAAAAATTAATTTAATATTAATAAGAATGGGGATAATTTTTAAATATTTTTCCCATAAAAATACACATCTTCTTTGATGTAATTCCATGTAATAAATATGAGAAAGCCTTAGCTCGCCATAATATATGGCAAATAAGGTCTCCAGGGGCTTATGGTCTTTTGGAAAATCAATATCCTATGTAGTATATTGGGGTGATTATTTTACTGCAAATTTATGGGTATAAATATAGGTATAAATCTAAAAGTCTAAAGTGCACTTGGGTGTATCGATTTCAGGACTACGCTGAATGAATCCTTGAATACCCAAATGGGATATAAATAAAATAAACAAAATAGCCATACAAATTACACAAATACAACTGGGATCAAAGGTTCGCTTGAGTGGTTCAATTGAAAGTTTCGGTCGATTGGACAAGTTCAGAGCGATTGAACCCCACTCGAGTTGGTGGCGAGTCAATTGAAAACTGAAGGATTCCACAATATCCACCCTTTTCGACGACGATGATGACGATGATTATGGTGATGGGGTCTCTCTCAATCACAGGCACAGACACATGCCGGGGGTCTAATTCATTTACTGCCATATCACTTAGACCTCCCCAACGCTTCGGGGTTCCGTATTCCGGGTTCGGGCTGCCATGTTCCGGGGAACTAACCTAATAATCTCTCGCCGAGATAAAGTCTCGGCTTTACGGCCACCCCTAATGTACAGTTGCGGCGTCGGGCACTCCGCCGAGCGAGCGAGCGAACGCTTGAGTTGTCCGTCTGTCTGCCTGACGCTCTTATTAACGCCATCGTAGTTGTTGCTTCCCGGGCCTGATGCCTATTTGTCAGTCAATTAGTCAGCTTATTGGCAAGCGATGATTACAAAGAGAAAAACAAGCTGAAAGCCAAGCGGGAGAGCCGCGTAGCCGACAGCCAACCAGCCAACCGACGACGACGACGACAGTCGACAGCTTTTCCATTTCAAAATTACACTCGCCAGCCAGAAGCTAAAAAGAGTGAGCCGAGCAGGCGGGAGGGAAAGTTAGAAAGAGAAAGAGAGAGAGTGGCAGGCACCTCGTCGGATTTTCCCCCCATTTTTTCCCTCCCAACAGCACGCAAGCGATGGGAGCCACTCGCGTCCGTTTAGCCGCGTGCGTACACACAATTTTCCGCTACTCATGCTACAAATTGTTTATTGAATTTCCTCTTTCTGTGGCCGATGTCGGTGTTGTTGCTCTTGCTGGGTTGTTGCACACACAAAGAAATAACATCAACTGTTTATATTTCGAATTTTATTACAAAAAAATTGAGTCTTTAAATCAAACAGATCCTTGACAAAATAATAAAGAAAAGATTATTTAAATTTAAATACCATAAATCATTTCACTTTTGTTCAAAATTCATGAAAAGCGACATCTTAACGACCTAAAAATATTTGAAAATCATTTGAATATCCTAAAAATAAATAAAAATCATTGTTAATATAGAAATATAATATTTTTGCAGTCTTGAAATGGTCTTTATCATAAATTAGAGCCTCCCGTTTTATTTTCTTGGTCTAAAAAGAATGTTGTTTATACTTTACTTTACTAAATATATATATACGATTTTTGAATGCTTAAAAAAATATTTAATTAATTTTTTTTCTGTGTGCTGCTGCCTTGGCTTCCCTTGGTTTTTATTTCCATTTACATTTCTCGCTTTGTTTTCGTTTATGTTTATGGGCTGTTTAGAAAACAATTTTCAGCCACAGATATAGGGGGGAGCGAGTCGAAGTTGTTAATCCAGTGTAACTTTATAATATGCGATGACATTAATTGAGCGAAGACGGACGGGCCAGTTGAGGCTGACAGCATTATTGGCCTTAAATTTGCACGCAGGTCAGATGGGCCAGGGGGAAGGCCATGTCCACAGCCACAGCCAGAGACGGAGCTGCCGACACACTGCTGACTCAGAGTGAGTGAGAGCCAAGTGCTCGAGAACGTCACGTAGTCAATGTACAGGCTACAGGCTCTACCTCTGGCTCGTCTCTCTTTCCTGACTCTGTAGGGCTCTCTCTCTCTTTTATACTGGCTGTGCCATAATTTGTGGTCTTTTCCAGGGGAAAAAGGGAGCACTCGGTGGGCACTTTTCGGTGGTGGCAAATGTGTGTATGCTCGTCGAGCCCTTCGTTTTGTCTTTTTCAGATTTTATGGCTTTGTGCGTTTACAACGTCGCTTTTTGTAGTACATTTGTTTTATAACAGACCCCGACACCGCCAGTTTGCCAGCTTGCCAGTGGAAAGCGGAAAGCCCACAGAATATAGCCAGCGGGAGGAACAGCTTAGCACATTGCCAGCAGTTATTACACAATTTCTCCCCAAGCGCCAGCCAGCCGGCAGCCCAAAAGGGAATGCACCTAGAGAAATCTATTATCAAATCTATGATATTCATGAATATAAAGAAAGATTAATTGATACTTAAAATGGGGTAATGCTATAGAAGGATTCTAGGTTTGCTTGCTTAAATTTCAACCATTTATTACATATTTTTGTACCATTTAAAACTTGTTAATATATCAATTTCTTGGGTGTCATCTAAAAGATAACTTTCTTACCGTGTATCAGGCCACCGACAGTGCTCGGCATGTGGGGATCCGGGGTATACATTCGGTCGCGTGCCCTGCGCCCTGGTGGCCACCGCCACCTTGTGTGTGTTTATATGAAATTTTTCCACTCACGACTCCCCCATAAAAAAGTTTGCTGCCAGTTAAACCAACCAGCCAAGCAGTCAAAGCCCAACCAGGCCAACAGGGCCAGGCCAAGCCAAGCCAAGCCAAAGCCAAAGCAAGTAACCTGGTCGCTCGTTCTGCTGCTGCTGCTGCTGCGGAGTGGCACCGAAATGGTGTGCTGTGTGCTGGCGTGGTGTGGTATGGCTATGGCATGGTGTTGCTGCTGATGTCGTTGATAAGTGTTGGCCCCAAACGCAGACCGTTCGTTGTACAGTGGTGCCAGGTGCCAGGAAACTCAAGGGTTATGAGCTCCACACCTTGTTATTACAAGAAGTTTAACACGATATATAACATAACTTTTGAGAATATGGTAGTAGAGACATGAAAATGATTCCCATACAATTTAGAGAATGCGTATTGATCTTATGACCTCATTAAACACATTTGAATGATATAATGAATATTATTAACTGGAATTAATAAGTAGAAAGCTCTTTTCGGGGTATAAGACTCTAAAGTAGAACGTTGCTGATACCAAAAAGCAATCCATTGATATCTCGCCTCTTACGCTGGGTAAACAATTATTCATAAGTAAACATTCATTGGCATATTTCGCTTTTCCGCTGCCTGCCTGCTTGGCAGTCAAACAAAAGCCTGCAGAAGCCGAATATACTCGTCGTCGTATTCCTCCCCCTTGGGCCGGTCATGAATATTTCATTTGTGTGTCGGTGCGCGCGGGGATTACCGAATTGCTGTGACCACGGTGCAACCCCGAGACCAGGACCAGGTCCAGGTCCCCTCCACTTCCTCCATCTCCTACGGGATCGTTGTGTGGAAACCTCCTGCGCCCGTTCGCCGTTGTCGTCAGTCATTTAGGCGGCGTGTCGTGCCTTATTGAGTGTAAATCTGTCGACAATGCGCACATACACCGCTATATACAGGGTGTATATATATATCTTCTCTTTATTTTTTGTTGTTGCCTTTTTTTCGCCTGCCTGTGCTGCAGATCCGATGAGAGTCGGGCAGCCGTCGTCGTCGCTCCCGTAGCTGTCGCTGCATTTAATTAATTGATTTTAATTGCCATAATTTGTGTGCCGCTGCCACACAACCGCAGCACCGCCGGCATTCCTGATGAGGCGGCAGGCAGGCAACGCACTGTGCCGGTCTGTCCCCTGTCCATCGGTTTGCCTGTCATTGTGCATTGGCAATGATATTGATTCATAAGCAAATTTAATGATAATTCCTCTTGCTGGCTTGGGGGGATAGAAGGATGTATGGGAATGGGAATGGAAATGGGAGTGGAGGAGGCTTACTTAGCCGCCTCGTTACAGTTATTCGCGGACTTACTTGAGCGGAAAATCTGTTTACAGCTGCACGCACACTCGAGAGGCAGCGCCAGACAAGTCGAAGAAACAAAAAACCAGACAGCCAACGATGGCCAGAAAAAATGGAGTAAAAAACCAGACGGGAAAGCTAATCGGAGTAACCGAAGTGGGATATACCCTGGGAGTTATATATCTAACAAATTTGTGGTTTATTTGGTTTGTTAATATTATTTTGAAATGGTCAAAAATTCCCTTTTTGTGAATGTAAAGTAATGAAATATAGATAACTTTTACTAGTAGGCCTAAATACAGCAAAGATTTGATAAGTCAAAAGAAGTTCTACTTACTAAATAAATAGGTATAACGACTCCCAAAAGAAAGGGCATAATAAATGACCAGTCAAAGTAAGCCGAACCGAAAGCAAAACCATCCGTCTGTCTGTCAGTCGCACAGTCCAATCCACCGAATCCCTTCGGGGCCTGTACGTGGCGGGCGCATTAACATATGCAGGCGATTAAGTGGCGGAGAGACTCAATCGACCGACAGCATAAACCCCTAATTTCCAGAGCCCATCAGCCGTGTCCCCCCTTCCCCAGGTCTATGTCCACGGCCACGTCACATCCCTCCACTCAATGTGCAACTCCATCGTTCGCACATTACATGGCATTATTTTTATGGATTATTTATTTATGCATGTTGATATGAACTTCATCGCTTTATTGAAAATGCTTTTGGCCTCGCTCCTCTCCCCTCTCTCCTCGCCGCTGATGATTTTGCCCTGCCCCTGATGTGTCTGAAATAATTTTTTGTTTAACGAATTTTCTCTGTGTGCTTGGATCTATTTGCAGTTGAATTTTCATATCGTAGAGGGCATAAAAAGGCTTAACACTGGACCGGAAGCGTGTTTTTAAAGGGTGATGGCGGCCTCCACTCAAGGAGAAATTCGAGTGGGTCCCGGCCACCAGGTAAACGATGTCTATGTACGTACATAACTCTCACAAATCAGAAATTCAGCTCACGGTAACAAAAAAATAAAAATAAAACAAAGAACTACAAAATTTAACAATTATGCAAAACGAAACAAAAAAAAAATAGAACCTTATTTCTTTTGTTTTATTTGCAAAAGTTGTAATTTATATTCCTTTTGTTCCTCCTCTTTGAATGTCTTCAACAACAAATTCTTTTACTGATTGCTTTGTTTGTAGCCTTAGAAGGAAAGGGAAATGCGAGTAATTAAAGAATTTAATGTGCCCCAGTTTCCGTTTTCGATTCAAAGCGGAAAATGTTTATTTTTCAGACAAATTTTCAGTCTTTGATTTGATGGAAATAATAAATATTCGTAACATAACAAATATATAAAGTTTATAAATTTTATATAACTCAAAGAATCTTGTAAATTACTCAGACTCTTTAGCAAGAGTTTCTTCAGTTATTTTTTATCAAATATAATAGATTTATAAATAATTTGTTTAATATATAAACTCATTTTCTATTCAATATCAATATATTCCCTGCGTTTCTTTGATAAGGCTACAGCAGTATGCATTTCTTTAATTAATTTGTTTACTTCTGAAAACCATATAATAACCTCTTTAATTATCCTTGTAAATAACGCCTAAACCCTGTAAATAATTTGTAGTTCTAGCGTTTATGCAATTGGCTCTTACTAGTTCCGAATCCTCGACGCGTAGAAGTTGACCCAACCGATCCCAACTGACCTTTCCCAAGTCCCAACTGTACCCGTGTCTCCGTGTCCCAACCGACATCCGTTCGAGGAAATCCGTAGCACACATTATATACATTATTCATCCATAATCATGCATTAGCCTTAAGTTTGTGTACTATCATCTCGTGGGTGGTGGAAATTCCCCCGGATTTCCAACACCAGCTGTCTTGCCTGTGGTGTGTGTAGTGAGTGTGATGTGGTGTGGTTGTATGACTAACCCATCAATCGTTCTCCTGGAGTTTTTGAACTAATCCCGAAACTTTTCGTTTGTCTCCTATGACGACTGAAGGCAAAACTGCCCGATTATAATCCAATCTCAAGCTTCCCCATCGACAAGGAAACCGATGAACGTGAACTAGAGGAATCAAGATGGAGTCCAGGCGTTGTGGCCGATGGCGATTTGTTAATGTTCTTGCGTGCGGCTCGCTCCATGGCTGCATTTCAAGGAATGTGTGATGGCGGACTAGAAGACGGTTGTTTGGCTGCCAGTCGCGACGACACCACAATAAACGCACTCGACGTGGTGAGTAACCGTATATGATGCACTTTCTGAATCCCATTTAATCCCTTGTCTTAATACAGCTCCACGATTCTGGCTACGATCCAGGCAAAGCTCTACAAGCACTAGTAAAGTGCCCCGTTTCGAAGGGCATCGACAAGAAGTGGACCGAGGACGAAACGAAAAAGTTCATCAAGGGTCTGCGACAGTTCGGCAAGAACTTCTTCCGCATCCACAAGGACCTGCTGCCGCACAAGGATACGCCGGAGCTGGTCGAGTTCTACTATTTGTGGAAGAAGACGCCCGGCGCTAACAACAACCGGCCGCATCGGCGGCGCCGACAGAGCGCCTTGCGCCGCAACCGTGTCACGCGGGCTAACAACAGTAATAGCAATACACCTCCCAAGAAGGAGGACACACCGGAACCACAAACTGCGACGACGGCGACGGCGGCGGCGACCGCGGCGTCCGAGACGGCGAGTCGCTCCTCGCCCGCTGTCTCCAAAGAGGAGAACAGCTCGCTCACCGAGGACGACGCCAGCGAGTGCGACAGTGATTCGAGTCTGACCCACAAAAGGGATGAATCACCCTCAAGGATGAGGACGCGAAACAAGCAACAGAACAACAACAGCAGCAGCACCAGCAGCAACAACAACGCAGCCGGAAACGGCAGTGGTGGCGGTTCAGCCGCCTCCGTAGGCACAGGTTCAACCGGTGGCGGCGGTGCCGCTGGCGGCAACAGCTCTTCCAAGGACCAGACGTCAGCCAACGCCGTGGCTAATGGCAAGCGGCCCAAGCGCGGCTCCGAAACGCCGGACGCCGCCGGCGGAGGAGCTTCCTCTGTCGATAGCCCCAAGACTCCCACAAAGGCAGTGGCCGAAAGCTCAGCCACCAAGCGTAAGGGTGGCAAGCAGGATACGCCCAACAAGAAGAAGCGCACGGAGCAGGAGGCTAATGAGCCAAGCGCCCAAGAGGAGAGTGCAAATGCCGTCGTCAAAGACAAGCGCAAGCGACCGGACAGTCCGGTGGAAAGCATGAACTCAGACAGCCGGCCGGACTCCGTGCTCGATGACGGGGAGTCCAACACGACGGACACCACCACCGCCGAGCAGCAGTCCACGAAGGACAGCAAGGAGACAACGGTTAGCTGCAAGGAGGAGCGTGATATGGTCACCAACGACCTGGATGCCAAGGCCGAGGAGAAGGCTATCAAGGTCGAAGCGTCGGCGGAAGACAGCAAGGATAGCGCCATCAAGAACATGGACGAGGAGACGAACATCCAGGCGCCCAGCAGTGTGGAGACGAGTTCGACGGACGGCCCCAATCCCAATTTGGTTTCCAATCCAATTGCGCCGCCAATTACAATGAAGGTGCCCACAATAGCCACCGTGGAAGCTCTGAATGCTTCCGTGGACCGCAAGGAGGCAATTGAAAAGATGGAGACGGCATGCGACAGCGACCCGGAGATGCTCAAGAAATTGGCCACTATTAAGCAGGAGGCTTCCCCGCAGCATCAACAGCACCAGCAGCAGCAACAACTCCTGCAACAGCAATCCCAACAGCAGCAGATGCAGCAGCAACTTGCACCGGTCGGTATCCAACCGCCTCCAGTGTGTCCGCCATCGGAGAGCGTCTACATCAAGAAGGAGCCATTGGAGGACTCAATGGACGCTACCTGCAATCAGAACAGCAACGAACCGCAGGACCTGAAGGTGAAGATCGAGATCAAGAACGAGGATGCGCTGAAGCACAGCTCCGGAGGACTACCACCATCCGGTCCTGGAGGTATCCCGCCCTCAGCACTGCACCCGCTGTCCGGCGCTCCGGTGGAGAGCGGTCAGCCAGAGCCACTGCACCTCCAGCACCTGCCCCATGGTCCGGTGCCACCGCAACCGCCAGCCGGCTACCTAATCGATGGCCAACTGAAGTATGGACCTCCAGGACAGGGCGGAGCCCCATCACAGCCTCCGCAACTGCATAGCGATCCGGCAGGACCAGGCGGTGTCGGCATCGGAGCCCCTCCGGGGGCACCAACAACGCCGCAGAAGTATGCGCCAGAGATGGAACTGAAGTTCACTCCTCAGGATCTCAAGTATCCACCACCGCCGCCCCTCGATGCGCTCAAATACAGCCAGGAGATGCAGGCTGCGGCGGCGGCAGCGGCTGCAGCTGCTGCTGGCAAATACGAAATGAAGTACATGATGGAGCAGCCGGGCAAGTATCCCGTCGAGCTGTCCGCTGCCCACCAGCCGCAAAGCAAACCCGGTTACCAGGACTCGCTGAAGATACCGGATGTAAAGCCAGGCTTTGGCCACCTCCCACACAACGTGGGCTCACCGCTGGACGTCGCGCACAAGTACGGTCCACCGCCCACATCCCAGGAGTCCCAACAACCGCCCCAGCCTTCGGCGCATCAGGTGCCGCCGGGAGCGACTCCACCGCCTGGCATCGCCATGCCCAAGCCGCACTATCAGCACGAAGTGCAGACACCGCCGCTGGGACGGCCCTTCGAGCCCTCGGGCCTGATGCTGAAGTACAGCGACCCGCTCTCGGCCAAGTACGGTCCACCGCAGGATCTAAAGTACCCGCCGATGCCGCCGGTCTCACAGGCGGCTCCCTCGGACGTAAAGCCATACGGCGGAGAGAATTTAATCAAGTCCTCGCAGTACGGGCCGCCGCCAGAGAGTCCAATCGACGCCTCGGCACGCTCTACGCCCGGCCAGGACAGTCAGGGCAGCAACAGCAATTCGCAGCCGCCCTCGATGCCGCCGCAGCCTCAGCAGTTCCAGTCACCGCATCCCTCGCCGCACATGCCTTCACCAGCTGGCCTGCCGCCCGGTATGCATCCGCAAAATCTCATCCATGGCCCGCCTCCAGGTTCGGCAGGTGGCCCACCGCCACCGCCTACGTCACTGCACCAGCCGACGCCGACGGCTCCGGGTCAGGGACCACCGAGCTTGCAGCACGGCCTGCATCCAAGTCAACAGCATCCGCAGCTTTCAGTTGCCTCGTCGCTACCGCCGAGCTCCATTGGGATTCCACCCACGCTATCGACAATGGCGCCATCGCACATGCATCCCCACCTGCATCCGCACCCGCATCTGCAGGGACTGCACCGGCCGCATGATATGCCGCCAAGCATGCATCCGCATGCTCCCATCCCGCTCTCGCTGCAGGGACATCCGCAGCACGGCCATGGTATGCCGCCCTCGCATGCAGCCCAACAGCAACAGCAGCAACAACAACAGCCTCCGGGCGGACCGGCTGGCACCGTGCGCACTCCCTCGCCTGCCCAGCAGCAGCCACCGCGATCCCTGCACGATCCGCAGTCGTCGCGGGAGCCGCCCAGCTCACAGCCCTCGACCACGATGGCGGGATCAAGTTCGGGACCTGGTGGACCGCCGCCGCAGCAGTCTCCACACGCGCATCGAACGTCGCCTCTGCCGGGACTCTCGGGAAGCGGCCCTCCGCCGCCGGGGCTCATCGGGCACCCGATGCCGATACACCCGCACCTGGCGCATTTGCCGCCGGGTCATCCGGCCCACGCGGCGCTAGCCCATCCGGGTCACCACCTGCTGTCGCACTCAATAGCCGGTCTGGGACCTGGCGGTGGACCCATTGCCCTGCTGGCCGGACCCGGCGGCCTCGGAGGTATTCCAGAGTCCGCCCTGAGTCGCCGTACCCCGCCCTCGCACCTGCCACATTCACACGCCTCCACGGGCCCGGGGACGCCGCATTCGGTGGCGGCCAGCATGGCGCCGACCAGTGTATCGCTGACCACCAGTACCGTGCCCTCATCCGCCTTCAGTCGCGCCAGTCCGAGCGTACAGATCTCCAGCAGCGGCAGCGGGGCCCCGTCTGGTCCTGGCAGCGGAGGACCTGGAGGAATGCAAAATTCTTCGGCAGCGGCTGCAGCCGCGGCGGCGGCAGCTGCTCATCGCGCGGCGTCGCCCGCGTCCAGTGTGGGCAGCCTGAGCCGCCAGAGTCCGTTGCATCCGGTACCACAGTCGCCGCTCAGCCATCATCCCTCGTCCTCAGCGCTATCCGCAGCGGCGGCTGCCGTGGCGGAAAGGGATCGGCACGCGTTACTGCGACAGCAGTCGCCACACATGACGCCGCCGCCGGTGTCCAACGCCTCGCTGATGGCCAGCCCGCTGAGCAAAATGTACGCGCCACAGCCGGGCCAGAGGGGTCTGGGCACGTCGCCACCACCGCACTTGCGGCCAGGTGCCTCGCCTCCAGTCATTCGCCACCCGCAGATGCCTCTCCCGCTGCCACTGATAGCGCCTGGCGGTGGTATTCCGCAAATCGGAGTGCATCCCGGTCAGTCTCCATATCCGCACCCGCTGCTGCATCCCTCGGTGTTCTACTCGCCGCACCACCACCCCTTCAACTCACCATATGGCTATACACCGTACGGGCCCGGTTTCCCGGCCTACATGAAGCCGCCACCACCGGCTGGACCCTTGGATCCGGCCGCTGTGATGGCCGCCCACCATGCTGGCCTACAGGGTCCACCGCCGCAACAAGTGCGCCAGGATGAGCAGAATGCGGCGGCAGCCGCTGCAGCAGCAGCAGCTCACAATGCGGAAAAGCAGCACGCCGCCGCCGCCGCGGCTGCAGCAGCCCAACAGCTGAAGGCGCCGCAGCAGCAGCAGCAACAACCAGGTGGAATGCAGCCCAACAAGCCGCCGACGCCAAAGACGCCACAAGGACCGGGCGGCGGAATGCCAACTGGGATGGGCGGACCGGGAACACCGACGGGCCTGCCGCCAGGCGCCTATCCGGGCAGCCATATGCCGGGATATCCGCCAGGGCCGCCCCATGGTTCGCCTTTTGCGCCACAGGATGGCCAGCCGCACGGCATGAAGCCCACGTCGCACATGGATGCCCTGCGAGCGCATGCACACTCCGCTAATTCGGCGGGCCTGGGCGGCGGGCATCATCCAACGGAGCCACGTAAGATGGATGCTCGGTCTCGAGCCTAGGATCATCTCTATTAACCTCTTTCTTTATATTTGTCGAACAGTGCCTATTGATATAGAGCCGGATCCAGAGCCAGAGATACCAAGTCCCACGCATAACATACCACGTGGACCCAGTCCCGAGGCGAAACCGGACGATACCGAATGCCATCGCTCCCAGTCTGCCATGTACGTGTGGATTTAATGAAACTAAACGTACGAAGCCTAATGGATTCCCTTTATTTATTTACAGATTTGTGCGGCACATCGATCGCGGGGATTACAATTCGTGCACGAGAACTGATCTGATCTTCAAGCCGGTGGCCGACTCGAAGCTGGCCCGCAAGCGCGAGGAACGCGACCGAAAGCTGGCCGAGAAGGAACGCGAGCGGCGTCAGGTTAGTAAAGATGCCATCATCATTTCAGCGGTAGTTTCTAACTAAATTCGTTTTCATTATCCATTTTAAACAGCAGCAGCAACAACAACAGCAGCAGCAACAACAGCAGCAAGCTGCCGCCGCTCAGCAGGCGGCGCAGCAGGCCAAGATGAAGGCAGAGCTGAAACCTCCATATGCCGATACGCCGGCACTGCGCCAATTGTCCGAGTACGCGCGTCCTCACGTCGCCTTCAGGTGAGTGTCTGAGGAGGAGGAGGAAGAGCCACTCACTTTGAGTTTAGAGTTTTCCGTTCGGTGTTTAGGAGTCTTTGTCTCTTCCGTTGTCTGCCGTCGTTTATAACTTTTCTTGTTAAGGCGCGTTTGTTAATTGTAATTATTTCAATTCGATTCAATTTCAGTCCTGTTGAACAGATGGTGCCATATCATCATCCAATGGGCCCCATGTACAGAGAGAGGTACAGTACCAAGCCCAAGCCCTTATCTCACTGCGAGACTCTTTTCATATTACCCAAACTCACCCATAATCCCGCTCACATTCATCAAAATTCCATTCATCAGCAAATTCCTCACAAACTATTCCATTCTTACATCCTTTGAGTTTACATGAAGTGCGATTCGGTTTTGGATCTGGAAATACTAGACCGAAAAGCACTTCTTCTTGTAAAACTCCTTAACACTTTCCCCGCCCATTTCATCACGAGCCACTGACACTCTTCCCGCTTAATCCCCGCCAGCTTTTTGAACCCAATTCGGAAAATATTTGTTATGCACATGTCGAAATTAAAGCTTTAAATTATCATTTGCCAAATTCACCTACACCAAGACCATGCTTTCCTAACCCAAAAAAAAAGAGTATATTAATGCCCCCACCAATTGGTGTTCGTTGACCATAAATTTCTTCGGATTACTTGCAGGGAACTGGAGGAGATCAAGAACGCACAAGCCGCTGCGGCGAGTCAGTCCCGACTTGATCCGCACTGGATGGAGTACTACCGACGGTTGGTTAAACTTTCCCAGCTAATTGTAGATGGAAAAAATTACTAAACTTATATTTTCTTTACTTTCGTTCAACAGCGGCATTCACCCTTCGCAGTTCCCGCTGTATGCGAATCCGGCGATATCGCAAATGGAGAGAGAGCGCCTGGGAATTCCGCCGCCGCACCATGTCGGCTTAGACCCGGGCGAGCACATGGTGCGTATGGTAGGCTACACTTCTTTTTTATTCCACTCGACTCATATTCACAAAATCAATCGTATTTGGAACGTCAAGCGATCGAACCAATCACTTTTGTCCACTCTGTCAGCTTGTCACCTGTTAACCAGTCCAGTCCCACTCACACATAACATAAAGAAGCAAAAACCCAGCACGTGCCCCGTCATGCTGTTCATGTTGAGTGCGCCTAACCATTACTTGTTGTCCTGCCATGCCATGCCATGCCATGCTTTCGCCCACCTCGACGGGGCACCTAACCAAATCAAATCAACGATATAATCGAATCAAAACGAATCGACGTTTGTCGCCATCTAACCCGCATTACGCATCGTTACATAAACACTCTGTTAACTTCTATTGGCGTCCACGCCCATGCAGCACTACTGGCTCTTTTGAAAACTTTCTACGATATTCCGATAATAATTTCAGATACGATTGACGAGAGAATATCATGCACACTCTCATACTCATTTACATTTGCCTTTGCATCCACAGCCGCAACCACCGGAGGCCGGTTTCCAACTGCCACGTGAGTTTGTATAGCCCTTCGAGGTTTTGCGCCCTGCGCCACTCCCCCCTCCATTTCGGGCATGAAATATAACTGATCCGCCTTGTTGTGTCTCTTCCTTTTACACATTACAGCGAATGTTGGCCAGTATCCGCGGCCAAATATGCTTATACCTAGGGAGCCGCACTCGGATGTCCTGCTGCGCATGTCCTATGCCGACCAACTACAGGTTTCCCAATTCCCCAACCCGCCTCCTAACTCATTAATTACATATATACAGTATTTACAGGCCGCCGAGTTCCAGCGACAGTCCCTGCATGATCAGTACTTCAGGTGAGTCTAGTTGGGTTAAGAAAATGGGTTTTATATTTATGATGGGAGGAGTTTCAACGGGAAACTTTAGAATTCTATTCGAATAAAATTAAATTGATTAATGATCAATCGTTTTTCCAAAAATACATATCACAAATTTGGAATTCTTTATTTATAGCTAAATAGACATTTGCTTTTTAATTTAATATTTCAAAGATAAACGAAATAAGATTTACTTATGAGCTCTGAATCCTCATAGATAAAGTCAAAAGTATCGTAAAATATATCTGTGATATGGGATTTTTATTCCTAAGCTAAGCTCATCCATCTCATTTATATATCTAGATATATTTATTTATCACTGTATCCGTGTGTGTTTCGGTTGCATTTATGTTTTTGTTCCTGCTCCTGTTTCCGTTTCCGTTTGATCATCGCCCCGCTCTCTCTCATCCCCACAGACAACGGCCCAGATAAGTGGACGCCAGGCGGCAATGGTAGAGAGCAAGCAACTGAACAAAGACAATACTCGGGCCGTGGCCGTGAGGAAATGCTTTGTGTGATTTTTGTGTTCAAGCGTTTACATTTTGTTTTCCACACACACACACATCCAAATCCCGAACATCAGCATCAACATCATCATCATCATCAGCAGAGACGACGCCAGTGCATGGCTCGAGAATTCAATCCAGAAACCAAGCGACTCTAAGTTGCGCAACGCCTTGTCACGTTTTTATGTAAAAAGTTAGTAAGCCGTTTATTTTGTTTTTTTATTTAACTCATCCTTATGCTTGAACTCTCATCCTTGTTGTAAATGTTTATTAAAAAATTATTCGTATATCTTGAATAATATCTGCGATTTTGTGTCACAGGAACCAGCTGCGTTAATCCCAGGAGTGGACACACTCACCTACTGACCGACCAAGGCATTCAGAATCAAAAAGCAGAAACCAACTACAAGAAACTAAACTAAACAAAACAGGACACGATGGTCGCAATATCTTTTAAGTATAGTGTTAAATTCTTAAAACCTAAGCGAGGCGAGCAGCGATTGGATAGCAGCATAGGAAGATGATGTTGAATGCAGTCTTGACTTAGGCAACCGATTAAGGCAGAGGAACAAAAAGCAAAACTTGGCACACACACACAAATTTTTATTTAGGTTTTCAAACTGCATATACATACGATACGAGTGTGTGCTGCACTTGGGCAAGAACTAGCCACTAAGCTCTACAAATACAAAATTGATTTGGAAGACACGAGAATAACTAAGCAAAAGCAAAACCAAAACACGGAAACACTCACCCGCACTTGCTGTGCAGGAGGCAAGGTACATAAATTAGTGTAGGAAATCGATTAAGGATAGGCAAAGAGCGTTCATACATCTATATATATATATATTCGAGTGTATTGTACAAACGGATTGGGAGTTATTCTTTAATTTTGACACTCCTCTACCCATAGTTAAGCATATACTTTAATTTTAATGTACTTCCAGCCACAATTGAACTATTTAAATGTACGGTTTAACATACGCTTGCTGCTTAACCTTCGACCTTTTAGCTAAAATAAAAAAGCAAAGAGAGAAAACGAAAACACGCCAATGCCTAGATTTTGCTTCCGTTTGTGTTAGCCTAGCAAGCCTTGCTTACCCACTAACTAATTGCTACTCATTAACTTATTATTTGCTATTATGACTAGAGTATTATTGTCGCGTCGTCGGAAGTTTGTAAAAAGTGCATAATAAATAACGAAACAATGGGTATTAAGTGGAATGATTGGACGCTGCTCTCCAGGCCCACACAAGCACAGCAATCTGAATAGGTGTGTCATTATGCCTGCATTTGAAGCAGCCGCAATTTTGAGTGCTTAATTTATACATTAGTAATTTATATACAATTTATTATACGCAAAAGCATGCATAAAATATATATATATATTTAAAGCGGTTTATATTAAATATAAGGCCAACAAAGGAACGAAGGAGTGCAGAGAAAGAGAAAAACAATGGGAAACATATTTTTAAATACAGTTTTTTATTTCACATTTTGAATATACACATTGATATAAATATATTGTAGCATATATATACACATATATTACTTATAAAAGTTTATTGTAGGAGTCTTGCAAGCGCATATTCAATGGCACACAAACGACATAAAAGAAAACAAAAAACAAAATACAAAAGCAACCCAGATTTTGCGTAGTTAACATTTAAGATTGTGTAAAGTGAAGATCCATACATATTTATATATATATACAAACAAAAAACACACACAAAATGCAGCTATATTATTGCAGCTATATTACTAAATAAATTATAAAAAAGAAGAAAACAACAAAAAAAGAAATCATACACAACTCGATGATAGCAACACACAAAAGATAAATTATTGAAAAACAACCTGTAAAAACTAAGTAATACAAAAATAAAATTAGTTACATTAGTTACCAAAATCCCAATCCCAGAATAACTTCATTTAACCATGTGTATTCCGGAGTGCAACCAAAAGGCCCAGAAACAAATAGCTAAACTCTCCAGATCCACACAGAAAGCTTAAATAAACTCAACAATATTTGGACAGTTCAAAAACCAATCGTAGCCGTAATTAAAACAAATTGTATGGACATAGTAACAGAACGTAACGGAAATTTAAGGAAACAAATTGCAGATAATATACATTAATTATTAAAAAAAAAAAAGATTTAAAAAAGTGCAAATCAAACTGTTTTATTTTGGAAGGGTTTTTTATATAGTAAAAGCAGAGCTGGTTGATTATTTGCAACCCATATTGTTTTGTAGTTCTGTTTCCAATTATATACGGAGATAATTTAATTCCAAAACCTAGCTTTGTTTTTTGCATTGCTTGTACATTGCAGGAAAAATCCAGCAGTTTCAAGAAATTGATCATATCTCTAATATCTTAAGCAAATTTGCTATAAAAATGAGACAAACTAATCGTTTTTTTTTTAATTCCCTTTTAAATAGGGTCCATGGATAATCAGTAGTGAAGGAGAACCCCCATGAGTCCGATCAAAACTATATGGGAATACTTCCATTTCTTCAGTTCTAGTTATATCAAATAACTTAAATATAAAATCTTCAGTTACTTAAAATATATTACATTCAAACAGTTTAGTTTTGCTATATTTAATTAGTGAAATAAAAAATCTATTAGCTTAGTGTAATTTTAAATTACAGACTTTTTAAATAATGAAATACGTTATTTCCGTCAAATTAGCGTCGAAATGGAACACGGAAAAATATTTTACGTTTTATTTATTTTGTAAATAGGGCACTAATTTAAACAAAATAAAGCGTATAAATGCAAAAATAAAATTTTTTTACTATTGTTTTTTAGCATTTATACCCTTTATTTTGTTTAAATTAATGCCTTATTTACAAAATACCTAAAATATAAAAAATTTCTCCATGTTCCTTTTTCCCACCGTTCCATTTCGACGCTAACTCACCCGCCATCCGGCAGCACTCCCGGACCGGCCAGTTTTTTCGGAGTCGCAAGACAACACTGGGCACACTACATTTTCCACTAGCTGTAGGAAACAAAACACCGAAACTTTTTAAAACAATCAGCATTTTGAAATAGCGTCATGGAAGAACTACGCAAGCATTTATCCTCGGTAAACGTGCCCTGCGGCTCCGGGTCGGGCAGTCCGCCGATCTACAAGGACGAGTGCGTCTACTCCTACGATAACCCAGAGACGCCCACCGGCCTGTACGTGTGCCTGCACAGCTTCCTGGGCTTCGGCGAGGCCTATGTGCGAGAGTACGCCAGCAAGACTGGTCACCAGGTCTTCCTCCACATCCGCCGTGTGAAAACTCCCAAGGAGGGCGAGGGTACCGATGC
This sequence comes from Drosophila birchii, assembly GCA_035046345.1. Lineage (NCBI taxonomy): Eukaryota > Metazoa > Arthropoda > Insecta > Diptera > Drosophilidae > Drosophila > Drosophila birchii. The sequence continues at coordinate 19,872,856 of JAWNOA010000048.1, read as the reverse complement.
CGAGTGCAATCCGGAGGAGGAGGCGGGGCCGGAGCGAAAAATCACCCGGCTGGCCATTGGCGTGGAGGGAGGCTACAATGAGTCTGACTTGGCCAAAAAGTACGAGATCAAGGACACGTACAGCATCGTAGTGGCGCCGCAGCTGGACAAGAAGCTGCCCTATCCAGATCCCGAGCTGCCCATGCGCGTCACCCAGGCGGTGGAGGCGATTCTGGCCGCAGACTCGGCCATTGCCAAGCTGGAGAAAGCCACTCTGATGGGTGAGTACTGTCTGTTTGGGATCTATCGAGAATCATCTAAAAAAGCTTATATATATGTATGTATATGTCCTGAAGAAAATCGGAACAAAGAAAATATATTTTTTGGTTATTAAAAAATGTCAAGTCATTCAGAGGAAAATATATAAAATATTACAATAAATTATGAAATAAATATAAAAAATATTATTTTTAATATACATTTTTTATGTTATTTAGTTAGTGTTTCATCATTTGATAAATTCCCCAAGTTTCCTGATTTTTCCTCACGTTTCCCCTCTCTTTCCGCAGGCACCTGGGATGGCGAAGTGCGGCAGGCATCGAAATATGCCGAGAACCTGCAGCAGCTGGACAATGGCAAGAAGATACCGCCCGCCGGCTGGCAGTGCGAGAAGTGTGATCTGACCAACAACCTGTGGCTGAATCTTACCGATGGCTCCATCATGTGCGGACGCAAGTTCTTTGACGGCAGCGGTGGCAACGACCATGCCGTTGAGCACTATCGCGTCACAGGCTATCCGTTGGCCGTCAAACTGGGCACCATTACCGCCGATGGCAAGTCAGATGTGTTCTCTTATCCGGAGGACGACATGGTGCTCGATCCGCACTTGGAGCGGCATCTCTCCCATTTCGGCATCAACATGGCCGCGATGAAGAAGAGCGAAAAGTCAATGGTTGAACTGGAACTGGATATTAATCAGCGAATCGGTGAATGGTCTGCTCTGACTGAGAGCGAAAGCGAGCTGCAGCCGCTGGCCGGACCGGGATACACGGGCATGCGCAACTTGGGCAACTCGTGCTACATCAACAGCGTGATGCAGGTGCTCTTCGTTATACCCGATTTTCTACAGCGATTTGTGGGCACCGGAGCCGAGCGCTACTTTAACGAGTTTCCCAACGACCCGGCCAATGACTTCAACATCCAAATGGCGAAGCTGGGCACGGGCCTTCAGTCTGGCAAGTATAGCAGCGTGGCGGAGAACACCTTGGACACCGATAACTCCACAGGCATTTCGCCGGCCATGTTCAAGAATATTGTGGGCAGGAACCATCCGGATTTCAGTACCAAACAGCAGCAGGACGCCAACGACTTCTATTTGCATTTGCTCACCCTGCTGGACAGGAATTCGCGCAACCAAACCAACCCGGCCGATGCGCTTAAGTTTCTGCTGGAGGATCGTGTCGAGTGCTTGGCCAGTCGCAAGGTGAAGTACAAGACGCGCGAGGAGTATAGTTTCCGGCTGCCAATTCCGCTGGAGAAGGCCACAAACTTGGATGAGGTACGCGAGTACCAGGATCGAGAGAAGGCCGCTCGCGAGACCGGTCAGCGGCTGGTGGAGCGGGACATTGTCCGTCACAAGGTGCCGCTGCAGGCCTGCCTGGAGCGCTTCTTCGCTCCGGAGCTAATTGAACAGTTCTACTCCACGGCGATTGAGGGCAAGACCAATGCCAGGAAGGTCACGCGTCTCGCTACCATGCCCGACTGCCTGATGATTCACTTGGGGAAATTTACGTTGGGCGACGACTGGGTACCCAAGAAGCTGGATGTATCCGTGGACATGCCCGATGAGCTGGACCTGAGCAATTGGCGCTCGGCTGGCGGCTTGCAGGCTGGCGAAGAGGCTCTGCCGGAGTCGGCCGTTGAGGAGGTGAAGTTTGCCTTTGACGAGGCCGTCATGTCCGAGCTGCTGACCATGGGCTTTCCTACGGAGGCCTGCAAGCGCGCTTGCTTCCACACGAAGAACAGCGGCCTGGAAGCCGCCTCCAACTGGCTGATGGAACACATTGCCGACGAGGACATCTCTGAGCCCTTTGTGGTGCCCAATAATCGCATTGGCGACTGCGCTGCCGAGCAGTTTGTGGCCAATCCGGAGAGCCTTGCCATGCTGATGAGCATGGGCTTTGACGAGCGTCAGGCTGTGGCCGCCTTGAAGGCAACCGATGGCAACGTAGAGCGCGCCACCGACTGGATCTTTTCGCACGCTGACTCCATCGGCTTCGAGGATGTTCCGCCACCCGCTTCAGCTCCAACCGCTGCGTCTGGAGGCCCCACGACTAGTTCCGGTCCCAACAAGAGCAACTACCGCGATGGCGGCGGCAAGTATCGCCTGGTAGCCTTCATCTCGCACATGGGCACCTCCGCCCAGGTGGGCCATTATGTCTGTCACATCCGCAAGCAGGGCGAGTGGGTCATCTACAACGACAGCAAGGTGGCCAAGTCGCAGAACCCACCCAAGGACCTCGGCTACCTGTATCTCTACATGCGCGACGAGTAGCCGCCTCCAACTGCCCGATCTCAGGCCAATCCCCAATATGCCAGCCTCCCCCAAAACCTAATATTATGCGACCCTTAAAAAATGGAAATTAAGAGAATAAACAACAAATATATATTGTGCTACACAACCCGATTTTTTTTAACCCGATTTATCAGATTAAAGCCTTCAACCTCAACCTCTACATTAATTTAAGGTGACTCATTATTTTCTATAAACTGGAACCGTAATGATTCACGTTTTGATGACATAGATTCTTCAAAAATTAGTAGTTAAACTTTACATAAAATTAAAAAGACAACGTACTTCATATCAACTGGCACTTTATTCACGTTTCTTGGCGGCACTCGATTGCTTGGGAATGTTAAGTAGCTCCTGGACGATTTCGTTAAGCCGATCTGCGAACGCCTGGAAGGAGAACTTCTGCTGCACTCGCTTATGTCCCTGCTCGCCCATCTTCAAGCGGAGCGGTTCGTCCCGAAATAGCTGGAGCATAGCAGCGCCAAAGCTCTTCTCTTGTTTCTCGCACAGGAAGCCCGTCGAGGTGTTCACCACAGTTTCTGTGGGTCCACCGCTGTTCAGAGCCACCACTGGCTTCGAGCAGTACATGCCCTCCAGCGGCACGATGCCAAAGTGCTCGTTTTCGGGCGTGTAGAGCAGACAGTGGGCGGCGAAGAGCAGGCGGCACTTTTCCTCGTCCGTGGGGGATCGCAGCAGCACCACATTATCCTGTAAATTCAGTTTCTCGGTGAGCTGCTCCAGCTCCGCAAAGTGCTCGACATTTTCCAGGCAGCGGGTATCGTAGCCACCGGCTATGATCAGGCGGCAGCGTTTGAAATCCGATGCGGGCAGCGTATCACCCAAGAGTCTCAGGGAATGCAGGGCCAAGGCATGGTTCTTCTTCCGCTCGTACCTATTGATGTCCAAGTAGATGAAGGCGTTGCGTGGCACACGCGGATGCACAGTCTGCTGCTCATCCAGCTGGGCGGCCCGCTGCTCCAGCTTTTGCTGCATCTGGTCAAAGTACTGCGTGTGGAGTGAGGGATACAGAACGTCCGGCACAGTGCTGAGCCGTCGGAAGGTGTCCTGAAAGACGCGCAGCGTGAACTTGGAGTTCACCAGCACCTTGTCAGCCAACCCAATGGTGTGCTCCTCCAGCCAGTTAATGGGCATTCGATACAGGCGCTTCAGCATGCCCTCCCTGGAGCTCAGCAGCTGATCCGGAAAGTGACAGTAGAACAGGACCCGCGGACGATGGCGCGCCAGTCGCAGAATGGGAATGCATACGGAGATCAGGTCGCAGACAACCACATCCACTTGCTCCCGCTGCGGCATGAAGAAGCTGGCATAGAAGGCGGCATAGAGCATCCTCAGGTAGGCGCAAATCGCATAGAATCTTCCAAAGAGCCTGCGTGGCAGCCAGTCGCCCACGACGTGAACGGGAAAGCTCCCATCCGCCGTCTCCTTGAAGCAGTGCGTGCTGTCATGGTGATTCGTCAGGAAGCTGACCTGGTGACCACGTTCCTTGAGAGCCAAGGCGGCATCCACCACCAGGCGTTCGGCTCCTCCAATCCCCAAGTCCGGGTGAAGGAACAATACGCGAACCATGGTTAAGATCGAAGTCGATATTGGGAGAAGGTTTCGAAATAAAATACAGAAACTGGGTATAACCCTCTTAAATATTCTATTATCAGGATATTTGCATTATTTTTTACGTGTTCTTTTAATAACTTTTAAATATTTTTGTTCTTCAGCTGACTCGCCGAAAGTGTTACCGTTGCCAACGAAATTTAATTTAGAAAAATGGCAACCTAGAAGAGGCGCGCGCGCAGTTGGCAACCCTAGAACACATGTTGACAGCGCCCGCTTTTGCCGTTTTTTAGCCCCAAATTAACTCTGGTGTTTGCAACGAACGCATTAAATTTTCGTGGAACCGCAGAATCCCTGCCAGAATAGCGATATTGCAGCAGCAGGTGCTCCCCGTGCTCCACCCACATGTGGCCGAGTATTCCGATCCAGCCATAGGCATGCGAGCCGCCTAAAAACAAACCGCCGCCTCTCCGCCAGCCTTCCGTAGAGTCGACGTCGATGTTGTGTTGTGTTTTCGATATTGCCTTCGCCTCCTCATCGCTGCCTCCGAAATAGTAAACTAATAATCACAAGTAAAGCGCGCGTCTAGCAAAGATACAGCAACGAATAATCTGTGTGTGTGTGTCCGGGTTTTTAACGCGGCAACGCAACACAAACAAAAACAACGCCCGGGGTGACAACGAACACTGAAACAAATAGCGAGTAAGAACGGTAGACCCAAAAGAACGGAAGGCAATAACGCTCAGCGGCATTTCCATTCCCAAAACAAACACTATACGGAAAGCTAAGGCCACGTAGCCGCAACGTTGCCACCACCGCCGCCGCCGCCGCCAAGATGCCCAAAATCCACGTGAAGAAGCCCCTGGCGGGCCTGGTCATACGGAATCGAGCCCACAAGAAGAGCAGTATCTTCACGGTGAGTACTTCACGGACATGGCGCGGACACAGCTCCAAGCGCCGCACAATGCGATATCGCTTATCGTGGGGGTAATTCAGCGAACGAGCGGGGCGGCGTGTGCTCCGAGTGCTCCAACTGCGATTGGGCATTAGTTTTATTCGTAATCGACGTCCATCAGACGATTTGGGGAGCGTTTGGGTCATGACAACAACATACGCCAGCCAGCACGATACGTTATTCTGTGTATTTATTTATTTATACAGTTGGCTTTGGTTTTTCCCCCAGGGATTTCAAGTATTCTAAAGTCTGAGCTACTTCGATTTAGCTATTTTAGATTACTTTTTATGCTAAATGTTTGCCGTAACCTCTGAATGATATTGTAAAGATAATTATTTACCTAAAAATAGAATTGCTTGGGGAGAATTGCTTGAAGATATGGTTCCTAATCTCTTTATATATTTGGGGAATTCCTGTCAAAAACATTCATATCAAAATGTTGTTTTATTTCAGTTTTATTTACATCAATTGAATACCTTTTATTAGATCTATTTATTGCGGATTTATGAAACACTTAATATAGGTAAAATCTATTCCATCTTTATTGAAATAAACCCCCATTTATTTTCTGTGTAGTTAACAGTTTATGAACCCCAAATGGTTAACAAAAATATGTGTGGTACCTTCCCATTGCTAATGACTAACCCCAGAGCTCGTAAAGTTGCTATATAGAAGGTGGGAAACATCAGGCGAGTTTTACTTATCGCCGATAAAATCACGATATAGAGTTCTAAGCAATTTCCATTCGATTTATATTGGGAAAAACCTTTGCTATATCTAAATATCACACTATATAGCCAGCCTTAAAGCTCTGCACCGAAAACGAAGTGCTGCAGTAAAGGCATAAAAGCGCGCCTGATAAGAGGGAAAGTGACTGCTCTCCAGTTTCATATCTATGTCCCCCGTGCCAGGCCCATATGTGTGTCACTGTGTGGCCTATGTCGTAATCAATTCAACATCGCCGCTGACCTCCAGATGAAACAACACTTAAGCGACGGCGGCAGACTTTCGATTTCGTGGAGAAGCTGTTCTGTGGGTTCTCTGGCTTCTGGTTCTTTTCAAGTGTTTCTTCTTTCATTTCTTTTTATATATCGAGTTTCTCGGGTTTCTTGTTTTATTTTTTGGGCGAGAGCATTGAACTGGTCTTTTTGTGTTTACCTCTGCTGCCTCTCACCTCTCTGCTTGTTGGCCCACTAATGATGATCGCCCATCTGGACGGCAAATCAGTGTGTGCTTGTTGGTAGCGCGTGTAAATATTACATTAGTCACAATTACTAGACTACATTACCACCTTACAACTACCCTCGGCCTCCCCCTTGCGAGTAGTTTCTGCTGTGAAATTAGGAGCAGCCCAGGTGAGGGTGAGGTGAAAATTACCCCGAGCCCCACACCCATTCCAAGTGCCATTTTCTCTTGTCCAAACCCATTTGAACTCGGTCATGCATATTTAAGGCCATAATAATTAGTAGAAAAAGAAAAAGGAATGTGGAAAAGGAGTTTCTGTAGACTGCTTGCCGCCGCCTTCACAACATTTTTAAGCAACAGATTTTTCCGTCCAAAGGAAAGCCCCTGAAGCCTGCGCCATGCTCTACATTTTTCCGTTTTCCCATTAACTTGAGGCGGTTAATTAAGGGTCTCGCCGCGAGAATTTCATATTCGGAGTTCTGCTGTGGCCTTGGCTAGACGCTAATTATACTGCACAAGCCAGCCATTAGAGGATATGTGGCCCAAGAGATTTTAGTTAGCAAAAGTTTTCACGTTTTCTACGCTTTCTGGAAATTCATAGTTAATTTAGAGTTGCGGTCATAATTAAAGGGAAAATTAAATAAGTAAAATTCGTGAATATAAACCATTAAAAGAAGGTGTTTAACAAATAAAATATTTCAATTAAAACCATTAAATTTATTGTTATTTAAATTCTATAATCTTAAAATAAGAAATATAAAGGCTATCTTTCCTAATCAGATGTTTATCGATATCGATATCGATGATTTCGATTTTAAAAGTGATATTTTTCTATTTTAATTTATATAATGTTTTACACAAAAATTCGATTTTAAATCGAAGATATCAATGTTTTTATTTCTAAAAATCTATAGTAAAACCATGATTTTTAAAAATATTTCTAAAACTTTGAACATTTTTATAAAAAAATCATAAATCATCGATCATTTTCCGCCATGGTAAATTAACAAATATAAATATCACTATTATTTATTTAAAATTACAATTTATTTTATATGTTTGCTTGTCATGTTTCCCCCAAAGGACTTGGCACCATTACTTTTGCAGTGCACTAGTTACTCTGCTGATGATTTCCCCAGGAAACAAGGCTACCTTTCTCGCTTTTCTTTTAGTCTTTTCGATAAAGGGAAATGTTCCTGGAAGCTTTTCTCAGTGAATCGAACTAGAAAAGCTATTTTCATTCATAAAACCCAGCAGAAGGGCGCAGAAGCGAACAGGTGCCAAGGCGAAAGAAAAGTAAAGCTAATAAATTGTGATGAGATGGAGAGTGGAAAATCCCAGTGAGCAAAAGCTCTAACTCTTGTTCTCTCGGAAAATCCGTTTGCCGGGAAAAACAGCAACAATGGCGAAAAAAAATATCCTTTTGGTAATTGTTGTGGGAAATTTTCTGTTAAAAGCGAGAAAGCAGGTTTGTGGAGCAAATCGACGACGAAAGTGAAATAATCGAAAGTAAATGTGGGCAGAAAAGAAGTCAATAGAATATTGAATCCCTTGAAAGTGGGCTAAGGAATGCTTTGAAAATGCTTTATAAAATATTTAATGTAAATATATAATTGTATTTTTTAGGAGAATATATTTTATGTATTAAATTAATTTAATTATTTACTTAAATCAGCAGACTTGTGGGTAATTCATGAGCTCGGTGCTCGTAGAGAGAGCAAGACACTTGCTGAAAATACCAAAAAGAAAAGCTTTGAAAGCTTTGCTGAGGAAAAACTGCATGCCAAAGGAAATTGCCATTGTGGCGAGTGAAAAACACACAGACGCTTTTCCAGCTGAGTACGGCGCAGCATGTGGAAAAGCGCACAACGTTGCGCACATTTTGTCGCGCTGTGTACGAAGAAAAAGAAAAAACTAAACAATTTCCACGCGTTTTCCTTACGCTTTCGTGTCGATTTCTGTTGTTAATTATCGCCAGCGGACCCAACATGTGCAATTAAATCGAGCCTTGTATAAACAAATACGAAAGCAAAAAATAAATAGTATAAAAAAAAGAAAAACACAGAGCATTTTCCGAATTAAATTCCATGAAAAGTGTGTGTTTTGTGAGTGAATCAGAAAATGTAAATCAAGCGAGGAGAACGAAAAACTGAACTTGAAATGCTTCTCGATTTTCGCTTTTGCTTTCAGTTTGTCAGTCAGGCTTTTCATTTACTTGGCTTTCCACCCACGGAAAAGTGTCCTGTCGTTACGCAAAACAGTAATGAAAAACTGTACCCACACTCTTGTTTATATTTTCCGTCTTGGTTAATCCTGTATCTTCATGAGATCAGACAATATGTATCTCTAAGTTGTTGGTTTTCCCTTTCCTCGAGTGTGTAGGTGAATTTCCCAACCTCCCTCCCCCCACAAAAAAAAAGAAAAACAGTGCTGGCAGCCTCTCGTGTTACTGATTTTCCTTTGTTCTTCTTTTGGCTGCCTGACCGCACAGCACAGAAAAAAAAGAAATAAAATAAAAAGAAGGAAAAATGGAAATGAAAGCGACAACGAAAACGAAAACGAGAGGGGCTTTCCCCTGCTTTCCTTGAAGGAAGGTCACGACGTCCTTTCGTCGATCCTTAAATTCACTTGTCCAGCATTATTCGTATTCCTGTTTAATGTTCTGAGAATTTCGCATAATTTCTGTACGTATTTAGCGCTCGTAAAATGCGTTTTTTTATGACCACCAATGATGATGATGATGGGCGGGCTTCTCGTTTAATATCATAGCTCATAGCTGAAGGCAGAGAGACATGCAACAATCAGATTTGCAGTCACAAATTTGTGTTTCCAAAGAGAGACCTCTGCCAATCATCCAAAGGGGAAACCACATCTCAATTTTCTGTCAGGGACAATCCACATTTATTTGTCTAACCAAATTTTGTTCTTTTGGGTGCCACACAAAGTTCAACAAACTTTGGCGTAGAAAAATTTCCACGACACTTTGTTGTGAGAAGGAAAAAGTCTGCTTAGCCACGCATAAATTTTCATCCTCATTCCTCAATTCCTCTCTCTCTTTCGAGCTACCGAAATCTGCTAAGGATTGAGTTCCTTGGGTAAAACCAATCAATTATGGCCTGAACTTCGCTCAAGTGCGGAGACATCGTTCTTATGAAACGCCGTTAGATAACACACTGCCGCCATATCCATAAATTATTCAGTCATTCCTTTGGCTTTGTTTTGGAGGAGCGCAGCCATTGTTGAAGTGGCTTCATTGTCCCAAGGAGTATGTGTGGTGATGAACTATGGAGCTATGGAGCTATGCCGCAGTGGATAACAAAAGGCTGGCACTATAGTAAACCTTTTTTTTTAAAGGGTTTCATAAACTTAACCCAGAATAATGGAGGAATTTCCCTCTCAGAAGAGTCAGTTTGGAAAATAAATAAATATTTAAATAGACTTTTCAACAAATTATGGCGAGACTCTTAGCAAAGTTTTAGCAGAACTACTTAAAGTTGGCTAAAAGATTTCAGGAAGAATAAATTACTTAGTTTTGGCACACAAGCTGGTGAAGAAGAGCATGTTTATGTTTATATAATTAAAAATACTAAGCCAGATTTTCTAATAGTTGATACTTTTCAGTATTCATAGTTATAGTAATTCCTTCAAAAAGAAATAAAAACATATAATAATTATATAGGAAATAAATGCTAATTCTTGCTTTACTTCAATGTCTGATTTTTAGCCTATATTTTGTATAAGAATTCAAGGCTTACGAGGAATAAGTCCAGAAAAATCAAGCAACATCGTTCTCTAAAAATTATAAATTCCTTAAACATCCCTTTATAATATATATAAAATATTACAAAAATTCTAATCCATAACAAAGGCAAATTATCTAAGCAAAAAGAAATGGCTTAAAATGCTATTCGCTTGAGGCTTTTTTGGCCGCAAGCCAAGCTTCCCCATAAGGCGTCGTTTCCGTTGTCTCTTTATGCAAATTAACTGCACGACTTCCGCTGATGATGCAGTCCTGCCGTGCTTCCCCGTATCCTGCTGCGGTTGTTGCTTCTACATTTTTGTGTCAACACTTTTTGGGCAACAGTTCAAGAAACATAAATTTATTAAAATTGCCCGTGTTTGCAGTCGTCAAGCCTTCCGTGTTTGCCGCCGTGTCTGGCTCGGCAAGGTCAGTTGGGTGCTTGGTATCGAATTTAGGATCGGATCGGGTTAGCCTTTCGTGAGGATTTTAATTCGTTTTTGCTTTGCTTTTGGGTGCATCATCATCATCATCATCGTCGTCAGCGCAGCTAATCAATAAGCAAACACCCATTGGCGCGGCGGCAGCTCCTCTTTTATTCATCTGAACATGGGGCGCTCTGGTTTTTGGTTTACTCTGCGAAATTTCCATTATCTCACATCGGGCAGCCCAGCAAAATCAATAAAGGGTACACACACATACATAAATCATGCGGTAGGCAGTCTGCAGCGGTCAGGCTTTGGTGTCCTGCGTCGCTTAGGTCTATCCTGATTTAGTGGCCTTAACTAGGTGAATGTTAGGGAGGAGGATTTTATGATGGGAACATAAAATAGAAACATGGGAATCTAGAGCATCCATAAAAATAATAGTTTGCTGAGTGGGATTTGCTTGAAATTACTTTTTACTACAACAGAAATTTAAAGTACAAAAACTCTTAAATAAATTAATTAAAATTGAGAATTGATATATAAAATTATTATCCAAGTTATATACTTTGATTCCCTTATATTTTAATCATAAACAATCAATAAAATCGATTAAGACCAGGGGGGGTATGGTCCTAAGCCCTTGGGGTTCCCATTTCCTGACCCCCGGCTGCTGCTGCTGCTGCTGATCCTGGCCCAAAAGTCCCAAGCCATCGAAACCAATTTTGTCGCTGCAGCCGTCGCAGCTTGACACTTTCTGGCCAAACGTTGTTGACAAACTATTTTTAATATTGAAAGGCGGCAGCTGTGTGTGTGTATGTGTAAGCACATTACGTATACGTAATATAGAAATACGTATCCGCAACGTTGCACGCGCTGCAGCATCATCCCTTCTCTTTACCCGTTTCTTCCTTCTATTTTATTTTTTGCCTTTGCTCTTGCACTCACATGACCTTGGTTCTTGTTGTCATCTTGTGCGAGGGAATGCTCTCCATTAGCCTCCGAGTGTAGTCGTCAGAAGGTCCATTTTTCATGGCGGCCTGACATTTGGCACATCAAGCTTAGCATCCATCGTTGGTCGATGGTCGGGCGCACACACACGTGCTAGTTTTTCATTTCACTTGAAAGCTGCAATAATTTGAGCTGTGTGTTTGCCATAAAGTTTGTAGAAATTGAATTTAGAATTTAATACATATTTAAGAACAACAAATTGCTAAATATTGGTGAAATATATGAGCTATAAAATAATACTCTTAAGTTATTTATAAAAATTTTGAGTCGAAACTGTATAGGTAATCTTAAAATATTTTCCATTTCTTAAATAACTCTGAGAAGGTGACTTTTTCCCCTGAAAAGGCTTATTCCTAATTGCCTGATTTGGTAAAGTAATTACTTTTATGTGTATTTAATACCAGCATCACTCAAATTTCAAATCCTCACAGCCGTCTGCAGGATGGAAAATATACGGCGTAGAGGAAATTATACAGAATTCCGTGGGCTATGAGTCTCCGGTTTATTGTTTTCACTTTAATGTTGCTGCGAGCAGCTTGGAGGAGTGCTTACCCCGCCTCCGGAATGTGTCACTGATTGATTTGTGCGCCCCGGCAGGTTGGCCAGGGAATATTTTTTAATTAAAATTGCGACGTCTTTCGGCAGCCGCGTTCTTAAGACTCCAACGACAAACACCTGCTAAACGCCCACGAGCGATAATCTTTGACTTGGCAGCAGGAGCAGGAAGGAGCAGGCGGGAAGGTGAAGAAAACGAAGCGGGAGCAGGTGGGGGAAGGAGGAAGGAACCAAAGCAGGAGCAGGTGGAGCAACAGAAGCAGGAGATGGCTAGAAAAAACAAAAGCAGGAGGAGGGAGTGGGGAGTAGAACCCAAAGCAGGAGAAGAACAAGAAACCAAAGCAGGAGATTGGTGTAGAAGCAAATTTCTGGGGCGCCAATGGTGGCGTCCTTGGCGCCTTGGGCTTTGGCCTACTTTTCAATAAGCCACAACAATGGAGTTTCTGCACAGTTATTGGCCATTGTCTGGTGGTCGTGGCTTTTATTGCGAAATCCGAAATTGAAATCAAAAGCGACGACGCGACACGTGCGCTAAACTCCTGCCAATGGGAAAGGGTAGCTCTTAGCTTCTCCTTTGGCCAAAAAAATTTGCAACCTACAAAAGCTGGAATTAATTTTGTTACTCTTTTATTTTAATTCAAGAAATTCAAATTTGTTTACACAGGAAAATATTATGAAATGTTTGATTTTCTTGTGGACTTGAGTTCCTTTCATGTCCCACATTTTTGAAGTGTTCTTCTACTATTTGATTTAAGATTTAAATTTATCTATAAATTAATTAGCTCAAATTTTTCTATTATTTTAATTTTAAGTAATTCCGAATTTAGTCAGTAAATTTAATTTCCCTTTTACCACAATTATTTTTCTGAGTGAACTTAAGTGCATTTCCACTGCACTCCCATGGAGTTTGACTGGGTCACGGAATTTTGCGGGCTTTGGAATATTTGATCAGGCCACCAGCAGTAGCGACAACTGGCGGCCCCCAACTTGACCTTGAGCAGGCATTTATATATATATATTTAAATTTTGCGTGTCCGCAAAAACACATGAAGATTAATTAGCAAAAAAAAAATGAGAATGTGAAGGAAATTCGCCACAAAATCCATTTGAGGGCACACGTAATGTGGTTCCCTTAGCTCAGATCCCATTTTTAGCCGGGTTTTCAATTTGACATTGCCCAGCCCATTGCGCCCATTGCCCATTGGTCGTCTCCCCGTTCTCTCTTTCTGTGTGTGACATTAATGAAAGGAAAACATGGAAATGTATTTTCCAGCATGTCTCTTGCCAAATCGTTACGCCATCGCGGACTTGTTGTCTGTTATTTTTCCCAGTTTTTTCTGTTTTCCATTTATATGTAGCCCAGCGTTGCCCCCAAAAACGGATGCGCCTGTCCGTCGGACTGTTTTCCCTTTTCCGTTGGGTTTTTCCTTCTGTCCCTTTCAGTCAAGGTCACTCCTAATGCCTTTTGATGCGACACATGCATGTGGATCCTTCTACATCCGTGGGCAGCAGCTATTCCTCATCCTTCTGCTCCTTCTTCTGACGCCTTTTGTCCCGATGATTGGCTTGGCAGCCAGAGTTTCCTGTTGAAAAAAAAAAACACCAACAGGCGGCTGTATATGGCTGCAACAGGATCGGCTCTCCGTCTCCTTCTCAATTTCCATGCCCTATCTTTTGTCCAGATTTAAATGGAAATTACATTTTTTGGCCTGCACTTGACCCGATTGCGAACTGCCCTGCCCTGCCTCCCGCCTGCCTGCCAGCTTGACCATGATTTATGCACCAAGTTTGGGTCAGTTTAAATGGGTTTTTATCTAACTAATTCCACGCACAGCGGTCGACTTAGCTGGCTGTGGTTTATGGGGGTCAAGTTTGGCGATTTAAGCATAAGGGGTCATAAAAGTGACTTTTAGAAGAATAATTCAGATGTTTTTAATATTTTACATAAAACTAAAACAAAGACAATACAAAATAATAATAAAATACAAATAAACAAAACACTTTCAATAGAAGGCTTAATTTTATTGCCGCAAAAGTTTCATGAATGCTATCTAAAATTTTGACTTTTTTTCTACATAAATAATATCACTAAAATATAAGTTTTCCTTTACGAATATATATATATATAAATATGTAAAAAGAATTAAAAATTTAGCAATTTAAAAAACCACAATAATTAAAATTAAGTCTTCTCTCTTACTCACTTTTTTGTGCCTGCTTTAAAGCAAGCATCTAATGTTATCTCATAAACAAACTCTCCTCATCTTTATTTCGGCCTCGTCATCTGGATATTTGTTAAGCCAAGACACATAGTAGTCTGAGCATAATTGCCTCTGAAGAGATAACAATCAATTCTCCATTCCACGGCGACTGAATGTTCTTCTAAAACGTTTCCATTGTACAGGAAAGCGAACGACGCTGCTCAATTACTTACTTTTAGCGAGAAAACTTTCATCATCGCCGTTGTCAAGTTCATCTATTTGATATGTGCGACAATTACTTTTGGGCTTTTTTTATTGTTCCTGAACAGCGAGCATGGAGCACGGAGGAGCACCAACCATGCAGTCGTTAAAGTGAGCGGTAATGCTGTGCTGTGTCGGTTAATAGAATTGTCAACATCCGAAAGTGTTGGAACTTTTTTCAATCACCAAATAATGGCCATTTAATGGGGGAGATGTGGGTGGGAGAGGGCAATAAATTAATATTGACGGTTTAATACCCTAGATTTTGAAGGTAATAGTTTTGGTATTTAGAGATACTTTCTTTTCGAGGAAAAAGACTTTTAAGAAAAATCTAAAAGAAAAAAAGGTTTACATAAGAATCAAGAATATTTTATTGTTAAATTTTAGTCATGGCTTTTATTCAAGTCATATTTATGAACTTATTATTAATTAAAAAGGCTCTATTTAGCAACTTTCTCTGTCGCAAAACTAATAGATTTTGATATATTTCTCTTCTTTCTTATTCAATTTCTCACACATAGTAAAAGGGTATAAAGGCAGTCGTTGCTTGCCACAAAAAGCCCCCTGTGTTCCCTCTAAACTATGTATCTCTTTCGTTGTGGCTCTTCCCCAGCAACCTCCCCAGCAGGTGGACATGTGCGTTGTCACTCTCTCTCTTCCGAGCTTCCGCTCGCTGGAGAAACGAACCGAGTGCGGTTGCTCCACCGATCCGAACCCATGCCATCCGGCGGCTACACTTTTGTCAGTGAGTCGCGCTCGTCGGAAGGCAACAGAACATTGCTTTGGTTATTTGATTTTTCACCGGAATTCGTTTAGTATCATACGAGAGATTGTGATGTATATTTCTTAAAATTCAAAGTGATTTTTTTTGGCTATTGTTTTAATTGAAAATTTTTAACCATCAATACGGCGGTGTTACGCCGACTGTGAAGTGCGAGGGAATTGACGTTAAACCAAAGTTCCTCGAGGCGTAGAGTTCGAGTTTGTGAGTGTATGATTATGTTCAAGTCCGGGATTCGCCAATAAATCCTTTTGAATTGCCTTAAATCACCAGGCAAACCCGATGTTCAACTCGATTTGTATAGTATATATATTTCTCTTGGTTGTGCGTAAATTTTATTCACTTCACTTGCTAGTTGGCTGTTAAAGTTGATCGATCTATTTTCAAGCCGATCACAATACTTGTGGCTTCAATTAGCACCGCGTTGTTAAAATCGCACTAAGTGCGGGGTTAAATTGGCTTTTAGCGCGATCTTTACCTTTTTCTGGGCCAAGCAAATAATGGTTAACAGATCCAAACTGAATGTGGAAGCCAAGGCATACTTTTTGGAGTTTTGCTCTTCCATGAAAACCTTTTCTGAGTTATTTTTTAGAGTTTTAACAGCGGAAATATTAAATAAAAAGAGTGTGGACTTACAGTTTAATTTATTTTTAAAGTTTTTAATACTGAAAATTAAACTTCATTGGTCCCCTTCTAAGCCTTCATAAAGCAAGCTTAAATATGTATTATAAAATTTAAAGTAAATTGAACCAAGAGAACCAGAATAATAATTACAATTAACATGGCTGCCCTAATGTTATGTGATCAGCGTTTTAACAATTCCTTTCTAATTGTTAGATTCCGGTTATTAATTAATTATCAAACCGTAATATCGTCATAAAAGTAGCTTAGTAGCACCTCTCTAGGGAAGCTCCCCTGTGGACAGCTGATAGCAAAGGCAAATCGCGCGAGTTTCAAGTGAAAAACCAATGAGTAAAACGCAGGCAACTCTAATTACAGCCAGAAAAGTGCCTGAAAACTGCAGCAAATCGGAGCGGAAGCATCGGGTTTAAGACAAACAAATGATAAGATAAACTCGGCTTCGATCGGAGAGATAATCAGAAGGAAAGAGGAGCACGATTCCGATCAACAAAATCCCATATATTGCACTCACCCACGTCACATTCAGCCCATGTCCGTGGATTCGTGGCCATGGAAATTAGTGTAGAGACAGCCAAGGAGCCAAGGACAGCAGCATCAATTGGAGAAGCCACAGCTAGGGGTGATTAGAGGAGGTTTAAGAAGACCATGCCCAGCGGTCGGAACTATGTCCAGCGGCAGAGCGAGACGCTGGAGAGCAGCAGCTTCGAGCTCGAGGATCACGACGATGCCAAGGTTGAGCGTGGTGAGCCAGAGGATCATGAGGAGGAGGATCGCCGCCAGTCATCGGACACGGTGAGCACGCACAGCAGCAGCTCCACCACGCCCACCACAGCGGATGTGGCCGATGTGGAGACCATTAGCTCGCTGCCCCTTTCGCCGCCCGCCTTTGGCGGCAGCCAGCTAGTGAAGCGTCACTCGCCGTTAAAGGACCAGCAGCAACAGCGGCAGCTACAGCAGGTGGACAATAAAAGCAGCAGTTCCAGCTCCAGCTCCAGCTCAAGCCAGCAGCCGGACGAAGTGGACGACGTGCCCACGGTAAGTGGGTGCAATCTGCGATCGGGCTCCTCACCTAATGCCTCCTCCTCTTCCACGACCCCGCAGACGTCGCGGTATGCGGCTGCAGCGGCACATCCCAGCGCTGCCTTTGCGGAAACGGCGGCCACCTCCTCCTCTGGAACAGCGGGTGCTGCCCACAGACGCACACATTCGGCGGCCTCCTACATCTCGATGAGATCGCAAGGCGGATCGGAGCCACCGCCGGAGCGACCCAAACGGAATCGCTTCTTTGAGTGGCTGCGCGTCGCCTGCAAGATCTGTTGCTGCAAGGTTGGTTCTCCCAGTGGGACAGGTTGACTCTTTTTGGGGAGATCATTATGGATTTCTGATCTTATAAGTATGGAATTGAGTTGGAAAGATTAAAATCGATTTTATATATTTTATTATGCATTCTCAGATTGATTTTAAATTGATTTCAAATCATCCTTCTTAATTTTCAACTTAAAAACCCCAAAAACCTTTTTGAAGAATAGCTTTTTACCCAAACTTGAATGAATATTTCATTTTATACATTATTTATCCTCCAGACATTGTGCCTTTCTTTGTAGTTTTTAAGTGAATTGAATTTTATCAACTGCAATTCCACGAAATTTAAATTTAAATTGCCGGAATGAACAGAACGGTTGCCAGTCAATTGAAATGTGAAAATAAATTTCATGGTTTACTACCATATAAAAGAAAAAAATAAACTTGATCTAAACAAACAACACAATTGGTAAATTTGTGAACTTAAATATCACATAAATATTTAAAGAAATATTGCAAATATAGTGTAATCTTCAGAAGTTATATTTTTAGTAAAGTTAAAAGCTATAGAATCGATTGGGTTATTGCCGAATTTTTGGAACTCGAATCATATGTGGAAAAATTAAATAGACACAACATTTTCTATAAAGTATTCCACATTAAAAGGCAATAATTAATCTTCTTCACAAAAACTAGATTTAATAGAACTAAGTAGATTGTATTACTAAGCACCGTCAACGATTAGTATTCTTATTTGTTCCCTTGACTTGGCTTCAGTTTGACTTAATTTTCATCAATCCATTCGATATTCTCTATACGAAATAAAAGCTTTCAGATTTGTTTAAATTAAATTCCGCCGCCTCGAGTGACATTGGGGCAGTTAACGAGCTCAAACAATTTCGCATTTAGTACAATTTATTTATAGCTGAGTCCGCGACTCAAATGTTTACAAATAAAACTAAAGCCCAGGCAGCCACTGAAGGGTTAATGTGGCACAGTAGTTTGCGCCTTGGCCAATGATGACGCACTCTAGCTTGGGTGCGTCGCCTCCTCGTTTCCTCTGTGGGCTCTGCTGCAGTGCATCCTGCAATTATCCAATGACATTGCTCTTTACTTAGTCTGATATCTAATCCGTATGCCATTATTAATTCACTCTCTAATTTATCCACAGAGTTCCGGAATTGGAGAGCCGAGTGTTCATCATGCGCTGGTTGTGATATTTCTAGAGTTCTTCGCCTGGGGTCTGCTGACGATGCCCATAATATCGGTGAGTAGAGGAGCCCAGGAGGCTATCTCCAATTACAAATTAACCTAAAACTCTCTTTTTCTTATCCAAAACAGACCCTAAATCAGACGTTTCCGGATCACACATTCCTGATGAACGGCCTAGTCATGGGCATCAAGGGCATCCTGTCGTTCCTGTCGGCGCCGCTAATCGGCGCTTTGTCGGACATTTGGGGCCGAAAGTTTTTCCTATTAGTCACAGTATTCTTCACCTGCCTGCCCATACCGCTGATGTCCATCAATACGTGGTGGTTCTTTGCTATGATCTCAATAAGCGGCGCCTTCGCCGTCACCTTCTCGGTGGTATTTGCCTATGTGGCGGATGTCACCACGCCGGAGGAGCGATCCAAGGCATATGGCCTGGCCTCGGCCACCTTTGCCGCAAGTTTGGTCATCTCACCGGCATTGGGCAATGCCTTGATGGAGATGTACGGCGACACGCTGGTCGTGGCCCTCTCCACGGCCATTGCGCTGCTCGATGTGTTCTTCATTCTTGTTGCAGTGCCGGAGAGTCTGTCGGAGAAGATGCGACCTGCCAGCTGGGGTGCGCCCATTAGCTGGGAGCAGGCGGATCCTTTCCTGGTAAGTTTATACATATAACAACTCCAAGTTATAAAATGTTATTTATATTTGACTGTTTATGATATTATCTATCAGGCTTTGCGTAAAGTGGGCACTGACAAGACCGTGCTGATGCTCTGCCTCACCGTTCTGCTGTCGTATCTGCCCGAAGCCGGCGAATACTCCTGCATGTTTGTCTACCTGAAGCTCAAAATGGGCTTCAACTATGTGGAGGTATCCGTTTTTATAGCCATTGTTGGCATTCTCAGCATAACGGTGCAAGTGACCCTCGGCTCCTTCATGCAGTAAGTGATCTGCAAGCGGTCTCATAATATGAATTTAAATCTAATGCCTTTATTCTATCCTCAGAGTATGTGGAGCCAAGCGCACGATTATAATGGGCCTAGCCCTGGAAATTGTGCAGCTGCTGTGGTACGGCTTTGGCAGTCAAAAGTGGTAAGTTTGATATTTCTAGCTAGATTTTCTATGACTTTAGCATTTAATACTCTCCCTTTTTCTATGCAGGATGATGTGGTCGGCTGGCGTTGTGGCTGCCCTGGGCTCTCTCACGTATCCAGCCATCAGCGCCTTTGTTTCGCTCTATGCGGCCCCCGAGAGTCAAGGTAAGCTGTTTTGATCCTTAACTTTTCTCTCCTTACTAATTAAAACTACATTTTTTCTTAACATTAACAGGCGCTGTCCAGGGCATGATCACGGGCATGCGGGGGCTGTGCAATGGCCTGGGACCAGCAGTGTTTGGGGTTATCTTTTACCTATTCAACGTGGACCTGAACGATGACCACGATGCCCATGCCAAGACAAGCGGCAGCCGAACGACAAATGTGGAAAAGATATCGCAGCATGTGCCGGGTCCGCCGTTCGTCTTTGGCGCCTTGTGCGTCTTCTGTGCCATAATTGTGGCGGCGTTCATTCCGGAGGGTCAGACCAGCCAGTTGGAGAAGAAACGTAAGCAGCCGCAGTCATCATTCACAAACCCATTGCCCCAATTAGGCCATAATAATTAGTCACGAATAAAAGAGAATCTTAACTCTATGATAATCATTTTTCAGGTGGCTCACTCGACGTGCAGTACGAGATTGAGACAGGACATAAGGCGCCAAGCTCCTTGGCGCCGCTCATTCGCTCCGACTCGCTGGCGCAGCTGTAGTGGGCTCCATCGTAGTCGTTCTAACCACAGAACAGTAACCCGTAATCCGTAAACCGTAACAGCTGGTGGCTATAGAGATATGTTTAAGATGAGTTAAGGAGTTAAGAGTTTTTTGTAACTGTAAACAACAAATGCTGTAACTAGTTTGGCTTTAGTTTCCGAGTCTAACATTAATTATAGTAGAGCCCGAGAAGAGATGTTATTGTTTGCGTTGGATCCCTCGGTTCTAACATTAGTTTCCACCTCAGCCCAAGTATATAGATATATTATATAGATTTCGTAATTTATATTTATTATCGCGATAAGTAACGTAACAGCAAAATAGTCACTTACAATTGGATCTATTGGCCGAGTGCTTGCCCGCTTGCCGGCTTTCCCTGTTCGGTTCTCTTCGGGCTGGGGATTACACATCACAGCAGATAGCTTTGCAACAGCAACAACAACAAAATAACTGCCAAACAAACAAAAAAGTAACGAAAGGGAGAAAATTTGTAATTGTTATTCGTAATCTTCAGCAGCAGTTTTTCGAGTACATTTCCAGTTGGGCTTATCACTTGCTATCGCCGCGGTATCTTTCCGTTTCGTCACCGTTTTAGTTACCACACACACAAATTAGAAAGAAGAAGAGATAAGGAATCCAAATAAACTGAATACCAAGCTTTACTTTGAAAATTGTAGTGATTTAAAGTCTAAAAACTAAAAAGAAAGAGCAAGAATTGCAAACTTACACTGAAACGACGAGAGTCAAGCTAGGTGGCTTCAATTAAAATATAACAAACAAAGAAACCACATAAAATATATGTATATATATAGAGATATGTATGTATGGATGATAATGAGACACAAATCGTAATGTTTTTAATTTAGCTAAATGCGATTATAACGCCGCCTCCTCCCGATCATCATAGTTTTTTATTTTGATAAAAACAAAAAGAAGAGCCTTTCTCACAAAAAGTCAATGCTTGAACATATAGCGCGTGTGTATGTCCGCGCTGCGGGAATCAAAAGTTATATTTTTCGAAAGTTGCTAACTTACAACCATGTAAAGTAGTTGCCCCAACTCGCAGACGTGCGTAGCCGGGCATACACATCGCACATATCCGTGCGTGAAAGGATCAGGAGCAGCAGCAGGAGCTGGATTCTGGAGTTAGGGAGTGTTGCCCAGATGATGAGACAGTATACAACAAGAAAACTGAATCCAAATTTCGATTGTAAATTATTTAACGTGTAATTTAGTGTTTTAAACGAAACCAAAATAAAACAACATTGTTTAATGAAACGCTAGTACAATGAAGTGCGAAAGTATTTTTGAATTAAGCTGATCAAAAAGCGTAAGTACATATACATTTTGAAAGAGTACAAGAATGTTTTATAATTTTTATTTAAAATTAATTTCTTAATTTTATAATACGTTTTTGGGGAAACTAAAGTACAATAATATATGGTATGCCATTAGAAATAAAATAATGGTATTGCTGCATTTGAATTATTTTTTAATTAGAATTGTTGGAAATGCCGCACAAAATTATTTTACATATTGAATTTTGAGAAAATGAAGTTTCCAGATAAATTAATTAATTTCAAAATATTTGATTTAATTAGGAGGATTTTTAATTTTATTTTTATCCAATTTTTTTCCTATTGTGATTTTCGCCAAATCAGATTTTTATCCTACCAAATTTATATGGAGTTTTTGCTTAAATTTGCTTAAAATTAAAAATATAGACGAATATCGTAGCATTTTGTAGACTTGAGGTAGGTGTTCCACCACTCTACTACAAATTCTTTTGTTTATTATTATTTGTTTTTGTATTCAGACTAAAAGTTACGGTCAGAAAATATTGTAAAATTTCAATTTTGACAATAGGAAACACTGTTGCCGCCTGTTATGTTAATGTAATTCAATTTTACATTCAGATTGGTTTTATTTTTCTTTTTTTTAACTACGATTCTTAAGTTACGAGGTCCAATCAATGCTGCTTTGGATTAAGAGTCCTCAAGGAAGAAATATAAAAATATATAAACAAATTTTAAAAAATTTTTAAAAAACTATCGCGATATCGATATTTGGGCCAAAAAATATCACGATATAAATATATCATTTAAAAAAGTATCGATATATTGATACTTTGATATATTATCAACAGCCCTACTTGTTATCGATTGATTCCCAGTATCGCAAAAAACTCGAAATTGTAGATGAAGTCTCGGAAAAAAAATAAATAAAGGTGAATATCCGAGGCTGACTGAAGTGTGCCTTCGCGTGACAGAAGTTCGATTTGACACGGCTACAATGACCTGATAAAAATAATAAATACTCGAAGAAATCCCAGTGAATGCAAAGCCAAACACAAAGAGCCAAGAATGTTTCGGAAGGGCGGAGTGTGCAGAGAGTGAATACATACAAATATACATATGTAATTTGTGGCATGCAACATAAAATACATAGCTGTGCGTGAGTGTGTGGGGTTTTTTCGATTAAAAAGCGAGTAAATAAATACCGTTACTTTGCGGGGTTTCTCAATAAAAAAATGTGTAAAGTGTAAAAAAAACTGCAACTAGGCCAGCCAAGGGCCACTGGAAGCTGTGCGTGCGGAAAAACTTCGGGGGAAAACTCGCAGTGACCTGAATTCAAATCCGATATTCCCTTAAAGCACAAATCCTATAGATTTTCATGATTTGCTTTTTCTGTTAATATTTTCCGGTTGCTGATTTCTCGCGTCATTATTCGAACATAATCCAGGCATCAAAATAGTTTTTACCATTTAACAACAGCCCTCCGGCTTGCATATTTTTTTTAGGTTTTATGCCCAAATTTATAAGTTTATATTAGCTTAAATTAGTTGTTTATGAAACAAAGATCTTGATCTTGGTATACTGGATACATATACTGAAGATATACTGTGCTCCCCTTGCAGCAGCATCTGTGCCTGATCTGGAATAGCTCTGCATCATCTCCAGGAGGGATTCCGAAGCAGAAGAAGACCACCAGAGGAGGAGCAGCACCCAAACCCAAGCCAGCTTAATTGGCTTAGGCGACGGTTGTTGCTGTTGTTGTTAGTGTTGTTGTCGGCCCTCACTGTCAATGTTGGTGAGTGTATGGAAATATATATGTATATAAGAGATATATGAAAGTATATAAGTGATCCAGAGTGCCAGCTCATTTAGTTTGTTTATTTCAATTTACCGAGTTATTCAATTGTCGGTGTCGAATTAGTAACTTTATCCGCCCTTCCTGTGTTCTGTGGGAGTCTCTGTGTATCCATATCACCAGCAATCCTCACCTGAGAGTCGGCATGCATAATTAATCTGATTGCACTGCACTGCACTCATTGCACTGCGCTGCAGGCAAAGAAAATGCTTGTATAATTTTTTTTTTAATTTAAAAAGAAAATCAATTTATTATTAATTAGTTTTTGGTTAGCAGATACCTAGGAAACTGAATCGTTTACTATCTAAATATTGAAATAGACTAAAAGAAAAACACTGAGAAATCTGAGAATAAAGAAGTATTTATTGGGATCTATCTTACTTTTAAAAAGCAAATTGGTAACTTATTCAGTTTGCAACAATTTCAAAGTTTATGTTTATGATTGTACAGGGAAACAAGTTGTTTAATAATTTTCCCTTCGCTAAACTCTCAAAAACAAAATAAAACTCCACCGCAGATACACACACTACACCACCGCAGATACGGATACATCCCTGACCTGCGTGGCGTTGAGATACAGATACGAGTATCAGACGGCGAGTTCATGTGCGGCGTATGTGGTTCCAAACGACACCCAGCCGAGACGAGTGTGTTAAAATGCATGTATTTATAGAGTTTATAGA
The DNA here is from genome assembly GCA_035046345.1 of Drosophila birchii. Lineage (NCBI taxonomy): Eukaryota > Metazoa > Arthropoda > Insecta > Diptera > Drosophilidae > Drosophila > Drosophila birchii. The sequence goes on along the minus strand of JAWNOA010000048.1, from coordinate 19,848,832 downwards.
GATTCGGCGACCAAAGCCCAGCCACACACACTTCAGGGAACTCGGAAGCGGCTCCGAAAAAGTTTTCAGCTGATTAAGCATTTTCAAAAGCCGCAAATAAACACAACATTTATAAAACGATATTCTAAAGAACAAACCATCATTAAACTATGAGGCATTCTACCTTCTATTCCTTAGAAAAATATATAGAAAAAAAAAGAAACTAATTACTGGCTTCCACCTTTTCATTTTAGAAACAGGTTTTCATGAAATTAAATAAATGAACAATTTGAATAAAAAAGCTACGAAATTTGAGAATTTGCAACCGGTTGAGCGTATTTTATGAGTTTTCTTTATAGACCTCAAACAAACATTGGTTTATGGTCTAGAATAGCGATAAGCCCCTGTTGTCTATATGATATTGGATAAAAAGACGAGAGATTACAGACCCCCCTATAAACAGATTTATTAAATAATATAGAAATATAAAAGAAATGGAGTTCTAAAGCCCACCAAAATTTGACAGAATTTATAGACAAAATCATGCTTAACCTGCAGGTTTTTAAACCAAATACGAGACCTCTTAAGTTCCTAGATAAAACTAAAAATAGGATCAAGATTTGTCATATAATAAGTCCAGACACAAACAATTGGATAACAACAACCCGAAAAGATTAGTTCTGACTCAACCGAGGAGTGAAGTTACTTTATATGACGACAGAGTAGAGATTCATGTGATACCCAAGATACAAGGTGACTTATAGATATAGCCTCTGGAAGGGCACGTATCTGAGTTTCTGGCAGTGTAATATGGCTTCCGTGTCTTCCATTCATCAGAGAGTAACATAGCTACTTCTCGATCGTCCCCACCCCTTTGGCTACTGCTCATTTCCGCCCTTCGAAAGGCCTTTCCCCCGTCTTCGCCTTCATCATTGCATTGCCCGACTTCCTTTGTTTGGACTCGCTCGGTCTTCATCTAAAGAAGTTCACTTTGTATCTGTGTTTGTGTGATTAGCCCATTTCTGCGGTTTTATATACATCGAACAGTGAGTCACACGGCCGGCGAAACGAGTTTCTCGCCTTGGCGCGGCACGACTTCACTCCACTCCATCACCATGGCATCGTCAAGACGGGGCAACCTGTTCTGCTCTCTTGCAATAATACTTGTATCTTTCGCCTCGAACCACATGCCGCGTCGTCCATGGATGTGGATGCGAACCGCTGCCGGTTGTTCCAAATTTGATGTCGCCCGAGATGAAGGCGGAGGCGTAGAGAGAGAGAGATTGGATGCGAAGTGTGTGCGTTCTCAATTAAATAAGTCGGGGAATTAGTTGGTTAAACGAGTGGCAGTTTACTTTAAAGGAAGATTTCTTTCACACTCTGCCACTTGCTAAATTTAATTTAATGTTAAAATTACCACAAAAAAGGGGGATGCTTCAGATATTTATTTTTTAAGTTATTTATATTGACGTCTCATGAAAGTTGGCTGTAGAAGTTTGCCTAAGGGTTTTAAGGGTTCAGAAAACATAAAATGCATTAAGTTTGCATATTATAGCAACCGTTACAGAGTATTTATATCAATCAGATAATTTAAATCATATTTAAATTATAATAAAATTATAGCTCTTCTGAAAGCAAATTCTATATTTGTAGGAGAGTCTTATCTACCAGTATTCTTTTTATTCTGATTTACTTATCATTTCAAGTGCATTCTAGATTTTTTTAATCATTTAATAAACTTCAAATAATGGAAGTTGTGTGTCAGTTGAGTATTTAAACCTTTTAATTTTCTAACATTTTTTAATTTTTAATTCAAAACATAAATGCCATATTTTTTATAAACAACATCTTCATATTTCAGCCTTAATAGTCATCTTAAGTCATAGTTTATTCTCACAGCTAATAAAGTCACCAAGCTGCAATGCTAGCCTTGTCATTGTTTTCCTTATCGCAGATTTTAATAGGTACTTTTAATACTTTTATTTTCATTAGTGCTCTTGTCTTGACATTTTGAAATCTCATGTGAATGCTTCTAAATATTAATTCAACAGTCAGCAGCTTTCGGAATCGGCATTGGTTTTAACTCGCTATAGATGGTGGCGGGGGAAATTGTTTTATTATTAATTCAACCTTCACATTCGCATTTAATTCTTTTGTTTATACAATCGGTAAGCAAAAGCCGTCGTTGTGTTGTGTTATTATTATTCAGCTTTTCTGCTGATTTAGCCAACAGTACCGACCGGGCACCTTGCACTTGGCGCTTCCGCAGATACAGTGGTTACTCCGTGCCTGTGACCCACTGCGGGTATCTGCATCTCTAGATAAGTTTTGTTTACTTTTATAAACTTTCTCTTGTTGGCAAAAAAAAAAAAGATGTTAAAAAAAAAACCTGTCCAAGTCAATCAGGTGGCTGGGATACAGGCGAAGCCCATTGAATTTCAAGAAATGGATTGTTGCCTTTGTTAGGACGGGGACTTTGACTCACATTACCCAAAAAAGGGAAACTTTATTACGCTATGCCAGACACAAAGGGTATATTGTATTCGAGCGCCGGCATGTAACATGGCTTGTTAAGGCTAAGGCACTGGGATGTGAATTTAAGTCCACACAGATTATTTGAATCATTATATCAATTTTACAATTACGCCCTGGCCTCTTTTTTTGTTGTTGCTGCAAATTAACCAAAGAATTCCCGGTACTGGCAACTTGTGTGTACATTTTATTACCTGTTTATGATTATTACTTTGTTTTTTTTTTTGTGGCTTTTTCCAGGTATTTTCATAAATCTAAATAAGAATTTTATTAGAAGGTATGCACATTATTGTGTATTGTGAAATTTTTATTTATTTTAGTTGTTTACAGCAAATTTGCAGGGAATTCTTCTTTTAAACTATGGAAAGTTTTTAGTTTCTAAATGTTGTATAGGGAAATTTTGTAAATTAAATACAATCAAATAATGTTATAATACAAAATTCATTTTTACAAGTAACACTTGTAATTTATTTTCCACTGTTTTTATGCGTGTGGCCTTTGCCTATCCCGCCCACTGTCCCCAGCGAGTGCAGCATCTGAGGGCGATGATTGCTGCTCTTTTGGTCCTTGGTCCTTGCTCCCTGCAGCTTACACTATGCGCATGCGTCGGTCTCAGCCTGCCTAAAGCCGAGGCTGCAAATTGTTTTGTTTTCCTCACAATTGCTTAGGAGACGACCTCTGGCGATGCTTGGTTTTATCCAGCATTTCGCGATTGCTTGCTCTTTCCATGGGCAAAATGCTTTAACATCTCTTGGGGGATGCTCACAGCTAAAAGGAGAACTCCTCGCAGCAGGACTCAAATCCTGAAACGCCGCGTGTCAAGGCCGTTCAAAGGCTGGTCCACTCCGGCGAATACAGAATTTTCTGCACAGCAGCAGCAGCGGTAGCATCGCGCCTCTCGCTTCCAGATTTCAGTTTAGTTTGCTCTCGGCCGCAGACAACGCTGCGTATACGCAATCGACACTGCACACTACAAAACAAATCCACCCATCGGAGGAGTGTGTTTGGCCATCCATATTAAAGCCCTGTTAGCAGGTGCAGGGCCCGGCAGCAAGGCATCTATTTTTACATCCACATATCATCACATCATCATCGCCAGCAAGTGCCATCGTCAAACACCCAGTAATCCAGCTCTTTCCGGAAAGTAAGCATTGGAACAAAAAAGAAAACGGGCCTCGGAAGGGACACCGAGAGATAAGCGCGGCGGAAAATGCAGTGCTCCAAATGTATATTTACATACAGCTGTGTTCAAAATAATAGCAGTGATCCCTTATAGTTTGGCATTATTAGATTACTACATGGAGAATCCAGATTAGCCACAAAATGTGAAAAGAAGCTAATTTACAAAACTAAAATGTATGTTTAATAGTGTCGGCAAATAATTTTTCAATGCGATCTGTACTTCTGACTAAATATAATTTCAAGCCAAGCTTTCAAACTATGGTTTCAAATTTTTAAACAAAAACTTTTTAAACTCAAAAACCATATGAGGGTTCTGTTTTATTTTATTTTATTATATAATTTTTTTATGTAGTCTATAAATATAATGAAAATAGCTTTCACCTTCAGTTTAAAATTAATTAAATTAAATATATACAATTTTCTTTCCTTCAGAAAATCCTAAAATCGTATTTTAAGTTTCTAAGAATTTTCTACATAATTCCTTAAAAATACATTTTAAATATTTACTATAATTTCGATGTGAACTGTATGCTTTGCTTCTGCTGCCGCTGATGTTTGCTACTGTTGGCTGTTTGTCGGTCGCTGTTGCGACATATTCTATACAGTGTTTTAGGGGCCGAGGCACAAAGGGGGGAGGCTATAAAGCATAAAATAAAATAAAGCCATGGACATGGAAAGCCGTTGAGCTTGGCCCTTCGCCTTCCCGTGTCCAGTTCGGTTCAGTTTCCCCCAGAGTTCATTAAACCTTTCGATTTCTTTGTTTGTCTATGATTATATATTTGCCTTTTGCCAAGACAGTCGATGAGTGTAACTGCTGGTGCCACTGCTGCTGCTGCTGCTGTTGCTGCTTGTTGCTCGGCCCGATGCCCATAAATTTACAGTTCCAAGCTGAGCAGAGTATCAAATGAGCACACTCATTGTCTTGATCGCGACTGGTACCGGCATTGGATTGTATATAGTATACAAATAAGCAAAGAATTTCCAGTTTGAGTTACATTCTGGGAAGTATGATATACAATCTTATGAACTCTCAGAAAATCTATTGCATGTATTTATTAGATTTTTATAATCTCTGTAGGAATTAATAGATAATTGATTTAAATAAAAAACATTCTGATAAGAAACAGAAATAAAAATCTCAACATTTTTACATTAAATAATTCATTTTAAAAAGGTTAAAATACTTATAAAATAACCTAGTTTAAACTGTTTATTAAATATTTCTTTTACGATTTATTTTTAAATTATCTTGGCCCAAATTTGTCTCTGTTATTGTATGTTTTTTTGCTTAAAGCTGTAACAGCAGTAATATCAATTGTTTAACAAGATAAATTTATAGCAAATACAGAAGCCGATAAATGTAAACTGTTTTGTCTATATTTACTAGGCAATTATTGATAAGAAATATAATCTTTCCAGTAAAAAGTGATTGGCCATGAGAACAAAAACAACATATATTACCCAGAAGTGGCTTACATACATGTACCTAAAAAAACAGTAGCTTTATAGAAAAAAATATATAAAAAAAACCCCAGAGTAAACTTAGTGTTCAGAATGATCTTCACCGTTCAGTGCTCCCAACAGCCAGTGATTTGCTCTGACGCAATAACTGATAAAAAAGTTAAAAGATAATTTAAACAAACAAATAATGCCGCATATAACACATGCAAACATTATTGTTGTTAGAACATTTAACTTTTCACAAAACGAGGCTCGTTTTTGCCCGCGCTGTGTTCATCGCCTCGGTGGCGCAGTTGGCAGCGCGTAAGTCTCATAATCTTAAGGTCGTGAGTTCGAGCCTCACCCGGGGCATGTATACTTTTTTATTATTATTTAATTTTTCTTTTTGTTATTTTAAACGTTACTTTAAGTTATTTAATATTCGGGTAATTATGCAAATGTATGCACGCAATGCTGGGCGGGTGACTCATATTTCCTCTCCCTCCCTCAAGAGCATTCAACCAAAGCCAAAGGCAAAAGGACTTTCCACCGTACAAACGAAGGGAAAATAACACCTGCCCACATGGGCAAGTTGCCAGCGACAAAGCTCAGCTCTCCTCGAACTGCAGTCAGTCCTTTGTGATATTGCATTCGGTCAGAGCTCTAGCTAATGCCTCATCTTCTCCGGGGCTTGTCTCTTTATTGACCTTAATTGATGTCAAGTGGATGCGAGCGAGTGGTGGAGGAGGAGTAGGTGTGCTGGGGAACCAATCCTATATCTAGAACTGAATAATATTCTTTATTGCCCCTGCCACGCATTTATTATTGTCCCAGGACATGCCACGCGGCCATATTAGAGGGGTGTGAGCTTCGTTCTGCTCTGTCCTCGAATACTCCTAAATCATTCTGTTGCCTCCATTCCCGTTCTTAATTCGAAAAGGGTGGGTAAGGAAAGATCAAAGATTAATATGATAAGTGCCTATAGAATGTCAAGTTCCCAAAAGATAACAATTTCCATATCAATTTGAAGGCAAGTCGTAGTTATGGCCCCAAGTCAGAGAAGTTTTTGCTTGAATAGGAATAATATCTTGCGATAAAATTAAACTAAACCAAACTAGACATTTATAATAGTTCTTTGATCTTTAAAATAAATACAAATTTAATATAAAATCCTATTCTAATCATATTTTTGTTTTTTATTATTTGCAGGCCACTGAAGTGTGAAATGGGTGTAGATTTCTGCACCAAAAGGATCAAGAATACCAGTAGCTTTGAGTGTTAGTGAATTTGAGGGGATATTCCTGCATCCTCCTCCACACAAGATGAATTCTACAATGGAGTCTCCAACCACAAAGCCAATGCGTTCCAGAAAACGACGACTGCGTCGTAGGCGACAGATTGCCTATTTGGCTATATGTGGTGTAAGCGTGGCCATTTTTGCCTTTGCACTTGCCACGCTTATTAGGCCAGCTGCGGGTCAGGACGAGGAAGCTCCAGTTGAAGGTGCAGCACCAGCCGAAGAGGCAGCACTAGTCGACGAGGCAGCACTAGCAGACGGTGAAGCACCAGCCGAAGGTGCACCACCAGCAGACGGTGCACCACCAGCAGACGGTGCGTCACCAGCAGACGGGGCAGCGTCAGCAGACGGTGCAGCGCCAGCAGACGGTGCAGCATCAAAAGCAGCAGTCAAAGGACCATGGCGCGAGGGTTACACGGGCGATGGCACTACTCACGAACAGCTCGGTCAGCCCCATTGGCCGCCCGTACAATACACACCCTACGAGCCAACAACGAACTATTCCGAGGAGCCGCCAAAGCCCACGTCGGCCATGAACCCCATCTTTAACTTTACGCACTTTATATTCGACAAAATGCTTTACAGAAATGATTCCTTTCCGTCGGGTCAGTAAAGCTGCATTATATAAAGCTAATCCCAATGTCGATTTAATCGCATTTTTCGCTGCCTTTCTGCAGGATATATAACGATAAAAAATGGGGACACGCTGCAACTGGGACCGAAGGTGGAAGAAAATGATTGGCGTGATCTGTTGGCTCATAATTGGTTGGCTTTCATCTGGATTCTTCTCCTCTTGATACTGATCATTGTAGTACCGTTTATAGCGTAAGTAGCCTAAATCTATTTTAATGTTAATGACATAATTCTAAATAATCTCTATCCCTAGCGTTTGCTACTGCTGCTTCTGTTGTTGTCGCCGCTGTCGCCAGGGCTGTCCGCCGTGCACCAGCAAACAGGATGCCCAAAGGCGCTTCTGCTGCGGCATATGCCTTCTGCTTCTCATGATTGGATTGATGTAAGTGGTGCCCTCTAAACCAACCAACTTAAGCCGAAACTGATCTATTTGTCTTCGTTAGCTTTGGCATTATCATCGCTTTGGTTACCAACAAAATGCTGGAAGACGGCTTCGCGGAGACAGAAAACACAATGAAGCGCGGCAGCGAGGATACCTGCACCTATTTGAGGGATGTGGCCGCTCATATCCACCACTTGTTGGTAAACAACTATGAGGAACTCGAGACACACGTTAACGATGAGCTATCACGTAAGAAGTGTTTAGATTAACGATCTTGGTGCATAGCTAACATATTTCTTTCGGCGTTCAGGTGCCCATGATCATATATATTTGGATTTAACGGACACATCGCAAAGCAATTCGTTGGCCGAGCTGGAACGGGTGCTGGATAACATGCCAGAGGCCCTAACACTAATGAAGCAGATTGAGAAGATGCAAAAGGACCTGGTCTTCTTTGGCTCACAATTAAGAGATGGTAGAAGAAAATCTATTGGCATGTACATGCACAGTTTCCACATATAATATTCCTCGTTTCCAGGTGTCCGAGGCATGAAACGTGATATCAACTTTGCTGTGGCCAATTTGTGTCAGATACAGATGTGCCAGAAGTTCCTTGTCAGCAGCAATGTCGAGCATATTGATATCTCGCCGTGTCTGCACTACGATTGGGTATATATAGCCCGTACACATTACTTATCTTGATTTAATGTGATGGTTCTTTTTAGCTTCCCAATACCGAAGAATATATTGCCGGTATGCAGGAGATCATTGCCAACGATTATGCTGCAATACCCAAAAAAGGCCTCAGGCAACTCAAAGAGGTCAAGGAAACAGTCAGGAGGCAAATGGCCTATGTGGCGCCGACCATTACAAGTGATCTGAACAAGGGTAAGGGCATTTTCCGGGAACAGTCCACCAATATTCGCAACGTTGTGGATGCCGTGCTGAGTGATATACACCGCAAGACCCTGAGTTCAACCAAGTCCTTTGATGATGTTTACACGAGATTCGGTCCAGATCGCAGCTTAATTAGCGTGATGGTGTGGTTGATAATTTTGATAGTAAGGATTGAATGTCTTTTAAAGTTGTCATTGGTTTTATCACCTTCCCTTCCCCATTCATAGATTCTGTTTATACTGGTTTGGGCTTTGCTTTGCGGCTGCTTTGGACGACGACGCAGTGGTTACGGCGACGAGTGCTGCAGCAAGGCCACCGGCGCCTCCTGCCTGCTAATGTATGTGCACAATAACACGAAATATGTCACTTGATTGCCCACAACTAATTAACTCTTCTTTTCTCTTTTCGATTACAGAGCCATCATATTGATATTCATCGTTTTTTCGTTCATTTGCTTGGTTGGACTGTTCTACTTCGTTATCGGCATGGTGACCTATCAGGGCGCCTGCGCCCCGTTGCGGGATCGCGAGAGCAACGCCATATTCCGGCAACTGGACGCCGCTATTGATTTGAATCGCTATTTACCGGTTAGGAGTGGCGATATCAACCAGCCGCCGATGAAGATGTCGAGTGCTTTGAGATCGTGCAACGCCAACCAGACTGTGTTCGCGATGATGCGAGACCATAAAATCTACAACATCAATGACTTGAAGCGCGTCAAGGTTATGTCCGCCGATGCCACTTCGGCTCCCATCTTTAACGATGATATGTCGAAAGTGAAACTGGTAGAAAAGGAGGATAGTGAGCTGCTGAAAAAATTATCTGAGAACAAGTTGAAGAACTACCGCGGCGTCGATTACTCGTCTAAACTATGCACCAAGTTCACCCCTATGAATCTTATCGCATTCTCCGAGCAGCTGGCAAGCCTGTCCAACGATCTCGAATATCCAGCCTATGGCTGGGCCAAGGTCTCCTTTTGGAACGAGGGCCTCAACTCGAAGACCTTACACCGCAACTTTGTGCCGAAGCTGACCAGCCTCGTGGATAAGATGACGGCCACTTGGAAAAAGATCGACGAGTTGATATTGTACAACAATCACAATTTTAGTGAATCCATTAAGATTCTCGATACTTCGGTGATCGAATCGCAGGAATTCATTCAGACGCGCGGCAATGACTATATTAATACGTTGGGCACCGGTTTGACGAAAGAAATCAAACAGCAAATCAATGACTACATTGAAATGGTCATACGGGAGGCTAACGAGAATGTGGGACACTGTGCGCCACTGGGTTATATATATTATCGGGGCGTTGACCTAGTCTGTCACCGTTTGGTGGATCCAATTGTGAGTTTTCTGAACCAATTTCCTTAATTTTAATTACCATATTTCATTCATTAAGCATTCATCACGAATTTAATATAAATAAGATACTAATTGATTAATGTTTCCCCTTAGAATGGCTACTGGGTGGGCATTCTGCTCTGCGCATTGCTCTTCCTACCCATTCTCTATGTGGCCCACCGCCTGATGTGCCTGTACAAGAAGATCTATCCGTATCTGGCTACCGTGGGAGCTGGCGGTGTTGTCGAGGGCGGGTAAGTGGTTCTCTTTATCATTTCCCCAGTCCATTCCATTCGCTTTAAGCACCGCCCTAAACCCAAAGCTGTCCAGTCTGCATGAGTATCTCGCAGGATTTCCGCGATAGCGGCGGTGGCATAACAATTCATTTTGACGAAGTAGAGCAGGCCGTGCATAAGGACGAAGACGAAACGGAAGTCGATGTCGAAGTCGAAGACGATGACAAAGCGGATATTAACTCGGAGTACGGGATGCCTGTTCCGATGACGGCTACTAGCAAGACTAAGCTGGACTAATGCATAAAACCATTGTAGAATTTGTGTGTTATATATTTTTTAAATTTTACGCATGCATCAAAATGTCATAAATATTGTTAGCGTTTTGAACCGCAATAATCACAAAAAATTGAAAATGGAATCAACCAAAAATAAAACCCTGTATTCGTTCTTCTCATTTCACTGCTAACCAAACAACCTCATCCGCACCACGCAGCAGCGACTATCTGTACGACGCTTATAGTGAGCGCGAACGCGAGCATGTTCCATTGGCGAAGTAAGCGAATCGTTTAGCTGCATCCAAAGCCATTATCTGTGCAGCTTGCCTAACATCATTTCCTAATACTCTCCCTCTATTACTCTTTCCCTCGCCCCTGCAGTGTACCCAAGAAGCGACGCAAGGCCTACGAGCGACGGCATCGGGAGCAGCAGGACTACTATGAGGACGCCTCGCCCAGTGCGTCGCGGGGCAATCGCTCTGGTGGAGATCGTAGCGGTGGCGGAGGCGGAGATCGCGGCGATGGTGCTCCAGGCAGCAGCAGCATGCGCTACAACGACATGGCACCCACGTAAGTGTCTCCCCAAGTCCAAGCATGGCTTTCTTGCTATTAAAAATAGCTTATAAATATATTAAACGACTGTCATAACTTGTAAATAAAAAAGTTAAATATTAAATATATTACAATATATTATATTACCTTAAGGAAAGAAAATTCCTAAGAAAAATGTGAAAATTTAAAACTTTTCGAAATAAAATAAAAGCAAGCCTTACATCCATTCCCTGATCAGTAAACTATTATGTAGAAAACCTAGAATTGGTTCTCTTGCCTGTAAAGTCTCTTAAAATAAATAAAAATGTTATATATTTAAGCTCAATATGATATTCAGATATGACAGTCGCCTATTTTAGTGAGCCTTTAACAAATTAACCATAGAACATGCCTCATAGCTGCGTAACACTGACCAAGAGATTCACCATTATTGCATCCAGTTTCCCTTGCGTTCGTTTGGACCTCGCTGCTAAATATCTAAAACGCTAAAACGCTAATTTTTAATTTTGTTTAATTTAGCGCTAAAGCTGTGGCCTCCAATGGCGGCACACGGCCAAAGGCATTGGCGGCAGATGGTTTCTTTTAGACAAATGGTCCCTCGGTTTGCTCGGTAATGTGTGCCAGTCAGAGCTCAGAGATTCAATCGGTGTGCTTACCCCAGCCTCGATTCGAGAGTGCCCTCCTCCGATTGTGATTCCCCTTTTAAGACTGTTAACCTTGCGTTAAAGCTTTGCTAAGAAAAGTTTGTTGAAGTTTCGTTTTAAATTAATTTTAAATTCGATATATAAATCGGAAATACGAGACACCAGCATCAGTTCAACAAAGAATATATGGTGTTATTTGGTTTAAATTGAATTTATAATTTATGTTTTAGTTTTTAATAGCTTTCCGAAATTCTTTTAAACTCGAACTGTACACTCCTGCTGTGCTTTGTGTTCTTATTTATCTTGGACGAATATGCTTCTTGTCTTTAGATTGCTCCAAAGTTACAGACACTCATTGGAAGCGATTTCCTATAACCCCCAAAGCCTACATATGATATATACGTTTCCTGTGCGAGCTAAGCTATTGACCCAAAACTATAACTAAACTGAACAATGTTCTTAACTAATCTGTTTTTGTGTTGTGCGTGTCGCGTGGTCGTCGCCCTATACATTTTTAATTATATTTATTTATTATATTATTATTATTATTTAATATATTAATTACAACTCCACAGGCACTGGGATCATGAGCCGCCGCGCTACCATAATCCACCAGCTGCGCCGCCATCCTCGGAGTACGAACGTCCGCCGCCCTACTATTATCCTGGGGCCTCCGAGCAGGACTAGAGAGTGAAGGAATGAGAGTTGAGAGGTGGCAACATGGATGATGATTTTGATTTGAACCCAAACCCTCACCTATCCCCCTTACACTGAGACTGTACTTTTAGTTAAAAAGCGTAAACAAAAGCATAACTGAAATTATATAATTTAATTAAGTAGTATTGTAGCATCACACATGTGTTATATATATATAAATATCTGCCATTGACCTACAGACGATAATGATAAGTGCGAAACTCTGAAATTCTCTCAAATATCATTTCACAATTATGTATGTACTTTGAAAATGTTGCCAAAAGACGACGACGAAGATGATGATGATGATGATGAGCACTAAAAAAAATGAATAGAATGAAAAGATGGAAGCATTTAATGGTAATGAGAGGAGACGACCATCTATATAGAAAGGGTTGCGCGGCAAAGGCGTCGGATCTGATGAGTCAACCTTGAAGAAGTTGGGCATTCGCCGGGCCGCACGGCCGCTGAAGCTTTAAGGAATCTCATAATTTTATTATGCACGACGACGATGATGAAAATGAAAGCAAATATCTAGCAAGCAAGCAAAACTACATAAATAACCGATCAAACAAGAACACTTCATGGAATCTGTAAAACTTCCAGCAAATCAAAATCAAGAGAAAATATGAAAACAAGAATGAAACTTTTGATCAATACCAAAACTGCCATTTTAATTTAGAAAAGCGTGCAGTTACCAAGGAGTTGAGAGTTATTCAATGCATTTAATGTATTTATTTTAGAATGAAAATTAAAGAAAAAACAAAATGAAAACCGAACACGCGACACAGATTGATATAGCAATCCAAATGCAAACCAATTAACTGGAAAATAATATGGATACCAAAACGTATCCTTAACACGTTGTCATAGTTTAGTAAGTGAAAACCAAAAGCATGAGATGAAAAATCGAAGAAATCAACCCCGTAAAGCATTTAAACGTTTCCCAATTGTATTGCCTAGGACCTAAGGGCAAGCTAAACCATACACAAGCATATTGTACGGATTACACACAACAATTACATAATTTTTAGTATTATTATTATAATTAAGAGTGTATGTTGTATTTTACATTTGACGTACATTAAATGATTTCCGCTTAAGTCAACAAAAAACATTTAAAAAAAAAGGAAAGTCAACTAACCAATGTATCAATATATTGCCTCGTGCAAGTAAAGAAATTATCGCATAAGATCCTCGAGAAGAAAACACACAGAAAACCAAAAACCAAAAACCTAAAACCCAAACCAGTTGCCAGTCAATCATCGAGCTCCGTTGATGGTTGTCTCTGTCGTTTGCAAACATTTTTGTCAATAAACTTCAAATGGTTTTATGTATGTCTTGAATTTATTCTTAATTCTCTTTGGATTCTACTTCTTATTTACATTTTGAATGAGAAATATAGATTTTTGGTAGGATTAGTTTATACATTTTAAAGGAGAGATATAGCTCTTTGGCTGGATTAGTTTAGAAGTTATATATCTGACAACAAATTTAAAGTTTCATTAATTTAATATCTCTCTACTCTTTGATTTTTAAATCAAATTTGTTAATACATTAAATTCAAGTAATTAAAATCGGTAAATGGTAGGACATTATGAACTCCTCCTCGAGAAAGGACGAATCTGACGAGGATGAAACTCTGGGAGATGAAGACGAGCAGAACTATCCTGAAGAAGATTACACCTATATTCCAATCTACGCTGTGCCGAATGCTGTCACGGAAGCCTTGGTTGGCGAATCCCCAGCGCCCGGAGAGTACAAAGAAGACAAAGATATTGGATCCAAGGCGGTGAAGGATGATTGGCAGGAGTATATCAGCTCACAGGATCGACTCAAGTATCTGATCTTGGCGTTGTTGGCTCTTATGCTAGCGATACCTATCTTGGGGTGAGCTTTGATTTTGATCTTCATTTGGTTTAGGTATTTGAGTAGCAGGCTTCTCCCTTTAGACTTTATTGTTGCGGCTTTTGTGGGCGATGCAGGAGGCGCGCGAGATACTGTCCGATAATGCGTTGCTGTTGTAGCGCCTTCCTGGTTCTGTCGGCACTCGCTATGCTGTAAGTCTGTGAGGGATTCGTAACTATAACTGATCTGGCTGAATGAGCCTTAGTCTTTCTCTCATCTTTGCCATAATGGCCACCGTTCAATTGAACAAGAGCCTACGAAGTACTGAGGACTGTCATTCCCAGTCGTTTGGTGGTGGCTTGTCAAGTGACAAAGACGTCTTCGGGATTTACTCCGAGTACAGGCGCCACCGCCTGCATGGAACCAACTATAACCAGTTGTCTAATGCCACACGAACGGTAATCCGGGCCGAGGCCATGAGGAATCTAAGCGAGGTGCTTCGAAATATGCAGGGAGCAAAGCCGCTTTTAGAGGAGCTCAGGGATGAGCTGCCCGTGGCTAAAGACTTGGCCATCAGGTTTCGGGATGGTGAGGAGCTTTGGGAATTTTTGAATAATTAAAAATGATTAAAGAAATGCTTTATCCTCGACAGCTTTAAGTGCTATCAAGCAGAATCTCAAGATATTCCTCACTTCGCAGTGCAGCCAGGGGAAGTGCGGGGATTTCTACAGAGACAATGAAATCGGAATGCTTGACGAGGGATGTCTGCACTATGATAGAGTAAGCTTTCTTTCAAGACCAATTAAAAGAAATTGAGAAGGTTGACTATCTTTCGAAACAAATTTAAGTTTCCCCCAACGGAAGAATTCACCAAGTCCATTGAAAATGTTCTGGCCAATATTTTCGTCAACTATCCTCTAATAGGTGCCCAACAAATCGACAAGGCAATCAGGAATCCCATGGACAACCTGGTGATTAAAAAGGATTATTATAAAAACTCCCATAGTCTACCCATAGCCAACATTTTGCAGGAGAAGAACAACGAATCGTTGATCGAACTTCGAGTAAACAATAATGGGTCTCTGAGGCAGGACAACCGCAACGAAGGTGGCAGTTCTTCTCCCGCAGCTGCTCTGCGCAAAAAGATGACAAAGAATTGGTACAATAAAACGCTGGGATGGCTTTTGATGCTCCTTTTTTTGCCCATCCTCCTGCTTCTTGGACTTCTGCTGATTCTGTTTAGTTGTAAGCATGCCAGAAGATTGCTCTGTGCCTTCAAGGTTATGACCTACATTCTCTTCACACTCAACATTATCCTGGTGCTGTTCTTTCTGGTCCATGGAGCCTTGGCGCATCAAATTTTCTGTGCTGGGTAAGTTTTTGGAGCACATCCAACATCCACATTCCACATTTACTCGTTTAGCAAATCCGGGGGATCCAAATCGCAGAATTTGTTTCCTTTTTTACCTATGCTAAGATCTGGAGATGCTCTTCGCAACGAGAGCTTGTACGGAATCTTGGATCGGAAGGAGTTGCATGTGAAAAAGGATGTCCGGGAATCCCTGGAGAAACCAGAAGGCGCTCCCATACTTGGCAATCTGAGTTCCACGGCTATCGTTGACGGGGAACTCTTGGGCGATAATCTCTTCAGCTACAACAGCTCACATTTTACCCGTCACATGTGCCAAGAGTTAGTGCCGCAACCCAAGCCAGGTCCTCTGCCGGGGCTAATCAGTAGACTGGACATCCTGACCAGTAGCTTGGAATCGTCGCCCTTTCTGCTTAATCAGACCAGCTATCTGCGTGCAGCCCACAAGGAACTTGGGCAACCGCTGGCAGCGATTATCCACCGACTGCTGGCAAAGCTAAGTCAACTGGATCATCTGTTGTCTGGTGGATATGGTAGCTTCGCCAGGTACATGAGTCGCCTTCTAGAGAAGATCAAGCTGGGTGATCTAAGCCGCGATGCCCAAAGGGTAAGCGCTGAGGTAGACGTTGGTTCTGCTTCTGGTCTGGGTAATCACACTAAGAATTTGTACACTCCACAAACTCGAGAAAAATTAGAAATCTGGAAACTGAAATTAGATTTGGATCGAAGTGTGCAACTTGATGATTTCTGTAAGCGGATTGCCAATCCAATGGTAAATGAAGATTGCAGTGGATTATCTTTTTTTTTTAATTTTTTATTAATATTCCTCTTATTTTCCAGAATGCCATCTGGTTCTGGCTTTTGGTCTTCTCCCTGCTGCTTGTTCCAGCCCTCTGCTGCAGTAATTATCTGCGATGTCGTTTGTGTTTGTGTAGGTGTCCTTCTCAGGAATCGCTAGTGTCTTTGAACCCCTGCGCACTGCCAATGCAATCACATTGCCGCAGCCACAGATATCTGCCTGTGTGTTCTCAAAGGAATACCTGCAATCAAATATCAATGAATCACAACCAAAGTGAGCATTATTGCTGACCGTATACAGATGTATTTAATAATACAATCATACTTTAAATGTAAAAGGTTTTATTATATTAATATAGTATTCTATTAGGTTAATAATTCAGCACCTTCGTTAAAATCTATAAGACGCTGCTATTATGATTATTATTATACGATAGATATTTAATATTTAATAGCATACTTATAGGAAAGAAGAAAAAATATGTAAAAATTTGAATTTATTTTGGTTTGCTATAAATAAATATATAAAGAAACTAAAAATAAGTTTATTTTATTGGGAATTAAAGGAGAATCATCTTCAAATCAAACAAAGTTGCCCTTTAAAATATTTCAACTTTCGTACAAGTTACAATATTTATTTCAATCCTTTATTACTTGTTCTTTATCATTTAAATTTGACTCTTAAATAAAGTTTCATATCTTAACAAAATTCAAAATAATATATATACCTTTATAACACTTCCTAGCAGCAAAAGTCAGCAGTTTTACACAATTTATAAATCACAAAAAAATATATATATAAATTATATCAAATGAAGCTTATAGCTTGGG
This sequence comes from Drosophila birchii, assembly GCA_035046345.1. Taxonomy (NCBI): domain Eukaryota; kingdom Metazoa; phylum Arthropoda; class Insecta; order Diptera; family Drosophilidae; genus Drosophila; species Drosophila birchii. The sequence goes on along the minus strand of JAWNOA010000048.1, from coordinate 19,831,895 downwards.
TTGGTTTTTCCATAATAATGATCCTGCCCATTGGTCAGTGCCCCAGACTGTGGGAAACAACGGCCCTGAGTGTCTATAATAGGAGTAGGGATACTCGAGTATCTCCTGGCTGCTGCTCCCCGGACTGGCTAATACAGCTGCAACAATCCTGGTGTCCACTGCTTAGGTTATTAATTCTGGGAGCAGTGACGCTGCCGATCTACAATGTGGTACTCATTTTGGTTGGGTAAGTATTTCTTATCTAGGATCTAAATAAAAGGATTAAGGCTATTCCTTAGCTGGCGCTTTCATTGGAGCACCAGGAACACTGCGGAGCACTTGGTGCTGCACACGAGATTTGTGGAGCATTCAGCGCCGCACCAGCCTGTAGTGCCTCCAAAGCCGCCACCACGTCTTAAGCGACGTCCAGCTTTGACTTCTACGAGTGTTTCCGAACTTGTACCGTATCCCAGTCGAATGAATCCCTTGACCGACCAAGATCCCTACCAGATCCTCAGACGGAATCTTCAGTTTGTCCTAAAGGGCCTGCAGAATCCGCTTCTAGAAGTGGCACCACCTACGGTACCGGAACCTATCATGAGGCCTTTCGAAATACCTTCCGGAATGCCTTTCGACCTACCTTCCGGAACGCCTTCCGAGAAACCTTTGGATGTGGTCTCCTTATGCCCGTCTGAATACCCAATAAGCGTGGCCCATAAGAAGCGTTCGAAGATCATCTTTAAGCGTCTCTGGCAGAGATGGAGAAGCCGAAACAAACTTAAGAAATCTAAGAAATCGCCGGTCAGTGTTTCCTCTTCCAGCTGCAGCAGCACCAATGGCTCCAGTTGCTTTTATGTTTATTTAGAGGAAACATAACCAAGTTCGAAGGCTGCACACAGCCATGTATAAGTATTTATTGAGAAATCCTATGCGAATATATGTTATATTTTTTTACGATTAAAAGTGTGCTTTTAAGGCCTTGGCTGGGGAACGCCTCAATCTTTATTAGAACACATCCGGTAGCTGTTGCCGTCGCAGACAAAAGACCTAAGCGACAAACCTTGTTCTCGCATCAATCAAACGCAGGAAAAAAACGTAACTTAAGTTGAAAACTGAGAGAAACAAAAATAAACTCTGAACACAAAAGTAAAACAAACAAAGGCAAAATAAGCCCAAGCAACTTACCAACTACCGGGTGAGCTTGCTTGTTCGCTGACTGCCTGATTAAGGGGCAGCGAAAGCAGATCGCTATCGTCACTCCATCTCCATCTCCGACTCTGACTCCAACACACTCCACAGTGCCTGTGCCAGTGCCGGCACCGGCTCCACCTCCAACATCCAAGTGCAGCTCCATCATTGTCTGTGCCACAATGGCAGGAAGGGAAGAGGCCAAAGAGCACGGGAAAAAAGGCAACAGAAGCTGGTACTTGGGGCCACCTGAATAAGCTAATGCTCTGCAGCTTAAAAAAGGTGTAATTAAGTCAGAGTTGTGGGTAAATATTAAAAGAATTATTTAAGTGAAAATTTAATAAAATAGGGGAAAATATTTTGGGAGGGAATTAAAAAATAGGTTATGCTGATTTATACCTGATTTTAAATAGGAAATTCAGAATAATTCAGAAAATGTTATTTTATAATTTAAAGATAAACTCACAGATATCTTCACAAACGTAATTTCAACTCCTTATTGATTTCGTATTGAATTATTTATTAATCAAATATGTACTGTAAACCAATTTAGTAACAACAATTATTAATACCATGATTGTTTAACAGCTCATAAATATTTATATTTTAACAACAGAAAAACCCAAAAAAAAAATGTGAATGGAATAATGCTTGACTTAAGACAGAAACCCTTATGAAGGGCATATATTACACACACGAAAATTACAGAGCAAAATGAGCGCCGACAAGACAACTCCCAGACAAGTTTTTTGTTCTTCCGCTCTTTCAAGCCAGACCCAGAGATGACCAGACCACAGATCCGTAGTCGATCTTGTATGGCAAGGCCCCCCGGAGGCAAGGCCATTGAAAAGTGAAAAGCGGCATATGTGTTTGTTCATAATAATTTGTAGCTAAAAATTAAATCACGTTTCTTATCAGCGATGCGATGCGATTGTGAGTGCCTTTCTTTTTCGACAATTACCAAAATCATAAAGGCAGCCAACGAAATTACCTAGCAACAAAAAAAAAAAACAAAAAAAGCACAACAAAAAATAAAACAGTAACAAGTAGCAAGTAAGAGTAACAACAACGAAATTTCACTTTCAATTTCTGAGTCGGTGTCTGTGTATGTGTGTTGTTGTTCGGTACAAAAACAAAAGACTTAAGGCACGAACTCGGCCGCAGTGAAGGTTAAGTCGTTCGATTTGATATTCAATCTACGATTTCGAAAGCCGCCACCATGCCAATGCACCTGGAACCCACCGAGGGAGGTCTTAGCTCCCACCTGAACCGCATAGACAATCCGTTCCATGACTAGATCACTTCTCAGCTCTCTCGCCTGGGAATCGCTCTTCCTGCCATTCGATTTTTCCGATTTTCGATTTTTCCCTTGCCTTTCCGTTGTGAAATCTAGTCCACTTGCGAAACAGAGCATCTCGAAGAGTTTTCTCAATTGAAACTGGCACACACAGAATTGCAAAAGCTAAAGGAAAGGAAAAGCCAAGAGAAAAAAGGAAAAGCCAGAAAGCAAAAGCTGCTGCACAAAAAACATCAAATGGCAAATGGCACGCAATGGAATTGGGCATTAAAATGCACGCAATTAAGTCGGCCAATTTGATTTACAGTGAAAGGCGGTGAAATTTATGGCATGCAAAGCGTGAGAAGGCATCTGGCCTCGAATTTGGACAGAAATTGCCAGCCGACGAGAACCCTCTTGAAAAGTACCAAAATTAAGACAGGTTTAAAACATTAGCCAAAAGGTCTAGAAATCGGACGAAACAGGGTGGATTTTTATCTTTATAAAAGAAAACATTATCTTTATTTAACTTTAAATTTAAGAAAGTAACTAAAACATTATAGCAAGTTTATTGTAACAGAATTTAATTCTATTTAAATTAAATTAATAATTATTAATTAATAGTATAGCTTTCTTTCTTAGTTCCATATCAAAATTAGTTATTTTATATATATAAAGGATAGATAGACTTAGATAACGAACTTGACTACAGAAGAAATAACTAACAGCATGACTAAATCAAAAAACTAATTTAATTAAGAAATAAAAATAAATCGGTTCGATGCCTTATTTATTTAAATGTATATTTTATTTTATTGTTATTGTAAGGGCGAAAACGCCATCAAGTGGCCACAGTTCGAACTACAGCTTGTGGGCGAAAAGAAACAGAGGAATTTGCTTGTTCAAAGCTCTTTCCCTCTCTTTCCTCTCGCCCACAAGCTGTAGTAGTGCTAACTGTGGCAAAAACAAAAGACTTAAGCAACGAACTTATATATTTTTGTCTTAATTAAATTATTATTATTTTTTTTTATTAAGTCAAGCTGTTAGTTATTGGTTCCGCAGTTAAGTTCGTTGCCTAAGTCATTTGTATATTATCTTTTTTTGTTGTGAACCATTTATTAAAAAGTTTTGTGTTAAAATAAACTAAAATTAAATAAAAAAACGAAATAAAATATTACGTTTAAACAAATATTTATAGAAATAAAATAATACAAATCAAGAAATAAATAAAAAGAAGACTCCTTCTGGAATTGTTTTTTTGTATTTCTTTGGGTGCACTCGACTGTGCGGACTTTCATTTTCGTTTAAAGTTTAAACTTTAAACCCAATTTGTTGACGTTTGTTCGCTGATTGCCGCGGCTATATTTTCAGAGAGGGGGGCGTGGCTGGGTCAGGAATTAAGCTGGAGATTGGACGCGGATTCGGTATGGATTTGATATTGGCTCGGATCAGACTGCGCTTATGAAACCCTTTCCATTATGCCCGAGCACACACCGCACTCCGGCGAACGAAAACCTATGCAAATGAGACGGAGCTGAGGCTGCCACCTCCTGCTTTCTATCGTGTGAAACGATAGCCAAATGCCAGCCAAGTGTTATGCGCTGCGTATTTTGTAAATCATATTTCGAATTTGAATTTGCATTTGCCACGGCTTGACGCAGTCACAGACACAGTCCCAGATGGAGATGAAGATGCTGCTTCAAGATGGGCAACTGGCCGGACTGAGACGTTTGGCTGACACGGCTCTTGGCCGTTTGTCTTTATGCTAATCAAACATGTTTGTTTACAAAATCCCCAATCTGATAACAAATGGTGGCTGCGACTGCTGCTGCTGTCGACTCCCCCAAAACAAATGGGTGATGACCGGTTTCACCTGGCTGAGTTATCGAACCAAAAGGTGTTAACCCATTTTAAATTTTCCGTACTTGAGATTTGACGGGTAAGTAATAATTGGCTTAAATTAACTAAATTAAAACTAAAGGTTTATAAAGTTAAGAAAGCTTAATTTAACCTTTGGAAAGGCATTCAAATTAGTGTCAAAAGTGTTATTAATTATTCATTAATTAAAACTTATTATCATTAAAATTCCAAAATAAATAAATACGTACAATACTAAACCAATAGAAATTGCTTAAATTAAATTAAATAAACTCCAATAAAAATCGTAAAAAAATTAAAGCCAGTGGAAGCAGGTTTCGGCTGGAAGTCCGTTCCGTTGGAATACCAACACTACCGCTATTATCTAGTTAGCCGCTCTGTTAACAATCTGTTTCTGGCTAACAGAGTACCAACGAAGGAGTTGACCAAAAGGCAACACAGCTAAAATTGAATTTTCCATGCAGCTCACAGCTCAGCGGACTGCAAACCGAAATTGTTTTTATGCTGGTTTTGTTGTTGTTTCTCTGAATTTGTTGTTGTTTTTATTGGACTGCTCGTATAAGGCGCTCGTACGTGGCGGGCCTGAATGCCTGAAGCTCAGAAACCAAAACCAAAGCCGAGCTCAAAACTAAACTCAACGCAGCTCTCTGATACTCCACTCGCTGCACAGCTAAAAAATGTTTAAGTTCTTTAGTTAAAAACATGAAAAATAAATATGGGATGTGAGTAAAATAAATAAATATTATTTTAGGGAATAGATTATTCTAATAAAAATTTTATGATTTTGTTAAAACAATGTTAAATAGTTAAGTTTCTATTAGGACAATTCTACAAAATTAATGTTTGCAATAAAAAAGCATAAACTTTGATTTTTGTATTATATTTTCCTATTGAAAATATATAGATATTTATAAAACATGTAAGCTTAAAATCTTAAACTTCCTAAATATATTTTTCGGTAGGAAATTGACTTAGATAGTATTTATTTTTCAATTTAAATAAAGCTATGAAATTGTTCTTCAAACATAAAGTTTTAAACAACTGAAAACCAAATATTTAAACATTCTAAATTGCAATAAAAATGCACAAGAATTATTACAATTTTCTAGCTTAATATTTATTTTGTATAATATTTTAATTTAGTTAAACTGAACTGAAAAAGTTAAAGCCTTGAAGGCATTGGATAAACATGGTTATTGTTAACTAAGTTAAATAATTTATGCATTCATTCATAGCTCATTTTCAAAGCAATCCTTACTCCTGGAACATTTGCTTATTTAAGTAAGGAATAATCTTACCAGAATCGTACCCATAAGTAGTTTAGAAGGTATTGAAATTACTTACTTTGCATCCTTAAGATATTTTCTGAAAAAGAAAATCTTTTTTATTAATCTTACTATTATTTTAAAAGGGAAATTTTTCCTTTTATTTGTTTTTTCCTTAAACCATAATTTCTTCACAGTGTCAACGTCAACGTCGCTGCCTTGGTCGCTGTCGTCGCCTTGTCTTGCCAGCTGGTGGCAGCAACGGCCTGGCTTCGCCGGCAGAGCTCGAATCAGTTTCAGTTTCTCAGCTTTGGAGCCCAGTCCGGCTCAGTTCAGTCCAACGTGCGAGTTCGCAGCGACAAGTCAAGAAAAGACCAGAAAACGAACAGAAACCAAAAAGCGGTCCACTTCGCCTTACTGGGGGCCAGGATTTTTGAAAGTGACTAGTGACTAGTGGCGGAAAATGTGCGGTATTTGCCCACGACAGTTGTAGTTTTTTCCAGCCAGAGCAGTGCACCAGTGTTCGAGTGTCCATATCAATCGGCAATCTCCCATATCGAAACCAAACTCCAATTGCAAATCGCAATCTAATTCCCACTGCCGTTTCAAGGAGAATTGATTTTGCTGCTGACAAAGCTCGTGGATACACGCGGCGCAGAGTCGAGTTCAAAAATGGTGAGTGAGTGCGAATGTGTGTCAGAGGCATGGTTAGCTTATATAGTAGCTATACACATGGAAATTATCATATCCACAAGACATAAAGCAGCACCCCCATAGGCACCCCCCTCAGTTCCCTCTGAACAAAAAGCATGCCAAAGAATATTGAAAGTCCGTTGACGCAACGGAAAAATGAATGTTAAACAGCAGCAGCAACGCCATGGCACTTGGGGGAGAACGTAAATGTAGACGTAGAATGCACGGTTCAAAAATTCGATTGAAATTATTATTAATAATGATTTTAGTGTTTTTAGGCGTTCAAGAGCTTAATTAAATGTCTTTTCTGTTTATGGAAAAGATTTATTAATGTTTACTATTTAAGACGCTCTTAGTTCATGTTAACAAGGTGTGTTCATGTTTGAAATCAAAATAAAACCAACTAAAGCTGAGCTTAGGCCACTCAATATTTGGCCCTGACTTTTATAATAGTCTCCTTTTCTTATTTGAAACATTATTAATAACATTTTAAGCTTAGTTAAAGCAAGCCAAATGTAATTAATAAAAATTTATGAATAAGCCGTCAGAAATGGCCATGATTTTTTGGGGTTATAGTTTTTATTGAATTTTATAGAAGATTTGTATCAAATTTATATAGTTTCTTAAAATAAACAACATTTCTCAAGTGATTTTGAGTCTTAATAATGCTGAATTGGTATTTTATATAAATTATTTTATTAAATAAGATTCTTAATTGTTAAAACAGTTTAAATTAAGTGAAAAATTGGTATTTATTTAATTAAACCGAGTGTGTGTGGTAAAATGATTTATTTTTCTTTTGAAAGTTAAAGAATAAATTCTTCTTTCAAAAATCCTTAAAAATACCCATAATAAGCTTAAATAAATATTAAAATATATTATTTTTCTGTGTAAGACTGTGAGGCAGAACGAACGGCTGGCTTGCTGGCTGGCTGGCTGACAATCTGACTTGGCCAAGTGTGAGAAAAGGCAGCAAAAACACGGACTTGGGCAACAACGGCAACGGGTTCTGTACCGCTACTGCTGACCGACCGAAGTTGAAGGCAAACTTGTCAAAGACAATGAATAAAACGAAATGAAATAAACGATAAAAGCCAGTTGGGGGCCAGAAGTTGTTAAGAAACAACAACAACAGCACACACTGGGAAAAGGCGGGGCGGCGTTTTCAGTTTCGCTTTCAAAGGGGCGCGAGCACACCGTGGAGTCTCTTCAATTGGCCAATTGGCAACGGCTTTTACTTCCTCTCAGCTGCGGCGGCTAAGAAAGAAAAGCCAAGAAACTAAGAAACTAAATACAAAAAAAAACTAAAAGCGAAAAGCGAGCTAGCCTGGTCGAAAAAGATTTCCATTATGGCCGCAGCAGGCGGCACGCCTCAATTTAGCCACCAAGTAAAAGTTGCAGGCGCACCACAACAATAGCACTAACAATAACTAGTTTTGTTTTTACAACAATTAATATTTTTGCAAAAAGGAAAACAACAAGCGAAAAGCAAAGCCAAAACCTATAACTCGCCAACTTGCCGTCGATTGGCAAATAGTAGTTGTTGGCAACAGAAACAAAAAAACAACAAAAAAAAAAAGATAGGAAAAAACTGGTCTCGGCAAAATGAAAAACTCGCAAAAATTAGGTTCGAGTCTCCTCGAAGTCCAACTCAAATATCGAAACGTAAAGTCTCGAAAAGAGTGGAAAAGCAAAAGCCAATCAAAATCCAAACTCTGCGAGCTTTATAAATTAAACATTTGATTTTATGTGTCTCTCGCTTGCTCCACAATGCACTGGATCGTACGTATATACATATACACTCCATTCCATCATATTTCAGACTTTGAACGAGTGTATAATGTGGAGCAGGTCGAAATTTTGTACGATTTTGAAAGAAGAAAACCCGCAAAAAATAATGCAAAATATTAATAGACAGACGGGTCAAAGTTTTCATTAACTAACTGCCCTTATTTGTTGCTTAAGTTCAGTTTTAATTATGTTTGGCCTTTTGGGTTTTGATTACATTTATTTATAGAGGAGTTTGTTAAATAAATATAAACATAAGATATATTTTTAATCAAATTTTATGCAAGGAAATACAGATTTCAATTTTCTAAAAACCTTTTAATTTAAAAACCATTTATATTTAAACTAAATTCTTTTTGTGTAAACTTTACATTTTATTTTGGAAATAAATATCAACAGTATTAGAAATTTATTGGTGAAAGATTTTAAACAAATTTCTTGATTAAGGTAGGTCAAAATTAAAGTAATTCCTAGACTCTCGTGAAAAAAATTACCCCGACGAAAAACAATGACAAATGCTAATTGGTTTCCACTGCCTTCGTGCACTTTCCCGGCATTTCGCTGCTTTGGCTAATAACTCTCTTGGCTTGCCCCCCGACCCCACCTTCAGTCACGCCCCTTAACAATAACAATAACAGTGACACGCGCTATTGACAGCCATGACTGACATGTGTGCAGGCCGTCACTGTCGACAGAATTACACGCCTGAAACGTAGTGTACTGTAACTGAAACTCTCACTTTCGTTCGAGGCGAAATGCCGCGCTGACAATTGAATGAAAACACACACTTGGCTGGCTGGCAGAGAATTTTGTTTGCAAAACAAACCATTCAAATGGCAAAGGCAGCGCCACTGACAACGACGAGCTGCTGTTGCTGTTGCTGCTCGTGTTTACATTCGAAAAGCTTCATGAAAAAATAAGTAAAAACACACAAGACAATATAATTGCAGAGCGACAGACTTTCTCCCTTACAGAAAAACAAGCAACGCATTTTTCTTTACGTTTTGGTATTATTTTTTTTATATCATTGTGACGGAAGTTGCTAATGCCGGCCGACTGGGCGTATACGTAATGCGAGTGTCAGCCAACGATTACGAGGGTCCTGCCTCGTTTTCGTAACCGATCAACAAATTAGCTTAAAGAAATATAAATAAAAAAACAAATATAATTAGCAAATACATTTTTATAAGATTTTTAATATCTAACTTGATATTTTCTTTAACGTTTGGTTAGTTAAAGGGTCATAAAAAATAGATTTCTTTTTGTTCATATCAGTTACGAGATTTCTTGAAGTAAACCATAACTTTTTGTCCTTTTATTTACCTTTAAACTAACCCTGAATCTGTGTGACTCTTTTTTTGGTGTGATTAAATCAATTTTATGGCTTGATTTTACATAAATTAAATGCTGGCAGGCCGAGCCAAGTCAGTCATTGTTAGCAAACACAAAGCATTTAAAGTTAACATTAAGCAATCTATAATATTTCCATGAAATAAATGTGAATAAATGCCACACGACTCACTAAACAAGCTGCTAAAGCTGCCTCAAGTAGCTCGAGCATAATTGCGGCCATTTGGCTTTAGCATTTTAGCACGGTCAGAAGTGCCTGGAAAATATTGTATCTAGATTCTTATTCTGAGATACTGAGAGACTGAGAGGCGAGCTGTCACTTTTGGCCTAGCCCTGACAGCCAGCTGCAGTTGCCTCCAGCCAGGCAGTAGTAGTTTCGGTGTGTGTAGGCCGCCTTGTAAAATGTATAGAGAAAATCGAGTTGCTACCTCAGAGTTGCGCTCACTTTTATGCTGATTTGTGTGCATAGTTTGGCTGAAATCGAAACGCATCAAATGGTTATTGAACTCCTCGAGACGAGACAGTCAGTCAGTCAGTCGGAGAGACAGACAGGTAGATAAACATACGCTCTAGGAGTGAGAGTAAATCAGCAAGTCATTGCACAGCAAGAAATAATTAAATAAAGTGCCTAGAGATATTTAACAATTTGCATAACATTAAAAATAAAAAAAATTACACTCTACTTGAGAGGTAGTTTTGAAAAACTTTCCTTTATATTTTCCTAGAGAAACGGACAAAGTAGTAAAACTTAAATTTACTGCCTCATTTTATATTTTTTGTATTCATAAAGCAGAGAATGAATTTTAATTTCAATGATTTTTCTATTACAAATCTAGTTTACAAATTTAAGGCTCTCAAACCACATAATTAAGGCAATCATCAATCAATTTCCCTGACAATATTGCTCTATTAATGTCAGCTTGAAAGCATACCGCATATTTCTCACTCTGCACAGCCACCAATCGAAAGACTGAGGCAACGAACTTGGTGCGCGCACCACTCGGCGCTATGCAAGTTTCAGTTTTAGGGTCTAGCAGGAAGTGCGACAAAAGCCAAAGGCAGCTCCGCTCGCTTTGTTTGCGCGCTACGAAATCCATCTTAATTACCCCCGCCAGCCCAATGTCAACCCCAGCGGAGTGGTGGAGGGGCGAGCACAAATAAATGTTAATTATGCTTAAGCCAAATCTGAATCCATATGCTTACCAGGGATCTACGCGTGTGTATCAATCATTTGTCAGAGACAAACGACGACGTTGGAGAGGTGACAAACCGAAATAAAAGCCAATTCAGCGTCGAGCGGCAAACTCGTTCAGCCGCGTCATTATATAAAAGGCGGAGTATCTATATTTATCAGTCGTAGCCGAGTATATATCCACATCGGCAGTGGCAGCGACATAATCGAAATGTCAAGTCGATGGATGGACTTGGACTGAGCCGAGCCGAGCGATTGCACAACCCTGGCTTTTAATAATTGAAACTAATTAGGCGAAAATTTATAATTTGTGTCTATTTTTTGCTGATGCAAAGATGTTGACCCTTCCGTTGGCCATAATTATTAGCAAGTTGGGGAGATGGTGGAAAAATAAGGCTAATCCGATGTTAAAATTACCTAAATCTCTCTTAATTTCTTAAATAATTATTAGGCTATTGCTATTATTTTCAACTTTATATATTTTAATTATCAATTAGTATTCATATGACATTTACGATAATTTCAATGTGTTAGCCATTACATTTTCTACCAATCAGTATCATTTGGCCATAAATTCATCCACCCTGACGAGACTCTGCGACCAGACCTGGCCAATAAAGTGACTTGACTTAATACCGTTTTACTGTCTAGGCCATAAAAATGAGGCTCTGATGGAGGCATCAAACTGGCCACTAAACTGGCCCAGCCTCGAGGCAATCGGGCAGGCATTTAATTTGAATATTTACCATCTACGATGTCATTCGTCTGGCATCGAACGGGTTTGTGCTGGTGTCTCCGATTTTGGCCAAAAGGTTAAAGTTGAGCACAAAATGTGTTGATGCTGCCAGCACCTGCTTATGGCTTTCGTCGTCTGAACGGGAGATGCAAACCCCCCATTAAGTTGCTAATAATACAAATTTCACCGTTTCTCGTCGCCGCTTCCCTATGATTTTTTGTGTCTTTTCTGTTATTATTTTTTTGTGGGTCTTTGTTGTTTTTTTTCGGACGCTTTGTTTATTAATAAAAGCGCATATATGGACTTACGTAAGGAGGCGGCTGCTGGCGCTTCTGCTGCTGTTGTTGCTGCTGCTGCTGCTGGTGCTGCTTTTCTCCTCGTGTTGCACTTGCTGCGGGCGATGACGATGACGATGACATAATGTCCGCACAGTCAGTTCCTTATTGCCGCCAAGGGGCCGAAACACGCCTCAAGAAAGTGCCAGTGAAAATATGATTTTCAAGAGACATACACACACACCATACACACTTTGTTTATGCGAAGAACCATTTCGTGAAAAACCATTAAAAAAGAGTGTACAACATTTAGAGAGTGGAGCTCACTCACTTCTTATAATAAAATGCTTAATTTGAGCACATTCTGATTGGCTTATTTAAATTTAAAGTATTTTTAAAATGAAGTTCCTTTGGGAACTGCGAAACATAAGCCTTTTTTGTAAACTTGACACACCTAAGGAAGTGTTTTTGTGTATTTTAAATGTACCTTAAAATATAGGATAAACTTTTTAAAGATGCTTATATAGTTAAATATATTTTTTCAATAGTTTTATTTCATTTTAAAGAAGGTTGAAAATGTATTAACAATGTAATAAAACATTCAGTTAATGATAAGCTTAAACCTTGAATTTTATTTAGTTAATTCAAGCGGATGGAGATTTCTGATTTCGTAATATTTATGACTTCATGAACTATATAGCATAAACGTCATAAGAGTCTGGCATTTTCCAGGCCGTTAGCTTTGTACATTTGTCTGTCTTTTGGTCTCGCCAGAGTGAGCATCTGACAAAAAGACACAGAAATAAAGGCTAATGTTGTTGAAGCCAAAACTGAAACCGAAATCTGACAAAAAGCCCAAGAAGCTGGCGACACTGACAAATGGCGAATTCTTTACGAGGCCAAAAGCAAGATAAACAAACAAACTGGCAAGTTGGCAAGCTGGCGAACTGGCAAACAAACGGACATAAATTTTATTGACATTATGAACAAGATCGCGGCGTGTAGGAAATGCTTGATCTGGCGGCACTGGAACGGAAGTGGAGACTGCTGCGCACTCGACTGTTGAGATTTGCTGCCCGGTCTGGCATTGCATTGCCGCTGCAAGAATAATGGTTATATGTTCTCGTTCGGTCTCGGTTTCTTGGGGCTGCTGCTGCTACTGCTGCTGCTTTTTGTGATAGTGACTCAGCAACAGTTGGCTGGCATTTATGTACATAAATACATATGTGCCTCACTCACGTTTGGGACATTAAAAACGTCAAACCAACATGCAGTTCCATAATTCAATGGGTGCGTCAAGTAACCACAGAGAGATGTGTTGCTTAATACATCATGAAATGAGTTGCTTAAAAGGGACTGCCTGGGTTTACCTGGTGATTATGGTGACTAAAATATAGTAATTTTTATTAACTTCGTGAGGAAGAATCTGACAACAATAATAATGTCAGATAATTCCCTAGTTTTTATAATGTATCAAAGGGATACTTATGTTTTGACGCTGGAAATTTTAAAAAATATTTCAAAGGGTATGAAATAATAAAATAATAAAGTTTAAATATATTTAAAGAAGATTTTCCTTAGAAAGCTAGGATCATAAATAGTCAATGAAATATTTACAAATGAAATATTAAATAAAATAAAGTAAAATACAAATAAAATTCAACAAACAAATTCAACAAATACAAAAAGCTAGATATTACTAAAAAATTTGGCATTAAACTGTCTAAATGGACCTTAAACTTTATCCTTTACATACAAAATTAATATTTTATATACAAAAATAAATACAATACAATTTTCAAGAAACAAGTCTTTAAAAATACTTATGTATATAGCTTAATCAAAGAATACTAAATGGGGGATATTTTTATTTGGGTATTTTCTTTGATTCCTGGTCTAAGAACATCAAGATTTTCATACAGGAAACTCTTAAAAAATATCTAAAAATTCAAAAACCAAAAACAAATGTTTATTATAGTCTTGCTCTAAAATCCCAGTGTAAGAAGCCCTAGAACTGGCTCTTAAAATCTTAGCATACATTTCATACATATTTTATTTACTGCGGAGTCTGGCTGCTGCTCCAACTCGTTTTTTTTTGAAGCGTCAATGGCCGCTTCAGGGTTATGCTGCAACAGGAAGTAATTGCCAGAGACCAAGCCATATCAGAACAGATCAGAAGGAATCCGGTAAGGCACCGCGCCGCGCCGCACCCAAAAACTGAACTGTAATTGGTAATTGGAGTCGCATATTCTCGCCCTGGCCAGTCCCAACTAATTGCCATAAGCTTCGGTGTGATTATTCTAATTGATCCGTGGTGAACCAGTTTCGGTTTAAGTACAACTGACTCATTCATTCGCTCTGGACTCGTTTGCGGAGCTCCGGCCAGATTGCGCAAGGTCGTCTGGTCGGGACAGGACAGGTGCTCACGACTTGGCTTAATTGTGACGTATGCAACTGGTCCACCAAAATAAAAACAAAGTAGTTAGCCAGCTAAATCATAGCCAAGCAAATGGTTTGCCCAAACAGTTATGACTTATATGACTCCACATCCCACACATACACACGCGTATAGCGGCTTTTCTTTAATTTTCTCTGTGTGATTTTTTGTATTTTCATTTTTATTTTTATATGTTATTTTACCTCTTTTTACTTTGTGCTTTTTTTTTTTTGCTGGTGCTGCGCTGCGTTGCGTCTCACCTTGAGCTTAATTTCGGTCAAGCAAAAAGGCGTTCAAGATTTAATTAAATATAGCGGCGCGACAGAGCGACAAAGCAACGAACGAATGGACGGTCGGACAACATCGATTCGACAGCTGCTAAAATGGTAAATGGATGAGGGGAAAGCTGCTAACGACCACATTTAAATAAATCGCACTTCAAACGAGCTTTCGAGCGTGCAAGCGCCAAACTGCATCTCCTTCCCAAAAACGAAAGACTTAGGCGACGAACGCGACGAATGCATGGCCACGATGTTGCACTGCCTCAACGTTGGCCCATGATTAATGCAACATTTTGCGCAATTTGTCGCGCCTGTTGGAAATATATTGAGGGAGCACGGAGTACCAGCATTAAACGGCAACAAAAGCCAGAAAAAATTTACGCAAATGAATTGCAATTTCTGCGCTTTCTGTGCTTTCGTGCAAGTGAAATCCAACAATCACACAAAACGGCTCATATTTTCAGATACCCTCGTTATGATTGGGTTAAGAGGGGTAGATTTGACTATATATAAAGGATAAAATATGTGGAATATTAAAAATTACTTTTAAAGGGTTGAAGCGTTTATATTTTGATATTAATTATATTTACTTAACACCCCAGCTTTTCATTCTTTTGAATTTATTTGAATATATATTTCATTTCCTATATATTTTTTAAAATTAAAAAAGATGATAATAATTAATTTTGAGCATCTATGAGCATAGGTTTTCTTACTTTTAGAAATTATGCTTAGGGTATCCCTGTTGCCGCAATCCCTGCTGATTGGAAAATGCAATTTTCCTTGATTTTTCATTTTGACTTGCTGTTTCTTTTTCTGTTTTCCATTTTTTTGTGCAAGACAATTGAACAAATCCAATCCAATCATACTGCTGGAATGCAGTTGGCTTGTCTCTCCTTGTAGCCAGTGGAGGCACCCGGTACTCCTCCTCTCTCTTTCTATTATTTATTGACTTTTATTTGGCGCTGTCGTAACCACAGTCAGACGCAAAAACCAAACACAGACACACGACTAAGGCGGCTCTTTTTTAAGCCAATAAAGAAATGTTAGATAGGCAAAGGAGCTATACACTAAAAATTTTGGAAGTATACAAAATAAAATGTATATGATTTAAATAGCATTTATATTCTAGATAATATCTATTGGATTTTTACTCATTAAATTAAATCCAATTACCCCAATCGCTGGAACCAACTATTAAGTGCCATAATCCCTGTGTATTTTAAAATTTTCTCCTGTGTAACTTGGCTCTGCTCCAGAGAGCCGTTAGACAACTTGGACACTGGCTAATGATACCAGCAACAACACACACAATGGACATTTGTGGAAAACTTAGCAATGCGACTTGGACAACTGCCCGAAATGGACAACGAAAAAACACATACATTTTACGCAAGAATTGTATTGAAAGATGATTTGCTGAAGCAAAAAAAAAAAATAATAATATACAAAAAAAAAAAAGAAACAAAAAAGGCAAGCATTCTGAGCGGGGATTTTCGCTTTCGCACAAGGAAAATGAAAGGCATTTGAGAGCCAAGCCCGGTGCCAGTTGGATTTCTCTTTACGGTCATTCCGTTCATGTTTATTTCCGCGCCCAGTTCCAGAGCCAAAGATCCAAAGCGAGAGCAAACCAGTTGGTCCAGTACGAGTCCGAGTCCGAGTCCAATCCCCATACAGCCTCCGTCTCCCCATGGCAACTTTGCCACACGCGATAAGGAACCTTTTGCGTTAGCTGCTTTGCTTTGCTTTGCTGGCTTTGAGAGACTCTTGGTAATTTATGCAGCCGTAAATTAATTTAAATAAATAGCCCAAAATATATACGAGTCAAAACCAGTTTCACTTTTTTTTTGAGCGTTGAAGAGATCTAAGGAAATTGCGATCCACTGAGAACGATTAATTGGGGGATGTGACCATAAATTAGTCAACCTTTTTCGGTTCGTGTTCGGTGACACGACCTTGAGCGTTACCTGCCTGGCCTGGAATATCCACATTTAGAGTCAGCTTTCTAACTGTAAGATTTCGAACTTAATAATCAACTCAGGCTTGTGCCAATTCTGGCCATTTCTCTTCTCTAACTGTTTGTTGGTTCGAGGGCCTGCGGCTCAATTTGCATAACCCCGGCGTTGTGTAAGGTGTTCTTAATGGAGATGCCCGCGGAATGCCCAAGAAGGTGAGCGGCTAATGGCCCAGAGAACCTCTAATAATATAGGTGGACGAGGTTATTTTGCTAAAAAATAAATATCTGCAAGAAAATAAACATAAACAAAAGCTATGTGAAAGGTACACATAAGGTTTATTTAGTATTTGTGTAGGCAAAGATAAAACAAAATATTTTTGAGACTGCATTCTTTTTCTACTTGTTAAATTTTTTAAGGTTGGGTTTCGTTGAAACTATAAAACTTCTTTGAAATTTATTTAGATTTGTGTTCAGATTTATTTGAAGATACTGTCAGCACGTTGCATTTAATTGACGTGTTGTTAGATTTATCTTTGCTAATGTTTAGGTCAAAGCCAAGCTCACCATTTATAATTAATTATTCTTTTCCTAATGCTATTTATTTTTTTGCTTAAGCAGGAAATCATAATAGCAGTTTTAACTTCTTTATTCCTAATTCGTTGTGCTTTATTTAAGCCATTTTTAGACTCGATTTTCATAGTTTTCAGAAATTACTAATGAAGCTTATAAGTTATTCAAGAAAACAGGTTGTGTTATTCTGTTTCTCTTTTCTTCATAATTATCATTAATACTTCCACACTTTCACTAAGAAAAGATACATCTTTGAAGTTTGAAGAGAATTGTTTAAATTCAAAAGAAATTCATGGATGTTTTAAATATTAATCCCTATTGTTTTTTATGAACCTATAAGGACATATTATTAGACCAAGTTACGTACTGTCTTTGTAAGATTGTAATACATTTTACAAACTTTTTTTAGTACCAAATAAAAGTCCATAAATTTACATCTAAAATTTGAAAAACGACCACTTCTTCCCGTCTCTTTGAAGAACCCGGGTGAATGGGACTGGAGGTCACCCTAGCCAGGGGAACTGGCTTTCAAAGTCGAGTGACTCTTCACAAAAACGGCTAATAAGCGTCCAAAGTGCAACTGAAGATGTCAGACCAAAATTTTAACAGCTCTATGAGCACTGCCTCCCCAAAGACAATAAACAATGAACAATGGAGGGACAGTCGAGTTGAATAATTATGGGCAGCAGCGGCGGGCTAATTGTTAATTAGTTTGGCCGAGCAATCGACTTGGATCAGGTCGGTGAGGAACTGGGTCAATGTCGCGATGCTACGTGTTCGGATTTCGTGGGCGCCAAAGGGAACTGACCCCGCGGGATCCGAGATCTCATATGTGCCAAGTGCGCGACTGACCTTCCCTCTGGCCCAATTTCAGGTGGCAGCCGGCAACAAGTGCCACGTAATTTGTCGAAAGTCGACATGCCCCCTCACATATAAATCACAGATTATTAATCGTACATCAAAGCATAAACCCGAGTGATTAATTACATGTTGTCTCTCCTCTCTTCCATAGTTTCCACCGCGATTGCTGCGAATCGCTTTTGTGATATGTCTGCTTATTGTTTTGCTCTCACCTGCCACAGACAGTGCGCAAAGTAAGTAACTTTAATTAAAAATAAAACTATATATTAATGTAATATTTATTTAATTTAAATCAGCATTATTTTTAACTGTAAGCAAACAGTATGTAAATAAATAAATATAATAAATATGATAAATAATTTATGTATTAAAAGATATGACAAATAGTTTTGCCAAGGGGAGATAAATAAATAAATAAATATTTTTAGTATCAAAAGATATAAGAAAAGATTTTACCAAGGGGACACCCGGGTTTGAGCTATATCCCCACTTATAAAGGGGTTGGAATTTACCCTAGAAACGCGACCAGATAGCCACTCGATCATAGAGCGGCATAGTGCATATCTTTAAATATTTTTAGTTGCTTTTTGAGTCGTCTATTTCTTTTCTCTAATCAGTGGGCGGAAGTTGATAAACAACGACTGTTGACGATGCCTTTCTTACTTTTTAAACCCTTGTATTGGTTATCAGTCACTTTACTATCTCTTCGATACTTCACTTCAATTGTTGCCCAACCCATTAACAAAATTAATTAGAGAAAGGCTAAGGGCGTGGCAGCCAAGCCCTGCTTGATAACACCTTAGCTCTTAATTAAGTGGTAATTAAAAACGAATTATATAAAGAAACAAAGAAAACAAATGGCAAAGACAAAACAGAAGTCAATATATTTCGATTAACCAAAGGCAGCAAACTTAAATGGGCTAGTTCATTAATGATAATAAAGTCTTTTACCCGAAATTAGCAAATTTTTAAGACAATAAGAGGGGAACTACAAATAAACCTTTAAATATATCTTATTTCTGCTTAAAACCAAAAACACAATACAAACAATTCCATTTAGTTCAATTTAATAATTTTTGTATAATTCTAAATTGTCTTTATAGATGACAATACTTCATAAAACCAAAAAAAAAATATATATAAAATCTTAAAAAATAAAGAAAAAAAAACAAAAAAACAAGGGGACACCCGGGTTTGAACCGGGGACCTCTCGATCTGCAGTCGAATGCTCTACCACTGAGCTATATCCCCATGTTAGCAGGCGGTGGCTAAGCTGCTACTTGACAGCTCGCATCGCGGTTCTCGCTACAATCAAACATGTTTGATGGTTGGCTGTTGGCAGTTTAACCCTCGACTGGGCAGATAATTTAAGCAGCCAAGTTATAAATAAAACAACTTGCAATTATACAAACGATTATATGTGAAATTAAAATGCAATTATTTATGGCTCTTGCAGAAACATATTTAAGCATTTAATGCTGGCAAATTATAAACGATTTGTACAGATTATTACATGCAATGCAAAAAAATAATTCATTGGTCAAGGAAACCAGATAAATAGATAATTATTTAAATAAAATAATGCTTTAATAACGAAGAAATAACTTATAAAAAACCTTAAATGCTTCGCTATCAAAAAAGTTTACCTAGGGGACACCCGGGTTTGAACCGGGGACCTCTCGATCTGCAGTCGAATGCTCTACCACTGAGCTATATCCCCAAGTGTGACTACGGGGTCCACAGCAGCCTCCAAATGCCAATTGCCGACTGATTCTATTCAAGAATACATCGCAGCAGAGCCTGATATCAGCAGGCACTGCTACAGTTCCTAGAAAAAGAAATGATAAGGACTGATCGGAATAAGAATTCTAAAAAGAATAAGAATAAAAAAGTCTACCAAGGGGACACCCGGGTTTGAACCGGGGACCTCTCGATCTGCAGTCGAATGCTCTACCACTGAGCTATATCCCCAGTTGGAGTTCGAGCGGCCAAACGGCAACTAGAGGCGCATGGCTAGTCGAGCGAGAGAGCTAAAAGTAGCCTTAGCTCGGCACAGCCACCGGCTCGCTCGCCCGCACACCCAGGTCCCCACCCTTTTTCTTCGCTGCTGACTCGGTGTGTGTGTGTGTGGGCTTGCGCAGTGGAAAAATGCAAAAGATACGGCCATTAAATGAAATATTTAAACAGGTTTAGCAATATAATCCCGCATTGTTATTTCTGCTGCAACAATTCCAACTCATTTAGCGAAATTAACAAACGAAACCGGTGTGGGCCAAGCGCCTTTAATGTAGCCGTATTCCATTAATAATTACGAATGCATGTTTGCTTTGAAGCAAATATATTTATCTACCTTTCGATATCTTAATTACTGGGGGATGCTTGGAGAACCGACTAAATCTCAGCGTCACGACTTGGCCATAGATTTTTTCGGCGTAATCAAAATGAATTTCAAACATTAATTCGAAATTATCGACACTCGACGATCGCAAGTGGTTGACAATCCAATCGCAATTGCCACTCCGAACACCGATTGAGATCGAGATTGCGACAACGGCCCCGTCATTACCACACATTGCCGCACCGCTGGCTGACGGCTGACGGATGACAGGTGAACACCAGCATCGCTCAGGTGCCAGCTACTGTACTTTACGCTGTCTCCATGGGCTTGGGATTGTGCAACCTCTGGGCAAGGTCAAGTTTTGAACACTTTGTGGGTCACAAGTGGGCGAATCTCTTAAACTGAAAGGGGAGGAGTGTATGGTAGATACTTAAAGTTGGGAAAATGCTTACTATTTTTATAAGATTAATTTTTTAGCTACATTTAATAAATTTAGTTTTGATAGTTAGTTAATAATTAATTCTTCCAATAATTTGTTAGCTTTTTTTCTATTTGATTGATTTTAAACTTAAACGTAAATGTATCCGTATATCCTAAATAAATAAATATAAATGTAAAGTAATATAAATAATACATATTTATTGATTTTTCTTTTATATATCTTTATATTATTAATAAATAAACATACAAATTTATTTATTTATTTATTTTTTATTTAAAATGTATTTAAAAAGCAAACAAATAATATTTGAATTATTTATTCCTTTATATTAATTTATTTGCTTTTTATTTATATTTATAAATTAATGAATATGTACATAAATAATATAAATAAAGTTGTAATAATTATTAATGATAAAATCCATATTAAAATCCAATACAAACTTTAAGAACTATTTTTACGTTTTCTTTAAAAATATTAATTATTTAATTATTTCTTCTAGCCAAAACCCGTCGACGCCTGCGACGTCCCACAACGTCGGCCAGCTCGTCGCGGAGCAACCTCATCGAGTCGAAGAAGTCCACTGAAGCTCCAGCTCCAGCGGCAGAGAAGCGTAGCGATCAGATCACAGCCGCCACCACCACAAGTGTCCGACGCACTCGTCTCCGCTCCAAGGCGAAATTGGGTGGAGCAGCTGCCGGAGCAGCAGCAGCAGCGGCTGGTGGAGCTGCCCTGGTGGCTAGCGGATCCTCACTGAAGGGCAAGAAGACCAAGGTGGATGATGGCACGCCAAAGATTGTGTGCTATTACACCAACTGGTCGCAGTATCGTGTCAAGATCGGCAAGTTTGTGCCAGAAGACATTCCCGCCGATCTCTGCACCCACATTATCTTTGCTTTTGGCTGGTTGAAAAAGGGCAAGCTGAGCTCTTACGAGTCCAATGATGAGACGAAGGACACCACTCCGGGTCTCTACGAACGCATGATGAACCTGCGCAAGGCCAATCCCAAGCTGAAGGTGGATAAACTTAAAGAAAATAAAAGATTTTTGAAATCTAAACCAATTTCCTTAATTTTCAGATTCTTTTGGCCTTGGGCGGCTGGTCCTTTGGCACCCAGAAATTCAAGGACATGTCGGCCACACGCTACACCCGCCAGACCTTTGTGTATTCGGCCATTCCCTTCCTGCGCAAGCGCGGCTTTGATGGGCTGGATATGGATTGGGAATACCCTAAGGGCTCCGATGACAAAAAGAACTTTGTCCTGCTGCTGAAGGAGCTGCGCGAAGCCTTCGAGGCCGAGGCCCAGGAATTGAAGAAGCCACGTTTGTTGCTCTCTGCCGCCGTGCCCGTCGGACCCGACAATGTCCGTGGTGGATACGATGTGCCCGCCATTGCCAGTTATTTGGATTTCATCAATCTGATGGCCTACGATTTCCACGGCAAGTGGGAGCGCGAAACGGGACACAATGCACCGCTATATGCTCCTTCCACCGACTCCGAGTGGCGTAAGCAGTTGTCCGTGGACAATGCGGCCAGTTTGTGGGTCAAACTGGGTGCTCCCAAGGAGAAACTGGTGATCGGCATGCCCACCTATGGACGCTCCTTCACCTTGGCCAACACGGATAAGCATGGTCCCAATGCGCCCGCCTCGGGCGGTGGACGCGAAGGTGTGTACACCAAGGAGAGTGGTTTCCTGGCCTACTATGAGATCTGCGAAATGCTGCTTAATGGCGCCGTCTATGTCTGGGATGATGAGATGAAGGTTCCTTATCTGGTGGACGGCGATCAGTGGGTTGGCTTTGACGATGAGCGCGCCATCAGGAACAAGATGCACTGGATCAAGTCGAATGGCTTTGGAGGCGCCATGGTCTGGACCATTGACATGGATGACTTCAAGGGTGAGGTGTGCGGCGGCAATGTCAAATATCCGCTGATTGGAGCCATGAGGGAGGAGCTGTTGGGCATCTCACGTGGCAAGGAGGCCAAGGATGTGAACTGGACAGCCATTGCGGCCACATTTGAGGATATTGAAGAGGTGGGTTACGTGAAAAAAACCATTAAATAATTATTTTATGTATTTAATTTCTAAAAACCAGAAACCGGAGCCCATCAAGATCTCGGTGGATGAGGTCCTGAACAAGGTGCGCAAGCCGCAGATCCTCAAGAAGCAGCGCATCAAGTCTGGAGCCAATGCAGTTGATACAAATAGTAAGTTGCCATTGAAATCCTTTTTCCAGTTACAAAAAGAAAACACTAATAAATACTTTCCATCCTTAGCTCGTCCCGCTCAAGTGTTCTGCTACCTGACCAGCTGGTCGGCCAAGCGACCAGGAGCTGGCAAATTCCAGCCGGAGAACATTGATCCCAAGCTCTGCACCCACATTGTTTATGCATTTGCCACCCTGCAGGATTACAAATTGACAGAAGCCACCGATGATGATCCGGAGAACTATGAGAGTGTGATTGCTTTGCGAGATGCCAATCCTGATCTGCAAATCCTGCTGGCCATCGGCGGCTGGGCCTTTGGCTCCACCCCCTTCAAAGAGCTCACCTCCAATGTGTTCCGAATGAATCAGTTCGTCTACGAGGCCATCGATTTCCTGCGTGACTACAAATTTAATGGTTTGGATGTCGACTGGGAGTATCCTCGCGGTGCCGAGGATCGTGTGGCCTATGTCAGTCTGCTGAAGGAGCTTCGTGTGGCTTTCGAGGGTGAGGCCAAGTCATCGGGTCTGCCACGTCTCTTGCTCACTGCCGCCGTGCCCGCCTCCTTTGAGGCCATTGCTGCCGGCTATGATGTCCCAGAGATCTCCAAGTATCTAGATTTTATTAATGTGATGACCTACGACTTCCATGGTCAGTGGGAGCGCACCGTGGGCCACAATTCGCCTCTGTTTGCTTTGGAGTCCGCCACAGGCTATCAGAAGAAACTGACTGTGGACTACAGTGCCAGGGAATGGGTGAAGCAGGGTGCACCCAAGGAAAAGCTCCTCATTGGCATGCCCACTTATGGCCGCAGCTTTGAGCTGGTCAACGATACGCAATTTGACATTGGATCGCCTTCGTCTGGCGGCGGCAAGGCCGGCAAGTTCACAAATGAGGCTGGTTTCCTGAGCTACTATGAGGTGTGCTCCTTCCTGGCGGCGGATAATACTACGCTTGTGTGGGACTCGGAGCAGCAGGTGCCCTTCGCTTACCGCGGCAACCAGTGGGTGGGCTTCGATGATGAGCGTTCGCTAAAGACCAAGGTGAGGTGAAAAATTATAATAATTATGGGTTTGTACTAATTAATGGCCGTTTTGCAGACCGAATGGCTGAAGGAGCAGGGCTTTGGTGGCATCATGGTGTGGTCCATTGACATGGATGACTTCTCCGGCCGCTGCGGCAGTGGCAAGTATCCACTGCTCAGCGCCTTGAGCGAGGAGCTGAAGGATTACAAGGTGGAGCTGGAATACGATGGACCCTATGAGTCCCACGGCCCACGAGGAGCCTACACCACCAAGGATCGTGAGTGTTTATAATTGTATACCAGTCGGACTTTGCTTCACTGTAGAAAACTATGATAGCAAAGTCCTGCTGGGGTATAATATAGATTCAATTAAAACTTACAATTCATATTTAGCCCACGAGGTGACGTGTGCGGAGGAGGATGGACACATTAGCTACCACAAGGATTGGGCCGACTGCACCCACTACTACATGTGCGAGGGCGAGCGCAAGCATCACATGCCCTGTCCCGCCAACCTGGTCTTCAATCCCCAGGAGAACGTCTGCGATTGGCCCGAGAATGTTGAGGGATGCCACGCGCCAACGGAGGCGCCAGCCTAAGCGGAAGGACGAGGATGGAACAAAGGATGTTAATATTGTTAATATTATATGAAAGCGATGCCCTAAATTTAGTTTTTAAGCGCGAAACTGCCAAGAAACCAACTTTTGCTGCCGCCGTCCCCGCCCCCAAAACTAACGAAATACTCGAGAAAAAACGTTGCTAAATTTCGTCTGAATTTTTTGTACACTAATTATAGGTCTAACTTAGTTAAGTAAGTAGTTTTTATGTCTTAGTTACAAATTCGCACAAGAAACAAAGAAAACTGAAAAACATAAGAACCGAAAACACAACCAGAACTTTCTTTTAGGCTTCCAAAACTAACTCCGGCACAATCTCCGCCCCCTCCGTTCTATATGGTTTATATGGAAGGCGATCGAAACTTCCATATAGCAAACTGTGATAATCATAAGAGACCAATAACCAACCAGATCGGCCCTAGAAGAAATCACTATCTAAATTGTTTTTCCCTCAGAAAAATAGCAAAGAAAAATCCAGAGAAATCAAAGCTTTCAGCCGCTTTTGCCCTTTACAATATCTTTTCCACCATCTATCTCTGAGATACAAAAACTAAAACTGGCACAACACTGTGAAAATTTGTACATTTTCAAGTTTTAACAATAAATTTTGTATTATAGAGTTGTAATTTACGCAGTTAAAATAAACATATAAAAAACCAGTGATAAACAGACTTTTAATATTAAGGGGATATAAGAGGAAATCTTATATATTTATATTTTATTTAAATTTATTCAATATGGCCCCAGTCTTGCGACAGGGCACTATAAAAAATTATTTTAGACTCATTAGAGTGCTACTCTCCACGGAAATCTTTAGTAAAAGGCGAAAGATTTATTCGACAACTGAAGAGAAGCCAGAGTGAATAATCCACCCCGAACTATGAGTTCCTCAATCATGTTTGGCTTTAACCAGTTGGGAATCATAACGTTTATATTTTTTGCTACATCGAACATCAAACGTCGTCGAACATCGAACATTCAGAGCTCTGAGAGAGAATGATTAAAAACGAAATAAATAAAATATAGACGGGAAAAAATCGTAGAGAGCAAAAATATCTTTACCAACAAATTTAAAGAATTAAAGAATTAACTTTATCTTTAATATGTTTTTATTAAAGATTAATATTTTTAGAAGGTATTACGAATTCTTCGAGTTTTAAAAATCCTTTGTTAATCTTTTTATTGATGAAAAGCACAGAGCATAATAATAATAGTCTTTCTAATCAGCTGTCTACGGCTTTATATATAATACACTTAACTGGTATATCTTTTACTACAAATTTCCGGCTCGGAAATATCTTCTCTTCTTAAAAAAAAACACCTTAATTCCCACCAAGAAAAAGCCTAGATTTAAAAATTTTATTATTTTTTTTATTGGTTTTCTCAAAAAGTTGTTTTTTTACATGTTGTATTTTTGTTTTAATTTTACTCGTTTCTCGTTTTTTAATTAAATAATTAGTCTTACGTTGATGTACACAATAATTTAAAAATAAAGTACGCAATAGTAATCTTGATCAAAAGCGGAAAGAGAGAATAAAGTATATAAAAGTTGTAAAACAAATAATCAAGAATAAAATATTGCAAACATTTTGTTTTGTGAATAACATTCGAGGAGCAACTCAACAAGTTAAAAATTTGGATAAATCACACTAAGAACTGGTAAACGAACCACACACCCAGCAACATTATAATCAACTACTGATTTGCAAAAGACTTTGGATGAACTCTAAATGAGCGAAACAGCTATGGGCAAGCCCATGGCTCCTCCTGCTCTCGCTACTCCCTCTGGTAAACGAGCCACACACCTCCCTTTGTGCAGCTGTGCGTCGTCGTCCGTCAAGTGTTCCATGAACCAGCATTTTACATTTCTTTTCCCTTTACAAATACATACATAGTTTCACATTTTCGTTTGTTTTCTGTTGGTTTCTTTGTAAACTTTTTAAATTGTATTTAGAAAATTTGTTTTGTGTTTCATTTTTGGTTTTCTTTTTTCAATTTCTTTTTTGTTCTGTTTCGTTTCGTTTTTAAAATATTTTGCTATAAAAAATACACAGTTGAAAAATAAAAAACGTTTCTCGGTTGCTGTTCTTCTCCTGCCCATCTACGTCCGCTTTACAATTTCGTTTTTTATTTTGTTTGTTTCCTTTGCCAGTCGGACTTTGCTTTATGAAACAAAATCCGACAGGGACGACATGCTTCATAAACATTTGATGTGGTTCCTTGTTCACTTTCTTAAATAATCCTTACTAGTCCTTAGTCCATCTACATCATTTTTTTGTTTCTTTTTTTTGCTGCCTTGTTTTGTCATTACAATTATTACACATATTTATTGTTTTGCAAAATTTTACAATTTTTTTCATTTTTGATTTTTTATTACATATTTTATAAATACTTTCATCCTCTCTTCCACTCTCGCTCGTTCTCTTTCATTTTCTCTTAGCTCTGTAAAAATAGATCCATGCGATTTCTTTTTCCCATTTTTTTATGCGTTTTTTTCTCGTTTTCCTTTTTTAACCGATTTTTTCACATTTTTTTTGCATTTAAGTTTTTGTTTTTTTGTATTGTTTGCATTTTTTATGAATTTTTTCTTATCTTTTTTTTTGGAGAGATTTCGTTTTCAAAAAGTTGGTTTTTGTTGTTGTTTTTGAGTTGTTTTTGCTGTTGTTGCTGGTTTATTTTTGTGTTTTTTTGCTTCTTTTCGTTTCGCTTTAAATGCCTAAAATGTAGTTAAGATCTAACATTAACATTGGATATCAGTTTTTCATCTTTTTTTGTGTTTGCTTTCTTTTACGGTTTTTTGGGCTTAACAATATACAGTTTTCGTATTTTACTTTTGTTTAATGGTTCTCAAATGTCTTCTTAGTCGTAATGAATGTTTCGCTTAAACGCTAATCCTTTCCCCTCTTTCTTTTAATCGTAGTCGCTCTGTATGGTCGTAGGAGGAGTTGGTGGCTAAGTGAGCTGCGCGTGTTTTTAGTTTCTGCTTTCCGAGACGCTCGCCCGCTCTCTCAGTTGGCCGCACTTGACATCAGTTCGGAGAAGGCGTTCTCCAGACAATTCTTGAGTTCAGCATAGGAGACAATGAGTACCGATTGCTCGTCGCGTGACATCAGTTGCACCTGTAGGCATTATGTTATTATTTATTTTTTATTTCAACAAAATCCCACTATACTTACGCGCTCTATGGAGCCAGCGTCCAGCTTGTTGAGGCATTGGACAATATGTGCGTGATCTAGCCAGGGCCGGCCATCCTCAGTGACGGAATGGAATAAATAATCACGGAATAATTTCAACATGTATCTATCACCAGTCTCGGACCAAGTGCAGTCCAAATTGAAGCTGTGAATAAATAATATTTATTAAAGAATTATTTTAACAGTTTTGTTTAAAAACTGAGCTAAACACTGTAGGTTTTCAAGTAAAGAAAGAGTTTTACGGTCTTTGTTTTACTTTTACTTACTCGGGTCGCTCATTGATGCTATTTAATTTGACCAAAATGCGATACAGACGCCCGTTCTCCATCTCCTTGGCCAGCTCATCCTCTTGCATATCGATCTGACTCTGGAGCGCATCCAGTTGCGTATAAAAACGGGCACCAATCATTGGCATCAGATCGGTCACCGAACGACGGTTATTCGTGGTGAAGAGGTAACTATCGGGGATAAAATAAAAATGAATACAAATCAAATTTAATAAAGTTAAAGCTTAGCTTACACTATAAAGTTACGCAGATCGGTGGAGTAGTTTCGCGTGACCATGTCGATGCTCGACTGGACGTTGTCGCGTTGCACAGATTGGAGGCAGCGGCAGGCCAGCGCTAATACTAAGCGACCCAAAGCAGTTAGATCGTCCTAAGAATTCATGAAAAAATAATAAATAAATATGTGAAATTAAATAAAATAAATTTCCTCGTTACCTGCTGATGCATGTTGACCAAAGCCAATGGATTAGCTGCATTTGGATCGAATTGCGTAATGTCCGAGATGCAGCAGGAGCTAAACCGCACACGCTTGCCGGTAACTATGATCTTTGTGGGATCCAGAACCCTAGCAAAAAAAATTAATGAATTAATAAATAAATTAATAATAAAGGTCCGGGCTTTGATTTACTTGCAAGCAAGACCCGCCTGATGGATGGCCCTCAGGCCGGCGGTTAGCTGCATAATAATCGACCAGATGGTGGCCTCCGGCAGCAAGGGTCCATTGCTGGTTCGCTGCATGTTGCTCTTATGACTGTAAAAACAAGGGGGAAATGTTATCATGGGAACTGCTATCTGTTAGGTTTAAATAAACGCACCTGAAGGGGCGTGCCTCGCCTTGGAATGGATCAGTGTAACCGTTGGTCTCTGGCGCCGGTGTAAAGTATTTGGCCAGCAATGTTTGTGAGCCGGGATAATAGTCGTACACTAATACTAAAGCTGTATGGGAATGCGGATTGCACATTATTAACATGGTTATAAGTGTATTTTTATACCGGAAATTTACTTCAATCTCAAGAGGGGTTTCCACTTTAGAAGTTACTTTTTTTATTAATTATAATTCATGATAATTTCACCTTAAGATTACCAATATGCCTCGAAGCTACAAATAGTTATCGTTATCGGTTTAGACAAGCCAACAATTTATGTTTTATTATTTTTCTGATTATTGTTCTTTGATTAGAAAATTCAACAAGGTCTATTTTTAATCAAAGAGGTCTTGCTAACATGTTTTTACTTCAAGTTATTTTTACAAACAGTCTGAAGGTCCAGCACCTTGCCAGGGAAACTATATTTATAATTACTCTGATGACACATGGTCTTTACTCCCAGGAGCAGCATTTATAATTAAACTGATGTCTTAACCCAAACTCTCTCTCCCTTTCAAACACTTACAGTTATCACCAAATGCTTTCGTCGTGAAGACCTCACGCAATTGTACCACATTCGTGTGCTGCAGCTTTTTCCACATCTCCACCAGCGTCATGCACTTGGTCGACTGCAGGCGAAACCCTAATAACCATACAGAATTTCAAATTAGTTATTTTAACAACTCGAAAGAGTAATTAACAGGTGACATGTACTCACCGTGTAACCTTCGCAGGCAGTACTTGTAGCCCGTCGTATTGTGCGTGGCCCGGTACGTGCTGGCGGGTAGCGTTAGCTTGGCGTGCATCGGCTGCGCCGGCGGCTCTAGGGGATATAACGCATGATAATTATCTACCTCCATGGGCAGGGCATGCTGTGCAGCCTCCGCTGCGTCCATAATCAAATTGGAGATCTCGTTGCGGGCAAGGATTTCGGAACGCATCTCATCCGGTATAAAGAAAGCCGATTCCAACTGCGTCTTCGGTTGCAGCGTGATCACGTTAGACGCCGGGCCCGGATAAACATGACCCGTATACATGAGCGTTGATGGAACACCGCCAACGGCGCTCATTGGCGCCACAGCACTGACACCATGGTGGGCGGGATGCGTTGTATCCACCACCACGGAATTGACAACGGGCTGGCTGTTCTGTGCGTTGGCAGTTGGATAGAAGTAGATGGTACCGCCGACATTCTCCTGTAGAAATGTACAAGAAGCATTATTAGTAAGATGGCTTTTCTGGATGAAAAGATTACACAACACCCACCTGATGGACGCTCGTAGGCAGCGTTGTGGGTATGGGTGAGGCTCCGTGCGGCGTCATACCATGCGGTGGTGACTTTTCGCCGGGTCCACCGCCCGCAAGCATGGCCGCCGTAGGTGATTCTTGGCGTAGCATTCCTCCTCGACCCTTCAGCGGTGTTTGAGCGGACATGCTGCTGACAAAGGGAGCGGCGGCGGGATTCGGTGGTGCGCCACTGATTGCTATGGGGGCGGAGACAGCCGACACTGCTCCACCGCCCACCTGTAACGACGGTGGCTGCTGCTGTTGTTGTTTTTGGGGATGCTGCGACTGCTGTTGCTGCTGCTGCTGTTGTTGTTGTGCGATGTTGACAGTGGTAATGGAGGCGGTCTTCTGCAAGGAGAGCATAGAGGCGCCACCGTTGGCCGTTTTGCTAATGGTCACAGAGGCGGCAGAGGACACCGACGATGTGGATGAGGACACTGAGGCGGCCGCGGCGGCTGATGCTGCTGCGGCTGCTGCTGCTGCTGCGGCGGCTGTTAACCCATTGACGCCATTGAGCCCATTACTCAATTGCATGGGCGCGTTGTGATATGGTGCGTAAAAGTTGGGCGACGAGTTAATGCGCGTTGGAATGAACTCGGGCGACTGCGGCGTGACCTGTGGGGAAAACCATTTCGATTAAATTATTAAACTTGGAAGCTTAGGAGCTTAGATTTTAGTTATTTACTAGGCAAGATCTGGCCAAAGGGGATTTAACTTTAAACTAATATTTTTTTTTACTTAAAAGAAGTGAGAGGAGTGACTTAACTCACTGCATAACCTTAGAAAATACTCTAATTAAATCAACCTTCGCTAGATCTTGCCAAATAGGTAAAAAACACACACAGATATATATCTATTTATAATGGAAAACTTGCTTTTATATATTTTTTGGGTAATACAGGTTATCTACTTGTAACTACTTCTTCTACTCTTAACAATGACACTATAAACAATTTCTAAATAAAAGCCCAAAAGAGGATACTAAACCTCTACTAAAGCATGTAAACAAACATACAACTTTCACCCATTATCTCTGGATGTTACAGATCACAGACAGAACGAATAGGGGGGGTTGATGGGTGTAACCAGAATTTTAGGGCTTTACCTGGGACTTTTTATTTAGGGGCGAATCCAAATTAAGTAGTGAGAACCCGTTATTCAGCCCATAACCGCTCGGTGTGGCGACATTCTGTCGATTCTGAATTATATGGAGACACCAAAAATCATTTTAGATTCGAAGTTAGGGAAGCACAGAAAAGTCAAAGATATACGAAAGAAAATAGAATAGAAAAAGAGAAATAGAAAGAGGTAGAGAGATGATATTCAGTTGAGCAAAATAATAAGTAGAGTTAACTTGGAGTTATAGATATGAATAAATAAAGCAGGATATTTATTTAAAGGGTTTGTGAAAATTGTAGTTTTTTTTTAAATTCCCCGTGTGAGTTAGATATTGTGTATGTTTTTATTCACTATCTTATCTGATGTCTACAAGTCAAAATATCAGTCTGCAATGGCAATATAATATTATCTAGGTGAGAACAATATGTTCTTTACTAGAAAAACCAGACATGGTTAAGTATTTAATTAAAGGTTTGAATAGATAAACCAACTTTTAACATAAAGGGAATACTATTTTCTATGGATTAACTATATAAAAACTTAAAAAAATAAAAATGTAAGGATATCTTTGTGAGGTTTTACAACCAAAAAAGCGGGTTTTTAATTTCTGAACTCCTATTTTGATTTCCCATTTATAGTTAACACTCACAAATATTTTTTATTTATTTATTTTATATACAAAATTAGAACTTCCTGGAAAATATTAGAAATTTGGCCCACATTCTAATGATTTTGCTTATTCCATATAATTTTCTTTGATCTTTAAATTATTAAAATGAATTTAAATGAATTTTAAGCGGAAAATGCACGCAAAATGCAATCAAGTTCCATATAGTTTGGCATTAGCACACTTCCAGGGCAATTATGCAGTGGCAGCAGCTATCAAAATGGCCTCCATTTAAATATTTTATTGTTAATATAATGCCACAGAGCTTTTCCAGTTTATATATACATATCTCGAATTTTGCACACCCCCTGAGAGCGAATACAAAATCCATGCATAAACACAAATTGATATTTAACGTGCTGCACCACCACAACACACACACAACACACCGACTTATATGGCAGTTGGTTGTGTGTGGTTTCTAAAATAATAAAACCAAAAAGTCGGTCAAGTGTATATTACGTGCGGCTGAGCGTTGAAATTGAAATGTTTCGAAGCAAATTGAGTGAAAACAAATAAAGCATAATTCAAAATACTCGAGCAAACGTGGCCACAGCTGTTAACTTTTGGGGGTATAAGCATGCTAAGCAGCTGTTTTTTTATATTTTTTTTTATTTTTTCGATTGATAAAATTATTTAAAAATTATTTCTCAACTGCTATGTTATCGTGTTCTCAATATGAGTGTCAAGGGACTGTCACTGAGGACTCAGGGGGAGACTGATGGCTGGGAGAGGATTGCTGAGGATAAGGAAATCAAAACTTACCATATATGTGGCGAGTTTACTCTCTGACGGTATACCATTCGTTTGCGAGAAGAAAATTGGATCCATAGCAGCCGTATCTGGAAATAAGAGAGGCCGAAGCATGGTATTACAACACATACAAATGATGATAATTGATTAGAAATCAATTAAACAAACATCAACAGAAAATACTTGGTATGTGATAAGCCTGGCTACCCCATCAAACTATATATATACCGATGTGTGTGTTATATTTCTCTTTTCTGTTGTTATTTCTATTTTTTGTTATTTTCCACAGTTATCGATGCGATAGGAGAAGGCCTAGCATTTTTTGGAGTATGCGCAATATATATATAGATAGACCGCTTCTAATTCCGCTTCATTTTTTTTTTTTTTTTGTGGTTGCGAGGTTCCCAGTCAAAGTTAAAGACGCAATTTCTGCGGTAAACAACAAGAACTATATAGGCGTAGTGGGGTCTTTTTTAAATTTGCATCTCTTAAATAAATATATATGCATATATACCATATATTCCCATATATGTATGTTTAGATTTTGTTGCTCAGCGGATATATCTCAGGTGTCAATCACTATACCTTTCTTCTGTATAGACAACTTGGAAGCAGCAGCGTCATGACGAATAAAACGTTCTTATGCTTAAAAGTATCTATCCACCTCTGGCTTTATATCTTTATCTTGATTTTAAATATATATATGTATATTCGAGTGCTGAATCAATGCTAAGCGGACTTTGAGTTTTCATTTCGCTAAGGCAACTTTATGAAAGTGAAAAAAGAAACATACAACCATCAAATTGTAATTATAAAAGCAAAACATTTGTTTTTGCACCAATTTCGGGGTATGGGGCCAATGCCTCAAGTGAAAACAAGTGATATTGGCCTTGAATTCTCTATATATGTATATATAGACCTCACAGCTACTCGTCCGTTGTACTTACGTATATATTTTTATATTTATATGGAGCAGGTTGTATTATTCGGTTTTCGTGCAATTTCGGGTAGAGAGAGAGAAATGAAAGTCAAGAGCGTATTTATTTATTGATTGAATTTTAAGTAAGCAAGAGTAAAGCTCTGGGTTTATTTCATATTTTTAAATATGTAAATATATTTCAAATTTCAAGAAATCAAATTTCAGAGAATAATACCTCTTGGGATAATATATATAGTATTTAATATATTATAGCTTTTTGGTGATAAGCTAGGCAACAATTTTTTGCCAGTTAAAGACCTGATTTTATACAATTTTTATAATTACATTAAAGATTCAAATAAAATTTTTTAAGAAACAATTTTAAATAATTGATAATTAAATATTCTTTAAGAAAAAGTATCTGAAAGATACTGAAAGTATCTGTTGTATCTGTATCTACAGATAATAATTTAAATCCCTACTTAAATTCTTAATAATCCCAAAATCAATTACCAAAAATATTTTAAAATTTTTTTAAGAGCACCCACTAGTTGTCAAAGATCCAAATTTGTTTACTAAACAACAAAATTCACAAAATTCATTTAATTTGAATACACCGTGGTGATTCTTGATGATGCCGTTTCCATATAAGTAATAATTTGTATCCCGATTTTATTTATTTGACTTCGAATTCAAAAACAAACACAAGAACAGAACGAACGCGAATCGTTTTAATTGAATGCCTATGTTAATGATAATTATTATGTTATGTGAGTGTGTGAGCGTTATTATTTGTTTTTTTATTATTCACCAGCGTAATTACGAGGAGCAGAGGAGAGAGATAGGGGAAAAGGGTGGGCCATAAACTGTTACCTGTACAGCAACAGTTTGAGAGACACAAACAGGTGTTTTTCCAACTTACTTGGACATGACCGACGACACACACACACACAGTGCCTCTAGAACCGCTGAGAATGAACCCAAGTCTAGTCGTTGTTTTCACTTTACATTCGCATTTAAATTTGCATTTGCATTTACATTTACATTAATTATAAGCCACCGAATTTTATTCAGTGACCATGATGTCGGGTGAAAATAATCACTAATATATCTCTATATTTCACGGGCTTTACTTGAGCATCAAAAGTTTGGTAGGTATAGAAAACCAATGATTATTGGGCTATTTGCTTTTTTCGCCGCGGTGAAATTGCTTCGGTTTTTGGCTTTGGCTTTGTTTTGCTTCAAAGATCACGAACGCGTTCATGAAAATCGTCTATATGTATTATATTTATACGTATATATAGTCACACGTTTGGGGAGCAGGGCCAAACAATAACAAAAAGTACGCTGTTACGTCACGTAACGCGAATATGTAGATGTGGCAGAGCGGTTCGCTTCGTATTTGTAGCTGCTGCTAACCGCATGTAACGCTCGCTCACTACGTCACTTTGTTATCTTTTATATTTCGCGCTATTTGTACATTAAGTGTATTAAGCATATTCAAGCGTCGGGATCGGTTAAGATCGGTTAGTATCGGTTTGGATCGATCGCGCCACGAACCACCACCACGAGCAAATCACAAGTCACGGAACCCCAACAACCAAGCGGCAGCGTAGCGTTCTCTCAACTGAAAGCGGCAGCCGGAATCGGAATGGGACAAGCGATTGGGGAAAAGCGACTGCAGAGCGGCTCCCACAGCACAGTGGGAGAAATGCCGAAAGAATCGGATTGAATTAATATAATTTAGCCAGTCAAGGAAGGAATCTATAACCGCTAAACAAATCCAATTATCCATTAGTATCCCTCACAGGTATTGTTAAGGAGCTTTTTAAGGAAAATTCCCTAATGGGAAAACTCTTCCTAAATATATTTACAATGCCTACGAAGAGTTTCATAAAAGCCACAAGCAAGGACCAGAATCTCTTTTACTTAAAATTTAAAAAGAATAATTTACTAAAAATAATAGAATACTAATTATCCAACTTTTGAGAATATATATTTTTAATTCTTAAATTCTAGCTAGACTAGCTAGCTATTTGTCCCACTGTGCCTACCCCAAGAGCAAGACTGAGAGCGAGTATAGCCAGCCCCACAGTGCTGCTCAAACTGTGTGGCGATGACAGACGAGCGCCGAAGACAAAGTGGGCGTGTGGCGTTGTGCGATGTGGTGTGGTGTGTATTGTGGTGTGAGTCTTGCTTGCTCGCCAGCTCGATTAACTGTAAATATGTGGCCATCAGCTGCAGTTGTTGGTGTTGATTTTACAGCACCAACACAGTCAAGCCTCTAAGAGCCAAATTTAATGTACTTCTAATTACAGATTTATTATTAACTTTGAAGCATTTCAAAGATCTTTGAATCAGGGATAGTTTAGAGATTTCTTTAAGGTTCTTTAAGTAATACCAAACAATCGGATTTATTTTTATTGTCAGTCTTGTTCTGTGCCCAACCTTGATGATCCAAAATATGTTCTACAATATTTATAATATTAATTCCAGAAACCCTCTGTTAGTTTATCTCTATTTCCACTGTCGGTGGGAAAGTTCAAGCTAAGCAGGCACACGCGGAACGGCAACAAGCACACAAGAACAATGAAAATCCATTCGCCTTGTTTGTTTATTTTTTTTTATTTCCCTTACAGCACCACGAAGTGTGCACAGTTTGAGAGGCCCTACAATTCGATTCCAATGACCCCCATTATTCCCAGCGATCAGCAGGGAGAATTGCACTCTGATTGTGCGATCATGTGGCCCATCATGATTGCCGAAACGAGTTGTTTGCGGATCTAATTATGGTCTGGCATTATTATTATTATTATAAACGATCATCTGATAAGTCCACATCGGCGGGAGGGAGCGTATATAACCTACACGTGGTCATATCGCCGCGGCATGCAAAGCTGTCAGTGTAATAATAATTCACTCGCACACACATTTGTAAAGTACATAATAAATGAAATATTTATAGTCAAGGCTTTGGCTTCACTATCAGCCCAACCGCAGTCAACCGCGGGTATATATCTCTACTATAGACGAGCACCTGTAGGTTACACATAAGGGCTATATAGCATACATATATTGATTGGAGCCCAAACATTATGTATTGCCCAGCGGAAGGTCCCACAAAATTGATAGAAATTAATGTTGAGCAAAGAACAAACTATTCATGTTTAGCTTTGCGATAAGATTGGTTTGACAGCTCTACCCAAAAATGTACTAACCACTTGACCATGTTTTTTAGGAATTTAAAAATAAAATATATGAATAGCAGGAGGCCATAAAATAAACATAAAATAATAAAATAAATATATAATCTAAAAGAAAATTGACTGCTTTTAAGACTTAAAATTAATTTGTATCGATTTTTATGACAAATATGGATATACGAAAAAATATCACTAGCTAAAAACCAAATCCAATTTATTGCATGTTAAAAGTTAAACATAAATTAAATAACTTGTGAAATTATTATTTTTACTTGGCAAATAACTTAATTTAATAAATGATTAAAGCAGCTAAAAGCAATTTACAACAAAACAATTTATATATTAAATAATTGACTAACAATGAATTAAATGACTTAATGGCAGATTTTGTTTCAATGATATATCTGATTTTAGTCAACAAAACTGGTTACTAATGCTCACTGAGCTTGAACTTTGAGCTTAGCTTTTCTTATGAGTTTCGTTTAAAGTTTAAACAAAACAAGGTAATATTTACTAATTTTTAACGAGCTGAAAATATTAAGTGACTTGTGGCACACGGAATTGTTTAGTATTAAAAATTATAAGCATTCAAACCCTAATAATAATGTTGTTAAATCTAGCAAGAAGATAGTTTTTTAATCATTATACTTTTAATTACGATAAAAAATATTTTATGAGCTTGAACTTTGAACTTTGATGATTTATTTGTGGTAATTAATTATTAAACATTATTATTAATTTTTGTAAGGTGTTTTTCGAATCACGAAATTCAATATAATTTCAAAAGTTTGCCATATTACATTTTTGTACTTTCACAAACATAGTTTATATATAAATAATAAAATTATTTATCTAATAACCAACCTAATTTTCCCACCAATCTATTTCCTCCATTCGAGAATAAATTAATTGTCTTTGTGGGAACCACTGCCAATCTTCTGCCGGCTTCTGTTGCTGCTGTCTCTCTTTGGCCATCGACTGTCTGTCTTTCCATCTCTAAACTTGGCCAACACAGAACCGTAAACCGCTTGTCAATCGTTTTTTACTGCTGATCGCAATCTGAGCTTGATATCGGGCTGATGTTGCTATTGCCTTTGCCTTTTGCTTTTGTTGTTGTTGGCCAACAACAGACAAGTTTGGTTGGTTTTCTGCCAGTGGCAACAGCAACAGCAACAGCGGCAAACGCGGCAACACTGAGAGCCACAACTGAGCAACAGTTTGACCCAATTTTTTGCCAAGCAACAACAGCTGCTTTCAATCATAGACGCTCCGAGCCGAACAGCTGTGCAAGCGATTCAAGCGGGGGAGGTCATCGTAAGAGGGGGGGAGGCGCCTGGTTTTCATGGCGGGGGGATAAGCCGACAGACACTGGGCAGCAGCACACAAAACAATTGCGAAAGCGAAAACTCAAACTCAAAACTCAAGCCCCCGAAACCGAGTCCGAAAATGTAAATTGTGTGTAAATATGTACACATGAAATTAAGCCTACGCGCTCTTTATTTTATTTTATTTATTCGCCGCTCGTATTCATTTTCGTATGCATGCGATTTCGACAGCGTGAAGTTTTAAATTTTTTCGAAATGCGGCCATTGAGTTGACAAAGAAAAGGAAAAAAATTATTGTGCGGAAGGGAGGGGAAAGGGTGACACCAGTAGCGGAAGTTGTAAATGTGAAGCGAGTCGAGCCGCAAAATGATATTCAACAGACAGAGCTCAGCCTTCTCTACAGTCGAACCTCAATGGAACACAGTTCCTATTGAAAATATTGCCTTATCTAATTTTTAAGGGATTTAAAAATTATTTTTAAGGGATTTAAAAATTATAGTCATTTTTGTGGCAAAATAATATCAAATCTCTGCTTGAGGCAGTCTAAAAATATTGTATTCAAAATTTCTTTAATTTCTTCCCTAAAAATTAAATAAGTAAAATTTCATTTCATAAACAAATATTTTTATTGAAAGGAATTTGTAAATAAACAAAACCAAAGGTGAAGCTTGCATATATTAAGCCCAGTTTTTTTTTTTTTTTATCTGGAATGAAACTTAACCCGCAGTTCAAATTCCACGTTTCACCAACTGTATTCTGTCACAAATAAACAATTTAATAATACGTAAACCTTCGAGTTATAAAAGTTGAAATGTATAAACAAAAGCACAGGCGACGACAGCACTTTGTGAAAGTTCTTCTTCGTGTCTCTCTCTCTCTTTCTCTACGCTTTGTGTCTTCTGCGGATTCTGCTTTGTGTCTCAGCTTCAGAGTCGGCATTTGATTGATGCCCTCATGTGATTGACGGCACAAACAACTATCAGTAATCAGTGGGGGGGCTGAGATTTTTTTTGGGGGTTATTTATGAGAATATAATGTTACCAACTTTATGAAAATTATTGGTAATTTCTCAGAACCTAAAATAATTTATTTCCTTAAAATCCCCCCTTGCAAATTTTGTTCGGCCTGCGCCCCTGACAACAACAACAACAACAACGCTTTACCTTGTTGGGGGTTAACACATGTCACGCATTATATTCCGATTCTCAACTGTTTGTTTTTTTTTCTTCGTTTTCTTTATTGTCGCTCCACTTTTCCAGTCCGTTTAAGACCTCCACTTACACGCTCACACATAAACAGTAAAGCAGACACACACAGCCACACACCGACAGCACTCTTTTATGATAATTCCAGAGGCGTGGGTGGGTGCAAAAAGGGGCGTGTGTGTTTTGTTATTTAGTCGGATCGGCGATTAAAAACGCGCGGGGCCTTCGCTAACGCTCGCGACCGCTGCCAAAGAGTGACTAACAAGAAACACCGAAAGGTAAGCAAGGTGGCAAACTGAGAGAAACAGAAACAGAAAGAGAAAGAGAGGAAGAGCTAGGAAAGGAAAATAAAAAACCAAAACGCAAACACCTCTCAATATAAAAACACAAAGCAAAGTGCAAAAGCAAACAGCCAGGCGCAACAATGCGAGACAAGCCACCAACAAAAACAAGGCCCAGCCGCAAAAGCAAAAAAAAAAAAAACAGAAAAAAATAAAGAAAACCAAAATGAAATCCCCGACGAAGCGAAACAAAACAGCAAAAGGAAAAACAACAAACGTCACGACCCCGTGATAATACAGTTTTCGAAGCATTGAACGAGGAGAGCCGTGATGGAAAGGGGAGAGAGGGGAAAAGGGTTAAATTTGATAATGGCAATTGAAAGTGGGGAAAAAATGGGGGAAAATATTGCCAAGATAAGCGCCATTTAGATAAGTTAATTATAGTATATATTAAGCAGTAATTTAATTTAATAATTATTAGTTTATCAATAAATTAATTTTACCTTCCAATATTATATTTGTGAAGAGAATATTTCTTGGATTATTTCTATAAAACAGACTTTAATTCAATTCAATTTTTACGTAATCAATTCAAATATTGAATCTTTTTTTCAAATATAAATTAAAGTAAAATGGAAAAATATTCGTTGACTTTTAAAAATATTTCTAAAATAATTCAAAATAATCAATTCAAAATACTCAATATTTAGAATATCCTTCAAGTTGAGTTGAAGCTATTATTTAATTCCAGCAAAACATCTTCAACATATGGCTAAAACTGAAGAGAAAGAACAAATCCGATTCAAGAGGATGTTCATATCCTGCCAGGAAGAAGAGCTCTCCTCCATTTGCATGTATAGAAACAGCAGGAAATCCGTGCTGGGATGAGATAATAATGACACCGACTAACTAAAGCCAATAAAACTGGCCAACATTAGCTTCTATATACTAACGTTGCCCATTGCCGGATTGCGATATTGTTCAGATTCGGCACGTGTCCGGGCCACGCACTTGGCCA
The DNA here is from genome assembly GCA_035046345.1 of Drosophila birchii. Taxonomy (NCBI): domain Eukaryota; kingdom Metazoa; phylum Arthropoda; class Insecta; order Diptera; family Drosophilidae; genus Drosophila; species Drosophila birchii. Next base: position 19,791,418 of record JAWNOA010000048.1, on the reverse strand, counting down.
AATTGCTTTATGGCCACTAGACGACTGTGGGCCCCATGCCCAGCGGCATATTTACGAGATAAATCGTAAAGGGAATGGTTACACAGAAATATACAGACAACAAAAAATTTACAAATAAATAATACACTTATTTTATATAAATTTAAGTTGAGAGAATCAAATTGAATTATCATCGTTAAGTTTAAACAAAAAATTGGATCCTAACAAATATACAAAAGTTGATCCTATAAAAGATCAAATAGATATAATAAAGCTTGAAATACGATAGTTTTTCATACAAAATAACTAACTTTTTATGATATAAATTCAGCTTGAAAATAAGCCTTTATTTTTATCAATATATTTTCCGCTGTGCATATGGTTATTTCCCATTATAATGGGCGGGATATGGAGGAGGAGGAAAAAGCCAGGACTCAGACCCAGACCCAGACCCACGTCGTATGAGTAATACCTATGGGTGTGTGTGCAGCCCAAGGGCACAATCTGATTTTTGGCAAGCGAAAAGGCGAAAAGGCAAATGCGAAATTAAATAGACAAATTGTGTGAAAGGGGATAGAGAAAATTCAAAAGGGAAGAGGAAAAGCAGTGCCTGGTATTGTCATTATTAGCCGCTTGCCAAACAGAAAAGCGTGGAAAGCCAGGAAAAGGCGCAGAGCATGTAAGAGACTTGTGCGTGCCAACACAGAGAGGAATGTGTTGCATACTTTGCTGAGCTGCGAAATAAAAACAAAAAAATAATAAGAACGAAATGTAGACTAAAAGCTGCAGCAAAAACAAAAGTGCCAAGTCTGGCACATTAGCGACGACAACTTGTCTGCAACATCGTCGTCTGCGACGCTCGCAACGCGATAATTAAATTATGGGGCAGCCACAACACAAAAGCCAAAGCGGCGACTATGCGGGGCGGGGGAAACTCGTACTAATATTACGCTAATTCCGATATGGGGGGATACCACCACACTAATCAAGGGTGATCCGCTTGGCAAGATTTCAAAAGAAATTGCAACTTCGTAAGCCGTTTTAACATTATGTGAACTTTCCTTGGGTAGGGGAAAACCTTTTTTTCTTCTCATCTGGGTAACCGCTCTGTAATTTGCAAAACTACAAATTGTTTTTAGGCTGCACAAACTACTGGTAATTGTTTTAAAATTTTGTTTCATTACTGTGAGAACTCAGTCTATATAATGGAATGCTCGCCCTGTGAGAACTCAGTCTTTGGTGAGCAATTATTTTGGTTGGTAATTTTTTAATCTTAATCTTTCGAGTTAAATTTTTTATAGAATTAAAAGGTAACTTCCCTTAAAAATATGGTTTCAAATGGGTCTTTTGAATATTTACAAAAAGTTCCTCTAGTCTTTTTCTGTATAACTAAGCTACAGTTTCTAAAAAAATAAATAAATATTTCATTAAAACTTATGTCATATTTATATATTTATATTTATATAGATATTTATTTCAAGACCTTTGCTAAGCACAACTCAATTCACGTTGATTATCGTTAAACTTGGAGACTTAATAAATTACTCAATAAATGAGTCAGTTTTTAAAAGAAAAGCTGACTAACTAATAAAAAAAAACCAGGAAAGTTAAACAATTAACCCCTTCCAAAACGCCAATCCACATAACACTATAAAAAAATAAACAAAAAACTATATAGCTAAATTTAGTGACATAAACAAAGTGAATGTTGTGAGAATTGCGTTTGATGAAAAAGCAATTTGCAGGCAATTTCCATGAAATTTTGTAAACAAAAGGAAAGGGGACTCGGCACACACAAGCCCACAAAGGGCTCATCCTCCTCCGCGAGAAAATCGAGTGTAAAATCGATACAGATAGTTATTTTTTTGTTGCGTATATATATTTTTTCGATACAGTTTTCATGTTTCGTGCACTTGTCGCATAACAACAAGAACCTTTCACCAATCGTTAGACAATAAAAAAGTTGACAAAAATAAAAATAAGCTTGTCTCTCTGTATTTTTCTTTTTTTGCAGAGATAAAGTGAAGGCACTCCTATGAGGGGGGACTGGCTTTTAGTTCAGTTTGTTGGTGCGTCAATAAAGTTGGGCGAAAATATTTGCACAGCGTTTCACAGCCGCCAAACGCTTTCCTTTTGTTTGTTGCCCGCCCCCTCCTTGTTTTATGTTTTATGGGCCGTAAACAAAATGTCCAAATTGAATGTTTGGCGATTGAAAGCCCAAGAGATGGACGAAATCTGCGTTGGAAAAACAGAAACGTTGAACAACAGCTGCTCTCCGGAGTTCCCCATTAAAGAGATGACCATATTCGAGGAACCAGTTGCCGGGCCATTGAAAGCAACGTTCTAATGTCACGAAAAGCTTATGGAAAATTGCCCAAACAACAGCCACAAATCATAAGGTAATACCTTTTAATATTGCCTGACTAAAGAATATTTTATTCGTTTTAGAAAAATTAACTAAAGGAGCTCTTTTTGTATCTATGATTTAAACAACTTTAAACAGATGGTTTGTTCTTTTTTAGGAGTCAAAATCCAGATCTTGAGATCTCCAATTTCGGTTGTGGAGCGCTCATGTTTAAGCCAAAAACAAACCAAAACAGTTCAGAGGCCAAAATGCAGCAGCAAAAAGGAGCCAGTCTGGGGGGGAACCAGTTCTCAATTGCAGTCGACCAGAACGAACGGACACAAGAAGCTAGCACATTGCAGAAGAGGAAGGAGGAGCAGCAACCAGGTGGAGAAGGAAGAAGAGCAACCAGGAGGAAAAGCGCTGGCCATCAACAGGTAACCCAGTGCACCTACAGACAACGTTGCACCAGAAGTTGCCGTCTCACCAGGCACTGGGTAAGGAGTGGGGGGGAGTGCAGGAGAGGAGGAGTCAATGTGGTTCCGTCAGCTGCCGCTGCCTGCCCTCGGCTTGAAAAGAGAGCTGCTGCTATTGTTGATATTGTTGTAGTTGTTCTGGTTGTTCTTCCACAATTGTGTTTTGTTTTTGTTGTTGTTGTTATTTCAGTGTCTGTTTTGACGCCACCAAAAAAGAGTTGATCGGCTGAATTTTTTTGGGCTTTGCTAAAACTGGTTTCAAAAGAGTGCACTCAGTCCTCAGCCCATTCAACCCCCTTCTAAAGGTTTATTCTCAGGCTATTCGATTGTTGTTAAATACCTTTGCGAAAGGGTTAAATATTTTAGATTAATTCTATAGATTTAACTTCGTTGGATTCTTCCCTAAAGCTTAAGTCAATTTTAAATATAAAATAAGACCTAACTAGCGAATTAGTTACTAATTCGTTAACATTTAAACGCACACAACTCTTTAAAATGTTCAGTAATTCCCTCAAAAACTGAGACATCCTTCACATAATCATTTATAATCTTTTATTCCATCATTAATATCAACTCAAACTATGCACTTGAAAGGGCATTTCCAGTTTCGTTGCTCAACTTCCCTCCGTTTCTTATTGTTTTGACTTTCGCAAAAGGGCAGGGAAAACGAGGAAGTGGTTTTTCCTGCCCTACCTGTATGAGTTTCCCTTCTTCTCGCTTCTCTTTCTCCGTCTATACTTCTCTATTTTTCTCTATTCTTATGTTTTTTTTTTAATACTTTTTTTTCATAAGGACAAAGGAAAATGCAAGAGATTGCAAAGTGTGGAACTTGTTCCTGATCCTGGAGGGGTTTCACAAGGAGCACAGAAAGTGGGAATCTGAGAATTTCCAGGAATAAAAGGCGGCGGAACGAAAGGAAAACAATAATCGATATGGCATCGGAGAGCGAGAGGAATGCATGTAATTAAAGGGAAGTGGATAGGCCAGGCCAGGTCCCGGGGTAGATTGATTACATGGAGAATCTCAGCCCTCCGCATCTGAATCCTCTCCTTTTATCCCTTCGTTTTTGTTTCTTGGTCACGTCCCCGTAATTGTCAATAATCACAAGCTGCGCTTCAGAAGGAAAATTCAATTTACATGACGCCGCAGTGGAGCGAGAACGAGGTGTACACAAAATTAAATAACAGAAAGATTCCCGGTGAGAAAGCTGAAAGGTGACATCACCACAATTTAATACCAAAATCCTTTAAATAATAAGTATATCTCCACCAACTTTACCTATAGTTTATCAATAGAAAATAAGTAATTGTTTTGCCTTCCAAAATGATTTAAAATAAATACATAAACTTATTAAAATATGCTGAATTTTTAAATGAAATGTTGAAAAACATGTAATTACCCATCAAATATCAAAGAAATAATTAATTTACATTAATTTTAGATTTATAAAATTAAATTTTAACCATTTTTAAATATTTCCCTAAACATTTCCCAGATAAATAATATTTAAATTGCAAAGGAAAGCCCCATTTAAATTACAGGTTGACCCCCCGCTGGGCGAGAACGCTTATGAAATATGCCAAAGGTGACTTTCAATTAAATGCCACCAGCTGGCTTTTTTCTCTCTCCTTCCCTGTGTTTGTTTGCTTTTGTTTTGTTTTGTTTACACTTACCTGCCGGGAAGAAATTGTTCAAGAACGTTGACATTTTTCTCTCTCGCTCTTGCTTACGTCCGTTTTCCTCTGTTGTATCTCCTTTACACTTTGTTTTTTTTTGTTTTCGTTTGTAATGTGCAACTGAGTTAAAAAATTAAATTTGTCGTCGTTTTTCTTTTGTTTTCGTTTTTCCGATTTTTTTGCGATTTTTCAGTTATTTTTTTAAAGTTATTTCGTAGAAAATATTCAAACAAAAATTTAAATAATACATACAATCCGCGCTTAACTTCTAAAATTCACATTACACATTTTCACATCGTACGTTTCGATTATATTTTTTTTTGTTGGTTTTTTTTTAGTTTTTTATGAAAGTTTTTTCAGTTCTTTGCCATTAAAATTCATTTTCGGGCAAATGAGATTATTAACAATTGAGGCGCGTCGACTGTGAAATGAAAGAAAGAGAAAAATAAAAGCGAGTTAGTACACATGAAAATATTTAAAGAAAATAATTATGTTTTGTAATAAATCCCCCCCTCATCACCTTCAAACCTGCGCCACTCACACACTCACGCATAACGGTGAAGGAACACACATTTCTATTTACATTTGTTTGTTTTTGCAAAAAGGGCGACAAAATAAAATCCAAAAAGCAACAGCACATTAAATGGAGTGAGTGAGAGGGGTGCTGCTGGCTGCTGCTGCGAAGTGCGTAGGTGTGTGGAACGCTTTTTTTACACATATACAGGCACAATTGCGCGCATATTTGCTTTACAGCTCCTTCCGTTTCTTTTTGCACTCTGATTTATACACTTTTCACAAGAAGTTTTTCATATTTATAGAGTTTTAAATTTAACATCCACAGACACACAGGCACAAAGACACTGAACCTGCACCAACATATTGCTAAGAAAATTGGCCTGAAATTAGCTATATGTACATTTTCCAGTGCAAGGTTCAAGGGTTTACTTTCTTAAGGTATCAGCTTTTCGTATGTATGTGGCGGGGGATTAACATTAAATATTATATATTTTACCAACTTTCAACGATTTTGCAAATAAGCAAGCAACACACACAAACACACCGGGCGATTGGCGCTGCACGAATGAAAGAAAGAAGATCCAAACAGCCAAGCCAAATGGAGTCCACAAACGGCCACCAACAACAACAACATCAGCGACCCCGTCGCACACCACACAATAAAAACAAGCCAGAAAGGATGTCGGCGAAAGTCGAAGCTGTAAATACCCTTTTTTTGTATATCTTATAAAGAGGAATGCCTTACCGAATAAAGAACTGGCCGAATCGGATGTATCTTATGTCAAAGGAATTTTTTTTAAAAAAAGATAATATAGACTTTCTTATAAATTTTATATTTAATCCGTTGCGCACTCAGTTAGTCCTTTTTTATTTTTATTTTTTGAAGTGAGAAAGTACAAATATACGTAACGGTTAAGATTATTTTTATTTATTTAACTGGTAGTTTTATATGAGAACAAAATAAAGATGTTTTTCACTGAGCGACTAAGAAAAGGTAATGGGATATATTTAACAAATACAAATTTGGTAATTCAAAAAGAGTAAAAAGGATTACTTTCATTATTCGATTAAGTGTTATGCCCTCGGCAAGGGTATGACAACAACAATTACCAGCTGTGGTGCAATACACGGAATGCCTGTTTTTGCGGAGTGGTTGAAAATCGTCTGCGCCCAAGTAGCCAGGATATTTAGCAGGACATACATGCCACGAAGCCCTAGCAATTGGCGTTGTTATACACACACACGGACGCACAGACGGTCACGAAAACACACACACACACTCACTTTCAGATGGGAAATCGGGGGAGTTCAACAGGACCCAACAGCTGGCCACAGGTTGCATTCCACATAGAGAAATGTGGAGCCCAGAATGCCATCCACACTCCAGCCATATTTGTGGAACGCGAAACAGCTGGGCTGCAAAGGGGTTGGGGGTGAAAAGGGACCGTACGAGGAAAGGAAAAGCAAAACGAAGAAGAGGAAGGAAGCAGGGGGGAAATTCTGAGAACATTTTTACTCGTTTGTTTTATTTTTCCCACTATAGAGTGAGAACAGCTGGGATTAGTTTTCAAACGATTTTCAAACGAAAATAAGATATTTATTAATTAATTGGGGACTTGCGAAACTTTGATATTTTGTTTGCTCTCTCCTTTCGCTTTTTTTTCTTGCCTTTCGTGCTGCATTGATTAACGATTATTAATTGGAGTAACGAAGCATGAAACGCCAACTTTCCACACACCAAATTCTTATTTTTAAGACGCAATTCGGTAAAAGGTGCGTTCTGCAAAGGTAAACACCAAGCAGAAACACAAAAACAACTACCAAAGAGATTACAATTTTGTCTCACTTATTTTGTTTCCTATTTTCCTTTTTTTTTGTTTAATTTCTACCGCTGTTGCACGCACACACACTCACTCACACAGACACAACAAATACAACGCCACAAACAATGCCACCGATACCAACATGTCTGCTTGCCGTCTCGCTTTTCTTTTGCGGCTAAAATCACAGGGGCTACGAGTTTGCTCCAACTTACAGGTCGCCAGGTGATTGCACAACCCCCGGGTGACATTTTACTCAATTAATGCACAAGTTTTAGACAGAAACGAAATAAATTAATTCTTACATGTTTTTCGTACGCCGCGACCATTTTAGTGATGTGAAAACATTGATTTCACTATCGATAGCATCGCTTATTTTTGATGATAACATTTTGGTTCAACAGATTTCCACCGATTTCATATCATCCACCTTTTGTTCATGACGTATAACAGTTTGTTACCACTTAATTCTAATTTGATTTAACCATTTTATTGGATTAATTCCTTTTACATTAATAATCCTTATGCTAAGTATTAATCCTTATGCTAAGTATTTCATTAAAAGTATTTAAATATTGCGAAGTAAAGTTTATATAACTTTCACATCATTGAAAACCCGTTAAATTCTGCACTGGATTTAGTGCTTTTAAAATTTACCTTTCTCCTTATTTTAATTTAACAAGATGATTTTTTCTAAATTGAATTTTAATCCTTATGCTAATTTAGTCATTTAAAGTATTTAAATATTGCGAAGTAATATTATATGTCGTTTACATAATTGAAAACCCGTTGAATTCGGCATTGGGAATTATCAAAACTTAATGTTTAAGGCGTTCTCAAAATCCTTATTTTAATTTAATAAGATTATTTTTCTATATTGAATCTTAATCCGTATGCTAAATAATTAATACTTTAAGTATTTAAATATTGCGAAGTAATGTTCATATATTTTTTGACAACATTGAAAACTCGTTAAATTCGGCATTGAGAATTGGCAAAATGACTGATTTAAGCGTTCTCCAAATGTATCTTTCTCCCTATTTTCATTTAACAATATGATTTCATCTATTTTGGATCTAAATCAATATTGTATATATAACATTTAAAAAATATTTTATTAAATTAAATCATTTTGAACGTCCCAGAATATAAAAAGATAAATATAATGAGATATTTTTAAAGCTATAAACTAGCTACTACATATCGATGTTTCTATCGACGTCTTGCAATCTCTAGCTCGCCCCTATAAATACAGCTGCTTCCGTGGTTTTTGTTCAGATTTTTGTTTTTGGAATTTGTACGCAGGCACATAAAGATAGCTGAAAATAAATTTTACAATATTGAGTGACGAAAGCAAAGCAAAAGCATAATTTTTATTTATCAAACTATAACAAGCGGACTAGTTCTCGGAGGAAAAGCTGTTCGGAAAGTTGCAGGAAAAAAATTGGGCAAAGTGCCGTTTAACTAGTGTTTGTGTGAAAGAGAAAGAGCATAGAGCAGAGAGCTGAGAAAAGAATAATAGAGAAAATTAAAAACATTAGATTAGCCATGTCGACGGTGGAATCCTCCAGTTCGGCGGTGCAGCAGCCGCCCTCCTCGACGCTTCCGCTGCTGGGGGACTCCGTGATGCAGGCCTCCACTTCCAGCGCCAGTTCCTCCTCCTCCTCCTCGTCCGCCTCCTCGCAGGGCGGTGGGCAGGGTGGCAACAACGTTGTGGGCGTGCCGCTTGATACCCAGAGCAGCGGCGAGCCGCCCTCGAAGAAGCAGTTGCTCGACGGGGCGTCGAGCAGCTCCGGGGGCGGCGGCAGTGGCGGGGGCGGTGCCTCCTCGCTGTCGAGCGCCGCCGCTGCAGCTGGAACGCACGAGAAGCTGGCCTACCGCATCTCCACAGCGCTTTGCTGCGCCGTCTGCCTGGATCTGCCCAAGACGGCCATGTACCAGGTGAGTTCTTGCAGGGAACGAACTGCGTAGTCGACGTGTCCTGTGCCCGTGCCCCGTCCTCCTCCTGTTCGATTGAACTCTCCCCGCCCCCCTCCCCTGAAATCGAAACGGAATGAAATTCTAGCAAAGCCAAGAGAGATGCCTTTCTTCTGTATACAAACAAATCGTGACAGCTCAGCTGTAAGAGTGAAACCACCACTCCACACTCCCCCATGCCTCTGGGCCCCCACCGCAGACAGCTGGGCGAGAGAGCGGGACGGCTGCTCTTGCATTCGCCTTGAAAACATTGCGCCGCAAGCGAGCGAGCGCAGCATAAGAGAGCAAGCTGGCCTTGTCGCACTCACGGCCAACTAATGCAGTTTTATTGCGTTTTAGAGAAAACGGCTTGAAATCAACCCCTCTAACTTTGAACCGATGCATTTGCCAGTGAATTATAGCCCCCCACCTCCTCCCCCCTTCTTTTGCGCAGTAACATTTACTGCAGATTTTCTGTATTGCGTCATAGAAACCAGCAAACATTATGTTTAGAACCCAAGTTTTTCTACAAATCTATTAAAGGGGGAGTGTGCGGTGCCCTATTTTTAGCTGGGGCAAATGAGGGCCAACAACGGGAATTCAACGTTTTTTATTTTCGATGTTTGCTTATACAGTTTCCTCTCTCTCTCTCATTCATTCAGCTTTTTAGGCAAATTCTCGCATTCTTTTTCATTCACGCTTATGTAGGCGTCGTCGTCGTCGTCGTCATTGTCGCTGAAACTGACAATTGATTGAATTTAATGCAGAAATGCAGTGGCGGGTGAAGAGGGTTTTGAGACTTTCAGAATCCCTCATCCCCACAGTACCCCATGATTCTACGCCACTGCATCTGACAGATCTTTACGTAAGGCCTCTATATGTGTGTGTGTGTGTGTTGACATTGCTCTCTTTCCCTAACACACCTACATACTTGCTTTGAGCAGCGATAACTGCGTCATTGAAATCGGTTTTGGATTACAGTAAAAAAAGAAAACAAATGCTGACCCACACAGAAAAATATCAAATGCCAAGCGACGAAACCCACAAAAAAAAACGTGACCGAAACCAAAATGAATCATACAAAATGGAGCGGATTTTGCAGAAATTCGCAGAAACTATTAATTAGCTAAAGAATCCCTGAAAAAAAACACGGTTGTTTTCCTCGTTTGCATTTCCACATCTTTTTTATGGCCCCGCTTGTATCTATGTGCCTATACACACACACACACACACGTACGCACCCTGCGATTTTGCTCTCTGTTATTGTTTTGCTTTTGCTACGGCATTGTGTTGTTGTTGCTGCCGCTGCTGCGTCGTAATACACATGCGTTGTCTCGCTTTCGCCCACGTCGTGGCAAAATCAGCTGTTCTTGAGACCCCTGGGGAAAATTTTGAGATATTCATTTTTCTTTATTCTAAATTTTGATTAGAAAAATAAAGTAAAAGAAAACTGCATATTTGTTAATGTGTAGCAAATGCAATGCCAACCGTTTATTTGATTATGTATTTTTGTGTGGCATCAGCTTGGTGCAGGTTGAGACCTGTGATCTGGAATAAACTCGTTTTACCAGTTTTTCTCAGCCTTAAGTTCTATGCTATGTGTACTTTTTAGGTTCTTCAACGTGCGCGAGTATTTACGTGTGTGTGTGTTTGTGCGGGGAAAAGATACAAATACCTGAAAACACACTCAAAACCCACCTGAATTTTTTGTCGTCGTCGCTGATCTTTAGCGTGATTTCCTTTTTCCTTTTTGTTTTTTTTTTTCTTACCTACTGTTGACGTTCTCTCTTCCTCTTGCCCCATTCTTACTTATCTACAAAAACACCATCAGCTGGTTTTGTTGTGTCTGCGGCGCAAGTGCGGGCAGCAGGAGCGAGAGGGCAATAGAGTGAGAGCAGCAGTGGCCTGGTGCTAGTGTCAGAGCGAGAGAGCGAGTAAACAATGCACATGGCAAAGGAGAAAGAGCGAGAGTTGTGATATATTTTTGTTCCGCGTGTGTTATTGTTATCGATGCGGGGAAAAACGAGTTAAACTCCTTTGTGGTTTCGTGGATTTTCCATTAAACAATCAGATTGTTAGCCAGCAGGAGCAGCTGGTGCGCTGCCGTATAGTTAGTCTAGGTCATAAATTGCCAATCAAAGAACACGAATTCACGGGTTCATTCAACTGCCAAGAAGATGCACAGTAAATGTGCGCTCAGCTAGATGCTCTCAAAAATCCAGATGCAGATACACAAAGAACACACACACAGGGGGAAAAGGGCGATTAGAAAATGCACTTGCAATGCAAAATTAATTAAAGATTCACTGCGTTTGGTTAATTATTGTATTTGAACGTAATTCTATGTTAAACTCTTGCATTTTTAGGAATTACAAAGCTCGTTACTTTGATTTTATACTTTTCTTAGGGCTTACAAATGTTTATAATGATTTTTAACACAATAAATATAACAAGCAATCAAAACTCATTGACAAAATACAAAAAAGTATTTTACAAACTCAAAATTCTCAGTGAAAACCTAATAATTTTATTATCTTTAAACCTAAGATGATAGTTTTTTGCTGAAAATAATTGTCATAAGTAAGCTGCACTTCGAGATACAAAAATATCCCTAGATATCAAGAAATAACTGCATAAATCTACATTAATTATCAAGAAAAACTGCATAAATCCACATTAATTAGTTGGGAAATACATAAAAGAACTACAGTAATTCGGAACAGTTTTCAAAAATGTGCATGTACATAGATCTAAGTTCCAGTCAATTTATCTTTCTCTCGAGTAAACATTTTTGTTCTGTGCAAAAGATATACACACATGCGTGAGTGTGTGCGTATGCAGGCACCGAGAAAATTTAAACAAATGAATCGCTTATCGCTCGACAACTCTCCGGCTCCGTCCACAAATAGTGCTCCTTGCTGGGCCACGCTGGCTAATTCCCAAAATAGAGACACAAATTCCAAAATGAGGGAAGCGCAGCCTGGGCCCGGCCCGCATTCCGATTTGTAAATAAATGCATGCGGCGATGCAGATATAGGCTCCTCGGGGGTAACATTTCACTTCGTCGAGTCACGCTCGATTGGATCTCAGTCGGGTGCTCGACTCTCGACTTTGGACGCGGCATTATCTGGCCGAGGCGGCGACGTATTTATGTATATTATATACCATGCATACATATATATATCCGTTATCGGACCACTATACCAGACCTTCTTCTCTTTCATCAATTGCTTGACAACCTCATGTCCGAAAACCAATTGAAAAACACACACACAAAACACCAAATTAATTGGAAAAGAAAAATATAACAACAAACGAGACAAAAATTGAATAAAACACAATATATATACATATGTACGATATAAAGAATGCTAAATTTAAACCAGAACTATTCTTATGATTTTCATTTTGCTGCAGCGCCTTATTTAGATAAACTTTACTTATCTCTCTCTCTATTTACTTAATGATTAATCTTAGTTAAGTCAATAAACTCAATTTCGTAACCTTTGTAAGCACACACGCAACAAAAACCAAAAAAACTAAAACCAAAAAGAAAAACCAGAGATTGTAATTGTAAAAGCTAAGTACATAGAACCGATTTCATCCATATAGCATTAAAGTTAAACCCTGAAATGTATCTAAAACCAAAAAAGAAACCAAAACAAAAAAGAAAAACGAGAAAATGAATTCAATAAATTTGCAAAGAAGAGTGCGAAACTTGAAAATGCAAAATAAAACCAAACCAACAACCATAGCGTTTTTATTTCAACTAAAGTATAAGATAAAATACCAACTGGAACTCTTCAGAACTCACATCCTCTCCCACTGAGCAAACCATAAACCACTCATACCATTTTTCCCCCCCAAAAAAAAAACCAGAAATAGACTCATTCATATTCAAACCACCCACAACCACACTCATTTCCATACATCCAACAAGCTCTCTTTGCAAACAAGGCCGTATTTTTGACTAATAGCAAACTTTTCTTCTTTTTTCTTTAATTGCAGGTTAATTATCATTCCACTCTTTTGTTTTAGTTATCAAATCTCTCTATTCATCTACCGATAAACAACTTGCTTTGACATAAAAATTATTAAAATCACCTTTCCCTTTCTCTCTGCTCCTTTCACTTGCAGTGCCAGATGGGTCACCTGATGTGCGCCGCCTGCTTTACCCACCTTTTGGCGGATGGACGGTATGAATACCCCCTCATAACACCGAACTAAGAACAGGAGAAATAACCATCTCTAAACCTAAATAACTTATTTCTTTGAACACCTTTTTAAATTATTTAATGTTTATTTCTTTAGCCTACGCGATCAGATTGCCACTTGTCCCAACTGTCGCGTGGAGATATCAAAAAGCACGGCTTCACGTAACCTGGCCGTGGAGAAGGCAGCCTCCGAATTGCCCAGCGAGTGTCAGGTACTATATTGCCTTTGCATTTTTATATCTACAACATAATAATATTAACCTTTTCGTTTAATAGTTCTGCAACAAAGAATTTCCATACAAGTCACTTGAACGCCATGAACAACACGAGTGCCAGGAGCGTCCCACGAAATGCAAATACCATCGCATCGGTTGCCAATGGCGTGGACCGTTCCATGAGAGTATGTTTGCCTTTCCCCGCATACTTTCTAAACTCTATTAATTACCTATATAATTTCCATTTAGCTACCGAACACGAGAGGAACTGCTTGCATCCGCAAAAGTCTGGCCACGAGGTCATGTTTGCCCTGGAGGCACACGATGTCATGATCAAGGAAGAGAAGAAAATGTTCAACACCCTGATTGACCTTCTGAGCTACGAGAAGATTATATTTAATGGTCTGTAATGGGTTTAGGTTTATAATTTCTTCATGAAATTAGAGATAAATTACTTGATGCGGGTAGAGTTATAATAGGCCCGCAGTTACGGTTTAGGGAATTGTTTTTTGTTGAGGGAGGTTTAAATAATGTTTAGTTTATATTTAATGACTTTATGTTACTTATTACAGATCTTCAGATGAAACCCTATCGAACAGATGAATATGTGCACAAGCTATTCTATGAAACGGCTCGGTTCTCGGCCTTCAACCAGCAATGGGTGGTCAAGGCGCGCATTAACAACAGCCAGCGCGATCCGCATCAATCTAACGATCGGACCATCACCTACCAGCTAATCCTGAAGACCAAGACCAGCACGCCCATGAGCATACATTTCTTTGCGCTTAAGGGACCGTTTTCGGATATGAAAGTTTCCACTCAGATATATCAACATTATTTCACAGAGACGGTGAGCTAAAATCTACTTGCAAAAATCTATATATTTTTAATTTATTTCATTATTTACTTTCTAGAGTACCGAAAGTGATTACTATGTCCTGCCGCTACCAGACGGCATCGGCGGCAGCGGCTCAAGTGAATGCAACCGTATGCTGGCCAACAAAGGCATTAACTTCCGGTGAGTTTTTCGTTATCCTTTTGAAGTTAATTATCTAATTCCCAACTCTTGTTTCTTTGCAGCCTGCTCATGTTCTTGCTAAACAAGTAAAAACGCGTATAAAGATTTTCAAAGTTAGCTTAAGTTTGTTGTTTCAAACTCTTAAATGTGCAAAAACCGTAAAAACAAAAAAACACCTAGAGTTAGTTGATATATATTTTCTATGAATGTATATGTATAATTTCGCGATCAGAAAACACCCCAAAAACAAAATCCCCCGAAAAACAGAATCGTCAAAATATATTTGAATCCAGAGTTCAATCGCGATTACACAGACATAACGCGGTAGGTTGTAACCCAAGTTTAGTGACGAATAATAGGAATGTGTAGCATTCGCCCACATTTTGTACATGATAATGATATGATATATATAAAGCCATTGTATTTGGGGACACTTTTTCAATAGCTATGTTAATTTTTGCTGTTCGTGAAATGGTGGCCCAAATGGATCGCAGACAAGACAGCCGATGTGTGTTTGACTAACGTTTTTAAATGATCTCACAAGGAAGGAGCCAGCCACGCCCAGCTAACCCCCGATTATACCAGATAATACCAATAACCAATATAATAGCTGTAGATTAACGTTGCGGACGCATAAAGAACCTTCGAGTTCACAGCTCCGTATTTTCACTGTAAGAAGAACAACACCAAGTTGGACAACATTCAAAACTCTTAAGCCCGGCATATATAACGATCTATGAATGATACATATATAGCATGATGTAGCTCTAGATAACAAAAATCACACAAAAAGCCCCGGAATGGCAAATTGCAAAAGTGCAGAGGCCCGAAATAATACAAAACTCGAGTTCACATTCAAATCTTGTCTAATTCTAATCGCGTTCTGTTAACCCTCGATTTACGATTTAATGCTTAAACTTACATTCGTACGTGTAATATTTAAAATGCATCGTTAAATGATAACTATACCTAATGCATATATAATAAAGATACATCTTAATAAAGAAAATAATCTTGTACTTATTGTTCTTGATGCTTAAATGTCATTTTTACAGATATATGTGGAAGTAAGAAGAGGAAAAGACTGAGATTCATTAAATAAATAAAACAAACCCTTATATTCGTCTTTACTGAAATATATATTAAAGATATTTCATAATAATTATATATCTTAATTAAGAGCGTGATTTTTTTGTGGGTTTTAGGCACATTACATGTTCTAATTTTTTGTACCATTACAAATTATGCTTTTAAAAGATATTTCTTACAAAATTAAATTTTAAAATTGTGTTTTAAGGCGGACAGCTGTAATTTTTAAGACTATTTCGACTCCTATTCATCATTTTCATCCTCCATCGCCTCGTACTTGTTGCGCACATGGGCGGCAATGACTTCGCGGGGATTCTTTTTAAAGTTCTTGTCCTTGATGAGCTTCTCGAAGGACTTGACGCGATTGACCAGCTCCTTGCGCTTCTTCCTTATCTTCTCGTTGGCACTGAGTGGAGTTTCAGGAGCAGTGAGCACTTTTTGCTCGGTGGAATCCTTCTGCTTGATCCTCACTAGCTTGTACATGTCCTGCAGGGAGGGCAGGGCATCCCGAAGGGGCTTCAGGTCCCCAATCACTTTGGTCTTCTCTCGATTCTTGCGAGCCACCTCCTCCTTGTGCTCCTTTCGCGTCTCGACGAAGCGCTTGAGCAGCTTCTTGTGTTTGGCCGCCGACTTCTCCTTCTTGGTGGTCGTCTTTTTTGGCGTAAGGGTTTTGTGGAGCAGCTGCTCTTGACGCAGCTTCGCCTGCACCTCCTGCGCTTTCTGTTTGGCTGCACCCACCACGCTCTTGGCCTTGGCCCTCACATTTCGCTTGGTTTTTGCCATTTCGTTGAAGAATTTTTTCAAAACAATAACAAACGTGCAGCCCAATAACAAGTGTGCCCACAGCCGCAAAAAACGTTGCTTTATCGATACTTTGACATATGTCATACAGTTTTTTAGATCGATGTGTGATTTAAAAAAAAATCGAAATTAAAACAAAGTGATCATATTTTATTATTAATTAGTTAAGATTCGTAGATACATTGTTTTTATAAAATAAATATAAAGAATATTAAGAAAATAAATATTAAGAAAATAAAAAAATATTTTAAATGACAACAAATTTGAATTACAGTGATGGATCAGTAAATCGTGATCATGCTGTTCTGCTGAACGCAACCAGCAATCAGCAATCAGCAATTTTATAATTGTTCGATGAGAAAAGTATATATATCGACATATTATATATAATAGGAAAACGAATTCAATTTTTGTAGAATGTGCTAGATTAATATTATAATAAGGTATTTTTAACAGGGACGGTAATCATTATAAGTTATATTTAAAAAACTTAACTCATCAAAAATAATCATCAGACTTGTGTAAAAAAAATATCAATTACAAATAAAAATAATTTTTAATCATAAAACATAAAGCAGCGGCCAACAATCTTGATTTGTAGGTCATTGACTGTATGTTTATTTACATGAAACTATACATTTCACCCGTGCCGACAAAAACTAAATAATAAATATAGAAATTATTAGCAATAAATTAAAAATAGTTATTAATTAATTAATAAAACCATAAGCTAGTTGCAAGCTTCTCCATTTTTAAATATGCCACCTCTAGCCTATAGAAAAAACATCGATGAATCGATACATCGAATTTTTCTTGGGTGTAATTTTTAAATAATAATTTTACTCCATGTAAAACATATCACAAATAATTCAAATTTGTAAGAGTTCATTATATACCATTAGGCTTTATTTACGATTCATAGATTTACGTGTTTATTTTCTGAAAATTCAAAGTGAAACTTAAAACTACTACATTAAACACAAATTAAAATTAAATCACAATGCAATTAGAACGAAAAATAAAAAACAATATCGAGTTCTACTCAAAAAAATAAGAAAAAAGTAGCATAACTAAAATTAAGATATTTTAAATAACCCCGAAATTTCGCGAGTTTCGGAAAACATCGGTGTATCGATACATCGCCGATATTTTCATCAATAGCCCGAACTAAACCCCCCGCCTCATTCTTTGAACCCTGAAGCAGAAGCGTTGCTGACGAAGTGTAAGTGCGAAAATTTTAGGGCTGAGAAAATTGCGTAAGACTCTCCAGTCAAAACTCTAAGTCAAACGAGACACTAGCTTCAAAATCGAAACCAAATTTCTGTCTATATTTTTACGTTTCTTTGTTTGTATTGCCGCCATTATACGCCCCGTAAGTGGGATGGAATTCTTGGCACGGCACGCCGTTATGTAACCTAGAAAAGCAGCCAGCAGCTGATTGCGCGGCTGAAAGAAATATAATTAGATAAAGCACATGTCTGGCGGCGCCTGATAGATATATGTAGATACATAGTTAATGGTCCACTCTCCTTTCTCTTGCAGACGACCTTGTCCCGTAGCAGAACCAGCAATCAAAATGTTCTCAAGCTTCTTCGAAACTGCCAGGAACTCACCCTTCCGCAGCCCCTTCACGCCCGTGCAATGTGACGCCGCCACCAAACTGGCTGAGGATCCCCAGCCTGTGCAGGGACGCGAGGTCGCTGCGGCCGCCGCTGCCAGCAGCCAGAATGATTCGTGCGAATTCGGCAGCAACAAGTACTTTGCACTGTGCGGTATTGGTGGCATCCTCAGCTGCGGCACCACGCACACCTTCGTGGTCCCACTGGATTTGGTCAAGTGCCGTCTGCAGGTGGATCCGGCCAAGTACAAGAATCTGGTGCATGGCTTCAAGGTCACCGTTGCTGAGGAGGGTGCTCGCGGCCTGGCCAAGGGATGGTTCCCCACCCTGTTGGGTTACTCGGCGCAGGTACGTCGGGGTCGGGGGGTTGCATAATCACTTGCAAGCGGTAGGAACGTGACACGGTCAGCTGATGGCCTCAATTACATGGAATTCCAATGGCTCTTGGCATAGATAGTCAAAAGAAAGCAATCATAATCGGATTAATTCGTCTGCTGCCCACATATCTTATCATTTTTGGTGTATATATGTATTCATTTATTAGTTTTAATTAATTCGGCTTTCCCTTTCCTTAGGGTCTCTGCAAGTTCGGTCTGTACGAGCTGTTCAAGGTGAAGTACTCTGACCTCATTGGCGAGGAGAATGCCTACCTGTACCGCACCTCCTTGTATCTGGCTGCCTCTGCCTCGGCTGAGTTCTTCGCCGATATTGCTCTGGCGCCATTCGAGGCTGCCAAGGTTAAGATCCAGACAGTGCCCGGTTTCGCCAACACCTTCCGCGAGGCTGTGCCCAAGATGCTGAAGGAAGAGGGCGTCAATGCCTTCTACAAGGGTCTTGTGCCATTGTGGATGCGACAGATCCCATACACCATGATGAAGTTCGCTTGCTTCGAGCGCACTGTGGAGCTGCTGTACAAGTAAGTTTTTTAAAAGACTTGAATTGAAAATGTTTTTTTGAATTAAGAGAATTTGTTTATAGTTAGAGAATAGGGAAATATGTAGCTATTTGTTTGCTTAATGTGATTCCTTATCAAGGTCAAAGTCCATTCAAATATCTGACATAAAGTGGCTTAAATAAGGCAAGACCTTTAATATTGTTAAATATATTTAAAATACAAATATGATTAGCTAAAGTATATCCACATAGGTTGTGCGTGGCGTCATCGAGTAATTAAATTTAGTTTCTAGGTGAAAATTAATTTTTAGCGCATAGCCAGTCAGCAGATAAGAAACTCTGACGTCTCAACAGCTGACGTAAAAGTAATTTATTGTTATCTAAACAAGATACAGTTTCCTTAAACAACTTGGGGTTGCTTTCGCCCTAGAAAATCAATAAGCTTTTATTCGCTTTGCCTTATGTAATGTTGTAAAATAAATAAAAGAAAATATAGACAAAGGCAGAACGTACTCTAAACTTTAACAAATCCTCTGCTAAAATATCACTATAAATATAATCATTAATAATCCAAATCTCTCTCTTTTAGGTATGTGGTGCCCAAGCCCCGTGCCGACTGCAGCAAGGGCGAGCAGCTGGTTGTCACCTTTGCCGCTGGCTACATTGCCGGTGTCTTCTGTGCCGTTGTCTCCCATCCCGCTGATGTTGTGGTGTCCAAACTGAATCAGACCAAGGGCGCCAGCGCTGTGGATGTGGCCAAGTCGCTGGGCTTCAAGGGAATGTGGAATGGCTTGACGCCACGTATTATTATGATCGGTACTTTGACCGCTCTGCAGTGGTTCATCTACGATGGTGTTAAGGTCGCCCTGGGCATTCCCCGCCCGCCGCCACCAGAGATGCCCGCCAGCCTGAAGGGCAAGCAGTAAAATGGGATTAGTCGAAGATACCACAGAGTTGATCCAGTTTAGCGCGATTGTGGGAAGAACCTATGATGGAGAGCAACATACTTTTACTTTCTAACGCTATGTCTCTTAAAGATCAGTCTTGCGTGTGTACATTCCTGAAACAACAAACATAACTTGATGCGTTTCTATGTCACGGCAATTTATCTACACTACTATATAAAGAGAAATGAATTATTTTATTTTAGTCACTGAACATTCTATTATCTAAGCAACTAAGCTACAAACTGCAGTTCAAAGTATTTCAATTCCATATACGCTATATACTATATCTTTAACACCCTCAATGTGAGTCTAGTTTCCGCTGGAAAGTATTCCCGTATGTTGTCCCCGTGTTAGTCTTCCCCCTTGTTCACCCCGCCACACATGCGAATATGATATTATGCTGTTTCAATTGTATGACCCCCGCTCCGTTCCCCAAACAGAAAGCACTCTGAATAAATTAAATTATAAAATATATAAAAACCACTACTAAACGATGCATTTTTTCTAATCTATCGCAACTCTTGTTGACGGGGAACCGGTTCCGACTACTAAAGTCTTGCTTTGATAGCCTTTGACCCCACTATGTGAGTGCCTGGCATTGAAAGTTGAGCTTTTATGGGGCTGTTTGATTAATATAATTCATGGAAGAAGGCACAACAGTGGGATTATTTATAAAGATAATTGTTGGAGATTCCTTATGAGTTTAATTCTAAATATTTATTGATACAAGAATAATGGTGTTAAATTAGAAAGCAAATTGAAGGATGCTTGTTTTAAACCATGAAAATATATAAAAAATAAATAGAAGATTCAAAAAGGAAAGCATTTTGAAAGGTGCATTCATAAAGACCAGTGTCGAACCTTCTTTTTTAATACGAAGAAATAAATATGATAAGAAAATGAAAGCAGTTTGAATGGGGAATGTATAGGTTTTTTGTTAAACTAAATTAATTGCATTTAATAATTATCAGACGATTTTTTTAAATACAATTCCTTAACAGCGTAAATAAAAAATTCAACAAGTGTTATATTTTCACAAATATATTTTTATTTTGTTGTTTATGTTGTCGTTGTGTCATAAGTTGTGCTAAAAACTAAATAATCATAAAGTAATCTTTTTTATATATATATGGGCACATATATAAAGTTGATGCATTCACGTAACGTCAGTTGGGCTGAGTTTGGCTTACTAAATAAATAACCTCTAAGGACTACAAGCTAGACATCTTGACTTAATTTTAAAACTCATATGTATATAAATGTATTTAACAGGCAATTTTCTGGTATATATATTTTATCGTTGTTGTTTTATATATGTACAAATCGCTTAAAGCTAGCTAGGTATATATGTATATAATATAATATATAGTCGGGGATCTGGATCACACAAAACAATGAGGACAAAGAACTGTTTGTTTTCCATTTGTTGTTGTGCTTTAGTTTAATTTTTATTATATATTTATATTGCAGGACGTGTTTTCTTCTCCGTAACAAGCCATTTCAGTCTTAGCGTTTCAAATAACCAAAAAAGGAAATAATTGTATAATTAAATGGAAAGAAATAAAAATGGGGGGAAAATAATAAAACGAATAAGCTTATGGTCTAATATTTTGTTTTGATTTTTTGTGTGTGTGGTGTTTTTTATGTTTGCTTTGTTTTGCTTTCTTTATTTTGCAATTGCAGAAAATTTCGAAACAATGGTTTGCTAGGATACTTCACGCCTCAAAATTCCTTTCTTCTTCCTTTCGTTTTTATAGTTTTCTTTCGTTTCTTTCTGTTTTTTAGTTTAGTTTTAACATAATTCTAATATCAGTTATACAGAGTTGTAGACAATCACACAGGCATACACAGGTAAACATATATAAATCTGGTTATTTTTCGTTATTTTTACAATCGAACATACAACGTTTTAGAAAGTTAAATTTGATAAAAGTCAATAATTATAAAAAAACATACAAATTCGGGCTCGTTCCTAATAGAAGTAGTTATCCGGTGGCCCCCTATATCTCTCATGGCACATTTAAATTGGGATTTTTGTACCAGATTATATGCTTAAGTCAAACAAAAATGGGTTCGTTAGTGGTAAAAATCTTTTAGACTCTCTCTCTGTCCCTAAAAATTGAAAAAATTCTTTTCCGATTCTGTTCTTGTGGCCTAAAATGAGAAACTTATTTTTAACTGGGTTGAGGGAAGTCCACTTCCCCGCTTTTTACCAATATGGCGTATGTGGCTCCTGGTGCCAGCCATTTTGGTCCTGCACCTTGGCCAAGGCATCGGTCAGGGTGGACCGCATTTGTTGGCTCGAATTGCGATTCTGTCCCTTATCATAGGGAGAAAGGGCATTGTAATAAAAGGGCGATCGCTTGCTGATGGTATAGTTTTTGCCCTGCAAGATACACATTAGTTAATAATTAATATTTTAAATTTTATTTTCTAAGATAAACTTACATCATTATTATCCCAATATTCTGTATCGTTGGTGCGATAGCAAATGCAGAATTCCAGGCGCTTCGAGGATGGCGGCAGGGTGATCTTGAAGGAGAATGTATCGAAGACGACATGGGCACAGGTGGCCGGGCCATAGGCTCTGGCGAATGTGCAAAAGATGTCCTGCTGGCTCTTCCAGTCGTCCCAGGTCACACGGACAATGATCTCCTTCTGAAAGTCAATATTCTTCACCTTGATGGTGCCCACCACAATTGACTCCTCATCCTTGACGATCACATTCTCCAGGGAAACAAAGTCACGCTCTATCTTTTGTCTGCAAGAAAAGAATATAAATAATATATTTAATATTATAATTTAATATAATTTAATAATAGCTTTGGTATCCTTGTAAACTCACCTAAATGATAGATAGTCTGAGGCCGGCTGCTTGAAGTCCACCGTCCACTGATCTGGCGGATGCGGACTGACCAGGCCCTGTGTTATCTGCTCCAAGAACTTCATGCTCCAATAGGGCGGCACATTCGAGGGTTCGGACATCACACGAACCTCGGTCAGTGATAGGCCCTCATCATCGGCAAAGATCACATGCTTTTTGGGGCCACGGCTGCCGAAATAAAGAAAAGAGAATAGAAAAGAAATCCCATCAGATGAGTACATCAAAATAAATTATATATAAATTACCTATAAATTATTAAAATATATATATATATTTATATTTAAAAGAAATGTAGATTTGACCCCAGCATTATCAGTTTGACTTGACCCCCCCAATTTGGAAATATGTATTTAATTACTTAATGGTCATTGACTTGGCTTCTTTGGCCCGCAAAGATTTCTATTTTTAAGCTAAACAGTTTGAATTTTATTGGTTTGTTTTGATTTTTTAGTTTAGCTAACTGCGTCGTTGCCGAAATGCATTTTTTAAGAGCATTTTTTGCTGCTTCTGTCAAATGTTTAAGATCTTCTCTATTAGCTCATTTTCCAAATACCCAAAGGGTATTTTATTTTCATTTATTTTCGTTTAATTTCCCTTTTTCTCTAGAACCATATTTTATCTTCCAAAAAAATGTTGTTCCCGAAAAATTCCCTGCGTCATAAAAAGAGTAATGTGTATGGAATATGTTGTTGGTTTTGTTTTTTTATTTTTAGCAGTCACGTAGTACGGTCTTGCCAAAGATTTTGCCTTAATCTATATGTAAAACACGCCTACTTTTCACCATTGCCTTTCTTTTTTTTGTTTTTGGTTTTATTGGACGACTCGGCCCACGAGTCTTTGGCTAAAATGTAAATAAAAACACACCCCACTAAGATATATAGTATGTATGAGGGGATATATGTAACTCGTGATTCAAAATGCAGGAAATAATTAAAGAAAATTTGGAATTTCGGAAATTTGGAACAATTTTAGTCTGGCAAAAGACTAAAAATCCCTTGAAATATTTTTTGTGCATATATATTAAAAGATATATGGAGCTGTGGAATATATCTATATAAAACATTAAGATACAATTCAGTTCACAATTTAAATATGTTTACAATATCTGAGAAGTGTAAAAGAAAGTATTTTTATGAGGACCTAATTTTGTATATTTCTTGTTTTATAATATTTTATTATTTATTATGTTTTTATAAATTATTTTAAGTAATTTTGTGTAGTAGAAAACTTAATAAAACTACTATATTATTTTCTTGATTCATTAGTCTTAAGACCATTATTTATATACATATGTTTCAACTGTCTGATAATATTTAAGGGAAATACTTTTTTTTTGGTTCCTTAATTATTTTCTTAGTTTCATAAAATTTCTTGATAAATTGGATTTGGGATCTTAGCTCTCTGCTATTTTATTCCCTATATTTATCAACCCCATTTTATACATCTTTATTTTTTTCCTTTTAGAAAGTTGGCCATAAAATCGATAAGATATTGGCTTATCAGACCAGTTAGGGGCTCGCTTTTTAATAGCTCTTTTGGCTGTTGTCAAACCAAAATAAACCCACTAATGCTGAGAAACTGAAAAGTTTCCGTCAGTTGGAGGTAGCCTTCTATAACCCCAAGCACACCCATGGTGCAGAATTTATTTGGTCTGCAAATTGAAGGAGAGAAATGGGGGGAAAACGCATCGCATCGAGTGCTAAATATATAGTATATGAGAAGTACAAATAGCCAACAGTATTAATGGCTATTGCCAGGCTGGCTGGCTCGGCTCTCTCTGTTTATTGAACGCCGGCTGGCTGGCTGGCTGGCAGGCAGTACTTATTCGCCGGAGATCGCACCACCTCGACTCGACTCGAAACGGATCGAAACGGATCGAGGCGACTATCGACGATCACGCATCGAGGGCATGATCGGCGGTGCGCCTGCTGTTACTGCATTTTCTTCAACAGGTTTCTTTCCGAGGCGATCGCTTATCTGGCGTGTGTGGGCCTCAACGCCCAACCAGAAATCAGAAATCAGAGACCAAAGACAGAGGCCCGCTTTCCGCTGTAACGTGTCAACTTTTAAAAAGAGATCGCCCGAAGAAGTAATACAAAATAAATAAATATATATTCATTTACATTTCCATTCCATTTTCCCCACTTTGGTTCACATTTTCCCTACCCAAAGGGAAACGAGTTTGAATGCATTTGTTCAACACCTAAGAGGCAGTCGCAGCATTACGACTTGCATTTAATTTCGAGGGTCCGGTTTACAACAAGTCCATAAATTTGTCAGCTTCTCAATATGCAAGGCACAAGCATTAAGGGGGGGGTGAGAGAGAGGAGAAACAAGTTTCGAAGGCATTAAAAAGGGATTTTTTAAAAATTAAAAACCCGAGGAAATTATGCCTAAAAATACTTAACAATTCCGCAGTTTCCAATCTTCTTCAGCCTTGTTCGAGTCCCCCAAAATTTTGTAATTGAGTCAATAACCTGTCCAAAAATATATACATATATATTCTGCCCAGACCTGTTGAAATTTTTACAACTGTCTAATTTGATGGTCAGCCTAGTTGACCTTAGAATTGGTCTAGTTTTTTTTATTAGTTGTTTTACAAAGCAAGGCATTTCCGTCTTGAATTTGGCAAAATTTTCAGGTTTTTCTAAAATATAGCATTTTTTCTAGACACGTTTTAGTTGCTGTGAAAATTTCCCCTACGCACAGTCAAAGTCCACTACTAAGTAAGCATCTGAAAATAGTTTTATTTGGAATTTTGGTTCTTTAATGACTGTTTCCCTAGGAAATTTTATTGTATAAAAAAGATTATACATTTTTTGTAAATTTACAAAATTTGTTTGAAACATTTTTCAGCTGATGAGGCGCCAACATTTTTACAGCAAACCCAAAGCCGCAGCCTCACATTTCTGTTCAATTCACGTGAGACTCGCATGAACATCAGACACATATCTCCCCATCTTCTGTCACTACTATAAATGTATGTATATATAACCTTATGGCTGTGTGTGCTTGTAATGTTGAAATATTTTTAGTTTACGTTACACCCAAAAAAAAAGAAATATTGATGTGTATAATGACGCCTTTCGCTTGAGAGAGAGCGATCACGCTTCTAGGCTAATAATTCTTCGGCCTTGGCGTGACCCATCTGCGTCTGTTTAATGGTTGATCTTGATGATTTTTGGCTTTTCTTTATACACTTTTCTTTTTTGTGGGAAGGTAATTATGACAAGAAGGCTTTTTTTCATAGGCTGTCAAATGTGATTGAAGGAAACGGGAGCGGCATGGGTTTCTACAAGTGACAGGCTAATGATGGATGAGCTATAAATGCATCCAATAGATACAATTCCATTTAGCTATATATTTTCCAAAATTATTTAATTTTCTTTCAGTGCATTTCGTAACTGATAAAACCAGGCATATATAAAATACGCAACCGCAAAGTGTATACACAAAAGCTGAAAGCACGCCTCTGGTTTACATTGATAATAAATATTACAGGCTAATTGCATTCGTGTGGAGAGGCTGTGAGGTTTTAAGCTCGTCTAGACATTGCCCAAATAGAAATAGTTCTCTATCTTATGACGCAAATGCAACTAACATTTATTTTACTTTATATCAAGGTAACACATTCACACATTCATTGCGTATTTTTAGCAAGTTTTCTTTTATTTTAAAATGTCAATTTCAAAGGCAGAGAAGGGAATTTAAGTTTTAAAAGATTGTATTTTCCAGGGCCTCGCCTATGAATCGATAATGTGTATTTCAAAATATATATTACATATATATAGAAAGAGAAAACGAAAATAATGGCGCCTTGCCGTTTGGGGGTCTATACTATATATGCGGTTTTTTTATCTGAAAGATACTAGATACGAAAGCCCCTCGCGATCGCGATGCAGTGGCGTGTTTTTCTTTTGGCACATTTCTGCACTCATTTAGATAATTTATATTTTGTTTTTGTGGAATTGCATGTTCTTATATTATATTTAGCTTAACATTTTAGCTACGTAAATGTTCCCTAGATTATATTTTATGGATTCTATTAGCCCTGGGATGCAATTGCCTTTCTGTTCTTATTTACCAAATGACATGTGCTCTCGATGACGTCTTTGGGAAAGTTGTTTGACTGCCAAGAGATTGTATTTATTTTTTTGCTTCTACTTGAACTATTGTTAATGAGTTATTTTTTTGTTTATAAATGGGAAACGGGAAATGGCATTTTGGCGGCTTTATTATGGTGTCTGGGTTCGATTTTTCTATTGATATTAATTTTTATTGCTTTCCTGTGAGGCCTTAATTTTCTATATAGATTTTATTAACAATATCTGCCAGCAAAGAGTTTAAATAAAAAGTTCTTTCTTATGTTAAACCCATATATTTAATATGATCTTACGACTTTCTTTTGGATTAACCACAGGCTACCAAGTTACTCAGCAAAACCATCTTCAGCTTCTCCTGTTACCCAACTCACTCTCTATCTCTCTATATCTTTTTTGCCTTTTTCTTATAATTTTCCCCTGATATGTATCTAATATCTTTAGCTGCTGAATGAATCACTTGTGGGGCGTTACACCCATTCTGACCACAATTGGCCAGACCTCACAACCCACAATAAAGTTCCAACTAGTTCAGTTGGCGGTTTTGTAAGTGCGGCGCCATTATCTTCTCTGGCCTGGCCTGACGTCAAAGTGACTGAACCCGCCCTCTCGATCGTATTACCTTTATGATGATGTAATCTTATCGTTTCAAACTCACCTCAGTTCGCAGTGGGTTGGTCCGTTTACGTCGCTATCCTTGCTGCACATACAGCCATGGCTGGCACTGTCCGTAACATCGCCTTCGGTGTCCGTTGGCGAGAGATCTGTGGTGGTGTGGCTGGCCGACGAACTGTTGTTCAGGTTCTGGGATTTATGCAGGCAGGATTTGCGGCTGAGACAGGACTTGGGCTGATTAGTGAGCAGCGGAGCAGAGGCCATGCGCTCCAGGTAACTCCGGCCGGAACGACTGCCCACGCCCAAGGGCGTAGCGCCAGCCTTCTGTTGATTGGGGCCCTGTCCCTGGACCGCCGCCGAGGCGTTGTTGACCATGGCTTTGGAGGCCAGAGTTATCACTTGGGGCCGGCAGTAGCGAGACGCTCGATTGGGCTCGTCATTGTAGCTGCAATAAGAAAAATGTAAATATTTGTGAGTTTTTAAGTTGTATTTGATGAAATCTTAAATGGGATTTAATTGATTGGACTAAAATATGCCAAATTTGGCAATTTAATTTTTCCATGTTTTGTGTTTATTAAATAAAAACCCAGAAAGAAGTCTTTAATTTGCAGCTGTATTCCAGCTTCTAAAAATAATTTGTAAATACCAAATATCACCAGATGCTACAGATTTTTTGTGATCTTCTTTTTATTTTATAGATAAAGAGATGAAGACCTCTCGGATCAGTCTTTTATTTTCGGCATCTACGCATCAAGCTGCACTTTTATCAGGCCTGATAAGAGTCATTGGTTTTAAATTTTTACTGCTATATTATTTGCCTCCATTGTCCAGAGGCCTATACTACTTAGCCTGGTACTTATGTATATTGCTCCTGATATATACATATATGTATATATACATACTTATATTGTCTATAAAGAAACATCACTGATAAGACAACGGGGAGTTGCGCACGACCTCCCCACTTGAGGGGGGGTAAATAATGTTTATATATATTTATAATATTGAATTGAAGCATATTTGTTTGGGCTCGCCGTTGAGTCATCGCTGAAAATGTATTTTCAGACAGACTCACTCATTCACTCATCCCACTTATCATACATTTTTTTGGCTAGACATTTATGAAACTACAAAAGTCAATGTTTGATAAGGCTCGAACTAGTAGTGCTGGTGGACATAGTACATATGCTGATCCTAAGCTGATATTGCTATTTTTTCGGCGTGGGCCTGGCTATGAGAACTTTTCCGCCTGCTCTGCTTTGGTTATCACTGCTGTTTTATTGGCTAATTGCTGCAGTCTCGATCCTTTTATCAGCATATTTAGTGCCTGAGTTGGCAACTTGAAAAATTTCAAGTGTTTTCGATGTCATGCCACCGAGTTACTTCAGTTATTTCCAGTACTGATCATGGGTAATGGGTAATATAAACAGTCAAGTGAATTGACGCAGAAAAGCTGAGTTACTTTAAGATAGTTGGAGGACTTGGGGATTGCCTTAGGCATGCCACTCACTGGCCCTGATAAGAAGAATTTTCCAGCCGGATTTAAAGAGGAATAACTGTCTTGGATTTGCTCTATCTTTAAGGGTTTAATCTTAACTGATTATTTCTTAGATTTTTTTCAGTTTCTTGTGCTCGTTTTTGTTTTGCTTTTCATATACCTAAACATTTATTTTTAGCTTGCCATAAATTTTATACGAATTTTGTTATTGTACATTTATCATTCCCCCAAAAATAATATTCCCACTACAAAATGCAGCTCGTGCAGCAAATGAAGCGCCGCAAATTTGTTTTATTGAATCAATTGCTTTCGCCCCTATATAGATATATACCCTATATATCCTCCCTTTACCGATTTGTCATAACTTTCGGATGGCTCGTGTGCCCCTGAGAAGCAAACAGAAAAAAAATGTATCATCAGAGCGCCACGCGCTTATTTGTCGCCAAGCGAGCAACATCTCCCCGACTCGTGAACGCTTCTCCAAACCCAAATCTTTCTCTCGACGCTACAGAAGATCACCTCAGCATCTGCGAAATGTTTGTTTTGGGTCTTGCCTTGCCTTGATCTTGAATGGTTTCACTTCATATTTTTTTCGCCAATCTGTTGTCAACCAAGAATCGAGCCTTAGTCGCGGGAATATTTTTAGTACCCCTGCATTCATCGTGTTTTTGAAATGTTCTCACGTTTAGTTCGTTTTTTCTTGTATATTTATTAATATTTAGAATACAAGTTTTCTAGCTTTGAAGCAGTTGCCTTAAATGTTTCCAAATGACAGCTGTTTAACAGGTGTTTTATGGTAATTACTTCAATATTTGATGACCTCAATAAGAACCTTTTGTAAACAAATGTGGCATTAAGATCTGTTACATTAATTAAATAGAAATTGTTTCGTTATTCACCTGTAATTGTTCTTACATAAAATTACAAATATAAAAGTTCAATATCTTCAATAAGTTTTTAATTTAACTAAACAATTATTTAGGTAATATATTTGTTTGAAATATTTTTTTTAAGATTCTTTTATAAGCCTTAAATATGTATTTCATTTAATTTAACAACTTGTTATATCAAATTTACTTGTGAAATATTTTTTAAACAATATTTTCGTATATTTTTTATTAAATGTTTATATCATGCCTTTTATTGTATAACAACGGAAGTGTTAAACACAACGTTTTTTGGTTAATAATCATGTAATCGGACAATTTATCGTGTGCTTAATCAACATTTTTTTCTGTTTCTTTTATTAACACGTACACACACACGCTGTGAAATTATTTAAAAATGTATCAGAAAAAAATACCTGTCGAGTTTTATCGGCTGATAAGAAAATAAAAAGAAAGTTTGTTGTTAAGACGTGACACCGGGAAAAAACCTAAATTTGTTCAAGTTTTTCTCTCGCACGAAAAACTCTTTTTATTTCTTGTAGATTTCCCCAAGTTAATTTATTTTGATTGGCAGCCGAAACTCGTGAGTTCACTTAAATCAATTTAGTAATAAATTAGGCCAAGTGGCTGGAATATTTATTTATTATCTATTATTTGTATTTTTTTTGTAAACTTACTTTAACGATTGACGCTGATGTCCGCTCATGAAGTCCGCCAGAAAACTAACGGGTGGACTGTGACTGAATATGGGCGGACTGTGTGAAATCATTTTATATATAGGGCTTCGATCTGCGCTCTGATTACAAAATGTGTTCTCTACAAACAAGGAACTTTATGTGTTTGGAAGCCCCTGTGAAAATAAATACATATAGAAAATTAAAAGATTTGCTTTTGTTTTTGTTTCCAATCGAAGCAATAACAGGCAAAAAGCGAGCAATAATAAATACAAATATTTTAATTGGCAAGTAATATGTAAAATGGAATGCATGAGCGCTAACTAATATATAATATAGCTAATCGCAGGTGGAAATCGCTTTTAATGATATTTACACACAAACTAATGAAGGCCGAAATGGTTAATTAAATCAATATTCATTTTTTTGGCCTGATTTAATAAGGCAAATTTGGAATTTCTTAATTATTTATTAATTTTTTGGGAATAATGTATTTTTTTAGTTTGCTAGTTTTGTTTATGTTTTGGGGTGAAGTTCGCCACTTACCGTTATTTCTTATCTCTTCAGCGTCTACTCTTCGTTATCTTCTTTTGCTTCTGGGTAAGGAGGAAAGGAACTTTTCTTTTCTTTTCTTTTTTACTTGTGCTGTCAATCACTTTTCTTGGAGATGTGATTTTCTTGATTTAAAACATTTACTTATATTTTTTTTTTACTTTTTCATATGTGCATCACGCGTGTGCGTCAGACAATGAAAATGATGGATTTTAATTGAATTTATTAAAATCCTCCGAAGTGGGGGCACTTTTCGTGGACACACGCACAAAACGACGAACGAACGATTTTTAATGGATTTTCGCGCGGCTTTTCCTCAAGTATTACTTAATTTTTTTATGTTTGCGTGTGTGTTTTTTTAACAATTTAATGTTACAAAAAAAACCACAACAACAATTCGCGTCGCGTTCCCCGTTCCGTCTCGATCCACTCCGTTCAGTTCCTCCTATGAACCGTACCGTACGCTTCGGCGCTGCGAAAACGAATGAAAATGCTTCGTAGGTGCTACTTGACGTTAAGACCCGCCGTATCCGATCGCTACACACAGAGAAAGGGGCTCTCTTTGTGGGAGATACTTTCGGAGGGAGAGACCCTCTCTCTCGCTTTCGGGATCTACTACGTGGCTTGCATTATTTGATTGCATTTGAATATTATTATTTGCTTGGTTGTGTGTGTGTTGGTAGTTTTAGTTATAGTTTTAGTTGCTTTGATTAGTTTTGGCGCCGGTGGCGGTGACAAAAGTCAAAACGGGTGTCAGGCCCCCGAGACATGATCACGGCGATCTTATATAGACGGAATCTCCCGCCTCGTGGACCCTGAGTGAGATTCAGGGGAATTTGGCAAACAGTTTTTCCGCTTTTCAGCTGTTTGATCATTTATTTACTATAGTTGGTGTGTGGATGTGAGTTAAGCCTAAAAAATTATTTAATATTTTTTAAATGTTAAGAAAGTTTAATACCATGAATTGTAAAGAAATAGAGGTATAAATTATTTTAATTGCTTAATGAAATTGTAAAAAAAATAAACAATAAAATATCTGCAATATTTAGTTAAAAATATTGCTTTAATAGGAACGTGTGCTTTTTAATACAGAAATTTATATTAAAAACTGATAATATCGAATTAATTTATTGTATTTATTTTAAGTAATATTTTTAATTTATATATTTAAGTAATGTATTTATTTAAATAATTAAATAAATTAAATTGTAAACCAAAAATTTGTGTACATTATTATTTATTTTTTTAATTTCAGGCATTAATAAACTGCTTGAAATATTTCTTGCAGTATTGTTCTTTAAATATTTTATATTTTCCCAATAATTTCACTCTGTCGTCTGAGTTTTTCCAGTCCTAATTTTCCACTCAATCGAAAATAGAATTTTTGAGTGTACTCTGATTTCTTCAGCCCACGCATTTCTTTTATATAGGATTGCCTTCTTGTCACCTCTAAATCAATTAGCCCTTCACACAAGATGTTGTGTAAGATACTTATTTTACAACTTTAGATATTTTTTTGTTGATATGGGAAGAAAATATTAAACAGATAGGTAGTAAACTGGTCTAAGAGTTGAAATTGAAAATGACAAAGTAAAAATGGATTTATTGAAATTAAAGGGGATTTGGAAAAGTAAAAAAAGCTAAACTAAACTTAATATGAGTTTAAAGACTTATTGCTAGGAAAACCGCGTAAGAAAGTCTTCACAATAAATATTTCTTTAAAAAATTAAATCCAAAAACATTAAATTTCCATAAAAATAGATTTATTACGAAGTAAGATATATTCATAATAAAATTTATTGTGATCTTTTTTAGTAAGATATATTCATAATAAAATTTATTGTGATCTTTTTGGGAAACAAAATCTTATTTAAATTGGAAAATCAGTCACTTAATACCTGTAAAAGGGGCTCAAGATTCCACAGACAAAAATATCTAATGAACCATTCGAATGGATTTTTCTTGTATTTTCATTTTTCATCTAGTTCCCCAGGCCAATTTCGACCCACATGATATCTGTCGTACCCAAATCAAAGAAATACAACAAAAAAAATGTCCAAGACAAGCGGAAACCGCCGAGTGCAACCAAAACTCAACACAGAAAATGCAGTCCCAAAACTGAGACTGGGCTGTGGGACCTCTTTTATATGGATAGCCACTTTTATCTATGGAATAAGAGTGGTGTTTGGTGTGCGTGCTGGGATAGCATTCACTCATGGCGGTATTTCGGTGCATGGATCTTGAGTGTTTTTTCTCCTGCTAATGCGTGATTTCAAATCACATCTCGAACCGCATGATAATGCAACTTCATGCTTTTTGTCTCTCGAGTGTCACTCCAATGACGGCTAAACAAAAAACTTACTTTGAATGCGCACTTTCTTAATTTCTTCACCGGTTGCCGGTTGCCAACTCAGCAGCATCTCATTGAAATTCATTGTATGAACGGGTTAAAGGAGGCTAAAGGCAGTGGGCGGAGGCAGAGTCGATCGGCTAAAATCGTTGACTGCACTGCCAAAAAAAACTATATGTTATATAACATTTTTCAGATATGTAATAAAAATTTATATATACTGAAAAAGGGAATGTTTTGAAAGGTATACTTTATTCAAAAGAAATGTTTCTAGAACTTGACAGCTTGCATTAAATTTATGTTAGAACTTATTGTATCTCAGAGATACACAGATAAACAAAATTCGCATTATTTAAAAGACTTTTCCAATTATGCATTGTGTTAAAGTTGATTATTACTGGAATTTTTTAGTTAATTTTTGATTTTTGCCAGTGCTTGAAGAGAAGGAGGTTGAAAAAGCCGGGCCGGCCGGCTGAGTTGCTTGCCTAGTTGAAAGCCGGTTTCGAGAGATCCCTGCGTGCATAAAGAAGTGGTTACTTGAGTGGCTCGTTGCAGTTTGCCGGTCACTTTATGTGAGTAGAGCATATGGGAGATCATCCAGGGTTGTGGATATAGAGGTAGAAAAGGGATGTAAGGATAAGCAATATAAAATTGAATAAAATATCTTAAAGACTTAAATCTGAACCTTACAGATACAGTATCTTTAATACTGGTTTTCAATTAATTTTGTTAAAAAATATATATATTTTTTTTTTGCTTTATACCAGATAAACCATTTAAGAAACTGGAACCTAAAATATATTCACTGATGGTTTTTAAATTTAATTATCTAAGACAACACATTTGACTTTTTTATCTTATTAATATGTACATGAATAGGAAAATAGTGTGTTAATTTGACACAATTATATATTTCTTTTGTTTAGTATTTATTTATGTGTATTCCCCTTCAATCTACGCCTTGTAACTAAGGTATTTCTCTTCCTTATTTTTTACAAGGTTTCTGCAGATCCCCCGTAACACCCTTATTACTATGAAGCCCCTTAGAGAGTTACAATTTTCTCTTTCTTAATTACATTTTTCTCTTTTTCTGCTCTTTTCCGCAATAATTCTGCAAGTTGTCTCTCTTTGGTTGCACTTGAAATTGCATTTTCGCATTTCCCCCGAACCCCGCTGGCAAATTTAGTGGCACACACTTTTCACATAAATGTATCTTGTCTGTTTTAGTAGATATTTTCATATTTTACCAGATGCACATATATGGTATATGTACCTCAGAGTCTCTCTCGGATGCTGTTTTGTAATTATAGTTTGTTGGTTTCAGCGGATGTCGTTCGGCACCATTTAAAATTTTCAATTTATGCGGGCTACTTTCCATTTTTCTCAGGTTTTAAGGTGTGGTTTCAGCTTGGATTGTGATTTTAGGGGATTTAAAAAAATTCTGAATATTACATTTATTTTTTTTTAATTTTATATTGAATATTAGAAAAAAACTATATTGAATATTTAAATAAATATTTGGAATATTTTTATAATGAAATTGAATGCTGATTTTGGTTTATTTCCATCATCAAACATCATTCCTTGACTGCGTGAAGCCCAAAGCAAACATACAATTATTTCACAGGTTTCACACGCAGAAAGTGGAAACCTACCGCTGATTCCCAATGTCTAGACTCTAGACAATTGGCTAGCAATATAAAACAAAAAACAACAAAAACCAAGCATAATTAATAGGAAAGTCAAAATAGAGAACCAACCACGCGCCCACAGCAACAAAAACTAAAAAAAACGTGCAAAACGTCTGATGAAACCTCTCAAGCAATCTAAATCAGTCGGGCCACATTTTATTATCGCTAAAAAAAATTCAACAAATTGTAGAATCGATTAGAGCATATTTTACCTTAGTCTATACTATATGGGACTAGTTACAGGCCACTGGCAGTGATTTAAATTTAGACACAAGGCGCGCGACCCACTCGGTATTTCACGCCTTATCAATGCAGAGCCGCAGCGAAGAGACCTCCTTGAAATACAGTCACCCGAAAGATCGCCACCGAAAAAGTGCTGATAAACTGCGCAGCATAAACTTAAATCATAAATATAGAACTGGTTTATTTTTGGGACGCGACACAAGACGATCAGACAGACCGCTGCAGAGTGATCGCCATGCCGTAACTGACCTAGAGCACCTGATCGAAGCGTGATCGCGAAATGAAGAGAGAAACCCAGAGGCGTTGGAGGATGTGAAACATATTTTGACTATGTGATGACCACTACTTGGATTTGTTTACTTTCTCGGGCCAGATCTTCTATAAATCAAAATTAATTGGGGGGTTTTCTATACTCTTCACAATGGAAAAATAGGTGAAAATGTATTCAATCTTTTGTTATTATTTTGATAGCTGCAAAATGTATCTGCTTGTTAAGGAATTCATTTTTGACACTTCCCAAAATGTCTCAATTTTATAGATAGAATTTTGTATATTTAAATTTAAAGCTATAATTTATTGTTTTTATTAAAATTAATCCACCCTCAAACTTTTCAACTGCAGGGCAATGCAAGTATTTCTTTTTTTGGCAAATGACTTGCCTGTAAAAATTCCTTCTTCCGCTGCGGAAACGGAAAAGTCACAATACAGAAAATGTCTACTATAAATAATCCCTGAATTTAGCCAAATTAAAGGAGCCTTTAAAATCTTTTCTAAGGGGTTATAGGCAATCGATTTGATTTTGTTGCGTGTTTTCCTCGCAATGCGTTCGCGTAATTTTCCATTGCAACTATAGCCAACGACACTCGGCGATCAGCATTAAAATAAACTTAATTATGCGATTTATTATGCAAATATATACACGAGCGCACACACTTTTATAGAAAGCGTTTTTTTTTCAGGCAGCCAGGCAAACAGCAGCCGCCGCATCTGAACCCGACCACAACTGATGATCACGTTTTCGCCGGCTGCCTCCTATAATCTCGGGAGGGCGATAGTTCCATTGACATCGCCAGACGAGCCCGAAGTCGCAGTACCTATCTACTATATACATACATCGACTATATAGAGTAATTATCTGGGCAGTCGGGAGGCGCTAACGCCGCACCGTCTGATATCGCGTGTCGGTCTGCTGATAATGACCATAAACCCAGCCGATTGAGAACTCCCCAAACAACATCCTAAATATAGGCAGACGAAACCTCTTCATTATTCTCATGTTAATCACCAAACAAACAGAAGGGTGCCACTTATCAATATCTATTTTGTGCGGAGTCTAGACCCTGAAGAGTTTCAACAATGTCGAGTGTTTACTGTACCTAATGTGTTTGAATTTCAATTGCGTTTTGTAATAGTACCTGTGGCCAGTTTGATGAAGTAATTAGCAAGTGACACCTTGACTGGCAGAGAATGAGAGAATTTTGTATAGGTTACAACAGCCTTTTTTCTCTTATAGAAGGGAGAAAGTATTTGTACTGTTTTCTTATTCATATCAGCTTTTGTTTTGTAGTTAATATCTGATATTTAAGGATTAAACAAATATTTTGATATCACAAAAACATTTGATAAAAGTAGATTGTAGTATCTTTCTATTGTTTATTTTTTCTCCTATCTGCAAACCCATTTATCTCTGAAGTTCACCTTTAAAATTATATTCAAAACTTGATATACTCCAAAAAGTAAACACCTGCCTAAAATAATCAACAGCAACAGCAGCTAATTGACAGGTTCCAAATGGCATTATTTTATCTGCCATCTGATAAAATATATATATATATATATTTTGCATAATTTCCAGCTACCTGATAAGCAATTAAAGAAACAATAAACTGAATCTTTTAAGATGTGGCGTGATTGAAATTTATTTTTAGTTCACTTAAAATCCAAAGTATGTACTTAAGAAATGTGCTTGCTTTTATAAACAAATATTTATTCGTGTTTATTTTGTATACTCAACCAGAGGATGCTTTGGGAGATGGAGATAAATATTAATTTGAAGTCCAAGTTTTTTTCTATAATTTCTACAAAATAAAAAACAAACATTTCCCTAAAAAAAAACGACCCTCACTAAACAATTCCGCCTTTCTTCGCGATCACAGATAACTGTAAAAAAAAACCCCAATGAACATCATTTCCCCAACCCGCACCATTTTCCCCGCTTATGTTGATTAATAGTTCCGGTTTATGGGACATTAAAATAAAAGTCACAGAGAGAGAGAGAGGAGAAGGAAAAAAATCAACCTGAAAAATATGCTCAAACATTGCATTCAATGTTAAATGCGTGCATTGCACTGCCAGATACAAATGTATCTGTAGACGGGCCTGTATGTATCTCGAAGTGTGCGTACAGCTCTCTGCCTCTAGATACAACTAGAAACGCATAGACGAGTTTGTGATTTACATGGCCGTCGTATGAGTCAGTCGGTAGTGGGCTCCTGAGATTTCTCAGACAGAATCTCTTGAGTTTTCTGTATCTAGAGAAATTTTCGCAGATCTGCGCACTTTGAAATTTTGGCAACAATTTTGATTCAATTAACCTTCCATTTGGCGGAGAGGTCAGCTTGCAGTCTTGACTAAAATCGGATGGCTTTTTATGATTTATGCATTTTTTTTATTATTATAAAAATATTATTCGAAGTCTGTAGTTTGTCTAGGTTTCTGTGGGATCATTGAACTCAATGTAGAAGTTTGTGGAAAAAATATTTGCAAACAAACTTGAAGCACTTAAATTGTTTATTTTCATCCATTTTCATACTTGGTTTCAAATTCTTTTTGTTCGAAGGGAAATATGTTAGTTTTTCTTAGTACATTTCTACCTATTGGATACCTTGGATATTAGTTGAATAATGAGTTTAACAAATATCATATGTCGCATAAATTTAAATCAATGTTTTTAAAATGGATACTTTATTTTCCATCTCACCTAGATATTTAGGTTGCTTTTATTGGAAACTTTTCTGTGCAACTCTCTTGCTAAAAGATCATTAAAAAAATGTTTAACTTGTTATATTTAACGAGTCGCATAGGTCTCAACTGGGTCACCTTTTGGCTTATCAATACCTATAAAAAAAAATAATAATAATAAAGAAATAAGTAGGAATGCAAGGTTAGCTGGACAATGGCGATTGTTCGAATACCCTGACAAAAGAACTGAGATTGAAACAAAATTCTTTAACATCCGGAAAACCCTGAAATCTATCTCTGATCTACTTTAAAATTTGTTTAATATTACTGCAGAAAATATCCCTTTCCAGTGTAGTTACCAAATCGTAT
Source organism: Drosophila birchii (assembly GCA_035046345.1). NCBI lineage: Eukaryota > Metazoa > Arthropoda > Insecta > Diptera > Drosophilidae > Drosophila > Drosophila birchii. Next base: position 19,753,031 of record JAWNOA010000048.1, on the reverse strand, counting down.
TCCTTCAGTTTTTTTGCGATTTCATAGTGTATTTCGCACTGATAATCATTAATATGCCTTACATATATTTGTATAATTATATACACTCGTGTTTAAATATAAATTACAACAGACTTACTGCGAACACGATTGTATAATAACAACAACAAAAACAATGCATCAAAATAATCAACAGGAAAATGCCTCTGAAAATTTTCCACCCAAACCGGCCTTTTTTATATGCGCAAAAATAGAGTTCAGAAAAGTTCAATGGGTCTATCTGTTGACTTTTTAACAAATTATTATTGTAACTAATAGTAATTGTAGTTTATTTGGTAATTTTTTAAGTTAATCCTTAAGGAATCACGTTTGTTAACATGTGAGTTGAGGGAAATAAAACAATGGTCTGGTATTCAGATATGTATATATATATAGTGCGGCTTTTACTGGGCACGAAAACGTTTTTATGAAATTTACAAAAAGTACAATAAAATTGTAGTAAATATCCGGCGATAGCAACTACGCCAGTCTTATCTGATAAGTTAACACCCACTAATCAAATTGTAAATGAATAAAATAAAATAAAACATAAATACATTTTTCATTTCTTCTTGCTATTTTGCGAATATTTTTTTTACCGCTAACGCAATTTGATAAGAAAATAAGACACCTGGCTACAAAATGAATAAAACAAGCCTTTTGTATTTTAAAGAGAAATTATAAATAAAGATACTATATATAAATATAGGTAAAAATATAATAAGTTAAATAAATATCAGTAAAAAGGTAAGAAGATTAGTTTGGAAAATTAAATATCGTAAATATTTACAAACATTTTTAATTTATTTTACAGTTTTAGTAAAAAAAATTTATAATTTCTGAAATAATTTCCAGACTTTTAAAAAGATCAAAAATTTTTAAACAAGAAAAATTACAATATATACATATATATTTTGTTTTTATTTTTATTGTTACGTATTTACCTTGATTCTTTACCAATTTTTCTCGCCCATTAATTTTTCTAATCTAATGGCGTTGATTAGAAGCCATTTCGCTTTGTGGCGCTATGGGGGGAGATTACATTGTTGTTGCCAGCCAGTCGTGCGACTAACTAAAATAGCATATAAAAAATACCTCTGCCTCACTTCCCCTCCTCCTTCTTCTCGTTCTCAATGTTAAGTTCAATGACTAAATTTTAATTTTCGTTCTTGCTTTTTTGTTTTATTTTTTTTCGGTTTTTGTTGGTTTTCCTCGAGAATCTCTGGACAAGGTTTAATCAGACCCGGTACCCAAAGCTCCTTATCAGCTCTATATACTGTGATGGCCTAGTTTCTTCATCATTTTTGTGGAAGATGTCACAAAGGGGAGGTGTAGAGGTGCGAGCTCCAGGGGAAGGTCAATTAATAAATTTAATGAACATGAATAATGCATATAAAACGAAGCCACATAAGTGGGGAAAGTCCGGCTTGGGTTCGGTTGATTGAAATCTATTTTTGGTTGTAATTATATATTAAATAAACGAACAATTTATTCTTTTATTGTTTAAATAAAAATCTGCTTCAAATCAAAAAACATTTTTTTTAGTATACGTAAACTTTGCTTTAATTAAAAACTCTTAAAGAACACTGAAATATTTTTTGTTGTATTTCGAATTCCACCTTTTATATTTTATGCTTTTTCATTTTGCTTAGCCTTGAATGTTGTGTTTTTATTATTTAGAATTTTATGTATACATTTTTATTTATTTGTAGGTTTAATTGGTTTTTTCTTGTGCTGATATATCAGGGATCCGGCTTTCTTGGTGGTCCCATAATTAAAATATTTATTATGCCATAAATGAGAATTAAAATTGAAATTTCTTGTTGGTGATAAGAGCCTTAAAATACTAGATTTGCTTTGCTGTATTTAGCTATATAATTATACATATATTCTTAAAGGCAATAGGTTGAAGTAGCAATTTAATTTTATATTTCATTTAATTAATTTGAGTTTTTTTTAGCCGTTGTGAAAAATGTTTCGCTCTGTTTTCCTCTATGTATCTCTTCTCGCCCAAAAGCTGTAGTTCAAACTGTGGCCGCTTGATGGCGTTTTCGTTCATACGTTCTTTCAGTCAAGTTCTTTGCCTAAGTCTATTGTTGTTATTTTATATTTGTTGTGATTAAGAAGTTTTGTGTTAAAATATCTAATTAATTATTTTAAAGATGAATAAAAATACCTTTATTGTATAATTAGTTTGTATTATTAAATTAGTTTAAACCAGAAAAATTTATAAATATAAAGGACTTCATTTGAATTGGTTTGTCTTAAGTTTAAGAAGGTGCTTGTAATTTATTTTTAACTCAAATAAAACAAAATGTATTAAAAAATAAGTAAAAGGTGTGCAAACGATGGGCAATCAATTTCTGCTTTTAAATTTGAAAAAAAATTTACAACACAGCAATCGCAGTGCGACTAAGCTTTGACATGGAATGGAGGTATGTAACACATGAAACACCTACTTACGGACGATCGATCAGACCTAGTTCCGCATGGTGGAGGTCAACGGATCACTGATCGATGCCTTTAAATAGACACTCAGGGCGTTACCGAATCCCAGGGTATTTTTAGAGCAAACTTTGCCATCCGGATTTTGTTATTGAACCGATCCCAAACCTAAACCCGCCCACCTAATCAAAACTGATAATCGCAACAGCACCAGTCCCAGGAAAAATAAAAATCCCAAGATGGGTCGGATCGGTCTCCCTCCTTCCTCCAGGCCCTAATCTGGACCCAAGTCTGGATTTGGCGCCGCTGTCAAACCGGCTAGAGAGAATCGCTCACGTTGAACGGATCCCCGGACACTATCAGTCAATAATTTAAATGATTTCGAATTTAGATTTGTGGCCAGGCTGCGATTAGTTAACATTTGTTTTCAGCGTGTCCACCAGACAGATGAGATAATTAAAACCGCATGCATACAGACCCACATACACACCCTCCCATCATCGCCAGCCCTCTTTTCACCGCCTAGTTTTGCAGTATTTATAGATGAACAAGGTCTATGGGTCTACGATCTTGCTCCGATCCCTCCGATAGATAGTATTGGATTCCACGGGTCTTGAAGGGGTGTGTTTTTTGGGTCCAGATACGCTTAAGGATAAATGTCTGACATTATTTTCATTATATTACCAAAAGGATCTAGCTTTTAAATAGAATCGAATAATTGAGTTGGTAATTCTGTAAAACCAGCGTAACTTTCAAAATACCTTATCAAATAAATTTATGTACAGAAAAATACCCTAATCCATATTGAAATTGATATGAATTTCTTTTTACAAATTCGTTTAATTGATTCCATGTTTAAATAATTAAAAAAAAAAACGGTTGAAACTTTGACAAAATAAAAGGAATTCAAAACTGAATTTCTTTGGCGCCAAATATCATATCGTTAACATGAACTGCTTGGCGATAGTGCTGTTAAGCGCAAAACCCAGAAGCTAATAAAAACCGAAGCTAACGCTAAAAATTATAAATTATTGCGCCAAATAAAAATTAATGAAAAAAAAATATATATATATTCAATTTATAAAATCCCATGGCATTTTAATTAGTTTCGGAAAAAATCATACTAGCCCAAATTTATTAATAAAATCGTTTGGCCTTTATTTTGGATAACAAAACAATAATGAACAGAGTCATTGAGGTAATTGTATTTCCATTTCTATTCTCTTTAATTCAATCAATATTTACCAAAAACAAAACTAAACGCTTCGAAGTGGCGGAAAAGTGGGTACTAAAAAATATTTCGCCAATAAGAGGATATTTTTTCTATTAACTGGAAGCCCACAAAGCAGAATTTTTTAGCGGATAAGGTTTCTCGTATTTTTCAAAACATTAAATTTGAAAAAATGTCAGTGCATGAATTTTACAATGGCCCCGGAAATACAAAACTATTGGCCGATTCCAGGAAGGTTGAAATCATATATAAACTTGCCACTAATACATATTAATACAATATTAAGGCTGATTATTACCAGTGAAAATAAATAAATTAAAATATGTGAATGTAGAAATATGAAAATTTTTTTATTTTTTAGTTTAAACTTGACTCGGTCTGGCAATGCTGGTTTAGTGTTACAATTGGAAAACCTTCTGGGCACACTGTTGAATAAATTTAAGAAGTAAAAAGTTTGCAATTTGTGGTAAACAAAAGCCATTTACTACTTGTAGACTAGCAAACCCTGCCAACTAGAGTAGCAACAACATGGTAAGTGATATTGAAGAAAAATACACCGAATTAGCTGCTCGCTTTGCAATCTTCGAGTTTATTTAGACACTGAAACTAATCAAAAGAGGTCTTTCAACATTGTTTGGCTGTTCATACATTTTTGGCGGAAACCGGGGAAGTCGAGGAGACCTCGGTGGGCACGACGAAACGCACCTTAGTAGTCGGGCAGGAGCGGCGGCTCCGGCGACCGTTTGCCGCCCCATGAATGGAACCTCTGCTTCTTGCCCAGCACCACGGAGTTGCGTTTCTCGTCCCGCTGCAGCTGCGATTTAATGCGGCATCTCTCGATGACCGCATCCCGGACGATCGTGGCGAAGTCAGCGTCGCTGAACTGGGCCATCAGCAGGCGGAAAAAGGCCCAGATCTCGCCGCGTTGAGATGTGGGCGGCGGTGCGTAGTGGCGAAACAGCCAGCCAGCCTCGTCTGCCGACTCCTGGATACCGCCCCCGGCGGTTGCGCCTGGTCGCGAATTGTAGGCATCGCACACGTCCTCAAAGCTGAGGATTGCCTGTAGGATGAAGCGACGGTACTTGGATAGCTGCAGCTCGCAGGTGCCCAGCTCGGAATCCAGACCGGCGACGGACGCTGGCAAGGCGCTGCTGGCTCCATCGGCTCCGATGGCCAGGAACAGAAACAGGATCCACAACGGCCACGTCTGCATGGTGGAGCACTCGTCTAATTGCTAACTGCCGGGCCAAATGCGACTGTGACGACGACTTCTCCTAATCCTCGCGGGCAACTGCGATGGCTACTGTCGCGCTGCTCCGCTTATATAGCCAACCGATCCGCCACCCACAACTTTGAAGTCCATAAAATAATTATAAAACGTTTGTCGTTCGCATTTTCTAAGCCGTTACACACGTCGCTAAATAAATACGAGTGCGTATTAATAAGCGTGGCAGTGCTCCGTCTCCGTCTCCGTCTGCGTATCCTTGCCACTTACTTTTCCCGCCAGACAATGAACGGCAACAAGTGTCATAAATTTTCACTCGCTTAACTCGCTCGCTCGCGCGCTTTCTCTACCCTTTCGCCAAAGTTGCGTTTATTAATCCTGGCCAGAGATAAACGTGACATGCACTTGAAACTGAGACGAAGCTCCCCAAACGCGGCCTTCCCTTATATCCTGGAAAATGTAAAGCGCCCACCCACCCCTTTTTGTGCTCGTCGCCACTTGAACAAATTGCTCGCTGATTAGCAGGGAAGCGTATGAAATTAATCATATGCAAATATCGTCGTCGCCTTTTTCTTTTCCTCGACGCTGTCGTGGGAGTTCTTGGGGATCCATACTTGGTAACCCATCCCAATCCAAAAGGGTGTCATTAGTTTCGCTGGGAAGTCCGAGGCGGCTTATCAGTGACCCAAATTATGTTTGCCTTCTAATAGTATCCGAAGTACGCGTACCAAGAGTAAAGTTTGACAAAATAGTTGAAGAAAATAATTTTTTAGCTTTAGGTAAATCAATCAATATAAGAAACTAGATATAATAGCGCAATATAAAATTTAAACATTAAAAAATATCGCACATCTTCATCATGTTTCCAGGGTATTGTCATCTCTCATCCTGTTTTTCCCTTTCAATTCCTATGAGCTCTTCATTTGGCTCGAGAGCCCACTTGTTGGAGACACTCTGGTCTTTAATTTACTCAGAAACGTGATGGGTTAACTTTGGTGTAGGCGTATGTTTTTGTTTGCTTTTCAAATATGAGAGAGTGAAAAAAAGGTGCCTTGGTAAAATTAAATTATTTCCCTATTCTTAAACATTTTACATTTGTCTTTTTTACAGAAATTTCGATTTTGCGGCGAAGGCGATTGCCCCGACTGGGTTCTGGCTGAGATCATATCCACACTCTCCAACCTGACCATTGAAAACTTGGAGCAACTCAGCGAGCTGGTGGCCCAGCGAATATGTGGACAAGCATTTGAGGTAATAATGTGTATATATTGTATAAAAAAAAAAAATAAAAAAGGACATCTATTTTACAGGAAGCCAAAATTAAATCGTTGACATCCACGCTCACGAATGAGGGTAAAACCGCTGTGGCCTGCATTGATTTTATGCTTATCAATGCCACTCGCTATAGCTGTACGGAGAGCATATTTGGTGAGGAGATCCAACAGCTGGGACTGCCCAAGGATCATGCCGCTGCCATGTGTCGAGTATTGCAGAAGAATAGCGCCGCTATACGCCAAAAATTGATAGATAAAGCTTTTAAAAGTGAGAGTTTTCGATTTGATTTAGGCTTTGGCCGCAATTCCAAACTTTCCAATTTAATTGTTAAATTGAGATGAGAAAATTAATTACAATCGATTATTCTTTAAATTTTAGTTAACGAACTGCAAAGTGTTCGCGATGTAACCTCGCCCGGCGAAACGCCGCCGAATTGTGCAACCTTGGAACTTAAAATCTCGCAAGAATTGGTTGATGGCCTGCCAAAGGACACCACGCATATCCTTAATATAGATCGCACGCAAATAAAAGCTCTGCTGGCAGAGTTGAAGCTGGCCCGTGCTGTTATGGAGAAATATCAAAATAAGCAAGATTCCTAGAAGTATGCAATTTATGAATAAATATAACTTGGTATGTGTTTTGTTATTTTTTATTTCATAATTTTATTCTTAAACTTTCAAATTAGATAAACATGCCAAGGTTATAAAACAACTATAAAGTTTTTCAAAACATTATGGATTGAACTGTTAAATCCAGCTCTTAAAAATAGTAAAGAATTTCTGCAGGTTACTATATATTTTTAGTCGTTTGTTATTGCAAATGGTTTACACTTTAAATTTAAACTGTGACAATAAGCTCTAGGGAAAAGCTACATGTTACAAGAAAACAGAAACAGAAAACTTTTATGGAGCTTGTTGCTCCTTAAAGCTCCTTAAGCTTATAATCCTTAAATTTGGGCCATAGGTGGCAACATGTAAAAAGGACTTCAAACTTTGAAGGTAAAAGGATAACCAATTTTATTTGCAAAGATCCGAAGGATCTAAAATAAAATGAATTTGGCTTGATGTTGTAATAATGCATCCCAAAAATAGTTCATGTTTTTTTGCAGAAAATAAACTATAATTCTCACACTTTTTTGTTTAATTAGAGGTTGAGCTCTGGAAATATCTGGATACTAGGAATCGCTTATTTATTAAATATCAAGAAATAACTTTAAGACTTAATAAAATTAAGAACACCTCTGCGGCAAGAAATATGGGAGAGGCTAAGCTGTCAAAATAACTTCCTTAATTTTAATATATCGAAAAAATATTTTAAGTAAATGATCCATTTATTTAATTTTAAACAAGCTGCAAAGTACTATCTAAAAATGCATTATATATGTTTTCTTTTATAATCTGACTTCTTTTGACTTAACTAAATGCTAAATCTGTTTTCTCAATCCCAAAGAAAAGTACCCCCATAAATGTCATCAAAAGTCAACCACAAAACGTAACCCTTTTTCAACCGATATTTAACCCAAAAGCAGGTGCAGACTCACTCATATCGCTCCATGAACTGTGTCAAATTTAATCAACTGCCTTGTTCCGTTTTCCCCCTTTTTCTTTACTTTTTACTACCCATGCAGCCTGATTATTAATTATAGCATAACGTGCGGCGTAAATAAAGTGAAATTTGTTAATAAAAGACCCCAGAAAAGTAACCCTTTTCGGTGTCCATTCACCTTGCTCTCTTCTGCTTTTCACATTTGCTTATCGTCTCCACTGTTAGCCACGGCAATTACCGTCGCATCCTTTGGCCATTTCCCTGCTGCCTGGCCCGGTTATTAAAATTATCTGCAGTGGCTGCTGGATGGAGGCAGAAAAAAAACAACAAAATTCAATTAAAAGTATACAAAAAAAATAGGAATAAATTAATTTCACTCTCTCTCTCTAGCTCTGTTGCTCTTTCGGTGGATTTTCTAATTATGAGCTTTGGCCGGCTGCAGCAGCTGCGGAGGTTAAAAGTCGCCTTCTTTTTATAGCAAATTCTTTTGATTTTTATTTTTTCAATTAAACTTGACCATGTCAAAAGTAAAACAAAGACTGAGAAGCGGACTTTTCCGCGACATTTTTTGATTGCTGCGCTTTCTCTCTTTCTCTCTCTTGTAATTTTCCTTATTTTTTAATTTTATTTTCTGGATTTTTTCCTGTTCTTGGCCACATGTTGCTGACACTTGCAGCAGTCGCTTGGCTCCTACACTTTCCCCTGCTCATTGGCTTTCGGAACTTTGATTTATGACGCTCGCTCCAGAGAGAAATTCACAGCAACGCCCCTTTTGGCATTGTCACCTGTTCTTTAATTAAATTTCTCCTCAAGGTCTCAATGAACTGCTGCATTGATTTCTGTACACCCCTCCTTCCCGCTCTCCCCAACCATCCGTGCAAATATCATATCGGAGAAGGTAAATAAGTGCTCCACGTAGCTCTGTTCCAATTACCCCGGCAACTATTTACTCAGCATTTAGTTGGCGCGGTGCCTGCCCCGTTCTTCCTCCTTCCTCCCCCTTTGGGTTACGCAAAATGATATCTAAACATTTGGCGCAAAATTCGTGTAAACAAGGCGGCAATGTCAACAAAAATGGTTCACATCTTATGGACAGGCAAGGTGAGCGGTAATTGGGGTTTTTCGGGGGAAAACTTGTCAGTCAAAAAGAGTGGGGAGTTGATAGAAGGGTGGGAACGAGAGTTTCAGAAAAATGGAATGCAAATTTGAGTGGATAATTAGTTAATATTTATCGGAAACTGCTTGTATTCAGTGTGGAGTTAATCTGGTTTACAGAATAATGATTTTTTTTCTTAAATTTAATTTAAAATCTTTACAATTTTGTACCATTGAAATACGGTTTATTTTTATAATATCAGAACACTTCATGTATATGCTTAGAAATTAAGCACAAATTTATAAATAGAACATATATATGGAACATACATATATTCATTATAATTGAATATATATTTATACCCTTGCAGGGTATTATAATTTCAGTCTTGTTTTGTATTATTTTCCTTATTTTTCCTATGGCAGCCATAGGATGTAATTGCCCGATTTTAAGAAAATAAAACTGAATTTCAAGAAAAATACATATGGGGTCGAATATGAGACTCCTTCCCGTCATCAAACATAATTTAAAGGGTCTTCTGAACGAAAACGCCACCAAGCGGCCGACGTTTGAACTGCAGCTTATGGACGAGGGGTAAGAGAGGGAAATAGCGCGATGGATTTCCTCGATCTACGCTCTTTTTCCGCTCGCAGACAAGCTGAAGTTGAAACTGTAATTTTTATTATATTTTTTATTTTTTTATGGACAAATTAAAATTTAAAATATCATAACTAAGACAAAAATGCTTTAATTTCAATTGTGAATTTTTGTTTTATTTTTTTGATTGAAATCTACAAGGGTATACGAGCTTCGGTGAGCCGATTTTAGCTTCCTTTCTTGTTTTAAATCTTGTTTTGTAAAATTTTTGTACTTTTGTATAATTAAGACTTCATTGTTGAATCTGAATATATCTGATATTTTGCTTGGGTAAGAATAAGAAATTCATCTTTCGCAGTCTGACATTATGGATAATCAAAGTTCAAAACGACCCTCGCTAGTATCCTTTGCCAACCTGGGGACACCGCAATCCACAGCCGCCTGGCAACGCCCAAACATGTGTACCACCCATCTCCATCTCCATAACCATATCCGTTCCCATTCCCATTCCCATAGCCATTCCACATCCACTTCCGTGGCCCATGGCTGGAAATGCTGTCACATTACGCGCCTGTTACCATATCTTTACAACTGAATCTGCAGATCGTCCTCCACGCACTTGTATGACAAAGCACAAAACTTAAAAACCTTATGCATGTGATTTGAGGGCGATGAGGAGGATATGAGGCTATGGAGGTGGGTTAGGATTTTGGTCTCTGGGTGGTGGTGTTGTATATATACTTTGTTTCGGGTGGGCGGAGAAGGACACAAGTGTCAGCCTTTTGTCTACGGTTTTGGTGGTTGCCTTTCGGGAAATCCTTCCTTCCTGCCTTCCCTTCTTCTCGCTGGCCTAGCTTCCGTTCCGGTTTTTAGTTCGCCGATGATGCGTTGCTGTCCCAACCCCTGCGATGATCTCTGGGAGTTATGAAGGTTTGGCTTGGGGTGGTGTCTAAAGAGGGGAGAAAACAGCAACTTTTTGACTTTTTCAATTCGACTTTTCCGTTCTCTACGGGTTACCCTAGGCGTAATAATGAAATAAACGTCCCGCTAAATGCCTAAGAATTTTGCACTAGGGGGAAATGTCGAAAAGGGGGGGAGGAAGGTTGCTGCAAGTGGATCTCATTCAATTAATTCAATGGGATTTGGTTTCAGAGGGCTCGTGGATATGTTTGGGTAATGAATCAAGTTAAGGGGCGACCACAAATGGTAGTAAATAGCTTTATTATATTTTTTAAATAAAATATTATTTAATTAATAAATTTAAAAGAATAGCCAAATATATACCTTAAAGTTAAATCTTTCACAAATTCTTTTAAATTTAAATAAAACCAAATGAAAACCTTTCTCATTGAAATCATTGTTGTATTTCATTTACAATTCAAAACCTTTCCAGAAGATTTCCCAATGCAGCCAATCGAGTATTCATATGAACTGAGGCTTTTCCGCTTTTCACACCTCCCCTCCCCACAGTTGTTCGGTCACACCTGAGGACTGAGGACGGTGGTGGTGGTGGTGGTGAAATCCTTAGCTTTCTCTGGTGGAGATTGACTGCTCCACATTAATCAGCGCATAAATTTAACGCATTATTATTTATGTTCCGCCCACTCGCGCTCGCCCATTCCGCGATTGTTTCATTTTCAAAATAGAAATTGTTTTACAAATGTCGTCCTCATTTCTCCCCCCAGCCCAGCATCAAAAACCTCTGCAATCCTGAACAAAATAAATGGCGCTAAAATGATTCAATTACCCAAAACGGAAAAAGCGAAAAGAAACGATTTTTTTCACGTTTTTTTCTTTTCTTTTGGGAACAGGTGGCGAGGCCAGGCGACAAATTCTTGGGCTAAAATTTTTAGACGTGTTTATTGGCGGGCTGCACACCTGTGAAGGGTGAGGGGAAGGAGGGTGTCGTTGGAAAATGTAATAAGCGAAAATAAGATTTTAATTGGCAACATTTATGGGTCGGGCTGAATGTCATTTTAATGTTCCAAATTGGCACTTGAAATAATATTGTAGACTTTGTTTATTTAGTGAGATTAAAAATCTACATTTTAGATTAGTTTTGTACTTATTCCAAGTGTTTATTCGTTTGTCTAAAAAGAATTAAAGAATAAAATATTAAACTAAAAGGGTTTCTTTGATATTCTCTGTAATAATACTTATTTAAAATAAATAAATTTCTCAAAAATATAAGTATTTCATTAAAAAAAATGTAATTTATAATTAAACTAACTAACTAATTTATGTTTTATGGCTATCAAAATATTTCAAGTGTTTTGCTTTTCCTTGGAGAATTTCAGCCAAAAACACATGAGACCCGCTGGCAGTTCTTGGTTTCGCTTCCTAATTGGCATCCTTATGGAATCATTAGTTGTCTTTATTTGATTTCCTCCCAATTTGGAATGGAAGTTTCGATTTCTGGCTAGAATTGCTAGCTTTGCCTCCTTGTTTGCCTACTTGTTCTCTGTCGCCTTTATGTTGCAGGACATCTAGGACTTTGAGTATCTGTGCCGTGTGTGTGTGCGTGCTTTCGCTTTGGTTGCATCCACTGGCAGGCGAAGCTAATGCGCAATTTCCACTTAACCATACCCCGAATCCATCCCTCTACTTGATTCACGCTTCGTTAGATGCTCCTTGGACCCCGGGGGAAGATGATGCCATGGGTTTAATGCACTTAATTTAATGTTGTGCTGTTGTCAGCGCAAGTAAATCAAAGTTGCGACTTTTATTTATGATTTCATTTATGCGTTTTACCATTAACTAAAGTGGTCTACAATAAGGCAGGGGGGTTGTAAAGGATTTGAACAGGGGAATTGTAAAAAACCCTTTTTCGGAACAGAGTTCAAACAATTTTTTACAAAAGTTTTTAGTGCGAATTGTTGTCTAAAAGTACTTCAATAATTATTGTTTTATAAACATATATTCTCTATATTTTTGGAAATTAAAGAAACCATTGTTAAACCCTTTGAAAATTACAATATCAAAAACTGGCAATATGTTTTTCTGATGCTTTTGTGTTCATAGAAACTTCTCTGTAAGTTATCAACTTTTCTTTGTCAAAATTGTTTGTAAGTCTGAAAATAGAATTCTCGGTGAGGCTTTATATTTCGGTTTTTTGTCCAATGTGAGTTACTAGCACCCAAAAAAAAAATGCTTCAATTAGCCTGTTCCGAATCCATTTAGGTGGGAGCAGTCGGTTTTGGCCAAATAAGCGGAATATATCGAGTTCCGTCGAGACGCAAATTAATATCTCGTGCGTGTGATCCATCAAGTACACCATTATCCACCAAAAGATTTCTCGCATTTTGTGAGGGCAATGGGTATACCATTACACCGGGTTATATCCTGTAGAAGACGAGGACACTTTTGCATGCCAAGAATAGTCTACAAGCCAAGTTTCCGCCTCATTTCTGGTTACTGCCACGGATCATGTGGATCATGCTCGAGTGGCTGTACACCATGCTGGTCTTCTTGCTGTGGACTGTGCCCCGAACTTTGCTGTGGCCCTTGGTGTGAGTCCATCCTTGATCCCGCATGGTTCTCCTGGCTGGCACCGAATATTGGCAGAGCTTGTGGCTGCGTCCGGTCCAAACGTTGTTAAAGGAGACATTCAAAATATATAGAAATAAAGTGCATAGTTTTTAAATTTAAGAAAATAATGATTATTTAATTATTATAGATAGACAGAAAAAAATGTTACTTTTAAAAGGAAAGGATTAAATGGTATAAAAATCTAAACATCTATCTTTTGGTATATATAAAATATTTTATATTATTATTAATACATATTCTTAATAATAATATTCTCCTTTTCCAAGACTCCTGCCACCTTTCACCTTCGTAAATAATCCCTTAATTGAAATCAAAACAAGGGAAAATGCAATTTTGATACCGCAACTGGGTCGCCATATTGTAAAACTATAAAAAGAATGTGCAGAAGTACATTCAGTATAATTCCTGCAAATCGCAAGTCGTAAAAATTGTGCAAAAAAAAATAATAATTCCACTGCCAAAAGAACCGCAGCAAATTGGGCCAAAAGGGCGAATTAGCCGGCGAGGCATAAAAGCGCCACAGGAGCGAATCGGAAGACGCCATTGCAGGGGATTCCCGTGGCTAATAAAAAATTATAGATTTCCATCTTTGCATATTTAACTTTTATCGCGTGGCAGTTTCACTTTGCCCATGTGTTTTAGGCCCAATTCCAGAGGTTGAGGTCGATGTTGATGTTGAGGTTTTTTTTTGTTCCTGAGGTTGCCTTCTGTTGCGGATTTCTTTTGCGGTTTTTATGCCGCCGCAACCTGAGCGAGGCATAAAACAAATGTCATACTCAGGACCGAATCATGTGTGTGTCTTTGTGCTATAAAGGATATTTCGCATTTTTGCATAATCGTCAATTTTTGATTTTAAAATAAGGGAGAGAGAGAGACAGGGTAAGGGTGCCCTGCCGGTGTTCTTTGGTCAACAATAAAAATACATTTTTATAATCTTTACATGTGTTACACCAACAATAGCCTAGATATAAATATTTATTACTATTTTACGATTGATTTAAGTTGGGTTACGCTTTACCTTTGCCTGAGTTTGCAGACCTTCAGGCTTATGGACAAATAATGTCATTGAGAAACTCCCCAAAGGACTCGAAATGTTGATTGTATTTTGAAGATGGGAGATAATGTTTCAATTTTGAATTTAGTATTATTAATATTTTCAAGTTCTGTCTGCTGATATTATTATTTACTTAAAAATTTTTCATATTTCTTTTAATTCATTAAAATTTCACTTATTATGGCCACCTCAGCATCATTATCATTATCTATTTTATCCATTTATTATACTTTTTCATAATAAATGACAGCCTGTCGTGTCTCGGCCTATTACTTAATACGTAAATTATCATAAACAAATTAAAAAAGTTCGTGATGTGTCATTTGCTGAAGGGCAAAAACACCAGCTTAACCCCAAAAGGCACACAGTCAGAGTTTAAGGCCTGCTCGAAAGTAATAAGCAAAGCCTCGTGGGTGGTCCTGCTCCGAAGCCCATTGGAGATGATGATGATGACTCAAGGGCCCGGTTGAGCACCAAAACGGATATCCAATTGGAACCGGATCTGCGGCAGGTTGAGGCGGCAAACACCCACTGGGACTGGGACTTTAAATATAATTTGTTTGCCTTGCCGGGCGAACACCTCTGGCCCACAAAAGGGGTTGGTTCCCCGAGTGAATCACGGCGGGGCTTCCACCCAGGGGCATCGGGCTTGGAGGGTGGCTCTTTCTCTCTCTAGGGGGGTCGTGCGAAAACAATCAGTCAACATTGTTGCCAACTTGACTTACTTGAAGGAGGTCTCGTATAATTTTCATAATTTGATTACATTACGAAATGAAAACAAAGTGAAGTCAGTGATTTTCGAACTACGAATTTCCAATGCTCTAGAGGGGAAATGTAATTGAATATTTTAAAAAATATACAGTTATATAGGAACCTTCAATTTTGTTTATTTAGGCTTCTTAAATATCATTTGAATATCATTTTAATTAAAAGATACATTTCATTTTATAAGCCTTTTAAACAAAATATATATTTAGTTTGCCTTTAAATCCTTTTGATTACTCCCAAAAATTCCTTAAACTAAACTATATAAAACCAGCTATATAAAGAGTATACCCAGTCACCGAAGATTTATTTTTCGACTGCGTCCTGTGGTCCTGTGGAATTGGCGACACGTGACCCGGATCACGTGTCCACACCAACCAAGCGGCGTGTCAACTCTCATGTAATCACGGCAAACATGTGGCCTTGGGACTGTCCGCCGACAACGGATATCCAGCCAAGGCCCCGATATCGGATATATGATGTACAATGAAATTGCCATTAAGCGTTTAATAGTTGCCCTGTTGGCAAGTTGCGCTCGAAGAGGACTGGGGGCGGTGTTTTTGCGGTCTGCCGCGTGCCGTCGCCTCATCATTCATTGCCAAAGGTTTCCATTTTAATGCTCATGTAAATTATGCGCCAAAAAATTACAAAATCCCAGCGATGAGATAAACAATTTTAAAGAATTTACAATCGTGGGATTTGTGTTTTCAGTTTTTTTGTTGCTGTTGTTGTGACTGCTGCCAGCAGGCGTTTTTGGCTATTAGGGAAACTTTTTAGAGTTTTAGAATGTTCCGGGGGTTGACTTGGTGGTTTGGGAACGACCTTTTATAGAAAGGTATTAACTATACACGTGTTGAGATTTTGAGTCCTTTTTTTTGTTTTTGTTTTGTCAACATTGTTTGGTTGTAAACCTTATTTTAGAGTTTTTTAAGTTGTATTTAAAACTCATCGGTGAAGGAGGTGTTTAACGTAGATTTTACTAACAATAGTAATACAAAATATTTTGCTGTCCTTAAAAAACATTTAATATATTTATGTACTGAGTTGCTAGAAAATATAAGAATATTTGAGGATGTAAGGATATCTGATTTTTTAGTTTGACAATTTATGATAAATAAGGCAGTTTTAATGTTAATTTGCTTTAGGCTAAAAACCAGCATTAATAAAGAGCTGAACTATTAAATTGAAACTTTATAAAAATGGTAATATCATAAATACTTTTAGCCTATAATTATTTTCAAGATAAAATTCTTAAAAAAGCTTAAATAGAAACCAGGAAGTTTCAACATTAAATTGAAGCTATAGGCAATGGTTTTTGTCAACTCAGTTTTGCGTATTTCATTTTCTGCAATATTCCCTTCCTTTGTTTTCCCTTCGCTTTTAGGTGTCACTTTTCCATCCTCCATCCTTAAAAGAAGTCTCCCCTTATTTGGCTAAAGGAGCTTAGCCAAAATGTTACCATCTCTCGCGACTGCAATCAATCTCAGTCTCGTTGTTGCGCGCCGCTGCAATATTGCGAAGATTAATTAATTTGTATTAACATACACACAAGCACACATCATTCTCCTCCCCCTCCCCCCTCCTGGCATAGTGTGCAATAACTGATGTTGGACTATAATTAATCAAATGAATTACATAAGCGATGCCCCTCACGGAGCAATAATCATATGCGTAACAACAACAAGAACAACAACAGGGAGAGGAACATGGAAATCAAATCAGAGGCCAGGGAATGCGTTTGCATGTCAATTACAGCTGGCGCCACCCGAATTCCAACCCCCCTCAACCGATTTCCTGGGCAAAGCTAATATTCAAAGTCAATCGGCCAGAGCGGCCTCATGAACTTGATGAGCGTCAAGCGGGGGAGGAGGGGATTCCCCAATTATTCATGCCCGACGATTGTATGCAAATCGAATTGCCAAATTCATAATTGGGAGACGGCGAGTAGCTATAGCTGCCTTTCTGCCAATTTCATGGCAAACATGTTGCCATTTGCTTTTAATAGTTGATAAGCCAAAAAACGAAGAAATTGCATTTGCAACGAATTGAATTTGGGATGGGTTTGAAGATATATCTTTAGCTTCCTAAATTCTTTTTTTTTGTGCAACTGATTGAAGAAAAATAAATTTGTATATGCAGCAGCTGTGGTTATATTTAGAATTAGAAAAATATATATTCTATTGCTTGTGTTATAATTTATACAAAGGCTCAAGAAAATTTTTTATTTAAAATAATGGGAATATTTCTATGAGTAAATTATTTCTTATAAGAATGTATGAGTCTATAGGTTTTATTGGACACTTTCTTATAAGCACTTTCGAGAAAAGGGACCTTAAAATAGTCTATATATTTTAATGGAATATATTTACCAATTCTTATTTAACTAAATTTTAAGATTTTCATATAGCTATACCAAAAAGAAGATTGTTAAGATTCCTTTATATAGCAAAAAAAAACTCCTTTTTTCATATACCAGTTGGTATAATTTAACAAATCAATTCTAAAACTAGACTATTTTCTAAATTTTTTAAAGCATTTAGTTTTGTTTCTCTTTTTATCTGTGCCACAATTTCCGCTTTTAATACTTGATAAGCTTGCATAAAGAAATTGAATTTGCAGCGAATTGAATTTTGGATTGAAATCAATGAAATTTCATTCGTTTTTCCTTCTTTTTTGAAAAATTTTTCCTAACTGTTGGGTTTGGGAGATTTATGCACACGCAGCTGTGTGTTGTAATTTTTAGCATTCAGATTCATTTCTAGTTTCATTTTTTTGCTGGTTTACCCCGTCCCCCGTATAACCCCCACCCGTTTGCGATTTATTGGTCGCGATTTTTTCTATCTTTTTCGAGTGGACGAGAGAGCGCGCGCATTGAAAACGAATCACGTGAAATCTAAATAGCATCATAAATCAGAAAATGGCGGCAGGTTGGAATTCGACTTGCCTCGAGTCAGTTTTTGGTATTCCCGAATTTTGGTTTCCTTTTTTCGTTTGCCCGGGGTTTGGGGCGTTTCTTTCTGGCCAGACAATGATATATGTTGGGCCGAAATGGCGAAACGCGTCGCCCTCTAAGCGCCACTCGCATGTGTATATGAAAATGGCCAAGAGGCGGCGAGTCCAACTAAAATAAAAAAAAGAAAGGGAATCCCGATAGACGGCGTTTGATTGCGTTCCCAGTTCCCAGGACCACTCAACTCCGCAGCTTTTCCGAAAGAGACACAAGAGGTAACCATCGTGGGTCATTTGCCCAGCCTGCGACCCGGCGACGGTGGCTTGGAAAATGTAAATTTTCCATCCCCCCACCAACTACAAGCGCCTGGCCCATAAATAAATGTTTGAGGCAAGAGTGGATTGGTTGGACTTCTAGCGGATAGTTTTGTCCTTGGAGACCGTTCCGGCCATACCTTATACGCCTCTTTTTGTTTATTTATTGACGCCACCGGGCTTGCCAAAAATTCCTATATAACTTATGAGAGCTAAGGTCCTTCCCCCGTGCTATTGGGATTTTTTTTTTGGGTTTCCAGCCAATTGATTTATGACAAATGCGGTGATTGCCAAAAGGAAAATGGAGATCACTGAGTGTGTCATAAAAATGGAAAAGAATTAAATATAATATTTGATGTAATAATATTTAAATGAATTAAAGGAACTAATTTCATTCTTTAAGTTTATATTTGTAGATATTTTTATATGAGAATATTTTTGTTTGTTTACAAAAAATTTAAAGACACCTTATAAGAAACTAAAACATTTATTTAAATTCGAAAAACTTTTTTTGTACCTTTTTATTAAGTGACAAAATCTGGAACTGAATTTAAAATATTAACCAATTTTATTTGGTGTTTATTTATAAAGTAAGCTGTTTTAAATTTTCTTAATATATGTGTATTGTATACAGTTTAATTGTTTATTATTAACACCCCCTCAATTCAACAAAATAATTTCCATTCCAACCATTTGCCGGTTGTGATTTACAATCGGTAACTGCTGCTGTCCTTGCCGGAATTGGGCCTCGCATAAAACTAAATTGTTTTATTAATATGGAGGAGTATTACGAGGCTATTACTTAGTCACACTCGCCTCCCCCAAAATATTCCCCTGGCCGGGGGCTTCATAAGCAGATTAATTATGCGACTTTTGACTGCAAATGTGGCAGAGGGAGACTGAGTGAGAGAGAGTGGTCACATGTGGCTGGCAATCTTGATATGGTCGTGGTTCCTAATTAAACGATAAACACAAGTTGACCCCAAATGCCGGAACCGTTGGCAATGTTATTAATACATAAATCTGAATATTAATTCTTTTGCTAAATGGCCAGGACTGGGTGGATCGAATGGATTATGAAGTGAGGCCATTTATAAGGCTTTTCAGCAGCAGCCAGTCTTCGTTCGTTTATTGTTCGTAATTAGAATTAGAAATTTTGTGTGTGCGTTGCAATTTCCCCGTTAGCACAGAACACACATGTGTGTGTAATCAGAAAATTAAACATTGCCAGCCAACATAATGGTTAATATTGAGCCATATTTGACTTTGACTTTGACTGGCCATATTTCCGCCTTATGTGACGACCATTAAAATGGCTCATGGCAGCCAACAAAAATTAATTGTAAAAGTGGCCAGCGAAATTGCATTAATTGCTTAATGTAGAAAAATATATTTAAAATAATGAAAAATCTAGGAAATTCGAATTCTATTATTTTACATCTAAACTTGTTTAATAATTTAGGTATTTACCTTTCTGGCCATCTGAATAACCAAAAAGTTTCCTTTTCTTACCACAAGAAAACAAACAACTTAAACCGAATGTGAACCTTCTTGGTATCTCATGAACTCTTTTGCCCAGAAACTAATTGCAATTAGAATCTGATTTAGTTAATTTGTTTACTTTGCGGTTAGATTCTCTCTTCCCTGCTCGGTTAGAGACAGAGACTGCGACAGGGAAATTAGAGAAAGAAACATGTTGGCCAAGTTGAGATTTATGGATGTGGCTTATTTTGGCATATTTTTTGGCTTACGAAAACTTTAGACATTTGCGGTTACGGTTTTGTTGGATTTTTACAAAAGATTTCACACTTGGCAAGCGTAAAAATAATTTGAGATTTATAGCTAATGTAGAAGGTGATTAGGAGACTTGGATTATGTAATTAGCTAATTGATTGGGGTTATAAACCTATTATTTTTAAATACAATTTAATAATGAACTTATTACAGTCAACTTTAGTAGTTTAAATCAAGGATTGTAGTATTGAATTCAATCTTAATCAAAAAATTCAATTATAATAATTATATAAAATATTCCATTGACGCTATAATTTTAAATGAAATGACCTGCAAGTATTGGCATATAAAATCTGTGCTTCAATGCTGCATAAAATTTAAATTAAGTTAATGTTAATTTAACAAACTTAATTACTTAATTAAATATTTAAGGAATACCCTTTAAGTTCCTTTGTTATCTACACCTTCTTTTCAAATACTTTTCAAACCAATACACTTGATTTATAGCAACTTGCGTGTTTGTCACATCTCGACTACTAAATTACGCCGCCTTTGGCGCGCAGATCTAAGTAGGAACATATATCAGGGCCCGGCTTCAAAGTGACGTACCCGGGGCATTACCACAAAGTTGCCGTGGCCAAGCCGGCGAGTTGACAAAGCTTTTAGTGTCAGCTGGGAGGAATCTTCTTTTCCTCTCTGCAGACCAACCATGCAGCAAGAAAACAGTAAAAGGTGCCTTGAAAGGACGATACTAGATCGTGGAAATATTATATTTTTGGTATTAAATTTCTATTTTTTATATAAATTATATGTTGTAGATATTATTAGGGATTTTTTAGATATTATTTAATAACCGAAGCTTGTTTCTTGTTTTATTTTTTAAGGAGACAATATTCCTTCAAACCAGCTCTGAAAAGTAGGCAATACTTTTTAAAAGCCAAGTCTGTCATTGGGGATTGCCCATTCAAAGGCGAATAAAACCTACAGAAGCTTAATAATAACATAAGAAAAAAATCTATACAAATTATATTCGTTAATTTTAAGCAGATTTGAAATATTTTAAAAGTGTTTACGCACTAGAGTCCCCACCGTACTCGCCGCAGTGCGGGCCAAGTGATAATTGAATTAGAATATGGCGTCGCATACACGGACACAGACAAACAAAGCTATAACTTGGGTGGAGCAAAAAATTTCAACACATGTGCGATGTCATTTAAGGGTTGGGGGTTGGAGTTCGGGGTTACGGGGTAACGGGGGATGTCCTGGGGTTCGGTTTCCCTGGGTTTTGGGCTTTTGGTTTTTGGGAGTTGAGTTTGAGCGCCTCCAAAGAAATATTATGCTTTTAACAATTTTAGCATTTTCTCCATTTACATACATCTTAATTATTTCTCAAGATGGTTTTGCCACTGTGTGCGTGTTACGGGATTATATACGCACACATGCGTACGTTTCAAGAGGGTTGTTAAATTTTACTGGTAGATTTGTCGTTGTCGTCATTTTTACATTTGCATTTCCAGCTAATTTGGTTAAATGTTTTTAGGTGCTCCTCTGGTAATAATAATAACTTGCTCTGTCTCTTCCATGGCTGAGCATATTTTTATGGTTTCGTTTTGCAGATTACGAGAAAAGAGCGGGGATTTCGCTAATTACTTTCACCCCACACACATATGGATGTCTGGGTAGTGAGTCTTGGGGATTTAATTAGAGCTTCCACATTAGCGTCGAGTCTTCATTTTCATTTTCATTTCCATGTGCGGCACTTTCATCCAATTATTAATTACAATTTAAATGCAAATGCCAAAGGGGGCGCCATCTTGCCGCAGTTTAGTTTTATTCGAATCGATTTGAGTGTGGCCGCGTTAATGATATATAGTATTATATCTCTTCCCCCCTTTGACGAGGATCCGTTTCTGCAATTTCACAGAAAATCAAAAAGTCGCCTCGTTTCAATTACGGGAATGACAACAAGAACTTCAGATCGGAAACAACCCCTAATTATGTGCTTAGCTTACCCTAAATATGATCGGTTAATGATATAGCCAGATATAGGGAGGAGGGTAACGGTAGGAAGAAGGGCTGTTCCGGGGATCAACCCCCTAGTTGACTTTTTGTCCCGCCGAAAAAGTCAATTGGGAAAAATTAATTTGCCGAAAATCCCATTGTATTTCACAGTCAAGCCGAGTGTTTTGCCACGATTTGATGAGGGACTGACAGTGGCACTGAAAAGTAATTTGTGCACTAATAATGTAGCCATTTAAGGGGGAGGGGTAGAGTACACAGAGAGAAACAGAAAATGGGTATTGGTATACTAAAGAAATGCCTTCTGTAAACATGTATTTAAAAATATTTATTTTGGGAAATGTAGTAAAAAATTGTTAAAATTTCGAAAATAAGCTTAAATAATTTATTTTAAAAATATTAACGACCTTAGTTAATATATATATTAAATAGATTATAATAGCTCAAAGAAATAACTATGATAAAACTTTAATATTTGTATTTTAACATTAACAGAACCGATTAACAGAACCTTTCACATCTTTAACCCCTCTTACAAGTCCTAATTTCTGTCAGTGTAAAAGAAGTTGCCCCTGCCACATATTCCATACATTTGATACCCTCATGAACTCATATACATAATCGCATTTACACTAATTGGGTGATGGTGATCAATCAAACAACATAAAGCCATGTCTCTCGTCTGCAAGATGCAACAGCGGAGAATGGAGAATGTAGAACCGAGCGTTGCTCATCTCACAATCTCTACCTCTCTCCTCGAAATTGAACCGATTTCCGGTTCGCACAATGCCTGTGCGAGCGATACCTGAATTAGATTGTCCATTTGGTGGAAATCATCCCCTTGTCAAAACGGAAGCAGTTTCAGCAGTCCTGCGCAGCTGAAGTTTTTGGGCTGTGCCACGGACCCCAAGAAACGAGATTTCCCTGGCTCGTCGTGTGTTGTCACCGCTGCCATTATCCTTGCTAATTTCGCAGCTCAATGGGTCTTTTGGAAAAGGCTATATGACATTCCCTTTTTCTTCTATATTTTTTTTTCTGGGTGATCTTTAATTGCGCAGCTTGGCCAGCGAATTACAAGCAGCGAACCGCTTAAAGTGTGATAAATGGGTTTTTGAAAGGCCCCAGAATCGGGTTGATTGTCTCCTTACATTTCCTTTTTCATACATACCTTTTGAGCATAATTAGTCAGCGTTCTGTTTGTTACTTTTTAATTGGATTTTCTAGGTGATCTATTATGTGTTTACTTTGGAAGATGTGTGAATATTTTCTATAATATATTTGCAGATATCTAATTAATCAGGATAAGAATGTTTCTTGTTTGTATAAATGGCGGAGCCTTAAAAAGTGCACAGTTTTTGTAGTGTATTAATAGAGCCTTAAAGAAATGTATAATAAATTTAATTCCACATTCAAATATTTATATGTACATACATTAAAATAGTAGAATTTAGTTTAAACCAAAATGCATAAGATATTTCCATCTCTTAACATTTTTTTAAAGGCATTAACCTTTTCCACCATTTTATAATTTCTTTAGCCATTAGAATAACCCGTATGTAATCCATACATTATCCTATGAGTGAAAGCAAATCAAATCGGCTGGAAAAAATGTTTCAAAAATGGTCTTTGGCAATCTACCCAAAAATCATAACATCTGCAATTAATCCCAGCTAAAGTCATACCCAAAAATCCCATTTAAGGTCGAAACTGTCGCGTGAACACAAAATTGATTTTTATAGATATTTATAGATTAAAAATTTTCCACATAAGCACCCAGAAAAAAAAGACCATTTACTGGATAAATTTATGCCATTATTCCGATTCTTTCCTTCTTTTTTTTTCTTGTTTGCTACTGCTCTGCTTTTATTTTTTGCTTTCTCCGCTTCGATTTCCAATGGATTTGCAACCCTCATGTGTGATAGATTATGAACTCGGAAATTGCAACAGTGGCAAATAGCAAAGAGCAGACAATACCCTTCCTTCTTTCCATCTCATGTGGGTCTGACTTGCTCGAGGGGGGAACACTTTGGCCGGGCTCAGCCCAGCCCATTAAATTAAAAGGCCATAAATTATGGGATGGCTTTAATGTCAGTCGAAGATTTTTCAGAGCAGTGTCAATTGCATCTATCGATTGTCTATCCCTCTGTAGTATGTCTCTCGTCCTTTCGTCCTTTGTTCTGCAGTTCATTGAGTTGGATAACTATTTTATGGTTGTATCATTGAATATGAAGTGAGGTAGTGAAAGAGGTTAACAATGAAGGGTTTCAAATCAGAGATATTTAAAATAAGAAGACAGAAATAAATGATTATAAAATTGAAAACAATAGGATAATTAATTTTAATTTTAATTATAATTCAAAGTTATTAATTGGTTTGAAAAAATTGGTTTAAGCCTTTCGTTAACGTAAAATTATATCAGCATTGAAAAGGATTAAAAATATATGCGTTTTTAATAAAATATCCTTTACTTTTTTTCAAAATGTTGTAATGTTTCAATTAAATATTAAATACTGCATTTTCTTTATTATTCAAATGACTTCACAAATTTTAAAATATTATTTCCTTTATCTTTATAGCTTCATGCTTATCTAAATTTTAATTTTTTCCGTATTCAGATTTAGTTCTCAAACTGCATCCCTCATCCCAGACTCATTAATTTTACTGAGTTTTCCATTCACAAAACAGGGGAAACCCCCAATTAGTTACAGTCGTGCATGCATATTAGGGAAAGAAATAGGTCCCCAGAATATTGAATGGCAATTATCCACTGATTTGGGTGCTCGTATATAAAAATGTACAATTAATAAACTGCCGACCGTGGAGGTGACAAACGTTTAAACAATAGAAATTGATGAGATAGCGTGACGCATGCATTATATGACAAATTAATTGCAATTTGACGCTGCCCAAAATGTCAATCAAAGAGCAATAAATTCTCCAACACGATGAGAAAGAAGAGAGCAAGCGAAGGCCCAAGGCAGACAAGAGACTAAATATGTACATAGTTTTCATAGAAGAGAAAGTATGGAAATATACAGAAAGAAAAATTAGAAGACTTGTTTTTTTATAAATATTTAAAAAATAAAATTTGCCTAACCTCTAATTAATTTTATTTATTTTATATAAATATATATATTTCTGTACACTAATCAAGTTCTTTTCCTGTTTCTGTAGGAAAAAACCTCTTTTTACGTCTAACAGAGTTAGCCTTAAGCTTAAGTCAAGTAACTAGCGAGCATCAAAGCAATTACTAAAAAAAGAGACACAACTGCAGGATACTCACACACACACACACCCAAACAGGACGAGAGAGCGACTAACATACACACAAAGATACAGGCTTTCGTACAAACATATATAAAATGTTCAAATCATCAAACAATAAACTCAAAATGGACTCCATCGCTTGTCGCACGTTTCATGCTCATTTTCATGTCGAGCGCGTTAAAAACATGGGGCTAACCCCCACCTTTTGGCCATCTCTCTCACAAGCTCCATCTCTGTTGCACACATTAGGGGAAACGGAAACGGCATGGTAACGGAACACTGGCCATGTTGCGCATGCCACAAGAGGCGTGGCCATCCCCCTAGCCAGCGTTACACTCAGTCGCTTCCACTCAGACTCTGACTCAAACTCAAACCTCTGTGGTGAAGATAATGAGCTCCGCAGATCCGATTCTTCGAGCCCGCTGCCTTTACTTTGCTGTTTACTGACTGCCCCAACTTGATTACGTTTTGACCTCGCAGCCGCTTTGTTTTTCCTTTGTTCTGTTTGTATATTTTTTTATTTATATTTTACTCTCTTTTTTTGTGTGTGTTTCTTTGTCCGTTTGTTTGCCTCAATGTAGCGACGTGTTTGTTGCATATTTGATAGGCTACTGTACCGTGCGACCCTCGCTTGGGCCAGCTCATTAACAGTCTCCGTCTCCCTTGATTTGGCTTTGGGTTTTTAATTAAAAAATTTTGAGGATTTCTTGGTTTTGAGGGGTTTTTTTGTTGTTTTTAAGTATGGGAGGGTGTGCTTAGAGGATATTGGTCAGGAGAGTAAGTTTAGAATGTGCTAGGTGGATGGAAATTGGAAGAAGAATTAAAAAAATGGAACTTATTTTAGGTAATTTAATTCAGATGTGGAGTTTAATTGTATTTTATTTATGTAGAAATTTAATAATTTTTGTACAAACCACTCACCTTAATAACTATTAAATTACTAGAACTTAAATTTTGTATATTATGAAAATATAAATAAAAAATGTAGAAAAATCGAAAAAAGTTAATTTAGTAAAATTTTTGTAAGTAAATCCCAAGCTTAATTAAATTATAAACATAATCCATTTAATAGAGGTCCCTGGCAGCATATCCATAGTTTTTAAGGACACTATGGCCGGGCCCAAACCTCACATAACTGTCCCCCAAAACTTAGCCATCTTTTAATAGGTCTCCTCTTTGCCCCTTTTCCCATCTCTCCATATTTTATATAAATAGATTGCCCCTACAATGATCATTAAAATCGCATACTTCGACATTGTTTTGCTATAAACATAAACAATAATTCAATTCGCTGCGGAGGATGACAACGACAACGGAATAAGGGCAGAAACAGAAGAAAAACACGGCATAATCAATGTCGATGTCTGCCTACAAGGACTTGGCCGCTGTTGGAAACACACCCACTCACAGATACAGAGACAAGGGATACACAGATACAGAGTGTGCCAGGACATCGTATATTACCCCGCTCGCAGATAGATATAGAGAGACATCCCCAGGAAAATAGACAGGACATGGGCAAGAGGGAGCGCTCTCGCACTCGTACATCAGCATTGGAATCCACCCGGCAAAACCCCAGCAGCGAAAACAATTTGGTAAGTTTTCGAATATTTGCCGAGTGTGCGAGCGAGAGGACGCATCTAATCCTGTGAAAGCAGGATGGCCATATTGTGGTCCTTCCTTTCTGGACCGGAGTGGAGGAGTGGACTGGAGAGTCCATGCACAAAGCTTAGAAATAGACAGACAATAAAAGCTTCATGAAGCGACATTGCCGACGCCATCATTTGAGTGAGTGTGCGAGCAAGAGGCACATCCAGGCAGAGCGAGAGAGATGGTAAAAAGGACGAGGAGAGCATCCATGAAGTTTCTGTTGATTTTTATCATTTATCGATTTCGAATTTGTGTCGAGGGACAATTTAGTAGAGCGCCCAATCCCGCTCTAGTTCAAACACTTTAAAAAATATTTAATACTAAACAATTTCGTTTTAAAAACAGTTGGGAATTATAAGGAATTTAGTATAAAATGTTCTTAGATTAAGCAAGATATTTTTTTAAACATTACAAGATTTTTCTATAATTTTTATACTGCGATTGTTTATTGTTTAGTGAGGTAAATTCTATAAAATATGATTTACACAATTCGGCTTACATTTTCTTAAATTTCTTAATATTTTTCCTATAAATATACTTAACAGTTATATTTATAAATTTAAAATTAGCGCAGAATTTTCCACTTTCAAAATAAAGTATATTAAATTCTATTTATATTTTAACAAAATTAATATATTACCTAATTTTGGGATTTTTCTTTGCTATTTTTTTGTTTTGAGTGAATCTGTCCATGTTTTTTCCGCCCAATTTTGCCTCTACTCCATGGACATTCATGAGGTGTCACCCCGAAATCCGCTGTCCGAAAGGGGTGATGGCCAGCTCCACAAGCTCCACACTTCCCGCTCTCAACTCCAAAACTCCGGCCTGTCGTTGTCAGGCTAAACTGCTGCCGACTGGAGTACATTTTTGGCCAGCAATCCCAGAGAGAAGCCCTTGTTGGCGTGCTATTTATGGCCAGCACACATTCGAGTGCGAATACATAGCAGCCCGTCCTGGTAATTCCCCCGAAAAGGGAATTCTCCCCCTTTCAGTGGGTGCAGCGCCTCCAACTCGCTATTGTATCGATTTTCGAGGAGTGCTTCTTAAAGGCTGTGCCTAATTTTTTTTAGCGTTCTTGAATGCTGGTTTAAAATCTACAGGAGACTCAGCTCTTTTACTTCCTTAAAATGGGAATCATTTTCAGTAGAAATTTAGATACAGCACAGTTAATGTATTTTGGTTTATTAAATACCCACGTTATTTTCTTTAACATATATTAATAGGATTACAAAAATAAAACCTACAAAAATCAACAGGCTCTAAAAATCCAATCCAGTTCAACAAGTAAGCCCGGTAACACTTAAAATCCATTTAAGTGTATAATTTCAGAGCTCCATAATCTTATGCAAGGCCAAAATGCTGTTGAGCATTCTCCTAAAATCCTCAAAAACAATAAAGCAATT
Source organism: Drosophila birchii (assembly GCA_035046345.1). Lineage (NCBI taxonomy): Eukaryota > Metazoa > Arthropoda > Insecta > Diptera > Drosophilidae > Drosophila > Drosophila birchii. Next base: position 19,724,894 of record JAWNOA010000048.1, on the reverse strand, counting down.
AATCAAATTATATTTGACACGAAGAGAACACAAACAAACCGAATTGGCAAGCCCCTCGTTCTGGAAGTCAGTTTGCAATATTTCAGCAAGGAGATTAACACAGGCCTGAGGTCCTAAGTCAAATTGTCCTCCTGGGACACGTTCGCACACCGGCGCAGTTTATTGTGTTTGCTTTCTTTTTGCCCGAAATTCTATTAACCTCAGCGTCAATAAGCGGCTTAGATGAGATTTACCTGAAACCCATAGGATCCGATCTCGAAATCGATCCTCATCCGAGTGCGAAAAAGGAAACCAGAGACGAGCACGTTCGCAGGACGCCTGCGCAGCTGGCAAAAAAAAGGAGGAGGGAAATGAAAAAACTAAACCTGATCTGAAATGGCAAATTCAAAGGCAATTCACACTTGGACGTCAATTGCTGGAAGTTGACTTTGGGCGCGTACTCAACACAAAGGCGATGGAAATACAGCGGAAAACTCACCGGAACTGTGCGGAAGTTCATCCAATTGAGGGGGAAACGTGCCAGGTTCAATAGGTTCCAATGAATTGGCAGAATTCGCACAGAAGAAGCCGCCGCTGCTTCCATTCTTCTAGCATTTGATTTGAAATTCAAAATACCCTACAAGACTCTCTTCCAATGAATATCACGTAATACGGCGGCTGTTTACGGAGTTGCCGCTAATGGCTCCTCTAGGTAATTATCGTCGGTATGCTAATGGCGTTTTGAATCGAAACGAACCGAGTTGAGGCCCATTTCCCCTTACCCCAAGGAAAATACAGAGAAGAGTTACGATTGTTTGCCAATGCATTCGCTGTTAAAGCATGATTAATGTGGGTGCTCCATTAGATGCGAGTCAACAATGGCAGTTCGGTAGTTGCAACAGTCAGTGTCCGGCGGAGTCATTAGCCAGTTTCAGTTCAATGAGTCCGCGGATAGGCCAAGCCTCACTCACTCACTCTTTTATGGGTGCGTAAGAGTCGTTGGTGGTATGGAAGTATTTTTTCCTCACAGCAAAGTAAAGGAATATTCCTTAGATCTACACGATTCTTATATTTCTTTTCATACATAAGAATTGTTTAGTTATCTCTTTTATTTATTAATTTAGTCACAGTCAAATCTCCGTACTTCTGAATTCCCATCATTACTACATCAGCTTGTTGCATTCCTACTTTTTCCATCCATGATTACCATTCATAATTTAATGATATTTATTGTTATTTCACCCCGTTTTGCCTTGCCCGAGTTGAACCTGCTTCGATTCCATTCATTGGGCTGTCCAATGCCTTCTACTCATATGCTCGCTTGATTGACAGTTAATCAATCTTATGGTTTTAGTTTGATTCTTTTCACACATTTCCCTTATTCTCCGTTGACGTTCATTCATACATTTTTTCCGTTTTCGGTTTTTGTCTGCACCTTGTTGGCCAGCAGAAGAAATACTTTCGAGTTAATCCTTTTGACTTTGTCCGCTTGACGGATTGTCGTTTGACTGACTGACTGCACAGACCGGATTGACTGCAGGAGAGGAGTGCCTAAAGCAGATTTCCGGTTTGTAATTGTTATGAGTTTTAAGCCAACTGAAGAATCACTTCTTAATTCTCTTGTAGGAGTTGGCTGATCGGATTTAGTCGTTGAATTCATCTAACAACATTTTTTCTGTAGGTGTTAAGGGTTTAAACTAATCCTGATTTAAAGAACTCATAAGATTTCAGCAATTTAAATTTATGTATAAAATTACGACAGAGCTTTAGCTTCAATGATTTATTTATTAAAGAAACTATTTATATATCTTCATGAATAAATGTATCACTCTAACTCCAACCCATTAAAAACACTTTTCACATTAATTTTTATATTTTTCCTTGCATTTTATTTTGTTTTTATCAATTCGAAATAATTAAAATTACAATTTAATTTAATTTAAGTACATTTTACATATTATTTACTGCAATAATTAATCAATCGTCTTTCGCGTTCAGTATCATCATCATCAATATTGTGAATATTGTGAGGCGCAATCTCAGTTAGCATAGTTATTCGTTAATAGTTTATATTTATATATATTTTAAATGTAAGAACTAAGGTCTGTTCTAATGCACGAAATTACATTAAAGTTAAGGTTTAAAAACTAAACATACAATATGTAATAAATTCAGTTTAATTTTTGTGTGCTTGTGCCTTACCAATTAGCGACATTAATTAAGCTTCATATTAAAGGTATTTTTTTTTATTTTTTATAAAATTAACATAAATATTTACACACCTAATAAACAAAGGGGGGAAATCAGTTAGAGAGAGATAGAGGAAAAAATGAAGTCTTCAGAAGACGGTAAAGTGGCAAAACCTTAAAACTCAAACCCGAATAATTTAGCTGCAATTGTGTCTAGCTGCTGCTGCTTTTGTGGCTGCTGGGTTCTCTAGCTAATTAGCTGGCGCTTTGAAATTTATTTTAAGTGTATTCCATTCCATTTCATTGCGAGCTTCGTCCGTAGTTTGTAAATTCGTTTTAATGGCGATAATTATCCTGCTGCTGCTGCTGGGAGGAGCCGGAGCTATTGCTGCGACATCTCTTGCTCTGGGCGGGGGACTCCCCCAAGTCGATGCTTTCGTTATCGCTGTCCATGGTCTCGCTGCAATCGCCATCGTTATCGCCACCCATATCGTCCTGTTTCCTCTTCGCGGTGGCCATTTCCGCCGCATGCCGCTTGCGCCATTTGGTGCGACGATTCTGGAACCAGACCTGCAAAGCGAAATGGAGAAATTTCAATTTAGTAGGTTTCTAGCAATTCAGATAATAGCGGTGAACAAATATAGTGAATAAATTTAATTATTGAAAATAATTTGGTTTAGTTTTCAATCGAAAAAATCTTTTGGCAATAATTTTTTGTCAAGGAAAAATTAAATATTTAATTTATATTTTATAAAGCCCATATTCAACTCATATTTAGTTTATAATATCAACATTTCCAGGCCATCTCTAGCTGAAAGTCAAGTTTTAAGTCGGAAGCTAGCTCCCTGCATGTGTAATTAGGCGAGTCACATTGTCAAAGTCATTAAGTGGCCAAGAGGAAGGGATCGTGGACGTGGACATGGGTGTGGGGCATGTGGACCCATAAGTCGCATCATCAACGCCGGTTAACCCTCAATTAAGACAATATTAAGCCCTGGGCAGCCAAATGGCGAAATGTTGCCCGGCATCAGGAGCAGCAACTGTTTCAGCGGCAAAAACTATGCACAAAACCATGACTAACGTCTTTGGCTGCGCTTCATTTTGCCCGGCCTCGTTTTCCTCGCTCTGTGGCAACATATGTTGGCCAAAAACCCGCCTCATTTCCCACCCTCCGCCCTTTACATCTTCTGGCTGTTTTAAAAGGGGGTTCCGCCACCACCCCAAGTCCCAGGCACGTTTTGCAGCTTGTTTCTCGTTCCTCGAAAGCGTGTGCTGCCTCAAAATCGGCATAATTTCTACATTTGCCTGATGATGGAGCAGATTTTTGGTAGCTGTTTGCAGTTAGAATCATTAACAAAAGCCTATAAATGGGCACTTAGTGTTGGAGTTCTTGTTCAGAACTGGGATTTTTGAATTTAAATAGAAGAATTTGATTTAAAATTCAATAGTTTTTTGTTACTCAGAAAATAATTCTATATTAAATTTGTATTTCTATGATAAAATATATAATATCATCTGCTGTTTATGCTCAAGAGTTCCTTGACATTTCAGTCAATTTCCTTTTTGTCCTATCAAGAGATCAACGTAATTACCTATCCCAGACCATGGTCATAACCATTTGGTTCAACATTTTTCCCCCCCAGAACCTGTATCCTTAACGAAATCAACGCCGAGAAACAACTGCCCAAAGGTGCAATTAAACCAGATACAGGATAATTTACAACTTCATTTGCACATTTGTGTAATTATTATTTGCAACATTATGCGAAATAAAAATACAATTAATATTTTCCGTGTGTTACAAGCCGCAGTGGAAAACAGCCAGCCAGTGGTAGCTGCTGCTGCTGTCTTGGCCCTTTTTGGAAAAACAACAGACAGCCAACACGGCGGCAACAACAACATTAGCCAGCATCATTAAGGCTGCTTTTCATGGTCATTATTTTTTGGTAACATCTGTGTCCATGTTGTTACGGGATTTGCCACTGAGCCATGGGCAAAAACGGAAAATTGAGCAAGTTGGGGCAAGTGGTTGGCTTCCTCTAGGATTTTCCTTTAGTTTTTCCACCCCACCTCCTACCACTTTGTCGTCATCATATTGCGAATGGTGAGTGCGTCATCTAGCACCCACTAAAGCATAGTTGATGTTGCCGTTGGTTAAGTGAGATTCACTGACAACAGATTGCTGATGGTTTTTACGGGCAAAAATATTGAAGTTGTGAGGCATTTGAACCGGGTTTAAATTCTAGTTAATGTCTTAAAAATTGTCCAGGCTATTTCTTTTGGAAATACAAGTTTTTGAAATATTTTGGGATGTTCTAAACATTTGGGTGTTCCAAACATTATATTCCCAGACTGAAATTTTAACAAATGCTTGCCACAAATGTTTATGGCCACACAAAAACGGCAGCTGAAGAAGAACTTAGAAGCCGCCTTTTGGCAGGTACAGATAGCCAAATTCTGGCGGTTGCAGGAGATGGTCAAGGGGACAGACACACAATTTATGACAGCCAACATGTCAAAGTCAATCAAATATTGTGGCAATCAATTTGACTTGGTCACGTTACGTTACGCTTCCAATTCGTATTGGGATTTATTTATGGCGGCAGGATCGGGGTAGCACCTCCTTCTACAAAAGGGAAAATGTTATAAAACATATTCGATTTTGGCACCACAGCGGGAAGTCGGAGGTCTGTTGTTTCCTGGGCCCATACGTCAGGTGGGCACCCTCAGATAAGGATAAAAAGTGTTATGTAAATTTCGTAGGAACGGACAACGGGGAATGTCAAAACCAAAAACCCTCGGCATCGAAATATATGACTCTTTGGGCAAATTGGAAATTTATTTGTTTACGCGTCCTGTGCGGGGTGGATACTTAAAAGTCATGAAAATTTACAACATGGCCAACGCACACATCGGCTGGCCAATGCCTTTTTGGTAACATCGACCCTGACAAGTTGGCTCCTACCTCGTTCACCTTTTTCCTGTATCTCTCCTGTTTTTTTTTCTTTAATTTTTTATTTGCTCCTATTGGTCCACAGAATTTTTTATTTATTTATTTGAGTCTCTGAGAGTGTGTGTGCTTTGTAGTTCTGGCTCGTAAATTTTCGAATTCGTATGGCCGGCTCGCCCTCGCTCCTTAAATGGGCCTCGCCTGCCGTATTTATGTGAGTTTGTGATTTATTTGATTTTGTATTTTTGTAGCCATAAACTTGAAGCCAACTCACGGTTTGAGCCCTGCCATAAAAATGTATTTGATTTCTGTTGCTGTTTGGGTTTTTTTTTCAACTCTGAAATATTTGACTAATTGTTGGGCAACCCTAGAAATCGTCTTCAGATATGTAAATTCCAAACGTAGCCCTCATTCATTAACACACAATCAAATCCATTAGTTGGGTACAATGGAATTCTTGCTGGTCCGTCGAGGAAAATCAATTAGAGATTATTTCAAATTTCTGTCATAAGTTTTTATGAACTCGTCCCCATTGTCGGCCTGTCACTTCTCCTAGGCCATTGTCATTGCCAAAACTGTCACTTCTGACAGACGCCTCAAGTTCGGTTCCATAAGCTTTCATTATTCTGGTGCTAATTATGCGGTCTGCTCTTTGTCTCATCAAGAGTAACAGATCGTAAAGAGACATTTTAGCCATAATAAAATATTGTTTTCCATCTACGACCAATATCACTTAGCCAGATTCCTGAACAATGTTCATTTATGGCAGCCTGAATATTGATGGCTTCCTAGAAATGCTGAAAAGAATCTTGATTTGTCCGCATATATTTGGAAATATTTATGCTAAAAGGTTTATATAACTCTCAAAGTGTTTATTTGACAGATTTAGGTGATATCACAACGAGTTAAATCGATTTATAAATTGTATATAAAAGTGTGAATATATAAGAACACATTCTGCAAAGTTGATTCAAAACTTGTTTTAGAAACTGTTTAAAATTTGTATAGTGCCTTAATTTTGTAGGTTTATAGTCTAATTTGACTATGAATCTGTACAAATATTATTTTATTACTAAACTTCATTCAAAATATCCTTTTTTAAGGAAACAAAATCTTCCTTAAAACCCCAACTTTGTTTATTTAATTCCATTAAAATTTCCAGCAATGCTGGCTCCATCTCTCTTATTTAATTAATTCCCCAAATTATCTTTTGCTTTGAGCCAATTACACATAATGGCAACAGCTTTCTCCTCGTTCTGTCCCTATGCCCTATGGCCATTATTCCCAACCCACCTACCTTGTACTATTTGCAAAACAATCCCAATTCCAAAGTGTTTACATACATTGACTGAACAATCAGGGGAAGCCCGACCCCAAAATGCCATTACATTTATGCAAAACAAGAGTTGAGAGCGGGCAAAAATCACGAAAAAGCTATAACAACAAAGCATGCAATAATTTTATTGCCCAGAGTGGACCTCTTTCTAACTATGCTTACACCCGCACCCACACACACACACACACACATGGTATGTCATTAATAATGGCCACAGACGCTATAATTCACTGGGTGGCGGAAGGGAGTGCTCGGTGGGGAGCAGCATCGGATTGGGTCTCCTCTCATAAGAGCGTACAAAATGGCGACCATTTGCATTAAATGATTGCTAAAACGAAGGACGAAAGGAGTTCCCTCTGGCCCCCTTTCCCCCCTCTCTGGCTGTGTCCAAAAACGGTTTTAATTATGATAACAGCGCAATTATTCTTGTCAAGATCATTTGGCCAACCACCCACGTCCATATGAAGGCACTGCAAGAAAATGTTGGATCATAAATTCTGTGGCTCTCTAAAAGTTATATAAATTGAAATTATACACAAAGAAAAGGTTTAGGTATAGAGCAAGAATATTTTAAGGAAAATATATACCCAATATCTCCGTTTAGGAATTTAAATTTATTTTTAGGAATTTAAATTTAATATGATTTAAAATTATATACAAAAAAAGGTTTGGTTATGGAGCTATTACTTTTATTTGAGAAAAATGTATTCTCAATATCTTAAGAAGACTTTTGAAAATGTTAAAAATATATTTTCATTTAAGCAATTTAAAAATAAACACAAGAATTAAAAGCAAGAAGCCGTAAAATGTTGTTTTAAATTTTGTAAAGTATTTTATCATTGTATTTAAAAGGTTCTGGATTTTATCGTACATATTTCTTAAACAAAACTGAGATAAGCCTTACTTACATTTTAGAATTTATTTAAAATCTCAAAGACTATCGAATTATTCTCAGTGCCCTGGGCCACTTTGCATTTTGTCTGTCTGTCATAATTTGGCTTGGCTTTTGGGGGCGGCTGTTGTCCGGCTTGTGCCTTTTTGTTTGTCAATTTGCATACTATCATCGTCATGGCTGTTTTTCATCCCACTCTGGCTCTGGCTCTGAGTCTGCTTCTGGCCAACACACATACGCACACATGCACCCACACTAATTGAATATGTATGAAGCTGGCCGGATGGGCTGGTCATCATGGATCTCGACCATGTCCCCTTGTGCAATTCGTGCCATCCCGGTTCCAGAATTTAATTTACACTCACCCAAAAGTCATGCAGTCATTTGGCATGTCTATCAGGGCGACGAGACGAGGCGAGTTGAGACAGCGCGAAGAGAAAGCGAGTGGGGGGAAAATTGAGAGCCCCAAATCAACCCAAAATCCTGCAGTTTCCATCCATCTCTCTGTCCATTTGTACTCGTCATCAGCGCATTCTCCGTTCCCCCTGTTTAGTCCTTAGCACAAAATGACGCATATTTAGCTGCAGCTCAAGCCATCAATCCTGAATGTTCATCTATCTATCTCTATTCCTGTCCCTGTTGCTGTCTCTTTCAGTGTCTATGTATCTCTCTCTCTCTTTCACTCTCTCTGCCCTGTGCCTCATTCTTTGGCAATTAATCATTTTTCCTCATCATAAACGTGATTTCTTTTCCACTCCTGAACTGCTCCCAGTTGTGTGGCGAGAAAAGGATTTCCGTTTTGGGGGGAAGTCGGAAATCAGGGGGAAATGTCGTCCAAATGAGGCAATCATGTCCTTCTAATCAGGAAATCTGATTGGGTAAGCACGGTCTATGATAGTCAAGTGATTTTAAAGAAATAAGAGTAATTATGGAGTTTTGATTTGAATATCCTTTTTAAGAGAAAGTATTTAAAAGTGAAATTTAAAGGGTTACCATATTTATTAAGCTTTAAAAATAGAATACTCCTTAAAAAAATATTGAGTTAATTAATTAAAATATTTTAAATAGTTAGAGTTTAATATTTAAATATTCCGGAGCTCTTCAACTCCTTCTTTAACATTTTAAAAGCATTTAAAAACTCACTGCAATCCAATTAACTTGACCGGCTTACAACTAATTTCAAATTACGAGACCAGCGTGAAGGAGGCCAACGCTCAGATACAGATATAGCTATAGATACAGATACGGTAACGCGGTGGAAGATACCAAATCCCGAGCGACACACGCGACGTAGACCACGGACGGAAAACCGTGACACGTGCGTTTCCCCGGGTCGGATTACAACAAAAGTTGATGACAACAAATTTGACGACACAAAGGATTTATTTGTTGATAACATTTCCCTCGTTTTTTTTTTCGTAGATGGGGGCGACCAACAACAACCACAAAAAAAGGGAACTTTAAAACGGTGTTTCGAGCGACACATTGCACTAAGCCTTTGCGAGGAAGGTCCTGCCCAGGGGGAAATGGGCACCATCGAGACCCATTGGCGCCATTTTGTATTTCGGGGTAAGGCTGGAAATCCACGAGATTTGCCTTTCAATAAAAATGCAAATTTTGAGAGAAAAGTCAGGGGCAAAAATAAGCGGAGTTTGTCTTAACTCCTGTCTACCTTTTTTTTTGGGAGTCAGTTTCTCTTTTGTTCTTGTATCTTTTTTTGGGTTTGAGTTGAGGCAATCAACCCGCCATTTTTATGAGTTTTTAATTTGCATTTGCCAAGGCTTAGTAAGGAGTCTCGCTGTTTTGAGTTTTATGTTTCAAGTTTCTAAAGATGTGATATATATTTTGCTTACCTTAACCTGTGACTCGGACATTCCTAAGGCATAAGCGAGCTTGGCACGCTCTGGTCCGGCCAGATATTTGGTTTGCTCAAAAGTCTTCTCCAGGGCAAAGATCTGTTGACCACTGAATGTTGGGCGGGTGTGTTTCTTCTTGCCATCCTTGTCGTTGGAAGGATGATGCTGATGAGACTGGGACAGATTGGCGGACACTGAAATTGGGTTAAAAGAAATATTGATAATAAGAAAAAATTGATAAACAATAAATATTTAAATGAAATATATAAATTTTATTTTAAAATGTGATTAAAAATCAACAACGTTATATTAAAAAGTACATTAAAATCTTACTAAGACTCACTTAATTGATTTTCAATTAAAAACCCCTTTATTTTCCCATTCAGCGTCTACCTTTAACTTTCAAAATCCATAAAACTTTTCATATTTCCACAATTGAAACACTTTGAGTACCTTGTTTACAAGCATTTCTCAAAAATGTGTACACTTTACGCCTTCCCCCCAAAAAATTGTAATTATGAATTGTTAAATAATGTCGCATCGTAAAGATGTGGACAAAGTTGTTAGCGCATCCTAAGGGTGGTTGCAAATCGGTTGCCTTGTTGCGGCAGAAAAGTTTTCTTGACATTTATTAATTGTTTACGAGGCGACAGCTGCTAATTTGAGAAGAAGAAAGTTTTTTGGGGACACCAAGGGGAGACACTGGAAAAGGTGTTTAGGGGTTGCTAACTAATATGAAATGATGACTTAAATAATGACTAAAATTATACCCAAAAAGTGTATATTAATATATGCTTAAACTTAAAGATATTTCTAAATATTTTATTTTATTAATATTACACATTTCTATAAGTTTTAAGCATTTCCCCTTTGCTAATATTATTTGCCCTGTCGAATAATAATTGCACACTAATTAATTGAATACAAAATATATTTTCTGAGAGCAGAAAAAATCCCTATGCACACGTTTGCCCAATTAACAAACCGAAATTGACCGCAGCAATTTATGGTAGGACGACAAGCAGGACGAGGGCCAAAAACTTTGCCGTCGAGGGTCGTCGTCGTCGTCATCGTCGGGAGCCTTCATTAAAATCAATTAGCCAAAGCGACGACGACCCCGTCGACGGTGGCAGCAGCCAAGAGGCCAATAAAAGCGAGGCAAGTGGGCCAAAAACAGACCACGCCCACTCCTCCAGAGGGGTATTATTCAGGGGCGTCGGAAGGGGGAGCTACGTGCCCCGTTTGGCTCGTAAACTCAGTCAAGTGGACATGGCGGAGAAGGAGGAAGAGGAGAAGGAGGGTGGCCATAAAATTAAACGGTAGCCGTGGGAATGGGCAGTGTAAGGGGGGTGGCTACTGGTGGGCGGTGGTGGGTTGTATGTGTGTGTGGGCTTTCAATTAATGTCACCCCATTATTAAATGATCCCTAATTATGTGAAATGATTTAACTAAATATGCACGACGCAGCGAACCCAACCCAAAAGGGAAATGAGTTCCGGTAAAAAGGTAAAGCCACAGACAGCCGTTGTCCTCAACGCAAAAAATAAAAGAGAGGGTAGGGTGGGTGGGTGTGTGTGTGGAGTGGTGTGTGTGCCAACTCTGGGTCTGAAACTTTGTGTCCCTTTATGATACTTTGGTGCCATTTGCTCAGAATTATTAATTTAAATTGTTATTTCTAACAGCTTTCATATAGATAAGGTTATTCTTTTATTTTTGCTTAAACCCTGCACTATGAAAAATGGTCTGGAAGGGTTGAAAGAGGGTTTGGTTGGAAAAAGGTATTGTTATTTAGGAATATATTAAAGCTTTTAGTTAAAAATTTTAAGATAAAAGTAAGGGAATCAAGGGAAATGTAAAAACTAGTTAGGAAAATGTTTAAATATTTTTTATATTATTTTCCATAAGATTAAAATGAAAAAATATAAATATATATATATATATATATATATATATATATATATATAAATGCTTATAATATAAATCAAATTAAGATTGAAGTTCAATATTTAATTATTTAAATCTCAAATCCCTAAAACCAAACGTAAAAACGAAAACCTTTCTGTATATTCTTTATCAGATTTTTATTATTTTCCAAAAAGAAAATCCAGCTTTTCCCATTTCCATCTCAGCTGCTACTCTGTCCCAGTTTGATTGCCCTGCTCGTCGAATTATGAAAACAAAAAGCCCGCTTCAAATAAAAATGTGTGTGACATTAAATATATACGTTGTCTTTGGTTTTGTTTGGTTTTTTCCTATATTTCTTTTTTTTAGCTTTTCGCAGACAATTCTGAAGCTTAACAAGTCTTGTCAATAAAGGGGGAATAGGGATGTTCCGAGGGTAGTAGCTCCCTTTGGCTGTGGGGGGTCCTCGTCCTCTCGCCCACCAACATTCACATTGTAACAAGCGTAATCCCTTGCAAGAAAAATTGTAGCAGTGATAATTTTTTTATTCTCTTTCGGCACTGCGCTGCTGGCCCGCTCAGCTCGGCGGTTGGCAGCTGCGTCCTGCAAGGACCCTCATAAATAACCGACAAATATGAAGCGTTTATTTGCTCATGTCACGGCCCTCAAAAGCAATGCTGCAATGAAAATGGAAATGGGAATGGCAGCGGGCGATGTGCCCCCTTTTATCTGCTGAACGCCCCGCTTTTCCGCCATTTGAGTCAGCCAACGGCAGTTGTCTATAATCGCATAAGTCACCCTGTTGGCATCGCTGCATTTGCACTTTTTCCTGTCGAATTCTATGAGTTTTCTGGATTTTTTATACCCTAACTTTGATTGGAGTTTAGCTGCTGATGTAGTTGTAACGAGTAGAAAGTCGATAAGAAAGAAGACTTAAAATATATAATTCAATGTGTCTAAACGGAAGCAGGAGAAAATCCATGAAACTATTTAAAGTAATCATCCTTCACTTCAAAGTTCTTGCTTTTGCATTAAATTTATAATATAAACCGTCGATTTTCGTTTACGTTTGCTATTTAGTTTTTATTTCTTCATTTGAAAATATGGTAAGTGCATTTAAACTTCGGTTTACTACACTAATCAACCTTTTCCGCATTTATTTCCTATCGGCATTAATATTTTTTTGTTCTGGGGTGGTAACTGAAGTCAAGGTGGGCGTGTGCTGTTTTGTGTAAATGTTTCCCTTATTGAAAATATTAAAATGTCATTTATTATCGAGCGTTATGGCAAGAAAATTAAGGAAGGCGTTTATAACATCATGAGGGATGGGTGTATTTTTTGGCTCAAACCAGAGACAATCGTTAATACCACATGTTGAGAGAAGAGGATATAGGATATTTACAAAGATGGTTAGAAATTGAGATAGGACTTAAACCTAGCCTTTATAGATATTACAATATATTTTATTAAATTTTCAATAAACTTTCAAATTAAAATGAAGTTTAAAGAGTTAAAAAACAATTTACTTCACATGATGACAAACAAATTGTGACTTAAATCAAAAGAAAAAGTTAAATGGTTCAACTTGAGATTATTTTTACATTTTAATAAGCCAAATTAACCAGCATCCAGATAAATAAATGTTGTTCTTTATAAAATTCTTCAATAATCCTGCGAAATTACCAGCCAATTATAAGGTTTGTCCTTGTAATAAATCAATGTGGAAAAGGAGGCTCCTTCTGGCAGCCAAACCTTAAACAGCCGCTTCTCACATTGATACTATAACAATCTTGTAAAATGTTAATGTCAATCTGGTTGCTGAGCAGTAAAATTCCACACTCCAACACAGACACACGTAAAACTTGTGGGGCGGATAATCCGCACCTTTTTATACACCCCCAGGTAAGGGATATAAGTATGCGAAATACAGGTGGTCTGCTGGCTCATTAAGTGCCACTGCTGCCATCTCTGTCTGGTCTGAGAGCCTTGTGCAATGTTTTATGGCCTGTTTTATGCCCGATTATATGCTTAAAGCACAAGTTTCACCGGGTTCGAGGGAAATTCCAGAGGGGATGACACAGAAAATGCCACTTGAATTTTAATTAAACGCAACAGCTAGACAGCAGGCTCGTGCCGTCTCTCTCGGCTGTCTTCATTAAGCTTAATGAATTGTGTCAAACGCCGACTGCGGTTGCTGTAGCCAATCCTGCTCTACGAGGCTTTATGGGTCCAGCTGCCTCTCCCTTCCTCTACCAGGTTCCCTGTATTTACTTTTTATGTTTAAGTTAATTATTTCATTAGCAGAATGCGGTTGCCTCGCTTTATTTTAATTTTGTTTTTTAATGAATAAAAGGGAAGTAGCGGAAGTAAAGACAAGTGAGAGAGAGAGTCCTGTTTTGATAACAAATTGTGGCAGGAATATATATAAATAAATATTTGATTACACTAAGAAAATTTGGGGAATTTACAACTTAATAAAATAGTTATATAGCTTTGCTATATTTAATTGAATTTCACATAGTAAAAACTATCTCTTTCAATATTTACATATATATTCAAAACCCCCTTGAGTAATATTATCAAAAAGTATACCTTTTCATGACTCATTTAATATATAATCAATATTTCCACAGCGATAACTAACCTACCTTTTTATTAATAATCACTGATAAGCCTCATCGTTCCAAAACCATAACCATTTCAAACGTTGTGTAAGCCAACTTAATCCATTTCAATCATTATGAATATGAAAATTCCGCAATGAACTTGCATAAATTGAATGCCCATAAATTACCATTAATGAATTGCCTGGCAAATATTAATAATAAACATTCAAAATAATTGCAATGATAACAATAAACAGGTGGAAATAAGCCGTGCAATTGCAACCAAATTAAATGAAAAATTCCGGGGCTTAATCAAAGAGTAAATAAAGCCGCAAAAAGCTAATCAAATGCAATTGCATTATTAATAACAAATAAAATGTGTTGACAAAAAAACGCAAAAAAAATAAAGAGAAGGGCAAAATAAAATTGTAGCACACTTTTGAGGGCAAATACAATATTCAAATATCCACGGCATTGTTTTTGAGCAGGACGATGTGTGTGTAGGTTGTGCGCACACGCTGAAAAAGCTTTCTTTTTCCTTGTTAACATGACAGCCTACAAGCACATAAACCCACACACACCCAGGGAGACCTATATGTTGCTCCATTTCGGGATAGAAAAAGGAGCAGGACCAAAAAAAAGCGGGAATAAAATAAAGCAAAAGCAAACCACCCCGTCGTCGTCGTTGTCTTTTGCCAGATAATAATGTGGCAACATATTCTCACAGCGTCTGAGTCTGCCCTTATCTTCCTATATACATTATATATACAAAAAATATATATTTATATATGTATACAGGCAGTCTGCCTTAACGTTTCGCTTTCGCAAAACTTCTTTCCGTCTGGACCCAACAGCTGTCGCATCTTTGCAGCCATAAATACGTATATACACAAATAAATAAAAAATAGATATATGTATATACATACAAGAAGGAATAGATGTTTATGTAAATAGGGAAAGGCGAGAATGTTTTACGTGGCCAAAGTTAACCAAAACAGAAATGATGTGGAAACAATGAGCCGGTCGCAACATGACAATTGAAACATGTTTTTCAAATTCTATTTTATTTTTATGGCTTGTTATGTCCCCAGTTGGAAATCTCAAATACATAAAGATATTGATTTTTATGTGGGACAAAGAAATGTAGAGGATTTAACACAAAGATAAAAGAGAGAAGCTTTAAGGATTTGGATATAACAAACATATAAGTTCATTGATTAATTTGTGATGCTTTATTTTTAATGAATGTATTTAAGAATGGCTTTTTCACTTCTTTCTTTATTTATTTTATAAATAGTTGCTTTAATATATGTGTATCCCAGATCATATGTTCCTACTTGCCAGACTCCCTCACTTTCTGTCTCCAATTTTTCCAACTTAAAGTATCCATCCAACCTGATGGCTGCTGCTCTGTTTAGCAAATCAATTAAATCAATATTTGCTTTATGTTGGCCACGGAGCTACCATAAGCGTGAAAATTCCACAACCACCACCTAACGACACACTTCAGAAATCAAATCGAACACAAGATAAACATAAACACGGACTCTGTGCCATGGATCTCGTTGAATCTCTCTCCGCTCTACGAGAAAATTATGAACGATTTCCGAGTTTTGAGTCCAAGACGACCTTTCTGCCGAGTCATGGCCGCAATTAAAAGGCAAACAGCAGCAGTAGCCCACAGCACTAAATCAAATCAATTGCCAATGCGAACCCAGAAGGCGATAATGATGATCGGGGAGACCACTGTTCACTGCTTGCTCCCCCTTTAAATAAATAAATAAATACAAAAAAAGAAGGAAAACGAGCTCCGAACTGGTGGCACATTACTTAATGAGCTTAGCGCGCTCTCTCGCCTATAAATAGATGTAATAATGAAGTAACCAGATCAGAAATCAGAAATCGGGGTCCAGTAGTAAATTAATTTTTCATATGTGCTGCGGTGCCATCATTATCGACTTTTGTGTGGAGTCATTCTGCGAGAGACCGACCCTCTCTGATCGTGTTAAAGTGATTCCTCAACACTTATTAATGAGTCGGACAATGCCTGCCTGCAGCCTGCCCCCGTTGTAAGCCATATTGGTAATCACTTGAGATCAGGCCCATGATCATTAGTTGGGCATTCGCTGCGCTTTGTTAACGGTTCCCGATCTCAGTTCAATACCCATTCCCAATCCCCCCCCCCCTTTGAGCAGGAAGTCCGAATCGCAACGAGGCGTGGCATGGCATGGTGGCTGCTGACAATTGTAACCAAATTACGCGCTCGATTCAACGCTTTCTGATTGCATCGATTTCCGATCGATCCCCAATCAATTGCAAATTAACGTTTGTCAAGATAGGATTTTCATTTCTTTTTTTAACAATTTGCACAGGAAGGAATATTATTAAGAAGAGTATTGGTTTAAAGAACACAGAGCAAAATATAAATCTCAATTTGCAATTTGAAAATTTATGAAAATTTATAAAAATCAATTTGAAAAAACATTGACCTGTTTAGAAAACACTATTATTGAAACCAAAAATATTAAAATAAATTATGAAATATTTCAAAACAACTATATGAGATATATACAAAATAAAGAACCTATGATTTTCTTACTATTTATATTATGTGCAATATTAAATGTAGTAAGCTGCATTGCCGTTTTCTAATAGAAATTATCTTTATTAATACCCTTTTGGAAGTATTTAATATTATTTATAAGAATTATTTATGAATAATTTCCCCTGCTACTCACTTGTATTTGAAAGTCGCTCCCGCCACGCAATGGGATTGGCCACCAATCCCTGCAGTCCTGGCCAGTACAGGTGCGTGCGATCCACAATGTGGCCAGCATGGGTCTTCAGGGGCGCTCCTTGGCTCTGTGACAGATACTGGGCCATGCCCGCAGCGGCGGCGGCAATGGAGAAGCGGGGAATGCCAGCTAAATGGGATATATAGAAATCAGAGAGAAAATGTAATAATAATTCAAAAAATCAATAAGGAAAAGTTACAAAAGTCTACAGTTTTAAAACAATATGTTAGTCCTATAGATTAATCAAATCCTATGTTCCTGTTAAATAAAATATCACAGTATACATATAGTGATATTAATATTATAAGAACTTATTTTTTATATATATTAATATTTATTAAACCCATTATTCCCTTCTATAAAATCAATTAAAAATTTAAGAATATACTTGATAGAGCTCAGACTCTGTCAATTGTTATTGTCACCATAAATTGCTCCACTTTATGATCGGTTATATAATCACTATCAAGCCATTAACTAATCCTCTAAACAAAAAATGGTTTGCGTTTCCCTTTCCATGAGATTTTTGCTCAATTTGTTCTCAGCTGGCCAAATTTTGTGCCCACTCATGCTGAACTCACAGACACAATGCGGATTGCTGTTCGAATTAATTAAAAGCCATTAAATAATTTGTCATAAAAAGAATGAGAAACATTTTTGGTGACCAAAAAGTATTTCCAACAAAGCTGAAAAAAACTATTGACGAATCAAATCACATAAACGCCCTCGTTAAAAATAATTAAAAATGTTATGGCAAATTGTCAGCACCCTGTCGGTGCGGTGGCCGCCTCTCTGTGGCCCTCCTTTTGTCATGGCTCACAATTGGTCCACATTTTACTGTCGGATTTTTCGAAAACCAAAAAGACAAAAAAAAAACCAAAATCATTTTAGTCACAAATACACGTAAAGTCCGTCGTAGATTGCCCACGTTTTTCGTGTGTCATTTTGATTTAATTACAAACAATTTGACAACTAATTGCTGCAACATTTAACGTTAAAACGCGTATCTCATTACGTTTTGTGGTAATTTTGCAATTGAATATTATAACCATTTTGGGCTGTGCCCAATATCTGAAATTGGCCTGATTAGGTAAAAGGGTTTTTCGGGGGAGCAGCAGCCGAACGTAATGACAGCGAGCAGCGGGAGGGGCTGTTGGGGAATCGGAATTGAAATTGCCTTTATTGAATCATATGGAATCATGCCAAACCGGATTCGTAAACAAAACACACACATTTCCTTTCTTTTATTATCTTTTTTTTTTTTTGTTTGGTTTTGCGAAACGAGTTTTTGAAGCATTTAAAATATTTCGCGTCTTTTTTTTAGGGATTGTGTGTGCTATCTATTGATTCATATATAATATATATATGTATCTATATTTTAATGTTGCATAACGATTTTGTGAATTGAATTGGGTTTTATGAGAGTTAATTGTAAGGGGTTTTCGGGTTGGGAAGCTGATTACTTTTGTTAGGGGTTAAAGTGATCCTTAGACACGGCAGTTAAATGGGTTATAATATTTAGAAAGGTATTATTTTAGACACTTAATTTAAAATTATTATAAATAAAGCAAGTCATTTATTTAAGTGAGTTTTTAAATGGCATTTTTCGGTCCTCAGCTGAGTCTTTTGATGATTAAAAAGGATTCTTTTCAGATGCCTTATTAAACAGTCTAAATAAAATCAATAAATTGTTTTAAAGACCAAAAATTAATTTAAAAAATATGTAAAATAATAATACAAAATAAACACAAAGCTAAATTTGTGAATTTTTATAAATTTGTTTGATGATATTTTCGAATGAGGTTAAGAAATGAAACCCCTTCAAACAATTATTTGAAAACCAAAATACAAATCAATTAGTTTAACCTTCTAACTAATATTTAAAGGACAAAATTAATTATAAATAAATCAAAATCTAAGTTAAATCTTGAGAAACATCAGCACTCACCTCCTGTTAAAGCACTTAAACCCGCCGACGTCACTGGCGGTGGTTTCGACAGGATCGTATCGATGCCATGCGGATTGGCCGCTCCCTGGCTATTCGTGGTGGTGGCCGTGGTCGATGAGGATGAGGAACTACCTCCCGAACCTCGATCACTGATCAAATGCGAGTTGGGACTGTGGCCATAGGACAAACCATTGCCTGACCCACCCACACCGCCGACACCTCCTTGGCCACCTTTCATTTCCGTAGTCATCGAGTGGAGAGCGGCCAGTGGGGGACCCAGGAAACTCAGTGGCAGCTTGTGATCCAAGCTGCTGCTGCTGTTATTGTTGTTGTTATTATTGCTGAGGTGGAGATGATGGTGTCCGGGATTCCCACTGTGATGGGCCAGCGGATTAACGCCATGATGGTGATGCTGGAACTTGGCGCGCTGGCTACTGAGATTCTCGGGACTAAAGTCACCCGCTGCCTGAGGCGGTGGACTGGCAGACTCACTGTTCTGGCCAGGATCCTCACCACCGCTGCTCCTTTGACTAAGGGCATACGACTTGGCACTGTCCACACCGGGGCTGGAGTTGTGCTCGTAGCGCGGCGATGGCGAGGAGTCGGAATGGAGACGGGAGGAGGCGAGCGGCGGCGGTGTGGTGGATGGTGAGTCCGTGTCCTTGCCATGTGCCGCCTTCAGCAGCATCAGTGGACTGCTATTGTTGTTGTTACTACTATTATTATTATTGTTATTGTTGTTATTATTATTATTGGCATACACAGCCGCAGCGGCGGCTGCACTGTGATAGTCGGCCAGCTGCTGCTGGTAGTCCGCCGCCGCCATGGCATGGGCATGGACATCGGCAAATCCGTTGCTCATGGCCGCCGCCAAATGATGGTGACGCTGCGCCGCCGACGGAGGACTTCCTTGGGCGGCAGCCGCGAAGCTGTGGTGCCTCATATACGGATTGATTAAATCCATCTCTGGCGTGTCGTGATTATTATAGTCCAGGCACTCCGGTAGCTGTTGCGGAAGCTGGATCTGCTGCTGAAGCTGGGGTAACTGCTGCCTATAGAAGCTCGGCGGCAGGGCCAAGTTAAAGGCTGAGTTGGCGGACAGCTGGAAGCTTTGGGCCAGCTGCTTGGCCGCCACCTTGGCGTCCAAAGAGGCCGCTGGAGGCGTGGATGTGGGCGAGGGCGAGGGATTGCTGCTGCTGCCACCCGCCGGCGTGAGGTTCAGGAATGGACTACCCAGCTTGGGATCGGTTAGGGAATAATCTATATATATCTGAATTGGAGCTTAATTCCTCGGGTTTTTATAACGCAGCTATATAAGCAAGATAAGCCTTAAATAGATTGCTGGTATATATTTATATTTGATCATTCGCTGAATCTTTAGGTGGTTTTCCGTTTGTTTTGTTTATTTTCGAAAATTTGTTGCAGCTTGAGATAAATTTTTCAGATTTTGATCTTCAATTTATTGTTATTTTTTCATATTGAATATTTGAGTTTTTTTTATAATCTTAAAATGGGCACTTTTAGGTCGTGAAATTTAAGTCTTAAACTTCAGCATACTTTCTAAAATCACTTTTGGTTTTACTTTTAATATTTTGGTTTTATCTTTAGGTTTTTGAGTTTAAAATAGTTTCAAAATAGAGCAAAGATCACAAGATCTAAAGTTTGTATCTCACAAGCACTTTTCTAAAACGATTTCCGATTACACATTCAGTTCGTAAATGTTGGAAAACCCCACACTTTTGAAATCCACCGATCAGATTCTCGCTTTGGTATTTCCCTTTTTGGAAAAGCGCCGGAAAAGTCGGCTTGGAAGACCCGCGTGTGTTTAGGCCTACGAGAAAATTTCGACTGACTGGCCAAGCGGGCGTATGATTTCAAAATTGACTCAGTCGCACAATCTCGGCATCGTTTCAATCGGTTCAACCCCTCGCAGCATCTACATCCGTTCAAGTGCAAGCGAGATAGCCGCATGAGCAACCAACCTGCTCGCACTCTCTAGCCACCAGGAGTGTTCCGAGAGCAGTTTGAAAAACCGGAAAGCAGACGTGGAACGGTGGCATTGGTACAAAACGAATGGGAATTTTATTATGTACATCATTAAAATCAACTATTTCGGATTCGGATTGGAGCCTGGGACTGAAACGCCACTGATCCCGGCACTGGCTGTCTCTGTTGCTCTCTCTCGCCCTCTCCCTCTCTCTGAGTGCATTTTCATGGGTTTTTCCGTGAGTTTCCCCTGCTTTTCCCTGGGATTTTGTGGGTGGCCTTTTTGCCAGCGAACTCTGTTTATTTGTTTAAAAAGCTATAAATATTGAGAACAGGCTCTGCTTGGTTTATTTTTTCGTTTGGGCTTTATTCATTTAAATAATTAAAAATTGTGCTGGCAATAAATGAGAGTAATAAATGTTGAAGAAAAATTGAAATGTGGGTAGTATAAATTGGTTATTAAATTTTAAGAGCTGTTAGTATAGACAGGTTTTTGGTAAATACTATTAAGGGAATGAATAGGGTTTTCAATTTCAGTAGTAAATAATTTTTGAAATACATTTAACAATTATTTAAATAATTTATAATATATTTTTCAATATTTAAAAGAGTTTATCTTTGAATAATTTTATTTAAAAGACTTATATTATTTATAGAGTATTTATTATAACATTTATTATTACTATTTCACCATAATCAAATATTTAAAATCCCCTTCCGGTTCTTTCAACGCCAAACTGAATTAATACGCTAATTAACATTTTAATATTATTATGTGCCTTATGTCTGCGGGCTTGTGTCCAATGGGGGAGACTCTCAACCCACCGACGGCCCACGATTTATTTTATGTTTATCTATATAAAAATGCCGCTGTTGCTCACAATGGCCCACACATACACACACTAGCAATCAGACAGACAGACAGAAAGACGGACATTCAGTCGGTCCACATACAAATACAAAAATGCGCTTCATTTAATAATAAACTACACAAAATTTTAATTTACTCAGTCGAAGCGGTGAGCGGCCATAGGAACGAAATGGGAAATTGAACGGATGGAGGCCACACCCACAAGAGCGAGAGAACAAGCCAACAGCAAGCCATTGAAGCCGCCATTGCTGAATGAGTGAGTTGGTGGAAAGTCAACGCTTGAGTGAGTTTTCTCGAACAAAAAAAAATAAAGGTGATTTTCCACCACAGCTTGTTGATTTTCGACTCTGTTCCCTATTTAATTGACTTTGCTGCTTCTATAAAAATGTTAACTGCTAAAATTTTAAATCCACTAAAGAAAGTCCCACCTTTTCCCTCATTTTCCAAAATTTATATTTTTCCTAAGCAGCCCGCATCTTTAGCTTTGATCTAGACAATTCAATATAAATTTATGCATGGCAGAAAACATGTCATGGAATTTTCTTTTATCGCACTTAACAGATCTCAAAGGGAAAATGGGAAAAAATTTACACTAACAATTATTGGAGGGACTATAATTATATTGAGGAATTTTAATATTTATTATAAGGGTCACAAGATGAATGAATATTAAAAAATATTTTTAGAATTTTATTATTAGTAAATATAAATTGCTTGCTAAAAAAAAATAAGTAATTAAGCATAATTAATAATACGTAAACATCTTAATTCGGTTTTATAAGTTAATAGTTTTTGCAACATTCAATGTTTATTATTGATATTTATTACATGAACATTACAAATTTTGTCCAGTGTTATAACAAGGCCTCTTAAATTTTTAGCCCCACAAAAAATCTAGCAAGACACTAAAAACTTGGTTAAAGATAACAAAAAACACAACACACAGTCCTAACTGTGATTGATTTATTGTTTTATTGTGCTAAAAAAAAGAAGACAAGATAGAAAACCAAAACGAGGCTGCAGAGAAGAAGAAATTACAATTTACAATAGCGATAAGCAGAGAATTGAAAATACTTCTTATGGGGCCTACAGTTTGGCTTTAACCTTTGAGCAACTCGAATCAAGCGAGGTTGTGTTGGGGTAATTAATAAATAATTTGTGAGATTTTTATTTTCTTTCACATGTTGGCCCTAAAAAATCGGAGCTCGTCTGTAGCCAACTGAAAAGTAAATAGCCATGGCTAATGTCAGGGATTGGGGCTTATGGACGGGCGGGAAAGGGGTTCGAGAGGGACAGTTCATTAAACTGTGTGTGGAGGGAAGAGTTTACTTTTTGGGCAGCTCAAATCTTTATGATTTCATTGTTACATGTTTCAAGGTGGACAATGGCTACTGGGTATTGTAAATATTTCAAAAAAAGACAGACTTAAAAGGAAAAGGTGTATAAAAGTTGTAGGGAATTCAATACTATTAAATACTATTAAAAAGTGGGAAAATAAAAAAGACTGCAGGAATATTACGTTTAAGTATATTTGAAAAATTCCTAAAGTCATCTGAATAGTAGTACAATATCTTAATAATTTCCCTAAAAGTTGATAATAAATCTTTCTTAATATATGAGATATTTATAATTCTGGAACAACTCCAACTGTGATTAAATTTAACTAAAATCAACCACCTTAAACAATAACGAATTCGAAACACAACAACCACCCAGAAGTCTCAATCTTGAGACTTGACCAATTCAAACAAAAATCCAAACCATTTTCCCCCCAATAGAAATGCAGCCAATATTTGGTCAATAATCCTTTTCCAAATTTGAATTTCCCATTGGCCACATAACATCTGTGACTTTGTATCACTTTTAACCCAAATCCTCCCACCCCCTGGAGTCCGAGACCAACTGCTGACCAATCTCTATACACAACAGAATTTTCATTTCACACCTATTTGAAATTTGCTGTCATCTTTGCTTACTGTTATTATTATTATTATGATTATAATGCGATTCGGGAATGAAATTGGGGCAACCGCAGGGGAGAGAGGGACGAAGACAGGAGGCGCAGATGGGACACACACATGGGTGTGTGTTTTATATATATGCATTTTCAACTTCTTTTATACTCTGAATTGGTCAGCAAAACAAATCTCAACATTTGGCATACAATTTGCATTGTTTGAGATTGTTTTTCCAACCGCCTTCCATTTTTTGTATATATTTTTGTTTTGTCTTTTTATATTTTTTGTGCAAAGTTAAGTCGGGTTGATGTATGTCAAAGTTACGTGCGCGTGTTAAAATCCTGTCTAATTTAATATCTATAAATCCCCGGCTATGACAGCCGAGGGCCCACGGGGTAAAGGGATACAAAAAGGGGGCAGAAGAAAAAAAGGGTTATCATCGTTGGAGGGTTGCTTATCAACGTGGCAAATTGATTTGCGCTCGTTATGCGGTCACTTGGGGTACATTTTTGTTGGTCAAAATTGTAAAACCGAAATTGGCCAAACGTGCGTTACAAATTAATGTTTGTTCGGGATTTTGTTTCTCTCCTTTCACTGCGCTATTATTATATTTATTTATATATATTTTTTTATTATTGGTTTTTGTTTCCTTTTTTTTTGCAAACACGCCATAAACCCTTTTATACTTCAACAGGATGTGCACAGGATGTGCCGCCTGATGCCGAGTTATGTGGTGCAAATGCCTTTGTGGGTGCAGTTCCTTGTCCAGAGGGTTGGTCAGGCAATCAATATGGTATTAGTTGGGCTTGTCATTCAATGACATCGATATGGCTTATTGATATTGATAGGAAAGCGAGGGGTTAACTTGGCCACTGGGCGCACATGGTAGTGTGGGATATATAAGTAGTAATTGTAATGGAAAATCAATCAATGGAGTTAGAATGTATTAATTTAAAAATTATGGAAATTTTATACCTAAAAGTTGATTTTTTTTAAATTATATAAGGGCATAGTTTCTCTTTTAATTTTAAATATTATTTAACTTTCTTTCAAACATATTTATAAAATGAACCAATAAATATAAATCTTATTGGTATTATTTTATTTTTATTATCTATTTTATTTATATATTCATTATGAATTATTCATCTCGAAATGGTGTAAAATAAACATTTCCTATACTCCCCCAGCCTTTAACCTCATTTTAGTACAATGTGAACACTTCTTTAGCAACAATTTTTATGTGCAATCATTTTATTCCATATGACACTCTGTGCCACTTCCGGTTTTCCTTTTGCAATGGCGGACGCTCGCTCGCGTCTCTCTCGCAGACTCATCATATTTTTTATAGCATACTTTTGTGCGCACTCACGTTAGGTTAGAAAACGTCGCCTCTGATTGTTTTCTTATTTGTTTACACATCCGGGCTATTGACACACGCCAAAAGTACAGGAAACAGTGTCAGGCAGATGGAGATGGAGCCTGAGATGTGGTGGAGGCTGGCATATAGAACGTGCATGGCATATCAAAAAATCGAAAATGCCCGGACACATGTTTCAATCATTTTCCATTTTTATTTATTGTCAGCATTTATTCTGCTGACACTTTTCTATCTCCATCTCTTTTTTTGGTTTTCCCTGCGTTTGTTTGTGTGTGTGCTTAGAAAACAATTTGCAAATTGGTTGAAAAATCTGTCTTATGCCAAGTGGAAATCTTTGCATGAATCACTGGGAACTAAATGGAAATTTATCTGACTGCCGAAAAGCTTATGATTGTATGGATATTTTTCTGCCGCAGTAATTAAACAAAAATTTTGCCAACTGTTAATCAGTTTAAGAAACTGGCAGCTGCTGCAGATTTAATTTCTTAAACATGGTTCATAAATTTCTCTCTACGGGGGAGGGAGGGTAAAAGGAAAAACGTATTGAAATCCATAAAAAGTCAAAGAAGTAAACAGAATGAAATTGAAAAGAATTGAAAATATTGCAAGGGAATATATTCCCTTTATAAGAGTAATTGGAATTGGAAGGAGTTGTGAAAATAAAATTAAAACAAAATATTATTTTTAAATTATTCTTTTGGAAGTTCCAAAGTTTTTATTCCATTTATTTTTCACCTTAAAAGTTCACTGTTTTTTTTAACAAGAAATTGTAATTATATCGCTACAACTTTGGCTTTAAATAATTAAATATGGTATAACATTAAGATTATTTTTCTTACTTCAAAATGCCTGTTCAGCTTAAGTTATTTTTGTATTAATATTTTTATTTAAATATAGTGTATTTCTTGATTCCACTTTCTTGTTTATTTTTTTCTCCACTTCCGTCGCAGTGTTACCAATTTATGTGTAAAGTAAGCAAGTGGCGGCTGATTGGGGGACTGGGCTGTCCACTGGCTTGGCTCTCCTCCATTTGGCAGAGCCACTCCACCCGGTTTTTCACCAACCTTCCTCCAAGCCCCAAACAGTTTTTCTTTAGCCACCGCACATTGTTGCTCATGCAATTTCAATTACGTTTGCTGTCGATTTTCGAATACGTTTCGGCGTTTCAATTCGATTTGCAATCCACCCCGGCAATCAACCTTCTCCCACACCATTTTCACCGCCCCCAAAAGGCGCAGTCAGCCCCCCTCCCCCTAGCCACTTGATTTCAATTAAACTGAGTTGCCATTGGCGCTGACGCTTTTCGACGTGTCGCAAATGCTGCATTCAGTTTTCGCTTTTCCGCTTTTGCACTGCCTTACCCCTGCCGTTTTCCGCCCAAAAATTTCCAAGTTTATTCGCTTGTTTTGCTGCTGTCGACTGCTGGCTACCGCTGCCGCCTCTTACCATTTAATTGTTTTCCTTCGTTTTTCATTTTGTGATTTCCTCTTGGAATCTTTGCTCCTTTGCCTTCGAACTCCTCCACTTGACCACTTGCATTTTATGGCGACGCGGAAAAGCTGTTTTTCGCCTTCAGTGGGGGGTGTCTGGGGCGAGGCGAAGGAGAAAAAGCCATGTATTTGATGATGTTAAGTTGGTGTTGGTTGGGTGGGGCAAAGGCACAGTGGATATGATTGATATCGAATCCTTTACTCTAGCATTCGTAATTGTGTTTTCATGTATTTGATTATTTACTAAATTAATATCTAAAGCTCTCATTTTAGTTCATATGTGATACTCTGTGCCACTTCCGCTTTTCCTTTTTAAATGGCGGACCCTCGCTCGCGTCTCTCTCTCTCTTTCCCTCTCGCAAACTCATCATATTTTTTATAGCATACTTTTGTATGCTTGCACGTTTGGTTAGAAAATGTCGCCTGTTTGTTTTCTTAGTTGTTTCCACATCCTTATAAACATACTCTTTATGTGAACTAATAATTATTTATTTTATTTTTTACCCAAAAAGAAACACATTCAATGCCATAGTGCACCCCCAACACCATCAAGCTGTCCGAAAATCGCAGCCAATCGGGCGCTTTCCAATCGCCAATCGAGCATCACAAATAAAAAGCAATGCGCTGCTTGTTTAAAACAAAGAAAATTGCCATTGTAAATAAAATAAAAAGAAAAAACAAAACGAGCAAAAGGCGAAATCAAAAGAATGAGCAAATTGAGAGAAGTAGGAGGAATTGAACACCAAAGAGCCAAGAATAAAGTTTTTCAAAAGCGATAAAAACGAAATGTCGCATATTTTTATGACAAGCAGCGGGAGAAATTTGGGGGTAGAAATCGAGGTGAGAGGAAATTCATAAGCACATTGGCGCAAATTGAATTTTGTTGAACGAAAAACAAGGGTAAATTAATAAATAAAACTAGACAATGAATAAAGTCGCTCGAGAAAAAGTCTAGAAAGCAAAACAAAATTAAAATAATTCATTTAAAAGATTCAACAATATATGGGAAGCATATTTTAAGGTCTTACCTTAATTATATAATATTTAATAACGCTTTTGGTTAAATAATCAAGCCAAAAATATTTTGTATTGTTTTTTAGTACATTTTAATAGAGTAAAAAAATAACACTGTTTAGCTGAATCCTTTGAATTTCATTCATTTATTTATCAAAATTAATTGAATAAATATCAGAAGTACGGAAAGGATTTTAATGCAATTAATTTTACAAGTAAATTTGCATTTATTAATGTTAACAATTCATCAATAATTAATTAACAAACAGACCACAGAGCTCTTTAAGCATAATTTCTTTCTAGAATAACAAAACAATATTTTCCAGCTTATTGAGCTCATTGTTTATTAATTTTATCCAGGTACCCTTGACATTAGTTATAATCCCCAGGACAGTCACTCCTCCCATAATTATCTCTTATCTATTAGCCCACATATATCATTATCAAATTGCTTTCATTGCCGCTCTGGCACTTGTGGTCTAAAGAAACTTTGCCAACTATTCCAAGTTCCTTGACTTGGCATAATTCACAACCACATATATGTATGTAGAGCTATATATATATATATTTAGTATATGGATGCTATAACTCACTCAGTCCGCGCGGTTCAAGTATCCACACCCAGGCACAAATCATAATCCTGATGGCCTCAGATAGAGATAAAGTAATGCGGCTGCCTTCGCTCGCTAAATGGATTTCCCAAAACATTTGCCAAGTTTATGAAAAATAATCACAGAAACAGTGGGCGGAGAGGGGGTAGAGGGATGGTGAAGGGACTGGCGGCCTGATCTATATCTATATCATGCAGCGTGTGGCTGGCGTATAAAGTGCTTTTAAAAACATCCCAACGATGTCGAGTCCTGGCCAAAAAGTTTTTGGCCAAGCTTCCAGCTTTGTGGAGAATGGGGATGGGGATGAGTGAGAGTTCTTGCCTTTGCTGGAAAAGTGTTTTTCATAAGCAATAATAATAATTTCGAGGCCGAATTTTAATTGCACCCAATGGACTCGTTGAAAAGGGGGACGGGTCAGAGAGAAGCTCCACGATGAATGGCAATATAAAGTGAGCAATGAAGCGGCTAAACATAAAAATGGGTTAGTTGATTCTATGAAGAATTCTTAAATATTTATTGTACATAGTATTTTAGTTTATTAAATACGTTTATTAAAAATGGTATTTAATGGTCTATTATAATTCTAGTGATGTTAAACATTATTAAACATCATTATTAAAGAGTTTAAATATTTCATATATAATTTATTAACTCGATAAAACGTTTCCCTCATTTAAAAAATTTAATTTTATCTAAATTTCCTTCACTTAAATATATCTAACCATTCTCCTTACCTTCCCAAACAATTATTATCCTTGGAAAAAGGCTTTCATCAATCACATTGGGATTTCCTCTGCTTTTCCTTATGTCTACCAAACGTAAATCCATTAAAATACAACGAAATTAATTATTATGTAGGTCTGTCTCGCTGCCTGTTTGTGTGTACGTCAGGTGGGTGGCATGGGTTAAATGGGTTAAAGGGTTCGTTTCGGCTTCTTGTTGTTGTTTTTATGGCCACGTCTATTGCCCTGTCGCTTTTATTTCGACGGCGCCAACTTTCATGCTCAATTAAAACGTTTGTTTAATGAAAACAAATGCGCTTAATTAATAAACACGCATTTTGTGGTTCTGCCCCCGAATTGAGGGGGGTGTAAAAGCGGAAGCGGATTGTGTAAAAGGGGGTTTTCCCTTCTACAGGATATCCCCTGGAATGTTTTCGGTAATGCAGAAAATGTCGAAAACTGTCGCAGCTGTTTACGCCGCGGTTGTTTGTTATAATGGTTTGCTTTCGGTTGGTATTGTTTAATTACATTTTGTTTTACTTTTATTCCTGCGGTTGACGTTGGTGAGATTTATAAAAATTAAGTGCCAGCCATCGGAAGGAATAATATTAAGCAAATGGGTAAAGATGATTTTAGGAAAATTCCATATTCGAAATATTAAAGGCATACCTTGAGGCGGCTATGGAAAATCGGTTTAGTTCGAACGGTAAACGTAATGCTTATCAGGCGCTAGAGTGGATCTTGAAGGTTAATGAAAATATATTTTTCTACCCTCACAGGGTATTATTTTGCAGGTTTTCTTCATTTTATGAATAAATGCATATTAATTGTAATTAAAACCAACACAGAAAAGCCTAATTTCTAAATAGTATTTAACTATATTTCTTCTAGAAAGCAAGCAATAATCAATAAAACAAAACAACACACAATGAATTAGTACAATTCATTTTAAACCCCGCTCTTAATATTCTTATTATTTAATATTTTATTTAGGTTTAATCCCCTTCCCATGAACCTAGATACTCTTTGTATCATATGTATGTATATACATATAACTCCCCATAAACTAGATTGCTCAACTTCGTTCCCCTCGCACCATTTTACATCTCTCACATTTTTGCAACAATTCTATTAATACTGGTAAATTAATAAACCAGCAGACCCCTTTTATTTTTCTAGGGCCTACTTGGTGTCCGTGTTTTATTCGATGCATAATGCATTTCCGGAACTCTCAATCTCCCCCAGTTTTGCCCAATTTGCGGACTAGACGAGGCCTAGGCTATGACTTTGGCTTTGATTGCGAGTGCGACTGCAGAGTCGATGGAATGGAATCGCTTGGGCAAGGGCTACTCATATTTATTCGTATTTTTTATTTTATTTTTTTACCCACTCCGCAGTTGACACATTTCTTGCTCGACTATCGCTCAACTTTCCCAGACTTTCTCACATAGGTCATCAGAAACGGTTGCAAAATATATATTCGGTGAATGTCTAGGTGGAAACTTCGATAACATCTCGTATTACCCGAGCTTATTGCCAACCCCACTTCGGTCTCTCTTTGTCCACAATTTCAGTGGCGCTATTTTAATTATATTTTTTTATTATTTATATTATTGCTATTTTTTTTGTTGTTGGGGTTATTTGGGTTTTTTCGTTGTCTCTTTTTTGTAATTGACACTTTTTTAAATGGCAATTTCGTCATAGGCCCGCACACGTGTCTTATGGGTGATAAAATTGGCGGGCCAACAGTGCGTATGCATAATTGATTCGGGCTTATTTGGGTGCGTTCTATCAGCAGAAAATGCATGTACTTATATTTATTAACAGAAATAATGTGCACATTATAAAATATACATATTTCTCTAGACAAAAACAGCTCTCAATTTTGTTAATTGCTCTTTCTTAATCTTAATCATTTTAACACCTATTAAGATGTCATGTAAACACCACCGAAAAAACGTATTTTTAGGCTTATCATCTCAAATAATATCACCCACAGTCCCCGCAGATCTCTCTTGGCCATTTCCGTTACTCATTAAACGATAAGCTCCGAAGTCCAATTAAAATTCATTAAAATGTAAGACGTATTTCAATGTCTTATCAGGCCATATTAAGTGCCAACCAATCTGTAGGTGTCGAAAGTATAAAAAATGCTTAATGCGCAGAAACTAAAAACTGTGAATGAATCGAGAGTAAGCAATATGTACATATATTACATCAAGATGAGATCGGTTGAGGGGGAGACAGACCCCTGGAGATCCCACTCAGACGCGCTCCGTGGCCACTGATTAATTATAGTGAGCACTTGTGCATATAGTACTCGTTACTATAAGGCATGATAAAGCAAATAAAAAAAAACGAGAGAGAGCATAAGGAGAGATTGTGGCAATAAAGGGCAGATCGTCTTGGCTGCCACAGCTGTGGATGCTGCGGCTGCTGCTGGGTCAAGTTCAAGGACAGGCGGCGGCTATACATACGTTCAACAATAATAAATGTGAAATGAATGGAGGAGGGAGAGGAGAAGCAGCCAGAAATGAGGGTAAGGGGTAATAGGAGCATGTGTACAGGGAGAAAAAAATATTACAACCAAGTTATGGGAACTATATTAATTTTAGTACAAGAATATAATTTGTATTTATATATTTTATATGTTTTACAGTTTAAAAAGCATTTTAAATATGCTGATTTTTTGGAGAAAAATAAAATTAATATTGACAAGCATAAAATTGATTCATTTAAAAACTGATTAAAGTTTTCACTGTTCTATAAATTGTTTAAGAGCTCTCTGATCAGTTTAATTTCACTTTTATTTCGTCCATCTCTTTCCTGTTTTCTCCCTATCCTATACCTGTCCCTGTCTGCCTTGTTATCTGTCGGTAGACCGCGCCCTTTGTAGATCATTGGGTCACTATGTGTGCCATGCGTCCCTCAGCGTCACTTTACCGCTTGCAACTGGAACACAAGCCAGGCGGCAAAAAGCAAAAAAGAAAAAAAGTGGCAACAAAAAAATAATAAAAGAATACTGACCACAAGAGGGCCCCCGAAGGCTGTCTTCTCCGCGATTCTGCGAAGAAAGGAGGCGCAGAAATGAATTTGCAGCCTCGTGGGGTAATCAAGTGAGGCAACAACTGGTAACGATGCCACTTGTGCTTGTGCGCTCACTCAGACAGCGTGGAGCTTCTTCCATTGTGAACGGTGTCGGTGTATAGTTCTGGTTGGCGCTGCTCCTTGTACCCTATAAGCTGGGAAAATGGAGATATGACAGATGACTCGTTGGGAATCACTTTAATTTTTTATATATTTAAATTTATATATTTTTTTAAGAGAGAGAGTAGATATGCATATCTGAATTTAAGTAATATAATTATTTATTTAAAACTCTCTTCAATCAGTTAGATTTTTTTATAAATTTTATTTTTACAGAGCATTTAGGTTACTCCAAGTGGATTGTGTAGCTTCTGCTCCATCTTCAGCCGTAAGCCTCACTTTGGAGTATTCTTACTTGTTATCAATTGTTGTTGTTTTTGTTCTACACCCTCCTTACCTCTCCCCCTTCCCTCCCCTAGTTGTTGTTGTTATTGCATTTAAGTGCAGCTTGTTAATGCTCATTAAATGTTAAGGGAGCTGTGAGCTGGCTCTGAGCCGAGCCGAGCTCTCCAGCTCAGCTCAGCTCCATGGCACTTGTCAGAGCCTGAGCCCTGCCACAAATTGTGGCAGAGTCGGATCCCCGGAGCTGTGGGCTTTAGTTTCATAAAATGAAGCGAGCCAGAAAGTCGCGGCGGGCGCGTTGAAAGGAAAACAACTTAGCCACTCGGCACTACAAAAATCAGAAAAAAGCCTAAATACGATCGATGTCAAAGTGAATAAAAGTTCAAGCAATAAAATCAATAAGGAAACAACAAAACAAATCCCAAAAAATAAGCTAAAGAAAAACGTAAACGCAAATTGAAAATTCAAAACAAGTGGAATAACATCGTGTGTTACCTTTTAATACACAGAGGAAAATTATGTAGCTTATTCAAGGGAAAATATTCTGAATAAAATCCTTTGTCAATTAATAATAACAGACCGTTGATATATTTTAAATAATTTTTGTAATATTTTTGATAAGATGTTGCTTTTATGCTTTCCCTTATCTATACAATTGTTTAAGGATTGGGCACTTGGGAAAGTGATTGCAAACTCTCTGATTTGAATCCTTTTACCAGGAAAAACCTTTGAATTTTCCAATACCTCCGCTTGTACTTTATTCTCTGTGTATCACTTCATCATCGTGATCAGTTCATCATTATTGTGATCATCAACATTGTTGTCGTCGCGTGAAAAACCTGTTCGCTTGGGAAAAAGGCTTCGTGTTGTTATTGTTGCTATTATTGTTGTTGCTATATCTTGTGGCTGTGTGAAGCTAATTGAAAAGAAGTATTAACAACGCTGCCTTTTGTTTTTATATACCTTTTGATGATTGACTGACCGACCGACAAACACGAAGGAGTCGCACGAGTAACAGGGGCAGTCCAGTCTCCTGGTATCTGGCATGGCATAATTGTGGGATCAACCGGCAGCAGAACTGAGTTGAGCTGCAACTGCCCAGCTAATTAGTAATGCAAAGCCAATGCCTACTCAGTCACTCAGGCAGGCAGTCATTCAGTCATTCAGTCATTTAGCCATTCAGTCACTCAGCCACTCAGTCAGTCATTCAGGCAATTGCTTAGAAATTCGATTTGTATTTCCACTGATCGACAGGATAAGAATTCATCCGTCTCGGAGGAGAGCGTGTGAATCCCCCGGCCAGAGATGAAGATACGCGGGAATCGTATCTAATGTGACAGCTGAGGGTAGCTAGATAAGTATCTACAAGATAATAAGAGGCTGTAGGATGTCAGGATGAATTTTTATGGTATATATGGTGACAGAAGGTGATGCAGGTAATCTTCAACGAGTGTAATTTTATTAATAGGAATTAGTGTTTTTATTTAAATAAGGAGAAAATATTTATTTTTATATTTTTTAAATATTGAAATAATTATTGTTAATATTTTAATGTTATCCCTTTCTCCCAGTTTTACATTTAGAACTGTCAATGATCTAAGATGTTTAACTATTGTACACCATTTTAAAAAAGATCAAAATTTAACTGTAGGTTATATTATTATTAAAACTTAGCAATATATCTCTTGAAAATCCAGGATATCCCCTTAAAGATTTTCTATCACCTCTAGCATTTCCTGTCCCATTTCATAATAAAAAGCCGATTATACTATTAGCAACATTCATCTCGTTGTGAATGAGATACATCTATTTCCATCTTGTATCTATATATCCTCTGCCGATCCAGACAAGCGTGCACACATGCGCATTGTTTGGCTTTAAAACAACACGACCACAACTCTAATTCGCATTAATTTAAAACTCAATCAAGGCAATTAGCGCGCACACTGGAGCGACACTCACGATCGCTTCGGCTCCCATCAAACCCCCTCTGGTGTTCCTGTGCTCCCTCCCCTCCTTGATCTTCACCGCGCCACGTCCCTGCCCACACACTGTACACACGCATCCGAAGGATTGATGTGTTAATAGAGAAGGGTGTCTGGGCTGTGGGATATCCTGGCAGTTATATATGAAATAATAATTAGTATAAATGTTTAAACCAATAAAAATGGAATTATTATATTAAGTTACGAAATTATTAGTAGGCCATAATCTTAAAAACATGGCGGAATTTGGTTGTTACAAACTTGGCATACATTTTGACGCATCCCTGAGAAAATGATTAAAAAAGCACACTTGCAAATAAAATCAAATTACTTGGAAATCTCTAGGATTTGCATGAAAAGGTTTGAAACTCATGATTAATAATTTCCAAAATTATATGACACATATTCAGAATAAATTGTTTAAAATTTAATTATTATTTTATTAGCTAGAAAACCTCTATTAAACAGTCTTTAAAATCTTTATTCTGATCAAATGAATTCTCCGATTGAGTTGAATTTTGGTATGTAAATAGAAATACAAATTAATCAATAAACTAATATAAAACCATAACTTTGCAAGCAAATCAGAAAGCGTTAGAAAATAGAATCCGCTTTAAAAAAACGTTCTGATCCTCCTTACCACATACACTGCCATCATACCCCACATCTCCATTAGTGGCCGAGGGTACTTACATAAATCTCAGCCAGTGGCAACATTGTAACATAGTCGACTCTGTTGGATCAGACTGAGCGACAACCGGACAGCCGGTCGCACAGCTGATTTCGATTCTCAAGAGTGACTAGCCGCCGCCGCCTGGGCGAACCAGTTATATCGCACTATACTCTATATATGCTATATTATATGGAGTGCAACCTACCTCACGCTGACAAGCTGACTCGAACACACGCGAACAGCGAACACCCCGCGCACTGTATCTGTGTCTCAGAACCACACAGATACAGCTGCCATGTGTGAGTGTGTGTGTGTTTGAGTGTGTTTGGTTGTTGTGTTGCATAAATTTGCCAGAAGTAAACATTTCAATAAGCCTTGGAGGCATTGTTTCTTGGCAAACTTTCATTGAGATTCTATATGCGAAAAAGAAGAAGAACCTACCAAAGATTACGCGTACACATGGGTGCTCCTTATCAGCGGCATGGGGAATACGAGGATGAGGAAGCACCAGGAGAGCAAGTGTACACAGAGAGCGAGAGTGATCGAGACAGTGGAGAATCTATAAAGTAAATCTTTAGATGTCTATTCATATGAATATCTAAAATATTTAAAACCTCTAGAATTAAATCTTTAGAAGGTTATTTATATGAATTTATTTAATATCTAAAATATTTAAAACCTCTACAATTTAATTTACATGAATTTATTAAATATTTTGATTACATCTACAAACCTTTTGATTACTTTTAAAAGGTAGAGCAGAATTTGTAGAGCAGATATTTAAAGACATTTGAAATTGAAAATTAAATGTTTAAGTTTCTTAAATCTAAGTCAAATTTTATTAACTCATAATGTACCATATGGCTGTTGTGCTCCTTAGGGAAGTTCCCCTGTAAATCCCTCATACAGATACAAAACCTCAGGGTAACCCGGTGAGCGGGAGCAGCAGGCATGAAGAACCTTACTCACTGCAAACGGATTCGAACAGCTGGTCCGGAGATCGGATCGGTTCGAGATCGGCCACAGATCAATCTATTGATTCGATGGATGGATGGGTGGATGGGATCGACACTGGCACTTGTTGCGTGGTTGGTGGCTCGGTTCGGGTTCGGTATCGGTTCTCTATTAAATCACCTCCGGACATGGTGAGCACCCGATCGCAATCGCGATCGTTTTTTGGGCTCGGGAAATGCCATAGTGTGCGAGTGCCGAGCGATCTTGGTGTGTGTGCCTGCGTTGGGCTCGGCTCGGCTCAGCTCAGAATTTCCCCCATTCATAGTCAGTCTTTGACTAAGCGTTGCTGTCGTCGCAACAGGGATCGTGGAATCGTGGAGGAGCTAGGTGGAGATCGGAGATCGCGCTCGGATTGGGATATTGATTCGGATTGGGTACCGAGACAGGGACAGGGAGTCGTCTCTTTTGGGGTTCGCTCATCACGGAAATTTGTCTCGATTTATACAAATTAATATCAAATATTAATTCCATTAACAATTATGACCGATCGACGAAAACAACAGAGTCCAAAAGTGCAATGTCTGTCTGTGATTAGAAGTTTCTATTGTGTTTTCCTCACCACACCAGAAACTGCGATTAAAGGTTGCTTGGAATGCCAACAACAAAAGCTTTAAGTAACAACAATCCATAAATGTGCAATAATACAACTGAAAGTGATGTTTAAATATTTCTAAAATAATTGCAATGTTCTAAATTAAATGTTTAAAGTGATAAGCCAAACATTAGAGATGCAGGGCAATTAGAAATGTCATCAAATCGGATCTAGCCGGAATAAGGACATAACTTATTGGATTTAAAACGAGACAACCTTAAAGTGGTAAGTGTGGGTTGGAATGAGTACAAATAATGAGTTATCTGAAATGTTTAAGTGTAGATTTATTAAAGAAGTTTTTATAATGAATTTCTAGAATAAAAAACTTATTTTAATTTTGAATTTAACTATATATATTCCCAGAATATATACTAAAGAAAAACTTTTTGTATAATCTTCAGCGATTTCCTTCTAAATTTCGTGACAATCACCAAACATGAATCCCTAAAATATCAAGTAAATTTATTTAAAATGTACACAACCGCCGTAGTTAATCATAAAATGCAATATGATTAAAATAACACCGAATCGAACTTCAACAAAATATATATGAATAATAATATATACACAGGTGTGTGTTCGTTTGTATATATCTTGGAAAATAAATCGTGTTATACTTCGGCAAACAAACGCATTAAATTGCAATTAGCCGCCTCGCAGCTCCAGTTCTCTCACTCCTCTCTGACGCCAACTCTTCTCACGGCTGTCTCGGGGCTCCATTTATTTATTTATTAATTTTTTCCCCATTATTATTTCATATTTATCAGCGAGCACGAGCGTTTTCAAGTGTAACGCAATAAGAAGAAATAATAATAATAATTTTTTGATGATTTTCTTTTGTTATCAATTATGTGAGAGAGCCTCAAGTTCATTATCATCGTTAAATAAATACAACAAAATCTCAACATCAGCTGGAGCTGCTCGTTTTTGTTGTTATTTCATCTGGTTTGGGGGAAAAAACGGATTGTAAATTCATAAAATACCTCCTCTGCCCAAAGTGAATGTCAGTCGATTACGTTTTTATTTGAATTTTTGTATTTTTTGTTCCGTTTATGTTTTTATTTTTTATTTTTGTTTGGTACAAATTGCGAATGCAACGTGCATTGACCGAGAGATAATTATTATTTTGGGGTCGATGTCGATGATGATACATTTGCCTGAGGGTTGGGCTTTTAGGGGAAACAGTGGGTGGAAGATTGGGGTTTATATTTAAAAGCTTAAAAATGAAATTAAAGATTTTTAATGTGATTATTGTTATAAATAAAAAGATCACAATTATTTCTCGTGAATAATAAATTCCGTCAAATCATAACGTTAATATTTATTTATTCATAAGTATACACAAATTTTAAGATTAAGTACATTTTATTCATTTTTCATTGGCCTGGTTCTACTGTATCGAGTCGCACGCCTTCTTACCTTGTTTGAGTGTTATATAAATATACCTCCTGTTTTTTATCCGAAACTCCACGCGAATTCCGCGACATTGTTCTGCGATCATTTTTCACCTTCCTTTTTCGATTGGATTTCGATCCGCACGCATTTCGCTGAGGCATCAAGAACCCACCTCGGTGTTGGGCCAAAAATTATTCCTCAAAATATTCAAACTTTTGGCGACAGGCTGTCCAAAAAGGCACCTGAATATCAGGGCAAGAAGGAGATATTTCAGTTAACAATATAATTAAACGTATGTGCGACGTTGCTAAAAAAATACAAAAAACCACGCGACGACAGGCCACAAAATGTGACACAAAAACGGAAAACTGAAATAATTTCTACCAACTTTTTTGCAAAATAAACAAGTTTATGTTTTCATCAGAATTTACATACATCTATATATAAATACGAAATGTATATGCCGAGTGATTCTTAATTCGGCATTTATCCGTGGCTATTTTTATTGGCACATTTTTCACATTTATGCAAATCGAACCGAATCGAGAACCCAACGTTTGGGCCGCTGCGCAGTTACAGAAGACCCAAAAGCTCAGCTCAAACGCTAGCCGATCCGCGATTCGCAATCCGGAGACCCGACATCAGCAGATTATGTCACTATATATATACGTTCATATATATAGTGCACACCGAACTCCGAAAGCCGCACGCCGAGATATCGGCCGCGATATGCATGGCTCATGGTCACGGCCACCGTCGACAAACGGGAAACTTGGCTTAACAATTTCTTTCCTCGGTCAGCTGTTCCCGCCAACGTCTCCTTCTCTTGTCAAAAAAAAATACAAGTATAAAAAATACTTGGACAAAAAAGAGTTAACAGAGAGTGGCTTGCACAGGAAGAAATGAGCAATAAATGGAGTTTAAATATTTCATTTTTAGGGAAGCAATAAGACTTTAAATAATATATTAAAAATAGTTTAATAATTGTAATTCATTAACAGTTTTTTATCCTTGAAATTCGTTATTATTATTCTTTATTACATGTATTTTACATTACATTATTTACAATCAAAAATTATATAAATACACTGAAGGAAAGCCTTATATGTAATTCTCTTTTCCAATGGACCCCCAGCTTCTCCATTATTGTAATAATTATATTTGAACACAGTTTTTTTAATATTAAATAAACAAAAATATATATTAACTTCTTGTTAATTTAAATCTAATTTATATATATATATATATATTCTTCATGTGTCTACCATTATCTAGACTTTGGCTTTAGCCAGGTTCAATGTACGGACAACGACGTGCCAACGCCGAGCGACAAAGTAAGCCTCGCAAATAGAAATAGAGAAATTTTCTCATTAGATTTTTGCTGTTTTGCCGCTTCTATTTTTTTTCTCTTTTGCAAAAAAGCCTCGTCCAAACCAACAACCAAACTTGCTTTCCATCCCAGAACCCGCCGAAGAACCAAGTTTGGCTCAAAAGCTGGCCTCGTGCATTAGAAAGGCATTAGAAGTTGGCTTGGCTAAAGAAAAGTGAAAGAACTAGTAAGAGAGAGATTAAAGTCAGAGATCTATAGCTTATATATATAAACTTATTCAGTAAAAATGAAATTAAAGTATTAAGAAATAATTAAAAGTATTTTAGAAACTTTACGAACTTTATAAAGGATGCTTATTAGGAACCTAACAAAAGCCGTTCCTCCAACTCTAAAGAAAATAATTTTATCAGAAAACCCAAGAAGGCGAACCTTCTTCCTTAGATAAACCTTTCCAAGCACTTTCTTTGGCCATAGACAACATGTTTTGAAAGCCTTTCACATAACCAAAAATTTGAAACCGATTCGATAACGTCCCATCATTCTCATAGTCATAAAATTCGTTTTCTTTTATGTCACTTTTGTGTTGTGGTAAACAAAAAGCCAAGTTAATGACTGCAGAACCATCGGAATACTCAATAAGAAGGCAAAGAAAAAAAAATATAAAAAAAATCGAAATTTTTATTTGCGTCTTAACCCAATTAGGGGGAACCTGGAGAAATGACGGCCAGGTATTGTGAAATTCCAAGATCAAAACAGAGCGAA
The DNA here is from genome assembly GCA_035046345.1 of Drosophila birchii. Lineage (NCBI taxonomy): Eukaryota > Metazoa > Arthropoda > Insecta > Diptera > Drosophilidae > Drosophila > Drosophila birchii. Next base: position 19,685,168 of record JAWNOA010000048.1, on the reverse strand, counting down.
GATAAAGACAACAAAAAAAACAAAATATAAATACGAGAAAGAACTTTCCCATCGATTCTCGCTTTACATAATAATCGGTTACATAATATGCTTTCTACCCACCGCTGGGTGCTTTCTTCTCCTTCTTCTTTTGGCCTGGAGCTGGTAGCTGGTTTCCAAGCCGGTTTTGGCCAGCTGCTTCCTCCTACCTCGCTTCTTCTAACGCAACTCTAACGATGAGAATGGAGTGGAGTGTGGAGCTCTGAGCTGAGCTGGCGGCGAGTCGCGCTGGTGGATCCATCTGCATATTAATCAGAGAGTTAGCCAGAGAGAAGAGAAGGGAATTCGCAAGAATTCTTATTAAAAAGCGAGTTTGCGGCTTTGTTGTTCTAACCACATTGGAAAAGTGAGAAGCCCAAAGAACAGCGCACGCGTCGCGCTGAGAAGCGATCTCATGATGAGATGAGGAAGTGATTAGGCCCCCAAGAAGGAAGTGCTCGACGCAGATGTCTATGATTTGTATTTCCAGTTTATTTTCTTCGTTCTGTGTTCTCTATATATCTCTATTTTTTGCACAGGCCTATCTATACATCGGCCTATCAGCGAATTTGCATTAATAGCCATGGATTTGACACACCTTTTCCCGCCCAAAAAAAAGACATCCATGTGAGTGGCGTCACGTAGATAAAGACATCAGTTACCTGGCTTCTTATCTGGTTCTTTTGCAAATACTAGCTATTAGTTTTTCGGTAGCCCAAAGTCACCATGAGGTTTTCTTTTCGGATTCCGTGTATATATATTTCATTATTTGCCCAACGATCGTGTATGGCACAAGCAAATATTAGAATCGATCATCTATCTATGGTTTTCTCATTCAATGTTTCTTATTCATTAATCACTGCGGGCAGGTAACCCCCTCGAGCTATAAATTGGTTTCCAGCTTATTTATTTAGTTTCTTTTTATATCCGGTTGGCAATAGGAAAAAAAATATATAGAGTCTTATAGGAAAGGAAAGAACCTTTTCCCCTAACGAAATCCAATAAGAAAACGTATTCTATTTGTGTTTTCCTTACCTTGAATTTCTGAAAAGGAAATGGAAAAAAAGGTGTTTATTTTGATTTATTTTTGGGCATAAAATAGTTAAGGTTCGGATGAATTTTTGATAAGATAACTGCTGTTTAAATACTCTTTTCTTATAATTATTCAAAGATTAACTTTACATTTAACCTTTAATTATTAATTTAAAAAGTCGTTCTATATATTCATTTGAAGTCTCTTTTTATTAAATATGGTAAACAGAGCTTAAACCTATATATGTATAATTTATTTCCCTTAGGACCTTGTTAAATTTCGGTCTTATTATTATTACTCCAGACATCTAAGCCAACCCCCTATAAAGTTTGTATTATAAAGTCTTTTGCAATCTGACGAAATTCGCAACACAATCATTACACAAATTTTTCGGCTATTAACCTTGAACTTTATCACACCTGCTGGTTGGGACTTTTTATCTTATCTTCGTGTGGAAACCACGCATAAAGCTTGTTTCTTTTTTAGCCAAGAATCGAGCACCGAGAACAAAGTGTTATCGCTTGCCTGTGTTGGCAATTATAATGCAAAATCGATGATTAACCATCAGTTGGTTTGGGCAAAATAAAAATCTATATAAAGCCAAATACAAATTAGTCGACCGGTTGTCTGGCAACGGGCCGAAACGTATCGAAACTTAAGGCCAGACTTCAATTAAAGGCCTAGAATCGTTGGGGCAACAATTAGCATAGCATAAGTCTGGGTCAATTGAATTAAGCGAATAAGACCCCCGGTTTCTATTTACATTGCAGCGCCCCCATGGTAATGGCCGTGATACTGTTGCTGGCCCTGGCACTGGTATTCGGCTGCTACTGTGCTCTCCATCGACAGAAGCTGGCCGAGATCTATCTCCGGCCGCTGCTGAAGGACACGCCGCTGGAGGACTGCTACCATGCTGCGCCGATCGAGTCGCCTGAGGCGACAAAAAGGAGGCGGCGCCGTGGCATTTGGGATATCCCCGGACCCCAGAGGATACCCTTCCTGGGCACCAAGTGGATATTTCTTGTCTTCTTCAGGCGCTACAAGATGACCAAGCTGCATGAGGTCTATGCGGGTAAGAAGACAAGAATTTCTATAGATTTAAATTAATATAAATATATTTATTAATTTAGTCCTGAAAAGAATAAAACACAAATAAAGGTGTATGAACCTCCCATCATACTTAAAACATAAATAAAAAAAATCTAGTAATAACTCAAAACTTACTCTCTACTCCAGATCTTAATAGGCAATACGGCGACATAGTCCTTGAGGTGATGCCCTCGAATGTGCCCATTGTCCACTTGTACAATCGCGAGGACCTGGAGAAGGTACTAAAGTACCCCAGCAAGTACCCCTTCCGACCCCCCACTGAGATTATTGTGATGTACCGCCAATCTCGTCCGGATCGCTATGCCAGTGTGGGAATCGTAAATGAGCAGGGACCGATGTGGCAGCGCCTCAGATCCTCGCTAACCTCCAGCATCACTTCACCCAGAATTCTGCAGAACTTTTTGCCTGCCCTCAACGCGGTTTGTGATGACTTTATTGAGTTGCTCAGATCACGAAGGGATCCGGAGTCTCTGGTGGTGCCCAATTTTGAGGAGCTGGCCAATCTGATGGGCCTCGAGGCCGTCTGCACTTTGATGCTGGGTCGGAGAATGGGCTTCCTGGCGGTGGACACCAAGCAGCCGCAGAAAATTAGCCAACTGGCGGCGGCCGTCAAGCAGCTGTTCATCTCGCAAAGGGACTCCTACTATGGACTGGGTCTTTGGAAGTACTTTCCCACCAAAACCTATCGAGAGTTTGCCCGGGCCGAGGACTTGATCTATGAGTAGGTACACACTTGGGCTTCTATAACATTTTCTCCCGATTCTAACACCTATTCTTATATTCCAGTGTGATCTCTGAGATCATCGATCATGAGCTGGAGGAGCACAAGAAGTCGGCGGCTTGCGAGGATGAGGAAACGGCCGGCCTGCGCAGTGTCTTTCTTAATATCTTGGAGCTTAAGGATCTGGATATAAGAGACAAGAAGTCGGCCATTATAGACTTTATAGCTGCGGGCATTGAAACGGTGGGTTTTTAATCAAATATAGTAAAGTTTGTATATTTAATATGTATAATTATTTCGTTTACTTTTCAGTTAGCCAATACCTTGTTGTTTGTGCTGAGCTCTGTAACTGGCGATTCTGAGGCCATGCCTCGCATCCTCAGCGAATTCTGCGAGTATCGAGATACGAACATCCTGCAGGATGCCCTCACAAATGCCACATACACAAAGGCCTGCATACAGGAATCCTACAGACTGAGGCCCACGGCCTTCTGCCTGGCCAGGATCTTGGAGGAGGATATGGAGTTGTCGGGTTACTCGCTAAATGCTGGGGTGAGTTAGAGGATCATCAATTGAATTCATTAAAATATTTTCGATTTAATTCAATTGTCCTTATGTTAGTAAATAATTAAATAAATATTTTATTTATACATTTTATAATATTCCATCCGCAGACCGTGGTGCTCTGCCAGAATATGATTGCCTGTCACAAGGATAGCAATTTCCAGGAGGCCAAGCAATTTTGCCCGGAGCGTTGGATAGATCCAACCACGGAAAACTTTACAGTCAATGTGGACAGTGCCAGTATTGTGGTGCCCTTCGGAGTGGGTCGACGGACATGTCCGGGCAAAAGATTTGTGGAGATGGAGGTGGTCCTGCTGCTGGCCAAGGTGAGCTAAAACTTCAATTAGCGAAAATCACAACTCACAAATTATATCTTTCCAGATGGTCTTGGCCTTCGAGGTAAGCTTCGTCAAACCCCTGGAAACGGAATTCGAGTTCCTGCTGGCCCCAAAGACCCCGCTTAGCTTGAGGCTCAGCGATCGGGTCTTCTGATGGCCGGCGGAGCTGAGGCTGATCTGTCCCAAAACATTGCCTAACCTCGGGCGTTAAAAGAAAACATAGGAACTGAACCACTAAGTGAAATATAGTGTAAAATATGAATAGAAAACTGCGCACATATACCTATATCCCGTATATATCCTTGATGAGCCCAGCATCAGCAGCAGCCTAGTCCTGTGAAGCAATCTAAAGCAATTAATTAAACGCAATCCATATACTTCTTATTTATGCTGACTGGATGTGTAGTTGTGTATGTGAATGTCATGTTTGTTTTTAATAATTATGTAAAATTATTTTAGTTATTGTTAGTAGTTAGAGCATAAGTAGCAGCAATTGTTTTTGAAAGACTGTGTTTAAGTTTTGTGTTTTGATATTAACAGAGTTCTTTACATGCATCTATTTCCTGTATATAGTTTTGCAAATTTGTCATTCTAACCGTGTGTGTGTACAGTTTAATTTTAATCGTATTTATTCAAGTGTTTACTCTATAGCTAAGTTTTTATTTCGTCTCTATATCTGTGAATATTTTTATTTGTTAAAATGAGAGAACTAATATTCAAATGAAATGAATTGAAATTATAAGAAAAGTTTAAACAGAATAACAAAGTGTCTTATGTTATTTTATGGGATTTATATAGCTTAAATATTTGTGAATGATGTACAGTGTAGTCCTTTTTAAATGGTTTGAGAATTAACTATTTATGTAATTTCCTGGGACTTAGTTTGCTGACAAAACTGCTGACAACATTTGCTCGAATGTATCTTTTAGGTTTCACGGTGGCTGGCTTCCTTGTATATTAATTATTTTACTCGAGTGGTTCATGACATAACTAAAAATCCACGTGTGCTGAATGTCCTTCAAGCTTTTAATTTCTTAAAATTAATCATGGCTTAATTTTAACAGTCATGACAAATGTATATACAAAATATTTAATAGGTTTCATTATTTTTCCTACCCTTTAATTTTTTAAAATTAAAGTCTAAGTTTATTTGGTTGATGTTTCCACTATATATATTTATTTTACAGTCGTGTCCCATTAAGCCGTTGAATTCCTTTATCAATTGGGTAAATATATTTAATTTTTTACAAAATGAAATAATTTTTGAAAAATTAATAAGAATATGTAAACTAATTAATATAAAAGTTTCACTCTTGGTTATTACATTTTTTCATTATTTTCTTTTTCCTTAAATTTGGTTCAGTTCTCCACTATTAATATAGGGAATTTTCATATACATATTGTACAGTCGTTTCCCAATTTAATTTAATTTGAATTTCCATTTGTTTTATTTATAATTTAAAAAACCGCAATTAAGTTGCTTTGTTTGCGTAACTTTCAGGTGCTAATTTGTATGTCAACGTAAAATTATTTAATATTTGCTTAGCGCTTAAAAAGAGAGAAGGTACACAATATTTAAGAAACAAACTTGATATTATTGTTTATTTATTTAAACAGCTTAAGGTTTTTAATTTATCATATACTATTATTCTGGATTAAAAATCAATGTTTCTGGATTCTTAAAACCTTCAATAACACCAATACTGGATTAAAATCGGAGTGAAAGATTTGAATTTGCTCTTTGAACTCTGGTTATTTAATTCCAAACTATTTTTTCTGTGTAAATTTCTCTCTTAGCCTGACTAAAATTCTCTTTAGTGCGCTCATTGCGCTCTTCATTTCTTGGGCTGTGGCTGGGGCTTGTTTGGCGGGCTTCGAGATTCGTTTCGGGCTTTCAGTTACAATTGTCGTTGGCGTGTCGTCGGTTTCAGAGCGTTTCGAAAACCCCAATTCCGGCGTCAAGACGCAGTTGGAAAAAAACTTAACTGAAAATTTAGAAAAATTATTTACCGCGCTCGGAAAATACTTTAAAAATTCAGTTTGTGCTATTTTAGTGTCGGGATAAATAACTCAAAAGCTAACCCCTTCAACCATTAGCTGCACTTGTGTTTGCACCTCTAAACGAATATATTCTGAATTTCTGAAAAAAAATGTAATTAAACAATAACCCAAATTTAAAAACAAAAAAGAAAAAACTAAAACCAGTTTGTCATTTGCTCAGCAGTAACTAACTTTGTCGTAGAGTTGGAAATGCACCGAATCTCCGTCAAAGGGAAAATTAATCATCTTCAGAGTCGATCTGGAGATCTGCGGAGTCTGTGAGATCGCAGGGCCCCACCCAGAGCTAATTGTACAATAAACAGGGGACAACAAAAAAATACTTATACATCAGAAAGACGATCGCAGCACTTTTGTTGTTGTTCTTTTTGTTAGACATGCTAATTTTGCACAAATTACACAGACACTGGCTAACACACAAATTAGTTTGTTTAATGTGACTCACTGACAATTTTCTCACCGTCAACACGGGCCCCTCCCCTCAGTTGCGACGACTTTAATTAGCTGACAAATACTTGGGGGTAATGCAACAGATATATAGACATACATATATAATTGATGATTGCTTTTAAAATGTATCTATGAAAAGTTACTACTTTAAAATTGTCTTTGAAAGCTTAGAAAAAAGGGGCGCTCTTTTTGCTTTTATTAGTTTTTTATTTAATAATTATTTGTAAAGTTGAAGCCATAAAAATACAAATAAATTTTGATTTGTTAATACAAAAATTAATTTTATTTTTTAAACTGAGTTATGTTATGTTATCTCTGGCAAACAGGCGTTTTGACCCAGAGATTATCAAGAAACAAATAATTATGATTTTCTAAAAACCATAAATATATATGGTTATATTTCCCATACAAATATTATTTAGCTTAACACTCAATTACAGTTCATATCCATCCCCTTTGGGAACTGAATCCTTTTCAATCCTTTGCCAATCCGCTTTATGGACACTGACCTTCAATGACAGCCCCCAACGAACCCATGACACTAAGGTAGCAACAAAAGCGAAACAAAACAATAAGAGTGACAATAACCCCAGTGTACCTGTTAGTTAGCCTGTAGTAAATCCCGACTTGCCTAGGCCAATTGCTTTGGCATTGAATTCGCCAGTAGCAACCCCCAAGGGAAACTCCCGCGAACAGGCAACCACCCCCATGTAGGGACCCAATCACCCACTCCGTCCACATCGCAAATGTTGCATGTTCACGGCTAAAACAAAGCTCAAGTCGGTGGCTAAGAGTGGTGTGGGTCTGAATGAGGTCAAAAGCAACAACAGTAGCCTGCCACTATTGGCAAGAATATATGGAAAAACCATTGCAAAAAAGTGCAGCGTTAGGGTGTTAATTAGACTATGACACTTTGAGATACCCTTTTTTATGAAAAGAATATACATTAACAAAATAATAAAAATGAAGGATTATAAAAAAAAATCTTTAAAAAAGGTATACAAAAAATATAAAATAATAATTTGGCTTGACGACTTTTTATATTCCCTTGTAAAATATTAAAATTTTCAAAAATACCCAAAAATGTTGAATTTTAAAAATGTTAAAATGATGTATGCAGATTTATTAACTGCATAAAAACTAACACAAAAACTGCTTTTCGAACTTAGTTTTGTAAGTTTTTAAGCTTTAATTGTCCAAAAAAGTATCTTATAAAGTATCTTGAAGGGTAAACAGTCTTCAGCTCCCTTAAGTTAGCTCCTATACCATACTTGACTACCCAATAAATACACCCCTTATTGAAAAGGGTATTTTCCTTGTTTTGGAAAATGCAGCTGGAAAATCGCAAACTACTACTGCCCTTCCGATAGGAGAGAAAACTTGGGCGCTGGATGGATGACCAGAGCCCAAAGCCAGAGCCCAAGTACAGTAGGCGCCTTACATGTGTACGTGTGCTTCTCTCGGCTCTGCAACCAGTTTGCCGTTGTGCATATCAATGCGAGTGTGAGGGGGAGGCAAACGCAGAAGGCGGGCTGGAAACGAGTTTTGTTGCATTTTTCAATTGCCCAAGTTGGCGGCGATTGAGCGGCTGAGACACACAGAGATATATTCTCAGATCTCTCGACTTGGCAGGAAATTGCAAATGAGGCTTAATTAAAATGAAAAGCTCCTCGAAGGGGGCCCTTCGGGAAGTCAGGAACCAAAACAAAACCGAGAAGCGAGCTGCTGGCCAAGTCATTGACCCAAAAGTCGGACGCAGACAGACCAGTTATAGGGCTGCTTTAACTCGGAACAAAAGGAAAAACGAGAACAAGAGTTCCTTTCAAAACGAGGTTAATTCACAGTGAGGGCCAAAATGTTGGGAACCCCATTTCCTTTGCGAGAAAAACCTCTCTGAGGGCGCGCAAACTCCATACAGGTGTGGCAGGTATCAAAGCCTCTATCTCTTTTTCTATCTCTCTTTGATCCTCTCTCTTAGCCAAGTTCTCTTTGGTTTTCCCAAAAACCTGTTCTTCTTGGCCAATACAAATTTGTTTACATTTTTTTGTGCTTCGTGGCTTGTTGCGTGTGTTTTGTTTGGTTTCTGCTTTTTTTAGGCTTTCTTCTTCTAAGCGCCGCGGAAAGAAACTTGTTTTTTTATTTTTTGTATTTTTCTCTGTTGGTTTTTTGGTTCAGGGGGGTGGTGGTGGTGGCTTGAGTGTGGGCCAAAACGTGAAACATTCGTTAGCAACAACACGACACACACATACCAGTTAACACGCAAGCAGCTAACACCTGGAATTCCAATCTTGGAGAGCTGCAAACCCGAAAATTAGTAAGGAGTTTCAGTTGGAGTTTTTTTGGGGATGAAGTTATGGGAGTTTTTTTAAGTATTTTCTAAAACGGTTTAGTTATTTTTGGGGTATTTTAGAGATAATGCAAATAATGCAAATTATTTTAAAAATCTTGTGCCAAAATAATTTTGGCTAAAATCTTTAGGTCTATTGGTTTCTTAAAATCTTAATAAAATCCAGAAATTCAAAACCTTTCCGATTTTATATAATTTGAAATCATTTCTTTAAAGAAACAATTACTTAACATTATCTTTATTACTAAAGCGAGCAGTAGTTTCCCTAATCAATTATTGTTTACCTTTTGGCAACCAGAACCTAGACACTAAAATGTTTATTAACTTCCGAGCCGCAAGTTTATTGACAGGGAGTGCCTCTGCCTCGAGCCCATTTTTCCCTTTCCTATCCCAATTTGTGGATATATCTTTCCCTTTTCCAACTTTACTACCAACTTTTACGCAGTGAAAGTTATGCGTGACCCTTTTTTAGGGTTTGAGCTTGTCGGTTTCCAGTTTCGTTTCAGGTTTGACATATTTTTTTCTGGTTTTCTGGTTGCATTTTAATTGTTGTTTATGGGGTTATACATCGCGGGGTTAACTAGCTCACAGAGTCGTCTCCACCTCCGCACGTTTATTGTACGTGCCTCTGGCTAATTTCTGGCTTTTTTATGTTTTATTCTTTATGCGTTGCAATTAGCTTCAATCAATGAGGGGGCCGATGGACGACCCAAACCATGGAGTGATTCCATTGTTGGTTATGAAGTGCTTGGGTAACCAGTTCTCCCCTTATATACACAGAGAAAATATTTTTTGTTTATTTTTCCATAGTGTATTGGGTATAAATAATATCTATTTATGATCATTTAAAATATAGGTAATATCAAAATATGAAATATAAAATAATACGATTTTTAATTAGCAAAAGAAAAAGGTATTTTATGAATAGTGGAAAAATGGTTAATAAACTTGCTTGTGCTTATTAAGTTTATATTATTAATCATAGAAATAGTATTTCATATATTTTAAGATATGCATACAAACTTTATGCTATCTCAATTTGTTTTTAACAATTTTTACCAATCGCATATACATTAAATTTATCATTAAGGTTTGATGTAATATATAGGAATGTAGAAGATTTATTTTTTAAAGATTTGCATCTAAAAGAATGTAATATCTATTTCTAATTCTATATTAAATATTATTCTCTCTCTGTAGAATTAAACTACACATGTTCAGCCCTCAAAAAAGGTGTTCAATAGAAACCAAAAGAGGTGACAATTGAGGTAGACTATTGTTTCCATTGTGGTTTGGCCTTTAATTAATAGATGAATTGTAATGGAATTATAGATTAAATGTCGCAAACCTGCAATCATAGGTGGTCTTAAATATTCATAAGCAAGTAGGTTGCTCGCATTCCCAGCTCGAATTTGGTATGCATCTCACCACCTCAATGGCATGGAGTGTACGATGGGTTAGACCCCACCCAAAAATTCCCACACATCTCATCGATCCAATGAGATCATCGCTCATATATGATCTATGCCCTTAATCAGTTTGGGCTGCAGTTCTCAGGCCAGAAGTGGATGTGGGAGACCTTCGGACATCAATTGACACAAATCCACAACAGAACGTAGTTTTATTTTATTTTACTGCACGCTCCACCGAGCATCCAATAGCACATATCCGATAACCCAGAGCCAGCGGCCAAATAAGGTCATTCATTAAGCCCGGACTCTAAAATTCCACCAAAAAATAAACGTTCCAAAAACTGAAGATTCGATTTCCTTTGTAGGTCGAGAGCGTTTCCAACAGAAGACAAAAATGAGTTACTTGCGTTCGATAGGTACATAAAAACGAAACATATCCGGGAGCAAATGCCAAAGTGATCACAAAATTCAATTGAATTAATGGTGTTGTTTAATTAATTAATTAATTAATTGTTTAATAATTGTTTTGTGCAGAAATCTCACGCGTGGAAATGTCGCCGGCAGATGATAACTCCTTTGCCACAACGAATGGCAACAAGAAGGCCACGTACACCCTGATTTGCATTAAAATTGTGGAATTGGTGGGTGCTATTCCTTGGATTTATTAAAAATCAATTAATTATCATTTTAATATATTATTTTAAAGTGCCTGCTAATATGCTGCCTGGGCTTGATCGACGAGCCGGCCACCAACTCGCACTTGCGAGTGTTCATCACTCCGCGGGTGATGGCTCTGTGCTATGTGACCTTTGGGGCCTTGGTTATCTATACAGCGATCTATCTGATAATGGCACTCTTCGGTGATTTGTGAGTTCTCCTAAATATTCATTTGAATTTTTTATTAAACATAAAATCCCCTGAAAGGACTCCCTGGCGCACGGCCACTCTATGGTCTCTGGTAGGCTTCATTCTGTTTGTGGCAGTGACTGCCCTGCTGTTCCGTGACTGGAGCACTACTAAGGATCGCAACTACTGGCATCCGAACATGCATCGTCTGGATCTGGTAATGGCCTCTGCCTCCATTTCCTTGGTCACCTCACTGGTCTTCCTGCTGGATATCCTTCTCACCATTCGCTTTGGCGTGCACGGTGATCTGGAATGACCTGGACGAACTTGGTCAAGAGGAGCATGGCGTGGACTGTAATATTTATAGCTCCAGCTTAGTTGTAAGATAACACATTTCCCCACAGTCTCCCAGCTAATTGTAATCCCACACAAAAAAGGAACAAGAAACATCTGAATTGCCATCATCGAATCGAAAAATGTACAAAAAAGACGACGTCCATGGAGAGAGTTTAAAGTTTTATACGCATCGCCTGCCCTGTTTTTTGTTTTCTTTATTATTTTTAGCTTATAAAAAAGCATCACGAACGTTTTACCTAAACCAATTAATAAGTAAGAACCAAACACGAGTAAAATTTTATACTATTACTGTCCAAAACAAAAAAAAAACAACAAACCGCAACTGCATATATTTTCTTAATGGTTTTATTGATAAATTACTTATTATTATATACAAAATTGAAACATTAACGATAAAAAAAAAGATTCTTGAACTGTTTTAACAAGGCGAAAAACACTCTTCGGTGTGTGTCAAAAAATCACTTGGATTCAATGAAATATTTCTCAATATCCTGGTCATTGTTGATCATCTGCAGGCCATGGAAGATTTCCTTGATGTAGCATTTACCAGCATCGCCGTCACCTGGGATAAAAATTGATTTAATTTTATATTCTTATAAGGATTATAGTTTATAACATACCCAAGCTGCCATCGCAAATTCGTTGAGTTAGCAATTTTGCCAGCGCCTTGAAGAGCTCCTTGGTGGCTATCTTTCGTTTATAGTAGGGATTCAGCCACTGAACTACGTTTTTGCTCACGTCGTTCTTAAGCTGATTTTTCTCTGGTTTTTTCTTTAAGTTGGATGAATCCTTGGAGTCTTTGCCTTCCGAGGATGTGTCTTTCGATTGTTTCGTTTCTGATGAAGTGTCTAGAGGTTTCTTTTCTGATAAAGGCTCTATAGAAGGTTTCTTTTCAGAGTCTTTCGATGCTTTCCTTTCAGCTGAAGAGTCTTTCGATGCTTTCCTTTCTGCTGAAGAGTCTTTCAAAGATTTTCTTTCTGCTGAAGAGTCTTTCGATGATTTCCTTTCTGCCGAAGAATCTTTTAAAGCTTTCCTTTCTGAGGATGATAAGTCCTTGGCCGAGTCTTTCTCTCGTTTGTAGTCGGCTCCCTCCTTTCCATCTTTTCTGCGGGAGCCCGAATCCTTTAAATGCTTTTCTGATTCACTGGAGTCCCTGCGCTTATCTTTGCCAGACTTGGACTCCTTTTTGGAACTCCTATCCCTGTCCAGACCCTTTGCTTCCTTACTCTCTAATTTATTAGGCTTAACTTCTTTTTTATCCAAGCTTTCTTCCTTAAGTTTGTTATTTTCCAACATTTCCCGAGCTGAAATGAAGCCGATGTTTTCGGATGATTCCTTGCTATCGCCCCCCTTCGATTTTGATTTGCTCTCCGATTTCGCCTCCTTTTCATCCAGCATTTGTCGAGCGGTTTTGAAACCAATTGAAGGCTGTTCCTGCTCCTCTTCGGATTCACTTTTAAAAGAACCGAAGAGATGCTGCATGCTGGTCTTGGCCTTTGGCTTGGGCTCGTGTTGATGGGATACTCTTTTCCGGCGATGAGTGTCATAGCTGCCATCGCCATTCGGCATCAATTTGTATTTTCTCTCGCCAATTATGCTGTCGGGCAGGGGATCGAGTTCGGCATCTGGCTGAGGGCTTTCTTCGTCCATGGGTTCATCTTTGACATGATTGGAAGGTGGGTCGTCAGGGGTTTTATTCCCCACATCTTTATCACCTTCTTCAGGCTCTTCTTCGTTCGAGGAATTTGATGTTGGTTCCTCCTTCAACTCTTTTTTGAAAAAGGAGGAAATGGAAGTCTGCTTACTGTTGCTACTGTCCTGCTTAAAACCCTTTCGCTCCTTCAAAGCTTTTGGCACCTCCTTGAGACTCTGCGGTCTCTGCTCTTCCAGTTCCTTAAGTTTCCTTTCAAAATAGGCCACACTGCCGCCAGTCCAAACGCCCTTTGCACTCGTTTCCGGCTTGGGAATATAATCGGCCAGCAAAGGCATCAGTTGCAGCTTTCCCGTGAGTTGTTTAATAACGGATATCTGCTTAGTCAAGGCATGGCGGTACATATTGGCCACTTTCTGCTGCCGGAACACCTCGTACTCCATGTCCACGGCAATGGCTTCGTAGTCATTGTATTTCAAGACACTCTTCGGCTGCTGTTCTGGTTCATCCTTACACTTGTCCACATTGGCCTTCAGGACTTCGATAATGGCCGTTAGGTACTTCTCCCTGTGAGTGGCCTGGAGGCCAGCTATTTTCTTTTCCGTTGCCTCCGCCTGTCGGATGCGAGAGATTTGGGCGGCCGTATCCTGTTCCAGCTGACGGGCAGCGCTGATTTGCTTGCGCAATTTGAACTGTTGCTTTATAAAATCTTCCGAGTCCTTTTTGGCCTTCTTTGCCATGGAGGAGTGCGAGTCGGTGCCATCCGAATCGGAATCCCCAGCTGCATAATCCTGGGCAGCCCGCTTCTGGCCAGGGCGCCCTCCTGAAAAGAATCAGTTATAAGTAAACAGAAGGAATAACCCGTAAGAAATCTTCCCACCTTCGTATAGATCCGCGCAATCTTGCAGCGAAATGTGGGACTTAAAAGTGTCATCCATACACAAACGGTGGAACATCTCAAGCGCCTTCTCTACTTTCTTGGGACGCCGGCAGACATCACACTGACCGCTGCAGTCGGGCGCCGGATCCCCAAAAAAGTCGGAAAATAGTTTGTGCCGGCAGGTTGTTCGCTCGCAGAATTCGGCGATCTTCTCAAACTGTTTAATGGCCCTCGCGGTAAGCATTTCCTTATCGCCGCGACCCCGTGCCCTGTTCGCATCATTCTGCAGCAGAAATCGTATACTCCGTACATCTTCACGGCCGTAATATAATCTGCAAAACGAGGGCAAGCCATCGCGACCAGCGCGACCCGATTCTTGGTAATAGGCAGCCACATTCTGTGGCACATCCCAATGAATAACGAAGCGGACACTCGCCTTGTCCACGCCCATGCCAAAGCTATTGGTGGCACATATAATTGGCTGATCGCCGCGCATCCAAGCCTCCTGCACCTCTGTGCGTTCTCCTGTTTTGAGGCCAGCATGATAGGCCACGGCTCCGATACCTTGCTTGGTAACACCGATCGCCATGCGCTCCACTTGCTCGCGCGTGCGACAGTAGACAATGCCACAGCCACGCTGGGCCTTCGGCTGCTCCTTGAACTCCTTGGGGTCGCCCAGGCAATACCTGGCAAAGTCTGCCAAGTGCTTGAAGTCATCTTCTATGGAATTCTTGTACACAATGTCGTAGAAGAGGTTTTTCCGGAAGCTGGGCGTACTGAATTGGGCCACCGGTTCATGCAAATGCAACTGCTTGTATATATCCTCCTTGACCTCCTTGGAGGCTGTGGCCGTCAATGCTAGCCAGGTGATGTCCGGATATTTGGAACGTAGGTCGCCCAGCTTGAGATAATCCGGCCGGAAGTCGTGTCCCCATTGGCTGACACAATGAGCCTCGTCCACCGCAAAGTAGGCTAATTTCTTGTGTTTGTGCAGAGTCTGCAGGAGCTCCTGGAAGAACTTGGTGGCCGCCTGCTCCGGTGTGATGTACAGGAACCTCAGACTGGTCTTCACGGCCCGCAGATCCATAATGACACGATCGCGCTCCTTGGTGGTCATCTTGGAGTTCAGCGAGTCAGCCGGCACCTTCAGCTTGGTCAAATGGTCAATCTGATCCTTGATTAAGGCGAGAAGCGGCGAGAAAACAATGGTTATCTGGTTCTCGGACATCAGGCCAGGCAGCTGGAAGCACAGAGATTTACCCGAACCAGTCGGCATCGATACATAGACGTCCTGCTTTTCTGAAAGTCAAAATTTTCAGGGTTTATTATTATCTCCGAGATATTGGGTAAGACTTCTTGTCCCATATTCACTTTTCACAGCACATCGCACGGCCCGCTCCTGCAGCTCCGACTTGAACTTCGAGTGGCCAAAATGCTTCTTCAGCGCCTCGTTCACCGC
This sequence comes from Drosophila birchii, assembly GCA_035046345.1. Lineage (NCBI taxonomy): Eukaryota > Metazoa > Arthropoda > Insecta > Diptera > Drosophilidae > Drosophila > Drosophila birchii. The sequence continues at coordinate 19,669,924 of JAWNOA010000048.1, read as the reverse complement.
GCTCTCCTGTATCATTTTTAATGTTGTTTATTGCCTAACTGCGTTGTATTTCAAATAAACAAAAATTCAGCCCAAAAACTCGTTGCCGCCAAAACAGCTGCTCTGGGGTCGGACAGTGTGGCCATAATATTGAATGAATAGAAATAACACTATCGGCAAAAAACAACGTTTATTTTGAATTGAATAAATTAATAATGAATAATTTTTGGAAACCGTTTATTTATTTACAAGCATCTTTATTACAAGAAGCAATACAAAATATCGGAAAAATTAAGCACCAACTTCGGCTGTCAAAATGTAAGTGAGAACCCTAAAGATTGTAAAACCGAGTAAAATAGCGAAAACGAAAATTGTACACACACAATATGACTCCTTAATGCAAAATCACTAGCTGTCAAAATAGGCACCAAACTCGAATGGTTGATAGCCGACTGGACTACCTTATACAATTGTATCATGGTAAAAATATCGTTAGTCAGAGGTTCGCGCCATTAAATCCAGCTGGCCACACTGATCGTCCAAGTAACTATAAAAGCCGGTGGCAATGGCGGATTTCCCGGTTTCCTCGAAAATTTTCACATCGCACGCACTGCCTGTGCTGCTCTCTCCGCGTTTCGCGCTTCGGTTTCAGTTTACGTTGCGGGATGAGTGCGTCCAAGTGACTGTGTGTGGCGTGTGCGTGTGTCGCTATTTGTTTATAAAATCGCCTGCCGGGACCGCCATGTTGCACTTTGATTGTTTCCAAGCTGCAAATGCGCACTGATAAACAACAACAGCAGCAATAATGCCGGCAAACAGCAGCAAAGCGGCTTATTAGTGCGTGCTTGTGAGGGTGACAAAAGTATTTACCGCGAAAAGGCAACAAACATAACCAAACACCAGCAACAAGCAGCCGGCGCAAATCTTATCTTGCCCTCTCTGTCACTCGCCAAAAACAAAAGATTCCGCGGTTCTCAAGATGCAGGAACAGATGCAACAACAGCAACAACTCCTGCACTGCAGAAGAAAAGCGACAAAAACAACAACTACAAGAACAACCGCCTGCCTTGTGATATGTAGCAGTTATTTACTTCTCCTGCTCGCCACCCACTTTCCGCCCAGCGTGCAAGCGGACGATGGGTCCCTCCTGCCCTCAGTTGGCTATCTGGCCGCTCCCAATCCGGCGGGGGGCGGTGGAGGATCGTCCTCTTCGATCATCGATCAATTCAGCCCGAATTGCAGTGCCGTGACGCATATTTTCCAATCGCGAGGAATCGATGCGAGCGAAATACCACCAAAGCCCAGTAACGGTAAGTGGAGTAAACAATATGAATTTTTATAAACATTTTAGGAGTGGTGAAAATGTTATATAGGAAGAAATTTATAAGTAAAGTCAATGAAATCAAAATAATAAGAAGTCAGTATGTAGTTATGATAATATTTTATAGGACCAGATACCGAAGATAATAGTTTATTTTGATTTTTAATTCCATAAAATATTTTTAAAAATTATATAATTAAATCTGTAAATTATAATATTGTTTTAATGATCTTAAACATTATGATGTTTGCGTTTTTATTTAGCTAGCTATCTTCTATTGCCGACTCTTATGGTTGTCAATAAAATCGTATAAATTAATTATTATTAATTAATTAAATTAAAATCCTAGAATATCATAAATACCTAAATTCAAGCATTATAAATTCGTTAATTGTATTTGGAAGTATTTGAATTAATGATTACAAATCCAATTTAATCGGCTACCAAAATATTACTTTAAAACTTACCTTTTTCGAAATCTGAGATGTGAATAAGAATTTATATTCTTATAAATTCCTAATATTTCATAACATTGCTAAATCCTAAGAGATAACAAAACCAGTCTGAATGAACGGCTGAACAAAGGGAACTCGAGCTCAGATTCGACGATTCCATGATTCATGCCGCTCCTTCGTCTTGAGCTCATTTTTTGTTGTATTTTTTGCCAACTGCCCTTTTACGCCTTACGCCCCTTGAAGGAAATAAAATTCCACGCAAATCAACTCGAAGAAGCGATTGGGAAGCTGGCCCAAGGTAGGCTCTAAATAAAAGAGAGTCCATCGCCGAGAGTGTGTCCATCCAAGAGATCTTGGCGCATGCGTCTGTTGCTCATCCGAATCCCAGGCTGTGCCCCTTCTGTGCCGCATCAAAGGGTTCCAGTTTCCAAGACCAGTCCAAAAGGCAGAAGCAGACGCAACGAAAAATCTCAAGACATTCCTTTTTGATGAAAAAAAAAGGAATAAAACGAGAAGAGAGCAGGCTATGCATACAGTTGAGCCTCGTTAATGTAGGATTAACTTCACTGGATATATTTTTTAGAACATTTTAATAATATAAGAATGAAGTTTAAACATTTTGAATTTTACATCTAAAGTTGGAAAATTACGAATATTTCGAAAACAATCTTAACAGTAATGTATCTATTAGATACATTTTGTTTTTTAATTTTTCTAGATTTTCAGAGCAACTTTCCAAAAGTTACAAAAATATTTTCTGAATTTTTAATATTTTTAGAGAAGATATCTACTATCTATTTATCCATCTATCTATCTTTAGGGATGCTGGCCTGTAGGACACACTCACAAGAAGGCTCTTTTGGCTGGTGCAAGAGCAAAAATGTTGTCACACCGCTTTTACACATTGCTCTTCATAGGGACCCAGGGGTGTGCGGTGGAGGAGGAGGGACCTAGTCTCGGCCTCGATCGGTCCACGGTTTTAGTTAATTTGTATAAATCCTGAATTAATCACGCTTAATTGCAATAAGTTGCTCCTTCGCTCCTCCTTTTTGTGCCCTTCTGTCTCTCTGTTTATCGTGCTCCTCGTCGTCTCTCTTTGGCTTTTTGTTTGATTTGTTGCCAGGTAAATGGTTGTTGCTGTTGTTGTTGCAGCCTCTGCCTTTTGGCCCTCTCCCTTTACCCCTGGCCCTTTACCTGCGCCTTACCTTTGTTTATTTTTGGTTTTCAACGTTGCTTGATTGGTTTTCTTCTCTTTCGCTCTCACACAATCTTGACCATATTCTTTATCTTTTTATTTTTATGTTTTTTTTTTGGGCAAATGCATTGCGCACTGCGTTTCGTTCATAATTTCATGGAAATGCAGGGGGGTAGGGGCACAGGTGAGGTGGGGCACATACACACAGGTAGAGTGGTCAGTTCTCGAGTTCTCTTTTGTGTTGTCTTTGATATTAATCAAGGTGTCATTGAAATCGTTTAAATTATGCAGTTCAGGATTTTTATTCTCTGTCGGCATTTTTATGTGAACCTTTTACTTCCCGATCCGAACCGATTCTCTCTTTTACACACGGTGGTGCGCAGGAGGTGCACTTGAAATTATAACCTTAATCCTTGAATTATTAAGCGAAACTAATTATGATTAAGAAAGTTAGATATCTTGCTTTGATAAAGCAATAAAATAGTTGAAGAAGTTGCTTAATTATGGATTAGCAAACCAGAATTATTTAATGTATATAATAATTACATAAAATAATATATATTTTGCTTTTATTTTTCAAAAATAAATTTCGCTACTTTTTGTTTAATCTAAAATGTGGCAATATTTTAGAAAATATTTATAAAAATCATTTTTGAATGATCCGAATTAGCTCTTTTTTAGATATTTTTTCCAAGTGCCCAGAATCTTTCTTTCTCTTTTTTTTCGTGTGAGTCATAAATTCTTCTTTTGCTCCCTCTCTTCTCATTTGGTTCTTCTCATTCCAATTCCGCTTCCCAAAACCCAATTCTTCTGCCCATTTTGATTCCAATTCCCTTTCTCCTTTTCATTCACCTGACCCCCCGCCAGCCTCACCCCTGCCCCTTGCCACCTTGTCCGCCTGATAAGCGCCAGCATTTAGATAAAGTATCCGACCTGTGTTCCCGTTCCCACAACGCTTGAATTGCTTAACCGGGAACTACCTTTCGGCGATGTGTGTTTATAGAGGTCTGTGTCGGTGCTTCGTTGGTTAGCCAATCGGTGAGGCTGTGCTGTCTGATAAAGCCCAACTTCCAATTCCGATAAGTTGAAAAAAAAGAAACTGACGTAAGCAAATAGAGAGCGAAAGAGTCGTGCCGATGATAACCAGACTTTTTGGGGCCCTCATATTGTCTAAGGGAAGTTATGAGTTTCTTTTTTGTTGCATTTGTTGGTAAAATATTAATTTTTATAGAAGAAATTACAGTTTTCCTAATAATTTAAAAATAGCAAATATACAGAAATAGGATTCCGAATCATGACTATGCCTATATATATTTTTTTTAGTCATCTACTCAAAGTGAAATTTCAATCAGTCACGACAAAGTGTTTTTCCCAGCACATTCATCTTAATATCTTTAGGCGAATTCCTTTCATTGAACCATGAAAAACAGCAAACATTGAACCCAAAATAAGAAGAAAAAACTCAAAAAACAAAAGACAGCATATACATACCTTCCGTGCCGCAAGAGCAACTACAACAACAACAGCTGGCACTTAAACGCTTCATTAAAGTTGCACTTCCTGTGCCACATCAAAAAGCTGTGTGCGAAACCCACTTTAACCCCCTCGACTTGACCATCTCACCATCATCATCATCATCATCAACATCGTTGGTAGGCAGGCACTTAGCTGAAATTGTTTGCACAATTTAAACAGTTCACAAAACATTAAATCGTTAAAAATAATATCAGAGAGTCGGCCAAGAGAGACTTAATGGAAAAGCCATGATCGCAGATTGAAATACTCTTACCAATCGCTGAGAGATATCTATATTTTATATAGGGTTTCTATATAGAGAAAACTTTAAAAAATTTTGTATTTTAAAATCAAATTTTTTTTGCATAAAATTCCTGTTTATATTTAATTAATGCAGAGTATTAATAGGGTTTATCCTGAACTCGTTGCAACCAACTACTAACCATTTCTCACAACAGAAACATTCAACGTTGCTTCCTCTCATTCTCTATCTCTCTCCGCCAGGCTTACCCATCTTTGTCTGTCTTTTGCCAAAAGAAATTTACAGCGGAGCTGATTTTTCATCGGCTGCTGTGGTTGCTCTCTCTGTGCACAGCAAGAAATTGAAATACTTTCAATATATTTGTAATGAAAAGTGTTGGGATTTGATTCTCTAAATATCTTGTAATATTGTTAGGATTAATATTTTTTAAATAATATAAAAAGTCATTTTTGGAACATAAAAACTTAAGATACATTTTAATGGGAAAATATTGTATCTTATAGATTCATATAAATACATTGCTTTTATTTCTGTCTACCGTTGCTCCCATTTGTTGGCGTCTCCACTGGCGGCAGTGCATCCGCCGTTCCTGCCTCTGATCTCCTCTTGCCTTGGCCTGCAAGGCAACCACCGCATGACTATTAATCATTTTCCAGCAACCAAAACTAAATTTTACCATCTCTCTTACTCTCGGTTGGCCCTTTTGCTCGTTTTATTAGTATTCTTTTTTTTTTTTTTCATTTTTGCATTGTCGCATTCCTTGGCCGTGTAAAAAGAAGAAACGAGGCGATCGGTTTATATGGCACTATATCATCATCATCTTCATCGGCGTCGTCGGCGTGTGATCATGTGATATATACTTCTGCAATTGTTGACCATTGTACGGAGGCAGGGTTTTGGGTTTCGATTGGAATGCAGATTAGATGGAGGATGTTGGGTATATAAAAAACGAGTAGGAGTAGTTTGCTATGCTGAGTTATTTTATGATGTTGTAAAATGGATAAATGGTAGCCTCTTTATGGGTATATTTTTGATAAAAGATATAGTTTTCCTTGTGTAATATGAGAACGGATTTAAATATTATATAGAAGGAACTCTCTTCTGATTGAAAAAGTGCTCTAGAATTAGAATTAACAGATTAACAACCACTGACGATCCCATAAACTAAACCATCTAGCACTTGGTCTAACCTAAGGCCCCACTTGAAAGTCATGATCATGATCGATATCGAACTATTTTGCCATTAATGCTCCATAACAATTACTCGGTGACTTGGGGCTGCTTTTAAAACCTATCGAGATCATCAGCGGCTGGCCAGCGATCTTGAAACCAGCTGTGTGCTGCTATCTGATCCATGGATCGGTTCGAGCATCCCAGACATTTCGCCTACAAAGTCAACACTTGCCAAGATTTCTCGCACCAGCGGATCGGTGGAGGAGATCTGGGCAATTTCGCGTAATTAGCTGACGATGCTGACAGAAATGGGATCTCCCAGGCTGCTGTGACAACAAAGGCCGCGTCGTCAGCAAATTTTCTAAGAATGAATCCTGAGGATGGATACCAGCCGAGGGATGATGAAATGAAAACGAAACCGAAGCGGAGAGAAGCAGAGCTGAGTTGAGCGATCCAATCCAACGACTTAATTGCCGGCAAGTGTCGGAGGAGGATACCAAAAATAGGTAGAGAAGAGAATCCCAGACTCTCGGCCAGCATTCCCAGTCATCCCGAGAGCAGGTCAAACGTGGCCACTTTATGGAGCGCGATAACATTTTGCCTGTGTGGTCTCACCTCTGTCTCTGTCTCCTTTCGTTGTCCCTGTCTCTGGATTTCAACTCCTTAAACAAGTTCTCGGCGCATGCATTCCGAATCCATTTCGTGGCTTCATTCCATCGGAACAGTTGAAGCAATGACTTTCATATATGGCCAACGTTGAAATACCTTTTTCGGGAGTGCAGCCAACCAAGAAAACTGAAAAAAAGGAAAGAGATATACGACCTGTGGCAGAGCTTGCATTTTGTTGTTAATTTATATTTGTGGTTTCCCTGGACCAACACCTCAGTGTAAAGATGGACAAAATGCCTTTCAAGGATATTCCTCGGTCCGCAGATATTTCAAAAATCTTGTTACATTTTCTCACGCTCTGATTTTCGATTTTGGACGAGACAAATAATTAGTAACTTAAAATAGGGATTTAATTTAACTTTTCTTGGGTTTTATTGTTAATATATATTTATTTCTTAAACCTAATAAATATTTTCTTACTCTAAAAGTTAAAAAAAATGTTATATCACTTTCTCACGCTTTGATTTCCGTTTTTAGAGCCAAAAATTGCTTTATAAATGCTTTAGTAATTACGCCAACCAAAAGCCCAATAATTAGAAACGCCCCGAAAAAAAAACGGCAGCTCTGAATAACAATTACATTTAACATGTTTATTAATAAGCCAGAGGATGGATGGGAGGGGAAGTCTCTTTAACCATTTGGCGGCTTCATTTGACCAAAAAAGATAATTAAGCAGTTAACCAGCCAAGAGCCCGAGAGATGTGAAGCTGCGGCCGGGTCTCAACTACCTTGTTTGGTACTTGACTGGGAGGGGAAACTCCCAGGTCCAGCTCCGAGTCTTAGCGTAAATCTCAAACCTTTTTAGCTTCACCCACTTTTGAGGCTCGAGCAAATGAAGCATTAAATCGTGCAAACAAACAAGCGAAACAAACTTACAACTACAACACAAAGTTATAAATGCCGACTCTAGATAATAATAGTAGGCAAAGTGCAGGAGAAGCGATGCCAGAAAAGGGAGGAGTGGCTGCAGGGAGGAGCAGGCGACGGAGCATTTACATAATGAGCATGTTGTGGGTTAAGACTCTTCCCCGGGTTCTCCATGTTCTCCAGTTCTCCGGTCTAGAAATGCCAAGAAAGCAAAGTTTGCAAAAGATTATGGCGCAGTGGAACAGGGAAAAGTATTAGAGTCTAGAGGTTGGGAGCGGGGTTAAGGCAGTGGGCGGTTCTTGAAAAACTTTGCTTAGACATCTCAACTTGGGAAAAAGTTAAAAGCAGCCAGCAAGCAGCAGACGTAAATTAAATGAGTGGAACAACGATTCTTGGGAAAATTTCTTGGCAAACTAATAACCAGAGAAATGCAAGCAAATAGGATTTAAATACTTCAGCAAATCATTAAAAAATAAATCCTTTTCTGTGTAAATTATACACTTATTTTAAGAAAACGTTGGCAAATATATTTTTTATAATATAAAGTCTTAAGGCTTGCACTTTCTGGAATTTAGAGTTCTTTATAATTTATTTATTTTTAATTTATTTAAATTGGAAAAACTTTATGCTATAATCTGAACACCCACAAAAGCTTTGCACTTGATCTAGAAAAATAAACCCTGAATTAGTTTTCTGTAGCAAATCACAGACTTCTCCTTTAGTGATCCTCATTACCCATTTCGATGCACCGACTCCCTCATCAACCTCCAGTTGGTCACAGACGGTCCTTGACCTTAACAGAAGAACAGATGCCAAAGCTTCCCATGAATTTAGTACACTCTAAAAATAGATTTTTTTAGCATAATAATAATAAATAAAGTTAGAATAATATTATTTAATATTAATATTTATCTGTGATCTTGTTAGTTTATATTTTTGTATAATAATATTTATTTAGCTCTGCTTTGAATACAATATCTATTAAAATTGATGACATTTTTTGTATCAAAAACATTTATAAACAATTCTAAAAATTCTTTTAACATATTTCCCTTTTTCAAATATAAATATTTTTGAAATGCTCATTAAAAAGCATTTTTTTTTAAATATTTATTTAGTTTAAAAATATTTTTTCCGTGCATATCCATTATCCAGACGTCGATGAGGAGTGCCTTTGGTTATTTTCATTGCCTGGCGAGCATGACGAATGCCAAATTGCCGGGGCCAGCGGCTGGCGAGAACCGAAAGCCCAGCTCGAGTTGATTTAATTGGGTCACATGAAAGATTTGTTAATTTGCGCCACCTACTTTGATGGCGCGTTTGCAGATAACACACGGCCCCGGCAAATGGATGCGGATGCTACGCCGGGGAATGCCTGGCTTGGAGTATCAAGATCCAAACCCGAACTCCGACTCCGACACTGACTTGGAGTCTGTAATTAATGCCGGGCCAGTACGTGCGTGCCTAAAAGTTCATTAAAGACCTCGGGTCCGAGGAAGGGCTCTGCTGCGCTGCTCTGCTCTTATCCGCAGGCCCAAGACCCGAGACCTCGACTCCATCAAAGGTCGTTTCCCAGCTCTGTGATCTGCTTTTAGTGTTTCGCAATTACAATAAAATGCAATTGCCTGGTCCTGGCTTCTGGCCAGCTTCTGCCTCTTCGGTTTCAATTTCCTACAGTTCGTTAAGGGTTTCGTTCCTCTCCATGCAAATCCGCTCCTAACCTTGCCCATTTGTTATGCGTTGTCCTAATCTGGCAAATAATGGTATTCAATTAGTTTTGGTCCAGTTTCTGTTTATTCTTCTTCTCGGGCTCTTGGGCTCAAGTGGAGAGATGAATGTGTGCTGTGTGTATCGAGGGCAGATTACCCTGGATCAACTCAAGGAGATTGCTTTTGTTAAATAAAAGAAAATAAGTCTCCTTAATCTGCTCTTCCCGGCTCTTCTCTTTTTCTCAGACACTGCGACACGCCATTAAATCTGTTGACAATTTCATTATGACCCCGAACCCACCTCCAAGCCAAACACATTAAATGGCCGTTAAAAAAACCCACAAAAAATTGAGAAAATTAATTTTTGTATATAAAATATTTTACAACGAACAAACCACCAGCGACGGGTCGCACACAGCATTATTCAGAGGTCATAAATTTGTGGGTTTTATTGACCAAAAAAGCTACCGGAAACCCGTCCGTCCCCAGCGCCTCCTCTATCTCCCTCCACAAAAATAGGTGCTGATAATAAAATGAAAACTAATTTTGACAAAGGCAAGGTAACAAATAGGTAAAAAAAAAATATTATAAAAAGGCAAAACCTCAAATAAAAATCAAAACATAAATGCGTAGAAGTCGAAAACGATGAGCGATAAATTTCAGAGACAACAACCCACATAAAGATGAGCCCAGAAAGAAAAATAAGACTCGAAATTCGAATCCGGCGGCGCTTGGAATTATAGTTTGAGTTGTTGAACTGAAACGGGTTTTGAAATCCATCCTACCCACGCATCTACGAAATGAATGCGGAGATTGCTTTTTATTTTATTTATCTCCTTCTGTGCCTGAGATTTTGCATGAGGAAGCTGTCAAATAATAATCAAGCTATAAAAGTAAATAATTTAAATTTTTATAAGCGACTGTTGCTACCAGGCGAAACTTGTCCTGGGTTAAATTATGTTATTCCTTATCAATAAGCCCTTTGGCTAGTGATAAATAAACAACTAAAGATTACAAAAAATATGGGAAATTAAAAAAAAATTATAAATGGTATCTATATAAAAATCTAAATATTTCTATTTAATTTTCTCAATCAAAAGCTGCTTCTCCGCTTAACTAGCCTACAGTATTTGCTCCTCTTTTAATAAACTTTCAATTGAGCTTGTTGGATAACCAAGGATAGGAAATAATAAAGTAGGAACTAAATCCCATAAGCAGAATGACACATAAATTACACAAACGACTACCAGCGACCATGGTATTGAATTCAAAGGCAAATAAAGACATTTCCGGCATCCTTCGAAGTGAAAGGAGATGGTAAAGGAGGTACAAGAAATAGAGGATATTAACTATACAGAAAAGTTGCTGACAAATGGTTTACAATTACAACGCAAACAACGAAAAATCCCCACCAGAAAAGAGATTGTCCTTTTTTGTCCTATTGATTTTGGTATTAGGCAAACTAAAGTATCAGTTGTCCTGTAGGCAAAGGATCTGCCTCTCTATCATTTGTGAGATACAAGTTGCATTTTGGTTTTTATCAGCTATTTGTTTTGGCTGTTGCAACATTCTGCGGCCAAAAGAAAGGCAGTTCATTGAAACGGAATCACAAAAAATCTCTTCTTTCTCCTCAACGCAAACACAAACCCTGGCTCGAACTCGAACTTAAACTCAACTCGAACGCAACTCGACTCGATTCCTTTTTGTAGTTTTACCGACGTCTGCTCGTATGTCCGCATCCTGTCCATCTGTCCGCCCGTCCTTTCGTCCGTCCGTCGCCCTCCTTCGGGTTACCTGTTTCACAGTTGAGTGGCCTTCCATAGTGTTGGATTCTTTATGGGCCCAGGGCCCAGAGATTTCAGTCAGAGAAGAGAGGCAGCATATCTTTTGTCGGCATCATCCATCGTTGTAACTCATTTCCATTCATTTTTGCCTTGTAAATTGCACAGAAAGGATAGCGACTCATAAAAGGATATTATGTGCAGGGAAAAGAGAGATAGATAAAGAGAGAGCTTTAATGTGGATTTAGCTTCTTGATATTTAAGTATTTGAGGGACATCATAAAAAACAGCAGAAACATGAGATAAATGAAACTATAAATATTGATATAAAATACATATATAATGATTATAGATTTCTTTATTTAATTGCTTTTAATTTATATGGGTTATCGGGAATTTTGAATGATATTAATGAACAATGATTTTCATCGAAAATTAGTACAACTTTGTAAATCCTCTTAGCTCTTTATACTCAACTGTAGCCCCAAAAAAAATCAGCTTAAATCTCTCCTCGACTTGGCTTTGATTATTTGGTAATTCAGGCAGCCAAAATTGCGGTTAATAAGCGAGTGGGGGAAACTGAATGAAAACAATTCAAAGAGATATTTTTTAAGTAAACTGCTCACGCTCACGAGGCGATCGAAGGAGTTGCAAGATATGGCATTAAAGGCCTCCAAGGGGCAAGATGTGGCTCCAAAAGTGAGGAACGAAGAAATGTTGTAATGGAGGCTCACCCAAGTCGAGTCCGAGTCTGAGGCGTTCGCCAGGAACTCAACCTGAATTTATGTGTTTCATTAAAACCGTTATAAGACGCGTGTTTTGCGGCCATTAAGGATCGCAGAGAGCGAGGTGAAATAAAAAAAAAGGGAAGCGACATTACAATGTAATGATGTGGCTCCTCTTGTCGGTCTCTGGCAGATTTCCTTTGAGGTTTTGGCCATTGCTTAAATGCCAGCTCTTGGCCCAGTTTCACTTTGGGGTTTCAATTAACTGAGATTGTTTTTAGTTCAGTTTTTGTTTAATATAAAATTATTCACCGATGAAAGCTTACTTATTACTTAAATTCACTTAAAATAAGGCCGAATTATAATCATATAAAATATATATAAATCCTGCTACAGGTGTAACTTCTTCTCTCTTTTTTTTAACCTTTGTTTATTCCCACAAAATTTGTTATTCGATTTGCGGTCGTCTTGACTTCCTCTATTAGCAGTTCCTCTCCGTTGTCGGCTTCTACAGACAGAGAAAGGGCAAGGAGTATAGTTTTTACCTTATTTTTTTTTAGGGACAAACATTCATGTTAATTTCACACAAGACCCCGCGATGGCAGCAGTTCAGATTTTGAGAGTCAGACGGCAGCAGTCAATTGACGCTTTGTTTTATAACTTCCAAGACGTAAGACAATAAACAACAGTCAAGTCTCTCAACGCTTACCGCAGCCACTCCCCCACCTGAGCTGCTCCACTCTCCTCCCCGCTCCTCGTCTCCTTGCCCTAGAGTAGGAAGGGTTCTCCATATATTTATGTACATACATTCCCCTGTCTATATCTTGGTTATTTTCGGGCTGCTTAGGTAGTTTTCTGGTGAGTCGGAGCAGAGTCTCAGTCTTCTCAGCAGGTTCACAGGGCGCCGACGACTGGAAACCACCAAAGGTGATGACTGCTGTAATTGTTGTTCTTGTTGTTGTTGTTGTTTCTTGGTAAAAGGTGTTGTGCACACACACACACACATCATAGCCACATGGCAGTTGCATGGGATTGCTGATAAACGCAACTCTCTGTGGGACTCTCGTCTGTGCATATTTCTTTTCCTCTGAACTTGGGTTTTTCGACTCTTCACATCCGAAGCCCCTTCTTGGGTGAAATGAAAACGGAGAAAAATCAAGAAGAAAATAAAACATGAAAAAAATCAAGCAGGAGACGCCGCCCCAGCAAACCCGGCTAGACTTTTTGAAGTTCTTTTAAGGGTTTTTTTTAGCTCAAAGATTGGTTAGCCAGCGACTTTGAAGGGCAGTCAATTGTCAGAAAATAGATGGTTAGAGAATATCTTTGTTTATGTTTCAGTGAAATATTAGTGTTCGCAGCTAAGACTTTGGAAAAATCTATTGAAAATAACTCAAAAGTATGTAAATCAAGAATAATTTTACTCTGAAAACTCTAACCAACAAGTAAGGAAAGCTAAGTTCACCAAGTTATAGTTCGAATCTTAATTTTTTTCTAATTTAAATTAGGTTAAAAACTCTACATACTGAAATTAAAATGTTTATATCTAAAGCATGTAGTTAACGGTATAGAAATCCATAAAATCCATTAAAATAAATTACCAAAACCCAAACAGCTTTCATTTTATTTTAAGAACTTCCCCTTGCATGATCTTTTGTACTTAAATCTAATTTCGTACAATTTCAACATCTAATCTAAAACAATTTTCCCTTGCTCTCTTTACAGGTAAGTTTTCAAGTTCCCAAGAGATCATCGTTACTTTCAATCTGATCCCAAAGACAGTTTAAGTAAGTCTACCATTTCCTGTGATCTATCAACATTGCCTCAGACCCTCCGGCCCCCGTTCATTAGCAAATCAAATAAGAAGGGAAAACATTTTTGGCCTGCGGTTGAAAGGCATTCTCATCAAGAGCCACAGACTTCCCCGCTCGTCGTCCGTTTTGGGGTCGGGGTTAGGAGGCTTTAAACCTCAACGCTGGCGGCGTCTGCAAATTAATAATAATCAAGCCCAAATTACACAATGACACGCACTTGATGATGTCTCATCTTGGCTTGTCTCGAAGGAGGGATCGGGGGGTGCGGACTCGACTCGTGCTCGACTATCAATTAGGCACATCTTTCTATCAACTGCGAGACACTCGACACTCGACGAGGGCTGGCTGGGATTTTATGTTTTTTATATACAAAGAATTAGCGCTAATAATTCCCCAAGAGTATTTTTACCGCCAGCAATTACCACACGCCAACGCTTACCCTCGCTATATGTCCATCCATCCCTTCTTGTTTGGTCCGATGTCAAGTGCATAATAATCATAATTTGTATTTTTATCTTCACTTTGACAGGTGCGCGGGCTGCGCACTTTTATTCTACACTTCTTCTGCTTTGCCCCCTTGACTTTGTTGCGGTCCATAAAATTTTCAAGTTTGCCCCATCGGATATATCTGGAAATTTATGTTAATCTCGAGCTTGTTGCATGTCATGCCGGCAAATGTCGCTTAATTATGAGGATCGCTACTCCGTCTTGGTCCCCCTCTAATCATAATCAGTTTTTCAGTTTTCAGTATCTTTTTTTGTCAGTTGTTCTCTGGGTTCCCCCTTTTGGTGTTTATTATTTATGGGTTCCTTGATATTGTTGCTATTGTGGAATGTGGAAAATGTTAATTAAATAGTAATTTATGGAGGTCTGGGAATAGGGTAAGGAGTAGACCTAAAAAAAGGAAATTAGCGAATGGTTAAATTGTTGAGACAGGTTGGAAGTGAGGAGGGCATATCGCTGAAATGTATCTTAAAGTTTTCTTTCAAGAACCCTAGCTTTGGCTCTTTATATATTATATTTTTCAATTACCGGGGCAATATAAATTTAATTTAAATTCTATTCAATTTGTTCTTTCAATATTTAACTTTATTCTTCTGATAGTTTTTCCCTTCTCACTTCTTTATCTGAAAAGAATCAGATTGTATTTGCTCCCCCCAATAAATCATCTGATATTGGGTTACCAACCAGCAAACCAGCAAACAAATGCGATAAGATAAACTTTGCCGCTTCAAGCAGAGTTTTTAGTGCATCATCTTTGGCTATATGGTTATATATATATATTTTCCCTTCGACAACTTCCAGTCACATTCCATTCTCACGCATTCCACTCGCCAGCGATTTCAATGCTAATTTGTCATTTGCCATGAAGCGTGTCTCAAAAAAAAATGGAATAAAAAGCGTCCCTGCTCATTAACAAATTATGCAATAAATGCAGGATCCTGAAGCTAACGATGTGCCAATAAAACCAGTTCAGTTCTCCCCATTCTGATCCCTCCTTGGAGCCCTTTTTCCCCTTTCATTTTTCTCGCCGCCACTCGCACTTAATTAAGAACTTCATTTAGCACCTTTCGAGCAGGATCCGGTTTTTCGGTCTCGATGCCAAGGAATTTAATCGCGCTTTGCATATCGCAGTGCTCTGCAGCTCCTGCAGAACTCTCCCTGAAGTCCGTCCTCTCCTCTGAATCAATATTTTGCTTTCTCACGCTATTTTTTTGGACCCACAACTCGCTGAAGATTCTCTACTCCCATGCTGGAGGAGAAGAAGAAGTCGAGCAGACTCGTCCGGCCGGCTCTCTGGAATGCAGAGCACAGTTGGCAACAATTTCGCCTGATTGCAGGCCGGACCAGGGCCACATGGTCCACGGTTGCCATGGAAGACCACGTTCCGAGCAAAGTAGAAAAGTCCAAGTCAGAGTTGCAGTCCCCCAGGTTTAAATGGTATCACATGTCGACGACGTCGTCGTTGGTTTTTGCCTTTCAAGTGCATTTGCATGGCAGCTATGCCATTGATACTCTGCTTTTTAGGGCAGGGGTACTGTGAGTTTTTCTAGTGACTAGATTGCGCCACATGACAGGGTTTATCTGAATGCCTAAGGCTCAAATAATTTAATAATTATTTTAAAAGACTTTATATAATTATAGAGGGATTTTTTATTCATTCTTGTTAAAGCAAACATTATCTTTATTATGCTTCAAGTCTGAAAAGATTATTCAAATATTTTACTTTATTTAAAGCCAAATATAAATTTATTTTTTAAGCCAAATAATTTATAATTTACCTCAAAGGTAAGGGCATTCAGGGATTTCTTTACTAAACAAATTCCCTTTGCCTTTTAAGCAGCTGTCCTCATCCGTCTTTCCTCCTTTCCTGGTCGACTCCTGTACTCCATCTTACGCTGCTGCATTTGATGATAAATAGGCGCAAAGGTAAAAAGCCAAAACGTGAATGCGAATTTCGTAAGTCTCGACTCATGTTCAAGGGGCAAATAGAAGAAGGAAGCCGACAGGGAGAAGAGGGCTCTCAGATCCGGGCAGGTGGGGCATATATATATGCCGGCAGTCGCCTTTTTTCAAGTGCAACCCGGAGCATAAATGGAGGCGAGAAAGGCAGTCGAGGAGGCGGCGATTCAAGTGCTTCTCTTCCTGACTTTGACTCCTTTTTGAGCTGCTACCTTTTCACTGGGAAAAATGTCACAGAAATATGAGAAATAAAATATATATTTATATATATTAAATATATATAATTTGGGTTAAAGATCTGCTGATTCAATATCAAATATATTTAGTAAAATTAAATGGCTGTAAATTTCCCATAGCTTTTTTAAAATCTTAAATATATTTTATATAATTAATTTCCTCTCTGCATTCTTTTGCTTTTCCTGCGGGCTGTTTTTGTTTTATGCGCTGGCATGTTTGTTTGTCAACCTACACCAACAACACATCCCGACATCAGCAGCAGCAGCAGCTGTTGCCGGCAAACATTTGCAATTCCACGGGGAAAGAGGCGGGCACAGGTGGGTTAACCAGGGGCGGAGCTAAGGCGGTGGAGAGGGAGATTGGGAGCCACATAGGTAGTCAGTCAGGAGGCGCAGGCGCTGGCACATGGCAATATTTCATTACCCACGGGCAACTTCTATCCCCAGGATCGGAGGGAAGCGAGCGATGTCGCTGTGTCGTGTCGTAGCTGCCTCCGCTTTTTATATGCTTTGTGCCGGCATTTGTGGCCCTTTCCCCTTCTATTTGTGTTATCTGTTAACTTGGCTATGAAGATGCAACGCTTACGCACACAGTCAGGGATTTCCTCCTTTTGTTGCAGTGGGAAGTTGCAATCGGGGATTGTCAATGTCGCCAGGGCCCACGATGTGGAGTCAAGGAAGTCAAGGAATGCCGAGGGATTGTGTCAATGGCTGCGGTGATATCAAATTTATGGTTTGTTAGGTGGAAAAAGATGCATAGAGATAATCATGCCAATAACAAGAATTTAGCATAAGTCATTGGAAATGTTCGATATTGAAGTTGGAATAAATATTTTTCTCTTCATTATTCCAAGGATCTATAAATGCACAAATTATTCTTAAAGTATTTTTGTCTGTTTTTTATAATTAATTTTTTGTTTATTTATATATTTTAATTATCTATTTACATAAATAGTCTTTAAGCTGTTCATTCAGGTTTTAGTATTTATTTTGATAGCTTCCCTTCCACTTTTTAAAGTAACTTTAAATAAATTATCTATCAATAAGATATTTTTATGGTTACTTTGCTAATTTTCCCTGTTAATGCTGTAATCATTTTTGAACTTTATTGAGATTTACAAATTGCAGTCAAGCTGCTGAATCTTTATAAGTTCTCCCTTCACTTCCCTCTCTCTGGAGTAATTTGAAGCTCAACTTTTGTAAATTCCTACGTTTAATGTTCCTCATTCTTTAGCTTTATTGATAATCCACTGGATTGCCGCCTCTCTCTCGGCGCTTCTCATCTCATTCAACTTGGCAACATTTCAGGACTTTGCACCTGTCGCAGAGACAGGTGGTCGGTTGGGCTCCTCTCGGGCTTCCATCTCCCCAACACTACTCCATACTATGTACCATATTGCCACGCCCCGTCTGATGGCATGACGGCTGGCATAACTTTTGCCACTTGCGAATAATTTCCATACCGTATCCATGAGGCGGCGACAATAAAAACAAAAACGAGACAGAGCGAACCAACGAACAGATGCAAAGTTTTTCTTCACTCAACTTCCCCACCACAGACTCTCAGTTCTGTGTTTTTTACGCGCATCTGCAAATTAAAAACGCATTTTATTTTATGTGTGGCAACAGCGGCAGCAGAATAAAAAAAAAGAAACAGAAACAGAGGACCAGGGCTTTGACAATAAGCAAGGTGACTACACTGGGAACCAAGGTTTTGTGGCATTAGGAAGATAGTAGTTAATGTAGAACTGATAGCAACCTGAAATGTATTCATAAATCAGCTTATTATTAAAGCAAAGCTTTAAATTTTAGCTGCAATTCAAAGATACAATTATTTTGGTTCAACAAAATTATTTATATATTTTTAAATTCATTTCCTCTTCTTCATACATTTCTCCTTAAAATAACTATACAAACTTCTTCTCCTTCTTGAATGTTGCATAAATTCCCTGCTTACTTTTGATGTAACATGCTTCCTTTTTTATTTTGTGTGCCCGCGAGTGTACAAGAGGAGAGGCTTAATTGTTAGGTTGTGTGTAGGATACACGACACAACAACACTCGACAACAATGAGGATGGGACTGAAGGGCCACCAGAGGCGGGACGCAATGGGGGAAGCCCTGTTGAAATCAAAGCTTTGTGATGCCGACACGATGTGTGGATGATGATGACAGGTAGCCGAGTGTTTAATTTATGTCTTTTTAAGCACTTTACTTGCTCGCCTCGGAGACAGATACTCGGATGCCACAGCTCCAACAGAATCCATAAGTTTTTGCCGCTGCAGTTTCAAGTTGCAACCATCTGGGTGGGTAGATGATAAAAAAAACATATAGCTGGAGCTGAAACTTCAGCGAGTGGGTATTTTTCTATTAATCAAAGACGCTGGCGGCCGAGATACATTTGTATCTTTTGGCAGGGGAGCGATAAAAGCTGCATAGATACTGATTAATAATAATTAGTTTGACGTTGAGACCTCAAATATGCAGCGTTGATGGACAGTTATGGCGTTATAGGTATTTAAAACTCAAGGTTTATAGCTGATGGTGGAAAAAACTATTATTAAAGATCTCTAATAATAATTTATAGTTCAGAATTTTATGTCAGCTTTCAGTATTAGTTGTTATTTTAAAGCTAACTTAATGTTTCCTTCAGCATTCTCTATATTTTATAACCATAAATCCTCCGCCAATCTAAGAATCATTTATTATATTTTATCCTGGCCACTAAAAGCATTATTCCCCTCCCCCAAAAAAAGGAAAATTATATAAATTGCTGCCTTTACTTCCGCTTGATAAATGTTACGACTCCTTCACCATAACCACCGCTGAATATTCGAGATATCCTGAGGCCATTATTAGGCGCGTACTCAATGTTCGGCTCTGGGATTATTAGGCCTAATCATGCAATGTTCCAAAACGAGGACGTAGGGCGAAAGGTGTGCTAGCGCTACGAATCTGTAACAATACGCGGGAGTTTGGTTACCAGGAAGAGGCGTTACTCAGACCTTAACAATGGGAATTGAAAGGGATAATGCGTAACGCAGAATAGAGAGCAGAATGAATGGGAACCGAGCGTTTAATGCGCTCATTATGGGAATCATTATGAAATCGCCCAGCAGCAGCAGCAGCCCCCGCACACTATTCATCAGAGAGAAACCCAGAGAAAATCCAACTCAATGCGGCGCAACGAATCCACTCGAGTTGACACTTTTCCAACTTTTCCAACTGCCACTGACAGCTCTGGAGGAAAATGTGTCAATTTGCAGTAATCTAATCTTTGTGTGCGGTCCTCTCCTACTGCCACTTTGCCTCCTTCCTTTTCCAACCCGAATTCCATTGAATTACGAGTAGTTTTTTCTTTCACTGCGATAATGTGGCGTTTCAATTTTAATCAATTATTATATATTACATTGTTATCTTTTTGGCATTTTGTTTGTACAAATCGATCAAGTGAAATGAAAGTGGCACAAACAGAAAATAGGGAGTTGAAGAAAAATAAGGGAAAACGTATTGAGTATACTTTGAAAATCCTCAATTAGTTGTACACATAAATCACCAAACGGTTTTCAACAAGTTCCTTTAGCTTTTTCTATATATTCTTGATTTGGGTTAAAGATTTCTTGTCAATAAATAAAGTGACAAGGCGGAACTGGAGGGAGTTACTACTGATAACCTAAAAATTATTACAATTGGGAATTAAATATATAGAATTTTATTGGTTGAATATAATAATTTTTAGCTCAAGAGCAATCAAAATTCCTCTTAGATTTATTACGAGATTATTGCAATTTCCTGTTTCACTGATTATATGTACATTCAAGTGCTCTTCTATATGCATAGATACATTTGTAAATATCACATATATGTGCCAGAAAAGATTAGATCATGGCTGCCCGGCGATGACAGCTAAATATTTTCTATAAACGCTTAACACGAATGCTGAAATTGGCAAGAAAGTGCGAGTGTTACTTGGAGATTTCTGTTTATTTGAATTACCTTAGATCACCGCCATTAGATACATTAGATACATACATTTAGATACAAACAGCTGCAGCCAATCGATTCCCTTTTCGAATTGTTTATTTCATCGATTTCCCAAGACCCAAACTACTGATGAAATATATAAAATGTGCTAATGGATTAATTAATTACCTGTCTAAGGGAAATGGATTTCAAACCCCGAATTCCTGTTCCCCCCGATTCTGCTGAGAGCCAGAACAGGCTTCGGTCTGTTTACATTTCCCCCCAAAAAGTTCTCCAGCATCATCAGCGGGACAACAAATATTATTTGATTTTTTAATTGTCGACATAAAATTGTCTGAGCGAGGCAGCAGAATGTGTTAATGGTTATAATCGGATCCGAAAGATCTCAACAAGTCTCCGACTCGGACTCAGTCTCGACTCGGACTCGGTCTCCCTGGTTCCTATAATGCACGCAATTTGCCAAGTCATATCCTAAAGCGTCGGAGAGCCATCATTGCCTGTTATTAGTTGGCAAGGCGATGATCTTATCATTCCTGAACAGAGTCTGGTCTGGTTTTCTTCGTTTTGGGTTCGGGGTACGGGTTCTCGGGCTCGACGACTACAACTTAATTTCTGTTTTGGTCTGTGGGAGCATCTCTCCCTGAATAGCTTCATTGATTGCGATTGTTTGATTGTTCAGCTCAGATCGAAATAGTTGTATATCATCCAATCACGTCCGGTATTTCTGTCCAACCAGTTTTCTTAGTTTTCATTTATCTGTGGAATTTCGTTTCTCCCCTCCGCCGCTTTTTGGGTCTTTCTTTCCGAGCAACCTGCAAATTAGACTGGTTTCTTAATGGCTTTTCAATTGAGGCATTAAATTATTATTATTACTGCTGTCGGTTTATAAGGTGGATTTTGGTTAGGTTGACATCTTTATGGCGTGAGAGAGTTGAGGGCATGACTAAGGGAGTTTTAAAAATATAGAGAAAACTATTTGTAAACCAAGCTAATGATATATAGGTAACACCTATTAGCGCCGTGTATTTATTTATTTTTAAACATCTTTTTACTGCTTCTCGGGAGAGTCTGCCTTCAATCAGGTCTAGGTTTCTCGTCTCTCAACTTCCTCCAGACTTGGACTAACACTTTCAGCTCAAGAATACTTTTAACAACCATTCCATTCTCCCAGCAATTTCGCCCTGGCATATTTGAGGCCATTAAAATCCCACTTTAGTCTTAATAAACTAACACCCAGACGCAGATCAAAAGGCAGACGGATCGGCAGGGAGTTGCACTAAGCTAATTATCCTGCCAGCACGTAAAGCACACACAGAGGCAGTGGGCTTGGGATCGGGGATCAGGAACTGCAAGGCAATGGCGATGGCGATC
Source organism: Drosophila birchii (assembly GCA_035046345.1). NCBI lineage: Eukaryota > Metazoa > Arthropoda > Insecta > Diptera > Drosophilidae > Drosophila > Drosophila birchii. The sequence continues at coordinate 19,648,409 of JAWNOA010000048.1, read as the reverse complement.
TATTGCCCCCACATGCATGTCCAGCAACGCCCCAAATGCTGTCATAATTGCCCCCAGAGAACCAGCTGGGTCCAGAGAGAGGGAGAGAAAGAGATCCTACTGATCATTTTATAATACCAACACGTACAAACGTCAATTAAATAAATACAAGATACCAAAAGCGTTGTAAACGCCCCGAAACGCCGGCCAGATCGTGGGCCATGGCCCAGACAGACGCCCAAGAAAAAGAGATTCATTCTCAAACCGGCAAGCAATTCATAAATTTTTACACTGGCTGTAAAAACTATAAGGATATTTACAATTAAATAAAGGCTTTTGAATATCTACCTTTTATTCTGTATATATTCTTTGTGTAAATAAAAGAATTTACATTTTAATTTGATTAAATCATTTAAATTAAATTTATCAGTTTAAATACTTCAGAGGCTAAGTTGATAAATTTGATAAATATACAAGTAATTATTAAATGAATAAATAATATTCATATCCGACTAATTAAGCCACCTGGAAACTAAATCTTAAGACATTTATGACCTCCCACTAATAATGAAATGTTTTTTCAATTGTACTTAAACAAGTGCTCTTGCTTAACCCAATAAAATCGCTTTGTTTCCAGTGTAATTTTCCCAGTTCTGTGACTGGCTGAGGAATGTGCTCCGGCTGGAGTTCGCTGCTTGGCCCCCGTCCTATTCCCCCCTCAGTTATTTTTGGTCTAGAACTGGTTTTCGTTGGATGCGGCTCCCCGTGGCGAGATGTGTGTTGCATCTTGTTCGGGACTTCGGGTACTCGTATCTTGCAGTGGCAACTTCCTGTGGACGAGTTCTGAGCAACTGGAGAGCCACAATCCGCAATCTGCAATCCGGAATCCACGACTGTGAGGAATTGTCATTTGTGCAAATTTAATCAAAGTGCTTGGGGTCAGGGGAGAGTGGCCAATGGCCACTTGAGCCTTTTCATCATTTATTTGCCCACTCAATTAGTCCGATGGTACCTCTCCGGCGATCATCCTCCAGTTGGCTTTGTTCTCCTCCAGTGTTTATTTGGTTTATCTCTCCACAAGTATCGAGGAGGAGGAAGCCAGCAGCCCCATCTTCGAGGGCCTTCTGGTTAAGATCCCAAATGGCAAAAAAATATATAGATTTTTGCATTCCCTTGATTTCCCTCGAATGAAATGATAAATGGTGAATCAACTCTTAAACACAGAACGCCCCATTGATTATTCGTTTCGAATCGATTTGATTATTCGATCTTCGATGTCTCTTAATTGTCTTGATTCGCTTCCTAATGAATTTTTAATCATTTTTCATCCAACCATCCCCCGAATATCCCCCCGAACCTCCCGCGTATGCAAATTAATTTGACACAATTCATATATTATTTCTGTGGTCAGAGAGCGGTTGGGATTGCTCAGATTTGTTCCGCTTGCGTCATGAGAAATCGATATGGATTCTATATATGTATTAAAAATTAAGTTACAGAACTGTTGGCTCGAAAATATATAGAAAAGCGGGAGTATATATGGGAAGGAACGTGTATTTTCTGCTGAAATTAAATATTATAAAAGAAATACATAAATGTGTAGAAAATTTTAAGTACTTACATTTTCGTATAGATTTTTCCAAGACATAAATTTTTCTTCCATTTAAAATAATTATTTGAAATTTTCCATAAAATCTTTTATAAGATTTTGAGAGAACTCTCCGGGTCTCTGGCTTTTGCCCCGCAGTGCAACCACCTCGAATCTCTCAGCTCCACTCGCCGTTATGGAGTGCAACACCATTCAATTTCGATCAATTGCCATTGATTGATATCGAGAAGGCAGAGAGTGGATGTTGCAGCAGCTGGTGTTGCCTCGATTCGATGGCTGCTGGACTTCCCTCTGCTGGCTGCTAATTAAAACAGCTGCAATTTGCGCCCCAAAGACTGTGGGCATTTTGTAATAATACATTTTGTAGACCCCAAGGAACAATTGTTCAACACCCCAGCCTCCCCCGCCTGGGGCTCTCTGCTCTCAATGGTCTTAAATTATACAACAATTTATGTGCAATAAATTTGCCTTAATGCTCACACACAGAGGGCATCATCGACTCGCTGTCTTCGGAGTTTCAATAAAGAAAACTGCAGGCAAATTCATCTAACACGGAGGAGTGCAAACAATGTAGTTACTCCATGTGGCCAGACATCTTTTGTATAACTTCTTTGTTGCATTTCAATTTAAATAAATGTCTTTGGTCTGCATTCGAGTGGAAGCTTTATGAAGAGGCGTCCCAACAACAACAGGAACACAAATGATGATGACGATGCGGAGAATGCCATTTCTCTTCATTTTGCATCTTGTCAGTAGCAGCATCAGAAGCAGTTCTTTTCTGTTGAAATCCGAGAAGTGGAAGTATAATAGGAGCGGCTTAAGTTAGCTTAAGGAGCTTAGAAAATAAGATGAAGGATTAAATTGCAAAGAAAATGTTAAAATAATACTTTAAGCCATTTATGCAGAGTGATAAAGAGTGCCAAAATGCTTGCTAAATTGGCTATGAATTTTTAACTTAATTTATATAAATATAAGTTAGCTGCAAAGCCCCTTAACAATATATTTTATACACACCTCTGCTGGAAACTAAAAGCATTTCGTTACAACCACTTTATTCGGAAAACTTAAACTTTAAACGGTAGCAATTAAATATTCCCAAAAATCGTAATAAATTTGTAACAAATTTGCTCGCTTGTCGTCAAGTGTCGCTATTCATCACCATCATAATCCCAGTTCCTCTCCTCCTCCACACACACATGATCCCTGGTCTGGCATATCCATAAATCGTTTAAACTATTTTCTTGAAAATGTACAAGGAGAACAGAGCACAGCAGAGGGGAAGAGGGACAACGCCCACTTGTGGGCCAAAAGAGAATTACGTTATTAAGTCGGCAACAATTTATTTAGTTTAGTGCACTTGTCATTAAAGATAATTTATAAGTGGTGGCAGACACAGACGGAGCAGCAGCAGCAGTATCAGAGTCTGTACATATAATCATAAGAGTATCTCGAATGGAGGGAGCGTGGGCGTTGCAGCAACCCGAAGCGTTGTCTAAATATAATTGGGGTTTCGGTTTCGAACGGGGGGCCAAAGATACAAGAATAAGAACAGCGACGACGTCAAGTATTTTGTGGCTTTCTGTTGCAACTCTCTCAGTTCAAACGAGCCTCAAGTGATATCTTTATTTGATGGGCTTTTAAGTGCTATAAAAAGTCGTCGTTGTGGTCTCGGCGACATTTGACTTTTTCTATGGTTGGCCAAGAAGCTCTCCAATTTGCCCATGTTAATTTATTCCCCCCCACTGCCTTGCCACGGAAAAGCCCGAATTTCTCCTCTCAACATTAAATGGCCATAAACTGTCAAATAAAGCCCGGTTATTAGTTGTTCGAAGCTCATTAAGTATGCGCCGTTCAGGCCGAAAAAGACAAACAGAAATGTGTATGATTAATAATCATCATCGTCATCGGGTCATTGGGGGCTCATCATCAGTGGACCTTAAGACAAAGTAGGGCCAAGCCCACAAATTATGTTGTCACATGCGAACCTCTGCGAGCGTTGTGTTCCTGACTTTGGCATTCTCGTTCACGCGTCTCTAACAGGATTATGTGGCATGCAACATTAGCATTTTCGGGTGTCGTCTGTGTTATATACCAGATATATATATATATATATTTGAAAGCATATACCAACACATCCTTTTCCACTACCTGCTCAAACATTGCCTAATTTGTTGTCGTCTCGCATATATATATTTTTGGTATTGTTCCCGACCTTTTCACAGCTTGACTTTTTAGGTTGCCTTTCTCTCATTTTCCCTATTTTTTTTTTTGTTTTGGGGAATTTATGCTCGATTATGTCCACATGGATTTTATAGAATTTATTTTTGGACTCCTCTGCGCCATCCCAGTTGCCATCGATTATTGATTTAATTAATTATTAACGCTCCGTGTGTGTCTATCTCTCGCAGTTGTTGCTCTAATAAATATTAATAAATTCCATTTAAAATTTTCTTTTATTGAAAATGGCTCTATATGGCATTGGAAACCCCTCGAAGACGAGGGTCTTAAATGGTTTCTCAAGAGCGAATCAATTGTTCGATGTGAAGTTAAACAATCGAAATTGAAGTTCACCTGTTTTTTGAGTCTGGAAAATTAATAATTTTCTGGGGTTCTAGTTCACAGAAATGAGATCACTTATTAACGGCAGTGTATGCTTTATGACTCATTTGTAAGATACATTTCCTATCCCAAAGATGCCATATCTCTTACCAAAACCACAAGACAATAGTGGGCCCTTGTCTGGGCTTAGCTAAGCTTTCATTTGAGCGTTATTGGGTGCAACTCTTTCCCAGATTCATTACAAAAAAAGAATGAGGGAGAGGAGAGCAGGGTAAAAAAGATCGTGAATCCCAGAAAATTAAATCATTTATGGGCTTTAAAATTTAGGCAATTTATTTCGCTTCCCCGCCTCTCTCTAAATTGTTTTGTGGTCAACAGCAATTTTGACCAGGGGTAGATTTGGTTATTATATTTTTACCTCTCTGCTCTTTTTTTTTGCGCTTTAGGTAGTATATAGAAAGAAATCTCAGCTTTTATGGATTTTGCGGTTGGGAGAAGTCTTGTGGTTTTGCCAAAGGTTGGTTGGCTGCCGGCTAAGAGTCGGGCTTAAATGCTCTTTTATGGCTTAAGCGCAGGCTGCCAATTGATTCGATGACTCGTCATTGTTAACATTTTTAATTGGCACACAAAATATGCTGCTCGTGTTGGCTTGGAAACGGAGGTAAAAAAAAGGAAAAATCACTCATCGCCTGACAGCGACACGTAGTCAATGTCTTCGGCATTGCAAAAAAAAAAAAATACAAAACTGAACCGCAGGAACGTGCTTTGAATAAACACACAGAAAACTGGACGCTGACTGCATTCGGTAAATCTCTGTCTTTTCCCACCGACGTCTCCCCGCGTTTCGCTGGATTTTTATCTCGTGTCCAAAATCGAATTTAAATCCAGTCAAAACATCAACCAGGCCATAATGTGTCTGAATTTGGCTTTGCGGCACTTTTGACCATGGCCTAAGCTGTTTCTCCCATCTCTCCCTTTCCTTTCTCCCCAATTTAAATGGTGCAAGAATGTGAATTGAATAAACATTTAAATAAATGCTTATTGAAACACTGCAAATGGTGCTATAAAAATAAAAGGTTATAGGAGCTTAAAATTAAATTGGAAAAGAAGACATCAGTTACTACAATTTACATTTAATTTAGTTAAAGATTTCATAAGATTTGTAAACTTTTATTGACACAGAATCACCACCAAATGTGAACCAATCAAATGTCTGATCCCATTCCATAATTCGATTAATAAAACCCTCAAAAAAACATCAAATTTTAACCAACTCACAAAGCCGGCGACCATGACAAATCATCGGCTGACAAACAGAAAGAGCGTTGAATAAATTGCAAATAAATGCGAGAAGAGGAAGGCAACTGAATACCAAACAAAAAAAAAAAATAATAATAATTGTCATATGGCGAGGTAAACAAAGGCAGAATTTCGAACCTGGGCCAAGTTGAGCGGTGGGTTTCCTTTGAAATCGAACGAATTGAATGCCATTTCTCAGCTATTTCTGGCTGATTTGTTTGTTTTGGCCGCTAACCCACCGCCACCGCCACTGCCACCTCATCACCTCGTTCTCCTCCTTCTCCGCCACCTCATTGCCCCTCCAGTGGAGTTCGGTTCATTCAAGCGAAATTAATTAAACAATAAAATTTGATTAATGGCATTGTTGGGAGCATGTGTGTATGTTTTGGTCTCTGGAAAGCCTCTGTTTAACCTGTTTTCTGCTGTTGGTCCCAAAAATTGTACAACGAGGCGTATGAGCAATGTTCACAGAGCCAAAAAATGTCGCCTGTAATTAGAGCAAAGCAAATTTAGCGGAAACTTGTGGATAAAGTTCAGCGTGAAACTAAAAAAAAGAGGCAGAGAGAGTTTTTAAGGAGGCTTGAAAAAGTATTCTATAAATTCTTATGCATAAATTTCAATTCTTTTTGCCACATGTTGTGTATATTGTGGAAGTTGTTAGATTCTAAAAACTTTTCTGCTTGGTTTGTGTTGTAGTTTTAATTCCACCAACTCTGCCCTTTTTTTTGTTTTTGTTTCCCAATTAACAGATGTTTCAGCCGCCTAATTACGCCCAGGGAAAAATGTTTGTTTTGTTTTGCGGCTATTTTTATGCGCGTTTCTCTCGCGTTTTCTTGGCGTGATGAAAAATCTTTGCACATTTCAAAATTGTCACTCAGATGAAGATGGAGATGGTGAGAGGTGAGTGCTGAAAGATGCAGTTTGGCCTCAGACATCTTGGCAGCCAAACAAATGGCTGAAACATTTGCAAAACTTTGCAAGAGTCGTCCGACGAGGCGTCGTCACTTCATCAGGCAAAAAGCCTTACGACGACCTCCAACCCCATCGACCAGGAAGACTTCTGGAATAATTTTTTGAATACCCTGTAAATTTAGAAGGGGAGGAGGATATATTATTTATAGTATCTAGTTATAAGATTGGGTTACAGAATATCATTGCAAATAGTTCTAGTTTTGCCAGATAGGGAAGTTTTATAACTCTTATATAAATATATAAATAGTCTGTTATTCGAATTATTTATTTTAAAATAACAATTTATATAAACTGAACTTTAATTGTTTAATCATTTCGATATATCCTTTTGAAATATCCATAGGTCTAGGGTATTTCATAGTCTGGGCTATATATTTTCTCTCTTTCTCCCTTTCCCTCTGTTTACATGAAACGTGTTTGCAACATAAACATTCCGTATTCCGTACTACCTTTTCCCCGCCTCTTGGAGTAATTTTAATTACGCCTAAAAGAGCCGCCTGGCAGCACGTGAAGAAAGCTGAGAAAGAGCGAAAAGCCAGTTGCAAAGAAAAGAAAAATCTCCCATGCAACATTTTAGCCTACGTTTTGTGTAATTACACATACTCGGAGGCTACGGTGGAAAATATGGAAAGGGGAGGAAAATACGGGAAATACGTAGAGTTTTGCAGGCCGCATGAAAAGGTGGAGCTGGAGCTAAATGTTGCACATGCACCCGGCGGATACAGAATTAACAGTCGACGCCTTCGCATAGTTCATTATTCATCTGAATGTGGCAAAATGAACGGTTTTCACAAAACTTTTCAAATGGCAAATAGACCACAGAGAGACACATTATGTCTGGGTGGAGATTATAAATGAAGGAGATTTATAAATAAAGATGTGAAGCGATTTTAACTAACCTGAAAGTTGTAATTAAGCAAAGGGAACAGTACTTTAAATAGGTTAATTTTTTAAAGAGAGAAAGAAAGATTTTTGAAGAATTTTTCATTTTAATATTAAAGTTGAAATAATTATGCAATTTCTAGGGCTAAACTTTAAGATTCGGTTTAAATTCATAACTTCCCCTAGGGGCAGACGGGTGGTCATGATCCCATTCCCAGCCCAAATCCGATTTCCAAATCCCAGTCCCAAAACGCTAAATCTCTGTTAAATTAATTAAGTGTGAGGCGATGGGTGAAGTGTGCCAGAGGAAGTAAAGCCAATATCCATCGCAGTGGTTCAATATTTGTACAAATTTCTGCTTCGCTCTGCGTTTTTCTTTTATTTCTTGTTGTATTTTTTTTATTTTTGGTTATATCTCTATTTGCTTCGATCTTTGGGTTCGCGGCGGGTGGCAGCGATTGAGTTATATGTGTTGAAAGTGCGGTCCACATGCAGTCCGAGTCGGAGGCGAGTGGTTGTCCGGTTCCGCAGTGAAATAGTGTATGGGCTTCCTTCTCGTTCCGACATTTGTTTATTTCTATTTTCGGGGCTTATGGAGTGCAGTGAAAGAGCCCTAAGAAAATAACATAGGAAACCGAATAAAAAGCTAGCCTGTTCTCTATAAAACAATTGAGATTTAATTGCATTTGGCTGACCTGAAAAGGAAAAATAAAATAAACGCAAGTTTGTACCACTAAAGGCAGAAACTGCCGCTGTAACGAGAGAAACCTTGCTGTGTTGACCCAATAAATTACACCTCCCCCCTGGGTCATTATACGACTTTCCGCCAGATGTTGCTGCTGCTGCTGGAATTTGAATAATATCCTAGCTGGCATAACACAACTCAACAAAAAAAATCATTTTCAATTTACGTGCGAATTAAAAACAGAAACTTTTGCTGCCGCTTAAAGGCAGACGACGAAGGGAAGGAAAAGCCCAGTGGGTGGTAGGTGGGATTCGACTGAAATGGTGGTGGTTGTGATTCCTTTTTGCCCTTTTTGCTTGCTCTCGCTTGCTGGGCGCCTAATTAAAACTCATTACCATAAGCATAAAACTTGAGCAAGCAAATTTCCATCATCAAAACTGCTGGGCTAAAAAAATGGGCAGCAAAACAAAGGCAAAGCGATGAAGAAGAAGCTAGATCTAGCTGGGAAGTGCACTACAAAAAATTATTAGATAGTTTTTATTATCAATTTTAAGAAGGAAAAGGTTGAGAAAAATCGTTATATATTTATGAAATTTTATTTAAAATAAAAAATTGTAGATAAAAGTCTGAAAAACAAATGAATTGGAAGGTGAATGTATTTAAAAATGTATTTAAAATTGTAATGGAAATGATTGCAATTAATAAATTACTGTTTTTATAGTTAAAAGATATGATTTTAAAATATATTTTGAATATAAATATACATTTTAAAGCAGCTCAGAAAAATAATAAAATTATTAACTTAAATTCAGTGCTGAAAAAAGAATGATATTACTATCAATATTATTTATAAAAATTAAATAAAACAACATAATTTTAATTACAAATCATGAAAGGCAAGCACATGATATAAACAACAATTTTTAAAATATATAAAATTACATTTAATTATTAATAGTAATTTAATCTTTTCCTTGATTCCTAATTTTTCTTTAAATTTTTCCCTTACAAAAAGAATTATTTTTTCCTTAGCAGACAGAAAATTAAAGTTGAAAAGAGAAATAGAAAAGCCAACTGGCCGGCAGGACTCACAGGTTGTTTAACCTTTTCTTTGGCTAATGCAATTTCCTTGCCAGACGGCGACAAATTTTTTTGTTGTTTCCTTTTATTTTGTCCTTTTTTTGTGAGGGTGACTCTGCTGAACTATCCCCCTGCTCACGGCTGCCACCCCATGTCCTGGCTGAAAGTGAAAGCTACATGCGTGCAACGACCCCTTTCGCAGGCTGTACTCTGCGCGCTCTCTCTCTCTCTGTCGTCTCTCTGGCTGTCTGGCTATTCATTCTCCCTCTTTTCCGAGCTCATTTTTCTTGGCTGAAAAGTTTTCGTGCACGTGTGTGCAACAGTTTCGAATTCGTCCTGCCGACGAGTCCTGGGCGCCTGGTCGCGTTGCCGGCTCGCATTTTTGTGCCTCGTCAAAAAGGACGAAGCGATGAGTGAGAATAGAATCTTGTCCTCTCTCTCCGCTCGAGCTCTCCTCTCCGCTTTTGTAGTGGCCATTGAAACTCGACTCAAAAGTAAAGTTTTCCCTGCATTTTCCGACCATTGATAATGCCCAGATAAAAGGTGAAAGGAAGGGTGGCGGCCGCGTGGTTGAGTTTTAGTTTTTTGGCGTCTGCCTTTGTCCTGTCTGCAACTGTTGTGTGTTTTTGTTGCCTTTTTGTCGGTTTTGGTTTTGGTTTTCGGTTTTTGGTTTTCCACTCGCACAACAACAGTTTCAAATGTGTGCTGTTTTTGTTGCTGTGCGCTTTTCATCTCCAAGTGGAGCACATAGAGATACAGACAGAGAGAGAGAGTGGGGTGGAAAAACTTTGAATGCACAAGTGTGCGGGCCTGGGAAATGGAAGTGGAACATTTCCGGCAGGAATTGTGCAGCGGAAAATTCATATATTTAGTACATATGCAGCATAAATGCATTGATGATAACTAAATATTTAATTCTAAATTTGACATTCAGTTTAAGGAGAATTTAATATGGGATGCATTGCTTTTAAAGTGAATGTTTATGACGTAAATTTATTTAAGTAGTTCATACTTTACATAGTTTTCTTATAAATTAGAAAAGATATAAATGATATATATATTCTTTATTTAAGCTGTATTAATTCAAATATTTATGAAAAGTAAGAAATATATCCACATTTATATAATTTAAACTCTTAAATATTCCTTTAAATTAAGTTATTTTTTTCTCCAAATTATTCTACCGATTCTCCTAAAGCTTATTTAATTTAAATTTAAAATTCAACAGAAAAATTTAAAAATAAACAATACTTTTTGCACCTTCCACTTACTTCCGCAATTAAAATTCTGTATCTCAACCACAAAAAAGTCTCACACACACCCATGGTAACTACCAAACCACCGTGAGTTTAAGTTTTCTTTGTTTACGAAAACTACGACGAGGGTGCAGTTTGCCAGCCGGGTTTCCGTGTCAAGCATCCTGTTGAGCATCCCGGTTAGGGGCAACTTTTCGCACTCTTTAAGAGTCCTTCGCCCGAGAGATAAGCTTGAAGTTAACCTTGGGAGAAATGCCCGCCTGCTGTGGGATTCTGAGCTCCCGTTCCCCACTCACCCCGAACTTATCGCTGCTGGATATTCAGAATATACTATATATATAGTATGCTGCATATTGACTGCGATACGCCTGCTAAACTTTCGCACCCTTTTAAGCGACGCCCTCAGGGGGTTGACTCGTCGTCATCGTCCTCGTCCCTGTCCTCGTCGTTTGTCTGGGGCAAGTCCTGCGTTTGTTGATCGTTACAGTAAATCATTTGAAATGAAATTTCACTTCCACTTGATGGGTAGTCCTGCACGTGGAGAAAAAGGTGGATAATTGTACTAGATGTTCTCTTAAAATTGTTAAAAGAAAAACGTAGCTTTTCAATTGGGTTTTTCTTAAATATAATAAAAATTAGATGCAATTTTCTAGATAAATCAAAGCTCTTGTTCTCAAAGTTCAGTCTGAGTTTTTCCTTCATTTTCCACTTCATTTTTTAGCTTGATTATTACGCTTTTCCTCAGTGTTTAATAGCAGTTTTCCCTGTCCCGTTGCCACCCTCCTGGTAACTAAGTGGATTACGCGTAGAAATGGGAAAACATGTGACCAGCTCTCCCACAAGGGATGGGTGGTGTTTGTTGCTCCCAAACCTTATACTTTCCTGGGTGGTTTTCTGTTTTTTTTTTTGGGCTGTGTCGTCTTGCTGCTGCTTTTTGGCAAGCCAAAGTTTTCTATTAGACAACGGGGTGATTTCCACAGCGTCAGCTAGAATAAAAAGGGAAACTGGCTTGGCTCTGTGTGGCGGCATATCGGTAAGTTGAGGTCATTTATTATGCTCATGACACCTTCCATCCTTCTCCGTTCCGGCTTCCTTTTTGGGTGATTTCCCCCTGCTGATGCCTCGGCCGCCTGGCAACATTTGTTATCTGGGTATCCCCCGCCGTCGCCGTCGCTGTTGCTGTTACTTTCCCGCTTCCCGCTCCCCATTTCCATTTCCCACCTCCCATTGTTGTCTGCCGGCAGCAGGGCAAAATTATGCAGCAATTCATAAAAATGGCTGGCAGAAGAATCCCCATTGCCGTTACTTTAATGCCATTATGTTATTTTAACATAGATTTTAGCTACGGTCTATCGATTAGATCCAGGAACCACCAAGAAGGGGTGACCAAAACCAATCCAAGCTCCATGGCTGCGATGTGTGTGGTTTTTTTTTTGTTTATGGCTGTCATTTTGCGTGGCATTTTAATGGAATATATATATTTTTTTTGAGAGAGAGAGAATGGTGTAGGAATTATGGTCCTGTAGGATCTCTGGGGGGGAAAACTTTATGGACTGATGATGGCCTGATTGAAAAGTGAAATATGTTTATTTTATGGGTATTTATAGGTATTAAAGGAATTTATTACTTATTTAATTTAAGTAATAAAAATGTATTACAATTTATTGATCAATTTAAATGTGGCTTTAACCGATAAATAAATAACTTCATTAACAATTAAAGGTTTAAAGTCAAAATAACGCAATAATTATGGAAAAGTTAATTAGAGAATGTTATTTTCATGTTTAAACAAATTATATAAAATAAAAACATTAAGCAATTTCATTTATTAAGCTGTAAATGGGATTTTTGAAGTACTTTTCTTTCTTTCTCATAATTTGGAAAATATACATTACAACTAAAATATACTTAACTAAAAATGATAACGAAATCCACATAAAATTAACCCCTTTTCCACCATAATCTCCACTTATTTATTTCATATTTCAATTTATCTGCACAGTGTGTGATCTTTATCTCTTGTCCCCCATCAAATCTTAAGCCGTTTTATCTGCCACAATTTCAATTAACTGAAATGGTCTTCAGACCAACACAAATCCGAGCCAAACAGTTGTCATGCCAGTCACATAGCCACCCAGAACGGAGACCCACAACGGGCGCCCCGCGACAGACAATTAAAAAGGGAAACCACACAGACTGTGGGCCAATTTAGATAAGCCCCAGGATCTAGGGAAGCAGGACTCGCAGGACTTGCGACTCCCCATTCGCAGCTCTATCTCTGCGCCACACTCAATTCATATCTTGTGCAACATAACAATTAGTAGAGGCCATAAAGCGAGGCAGTCGAGCACAGCACAGACAATAAAATAAGAGGAAGTTTGGGGGAAAATATGTATATAGAGGCCCCAATGGAAGTAAACTCTGTTTACATTCGCCTGTCGAAAAAATGTGCACTAAAGTATCTAAATTTATAAGGGAAATAAACAAACCAGGCAACACTCCATATACTGCCCGGTATTTCTGTGTGTGCACAGCAGATGATGCATTTAACTGGGCAGCGGCAATTTATGAGCGCACAAAAAACGAACAGAATATAAATACAAAATTCAGATTTAGATTCGAAACGAACTGAAAAAAAAGGAGAACTTCCAACTTGTTTGCTTTCAATTAGTGCCGAACTTTCGGATCGTTGATCTGGCCCCGAGAATTATCTAAATAAACAGGGAACGGGGCAGAGACAGAGGCAGCGGCTATAAAAAAACCTCACAAAAAGCTGAGGGGGGAAAATAGTGGTAGTCGTTGCAGGGAACTAATGCATATTTTCCTCTAATTTTCTCTCCAAAAATGTGTTAAATGTTTGCGTAAATAAAACAGTCAGCCAGCCAGGGAATGGGAACTCCACAGCTTCTGCCACGCCCGTATCCCAACTCGGTTTAGGTTTGAGTTTGAGTTTGAGTTTGGTTTCAGGTTCTGTTTCGGGTTTACTTGCATTCGCCGGTAGCCGCGCTTCGTTTGTTTTATTTTGTATTTTTTTCCAACGAATCGCTGTTAGCTGGTTAGGCTTTGGTTTTCACTGTTTGGTATTCAGAATTTGGTATTTGGTTACCATGTCAAGTGGCAAGTTGCACTCCTGAGCCGCACAGTGTGCGAGTTCCAGGAATGTGGAAGTGGATAGAGAAGGGCAGCGTGGTTGCATCGTTAGAATTGCTCTGGAAAATTGGTCTAAAATTTAAGCAAATAAAGTTTAAAGATAGCTACAGAAGCAGGGCTAAAGAACAGTGAAAATTATCCCAAAAGAGGGAGAGAAGAGTGACAGGTTAAGTATAAATGGTATGCAGGTGTCTAGATATTTATATAATATCGATAAACTACACTTTTAGATTTTATAATATTCGTTTATTATAATAAAAATACCTTCGCAAGTAAGAAGATCCTTTAACTAACTCAAATTGTATCTTTATTTTTACAGAACGCGTCCTCCGTTACTGTGAGTCACCCTCGGTGGGCACCTGCTGCACCTACGGCATGGAGACCCGAATGGCCATGCAGTCCCGCCAGCAACTCGAGAGTCATACCAAGGACCACATCTCTAGGATGTCGGGCATCTTAGGAAGCAAGGCGACCAAGTTCAAAGGTAGGTTACGTCAACGAACCACTCGAAGATGTCACAGAAGCCAATGATTTGGGATTCTTTTTTTTTGTTGTGGAGTGTCAAGTGGTTCTGCCCGCCAGATCTGATCTATGGATTCCAGATCAAGATACAGAGATAAAAATGATGATGATGCGGGCCTCGAGTTACAGGCAATGTCAAGTGGCAATGACTACCAACGACAATGCGGATGTAGCAGTTTGTTCGTTGAGTATTTTTGCCTATAGAGCGGATGCAGGCCAGAAATAAAATCAAACTCCAAACAAACTCTAATCGAAGCGGATGTACCTCCTACCCTGTATAAATATCCCACTAATTTGTCTCTTCCCCTATTGCAGAAATCTTCACCGCTCTTTTAAAAGAGTCCAGGACGCAGTTCAACAGCATGTTTATCCGTACCTATGGCGTGATCTATGAGCGAAATTCGTATGTCTTCTCGGATCTCTTCAAGGAGCTGGAGACATACTTTGCCAATGGGCGAGTGGATCTGTTGGAGGTCATGGATAAGTTCTTCAATACGCTGTACCAGAAGATGTTCACCGTGCTGAACACACAGTACACCTTTGACGAGAAGTGAGTAACATAATCTAGTCGTAATCGAGACCGAAACTCCCAAGCGAATCCGATTTTAGAGGTCTAAAGATAAAGAGGCCTAAAGACAAAACGTGTGAAACCGCAAAGTGTCTCTGCTGGGTCTGTCTGTGACTTGCTGGCTGGCTGGCTGGCGGTCGAAACTTTGACACGGCCGGTGTGCGATTTCAGTTAACGATTCCGATATCCGAGTACATGGCATATATCCTATAGAGAGCATTAAAGTTGCTCTGGTTTTTTTGCTAGATTTTTTTGATTGCGGTTGAAACGCTTACAGAGAAGAGAAAATGAGGAAGTTAAGGAGAAGTTAAAGGGGGACTTGGGGAGTACCCTGGAAAGTAAGGGAAATAGAAGCTATTATTTAGAAACTAAAAAACTGTATAAAGATCTTAAATCGATACATTTTATAATTAAGTTTAAATTAATTAATAGAACGGTATAACAATTTAATTATATTTAGAAAAGGAGAAGCTATTAAATCCAATAAACTATCAAAATCTTTACGTTTTCCTAATAATCTCATAATTTTTAAGCCCTTTCACTAATTAGAAATCTATATCAAGATCTCTTATAGAAATCTATCAAATTAAATCCATTCTCAATCTAAAAATCCTCATAAAGCCAACCTTATATCTCTTCACATCCCACTATATTATACTACCTACTGCATATGATTCTAGCCAACGATTTATTCATTCCAAGCCCAGATAACCAACCACCACCTATGCCTAGCCATAGCAACTCCCCTTTCCAAGTCAATCCAATCTCATAACGCAAACCAAAAACCGAAAACCGCACTTTATGCCAGTTCCTGTGTCAGCTGCTCGCATTTCCGCACAAAAATGGATGGCGTAGAGCGAAAATTGCGCCCACTTGGCTCATTGCCCTGGAACGGGAGGTCTCCGGTAACCGGCAACGACGACGACTTGGCCAAATGACTTTTGGTCGGTTGCCCGTCCTGGGCTGTTCTCCTGACCCTCCTTCTTGTGCCTCCCCTCCTTTGGGCTGGGCTCGTGTTACCCACGCGCTTTTTCTCCAATTGATGCCACTGCTGACTTGGCTCCATCTCCGTTTCCAACTTCAACTCCAGCGATTCGCTTTTATTGTCATCGTTTTAGTTTGTCGTACGTGCTTTGGCACATCGTCCGTTTATTGCCATTGGACAGCGGCGGCAGCAACGACAACAACGATGTCGCGTAATTGCCGCCACTTGCCCAGCTCCCCGCCTCGTATAGCACTCGGAGAAAAGTAGCCTATAAAATCAAGAATACAACGAAAAAGTTGACTGGCCTTTAGGCTTGAAACTTTATAATTTTGTTGGATTTTAGGAACCAAACTCCTTGAAGATAGAGTTATTTTCATAATATTTATTTCTCCTTTAAAGTGCCTTATTATTTTCATTGAAAATACGTTTGAATTCGCAACTATTCCCAGTGTAAATCCCCTCATATTTGTTTGTGGCTAATGTTTACTCTGTGCGGTTGGTCGGTCGCTTGAACGGCGCTGGTTTTGCCCTCAGAATGGATCACATGCCCCCATGACACAAACCCCCTTCATGTCCCATCTGGACTTGCAGCTGAGGGTCTCGCCTGCTCACTTAATGAGGGGGTAGCTCAAGCAGTTAGTTTTCGGGGGGAATGGAAACTATGGGAAATCAACGGGTGTCGTTGTTTGGGCATAACTTTGATATGCGATATGGCCAAAATATGAAGCGACAAATGGAATGGCACATCAAGGAACGAATGGCGTGCCGACGGAGGGGATTTATATAGGAGCTTCTATAGAAACTCAGAAGGGTATTGATATAAGATAAATTATTTTAGTATTATTTTTTAAGGCTTTATTCCAAAACAATTAAGTTTGTTGACAGATTATCTTCCATTTAAATCGTTTCTCATGACTTATAAAAAATGCTTACAAATATTCAACAGTATTTACTATTTTTAGATTTTACCAAAGAATTTTATAAGCCTAGGATAATCCCCTCATTCCAAACTTTTCAAACCGCCCTCCCATCAAGGAGCTGCAGCGGCAGCTGGTGCTGCCGCTTCACTGATCTGTCACCTCGGTGAATGCAACTTGCAGTAATTTCTAAATTGTTTAGCCTAAGTAGAGGGGGGGGCCAACGGCCAACTGCCAACAACAGAGGCAACAACTGCTGCTGCTGCTGCTGGTGGTGGCTCGAACTGGCGACTTCTTGACCATAAGGCCGAGGGCAGCCGTACAAGTGCAATGACTGTCATGCCTGATGGCCAAGTCGGAGCACACACATATGCCCTGCCACTGAGGTGCTATTGGGAGCTAAAACTTTTCCAGCACATGGCTGGAGCAGCAACTATTTTTATGATTTTTCCGCATAAAAATTGTAGTTGTTGCTCCGGCATAGTAAAGTCAAAGGCAAGGCATAGCGAAGGCGTTGAGCCGTGCCATTTACAAGCGGAGATTTCCGCCGCCTCACACTCGATGAAAAATTAATGAAAATAGTTTTTGTAAAACATTCCATACTCATTTCCCCATTTTCTTTTCTTTTTCCTACAGCTATATGCGATGCGTCAGCGAGCACATGAAGGAGCTGAAGCCTTTTGGGGATGTGCCCGACAAGCTATCCGTCCAGATCAAGCGCTCTTTTGTTGCCACTCGCACCTATGGCCAGGCCCTGGCCACGGCCTCTGAAGTGTCCAAAAAGGTGTTGAATGTAAGTAGGAATACATTTTAATTCTTTTAAGCTCTTACTAATTTTTAAACGAATTTCCAGGTGCGTTTAAATGCGGACTGCACGGGTGCCTTGACCAAGATGCAACACTGCGGCGCCTGCAAGGGCTACACGGAAAAGCCCTGCACCAACTACTGTGTGAATGTGATCAAGGGATGCCTCCATTACCAGCACGAGTTCGATTCCGAGTGGGAGAACTTTGCTTTGGCCATGGATAAGGTGGCCGAACGTCTGCTGGGATCCTTCAACATTGTGATGGTGGTGGAGCCCCTCAACATCAAGATCTCGGAGGCCATCATGAACTTCCAAGTGAGTTCTTGCAGGAATATATTTAAAATTTATAAATTATATCATTAGCATTAGCATAAACCAATAGCAATTTGTAACTCGTTTTGGGGACCCCAGAAGCAGCTGGAACACCTAAGTTATGTGCGCATAAAACTGTCAGTGCGTGCGAGTGGTTTATATGCGTGTTGGTTCTTTAATTCGCATACATTTTAAACGAGTCTCCCCTGGGCAAGAGTAATAGTTGGGGAAACCCGCTCAGAGATGGTGGCAATTGATAGGAAGAGCCGGGGACGGGTCAGAGGAGATATTTATGGAGCTTGAGAATTAAAGAAATATTTAATTAGAAGAAATAAACATTCGATGAGTGGAAAAATATATCTTAACTTCTTCAATTCTACAAATATATTTCTAAAGTACCGTAGTTAGCTTTAAATCCTTTGTATATATAAATCCCTTTAGTTTTCTTTGATTCATTAAATGTTATATCCCTAAAACTAACACTAAAGTCACCTTAATCATATACATTTCCTGTAAAAACTAACGTAAATATTTATGCTTGACATATTTACACAGAAAGCAAAAGAATAATTTACACTCGGATGGCCATAACTTATTGAATTTGGATTACTGCAATATTTTAAAACCCCTGCTGGTCTCCACTCTTTTGAGTTCGGTGGAACTATTGCTTGACTTTTGTTTTGTTTGCCATTTTTACGATTTATTTGCACAACATTTGGCTCGCATATGAATTTAATTTATATTTCCATTTAAAATTTATACATTTCTTTTTTCAAACGCTCGGTTCTTCTGTTTGTCTGTTTGTTTGTATCTACATATATCTATTGTTGTTGTTGTTTGTGTTTCGTCGATGTTGTTGTGCGGCATTTGGCTTTTAATGTGTTTACTTTTTGCCCGTGCTGACGGCCCCATAAAAGGCCAACAACAAAACAAATGCAAAATGCGAAATAGTATTCAATTTTAATTTTGATTAGCTTCTTGAACCGACTCCGACTGACGAGAAACCGCTTTTGATGATTGCCATCAGGGTCGACAGTTATGATGATTCCACTCCTGCCCTGACCCAAACCCCGTAATTAGAGGAACTGTAAACGGTTGGGAACTGACACGGGAGATATGGGCGAGCTGATAAGGAGAAGTGACTCTTCTGTGACTCTCAGAGGTCTCTGCTCGCTCAAGTGGCCACTGATGGGCCATAATGAGTAGCCGCTCGAAATCAATTCTTATCTGCGGAATGGGTCAATAAAAATCAGCTATAAATAGCCATTAAGGAGCCACACACTCGACGGGGTGTGAATGGAATTGCTGTTGAGTGTGGCGCAACTGGTTTCGAGATCTAAAATTAAAAGCGAGCTTTCTAATTTCTACAATAATTAAAAGCTAATATTACATATCCAATAGCTTTCACATTTTCTAACTTAAACTTTTATATTTCTCTGCAGGATTCTGGCCAGGACATCACTAGTCGCGTGTTCCAGGGCTGCGGCAAGCCCAAGCTAAAGAAAATGAAGCGTTCCATTAACCCCAAGCTGCAGGGCGTCCAGGTGCTCAACGCCAAGAGTCCCGTTGAGGCGGACACCCTGGACATTGATGCCACTCTGGATGAAGCAATTGTGCTGAGAGAGCGCAGAGCAGCTGAGCCAGGCTCGCAGGAGAGCTCGGGTCAGCAGTCGCAGGAGCAGAGTGGAGCAGGAAAAGGTGGCAATGGAGGAGGCAACAACGGCAATGGAGGCGGAAACGGTGGCAATGGCGGAGGTGGAGGAGGCAACAGCCGGCGGCAGCAGCAGCGTCGCAAGCAGCAGCAACAGCGACGAAAGCAACAGAATAATCGCGATGACAACGATGACGATGATAACGAAAGCGGGGGCGGTGGACGCGAGCCCATACTAGACCGGATCGTGAGGGATATACGCCAGCGGGTAAAAGACTACAAAAAGTTCTGGTCCAACTTGCCACACTCGGTATGCAGCAACGAGGATATAGCTTCCAGCTCTGATGTAGATGGCATGTGCTGGAATGGTCACACTATCGACAGGTGAGAATGCATATAAATATATAGAAGAGAGCGTTATTAAACCGAATTTTTCCTTGCAGATACATGCATTCGATCACCACAGAGCATGGCTCCAATCCGGAGTTCAGTGGCAATCCCGCCAGTACCAAGCAAACCGCTCAGATGTCCTCGCAGCTGGCACATCTAAAGAATGCCATTAGTCACCTGCGGAATGCCTACAATGGTCAGGATGTGGAGTGGACCGAGCTGGGTAAGACTCCCCAAAGACATGTCTGGGTAACCATTTTACTGATAATTTATTTCCTTTTTTAGAAGAACCCTATGCGGGCAGTGGCGCTGGCTCTGGCTCCGGCTCTGAAGACGATGAGGACGACGACGATGGCTCTGGCCTGGGTCCGTTTGAGCCCAGTCACAAGCCAGACATAGATCGTCCCACGGTGGATGCGGACAACGATGATGACGAGGATGGAGCCCGGCCGCAGGTGCCCACGCATACCTCACGGCCTATGGGTGGAGTGGATGACAAGAATCCATTGATTCACACCACCCACTTTGACCAGGACCACAACACGATCGAGGAGGATCATGGTCAGCGCGGCGGCGACGATGAAGATTCGGATGAAGGCCATGACGACGTTGACGATCATCGCTCGTCCAGCGCTCCAGAGAAGATGACGCTGCGTCGCGCTCTGGTTGTTTACCTACTGCCGCTGTATATGGCGTGGTTCGGCGGAGTCTGCGCCGATTTGCTGTGATTACCCAACGTGCGAAGTGCATCCCCCTGCACCTACACCACCCACACCTCTCAGTCATTCATCCGTGAAGCAAAAATGTTATTAGCAGAACTACAAGCATACGAAACATACAACCCCTACATATATACGAAATGCGAGTCCAAAATTTTATAAAAACTTTTGAAAGAAGCAATCAAAACGCGAAACGAGAAAGGTAAACCAGGCTTTCGAACTTTTTACAGTCGCTCCAAGAATTAAAAATCATAAAAATCATGAGGTGAAATCTAAAAATTTGAAATTCTTGGCGGCCGTAAAAATCGGAGAAAGGTTTAATTTAGAGCGTAGAGTAGAGAAGTTTTTGAGGAGAGAGAATACGTAACGAGCCCATATTCTAGTTTAGTAAGACCCGAAGATTCCCTGTGTCCCTGGCCCCCTCATTACCCCTTAGACCTAAGTGCGAAATTGTAATTTGTAAGTCGGAGAGCGAGTGAGTGAAGCGTCGAGTGCGTGAATGAATGAATGGGTGAGTGCCACGGAGTGAGTGCCTGTTCAATGTGATCGTTTAGCAAAAATTAACTATAATTAAACACTTTAGCCCCTAGAATTGACACAGAAATACAATATTTAAATTGTATTATATTATATTTAAATATACAAAAACACACGAAAACCAATTAGCTCCCGAACATGAACAGCAATAACTAATGTCTAACTCTAACTGATAATGCCTAAGCCTAAAATTATTATATTTACGTTTAACTTTTGGCCATAGAAAAAGCGTCCGAGCCAAAGCTTTTGACCTTTGTAATTTTATATCTTTCGTAGAACACAGACGTACGTAGCCCTGACTTTTGCCAGCCATTTGTAAACGCATTTTAAACTGCAAACAAGAAAGAAACAATACACACAGTTTAAGCCTAAATGCATATTATTTATTTTTGATTTTTTATCAGTTTTTATATTGTATGTATTAAAACGAAATGGAAAAAGAAAAAAAATACAAAAAATAACAATGAATTTGTAATGGTGTTTTACTTTATTTATTTAAAAGGAAATATACATTTTTAGTTTTAATATTTATAAATTGCCGTTTAACATTGCTGGCGTTGCCACCTGGTTTTGTAATAAATGAGAGCTAGGGGGAGCTGCGAATTTTTATTAAAGCACATTAATCAAGCAGTGCTGCAGCAGCATGAAGCATGTAAATTTACATTTGTAATAAATGAGAGCTAGGGGGCGCTGCGAAGACCTGGGTTCGAGCCGCGGTCCAACCGAAATGTACTGGTGTGCCTTTCATGGGAATTTCTCTTAAACATGCTTTACAAATTTATACTTCTATTCTATGAATGAATTACATACATACATCCTTTAACAAAAATTTCTCCTATCTTATACAGCTAAATATAATAAAAATTGGGTGGTGTTATTAGGAATTGAAAAAATTATGATAATTGCAGTCGATTAAATTAATTGGCCGAAAAATTTATTGAAATTTTGTTACATTTATTTTGTCTGCAGTTAATTTTTTTTATGAAGCAGTAATAAATACCAAATTGTTTCAAAGTTAGCTTTAAAACGGCAAAGTCATCGCTTATTGGGGAGCCATCTTCAGCACCTGCAGCAACATTGCCAACTAAGAAAGAACACGATTTTCTCTAGGATATAATAAAATAGGTTTTATTAACTGCAGAAAAATACATGAAACATTTATAAGATTTTAAACTAACAAACAAAATTGTAGTTTTTAAGTTAACTTTAAGGTGGCAAGGTCATGGGCTATTGGGGAGTCATCTTCAGCACCTCCAGCATCATTGCCAAATACCTCGCTCTCCGATAGGATAGTATCCCGAGAAGCTAAGATATACAAATTGGTTAGTTAACATCTTTAACTTCTCTGTCATGCTAACCATTATCAGATTCAGCTTCAAAGGATTCAATTTCATCGCCAGCTGGTTCTGTATTCCCTGAGATACCTGCATAATCTATAATATAAGATTCGGTTAGTCAATATCCCAAACTCGTTTTATGTCTTCGTGTTACATTGATAATAAATGGTTTTTAACGATTTGAGGCTTTTCCCTAGTTCTATTATTTCACCCTTCATTTCCATTATTATTTGGACCGAAGGCATCTGACCTCTCTCCATATAAAAAGCCGTCAATTGTTTGACCTCTTCCATTTGATTGGTAAATTGATCACTGAGTTCTTGAACAGCTTCATGTAGGTAAGACGACTCCAGGCCCTGTTGCTCCTCCATGGCTCGTAGAAATAAAAGCGGAAATTATATATCGTTTGAAAGAAAGTAAATTACAAACTTGTATCGAGATCTTTTTAAATCGAAATGGTATAAGCCACGTCAAACGCAGGGACTACTTTGACTCGGCGTCTCAATTTTGTTACGTTAAAAATGGATTACTTGATTATCATCCTATTGCTCTCAAAAAATTGATTAACTGCCCAAAAAAGTTACCAAAAAAGAAATTTAATTTTAATCCCAAAAGCATATTCTTAATATTTTTCCCCACAATTGATTCAAATTATTTTACTGTGGACACTCCTTGATGGTGAGCGCACCCCACCCCAAATTTCTGCAAATTTAACTTTAAGGAACATTGAGCTTGATTGTCTAAAACTCTAATATATACTAGAGCTAAAAATAGAAACATGTAAGTATAAATTTACAGGCTTCATGCAGCTGAAACACTGCTGAAACACTTTAATAATAATTCGCAGCGCCCCCTAGGTCTCATTTATTATAAAACCAGATGGCAACGACAGCAATGATGAACGGCAATTTTTAAACATTTAAACTAAAAATGTATTATTTTTTTTTAAAGCTAAAAATATATCTTTAAAAATTTACTTGCTTGAATCTAGAATGTTTTCTTGAAGCTATTTGAACAAAACTTAACATATAGTTTTTTTAGTATATAGTTGATCGGATCGGTCGACCTTATCATATAGCTGCCATAGAAACGATCTATTTTAGAAAATAAATAAAAATTTTTCCAGTTTTCAACATTTTTTCATATAATTTGAGACATGCATTTTTATTTTGCATTGTTTTTATAATTTTGGGGTTAGTTTAATACAAATCGGACGACTTTATAAATAGCTACAATAGAAACTATTAGGCAATTTTACAATATATCTTCTTCTACTTTGAGATTTAAGAATTATTTAAGAATTTCAGGTTTCAATTTATGCAAATCGAATCATTATATTAAGCAGTATCTTTATAATCCAATTGTAAACTGCAAGGGTATACCAAATTCGGCTGGTCGAAGTAAGCTTCCTTTCTTGTTTTTTTTTGTGTATTTATAGCTATATTTCTTTTGTCAAAATTCCAATGAGTTGTATATCCAATGAACTGTATATGCATAGTCAAAATTTATTGGAATTTGAAATCTCAGCCGAAAATTGGTCACTTAAATTTTCTGCTGAAATTTGTACTCTATGCATAAAAAATTCATTCATGCCGGCAGCCGGCGAGTTGAAGAGCATGAAAACTTTGAGATCGCGGAGAAACAAAACAATCTTGAGATCTTAGCCGCACTGTTCCCTCCGTTTGTATCTGTATCTTGTACTCTTCGGGCTTCTTTGGGTGCGCGGGGAGCTGCGTGGCGGCTTTTTCAGTGAGCGGCCGAGTGGCGAACGGTAAACAACAACTGCTGGCAGCGCAGACGCGAAAAATATAGACGGCTGAAAAGAAAATTTCGAAACGAACGCAAACCTGGAGCCCCAGCCCGCCCCCCGTTGCTTGCATTCAAAAATGTATCTATGAGATGCGCGAATCCCAAGCCTATGCAAAAATATATAAAATTTGAATAATTACGCAAGTGAGTTTCTTCTGGAGATTAATGAAATGAAAAGTGGAAATTGAAACGAAAGTGGAAATTGAAGTGGAATCACCTCGATGAGTAACCAATTAGTGCAAGTGAAAGACGAAGATAGATAAGAATGCTAATATTCGCTCGACCGCAATTCCGGGAAAGTTTCATTAGGCAAAACATTTTAATTTCATAAACCAATATTTGAACTTTTTTTCGGTGCTCCACCGGTGTTGTTCCACTAGCCAAGTTAACGTTTGACTTTTAAGACCCCATCGCCGTCTCCATCCTCGTCTTCTCCCCAGCGCCGTTCATCTTGTATTTACAGCTGTTCGATGAAAACCAGTTTGTGGCCGACTGACTAGCTAGCTAGTGTTTCTAATGATATTTGCTTTTTGGGCCGCATCAAACCGCTGAAAGTCTCTTGTCTTCTAACTGCAGTACAACAGTCGCACTCGTACTCGTTGCGGTTGAAGGTTGGTTGCTTCACATAGAGCCTATTGTCTGGGCCTTAAAATTGATTTGGCTGTGCCTCGTTGCCCGCGCAATTATCAGACAAACGAACAACAGTTGTCAGCTGTATCTTCTCTTTAACAAAAAAAATTACTGACATTAAAAATACGTAACTGTTGAAAGAAATAAATAAAGAAATTAAAAACAAGCTGGAAATGGCGTAAACATGTCTCAGTGACATTTTTAAACATTTTACGCTTATCAGAATAATAAAATTTATCTTGAAAGGTGTACTGTTATTATTTAAAATATTTTATTTACTCAAGAAAAACTTGAAAGATATAAAACCGTTTTTACCATTTATTTTAATCTGATTTCTCACTGAGATCACGATGTAAAACAAACTTGTTTGCACAGATTTTAAAAAAAGTTTAAATTCTTAAATTAAAAATGATTAAAAAAAGAGAAAAAGAATTCGCACATCGCGAATTATTCATCATAGCAGAGCAAGGTTTCGATCCTCGGACCTCTGGGTTATGGGCCCAGCACGCTTCCACTGCGCCACTCTGCTTGTTGATGTCTCGATGTCAAAGGGTGCCTATGTTATTCGGGGTTGAAAATAGCAGAGCTACTAACAAAACTTCATTATTATTTTAATATTTTGCGACCCTTCCAAGACTTTTTAAGGTATTATTACACAGAAAATAAATCAGATGTCAATGTTTTTCATATAAAAAATATACTCTTTAATAAAGCTATCAGACTGCGATAAAACGCAAAGTTTAAGACAAGGCAAATAGCGACTGAAACTCCTACTGCGAATAAAACACATTAACAGAGTATAAGACTTCGCCTGAACTGCTTGCAAGCGACTGAAACTCCTACTGCGAATAAAACACATTAACAGAGTATAAGACTTCGCCTGAACTGCTTGCAAGCAGTAGCCAGTAATATGTTAATGTACAGCAACGATGTCTGTTAATTTTTCGACTGCTGAAGTGCTGTTGTGGTTGCCCAGCTTTAGACACGAGGTTGACAACAAGCAGAGTGGCGCAGTGGAAGCGTGCTGGGCCCATAACCCAGAGGTCCGAGGATCGAAACCTTGCTCTGCTAAAAAGTACTTTCGCGTAGGGCGATCTTTTTATTATTATTTTTTTTTTAATTTTTATTTTATTTCTTCTTTTAAATAATATTTTAAAAATAATCAAGAGTGGAATTAGATGGCCATAATTATTGGCAATACTTAGTTTCGACTGCAGAGGTCCGAAGTATTGCTGCCATAGGAAATATAAAATGCTGATTTTGGGATATCTAACCTACTGCATTGTTTAACTTTATTCAGTTTAGTATAAAAGTACAAAATATGAGCTAAATTACTAAGGGTTTTCACTAACAACTAAGGCGAAGAAATGTCTACCGCTCCGAGTGCGCAATCAGTAGTCCTCGTCGCAGAAGCAGCCGTCCCGCGAATTCTCCACAATCCAGTCCAGGTATTTCGTCACCCGGGTGTACACACCCGGATAATTGGGCCTGGCACAGCCATTGCCCCAGGACACAATTCCGATCTGCTCGAAGCGCTTGTCATCGGGCCGAAGGCGCACCAGCGGACCACCGGAATCGCCCTGGCAGCTGTCCCGACCGCCAACTCCTGGATAGCCCGAGCACATCATGTTCTTGGTAATCATTTTCTGTGTGTAGTTCGTCTGCGCCACGCACTCGTCGTTGTCCAGCACCGGGACCTCGACCTCCTGCAGCAGGCATGAAGGTTTGCCATCCTCCTTGAGCGTACCCCAGCCAGTGGCAATGGCCTTGGTGCCCACGAAAAGATCCTGGCGCTGCTCCACCCGTGGCAGGCATATCGGCCGGATGAAGCTAGTGATCGGTACGCGGTCATTTAGACGCAGCAGGGCAATATCATTGTCAAAGTTGGAGAAACTAAACTTCTGGCTGAAGGCGCGCAGCACGAATCGCGTCTCCGGGCGCTCCTTGTCGTTGCAGCGATCGTGCTCCCCGAAGGTGACCTTGATCATGAACCACATGAAGCCCTTGACGCAGTGAGCCGCCGTCAGCACGTAGCGATCGTTGATCAGGGTACCGCCGCAGTAGAACCTATTAAAGTAGCTCAGTCGGGCCATCCAGGGGTATTCACTCACTCCCGTTGTCGTTCCGCCCACAATCCTTGATTCGTCATTGCGTTCGCCGCACCTGAAAGAAATTATAGAAAGAATTTAAGATTTTTTGCGAATGGAATTTCAATTTATAATTTATATAAGGTTATAAACCAATGTCCCGGATCCAGAATATTATATAAATTTAGAATTTTGTTTTCTTTAAAAATATGTGACTATTTAAATGAATATTTGAATCTTTCTTTCTAAAAGAATATCTTCTTAAACCGTTAATCGTGCGAGTGTTATTACCATCTGTACTGTAGCTTATAAATTTATAAACATATATAAAAAAACAAATTAGCTATCGTCCATTGCTTAATTGCCACCTCATTAGCAAGTTCATATTGACCAGATAAATGGAATGGGTCAAGGGTGCCTTTCGCGATCTCTCTCCCGATTGGCAAGTTCAGAGTTCACCAACCCCGGCCACCACAAAGGAAGTGTTGGAAGTGTTTTATGGGACGGTCATAAAACAAATGAGCGATTTTTGCAGATTTTATGGTTGTCCCACAACGGCTACAACGCTTTACTTTAAACAGGTTTTTAATTACCTCCGGATACAACATGCAGCCAAAAAAAATATTAAAAATTCTTCCATTGGGTCGCAAAGGAAGCGCATCAGGTTCTGCCTCTCTCTCACTCTCTGTGTGTTTATTTTGGCCACATAATCAATCGATCCAACAGCAACAAGTATTTGGGATTCAGATTTTGTATGTATTTAATCGTGTCATTGCCCCAAAATGGTGGCCAGGCCAGTCGAGAAGCGTCCCGAAACAAAGAAGCAAAATGTGCGACGGCGACCCACTTAGGAGACGGAGACGGCTTGGCCAAGTCCGTCGCCTTGGCCAAAAGTTAAAGGCAGAAACAACGGCCACAACGGCATTCCCCTGCCTCCCGCACACACATTAATATGACATGACGCATTGAGCGTACGCCTTCCACAGTATCTGCCTTACCCGATATACATACACTATACATATATCTATAGGTGTATCTGAATCTCCTGGATAAACACAAGCACGCTCTGAAAGCCAAACAGAGACTGTTATCAAATCGTATGCAAATCAGAGTCTTTTTTCGTTCTTTCATATGCAAAAAAAGAACAAAAAGAAAAACAAATAAGAAAAAAGTAAAAATTATATATAGAAATAAAACGGGTTTTAGGCCTTCATTAACAAATCGAAGTATTGGCTGTGGCTACATAAAGTTCCACTAATTTTACGGCTGGATTTTGATGCATGGGGGAAGTTTTTAGAGATTCCAAAGAAAGACACAACTAATTGGGAATAAATTTAATTAAATTAAATAAAGTCTGACAAAGAAAACAAGATACTTTTATGAGAATGTGCTGCAGTTGCAAGCAGTCACAATAAATATTTTATTATAATCAATGTTCCTGCCGATCAAAGGCCTAACGACTTCACATAGCTTAACCTCAAGTCCTCTCAAGTACTTAAATATTTTCAATTGAGGAGGAAGAATTAAGAAGGCTTTTTTTAACTCCCTTAAGTATCCGCTTCCTTTTGATTTATATTTTTACTGCCGACTCCATAAATACCCGAGGGAACAGGCCAATGCCATAAGCCAAATGCTTAAAGCCAAAGTTCAATTCTCAATTGGCAATGCAATTTGTTTAATGGCCACACAAGAATGCCTTTCGAGTGCAATTCTTCAGAAAGAACCTGACTTTTGGGGTCACACGGAGAATTGGTATTTCAAAACGGCTAACAAATGGGCAAATGAATCTTTTGGAACAAGAAAAAGGCTCGTTAACTTTTAAACTTACACAAAAAGAATTTTAAAACTTTATTATTAACTTTAACTTTAATGATTTAGAATTTAAGTTCTTCTTATTTTAAACTTGCAATAAATTTTTAAACTTGCAATAAATAACAGCTTCATTTGTTAAGAAATAAAGGAAGTCGTTATAAACAGAGTGGAAAGATGATTTAGTTTGATAAAAGCCATGGCCAAGTGATTCTTTAGAAAGCTGAAATGCGTTTCAATTTGAAGGTAGAGATGGGCATATATGAAAATTAATATAGGTGTATAGTCATGCTGACCTATAAGAATAAATAATTGGCTACCTTAAAGTTTCAGCCAATCCATTAACTTTAGGGATCTCTGCAGAGGTATTCCTCTCGAATCAATTGATTTTCTATTCATTTTAAAGACAGATCTCCTATTGACAGCTTCCTATAATTAACTTTGTGGAGTGTTAGAACAGATTTCTCTGTGGATATATCCCGTCGATGGCGTGCTCCTCCTCGCAGGCACTCAAATCTATCTGTAACTTTAACTGTTTGTGCCATTTGTATGCCGTGACAATGACAACGCCAGAGTGGTTTATCACCTACCCGACCGTCTAACTGGAAGTTGTCATCATGACCATGACAGCTTTCGTGCATCTCTGGATCTGTGGATCTTCAGATCTTTGCATCTGTAGGTATGGGCACACACACATAGCATATGCGGAGAATGTTCTCTGGGGGATGGGGACTGGGACTGGGACTGGGACTCACCTGCAGGAACAAGTCGGCGACGTTTGGTTCTGAGCTGCCGGCGAATTATTGCGATTGAAGGCACCGAACCAATTCTTGATCGGATTTTGCCGGAATACAGGTTTGTTACCATTGCCATCCAACGAAGAGGTTGAGGAGGAGGAGGAGGTTGAAGTGGCAGATGAGGCGGAGGAGGAGGCAGCTCCGATTTTCAGCTTCTTTGGCTGGTGATGGGCTGCACCCAAGGCCTGATATTTGCCCGGAATGGAGGATAACGATGATGTTGTTGATGTCGTCGTCGTTGTTGTCATCGCTGCAACTGCTGCTGCCGCTGCTGCTGAGCAGGAAGCGATGGCCAGCACGAGTGGCCAGTGACGTAAGTGGAGCATCATCTTCTCTTCTGGTTATGCAATCCGCTGCATGTAAACTTAATGAGTCTTCGCCACGAGCAGTTCCGTTATCGGAATATATTTCGATATTCTCGCTTGGCTCGTTCTTCTTCTCTCCTCGGGGGAAGATAGCTCTGGCTTTTCGAAATCTCCGTTCGCACTCCACTTGTTAATTATGTAAATCAAGCACGGTTTCTTTCTGTCTTATATTGTTGTTGCACTAATTGAACCACTTCACATGACTGCAAACTGTCAACAAGTCGCGCCCTGATCCCAGCGAATTTCTCGATCTGTTTGTTTGCGATTCTCGAATCTCGAATCTTGGATCCACAAATTCTCAGTCCCTCTGATCCGCTCCAAATCGTGGCTATAAGCTCGTTGGCACCGCCGCACACGCGAAAGTCTGCAAGCCGACTGATACGGCGCCGAAGAGCGACGGTGCCAAGAGCCAAAGCCACAGCCACATGCTTTCAGCCAAAAGCCATTTCCATTGCCAAGGCCTAAACCGAAGCAGAGCCGTCGACGCAAGCGCAGAAGCAGACGCTGACGCTGACGCAGACGCAGGCGCTCGTTGAGCAAAGAAAGTTGCGCATGCGCAGTGTTAAGTGCGTTGGCAGAACAGAACGCAGAGAACCGGCAGAACTACAGAAACCACTGAAAGAAATATGAAATATTCTAATAATAATAATAATAAAATATTGTACATTAACAAATTTGAATGAAAACATATATTGTTTTAATATTAATAAAAAATAAAAATGACTAAAAAATGGGTATTTCATTCGACACATTAATTACATTAATTAATTATCGTGGCGAATTAAAAAGATTATTTTTAAGTTACAAAACTTAATATAGATTTTATCTCGAGTCTCTAGAATGGAGATACTTTCCCTCAGTGCAGAGAGTGGGCCAAGTCAGAACGTTGAGGGCAGGCGTATTTTCGTAGGCTCCCCAGAGTTCCTAATATGCTAATGTGACAGTTTGCTTTGGCTGGGCTTGTTTCTATCTTTTTTGTTGTATTTTTTCGTTACCAATGAAGTGTGTGCGTTGGGGAGTTCTTTTCGAATCTGGCTCTTTTCTTCTGTCGCCGACATCGTCTGTTTAACGTTTGTTTATTATGCTCGCAACGTCAATACACCGTAAAAACTAAAACCGATGATGGGAATTGATTTAGGCAGTTGCCAAACAGATAATCCGTTGAATCACCGATAAAGAAAGCTAAAATGGGAATATTGATAGGGGAACTAATCAATAAAGCAAATAGGCGATTTGAATTATTTAAGATTTTAATTAAAGGTGGAAAAATGTGTCATATATTAACTTAATTGATTAATATGAAATAAATATTAAACTTTGGTTAAAAGGACTTTAAAAAAATATTTAAAAATACAGCTAAGATTAAAAAAATCCCTTATAATTTCTTCATTAAGTAATGTCTTTAAATAACTAATAAAAATAATATTTCTGTCAGTGAAAAGCAAGCAAATATTTTTCTAATAACTCAATTGCTTACAAACTGGAAGTGGTAACCAGAGTTCACTCCCAACATCCAACACAAACATCCTCTAGGATTGGCAAATATGAACTTAAAATGTTAAGTGGGCGAAAGAGAGATTTAAATTATATATTTCTGATCGGAATAATGTACATCCAAAGGGCCCACACACAAACACTCACACACTCAGCAGTGGCTCGTGGTATTTCACTTTAGTTTTTCATCATTGCCACCCTTTCATCTTTTCCGACGCCTTTTCACTTGCCCAGAGGAAAGAGAGAGGGAAAACTGAGTTTTTCGCATTTTCATGTTCATTTGCCGATGCATGAATTAACAAAAATAATAACGAAGAGAATCAGATAATTTATGTTTTTGCATTTGTACAGCGGTTGAAGTTTAATTTAAATTACTTTAAATGTGCAGCCACTGAACTCGACCGCAGATGATGGGATGACCCAATTAAGTTAAATGGAAATTCATTAAAAATGTCGCTCCATCAAATCATTTGAACATATTACGAGATTTGGTAATGTATCCGAGTGTCGCCTGACATTCAATTCATTTCTGAATATGAATCGTTTAATTGTCATTAAATCGATTAATGTCTGTTAAAATGAATGAATGTAATGTGCGAAATGGAAATGCATTTTCAGCTAAGTGGCATGGAAAATGTATTAAAATAATGATTACAATGTTGAGGGGGATATCAGTTTGATATAAACTACATAGTTTATGCTTTAAAATGTATTTTAGGGATTCATAATATTAATATTTGAATTTATAGCTTTATATAGTAACCCAGCCAGGAATTCCACTTAAAATGCATGAATGCACCCAAGCAATCTTCCTTGAATAACAATTTTGCCAGCCATTTGGACACACCTTATCCCTTTGCCTCCCCCCAGCTGCCACACAAAAACCCGTAGTGGAATTTTCCCCATTTCCATATGGAAAAATCGCTCACTCAACTCACTCACTCTCCTAATCAAAAGTCAACAATCCGTGCCGAAAAAAAGTGAAGGAAAGCATTGCTTTTGATGGGCAGACTGAATGGGTTTTCCTTATTAATTGAAAGCATGCAAATTTTCCTCTTCTAATTTTCTAATTTCAAACTCTGATTGTTTCTTTTCGGGGCGGCAGGCAAACACCAACCAGCCACTCGTAATTGTTAATTGGAGGGAAGCGAACTGAGACACCACCGGAGGAGGTGGTGGGGCAAAAGGTTAGGCACCAGAACCAGGGGACCAGAAAGCGATCCACCTGACATGCGAGGCAGCGCTTTGAATCCGTGACGACAATCATTGCATCACCGAGATTAGCGGCATTACCGGGAGTAGCCAAGCAAGGATGAGTGCCGCCGGCTGGCTGGACATGAATGCAGCTCTCCAGAGTCTTAACGTGAATCCAGAATCTACCTCGCGGCCTGGGAACCGGCAGAAGCGAAGGAGCAGCTACGCCGGACGTAGTGCTTCCACTGCTGGTGTCCATGGTCGTGGCAGCATTGGCAGTGTCAGTGCGGGCCTTTACAAGGCATTTCGAGAGCGCTTCCTCAGCAGCGATGACTCCTCGGGGAATTATCGCAAACTAAGGCAAAGGGACGCTGAACTAGGACGCAATGCATCCAGTTCAACAGACAGTTCTGGTGAGGATGGAGAGCCCAGCAGCAGCAGCAGTGTGGAGGATCTGTTTGCCAGCGAGGCGGACCGCCGCAAGTGGCAGCGGAAAACTTCAGAGCAGAGGCGTCGGGCTGCCAGGAAAAAGGTAAGTGGTTTTGTAAATAAAATATTTAAATATTTATATTTTAAAAATATATTTAATTTATTTTATTTAACATTATAAATCCTTTCAAACTGATTGCCTATATGAGTGAATTATGTTGTGGCTAGTTATGTTCAAATTTAATAAATTTTTCAACATTTACATCCTTAATTATAATTATCTAATAGGTAAGTAATATATTTTTCATGTAAATTATTTTGGTAATCAATAAACGCCTAATAATATATATATATATTACCGTCTAATTAATGGATTTATTTGAAGCTTACATTTAGCCAGCAAATGTACCTTCTCTGTACCAAGACTTCCTCCATTTTTACTACCAATAAATGGTATATAGTTTCTTGATATGCATAAATAGTAGCAATTCAAGGCATGTGTACATATTTTCAATATACTTAAAGAGCATTTCGTCTTTCGAGCTCTTGCAGTAAAATGTTTAAATTACCTGCTTTCCATTTTGATTTTCGCTGTCAGTTGATTTTTGAAATTCCCATCAGGTCTTCCCCAAAACTACAGTTACGTGTGCGAGTTTATCAGGCATTGATTTGGCTTCGAAATTGGTTCA
The DNA here is from genome assembly GCA_035046345.1 of Drosophila birchii. Taxonomy (NCBI): domain Eukaryota; kingdom Metazoa; phylum Arthropoda; class Insecta; order Diptera; family Drosophilidae; genus Drosophila; species Drosophila birchii. Next base: position 19,614,892 of record JAWNOA010000048.1, on the reverse strand, counting down.
CTCTCAGCACGAACTGTCGCACGGAAAACTATAAACTCTGAACATTCCATTTTCAGTTTCATTTTGTTTCGATTTCGATTTTGTTCACTGCCCCGGCTAATTTGCATTAAATCCCATCTACATAGTTCCCTGGGTATATTAGATAATTGCATTAATCGCCTTGGTGTGGTCAGGCTGGGCGGTGGGAAGGCGGCAGTGTTTATTTTTTTTAACAACTTAATGAGGAATCATTTTACAATGGGGTTACTGGACGCCATGCTCTGTTTCTGTGGCATATGGTTTCACTTTCGTTTGTCTGTTAAACCAATTAATTTGTGTGAGTTTAATACTTGTAGCGTATTTTGAATTTTTAATTTACTTTTATGATGTGTAGTCCCATTAAAAGTTTTATTGGAATTTATAAAACTTAGATTGTACTATACTTATAGTTTAATTGAAATCAATTAAATATTTAATTATATTTTGTAAACATTACGTTTGTATTTTATTTGTATTTTTTACATCACATTTTAAACTATTTTTGGATTAAAATAATGAGTTATTTGTTTTTTAGTCTGAACTTGTTCATTGCTTTTCATAATGGTTACATATTTCGATTCGACTTTTAATTAAATCCGAATTAATTATAAACAAAATTTCAAAATTAAAAAATGTTTATAAAAAACCGAAGTAACTTTTACAAATTGCATAATTTTCTTCCTCGTTTTATTTAAATCTTTCATATTCTCAATTTACCCCACTGTATTTGTCATGCCGCCGAAACAGCTGATGGAAAAGCTTTCACTTTGTTTACAAACAGCCGGCGAAAGCTGCCTCATTCTCTCCAGGTTTCCCTAACTCTTTCCCACGCTCATTTTTTCTATAATTCTCACTTGACTCATTTCTCTCTTGAGTGATTCTCTTAGTTCCACTCGAAATCTCAGCATTGGCCTCCTCTTAGCGACTTAAATCTGGATGCTGGTCCAGTTTTAGTCTTCTGAGGATTTTGGCTTAACTTTGTTAAGCTGCGTTCTTCTGGGATTTTCTATATATATTTTCTTTTTTTGTATTGTTTTTTATTTTTTGTTGTGGAAAGGACGTTGCGTTGGCTACCATTTCGTGGTCCAGTGGACTTTAAAGTAGCCGCCGCTTAAAGCCGAGCGTCTTTTTTGGGCCCTTGTCTGTTTACTGGTTTGTTTGTTTGTTGTCATTGCTTAGCCGCTCCGTATGCCATGTTAGTTTTATTTTTATGCCGCTGCTCCTGTCTCGCTTGACTGCACATCCTGTTCATCCTGTTTTCCCATTTTGGCTCTGTGGCCACGCTCCTTTTTCGGTTTTTTATTTTTGCGAATTATTCAGCTAGGCGCATTCTTTTTAAGGATACACAACGAGAAAGGTGAAAGCAAAGTTTATTTGTTTTTCAATATTTTTCATAGATATCGATCGATTAAACTAGGCTGTTCTTTAGGAAAACTTATATATATTGAACATAATATTGGTTAAAGTTAAACAATATAAAAAGTTAATACAAAATATTAAGAATAACAAAAAAAACTGCTAATTATTAAAGTTTTTAACATTTAGATGAATATTTTGTCTGTAATAAAACGATTATTAAAATATTCTCCCATTTTTATTACTACTTTTTCCCTGTGCATCTCTATAAGCATTTTGCAGCTGTGTTCACCAAAATAAAATGAGCGAAAAAAAGGAATATATAAATAAATGGCCAAAATTGTGCGCCGCAGTGTCGCCAGAGGAAGTAAAAAAAGGCGAATGCAATCAGTAGACCCAGATCTATGACGGGAATTTGGCCCCTACTCGCTCCTTCTAACTAACAGGCTTCGTTCCGCTCTCTCTCCTGGCTACCTTCAAGTGGCAGCCCCTTACGTAACTCCAGTTTTCAAGTTTCTAGAACCTAGAACCCAGAACCATAACCACTAACCATCTCTCCATCTCGAACCCCTCGCCAGGTGGTGCCTGGCCCGTCCACACATGTGGCCCAATGATTTATGCACGCTACTTAATGCCTTCTTAATTACATTTTATGTTACAAACGAAAAATAATAATATCTTGCTGAAAAACAGTAGACAAGGGAGAGAGCAAGGATGGCCAGGATGTGGGCCAGAGGCTGGCACACAAATCACATTCCTTTTCAGGGGGGGACGCAACGGGCGGAAGGACACGTCCCAGCTGCCAACACAATGCGGAAAATGCTTTCACTTTCACTTTTTCGGTGCAGCTGCTGTCCCGCTTTCCCCCCTTGTCACACTCTCTCTCCTCTATAGACATTATATGCGACTGAAACAAAAATCTATTTGGCAATGGCCTTGGGCTTAGGGATAAAAGGGGGGTTTTGGGAGGGTCCTTGTGGAGGGGCTCCTGGAGGGACAGACGTTCGTTCTTGTGTATTCAGTCAACACAAATTTGCGTGGCTTTTTTTTCGGATAGGGCTCCCGACATTTTTTCCCCCCTTGCAGTTCATTGAAATGTGTGCGACAGGCGAAATACAATTACACCATGGATTCATGTTCATTGTCTGGATGCGTGACGCCAGCTGAAGAGTGAGAGAGTCAGGGGGACAGGGCTCGTATCCTGGGGTGCATTCCAATGCGCCCCAATACCCTCTGTTGACAGCGATAGTTGGATTGCATGGCGGGCCCAAGGTGAAAGTTCAGTTACGTGATGTTTGCCTTGCTTTCGATGGCAACAGATTTCATTTGGACTTTTGTTTTGTGTGAGGATTTAAATTAAAAATCGGTTTTGCGAGAAAGTTGATCTTAAAAAATTGGGGATATGTATTCAATTGATTAGTTTTTGTTTAAATTTTACGTGAAGAGCAAGTTTATTTATCTATTTATCTCGGTTTATATAATCGGGGCTAAAGAAATAATTATGGGTTTTTTGAAGGACCTGTAAATGTTTAAAAAAATTATGAAACGTTTTTTAGATTGTAAACACTGAATTCGGTACCTAAAAATGTAATTTTCTTTATATTTTATAAAATTATAATAAGGGTTATAAAAGGTTTTTAGCTTAATTAGTTTATTTTTCAAAGAATTTCAATTATTTTCCATTAAGTGCTTGACTGTAAGTCCTTAAAATTACCTTCTAAAAAGTGGAACAGCACATAGTCTTTAAATATTTAATATAATTACTGTTCCACTTAAAATTCCTACATATTCAGCTTGTTAATAAGTTTAAACTGTATTCAGTATTAAGGAAATATCTCTTACACTATATATAATATACAGTTTTAATTGCTTTCTTAAATAAATATACCTACCACACACGTATACGATTTCCTTGGAATAGTTACACCTCAAGTTCACCAAAGCTGCAAATGACAAAGCCAGATATCGTGGACCGTAGACCTGGGTCGCTTTAAGACCCGGCTGTCAAGTGGTTGCCATTGAGCCGGAACAAGTGGCGAAATTCCTTTTCGAATGAAAAACTGGGCTTATTTTTTTTGTGTAAGCCGACAGTTCGTGTTTCACAAATTAAACACGTAGCCAGACCGGCCGCCAGTGAACACCGAAAACTGGAAGCTGCAAATCCTTTCTGTCGAATGCCAAACTGGGACCCCGCTGTGGTCGTGCTCGTGGCCATTGTAACTGAGCCACGACTTTGCCCGGCCAGAACCGTGTTGTTAACTCGGCCTTCCCCTCTACCCTCTTCACCCCTGATTTTGCCAGAAAGTCAAATTAGCGCTTCCCATTCCCCTTCTCCTTTTGCGTGAAAAATGCAAATTTTCTGTACTGTTTGCCGTTGTTGGCTGTTCATAATTCGCACTGGCCCTGACCGAAACGGAAGGTCAAGCCTAGAACAATAATTACACAATTTATAATTCACAAAACAATTGTTTCTGACAACTGAAATATTTTTGTTCGAGCCCTGTTCTCGCTTTCGGGCAAAAAGTTTCCCACTAAATGGGGTTGGTAGTTCGGCCCAGCGCGCCCAAGTTTTTAATTGAAATCCCTAAAGTGGGGCCTCATAGTTTTCCTGCCAGTGGAAAGTGAATTGTCGCCAAAGGCGGGGAAATGTTGTTGAATAGGGTAAAGGTAACAGGGGAATGGGGACACCCCCTGGAGCCCATGAAACCCTTTGGGTACCTCAAACTGTTCGGAAAAGAGCAGCTCTCTAGAATTTTCCATGTTGCCTGGGAAATGCAGAGCCAAGTTGCCAGGGCAACAAAATAAACAATCATCTACACTCAGCAAACTAATCAATTATGGAATCTTTAAGGAAGCAGATTTTTTATTTTTTTTTTTTAATAAATAACCCGATTTAAAAGTATAGTTTTAAGGCTTGAAAATTAGTTTTACAATTTAAATCAGTTCGTGCGCCTTGTTTAAGATTCTTAAAGAAAACTGATGAAAATATATACAACATTTGTACTATTAAATTTTTCTTGTGTAAAGTAAGCCATACAAATTCTAAATATATCAATCTAGTAGTCCTGGAAATCCCATTGTCGCTGTCAGCTTTGTGTACTACACGTTGTGTTATACAATTCTCATTCAGCCCACACCAGTCAAGCTAGCAGGAGCACAAGCTGCAGTAAAAGTGAAAAAATTAACTCTTCCAAATCTAAGAAAAAAAACTAGTAAAAAAATCTAGTGATTTATTATTTATAAGTGCCCCTCAACCCGCGTCGCAAATATGTCGATCTTCGACAATCCCGAGCAGCTGCGGCAGCTGCAAAACCTCCTGAATCCCAACCAAAGGAGACCCGGCATAGAGTACAGCAGTAGTGAGGATGAGGATGACTCTATGGTTGTCCACAAGATGAGTGAGTGGGGAGAAACTTGTCTGTAGGGGCCTCTCTAGATTTAATATTTATTTGCTGGATTTTGCGCTCTCAGCTCCTGGTGGCATTGGACTTCCCAAGACCCAAAGTTCCTCCGGCAAGGCAAAGAGTAAAAAGAAACCAAATTCTTTGGCCACACCTTTGGTGGAGGAGCAAAAGAAACAGCCAGAGAGCCTGGAAGAGTGGCAGTTGCAGCAGGAAAGGGAGGACAATGACATCCTCGACTCTCGAAAGACGCCCGAGTATACGATGACCTATCGCCAGGCAGTGGGAACAGAAGATGTCTTCTTGCAGGTGAAATTCCCTTGCCTCTATTTATATATAAAATTTTTTAAAATGATTATTCATAACCCCTGCAGATGGGCAATCGGACGGGCTCTTCCGCCAGCTGTGAAGATCTCATACTGGAGATCTCTCTGCCGGACGAAGCCATGACCGCTGATAAAATGTCCTTGAGTCTCCAGGAAACGGAATTGGATCTGGGGACCGGCTTGTATCGGTTGCGGTTACCATTACCCCATCCCGTGGATGTGGATAGGTGTCAAGCCAAGTACGACAGCGAACAGAGGAAACTCAGGCTTACCCTGCGGCTCAAAAGGGAACTAGACTACGTTAATTTTTAGGGAAAAAAAAGGCATCTTCTTACACGGTTGAGCACCATTTACAGTATCATATGTGCGCCATCCATTCTTGTTCAAGCCATCTCCTCTCTTCGCTCTCAACAAGTCAAGGTCGTACTCATCTCTTGTTCTGTCCCCTGATCACCAAGAAGCAATTTCAAGTATCACTATATAAGCAATATTACTTTTACACTCCAACGGAAGCAGTCTACGCTTTAAAAAGTCAAACCTATACCATCAGCAAGTCCTACTATACCAGAAGCCCTACTATACCAGAAGCCCTATTTAGTAAGTTAGCTGCACTGACAATATTTAAAAATTTAAATCTAAATTTAAAAAACCTACAGCACTAACATACTTTGAATCATAGTCAGCAGCTCAGCCCATCTCTAAACACATGAATACCCAATAGCCAGCATCCGAACATTACAAATTTAAAACAAAACTGCAATTCAAATCATTAAGAAAAATTAAACGAAACCCCTCATTACAAAGACGCAATTCCCAGTAACATTATAAGATAACAAACGGCAGCAGTACACTCCCAAAAGTCAAACCAATATCGCTCTCATCATTCGAAAGGCCTTAGTAAAAATATTTCAGTAAGTGCAGTAGAAATTTTAAAATTTATAAAAAATAATGGCACTAACGGTAGCACCTGGGTTCGTAGATTCCCAGCATCCTTACTTTAACAAGACAACAGCGCATCTTATCAGCAGCAACAAAACACTGTCGCCTCATCCGCAAGTTCCTTGGAATTTTATAAACAAATTTATAAACTACATCCTGAAACTATAATAGAATCTTCACATTAAAAAATACTACCTTAATAATATTAATATTGTAAAAGTTTAGGAATAAATGTATCAAAATTTTCAGTGAAAATTGCAAATGTGTTTTATTTAATTTATAGAATTTTGCAAACCAACTGACTTAAAGGGGCATCTAGTATGAACTGAACCTCGAATTTTTAATTTACATTGAAATATTATAGTAAAATTAGAAATTAGACTTACAACAGTATCTTCAAGCACCCATCAAATTTGAATCGTTCTGCACCAATTGGATATATTAAAAATTGATTTAATTCACTGACTCGAAGCTATCCGTTAGACACAAATCCTGTGCAAATATTTTGACGCTAGACTCGAATTTGGCCGCAATTCCGATTCAATTGTCGGCACTTTGGCTTGTTTTGCTACCAAATTGCGCATACGCCGCATGGTCCTTGCTACTGCTGCCTGGGTCAATCGCAAATTACGCTCAAACGAAGCATGAAGTATTCCTTGGGCGCTCGGGCAGCCTTTATTACGGCGCTGTCAAAAATCACTTTGGCTAAATATTTGTCAAGCGCAGACAAACCAAAGTCAAATACAACACAACCCGAGGGGAAAAGTTGAAAATCGAGATTTTAGGTGGTTGATTTTTTTTATCCTCTTGGAGTCCTAATAGGCCACGATTGTGGGATGTATTGGGAGGATTGAGAGGCTGAGGGTGTGCGAGATTTCTGTTGTCGTAGGATTCGGGGCACACAATTACGTCCCGCCGGGTCTGCGGCTGCGTTTTGCCTCATTTACTCTGACTGACGCTGGCACATTTCAATTTGGGCGCTCCGGGCAAGCTGGGCCCACTTTTCGGCACCCGGGCCCGGGTCCGGTCACCGGCAGAGACATGATAAAGTGTCGTCCTGCTCACTAAAGAATAAAAAATATACCATACATATATACGTATATAAGTTAAAGTTCAGACAGGCACACAGAAAAGTCGCAAGGGCAAAAGATGAAAACTCACAAGTTTTGGGCAGTTTTCGGAATGTGCGTGCCTGGCCTGGCGAACCAGTGGGAGGACCTCTCTTCCCCCTCGTATTTTCCTAATGAAAGTTTTGCCCAGGACTATGATGATAAATCATCGGACAAGGACTCGGCGGCTGTCAACGGAAAACTTTCAATTCAATTTAAATGCCCAAGCCCCGTGGGCAGCCGGCTGTAAAGGGAAAGTGAATTATTTTACAGCAAATTAGGTGCGGGTGTGGATTTTCAAAGAACAAATTATTATAATACCAGGGCTTACTCTTGGTAAAATAATAACAAAGAGCTGGCTAAGACACTTCCCAATTCAGTCGAAATGTTTTGTGATTGTTTATTCCATCCACAAGGAACCAATTTCTCAGTTTGAAGACGGCAAGGTAAACAATCCGAAATTGTATCAGCATTTCCCGAATACTCCTTTTCGGCTCTCTTGTGTTCAATGACATTCAACAGGGAAAACAAACAGGAAAATGGCAAGAACGAAAAAAACAAATTACCATGTGTTGATGTTAGACTTTCCAAACAAACAAAAGGGAAACTTCCCAAACCTAAAAAATAGGAAAAACTACACAAAAACCAACAGAGAAAAAGGCTGACAAAAAAAAACCCACATTTTTTTGCAGCTCATTTACACAAACGCACGTTCCAGCATCCGTGATGATCATCCCGGCCAGAACCACACCCTTTTTATCATCTCTTAGAAAAGTTTCCATCAACACAAATACATGGAAATGGGAACACACAAAATTCAAATGCAAATTGAGCGCATTTTCCCATGTGCAATGCGGCCAAGTTTTGTGTGTGGGGTTTTTCAACATCCACCTCGGGGGCAGGAAAATGGCCAACTTTTTAATATGTGTAAAATGCCGTGTGCGAAATACTTTAAACCTCAACATATTTATAACCAAACCGGAGAACGCTTGTCCTTGGCTGTGTTTTTTTCTGGGTTTTCCTGGTTGGCAATAAATAATTGTTGCACTTCGCCACACTTGAAAAATGCAATAAGCCAAAGGCCACAGTTTTTACCGAAACGATTCTTGAGTGTTTCGGCGACGCCAAGGCTGAAACTCACGATTCTGATGAAAATTTAAAGCGAAAGACACTCTCTGCTTAACAGATTTTTCCCCGTATAAGCCATGCTTTTCCACTTTCTGGACTCCTCTCGCTGCTAATTGCCATCTGATTAAAGTTAACTCGGCTTACAGCTTACAGCTTTTCCGGCAACAAGTCACCCGGCTGAATGCGACTCCCAGGGATCGGACGAATGTCGTTGTTGGTCAGTGAAAGATTTTCCCTTGTTTTTTGTTTCTTCCGTTCCACATAAATCTGCAGGTTTTATTTTTAATTACCAGTAAAAACCATTTTCATGTCGACACAGTTAAAAGTTAAGCCTCGAATAAATTTCAATGAAAAAGAAATGATAAACACGGGAATATTTTTTTGGAAGAAAGGCTCTTAAGTTGCTGTCCCATGAAAGTGATAATTGGAGAACGTTTAAGAGGAAAGATGGGAAAATTAATTTTTCAGAGAATAAATAAATAAAATGTCCAAGAATCTTTAAGGATATCTAAGCCGCTGGCCCCCTCTTTGTAATTTCCTTAGCAGCGTCACCCATGACTTCAGAACTTATTTCGGAATCATCATTATTTTTTCACACAGTTTGCCTCAACTGCCACAATTTACCAATTTTAGCACAAAAACACTTTTCACAGCTCATTAGGGCTGGCAAATTAAATGGGGGATGCCAGGAAAAACAAGAAAAGTCAGCTGCAAGCGTTTAAAGGAAACGCTCTCACGAATATCACACATACGCCATGTGGTACTCTGTGCTTCAGCGTCTTTGGCAATCGTAGTTAGGCAAGAAGATGCCTTGTTGCTACATGGCAAAATAACAAAATCATTGTGGAATTTAATTAAGTTGCCTTGGTCGGGTGCCGCAGTTGGTGTGAACACAACAGAGAGCCGAGCAGAACAGGGCCCATTAACACATTTTTCAAGTTTAATTCAACGTAATAACAAATTTTCCTAGGCAAAAACTGACGAAGGAGGCGAAGGAGTCTGCTGCGGCACTCAAGCAGCCATATAAATTACAGACAGACATGAGCAGCATATACTAGGACTCGGAGGATGCGAAAGTGTTGCCATTAAGTCGCACACGTGTTCCCCCAGCAGTGCCGGAGAACGTGGATAGAGAGAGACCGGAGACGGGAGATCTGAGAACAGTGAAAGACAGGAGAAAGTCAGACAAGTCAGTGCCAAGTGCCAGCGGCAGCTGATGGCCCTTCAAGCACATTTCTTCAAGTGGCTTCTATCCTGGAGACCGCCACCTCCCCCTAATTAAGACAAATGTAAAAACTAAAAACAAAAAACCTACCAAAAAGCCAGAAAGGAGAGTGAATACAAATGCAGGGAGAAAAATATAAAAACTATGTATATAAAAATGATTTATTAGATATTATGCAATATTAAAAGACTTTTCTTGAGGCTCATATAATAAAGTACAAGAATTATTATTTATAGGAACATCAAATATAAATATCTAAAAATATTACATTTTAATTTCAAGACACTAATAAGAACTTTCTCTATATTTTTTAATAATTTAATATTTCTACTATATGAGCTAATGATAAAATATAAATATTTTTCCCTGTGCACTTGTCAGAACCTTTCCCGAAAGTTGATAAAAAGACATTTTCACTTTAGTTCTTTTTGCGACCTGCATGTTGACACACGGCATTTATGTTTGCCCCAACATTGTCACGTGTCTCATCTGGCGCGTCGTCCTGCGGCAGCAACAACAAGCAACAAATAAAACTGAGGCAGCAGGACAAGAACAAAAACAAAGGAAAATGACAAACGGAAGGGAAAGGAAAGGAAACAGCAAAGGCAATGGCAACGGAATGGAAGGGAAAGTAAAGGAAAAGCCAAGAGCAACAGCAAATGTCAATGCCTCAGCAAAGTAAATGGCTTTCACCTCCTCTGAGGAGCTGGGCGTGACCTTTTCGCATTAATCTCCAGCATGATGGCATTTTAATGCAGGAAACTCAACTATAACTATATGGTTATTTATTGTGATGGCTCTGACAGATGCTCCGCCAGCTACGGGATATGGGTTCATGAGTTATCATATATATCTACGTATGTATGTGCAGAGCCGGAACCGGAAGAGCATTGTGAAATGGTCTCGGAACATTCAATTAGATCATCAATTAGTTGTCTGCGTTGGCGGCGGAGCAACATGTTTCCAAGTGATTTGGACAGCGGATTAGGCAACAGCTTGGACTCCGCGTGGCATAAGAAATGAGTGGGGATTAAAGAGGGTTATTCCCTGGTTATTCCCTAATATGCCATCGCGCTAATTTAGATTGATCGAACGGCGTTAAATTTAATGTTGCAAGTGGGGTAATTTATTAAAATGTAATATTAAAGGGTATCTTTATTTTTTAGATTGTTTTAAGGAGATTTACTGTATGGTAATATATTTGTATATTAAATACAAATAAAGGCATTTCAATTCACTAAATTGTATTTGTGGTTTTTCAAGATATAATAATTCATTTCTGCTTGATAATTATCCACTTAAATTGTATAGTTATTTAATTTCGAAAACTACTTTTAAAAGTAAAACCTTCTCCCTATTATCTTCCCACCATTACATTGCTATACACCCACTACCAAGGACAGATATGCCAACCAGATAAAGCCATCCTTTGGTGTGATTTTCCCATTACTTCCTCCCCCCTCTACCAAAATTCAATTTATTTCTAGTTCCAAACTCTGCCAAAAAGCGAGACAAACAAATAAACAAGGCTCGGCTGAAAAATGTTGCCTACTTAGCAGCGCAACGGGTTTTCAATAGCAAAAGCCACAAAGTGAAAGACGTCGCAAAAGTCAAAGCCCGGCCACAAGGCAAATGCCAAATGGCATTATCAATAGTGGATTCAGCGAATCCCAGAAGAAATAGGAAGTCTAGGAAGTGTGCTGCGGCACTGGGTGCAGCCATAGACATGCAATCGCAGAGGGAAATTGGAACGAGTATATGCCAGCGATATATATAGAGACATGCCATTTATTCCATTGAACAAAAAGTCATTTGTAAGTGTTTTTGTGCGTAAAGGAATTTATTATAAAGGAGGAGCCGTTCCGCACCAGATTTATTGCTTTATTACGATGGGGATCGTGGGGGTATGAGCATGGCAATGGCAATGGGAATGCGTATGGGGTATGGGGTACGAAGAATCGGAATCCAGTTTGGCGACAAAGGCCAGAGTAAAAGTAAAGAAATGGCACTGGCAAATATTTAGCACATGAAGGCGAAAAACAGGCTGCAAGAGTGATGGGACAGAGCGGGGGAAATGGAGGAAAAATGGCGAGAGAATGAATGCTGCATTTCCGTCTTTTTCGGCTTTTGTCTTGGTCGCTTTTTCTGCGTTCTGCTTTCCTAGTGGGCGGTGGTGAAGCTGGGTGGGTGGCCTTGAGGGCGTGCCACATCGTCGACATCGTCATCAGCATCATTCTCATTGCAGTCGTTAAGTTATAGACTTTGATTTCGTTCGCTCGAGTCTGTGACTGTGCGACAACTTGCCATCCTCCAAGGAGGACTCGTTTCAGAGATTTATTTGCCTTGTGCCCTGGCAACGACTGCCGACATTCATATCCTTGCTCCGTCTCGCCCTCTTAAATGGCTTTAATTGATTTCTGATTTTATGACCCTGCCGGACACATTTCACACTCGATTACATGCCAAGTTGAAGGCGATGGCTTAAGAGATTTTGCATTTTCTTTAGGTCCTGTTAAGTCTTGATCGTTAAGTTTATGGAACGAAAATGCTATAAATATTCTAAATAAAAGCAATTAAATCTAACGAAACAAGTTAGTAGGCTTTGCCTCTGTCTTCAACATATTCAAGATCTAAAAACTTCCTCACTGAGGCGCATCAAAAATAAAAGTAAAAAATCGTATATTAACTTTTCAAAAATGTCGGACGATGAATTCGAAGAAGCCCTTAGCTGGGAGCCCTTGGATGCCAGCCAGGACAATAACGTCGATGCAAATGTGGTGCCTCTGGATCCATCCGAAGATGCCCAGTTCTCGGAGCAGCAGTACAACAATATCCAGGATCGACTAACGCGCATCAACAGACGTATTATCACAGCCAATAACGCCATAGCCCAATTGCAGAAGAATATCAGGGCCAGGGTCTCGCAGGCTCCAGAAGTACCAGTCGCGGCCGATTCCTTAGCCGGAGGTGACAACCCATTCCGAGGGGATGAAACCGAGACTGATGCCGGCGATGGGAGTCACATCTAAGGGGATCATTAAATTGTTTAACTACAAGTCCTTTAAGGACATTTCTTTACTTGTTGCTGATTAAAAATTGCCGTGGAGCTAAGCAAAAATAATTTTGATATATTTTTTATTGGTAATGAAAGCACTTAACATTCTCCCTACCTTTTCACAGTTTTAATTTAGATTAATTCATAAAATAAACCCACTAAATTATACGCCATTTAGGCTAAGTAATCACCCCCTAAACTTATGTGAACTCCCCAAAAAAAAAAGGTATGGAAAAATATTTCTTTAGCATGCACGATTTTCATCATAATTTTAGGACACTTGCCAGCGCCATTTACAATTTATTTCGGGCTTTCCCACACACACAATTGCCAAAAGGAACTTCCGCTATGACTTCTTTTAGGGGCACAATAAACTTTCCATTGACCGCCCTTCACAAAATGGTAACCCCCGAGCGATTCTCAGGCAGCTGCACTTTGTCAAGGGCCCCTTTGTTTTCGACCAAGAAACTTTGCCATGGGAAAACCCAAAATGAAAGACAAAGTCGGAAAATTTGAGACGGAAAATTTGCATTTGCTCGCACACTCACACACACTCGTTCACAAAAGACAGATTGCCTTGGGGCCAAACAAATATGTTAAAAGCAATAAATAAGGAAGGACATTCTTCAAGTTCGTCGCCTGCCGCTCGACTTATTGCCAAAAAGATGTGACAAAGAAGCTAAAGAGTCAAAAGCAGAAACCGAAAATGAAGCTAAAATGCTATAAATGAACATGGAACTGAAGATGAGTACTAAACTGTAGACGAAGTCAAACATAATTTGCCATAAAAACGGCGACGCAGCAGCAGCGTTAAATTATATGAAATATTTTTATTGTTAACTTGCAAAAATGTCAGAAGCATTTTGTCAGTTGGCAAATCTCGGCGGCAGCAGCAGCGGCGGCGGAGGCAGCAATTGTGCAGCGCGTTTATCACTCCAGCTGGTGCAACTGTGGCATGTTGCAGCTGCTCCTCGGATCCTGCGGCAGTTTGTCATAGTCGGGGGAATGTACTTCGCAGTCCACAGTCGGGATTCCCTCAGCCCTTAGTCCCTCGGAGTCACTTGGAGTCGCATTTTGTCACAAACTCTCAGCTTCATGCTCAAGTAAACTTGGCCTCAATGTTGTGACTACGCATTGTGTGTGTGCGATAACCGAGTTGACTGAGTGAACTCATCCGGCTGACTGAATGAGTGCCCGGAGAACTCTGTTCGAGTGCCAGGATAAATTCTAAAGTTGTACGCGGTGTAAGAAGGCAAATATCGCAGATAGAGATATCATTAAAAAGCAAGATTTCTCACTTAGTTCTTTTGTAAACAAAGTCTTGACAATGAAATACATTTTAAAGATGATAAGATGACAGCTTCGTTGGTTGTATATAAAAAAAAAAAAAATTTTTGTTTATTTTAGTAAGAAATTAGGGCTTCAATAATTTTATTTGTATAATAATTCGGTCCGTATTCTGCCACAGGAATTAATTTATATTCAAAAATTTCATTTACTTAAACAGTTAAAAGCAATCAATGAAATGTTTCTATATATTATCTAATTCTACTGAAGCAATAAATGTGGATTAACTTCAATTAAAAGTAACAATTCAAAGGCAAAACACAATGATGGGAATAACAAGAAATATTGTATTAAATTCGACGTCACAAGTACCCTTAAATATACAACAATTAAGAGTTCCAATAGCCAAGACCATTTCTATACAAATACAATAATCTTTTAGCTAAAATATATATATTTATTGTACATTTTAACAAAACGACTTAAATCCTTTATAAAATTATTCATTCCCTGCATAAGCTATCAAAGCTGAATGGCAAAAATTTAACTTAGAGACTAAGAACAACTAATGCACAAATTTCAGCTTTTAATTTCCGATTTGAAGCTTTGAAGTCTGGCCAGGCAGGCCCCTTGCCTCACCTCATCGATTCATTAAATTTTCAATATGAGCATCGAACGAAATTCAATTACAAAATGCCACAAAATCCGAGAGCTGCTACACGCACTCTCGTCACCCTTTGCGACCTCACACACAATTTAGTATATGGGATAGCACCGGAAAAATAAGCCAGGGAAAATCCCAAGTTCAATGTAACCCTTGTGTGTGTGGTAACCTGTCACTGACAGCACAGACAAACTAATAATGTTGCCCAACAATAATCGCAGCTGGGAAAACTGTTTTTGGGGAAAACGAGAAGCATTCAGAGCAAATCAATCGCACTGAAAATGAAAATGAAAACGAAATTGAAACTGAAGCTGTAGAAGAGACTCCTGCGGCTGATGGGTTTCGACTGGAAAGTGTCCTGTCATTTGGCCAGGAGGTCCTCACTCAACAGATATTTCGATACTGACAATAATGCTGATGGTGATGATGATGATGATGACTAAGTCGCGGGGCAACGAAAGTCCCAAAATGACTGGCTATCTTTTAGAGAGAACAGCGTCGAGTTGAGTTGAGTTGATTTGAGTATTCTTTTTCGTTCTTTGGTAATCTGTGGAAATTAGCATTTCAATCAAATCTACTTTTATGTGTCTGACTTGTTTTATGCCTCAACGACAGCTACAAAAGCCCCATCATCCTTGTCGTCATCATTATCATCATCATCATCCATTGGGGCAAATGAAATTGTATCCATTCTGTTTATGCATTTGACGAGCCCCGAAAACGAGAACGAAAATTGTCGAAATTGATTGATTAAATATTTATTCATACGGAAGTGCTTAGCGTGTTTTCTTCCCTTTTTCTCTCGCTCATCTGGAGGGGATTCCTACATATTTATGAACTGCGGCCTTTTTCGGGTAAATTTTTTCTTGTTTGTTGTCTACTTTTGGCATTTTTTGGCCCCTCTGGTTTGTGTCATTAATTCAGTTAACATGGAATCCCTTTTTGGAGGCCAAGGCTCAGCTGTTGGGATAGTTCTATTCCTTCAGCAAATAGAGATTTACTGGGACTTTAATAATCCAATCAAGTAGAAAATAATCAGGAGAATATTTTGTAATAATTATTAGGTACATAGAGTAACTTAATTACTTTTGGATTCTTATTAAATCATAAGCTTGCCCATTAAAGGAGTGTGTTTCACTAAAATTGGTCTGGCAAATATTTATTCATTCATTCCCCCCACTGGACTAGGCTGGGACCACTACGCATTCCCGCATTCTCATCGTTGACTTGCGGATGAAATTTCCCCAGACGGAGGAGACGGCCCGGCCCGCCTCAGGGGGTCTGGGACGTGGCTCATTAATTCGGTTAGGTCTCCGGCACTTAAAGTCAATCAACTGGCCCGCAGGAAATCTTAATTAAACAAACTTGTTTGGCAAATCTTTTATAAATGGCCGCTGCCGCCCCCTCCACAACAGCTGGGGGCAGCCTAGCAGCTCTTCAGTTCAAATGCCGATGGCCAGGCACCGGATACACTTAGCCAGAGCTCATGCTGGCCGGAAGTGGGCTTTCACACACACACAAGCATATATATTCCATACACACAACCCATTCAAGCCGTTTTGCGGCCAAGCAATTTGACGGTTTTAGCACATTTTCGACTTTGATTTTTGGCCGCAGTTTTCAGTTTGCTGTAGAAACCAGACACAATGGCTGTTTGTAGGCGGCAGCCAAGGGTTCTCCACAATTTGCTAGAGGATCTGGCTTTTCGAAGCACTCACAGCTGCACTCGGAATTGCCTGGTGCTCCTGGGAGCATTTCACATTCTGCGATAGGTCTGCTCCTGCTGGTGCTGCTGTTGCTACTTGCTGAGACTGGGGCCATTAAAGCGCTAATAAATTCTCATACTCATATCAATCGATGGCCATGCGGAGACGTAGGCCCCATAAAGCGCTGTTTAATGGGCGAATGTTTGCTCCCGGCTTCATTGGGCACAGGAGCACGAGCTGTGTATAAATAACGAACTACAGATGTAGTTGAAGTGCAACGAATATGGGATACTGGGTATATAACTGGCCCCTTATTATATGTTTAAATTAAATTACATTAAAGACCAAATTTTAAAGTTTTCTTTGCTTTTAAAGAAAACTTTAGAATTTGTTATTTTATTTCCCAAATACTTTAAGGTAAAGAGATCAATTGAAGCACACACAAACGATGATATTGATGGTACTTCCGATGGTATTTTCAATATATAAATAGTTTTTATTAATAGTTAATTATTAACCATAACATCCCTTTGAAAGCCACAAATACCTAACACAAAAACGTAAACTCAAGCGAATCGTCCTCATATATGTAGGACGCGGCAGAGCTGCAGGAAATGGTGCTAGTCAAAATTTATGTGGCGAATGCACCGGAGAGTCATTGAAATAATGAACCGATTTAAGGTAGAGAGCTTTTATTAAAAGCAAACCAAATTAAGTTCAACTAATTCCAGGCTCAAGCTGCACCTATTTCACTCCCTTTATGCCAGCGTGAACTTCGCCCTTAGCCCCGCCTTGGGAGTGACCACAGCATTCACTCAATGAACACCTTTTGAACCCAAGCCGAGCTCTTGATGATGACGATGTCTTTATTCAATGGTCTGCATCTTCCCTTTGCTTCTCCCCCCTTGGGGTAATAAAGCACAAAAAAGAAACAACAAAAATAATAATAATGAAAAAGAAAAAGTTTGCTTGTCCCCCCCCCCCCCTTGATATTACTTTAAATATGCAAAACTTTACTGTTTTATGTCCTTGCAGCTGCCCAGTTTGGCCGGCCACGAGGTCCTTGTTTCTCTCTAACGAAGTGCCGGGGATTCCCCTTTTTGAAGAGGTGGAGTAGCAACAAAATGCTCACAAATATTATGTTACACAAACAAAAAGAAAACGAAATAAAGTTGGGAAAACAGCGTTATGGAAAAGTTGCGTCTGGTCCTGGGCCACTTTTGCATTACATTATCTCAAGTTTTGTCCTGGCAATTTCTCATGTTTCCCCCGTCATACTTATGCTTCTCTCCCATGTCCCGTATTTGTATTTACCCATTGTCGTGCACATCAACATGCAGCTGACTTGTTACTGTCCTATCACCATCATCATGCTCAACGTCAGGAAAAACTCGTGTCGCGGAGACGGAGAAGAAAAAGTCAAGAAGAAGGATGCGTCTTGCTGAGAGGGACAGACTCAGGGATACCTGGTGATGGGAAGAGCTAGTGAAAATTTAATACAAATTTAGTTTTAAAAGGGATATTTTCTAATATTTTACTATCGTTTATTACATATACTTTATGTAGTTAATTGTTTAAGCAAAATGATTATCTATCAAAGGGAGCTCTTACAGTGATAAGTGATGATTGAGAGGCGTCTGTAAGAAAATTAGAATATACCTTATATACCAAATATCTTTACTCCTTTTTTTCCTTCTGTGTATTACCTATTTATGCACTCGTGCAACATGCCCTTGTATATTTCAACGACTACTGACGGTATAAAAACCGAGACTCTGATAAAAACTTTGCCTCATTTTCATGTCAGGCCAAATGAGTTTTGGAAAGTTGCCCTCTCGCCCAACTCCTGCCCTGTCCTGCCTGGAAAGTTCTCTGTGCCAGTCGGCTAATGGTGACAGTAATTTTTAATAAAAGCTGCCAAGTGTCGACACAATTTGCAATTTACGCACGCTCTCGGACTTTGACGGAATAGTTGTCAGGAATTATTATTCGCATTCGTATATATATATACATATCTAGTGTCTGCAGAGAATTTTCTTGCGCTTCTTGGAGCTCTCCAGCATGTAATGGACAACACGCTCCTGACGGTCTGCGGTGTCTGCAACACGCTGGCAATGGATTAGGGCACCCTCCAGTTCCAACTTTAGCTTGATGAACTTATAGCGCACATCCACATAGGATTCATCCAGCTCCTGGACACTTCGAGCTCCATATAGTTGGGTGAGAATCTCCAGCTCCCAGTCGCCGGGATGCAAGGACGAACTATCCGTACTCGTGCTGGGCAATACATAGTCTTCGTTGAAGGGTGCCATGGAAATGACATAGCGTCCGGGGGCATTGTACTTCTGGTTCATCCCCTCCACAACGGCCAGACAATCCTCTAGATCGTCCTCAATCGAATGGCAGATGTTTAGGGCATCGTCAATCTGCGGGGATTCTGTCTGAAGCATCGCGTTTGGATTCCAGGTGGATTTCATTGTAGACTCGAAATGAACTCGATATAAATTTACAGGCTGACAAATGTTTCAGGGACAACTAGAACCCATGAACTCTTAAACGGAAATATCTGACTGAGATTGAAACAAAATTATTATAATTTAATGCAATTTAATTTTAAAAAAATTTTAATTTAGTTTTTTAGTAATTATTGAGAAATACAATTTATGTTTTTAACCTCTCACCTTTTTGCGTATTTTGAATATGTGACTGAGTTTACTAATTTATTCGACCCCTGACTTTCTTTTCTCTCGAATAGCCTGCATTATATAATTAACATTCTTTATGAGATCATGCATTTTAGGCACATCCTTGCACGCATTTAGGCATATAGCTACTTGATTTTCCAATTGTTTTAGTTTTTCCTGCTCAATTTGGTACTGATTTTCCTCTATCTGTAGGCCTTTCAAGCTTGGTTTGGCTTTATCCAGGCTTTGGCTAAGATCCTTTGCTTGCTCCAACAAAGGATCTAAAGCATTTTGTTGGCCTTCCAGTTGAGATAATTGGACATCAGCATCAGACCAAAACTGGTCGACTTCCTGGTACACTTTCTCAAAGTCTCTCTTGAGATTATCCTTGTTCTTTTCATTTAATAATTCATTTACCTCATCCTCCTGCGCCTTTAATTCAGTCTTTACTTTTGGAAGCACATCTTGAAGATTTTTTAGCCTCTCTAAATCTTTATCATTATTTTTTATGTTATCTAATTTAGTCAGAGTTTCTTTTAGCTGATTTTTTAAGCCTTCGAATTCTGATTTATTTTGTTTGAAAAGCTCAGGGTAGACTTGCTCAATCCCTTCAATTTTATTTTGTAAATGTTCGGCAAAGGTGCTGATATTGCCAATATTTTTACAACAAATCTGGGACTTTTTGGTAGCTTGTTTCAAATCTTGTACTTCCTGATCGAGTTCCTTAATGCTATCCTTTAGTCTTTTATTAGCCAAAGTAGATATAATTTGTATTAACGAGTTATTGCCAGATTTCAAAATCTCCGATTTGTCAGTGAGTTCCTTGATCTTCACTATTCTTTTGTCATTTTCCAGGCAAGGGTTGCTGTCCTTATTATTATCGTTTTTGGAATTCATGCTATTCATAAGAAGCGTAATGCGTTCTTCTAGTTCCTTAAGCCTGTTTACTAATTTATCTAGACAAGTCTCACAACAATAATGATTTTTATTTGGAGTTTTGGTTAATTTTTTAAATTCTGCCTCACAATTTTCTAATTCTTCTTCAATAATGTCCCCTTGACTCTCGAGGATGTTCTTGGCACCCTTGGTCCTGTTCTTTAGAGCATCTAACATATTTCCTATATCTTTTAGTTGATACTCAATCTGACTGGTTTTGTTCATGCTCTCAGTTCTCACAACGTCTATTTGCTTATCCAAGGCTTCAGTTTTTTTGTTTAATTCTGCACAACAGTTGTTTTTTTGGTAACCGGATTCCAATTTTTTACTTTCAAAATTATCCAGGCGCTCGTTAGTATCTTTTATTTTATCTTTCAGACTCTGGTGCTTTTCCTCCAACTCTTTTTTATCTTTGGAGAACTCATCGCTTGCATCTGATTTGAACTTGCGTTTGACACTCCCCAACTGTTCATTGAAATTCTTTTTGATAGTTTTTAGAGATACTTCAATCTGTGAACAGCAATTTTCAAAACCCTTGGTGACAAGGTTTGTAATCCTGGGAACAATTTTGTTTAAATCAATTCTGATGTCACCACTGGGACTTAATGTTTTACTTCCATTAACTCCATTTTGTTGTTCAATTTTCCTAAAATTCTCCATAATTGATTTCATGAGATCTTTATCATAGAAACAGCAATTTGTAGAGACTTTCGGAACAGTCAGGTATCCCAAAACCTCCTTCAGGTGCTCATAATGTGTTAGTAAGCTCTTTGCAGCAGCATCTTGCAGATCAAACCACTTGCTGATATTTTTATAGTCCTCGCAATGCTCCATTGATGACTCTCGCATTTTATTGGGAATACCCGGGGAGTGCCCATTAAGTGGATGAAACTCCACCGAGGTAATTGCAGATAAGAGCACCAGTTGCAGCAGTGACGCAGTTGCCATTGTGACCTGACGTTACGATTGTTGTATAAAACGATGCCATATTTGTGATTCCCCTCCCCCCCAACACCTGACCTTACCTTTGGTTTTATTTTCATTGAGTTTGCTGCGCTCCACAAACGTGAGTTGCCGAAGAGAGAAATTCAACTAACAGGTTAAAAAATAGAGAACAATATTGACCAGCAAACCTAGAACCTAGCAATTGATTTGCATTGTACGCCTATTAGGAATCCAGGGCAGATCGAACAGTTACCAGAAATAGCTTTGCAATAAACAGGAGTCCTCGCTAGCCAGAATTTTATATAAATAGAGATAAAAGTAAGTATTCCATTAAAATCTCTTCTGACTTGATTGCTTAAACATTTTTAATAGAAAATAAAATGTCACCAAGTCCAATATAGTCTTATTTATTTTAAATTTTAAATATATTTTATAAATCAATTACAAGAAATCAAGAAAATGCTTAATTTATATTCGATTTAATCGCTTTTAGCCCTGGGTAAATACTTCCGGGTCCGTTACCTGGTCTACAAAATCAACGCCACCTACTAATACATTTTCTTCTGATACTGTAATTTTCGGTTTCTTTGGATTTGATAATTTTGCTTTCAAAAACCTTTCGGTATCTTCAATGTCGTCGAGAAGATCATTTATTAAGTCTAGATCATTGCAGGAGTGTTGGCAAAAAGTAACTTGATTCTCCAAATTTGTTAGCTTTTTCATATTGGCATAGTGGGACTGGTCGAGGTTTTCCAGACGCCCAATTTCACTCTCGGATTTATTTATTTGCTGTTGAAGGGACTCAAGGAGCCGAGCCAAGCTTTTACCTGCAGTGCTTTCTTCTAGAAGACGTAAACGCTTGTCAGTTTTTAACCAGTTCTCATTAAATTTCTTCAACTCCTCCTTAAAATTATCATTTAAGTTGTAGTTGTTAGAGTTTATGGGTTTATTCTTAGAGTTTGGCAATTCATTTAGTTTGCTTTGCAGATTTTTGAAGTCAGCCTTGGCCTTGTCTAGCTCTGATTGGATATTTGTTAATTGCTTTTTTAAATCTTCTCCTTCAGCCTCGTTTTGGTTGCTTTTTTTCTGACTTTGTCTGTCATTTGTAATAGATTCCAGCTTATCCGTAGCGTTTTTTAACAAACTTTCAATGTTATTCAAGTCCAGGGCATTATTTTTAATGTTCTCATCATAGGTCTGGTTCAATTGATCTGTTGATTTCAACAACTTTTCGCCGAGACCTTGGAGATAGTCAGTTTTCTCACAGCAAAGATCGGAGTTTCTAAGGCTTTCCCGCAGCTTCTCGGCTTCTGCCAGCAGTTTTTTAATGCTATCTTCTGTGGTTTCAGGAGGAGAACCATCTAGGTTTCCAGATCCCGCCTTTTCGAAGCCTTCTTTTTCGGAGATACTATTCCCAGTGCCTTCATTTCCTTGCTTGTTTCTGTATTTTAATATATTTTCCAGCTCATATTCAATCTTAGCCAGTTTTTCACCATTTTCCTGGCAGAGGTTTATATTTATATTACTTGCTGAACTAACAACCTTGTTTTCTTGTTCCTTAACTCGGTTTTCCATCTGGCTAATTCTGTCTTCCAATTCATTTTCAGAACAATTTGAGCCTATAGTCTTCTTTTCCAACTTTTCTACCATTTCTTTAATATTTTTCTCTCGTTTTCCTACAGTTTCACTTACTTCTGTTGCCCTTTTATCCTGACTTCGAAGCTTTTCATTAATTTTTTTCAGCTTTGTGCCAAACTCTTGATTATTATCATTAGCATCAGTGGTGACATTATTTAATTCATTTTGCAAGTTGTTAATTTTTCTATAGAATTTTGAACAACACTTGGGTTTGACTTTGGATACAGATTCCTCTTGAATATGTTCTAATTGTAGCTGTACGTCTTCTAGTTGCTCTCCCAGGTCTTCTTGATTATCCTGGAGTTTTTCTTTGATTTTGGTTTTATCTTTATCGTTTTTTTTGGATATATTTATTTTAAGATCCTCCCACTTATCCTGCAGATTTTCTGCAATTTCCTTTAGATATTCTGCCAGCTCTTCACAGCACTCTTGCTTCTTCAAACCCTTGGGCACTATATTTTTGAACAAAGGTATAATTTGACTTAGATCCTTTGCCAGATTGCCGCTAATTTTGGGAATTTCTTTTGATTTTTTGCTGTTCAAGTCTATAATTTTCTCCACATTTTCGAATATTGATTGTATGCTATCTTTTTCATAAAAATCACAAATGTCATTTGGCGGTTCATTCAGATCTAAAAAATGTTCTTCTAGAATATGGCTAAGCCTTAACTGCTTACTGAACCATAGGTTTATAGTGTCGTAATTATCGCATTCTGGAAGTAAGTCCTTAATTGGGGATGCAATTTGAGTGGGAATACTTCGGGACAAAGCCCCGGTGAAGGGAGACTCCTCCGTGGTAATTGAAGATAAGAGAAGCAGTGACACACGAAATGTCATCACAGTAGTGACCTGTGCAATGATAGTTTGGTTAAGTGAAACTATGCCATATGGCTATGACTCTGCAACACCTATATTCACCTTTGGTTTCATTTTCCTCACGTTTATTGCGGTCCAAACCATTAGTCGCCGGTCTGTCAAGTCTAACTAAATGTGCAAAGACAAAAGCAATATTGGTTTCGTTATCTTTGGAGCCTAGAAGTGGAACATTAATCGATTTGCATGCCTTTTAAAGGTACAGGGTAGCTTGAGAAGTTACAGAGAACTTAGTTATTACCCCAAATTATACTTATTTCGGAATTCAGTTTATAAAACAAACCCACAGCTTTATAAAAGAGCTTTCTCTTACCTTTTTTCATTTTGATTAGAAAATATACTCTTTAAAGGGATATAACCATTTTTTAAGCCTAGACTACAAAATGTATGTAATATCTGCCTACTAACGATCATTTATAGAGGCCCAGCAGAGCCCAGATTATTTACGATATCCGCCGCTGTCGCCAAAAACTCATTCCAACTCTTAAACATCCCCGAATGAAGCAGCATAAATTTGTGGGAAACCCAATGCAATTCGCAATGCCCTGAGCAGCATTTACTCGTTATCATCGCACAGGTTGTGGCTACAGTGCCACTTGAAATGGGATACCCAACAGGGAGCCGCTGTGGCGACTCTCAGGCATCCCCACTTTCAGCTTCCAGCTCCTGCTTTTCAGTCCCCGCGGGCGGGCGGGAAAACCTGAAATGGAAAACAATTTCAGCTACGCAAACACGGCGGGAAAGCCAACAAAAAAAAAGGAAGAGAAAGGGAAGTACAAAAATTAAATTGCTAAGCGAAAAAACCGGGAAAAAATAAGGAGAACCGAAACTGAAATCACAGCAAAAGTTGAACCGCAGAAATAAAGTGAAATATATATATATGTATATACACAGGGCTCCTGCAGGATTGTAAGGGGATTTTCGAATAATTTCAGCTCAAGGTGTGTTTGCCCAGCCATCGAGGCAAGCGAGGAGATTAGTTTAATTAGTCAACGTGGCGTATGCGTGATGCGGTGGCAAAGCCACCACCAGGAAACGTGCCCCATATGGCGGAACGAAAGACGTTACCCCGCCAAAAATGCAATCGAACTTTTGGCGGTCGCCCGGGAAAAGTCAGTCGGCGAAAATGGCAGGAAGAGTCAGTAAAAAAACCAAAGCAAACCAGGGGACAAGATGCAAATGATAGGTGTTATGGCCTCGGGGAAAAGTGCAGAGCTACAAACTTTCCCAAGTAGTTTGCATAGTTGGTTCTAGCTGCACCGGAAAATTGGCAAGTGGCGCTCTCAAGCCTGTCGAGCGACAGTTAATTGTCAGAATAATGAGAAAAAGTTCAAGGCAATCTTAAAGATATCGAATGCATACTTCAATTTATTACCTCAAGAAAATCTTCTTCATACCAAAAATTAATGGAAAATCTTCAGTCAAGTGTAAAATTCTCCATCAGAAAATCTATAGCAGCCATTCTAAGCTCTTTTGTTGGAATTTTCATATTGCAAAAGATGTAGCTACTTAAGCAAAATGGTTTATGTTATAAAATTTCATTGAAGTCAAGTGAAAAGAAAAGAAAATATTGAAAATGTCTTTGAAATATACAAAATGTTAATTGATTGATTTTTAAATTTATTTTATTTTTAGGTAAGTGTTCGTTTGAAGAGAACTGATAAAGAGGAGAGTTGAGTAAGTATTAAAAATTAATTTAAATAAGTATAATACACATATATGTAAATATATATATTTCAATAAATACTTAGGTTACATAAAGTAGTTTTTGAGTATATTAGTTTAAGCCTAAAGTAATTTTTACTCTCTACAATATTGTAATATTATATTTAAAATTCCTTTTCAACATAAATACTCAATTTTTGTTATTACTTCCTTAACAATGATTTATTTCTATTGATTTTATTTGAATTACATTTCCTATATACAGTCATCTTTACTATTGACCCATCTCAAACATATTTTATTTATTATTATTTTTTATTTGGTGACCTTTAACATTTAGTTCTCGTCATCAATTATGCTGGAATTGCTGAAAAAGGTCGCCTTGATTGAATTACAACATAAAATTCAACAAAATATATATATGTCGCATAATGAAAGACCAACCGAAACTTGATAAGCAAACAGCACAGACAGAGTAATAGGTAGTCCCTTGCCCTACTCCATCCCGCAATAAATCACCTTTTCAGCCGCACATCAATTTCCAGAGGTTTTCGGAGAGAAAAGCGGGACCTGATGGTGCTGGAACCTTAGTTAACTGCCGTATTCCGGCCAATCAATCAAGCTCCTGCTTTCAATTATTTTTTATTTCATCTCAAAAATTTCGTTTTTATTGTAAATATGTGTGCAGTATGGCTTGAACTTTAACTTGGATATCAGGAAAAATCTGAACTATGTTTATTCAGGATTAAAGTCACTGCCAATTAAGGGCTTTGTTGTGTTAAATATACTTTTAATTTTCCATTTTCAATAATTCAAATCTGCACAGGCAATAAAGGCAACTGAATATGCTTAATACCCTGTAAAAATAGCAAATAATATTCTTAAAAAAGGTTAAAAACATGATTTTATTATTTAAAATATTTGAGGTACATTTTTAAATTTCAGTTTTAACTTTAACTTTTTGGTTTAATCCTAACTAGACTTATTTCGGGTTAAAAAAATCTATGTATATGATATATAGTTTTCCTTATACAAGCATTCATTTATATTCACATGAGTTCAACGTTGAAGCTAAGGAAAAAAGTTTCGGAAAATTGGCAAAGCTTTTCCTTTTGGCGATAAGACCCCTCTCTATGTGTTGGTTCAATGTGGGCATTAGTGTGGCAGTGTGAGTGCCTGCACTCATGCATAGGAATAAGCCGATAAAACCCTGACAATTGTGTCATGGAGCTGCGTTTTAGTTTCGGGATCGGACTTAATGCCTCTTGACTTCAATTTGCATAGTCGGCTTAGCAGCGTCAGTGGAAATGATTGAATGGCAAATTGATAGAATTTCGATTCGGCATTTACCATTTGACAGATGAGGGAAAGGCAGGAAAATTAAACTAGAAGGAAAGCAATTTAATGATGGATTTAGTAGGGCCCGGCCTGTGTTTGCTTTCGTTTTAATTATGAAAGTAGTTAAATATGATTTGTGGCGTGTGTGTAGAAACCAATTCGATAGCTTAATTTCTAAAATAACATTCGGTTTCATTGATTTTGTGGCAAAGGGTAATTAATGTTTGTTAAAGCAAAGCTTAGAGAGTTGTCATTGAAAATATTAGTTATCAAAGCGAGGTTGTAAAAGGAATTAAAAAAGTACTATATAAAACAAAGTAGGTCAAATAAGTAAATCCCACTCAGCTCTCTAGATTTCCTATTTATTTTTCCTTTCTCCCTTCGGCCACAAAGCTATCAACAACTCTGACCTTTAACCCGCTGACAATGCAAAGGCTCACCGAGTAATGTGACTCTGACCCAGACCGCAAGTAGCTCGCAACCGGCAGCAGCATTGACAATTAATCCAATTAGGACAAAACGTATTTGCTTCTCATTAAAAATGGAAGAACTTTGGACTTTGACCAATTACCAAGCATTTTTTCAGACACTTTGCCACATTTAAAAATTAAACAGAGGGGTCGGCGGATAAAAAGGAGATGAAGAGATTTCAAAAGCGGCTTAGGAATTAGGAATCCCTTTGCCAGCAAACTCAAACGAGTATTAAGCCATCTGCCTTCATTTAGCTTAAGTGCTTATCCGGCAAGAGGACCCTGCCGAAGGACACGTTTGCCCACAGGACAATCAATTATGAATGCAACACCGAGCAGCAGTAGACCCGGGAAAAGCAAAAGATTCAAGCATAAAACTGTGTGTTGAGGAGAGGCTGCCGCTTTTATGGGGATAATGACGATAATTATATGTTTCCTGTGACATTGATTTGTCGCCCCTAAGTTGGGTGGTGGGAGGTTGGAATATTCTCATAATGTTTAATTCATTAGCCACCTAATCGGCTTACTATGATAATTATTATAATTGATGTCAATCATCTAATTATAGCAACACCCCAGCAAGCCTGGACACTCGGCTCCCTTTCAGAGTCGTCACAAAATCTTAGTACAGACTACAGTCTGAAACGAAACAGTAAAATAATTATAAACTCCAAATATAAATATATATATTTTGTACATTCCAAATGAAGATGAACTCAAGCCCCGCCTACCGTTCGGTAGTCCTTGATTGTCTCCGTGAGAATGCGCGCAATATGCGAGAGGATCATCGGGATCTAGCCAGGCGCATTAGCATTGCATTGGAACATTCCCGAGCCAATCTACTAAATATTGAGAAAATTAACCTGGAGCTGCAGAAAATGAAGGTAACTGTCAACGATACCATGAAAAGTATTCATGACACCAAGAATACGGAATATGCCAAAGATGAATGCGAAAATCTCTTGAGCAATTTAATCAATGCCGCTGTGGAGAGTCATGTGATAATGGGTTCTATACCTATTAACCAGATAAAGGAGGCTGATATCAAGAAAAGTCCTACAAATGTTTTAGGCCAAACTGTATCCTTTAAAGTGGTTTCTTTTGAAGATTTTTTTGATGCTGACATGTCTCCAAAGGAGGCGAATCCTACAGATACTACATATAATTCGCAAGGAGTTATTCCAAAGTTAAAATTTGAGAACGAAGAGGAAATTGAATAGTTAGCAAAATGCATTAAAAAATTCTAAGAGATTTAAAGTTAAAATTTACCTGTTTAACAAAGGTTCATTAACACTTTTTAAGAGCCTGAGTCATCTTTAATTGAACAACTTGTGTATTTATTGAAGAATTTTAAAAACAAATCGACTTAAACAAAAACGTGATTCACATGTGATTAAAAATGGTTTAAAATAAAGAAATTAAATGTTTATATGTGTTACATGTGAGCAAAAAAAGTGCCTAATGGCAAATATAGAGTACATAAAATCAAACATATAATAATGATTCCCAAAGGATTTAATTAGCGTGTTTATAAAATAGGTAAAGCAATTGTTTTCGCTCTTAACTTATAACAACTTCTTCAAATTTTTGTTTTATTTTCAAATATCATTTTAAATAAGCAAATCTCATAAACTACTTAATAATCCTGAAAAGTCTGAAAATAAATAAAGCAACTTTCTATAAAATTTTTAAGCATTTTCCCTGACAAAATAATTTTCTTATAGAAGTGTAATGCTGCGTTAACCCCTTGAACCAAATACCCAGGCATTTCCATAAAAACATCTGAATTATGGCCAAACTTTGCACTCGGCACGCACACTTGTGCAAATTGCTTGGCCCCAGGAAAGCCAAAGGCGAGAAAATTGCGTATACGCAGTGTGACAGGGCGCAGGCAGAACGAGAACGAAAACGAGAAACAAACCCAACTGGTAATCCAAGTCACAGCTTCTACGTAGCCATAGTTACTAAACAATTTGTCGGCGATTTGCCGCCGCACGCACACATCACACTCTGACACACATACAAGCTCTGCGTGAGCCGCATTACACATACGCCCCGTGTGACCCATAGAGGAGGTAACGAGGTTAAATGACCAGCAGCCGAGGCAACCTGTTGCGCTTTATCTCTCTCTCTATGTTTCATTCTCTCCTGCTCTCATTCACTCAATTTACAGCCTTTGTTTTGCTCTGCTCTTTCGCCGGCACCAAGCTCACTTTGAGTGGTTTTGGCTTTTAGACGTTTTTCCAGCGGCGGTTGAGTTCAGTTGCCACTTGTCTGTACGTCGGTTCGGTTGAAACGGATCGCAGCGCTTACGTTACGTTTTAGGCAAGTCGCCGTCGCGCCGAAAATCCAGTTTACGTCGCATTCCGTACGTGGGAGTCAGTCAGCAGCGTAAGTGGCGTTCGCGTGCCTCGCGTCAGTTCCGAAGGGGAGACGGATAAAGATACATTTCGATAGATATAAATTTAGCCAAAGATTTATTTTAAGCTAAAGTTTGTTTATGGCTATCGTAATTTTATAACCATGAAAAGAATGCCAACTTACAGAGTAAAATAGGGATTATTTATTGAAAATTTAAAACACAATAGCGGCATTATTACTTAAAAATCGGTGATATACTTATCTGTTAAAGAATACATTGAATATTAATTTTATTAACACATTTAATAGTGTAATAGAAAATAAAAGATAATTCAATTTAAATTGTAAAATAATTTAAAAGCCAATTGTGAAATAAATAAAATATAAATTACCTTTAATTTTGTGATAGAAATCTAAAATTTCATTTTTTTTCGTTCTCTTTTCTTTGTCTAAACAAAAATAAAGTTAAACGTTTTTTTTCAAGATCTAAATAGTTTTTATCGGGATAAGAAATATATTTTTGCAATTTTTAAATATTTTTCTTCTCGTAAATATATATCCATCTCCCCAAAATGGCATTTATTTTTATTGTGCCCTCCGCCCTTTCGGTTTCCATTCAAATTAACTAGTTCTGCAATTCTCATTTTGACTTCTGACATCGAAAGTAATCAAATTTTGCCGTTCATTTACAACTTGTTATAATTCCGTTGCCGTTCGCAACCGGAAACGTGCTCGCCGCCGTTTTGTCTACGCCACAAAATAGGAAAAGCCAACTGAGGAGAAGTGAACACAAAAAAAAAGCAGCAGCAACAAAAACAAAAAAATCTAAAATAAAACAAAACAAAAGAAAAATAAACTTTGCCAGCGAAATATTTCTTGGGCATTTTTCTTACAGCATTTTCTTGTTTACGAAAAAAAAAACAAAATAAAAAATAACAAAAGCAGAAGGAAAACATGACCGAAAAATAAGGAAAAGCAATGGATGTGAAAACATTTTTGTCCGCAGTGTTATGAAGTGGTTAGAATCTTGGCTTGCACTTGTCTAAACAAAATGCCACATACTCGTTTCTATATATAATATATGCTGTACATTTATGAATATATAATATGTGCAGGAGGATCCTTGGCTGGCTGCCGAAATGACAAAATGATGCATTAAACTAATTGGAAAAAACTTTTTGGGGTATTTGTGCAGAGCTGAAGAAAAGCTAAGTAAAGTGAATGAAGTGGAAGGAATTACACAGTAGATGTAATAGATTTTCTGGTAAAAAATAATTGTAAATGTACTTAAATAAAAACAAAATTAGTTCCATAAAAGTGGCTTAAAGAAATAAATTAAAACCTTTTAAACTGTTACAATCGCGCTTTTCAATCTAACCGGAAATGTGAACCACACACTATAATATATAAATAAACAACAGCAAAAAACTGACACCTACGGGAAAAACACTTTAAAAACGTAAACTTATAAAATTATTGCAAATTCAACTGTTACAAAATTATAATAAACATAAATAATAACTGTCAAAATCTGGCATACAATTTCCCAAGACACGAATAGTAATTGAAGATAAATTATTATTTTCCACAGATAAATACGTAAGCAATTATAGCCTCAAAGTGGCAGGCAAAGCCACTTGTTTTCCCATCAATTTTCCGTATAATTATGGTCCATGTTAATTTGTCACTAGCCTTGGCCTATGGTTTTTGCATATATATTTGCACAAGAGTGTCAAAATCGGGCCGAGTAGAGTCAACAACAGGGCGAGAAATAAATATTTGAGCAGAAATTAAAGCAATCAACAGGCCTCAGAGATATCCGCAAAAACTTCGTGAGAAAATGGTCAGTTCTCCATGGCAATTGGCTGTACAAATAAAAAGGTCAAGAGACCTAAACAAGCAATGTGTAGTAAGCAATGCAGGTTGAGTGCA
The DNA here is from genome assembly GCA_035046345.1 of Drosophila birchii. Taxonomy (NCBI): domain Eukaryota; kingdom Metazoa; phylum Arthropoda; class Insecta; order Diptera; family Drosophilidae; genus Drosophila; species Drosophila birchii. Next base: position 19,583,836 of record JAWNOA010000048.1, on the reverse strand, counting down.
AATTAAGAGCAGAGCCGAGATAAGGCAGCGGTGTTGATAATGTTGAAGTCGGGGAATTCTCAGAGGTGATTTTTGGTGCGGGGGAAAATTGCGTGTGCACACACATAATTGAAAAATAGATTTCTGTACACTCGACTGAGAATTTGTGAATGCTTTCAGCAGCCAGCTGCTGTCCAAGAAAACTAGGCCGTATAAATTGCTCCACGTTCTCAACGCTCTATAGACATACATAAATATATATCCGAAGCATATATTTTTAGACTTGCTTTATATGTACTATGGGGCGTATGAGTAATGTTCCAAAACTGATTGGTTGGTGATGAAGGGGGAAAAACCTTCTTTAAATTTTATTTCTGTAGTATTCTTCTATGTTAATCTATGCTGTTGGCCTGTGAAAGAACATGGCAACGACAGTAAATAAACAAATAAAACTAGAAATCCCCTCGGAGGCAGAAAGTCATGAAGCAGCAAAATAAAATAAAGTACAAACAAATATGCACACACATAGCAATGTTTTTAATGCATGCACATATACGCTCTTCTCGCAGCTTATCAAAAAAATAAAAAACAATACCAAAAAAAAGAAAGAACTCAGATTTGCTGTCGAACGCAAAGTTAAATCTTTTGTGTGGGCCCTACTTTTATTTTTTTGAATAAATATTTTCAGACTCAGTCAGTTCAGTCAGTATCGACGGCTTTGAATGCAATTCAAATAAATACTAAAAAGGCCAACAATTGAAAATATAAACACATTAATAGTCATTATTAATAAAGCCACTGTTTATATAATTTAATCAAAACGAAACGCGTGTTTTATTTAATGTATTTATATCAAGGCAATTAGGTAATTTATGGAGCGTGATGAATATTTTTTATAGTTAATTTGTTAGGTTTTTTGTAAACTTGCAAAGCAATAATTAATACAAGTTTTTAGTTTACTGCTAAAGAAATTCCAGTAAAAAACTAAAGGTTCAACACCCTTTAACTAATTATATTTAATTCAATAAATTTCTGTAATCAAAATTCTTCATTACTATGTTAAAAAAAGGAAACAACGTGTGGCAATTGAATTTCATATGCAAATTAATAAGTGTCGGGCCGCCACGTTAAAACAGAATAATAATAAAAAAGGTAAAAAAAAGTTATTAATGGGGAGAAATTAATTGATTTAATTTAATGAGATGGCCAGAAAAGCCAACAGCACTCGACATAAAGTTGCAGAACGAGCGGAAAACCGAGCGGAAAATGTGAAAATCTGACAACAACAAAAAAATGAGAGAGAGAGAAAAATTATAAAAATAATTAAGCCGCCAGCAGCTAAAACAACAGCCAACGAGAGGGCCGAGGGCTTGACAAAAACTTAACAACTTTATGCTGCCGGTCCTGTCGTTCTGTAAGCTTAATTAACACTAGGATTGCGGTTGGTTGGGGCATTTCCGTGGGCGGGCTTGCTGCCGGCTCTGCTAAATGTCAACAATAAGCTCGAGTGCGGCACTGTTGCACTTTCCCCCATTTTCCGGCCATTTCCCTACCATTTCCCGCCTCCCCACTCCACCCCACTGTTAACGCCCCACCGCTTTTCGTTTCGTTTGAATTGTGTGAATTTTGAGCAGCTTTCGGCTGCAGAGACTCTGTGGCAACAAATCTCCCAGCGATAGTCGCGGAAATCGCTTAAATTGTGCAACAAAAAAAACAGATATATATACGGTTGCGTTGAATTTATGCAAAATAATAAAAACTTTGCTGCACTCTGTCCTTTGAATCCTTGTTGCTTTTCGACTCCGCTTTTGGTAGCTTCATTTCGCATTCAAGTGGCCCCGTTCTGCCAAATGAAAATAAAACCTAAAAACTTGGACACCACGGCGTGGCGCGACGCAGTCCATGCCCAATTGAGTTTGGTTCGGGTTCGTTTCGGTTTTAGGTCTGGGATATTGCCCTCGATTTTTTCTCTTTGGATTGACAAAAGTACTGCATTGGTTTTTGACTCGATTCGCGCCTGACTGGCATAGCTTTCATTACCTTCCCTGGGAAAACACAAATTTTGTTGCCTAATTTGAGGCGTTGAAATTGCGTATGCATCGCGTGTGGCGAGCGTAAAATAAAAACACGCCAAGCGCGTCCCATTAAAAGGCAAATAAACAAGTCTGAGACACCCCAGCCACATTTACAGGCAACAAAAATGAAGAGCAGGAGTGCAAAAGGTCCATTGGTAGCGCCTTTTTTCTTTACTTTTTTGTTGAGTTGCTTCTCCACACGAAACCACATAAAAGTAAAAATAACACAAAAGGATAACTAGGAGAATAGTAGTTACTCTTTGATGAAAAATTAAAAGGAAATTTGTTTAAATAAAGAAATATTTAATTCTTATTTTTAGAGTTTCAAAACTGAATTTTTTAATATTTAACTTAAGTTGTAACTCTGTCTCGGGAATATGTATAAATATAATATAAATATATAAACTGTCTCAAAAGGTTTTCCTTGGTATTTAAATATTACATAAAATAGCAATATTTTGTTTATAATTCTTAAATAAACTTTTATAACAAAACAATATTTAATTTGCAGTAAATTCTAGTTTTAAAGCTTTGATTTTATATTTGATATTTATATAATGTCCTTCAGGCACACCCCACCCTATATTTATATGATCCTTCCAAAAGAACAAACCAAAAAGGGAAGTCGTCCGGTAATCAAGGCTCGCATTCCGCTTGAAATGAGCTAATTAAAGGACCATTTCGAATGGCCAACAAATTCTCGGTGAGCTGCAAACCCTCTCTCGAACTCGGGGTCTTTGCTGAGTGATTAATTTTCATATTTATAATAAAACGCTGAAAAGGTTGGGCAAGCCAACAAACGAACAAACACAAAAAAAAGAACGAATAAGAAAACACAGCCGAAAGGAGACACGAGCAGGAAAAATAACAAAATGGCCTACACAAATGCCAGCAAATGGCTTTACAAGAGGGCTGGCATATGGGGAAAATCTGTGGAAAACATGCTCACTTTTATATGGTTTATATGCTCCATGGATCCCATATGAGCTGCATAATGAGTGGCATTGAGAGTGGTGGCAAAAAAAAAACACAGAGACGAGCATGAGATGAGGCTGGGCCCGGCCCAACAAGTATAATTAACATTGAAAGCCAGGCCTGCCGGGGGGCGTAGCGGGCGGCTTGCGTCAAATGAGAAATGAGCAAACAAGTGCGGTTCGCTGGGAGGGGGATATATGTTTTAGGGGGTATGGGTAGGAGGATACATCACCACTCACTCCAACACCCCTGCTCAATGGCCTTTCACGCACACACACCTTTTGCTATTTAATTTGAAATGGCACACGCTCAGTGTCCTTCGAGCCGCATAGCCTGATTAAAGTAGTTATTTTAATAGAGCAACTATATTGGCCTACTGAACAATACACATGCATATTTTTCCCCTTCCTGCCAAATTGTGCGTAAAATCCTAAATCACATTAAGGCAAACGACCTATGATTAGGGGTATGTATATATTTCTGCCACTGCAGCTGCTGCAGGCTGAACTAGGCTTTTCCATTTGCGGCTTTGCGGGCTGCGGTCTTTCGGTGATAGATTAGTTATTTACAGTCTGGCCGAATTTTCGCTCATATATCGGCTTGCCCGAGAATAGTTAATCACATTTGCATATTTTCGGTGTTTTGTCTGAAATTTTCAATTACCTTGTATTTATATTAACTTGATTTGGATGTTAATTAAATGTGAACTAAATTATTAGTTGATAAGCGCTATATTATTGAATGTCAACATTATACTCTTTTTGTTTGATTTTCTGGATTAATTAAATAGAATACAACAAAATTTGTATTTATTTATTAAATACATTTTTCCTATATATTTTTTTATTGTTTTTTTATTAGCTTTAAGGACAAATTACTTAAGCTTTAGGAACATTTCATTATTGCTGTGAATTTAATTTCAATATTTCCTGCTCAACTTTTTCAAATTATTATTGAATAAGACATACCCTTGCAATGTTTTTCTAAAGCTTTTCCTAACTTGAGAGTTTGTTTAATGGATTATATAATATAAACCAGCCGAGGAAAATGCATTTAAACTAAAACAAAAACCGCGACGGGCTCTAATGTAACGCCATTTGGCAATTCCCCTTACTTTTTGGCACTTGAAAAAGCCAACCCAAATAGTTAGTGTTGCATCACAGCCGAGCAGCAGCTCCTCCACAAGATTAAATACAATATATATAATACTCTCTAACTCAAGCTCTGGACAATCTGTGGCAGCTTAAAATCCCCAAGTAAATACCAAAAACTAAAAACAATATCTGAGGCAGCGGGCGCGAGCCAAAAACTTTTTATTAAGCGCTTAGTGGCACATCCGACAATTGAGGGACACACAGACAGCCAGACAGAGACGGACAATGGGGCACAAAAAGAGACAGATGGAGGCCAAGAGAAAGAGAGAGGGAGATGCTCCATTCTCAATGGGTTGGATTTGGTTGCATGTACGCAAGTGGCACTCCAATTAAAATGATTGTCTTAATGCCACGCAGAGCATCAGTGGCTATTACAACGCGTCGAGTTGAATCATTCAGTCTAGTTTTCCACTTTTTTTGAGAGAGGATGCTCCATCCGGTACCTAATTTACCCCTTCATTCATTCATTCATTCAGTCTTTCATTCACTCACTCACTCGCACAAAACAACTCGGAATTCATCACTTAATGTGCTGAAAATAACGCACTTGCACGTACTCAACTAATTTATTTGATTACCCTTACAATTAGGACGGATTCTACTTTTGTTTTTTGTTGTTAAGGAAGGAGTTCTCTCGAGAAATTCCGGAGGTGTTGAGTGGGTTGCCCCTTTGTCTAATTTATTTTTTACAAAGTTTCTGTCGAGTTTCCCTCTCTCTTGGCTGCCCCTGTGCCCATTAACTCTAATCGGATTGTCAAGTTTATGGCCAAGTGCAGGGCAATTGTTCCGAGTATTATCTAATCGTTGTATTAGACGACGAATCCCACATAAATGTTCTGAACTCTGTTCAGAAATGTGTGCGGGTCATAATTTTAGAATGCTGCCGATAAGTGAAAACTTATTTATGGCTCTTGGTTTTGGGTTTAGTTTAGCCAGGAAATTTATAGGGAATTTTTGGAAATGCTTTTAGCTAAAGAAAATTGTTTAAATAAAATGTTTTCAAGGGTTTAAGTAGGTAATGAACTTAACTCTGTTTTTTATATTTTTAAGAAACAATTTTGACCTGGAAACTGAAAGAGGTTTTTTGAAAAGGCGTATGCCAAGTTAATAAATTAAATTAAATTATTTTAAAGGTTTTAAAAAGCAATTAAAATATTTTCATATGATTTTATATTTTCTAAGAACAGTTTTTTCAAGTAGGATTTTTTTAAATATTGTTTTAGCTATGTCCATATATTAGATATGAACTATGAAACTACCAAACGAAATAAATAAAATAAATGCCTTATAAAAAAGTAAGTTTAAAAAAGATTCAAATAAAATTTTTGAAAGGTATAACAAAATTTCCATATATAAATAAATATGTGCTTAGTTTCTTGCATTATTTTAGTATTGCATTTGTTAACCCACCCTTTCTATATTTAATTAATTTCAAGTATAATTTCTTTTTGAATAATTTTCTTAAAATTTCCGCCCGGACAATATAAATTTCCTCTACCAACTTTTTTATTAGATCCCTTTCTTCTTTCGAATTACACTCATTATGCCACACTTGTCTGTCAAAGTTGCAGCTAATTCGCCTCGCCCCCTTTTTTCCCCTCCAACACTCGTCAGAAGTTGGCAACTTAATTAACTCATTTCCCAACTATCCGTTCCCCCTCTGTTACCCCTTTTTGCTCTTAGCCATTTGAATAATGAAACTAATTCTGGCACATAAAATGAATTAACTAACGAAATTGCACAAGGTTTTGTGCTAAAAAGTTGGAACAAATGAGTGGGCAGAATAAAGACTGGGCATTTGTTAATACCAATCAAGCTGGCCATATAAATCACATGTCTTGGCCAATCATCAACGATAGTGCCCAACGATACCGAGGAGCGTGTGATTATCGGCAACGGTCTGCAGCACTTGCTTATGTGGAGTGTTTGCGGTTGGATTATCTAATCAAATGTAGGAACCATAAATTAATACATTTGAAGCCCTAGTTTGTGTTTTACTATTTCTCAGAAATGCAGACACTCACACACAGGCATTAACTTCAAAGGGGATTTCCCCCCGTCCGCCCTGCTTTCGACTAATGCCGATTAACTACTCGTAGATGGACAAAGCACAAATGTATCTTGCAGCTACTTATTTGCATTTGGAAATTACCATTTGAAATTTTCATTAGGCACGCAAATTATGCTTGAAATGTCGGGGCTGAGAAGGGGAAATGGAAATGGAAATGGAAATAACTTGGGTGCGAGCAAACAAAAGTATCTTGAACATGTTTGCCAATGGCCGAGAGACAAAAGCACAGCCTTATTTGATGACCTATCCCACAGTTTTTTTTTTTATTCTCTTCCTCCCTATCTCTCTGTCTGTATCTCCTTCTCTTTCTTTATCTCAGTTTAAGCTTTCTTCAGAGTCTGAGTTGTAAATATTTGCTCAAAGCGAAACTGGATGCGACCCAGTGAGCGGGCCCAAAATCAATATTTAAATTGCAGGCAACTATTTTTGGAGGCTCTTGTAGAGGCTGTAGATTGTATTGGCTCTTGATGGTGCATACAAAAAAATTAAATAAATAAAGAAAATATTATATTTATTTAATTTAACAATATTAAGCTGTTTACTGGTATTACTACTTAAAAATAAATATTTAAATATGCCTCTAGTCACCGATCGCACTTGTAACCTAAAGATAAAACTTTAGAGAAATTAATAGTTTCAAAAATTAATACCATATCGATAACTATAGTTTATTGGTTACTCTCCATTTCTTTATATTTCTAAATTTATAATAGCAAGTACTATCTCATGTTTTATCCCATTATCCTTTTTCCCTGTGCATTCCTGGTAGCCCAAACCATTATGGATATGTAGGTTTGTGTTTGCCAAGAACAAAAGGAACTTTGCAGCAAAACCTTGTAACAGTTTGTTGTGCAAAAGAGACCCACAGACCCACGACGAAAGAGAGAGAGCAACATCCTCGTAACGACTGTTGCTAATTTGTTGTTCGGGCTTTCGTGGTTTGTTTTGATTTGGTTTGCTTTTATTTGTATTCCCTCGAAGTATGTTTTTCTTTTCCTTTTTTTGCATTTTTTCTGTTTCCATATTAATTAATAGTTTTGTTTTTTTTCTGGTCTTCCATTGTCATTTTTTGGCAATGAGCTTCAGGCTCTTTGCCATGATTAGCTCGGAAAATGAATATCAAGGACTTAGATGGGATTTTATTACTTTTCCCCAGAGCTCTTTGAATGTTTTCCCTCTGGCTTAAGGTATCTTTCAATTAATCTAGCAATTTAATTTGATTGAAAATTTTCAAGTTTATAATCCTTTCCGGCAAAACTTATAATCTGCCAAGTTTTACCAAAAGTTTGTCATGGAAGAGTGCTTTGGAAAAAAATATACGCTCACCAGGAAAAAGTAATTCAGCAAAACTTTCTTTCTGGCCGGGGTGAAACCTGTGGAAAAAAAATGTTTATTCAAAAGTAATAAAGTTTCGAGAGCAGCCAGCATTAGGCCAATTAGTTGGGAGTCCCAACTTGGGGAGGTATCATTTTTTTCAGGGCTATGCCTCATTTGATTAAAATGCGTCCGTGATCTTTGGGCCAAGTTCCATTGTTAGTCATTCGCTTATTATTATCATAATTATCAACTTGTCAGTGTCGAGTGGTCTTTTCGTCCAGTTGGGGGAAACTTTTTGGCTCCGTTCTATTGAAAATCTTTTTGTTTTTTGTCAATTTGTTGACAGCTCTGAAAGATAAACTCAACGTGGTGGGGATGATGGCGCAGAGCCATAAATTGGCCAAGTGACTTGTTGGCAAGCTTAATTATGGCTTTATCGGTCAGGCCATATGACTTGGAAGAAAACTGAATAAATTATAAATCATGAAACTACCGAGCAACTAAATAAAGTCGACCTAATTTGACTTTATCGCATCCGTTATAAAGATAATACTACCACTGGAGTTGGTACATCTCCTTTGAAATGGCATATTTACACACACATAAGGAAATTCTTATATTCCCTTTTATTTTATTTTAATGTGTAAACTCATTTAATATGTTTTCGCTGTTATTTCCCTTCAATTGGAAATTTGATATCCCGTAATTTGTTCCTCTCACATTTCCCACCCTCTTTGCGATTCGATTCCTTTAATCTCCGGGAGAATCCCCAAAAGGACATTTAACCTGAGGTGGAGCTCATCTTGGATGTTGTTTTTCCTCTCGCTTACATCCTTATCTCAACAAGGACACTGCCACAATTTTCCAGCATTCCGCTCCAATTATATAAATACAGTAAATATTTGATTTTATTGTCGGTGTTTCTTCAGCTGGCTTAAGGATTTAAGTTTGGGTTTTTGGGTTGTTCTTTTGCATTTCCGGTTCCTTCAATTTATTTCCGCAAACAAAGTTCTGCAAGCCAAAAAGTGGCAAGTACCCGGCATACTTCCTTTCGGGCGATGAGCCGCCCAGCTTAGTTGTTGGCATTAAAACTAGTTTAACTACTCGTCTACAACATGACGGGATTAATTTTTTCATTTCGCTGTGCCCAACTTGACCCAAAGTTTGCCACTTTTTTTATTACTCCTGAGCTTGGTTATTAAATGCAATCTCCTTTATGTGTAGGCGACATTAATAAGCGAAAAGAATGTGTGTGGTGAGGCTTGAGGGATGGTAAATTTAACGTTATATCCTTCTGGATGCAGTATAAGGATTCTAATATTGATATTATAAATAAATCGTTTTTGTTGGATACCTAAATTTGTTATTTGATAATTATGTGTATGGAGATTGATTTTGTAAACATTTAAAATTGAAATAATTTTCATTTTAGAACTCACAGGAGATAAATAATATATTTTTGAATTCTTTAATAATTAAATTTAGTTTAAATTGAACCCTTTTTTTAAATCACAATAATAACTATATATAGATTTTTAATATTTTTTTCTAATATACAGTAAAATAAAGCTTAAGGTATATAATTATATAAATTGTGTGATATATGTTTCCCATCTCGAATGCACATCTCTGACGCGTATTTTTATTTACCTTCACACACATCCACCCACACTTGTACCCTTGTATGTGCGTGTGCAGCCAAAGGACCAGAGAACTGCACAAGTAACTCACACACCAAGTGCACTGGCCAAATATCCAGTGTCTCAGATACTCGAGTATATCCGCTACCGAGTATCCCAGACACTGCAGTGTTTTTGGTACTCGTAGAAAAACACTCGAGTACCTGAGACACACAATGTTTTTTTTCTTGCCAGAAAGGGTGCAAGTGCTTGCATCGGCTCAATGCTTCGGGTGATCGGCGGCACTCGCAACGATCGGTGACAGCCTACGAAGGATGGGTGAAGAGGAATACGCAAAAAAAGGGTCGTGTGCGGATTTTTTTTTTTTTTTTTTTTTTTTTATGCTCAGACGCTGATCCTTACCCAGCAAACCATTTCAATTGCGGAAGAGTCTTCTTGGCGAGTGAAGATTTCGCCAAATAGTTTGCTGGGTTTAATGATCAACGAAGAAGGAGATGACGTCACAAACACTTGAGTACTCGAGTATCGCGAAGATACTTGGGTGATTGTGACGTCATCAATGTGTGTTTTTGCCACAACCTTTTTTTCTTTAGGGTGTTTGTGGATACTTTTTGCCTGCGCTTTGGTAATTGTGCGATCGGCACCCGAAGACTTGCAGTACCGTATTGATTGGGTGTGCCTCACACCGAGTGCTTGCAGCACACAAATCATTTGAGTGTTGCCTTTTTCTTTTACTAATTTTCCGAGTGGTGAGTGGCACTTGCACTTGAAATGTTTTGGATATGATTCGAGTGCCAAAAAAGGGTACTCGTGCAGTTCTCTGCAAAGGACATTGTTAAAGTTGACAGCACGCCTAGATCCTTGCTGCCTTACATTAAATTAAATTTATATGCTTATTTATGAACTTGCAACAATGAAATATTTTTGCGACAAATAAAACTTGAGCCCAACGAGGTGGAAGAAGTGGCGAAGAGGAAAAGGAGCGCCGGCTGCGCTGTGGGCCCCAAACAGAAAAAGGAAAGGTAGCTTTATTCCGACAGAGAGAGAGAGAGAGGGAGGGAACGGATCCTTGGTAGTTTTGATGGGTTTTGTGAATGGCGTCGAGAAAAAAAAATATATAAAGTATATAAAGAAGGGAAAGGGAAAGTTGGGTGGCATTCGTGGGCAGCTGTATGCCTCATAAGTGTGCTTTTGATGGCTATTTAAGTATTTTGTATTATTGCTTTTTTCCCCGAAATGAGTCCTTGACGGACTCCTGTCATTGCAATGAAACTCCGATATGAGGCGGAGGAATACGATCATATTTATGTTCTCAAGTAATAAACGGAAGCAGTCAGCCGTTAAAGGTGATGTAGGTTAAGTAAAGTGTGTTAAAAAAAAACACAGTAAACTCGGGGTTATGGTTTCAATTATCCCTGGAAAGCATGCTAAAATTTTGATAGCAACATTAAAATTTACAAGGGGTTTCCCTATAAGCTGACGAGGTTGTTAAAAAATCTATATATATATATATAAATTCTTTATATGCTTTCAAAATGATATTTAAATATTATTTTTTAAGAAAAAGATTTTCAAGCTAACCATAATATATGAAATAAAATACTCTCTTACATACCCTTCCCCCATTTAAATTCCTTTAAACTCCCAGACCTTTAGAATTTATCCCCATTCGATTTGCCTGGAAAATAAATGGTTATCCCTTATTGATTTTCAGCTTTACAGTGGAACCACCTTGAAATTTAATTAGATTTCACACTTCTGCCGCATGAAATGGTCACGCCCTCTTTAACCCCTTCTCCCCCACACACACGCAAATAACTCAATACCACAAATGCCGAAGTGGAGCCTAATTGAGCCATTTAATTGTCATATAAATCTCAAATTTTATCGCCCTGAGACAGCCCAAGGAGCAACCGCAGGGCCACAGAAGTTCCCTTTAGGGAAGGGAGAGTAGGATAGGATTGGGAAGGGTAGCCATAACAGCTCTCATTTGACTCCAGTCAACGCGAATCTGGTCATAAGAAGTGACTTCTTGTATATCGTAAACATTTACGATATTCAATAAACTTTTATTCCCAACTGTGGCAGGACATTTTAAAGTTTTTATTTTGGTCCGCCGCCTTTGGACAAACTGGCGCTGGTAAAACAGTTAATTGAAGTGCGTACTTGAGAGCAGGAAAATGGCTCAAAGGGGAGGAAGAGAGTAGAAAAGGGGGGTGGGGAAGACAGGGAAAGGGGTGGAAAAAGCTTGCAAAAAATGGTTTGGGGCTGAAGAACAGGAAAAGCTTTATGGACTCTTGGTCAGTAGTTGGCTTCCCCAATTTCTGTTTTTTTTTTTTGTTTTGTCGCTGGTTGGTTCCTCTAAGCCGTTTCTGCGCTCCCTTTTGTCCCCCCTTTTTTTTGAGCCCACTAAGCTGCAACTCATGAGCGGACAATTTGCAGCCGTCGAGCCAGACTTCCAACATTTAAAAATATTTTTTTGTTCTAGCCCGTTTCTGCTCGCCTGCCTTTTTTACAAATCCCCAAAGCTGTAAATGGAATTCGTTGCAGTTTTTATACCCTCGTTAGAGGTATTTTTCTTTTGAAAAAGATTGCATCGCAGTTAAGTGGACATCTTTTTATTTAAAGAACTTCTGTCCCACAAATGCTCCGAAACTCTAGAAGCTTGAAAACAATAAAATCTCTGATGATTCCTTTATCGACAAACTTGATTTATATTTCAATGTTTCCATTTAAAAAAAATTTTCAAGGACTGCAAAGGTATTACTTCTTCCTCTCTTTAAGTCTAGAGTTTCTTCGATTTTCCTTTTTGTTTTTCCTGCTGCTGGAAATAATTTCTTTCTTGTGCGAAAGTCGACTTTAAGTTTAGCAATTTGCTTCGACTATGATTCCATTTACTGGGTCCCGACGACAATTTTCATAGATTGTGGTTGTAATTGCTGTACGTTTTTGCATTAGCCTCATTTGGCTGTAAGGCTCCTTCGGCTCTGCTTCCCATATGAAACGTGTTCGAAGCGCCCAAAAGTCGCCTGCAATTTTCAGCCTTTCTGTGCCTTGACATGTTTGGTCTCCTTTTAGCAACTTTCTATCTACTCCTCTCTCTCTCTCGATCTCTATTCCTATCTCTGTCTGTGACGGCAATGTCCTGGCAAACATTTTAAACTCTTGGCAGGCAAACAGAAGCCGGAGGAAAAGAAGGCGTATGGCAAGGGGGCGCGGCAGGCTCGATTCCAATGCTCATTGCCAGGCTGTTGACATTTTAATAAAAATTATTCGTCGCATTGCAGGGGCAGTGGTTTCGGGGGGAATAAAGAAATTGCATTCATGGGCGGCCAGAATCGCGATGAGATAGGGGTTCGCATTAGTGCAAATATATACAGGGAGCTGGAATGAGGGGGGGATAAATGATTTCAAAGCACATTCATTGCCAACTAAAATGTGTGTGCGAAAATTAATGCGAGAAAGCAAACCATTCAAAGAATCTAAAATGAAAAACCGATAAACATTAGCGATGCTGCACATTCCAAGCGAATGAACGCAATAAAGAGCTGTGCCAAGGCTGCAAATTTATCAATTTTGTAATTTAAAGAAGAGTTTAAAAATCAAATGGTAGGTGTGGAAATATTTAATTAATTAAATTGATCATATCTGCATTTATTTACCCTTGGAGGGTGTTATTTAAATAACTTGTAACGCTTAAATTCATATTTCTGATAGCTAAAGTCTTGAAATAATTCGATTCGATTAGTTTATTTTATAATTAAAGCCTTACATCCCACAAAAACTCACAACTTCCCACCAGACCCCTTAAAAAAATATAGTTTTAAATTATTAACCAATTATATGTCGCCTACTTCTTCTTATTTTGTTACACTTTTCGTTCCCTCGACTAATTTACGACATAATTAAAATACAACATTCGCTGGCAGCCAATATTTATCCCTGTTAATATTGACAACCGCCTACAGTAAAAAGTCACACTTAAAATATTATTAAAAAAATCTATATAGGAAAATGGACAGAGAGGCTCGTAAATTTTCGCACAAACAGCGCAAACACATTGAACTCCAATAAAAAAGAACATTTTTTCCCATTAAATAAAGCCAACAAGAGGGCAGCGAAAAAAGCTTTGACAGAAAGGCAAAAATTCGAAATGCAAATGAATGAAATAGAAAAAGTGAGAGTAAGAGAGAGAAGCTCAGAAGACAAGAAAAAATAAGATGTACGCAAATAAATTGCATTATCGTTGATTTGCCCCGAAAAATGTATTGCATATAAACAAATTGCGGAGGCAGCAAATCTATTGTTTGGATGTTTGTGTCTGCCAACGAAAATTGCGAAAGCGACTACAACGAAATCAAAAGGCAATCAAATCCTCAAATAACCCCAAAAGCTGGAATTTCGTATAATATAATTCACTTTTACTATAGGGTCGTCGTCTGGCATAAAAAAGTCATGAAAAGTTGCAGGAAGGAAGGACCCGCTGGCATGTCTACATAAAATATTGGCAATGTCGGGCTTGAAAGGCTTGAAATTAGTTTTCCGTTCTATTTGCCATGGAAAAAAGGTGTAATGAAAAGTGTTGTTTTTTTTTTAAATAAATTGCACGAAATTAAATTTTAAAATAAAGATTTCAATTTCAAATTCGAGTCAAACAAAATGTCTATTCTTAACTTTGTTAAAAAATGAAAATGTATATCCTTCAAAACACATTTTTCATTGGGAATAAATATTTTAAAAAAATATATATACATTGAAAAATTTACAATAAATGTTGTTTAAAAATTTTACTTTAATAAAGTTCTTTCATAACCAAACAATTGCTTGATGGCCACAGTTATAAAGGCTACAATTTCGCTTTTACAACTGATAGTTGAAATTGTCGCGTCATATCGCATCGTACTATATATCAGCTATAAAGATTGTGAACCCGATACAATCGCTACGACAGCTGCCTATCGGGAACCCAACTTGAAGTAATCTACGCCAGACCGAAGCGTGTTTCGTGTAGATTGCGTAGCCCCCACAAGCACCTCCAATTATCGCAAACAGCACTGGAAACCCGTGAACAAACGAGAGCCGGAGAGCTCTTCAGTCCTTAAATATTTCCGCACAGTTTACTTTTGCAGTACTTGCACTTTTCGATGCCCCCGGGGTCCTCCGTATAGCCTCTAACTAATTTTTGCTTTTACCCCATTTTTTTGGGGATTGAGATTGGGGGTTGAGGGTGAGTCCGACCAAACATAAATTCTGTTGGGTCAAGCACGCACCAAAATTAAAAAAAAAGAGAAAAATTAAGTGAAAAGAATGGTGGAAGTTGAAAAATTGTTTGGGTTCCGTAACAGACTTTAAGGGTTCTCAAGGACCTCCTTCTACTCCTCAATGCCGCCTTAACCTTGCCGCGCACAACTAATGGGTTAAGGTGAAGCCTCTGCTTGGCAACGGATTCGTACATTCGGATTCAGGCGGCATCCGCGAACAATTCTCGTTAGGCGGGCTACCAATTGACACTGAATTTAATTCCACTTGAAGTGTTTTGCCATTGCCTGACATTTGAATTGGTAATTCCTGCCACCGCGACTTGGGAGGCATTCAAGCCTCTTTGGCCCCCTCAGTTACCCCCTCGATTTACCCCCTTTTTTGCTCTCACCCACACCACACGACGGAAATTGCCTTTTTTGCGCGACTTCCCACCAACGGAGTTTTGCCAACCAACGCAGGGTAACCAGCGATACTTCAGTAAGTGACAGCTTGCCACAGCCTCATCATTGAGCCGCTACAGCTTCTACACTTGGAAAAAAAATTTTCAGAAAATTATTTAAAAGAGTGGAAAAAATAGTTTGAAAGGTTCAAAAAATCTTTAGGGGGTTTTGAACCTTTTAAAATATGTCTAAATGTAAGCAAAACAATTCTTTAGTTAGTCGATGTTACATTTTGTAGCCTTCTTTATTATTTTCAACATTTTTCTAAGGATAACATGCTTTCTAATTCTTTCTCCAATATTTCTTTTATAGAAAAAAAAATATTTAAAAAAATAAAGGAAAAGCATAATCAATACAAATTTACTTCAATTATTATGGGCACTAAAAATATTTTAGTTAAGTTGGTATTGATTATGATTTTCTTATTATTTTATTTTAAAGATTTTTATTAAAGAAATACTATAATAACAAAATTTAATTTGTATTGATTATGCTTTTCTTATACTATTTTAACTATTTTTTTTATTAAAGATATATCAGACTACTAGAAATTAATAAAAAGGGTTTTTGAATATATTTTCATCAATTTAAAAATTTCTAATGAATGTTTAGCATTTTATATTTGATTTATAACATTCTTGTTCACTTAAAATTTTTTTCAAAATTGTTTTTTAATATTTTATAATTTTTGCAAATGTATTTTGGTTTCTTCTGCGTGCTCCTGGCGGAGTCCTAGTTACAGCGACACTTGGCATGCCACGCATAAAGCTGTCAATGTCAATGTAACGTGTTAATTTCAAAGTGGTTTAGTTTGTTGACGCAGCTTGTTAGGCAGCTACAGCCAAGCTACTCAGGAAAGGGAAAGAACCAGGAGCAGAACCAAGACCAGGACAAGGGCAAACCATTTGGGAAAAAGAGCTACTCCTTTCAGCCATCTGGGGCATAAAATGTTAAGGCACATGTGGTTTTTATGCCACCCGTGAGCTCTGTCGGGAGTTACTCAACAGCCTTTATCCTTTTCGCCTTTCGCTTTTTGGTTACAGACTTCAGTTGCTGCTGCTGCTGATGATTTCTATCGTGGCATTTGATTGATTGAAACTTTAGCCAAGTTAAGAGAGGTTGAGAGAGGGAGGGGGGGTAAGCTGCTTTGGGGAGACCCAAGTTGCCTGGTTGTGGCATTTAGTTTATTGAGGCGTTTTGCAAAGCTGTCGGCTAAGTATTGGCAAAATATTTGCATTTTAAAGTGATTAATTATGGGGGTAACTGTGGCCTCAGAAGAGCAGAGCGATGTGCGTCACGTACAGTCGCTTGGGAAGTCAATATCGATGGCTAATAATTGAAATTCAATTCGATATTTGTGGATGGGAGGTAAAAAATGCTAGAACATATTATAGAGAAGCCCAAGAAATATTTATAGGGTAAAAAAATATATATATATAAAAGAGAAGGAGATTTTTAAACAACTTGTTACTTTTTACCTCAAATTTGAGTAATAAAATATTAAAAATAAACAGTGGAAAGGTGCCTTTTAATTATAAAACTTCCAGAAAGAATATATCAAATATATCTCTCAACTAGTAAAATTCCTCGAAAAACCAGTACCTCAATTAACAAAAATTATACTTAAATAAATCCGGATTAAAGGAAGATCAAGTACAGTGCTCACCCATCTTTGTTAGCTCGCTAAGTACAACGTCAACTCAGCGACAGAATGAAGCAATTCCAATAAGGTACTGGTCCTCCAATTTGCTGATTCTCGGCAAAGCCAGGACATAAAAGGACTACTTCTGCCGCCTGCCAAATTCAGCAGCAGGCGAATGCAAATCCCATTCACACGAGGCCCCCACATTAGCAGCTTGTAAAAACTGTGGTGCTACGGGTCGTGTGTTTGGTAGTCCTGTTTATGCGCTAACGCCTCCTGTTTGTCCTCCTCGGAACCTCCTCCTTCCACACGCCCAAGCTCATTACAAGGCTCAGCACCGCCAAATGCCAACTGTCATGTGGTTAGGGGTGAGCCCCAGGAATATAGCAGGACCAGAACCAAAAACCAGGCATCAGGAACACTGCAAACAGAAGCTGGTAAAGACGGGGGAAACAAGAGCTCGCTCGAGCTGAACGAAACGCCTGGGAAATGGGGGCGAAATCTCTTGCTTCGGTTCGAGCATCAAAATTTTTGGCAGCAAATAAAATTTGCTTGTGTTTTTGGAGAGATTTTCGTTGCCGTTGACAAAAGGCGAGCGTGGCAGGCTGAAATGGCAGCATATTGTGTGCGTTCTGGCAGCCAAATGAATGTGCAATGGCAAAAACAGAGGAAGAAATTCGTTCTTAATTCGAAAACAAAAGAAGCTTTGCTGGCGTCAAAAATTTGTTTATTTTTAATTTGAAAATATTGGAAAAATAATCTTGGGAAATCAGTAAAACTATGAGAACAAAAATAAAATATATATATGTATATATAAAGGCAATAAAAACCCTATAAATTTATTACCAATATTTGGGGAATTATTTATCCATTTTAGAATTATATTTATGATACCTAATTCTGAAATCATATTCTCAGCTATTTTTTGGCTCAGTGCCTTCGAGACATGAAACGGAAAGGAGGGGAAAGACAGGAAGTTAGAGCCTTTGGCCCAATGTATTGTACAACGCACTCAAAAATCCAAATGCACGAGACTTTCATTGTCGCCCCAAACGGAGCTCATAAACTTGTTAACTGAAATTGCCGTTTTGGTGTTAGAATTTGCACTCCTCCTGCGTCCTGCCTCCTGTGTCCTGCGTCTTCTGTCTTGGTTGCTCTGTGGTGTTTTGTGTTTTGTGTTTTGGATTGTTCATCATTTTGTCAGCCGGCATCTGGCATTGACATCCTTAAACGTGCTCCAAAACACCGAAGCTGCTGCTGCTGTTGTTTTTCGACAAAACAAAAGCCAATTATGTGGCCTGGCAGGCAGACAAAACCAGCTGCTGACCTGAAAGACCGAAAGCTAAACTGCAGGAATAGCATACTTTGGCTGAGGCGGCGGCTTTATCTAAAAACTTAACACTATGACATAGAAATTTCCGGGATTTTCTGGCGGTTTTATGGCCACAAGGATGCGAGCCGACTACTAACCATCAACATCAAATTTGGTTTTCCACTAAATCCAGGCGGAAATCCAACACGACCGGACGCCTGATCTTGGGGTAATGGATATGGGGCTGCGTCTAGAAATTTGATTTCTGACAGGAGTGACAATAATCTTAGCCCCCATTTCGACCCCATTTTGTAGTTGACCGCAATATATACATATATGTATATATGTACATTTATTTCGCATGCCAGCCACATGGCGTATGCGCAATAAAAATAACTGTCTAACCGCATAACTGACTGGCCCGAGGAAAGCCAAGTGAGAGTGTTCCACTTGCACTTGAAGCAATTTGTCTTGCCAGCTACGTGACTTATTCCACTCGCCTCAGCACTCCATCAAAACCACGGATAACCGAATGGCGGTCCAACAAGAAATATTTTCGCTAGATGCTAGAGGTTACTATGTACCAAATATGTATAAAAATAAGTAAATTCCCAAGCCCGCCCGCCTACTTCCATTACCTTTAGCATGCGTTACGAGGTCAGCATCATCGTTGTTGTGTCGCTGCAAACGAAAATCCTTCGCGACGACCGGATGTTGAACTGATTGCGCAATAGCACTGCACCTTGTATGTGTACGTGTATATGTGGCAGCCATTTCCGTTTCATTCCATTTCGTTTCGCGGCCATTGCCGAACGCTAAGCAAGCTAAGCAAAGCGATGCTCATTAAGTTATGCAAGGTTAGCAGAGAGATAGGGTGTAAAATGATTATAAAAAGGAAAGGAAAAGGGGAAAAATATAGGCTTAAATATAAAAAATATCCCTAAAATATTCCTTACCTATATAGCTTTATATTAAACCTAAAAAAAATCATATATTAGCCTAAAAATGTATCTACAATTCACCCAAGCTCTTTTCCCCTACTAAAACCCACCAGTTTCCGTGGCATTATCAATGACTATCTCAGTGTCAAGTGGCAAGAGCTTAAACAAGCCCAGTTGAGAGAATTTTAGAATCAACCTAGAGATACACTTGAACCAAGCTTAGACCGCAAAGCAGCCACGTGAACTGAAAATCCCACACAGGGAAAAAATGACAAGAACAATAACAAAAGCAAAAGAAAAGCAAAAAGACAGTGGGAAAAGGCTTAGGTAAACACACTCAAGAGATAACAGACGCCCGCATTGTGGCAGGCAAACACAAGCCACACAAAATGGAGGGCGGTGCCACATAGGTGGGCGTGGCAGCAGGGTTAAACACACTCAAGATACTGCGCTGCATTTGTCTTAATTTGTGACAAATGCAAGACAAGACAAACAAGCCGCCAACACTATGAAAAATGGCAAGAAAGAGTTGAACGAGAGATTAAATACCCTTTATTTTGAAGAATTTTTAAAGAATTCTAATTACCCTTTAAATTTGTGATATTTGCATCGAAATCAAAGGGGTTTTAAGTATTTAAAATAATAGAAAATTAATATTAATTAACTTTAAAATTAACAAAGAAAAAAGGCTTATTTTTAGTTTAAAAATATTGAGGTTAAGAAGAGCTGTAATAATAATAAATAAACATAAATATAAAATAATAATTATAATAATACAATAATTTCACTTTCTAAGTCCATTAAGTATTTGAATTTATTATTATTAATTATTAATTATTTTTTATTATTATTTGTAAATGCTCCCAAAGCTAAGGTCTGAAATTAGCCTTCTGATGCCTGCTATTTATTGCCAAACTTTTTTGGCCATATGTAAGGGTATCTAAGTAAAAAGCACTTTCATGAAAAGTGCAACTAAAGCTTGGCCTAAGTAGGAAAAAAACATGAAACAAAAAGGCTGATAAAAAGTAAGATACATGTGTAAACGCCCACGCCTAGAGCAAAAAACAAAGACACCTCCATTACCACAGGATAAAGGGCACATACCCTTTGATTCGCAACCAGCTAAGAACCTATTGTCACATCAACGCCCCCTTTAAAAAACTTTACAAAATAACAACAAAATTGAGAATAAAACAAACGTCAAAATTTTTTGTTGGAAATTGTTGGGAATTTTTTTTTTAGCTTAATACTCGAAGGCCATGGCTGCGGCGCAGAAAAAGGTTATAGTTATAGACTCGAAAAGTACCTTCACCAAAATTCTAGAGGATGCGGGTCCCAAGCACATACTCGTCGAATTCTTTGCCACCTGGTGTGGTCCTTGTGCCATGATCGGACCTCGCCTGGAGCAACTTGCCAACGAATATTCGACTCGCTTGATTATCCTCAAGATCGATGTGGACGAGAACGAGGACCTGGCCGTTCAGTATGATGTCAGCAGCATGCCCACGTTCGTGATAATCAAGAATAGTGTAACCCTGTTGCAGTTCGTGGGCAGTAACCCGGAGAAGATCGTCAGCGTTGTGGAGAAATATGTGGGCAAGATTGAGGAGACCCAGCCACCAAGACCACCGTCCACCACTGCGGGCTCGGCGCCAGCATAAACTGATACCCAAGTCCTCGCAGTAAATTCCATTTTCAATATAAATTTTGTGTATATCTAATTAAAAACTGAAGACATGGCTTGTGGCATTGACCTAAACCTCTGCCACCCGTTAACGAGATTTTCAATTAAGTTGATTCTCAGCTTGGGTGTGCACTTCAAGTCCCCTACCTCCCCCCACTACCCATTTAGCACGCGGAAGACAAAGAACCTTTTGTGCCTTTCAAGCATTTGTCCCTTGCTATCCCATTGCAATCTGGAATCTCCTTGAAGCGGATTTGGTATTGTCCTAAGCCATTGTTAGTACCGTAAGCCAGCTGGCCATATGTGTGACTCTCGCCTGTCGCTGGCATTATTTCAATTAGATTAATTAAGCCCGGCCCGCACGGCTCGATGCCAATGTGGGTGTGCTGGTGATAAAGGGGGTGCCATTTATATAGTGATGCCGCCAGGAAACTATTTTTAAAAGACAATAAAAGGCACACAGAAATAATGTAATTAAATTAAAAGGCATATTAAACAGAGTTGGCTGAATTAAAGCAGATCAAAATTATAGAGAAACACCATAAAATATCTAATAATACCCCAACTTCCGGTGGGTAATCCTTTGGCAGCGCTGATTTTAAATGCTTAAATAAGCAATTAAAAATAATGAGTATATTTTGCTTTATTACAATTTGACTGTTTTTAAATCCACTATTCTAAATAACAATCCCATTTAATTCCTTGAATTTTTCACAATAATTTTCAAAATCCTTTCAAAATCCACCAAATTGTCAGCTCTGCAGTGCAGCGCCATCTGGTGGCAAATCAACAACAGGACCGGAAAGAGCGAGATGGAAAAAGTGTTCAGGGAATAAGCACGAGTGAGAGGCGGCTTATGTCCCTCAGGGAATGACAGCTGTAAACTGACACTTTGTTTTACTCAACCTTCAGCCTGAAGTGCATTCCTCTATTTTACGTTCCTTTTAACATTCTTAAGGACCTTATTGAAAACTTATTTGTCTTTTGCCGATTTTTCTTTATTTTTCTTTTGGTATTTTCACATTTCCCGCCTTGCCGGCAGCCTGCAGCCTGCAGCCTTCGCCTTACAGTTTTCGTGTGCTTTTGTTTTCGTAATACCGTAAAATCGAAAAGTTTGCTGGCATTTAATATGAGGCAAACGAGAAGCGGTATCGAAAGGAGCGGAAAAAAGGCACCTAAAGCGATAACAGAAAGAGACAGCTTCAGCGTTGGCAAGCTTGACTTTCCTCAGCCGGAGACATTTGCATTTTTATTAAAATGAGAAATTGCAGCAGTTGCAGTTGACTGAAATGCGCGCTCTCTCCATGGTCCTCTTCCAGGCGCCACAAGGATGGACAGCAAGCTATTGGAACAGGGGGTTTATGGGGGTTAACGGGGGGTTAAACAAGGGGACGTTCCCTTAAAGAGGAGGACACAAACTGTTAAACATCTGACAATAGAAAATTTTATTTGACAGCATAACAAGTAAAAACCAATAAGGTTGAATTCCTTCTTTTCTCTTTCTTATGGTTATTTCAAGTCAAAATTGCACATAAAGGACATTTGAGCTGGTATGGGAAAATGAATATGTTATTTATGGGAATTATTATGGCAGCTAAGATAAGATTTTCGGTATCTTTTCTGGTTGTTTCTTGAGCTAAATATATTTTTAAATTGATAAATTAAAGGTATAAATTATAAGAAATAAGATATTAAATAAATATTTCAAGGATTAATAAATCTAACAATTTATGATAAGAAGGACAAACATCCGACATAAAATCTAACTTTTCTTTAAAAATATCTACTTAAAAATATAAATATATTAAATTCCCTGAAAACAAATCATAAATTATTCAACTCGAAATTATCTATTAAACATTCTCTCTCAGCTATTTGCCATAAAAAAAAGTTTAAATAGCAAAAGTTAAGAGGCACAGCCTCAGATAAACAATGAAAAGCAATTCCGAAACCATATGCTGGATCTTGGTTGGGAAAGGCATAAGGGTGTGAGCTATAAATTTGGAACTCGACCAATGCCGAGTTGAAATTTATATGCCAAGCTCTGGCCGGCTCCAAGCTGCAAGCTGCACATGCCCCCCCAATCCGGCACCCCATCTCCATCTCCTTTGTTATGCAAGTTAATCCTTTTTATAGCTATTGTTCAGCGCATCAACACGCCCCCTCTTGAAGAGTGGGCGAGAGTGAAGAGGAGCACACGCAGCCGCCCACGTCCTGTGTGAGCATTTGTTTTTGTTTCAAGGGAGGTGGTGGAAAAAAGGAGTCCAAAGGGGCTCGCGGGGGTAAGCAGCAGCTGTGGCACATGTCAGTGCATTTTTCAACGGCTCCAAGAGGCGACACTGCCAAGCCAACATATTAGCTGCCACACATGCCGCACAGTGGGTTAAAGAATGAGCGAGTGAGGAGGAAAAAGAGATTACACTGATGGAAAAAATTAGCAGTTAGATCTAAAAAAAATATCTATCAAATATTCATCAATATTTTTTCCTTCCGAAGCCTTTTGAGGCATGGTTGGACGCCTCTTTTCAAAGCCGCAACAAAGACCACCTTAGGAGTCATGAGGCAAAGGATTCCTTTATCCTTTTTTTTACATTTTGTGCAAGTTTGGTTTGGGTAATCCCCAACAAGTGAATTTACAAGCTCTTAAAGGCATTGCATACCCAAGCTATCCAGGAACAATCAGGTTAACTGTGAGGAGTAGAAGGATTCTCAAAAGTAATTCATAGATTTATTTCTCCGTGTGGGATTGGACTCCGGCTGTGGAGCTGATGCATGTGCAGCTACTGCTGATATCCGGGGCTAAAATCTGGCGCATGTTGCGGCCGCAGCAAGTGTTTGTGTGGCATGCCGCAAATTCATTATTATTTTCAACTTGCCGCCGTCGACGCCACCTCCACCCCCTCAGCTGCATATAAACACTTGCCCGTATGAAGTGGCAGCGGCTGCTGCTGCTACTACTGGGAAAACTAGGGAAAACAAAGATGAAAAGAAGAAAAAATCCGCCCCATTTCCCAGATAAAAAGGACCTTAAAGACTTTTCAACAAGTTGCCAGGGCAAAAGAGTTGCCAGCAGTTGTTAACCATTTTTATGAGACCTATGATCTCTGTTGAACTTTTGTGGCAATTGAAAAGGTTAAATCAAGGCTACAGCGGGTTTTATATATAGATTATTTTAAAGATGTAATAATACAGATTATTAATAAATCATACGCAAATATTAGATTATTTTAAAACTCTAAATGTTAACAAAAATGTATTTAACATTGCAAGGAAATAATTTCTTTTAATTATTTATTTAATTCTTTCCACTTCCATTTTTGATTTAATATAAAACAAAGCCTTCTGTTCCTTTCCCTTGTCCGAAAAATAAACTACATATATTTTATAAACATAAATTTTAAATATCAAAGGGCATTGAAATATAATTAAATCTTCAATTATTAGGTCCTGGGTATGTCCACTCCACCAGATGGCTGGGAATTACGGGGGCATCCTCCTCGGCGCTGCTGCATTGACTGCAATCGCTGATACTGTTGCCACGTCGCATAACCTCAGCATAGGCATTCGGTGGCACTCGCTCCGTCTCATGGTCGTTCTCCTCGAAATGGACAATCCTTCGTCGACGATTGCGACGACGGCGACGCCGACTGAAAGCTGGCAGGCTCTCCTGCAGATCCTGAATCATAGTGTTCAGCATGTGCAACCGTCTGACTCTTGCGGTTCTCTGACTGATCAATTGCGAGATGGATGTCGATGGCGATGCCGAGTAAGGCGAGGATGGCGAGGGGGAACGACCCATTGGGTGAATGCGACGTGCCTGGGGCGTGGTCAAGTCCGTGGTGGCCGGCACTGTTCTCAGGGCCGAGCGCCAGTTCTCCAAGGATTGAGCGATGTCGGCGGCCGCTATTTCGGCGGCAATGGCCTCTTCGAGTTCATGTCGCCTTCCGAATCTCGGTGGCGATGTCGTGTTCGAATTTACTTCGAGCTCTGAATCGGAATAGGATTCCTGGCTACCATCCAGTGAGGTGATCGAGGAGGAAAACAGCGGGGCATAGTCCACCATTTGGAGATTTGGATTGGGACTCACTGGTCCCACAATGGGAATGCTCGATCTGGTCGGGCGCTGTTCCTCTTCCTCCTCATCTAAATAGGAATCTGTTTCGTTGTCCGACATCGTGAGCTTGTTTTTTATTGTACCTTTACCAGGGAGTTAACTTGGGAATTGTGAGGAAATGCCTTTGAAAATGTTGAGTTTGCTTACTAACCTTTATTTTCTGGACTGTTTTTTATATATGTTTTGGCAGTAAATGTCAAAGAGATAGTGATGGTTTCTAGTTAGAATTATAAAATTGAACTAGTTTTTGTGATAGTATCGATTTAAAGTCCTGCCTAGTATTTTTTTAAAATTTAATTACTTACCGGTTCTTAATTAGCTTTGGTTTTATGAATTTTCTTCTGTCGGAAACTGAAATTCAAATGAATTGAAAGAGTATAAGTGGGGATTCCCATTCCCCTTTCTAGGACTTTTTCTCCTTTCCTGTGACTGACTGCTCTGCCCTGGCTATTCAAGTTAAGTGGATTGTGTAAAATTGATGAAACTTCTGTTGGTTTCCTCCACTATTTCCCCTTTTTTCTCGCTGAAATGCGAAGCGAGTATCATTCATTCCGCCTTTCCCCCAATGTTTGTTTGTTTGTCCATCGCCGGCTGTCGGTTGCCACTTGCAATTCCTTGTTCTCTCACTTGACAAATGCACAAATGAAAAATCAAACAGCCCTGCATCTGTTGGATTAGCAGACAAGTCAGTCAACCACTCGGAGGGGCTCTTATCTCCCTTATTCTGTAACTAATCCTGGCTTTTATATCAATAACTCGGCAATTTGTCGGTTGAGCTTGGCTCTTATCTGGCAAATGTTGTAATCCCTCATTCGGGGACAACAAATTACTTGCCGCTTTTAAACTCATTAATATTTAATGCATTTCGGCAGCAGGGACAGATGTGACCGCCAACAGCGCTAAAGGACATCAAATTCCAAGCTCAACCGCAACTTAAGGAACTCAAAAAGGACTTTGGTCAGTTGTAAAGTTACTTAATGGATAGTGTGTCGTTAGGGCTTAGTGTCAGGGAAATTTATTTGCTGAAAAGGCCAGAGACAAGCGTTTTATTTTTTTGTTAAAACAGAAGGAATTAAATTGCCGAGGAATAAGATTTGTCAAGGATCTAAAGGCAAAACAAAAAAGCTTTTAAAGCAATTGAAGACAGCAAAAAAATACAAGATACGATTTTAATTCAATCACATAAATTCCCCGCTGCTGTAGAATTAAAAAAAAATTACATTAAAATCGCGTTTTTGCAGGAAAAAAATATTTTGATGAAATGAAATAACTTTAAAGTTTAACCTAGTTGTTCCTTTGATTATTCCTAAGACAAGTAAATCTTTTATTATATTATTCACTTAAAATGAATATAAAAATGGATTATTTAATACTTAAATAAAATTTATTTTACAGTGAAACTGATAGATATTCTAGAAAATAATATATAAATATTTAAGAGCCTTTATTAAGTCAAGATTTTGGCGATTAAAATTGTATAAATTGTATCTTTAAAATACAAAATGTAAGTCACATATAATCTAACATAATAACAAAGTATTCGTGTCACACTAAAGTTTAAAACTCAACCAAAGCACAGAGATATCTTTTAAATACTCCCTCTTCTTGTTTTTTTTTTCCCCCAAAACACCTTTCAGTATTTCTATTTAAGAAACAAACCCTGCTATATATTTCTACAAATAAAATACAGAAATCGAAACTCACTTTTATCTAGAGTCGCAAAGGCAAACTCCCTTGGCAGCGCAGATTTGTCAAGGCAAAGCCGTTAAGGCAAGGGAAGCCAGGATTCGATGACAGGGCTTTCGACATCTGCTCCGAATCCGAATTGAAACCAGATAATCGAAATACAAACGCATCTTATATGCTGACCTCTTTTGCCAGCTTTAAAAGTTCTTTTTTTTTTTTGCCCATTGGACAATTTAGTAAATATATTTTATGCACATTACCACAAAGGGCGGCCCTCGCATTTATCACATTTGTTGTCCTGTGTGTCCTGTGTTTTTTGTTGATTTTTCTGTCTTGATGTGCTTTTATCTGCTGTTCCAGTTGGCTTTGCTCCACTCACCTACGTTGTGTGGCTGTCTCTTTATAGTCAGCTACGCAATTCAATTTATTTGGTATTTCTTATTTATTTTACTTTTTACTTTTGTACATTTTCTGCCGCCCCTTTTTCGGCTCTTGGGCTTGCTTTGGCACTGACAATTGAAAACCGCAGCCAGCCAGGCAAACCAACCAACCAACCAACAGACAGACAGACAAACAAACAAACAAACTGGCAAACAAACGTTTTATAAACGCGGCCATTCTCGTTGTACAACGGGGCGTATGAGTTACGAGTTATGTGCAATGCGCACTCAGTGCCTCTGTATAAATGCCACAAAAACTTGTTCTTAGGTCTTCCTTTCTTCTTTCCTGAATTTGGGATTTTCTTGGTTTGTTTGTTTGCTCATTTAAATTGTTTAATTTGCATTAAGTGACAGGCAGCAGTTATTTTCTTAGGATAAATTACCCGGGATACCATGTGGCATCAAAAGAATGCAAAAACAGAATTAAAATATAATCAACGATGCTTCTCCCACTTTTTAACTCGCAAAACTTAATTAAAAATAACTTGGCAAAAGTTAGTAGGAAAAATAAGCCGCAAAAAGCAAAATAACATTCCAATCAGGACAACTTGTGTATATTTCAATAAATCCACGCATCAATTAGAATGCAAATAAAAACGTTTTGAAACAGATGAGAACATTTTTGAAAAGTGTGTGAAGTGCAAATAAAATGTGTGTGTGCCATAAATCATGGCTAAAATGTCAGAATAAATACGGAAAATGCCGAAGAAATGTACGCGGAATGCAATAAAAAAAAAAACTAAATAAAAGAGTTTAAAGAGAATTGCTGAACTGGAAATTGAATGGAATAACGAAATAAATCATTTATATATAAATCAAACAAATATTTTATTATTTCTTTTTAAAACAGCTCTTCAAAAATTGAGCTTAATGCAAGTTTAGAAGCGGAAAAGCGAGTTATTCAAATCAGATACAATGTCTGGTAATGATGTTTCGGTGACTGAAACAGCACAGAGCGATCAGGTATGTGTCTTTATGAAACTATAATCAATATTTACTATTACTATTTATTGATGCCAACAACACAAATCAAAGAAACAAGCACTCTGCACGGATTTAAAGCCCACACAACTATGAATATTATAATGACACCCTTTGATCCCACCCAATTTAAGTATCAACATTTATTTACATACTCTGTGTTTGATTGCTGGCATGTGATACCACTATATGCTATACTCATATTTACTATGATTTTCGCAAACCGATTTTTGGTTTGCATTTTGATCCGTATATTTACCAAAAACAATTGTTTGTGCTGCATATTTTATGGTTGCCGTTGCCCTTTTACTCCTAGTACATAGGGAGGAGAGGAAAAGGCTAGTGTTGCCACTTTTCCTCCTGCTTTTCATTTTTTGAATATTCATTTCTATACATGTGTGTGTCCCTTTTTTTTTCTTCTTCTTTTGCATAAATTATGAGGATATTTAAGGCATTTCTGGGCGTTATTCACGTAGCACTTAAAATATATTTATGCATTTGGTTATTTTGTTGGAATTTTATTGCCTACATTTAGGTGTTGGCCACACACGTACGCTCTCACCCATACACATGCGTGTCTAGTATGTGTGTCAAAAATATAATTTATTATGGCCACGCATTCTAATTTTTGTGTGTGGAAATGAAAATGTATTCAAAAGAGTAAAATGTTTCCTAAGGGGGCCAAGCCAGCCAAGAGGGTTAATCAAGGTTTATGGAGCAGTTATTAAGTCTGCATTTAACCCCTTAATTTATCAAGAATTTCTTCTATGATATATTATTAGTATTTATTATATTTTTTATATAAAAAGTTGTACAATAACTGACCCCTTTGATTACGTATTAGTTATGACTACACTTTTGGCTTTGCCAGCCTCAATTAAGATGACTCGTTACAATCGTCCTTTCTCCCTCCTCAATATCCTTCAGTTCAGCTGCCAAAAATCAAGCAAACGTTGCCTACTTTTTGGCGCACTGATCAAGCACTAATCAAATAAGGCCTCAAAGCAGCCATCACTGCCTCGCAGCCATTTCATGGCAAATTGTTTGGTATTTACATATCATTTGTGTGTGTAGAGACCCAACCCTTTCTCTTTGCCCAAGAACTGAGAGACTGCTCATTACGCCAGACGACATTGGCGGCTTCGAGAGCATAATGGAGGGCAAGAGATTGTGGGACGTAGCGTAGGTCGGGAAACTGGAAAGCGACCGGAAAGCCCGGAGACTCGGAGCTGGAGAAAGAAGCCGTGACACAGTTAAAGGGCGAGAGTGCACAAATTTTTGCTGGTGCCCTGCCAAGTGGGCTAACGATTTTGTGTCCGTTTTGTCTGTGTCTATGAAGGGATGCACTAAGAGAAAAGGCTTTTAAATCTAATCAATAAATTATCAAATTTTCGTACGTTTTTTGTGTACAAAAAAAGTCGAAACAAATTTTGAGTTTTTTATGTTTTGTTACTAATTAAGCATTAATGCTTGCTTGATTATTTATCATCAATAAACAGTTTCATGTTGAGTTAATGATATTAATTTAACTATTTCACAAGATGAAAGCATAGTTTAAAATGCCGGTTGCATTTGAAAAGAACTAATTTTTGTAAGTATT
This sequence comes from Drosophila birchii, assembly GCA_035046345.1. Classification (NCBI taxonomy): domain Eukaryota; kingdom Metazoa; phylum Arthropoda; class Insecta; order Diptera; family Drosophilidae; genus Drosophila; species Drosophila birchii. Next base: position 19,554,523 of record JAWNOA010000048.1, on the reverse strand, counting down.
TTCTGAATTTAATTAGGATTATACATATTTTCTTTATGTCGTCCGAGTATCTTTAGTTTATTTTTAGCATAAATTTCTCTCGGTTTTCGTGTGTTTGAGAGCAAGTCGACATTTGCTCGTTATTTGATCATCATTAGCGATACGAATCGGAAAGGGTCCGTTCGTACGTACTACGTAGTTACATACTACGTAAGTATCGGTAAAAAAAAAGGGTGGCCTGCATGTGGACGCCACCTCATTGTCCCCTGAACTGCTTTACCCTGGGTACTTGCCGGCACCTAGCTCCATTCGCAGGGTTCAGAGGTCGCGCCTCGATTTGCTTGGCTGCACCGAAAAGTTGCAACAAAAGTTTCGTGGCCCGAGCTCTCTCTTTCGCTCCGCGCTCTTTGTATGCTGTGCTTGACTTGGCTGGCTGTTTGATTAAACCCCAAAATCCGGTGGGAGGTGGGATGTGGAAATCCCAGGGATCAAGGGGAGTGCACACACAGTGGCAGAGTGTAATTAAATAATTGCGGTGAGCACGGCACTCGCCAAAAACCCTGAATCGGGCTAATGTATTTGGGTCTATTTTCCCCCTAGTTCCTACTATTTCGTTTTATTTGGTTTTCTTTTATTTGGCATAGTTTTTGGCTCGCTTCAAGTTTGATTTTGTTATTTACTTTGCCCGCGACTTTGGCGCAAATTTCATTTCATAACTTAGTTTTGCCTTCATGGGGGATTTCAGAATTGTTTTTGTTGCCTCTTTAAGCCAAGACTTGATCTAATTTGTTGAGGTGGAAATGTTGAGTGGAACTAAGTAGTTGGCAAAACTTTCTGTGTGCCAGTTAAACGTTGTTAACGAAACTCGCCATTGTTCAAGTGTTTATTTTATTGCGAATAAGTTTTTAGCATTAAAACAATTTGTATTATTATTTATAACTTAAATAACCAGCTGCTTTCATTGCTTCAAATTATTATTTTTATACAGGTTAAGTCTAGTTAGATAAAGCAGCAGTTTTAGGTGCTTAAAATTATTGTTTTATATAGGTTAAGTCTAGTTATTACTATAAACTGCACATTGTTCTGGCATGATTTTAAACTTTGTTATTGAGCAATTAAGAAATGTTCTAATTACTCATTTTTAAATTTAACAAAAAAACTGTACTGTTTCTTGTTTCTTGTTTTCAAGTTTTCTTTCCTAATTAATTTAAGAATATAGTTGATATTAAATGTAATTATTATTATATTTATATCTACAAGATAATCCCTAAAATTTTCCCCAAAAATCGTAAATTAAACCTCTATAATATCTTATTTTTCAACCTGAAAACTGGTTGCAGAATAATTGATTGCCTTTTGTGTTGCCTTACGTCTTGTAGTTAAAGCTTACCCCTTTGTTGTTGCCTCAATTTGTGTTTGGCGTTCGATGTCCTTTTGCTTTGAGACCTCCCCACGCACACACCCAAGCTACAGCACAACAAGAGCACACACACAAATGCCACACATACCCCAAAGGGGTTTTCAAACACAGGAAAAAATATATTTTTATATGAAGTGAGCTGGAATTTGTATTTATTTTATGTTGAAATTTCATATATTTAAATGATTTCCTAATGGAACTAATTTAATTCGTTTAAGAATGTAACTGTGATCTGTGTATTTTAGAAGATCACATTTACAATGACGTTTTTTAATCTAAAATTGTATTTTCTTAATCAAAATTAATTTTGATATTTTATAAAATACAATTGCCCCGCTTCTATATAACATTTTTCCTGTGTGGTTGGCGACAAAAATGCGATTTACCAGGAAGCTGTCCACAAACCAATTTTATGTGTGTTCCCTCTCTCTTTCCGTCGACAATAAAAAACAACAAGTATCATCTGCCAACCACTGCCAATGCAGCTGCACATCATCAATATTATCGCTACCACAAGCAGCAGCAACAGCAGCAGCAACAGCAGCAGCAACAACAATTGCAACAACAGAGCTGCCTGCGACAGCAACAAAGGCAATTGCAGTGGGAGCAGCAGCAGCAGCAGCAACATCAGCAGCAACAGCTGCAGCATCAACTCACCAATAGCTCCAGCGAGTTCGACGAGTTCCACTGGCCCAGCAAGCAGACGGGCGGCGAGAGTCTGGGCGGGAAAATCTATATAACACCCGCAGACATACCGCCACCACCTCAGCCGCCCCATCATGGCATCGGCGGCGGCAATAGCAATGGAAGCAAGGGCCGGCAGCTCCACCAGCAGCAGCAGCAGCAACATCCCCACCTGCATCCACACATCCACTCACATCCGCATCCGCACCACCAGCATGGACACAGGACGCCGCCACATCGCTGTAAATGCGAGCATCCCAGCATCGAGCTGATGGGTTACGAGGACGCGGCCATTGCCACTGCCACCGCCAGCAATACCGCTGCCAATGTGGGTAGCGGCTCAGGCGGGGTTGGAGGACTCGGAGGAGGAGGAGGCATTGTGGGCATTGGTCGCCACCAGCATCCGCCGTACTATTACAAGGCGGCGGTGGGACGCAGGCCGAGTGCCAAACACCACGAGTCCATGCTGGGTGGCGGAAGTAGCCTAGAGGACGATGATGTCGCGAGTGCTGGTAGCTTCGGGGAGGGAATGTCGCGGTTTAAGGTAAGCTAAGAGATACAGTGATGAGAAGAGTTTTCAGGACCAGGAATAGCTAGGTAATTGTAAAGGATATGTGGAAATTATAGGTGGATATTACGGGATTCCTGTTGTATGATTAATGTATTAATTTAATACGTTTTATATTATTAATTGTTTATAAAACTATAAAACAAATGTCCTCAAAATCAAGGCTTAAATAGGCCCAATTTTATCAGATTGCATTTTATCATAGAAAGGGTAAAAACTTGTATTAAATCTAAAACCTTGTGGTTTAGAGTAGCTTCTTTATAGAATTTACTCTTTAAGAAATGTTTAAAAATATCTATTATTATCCTTATTTTATACCTAAACTTTCCCCTACATAAAATCGCCTAAATTAAGGTTTCATCTTTGAAATTATCAGCTAAATTGTCACCTCAAAATATCCCCTATATAAACAGACAACCCTATAGTGTTTCGACTCGAAACAACAGCGTACAATTCGCTTTGTGCTTGGAGGTCTTCGCTGTGCTCTGTAATTAAATTGATTTGTTCATGAGTGCGAAAATGAGCCGCTGATTGACCACAATGACCCAGCCCCGATAAACACAAGATGAATGGGGGAGATGAGCAGCTAATATATCAATCGTATATGTGGCCATGTTTCTGTGGTTTAATGAAAGCCGTGGGCTCATCCTCCTCATTGTTCGGTGGTTTCAGATCAACAGGTGGCTGATAAAGAGCAGTGTTGATTGCAGAAATTACCACACAGTGCGAGTGTTGGGTAAATGGGATTAATAAATTACATATGTGTGGGGTTAACAAGAAAGAAAAAATCAGAATTGAGTTCGTATTTACTTTGTTTTTATTTGAATTAATATTTATACTTACTTATGTTTCAAATGTTAGACTATGGAAAGACTAAAAGATAACTATATTAACTTTTTTCAATGTTTTGAGTAATATTTTCCTTATAAACTTTAAAAATCTTATACCAATACACCCCAAAAAAGGCAACTTAAGTCTTCTGTCTTCTTAAAAGTATTTTATTTCTTCAAATAAATCATCTCTTAACAGCTTTAAGCTCTAAATTCTCCACTCTCCTGAATGATTGACTCCACCCAGATGAGAAATTCCCCGAGACATCAACTAATTATGTCTAACCCCGAGCTCAACTTACGTGTATGCATGTGTAGCTCATTAGTTAAACACGATAAAATGTGTGTACAATTAGCAGAGTAAAAAAGAGGAGCAGCAGCAGGAGCAGGAGCAGAAGCTAGAGCCCCCTCAGGAGCACACACCCAGAACAAAGCAAATTAATTAATTTTAGGACAGTTTAATGAAAAACCAAGCGGCAAATGAACAAGCTGCTGCTGGGGGGAAAAAATGAAAACCAGACTTTCCCCCCTCAGGCAGGAAAGCAAGCAAAGGCCAGACGAAAAGTCATCAATTTTTTTTTTGTTACTTGTGGACCTCAAAATAGTTGTTACCCTCACGTCGCAGCGATTATGTCCTATTAGGAGCAGTCTCCAGTAAGAGGCTAAAAACAAAAACAAGTATACGACATGTGTACCAGCAGCAGCAACACGATTGCAAAATCCTATACAACTCGGGGCGGTAAAAACTCCAACTAATTGCCGGAAGTCCAGACAGCAAACGAATCCTGTATGTCTGTGCTAAGGGATCTGGCTAAAAACCGAGTGCTCTCAAAATAACCTTTCAGTTTCATATTTATTAAATGAATGAAAGATTGCTGGTGATGACCAGAGGTGAGTACAGATACAGCTGACTAATTGCGGCACATTGTTCAGCGAATTCAATGGGAAATCCCAAAACAATCAAGAATGAGACAAAAAAATGTTTTGGGGGGAATATGAGTAGCCTGAATGGACATTGATATGATTGGAGTTGGTCAAGCGTTGGTCACTGAGGGCCAAAAATGGCCAAAAGTGTAACTATAGTTTATTTATGTTGAAATGAAAATGCTCTTACGGTTAGCAAGAATTGGGAAATGGGTTTAAAGAAGAGATAGGAGTACATTTTCCAAGTAGTAAAAGTCTTCATTATGACCTAAATATTTAATATTTAAATTGTACTATTTTAATGTATTTAAATAATATAGCATGATAAGTTGAACAAGTTTTTTATACTTTAAATTTTAATTTTAGATAATAAATTATATTTAATTTATAAATCTTTAATTATTTATTATATAAAATTTAAGGTCTAAATAAATAAATTTATATAATTCTATGCTGAGAAAGTGAAGCTGATACAAATAATAAATATTTAAAAAACTTCCTAACTATTTAAACACCCACAAAACCCAAATTTCTTATAATTACCACCTGTAATATGCCCATAAAATATAATTAAAGAAATTACAAGTGATAAAACCTTTATAATTTGAATAAAATCCCCTTGGTTCTTGCGTTTTCACCAACTCAAAATCCCTCATGGCCCCAGGAAATCCAAGAGGATTCATAAATTTCGAGGAAAAGTTGTAACTAACATGACTTCGACGTTGTGCCACTTGTGCCTCCATAGGGCTATATTTTATCCCAGAGATTTGCGGAACACGGGCTTTCTCTCTACGTGGTCACTGGGGAATCCCCCGCACTCGCACACGTGTTGTTCTTGTTGGCTTCGTAACAAATGCGATTTTGGCTCTCTTCCTTCGACAGTTTGATTCTAGTTCCGGCGTGGGGATTTTCTGTGCAAAGCTTCAATAAAATGCGGGTATTAAGTCTATGCACTAAGTATATATATGTACCTATAAACCTATATATATGGAAATGTGCTAATGCCAAAAGGTGCAGTCGAGTTGAGTGTGTCCGGAACTGGTTTTTCCAGAATTCTTGGTACACCGCTCAATAATAATATTTTTTATAGTGCTGGGCTTAACATTCCGTTTTTATTTTGCTTCTGTGTTGAGCACAAAAGTGGTGGGAAAATACAAATTTGGAAAGAGTTTTAACTAAGAAAATATTCAATAACCCAATGATTTATTATTTTACGGAGCCTAAGTTTTAAATAAAGAACTAAAAATTACAGAATTTATTTTCTTTATTATAAAACCACATATAAGTATACTTCCCTTTCTCTAATATATTATATTTTAAAGAAATAAATTGGTATTATTTTATTTAGTTCACTGAACCTATTTATTTTCGGTAACACATGTCTTTACAGCTGTTTAAATTAAGTGAACATCAATATTCATTAACTCTTTACCAGTATTATCAGTCACATCTGTTCCATTCGCTACTTATAAAGCTATAAAATGTATATAACGACAAAAATTCCTGCAAAATTAATAAGCTGCACACAAAAGGCACGACCCACAATTGATATCCACCCATAACCTTGAGCTCTAACAAATAAAACCCATTAAGTAATCACAAAAAACTGTCACGCTCCGTCAAAAATTTATTGGAGCAAACAAAACAAGCGAAAACAAACCAACTGAAAACAGAAATAAATACAAAATAAATATAAAGTAAAGTGCAAAAGCATTTTCGTTTAATGATAGATTTCAACAGCTCAATTAACACATCAAAGTTGAGTTAAACAAAAAAAAAGTGAAAATACAAATCAAAAGCCCCTAATTTCCTTGTCTTACCGAGGCGTAGACAACTTCAATTATTTTTGTCGCATAATGTAAAATTATGTAAAAGAAACAGCTCACAAACTTGGCGAAAATAAGAAACCCCAGACAAGTCCCAAATAAACACTCGATACGTAAACACCAATTTCTGATTTTATTTTGCTTGCGTCATGCGGCAATTGAGACCCCTGCAAACCCCTTTTGTGCCCCTTTCTACCTGAATATATATACTATATGTTATATACTATATGTATATATGTACACCTCTGGTCAGTAGCATAAACCAGTTGGCGGCGACCCAGTCTTAACAAAAAACTACTTTCATTTTCGCTCTCCTCCACCTTTTGGGCTCACACTTCCAGTAGTCCCCTTCAGGCCGAAATCTTATTTGAGTGGAACGCGTTGAGTGAATGGCAGATGGGAGGGAAAGAGTGGAAAGAAATAATCATTGCGCATGCGCAACGCCACTTTCCATATATATAAGTATATATACAGACGTGTCTGGCATATCCGATTAGGCAGAAAGATCGTATCCAAATTGGCCAAATGTGCGCAATATATAATTTAACCTGGCCAACTTGCACTTTTTTGGTCAGCCCAGAAAGGTGCCCGATTCGTGAAATGTGAATGGAAATTGAGGAAATGAAAGCCCATTTTCCCTGCATGGAAATGGGGGTTAATGAACTCGCTGGGTTTCGAAAGTAAATTGGAATTAAAAAAGTCAATTAACATTAATTTGATTTGAAAGGATTATATGTATTCGTTTTGCTGGAAATAAAAGAGTTATAGTATTAAATTTAATTTAATTACTTAATGTTAAGCTAAGATGATTATATTCTAATTAAGTTTAATCATTAAAAGAGAAAGTAATTTAGTAAAACAAGAATACAATATTTTCTTTTACACTCTATCAAGTGTAATTCTTTGGAAGTCCTAGAATAAAACTTTTTAAATATATTTAAATAAAATATAGTTAAATATATTTTGAAACTAATTTAAAATGTATATTTTCTTAAAAGTACTCCACATTTCGTTCTTATTAAATCATTATTTCTTTATTTTTCCCAACCCAAAACAGAATCTAATGTATTCCAAGGAGAAGAAGCGCCGTGTGCGAATCATCTTGAGCGTTGTGACAGCAGTCATTGCCCTGGCTCTGCTGGCCACTGCCTTGGTGTTTATCCTCCGTACAGACGGAAAAGATAATGCTGATGATTCAAATGATTCAAATGATAATAACAATAATGCCATCGATCTGGAGGATGTGCTAAGCGGTCAACTATATGCCAAGCGATTCAATGGCAGCTGGAGTAATGGCGACAGTGTAATATACAAGGAGAATGCGGTCAGTAAAATAATTCATTTAATTTTATCTTTAATTATTAAAAGCCAATGAATTAAGAACAAAAAAACTACAATTTAATGAATTAGCTTTACACAAATATATAATTTTTAAGACGCTTTAACCTTCAAATTATTTTTATTGGTATTTTTTAATTTTTTCACTCAAGTCTGATGATTATTTTTGATGACTAGACAAAAAATCGAAAAATAGTCATTACCATTTAAGTTTTTCAAATACAACTTATATTGATTATGGTCCCTGCTTTTAAATATAATTTTTATTAAATAATTTCTTCATAAAAAAAACGTTTTCCCACTTCCTTTCCCTGCAGTCCATTATGGAGTTCGATGCCAAGACAGGAGCACGTAGCTCCCTGCTCGATGGTGCCTCCCACTATGTTCTGTATGAGAAGTCCGCCGATGGTCAGTTTCTGCTGCTGGCTAAGAACTACAAGAAGAACTTCCGATACAGTTTTCTGGCCGAGTACGACCTGTACAGTCTGAACACTAAGACATTCACTCCACTGACCATCGAGGGCCAGCAGCTCTACCTGAGCATGGTACAGTGGGCTCCGGTGGGCAATGCTTTGGTGATCAACTTCAATCGCAATCTGTATTACAAGGAGAGTGCCACTGCTACGGAAATTGCTATCACCAGCGATGCGGAGCAGTCGGGTGTACTTAATGGCATTCCCGATTGGGTGTACGAGGAGGAGGTGTTCAGCTCCAATGTGGCCACGTGGTTCAATCCCTCGGGCACACAGCTGGCCTTCATCAAGTTCGATGACTCCGCCACGCATCAGATTAACTTCCCCTATTATGGCGATGCCGGTGACCTGCGCTATCAGTATCCCTTGCATCAGGTTATTGCCTATCCCAAGGCTGGTTCCTCGAATCCCCGCGTGGACCTCGTAATGGTTGACCTGAAGAGAGCTGTATCTGGTGGAGATTTCATTACTGTGATGCCCGTGCCAGCTGCGCTGAACACGGAGACGGATTACATTGTTACTGTGGTCAGTTGGGTGGACGATGCCAATGTCCTGTCTATATGGATGAACCGCATACAGAATGCCGCCTATGTGGTTACCTTCGATGGACTCAACAGGCGCGTGGTAAGTAATCTATTTATATAAAAAGATATCACAGGGTTATCGCCTTGATATTCCTCTCATCCTAACAGATCTACAGCACCGAATCAAAGACGGGTTGGGTGGATCTCTATACCGCTCCCTTTAGGAACAGGAACGGCTCTCGTCTGGCCTTCGTCCTGCCGCACAACAACTACAAGCACTTGCAGCTTCTCAGCTCCACGGTGGCCAGTCCGGAGTTGCAGGTTCTGGAGCCCCTGACCGAGGGCAAGTACGTGGTGGATAGTATATTGCACTGGGATGGCTCCACCGATGTCATCTTCTATACGGCCAACACGGAGGATCATCCGGAACAGCTGCATTTGTATGCAATTCGAGCTCTGGCCAAGCAGAGTCCCAAGTGCCTCACTTGCAACCTGATCAAGTCCGGGGATGTGCAGCAAACCTACTTCTCGGCGACATTCAATGACAATAACCACATTGTGATTACCTCTCTGGGACCGGGAATACCCACAACTCATATCTACGAGTGGAAATATGAGAATTGTAAGTTTTAGAAGATTTACAGATTTTAAATATATTTTAAATAATGATTTAATCTTAATTTTCAGCTCAAGTGGTCATCTCGAATGTCCTGGACTGGGAGACCAATGAGAGCCTGCGTGGCAAACTTAAGGGCGTGGCCCTGCCCTCCCATAAGATCCTGACCTTTAACATTGATGGTGGCTTCCAGGCCAAGGTTCTGCTCCAGCTGCCTCCCAATCTGGATACCAGTGGCAATACCAAATATCCCATGCTGGTGGATGTCTATGGCGGACCAGATTCATATTCCGTAAGCTAAATTTTGGAAAGATTTTTTGTATTTATTATAATATGAATTTATTTCGTAGGTAACCAACAAATGGATGCTAGACTGGGGCACATATCTGACCTCAAATCAGTCTGTGATCTATGCCAAGATCGATGGTCGTGGCTCTGGACTACGTGGCGAGAATCTTTTACATGCCATTTACCTGCAGTTGGGAACTGTGGAGATCACTGATCAGATCAAGGTTACACAGTAAGTATTTAGTTATATAATAAAATATTTAATAAGTCATAAATCATTAAATTCAAAATTACAGATTTTTTCTTTGTTTTTAATTACTTATAAATTTGAAATTATTTTCTTTGTAGAAACCTCACCCAAATGTTCAACTATATAGATAAGGATCATGTGGGCATTTGGGGCTGGTCATATGGTGGCTATGCCGCTGCCATGGCTTTGGCCAATGATAATAGCCAGGTGTTCAAGTGTGCCGCCTCGATAGCTCCAGTCACAGACTGGGCTTACTATGGTAAGCTATCCATTATTTATCTGATTTAACTTTTAGGCCAAAGAAAATTATTAAATATTTCCCCTACAGATTCCATTTACACGGAGCGCTATATGGGCCTTCCTAATACAAACGAGGTGGGCTACGCCAACTCCAGACTGAGCACACAGGCACAAAAGCTGAGAGGCAAGAAGTATCTGCTGGTCCATGGCACTCTCGATGATAATGTTCACTATCAGCAGGCCATGATCTTGGCCAAGAATCTGGAGCGACACGATATTCTGTTCAAGCAGATTGTAAGTTTCATTCAAAGCTTTTTATATACTTTAAATATTAAAAATAAAAAACTCCCTTGCAGAGCTATGCCGATGAGGATCATGGCCTGTCCAATGTGCGTCCGCATTTGTATCACTCGTTGGATCGCTTCTTTGGCGAATGCTTTGCCAGCAGTCGCCTCATGAAAAGTGCCAAGTAAATCAGGCCCATAACAATAACAATAATAAAAATAATAATAAAAAAGGCAACATTTTACAATAAAGGGAAAATTTAAATACATCAACAATTGGTACTTAAAAACTTAATAGATCGCCGAATTAAACGAAAAACTTTAAACAAATCTAAATAATCAGAAAATTTAAATTGATATATAAAGTTGAAAACGCTTAAAGAATAAAACTAAACGAGAATTACATATAAATCAACATAAATGCAGGTCCAAAAGTGTTATTTAAGATCAACTTGGAACAATAATCTTTTCAATTTGCATTTTAAAACATTTTAAAATTATATAGAAAGCAAAATTAGTTGAGATAGCTGTGCAATTGAGGGGAGATAAATATTGTCTAGCTAGTGCCTGATTATATAAAGTGTATTGTAGATATATTGCAATTCAATTACAAAGCTATATAATCCACACTTTTTGCAAGCGCTCCTTCAATTTAAGCTTACTCCCGAAATCCCTATAGGTCCGAGAAATTTAATTTGTAACGAACCTTCCTGTACATTTAATAATAATAATGAAACGAAAACCTATTGTAGTATGTAATATTTTTTTAGCAGTTTAGTTTGCTAAAAAGAAACCCCTGTAAATAATTAACAAAAAAACAAAAAATGATAGTTGTTAAATGGCTTTTTGTAAATTAGAGAAGACAAACATTGTGTATAGGCATCAGTTAAAAAGGCAAACAAACAATAAATAATTAAATTAAAAAATCTTTTCTTGTTTTTTTTTTTAATATAAATACAAACACATTTTACTTTCAGTACACAAAAACCGGCTCGCTTTTATTGCCTTGGCCCCAAAAATACTGGGTTTACATACTTGACAAATATATGTTATCCTACAGATAGATACATATATCCATCTCATTGATAATTCTAAGGGCCCATCTTCCGCTCTTCAACAGTTTTTTAAACAATCAGAATTGAATACGTTTTTATGTGCGAAATTTCTTTTTGTTTCTAATTTGAAGTCAAGATATATATTACAATTTTATTATTACCATAAGTTTTTGATCTGCAAAACTGACAATAACCACTAGTAACTACTGTCAGTGATTAATTATTTAAATATGTGCATTTATTTTCTCAACTAGAATTTTTAATATCCGTTTATTATCGGTTTAATTGTGTATGGTACAAAAATAATCTTTTTTTAAACACTAATTAATTGAATTCGTCTTCAATATGTATTTGTTAATAATTTTAGATTAATATTTTCAATGGAAAATATGTACTTTATACCGAAAGAACTACATATGTACAAGTTGGTAATGTTTCAAATATAAATTTGATTTTATGTACAGTAGATGGCTAAAACTTATGCTAATGCTAATTTTCGGATCGGATCTGCCCCTCTTACTGGAGATAAACCTCTTGGACAACGTCGTGATGTTGTTGCTGCTGTTGCTCCTCCTCCTGCAGCTGCAACTGATGATGATGCTGCTCTTCGATCGCTCCGCCATCGTCGACGTACTCGATCAACTGGTCATCATCCGTTTGCTGCTGATGATGATCTATGATTATGTGCTCCTGTTCCAGCTGATGGTGTTGGTGGTACTCATGTTGCTGTTGCTGTTGGTTTTGATGATGATGATGATGTGGATGATGGGTAAAGACTAGGGGCGGCGGCGATGTTGACGTTGCTAAAAGCTCATGTATCGCCGTCGTGCCTGTCCCGGTTGATGTTGATGCTGTGCTGGCCGTGGTTGTGGTCTGGTGATGATACGTGTTGGCTTGTTGCTGGTTCCTTACAATATGACCGGCGGCTGTGACATTGCTCACGCTGGCACGCTGACTAGAGCGCGTCAAGGTGACGGTCACCTCGGAGCCCAGGCCGGCAAACGAGACAGCTGGCGGGGAGCAAGAGGTCGTCCCTCCTCCTCCGCCGGATGATGATGATGCTGCTGCTGCTGCCGCCGAGGCTCTGGCCTGGAGAATCTTACGGGTGGTGGGCAATTGAGTTGATGTGCTTTGAGTGGCTACGGATGCGGATCCGGAAGCTGTGGCTCCCGATCCCGCTCCCGTGCCCCCTGACTGCGGCACATAGTTGATGAGCAAGACACGCTCGCCGCTGGTGGTCTGCGCTGCATGGCCGCGCAGAATGCGACGCTGGAGCGTTGATGTGGCGCCTCCTCCAGTTCCAGTTCCAGTCGATGATGTTGATGTGGCTGGCGTGTTGCTCCTACTATTACCGCTACTGTTGCTTACGGTTGCCGCTGCTGAGGCACCGTTGTGGCTGCCACTGCTGCTGCTCGTGTTGCTGTTTGGCTGCTGCTGCTGCTGATGCCCGCTCCCGCCTCCTCCTCCTCCTCCTCCAGGGCCGCTGGTCATATCGTTGGCTCATCATTACGTATTATTACCTCCTTTCAAAATGAAAACCTTCTTTACCAAAATGTTCTTATTGTTGCCCTTTAGGTTCGGTAGTTGCAATGTTTGGATGGGTCATAAAATATGGATTGATTGATTGATTGAGATGCATCATGAACACATATATATATATATTGATTTGTTGATTGGTTAAATGGTGATATTATTGTTTTGCGTGGCAGCGAGAAAGAGAGAAGACAAGATAAAACGATTTGTTAATGGTTTAGTTTATGTGCTTAAAAAATACGGTTTAAGGTGTACCAATGAGGTGAGACAATGCGTCGTGGGGATGTGTTTTTAAAAGTTTTAAAGTGACAACTTTGGAGTGCAGCTTAGTCACAAAATTATGGATCTTTGAGAGTCCCGTCCAAAGTCTCTGTTTTAATTGGTCAGTTACTTCAAAGAGATAATATATTACAGCCAATAAAAAAGAAAACATTAAGCACATGCAGTTATTAAAAATTAAGCCAATATGTCATTAATCTTTTGTTTTATAAATAAAATAATAATATATAACACTGAATAAATCCTTAAACATTATTAAAATCTAGATTTTCCAGCAAAATATTTATCAGCTAAAAAATAAAGGGTAAAAAATTTTAAAATTAAAAGTTTCCATCACCAAAACAAACGTTCAAAATAAAAGGAAAATACTTTTTACGATTTTTTTATGTAAACATTTTTCGGTTTATTATTCTCTCTTATTTTATTGATTTATTTTTTTGTTTTAAATAAAATTAAATTTTATTTAAATATATTTAAAAAAAACTAATAATAAAATGCCAAATCTTCAGATATATGGAATTTATTCCTCTTGCTTTCTAATTTACACAATTAAATCATCTTTTTTTCGAGGCAATAAGAATTCCATTTATCTGAGAAAGAGCACGGGGTTTGGTTTCTATGTAATAATGAAAAATTTCCAACTATTAAAATTAAGAAATATATTATACATATAATATATTAATTTTAATTACTTGATTAAAAATGTACAATAGAACAAACTAAACCCAAAGCGGGAAAAACATAATCCCACAGAAAGAAAGTGTTTTTACGGGACAAAACCCTGTTGAGCGAGCTCTCTATTTGATCAGTTCAAATCTACTTCTTGAGCTGTTTTTAAGTAAATCTTCATTATCTTCTGGGGTTATCGGACTATTCTAAGGTGTTTTTAACGTATTTATATTTAACTAAACAGAGCAAAGGTGCCATCGCTCAGGGACAACCCAGCTGGCAAAACGAGAGCAAGAGCATCTTTCTCTAATAAAGACACTAGGAAACCTCTAGGGGCATTGGGACTTGGGGTTAAAACTATACAAAACAGAGCTAGTAAATAACAGTTGAACTATTTCATATTTTTAGTTACTCAACTCTTGTTTTAAAAAGCAATTCTTTTGAGCTCAAACAATCAACTCTTATTTGCAAGCTCTGATACAAAACAAATATATATTGTTGTATAAAAAGATATTTTGTTTATATGTTTAAAAAATATGCATGTGAAAACCAATAACCGTGGCGCACCTACAACATTAAACTCTAGCAACAAAACTAAATATAAATTTATAAAGAAAATATATTGTAGGAGGAAAAACAACATGTAAAGTTAATCAAATTTTACAACTAAAGGTGGTCCCATCCAGAAATCAGAGGATATAAGGCGTCTCTGCTTTCTTTAAGGGCTTTTTGTATTTTCAATCAATTTGAAAAATTATTTTAGAATTGGTCTACGCATTACTTAAAGCGTTTGGTTTTGGCAAATCCAACAAAAAAATAATAATAAAGTAAATAATGGATCTAACTACATTTTCCGTCCAATCAAAGCGTCTGTTGAGGTTGTTGTGTTTGCTGTTGTTGTTGCTGTTGTTGCTGCTGCTGTTGTTGCGGCTGTTGTTGCTGTTGTTGTTGCTGTTGGAAATCAGCCATATTCACCTGATTAATATTGCCTATGATCTGATGACCCTGCAGCGTCTGCACCTGAGCAATAGACAGTGGAGTTCCTCCGCTCTCGCTACCATCGCCAGACTGCGCCACAAGCTGCTGTTGTTGTTGTTGCTGCTGCTGGCCGGCGGCTGCCTGCTGTTGAGCTGCTGCCGCCGCTTGGGCGCTAGTCGTTGCCGTGGTTATGTTGCCGGACGAGTCAATTATTTGGTGATGTTGTATCTGCTGTTGCTGGACTTGAACCTGCTGCACCTGCTGTTGTTGTTGCACTTGTCCACCCGCCGAGCCACCCACTGCCATTGCCTGTTGTTGCTGCTGTTGTTGTTGTTGCTGTTGCTGCTGTTGTTGTTGTTGGGCATCCGGATCCTTTTTAACCTGCACACCCTGCAACGTGTGCAGGGACTGCACTGTCTGCACCTGGGGTACTCCACTGCTGGAGCTTAAGGTACCGCCACCACCCGATCCCGAACCGCTAGATCCGTTGCCTGACTTCTTGCCGCTGGGTGCTG
The DNA here is from genome assembly GCA_035046345.1 of Drosophila birchii. Taxonomy (NCBI): domain Eukaryota; kingdom Metazoa; phylum Arthropoda; class Insecta; order Diptera; family Drosophilidae; genus Drosophila; species Drosophila birchii. The sequence continues at coordinate 19,539,250 of JAWNOA010000048.1, read as the reverse complement.
CAAGGAAGGAAGAATTGCTTGTGAGTCTAGATGCCTCAAGCCGAGCTAAGACTAGGTAAAGGTATAGTATAGATAGTAGAGAGGCCGAGAGGACGACATTACTACGGCAACGTTGCTGGTCCAACAACTAGAGAAACAAAGCTACCTTCAGGGAGACTACAACCCGTCAGAGAATGTGAAGTTGTGTGTGGAGGAGATGATGGTATGATAAACAATTAATACAACAAAAGACAAAACAAATGTTAAATAAAAATTAAAAATAAACAGAAACAAAGAATTAAAGCAATCAAAGAAGTTAAAAAAGATCTACATATAAAATAATCAAAACTAAAGAGAAAGAGAACAAATAAATTGTTAGAAAGGATCAAAATTAACCTATAAGAGGCTATGAATTTATTCCGAATAACAATTCGATAATCAGCCATGCGCTTTAAGTTTAACTGCCGCAAGATTTGTTATGGAACAAACAAGTCCTTCGTCTGATAAATTAACAACGCATTCAGGATGCAACTTCCTCAAGGAAGACATGTCAGTAGAAAGTTAGTAGCTTTGGAAATCAATCCACCAACGACAACAGTATTTTCTTGCAACAAAGAGAAACGATAAGGAGAACAGCCAATTGCAATAAATTATAGAGTTCGTGCCACAGGCAGAGATTAATTTGGGTTTCCGGTTTGTTTTTTGGTTATATAGAAAAATATATAATATTTTATTAATTAAACAATTTGTAATTATAATATTTAAAATAGAGAAACTTAAACTGATTGCGATCCTCGATTGTAATTGTACAATTATTAATTTTTACAACAATTATTTGCGACACTAATTCGATTAAGTAAATTATAAGTCGAGTATTTATTTACGTGGAGATATTATTTGCTTCTTTAGGGGATTCTCTTTCTCTCTTTCTATGCAAGAAAATACAGCATAAGAAAATTAGATGTCATGTTATTTACGTGAAAAAAGCACTCTGCTATCGTATTTCTATTTGCAAATTAAACAAAAACTTACGCAGCAATTAAGTATGTGGATACAAATTATAAATGAAACGGAGAAAAATGAACACAAATCATTCGGATCAGATCACGGGGAATTTTGTTTGTTATTTACATATCGTTTCAGTGTGTGTGGTGTGTGTGTGTGTTTTGTTATGCGGATGTGAGTGTGGTGTGTTGGAAATACGAATGATGGTGTCGTTGTTGTTGGTGCGTTGGAATGATTGAAGGCTCGGGCAGGAGGCGCTGTTGCTGTTGATGATTCTGCTGCTGCTGTTGCCACTATTTCTACTGCTGTTGCTGAGGAAAGACGACCTGATCGCCGACAATGTGTATGACGTTTTGCATTCCCTGCTGCTGCTGTTGTGCCTGCTGCCCAGCACCGCCTTCGTGTTTGATGTATGTCTGTCCACCCGCTAACGTTGTCGTGGTCATGTGCTGCTGCTGCTGATGTTGTTGCAGTTGCTGTTGCTGGGGCAGGACCTGCTGTTGGAGTGTCTGCGTTCCTGATATCACTCTCGTTGGCGTTGTACCAGACGATTCTCCGCCAGCTGATCCCGCTCCTGCTCCTTCACTGCCCACCGTAGTGTCGCCCTCCTCCGCTGTGGTGTTTAACTCCATACTGGTGTCTAGGGTGGTATCATTACCGGACTTACTTTTCTTATCCTTTTTGACGCCCGGCTTGGCAAAGTGCCGCAGCTCAAGATGTCGTCGCAAGTTCCTAGATTGCCGAATGACAGCATAGCAAATGGGGCAAGTAGCTGGTTGTTCCGATTGTGATCGCGACCGTGGTTCTAGAAGGAGAAAAAAAGATCCATAAAGGAAAAATCTATACCTAGTCCGATTAGCAAAACTTACTCTCCGTTCCAGGCGGATGTTTGGTACGTTTTGCCTTGGGTGTAGATGTGGTGCCGCTAGCGTTGACACTGCCGGATGAGCTTGTGGTTCCTTGAGCCGTGGTTATCTCACCAGTGGCTGCATTGGCTGACGTTACCGGTATCATATTATTGGGGTCCATGGTCACAATTGTCTCCACCTTTTGTCCTTCGCTCTTGATGATCGGTGACGATGTCAGTAGTTGGCCTTCAGCTCCGTTTTCGCCTAGAACTTGTTGTACTGATCCCTGTGCCGAGCCGTGAGAAGAGGTCGGTGTGCCCATAATCGTGTCCATTCCATCAACTTTGCTGATTTTCGGTGCCGTAGCTAAAAATGATAAGAAAAGCATGGGTCAAACCAATAATTGAAGCTCTATTTGTATTGTTTTATCCCCCTATTATAAATTAATTACGAGCATTAACTTACGTGACATTTTCTTAACACGTGGCTTCCGCTTTCGTGCCGGGAGGAATGCCTGAATCACTGCCTGGTCATGTTTAGCCGCGTCAGTTGTCACAATCGTTTGCTGTTGTCCTGCTGCATTGGTCTGGGTGGTTGCCTGTAGAATCTGTCCCTGGTGGTGGATATCTTCCACTACTTGGGCATGTACCGTTTGTTGGGGAGCGGTGGCAATCGTAGCAATCAGTTGGTCCTGGTCATGGTGTTGCGGTATCATGTGCTGAAGTTGGATCGAGTGCGTGGTGTAGTCATCCTTGGTCACTGTCTGCGGTGCCAGCCCCTGGATATTGAGGCACTGTGCGGCTTGCAGCAGCGACGGCAGCTGGGCATGGTCAACGCTCACCTCGCCGCGATAGACAAACTCCAGCAATGCCTCCAAATCGTTGGCATTCACGCCAGCCAACATCACAACTGGGTGCTTGCATGGTGTGTTCTGTAAATAAGTTAAAAGGGAAAATCAATTAAAACATTAAGCTATTGGAACCATATTAAATAATTATTAAATTCTAATTTAATAACGGTATCTTTTTCATTTGTTTTGAATCTAAGCAACTTCTCTCCTTAACCCACATGCCCCTTACATCCCAATCCTAGAGAGTAATTCTTGTTTTGGTGGCTCTCCACATTTGGCGGAATGAGAAGTATTGGCAAACAAACAAAAAATAAAAACAAAACTAAGGAGAGGCGGCCCGCCATCCGTCCACCAAACAAAAACAAACTGTGTCGGAGATGGAGATAGAGATGGAAATGGAAATGGGGAAACTCACCGCCGCTCACGCACACAAGTGCCAAGCGGCAGCGACCGGCTTTTACTTTTCGCGCTCTGCACATTCTGCAGCAGGATTGGCGGAGATTTCGAGGAGGAGAGATGCTCAAAAAAAAAAAAAAGAAAACAGAGCACAGCTCAAGAAAGAAAGAGCACTTATACACACATCTACCTCCACTCACTGGCTAGTACCGCTCAGCCAGTTCTCCCGCTCCCGCTTCCGCTCCCACTCTCACTCCCTCTCTGGACATTTAATTAGTAAGCGCTGCTCAGAGTTGAAGAACAACAAACCATCCAACCACCCTCTTCTTCTTCCTCTTAATAAAGACCAATGCCAATCTCTTCAAATGTCATCCACACCACTCCTCCCCTTTTCCTGCTCCTCTCACTGTGCTCTTTGAACTCTATCGCTCACACTCCCTTCGTCTGTCTCGCTCATCGATTTTTCTGTGAGTTGCATTCTGAGTCTCGTGTCTGTGTCTGTGTGTGCGTGGGGGAGGTGGATTGGGGGTGGGGTTGAAGGAAGCGGAAGAGGGAGCGGGAGCAACCAAGAGCGACCGCCATGTGTTTTGCGTGCGTGTGTGAGTGTAACGAGATCAGTACATCTTGTACATTTCGGACTCTTGCAGAGTTCACAGCCGCATTTTTTCTTTTCTGTTTTTGACATTTTCCCCACCGTCGACTCTGAGCGGCGTTTTTAAAAATTACGCTCTGTTTACTTTTTTCAGTACCAGAGAGGAGAGGAGAGGAGAGGAGAGGACAGGAGAGCTAGAGACGAGAAGAACCGCCGGCGTCACATCAGGTGTTTTTATTTCGCTGGCCGCGCTCTGTTTTGGTCATCTCGATAAAAACCACGCAATAGGAACGGTGTCCATTAGAAACGTAAAAACAAAGTGCAAATGCAAGTCAAAGCCGAATAATGACTAAATAAAAAAAGTACAGTATTGCTAATGTGCTTCAAGGTATTGTATATGGAAAATAAAGAAATAGCAAGCTCCACCGAAATTCATTCCCTTCCTGATATGAAATACTTCAAATACAAGCACAGGGTCAAACCGATAACAGGAACAAATTTATTTTTCCACCACTATTTTTTGTAAATTTAAAAATCATAAATATTTGGCCTGTGGAACAGTATTACATTTCATTCTAGGAATATTTTAAAATTTTACAGAGTTCAAATGAACTTCCATATGTTGGAAATTCCCCCATACCAAGTTTCAACTGTACAGTTCTGCCAGCAAAAAGAGGTCGCGCTCATGTGCACCCAAAAGCAACAACAGCAAGAACGGAAAGCAAGGCAAAAGCTCCAACAAAGCAGCAACAACTACTAAAACAACAGTCTCCGTGCTGCTTATATAGCGCTCTCGTTTTTGCTCGCTCTAACACACATGCCAACGGAAAGTTGGCGCTGCGCAGCTTGTGCTTCTCAACCCCCCCTTTCCCCACAGCCACCCACCCCAACACTGCTTGTTTAAACCAACTGGTTCTCTCACTCTCACCTCTCCATCTGCGCTCGGCTGTTATGCTCTGCTCCACCTCTCACTCTCTGTCCCTCTCTCTCGTTCTCCCTATCGCCAGCCACTTTTGTGAAACTTTACAAAAACAAAAAAGGCAGTACTTTTGATAAGAGGTGGCAAGAAGAGGGGGAGGTGGTGGTGCCAACTCATTCAGCTCAATTGACAGTGGAAAACTTGTACGGAAATCTCTAGACAACTTTTGGAGCGGAGCGTAAATCTCCGAGATATTCGTATGCGACTGTGTGTGCGTGTGCAAGTTTCTCTGCGCTCCACACATTAACCTATTTCTGCGATTGGATTTCTCTGTTTACAAACTGTACAGGGTACGCCACGTTTGAGGTTATGAACGGCAGCGCCACTCTCTTTTTTAACCTTTTTGCACGATGCATTTCTTACACTCACCTTGAGCAAGTCCAGGAGGAAGGGGGAGGCGGCACAGAGGACTATCTTGTGGGCGGGAAAACTCCGCCCGCCGGCAGCCAGCGTGCAATCGACGAGGTCGCCATGGCAGCGCAACAATTGGATGGCCGACACGAGACTGGTGCCGTAATCGCCCCAGGTGAGGGAATACAGCGAGTTCATTGGCAGCGACATTAGGGCCGTCGCGTCCAAGTCCAACAATTGTTGTTCCTCTCCAGCGTTGCTAGCGTATTCGTTGCTATTTGTCTCCAACACGACGACGTTTTATTACACGGGTCTGGGGAAAAATATTCTCTTCCAAGTCGGGATTTTGCGAAAATCCCGTCTACTCCTCCTCCTGCTGACGATTCTGCTTTTGCTCCTGCTGCTTCCTCCTTCTTCGCGCGCTGCTTTCACGAACTGAAATGGTGTGCAAAAGAGAACAAGAGTTAGCTGGCTCGTACTCGTGTGCTCTCGCTCTCTCGCCCGTTCTCCCGCTCTCTCTCCCTCTCGGTTGGGGTCAGAGCGAGACAACACTGCTGCTACTGCTCACAGGAATTTTGTTGTTGGGGGGGCAGCAGCTAAAAAACTTTTTGTTTCAAAATTTGTTGCTGGGAAAAATCACACAAAAATAGCGCGCCAACTGAAATACATTTAAAAACGCAACAGCAGACACACACAGACACTTAGGGCACGCACACAGCCGCAGTCACATATTTAAAACACAATTGTACAGTCAAGCCATGAGACACGCATTTCGTTTTTTTTTCAGCTTTTTTTTTTGTCCCCACTCGCTCAGTTCTTGATTGTTTTATAATCTCGGCCCTCTTTGTGGCGCTTTTTATTTTGTTATTGTTTTCCCGCTCGCGGAGCGCACTTTTTGTGTGATTTTGGTGTGTGAAATTATCTTCTCACCGGAGCGCAAAAGAAAATTTTTCTGCTGTGGGTGATTTCCCTTCTCTTTCTCTTGTGGTTTCTCTGGGTTCTCCTGCTGTCCGCTCGCTAACGTTGAAAAACTCGAACTGAGACCCAGCCAGAGCTCTTGTGAGAAAATCGCTTCGATCGAATTACGCTGCTGCCTCTGCTCTGCTGCTGCCAGCGCGGCGGGTTTTCGTTTCGGTCTCTATACGGGGGAGAAATATTTCTGGTCATGCGCTCAGCTCAACACACGCACGCTTGGTGGTGTGTCGCCGTGTCGGTGTGGTGGTTGCTTGGCCTTTGCCGCATTTGTGTATCTGTGAGAGGACTGGGCTGGCAACGCTCTTTGAAGTACAGTTGTCGAATGGCATTGCCAGATGGAGGGGATTTAAGTGAGATGTTGTTCGTGGAAGAAGAGTATTTTCGGGCAGAGGGAGAGGAGAGAAAGACAAGCAAGACGGTAGATAGTAAACAAAACTATAAAAGGTGGTAAATATTGAATAATGGAAATATTCTGGTCCAAAACACAAGCCCAAAACACATGTGGCCACCGGCAGCGTGCTTCTGGCGGCGATAAGAAAGGTCCAAGGGGTCTGGGTTCAGGTTCCGAAACTATTTGGATTCGGGTGCAAAATACTTGGAACCAAAATAACTTTGTCCAAATTCCATTATTTACTAATATTTAGGATCGAAACAAGAAGCTAAGTAAGTTTGTCTCAGACAATCGTGTTATATGCAAAAAACTGGATGATCGTATTTCCCAAAACCAATATCGGAATTGAAAATGCAAGTTGGCGATATTTAAAAACTATTTTCAACATTAATAACACTTCTCCAGAAATGTAAATATCTTTATAATTTTCTGAAAATCATCCCAGTCTAATTAGTCAAAAACTTCACAACGTTCAATGAAGGTGATAAACCGGTTAGATTCACAAAGTCATTCGAATATCAATAAATGTGCGAATGGGTTTACTATCGGAGTCATGCTGGACGGATAGAGGAAGCGCGCCACCTAAGGGTTATGGGAACCAAATGAAATAGAGAAATTTATCCAACCTGCGAATAGGACAGCTCTTCTTCGCTCTTCGGTTTTGATATCAACAGATCCTGTAAACAATAACAACGGGGAGAAAAGCCGGCTCGCTCTTGGACCCACTTACTCCCGCTCTACATGCTCTTTTCTCCGCTCCTCTCTCCTCGTGAAACCATCCAATCACCTGTTACTTTTGACACATCTCAGAGATAGAGACTCTGACCCTATTCTCGCATTCTCATACGGCGTATGCAGATCAAGTCCCGCTTAAGAGCGGAGACCAGAGACTGCACCGGAGTCCGGAGGCCCGTGATAGGGGAGAGTGGATGTGGATAGGAGTCCAGGAGAGGAGCGGAGAGGAGAGAGTTCTATCCAACGCTCAGAGAAGTGGCAAGGTAAAATAATTGAGCGGCATGCATGCGAGTGTCCAAAAAAAAAAGCAACGCCAATTCAAGATTACAATTTTCTCTGTTTTGATGCTGGGACCATGAGAAATGCCCCCTTTAAAGTTCCAATCAGCATTAAAGAAGTGAGCGTATTTCACAGCTGGCAATGCCGGCCAACGGAGCATGGCTGGCAGACAACGAGGCGGCGCGGAGGGTGGTGGGGCTCGATATGGGTGCAAGCGGCAGGGGAATAGCAGGAGGCAGAGGCATGAGCGCGAACAGAGCACAGTGGGAGAGAATAAGCTGAATAACGAATAGTCGTCAATAACAAACAAAATAAGCGTGCCTAAAAAACACTAAAAGTTAAGTTAATTAGATACATTTCCTGTCAAAAAGTAAAAAGATCCTACACTTTTATCTTATCGAAAATATCCCATAAATACATGATTTCAAGTGAATAAAAGCTCATTCGCCCCACTGTACGAACTGAAATTCGAACGGCATGGCATGACTTTTGCCTGGCCTTCCCCACCGCGCCTTATCGCTGTTGTTGCTTCTATTTAAATAAAATAAAAGCAAAAACAACAACGCAAAAACTGAATATACTTGAAATGAACGCAAAACATGAAGAATTCAGCACAAATTTGTTGAAAACAAATACGCAAATGTGTGCGCCGTTTTGCCTATCGTTTTTGTAGTTCTTTTTGCTTGTGTGTGCGTGCTTATGTGGTTGTGGTGGGGGGCCATAAAATTATAACCTCATTTTGTATCACTAATTAATTGAACGAAACTCTATTATTAAGTTCCGGAACTCAGAATGGAAACTATGGAACCAAACAACTCATGATGAATGTCGTGGTCGAAATAAACCGATTTTAACATGTGTACTGGCCACCATTTCCAACTGCGAGTGGGAGAAATTGTTGTTGCTGCTCCCCGGCTCTGCTCTGAGCGAGCCAGAGAAACGCGGAGAGGAGAGGCCATCATCCAGAGAGGAGAGGAGATGGTGGAAAGTGGGTGCCAAGTGGCGCTGTGTCTCTGTTATTGTATCCAATTTCATAAGAAAAAAAATTAAACAAAATAAAGTCATGCTCACACTCTCTTCTAGACTTATTCTAAAACAAAAAAAAAAGAAAACATAAAGTAACTGTTGTGGAAATGCAAAATTATTGGGTTCAGGCAAACAAATCCCCAAGTAAATCGGTTGTAAAGGCGGATACCCTTGGCTGAATCATAATTTTATTATTAAATAGTATTTCCTAATTAAATAATCAAATTGTTTAGTCATCTGATTTAAATACTTTACTCGAGCCGGTGCAGTGCACACTCGGTATGGCGAACTAATAATAATATTCTTTAGCGAGGGTTTCATTTTTATATTTTAAGCAAAAAAAAATTTAATGCTTTTTAATAAAAATACCTTAATTTTATAACTGTAAGTTAAGAAATCTTTAGACAAATATTTGTTTCATATTCTGCAGCTCAAAGTCTATTAATAGCTTCCAAATTATTTTTAGAAACAAAGTTCCAAAATTAGTAATAATTAATGAAATTAACCAATTAATTTTGGAACAACATTTTATGTACATTTTCACTAAAAAAATTTTAAAACTTCAGAAATATGATTTTCAAATTAATAAGTTAAAAAATGTAAATTTTAAAAACTTCAGAAATATGATTTTCAAATTAATAAGTTAAAAAAAGTAAATCTTGTTCAATGATTTACATTATTTATCTTATTTATTTGAAAATTCAAGTATTTCTTGTAGTTCAGGTACCAAATTAGGCTTAAACTTCTCTTACATTATAAAACTATTTACAATACATTTCGCATAATTTCAAAATATATGAAATTCCATATAAAATCCATATAACAATTACATACTTGCCATTGTGTTATTCCTCACTTGTTTGGATTGCACCAGGACACCGTTTGGTAATGGATTTCCTTGCTATCTTCGCTTTCATAAGCAAAGACGCAGCTTTTGTTGACAATCACTGACAATCGCACCTTTGCCACCAGTTCCAGGGGTTTAATTACAGGTGCATCCTGCACTATTACGATGTGCGAGGCGTGATATATAAGGGGATCACCGGGATAGACTAGAAAGTCCGCTCCAAAAGCATCACCAGAGGTTACAAACTTTCCTCGCTTCCAAAGATCTTTGAAAATTCTATATTTAAGGGCGTTGGTGTGCACCAGGGGTTCGGATATAATATTACCAGCTGAAAGTAAGATTAAAAACCGGAAATAGGGTTATATAACTAAGGGATTTGAATTGTTTATATGATATATTTACAATGCTCATTTAAATGTTCGCAGGGCAGCTCCACCAAGGCATTTTGACGATCAAACTTGAAGTTATCAGACATTTCTTTCATAACATCTTCAGCAGTTAAAGAAGCAGCTGAAAAACAAAATATAAATTGTGATATTTAAGCTATATTTAACAAACTTTCTTCAGCGTCTTGATTTTTATGTAATTTGGGTTAATTTATACACCTTTTTCGTTGTTCCCTTGCTTTAACAACTTGTTGCGTTTCCCAGTCAGTATTTTATCCATATATCTCTCGTTTTCCCGCAGCTTTTCCTTCTTGAGACTTGCCTCTTGCGCCACCAAACGAGACTCGAAATCTGCCTGATATTCCTGCATTTGTTCTGGTGTGGGAGGAGCCTTCAGAGAATGAGATTTGTCCACCAATTGGGCTATATGCTCATCCAAAACCAATTGCGTTTCGAATTTGGTTAGTTCCACAGGAAGAGCTAAAAGATATAATTTTATAACTTTCTATATGGATAATTGGGCATTCAGAGAGATTTTCTCTCTGTCCTAGAAAAAGTATTCCAATTGGAAAACACAAAACTCACTCGACTGATTGGGACTCCAGCCCTTGGTATTTGCCGTGCCCACAGGAGCTCCCATTATTCGGTGTTTGCTACGCAGTTCCATGTAATCTACACAAGAAATACTTATTTAGGTTGTCATTTTATTATTTTTAGCAAATAGAAGCTCACCATTTATATTGAAAACGAAACCGGTGCCATTTAGTAGAGTTAAAATCATTTTTTCGCTAAAAATCTTTTGTTGTTTTAATGCCGGTGTGGGACCAGAGTTTTACTCTAAAAAATACCAAAAAAAGCGACGGTAGCACTGGTTGTTGCGTCGTGAGTATTTTTTCGTGTGTTGTTGTTTTTGCTCGGGGCGTTTAAACTATTTCCTCCGTCGCTGTATATAAGAAATTAAACAATCGCGAGTGCTGCAATAATTTACACCGCCTTTACATAACACGCAAAGATGTAACATAGCTGGAAAAAAGCGCGTTCGAAACGTATGGCGAAAAACCGTGGCAGCAGCAGTACGAAAACGGGGCGAAAACGACCACCAACAAAACGACGTACAAAATCCATAAATGGATAAATAAACGACGACGACGAGTCTACGTTCAATCTGTGTTCCTATTTAGTGCTTATTAATTTTGCAATTTACGAGCTGCAATTAAGTGTGAGTTAAATACATGCGAAGGCTGCGCCCCGTGTGCGTATTGGCCTCTTCCCCCTTCCCCCTTTTTCCCCTTTGTAGTGTGTGTGCGTGGGTGCGAACTCTTGGGTGTTGTTTTTGTTTATTTACCTATTTAGCTTTTGCCAGAATAATTGTTTACTTTCGCCCGCGTTTGCTAAACGGAGTGTCAAGATTGAGATCCCAGCCCACAGCGGCATTGTTAAGGTTCGCACTTATTGCTGAAATGAATCGTTGATCTCAAATAGCAGATACCGTGGATTAAATTAAATGATAAATGTCAACGCTCGCAAAGGTCAATTTTGTATTGCGGGAGAACAGGAAATTTAAATATTTAAAAATGTTTAAAAATAATTTTTGTAACATAAAATAAATATTTAAAAATGTTTAAATTAACTTTTGTATCATAAAATAAGGTAGTTAATTTCGTTGTTGTATTCAATGCTTTATAAAGGCTCGTTTGCTGCATTTATTAATATGTTAAATAATGAATTTGATGAGTTTAACAAATTATTTATTAGGAAAAGGAATATTTTTATTTTTATTTACAATTTTTTCAATTTTTTACATTTATGGGTATATTTTTAAATACAAAACTATCGAGTAAAAATCATTAAATTGCTGAATGTATTAAAAATATAAATTACGAACATTTATGAGAAAGTAAAAATGGCATAAATATAAAATATAAATAGTTATTTTAAGAAAGAGAAAATAATATTATATCATTTTCCTGTAAGTTGACCTTGACCCCTTGAAAAGCTGTTTAAATCATTAAATTGCCGAATATACTAAAAAATATAAATTACGAACATTAATAAGGAAGTAACAATAGGATAAATATAAAATATAATTATTAATTTTAAGAAAAATAAAATAATATTATATAATTTTCCAGTAAGTAGTAATAATAGTAATAATATTATAGCATTTTCCAGTAAGTAAACCTTAACCTTGAAGCCGTTTATAATTCACCCAATTAAAACCCCCTAGTTTTCCCATAAAACCCCCTAGGTTTCCATATTAAAACTCTAGTTTTCCCATTCAAACCCATTCAAAAATGGCAGCAAATTAATTTACATATAAAATAGTTATTAATTTAAAGAAAAAGAAAATAATATTATATCATTTTCCTGTAAGTAAACCTTAACCTTGAAGCCGTTTATAATTCACCCAATTAAAACCCCCTAGTTTTCCCACAAAACCCCCTAGTTTTCCACATTAAAACTCTAGTTTTCCCATTCAAACCCATTCAAAAATGGTAGCTAATTAATTTACATTTTCCATTAATGGCCCCAGAGCTTAGCACGATCCCTTTGGGGATTCTCAACAGTCAGCCCTAATCATAGCTGAGGGAATCTCTTGACTATTCCCACTGCCGCAAGACTAATCTCATGCAAAATTCCTCGCTTGGCTAACGATTTTCCTAAACGTGCTGTGTTTTTTTCCGTCAATTTTCCAGAGTCCCACCGATCGAACGCAGGCAGCGGCGGCGCAGGAGGAGGACAAAGGCTTTCTGGGCGGGCTCTTGGCCATGTAAGTCTCCAAGTCAACTACTGCCTGCCATCATCGTCGTCTTGAGGGCACAGTATATAACAATTATTATTATACCATCCAATCCATCCCCACGGCCAGGTCATGTGGCGAGAACTGCGACAGCTGCTGCCACCATCATCATCGCCGCCACCACCACCGACCACCGACGACGACGACGACGACGTCGACGTTGTTAATCCAACTCGGGTAAGGCAAAAGGCAAGGCAAGGCGGTCACAAAGAGACCGTTAAACGGTGCGACCTTCAGTCCGAGTGCCACCCCGCAACACTTGAAGGAAAAGTACATGCATTCCAAGCAGAACAAATGTATATCAAGATCAGAGCTCATTAATAGCTTAATTTGTATATATTTGTTTTGAATTTATGGCCTTCTGTTTTGCTGTTTAGCCTAATGTTTCAGTTAAAGCTAGAGAAAGTGTATCAATTTTTCCATGTGTATAAACTATAAAAATTGCTTTTATTTCTGTTATTGCAGCGCCTGCATTAGTCATAGGAGGAATGAGGATGACAGCCGGCCCAAGGGAACGGCGCCAGCACAACAACGAACCACCAGAGACCGAAACAGAACCAAAACCAAGAGCCAGCCGAGAGGCGGAAGCTAAGCAGTTAGCTTAATTAAATATAATAGCCAGAGAAGCGGCGGTAAACCATGTTCAAGATTAGGCAGCGGAACTGCATGCTTATAGTGACGGCCCTGGTGCTGGCGCCCTGCATTGTGATCTTGATGGTGATGGGACCAGAGCTATCCACCGAACAGTCGCTGACCCAACGCCTAGCCGAGTGTCATATGCGTTTGCAATATCTGGAGTCCATGTATCGTGCCCGGCAGGAGGATGTGGCGCTGCTGTCCCAGTACCTAGGTCAGATTCAAATCGTTAATGTGAATGCGACCGGAGCCAGTACGCCGCCGTCGCCGCCACCACCGCCCCTGCCTGTGATTAATCTCCTCGATGGCCTGAGTCCTGAAGCAAGGCAGCTGCTGAAGAATGCCTCGCACATCGGTAGAGGTGGCGGCGGTGCTAATGGTTCGCTAATCCGTGGCCAGAATATACGTCTCCCGAATGCCTATCACTTTTTGCCGCATTTATTGGACGATGCCGGCTCCCTGCGACCGGCCTACTTGCAAAGTAAAGGCCGCTCGGATGTGAGCATTGTTCTGGGAGTGCCCACGGTGCGAAGGGAGAAGCAATCGTATCTCCTTGGCACCCTGCACAATCTCATCGAGAACATGAACGACGAGGAGCAAAACGAGACGCTGATCATCGTCTACATAGGAGAAACGGATCTGGAGGCCGTGCAGCTGATTGCCCGACAAATCGAGCTTAGTTTCGACCAGTATTTGGACAGTGGACTGATTGATATCATAGCGCCGGCGCCAAGTTACTATCCAAACTTTGAGCGTCTTCGCATCACCCTGAACGATCCGCTGGAGCGTGTCAAGTGGCGCAGCAAACAGAACCTGGATTTTGCCTACCTGATGGCCTATGCCCACTCAAAGGGCACCTTCTACGTCCAGCTGGAGGACGACATACTGACCAAGCGGCAGTTTATAACCACAATGAAGAAATTCGCCCTGATCAAGAGCGCTCTCACGAAGCCCGATCAGCCGGAGTGGTTCGTCTTGGACTTTTGCCAGCTCGGCTTCATTGGCAAGATGTTCAAGAGCGCAGAGCTGCCCTATCTGATCACCTATTTCCAGATGTTCTACAACGACAAGCCCGTGGACTGGCTGCTCACCTACTTCATCGAGTCGAAGGTGTGTCGCACGGACAAGGATCAGAAACACTGCAACCAGGAGAAGGCCAAGTACTGGCAGCATTTTCGCAAGTCCCTGTTTCAGCACATCGGCACCAGTTCCTCGCTGAAGGGCAAAGTGCAGAAACTAAAGGATAAGCAATTTGGCAGCAAGGTGCCGCAGTATTATGCCCACACCCATAATCCGCCTGCCCTGGTCAAGTCCAACATTGCCCCGTATAAGAATTACATCTTGAAGCGTGCCTATCGCGGTGAATCCTATTTCTGGGGCCTGCTACCGCAACCCGGTGATCTTGTCCAGATAATATTCGAGCGACCCACTCAGCTAAAGCGCTATCTCTTCCGTAGCGGCAATTCGGAGCATCCTTCGGATAGATTCTACAACACCACCGTTGAGCTGCTGCCGGCCGATACGCTCAGCGAAAATTCGTCCGTTTGGAGTAACTTCAACACCACCACGGATGGCTATTTGGTGGTCGGTGCCTTTGATAGCCTGGGCGTGGCCGAGGGTCAGCTGGATGCGAAGATTGGTGCCATCAAGGAGCTGCGCTTGCATGTGCACAGCGACAGCGAGAATTGGGCTCTGCTCAGTGAGATTGAGCTGCAGGAATGGGGCAGCGATCCCAAGTCTGAGGTGAATGCGGCAAAGCCCAGGTTTGTGGCGGGCAGCTGATTGCTACATCGTCACCGGCAAAGGCAGGAGGACCTTTGGGAGGATTAGGCAGCTGAGGAAGGAGCTAACAACAGATCGCTGATCGTATACCCTTCCCATACACAATTTGTCTAGGAATTAGGTTGATTTTGTGGAACGAGAATCGTTTGGGGAGCGGAAAGTATTCTTAAAAATTTAAATACACAATTTTCCTTTTCAAATCTATAAATTCCGAATTTTCGCTAAACTTTTAGAATACTTTCTGCTCTCTTAAAGATTTCTCTATGTTTTTTGCAGTCATCCCAAAATCGATCTATCAAACCCAATGTACTGTACACATCTGTATGTATATTTTTTGAATGATGCTTTTTACACCCCCCTCTCGATTATATATATCTAAATGTGTAAATAATCTCCCAGAAATCTCTCTATATATCTCTCTCTTAAACTGTAAGTGATCCTAGGACTATATGTTTGGCTGCTGATTAAAATTAGTTGAGCAACTGAATGCCCAGTACCAAATTTGTTAAGGTTTCTTCAACTCTTGAGTAAACTTTGTTAGTCAGCAGCCAAGCTAAGCTCTCATATATCGCTGTGTTTGGTTCAATTTATTCCCTTTTTGTTTATTATATATGTTTATTAACTTTTGCTTTAGTTTTTTAAGTGTTAACTTCTTTTTATATTGGCAGCTGAACAAAAAACGCACATTCCAATGATTATTTTGTTTTCCTTTTGCTGAATCTTTATAAAGAAACCCGAAGAATCTCGATCTTCATAGCTGAAATCGATAATAATCGATAATAATGCAAATGTTTAAGTTAAGTTGGTTCAAGTATTCCTCTCTACTCTCTAATAATTTATCTTAATTTAGTTCAGTTCATCCAGTTTTATATATCACCACCACATGTCCTTGAAGATGAAGCCATAACATATAGAGACCTTTTCAATATGGTCTTTGATACATATAAATACCATATAGAACCTATGCGAATGGATTTTTAGCATTGTTGCTTTTTTACTGTGATTTGTTGTTAATAGTTTTTTGCCTAAAGAACAATGAATGAACTAAATAATATATACGCAACGCTGATTAGCAAATTGTCAAACGAAATTCCAAAAAGAACACTTTTTTATATACAAAACACACACGTTAAAATTAACATTAATTGGTTTAACTAATTGGAAACGCCAAATTTTTTATAATAGTCTAAAAAATAAGCAAAATAAACTGAAGAACAAAGAAACGAAGAATGATAAATGTTTAAAAACTTGGTTCCTGTTGAGTAACGAGAATTGTAATGTGTTTATAGTGGCATAATTTTGGTTCTAGCTATCGAAAATATATATATTTAATATTACTTGTAACCCATTTTGTGTTAATATGCCGCTATATATACACACATATATAAAGGTAGACTGCTTTCAAATAAACTGAACATTAATTAAACAAATGTTTTGCATATTATATATATATATATATATATTTTTATATATGTATCCCTGTGTTATATGTGTGCAACAATAATTTATAGCTGCTCTCTCCAAAAATAAAACATCACACTCACCCATTTTAGGCCAAATTACAAACAATTATTAGCAAGCAACAATAATAGTTGATAGTTAATCGAAAACAACTGAATTATACATTTAATATAGCTGGCAACATAATAGGCTTCCTACCACCAACACCACCACCAACCAAAATCCAAATTGTAGCCGAAAGTTATTACAAATTATTTTTACAATATTCATAAGCCGAACAAACAAACAAAACTCAAAAAACTTAATCGAAATCAAACAAAGAACAACAAATACATAATTATATGCGTGTAATGTGTGTGTAATAAGCTTAATAAATAATTCCAAAATATTTGAATTTCAAAAGTGATTTTATTATCCAAAACTAAATCACATAAAAAGAACATATTGCCAAGATATAGACTAGAATCCAGTCAAAGCTTGGCCTTCCACTGGCATCTTTAGCACCAAAAAAGCTACTAAACCAGGTAAGAGTATCTTCCGAGTCCTCTTTTATATAGTAGAACATATAGTTGTCATGCTCCTCGCTAGCTCTCTCATCATTACCTTCCTCCGGTAAACTTGTGGTGTGGCTCATAACAAAGCCACAGTGCTTGTTCGGAATGGGTCGCATATCGCAGCCGGGCACCTTCTCCACCAGCTCCACACTGAACTCGGGCAGAGAATTCGCAGTTTTCTTGTGATTTCGTATGCGAAGCTCCGTCCCTTTATACTGATTGCTTATCAAATCCTCCATCATCATGGGCATCTGTGGCATGTACATCCAAATGAAGGTTTCGCCCGGCAGCAGGTCGAAATTGTGTCGCAGAAAAGAGTTCCAATGGGAGGCAATCAGTTTGAGGGGATCCCGAAGATGTGGCAAACGCTGCAAGTCCACATTTCGATTGAAAAATCGAATATCCTGCTGCATCTTCTGTTCAAACGGTGATGGCTTGCCCATTTGCTGGAATTGGGGGTGGTCCATCTGAATTATTCTCGAATCGATTGCCCGCTGGCAGTACGGTTGCGAAATACTATCCCAGCGGCAACTCTGGAGGGTCACAAAGCTTTGGAGCAGCCAATCGATAGGTTGGTGGTCACAAAACATCTGCAGGTAAGTGATAAAGGACTGAAGCGCCTTGCTAGGGAAGAGCTTCCCAAAAAAACCAAAATCAGAGAAGCTCATAGCAATAAAATCGACGTGGTCTAAGCGAAATGTCCGATGGATGACCACCGACTTGTCAATATAGTCCAGAAAGCCCTCGTTGGCCAGTGTGTTATCATCCAGTTGCAGATAGTACAAACCCTTTGGTTGGGCGTAGGACATAAGATATATGTAGTCCAGGTTCCGTTTCGTCCACCAGCGAACTTTTTTCGTGTCCGTGTCATCCTGCAGCGTGGTGTTGAATTGCGAGAAGTTGGGATAGTAGTGGAGATGTGGAGCAATCACATCGATGAGGCCAGACATCAAATGTTTGGCATGTTTCACTGTCAATTCCTTGACTATATGCTTGCCCAACTGGAGGTTAGTCTCGCCCACATAGACAACAATCAGACAAATTGTGCGCTGTTCTGGCGTCATTCTTTGAATCAAACTGTCAATGGTTTCCAGCACATAATTCCTTTCGGGCCGCAGCGAAGTGGGCACTCCAATCACAAACTTTACATCGTTACGGCCGCCTTTATACAAAAATCGTGGTGCTATATCCGATTTAACCATAGATGATTGTTTCCATTCATTCAACGGCTGCTGAGTCGTATGGATCTCTGGGTTATTTGTTATTTTTAGCTTCGATGGGTTATGTTTGGGCGTTAGCGGCGGCACTTGTTGAGTTTTAGATACATAAAGGCTCAAGAATATCAGTAAAAGCAGCATGTAAATAACAATAATGCTGAAAGTCAGGCAGATTTTCCACCGAATGTTGATGATCTTCATTGTGGAAATAATGAAAATTTTTACAAAAATATGTATGCTTTCCTGTTGGCAGCTATAACTAGGATTGATCGAAACCTCTACAAATTTAAAAGCAGAGCAAAAGCAGAGACTACTTAATACTATTAAAGAGGCTACAAATAAATTCTAATAATTTACAAAACTATTTAATTTAACAATTTCTGTTATGAGGCACACATTTTCAAGCAAACTTTCAAAGTCTTTAATTATTTTTCAGCCAAAATTAAACCCACTTAATATATTTTATGCATTTTATTAATTGTTATAAATGTTTGACAATAATATCCAGTAGTGTTCATTGATAAATATATATATATACTCGTATAGAGTGGTTTGAAACGCTTGACAAATATCCCACATTAACATCACGATCACGATTCGTTTCTCTTCGAAATACATTTCCTTTAACAGTTTTTAGAGACAATATTACAGTTACGATATATGATATAGATTACAAAATGATTTCGATATCCTCACAAATACTTTTCATTTGATTTCTTGTTTTTTTTTGTTTGCTTTAAATTGTTTGCAACAATGTCACATTTGTAGAAATAGATTTTTGCACACAGTTAAATAGTTGTAAATACTCAATAAATCTTTAGTTATCTGCCACAATTGGTTGGTTCAGTTCAGTCAGTTTACTTAAGCTTCCAAAGGGCGTCTAATTCGTTCAGCGGATCCTTAGTCTCCTGCTGTTCCTTGGCATTTACTTGCGGTGCCATTTTCATTTGATACGATGTCATAATGCCACCTGTAACATGATAATTTATTAGTTTTTTGTTAAGTTCTTTTTAAGTCATTGAATTCTTACGCTTGTTGAGCACATTATGGGCATTGCAAAGCACAATCTGCATGGACTGCTCTAGGATGGCCGAGTCCCTTAGTGAGTTCTGACGCTGCGCGCAAATGCGGGACCAAACATCAACCAAATCTGTCGAGAAGAAATGTAAAAGGAAAAGTAAATTATTATAATTATATCAAAATTTACAAATAAAATCTTAGTCTTACTTATTAGCATCGGTTGCTTGCTTTGGGTGGCTATTTCCGCGCACACTGCGATGGCCACCAGTTCGGAACGCTCCGAGCCCGTCAAGCAGTTCATGATGAGAGGCGAATGGGCAGAATTGGCGGCCTTACAACGCTGTCGATGGGTCTCCAGGGCATTCTGCGCCACTCCCAGAAGTTGAGCAGGAGATCTGAAAAAAATTATAAATCAGTTTTACATTTTTTGTTTTATTAAAATTCAGATTTTTACCCCTTGGTCCATTGCTTCAGCTGCAGCAGGGATAAATCCAGCACAGCATCTGCTCCATGCATAGACAATTTCAGTTGATACTCGGTACAGTGGCTGAGTGGCTGAATTTTCACACAGTTCACGCTGTAGTCATCGTAATGCGTGGTCTGATCCAAGTTTTGCGGCCAGAATGGATCAAAGAGCTGGGGAGGCAAAGGGGAATTTTTTTTTAGAGATTTTTGATCCTATTGAATACCTTTTTTTTATATTTTTGCATTGTTAAAGTTAAATACAATTTTTTTTATATTCGAAATTGTACTAAAAATTAATGTAAGACTAAAATAAGTGAAGTCAAAACTCACCTCATTGGTGGTATGCAAACAAGCCACTGTGCGCGACTTCTCCGACCAGATCATGGACCAGAAATCGTTGATGGTATTCGCCTGCGGAGTCTGAGCAATGATTAAGTTGGGGCAGCCGGAACTCAAGTTCTAGTTTGGAATAAAATGAATATTAATTAACTATAAAATGTATTAAAAAATCGTTTAAAACCTACCTTCATGTAAGCTGCATTTATGTAATCATCGGTCTGCTTGTCCAGCTTAACCCGAGCATGATCGTACGGCAGACAATCGAGGGATCGATTCTTCTCGGGAAACAACTTGGCAATCGTGGTCGATCGCTTGTTGGCACTCGCTTCCTTTTCGACCTTCTGCTGCAACTCGTGCCATTTGGCTCCCAGCTGGGTCTTTCCATTCAGCATCTTGACGTGGAGATTCTCGAGTAGCTTTTCGTAGCTCTCGACCTCCTTTTGGAAATACTTTGTCGTCTTCTCGTCGGTGAATGTTTCGGCTTGGAATGAAAAATTGTTCGAATGACCATTGGCTCCTGCAGCTGCCTTGGGTGGCTGCTTCTCGCTGGCGGAATGTGTAAGGGAAACGGAATCCCAATCAAAGTTATCCAGCGAACTCAAATCGGAGCAGTTGGAGAGATTCTCCAGGCTGGCAGACATGTGAGGAGCGGCTGGTACAGGATCTGGACTGGGAGTGACCTCCTCCGCCACTGCTGCTGCTGGGGGAACCTCAGGCGTTGCGGGAGCTACGCTCTCCACCTGACTGCCTGGTGGTGTCGGCTGCAGCACGGGCTGTGGCAGCATAGGCGGCGGCACTGACACGGAGCAATCAATGTCCAGATCACTTAGCAGGTCCACATTACTGCTGGACACCTTGGGTAGGCTTGCCTCCACTTTGGTCTCTGTCTGCGGCTTAGCCGTGGCAGTGGATGAGGCATAGGGTGGTCCACTTGTGGTGGTCTGAGTGTTGGCAATGCTACTGGCACCGCTCTGCATGTAAATGGAACCCGATGTTGGATTTGATGGCAAAGGAGTGGGCTGCAGTTGTGGTTGCGGCTGCTGCTGCTGGTAGCCATAGGGAGTTGTGTAGTAATTGGACGACTCCGTGGGATTTCCCTCTGCCGCAGTGGAGTCCTGGGCTGGCAGATTCGCCTTGGTGTGCGACACAATGGGCGACTGTCGTAATAGAGCGAGATTAGCATTCAATTTCTCTAAACAAAATAATAAATAACATTTTTACTTACATCAAATCCGGTTGCCGGATTACTGCGGTTGGCACTCTCCGAGTCTGTGGTTCCCACCGCTTGCTGCTTGCCACTTTGGCTGAACTGGTAGCTCTGGGAGGCCTGGGTGCCCTTCACGGAACTACTGTCCTGCTGATAGCCACTGCTATACTCGTATTTGCCAGTCTGGGGATTGAAGCTGTAGCCAGGATGATTGGAATAGCTGCTGTACGTGGCTGAGGATTGCGCGGGAGGAACTACAGTGGGTACGGGAGCAGGAATGGGAGATGGTTCAGCAATCGGAGCAGGAGATAACCCTGCACTGGGATCATTGTACTGCTGTGAATACTGCAACGATTGTCCAGCACCCGGATTGTGTGGCTGCGGCGATGCTTGAACAGCCTGGGAGGGATATAGCGATGGCTGCGCTGGATAACTTGCTGTTGCCTGCGGATAACCCTGGATCTGTTGCGGTGTCTGAGCCTGCGGATATCCCGAAGCTGCCTGTGGTTGCTGCGCGGTCTGTGGGTATCCTGACGGCTGCTGTTGCGTCGTTTGAGATTGGGCATAGGCCGTAGGTTGCTGCTGTGGCGTAGGAGCCTGGGGGTAACCGGTGACCTGTTGCTGCGATGCCGGAGCTTGCGGATAACCGGTGACCTGTTGCTGCGGCGTCTGGGACTGTGGATAACCGGAAGGCTGCTGCGTCTGTGTCTGCGGATATCCACTAGGTTGCTGCTGCTGCGGCGTCACAGATTGCGGATAACCCGTGGGTATCTGTTGCGAAGTTTGCGATTGAGGATAGCCTGCCGTCTGTGGCTGCAGCTGCTGGCCATATCCACCGGGTTGCTGCTGACTCGGAGCAAATCCCATGGCCTGTTGAGTGGCTTGTCCAGCTGGATAACCCGTTGATGCCGGTGGATAGGCCACTTGCTGTTGATTTTGACCAGGAGCCACTTGTGGGTATGCCTGTCCTTGATAGCCTGCTCCTGTCGTTCCTGGATAGCTATTCACCACATACGGAGCCTGAAGGGATGCGGGCAACTCGCTGGGATTGGAAACGGGATTTGTATTCCCCGAGGTGGCCACATACAAGGGCTGTTGGTAGTTAAATCCCTGCGAAGCAGAGCTGGCAGGCGCTGGAGCTCCAGGAGTTACGCCCGATGCCGCATAAGCCAGCGGAGGAACTGCTCCACTCGGATAGCCATAGCTATAGCCCAATCCCATCTGGTTTTGGTCCATCGTCGGAGCCTGTGTCGGAGCCTGCAAACCCATCTGCGCCATGGCGCCATGCAGCGTCTGTGAGTTCGGTGAAGCTTGGGCCTTGTAGGCCGGCGGAGCGACATGCTGCTGCTGCTGATACATGGGATTCGTGTAGCCGGCGGCATTGGGATCAAAGTATTGCTGCTGGGTCAGGCTGTACGGTGGCGGGGGCTCATTTGGCGGCGGTGCAGTGGCATAGGAACAGGCGGCCTGCGTTGGATTCTCTGAGCCCACCGGCACCGGACGCACTGTGGGCACGTAGCCGGGATTCGAGGCATCCGCCATGGCTGCCTTTGCCTTTAGGTAATCCCTCAGCTTGGGCGTGCTGCTGCTGCTGCTGTTGATCGTTGCGTCTGGAAGGGGTTTACTGATCGTTGAAGGTGTGACAGACGCCGCCGCTGCGGCTGCCTTGACACTCTGCATTCGCTGCTGGCGCTCCTCGGACTGCACATCTCTCGCGGATCGGAATCTGGTGAGTAGCTTTTGCACATTTCCAGCTAGTTTTTTGTAGAACTCCAAGCCCTTTGCCGACTTGGCCAGCAAATCCTCATACACATCATAGGAGGCAGCCAGAGAGCTGTAAAAGTGCTCTCTCTTCTGCTTTACATCCTGGAGAGTCTTCAGCACCGGCGCCGCCTTGGCATAGTTCTCGGTGAGGGCCTGCAGTATGTTGGCCTGCGCCACCATATTTTGATCCAGCAGCTGTGTCAGCTTGTCGTGCTTGCCCAGTTCGGTGGCAAAGAGAGCCTGGAGTCCCTCCTGCCCGCCATGAGCTATTACCTTGGCTGTAATGTCATCCTCGTTGATGGCAATCCTTAGATCGGCGTGGAATTGAGCCCGCTGCGCCTTCATTTCGTTAACTTTGTTAACAATGAGCTTGACATCCCTGAAGATTTCCGTGGTGTTCAGCTCCGAACTTAGCTTGGGCATCAGCTGCTGAATCTCAGGCAATGGTCTGGCCAGAATCTTCAGATTATTAACGTGCAGGCTCATAGCCTTGCGCAGCGTGTTGTTCGACTCACCAGCTCGAGCGTGCGCCTCACTGTACTTTTGGTATTCCCTGGTCAACTCGGTTATGTGGGCATTCGGAGTTCGCTGGACGCCGCTGGCAGATTGGAATTCGAGCTCCGCCTTGGACTCCGCCTCTAGCATGTGCGAAATATCCCCTAGATTGGTCTCCACATCGGCCGTAATCTCAGCCAGCTGCGACATAGCCTCGACAAGGTCACTGATGGCCGTCTTGTTGGCATTCAGCGAAGCACAACGATCCACAATGCCCTGGGGCAGTTTGTTGGCCTGTTCCTCGTTGATATTGAGATTTTCCAGGGTCAGAGAGCTCATGTAAGCCTCAAGTTGGGTGTCCTTTTCCTCCAGCAGGGCTCCGTACTTTCGCAACAGCTTGGCCTTCTCCTCGCTGTACAGCGAACTGGCTTCATGCGCCTTCATGGGCACTAGTCGGGCAAAGATATCCGGTCCGGAGTGCTCCTCATCGGTTACTTGGAAGCCAATGCCATTGACCAGATTGGCACCTTGGACTGCGGCAATGGTAGAGAGTTCGGGCACTGCTTCGTGGTAGATGAACTCGTTCTCGTTTTTGGCATTCTTACGCTTAGCCTCCACCACATCGGCGGTGAAGCTGAGGGATTCATTTATTTCTCGTTGGTCGGGCAGACCCTTGGACTCCTTGCGTGCATCCTCCAGTTTGTCCCAGGAGGCCTGCAAAAAAATGTATACCAAAATGTAGTGCAAGCTCTTGAATTATTTGAATTAAACACCCACCTGATACAGCGTCACACGCTCACCCATCTGTCGTTTCTCCTCGGAATGCTGTCCCTGGTACAGGTAGAGGATGCAGTTCAAATAATTGATCTTGAAGCGCACGTATTTCTTCCATAGCTTGTAGACCGAGCTATCAATGACCTGGGCCACGGGACCCTCGTCGCCGCCAGTGAGCAGAGCTGCCAAGGCAGCGCCATAATAAACCACAATCTGGGCCGTCACCTTGGCCACAATATGCGGCTTTCGGTTATCAATCAGCGACTTCTCCAATATGCACTCCTGGGCCTGGGCGAAGCACACCTGCTGCTGGAATACCAGCAGCTCCTGGGTCATGAAATCACCGCCACTGTTCACATTGGCATAGCGCTCCCTCAGCTCTCCATAGGCCCAGGCGGCAGCCTGAAAGTGAGTGCAGGCCATCTTCATGCCATCCACATCGCCGCGGGTCACCGATGCACCGGATTGTGTGTGTGAGGCGGCGATATTAAAGAGGACGGCGGCACGCTCAAAGCGCAAATCGCTAACCTCATGCACGGTACTGTGGTAGAGATCCTTCCACGTAAAGGTAAAGATGCCGCGATCCACCAGCTGAGGAAAACGATTCTGCAGGGCATGCAGCTGGCAATAGTAGCGCTTCATCACCGGTGCTCCATCCTTGGTGGTTCGCATGGCCTGGTTGCGCAGGGTCTCCAAGGCATGGACCTCCTTGGAGTAAGCTTCGGGATCTTCATGGTAAAACTCGGCAATGTACTGTAAAAAATGAATAAGAGAAAGGCATGTTTATGTACTTTGAATTAATAAAATAAATTAAAAAAGAAAATAATAATAGAAATAAAAATATGCTTTTAAATCAATTAAAAATAAGTCCAAAAGTAAGCTATGAAAATTGTCACTTTTGAAAAGCTTTTCAATTAATTTCAAAGAGTTTTCTGTGTCAAGCTTTAAGGTGGTAATTTAAAAATTTAGTTTAAATTATAAAAGCAACAAATTGTCATGTTAAATAAAATGGTTTCAAGCTTATATCATAGTTTCTCAAGGGGTATATTCCCAAAAATTCAATGCTTCCCATACAAGTACCAAAAAATGCACATATAAATATGTAGCAGTTACTCTCCCACCATTGTTTGTTTATAACTTTTTGTTTAACTGCTGTCTGGCGGTCGCCTGTTAATCAGATGACGGCGGTGACTCAGCGGCCACACAAAGACAGCCTTAAACATGGTGAAAAGGCAAAATTGGAGGAGCCCCAAAGAATGCAATTGCAGCCAGAGGAACCCCAAAGCCAGAGGAACCCCGAAAAACAACGCAATTTTCTTCGGTCTTGACTGATAGCAACTTAATTAGAATTCGGCCAACGCTTTGTTTTGCTAACTCTCTTAATTTTCTTTAGTTCACTCCCCTCTTTCCACTCTCTCTTTACCTTTTTCAGAGCCGCAAAGGAGGTGCCTTCGGGACTCGATTTGAGGGCGAACCACAACATATGCAAACGCGGCACCGCCTCCATTGTGTGTCTGCCCAGCTGCCGCTTTTATAAACGCACAATTTAAGCAATTTTCTTGCAATCTAATTAGTGGAAACAAAAAACAATAATTCGGCTACGAGTTAGAGATGTGAAAACTGCGATGGAACACCATCGATACCTAGTGTGATATTTTTTGGCCGATGATTCGCAGGCTATCGATATTGCCTTTAAATTTAAACTTAAATTTTTGTAATAAAAACTTTAAAACTAATAAATAAATTTTTATTTAATTTCATATTTATAAAAGTTCAATTATTTAAAATTATTATTATTACCAAAACTAATATGACAGGTTTTTAATTTAAAAAAAAAAACTGAAAAACTTTTCTCGACATTTTATAAAATCATTTGTTTTTAATTTATTTATTATTTATACATTATCAACTTAGGCTTAAAATATGTACAACTGCAATGACAAACTTTTAATATAAAACTGAAAAACTCCTTTTATTTTCCCCCTCGAGTATAAACACTTGACATTTTATAAAATCATTCGTTTTTTATTTATTCATTTATTATTTATACATTATAAACTTAGGCCTAAACACAGATGGGATTTTAAGATGTATTACATGTCATGCGAGTGGTGAATATAATAACAAGAATGCAA
This sequence comes from Drosophila birchii, assembly GCA_035046345.1. Classification (NCBI taxonomy): domain Eukaryota; kingdom Metazoa; phylum Arthropoda; class Insecta; order Diptera; family Drosophilidae; genus Drosophila; species Drosophila birchii. The sequence goes on along the minus strand of JAWNOA010000048.1, from coordinate 19,512,962 downwards.
TTATTTGCTAATTGCCGCTTACAAAACTGACGGATGTTACAATGGCAGCATTACGGCTAATTTAAGTTAAGGTACATACGTTGGTCGTACTTAAATCTAGTCACATAAACTAATGGAAACGCTACTAGGCTTTGCCGCTTTGGAGATGTTTCGTTACAGTTCCTAAGATGAGACGGGATGCGTCTCCTCTGCTCCTCCTCTCTTCGTTCTCATTCAATTTCTATATACATATCGCTGTTGGGCGTAATGCTGCTGCTAAAACTTTGATCAACCTCAGGATCACTGAAGACACTAGCATCTGACTCGCTCTCCAGATCGAGGCGGGCGATAAAAGGCGGCGCTATGGATTTACTGTCCTCATCCACATTCGGTGTTTGGGCATCGATGAAGAAGTCTGTCGAGGATTCGAATAAAAATACTAATTAGTCAGGATCCAAATTAATTAATTTCGGGGGAAATGAAATTCAAAAATGTAATGGGAATTTGTGATTTACAAATTTCGGATCATTTACCTGCCAATGATATTTGAAAATTTGAATGTTATGGATTGTGCGTGCATTTTTATAGTCGTTTAATTTTTTGATTTAAATATATATTTTTTTGTAAGTGCTTTAAAATGCTACGTCGTGAAGTTCAGGTGCCGTGGGCATAATTTGTACTGTAAAAGATGTTTCGGTGTTCGTGATTCAAATAATGATTTGTGATTTTTGGAAAAACGAAAATATATTTATTACTTGATGAAATACTAACCTGATTCGACGCCATTCCACTCACTCACCACGGTATTGTGGCTGTGCTGATGTGGATTGGGATGATCCTCGACGGAGCCTTCGTATATCTGCAGATCGGTGGCCAGTTCATCGTGCTCCGTCATATCGAAGATTTCGGTCACTTTTACTTTGTTCGTATTGTTGTCGGTGTAATAATAGGCATAGAGAGCATCGTTGTGCGTTGTCATCTTGAGGACATGTTCAAAATTATCCACATCGTCCTCCAAGGGTGTGGCTCCACTGAAAATGCAAGTAGATTCATCTATTAGCAACTTGATTTTGTAGGATTTTTAAATCTCTAGCTTACCACTCATCCACAAGAATGGATACCCGGGGTCCATATAATCGGCTAGAGTGCAGGAGTCCAGTGGCATCAAAGTGGGGCTGGTCATAGAGCTGCAAGAGGAGTAATTCATTTTAATTAATTTACTGAGTGTATTCCTAGAGTTTAAATATTTATGTCAGACAGTTGTAAGTTTTTTCAACCTTAATGTTCATTGATTTGGAATTAATATGACATTGAATTGTTCTGCCTTAAATGGAATTCTTTAGCATTGAATTAACTTACCGTAAATTTATTGAGCAGCCGTATTTGCATGGCATTATTCAACTGAACAATAAAGTCCTCGACCATTATTCTGGCTTGCTTCGTCAGCTTTGGCGTCAAAGCGGTTATTCTGTAAAAGGAAATATAGAAATTAGTTGAAGTCAAAATACTTTTACAGGAAAATATTTAAACCTACTTGGTAATGGTGGCCAGCAGAAAGTCCATGGGCACTGTGGCGGGCAGGGAAAGCAGCTTGATGCCGCGATGCTTGAATATCCAGTTGGCCAAACCCTTGTTGGCCTGTTCAATACAGTCCTTAATCACATCCAGGACTGTTTGAGGCATATTTGAGCTTAAAGCGTCCTGAAAATACAGTTTTTCATAAATTTAAAGTCTTCAAATCAAATGTTTATTGATATAACCCTTACCTTTCTATGCTTCTTGCACTCCCTGCACTCGGGATCAAACTCCTGGGGCTGTGCCACTGTTTCCGAGACGACAAATGTGGACTGAACTGCCACACAGCGCCGGCAATTAATCAGATTGTTGCGATGCAGAAATTGTAGGGCATCGTCGAATCCCTGCTGGCAGAACTTGGACAGGAACTCAGGACGAGGCGGAAACAGGATGCGTACGAAACGATTTATATTCTGCCTCGAGATCTCGATACTGGTGTTGGCCCAATTCAGATGGAAGAGCTGCGAGCTCTGGTCTCTTGGGCAAATATCACTTTCGCCACAGAATGGGCTCACCGTGATGGTGTTCTCATCCAGAATTGGCAGATTGTCCGAGAAGGCACCGTCCATATAGCGAACACCACGGAATCGGGGTGGCAGAATGCCAGAGAAGCCCGGAATGAAGCAGGCACAGAGCAAGGCCTGAAGCACCTCCTCGCGGGACTCGAACTCCGAGATGATCACATTCTTGCCGTCATAAACACGGGTCAGTGAGATGTGCAGGCGTCCATTCACCCGCTTGTGGGCATCGTCCGGCAGATGCTTCTGTAGGCCCTCCAGCAGGCAGGTCTGGATATTAAAGGAGGGACTGAAGGGGCCCAGAGAATAGCGACGGGCCTCGTTTACCACTCGGAAAAAGTCGGAGGTCATGCTGCCTGTAAAGTACACACAAAAGAATAGCGAATTAGTAAAGATAAACTTTTTTTTAAAGCTTGCTTAATTATTATCTTGCCTATAGAAACCTACAATTCCCTTTTAAGGGGTCACGCCTCCTATAACGCAGATTTAACAATTTAATTCCACTTAAAATTAAGCAATTTTAGATATAGAAATGTTCTCATTAGAACTTAGACTTGACTATGCTTATTTGGCACCCTTGCTAATCGGACTTATACAATAATAATATTGATATTCATGGGTTCACATGGGCTATCTCTCATCGCTCTTTCCCCGATTTGCTGCTGCTGCTGATGATGATCTACGTCTGATGATGCCCGCGGCTTTTGCGTCATTGTGTCAACCAAAGGGTCAAGTGGTGCTCTTGGCAGTGCCTGTTATTCCCGCCCTGGTTATGGAGGGGAAATGACGTACAAACCTTGAGTGGTTTGGAGGTGTTTGTTTTGTTCTATTTGCTACTCGACCCCCAACACAGTTTATGGGGCTGATAAGAAACTATGGATCCCCACCATATGGCATAACTAGAGAGCTCAACAATGAAACGTAAAAACAAAATAGAGTGATTCCACATCGTACGATGTGAAAATGAATGAAATTTATTAAACCTCCTGTCAAAAATTTAACCATTCGTTAGTTTAATAAACATTTTTGACTAAAAAGATAATATTTATGGAACTTTTCCCTGTATTTAGGTATGTATAATGTTTTTCGCAAGAGGATTTCAAATCTTTTCATTCACAAATCTATTAAATTATACATAACCTCTGGTTAATATTTTAACCCCTAGTTAAATATGGTAATAAAACATAGCAAAAGGTTTTTTATTGCATGATTTCCTATCTAGAAACCTATGCTCCCATACTATATAGTATATAATCATAAAAAAAAAGTAGTTTCCCGTGTGGCCCATACCACCATGTTGATAAGAAATCAACCTCCCGGCAGAGCCACACGCTAGCACTTTCCAAATATTTCGATTAGATGGGAGCGGAAAGGCCTAAAGCATTGATAATGATAAGGTTAGATGAATATATATTCATTTTTTTCATATTTTTCTTTCCAGAAATTGACGTAAAACGAAATCAGGCCATCAGACAAGACGACAAAACGCGGAATAGCTTGCGAAAGCTAAGGTTAGGACCTGTATCAAGTCAATAGGGAATAATGAAAGTTAGAAAACAAGTGACATAATGCTTATCGCTTATCGGGCTAAACTATTTAAAGCTGGTATGACATTGAAAACTATAACTTGTTGTTATAAAAGGATGGAGTTTGGAACCATGCTGAAGAGAACCCGTGGCGGAACTCGTGGGGGTCCCACAATCCCATATCAAATTTTGTTTTTGCCCCCCGATTGCTTTCATTTGTCAACAATAACAATCATGAACTAGAGGGGAAAATGCAAATAAACAACGCTATCGCATTACGTGCTGCCTTCTTAATTTTCGTATTGTTTTCTTGCTTTTCTTGGGTAAATAACAAAAGTGCAGTGAAAAATAAGAGTCATGAAATAATCATCAAGAAAAGTGGGCTTGGCATTATTAGCGGGTTAAGTCGGTGGTTTAGGTCCTTAACTATAAGAAATATTTTCATGTTTATAACGATTTAAATAAACATGAAAATACAAAAATAATTGATTTGATTTAAGATTTTGTTTTTTTTTTATTATTATTTCCCCTAATATCTTGAACACCATTGTACCCAGCAGCGTACACTTCTGTGCCGTTTTACCTTACGTCAAACGTAACCGCAAGTCAAGTGCATCTAACGCCCCAACTTGGAGGCCGGAGGCATAACGGCAAAACCGAAACCATAACGAAACGAACTTGTAAACAACAAAAAGAGGAAAACAACACAACACACAAACAAGCTATATATAGACAAACGAGAGCTGCACCAAAAATACAATATCTTTTTGGGGGCTCGACTTGAATGGGATAAATAAACAAGTTTCCAAGGAGGGGGAAATGTAGTGGCATACGGCCTGCAGTTGTTGCTTTCAGCGGCAAAAAGGAAAGGCAACAAACTTTCAACACGAGGCACAGGCAGATAGAGAGACAGAGACAGAGAGAGATAGAGAGCGACACACGCACACACACCCCCATTTCCTTGGCCTGACCCCCAAAATGTAGCGCTCTCTCGTTCCGCCCTTCCTGCTCTTTTGGCCCTATCTCGCTCGCCCACAAAAAGGCCTCATCACGTGATATTGTGGTTGTATTCGACGAGCACAAAAACAAGAATTTATGAAATTTTCTGCTTCTTCCGCTTGCGCATAGTTTACGAAACAAACATACATAAATACATACATACATTATGTACATACATACGTTCATATGTTTACAGTGGGCATAGTAATTATGTTTACACAGTCGCTATGTTTATTCTGTGACTTGTAAGACTTCTTTGTTTCGCATTTCCCAATATAGCATCTGTCAATATCAGAAGCCTTTTATCCTAGAAGAAAACTAATTGGGGAAATCTTATATATTTTAAGGGTTTCGGTTCTTATTTCTTGGAATTTTGGTAGACAAAACAGGAAGGAGTTAAAAAGTTGGTATATTTAAGCCTTTACAAAATAATTTTTGTATATTTCTGCATTCGAATTGATATTATTAAACAATTTTAAGTTAATTATTTCCTGAATTATATTTATTTTATGACATTTTAATGTTATAATAATTGGTTTTGGCAGATATCTTTGCAGCAGAGTATTTGAAAAATTGTATAAAGAACTTTTATAAACTAAATCTAATATTAATTGGAATATAATCTATTGAAATGATTACTATAGATATAATTTAAATATCCCACCAGGTGGTCATATTACTATTTGCCCCAACTGTAGAACTTTACTGTGTGCGCTTTATATAGGTCAAATATAATAATATTAATATTAATTGTAAGATTCTATTAAAATGATTACTATAGATATAATTTAAATATCCCACCAGGTGGTCATAATACTATTTGTATATAATATTAATATTAATTGGAAGATTCTATTGAAATAATTACTATAGATATCATTTAAATATCCCACCAGGTGGTCATAATACTATTTGCCCCAACTGTAGAACTTCTCTGTGTGCGCTTTATATAGGTCAAATTGCAATGCCGCGAGTTCTCGGGGAATCGTTCGAAAAGGTTGCTTTCATTTCTGTTAATGTTTTTATCGTTATTTTTGTTTTATTCAGGGTGGTTTTTGGTAGAACGATAGGGAAGAAAGGAGAAAGGTTGGCTGGAATGTTAACCTTATGCAGCTGCTGCCCTTCAGCTGCTTTCTACTTTCGATTCGATTCCAGAGGATATGGAAAATATCCTATAGCTGCCGAAAGGCACGAATTCTGTTATAGAAGTTTCTAGATTTCTGGAATATTAAAAAATTAATCACGTTTAAGAGTTATTTTCTCTAAAACCCAAAAAAACTATGACTTTGGTCAACATCCGAATACTATATCCCAGAGCTTTCAATGGATTAAATGTATAAACAAGGTTACTTTTAAACTTCAGCCTCGAATCAAGCCTTCCTAACAAAACATGTGCCATTCGATTCCATTCGAATCTCGGCTTGTGGCCACCAAGTGTCATCGTGGATTAGTTTTGTGTGCCGCAGAATCTGTGTCAATCAACAATAATGATGCCTCAATGATGATGAACAGCCCCATTTGCATTGGCGATTGATTGGGCGGAGGAGGATCATTGAAAGATACGCCACATGTACGAGTATAGAGGACCCCGCAAAGCTGATAACATGTCCAGTGAAGCCCAGCTGCGAGCCCAGATATAGTATTTACTTTGTGCTCTAATCATCATCTGAAACTAGGAAACTAAGCCCAATGCAAAATACGTCAATCGAATGCACAACTACGGCCGGGCCATACAGATAATAGATAGCAATCGACTTGAAATCAAACAAAGAGCCACTCAATGTGCGACTCAGAAAGCTAAACTGCACTTGACTCATTTTTTTTATTATATTGTATTGCCTGCTGCAACGAAATCGTACCACAGCCATTCAAAAATATATATACTACGTAAGCGAATATCTGATACCACCCTCAACTTGGACTTTAAGCGACGGAAATCGGCCACAAAAAACATGACTCCCCCGTGATAACGATGTGTCCAATAAAGGTAAATCAAACCGATAAGCAATGAATATATATGTATATATTATAATTCGCCATGCGAACAATGAATTGCAGTTGAGATTTCTAAAAAAATTTCCAGATAGCCGGGGGTGTCGGCGGTGGGAACTTTACTGAAGGTCGGCCATTGGCTTTTCCACTAAAAATAAAAACAATTTTTATTTACGGATTTGCATTTAGAAATGTAGAAATTTCGCTTATTTATTTAGGCCCCTTTGATCCCTACTACTCGTACTATATAGCAGGGAGAACCCATCAAAACAGGGCAATTTCCATCCATTGATAACGTAGCTTGTTTATAAAGTTATTATAGCTTTGTAACTATGCCCAGGATGAGGCTTGCCAACGTGATCGTAAATAAAAACCCAATGATCTAAGTGGCGGGTATAAAAGCTTAACGGAGAAAGCAGTTGAGAGTGAGGATGTGGATTTTGTAGTTTGAAGTACCGTCGTCATACGATACGATGACCAGTTCGCGTGTCGATTCCCACTAATCAGCGACTAAAGTGCCATTTCTGCTCGTGTTCAAGTGGTAAGAGTACCAACAACAAAGAGGAAGTGCAAAATATAAGCTGATAAATGGAGGCCCCCATAAAAGATCGTCATGAATGAATAGGCCTATAAAGAACTAGCTCCAAGAGGTGTTTTTCCAACACCATATCTAAATAACCCCCTTTTGATTACGTGGACAATTGAAATTTATGACAATAGTAGGTTTATAATGGAAATGACAAGCATAATAAGCTATTTAAATAGCAAGAAATTATCATATCGACTCTATAGAGAGTATAGTTTGAAATTAATTTATATTATCTGGTGTTTTAGATTTACCAAACCATTACTCTCTTTTAGGATACCTGCCACTGTTGGCTCTAACACGAAAAACAAGTAACAACTTTCACAAATCTAATCTGCCGGTGAAACAAAACGTCTTTTGTTGGTATCACGCTACTGTACCTGTTGTGTACTTAGGACCCGAAACCCCCTGCAAGGCATAACCGACTTTTAAAGTCCACATTAGACACGCTCCGGGGCTGAGTAATCATTAAACAGGCCTAGATCAGAATGCAACCGACCAAATTTAATTGCGGCAATTAAAGTGGCAACTGAAAGTACACAGGCCTTGCAGCGAAAAGTCTGGTTGCGCAGGTAAAACACACCTGGTCGACGGGCTAACGAACTTTCTAGCAAATGGTTCCAGTGTTAAAGATCAGGTAGATGCAGTAACGAAAAAGGTAGAGAATGCAAAATAGAGTTAGCCAGAGCGGACGGTTATAAGACCAACGATCTTAGGAGATCTTATACGACCGAATATAAGTACAGGAAGTTCGTAGCTCAGTTTGAGCAAGATTAATTAAGTTTACGTGGAATCTTTCCATTAATTGATGATGTCATGCATTGAAAATAGTTTCTACTATTTTGTTCTGTGAAAAGAAAGATTTGAGACAGCTTTCCCTTTGATTAAAGAACAAAAACTCTTTTTAATCGGATTATTTTTAGGTTTCTAGGAAAAGTATACGATTTTAGAGCTATTTTTTTCTGCGTTTCAACTTCAATGAAAGCAGAGTCAGTGGAAATTGAGCATGTTAAGCCCCGGGGGTGATGATCAGCCCATTGGCACAGGAACAACAAAATCGCTTGATTATTTTAACGATCGAACGCAGCTTCTGCTGCCGCTGCTGCTGACGTTATTCCAGATTATAGCACTCGATTACCCTGGTCAAATGATAAGCCTTGCCGATCTGCATACTGCTGCAAAGTAGCCATGAGTAATCCAGCTGACATTTGTTTTTCTCCCTTGCTAGTTTTGTGTTCCCCCCAGAGTTTGATTGACATGTTTATACCCACGATACAAACGAAGCGTTACACAGAAAGATCGAAACGAAAACAAGAACTCGTGTTACACAGCCCTATATATGTATATATGTTTCTATATATTTGATAGTTGTGTTATATATAGCCCCAATTCCACAATAGCACAGCTTTTGCCTCGCATTCCTAGGCGACTTTCGATGAACGCGCCTCCTAAGCAAAACAAATACATAAATAGGCACTCGACCTTCAGCTTCTTGATCAAAATGTATGTATGTTTGTGTGGGTACAAATGGGGCTAAGTTACTAGTATCTTTTGATATAATTTGGGTTTTGGGAAGTTTAATATTTAACCTAGTCACCATGACGAAAAATGCTCAATCAATTTGATTTAAAAACCTTTATAAATCCCTATATATTCGATTTAATACGATTATGAAACTCATTTTTAATTCAGATAAGATTATAACTTTTGACTTCTAGTAATTTTTAATTACAGCAAATAAATCGTTCTTAATAACCAAAAATTTAATATTTAATATAACATATTTTTACGTCCGCTGCTGTATTTTTCTGTAGGTGTGTGTGTTTGTAAAGCCTCTATATTTTCGGCTTGTCGCTTTACAGAAGTGCGTTGTCCCGCGGCCTATGAAACTTGTTTTTCTGTTTTCGTTAGGTTTTTCAACTGCGTCGTAGTTTTCCCCCAAACGGACGAGCCCCCACGATAATTTGACAAACCCACCAAACACACACACACACACACGGTCAGAAATACAAGCACAGAATTATTAAGAAAAAGACCCCCATTGACTTCCTAGCGACCTACAAACGCAAAACAAGCTTATCAATTCAATGCAATGCGTTTTATATTGAGCCTCACAGCATCTCGCTCTGCCTCTGTCCTCCGTCTCTTTCCCGCCCACTAACAAAGTCACTGAACTGGCCAGTGGTTGTTTTTGCAGTCAGCTGTTTCACATCCAAAGGTAATATGTATGTATGTGCTTTCGAGAAAGGGGGAGAGAAGTGGCGAAAATACCAGAGGAAGATGCAAAAATATTTTAAGGGGGGCCCTACTTTTTTTTAAATACCATAAAACCTATAGAAAGATCAACAAATAGAACGAATATTTTAGAATTTTACCAACTAATACTAAAAGGAATTATTAAATTAAATATTAAAAAGGATAAAGAAAGTACTACTGCATCACAATTTCATAGGGGGAGTTTCGAGCCCCCAAAACCCTCTTTGCACAGCCACTGTTCTCACGTTCAAAAACACTCACCCAATGGCAAATCGCAGAGGAGACAGCAGGCGGCCAAGGAACCGGCCGATGCGCCTCCAATCTTCTCCAGCAGCAGATGCGGGGCATATTTCTTGAAGCACACAGCCACTCCGACGTGGTAAATGCCCAGGAATCCGCAGCCAGCGAATGATAGATTCATGCTTTGGATTCTATGTAGATTCTATAAATTGCTGATGACTTGTTTGCTCGCGTCACTGATTTTTTTTCTTCTTAATTTTGCTTTCTGGCAGACTCTCGCACTTTCCGCAGATACGTTTCAGGTAACTCTTTCGATGTATAATATATGTTGTATTAGAAAATATATTTGTTTTGGTGTTCTAACACTTTTCGTTAATTTGCCAAATTTTCTTCGCGCACTCTGTACGTTTTTACGTTTTGCTTTTCTCGCGAACCGTTATTCATATGCGCTCTCGGCGGCTCTTTTATAGGCAGCTGGTGGCAGTGTTGCCAACTCTTCTGGTCATAAAAGAGCTAAGGAACGTATGAAAACAGCTAGAAACCGCCAGACAATTTCGATAAAAGCTAAAATATAAAGCTAGGTTGGTGAAACGATATTTTTATTAATTTGATAACCAAATGATTTTAAAAAGCTAAAATTCTATCAGTTTTGCTTTAAAAACAGCTATAATTCCCGCCAGCTGCTAGTTTTAAAATTATCCCACATTTTGCTTTTAAAATACGCCAGATCTAGCGGGCAAATTGGTAACGCTGGCTGGTGGTTAGAGTTGGCAGTACGAGGATTATATGGTTATACAATCAATTGATTCTATACATCGATATTTTGTGCTTTTTATATGTTTGATATATAAACAGCTAATGCTATGGCTATAAAGTATTCTAAATTGTAAAGTATTAATTGTAAATTTCCACTTTATCCATTCGACAAATTTGAACTCCAATTTGGAAACCGATATTTCCCACCGCCGCCGTGCCACCAATAGCGAGTACACATCTAATACATTTCCCATCGCTAACAGTATTCGGTTTGCAAAAAATAAGTTTATATGAAAAAATGGATTTAGCTAAGAAACTACAGGAGAGCGGCTGGTAAGTTTGGCATAAAACAGTGGCGCGGGCAGTGGACTAACCATTATTGCAGGCACCTGACAGAGGACGGCCTCAAAACACTGACAGCTGCCATTGGCAGCGAGGACCCGAAGAAAATCATCGCCGAGCTATTGAATGTATGTATGAGAATAAGAAGGCGAACCGGCGTCATCACCGTCTAATTGTGCGTTCTAACTTGTTAGAGGGACATCCGCGACATAGGCGGTGGAGCATTGCCCGCAAAGCGTGAAGATGCCACTCTGCCCGGGAAGATTGTACTGCAAGTGCAGCGAGTTCGGAACATAGCAGCTCCCAAAGCGAACGAAGAATCGAAGGCAGCTCCGCGCCTTCTGCAGCTGGAGCTGAGCGACGGCCAGAACTCGATTCAGGCCTTGGAGTTGGAGTCGGTGCCGCAGCTGAATCTCAATGTGGCGCCTGGCAGTAAGATCTACTTCAAGGCCGAGAAACTGCAGCTGATGCAGGGCTTCCTGCTGCTCCGTGCCACTGAGTTGCAAATTCTTGGCGGCCGGGTAGAAGCGCTTTACGAGAAATGGGATCTGGCCAGGACTATGCTCAAGTATGCCCGCAGTGGCCGCCCTTTGAGTGGAAGCACAATGCCACCGCCTTGGGTGGCATTCGGCCGAAAAATCGACACCACCGCAGAGCGTGAGCGGAATTTCAAGAGCCTGGGATCGTCGGGCGATAAAGACAAGCCGGCAAAGGAGAATGATGAGTTTAATGCCATGCGCAGCGAGGCTATTGCCGTGGCAACGAAGGCTGGCGGCAAGAAGGTCTTCGGCGGCGGTGGCCAAAATATCGTCGATCACAACATCAAGAAGATCCTGGACAAGGGCTTCAGCGAGGAGGAGGCCCGCAGTGCCTTGCATGCCACCAGAAACAACCTTGAGCGTGCTCTGTTCAATTTGAAGCGACGCAAGGAAGCGGGCGGAGTGGGTCCCATAGAACCCATGGGTCGCCCGGGACGCGGAGAACGTCCTGGCCGAGAGGGCAAGCGCGGGGCCACCGCTAAGGATGAGGCTGAAGCGGCCAAGCCTGCAGCTAATGCCACGCTGTTCGATTTTCTCACCACGAAACTGCCCGCCACGGAGACCCCGGCCGCCAGCGTTGCTGAGACCTTTGCTCCAGCCCCAACAGCCCCACCTACTGCCAATCACTATAATCCTTTCAAGCAATACGGAAACTCTAGATTTGGCGATGCCGATAGCAGATCTTCAGCTCTAGGCGGCGGCGGAAAGTTCGCGGATCGTTCGAGATTTGAGAATAATGTCTCGAGCAGCTTTGCCGCCCATCGCGGTGGACATGGTGGATCCTCAAGGGGCGGCGGCCGCAATCGAGGCGGAGGAAGAGATGATAGACCACCGAGAGAGGAGAGGCCACCAAGAGAGGAGAGGCCACCGCGTGAGGAGAGACCTCCCAGGGAAGACAGACCGCCCCGAGAGCGTGGAGGTGGTGGTGCCTACAATGAGCGAGGAGCTGGACGCAATAAGTCGGAAGCCACTAATGTGAAAGCCTCTTCGCGCAATGGACCGGATAACGCGCCAGCCAAGAGCCATCCCGATGTGAAAGCCGATCAAGAAGCAACTAATGGCAAAGACCACGTCGGCAATCGTCGTGGCAGCGATCGTGGTGGCAACAATCGCGGAGGCTCGACCCGAGGAGAGAATGGGAATGGGAATGCGAATGCAAACAAGCGTAAGCCGCAGGCAGGCACCAATGTATTCAACGCCACAAGTGCAGCCAGCAAACCTTCAACCAACTCTGGTGAGGATTTCAACGCACGTTTGAGCAAGGTAACCGAAGAGACGGCTAATCTCAAGGTGAGCGGTGCGCCCAAGCGAGAGAATCGTCGCCGGCAGGGAGGCGGCAACCAGGGACAGGCCAGTCGCCAGCCGGCAACAGGAGTGGAAAGCCAGCAGCAGCAGCAGCAGCCAGCACAGTCGGCTACTCAGAAGCCGGAAAAGGCTCAGTCTACTCAGAAAACCCAACAGAATCAACAGCAGCAGCAGCATCACAATCCACGGAATCATTCCCATCAAAACTATAGTCAATTGGCGAATGGATATACTTACGATCCCAGTAAGATTATGGGTTTCCAGAGCAAGGAGGCCAACGAGTTTGCCATGAGCCTTTTAAAGAGCCAGGGCGTGGGACTGCCGAATCAGGAATCGCCTTCAGCGCAGCCGTTTGCGTCAGCTTCGGTACCCCATCCTCAGCAGCAGGCTGCGCCACAGGCAGCGCCAAGGGAGCACTATGGAATGACGCCCGGCGAAGCCTGGATGTGGCAGAGGGGCGACTTGTGCATGGCCAAGTATTGGGACGACGGAAGGGTGAGTATATCCTAAACACAAGCACAACAAATTGTATAATGCTAATCCTATGATTCTTCCAGTATTACGAGGCTGAGATCACTGGGGTTTCGGAAAAGACTTGCGTGGTCTTCTTTCTGGGCTACGGAAACCACGAGGAGGTGCTCCAGGTGGACATATTGCCCATTACGGATGCTCAAAACAGGCCCCTGAGCAATGCTCCACAGCGGCAGCAGCAGCAGCAACAACAACATCTGCATCAACAGCAGCAGCAGCAGCAACAGCAACATTCACGTTACCGCGGCGGGGATCGCCAGGCGCAGCAGCAGCAGCAAGTCTATGTGCCGCCACACAAAAGAGAACATTGAGACGTGACCGGCTTGTATTCAACGTAAATCAATTGAAATAATGTTTCGAATAAAAAACTAAACAGTGTATTGAATATATTGTGGATTTTATTTAAGGTTTACTTATTTATTCATAATTGTTTTTATGAACTTCTAGAAAGTCTAGAATGTTCTTCAGTATTTGGGAACCCATTTTCAATGTTTATTTATTTTGTTTAGTTATTTACACCAATTGTGATTATAAATTACAATAAAATATTATAAAACAGAGCGTAATGCAGTCTTATTTTGAACCTATATAATTTTAATATTTTTTTTTTGTCGAATTTTTACTTATTTTGTGAATATTTCCTTCATGTCATATAAGCCAGTTGGATTCTGAAATGAATGTAATGAAAAAATAAAGCCGGTTTTATCCCAAAACTTTTGATGAAACCCAAACGATTTTGTATTAATAATGTAGTATTACCTAAATAACATACTAATATAACAAATTTGGTTTAAAAAAATATTAAAATTATTCCTGAAATTCCTTGCATTGGTTGAAAGCATAAGCCAACACTGAAGATTACTTTACGTTGTTTGCTTACGTTCGTTCTTGCCGGATAAAGTTTCGCAAATTTTGTCCATATATTTCTTTTAAAATCATATAGAATCTATTTCTGTTTTATATATGTTGCCATTTTCTCAAGTTTTTTTAAATAATAAATATTAATTACCAACATAAGGATCCCTAATTTTACAGTTTTTTCACAATGGCGCCACCGCATGAGTAAAAATAATGTCAAAATATACGTAACAAATTTTTGGTCGCTACTCAAAACTCATCCACATCCACAGATGTGCATTTTTTCTCTCATAGTTTTGTGGCTTAACCATGTAAAATATAATTAGCCGTAGTGTATAAACAATAAGAATAAGTGCAAAGGTAATAGCAGAGCGTAAGGGCTAGTGAAAAATCAAATTGGGCAACTCAAATTCGCAAAGTGACAGCCGACTAGCAACTGTATTTGCCTTGAAAATTTGCACTCGCAATCGTCTGCTGCTCGGGCCATGCAGATTGATTAACGAGCTGTAAAAATAACCGACTAATCAGATAAAAGTGCATTGCATTTGCAAAAAAAATTAAATATATATATGCATAAATATACATATATATATTTCATATGGCAGAATCATCGTGTATGTCAGTGTTGTTTTGTCAAATGGGAGCTCAATGTTGGAAATCGCGGCCAGCCGATAATCGTGTTTGTTTTGTGCACATATTTCGACCTAATTAAAGATTAATAGACCAAAAATGTGCTCGAGAGTTAAATGCTGAGAATTAGTTAACCAAATATTTTGGCAAACCGCGTAAAAAGCAATTAATTATTGCCACATGCGATATTCGGCAGCGAGTGCTTCGGGCGTTGCCCAACACCGTCGACTGTCTGCTGTTTCAGCACGTAAAAGCAGAAAAATGGTAAAATAAATCCTCCGCATTTCGCGTGCATGCTGCAAAAACTCCAATAAATACGCCTCATAGCAGCCTATAAGCATAAACTTTGGAATAACCATGAATCGATCAGGAAAAGTGCTCTCATTTCGGCTGCAAGCGGCTGAGAACGCAACGCCTAAGGAAGAAAATCGTCCATGTATACAACAAAAAAAAAGTGTAAAAGCGGAGGAAAAAAAAAACAACATTAAATAATAGCCGAAGAATATTCTGTGTTTGCATTTTGCCTACAACCCACACGGATCGCCATTTAATTAAAAACCGCACAACAACAAATCGCACACACACACACGCACAGCGCAAAAAAAAGTAGCAGAAAAAACCGAGAGCAAGCACCTCCAAAAAGGAGAAAAAGAAGAAACGAAAAAGAAGCAAATTGAAATTTCTTTTAATTATGCTTGCAAATTTTCTCGCCTTCGTTCGAGTGCGTATGTTCTCGGCAGCCACTTGGCTTTCCCCCCCACCAACCCACTGTTTTTCCTCTGGTTTTCCCCCTACTGCCCGGGTGCTGGTGGTGGCCGCCGGTGCGAGAGTGAAAATTACTCTTATGAAAATTTTGCGTAACCGAATTAGAAGAATGAAAATTGTGTAAACGGCAAGTAGCACTTTGGATTGTTTACGAGATATACCTGTACACCCGGGCGGGCACCCTCCATAAAAATCCGAATATATACACAATTGTTTGTGATCCGATAAGCCGACCAATCGACCCACCGCGAGATATGTATGCACATTTATAAACAACTTCTGTTTTTGAGAGAATTATAGTCCTTTATTTGATTTGGGGACTCGGCGATGTTCGATCTTCAGAAAGAAGATCAAACTTGGCAGGATGATGGTCTCCATAGATCTCTAGGTAACTCGGGGAAATCACTTGGAGGAGCTACTTATCGCCAAAGTAATCTAGATTATAAATCTGGGATTCAATAAGTGCCCAGCAACGAGGAAGTGATAATCAAGACAAGGGATCTTAGACCCAAGATCTCTATAAAAGGAGAAGATTTCTCTTCTGGCGCAGAGGAATTATCCAGAAGGAAGTACTCTGATCTATAGATTCAAGGCACTACAAACTTTGGATACAAATAACAATAACAGAAGGAAGTACTCAGATCTATAGATTGAAGGCACTACAAACTTTGGATAAAAATAACAATGACTAAACTATTATTAAACATTTTAGGGAAAAACTACCCATAAGCATTTGCTATAAATAAATAATAATAAATATATTTATTGACTTTATAAATCATGAAATAACATAAATAAAATGTGAATAATAACTAAATAACTTTAACCACAAATATGTAATATTTATATTTTATTTTCACATTTATTTCCAGTAAACATAATGCCCACAAAAAGTATATAAATAATGAATTGTAAAAAAACGCAAACAGATTTCTTTAATATTTAAAACCAACCGAAAAGTTGTTAACTTATGTAAGTACTTTTTCATATTTATTTTAACCAAATAAACAAAAAACCAAACTCGTTTCCCTAAACATAGAATCAACCTAGAACTTAGACGAGCGATCAAGACAAGAAGAAGGATCCAAAGGATCCATGAGTAACCAACAAAAAGCAACAAGAATCAGCCAGTAACACACACACACCACACACACAATGGCCGCCGAAAAGGAAATGCAGGCCCACGACATGGTCCGCCGTCGGAGCTGGGCCCGTGCGGTGGCCCTTTACGATCAGCTCATAGCCACGCCCGCTTCCGGCAGTGGGACAACGCGAGCGCAGAAGGATCAACAGATTGCCTGCCTGCTGGGCCGTTGCGAGTGCCTCCTGGAGCTGGGTAAATTCGAGGGCTGCCTGGCGGATGCCTACAAAGTGCTCACGTTGCTCTCTGAGCAAACCGAGTGCCTGGCCAGCGTTTCCAGGGCACGCCGCTGGCTTGTCCATGCCCTCTTCAAGATGCATAAGTATGGCGTAAGTATTTCCATTGGTTTTTGCCTCTGACAAATGTTTATAAATTCCTATTTGCTTGCACTAGGATGCTGAGATCTTTCTGAGCAAGTGGATCAATGAGCTGAGCGGCCAACAGATATACTCGGACATATCCAAGACCCTCGAACGGTACAAGTCCATCATACAGATGATCATGAACGGCCAGCACAAGGCGCAGGCCCAGAAGATCCCGCACGCCCGTCTCGAAGACGAGATGGCCATTTTGGACACCAAGCTGGATCATTGGGCCACCAATAATCTGCCGTTGGACAAGTATAGTAAATTGCTTAGCAACAAGGGTCTTAAGAAGCGAGAGCAGCAGCAACAGCAACAGCAGCAGCAGCAGCAACAACAACAGCAGCAGCAGCAACAGCAGCAGCAGAATGGCAATGGAACCGGCAGTTATGCGAGCAGCAGCAGTAATTCCAGCACTGGCAGCAGCAGCACCATGTCCAGCTCCAGCACAAGCCTCCACAAGACCAACGATCTGCTGGCAGCCATGAAGCTAACAGCCGGCAAGCATCAGACGGGCTCTGGCGATGGCTCCAGTTCAGATGGCGGCGATCAGGCAGCGCCATCGACCACCTGCAGTTACTGCGCGATTACCTTCCAGACGAGAAACGAGCTGCGACAGCACTGCCAGACCGAGGCTCATCAGAAGGTGATCATGAGTGATGAGGGTGAGTATTGGGGGAGAGAGAGCTGGCTTGGACTTAAGAGTGAGGAATAATTTTAATTGCTATAAAAATGAGAGTAAAACTTCTTGAAAAACTATTAAGAAATTGGTTTCTGCAAGATTAAGAGGTTGTTTCTTTGTTATTTTTGTTAAATTATTTTATTTCAATTAATTTTAAACCCAAAAGAAAGTTGACTACTAACTAAGAATTCAGTTTTGATCGGTTATAGTTGAAAGTATAATGCATTTGTGCGTTCTTTTTAGAATTCCAATTGTATAATTCCTTTTGTTATTTTTTTATTATGTGAGTTAAGCAATCTTTATAGATTTTTTTGCAAAAATAATCAGAATATCAGTTAAGTAATTCGCAAGTATTAGTTCATCAGATATTTCTTTATAAAAATATACAAGATTAAATGAAATTTATAGGGAAATATAAACAAAAACTTAAAACTAGACATTAAAAAAATATTAAGTAATCAGTGAAGCCACATAATTGGATGTGGATTTCAAATTAAAACAAATCCAAATCGATTTCTGAGACACCCCAGATAGCCACTATTGAACATCAATACACAAACCGAAATTCAAACTTTAACTTCATGAAATCTATACATTTTAATAATGATTCCACACCTTAGACTTGCCTAAAAAATAAAATACTGAAAAAAACATGAATATTACATCTCTGGGCAGAAGTAGAAATAAACTAACGTTCTTTCGTTTAGGCCGCGACTGGAAGTGGCGACCACCGCCTCGCGGCTACACCCTGGACACCTATTCCCTCTGCGAGACGTTTAGCGAGGCGCACACCTGCCATTACGGGGCCCAATGCGTGGAGGCCCATGGCCAGGACGAGCTGAACGAGTGGAAGGAGCGCTTCGAGTATCGTCGTATGCGTGTGCAAAAGGCCTGCGAGAAGGAGCTGTATGGCAAGTCGTACACGGAACAGGTTCTAGAACGATGGATCCAGGCCACTGCACCGGAACGAGTGATGTGCGAGCGGGTGCCGGACATGGAGGCGCGGTGCGAGCAGCAGCTGGTCACCAGCATCAGTTCGAAGACCTCGAAACGAGAGTGGCTCTTCCAGCTGGAGACGAAAAAGCCCCTGAAAGCGATAGCCCTGCTGCAGGATGCCCATCGGAATCACTTTGCCTTGAAGTCCATCAGGATGACCAAGCCCACGGAGGCGGGCATGGAGCTGAAGTCCGATCAGGAGTGGGTGGCAGGCAGCAGTAGCAGCAGCAGCAGTTCGTTAGATGGCGGTGGCGATGAGACCTCCCCAACGTTGTGTCACGAAATAACCGTCGAGTTTCAGACGGAGATCTATGGAACCTTTCGGCAGGCCATCTGCTTCGATGTGGGCCAGGAGCCGCTGCTAGTACGGCACCTCTGCGTGGACGTGCTGCCCGTGAACGATGCGGAGAAGATTGAGGAGATCAAGCGGGACATTATTAACAGCTCGGCCACGCGCTGGGATGTGGCCAATACGCAGCTCACGCGCTTTGAGACCACCATTGGCACGCACCTGAAGACGGAGGCGTATCTCAGCGATTTGGAGCACGAACGGGAGCTGTTGGAGCGATATCCTTGCCCCAGGGCGGCCACCTTTACGCTGACCCAGTCAACGATTGTGGAGAAGCGATTGACACAGAACAACTATCGATCCCGCATCCACGAGCTGTTGTCGGTGGAGGAGATAGCCCGTTACGAGCAGATTGCCAGATATAATGTGCGTACGCGTCTGACGGTGGCCTCCAACTATATCCTAACACCGGCTGGTATGGCCACGAGCACAGCCAAGTATTCCCTGGCTGGGGAACTGTTTGCTCTGATGCGCCTGGGCAAGGATATCTCGGAGGATACATCACCGGGCCGTCTGATTCTCTCCAACTGCAGCAGCGTGTACATCTCGAAGCCAGAGGAACCCGACTCCAAAACTAGCCCCGATCAGCTGCGTCCTGTCTACGAGGCTCTGATCGAGGACAAAGGCAAGAATGTGATCTACTTGAAGCTGTCGGCCAAGTGCGTGGAGGCGATGTCCCTGCAGGCGGACACGGAACTGGACGTGGACATACAGTTCCAGCTGAATCGAATGCCCTACTGCGAGTGGCACAATGCCGTGGACAAGATCACCGACTTCCGACTCATCTTTCCTGCCACGGAGCTGGAGCCGAGCATACCCTGGACGCCGAAGAAGCAGTGGGCCGATGCCTGTGAGCCCAAGTTGAATGCCAAGCAAAGGGAGGCGGTGAATGCTATTACCACGGCGCTGAGCATCAAGTTGCCGCCAATCCTGCTCATTGGACCATTTGGCACGGGCAAAACCTATACGCTGGCCCAGGCGATCAAGCAGCTGCTAGCCCAGCCGGAGGCCAAGATCCTCATCTGTACGCACTCGAATTCGGCGGCCGATTTGTACATTAAGGAGTACCTGCATCCGTGGATCGAGGAGGGCCTGGAGGAGGCCACGCCACTGAGAGTTTACTACCATAAGCGATGGTCCGCCACCGTGAACGGGGTGGTGCAGAAATACTGCATCACCGATGGCGTTGGCAACTTTAAGCGGCCCAGCGTGGAGGACATAATGCGGCATAGGATTGTGGTGGTAACGCTTAGTATCAGCATGGAGCTGGCCACTCTGGGTCTACCCAAAGGTCTCTTCACGCACATCTTCCTGGACGAAGCGGCACAGGCAATGGAATGCGAGGCCATAATGCCCCTGGCTTTGGCCAATGACTCAACGCGAATTGTGCTGGCCGGAGATCACATGCAGATGAGTCCAGAGCTGTTCTCCGCCTTTGCCAAGGAACGTAAGCTGCACATTTCGCTGCTGGAGCGGCTCTACGATCATTATCCCTCCAACTTCCCCTGCAAGATCCTGCTCTGCGAGAATTATCGCGCCCACGAGGCCATCATCCGCTTCACATCCGAACTCTTCTACGAACAGAAGCTGGTGGCTTCCGGTAAGCAGCCGCGGCACGAGCGCTTCTACCCGCTGACCTTCTTCACCACTCGCGGCGAGGATGTTCAGGATAAGAATTCGACGGCCTTCTACAACAACGCTGAGGTCTACGAGGTGGTGGAACGTGTCTCCGAGCTCCGAAAGCGCTGGCCCAGTGCCTGGGGCAAGCTGAACGATACCAGCATTGGCATCATGACGCCCTATGCGGATCAGGTGTTCCGCATACGTTCGGAGCTGAGAAAACGACGCATGGGTGGCATATCCGTGGAACGAGTGCTCAATGTCCAAGGCAAACAGTTCCGGGCGGTATTCCTCTCCACGGTCCGCACGCGACGGACCTGCATGCCGCAGGGCAGCGCTCCGGGCGGATCTACAGCCTCGTCGACGGCCAGCATTGGGGATGCCGACACGGACTATGGTTTCCTGAGCAATTCCAAGCTGCTGAATACGGCTATTACACGTGCCCAGTCTCTGGTGGCCGTGGTGGGTGATCCCGTCGCCCTGTGTTCCATCGGACGCTGCCGGAAGGTGTGGGAGCGCTTCATCGAGATCTGTGACGAGCACAAGTCGCTGTTCGGTCTGACCTGGTCGAATCTGCGCTCTCAGCTGGACGGCGTGGAGCTGAAGCGCGGCTACGTGCTGAATCCTTTGGCCCCCGAGTTCGTTCCACGTGCCCTGCAGCCAGAGGCGTATCTGCGCGAACAGGCTGCACTCTATTTGAATGGACCCCAGCACGGACACGGCGGTGTTGGCGGCCATGGACCAGGTCCGGGTCCGCCGGCACACTTTGCCTCTGCCGCTGCGGCAGCCGGCATGCTTGGTCCGGGACCGGCGGCTGCCGCCCATCAGATGAACCAAATGGCAGCTGCCATGGCGGCCAATCAACAGCTCTCGCACATGTACTCCACGCACATGGCGGCGATGATGGCTGCTGCAGCGGCCGTTGGCGGGAAGTCTGGCAGTGGTCCTGGGGCAGGAGGTCCCGGAGGACCAGGACCAGGGCCGCCACCACACTTTGGTGGGGGTGGAAGCGGCGGAGGACACATGGGCATGCGTGGACCGCCGCCGCCAGCGCCACATTTACGAGGAATGCCACCCGGTGGTCCACCGCCCGTTCAGCAACCCGGAGGCGCTGGTGGAGCCGGCGGAGGAGGAGGAGGTGGGCCACCGCCACCGCCCTACGGACAATATCCGACCATGCAGCACTGGCGGCCACCGCAACAGGGTCAGAATCAGGGCCCGGGACCGGGACAACAGCCACAGCCGCCACAGAATCCCAACGCCAGTCTCTGGGGACCGCCGCCACAGACGAATCCGTGGAGCGTGCTACCACCGAACAAGCAACAGCAGCCGCAGCAGCCCCAGCCGCCGCCAGTGAGTGCTCCTGGACGCGGTCCCGGACCCCCACCGCTCAATGCAAATCCTTCACTTCCGCTGCGCGGTGGAAGTGTTCCTCCGCCGCCGCCAAATGCCTCGGCAGCCGCTCAGCAGCTGCTGAGGAATCCCAGCGAGCTGGGCTACCTGGCCAAGAAGACGCTGTATAATCACGGCCAGGCCCCGCCACATCATCAGCTTTATGGACCCGGACCTGGACCCGGCCAGGCACCGCCTCCGTCTCAGCAGCAGCAGTTGCAGCGGGGCAGCAGTGTGCCGAATGGACCCATGTCGCCCATGGAGAACGGACCACCGCCGCCGCCATATCTGCGGCATAATGGAAGCGGCGGGGGCTACAATACGGGTGCCCCACCGCTGCCTCAGCAACAGCAGCAGCAGCCGCCGCAACAGCAGCCACCGCCAAATCCATTCATGTACGGTGCTGGGAAGCAGCCCTCGCCGAGCTCCATGCGCTTCGGTGGTCCCCTGACCCATGACCTACTACCCCCCAATGTCAGCATCTACGAGATGGCCTTCAATCCGAAGGAGGAACAGTACAAGTGGTACCTCAAACTGCTGGAAACGGTGGGCCAGGAGGGAGCCAACAAATTTGCGGATATGCTGCGCCAGGTGATGAACTCGATGCAACAGCAGCAGCAGCAGCAACACAAGCCTATGCCGCCGCCGCCGCAGCAGCAGATGGTGAACAATCCCATGCTGAATAATCCGCATGTGCAGCGACCGCAGTATCCCATGATGTATCCACAGCAGGGCCAGCAGCAGCCACCGCCACAGCAGCAGCAACAACAGTCCGTAGACGCTTCACCGCCGCTGGAGAACTTTAACCAGCAGATTGATCTGGTCTTTAACTCCATCATGAATGGAGCTAACGACATTGCCCAGCCCATACTGCGGGATGTGCTGGGCATGGTGGCGGGAGCTGGGAATGCCCCTGGTCCTCCGCCACCGCTGGCCAATGGACTCAACGCCGCAGATCTCCAGCAGCAGCAGCAGCAAAGTCGTCTATTTGCCATGATGCAGCAACAGCAGCAGCAGCAACAGCTGAAGCCACCGCCAGGACCGCTCTATCCGAATCATATGGGGCCAGGACCTGGACCAGGCCTACATCAGGCACCGCCCAATGGCAGTGGCAACACGAACTTTATGGGCAATGGTAAGGCAACTCGGATATAAAGGATCGGATCGGATCACTTGTTTCCCATTTTTTTTCTCAAGAATTCTGACTGACACCTTATACAAGTTTTGTGTTTTATGATACTTTTTTTTCGTATAATTATTAGTGAAGATAAAGTTGTTGGGTTGTTGATTGCCTCTCTCCTATATAAGCAAAATTCGATCCTGATTTTGTGTAAGAAAATAATCCACTTGCAATAAATGTTATTGCTCTTGTAGAAAGTAGGAATTATATATATTAATTCAGGTTTTTTTGTAGTTTCTAAAAGGAACATAAGGCAGAGAAGATGTTGGTTGAAGCAAGAAATTCAATTAACTGTTTGTTAGAAGAGAAAACTTTATTTTTTGGAATTCCACAGATTTAAAATCATTTTATTTACTGCCGAAAAAGTGGAAAGAAATAACCCCCCAATGATCTGATTATTCTCTTCTTATAAACCCTTTATTTTGCTTTATTCCCTTCCAGCTGGCAATGCTCTGCTCAATGATAAGCCGTACAATAACCTCAACATGCACAACAACGTTGGCTTGAACAACGCTGCTGGCATGGGCATGGGAGGCGGTGGCGGTGGCGGTGTCGCAGGAGGAGGTGGTGGTGGAGTTTCTAACCACAATAACAACAACAACAACAACGGCCTGCTGATGAATGGCAACAGCTCGGTACCTCTATACCGGCGACAAGCGTTGGCTGGAAATGGAATCGGAGGCGGTTACAACATGCCCGGCCTTGATACAGGCGCCAATTTGATAGAAGCCCTTTTCCAGGCAAACAACTCGATGGTAGGGGATCATTCGGTCAAGTCACAGCCATCGGATCACATGCACGGACTGTTGTACAACAATTTCAATGCGATGAAGGGTGGCGGTGGCGGCGGCGGCGGTCATGATGTGGATCTGTTTCAGGCCCTGCCGCCCAGCATTGTGTCCCACTCGGAGGCTGGCGGTAATCACCATCATCATCATCATCAGCAGCATCAGCAATCGTCAGGAGGAGGCTCGTCCTCGGCCGCCACCACATATGCGGCCGTGCTGAGCCAGGGACATCAGGCTGTGGGTGGAGGAGGTAACAACGCGGGACCTTCGCCGGGACAATCGCAGGGTCAGGCAGGGTCTGTTGCAGGTGGTGGCGGAAAGCCCTCGCAGGCAGGCGGAGGCGGAGGCGGTGATCTCTTAGAGAAGGATCCGTTTGCGGCCATTAGGGAACTGGGACAGGCCACCACCGGTTTTTACAATTATTTTCAGTAAGGGACGGCAGCGACAACATCTCTTCAAGCTGTGGCATCAACGGGTCTTAACCTAATGCAAAAAAAAAACAAACAAAAAAACCTAAAAAAAAATACAAAAACAAAAAAAAACAGAAAATTAACTAGAAAAAAAAATGGCAAAATTCTTAGCTGAACAAACATAAAAAAAAACGTAAAAAAATGCCCCAGACATTGGGAAAACAGAGGAAAAAGCGAAAAACACGAAAAAGAACTGCTTCTTAATTATAGTTGTGCCCCCCCTATATCCCTATTATATCCATATTATTGTTTGCTTTCGTTTAAATTGCAAATTATTTAATTACGGTAGCCTTAAGTTCAACGTGTGAATTATTATAATTAATTAATAATATACATAAATACCAATTTAGTTAATGTTTAGTAGGGTTACTAAAAAGAAATGTTTTTTGCCCAAATGCCGCAGCTGCTGGGATGTGTTGTTGTGCTCCCTGTCCACCAGTGGCCCGCATCCTTGCTCCCTCTTGCATTCTATGGGTTGCTCTGAGCAGCCACACAGCCTCCTACCCAGACACGCGAGCAAACCTTACCGATTAGAGACTCTTGAACAAAAAAAAAATATATAAAAACAAAAAAAAATCAACAAAATCAAATAAATATAAAAAAGCAAAAAAAAAGATAATTATTGTAATAACTATTAAACTGCAGAATGCATAAATTTAGCTTTAGATATGTAAGATATATATATATATATGCTTTGAGAAAAATTTGTATTGTAAATTTCTTTCTGTACTTTTTTTTTAGGCCTTCAGTTTGTTTGTTTCTAATTTTTAATATTATTCTCAAAGTTATGAAATTGTAAAACTTTTCAGTTTTGTACAGCAAACGTTGACGACTATATTACAACAACAAAAAAAGAGAGAAAAAAAAATTATTAAAAAAAAACTGAAATTTTGTCACGCACTCAAAAATACATAATTTATTGTCCTTCAGATTATATATACCTATTATATATACATTTAATTAATGGCTATAAGGGATATATGAAACTTTTTGTGTACGAATTAAACATATACTTACACCAACATACATATATATATATATATATTTAGATATGCATATAAATAATAACATTTTGTGCACGAGTTATATTTGTTCCTTTTTGCCTGCGAATCCCCCCCATAAATTGTCTATGTGAGTGTGTAAATTATATTACGATTGTTGAAGCCCCTCCATCCTGCAGCCATATCCCCTGCGCATCCTCGCATCCCCTTAAAACATTATAAAAAATATACAAAAAAAAAGAAGCCCAAAACATTTACAAACTTAAATAAAAATGAGAATCCTTTTTCAATAAGAGAGTACATATACTTAATCGATCTTTGAGTTTTATCGTAGTATTTTTGGCTAGCGACTTGGATATAGCATATATACATATTAACTTTATATATAAATGTAATAATTTAACCAAGAAAGGAAACAAAAAAAAACAAAAAGAACGAAATTTACATTTAATAAAACGCAAGAAATTGTACTTTTAAATAATCCATCATCGCCCTCTCCACGCCACTACACTTCTCATACATATGTCATGTTTGTTAAAAAAGATCTTCTAGGAAATATATATACACCAGACACCGACTCTCACTTAGTGTTAAATTATATGTAAATTTAGACACACAACCAACTAACTAAAAACAATAATAAATAGAACAGACACACACCCAACACACACACATTCTTCATAGAAAAAGTCGAACTAATGAAAATTTCCCATTTCAAAAACTGTATTGTATATGTAAACCCCATTTATATGAAACCCAGCTGCTGCGCTGAAAATCCTTATAAAAAATGAAAGAAATTACAAAAAAAAGAGAAAACTAAAAAAAGATCCCCAAGGGACAGAAAAAAAAAATCAAAAGCAAACTTTTTTTGGCCAGTGTGTTCCTGCATCTCAACTGTCCTGGTGACTCGAGCTTTGAATTCGTCTTTACCAATAGAGTTTCCAGTTTTTAACTTTGTTGGTGGTAATCTTATTTTTTTTAGTAAAAAAAGGGTGCTTCTTAATTATTACTTGGGAATTATAGGACTTCAATTGGTTTTTACTATCGAACTTTCGAATGTAATTTTGATTTATTTACTATCGAGACTTTTATAAATCGATTTGTTTTTTAATTCACTCAAAAAACTAGTTTTGAAATAGTATTTCAAAGGAGTAAAAAATTATGTTTTTTCTCTCGTTTATTAAGCAAACTTGTATTAACTTAACTAAGGCCCTTAATTAGCAAACGAAACTACAACTACAGAAAGTCTCTGTTCAGACGGGAACATTCAGTCCAGACATCTCCTCCTTAATCTCGTCATACAGATCCTTGTAGTCATCGTTCTGCCGAATGAGCAGGGCAACTGTGCCGCGCTTGACGCCCATAGCAGCTCCCAGATCCGCTCGACTGGGCGTGTAGGCATAGGGGATGCCCTTCTCCTCACACACAGCCGGCAGGTGGCACATGATGTCCACGGGAGTCACATCGCCAGCAAAAATGCAAATGCTAATGGAGGGAAACGAATCATTAGTTGTTATTTTTCTTCTGTTTTGGATTTCGGTTGGACTTACCCAGTTTCTCCCTTGCGCAGGCGAGTCTGTACATCCTTCAGGCCATTACGCAGGAAAGTCTTGTGCTTCATCGCCTTCTTCACCAGCTTGTAGCACTTCTTGGCCAGTTTTTTACCAGCCATCGGTTTAGCAATAGCATTCACAAACAGCAGCTTGTCGTCGTAGGTCTCCTCCTCCTTGATGGTAACATCGCCCTGGACGGATGCGTCGGCATCATCGGAACGCTCTACTTTTACTTTACCCATTGCTTTTTTAGTGGAAAAATGTGGATATTTTACGAAAACTGCGGTTCTGCGGTTCAAAAACACGTGTTGGACCAAAATCGATGTTTGTTTACCGATGTTTTCCGAGGGTTTTCGATGTTATTGTTGATATCGATGTTCGATGCATCGATGTTTCCAGCATCACTAGGAGTTTCGTCAAACACAAGCAAATGCTCTTTAAATTACCGATTGGGAATTCATGCCCAGCTTTCTCCCCATACAAAATCCGCTCTCAATTACCGAATGGGAATTCATTTCCACCTTTCTTTTCCCGATTGGGAATTACCGATTGGAGTGAGGAGTCGGAGGAGCGTCAATGTTGTTATCGATAGTATTGGTATCGGTTGGACATATTCAGTTGGGCGGTTAAATCTAGGGCTGCAGTATTAATTTAAAAATGGTTTGGTAATGTATTTAGTACTGAAATCAATTATTTCAAGATAAATATAAGGTTTTATTTTAAATTCACAACTAAAAAAGAGTAACAAATTTAATTTAATAATTTATAAGGCAAAATAACACCTTTAGTTCTGTTTATATAATGACTGAACATTAACAATTTATAAATACAGCATATTTTAAGGTCTGATTGCAAGCTGATTAACTAGTAGATTTTCCCAACTATTAAAAAAGTCCCATGGAAATCCATACATTAAACATTTATTATAAACGCACATTATTATTAAAGTACATTGAACATTAAAAAGGCTTTAAAATTAGCAAGACAAAATGAAATTAAAAGAATTGCTTGGCCAGCTGAATGATTTGCATGGCAATTTTGACCTCTCGGGCGCCGCGAACGCCCAGCGCAGCCAGATCATCCAGAGTCATATGGATAAGCACCTCGATGTCGATCTCTTGGGCGGTGAACAGCTCCGTCAGATGCTGGTTGCCCGTGCGGTTGAGCAGAGATCGCACGCGAGGGCTCAACGAGGGATGCTCCACCGGGGAGCCGTGCTTAAAGCGCTGATGGATGGGACTCTGAACCGATTCCTCCCTCTCCTTTTTCACCTGGCATGGCTCCTGCTTCACCCGGATTTCTGGCTTCATTCGGCTCTCCTGCATAGTCCGTGATTTCGGGTCAACCGGAATAGACGTTGCCCTAGACACCGAGTTGCCCTCACTGAGGGTGCTCTGACTTGAGGGCGAAAACACGGATCGCGTGCGCATAAATGCCTGCGAAAAACGCGTCGGCTGACGGCGACTTCCTGTTAAACTTTTCGCAGACGTGGCTGTTCGACGCCCTGGCACCTGGAGAAGATGATTGGCTTTTGGGATACCAAAAAGTCCGGTCCTGGTGGCAGTCCTACTGCAACGAGGCCCAGTAGGCGTAACGCTGTCCTCGGCGGTCTCAAAGGTGAACGCCTGGGTGCTGAGGGGCGTCAATGGCGTCAGCGGAGAACCGGGATCTGGGGAAAATTACGATTATTAAAATGTGAAATATAGTTTTATATGGTTTTCTGTTGAAATTACCTCTCCAGGCGCGATTGTAACGTTCCATTTTGTAAATTTTACAGAAAATACAAGCACGAGGGGACGAAAAATAAATTTACAAAATGCTCGCTTTTGCAAAGAGGCCAAAGAAAGGTAACTGTTAATTTTTAGTAGGTGAGGTGACCACTCATCGAGCGCCAAAAAACTCCAAAGTGGATTACAAAAAAATATTGAATAAATCAGAAAATTCTGGAAACTAACCTTGGTAGCTACATAAAGCTATTTGTATAAAATATTCTTCAATAAATATTAATAAATTTTGAAATAAATTAAGTTTATAAATATATTACTAGAGTAATTATTTGTTTCATTAAATGTAAGTAAGTAAATATACTAAAATGCAAACCATTAACCAAATTAAATAAATAAAAAATGTATCCCTTAGTAAAATATCCAAAATATAATTCCCATATTAATAAAGATGACTATAAAAAAATCAATAATAAAATGTAAATAACCCAAAATCATCTAATCAAACTGGAAATCTTTGATGTTATCCACGTGATTTGGTTGAAATCAATAAATATTAACGAAAGTTCATGGAACCCACTACGCATTAATATTTTGCCTTTGGCATGTCTAAGTACCAAATGTGTCGTTCTTTATACTTTCTACATAATATTATTTAGCTTCTAATTAAAGCGAGTTTGGCCAGTTTCCAATTTTTGCGACGAAGTTTTTGTGACGGACTTGATTTTTTGTTGTTTTGGTTTGATTTGGTTTTCGAATTAGCAATCAGCAGACGAACCGATAAAAAGTAAACAATTGCAAAACACGACGACGCACAATGATGCCAATAAAGTGTACAAAAATAATCAATTAAATTAATTTAATGACTGATGAAAATGCACAAATTTTTGAATGATAAAATAATAATAATATATACGAGGTCCCAATGAATGCAGAGTTAAAGATATAGTTTAAGGGAAATGAGCCAAGTTGCTTGCACAATTTTAAAGGAACTAAAAACTACGGTTCACATTTATATTCTATAAAATTGATACATATTAAAAAAAATGTAAATAATAATTTACACAATAAATTTTTATTTAAAGATTATAATTTTTTGAGAGCCATTATGAAATACTAAATGTTATCTATGAAATATGAATTTATATGTTTTTTAAATAATGCATTGTGAGGTTCCTAAATATAAAATTCTGCCCAGCTAAGAACACAAATATTTATCTTTATTCATTTATTTAATTCTAATAAGTTTTTAGTTACTAAAATAACGCTTGAGTAAACCGAAATATTAACCTACAATATATAAAGTCCAGAGTATTAGTCCAAAACCAATGTCACTAATGTATTATTAATTTATTTAAACCTTAAAAAAATATTTGTCCCTGAATTAGGTACCTAAAAAATCTGATTCCATACTTTGAGAAACATTTAAAAGTATCTTAATTTCCAGAGCATCCAACATATTTTTTTAGGTCCTCCTCTTACCACTAAAGTGACCACTATTTTCCTCTCAGTGCTGCGAAATCATGACATTGCCACCTGTTAAAGCTGCGACTAGATACAGATACTCGTATTATTGGCTGCTTGCTGCCTGCTATTTGTGTTTTATGCGCTTACCTTGCTTTATTTGGGTTTTCGTGGGCAAGAACAACATGCTGTCGGTCTGTGGATATTTTGTTATTGTTGTCATTGCGCATTCGGCATTGCCGAAGCTTTGGACATAACACAACGCCACCCTCTCCGCCCTGATGGTTACCCCCTAAACCGCCTGTCTTAACCTGGTAATAAAGCCACATGTGAAGGCTTGTTGTTGCCGGCTTTTGACCGAAAACAGCTGAGTTTGGGGCCAGCAGCTGCTTTGTGTTTATATTTTTTCCACAGGCAGAGCAGAGTCCGAGTGCCAGAGCGGCGGTGGCAGCGTTTGCGCAGCAGCTCCACAGAAATCCGAAGCGGAAAACCGAGCTTTCGGCCAGAGAACGGACATATAAAATAGCGATTCCCAGCCGCTGGGCGACTCAGTCGTCTAACGGAGTTCAAACCAAGCTGAGCTGGAAACTAAGGTTCTTCTGGTGCTATAAGCCCCGTGGAAAATCCAACGAAAAGTCAGTCGTAAAAATTTGAAAAAAAAATCAAAACCAAGCCATAAACAAGTGCGTTCGATTCTATAGTATATGTATACAAAACAAAAAGGAAAAAGGAAAAGTAATAATAATAATATACCTACGCAAGTGGAGTGTGTGGCCCCCCCAACCGAAATTTGCAATCAATAAGGCACAGAGAAAAATATAAATAAAAAATATTAATAAATCGCCATTCAGTTGGGCAGTGTTCTTGAGACATGCAAAAGTAGTAGCCAGTGGAGTGTTAAAAATTTACAACAATAAAGCGACAGAGCACTTGCGAAACGTATCTTTTGCGAGTGTTTTTGTTAATTTTTTGTTCGCTATTTTTGCCAACCGACGAGACGCTGCCGCTGCCGCCGCCTCAACAAAAGAACTTTGGTAGGTTTTTGCTTTGTTTGCTTGCTGGATTTCATGCAAATTAAATTAAGCAATTAAACGAAAACACACACAAAAATTGTATTTGCTGGCTCTACTGTGGTTCTTTAGATATGTTTTTGTTTGGTTTTTGTTTTGGCGATTGGATTACCTCATGGCATGATTAGTCCCCGCCAGGTGATTGCCAAAGTTTCGTTATTCATTTTATTTTTTTTTTTGACTCACCTCTCTATGGATTTGCCAATAATTACCCAAAAATTTACCCAATCGGTCAGTTATTGCAGTTGCTATCTTTAGTAGTTTTCTTGCCTTTCTCATACGGGGGGAGAATACATTTATTTTTTACTCTTTTTATTTTCGCGCTTTTCTCATCTCTCCCATGAAAATTCAAATAAAAACTCGCAAAAAAACTTTTTTAATAACAACAAACGAAAGGAGAGCGGTGAGAGGGTGGTGGGGTCAGGGAGGTTTTCCTGCACTGAAATATATTTAATTGAACAACAAAAAGAGAGGCAAACAAACAATCATAGGCAGGGCAGGAAAAGTGGATTGTTGATGCTCTCTTTGCCGCTCAAACGATTCACAATGGATCCAGAGTGGTACAGCTGCCACCTAGAACAAGTGGCATAATAAATATTTAAAAAATAAATAATGTCACAAAAAATATGTAAAGTGAAATTAAATATTCACAAGTCTATGAAATGTACTAAATAAAGGAAACGTTTAAAAAAATATATGTCAAAAACGGTAGAGCAGGCAAAATATGGTTTGATTTAATAGAAAATGTTTAATTAATATATATTAAAATCAATGAAACATAAGAAATATATGGGAAACAGTTAAAAAATAAATTAAACCAAGTTTGGCAAATGCTCAAAAATTATATTTAACAAAGTTTGTAATCTATGAAACGTAAAAAGTGTATGAAAAACGGCAACAAAAATACATTTAGTCAAGTAAAATTGGCAAAAAAAACCTTTTATAAAATATTTATACATTTTATATAAATTATTTCTTTAAGTATGAAACGTAGGAAAGTCGGTAAAAAATGCTTAAGTCAAGTAAAATTATAGAATTTTTTTTTTAATACAAAAAGGCTTACAAATTGTTTGAAACCTATTTTGTTTAACTCATTTTATTATTTAAGTCAATAAATCTTATAAATCAAAGTAAAAAATTAATCGAAAATAGTACAAATATACCAGATAAGCTAATTTGTTATCCCAGAAACCCGTGAAATTTAATCAAAATAAATCAAATAGATGAATTTCTAAAAATAAGAAATAGGCTAGCCCTCAGCTGAAATTAAAAAGGTCAACAATCGTAGAGTCTATGAACCATATTAAAAAATATATATATATATTTGTATTTGTATATGTATATATGTTTATAAGGACCCTTATTCTGTTTTAAAAAAAAGTACAAAGGCATAAAAGCAAATTCGGAAATGTGCAAACAAAAATTGGCTTTGGCAAACAGATTTGAAAATAAACCAAAACAAACCCAAAAAGCAATAAAAGAGCGTGGAAAAGTATGGGGCAAAATTGTTGAAAAATGTAACAAGTCAAAGGAATTTTTTTCCACGTCCATCTCCCCAGCTCCAGACCCCTCCTTCCATTTCATTCTCTTTTCACCAGGCCACATTTTTGCGATAATTTAAATAGAAAAGTTAACAAAAAACAAAAAAAAAAAAATAGTAATGGAACCGAAATACTGTTTGCTTTCGCTGAAAACGTAAATAAAACTTGAATATTTGCAAACAAAAAGTGTTGAGCTGCGATATAGTGGAATGCATTGGATAAAGTTTTGTGGATTTTGTGAATTTGAATTTGGTGGAATTTTTAAAGGAGATAGCGCCAGACCAGGTTTAAAGTTAATCAATCATAATGATTTCAAAATAAAAGCAGATATTCTGCCTGCCTCGCTTGCTCCTCCCAAAAAAAAAAGTTCACAAGACTCGCAGAGATTAGAATAAATGCAGAGGAACTTTCCGGCTTTTTTATTTGGCTGATTTTCAACTTTTCTTTTAATGTCTTCCTGCTTTTGGCTCCTCGAGCCTTGAGCCTGGCAAATATGCAAATGGAATGCGTTCAAGTATTTGTTGAGAATTAAACGGAAATAATTGAATTATGTTTAAATCAAATGAGAAGCATTTCAATTCGATTCCAGGGAAAGTCAACAGATTGGATAAATAAATACGTTGAACGTATGAAAAACTAACCCACGGTAGGGAATATAAAGTAAATATTTACATCAAAGGACGAAATGGAAAATGCTTTCGGATTGAAGAACTGAAATCGCCTTTGAATTCCTTTCGAGACTTTGAATTATCTTCAAGAATAATGTTTGACAGGCTGCAAGGAAAAGCTGCCAATTAGAGTTGGATTTTCCTGCTGGGATTAAGTCTCAAAAATGCACAAAAATGAAAATCTTTTAAATAAATGAAAACTAGATTTTCCGACAAATTCAGAAGAGCAAATAAATTCTCACACGCTTTGGGCACTTGAAAAGTTTTCCTCTTTTTAACGTTTTTTTGGAAAATAAAATCCATAATTAATGGCCGGCATAAAAACATTTAAATCGAAAGAAAAGTTGCAGAAATGTTTGTGTTAAATTCTAAATTAAAGGATAAACTCACTTTTGTGTGGTAATTCCCCAAGGATGTGTTTCCACCCCAAGAACGAAAATGAATATGAATGTGCATCGTATGTTTGGGTAGCTTGAGTCGCCTGCATTGGGGATTTACCAGACCCAAAAAAAAAACTACGAAATATAAAATGAAACAAAATTGTCCAACCAAAATTTATTCTGTTGTCGCTTTAGAATAGAGCAGCCACCAAGGACCAACTAAAAAAAAACAAACGAACAAATACAGATACAATTTGCCAGAAGCCAGCCAGCCAGTTGTTGGCCGAAAAAATTGTTGCTGAAGGACTGCAGTCACTATGGGCAAATGGCGTGATCTTTGTTTTAAAAATTAAATTTTGAATATTTTTTTAAATATAATTCAAGAATTATATTTTTGATTAAAGGCTACACTTGGCTAATATTGAATTTTTCTGTAGATTTTTTCAATAAATTGAAAGAAAAATATTTATAATTTTTAGCATTTATAAAGCATATTAAATATAGGACGTATAATATAATTTTAGATTTATTTTTACAACTTACCATTATATTGCAAGGCACATCTGGTTGATATCATATTTCTTTCCCTAAATTCTCGCTATCCAAACCAACCCCTAGTAAATATCATGCGTACCCCATCGATAGAGTATCAAAATGATGCTTAGAAGTCTTCTCTTTTGACAGCTTTCCAGCTCATTGTGTGCCCATTGTATGGGCGAGTGGAGACGAGCGTCAAGTGACTGGGCCAAAGTCACATGAGTGCAATTTTAAAACAGTGAAAGATATATAAAGCAAAGGCAAACAACTGATCAAATCTCGCCGCTATTGCAATGGGCGTCGTTTTCCGAAATGACAGCTTAGATGTACTCCCATAAAAAAATATAGACGAAAGAGAAAGAGTAACCTGGCTGACTGGCTGACTTGCTGGCTGGCTTGCTGGCGACGAGGGCCAAGACGGAAGATGGCAAACAACTGAGGTTGCAATAAATCCCCGGCAAGACAAGCAAA
Source organism: Drosophila birchii (assembly GCA_035046345.1). Classification (NCBI taxonomy): domain Eukaryota; kingdom Metazoa; phylum Arthropoda; class Insecta; order Diptera; family Drosophilidae; genus Drosophila; species Drosophila birchii. Next base: position 19,478,176 of record JAWNOA010000048.1, on the reverse strand, counting down.
AGGAGCTGCTGCAATTGAACCGCCTTGCTCCTTGGTCCTTTCGGTACCCTCCTCCATCCCATTCGTGCTCAATCCTCAAACGACCGCCATTCTTCGTCCTTCGTCCTGGGTCGAATAGCGCAACAGAATGTCAATTACTTGAATGTGAGGTTAGGTCAAAGCTATAGAGCCGAGGCTTGATTTTCATTTGGAAAATTCCCCAGACCAGACCAGACCAGACCAGCCCAGCCCTGTCCCTGGTCAGTGGCAGAAAAACTATTGGGAGCTCCCTCTGATTGCCTCTCGGTTACTTTGACTAATTTTGGGTTTGTTGCAGTCGGAAAGCAAATCGTCTTGCGGAAAGCAATAAATTTTTGTTCAGGAAATTTAATGGATTAAGGGATGTGAGAAATTTTCCCTTGATTTGAGGTCTGATTTTTCATATTCAAACTGCATTTCTTACCTCACCACCCAGGACTCCTGCCAGGACTCTATGCACTTTGGATATGCACTTGCCAAAAAGTGAGAGACATTTGAAAATAAATGGAAAGTTAATAGGAAATTCATTTTCCTGTGAATACATTTTGTAAAATTAACTCTCAATTATTTCTAATGTTAAATATATTATTATTTTCAAGTTAACGGATTGAAAATTTATTGTACATAAAATAAACCCAAAAAAATGTTTATCTAAAGGGACATTCTTTGCTAGTTCTAATTACAGTTTTGCTTAAACATATTATTTAACTAAAGAACAGAATTATTTAAATAAAAATTTAAGTAACATAATTAAGCATAGAAAATCCTTGATCTTTACGGCAGGACTTAATTTTTCCAGTGTTTGTCATCCAAAAAGAAATAACCTAAAGTTGAGCAGTTGGCTCCTTGGTCCAAGTCCAAAGCGTTTTTCAGTGGGTTTTCCCCTTTTATCGATGGCCTGCTTGCATGTTTGTCTGTCAATTGGATTTCGTCCTGGAAGTGAGCTTTGAGTTTTGAGTTTCCTTTTTTTTTTTGAGGTCCAAAGCCAGAGTCGTGGCACTTGGCCGCCTTTGAGCTGTGAACATGCAAGGGGCTGGCCTGGTCAAATGCCTCTTCGGCATCCTGGCCTGGCTCTCGTGCCCGTTTGCAGGTTTCCTTTGTGCCTGTGGGCTTGGAATTCCGGCTTAGAATTGGAGTTCGAAAATTGTTCGCATGCCTTAACATCGCTTCAGTCGTTGAATATCTGAAATTTGTAATCTCGGGTTGAAGGAAAGAAAACTAACCCTTAAACAATGGCGTGAATAATATTAATTAGGCAGTTAACTTAATCATTAAGTGGAATCAGCAAAGGGTTAATGAGCTGGGCTTATTTGAATAAAATAACAAGTAATTGTTGTTCATTTTTATATAATTATATTTATAATTTTGTATGGAAAATTTACTTGAATTTGATAAAAAATTGCTTGTTGTTTGAATGGGAATTTAATAAGTTTCATGGTTTTAATTTAACTCAATTCTAGTCTTGTTTAAATATTTAAGTAACTATTATTATTTACTTTATATTTATTTTATGGCATGAATTTTAATTTAAAATATACTTTGCATATTTTATATGAACCTCAAGACCAGTTATAAAAATTTCTGCTTTGCTAAATCTGTGCTCAACTTGATAAACAACGACAAAGGAACATAAACACAAAAAAGCCAGACCAAGAAGGACTCAGACTATGACTATAACAGGATTTACTTCGCGAAAGCGCGTTCTATAGCTACACTTTAATTAATTGCCAAGAGCTTTTTTTAATAAACTAAAATGCATATAGAAAATATTTATTAAATATTTATAATTTGACACATTTTATTGTTAATACAAATATTTGTTTATGCAAGATTATAAAGTGATCTATTTCAAGGAAATATTTGTTTGTTTTTGTTTTCTATTTTTATATATATTTTATATATATGTAAATTTTTAATATTTTCGTATACATATTTTGATGTGGTAAAAAAAAATTTCTATTGAGTTTTATAGTAGTTTATATACATTATGAATAGAATATATTAAATCAATTCAAAATCATTTAAAATATAATATAAATATTTCATTTCATCAGAGTTATATTAATTTTATTTATATTCCATTTTGCTTAGTTTGTATCATATTTTTCCCCAAGTGCATTGCCACCGAATGACGTCTTCTGGCTGTGATGGAAGCAGTCGCAGAAGTCGGAGAAGTCGTCGCATCAAAATGAATGGATATAGTTTAAGTGTATGAAAAACATGCCCGAAACGGAAGAACTAATGGATGGATGTATGGCTGGCTGGTTGGCTAAAAGATGGCCTCTGACAGAGGTCCAGGGAGGGAAGGGAGTGGTTTATATAGCAAGAACTGTCAGATCTGATGCGACTACTACTTGTTGTTGTTGCCGACTTTATTCTATGAACTCAGAACGCGTCGCGTCATTCGCAATTTTTCTATTGTTTGCGCAGTGTTTTTTGTTGTTCCCTTTTTGCACGTTACGTCTGTTTGTCTGACAGCTGAGCACTGTTTATATGCCAGACATATACAGATATGTATGTACGAACCTAACGTTCATATATATCCGGCTATATACGCGTACATATAGACGGGTGTGTGCTCCGACGACTCCCTGTCGACGGAGTTCGCTCGTATTACCCTGTCAATCTTTACTTTCGTGAGCTCGTTTGTAACGTTTTCGTCCTGCAAGGGGAGAGGGAGGAAATTGCGGAGGTGTTTTAGGTTTTAGGCTTTCTTTTTTCTCCCCTTTCCTCGAACTATATAGAGTCCTGGTTCGGGAGATTGACGGACAAGTGCGCAGCAGAACTATTTTGGACGTCGCAATAGGAAAGTTCTTTATGATGGAAATTCTTTTAAGTAATTAGTTATATTAGCATTTAATTCCTACTAAAATCGGCAAAGACTTTAAGAACTGTATAAAAATATAAAACCCCTTAATAGTTTTCATCCATATGGACATATTAAAATCTTCCCAAAAACAAAGCTCGCAAAAAAAGAGCAAATAGCGACTGCCGCCGTGTAGGAAAAAAACCAGCGATGAAGGCTTTGTCCATGTTCGCTGCTGGAGAAATGAGCAAAAATTCCACCGAAATGGCAACAAGGACTGTAACATGAGACAGGGGGGGCCAGAGACACACTGCCTTGTGTGACACAAGTGACACTATTTTCTGGCGCTGCCACAGTGCCACAAGTAGAAATTCGCTAATGCTCGCCGTTGCAGGCGGCACCACTGGGGATGCAGCGCCATGTTGCAATTATTATTTCCGGCTGGAAGCGAAAAATAAAGTTGGATATGCAATGAGCAGGAAGAGCAGCAGCAGCAGCAGCAAAAGAAGCAGCAGCAGCACACGCCAAAGCACACAGGCGTGGCGTGCGAAAAAATGAGGCCTCCGCGAATAACACTCATACGCAGCGTTGGCCAGCCACAAAATAATCCTGACGGTGATGAGAGCGTGAAAAAGGAGGATTTTAAAGGGTTTTTATGATTTTTAAAATGTAGTTTTAGCTTATGGATGCTGAAATTAATTAGAATGCTTTAAAATTAAAAAAAAGAAGGGCTTAAAAAGTTTTTTGAACGGATTTAGTTTTTTTAATATATTTATTAATATATTTTTTAATATATTGGATTAAGTTAAACTATAAATTGTAGAAAATAGCAAGGAGGAAGCTGTCATTAAAAGCAATATGCCTCGAAAGTATTCTTATCATATTAATTGTTTTATTAATAAACAACTTCAACTCTTCTGATTAATTCTGATTAACAATTTCAACTTCTCTGATTTATGATAAATTCTGATTAATTTATATAGACTTCTTATACTCCTTTCCTTTCCATCTTTTAATTCTTTAAATAAATAGATAAACAATCAATGATAAATTAAATACATAAATATTTATTATAGGTCGCAAGATAAATTATAAATTTCCTACCAAATATATTTTAGATTGAGATTTTATTTTCGAAGCCAAGCTTAGGCATATCCATCACGAAGATATCTCTTTATCCAGGGCCTTCACTGTCCTTTTTTTGCCGCCTGGATTCCGGCCCATCATCAGAGGCAGCGAAAAAATAACCGTACGTATGTAGCTGGGTCTGCGACGCCGTTTCCTTCTTTTGTTTGTGTGCAGCGCATAATTTGCGAGACAAACATGCAAAAATGCCCCAGAAGTGAAAAAAATATCCTCTACATCCAACCTACATCCCAGAATCCATGCATATACATATATATACATATATGCAGTGCGCCCCGAAAAGGGAGAACAATTCCCCGGCAAGTTGAAGTGCAAAATGGCGGGAGCAAAGGACTCGAATGGGGCGGTAAAAACGGAGGTCCTTCGCATAGAGGGGGAGACGGGTAAATGGGGTTGCGGTTGCAGGCTGAAGATTTTGAAGTTTTTGCGGCAGTGGCCGCCCGCCCAGTCTCTGGGCCGCTGTTCGTTTCGTTTCGCTTCAAGACGCAGAGTTTATCTTGCGCTTAGGCGCAACGGCCGCGAGTTGCAACCAACGGCTTCATCTCAAAGGCTCTTTGCTGGTGGTCCCAAGTAGTATGTGTGGTGTGATGCACTTGAAGAAAATTATAGGTTGCTAGGAAATATTATTATTACATAAGTCATTCGGTTTTTGTTCGCAGAGAACACACGAAGTTAGTCGAAAGTGCCTGCTTACGGCTCTGCTAGGACCTCTGGGTTACTGAGCCAACACCTTTTGCTTATAAGATTTATTCCGCATTATCTCTATAATTTTAGATTAATAAATATTTCGATTATTTTTTTATCTTAGTGTTAGAACTTTTTTGAGATAATCTAAAAGACTTAAATAATTAATAAAAAGGATTAAGAACAATTTTAAATAGATTTTTACTGATCTTTAAAAAAACAACATATAATTTATAAACTTAAATTGAATACAATTTTTTAATATATTCTACACTTATCGATATTGTTTTAAATGTACTTGATTATTTTCACCTGCAGTACCTTATTACCTTATTTTTTTTTTTTTGCTGAGTGGCCGTTCGGTGTGTGGCAGCTTTTGTGGGCTTTTTGACTTGTTTATGGCCATAAGTTGATTTCGGAAATGGAATTCTCAAAAAGGGATTTGGCTGCCGGCTCGGCCCGAAACCTCATTATTGGACTTCAAAGCGAATGGTAAATCCCGCGGCCAAAAAACCCGGTCAAAAATGGCCTCCGTTTATTTAAAGGAAAATAAACCGCACCGCCGGCAGTCAGTGCACAACACCACCCAATACCCCACCATTATCTCCACACACACACCCAGACACAACAAAAAATTGATCAATTTTTTTTATATCCTGTTTCCCTCTTCATTGTCTCGGCTCCGAGAGCAGAGGAAGGATATTATTGACTAATGGCTGCAGTCGAGGGAAATTTATGGTCCTCAGATGGATGGGTGTGTGTGTGCGAGTGTTGTGCTGTGTGTAAGCTTGGATGTGTGCGAGTTAATGAACATTTTTGATGGTAATTGAATGCGACTCTTGGGTTTGCCGCCGTAGTTATGTCTGATGAATTGCCCGCCACCGCCTCCACCTCGGGGGCATAAAATATATAATTTATACATGCGATTGATAAGCGAAATGAATTTGTCATGTCTCAGAAATCTGATTCCCAGATGCTGATTGCTGGTTAAGCTGAAAAAAAATAACCAAAACAAAGTCAAACTAGTCAGTAAATAAATAATTACTGCGAGGCGTTTCGTGCCTGTCACCGCAATGAAATCCAAAACTTTCAATTTGCTTGAGAAAAATAATACAAACGAAATGGAAACGTTAAAATGGAAACAAGTTGCAAATAAACAAGAAGCCAAATCCCTTGTAGCAACCTTGTAGGAAAAAAAATAAATAAAATACAAAATACAGCGGAAAGAAAACAGAGAAAAGGGTTAAAGTAGCAACTGAAAGAAAACAAAAGAAAAACATTTGTTTAGCACTTGAAAAATGTGCTCGACTGCACAGGGAATGGCGAAAATTCTGCGGCCCCTGATCATGTGGTTCCCCCTTTTTCCCGCTACCATCCTCCTCCCACTTACCCTTTTGGACTTGTCAACCTTTATATGAACATTTTTGAGCACTTTTCTTTTTTGGTTTGGCTTTTCCTAGTTAGACTTTGTGAACCCAAAAGGGGTCTGCGTATGCCTGCATTTGTCGCTTTTCTATATGAGATGGACAGTGGTTGGGGTTTAATTATGGTTATTATTAAGATTTTTTTAGGTTTTATATATATAATTAATTTGACTTTATTTTAATAAATTTATTTTTAATAATTAAGAAATCCTTTCATACATTAGTTACAAAGTATCTATCAAAACTGATATTCCACTTAATTAAATTACGTTAAAAAATAAGCCCAAAAATATCCTTCTTTGATTGAAATATTTTTTTTCTAAACAAAACTAAATATTTAAACTCCGTTGAAGCCCCCCAGAGACCACTGTGACTGCCCATTTTCTTTTTTATATTTTTTGTTCATTTTGTTTTTGTCACTGTGGTCACGCCGCTGTCATCAAGCCAGATGCTCCCCCGTCTCGAAAATTCCAAGCCTTGTCCCTTCATCGGGCAAACACACCATCGCAAAAGGGGATAGGAAAATGGAAGGGAAAAAGGCGGGAAACTGAGGGGGAAAACTTTAGGGAAAACCGAGGAATACAACATAATTGCAATTTGCGTAATTGTGCCCCTAAAGCTGAATGAGAAATGAGCGGCAACGAGTCGTGCTTGGAGTAACTGAGAGGCGCTTGCCGAGTTGAGTTTGCTAAGCGGCGCGGATGACAACAGGACGAAAGGACGGACGGACACTGCGGACACTACGGACAACAGAGTCCTTACTCCGTACGGAGCTAAAATATGAATATCCGAATGTACTTAATAAACAAAAATACAAAAGAAAAGCAGCCAAAGTAAATAGCATGTAGTATGCATGGAAGGAGCGCACAATACTCGCATTTTCCCCCTCGAATTTTCCGAACCCACAATATTTTTGTGGGAAGAAAATCGCTCCACATCACCCACCCCCTCTCCCAAAATTTAACAAGGGGTTTTCCGAGTTTGGTGGCTTCCGTATGACACCCATGGCAAACTGCACTGGAGTTTATTTGGTTATTTTTCCGAGGGGTTTGGTGTTTTTTGGTTGGGAATATTTTTAATTTTAATATGCATGCCGGATGCCGCCCGGAGGCGTGGTTCTGGGTTGGGCAACATCAGCTGAAGTTTTCATGGGTTTTTGTATCTGTTGAATGGTTTTATATGTATTTTTTCCTCACTTTTCATTGTTTCATACAAATTCGAAATTTACTAGGGGATTTGTATTTGTTCGGGACTTCTAATTGAAAAATATTCTATAGAGTTGGCAAAGGTGTATGGAAAAATCATTTATACCTTGCTTTTTGGCAAATATTTTATTTGTCATGTAAAAAATATAAATAAACAAAATCTATATTTATTTTTAGCTGGAAATCTGGAGGGAATTTTAAAAGATTTAATGGAATATTACATTTTTGGTAAATACAAATATTTTGTGGAGCATCAAATAGGTTTATATTTATTTGTTTGTATAATGAATAATACAAATACAAATAATACAAATTATTTCTATGATTTTTTATATATATTTAATTTATTTTTTTATTTGTTTGTTTTATAAATATAATATTTGAAGGTACTATTTTTAGGAATCTATACTTGGATAAAAATAATTATATAAATTTTTGTAATCCCTTAAATGTTACTAGAAAGCTTTAGAACAATTTGTAAAGGGATTTATTTGTGAGCTTCATTTATTAAAAATGATTATTTGTCTTTTCATAAAACAATTTTTTTTAAAGGTGTAATAAAATATAGTTAAATAAATTAATATTTGAAATAATTGTAATACATTTAAATATTTTGTGTGTTTATAAGAAATAGTTCTTTTCTTGCTTTATTTATTTATTAATTTATAAAAAACCTAGCTTAAATCTTTAATATTTTGTTTAATTACATATAATTTATTAGAGATATCAATAATAGATTATAGTTCCCACTAATGACTGCCAAAGAAATGCATTTAATAATACAAATCACCTTTTAATCAAACAGGTATTTTTCCCACATTTTTCACATTTAATGTGACAGTTCATAAGTTGGCGGCAAACAATGTTTGGACCCATTACACCTGCCGCATGAACCAGCCCTCTTAGACTTCAATTTGCTGCTTCGCCTGAGTTGTTGCCTTCACCTTTTTCTGGTTACAGCCATGTGTTTATTTGTTGGCCAGCACTTTGCGAGCCACTTCGCGGCAAAAGCCAACTCGAGAGTGGGGCGAGAAAAAAAGCAGGCATCAGGCAGCAAGCAGCAAACAGCAGGCGGGCGGCAAAAATAAAATTACTCACCGCCCCCGCCGAAGCAGCTGGCCAAAAAAAAAGGAAAACTCGTTGCCAAGCTTATTGTCAACTATTTAAATGCTGCAATTTCGGCCTTTTGTGCAGGCGGAATGTGTGTGAGGCCCGAGCAGCCATTACACTTGTGGCCATTGTTTGCCTTTATAGCCTTTTGTTGCATAAATCGTTTACAACAATAAAAAGAGTACGAAAAAATGGGAAAAAAGTTACTGCCGCTATCGCCACTCTTCGCTTCTTGTTCTACTTGTTGTTGTTCTGCTGGTTGGCCGTGTGTAATTTGTCATTCACACCACGTGCTTGGCTGAGAGCAGGAAGAACGACTGCAGTCTGCAGTTCTTCACCCATTTCTACCCCTACTTTGCCCCGCATTTCTTTCTGTTTTTTTCTCCCCCATCACCAGCTCTACTCTGCCAGCCCACTTTTCCTACCCACTTTTCCGCAATCCATGCCTCCCCTCCCCCCACAACATCCAGCATTTTTAATGGCAGCGAATACACGCGTAAGACGCGACCATTTCCATAATGCAGCACCAAGAGCCACCAGCATCTTCAGCTCGAATTGGTTGCACGTTGCAAAGGCACAGTGATTCGAGATTTTTTTGGATTTGGAAAAGGAATTCGAAAAATATTAGAAAAATCTATATTTAAAATGAGTATTAATAGAATCCTAAAATAAATATGTAATAAATCAATACCTAAAAAGAGAAGAATTCAAATATATAATTGAAAAACGTTTCTTAGTAAAATCCCTGAATTGCCTACAAAATTTTAATTTTTTAATAAAATTTTTTAAATATATTTTATTTTTTTTTATCTTATTTATTCCTTTTATCTTGCTAAATTCGATCTCTGAATTTCCTAAAGATTTTTAAATTACTTTTTTTACCTCATCATTATGGACTCATTTAATAGTTAACATAAAATAAATAAATCCTTTAAGTAATGTACATATATAGGAACTTTACTTAATAATTAATTAATTATTAAACGTTCGCTTCAAATTATTTTTATTGATTAATTTAATTGTTATATAAAATATAACTTTATCCACTGTCTAGCTGAACAGAAAAGTGCAAAACTTTATGCACTCGAGCTGTATTTAAATGGTGTGTGAGCATTCGGAACCCTTCTCTTCGTGTCGCAGCATCTTTGAGCTCTTTTCTTTATTTCTTCTTCATCTTCAGCTTGGCGCACTTTTGTTCTTAAAATTCTGCGTACGTGATCGAAATGTTTGGCAATGTAATACATTCACTACTTTTAGAGCTTATATCTCCCCACTTTATTTTTTTTGGGAATATGTTTGGAAATTTATGTAAATTATTCAGTGCTTTTTTGGTGGATTTGATGGAGTGGAAATAGTACCTTAGGGATCATTTAATTTTAAATATATTCAAAGAAATTAAATGAAATACAAGTAAATGAATAAATCTTTATATAATTATTTTAAAAAACCCGCCCAACTGTGTTTTAGGTACCAAAATGTAAAGTAAACTCAAAAATATCTCAATATCAAGCATACGCCACGGATATTGTATTATATGAATAATTATGATTATTGTATAAAAATAAATGCATAAATCTTGATATATTTGAATAAATCTTGATATAATTATTAAATAAAAAACCACCCAACTTTGTTTTAGGTACCAAAATGTAAAGTAAACACAAAGTCTAAATATCAAGTATACGCCACGGGTGGTGTATTATATAAATATTTATAATTATTGTATAAATATAAATGAATAAATCTTGACATATTTATTAAGTGAAAACCCACAAGGCACTGACTATATCGTATAAGCAAACTTTATTCACTTAACAACTTTGCTTTGGGTGCCAAAATTTAAAGTAAACACTACGCCTAAATATCACGTATACGCCACCGGTGGTGTACCTAATTTTATTTATTTAAATGCTCATGCTTGGCCCCCTTGTTAAAGATGATTAATATGCCTAATGGGTATTGTTTAGACATAGGCCTATGAATAGACATCAGGTGTAGGACCCGTACCGATACCAGATCGCCCAGCTTGGGCTCTTCAGTGACCTTTTGTCTTAATTACACACACACACACATTGGAGGCCCAGAGACGACCCATTTCAAGGCGAAAACGCCACCAAGAGCGGGTCTTTCATGCAAAGAAATATTAATGAGCTGCTGGCGACTTGGAGTGTTGAATAAACAGAAGGAGAAACAAAAACAACAACTGGCTGGGGCAACGGCAAACAACATTTTGTCTGCTCATAGATTTTTGATTCAAATTTAATTACTTAAAGGAAATTATACTCAAATTGGCTTTCAGCCTTAGCTCACGCAAGTGGAAAATATTTTCATCTTCATCAAGATATTTTTGGTGTGTGCTTGAGTGGGGGATAAAGTGGAGTGGAGTGGCTGTAAGGGATGGGACGACGATTGTTTTTTGGGGCGCCCTTTCTCTGTGTGCCGTTTAATGCTATTAAAAAGGCTTTCAGGAGAATATTTTTTGGGTTATTTTAGAATCAATTAATCTATTAAATTGTATATATTTAATGGCACAAAATGGTTGTTGTGGCCCCCTTGCTGGCCATTTGCAATTTTGCCATTTTGAGGCTTTTTGGGCCAAATTGAAAATGATTCTTTTGAAAAGATTAAACATAATTTTGGGGAATGTCCTTTTGGATTTAGCTTAATAAGAATGATGAGTGTGTAAGTAATTAAAAAGGCAAGGAAAATCAAGAAGTTTCTTTTAGGACTTTGCTTAGAAACGCAGAGACAAGTTGCTAATATCTTTAATATATTTTAAACTGTCAGTTTTTTGTAAATATCTTTTCCAATCCGAAAATCTCATTCCCATTCGCAAGAATTTATTATTTATTTGATATTTTCCCCGATTGTATCGAAATAATTCATTGAAACATTGACAAGATTATCGGGCTTAGCCAAGGCAATCGAAAAGCCAATTTAGGCAAAACCAAAATCAAATATACGATTTCAATCAGTAGAAAAGTGTCAACCGAACAGAAAATTTGCCAAAATTTATAATTGTGCCAAGAAATGGCAAACAAAAAGGAGTAGAAATGTACGTTATAGCTGCCATACTGGCTAAATCATAGTTCAAGGCTGGATTTAATGCATTTTGCAGCTTAGTACAAGGGCGAAACCCACTTGCGCCTGCCAGAACTGGAATAAAAAGGCAATCTTTTTATATATACATAGACAAGTGTGACCGCAAACAAACGTATATAAAATTGTGCATATATATAGCATATATACAGGACCGCATTTAATACAAAAATAAATAAAAAAAACGGAACTAGGTTGGCCCCCAGCTAAGTAAGGGAAAAAAGGCAAACAGGGACGGGAGGGTGCATGAGTTACATCAGAGAATAAGAGCCATGCCTGACCTTGACTTATAAACACTTTTATAACAATTATTTTTGCATTTTTCTCGCCGCTGCTTATAATTCCAACTCACAGCCATACAGAACAGAAATCATTATGGCAAAAAAAAAGAATAATAATAAAGAAGCGAAGCCCACTCGACTTGATGCAAATAAGCAAAGCAGCAGCAGCAGCAGCAGCAGCTGAATCGTTTGAGTGATGCTTGCGAAGCTAAGCCAGGCTGAGTGGGTCAGTTATGCCAGGCACATGCAACCACAGTGGGCCCTAGCTTAAACGAACTAATAAGAACTTAGTGAACATATATTTCCATTAAAATTTTAAGTGCAAATTTTGATTGTGGGTTTATTAATGATATGCTTATTTGTTTGTTTGTTAATATTCACTACATTACTATGATAATTGCGAAAAAGAACCCGTTTTGATATTTCAAAATAATAAAAAGGAAAAAGAGAAAATGTAAGAATGAATTTATTTAATATTTTATATTTCATATTAAGGAACTATTCAATATAAATATTTAGGTTTAATACTTTTAAGATACATATGTATGTATATTTTTTACTGCACACTTTTTAAATAAATAAAGAATATGACTATTTATTGAAATTATTACAACTAGGCTTTTGAGTTAAATGAAGTTACTAAAAAATAGATACAACTTTATGAGAATAAGTATAATTAAATTAAATATTATGTAAATTAGGTATTTTAAAAGGCATTTATTTATGATTTGTAACATTTGAAATTAAATACTTAAAGCTGCTTAAATATAGTTTGAAAAATTACCTTTAACAATTACCTTCTTTACTTGGCAATATTTCATAATTATTACCATTTTTACTGAAAAGTAAATTTAAAAATGAATGATGTATAATGAAGGCTCGTTTTCGCCAAACAATAAGTGCCTTCTGTACCCTCAGACCGCTTATAATTGCACACAATCAGGTGACTCTCAGCTAGTTAAAGATTTGCCCATGTGGGTAGGGCCCTAACCATACCACCCCAGCCCACCCCCTGGCAATGCCACAAAAGTGACTTCGGCAGTACCCAGAAACCCCCTTTGCCAGTCGGAATCGACAATAACTATGCATGAGCTGTATGAAAGTCAAATAATAATGATTGGAACGAACCACAAAAACCGACTGCGCCACAAAATCAATAATTAAAATCGCTGCAAGGTGCTTCTCTTGATTACACCAAAAGATACAAAAAATAGGAGGGGAAAAAACACACACAAAAAAGTAAATGCTAACTCAAAAAGGCAGCCACAAATATCAGCAATTTAAAAAAGATGAGTATTGAACAACAAAAAACAAGATTCAAGCCAAGACAGAACAGCGATGAGTAGTCAGTGATAGACAAAAAAATATATGTATATATGAGAATAGCGATACGGCACCATAGTTAGAATCAGAAAAAAAGATAAAGCTTAAACCGCAAACAAAAAATGAGAAAAAATAGCATCGTTGGATGCGCCCCAAGGTCAGGCGAGCATTTTTTATCGTATTGAATTCATGGCGTTGAAAATGAGATAAAGAAAAATATGAAAAAATAATCAAAATAATAACTCTGAACAATTAAAGTCGTTTAGGTAAAAAAAAAAATAGCAAAGTGTTGGCACTAAGCGATGATCTGACAGTGAGGCATTGAAGATATTTATAAGAGAGGGTTTGAGGAATTAAAATAATAAATATTAAGTAAATATTAAAAACAGAGAAAAAATAAATATTTAGGATCATAATTTAAAATTGCAATGCCTAAAATAAAAATCTTCAAGTTGTTGTACTTTAGATTATTCATTAGTCGAATATATTTTGTATACTAAAATATTTTATTATCTTGTTAACAGTGTTTGTTATGTAAAGACTTTCATTAATTTAATTGTTTTAATTAAACCTAATATGCAGTTGTATATAGCATTTAAAATGCAGCTGACCTAGTATCTTCACATTAAAATTAAATGATAAATGTATAGCTGTCAGTTGTCTAAAACGTATATTTCAGCTACGTACAAAGAGCATTTAGCAGAATTTGTAAAGACTTTAGAAACCCCTTCAGAGGTTTACTATATAATATTTTTAGTTTTAATTTCATTTTAATATCAAATATGTATTTTATTTTCTTTAATTTATAAAAGATGTTTAATATTATATGCTATAAAGGGGGTTTAATAATAAATAATAAATTACTCACAATACAATGTTTCTGAGGTTAATACAAAAATTAAATAAAACATAATTATATAGCTATACAAAATATAATTAATATATTTTTTCCATCAAAAACCAAGTGTTTTCCATACCCTTTGAAATATGTCTGATAAGAGCCTTTGCAAAATCTCATATTAATTGGTTTAATTAAAACTAATATGCTTGTTGGCCTGCCTTGCATGTGTGTATATCTTAATCATACATTTGACCCGGTATTATTCACATATAGAATTTGAAAGACTTTACCGAAGAAATGGCCTCTGGGGCAATACAAATAGAGCAATCACTCATCGAAGACCCCCAGCAATTGCATCGTTTTATGGCCCTGACATGTGTAAGCCAAAGGGCTTACAAACTTGTGGGTTATTTTCGACGACTCGGGCTTTATGTTCTTCTCACATCTTGTGTACTAGAAGTTATAACTCTCTAATCTGTTGTTGTTATGCTCTCAGGGTTGCTTTTTGTTTATCTGCCAACTTTGACAGACATCAGCAATGGAAGCCCAAGGAGGGGAGGCTTTGGCGGTGACAAAAAGTGTGACAGCATCCTCAAAACTATTTTACTCAGCCCAACGAAGCCCACTCCCTCCCCGGAGGCATAGCTCTTACATTTCGGTTGGAATTCTCCGTCCTCTCTAAAGATGTTGCAAAATTTTTCGCACTCCCAAAACGAAAAGCGAACAAACGCTATTGACACAAGCTGGATAAGCTGACAAAGGTGCTAAAAAATGTGAGAAGATTGAACGCTTGAGCGACTCACCTGACTAACTGACTGGCTGACTGACAGACAGTTTATCGAATGATGGACGGCTGGGTACACTCAAAGACCAGTACAAGGAATTCTCACTTAAATCAAGTAGAAGGGCAGAAGTAAGTAGAAGCAGTTGAGTTTTCAGCAATTCAATTGTAATTTGACTTGGAAGAGGAAAAGAAAATCATTTGAAACTGAGAGGAAATTGTCTAGGAATTTACTACATGAAATAAAATTAAGCAGAAAAATAATTTTTAAAATATTTAGTTAATAAGAAAAATGGTTCTTGTATGTATAATCTGTTAAAGAAATACATTTTTTGGAATTTAAAATTTTATCCCCATTTCTTTGGGTGTATTCCCCTCACTTGGCTGCTTTTTAGTCAAGCCCGGCTGCTAAGTAACTGAAACTGGAATTAACTGAAGCCATATTTAGTGACAATTAGTGGAGACAACAGCAGCTTAACAATTTTGAATTCAAGTACGAGTATAATGAGCCGAAAATGTGTAATGCGACACAGTTTGTGAAATGCGAAACTCGGCGAAAAGTTGACAACTTTATCTGAGGTAGGGGAATGTGTCGTGGCACTTGGTACTCTGAAATGCAAATTTTGGAAGCCGTCTGCCCCAGGATTGATGGGGCAAGTGCCAAACTAAAGCGGACTGTTTGCGCCATGTAAATATGGGTTAAGCGTACGATACAGTATTAAATAACAATTTTCTTAAATATATTGAAAGATTTGCAGGAAAAGCCATAATATTTACTTGGCTGCTTTTTAACGCCATAAAAATAAAGCTATAAAATAATATATTGAAAGATAAATCTTCTGAGTTCAGCGAAATTTAAAATCAATATAAAATATGGCACGAAAAAGGCATCTAACATATGAAATTTAAAATCTTTTAGACTAGGTGAAGCTTGAAAATACTTCTTTGGCTAAATAATTAGTAGGTTTCCTATAAATAAAGTGCTAATTGATAACAAACTTGAGGCTATATTTATACCCATTCATATATTACATGTATGACTTAGTAGTTCGTGACCTAAGACTATGAAAGAAACTCGTAAAACCACCATAACTGAAGCTATCCAGTAAAACCGCCCAGTTGGTTCTCAGCCTAATGATTTATTAGCCAAACACTTGGTATTCTAGTGTTGACCAGATAACAAAAAAATCTGTACCACGTCCATCTTTAATGACAACTGACAAGCAGCTTGTACGTACCACCACTGACTCGGTCTCCAGCGAGTGGCATTGAGGCATTTAACGCGTTTATATATTTAAAATGTATAGTATGACTACGCATATGGTGTCTGGCTAAGTACATAAATGTATGGGCATGGCTAAGTGTATATGCATATGTGTGTCGTTGCCGCTTCTGCTTTTGGCCAACACGGCACAGAGCACACACACTCGCAGTGCATACATAATTAATTTATAAATTGTTAAGACAACCAACGATACAACACTTGGCCGTACATTTCTTTTGATGCTTTATCAACTGACTGACATGGTGGAAGGGGGGATGGAGACTTCAGCTCGGCATTGAATGGGGTGCGGAATGGGGTGGGACTGGGTGGCACTGGGTGGCGTTGGGTGGCGAGAACTGACAGCCAGCGTAACGCTTCGTTTGGTTTTGCCTTGACAGCTGCCCGCCTACTGGAATGGGGTTGGGTTGGGAATTCCGGGTATCCCAACGATGGGCTGTACAGTCAGCCTGTCTCAATTAAGCGCAAATTGAATTAAATACTTTCACATGCGAAAACAAAGCTGGCCAAACACGCACACTGGTGGCGTCGGCCAAGGAGACTATGAAGCGAGACGTGTTTTTCCTATTAAAAAGAAAAATGTGTATGGAGAAGGACTTGAAAAGCTGCCCAGGTTCAGCTCTGCCTGGAATCTGTGTGAGATGAAATAATAGCTTGGCAAAGCCAAAGGAGATACAATGATAACAAATTGAACGTGTGCGCCAGTTTGGGCTGATGGTCTATCATTTATAGACTTTAAGGAAATCAGTGCTAGAAGAGGTTCGAAATTTGATTTTAGCTTTTCTCTATTAATTTTCCTGAACTCAGGTAATTAAAAAGATAATTAAAAAAAAGTTTATCTCACTCAAGCCTAAGAAAAATTTATACATTTATCAAGTTAAAGTCATTTGAAAGCGTTTAAAAATGTCTACGTTTATCATTTCTTTATTTATTTATTTAATATTTATCTTGGCTTTCAATTCCCCTGTGTTTTTAAAAGCAGCTTCCTACTTTGGAGGGGACCATTAAATTTATTGATTTATTTTGTTGCCATCGTACTTGCATTTTAATGTAATTTTAAGAGGCTTAAACTGGCAATCATGAGGCAAGGCACTTTGTATTTAAAAATATTCTCCTCAAAATCAAATTTAATGATTCAATTTTGTTATAAGGTTTATTCAAATTAAATTTATATTATATTTTAAGGGAATTTATGAAAGCGACTAATTGGAGGGTGAAATAAATAAATGACTTCCATATTTTATCTATTTTCTAATAATATTATTTGATGAATTTAATGATGAGAAAATATTGATTATTATTGTTACAATTTTCCCAAGTTAGCCAAATTAGGAAATGATTTAACAAGGTTACTTAGCTTAGATGAGACTCGTGGGAATCAAGTTAATTTTTATTTAATTATACTCAAGTTTCCTGTATACAAGATAATCTTCATTTATTTAAAATCAATAAATGAAATTATATTCAAATATATTTTTATTTTAAAAGAAATATATTGATATGTATCATTAATTTTATTTATTGAGTTTTAAAGCAAATCCAATTAGAAAATCAAGCTTTTAAGCTGAAATTCTACTCGATGGTCAAAATAAATAAGAAAATATAACTTTAAATACTTCAAAATTCAAATCTAAATATTTTAAAATATTTTCCTGTCCCACTTTAACACAAATTATGTGAAAATCGAAACGATTGCAAAATTTTCCTCTACTCAAGCCTTGAACCTGATTTAAAGCGGCTTATAATCTCAACTGAGACTTCACCCAGAGACCCGAACATACCTTTATTCCCCACTCGAGCTCAAATTGGTTTAATTATATGGCTACGTAAGGCCTTTAGGTTCGCTTCTGGCCCCACTGTGCTAAGCCCTGACTGCTGCCGTAAATCCGCAGAGCCGCCGAGACTATTACGTGGTTAAACGCACCATGTCCACATAGGTCTCAGATGGCAGATCTGCTCTGGCCAGTTATTCGCTCAGGCACACACACAATCAGTTGACCCACACCATGGGGATAGGGGGTGGTAATCCAAGGGGGACATCTAGCAGATACACGGACATAGATACAAATTCAATCTTTTACTGCCTCTGCTTTTTTCAATGACATCGTTTCACTTTTGTTCCTACAATTTTGCACTTGCTTTTACCAGCATCTCTCTATACTATATATATGTCCTTTTCCTGAGTTTTCTCAGTTGCTGTTGCTGTTTTGTTTAGCCATGTTTTGTTTTGTTTTTGCTTTTGCTCTGCTTTGCTCTGGGTTTTGTTTTTGGTGTGGCACACGTTTTTCCAACAATCTTCTGGTTGGTGTTCAGTGCTAGTTTTCCATTTCCCACACATAGGGGAAAAAATTAACAATTTCCTTTACGCCTTGTAAGGGGACACTCTTTAAGAGTGGACAGGATAATGATTTGGAAACTGAAATTATAGGGTTTGGAACTGTATATTATTTTGAGTTGAGAATATTAAGTTCGGAAAATCAAAAGGAATTTAAAAACGGTATATTTATTTTAGACAGATATAAAGCTAAATCTTTTTAAAGTTTTTAAGGGTGTAAGTTCAAAGGATTAGATTCCGATTTTCATATTTTATGGTTTTCTTAAGGCTATAAATATTTAAAAAAAAATTGAAATTTAATAATTTTAAATTTATTTACTTAAATAAAGTTATTTAATGAATTGAACGTAATACTAAAAGTTCACAAGAATTTAGATCTTCAGTAAATTTACAGATGTTTATTTTAAAATGTTAAATAAATACCTATTTTAAAGTAGTTCATACTACTTTTCACAGTCTAAAAATTTTGCCACAGTGCATCAGGCGTTCGTTGATTTTTCTGCGTTGATTTGTCTTGGATTTCTCCGTCCGTGTATGTTGGTTCAGCCTTTAATTCATTAGACCACAATCGTATTAAGTCTGTAGTTGGGGGCTCTGGGCCTGCAATTTCATTTCATTTCAGCTCAGCTCACAGTTCCGTTCGGTTGAGTTCAGTTCAGGTTTTTTGCCTCCTTTCAGTCGTGACACTTTTTTCCCAGGGCATCGCTTACAATATCCTCACACACACACACAAAGCTGTGGGACATGACAGCTTTTGGCTGTCATGTTTAGTCCGCGCGTTGTGTTGTGATTTCCGTTTCCGCTGGCAATCCGGCAAATGCATGCGGTTGTCTCTTTCACGCTTTTTACGCACCGCACGCTACGTGTCGCCGCCAATAAAAAGTACAAACAAAAAAATATAACAGACAGCCGGCAGGGAAGTGGGGGGTAAAAAAATATACGGAATTACAAGTTATCCCCCACTCAAGCGCACACACAACACACACACATTCGCACGCAGGCCATAAAAGTCAATAACGTCGTTAGCAAAAAATAAAAAAGTCAAATTGAAAATATAGTAAGACAGCTGAAGAGAAACGGAAAATAAAATAAAACTTGAGACATCGCCTCGCTAATAAATTCGTCACCGGAATAATTTCGGGGGAAAAAAACAAAAGCAAAAAAAATACGAAAACAGCAAAAGATTAAGGGATGCTGAGGAGAGTTACGACATTTAAATACTTAGCGGGGATGTTGGGTTATTTTTTGTTATCAGGATAATTTGACATTTAGGGAATCGGAGATTTAGTCGGGGAAGAAAATATTAATATTTAGGGAAGGGATATTATTGTTTTGATGCCAGTTACCTTTGATTTATTATTGCGAGTTTGCTTTGTGATATTGGGGAGTTTTATTTAAAACATTAATTCAATTATTTGTATTTGTTTTATAAATATTTTCTGCTTATTCGATAATTTCCCAAAATACATAAAACATTATTATTTCCTAAAACAAAGACCAAATTTTCATAGCTCTTCAAAACCTTTAAAGGACCCTAAGGACTATTAAAATCCATCCCTGCCTTGAGATATTTATTACTTTAGCTACAGGCTTCTCTCGCACAATTTTCTCTGGCATTTTCCCAAGACTCTTTAGGTTACATGCCCCACCACATAGCTGGGCATACCCCGTTTGGATTGCTTCTGGGTTATTGGGTATTAAAAATGTAGAGTCTCTAAGCGGATTTCAACATGCTTCATCCGCCGATTGCGATTGCCTTTCGTATTGGTATTGCTGCTGCTGCTGCTGCTGCATGTGCCACAAAGTGTGTGTGAATGGGTGGCACTATGTGGGTGTCTCTGTGAAGAGGAGTAGTATCTGTGTTAGAGAGGCGACGCCAACGCTTGCCTGTTACAGGAAATCAAAGCTTATCAGCGACTACAAGGACGACTGTCGTTGCGCTGATTTCGTTTGCGTGGCGTCCTTAGGACCTCCTCTTGAGCCACATCCCTCTCTCGCCCTTAAATCCCCCTTAAACCACCACTCTCCCAGCCAGAAATCCCCCCTAAAACCCCCCTTAAATACGCCCCCGCCGACACGCCATGCCACCCATGGCTCTTTAGGCCTCGCCGAGCTATTTCAATGCCACTCGAACTGCCACCCAGAATTGGTGGATTCCCTCCCATTAAATTACATGACGATGGCATTTCGAGCATTTGCTTTTTTTGGTGGAGAGATGCACACACACACTCGTATACACACACATATACCCATGCTGTGGTAATCGCAGTATGTGTGTGGAAATTGATGTCAACAGGTTAATAAGATCTATATTTATGGCGCATTTATATACGTTTGTATATGTCTCCTCCAAGTGTTTTTCCCCTCGTCTCATTCACTGCGTGTGTGTATGCGAGTGTGTGTGTGTGTGTGCTGAGCAGATAAAAGATTATAGAGCTTCGCTCGAAGGGGCTTGAATGTATAATATAATACGCCACACACACGAGGTAAGTGGGCGGTTAATTAAGGAATGTTTTTTAAATACGTGAGCTTTGGAATTTTCTTTTGAAATGTATATACTCAGCTACATTTCAATTCGCATGATAATCTGGTAGAAGGGAGAGGAATGGCAGGGAATTCCCCCGTATTTGTGGCTTATGGCTGCGCGTTAAATTGCTTAGAGTAAATAAATGCCAAATATGCAGATGGAGTTTCCCATTTCGAGTGTTTTATGTGAAAGAAATTTAATTTAAATATTTTACTAATTGGTTGCACATTTAAATAATACAAATATTGCTTTATTTTTATATAAATCATAATTTCCAGTGCCTGAAATTAGTTTAATTTTATTACCGTTATATTTTTCATATTTTCCTTATTGAAATTATAAATTAAATTGAATAATTACAGCCTCAGGTCTTGGTTTATTTTAAATACTTGTATTAAATACCAGCTTAATGCATTTAAAATGATAAATGCTGGGTTATTATTTTCATAATATCTCAATTTACCATTCAAATATAATTGAATACATTTCAATTCGTATGATTATTGTGTGTGGGTGTTGGTTTTCCTTCAAATTGTGAGACTTAAGTGAATTATAGCAATTATTTGGGAATATTATATCCGATTTCAGGCTTTCACTGGAGTTGATTTCATAATATTATTTAAATAATTACACCTTAAGGATTTATTTTGATCAAATAAACACATTAAATGACAAGTCAGTAAATGGGATAAGCAATTAAATGTAATTTGATTTCATGCGCATTGTGAATTTATAATAATGCCCTGTTGACGTTTTACATTTATTTGCGCATTTTGTCAGAATTTCAGAAAGAGCATTTAATGCCTGCCAGCCAAAACACAAACATATACACATTAATCCCCTTTAGTGTCGTCGCTTGATTAAATAATGTTTATATCATTCCGCAAAATAAAGTCCTCGACTTAAAGTTCGAACGATGGATTACAGATTTTTTACATTGTAATCCTTAAAGTGAAGTTTGAAGCGCTTTATTTGGAAAAGCCACATTATAAAAAAAAAAACATTTTTAATTACAGCTCCCCAATCGACTTTTCCCTTGGCTTCCTTTCACTTCCTTTATTACTGGCGCCCCTTTCCCCCTCTCGCCAGGAAACTTTAATATTAATACTTTGTTGAAAAGGAGCGATGGCAGTAAATGAGGGGAGGACGACGATCATCGTTGGGGATATTGAGCAAAAATTTTTCACAGTCCATTTAATTTAATTAATTTTCATTCGTAATAAATTTTGTTTTTCTGCTGTGGCCAGGCATTCTTTCAGAAAACCAAAGACGATGACTACGACAGGGAAAAAAATACGGTTAAATTTAAATATAGAGGGAAATGCCAACACTTCGATATGACTGCATACACACCAGGCTATGATTGACTTTTCCACTTAGTGGGTGGTGGGATGGGAAAATCTGGGGAGACGGGGCATAGAAACCGGGCTATCTATAATCAATTTACACAATTTCCTCGTCATTTCCGCGATGCCTGCTCAGATCCTGGACCAGCCGAGGCGGGCTTTTACAGAAGTAACTTGAATTAGTCTCCGCTGATTGCTTTCAGCTTTTAGTCCTTCGTCCTGCTTCTACATCTCGATCCGTCTCTGTCATTTGGTGCCTTTGAGCCAGCCAAACAATGTTCCCTGTCAGCAGAAGTACTTCTATACACTAGACCCAACGACGGCCAGCAGTTTTTGTTAGCCGCCGCTCAAAATAGATTAACATCTTCACGCAGCGGCAATTAAACATGTAGCAGACACATAGATTTTCCAAAGGCACAAATGCTTAGCTCTGTTTGGGTAAAAAATGTGTTCGAAATACTGGGAAAATCGAAGAAGGAGATACTCTAATTGTACATTTTGTTATTAATATTAAATACAATTTTTAAATTTAAGTCTTGGAAAAGAGATAGGGAAATATATTTTGAAACTTTCAGTGAGAAATTTTTACTTTGATGAAAGGAGAGTGACTTGGTTTTTTATTAATTGTCTTACCAAATTATTTAGATATTAAATTAATTATGTAGTAATTTATTTTATTTATTATTTATTTATTTATACCACCAATGGATGTATCTTTTAGTTTTCGAAAATTTCAGTAAGTAAATATTCCCTGAGTACTTCTTGCATTCTTGTTTTGATCTCTAGAACTTTAAATTTCAATGTTTCGCAAGTTCTATCACATAAATGTTTTCTTATATGAAACTTAAATATTTTGTAGACATATTTTCAAGAGCTAACAATTTAATAAGGCCTTTAATAAAGTTATGATTAATGCCCTGCCTTTCCTTAAATAAAATCCTTATTTCGGCCAAAAGAAGTTCATCATCCTGTA
Source organism: Drosophila birchii (assembly GCA_035046345.1). Classification (NCBI taxonomy): domain Eukaryota; kingdom Metazoa; phylum Arthropoda; class Insecta; order Diptera; family Drosophilidae; genus Drosophila; species Drosophila birchii. The sequence continues at coordinate 19,454,995 of JAWNOA010000048.1, read as the reverse complement.
CTTCCCTTGGAGCGACCACTTCCGGGGCTAAACTTACCCCAAGTTAGGGTATCAAAGACCAAGTACTGACCCCGCATATTGATACACAGACGCCGACGACGTAAAGTCGACTTAAAGGACAAGGGAACTCCGCCCCGTCCGGATGTGCGGATGTACGGATGTTCGGGGAAGCAAAGGAAAAGGCATAAGACGACGGCAACTTTTTTTCTCCTTCTTCAGTTCTGGTAGTTGTGGGTTTTCCTTTATTTCCCCCGTTTTCCTTTATATTTTCCTTTATTTTTTTGTTGAGCTGTACGTTCGGTTTAGTTGTGTTTTGTGGGCGGCGCACATGACTGGAAATTATTTAAGCAGCTGTCAGCTTTGCACCGTCGCGCTTTGCCAGGACCAAAATGAGGAATCGGGGGATATATATATGTATATATGCTATATGTTCGAATGGGTTCGGGGTCGTTGGGGGTTAGCAAAAGACAGTCACAAATTGGCAGGCTGCCTTCCATGCTAGTTTGCTCCGTTGACTTTTTAAGCGCCAAGTGCGCACCCTGAACGCACCAAGATAAAAAGTGCGGAAATAATCTCTCTCCTTCAGTGTGCGACTTAACTACCCGTATGTCTGCATAAAAGTGAAGTTTAAGGATACGAAACGATGCTTTTCTGCCAAGTTCAAGTCTGCCCCACACCCGAATCCCAAAAAAAAAATCGACTGAAGCTTGGAATTCAATCAGCCAAGAGTTCGAAGGGTTAATTGAAAACTTGCTGGGTTTGCTGCTGCTGTGCCACCACCCAGTGCTTATAGAACTTAAATTGAAAATTCGGAGTACTTGAAAACAGTTTGGAAAACTTACGGTGCATTGGGATTGGGGAGATTTTAGGGGTTTCTTTGGGAGATCAGCATCTTTAGGAACTTGTTTTTAAATATATTAATTTTTTTTTTTTGAGAAATCTCATGACTTTTTAGAATAATGGAGGCATAAAGAAGAAAATAGTAGTATTAAGCTAATTTTTTAATTTATTAATTTATTTAATTATTCAAAAACATACCTTAAAATATATATTTCTTAGTTGTAGATACTTAAATCTTTCATTTATATACTTCTACATTAAAAATGCATTATTATCCACTCTTCTAATGCTGCTGAATGACAATTTCCTGTCCTGTTAAAAATTATATAAACTTGTAGACTTAAAAATTTATAATTTTTAACTTTTAACCTTCTAACATCAAATTTATATTTTGATTTTTTAAATGTTTTAAAATGTAAACAAATATTGAGCAATGACATTTTCCTCTTCTTTAACCTCAACAGAATATGTTGTTTATGTTTAAATTTCCATTACCTATTCATTTCCATTAGCCCATCTATATGTAATTGAAACCCTATATCTTTATCTTGCCAAGATAAACGTTCCGAAAAACTATTTTTTCCCGCTTTTAAGGTAAAGAATATTTAATCAAATAAAAGCTTCCCCAACTTCCTCCTACTCCTTGGCTCAAAAAAAAAACTTTCGACTTAAGGACTTACCATATGCATATTGCCAACACGCCACATCCTGGACGGAGGCGAAAAATACAAAAAAAAAAAATGTCAACCCAAAGGAGCCAGAAAAAATAGATGGGATAACTTGGTGCAGTGTGGTTAAAGTCAAAGTTGCTATTCAGTTTCCACTGCTGCTGCTGCTGTTTGTTTTGGGGTGTTTGCGAATTTATTTATTGGCGCAGACTGGCGTCGTTTTTACCCCCAACTTCGGGTGGCTTTGGCGGCACCAACAGTGGCAGCAGCAGCAGCCGTTGGGCAACATTTTAGTGCCGGCTTTATTTACCTGCAGCCAGAGTAATGGGTTAAATAAAAAGGTAACTGCTACCTGCTAACTGCTGGCCTTACCGTGCACTACGAGCCACTCGCCGAGACAATGTTTTAACCATGGCTTTAAATGCTTAATTGTAAAATAGTTTTCCGCTAAGCGAGTCGTTGGGGGAAAACCTGTGGAGAAGAAGCTACGTCTACACACAACACTGACCTCCTGTTGTTTATTTCTGTTCTCTCCTCCACTCTCCTTGGTACCCATGGGGTCTAATAGGGTTTTAATGTAATTTGTGGACCTGGCTGGTCGAAAGCTGACTCAGGCGGTGCTGCTTATTTATCGATGGAACCTTCGATTTCTTTTGTGAACATTAATTAATTTTAAGAGAAAGCCAAGCATAAATATTGGTTTAAAAAAAAACTTTAAATTCTGTGGAATAATCTCTTTAAGAATTGATGTAAAATAATTTTTTCAGCTGTCTTTTCATACTTAATTTGTTAATAAAAAAATGTTTTATGTATTTTAATGCCATCTCTCTTTTTGTTTTATTGATATTAAGTTAATATTAATTTATTTCATATTTCTTTAAAATCAACTTATCGGTAGTTGCTTTTCTAGTCCTATCAACAATCATTTTTATTTCTCATTTATAATTTCCACAAAATGAAATAGCCTTCATCCCTGTTTTAACCACATTAGTAATTATCATAACACCTTATATTATTGAATTATTTAGGCCCCGAAAGCACACACACCGATTGTTGTTACTAGAAATTTTGATATCGCACACCGGGAGCCGGCGCGCTACCTTTTCAACAGTCTATCCCCCAATCTCCTCCGAATCCTTTCTAGTTGGTGGGGAATTTTTTACCCTGCCACCACGGCAACCAGCCAGACTGAGAGCTTGGTAATTAAAGCGAAATAAAGTGTGGATGGGCGGGCGGCATCCTGCTGGCAATCCTTTAAATGTTTGTCTAGCTGTTTGGAAGTCATCCTTATCCTTGGTCTGCACCCTTTCCGCTGCTTGTTGCTCCTTTACTCACTCTATGCCGAGGCCCATTCTCATGTAGATGTTGGAGTTATGGGCGTGCCCTGCATAGTTCTTGTTGTTGTTTGCTATTCATCGTCCTCGCTGGGGGGGTTCCGCTGATGCACTGTAAAAAATTATATTGCAAATTTAATGTTGTGTTCATAGAAAGATATTTCTTGTAAGATTTCTATATGAAATAAATAATATTATATTGTGAGATTTATATTTAGATTTAAATATCAAACCTAAATTTAATAAAATCTTAATAAATATAAATATTGAGGTCTGTAATTATATGAATACTTATGAAGACACTGGCATTGTTAAAAACACCTTAAAGCTCAAGCAAAGTTAATTTGAAAGTGTTTTTAATTAAAACTCTGGATTTCTATTTGAAAACTTAACTGATATTTGGTGTTAATTAATATTCTAGCTGCCTAGTTTTTTTCTCAGTGCTGTCACAAACGTAGTTACTTTTGTTGTTCTTGTTACTGTTGCCAGTAGTTGTTGTTGTTGCTCGTACAACGTAAAATTAATTTGCACAGCCGTTTTTCATTTCGTTTGTCGCTTCAATGTTTAATGTCTGCGAATGTGTGTGCCTCTGTGTGTGTGTGAGTGGGGTGCGTCTGTGTGTGGAGCGTTCCTTGCATATTTTAGCAAGATTGCATTCATTCCGAATTCATCGCTCTTATGCCCAGCCCCCCATCTATCCAGGCCCAGCCCTTCCAGCCCCTCCTTTCCTTCGCCGACACACCTTTCGCTCCAGCGCCTCCATTTCGCAAAAGGAGCTACACAATCACTTACTACTTTACCTGGTGGCAGGATCTGGAGCAGGCTCTGGAGTAGGTTCGAAGGGTCGTCCGTCGGCGAGTAGATTTATATGTGCTTAGTTGCCTTTGGAACGTTTACCAGCGAATTTATAACATTTTTAATGCAAATTGGGACATGAAAAGAGTTAATTTCCTTTATGAACAAAAGGCAGTCAACATTTTTGGCTTTAAGGGTCCTTCTCCTGCAGCTTCTTGGCTTTTCTTTTAGTCAAGCTAAATGAATGGCAGACCTGACTTGCCTGGGCTAGATTTAATAGTATTCACTTAAGGGAATTGGTTCGTTAAGAAAATCGGTGGGATTTTGGGGAAGGGTTATTAAAATTAAATTTAATTTAAAACATTTTAGGATTTTGATACATATATATTTATGGGTATTTATTATCCTTGTTAAAGTGATCTAAAATCATAATTATAATTAAAAAGAATGTGTGTTAAGTGGAATTTATCATGGAAATTAAATTAGTTCAATCAAATTTTCATCAATTTTATAGAGAAACCAATTTTGTGATTTAAAATCCTCAAAAAACATTTACATAGCAAAAATGCACATAAAATATAATCGAATTTCTTTTGAAATTAGCAAATAAATCAACTTGAATTAAAATATATGCATTAAATACCAAAAGCCTTGCCAAACTATGAGTTATTAGTATGTTAAGAGCTTTATTTGATTGCCAAATAAAAACCATCCAAATAATAATAACTATTTCTATATTTTATTCTATTTTAATTATAAATTTAACATATTTTCCTACTATTGCAGATTCCCCTCGATTGTAACGAATGATTTGCATGAATTTGGAGGCAAATTTGGAGCTGAAAGGATTAAGCAGTCGCATACTTTACGAGCCCAGTGAGTATGAGAAACGAAACTCATTAACATTGTATAAGCTTCCTCTCGAATCGTGATATAGAACAGTCGATATATCATTTTACGGGGCTGCCATCAAAATAAACAACTTGACCAAAATGATACCCTTAAGCGGGCTGCAATAGCTGGCAATTTACCTCCTTTTTTTGGGGGGGCCGTAAATTCCAGACAGACTGCGGAATGGAGGAAGCGAAAAAAAATTTATAGACAAACTTGTGCTATTGCAGTGGGTCGGTTTGGATGGCAGAACTTTTGCTTGAATATAATATTCATAAATTTAATCCGAGCAAACACTTTTCGCGTATTTCGTGCGCTTTATTTTGGTTTTTCTCTCTTTTTCGTGCCCCTCCTATTTTTGTTTTTATTTTTCCCGCCCACGTTTATCACTGAGACGACGTCAAGTATTCCACTTTTGCAACATTTTCCGGGTTTGGTTTGCTTACACCCACTACCCCCCTTTCTCTTTGCCTTCCCCCTTTGGCTATGCCTTGGTCTGTATCTGTGTTTTCGTGGCAAAGAAGAAATAAACAAAATAAATAATTCATAATGCAAATAGGCCAAAACACACAGAGACAAACCGAATGCCAAGGCAACGGCGAAAAATAGGAGGAGCCCGAGGCTGGATTGCAACCCGGCTCGGACTCGGACTTTGTCTCGGACAGGGTTTTGGGATCTGGTCCTGGCACTGATTCGGACTCGGACTTGGAGTTCTCCATCTAGCCAACTTTTGGAGGCAATCTGGCCTGTGTACATAAGCACTTTCAGGCGAAAGGATTATCAAACGAATCAGGTATTCCGTCCATTGTTGGCATTGCCCAAATGAGGGATCTCCGCTTGGGCACATAAGCCAGTGAAACAATCACAAAAACAAAAAATAATAAGAAAAACATAAAAATGTCAAGTGTGGGTGTTATACTAAAGACACTATAAGAAAATACGGGATCTTTTAATTAATTTTTAAGGAATTCGAGGGGCAGGATAAAAGATTTTTGTTCAGGAAATTAGCGCATGATTATTTTGTATGAAATTACTTTACTTTACTTTAATTTATTTAAAAACTAATTCAACAACCTTATTTTTCACCCATCTAGGCTCCCTAAAAATTAAATAAAATCCTACAAATATATTAAAATGTATCCTTTCAATAAATTTCTTAGAATATACAAACAAAATTCCATTTTCACCCAACTTTCCTGTTAATTTACACCCCTCTTTCTAAGGTTCACCCTACACTTTCCTCTAGAAAGCCCTCCCCTCCTTTCGAAAAAGCGTGTCAAGTTCGATGAACCTTTTCTTTCTGTGCACTCTCATTCCGGTTGAACTTATGGCCCGTGTGGCTAAGCCACGGTTAAGGGTTTTACGGCTTTAAATAGTCAACCAAGGCTAAGCAGGGGCCGCAACATCAACATGATGGGGAAAGGGAAGAGTGAAAAGTGCGGGGGAAACACCGCATATATTAAATAAAAAATGCAAAATCGTTAGGGCCGTCTCAGGGTGATGAGGGTGACTCTATCTCTCTGTTGGCCAGGGCGTGTGCAACTAAAATAATCAAAAAGTAAAATAAAAAAAGGGGAAAAGTAGGTGGAAAAGCCAGAAGAAGCAGAAGAAGCATTACCAGTAGCACAGAAGAAGAACAAGACAAGGCAGGCGTAATCGCCAAGCAACACACACATCCTCACTCAGCATGGTAAAAAATGCAACAAAATCGGATTAAAAAGTGCTCACGGGTTGAGCAACCGAGCAAAAGACCAAAGCCAAAGCCAAAAGCGGCTGCCAGAACCCCAGAAACAGTTGTAAAAAACAAAAAATTCCCAACAAAAAACAAGGTTTTTTAAAGAGTTTGGAGACTAGGAGATACCTGGTATTTTTTATTTTATAAAATAATATCAAAGATCAGCAATATATGTTACAAATTGTCTTTAAAACTGATCCTTTAAAACCGATTCCTATAAAAGTGTTGCTTATAAAATGTCTTGAATAAAACCATAAGATAGATATATTGTAGATATATCTTCTTAAAACTTTTCAAACTGTTTTCTTTTTTTTAGCCCAAGGATATTAATTTACAAAAATCATAAAGTAGGACTTTTCTGCAAAGGGATTTCATTCTTTTTTTAAATGGTCATTACTATATATTATTTATTTATATTTTTCATATAAAACACAATGAAATGACTGTCATTTCTAAAGATTCGTATATAATATACCCCTTTTGACCCTTAAAAAACAAACCGCGGTATTTGCAAAAACCCCACCGAAACCTTTGGCCCAAAACCCGCCTCAGCAAAAGAGATACAAATTGCAGTAAGACGGTTTTTTATAGTTCAACGATGGATTTACGATGTTGCACGACTTTGAACTACATTTGCAGTGCGGGAGGGCAAGAGTTTAAAGGTTGAGGATGGAAAGCGCCACCCACCGCGGTTGGAAAATCCCCGCGGACTGCTTAAGTTCTCTGGCGACGACTGGGGTGCTGAATAAAACTGTTCGTACCACTATATCTTTCTATATCTAGAGACGAGCTAGTTTGTTAACAGCTAACCAGTCGGGTGTGTTGTTCTGTTCCACCGGGTGTAACTGTACTTGCCAGCCCGTTCGACCGTTACGGCTCGTAAAAGTTGCAACTTTTTCTCCGGAAAATCGTTGGCAGGGGGAGGGGAGAAGGTTTTCCTCCATCCCTTCAAAGCACTCGATGAACTACAAGTAGATGCAAAAAAGGCTGAGGCCAGGCGGCAAGGAGCATATAATACGGCCGTAAACGGGAATGCTACGTCCGTTGCAACTTGCAACAAAATTGCAGCCATGTTCTAAGCCGGTTTACGGTCGAACCCACTGGGTAAATATTGTGAAGAGTGGGCGAGAAGGGATGGTCTAGGGGGCGTGGGGGTGTGGTGCCTGATGGCATGCCTCCCAAGGAAATTACGGATTCAAATTAGCGGCACTCAATCTCAATCTGGAGAGAGTTCGGGCCGCCCACTCAACCGCTGGCTAATGCGTTTTATGATGCCCACTTTATAGAGGCAACTTACCCCAGTGAAAGCACTGAAAATAAATTGTTTTACACGAAAATATCAGTTTACCTAAACTAAAATTAAATAAATATATATTTTCTTACAAATTTAATTTAAATATGCTTTTCAATAGCTTTAAACATTTGATTTTTCATTGAATTATTTTGTATGAAAATTTAATATGATTCCTAATTTATTTTGATTAAAAATTGCCCTACAGAAATACATACAGTTTTTGCCATATCTCAATATAAATTTAAGATATGTATAACGTAAATAAAATATGTATATAAATTATTTATAAAGCTTTATGTTTCTCAGTATAAGTATAAATGACTATAATTTACTTTATAACTTGTATTCATTTATAATTATTTCTGAAATAATATTTTTTATGGCAGGACTTTTCAGACAGAACATATCCTTGGGCAACATATTTATATTACTAATTTCGAAGTTATATCTTTCCCCTCAGTGTATCCAGCTTATATCCCTCTCCCGCATTCGATCCGTTCGGCCCACTTTTATGCAATTTAATCAACTTATCGCGTAAAATGCACAAAACGTTTTTCTTTTAGTTCGCCCAAAACCCCCATAGCCTCCCCCATAGCCTCTCCCATATCCACCCCTGCACCGCAGCGCCCCGCCAAAAACAAACCCTCGCCAAAGTAATCAATGATTTTTCAGTTTGTGCATTAAAATGCAACCCACACCGAGGGGCTCACCCACCCAGAAGCCCAACCCATTTTAGCCACATTTTACTCATTGGCTCTGTTGCTTATTTAGGGCTAATTAAGTTTCATTTAATGGCTGCCGTTGGGCGCGAGGTGCCGAGGTCACAGGGTGGCTGGCGGTACTTTACAGTTTAGCAGTTAGTTGTTGATGCTTTGCCATAAAAAAAAATACAACAAAAACTGGAAAAACAAAAAGAAAATAGAAAATATCCGCGTGCCGCTTTTTAACTTTTCCCCGAGTTGGCAATTGAAAGTTTCTTGCGGCTGTGGAAAGGGGAGATGCGGATTGGGGATTGGATTGTGGATAGTGGGATGAAATGCACCCAGAGGGTAGCCGTTCATCTATATCTATATCTATCCCCCTTATGCAATTTAGGGATTTTAACCGAACTATATGGCTAACTTTTGTTTGAATGATCCAACTACTCTTATTTAGATAGAGTTTTGGTTTTTTTTCCCAGCTTTGGCTGAGTGTTTTTTTCGTTTAAGCTTGGCTTATTAAGCTTTGCATTTTATGATTAACGAGGCACTTATTTGTATTCTATTTTATATAATCATTAATGTGTAGAATTTTTATGAATTTATATAGATTTAAGTAATAAAAGTACAAGGAACTTGACTGCTGAACCAATAACTAACAGCTTGACTGTTATTTTAATGTTTTACGTGTTTTTTATTTAACTTTTAATTACCTTTTTTATTTACTTTTTTTCTGGCTTAGGGAGATCTACCTAAAACAAAAACCATAATCTCCCATGTAACCTCCAATAAATCCAACCACCACAGAGAAATAAAAAAAAAGCACTAGAACAGAACAAAGTAAAACATTTTTTAATTAAATAAATTAGCTAGCCACAAGCCAGCCTTGTTGTTTCCTCTTCGGTTGCCATTAGTCTCTGTGGCTGCGATTCCATAGAACGAGATTAACACAAATAGCTGGCAATTTTCGATGGGCATTTAATGTCTGGCTTCAGTACAAGACTAATGACGACCTTCGAGGGGGTCAAATCGGTGAAGCCCTCTTCCTCTGGCTTCCAGCAATTATGGGGTATCTCCATCTCTCTGACTGTAATGATGGCTATCAGTCGGAGTGAAGTGAAAAGTGTTTCCAACGTTTTCCCTTCGTGATTTGAATCATTCATGGCGATGATCTGCCATATAACTAGCCGAGTTTAATGATTTATAATTGACAGAAAACACTTTGTTCTAAAACAAAAACCGAACCGAGAGTCAGGTTAGCCAGTCGTCGTCGTCGGTTGGTCATTATTTATTATATTTAGTATATACACATATGACTAGGGGAACCGGTTCCTGTAAGGCATTTCTTTCAAGTGCACATACTGTAGGTTCTCGCTCACCCTTTACTGCGCGAAACCAATCCAAAACCACACTCGGGCGAAACAAGTTTTCAAACAAACTGGCTCGGCCGGCCATTTGAATATTTATGAATTCTAGTGCAAAAACAAAAATTAAATTCAACAAAAAGTAAATAAATAAATAAAAAGGAACCCAAAGCAAAAGGGTGGCGAAGTAATGAATGCTCTTTAATAAGAAATAATGTTTAATAAATGGTAATAAAGAACTTTTAAAAGAAGGGAAACAAGGTAAGAAGATTGAAGATTAAGCTGTTGTAAACTGTTTCCTAATTAGTGATAAATATCTATTTAAAGCCTTAGATAAATCACCAGTATTGCAATTAATATTCAGAAATATAATATAGTTTAAATAAGTTGGTTTACCTGAAAGATGAAATATATTTCTTTATATCTCCCATTAAAACCGTCTGCCTTCATCTAAATTTATTTATGATGAATAAGTACACATGCCTTATGGCTTAATTTATTTGTAGAAAAGATATATACCCCCTAACAAGGGTATAAACCCCCCATATTTAGAGACAAACCAAAAATCAACAATTGTAACTCATGTACATCTTTATTGGTTTTCCTGTGGTCTCATATTTGACTTCTTCATTCACACCTCTGTTGGAGAATGAAATCATAAGTTATGGAGGCACTTAAAGTGGCCACAAAAATGCCAAGAAAATACCGCAAAAAAATTAACCGAGGCAAAGTACTTTGAAAACAGTTACAAGGTCAAGGCAGCCGCCGCCGCCGCCGAGCCAGTCACCCACCAAACCACTTGAAGAGAAAAAAAATAGTAATAAAAACAATTCAATTGCAATTCAAAAGTCAATAGCTGAAACAGCTGTTTATTATTTTTTTCTTTAACCATTTGACGCGGTACGCCTGCGCACAAAATATGCAAATTTCTGTGAATAAAAGCTGTGCGAAATTGCAGAAACTTGAACAAAAGACAAGCGGCAACAGCTGACTCTGACTATGAGTTTTGAGACAAAGTTCTATAATTTTTATGAAAATTTGTGTGATTATGATGGAATTAATTAATAGTTTTCTTGCTTGAGGGAAGAGGGATGAAGTTTTCTAAGAAGCTTTAAGATTGAGAATACTTAAATCGTAATTATAAATTAATGGAAAATTAAACCATTTTACTCCGGAATTTATAAAAAATATATTGCTTCAATAGTTGCTAAAATTCTTGCAGGAATGTGAGCTTAAGCCTGGCAATTTCCTAACAATAATGTATTCTGCTACTTGGGATTTTAATAATTACTAAAATACTTTTAACTTTGAATACAAAATGAAACACAATCCGATAGGTCTTGTTTTCAGCTGCAAACTAATTATAAAATCCTTCAACAAAATGATAGAATTTCTCGATAAATATAATTCAATTAGCAAATGTCTACAATCTGTGCTAAATCAAACACTGGCCGGACATATCAAAATGTATTCAATGACAAACTAATTGAATCTTTGTGTCCCAGCCAAAGTGAAACATTTTGGCAACATTGTGGGCAAGGTGAAAACGTTGTTATTTTACACTTGAATTACATATGCTTGTAGATACATGTGTATCTGTCCGAGTGCAGGCAGGGACAACAGTGCGTATTAGTAATTTATATGCCTTACTTCACCCAATGTCTCCGCTTGTTCACTTGTACATATCAGAGTGTGTGTATGGTGTGCTGTGTGTGTCCTAGAAGGATCTGGATTATCAGGCACAGAGTGAGCATCTGGCTAGCTCATATATTGGGGCTGGTGAAATATTTGTGCTCATTCGGGAATTACTTAAATTGTTCATCTTTAATGCTGTTAATAGTCTGCAATCAAGCGGTTATTTGTTGTTCTTCTTGCTGTTGTTGATGTCCTGCCATGCCCTGCCCGCACTCTCCCCCCTTGCATATTAATGCAATTTAAATAGGGGGGAAGGAGCTGAGCTTCATTTCCCTAAGCTCGAGTTGTCTGGGTCACGGACCACCACCATCACCACTAACATCTTGGTTGCCCTGGGAACTGGAGACTAGAAACTGGGTACTGGGAACTGATGTTCTTTGGTCTCTCGTCCTGGGCGCGCACCTTGATAATTCTGCATTTATAATGCTGTCAAATGCATTCAGTGTTGTTTCTGGCTTTCACATAATTTAGTTTCGGAGACGTGAAGGCGGTCAGGTGCATAGGAGATAAGTGACAGGATTTGCGAGCCAAAGACAGCTGTGTGAATTAGTTTGGAATGCATGTTGGGGTAAGCTAAGATTGAAAAGTGATTGAGTTGGTACAAGTACGTGATTATTTCTTTTGAGTCTTGAACAATTTCACAAGTAATTTATTTTATTTGAAATTGTAGAAAAATTTGACTTTATATTTGATATTTATTCGCGTTTAATTTTTCAGATGTTTAAGTTATTATATTTGCTATTAAATTTACTTCTTTTGATGCTTGAATAGTTTATTGAGAAGTTAAATTTTACATGAAATAAGGAGCATGTTTGTATTTATGAAGTCATTATTTAATATTTACCTATTAATTTAAATATGTACATATATCCTATATGTATATCTACCTATCCCCAATTATAGACTCTCATCGATTGTTTCTCCCACAAGTTACTCTGTAAATTACTATGCAATTTCATTAAGCCTTCCTATACTACTTTTGTTCAGCTATTTGGGCTATAATTTTGTGCAGAATCGTTTGCCAGATACTTGAGCTTATTTAATTGCATTTTCGTTACTTGTGATCTGCTATTTGCCTGGCAATTGTCGATGACTCTTAGATCTGGCTGGGAATAAGATAAACGAAACCGGTTTTAAATACGTTTCCGACCAAACAATATATGTGTATATATACAGATAAACATGTCAAGTTGTCGATCTTTGTATATCTATACAAAGCCAACGATTGTATTTAATACATTATATCTGAGTTTATTTATTTGTTGGCTAATTTAGCAAATAAGCCTGGCCAAATTAGTCTGGCACATCGCAAAGCTTATTTTTATTACTCATCAATTATGGTGGCTATGGAGCAATTCGATTTGATTCGATGTTATTGAATCTAATGTCTTACTTGAAGGGAAGAAACCCTTTTTTTTTGGTTCTGATGCCATAAATTCTTGGCCATATCTGCAGTAGCAGCCATGTCTCAGGCTTAAAGGGGTTAACCGAATGTCTGTGTGTAATAAACATTTATGGCTGCTAATATTGAGTACATTGAACCGCCGCAACGGAATGAGAGACTCACGCAGAGTCAGAGCCAACCGAAGGGCCAAGTTCAAGACACATAAATTACATTTGATTATCAAAAACAGTTACGAAAACTACTTACAGCCATTCTCATACTTTCTGCCATAACTTTGAGCCCAAACACAACAGGGTACAAGAAAACTCCAACAAAAAAAAATAAAAATGAAAACGAAAACCGTTGAATAGATGAGAATACAAAGGAGAGACGCCCACAAAACTATGTCAGTCAGTATCTTCCCCTAGATTTTCCCACCCCCACCGGTTCGATGTCAAGTTGCCTTGTCAACGGCAAAGTTTTCCCCACACACACACACGCACATGCCATGCTGGGGCGATTTTCTTGGGGCTTTCCGCCGGGTTAGTGAAGTGTGGCGTCTGCATAATACGTATTTAGGTTTCAGGCGGACGGGTATAAATTTCACTTTGTATATTTCGTTGGGCCCATATTTATTTCCACTCACCCTCCTCTATATATGTCCCCCTCCAACCATCCAAAGTATTTTCAATTATATACACACATTTGTACACACATCCACGCATGCATAAACAAAGTCACAACAACAACAAAGTCGACAGGTTGAAGCTGAGCGCAAAAAGCCAAATCGAAAGAAGCAGGGAAGAGGGGGTCGGAGGAGGGAAGGCTGAATGTTCTGAAAGGCAGCCGTGGCAGACAAAAGTTAACAAAACACAAAACCAATTTAACTTCTTGATTTTTGGTTCATTTTCATAAATAAGTGAAAAAGCGGCAACAGCAGCAGTCGGAGCAGAAGTCCCGGCATTTGGATATATCCTCCGAACAGGACGCCGGGTCGCCTCCCCCTTCCAAGCGAACCTTAATGCCTTTGCACGCTCTTACGCCTTGACACAGGAAAATCCCCGATCCCCAATCCTCAATCCCCAATCCTTATTCCTGTCCTGATATCTACCCCAACCCAAAAAATTTCCAACCAAAAGTCCTTGGCTGTACAGATAGAAAAATTTTAGATATTTGAAAAATAATTAAAATATTTGGAATATATGCATTTAAAAAGTAAATTTTTGTTAACAAATAAGCTACAAATTAGTTATTTTACTTTATATATAAATATTTAAAAACGAATTTTAAGAAATACACATAAAATACATATATAGATTATATATTCAAAATATTTAAAGTTTTCAAAAAGGATTTTACAGAGCATTTTAATTTTAAACAACATTATCCTTAATATAAAATTATTTGCTTATAAATTCTGACTTATACATTTATATAATATAATAATTGATATATCATTTAAATAGTTCCATTCGTCCTCTCAGTGTCCTTTTTGCAAGCATCATCAGCTGCTTTTTGTGTGCTCATTACGGCAACTTGACATTAATAGGCAGCAAACAGCAACACAAACACACAGGGCATAAATATATATTACATGTGTGTGTGTAAAAACACACACAGATACACACACCCACAAATGCAATGAACAAATAAGCCCTGCTGGGCTTTCCTTCCCATTGAAAATAATTAAATTTTCAATTATAATCAGGAGTAAATGTGGGAATTTCTTTATATTTTTTATTTTGTGGCCTTTTTACGCTTTGTTCTCTGACGGGCGAAGCTGCGATTATGAAGGGAAGGGCGTGACATCTTTATGGTATGAGAACATACATGAATATATATACAAATATATTACAAAAATCGAACCCTCAGTGGGCTTCAGATTTTTTCCTTACTTGAATAAAAATTTATTTGCCCAGAGTTTAAGGTAAATAATATTTATGCTTGACTTTAAATTGAAGAATAAATTTGATGTTAACAAATAAATCATTTTGAAGACTTTAATTTGAATTTAAGCCTTGTCAAACTAAAGAAACCCTTTTGTCATTTCTGGTTTAATAATTTAATGTTTATAGTTGACCAAAAAAAGCTCATTACCATTCACAGATTGATTTAATTAAATGTACTGCATCATAGTCAGACTAGTCTCTTTGTCATATATATATAAACTTGATTTTGAAATTGAGTAAACTGCTAAATTGAGCAGCAAAAAAATTACCATAATTGTGAACATTATTTGCTTTTTGTATATTTGTACTATGATCCCTATTTGCCATACTCACACATCCTATGTGAAACAAATAAATACAACGCATGGGGCGAAAAAAGGGAAAATTTCAGTTGAAAAGTTTTTGCTAAACCGATTTTCATTTGTAAACAAAAACCTTAGTTGCCCGCCTCGTCTATGCACTAAAATATTATTTGCATTTTGTGCGTTTTTCGTATAGACGGTACAAAGTTTTCTGTCGATTCAACTACAAAAACACGCAAACAGCATATTTCCCCCACATAGAGTGAAAAATTTAATTTTCTATTAATTATTATTCGCACTTTTATGTGTGTGGCCAGCCAGGAGCAGACACAGGAGCATTGGCAGGATCATGGGATGGTCTGCCCTTTGCTCCGGTCTGCTAAAGTGGTCAAAGTTTTATTGGCTTCTCTTTGGTTTTTGTTTAATTGCAAAATACCATGGATGCTGTGGACCAACTTTAACTGCAGACCAGTGACCAACGTCATCTGCTTCGTTTGGTTCCAAGACAAGGAAAGTTGTTTATGGCGCAGGTTGAGTGAGGCAAAAGTTTTCTTATTTACCTGTTGGAGCCGGTAGGTGGGAGATGGGAGCTGGAGCAGACAATACTTTATGGCCTGATGATGATTATAAAGCTGCTGGCTTGGCCACCGCCTCTCGGATTTATGAGTCCTCCTGCTGAGCGGAAGTTGATCCAGATTGGAAGCGCGGTTAGTTGATTGTGGCAGGTGCCACATCTAAATATCCCTTTTTTATGGGGATGAAGGGGATTGGCTTAGTTTGTGTCTGTGTAGTTTCAGGTTCAGGACCTAATAAATGTGCTTGAGTTGTGGTCTGTGGTTAAAGATGTTCTAACTAAAAGGGTCCTTAACTTCGGGGGAGACTTAAGGGGCTTTAACGAAAGGAAAAACACTGTAAAGTAATGAGAAATAATCTCAGATTTTCAGAAAAATTATATTAAACTAAGAAGAAATAATCTTCGATTTTTATGAAGAATATATTAAATAGACATTACAACTTATTCAAGCTTTAAATAGATAATAATCTTACTTCTAATTCCTTCCATTGCTCTCCGAAATTAACCATTTCCCTTCTCAAAACCATTAATCGTTATACCAAAGCCCTAATATACCCCAAGTACTGTCCGGCTGCTGTGAAATAATTCCCCCATCGATTATGTATAAGCTTCCAGATGTCTAAATGGCTTATCAGTATATATATTTCGCACAGACAGCAGGATGCGAGGAGACAAAACAATCGAAAACCATTTCGTCAACGTTCATTTGCCATAATAAGTACTCAATATAAGGATAAGAAACTATCAGTATCTGGTATGGCGGCAATATCATTTAGCACTAATCCCCGATACAATTTGGTCATGTTAATGCCCCCGACATCTGACCCGAAAGACTATTTCAACACTTTCAATCAAGCGGGGCCAAAAAGGTTTCCCATTCATTTTCATTTTAAGACGCCAGACATCAGCTGTGGCCGGTCCCCTCGGAACTTTTCCTTGGGGCTTCATCGTTGGCCAAAATTGTTCGTTCTGTTGTCGGTTTTGTGTTGGCTTAAAGCTGCTTTTCAAGTGGCTTTCGGAGAGGGGCGTGGGATAACTTTTACCCCCGAATTTCGGTTGGTCTCATCGGTTTGCCTGGCCTGGCCGTTCGTTCATTTTGAAGATATTCGCTTATAAGTTGGAAAATTTCAAAAATTTTTGCGTATTTGGCTCGGTTTTTTTGGCTGCTTTGACTTGGTGTCTGCGGTACACATGCTCAACTCTCTCTTGTTCTTGTCTCTGGTTATATGTAGAGCTGAAGCTGGGATCAGAACTGATGCTGACGCTGAGGCAGTGTTGGTGCAACAAAAGCCAAAACGAAAATCAAATAAGCAACAGCCAAAACATCTTTTCTACAGACTCCGAAAGAATAAAACTTGCGGCAGAAGGCGAAAAAGAAGAAGACGAAGGCTAAAGAAGCATGCAACCCGGCCATCAAAAGCCGGAAACTAAAATTTTGTGGCAGAAGTTAAGGCAGCGCGCACAACTTGTCGATTGTGCGTTGCTTTTGCTTCCTTGACTCGCTTTTTGTGCACTGTGAACAAATATTTATCAGCTAAATATTATAAGGATGTTAATTATTTAATAGTATTATTTGTCTTTTAAATTTAAAAACGTATAATTCTTACCTTTCTGAAATATTTGTTTTTCGATTTATGATGGTTATATTTATTCCTCATACATTTTCTCCATATTTCTTTTTGAATTTTTATATTTCTAAGTTTACATATATTATATCGTCTTAAAGGAAAATCTTTTTATCCGTGTATTTCTCCACTCTCTTGTTGGCGGCACCGAAACTTTGTTTTTCCTTTTTTTTATACGATTTTCCTTGTGCTTTTTTTGCGATTTATTTTTGCTTGCAAAAATCGTGCCAACAACTGATTTGACTGAGGACTTTTACCGCACTCGCTGAAGCGGTGAGTGGAAATTGGGAAAGCGGAGTGTGGGCTGGTCTCTGCTCTGATTCGATGGGTGTTTTTTTTTTTTGTGGGTAAGAGGCGGCTCTTATTTAGTTCTTTGCAGCTACTTTGGCACTGAGCGAACTGTGTTGGGGATTAAAGTAGAATATGATGGGCCAGTGCCAATTTTTTAGACGCAAGCAAGAAATTATTGCATAAGGTAGTTCTAAACGTGCTTCTATTTGAACTAAGAAGCTTTAAATAATTATACAAACAAAGAATGGTAGCATAAAATGTTAAAAATATTTAAAATAATTTCAGCTAACGTACATTGAGAAAATTAATAAAATAAAATATTATAAGCTAGAAAAGAAAAGTAAAAACTATGCCACATCTTATTTGCCTTAACATCCAGTGCAACCACAACGTTTTTTCCTAATTCCCAAACCCCCCCTAGTTACCTTATCCCAATTATTTTTTACCTCTAAGAACCCACTTGGCCTGGCGCTCAGTGAGATCTCTCCGCACTCTATTCCCTGTGCATATTGAAGCCATCTATCCAGACACCAACTCCATGACGTGGCGGATGGATGGAATGGAGGGAGTACTTGGCACTCAACTCAACTACTTTATTTGTGCTTTTGTATCTGGTCGCGTTGTTATTTAACTTATGAATGCTCTCTCAATGATGTGTTTTTCTCTGCGTATTTTATGCTGATTTCAACGTCAATTCTAGCTGCCATCTATTGTGTATTTGGAATTTTCATCCATAGAGAGCAACACCCAAGGATCACGCGCCACAGACGGCATCTGCTCTGGGCGAGAATGGTTTGGCGTACTTTTAACTTTCGTTGGCCATTTGGCGAGCATGTTTTTCTTTTCCATTTGTTGACGGTCCGAACACAACTTTGTGCCGCAAAAGTTTGTTTATAAATCAACTTTTTCGTTGCTGCAGCAGACTGTGGAGGGGGAGGGGGAGGGAGGGAAGTTTTCTTTGACTGTGGTAGCTCCTTAGCTCCTTGGTTCCTCTGGCTCCCACTGGTAGACTCTCTGATTCCCCAGTATTTACTCCTCATCCATTCCACATCCATCTCTCAGTTGGATAGTTTGCATACTGGTACAACGCTGCGTATGCGCAACGTCAGCAAGTCCAGCGGAATGCAACTCGCCGTTTTGGGGAATTTCTGTGCGAAAATTTACATTCATGTTGGTGCAAATTATTGAGTAAACAGATTGCACCTCAGCACCTAAGAGGGTGAGAGCTCGTTTTGTAAATTTTCGCGCATTTGTAGGGACTAAGCAGCACGAAACACGGTCCACGGTTCAGTTTTTCGCACAAATTTTCCCCTCTATCTCCGCTGGCATGCAACAGTTTTCCACAGTTTACACCCAGTCCGTTGCCATTGTTTTCCGTTTTTAGTTTTGTGTTTTCTGTTTACAGTTTTCAGTTTTGCCGTTTTTAGTTTTCCGGAAAAGTTCTTGTTGAAGGAGATTATGATCTTTGCTTAATGTAGTGTAGTCCCCAAAGAGGTTTATCCTCTTAAAATGTCCTTGCCGCCATGAATGAATGGCACCGGCAGCAACCGCATTCAGCATTCAACATTCGGCATTTCGCAACATTTTCTTTTGGAATTAAAATCTAATTTAATCCCTCAATCCTGTCTGTATAAATAAACCATTAGTTTGCCACTTTGACTGATGGCCTGTCCCTCCGGTTTTGTGATTAAACCCCCCTGCCAGTAAAAAAAAGAGAACCATCAGAGAAATAAAATAAACCCTTTTCTCATTAAAAAATCGACGAGCAAACGAAATGTTTTGGCAAACAGAAACAGCGTAAAACGTGTTAAAACCAAATGCTATTGGCTTTGGCCCCGTCCAACGAGTCTGACAACGCTGACAACTGACTGAAGATGGCCCGCAGGCGGAGTGGGTTTTTCAGTTTTCAGTTCGGAGTGGCATCAAATACAGAAGTATAGATACTACTTCCTACATTGGCAAGCGGGTCGACTGACGTATCATGATTAATTATTTGCAGGGTTGAAGTGTTTCTGAATCAACAATTTCGATATGCTGACATTTGGATATTCTAAGTTGGTAATCAATTTATTTCGATATCTGGTGGAAAAATACTTTTAATAATCAATTTTAGTTGTACTTATTTTTTATAAAAAATTATATAAAATTTATACTGGTTTTTGGTTTATTATAAATACATATATATTTATTTATATCTGTTACGAAAAATACTATGTTATTAATAAATTTTAATTTATTTTATTGTTTATAATATTTTTATGTAATATTAAAAAAATATTCTATATTGAATTAATGATTTTATTCTTTCAATTTTTCTGCTTATTACTAATAAGAGAATGTTTTACGATTGCTCTCCTAATTGCAAGAATTTCCCAAGCTTTCATTTCTTATAATTTTCATCAAGTTTTTCGAGTTCTTCTTGCTGCCAACTTCATAAAGTCTGTAAAGTTGATAGTCATTTGTTCCTAGCGATGTCGCCTCCCCTCTTTTAATTAAAACAATTTTTTTTATGGCCCAAACAAAACTTAATGTTCAGCCAAGTTGTATTTACATTTTTCATTTTGCTGCGCTCACTCATGTATTTATTTGTTAATTTTCTGAAATGGCTTTTTCCAACTGATTTCAGGCAAAGATGCCTCATTTTGTTTTATGTCAGGCCGTCCACTTCGGCTGTTAAATTGTAGGCACAATTGTTGCTGACAGAAAATTAATTGCATTTAATCAGTACAAGTTCAGGGTGGACCAGCGGCCCCGGTGGCTCGAAAAAATCGTTAATGGGTTTTTGATTAATTGTGCAGACGGGCCCGGACAATGGACATTGATTTGCATTTTCACAGATTTAATTAATAATCTAAGAATATGCCTATGGAGGGGTCAGGGCCGAATCAAATCTATTTATGTTATTTATGCTGGTAAGAAAAAAAGAATAATAATTTAAAATCAGAATGAAGTATAGATTTCATAAATATCATAAAAACATTATTTTGTTTACTTTAAGAGCATTTCCTGGCCGACTTTATTGAGTATTTTTATTACAGCTTTTGCAAGCAATAAAAATCTATTTAATTAATTTGACTAAGGTTTATTTTTTCATAGGTTTTTATTTATAAAACTCTTTTTTTCCCTTACCAACGTTATGTTTGCTATTTGTTTATTAAACAATTGCATGGCGGCGGTGGGGAAAACGCAAATAACTGCAGGGATTACATTATTAAAACGCATACACTGAATATGTATATAATTATAAAAACAAAGAATCGTGCAAACATTGGCCGACGGCGAAGTGAACAAAGTAATGTCCGCCATTGGATTGACAATAAATTAAATGTTTTCTCGGGATTTTTAATTGCCTGGGCAAATGGTAACTTATCAAATATGAATATGGTGGCCAGTGCCTATTAAATATTTATACGGAAGAGGGACTTTATTAAATGGAAATAGTTAAAGAGAAAGCCTTGAATATTTTTTAGCTCGATGTCATTTGGGGTTACTGCCTTTGATTTATGATTGCATAAAGGGGATAATCCCAACTGTCTCAGACGTGCGCATAAAAGTCGATCAACGAATTTCCCTCGCTGTTATCGCCAAAGCGAGCAAAACTTTTCCATTTTCCGTATTTTAATTGACGCGCATCATGTCAGCGGAACAAAAACCTGGCAACATCAACACGGAAACTGGTGGGTTTTTGGCCATGGGTAGGTTGGGGGGAATGGGTTGGTGGTAAATCCGATTCGCTGACAGGGTGCCCTGCTATATAGTTTCACAGTTAGCGAAATCATCGATAGATGACGCACGTTGGCGTTGGCGGATGCTTGGACTTGATAGATTGGCACAACTGGAAAAGCGGAAAAATCGCAACAAAAAAGCCCGTGGCAGGGGACAAGTTGATGGGTCGAGACCCGTTATTTTGCAGTTGCCATCGCAAAATGCAGCTGACAGCATCCCCGCCGACATGAACATGACGACAACAGGCGAGGGGGGAAAAAATATGAAATCTACTTCAAAGTTCCGACAATATTACACCCACTAAATGAATTTAAAAAAATTGTATATGTTGTGGGTATATTCTTAAAATTAATTGGCTTTAGACACACTCAAGACTTTTGACTCAGTGAGAATTTTAAGCCATTCAAATGAATATAAATCATTAAATAAATTGATTCTATACCTATCTACAGTTTGACAACCTTAAAAACATATGGTATATCCAATTTCTTTAAAAATATTATTTCAACATTTTAAATGAAAATATGTATGTGCACTCTTTCCCCTCCCATTACCATATATAACTAAAGCCCATCCAAATTAATTTTCTGCACGAATGCAGTATACCCTTGGAAGCCGCAAGTGTTGGGTGCAATAAGAAGAAAAACCCCCGGGCGGATGCTCGTTGGCTGAGGAAATGAGAAACTCATTCATTTGGCAGCGGTGGCGGCGGCAATGGCGACCCACCTACGCACACACAGTCACCTTCGAAAAATCGTTGACATGTGAAATTTTAATTAAAACAAAAATGAAAATAATGCAGGAAAAAGAAACAAAGAACGGCAGTAGCACTAGCAGAAGCAGCAGCAACAGCAGAAGCAGCAGCAGCAGCAACAGCTCTTGTATAAAGTGCAGTAACAATAACGAGAATGCCAAACGAAAATGTCAAAAATATCAACAGCATAAACACACGTCTCCAAACAAGGGGGAGGGGTAAATCGGATGGGTGGTGGCATTGCACTGAAAATAACAAATTTGTCAAGAGTTAAGACTTTCAAAACATGAAAGTCAAAACAAATTAGATTAGATTAGATTTGGAGAAATGAACATTTAATAAGGATTTAAAAATACAAATAAGACAATTTTATTACAAGAATATCTAAAAATCGGAAATTTTTTTTATAACAAATTTTTATTTAAATCTGACTAAAAAGTGCAAGAACTTTGTCATGGATTTCCTCATTTCATGAATGAAAAATTTATATTGTCACCATAAAAAAATTACTTATTTTCAAGTATGCTTTTTAAAAATAAATCCAAAATTTTCCTTTGAGTGTAAGTGTGTGTGTGGCACAAAGCTTTTAAGTGCTGTCAGCACGGAAAAGAGCCAAAGTTGGCAACAGCAAAATGGCTGCCTGCTAACATCTTCAGTGACTGCAAACTGCAGCTCATTAGCACCTCGTGGGCTCTCACAAATACGATGGGGAGGAGGAGGAGTCAGGGGGAGAGAGAGGAGGTAAACCAGGAGAGACCACCATCACTGGGACACGAACTTGGCACTTTTGGTCGCGGTTGACTTTCCACCGATGGCTGCACTGCCTCCGGGCTTCACCTTCAGCCCAGGATTCGGCTCTCTGCATCCTGGTCCTGCATCCTGGTCCTACTTTGGCCTGACTGCCGCAAAACTCTTTGCACATTGGAGCGGAAATTTTGTTGCAATGAAGTTTAGCGCTGAGTGCATGTTGCACTTGAGTAAAATTAATGTAATTGCTCTTTGAAATCAGGCTCGCTTGCCTTTTTTTTCTACCCCGCCCTTCAACCAGCAGCAGCATTTTCCCATCCTCAGGCACGTGCGGTGTGCTGGAAATTACCGTGGCGGCTCATAATTAGATTTTCCATCTGCCAGAGCATCAGATTATTACTAATTTATTTATGAAACTTTGTTTTTTACAAAGGGAATTAGAAAGTGATAGCAGCTAGTAGTAGGCGTTAGTTTATAAAGTCTCTTTTAATATTTAAAAAGCATAAAAAAATTTTAGAGCAAACATAAATATAAAACTTTAATTCCCATATAGCTTAATGTTTTTTCCATTTTCCTCTTATTTTTCCCAGCAAACTGCAGTAATGTTTGTTTATCTGGCAGCGCCACAAACTTTCCCCTCAGCTTTGCAAAGAAAATAGTTGATATAGAAAATAGTTTATCTATTTTGATGTATAAATTCTTAATATATCACTTGATTTTCAATGGCGAAATTAGGCCATAAAAGTTTTGAGCGAACTAACACCGCATTGCGACCGAGTCTGACCCGTCCAATTGAACCACTTAGAAGTTGCTGTTCTGTCACAAATGTCCGTAATAAAAGTTTTCGTTTCTGGCAAGTTTTTTTTTTTGCCTTTTCTATCCCTTAACTTGGCTTGCCTGATGACCATAAACTTGTAACACTTTGGTAACATAGCCACCCACATACACCACTGATATTTCCGAGTGATTAAGTCGTTCACAAACACACAGAGAGAGCTAGAGATATGATGGGAAAGGAGGGCAATAATTTTTATTGATATCCTGGCTGGTGTGCTTTGTGTGGGTGTTTGTGCAACCAATTTGGTTCGCAAGGACGAAACAACAAAAGTGTTGAAACTGTCCCGAAAAAGCCAAAGAGTCAACACGGTCCCATGGGTAAATTTAATAGTACAACGGGGTGTACGAGCTCTAAAGTGCCGCAAGCATTTGTTTTACTTCGTATCTTTTTTTTATGATTTTTCCCAACATCTTTTTAGATTTTTTGTTGTATTTTATTTTTGGGGGAAAAGTTCCCTGGCTTGGCTGAAGTTTTTCGGTACTTTTCAGACGGTTGGTAGAGGCAGGCGGGTGCCGGCTTTTGGGGTTTGTCGGCAAACTAGTAAATCTAATTTCTAACCACAGACACATACAGCCAGGCAGCAGCCATGTAACTGCAGTCGAGATCCTTCGGAGGTCCTGGGGGTCCTTGTCTGCAGCAAGTTCGTCAGCGTTCGTCAACTGCAGCAGAGGCAGCAGCAGGAGCAGATCCTTGGAGCAAATGGCGCCCCGGTTGTTGGCATTTTTCGAGCTTACCGACTTAGCCAACTTGTAGCTGTTGGCCTGTTAAGTACTTCGGTTATCGCCCACACATGTTTGTGGCCTGTTTTCCAGCGCAACTGCTTGTATACCATATAGATGTATATATTTTATGTGTTGCCAACTACTAGAAACAAACTGCCAAAGCCAAAAACCAGAAGCCAAAGCCAAAGCCAAAAGCCAAAGGAAAAAGCCGAAGGCAAGTGCGTCTGCAATTGCAACAGCAACTGCAACTGCAACTTCTACTTCAACTGCAACTGCAGGCTGCTTTGCTGCTCTGCCATGCTCTTTACAACTTTGTTGAGTCTCTGAAGTGGCAGCATCTATGCTCTGCTCTGAATAAAGTCGGAGGGAAATAAATAAAAAATACTGCCAACATATGTGTACATAAGTGATAGTCACTTTGAGCGGCTTGTAGGTACAGGAAATGGTTGAAATAAATGTGTGTGCAAAGGTGCAATCTCCTTTGGCAATATTAATGGTGTGATTTCGATCGTATGTTGAGTGAACGTCATGTTAGCAATTACTTTAGCGAGAGTTGGATGTTTTTATGGGCTATTTATAGGAAATATTGGAAAAGGAATAGGATTAAAGCGGGGCCTTTTTTAAATAAATACTTTGGTTGTTAATTTTTAAAAATATTATTTCTAGAGTTTTATTAAGAAATAAATAACATTAATGCAAGTACTAATAAGCATGCTTACAATTGGCTTACGCTTTATATTTCAAACAAATCCTTGGCATTCTTTAAACACTATGAAATATGAAACAAAAATTAGCAAACCTTTTTAAATAATTTTCAGTCATATCCTTAGCTCGTTTAGGTTGCCCGAACATCTTTAGAAGCGCATCTTCGCCTGCCATTGAAATGCATCTGTCGCTCGTTTGTTCTGCTGCCTGCAATCACAGCCCCCCCAAAGGACACCCACAACACAGCATTGGGGTGTTCTGTCTGTTGTGTGTGCCCATATGTGAATGCGAAACAAAAATGTGTGTGTCTGTGATGTGCAGTGTTCACTATGCAATAGTAGTGGTAGTGGTGGAAACGGAAGTTAGCAGGCAAAGCGGCGGAAATGTAAAATCAATGTTGTTGCTGTCGCCGTAGAACTGTAGCTGGCAGTTCTTCGTTTGGATATAGTCATACAGCGAGAGAAAATCTATAAAGAAATAAAGAAAGATATATATATTCAAGTGTTTTTTAATGTGTTTATCAGTTGGAAAGACAAGTTAATGGTGGTATGTCAACTCTGAGCAAAAGAATATGGTTGAGAAATATTTTATTTTAACATTCATGGTTGAAGTTCAGTGTAGTTCAGCTCTAGTTCTGTATAGTTATCTTCTGTATTTTTGCCTTCAACATGGCGAATTGTTGAGGCATTGTTGTCACTGTTCAGTTGTGCATTTTGTTGGGATTGTTATGGCTGTTTATGCCGCCTTTTGTTGTTGCTCTTATTATTATTATTATTATTGTGCATTTGCGCTTGAAGCGAATTATGTGTATGAAAAATGCATAAAAAGTTTTTGCTCCTTTGCCCAGCGAAATGTGCAAACAAAATAAACAATCCGAAAAACAAACTCCTGCAGAAACATACACACACACATATGCATGCATGCAATTATGTCAGATTTACAAATACTCACATGCTTGCTTAGACACAACCAAAAACGTCCTTCAGCCCTCCGCCCGTGTCCTTCCCTTTTGGCATTTGCATATGTAAATATATTTTAAAGTAAATCTTTCGTCCGCTCCTCACCCTTCCACCCACCCCCTCGTTTTCTGCTGAATTATTTTTTATCTTCGCTTCGGTTTTTGTTTTGTTGCGGAATATTTGTTTAATGTGCCGCTTCTGTTATTGTTATGCCCGAGCATTCATTTTTGCTCTTTTTGTTACCAATTTTGTTGAAGAGAATTTACAGGGAAGTTGGGTGTATTTAAAGGATAATTTCAAAGGCAATATTAATTTAGGTTTTGCGCTTAAATACCTCTTAAATATATTTTTGTGTAAATATTTAGGGGTTCTTATTTATGAAAATAATCTGGACAATTGGAAAATAATTTATATTCATTAAATAAATTTTAATTCACGAAAGGAGAACCATTTTTAATGAATACCATGATTAATCTATTTCATTACATTTTTTATATAATTTTAATTTTTATTTATTTATATTAGAGTAATTAGTGAACTTTTAAATAAAGAAAAACATTCTGTGAAGTTTTTTAGGTATAAAGGTTGAGGTTTTGAGGTATTTCTAAAATACAATTTGTTAAATAACAAGCGAACGAATATGATCTTATAAGGAATAAAGAAAGAACCTGTTGTTTAAAGTATATAAACATATATTCCCAGACTTACCCAACAACTCCCTGCTAAACCTTAAACCAAGATAATAATCATAACAAAAAAAGTACTCCAATAAGAATCTCCAAGTCGAGCAACTAATCTAAGCCACACTTTGGCATTCTGCGGCTCTTATTGTTATTGTTCATTATGTTTTTGGTCCTTTGTTGTAACATGTTTTGCTTATTCGCTACCCCTGTGCCTGCCCCTGCCACTCCCCCAAACTGGGCTCTTTCCGGCATCTGTGCATCTGTGGGCTGATGCCCCATCTTTTTTATGCCTCTTTGGGGAGATTTTTACATTGAGGTGTGTTGATTTTGTTTTAATGCTAAAACAAATTTCTTTTTTTTTCCTTTCCCATCGCCCCTTTTTCCGGCTTAATGCCACAAGCCGATTTTCGCGGTTGTTTCTGGCATTTGTTGGGGTTTTCTTGCCGTTCTGAGTATTAATTTTAATTACAAAAATTTCGACTAAAGAAAGGGGTTCCTGAATAATTTAACACTTTCTTGCTGTGTATCGTTTTTGTTCTTTTTTTGTTTGGGTAAATTTCTTGGGTTGCCAAAATCAGGGTATTAACTTTTTAATCAAGGTGTGTTGTCGCTATAAACTAACATTTCCATTTCCCCTTTTTAGTTGGAAACAAAACTTTTAGCTCTGTTGTTTTTAGTTGGGATTTTGTCGCCTTATCGCCCCGAAAAACCTAAAAGTTTCATGTTCCTACAACTTCTGGCCACACGGCGTATGAGTAATTTTTTTGTTTTGTTTGATTATCATATTTCTCACTCAACCCGCAGACCCTGCTCGGCCTCGACGAGCAAAGAAAAACAGGAAAAGCCAAACAAAAGGCCTAAACATACTTTCACCTTCCCGTTCGCAAAAAGGTTGACAATGTTCTTGGCTTTTTTCTGCACTCAAGTTCAAGTTTCCCGGGGGCAAGACCAAGAACAGAGCAGAAATATGCATAGCAACGAACATTAGTTTCAATTTTGTGTGTGTGTGGCCATTAGAAAAAAGTGTGTGTGTGTGTGTGTGTTTCGTAGGTCTCTCTGGCTTACCTTGTGGCACTCACTCACCTGGAGATGTCCTCCCTTCCCCCGTATTCTCTTAGTTTGTGTCTGTGTGTGTTGCTAGAACTTGTCGCCTCTGGTAAGTATGCAACACTTTTACTTTTTTACCTTCGCCTCCTCTCCCTCGGGGGGCCGTGTGAAAACATGAAACGAACAAAAGCTGCTTAAAAACACCAAACCATAACAATGTAAAGTGTTGTAGGCGGGAGAGGGGGTACTGTCGAAAAATATTTTACACCTTTTGCGCTGGAGCGCACAATCTATGGGTTGCCTTTGAGGGATGCTCACGTTATCTGGGGCTGCCCAAAAAATATACACCCAAAGCCAAAGCCATGGCAAGAGACCGAGCAACAAGGTAAACATTTTGCGGTAATTAAGAAAAATTACCTTGCCCAGCTCAGGCAAAAACAAAAAAAGACCAACCCGAAAACCAAAAAAAAAAAAGAAAAACACAAGAAAAGAACAACAGCAAAGCCCATAAAGTAGTCCCCACACCGACAACCAGACAGACGGACAGACAAAGTTGGCCAGAACGGAAAGACAGTTGCGAGGAGCTTCGCTTCGGCTGTGGGAAACCCTCGTTCAGTTTTCCCCAATGCCGGCGCCCCGCCCAGCCCCGCCAGTGTCTTTCACCATTTTCTAGTGGCTGCGACTTTTTGGTGTTAACTTTAAATTAGCAGCAAAGTGGAAAGTGTTGTCGGTTGGCTTTTAAAATGTTTTGCGGTGTATTTTATTTATCACGAAGTAGATCTGGTGTGGCAATTGCCAGCCAGCACCGCTGTCCACCTTGTCTCGCCTGTCATTTGTCTGTCTTGGCCATGTTATAAAATAATGTGTAAATGTCCCTTGCCTTTTTCCTTTTTTTGTTTATTCTGCCACTTTTCTTTTTTGTTTTTCACTGGGCTTCCTTTTTTTTGTATTTAATTTACTTAATGTGCTGCCCGGGTCCTTTTATGATGCCTTCTTGGGGACTATTTTTCCGGCTTTTTTTTTGTTTCTCATCTTATTTTTTGCTGTCCCTGCTTGGGCTCATTTACCTTGAGAGTTGAGAGTGTCCTCCATCTTATCATTAATGTGTGTGCTCACTTCCTTAATTAGTGGCCCAAAGTATTGGGGAAAGGCAATAAAATACAGAAAGTTCTCCAGAAATATAACTTCCAAAAATATAAATATAAAACAAAAGGTGTAGAGATATGCTAATTTATGCACTTGATAAATATTTAATGGAATTTCAAGGGGCTTCGTCTCATGGGTAAAATTTCAGGAATATGAAAATTTGTACTTAGATTACAAAGTTTTTAATGGCCAATTAAACGTTTTGAGGGCTTTGACCATTAATGAAAACTTTGGCAAAACAGTTTTATTAAGCGAGTTATTAGGTTTTTGTGTTTTGAGTATTTGTTATTAAAACGTTTTATTTATAAGGAATTTTTTATTAAAGTTTATCATTTTTAAAGGTTTTTAATGAGGACTGGTGAACATATTTATCTATATTAACTCATTTAATAGTTTCTTACTCAAAACTTAATTTATTTAATGCAATTTCTATAATTCTTCTATTTTAATCTAATTTATTTTTATTTTACATTTAATATTACCTTTAGAGACGTAATTTAAGCTTAAAACTCCCTAATTCCTTTCCTTCGAAAACCCGCTCAAGATTTGCCACTAAATCGCAATTACCCAGAATTGCTGGCAAATTGAATTAATTAGGATTTTACACATTCCGCTTGAGATCTCCACATTTTTGACTCCCAATTTAAATTCGGTTTTCGGTTTCGCTCTCTCTCTCGCAACATTGTCTCTCAAGGAAATTTAATTAAAACAAGCGCAACTAAGCGAACCATTTACCGCCCTCGAGTCAAAAACGTATACGTAATTTCATTAACAATTATGACCCGGGCGTTGCGCATCTTCCATCATAACCCATGGTGAGTATGGTGGTAAGATTGGATTGATGTGTGCCACTTGACATGCCAAGAAGTTGAAAAAGAAGCCAGAAAAAGCGTGGCATGGGTGGCATGGAGGACATCGTAAAAAAAAAGATTCTGGGCTTCTCCTCATTTTTCGGGAGGGGGCTAAGTGACTGTCTGTGGCAGCTCCTTCGCTGTTGTGCTAATAAAATCAAAACTGATTACCACATCATCTTCAACGAGCTGAGCAGAGAGGGGCTGAGAACACAGCGTAACGCTTGGAATCGAAGCATGCATATCATATTACTCATACGCCACGTTATACAATTTACTTACATCGTCAACGAGCAGAACGTTGACAGCGAACCAAGACGAGGCGAGAAGAGACGCGAGACGAGACGAGACGGTAGTTGTGGCTCAGATGAAGACAAATAGATGGCACAGAGGCAGGGCACTGAGAGAAAAGGTTAGGGAGATCTTAAACAAAAAGATATTTTTTTCAAGTTAAGCTAAAGAAAGGTAAGAGAAAGTCTGTACAAGATTAATCATTATAGAAATACTAGAGATTGTTTTAGGGTTTAATATATGTTTTTCCCAGTGCACTTGGGCATACTATATGTGTGTGTGTGTGTGTGTGCTTGTGTGTCAGCAGGATGTGCGTGCCTGGATGAGTGCGCAAAAATGGCAACGGCAAAGGGCAAAAGCCAAGAGCCAAAAGCAAAAACAATTAATTGAGTGGGTGGCAAGCGACACCAGAGATGAAGCTATGCTACAAGAGGGCAAGCTGTACGCTGCAGCAGCAGCGGCAGCCAAGTGCAGCGAAAGATAAATCGTTTTGCAATAGCGCTATAATTTAATCAAATTTGTCACTTTTGCAATTGAGCAACTCGCGCGCGAAGCGAGAAGACGACTCCAGTTGCGTTGCTCCTTCCTCTGTTGGAATTTATGAATGGAATTTGCAGGCGCAGCCATAGACAAAAGGGAACTGCAATGCCATCCAGCACCCACACCTGCCCCAGCCCGGTAACTCAATCTTTGCGTCACGGGTGGCAAGTGCGTGCCCGGGCATCGCGTTCGCACTTTGTAAATTCAATTTGAAATGCGCTTGATGCGCACAAAGGCAGGTACAAGCCCACCTTGTGCACCTTATGCTCACGGATGGAACCCAGCTAACCCCCTACCCACCCCTCTGTCGATGCCCTACAAGTGCCGTTGAACGGTGATGGCCAAACAAATGCCAGAGCCAAGCTAAGCGGTTTGTCAGCGCAATGGGGGTCGCGTTAAAAAGGGGCTTGGGTGTAAACGTCATTGATGACGACCCCTAGCCCCCCTCTGGCCCAAGTTCCAGCGATTAGGTGAATCGATTAACCGTTCTCGTAATTGAATACAAGCACACCATAGCCACACACACTTTTTTTTTTGCAGTGCAGTTTATGCAATTTGTTGTTGCCATTACCCCGTGGAATGGTCGCTAAAGCTGCCAACAAATTCTCAGTTACGCGCTCACGTTCACAGGGGCACTCACACAAATGTGAAAGCAAACACGGCCACCAAACACACACACAGATACAATCAGCAGGAGCACCTTTCACAGAATGCAGGAACCAATTTCAACAAATCTAGAAACCCCCTTTTGTACACTGCAGAGAAATCCTTAGGGAACAATGCTTGGAGAATGTCTGAAAAGGATGCTGGGAATCATTAATTTAAAGTTGAGACAAACACTGATATAAAAATATATTTATTTATTTGATAAATAAAATCAGTTTCAACCAGTGCAAATATCTTTTGTTTGATCCTTCGAACTGGAAGGACAATGGATATAGCAGCAATTTTAAATATATTTAAATATTTTGTGTATAACTTCAACAATTTCGGGTCCAGTTTTTACCTTTACATCAAATTGCTTTATGTATACAAAAATAATATATTTCTTATAAAAAATGAACAGCTTTGAAATACAAAATTAAATCTGTTTTATATACTTTCCTTACTTTATTATAAAGCATTTAAAGTTTAAAGATTTTAAGCCATCTTTCTGAAGCGAATATTTTATATTAAATATTTTTTTGAATTTCTTTCAAATTTAATTTGACAATTTATATGTAAAAAAATATTTCGAAAATTCATATTCTTAATATAAAACGGTGTTAAGTTTATATAATAGTTACTACCTTACAATAAAGTTAGAATTATAAATCAAAGAACCTAATGAACTAAAAATATTCCCCCCACAAAGTTAATTAAAGTAAATCACCATCTGGAGTTGGAAAACATTTTTCCTTGTGTAACCTGCCACTGCAATGTTAAACATTTTATCAACGCTGTGAAAAAAAAGAACGTGGAGGGAAGAGCAAAAAACTCGTTCGAATTTTTAAACAAAAATCCAAAAACGTTGGCCATAAACGAACAGGTAACCAAACCAGGCATCCCACGGCATGCGGGAAAAGCGACGATGGGGAAAAAGTTGAGGGGAAAGTGAAAACGGGGAAAAGTGAATGAATGTTAGGTGGGGGGAAGGGTGGGATGGCGCTTTTCGAGGGGTTTTCGTGAATGTTATTTTTCAAACATCAAATGTTCTGGCAACGTTGACGTCAACACGGGGTCCAAGGCAAAAGTGACGCTACTTTCAGCTGTTTGTGCTTCCTTCCTTCCGCCCATCCAAACGGTTCCCAATTGGCTGCATTTCCCAGGTCAGCCATCTGCCACTCCCCCGTCGACAGCCGACCCCTTTCCGTCCGGCTTTTCCCAGAGCCCAGCCCCCATAGTTGCCACTGGCGTTTCGCCTCTCAGCTCGGCCATTTATTGCAATATCAAAATGCTTGCCTTCTGCCGTTGAAAATGATTGAAAAATATTCGCATTCGTTCTTTAAAGTTTGCCCAGGGATTTTTGTTTGATTTTATTTTCCTATAACGGGTGTACTCCTTTTGTAAACATTTGTGTTTGCTTTTATATTTTTGCAGGTGATCCTACAAGGAATAATGCTCAGGCTTTTGCTGGTCCATATAATAACGATATGTGTGCTACTAACAAATGTTAAGTCTGGTGTGCCTATAGGTAAGTGAGAAATAAATAATATACGATTTTAAAGATGAGTTTATTATGATTTTATAATTATTAAGTTTGATATTTAACTACGTTTTAATCAAATTTGATTCTTCTTGCTTGAATGATTTTAATGGCCTTCTTTAGTTTTATTTTTCGCATTTAAATACTATTAATATTTATAATTAGTTATTTTATCTATATAAATTTTATTCAACTCCAGGAACCGGCGGACCATCAATTATATTGGAAAGCAAAGATGCTTTATTAACCTGCGTAGTGTCCGATAATTCGTCAAATAACACAGTAATATGGAAAAAGGGTGACGAGATCCTTACCGCTGGCACAGTGCGGGTAACAAAGGATCATCGTGTGCGCATTCTCCATGATGAAAGTGAGTTGTATAAATAATTTCTATAATATATTAATTAAATTTAATTTATTTGATAATTAATATATTTAGATCCCAAGGGAAAAAATCTGGAGACGGGGGGTGAGGTCTGGGTGCTTTTGATAAAGACCCTCAAGCCCAGCGATTCGGGGGCATATATATGCGAGCTTAACTCTGATCCTGTGCTGCGCAGCATACACATACTGACGGGTGAGTTTAATTATAAAATTATAAATAAGGAAATAATAATTACAAGTTTTTAACCACAAAAACCACCTTAAACAAATAAAAATGAATTTTAAAATAACATAAAATGATTCAAAGCTGAAAAAAATATAAATAAAGGATTTGAAAATTGCAATATTAAAAAAATTCATAAATGTAGCCTCTATTTATATTTACAATTAGAGAAAATCCAACCCTCCTTATTCCTTACTTCCCCTATATTTTTCTCTCTGTGTACATGACAATTAATTTCCTGCCTTAAACCCCTGACAGTCAAGGAGCTGCACTCATCAACGGGTGGTCCCAGCAATTCCACGGACCCCTCCACCGCGGAGTCGAGTGATGTGTTCCTGCTGCCACCGCCGCTGGACGCGCAGGACAATCGCAGCTTCTGGCGGCCGAGTCAAGTGCCGCCGCTGGTCACCCACGACTTCACAGAATGCTGCGAGCGGGCCAACGTGTCCACCCAGTGCATGGGCTTTTGCAATGTGCACAATATCCTGGACGGCACCACTGGCGTCGATCCGGAGGCCTGCGAACGAGACTTCCCCGGCATCGTACGCTGCATGGCCGATGGCCGCAATCATGTGCCCTGCTGTGTGGAGAAACAGATTCCGGATTTGTGCCAGGACATGTGTCGCGGCGAGTATACCCCGTTTACGGATAAGCTGAAGACGCGCGTCTCTTGTGTCCAGCACACGCTCAGCGGTCTGCAGTGCATCCTGAAGGGTGTCCAGCTTATACCAAGCTCGCCCACCTTCCTCACCATCGAGAATGTGAGCGAGACAAGCGTGAGTGTGGGCTGGACGGCGCCGGAGAAGCTGGCAGAGCGAGTCTCTGGCTACACCGTAAATGTGACCAAGCTGCACAGCTTCGACGAGGATGAGCTGAGTGGTGAGATCATTCATCGAACTGCCGCCGATACTGCGGAATCTGTTGAGCTTCACACCGTTCCCGCCAACCAGACCCAGTTGGTTCTGAGTAACCTGACACCTCTGGCCATGTATGCTGTCATTGTTACGGCCACGAATGAGTATGGCACTAGTTTGCCCAGTGAGAGGCTGAGATTCTTTACCCATACCAGTGCCTCGGCAGCGGAGTCGCGAGCTGGGACAACGGACAAGCAGGCAATGCCTCAACTTCCGGACACGAGGCAGTGCTGTGAGGAGAATGGCATGACCCATCGAATGTGTTTGGACAAGATGTGTGATCCGCAGAAGACCGATCAGGCCACGCTGCCGGACTTTATGGTGTGTGCGCCATGGTCGAATATTACCTTCAATTGTTTGGCTAACAACTTTGATCATACGCCCTGTTGCCGGGCAAGGGGAATACCCTCGGCCTGCTTTCCACTATGCGCGGGAAAGCTGCAATCGCTGGACTTTAGTTTGTTCAAGTAAGTTAAAGGGAAGGGAAAAAGTAATCTAGGAATTAAATTCTAGGCTCTAGGCTATCTTTTCTTAATCTAAATTATAATGATTTCTTCCTGAATAATATTCTGGTATCGCAATTACCTTTTGCCTTACCCAACATTTCTTATATTGAAGCTTCCCCAAGTTAAATTAGAATCGATAATTATTGATGCGCAGGAGGGGCTCCTAGTTACCCTGTTAATCACTTCCCCAATCGCATCCTTATCACTCGTCCTTGTCCAGGAAATCCATAGGCCGTTAAGCCCTAATATCAAACCCGTGGCCATACCAACCGCACTCTCTTCACCCTCCCCCCAAAAGCACACAATGCTACTTGCTAATGACTCCGCAGGATGGGTTTTTATGCCGAATGCCAATTACTAAAGCCTCCCTTCTTCTCTTCCTTTTTGTTACTTTTTTTTTAGATGCCTGCGCTTCATGCCCGAGTACAACAGCT
This sequence comes from Drosophila birchii, assembly GCA_035046345.1. Lineage (NCBI taxonomy): Eukaryota > Metazoa > Arthropoda > Insecta > Diptera > Drosophilidae > Drosophila > Drosophila birchii. Next base: position 19,419,901 of record JAWNOA010000048.1, on the reverse strand, counting down.
GTCTGTTCCAGGGATACGGAGTACTGGCCGATCCGCCGTCCAAGCTGCGGACAGTGGCCAAGACCGACAGCTTCGTGATTCTGGACTGGAACAAGCCGAAGCGTCTGGCCGACACCGTCAGCACATATCACGTCAAGTTCCGACGTTTGGGCGTTGGTGATGACTATCTGAGCGTGGAGAAGGTATTACACGGGGAGAAATTTGGGTGATAAGAGAAGTCAGGAGAGCATAAGTATCTAAAATGTATAAATTAATTGCAAAAGTGTGTAATTTTTTACTATTTTATACAAGTTATAATGTTAAAATCAATACTAGAGATTCTTAATTGTTTCCAAAGAACTCTCACAGTTAACAAATTCAATTCTAGATATTTATGCTCTTCAAGTTTTCGCCTCAGTGGAGTAATCTCCTCCACCATGTAACCATTGCTCCCCACCCAATTGTTTGGCTAATTCATTAAGCTTTGCAGCGCCAGCCACCGCTGATTCTCGAGGGTCTCGAGGCGGACATCTACTACGAGTTCTACGTGGTCTCTGTGAATGCGTACGGCAAAAGCGAGGCATCCCCGCGCCTGATCACCCGCACCCTGCCAGCGGAACCGGTCCAGCCGATGGCCTCCAGATACAACATGACGACCTGCTGCCAGGCCTCCGGATTGCTGCCCCAATGCGCGCCGCTCTGCTCCTACAACATCCGCCTGTCCGATATCGAGCGGTTGGGTCCAGCCTGTCGAGCCCAAATGCGTGAGTAACAGCTGGAGATGGGGTCCCCGGGAGATGGGGATTCTGGGGAAAGGGAGAGATTTTTAGGGGCTTCCCCCTTGATACACAGTCGACCATGGAAAACACTAATTAGCGGCAGGATAGAGACAGCCATTGTCCTGCGGACTTTTGTTAATTTAATGAGCCCATTTTGCATTTTTCGTTCCGTCTGGCGATGCAATTTCGAATATTAAGTGAGGCCTTCGCCAGCTCATTCAAGCATAATGAATTTTTGTACTTATGCAAATCAATTTTTAGTTAATTAGTAGCAAACAATCCCCTGAAAACGGCAGCCCTCCGTCGGGGATGTTTGATGTTGGCTAAATGCATGGGAATTTACCAAAATGGTTTCATCACCAAAAAGCCTGTTCGTCCGTCCGTTTGGCAGGAGAGCTGTGTGTCAGTGTTTGTCCCTGGCTTATGTAATTTGGGTGGCAGGAGGCACTGTGTAACGTTGTTTGGCAAAGCGTTAGATAGAATAAACAAAGGGCTTCTCAAATTGTATCAGAGTATGTTCTCAGTTTCGAAATATGCTTATATTTAATGCCAAATGGCTATTATGCAGCAAATTGTTATATCAGCTTGATAACTTACTATATTGGAAGGAAGGAAGAATTTTATGTTGATTCCTCTTAGGCTTAATCTTTAATTAGTTTACTTCGCGGGGAATATATTTTATATTATTCTTCTCTCTAAGAAATTAGCTTCATTTCATTAATTTCTTTTTGGTTAATACATATTTTTAATTATTTAAGAAAACACTTAATGCATTATTTTTTAAATAAACCTAGCTTTTCATGCCTGTTTCATCACTAACTTTTAAAAATTCTTCAAGAAATAAAACCTATATTGTTAGCTTTCAATCAAAATATATTCTTAAGCAAAAATTCCACGAAACCTGACACATATAAAGCTTCAAATAAAAATGAAATATTGATTTTTATGAAATCAAAGCCCAGCCTTAAGATCAGATTTCATAGAAATTTTACATTTACTTGATGTGATGTTCCATCGAAAACACTTAGCATCCAAAAATACCAAAGTCATGCTGTTAAAAAAAAACCCCCGACTTGAATGCCAACAATGACTCCACTGGAAATCTGGCCTCAATTTACCCGTCACCTAGTCAATGATAGGAAATCTTTTGGTTAATTTCCTGTAAATTGCTGCCATGTTGTCGACTCACGCCGAATCCTTTAAATTATCATCTCAACTGAAGTGGCATGGGGACAAAATTGATGAGTTCATGTCACAAATTGCTCCATAACAGAGCACAATGAGCCATATCTGGGTTGCAAACAGGGGTATTTGGGGAGGGAGAGAGTTTATGCAAATTTCCACCACAATATTAACCATTCCCATCTGTCCATCTCCCGTTCTAATCCGCAGCCATCCTGGCCAGATGTGCTGCCGGGGGACGTGATCACAGTCCGTGCTGCAGTCGCCGCGGCGTCATTAACGCCTGCATGCCCCTCTGCCGTGGCGTAATGCCACTCTCCCTGACCACCAAATCGGCGGCGGGAGCAGCATCATCGGGAGCAACATCATCATCGGCAACAGCTGCGGCAACGCCATCCTCATCATTGTCCACATCGTCGTCGTCGTCGTCGAGCAATGTGCCCGATTGTTTATCATATGCCGGCAACATTCTGCAGTGCTTCGAAGAAGGTGAGTAGTTACCATGGCAGCCACTGGTTTCCGTCCATCCCATCCTGTCTTGGCCTTTGTCTCACTCCGTAAGCGCAGTGCTGCGGTCTCAGCCAGAGAAGTAGTGACTGCCAGTGAATGAAAATTAGCTCATTTCAATTTTTGACGAAGATAAATCCATTGAATTCGCTCTTAATTAGGCGAGTTGCATTAGCTTCAGGGGGAATACAACGAGAATAGGAAACAGGTTTTAGAAAAAGAAGAATTTTTGTTTAAATATTTGTAATATACTTTAACAAAGGGAATTTACTTTGCCTACAAAATAATAAAACTATTTCTTTGTCATAGGATTTGGGTCTAAATATTTATTAAAATATTTCCTAAAGTAAACATAAAAATAATGTTAATTCACATAATTCATTGTGTTATTTTTAGCAAATAATACTTTTTAAAATATTTTCCAAAATGTTTAGTTAAATATTACTTAATTGCTGATTACAACACTTTAAATATTTATGAAAAATACTGTGTAAAATCTTACATAAAGTACTTTATAAAATACTCTATCAAATTGACTTTGAAATATTCCATAAAATGCTTTCAAAACTTCTTCCAAAAAAATATTTTATAATATACTCCTCAAAATACCTTTCAAAAGGCTCATAAAATAATTATTTAAATATTAAATTCCCATTCAAATTCTTCCTTAATGTTCTTAAATTTTTAAATTTATAATCTTGTATTAAAAAGAATTTTTAAAGAAATTTATTATAGGACCTTTTAATACTCCCAAATATTAGGTCGCCTTGTTATTATAAAACTCTGCAAATTTCTTCATTAAATAATTAATTATTTAAAGCCTATTTTAATTAACTGACTTAGCTTTGTTTAATCTTCAATACAAATTTATTTAATTAAAGTGTAAGAAGCTTCTGCTTTCGGGATTATCCTTCATCGTAAATCATTCACCATAAATCAGTTTCCAGCAGTCACTGGAGGTCACAGTCACTGGAGGCCGTCACCGAGGCCAGATAGTTGCATCACTGGTCACACCCTGTGGTGCATCCATCTATGTGTGTGTGTCTTTACCGATGGGCTAACGTTGCCGTTGGCTTTGGTTTTGGCCGGGCTTGTGTTTGCAGCTAATTCTGTTTGTTTAATTGCGTGTCTGTGACGTTGCACGTTGAGTATACGCACTGTTGCACGCCATTGTGCGCTAAATTATTTGGTCAATGCTTTGGGCCAACCAACCACACAGCCCGAGCAGACAAAACCAATATTGGCCAATTAAAGTTGCATTATAAAACAAAACATTGCTGTGCGGTATGGTATGGTCTACTATATTCCGTTTCTTCCTCCATTGAACAGGCACCCAGAATATCCCAGGACCGCCGGAAGATGTGCATGCGACATTTGTGAACCAGAGCAGCATCAGCTTGGTCTGGACTCAGCCGGATGTGGATGGTGGTGGTTCTGGCAACAACGGCAGCAGTGCTGGTGCAGGTGCTGCTGGCAATGCGTCGCCAGGTGACATGATAACCGGCGATGAACTGGCAGCCGGTGCCGTGGATCCTACAAATGGGAATCCGGCCGTCGCTGGAAGGGATATGGATGCCACAAGTGGAACGACAACTGGAACGGAGGATATTGAATTCATCGTACAATATGGCAAAGTCAATAACATGACCATGTACGAGACAGTTGCCAAATTGGAAAATGTGAGTATATATTGGGTATGGACAATGCCTCAGACTCTATCTGGGTAAAACTTTTCCATAGCGAAACTAAACTCACATCTTCCTCATCCTTCTTTTTTCTCTCTTCACCTGTGAGTTGGCAGGCAAAAGTTTTTTTTTCCTACTGGGCAGGCTCAGGACTCGACCAGGAATTCAAACTCAAACTCGAACTCAGATTCAGATTCACACACACAATGGGGCACTTCATTTGCATTGGGGACTGCGGGCGGTCGCCTTATTACGATTTGCCTTTTGGGCCAAAATGCTGACATTATATATATTCGAGTGCCAATGGAATTGAAAAGAGCTTACAAATTGCCTTGTCTGAGTATGCCAGAGACCAGGGGCAGGCGGGCAGCGGATCCAGGAGCCAGGAGCCAACAGCCAACAGCAGGCAGGACAATAACCATTTCAACAACTTTCCGACGGGGGAGAACTTAAATTGGTAGCACAGTTAATGAAGAAGTTCGGGGACAGGAAATTGCTTTCATAACAACCAGTCATATTAGCAGATATTGTGGTCGTTACCGCCTGTCGTATAAGTAACCTCAGAGGCGGGCCTAATTGTCCAACTTCTTTATCTCAGATCAACATCTCCCATAGAGGAAATTGACGTTAAGAATGGGAAAGGAAACATTTAGAAAGGAATTAGAAATGTGTGAAAATTTAGAGCCTTGTTAGAGCAGACTAAACATATTATTTATAAATTTTAGCATTCCCCAAGTAATGCCTTAAAATGATTAGCAGTTATTAACTTACCCTGAAAATTAATCAAATAATTTCAACTCAAAAGTTTCAAGACCTTTAAAACATAAAGTTTATAAATAAAATAATTATTTTTATAATTTGCAAGAATTGGCCATAAAAAACTGTAGATTCTATAAAAGTTTACCCATAAAATGAAGTTTTAAAAACACATTTCTCTTAGTTCTTCGGCCATTTCATGCTATTTATTATTTTACTTCCATCAATCCTATATACACATCGGTGTAAAGTTTATTATGATTAACAACTTTTTCAACGTTATTTTAAATTAATTTCTGCCACACAATTCATAGAAGCTTTTTGATAAAAAAAAAAATATAATCCAAAACACACAGGGCGTATGAGTAATGTTTGCAGTTAAGCCAATTATTCAATTATTTATTTAAATCCTTTGCCAACGGCTAAATCTCACTAAATGCATATATCGATGGCCATTGTTTATATAGCGAATGAAATCAATTGAAATTCCCGCCGACGCCGTCACAACGAATTTCAAGTGCAAGCCCCGCATGCATAAGGCTTAAATAAATATAGTATATACATAGATATATATTTTAGATATACTCGAACGTCAGGCGAATATTTTTTGGTTTGCCAAACTCTAATCCAATTCAGTGTTATAATCTTTGAACTCTGTCCAAAACATCGACCAGGTTTAGATATATATCTCGAATATACGTATCGGTGTATATGTGTGTCGAGCGATGGCTAAAGTTTTTGACGCCTTTTCAGCGCGTTCGAAGGGGGGGACTTATAGCCGCCATATGCATTGGCAACGGGCAAAACGTGACTATAAACTGCTAAAAATTGCAGGCGGTCCAAAAAAAAGAGAGAGAAAAAAATGGCAAAAAAAAGACGAATAAAGAGTAACCAAAACCAAACAACGGGCCAAAGTTGGCTCAGGCTTTGCCATTGGTATTGTTGTAATTGCTGTTGTTGTTTTTGTTTTTATTATTGTTGTTCGCATTTTGTTGTTGCAATTTCTGTTGTCGTAGTTATTGGCTGTTGTTGTCACACATCAACGCGCTTTGCTGGCAGCTGGGCCTGTTTGCATTTGTTGCTGCTCTTACCAATGTTGCCGCCGTTGCTGGTGTTGCAGCATCAGCCATGGCCATCAGCAGAGTTATTGGCCTCGAAAAACTTGCAAATGCTAAAAAATACAGCAATAGCAACAACCAGCAAAGCCTGACTCAGAGTTTGTCGCGTGTTGATGCGCACAGAAATGTATTTAAAGTGGGGTTGGTGTTGCTGCGTTGCTGCTTTGTGTGGCAATGCTGCTGGCATTGCAGTTGCTGCTGCTGCTCTTGCTGTTGCTGGCGGACATTGCAACCTGTCGTCGACGACCTGCCAATGATGCTCCTCCAGCACTAGAATCCATGGGAGTTGAGCTCGTGAGGTGTAGGTTGAAATTGAGGGTTTTGCTGGGAAGTTATTTTTGTACATAAATAATTTAAATAAATATTAGTAAGAAAGTATAGTATTTTCTCATAAAATCTATAAGTACATGAGCTAAAATTTAAAGTGCAAAATCATTCTTAAATCTTATAAACTTTATTACAATCTCTTTTATCTTTGCCTGCTTTTTTTTTGCTCTTAAAGATTCATGGCTCATCGATTTGATTAAAAATATATGATTGATCATAGGCTAAGAGTATTTGGGAAGCATCGTTTTCTATTGACAGCTCAAAAAATATTATAAAAAGAAGCAAGAAAAACCCCCTTGGCAATCGTGACAGTAACTTTCGTCACGTGAACAACTCTGTGGCCGAGAGGCAATCGATATGGAAGATACTGTGTGGTGTCAGCTTTGGTTCCATGCTTTTTTTCATCTTATATTCTGAGCTGTTTTTTGTTGATTGTGTTGTGGAAAATTCATTCGCCCTGTTGGCTTGAATTTTTCTTTTTTGTTTTACCATTTGCTTGTTGTTGTTGTAGTCGCAGGCTTGCTTTGGTCAGCAGCGTACGCAGCTGTTGTGGTTCATGCTGTTGCTGCTGCTGATGCTGATGCTGGCTGATGCTGCTGTTGCAGTAGCTGCTGGCTGATGCTGTTGGCTTAACTTGGGGCTGGCTTCGGCTTGGCTTAAATGCTTTTCAGTTGGCGGTTTTTTGCGGTGCCCACGGTGTCAAATGGTTTAAACGCGCCTCGCGACCCCCCTTTGAATGGGTTATTGTATCGCAGATATGTACGTATATATATATATCTAAAGTTCTCTGCTATCGCTGCCTGCAATGCGTTGACTCAGTGTGACACTTTTATGGACAAACTTAATTGCTTTTGGACGTGTCAGAAATACAGAAGGGGTGGCAATATCACTGGGCCAAGACTAATGGCTGGTGATGGTGGCTGCGGGAAAAGTTTGTACTTAAACGAGAAAATCGGTTTATATTAAAGGTAATTTCGCCAGCAGCCGAGGGAACCCTTCCTGATTGAATCAGTGCCAATAATTTGGCAATTTCTATTCGTCGCCATTGCACGGCCGGCATTGTGTCACCAGGAGCAGTGGCAGCAGGAGCAGAAGCATCGACAACAACGTCCCCGCAAAAACATTATTCGACTCTACAGGATATTACATGCCATGAGGAAGAGCAGCGGAGAGGGGGGGATAAGCGGATGGGGTGGCAAAAGCGGAAATAAAAGGTTTCCCCCACCACTGTCGTCCTGATTTCCAAATGATGTCTCCTCTCCGTGTATATATGTTGACTCTGGCCGAAAACGAACGTAACGTAACTTTTGTGATGATTTTTAGTGCCGCCGCGTTAGTTCGAGTTGACTTTTATTCTTTATCCCTATTTGTGTTTGTGTTTGGCAAACACACGGCCATAAAAAACTTTTTAATATAGCCAGACGACACTGAAAAGTACCAAAAAAAAATAAATGGCACAGGACCACTGACCACCGCCATGCCAGAAATTAGACACATTAAATATTCTGATACAGCTGTGATGGAGCCAAAGGGGTTTCGGTTTGGGTTTTGGGCTTCAGCTTCAGCTTGGGCCTGGGCCTGGGCCTGGGCCACGGCGATTATGTGCTTTGTCACTGCAATGGAGTCCTGGCCAAGACAACTGGCAAATGAGCAACCAGGGACCTAGTTTTATGGCCGGAGTGTGACTCTCGTTAAGGGGGAGCAGTTGGAGATATAAGAGATGAACACCGAAAACTAAAAAGTTTAATTTATTTAATAACTTTAAAAGGGACTTATACAATTTTACAAAAGTAAATATATTTACAGAAAAGTATTTGTATTCTGTATGAAAGCTTTACTTGTTTTAAAGATGAGATACATTATTAGTGGTTTAAAATATGCTATGAAAAACAATGCGGTTTAAAAAATACTCATAAAGGAGTCAAAAATAATGCTAAAAATACTTACAAAGTAAGTTGAAACAAATCTAAACTGAATTTTGTACCTAAAATTCAAGACATATATTTAAAACTCCCATTTCTAAAGTAACCTGGAATATAAGCTTCTAAATTACAGGACTATTTCTCGTTTTGAAAAAATCTCATTTAATTCACCGATAAACCTTTATTATTACATGGTTTCATTTTCCTGTTCATTTTTATTTCAGTGCATAAGCTAAGTAGCCAAGGACATGGCGCTATGCATTTTGATCAGCTATTCGCTCAAGTAGTTGCTGGGGACTCACCTCTATTTCAGTGGGGGTGGTGATGGTGATGGTGGCGGTGCCACCCCATTAATTATTCAGTTAGGACCCGCTCGTCATGCCAATTGTGGCACATTTAAGTTGCGGTTAATGTAATTACGAAAGGGGACCGAAAAAGCAAAGCCAAAGTGACACACGAAACGCCCAACTAAGAGTCCTTTGGCTGCTATTAGTATTGCCTGCCCCTTTTTTTTGCTTTCTTTTTGGGACAGAGTCCTTCCCTGTCGAGAGCATAATAAATCGTTTTTCCCTCTTTGCCTTGACAATCTATTCGAGCTTTGAATTTAATGCGTTTTAGATAAGTTTCTAATGGAAGGAAATTAGTATTGAGCCGGGCAATTTATTCTCTCTCTCGGGAGGGACGCTGGTCACTAAATTATAGTTAGTTTTATCAGACCGCCGTACCTGTCTCAAATGGAAGCCTCTATCTACGAATTAACCCCTGATCAGCTTCTAGTTTCGGACGGCTTCTGCTTTCGAGGTTAAAATGGGTCCAGTCCTCGTCACCATCATATTTGACACAAGTTGTCACGACCACACGACCAACTTACCCTCCCCGAAAATTGAGATTTACGACTTACGACCCCGGCCAGCAAAATCATAGAAAATTAGAAGAGAGAAATACCTCGAACCATAAGCGAGATGGTGCTCCATACATATTTAGAGATGTTGGCCAAACTGGCTCCACCAACAGATGTCCAACATCGCTTTGACATTGACTTACATACTCAAAAGTGACTCGTTATGCCGGAAAATCAGGGGCGCGGGTGACCAGGGTGAGGCGTGGCACTCAAATCAAATAATTTCAGCACAAAGTAGCTGAAATAACAAACGCTGATGATGCCGAGAGCTGATGCTGCTAATGCCACTGGAAAAGATACAAAACAAAAAAAAAAAACAAAACAAGTTAATGCCAGAACCGAGGGGGCTTTAAAAAACAAAAAACAACAGCGCTCGGCCATAAAGCGAAATAAATTACTTAACGCGCCGCATTTTTTCGCACTGGCCACGCAGCCAAAAATGCAATTAAAGGCCAAAAACCGCACCGAGACTGCGACATCTGCAGGAGATTAAAAAACGACACAGAGAGGGCCAAAATAACACAGCAGCAACATCAGGCAGCAGAGCGATTCAGTGTGTAAATGATTGAGTTGGGTTTTGAGATTGTAGGGTGTTTAGAAGGCATACAAGAATTATTTAGAAATTTCGAAAGTATATATGACTGAAGAAAATATGTTTTTGAAAGGAATTCCAGTTAAAAACTTTTTAAAAGTTCAAAAATTTAAATTATATGAATCGAATTTTCATAAAAGCCACAGATATGCTTGTAAAACTTTATTTTTTCATAGTTTAAATTTATAGTTAATGTCAATAACAAGTCCTAATTATAATTTTAAACTAAAACAAATGCATTTTCCCTAATTTCTAATAATATGAAAGAAAAAATTAACCAAACTTTCAGTATTTTAATATTTAAAAATATTATTTTATTAGGCCTAGAGAAAGCTTCGTCTGTAAATTTTAAATATAAAGTTTTAGTGTTAAAAATAAATCTAAATTCAACTTAAATTACTCAGAATCTTTTTATATATTTTTTAAGGCCTTCGATTTGTGTTGCATAAAATTATCAAGTTTTATTTAGAACTGAAATACCCTTAAATTAATTTTGCGTAGCGCATCTGCCCCCGAAGCGTACGACCAACAGATTACGCTAACGATTTTTAATGTGGATTTGCAGCAAGCGGGGCTGTGGATTTTGGATTTCAGGATGTGGATGAGAGAGGGAGATGTGGTGTTTTTTTGGGGCCACCATCCCTTGTCCTTTGCTCTTCGTCCTTGGTCAGTGGCAAAAGTCCATGCATAGACTAGCGGAGTGTCCGAGATATAGCTGTCAATTTCGAGGATGGCTTTTGAAACAAAATAACGTCATCGTGGACGAGGACATGGTACTAGGAACTGGACCAGAGAGAGAGAGAGAGACCCGCAGATGAGCTCCGATGAGTTGAATGACTGTGACAATGGCATCCTACGAATGACTCTGATGATGCAGCCAGTTGGCTGATTGGGGCAAACGAAGAGGGGAATGCAGGGGTATAGAGGGTGCGGTGTCATTTGGCAGGCTAAATACCGCAAATTGCGCTGCATGGCAGCAATTACAAAAAGTACTAATCATGACGACATGTCTTTCAGCGAAATCAAGCCAAGCCACAGCCAACAGCAGACTTCAGCAGAACGCTAGACTAGTCTCCGGGAATGTTGAAAAAATTTTTGTATTTCTTTTCCAAGGGTATTTTCAAGTGGAGAGTATAGAGCTTTTGGGGATCAAAATAAATAATAAAATAAATAATAAATAACTAAAATTGAAATATATAATAATAAGAAAAGAAATAAGATTCGGTAATATGCATTTTGTATATCTTGGCAGTTTCTGCAGTTCCCAATTTTTATCAGGGGGTCGAGTCGGAATCCTAAACCCAAAAATCATTCTCATTTTGTATAAAAGGGTATCCTCTAAGTCTACCCTAAATCGTCATTCATTTGTTTTGATTTCACTCGTTTCATAGCAATTTTCGCACATTTTTTTCTCGTTCTCGTTAACGTCTCGCTTGCCATTCGGCATTCGCCATTCGGATGCAATTATACACTTAGGAATTGACCACCAATGAGACGAGTATCGATTTGACGAATTTGGATGCGAATGCCTTGTACCGCATTACGGTTGTGACGCGGGGCAAATTTGGCACATCGCTGCCTGCATCGATGCTGCTGCTGAACACCACGGACCAGCACCGGACCACCGAAGGTGAGTTGGCATACTAACTCTCCACTCCAAAACGAGTTGATTTAATTGTTGTGCGGTCTCTTTCTGTGTTTTTGTGTATCTGTGTTTGTGTGCAGGAGAGGGCGTGACCTGGGGTGCACCATCGCCACCACACTCGCTAACGGTTGTGGCACACAGTGCCACCTGGATGCAGCTCACTTGGCAGCCGCCCGAGTATGCCCATCCGCATGAGAGGATTACCTACAGGTGAGGTTTCTTTTTGTTAATAAATTCAGAAGTGATTACTTAAAAAAAGAATAAAATAAATAAAATGTAAATTAAATAGTAGGTTAAAGAAACATATAAAATAAATACTTCCTAAAGGGGTATAATTTTCATTTATTTCATTTAAATGCATTGCAAAGAAATGATATTTAATTTATTGTTTATCCATTCATAAATTTTATAAATCTTAAAGAAAATGTACAATCATCAAGGAAATATTTTTATATCTCATCTCAAGCATGTCAATGAATATTTAAAAAGAAAACCTTAAGTCCCAGTAATGAATTTATAATTTCCACAACCCATTGACAAACCTCTTATCCCTTTCCTAATTGCTCCTTCTGACTCCCATTTTTTTCCTCCATCCTACAGAGTCTACCACAAGGCCATGAGGGCAGAGCAATTCATTAAGATTGAAACGAAGCTGGCCTGGCTGCGGATGAACAACCTGAAGCCGAGCTCCCAGCATGTGCTCTATGTGGAGGCGGTGGGCGAGCGAGGCGACTCTCTGCCGTCCGAGACGCTGGTGGCTTGGACAGATCCCGCCCTGCCTGCCTTTGTGGATGTAAGTGTTCCTTCCAGCCATGTGTGAGTGTGTGCATTACAAGGTAACTCAACTCTACGCTACTTGCAGCCCCCCACTGTGCATCCGGCAGACAATATACCGGAGGGTGGTTCCATGACCATTCTGTGTCTGGCCTTGGGCAACCCGGCGCCGACCATCTCACTCTATGTGGGCGGACACCTGGTGCGGCAGGATACCTCACGGCACATGGTTACGGTCATTCACAATGTGTCCGCGGATATGGAGCACGTCTCCTGCTATGCCGACAATGGCTACGGAGTACCCATGCAGGCCACCAGAAGGGTTAACATATGCTGTAAGTAATTGGCCCTCACGGGGGTTAATAATCCTGTACCTCCTTTAATAAATTCCCCTTTAAATTCTGATGAATGTTTATTATCCTTCAGACCCGCCCAAAATCCAAGCAGCTGGCATCACTGTCGCCTCCATTGGCGATGAGATCGAGCTGCGCTGCACTGTGGACTCCAAGCCGGCGCCCAAAACGATTTTCTGGCGGGAAAAGGATGGCCGGGTGCCTGTCATCAATGGCGGCAACAACTTTATATCCGTGAAGACCAACGAATCACGTCCTTCGATCTATATCATGTCCTTGAGGATCAGCAAGCTGCAAGCCATAGATGTGGGTGATTATTTCTGCCATGCAGAGAATCCCTTTGGCGCAACCACCACACCGGTTTCGGTGCGTATACGTAATACGCCGGCTCTGAATCACAATGTCTCCGAGTGCTGTGCGGAGCAGAATGTCACCATGGCCTGCCGGAGTGCCTGCAGTTATTATGTGGACTTTGATGCCATTGCCGATCGTCCTGAATGCATTGTGGACTTTGATAAGCTTATGCGCTGTGCCGCTGATGGATCAGATCATCGTTCCTGCTGTGCCGATGAGCATGTGCCTCGGAAATGCCTGAACTGGTGCCGGGGCGAGTCTGTGCGCTCCAAGGAGATCTGCAGTCTGCAGTATGCCCGCACTATTGTGGGTTGCTTTGAGAAGAATAGGGATCGCTTGCCGGGTCCACCGGAGAACATAGTGGTCAGTGTGGTCTCCGATAGCGAGGTGTCCATAAGGTGAGTTAAAAAAATATTTACATTTATGCAGAACATAAAGATGGGATTCAGATTTAAATTATTAGGTATTTGAGGTATTTTTATTGAATATTTTCTTATTACAAATTTATTAAATATTTATCTAAAAAGTGTCACAAAAATTAATGGCTGTAATATTCCTTTAATTATGTTTTTATTTACCAAAAAAAAAAAAGTATTCCTCGTGCTCTTCAAGTTTGCTAAACTATTTTCTTAGCCGCTTATTTTTTCGAGTGTCCTGCCCGAAAAACAAAGTTAAACCAAGCAGAAGCCATTTGGCTTTGGGCCCCCAAACTATGTGGGACACGTTCCAACCGCCCCCCCGGGCTAAGCTCTTAAACACTTTTGTCCAAAGCGGAAGTGGACTCATCCATTTAGCGCACCAAACCCAATACATTCATTATCCTTCCAAGCGCCATATCCTCTCACACCATGTGTGGGTCTCTCTCTCTTTCTGTCTGTGTGTGTGTGTGGGTCACTAATAGACCGCAAATCCATTAAAGCCGAGATTTTTATCTCACTTTAATACACTCGGTCAACGTCAAAGGTTGATGCAGGGCAGAATGCTCCAGATGGGGGAGTAGGACACTGGGAAACTGGGAAACTGGGGACCCCATGAACCTGGTGCCGCATTAAATTTATTAAAATTCCAGACAAGTTGTGTGCGCCTGCAACAATATTACCAAGCACTCATAATGCGGCGCCGTCGCTCTATGAAAACTATTTCATTACAGATGGGATGCGCCGACAAAGAATCCAAATGCCGTTGACGGCTATAGAATATTTTACCACGAGGCCGCCGTCCTGCCGCCAACATCAACCAGTTCGGGCTCCGGCTCCGGCTCCGGTTCGGGTTCACAGGACCATGCTTCCTCCATAGAAAACTCTGGAATGGATACCCTGGCCGCCATGAATAATGCAACAAGTATGGGTAGCGGTGGCGGCAGCAATGCGATGGCTGCTCTCGAGATACGACGCATCGACGTAAAGGACACAACAATAAGCATTAATGGCCTCAAGAAGGATGTGCTCTACGAGCTGGTGGTGAAGGCTGGCAATAGCTACGGTGAGTTGAGTTTACTGTTGCTAGAGTCCTGCGTCTCTGAGTCCTTCGTCCTTCCTCCCGTTTGGTTTTTAATTTGCCGGCTTGTCTTGCAGGTGCCAGCGTGCTCACAGATCCGATTAGGTTCACGCTCGGCGAGCACCATGTGACCTCGGCCACCAGCAGCTATTCGAGTGCCGTGGGCACCATCAGCGGCATTGTGGCCAGCATCCTGGCCATCCTTTTGGCGGCGGCCGCCATTGTATTCTATCGCCGGCAGCGCTCTAGCTACGGAAAGTCGGCCAACGGCAATGTGGCATTTGAAAATCCCACCTATACCCGGGGCCTGGAACAGGTGCAGGTGTGTATAGCGATCGATTTTGGTCTTTATTTTGTTTGTTTTTCATTTTACAAAAGAGGTAGTCCCAAAGGGATAAGGGGTGTATTAAGTTAGTCAAGTTGAGAGTTCAGAGGATATTTGATAACAAAATGTTGGTTATTATTTTGAGAAAGTATTAAGGTTCTTTAAAAAATAAAGTATTAATTTTTACAAGTGTCAGTTTATTAGGGGTTAGTTAAAAGTAATGCTTAGTGCAGATTTTACTTTTATTTATTTAATTTTTTAGTATTATTGCCAAGCCTTACCTTCCATAATTGGTTGTTTGTCAAGATCAAGGAAAGACTCAAATTATTTTATCAAATATAATTTTATATTGTTCCAAAATTAATATCCAAAACCTTCTGATACAATATCAAAAAGTTATTAAAATGCAGAAACAATTTTGATAGCTTCATAATATCACGTTACCTAAATAATTCTATAAAAAATCCCAAAGTTTCAGTTTTTTGAATTCCCAAATCGGTATTTCATAGTCGATTTAGCCCCGACTTTTACTTATCCAACCTGTTTGTTTTTATTGCTCCCTTCGCTGTTGGCCAAAGTTAGTTTAGTGATATGATAGCCATATATCCTTCTGTGTGTATTATCGTAGGCGTAGGGTGTGTGTTATGCATTTACTTATTTTTTATGTTATAACTGTCAATGTGTGTGTTTTTTTTTCTATACCTACAACCCCGCCCGCCCTGAAACTCTACACATCTACAACACACGCGGACTTGTGTATATGAATAACCATGCCATAGCTGCCTACTGTCACATCGGCCATAACAACGCAAAATGGCAGCAGCAGCAACAGCAACAACAGCGGGAGCAACAGTCACAGCCATGGTCGTAATGGCATTGCCGCCACAATGACGACATCCACGACGACAACTGCGCCGACAGCAGCGGCCACCTCTGCAGGTGTTGCTGCGGGGAAGCAGCATCATCAGCAGCATCAGCACCAGCAGCAGCAGCAGCAGCAACATAGGAGTGCCGCAGATGCGGCGCATCACTTTCATAACCCGCTCAGCAATACGCAGTGCAATGAAGTAAATCCCACAATTTATGAAGAGCTCAAACTTGGCCAAGAAGGTGCTGGATTTAAGAAACTTGTGCCATAAACGAAGCACAGCTAACAATAACAATAACAACCACTGAGACGACACAAAACACACAGGACAAAAACAACAACAACAACAACATAAACGAACAAAAAGAAAACCAAGTATAGCTAGCGAACTTATATATATACTATATATATAATATATATAGAAGTATATACGCTAAATGTAGACATAGGCCGTGTAAACAGCGCGAAGCGCAACCTCAAACAACTACACTTGCACAGAGACACAAACACACCACACACACACACACCACACACACAAAACAGACACGCACAGCACACACTCACAGCGTGTCCTGTGACATCTTTACAGAATGCATTGCGAGAAATTATTCGTATTTTGGGTAACACTCACACGAAACACACACAAAAAAACAAAACACAATTTTTGCTTGCAAAAATCTTTTGGGTAGCGTGTAATAATAAATAAATTTTTAGTATGTAACTGTGATTCAACCAGACAAAAACAAAAACAAAAATGAAACATAACAATACGAAAACGATGTAAAATAATTAAACTAATTGGTAATGAAAGTAAGCTATAAAAACTAAAACAAAAAAACTGAAAACTGATTGAGAAAAAAAATACCAATGATTAGTAAAAATCTATATATGCTAAATGTGTTTTCATCTTGGCTTTTGTTGGGGCTACAATAAGCTTGAAAGTGGCTTAAAAATATATATTATTTGTATTTATTTATTTTTATTTCAAACGATCATCTGACCGCTGCTGCAGCATAGGAAAAGCTTTTTAACTAAAGAAAATGTTAGAGCAAGTCGGAAAGCAAAGAGAGAATAATCTAATGATTATTTTTGACAACAAGAAAAAAATTATTTACGATCCCTGCTCAAAACAGGAGAACTGAAAACTTATCTGTTTATTATTTTTTTTTTTTATTCGAAAAAAATGTATTTAATTTAGTTTTTTTACAGTTCAAATCCATTTGTTAATGGTATGTAATTTCAATCATGACGTTTGTCTTCCATTCAAACCTTTGATTAACAAAGATTAGTTTATATAGGAATGAAATCTACGAGTTTCTAAGAAGAGTAGGAACTCTTTAATTAATTATTTTAATAGGAATTCTAAATATTATATTATTATATGTTTTTTAAGTTTTTATTAGAATGTTTAAAAGCTTGCATCATTTTTCCAAGTGCTCTTATTTCAACCGCATTTGTACTTCGCTCAATATTAATTTTGAACCTGTATTTATTGTGTGTTGGCTTGCTTGCCTGCTTTCTCGCGGTGTATGTAAACAACGGTTGAGTACAATATTAAAAGATGCCAGTGTGCAACCTTCGTCCTTGGTCCTTCGCCCTTCATCCCCCCATGTTTACGCCTTTCTCGGTTGCTTCTCATTTTGATGAGGACGAAGATGGAAGCCTCGCTCGCCTCCTGCCGTCAGATGTTTGTTCGTGTAATGTTGCATACGTTATGGCGACTAGTACACACACACACGAGCTCACGGTCTGGTACCTCTTCAAACACACACAGATACTCTCATACACTGGCATTATTAGCAAAAGGACGCATCCGATGAAGGAGAAAACAGCCAGCGATATATGCTGCGCACAAAGTTTAACTTTCATATGTAAATTCCCTTTTATTACGAGTAGAATATCCGAAAGAGATAGATATGTACGAGTGGAAGGCGAGTGCGGATGGAGGAGTTTTGCTGCCGCTCGACATGATACACTCATAATCCGTTATGATCTGATACTGATACGGATGATGCCATCATAGTGACAGCCTGTGCCACCAGAGATTATTATAATTTAGTTACCAGCGCCAAGCGCGCGAGGCCCCTGCGACGACACTTGTGCGGCATTCTTTTTTATGCAAAATAAGCAAAAAAGAAAACAAGGGAACGCTAAGAAAGCTGAGAAAAAATAAGCAAGCGGAAAGTAAAATCTGGCAGATTTCTGGTATGATTGAAGCAAGGCGTGTAAACAGCGATAGAGTAAACTTCATAAATGTCAAACAACGGAAAGGCTTAAAATGCCTGTGCATAATGGTACATAAGCTGCCTTCAAAACCATGGAGAGTATGCACTGTGAGGAAAAGAAGTATAAATTTATCTTTATTAAATATTTCAATTAGGAATATCTAAATCAATGAGTATAATTTAAATAATTTGTATCTTAAATAAACTCAGGCATTAAGAGGTTTCAATAACTTCTTGTATTTAAAATTATTTATTTAGCAAAGATAAAGATACAGATAAAGATTATCAATCAGTTGAAAAAGTCAAAGTTATATTTTTACTATTACCAACTTCTAGCATTTATTTTTCCCGCCGTGTAGCCATCATTCTCCTTTCAAATTCCACTTTAATAAGTTAGCAGGAGCCGAGAGTTCGGTGGAGCTCATCAAAATGTTGCTGCTTCTCTTGAGCAACTTCCGTTTTTTGATCTGACGATGGTTTACTGCCAGTGTGCAATGGCTCTGAATAAACGTCGCCTGAATTATGCAACACGTTTAAGTGCCTGCATTCTTTGTGCCCAAACACAAACACACAGCCAACACACACACACGTGCATCTTTTGTGCCTTTCTGTTTACTCTACCTGGGTTACCTGGGACACTGCAGCTGCTGCTGCTGCTGCTGCAGCCACTGCCGATGCTGATAAAAATGTTGACAGTCGCCAGATAAAACCGAAAATTTACAAGTAAATGATATTGTCTGCTGGCAAACCAGCTGCCCACTTTGTGGCTGATTGCACTTTACCTTGGTCTGGCAGTGTCCTTCTCTAAACAAGGGTAACATCTGCGCATACCGTCTCGCACCTGTGCCGGTCATAATGAGTTTTTCGCTGCTTTGCAACTTTCGCGTTATGCATAAATTATAAAAATACATTGATGAATATAGTTGCCACCGGGAAAGTTTTGTGCATCATGTCGAGGAAAGGATATAAAGTAGGGGACAACAAGCTAAGCGGGAGAATTTGTATTAAGGAATTTGAATATAAAATGATTGAATGGGTAAAGATTGCTTCTGGTTAGATAGGATTTTTTGAATCATTTTAGAAAAAGATAAGATTATTTTGAATAAATTAAATAAAGCTAATGTTTACTTAAGCTTATCTGACCTCACATAATAATACTTAGAGGAACGTATCAGTGAAAATCTTAATAAATATTGTGGATAGAATCAAGATGTAGTGATAATCTGGATTTTCTTTACTTCAAAACGGAAAAAGGTTCTCTAAATTCCCAGAATCAATTAGTTATAAACTAAATAAAGTCTATGTTTATATTGATTTTCATATTTTCATATTCTTCATCATCCATCTCATCAATTGTTCATTCGCTGATACTTCACATATGTGTGCGCTCTCCATATTGGTTGTCAGGCAATAACTTCAAACAGATATGACATAATAGATTTAGATAGAAGAGCTATTTTAAAATTTAGATCCATTCGAGAATCACAAATGAAATGAAAGCAATGCCCATGGATGGGGACATAAAAGCCAATTTCACAGTATGCCAAGTGATTTATTGAGACAGAGCGTTCTCCTCCCCTACATACCATCCTCCCCATCTGATGCTATGTAGAGCGACTGCTTTTATTTATCGCTAAACTAATAAATCTTGGCATAAAAATGGAAAATATTGTATACGCCATGTTGTGCCGAGTCCCCTGAATGGGCAGGCTAGGCAACAAAAAATATAAAAATATATAGAGGCCCTAGTCAAGGCAAAAACTCATAAGTGGCAGCGGTTTAAGCAGCAGCCACAAAAAAACTTACGCACATATAAATTTCATACATCTACTATACTATATAATGGTTTAATGATTTTATTTGTTTATTTTTTATGCTTCCGGCTTCCAAACAATTAACCACTAACGAACTGCCAACTACGTAACATGCCTAAAAAAAAACAACAACCAAAAACCAAAACGAAAACAATAATAATCATGAAAAATGCACAGACACGCTGCGTGTCAAAGTACAATGGGTGAGTGCCTGTTATTAATTTTTTAATGTCCTTGTCCTACAAAATTTTATTAGGGGATTGCTTCCTTTTTTTCGGGGCTCGTTTCCTTTACGATTATTACGTGCTGTTTGCCCAGTTGAAATTATATTTAATGAATTTTTACAGCTTCCCGAGCCAATCACAAATCACTTTTCTTACACTTATATTTTGCATATTTCCTTGCCTACTTATCGGGGCCGTACTTTGTGCCTTGAGAAGGCCTTCGAGTTTTAATTGCCGCCGCGTGGACAGGCAGGTTGTCGCCTTCGTCCGGCCGCAGGACCTGGAGCAGCACAAAATTTGGGTTTAATGGCAATTGCGTGAGTTAATCGCATTAGGGCAGAAATGCAGAGCAGATCGCACACGTAAGTAAACTGCTCTAAAATAATATTTATTTTTATAATTATGTTTATATTTTTATGTCTGCCTGTTTGTTTGACAGTTTTTTTTCCGGAGACATACATTATGGTACTTGTAATAACAATTAACAATTGACTTTTTATGGGGTCATGCATGTTGTTGGACATATAATAAATGTTTGTTAATTCCTCCTATCGATTGAGAGTTTTTTGTTGCTTTCTTTTTTGCTTGCTAATTATATAATTTACAGACACTGGCATATGGCCCCCGTTAATATGCCTGTAAATATGAGGCATTAATGTAAATATATGTGCCAATCGGTGGGTGGCCAGCGACTTAAATCAGTCGTAAGGCGCACATCCGTATTAATGTGTAAATCGATGGGCGAATGCGGTAAGTATGCTGCATCAACATTGAATACATTCTTGTTGATTTTATTGCCATCGCTCCAGTAATTCTCCTCCGCCTCCCCGGGATGCCTCCCTCTGTGGCGTTATGTTAATTGAGCCTGATTGACCCAAGCATATTGAGCATCTGATGGAAACGATTATCCATACGATAGGTTTCTGTAATAAAAGGGGAAATTTTCCGAGAATTTAATACATATTTCTGTCGATAACAATCGCTTTTAGATTGCTTCTGGAATGTATGTTTCTGTATGGAAATAAAATGGGACATTTTACAAGCAAGCTAAAGTAAATGCTTATAAATTAGATGTCTGAATATTTATTTACATATATATATTTATTTAATGTAATTTATTAATTTTATTTTATTACTTGTAGTACCTATAAGCTGCATATAATAGCAAAACCATATATACCTTGCTTGCAAACATTTAAATTCCCATTAAATACATGATATTAACCACTTTCTTTTGATAGGAATTTATTATCCATATAATACTTATCCTTAATATGCACCTAACCATTTTCTAACAACCCCAAGACACAAAAGAATTTGCAGAATATTCTCCAACAAATTAACAGCTGCCAAAGAAATTCCTTAATTTAATGAAGACATTTTGGCACACCATCCGAAGAAAACAGATGTCTGGGGTAAGGCATTTATGCTTAACCACCTAATGAAAGACATCTGGCCGGTGACCGCAAATGGCCAGAGAGCCCAAGATGGCCAAGGATGCATTAAGTAAAGATGTAGCGGCCCATCTACATATAATATATCCAAGTGGTGGGCCACGCGGCGTATGCGTAATGTTCCATTCAACAGTCAGCCGAGAACATCTGCCTTTTACCCTTTTTGGCAGTGCGATGTGTCAAAAGACAGTACAAGAACCGCAGGTGCGGTATTCCCCGCCTGCCTTGCGGGTTTTGTGTATGTTGTGTCTGTTCTTTTTTTTTTTTAGGCGGGGGATGAGGAACCATGGGGGCTTTTGAAGCACTTTTGCATACTGTAGCAGGGCGAGTAACAACATGCATACGGGGCAAACATTTTTGTAAACACAGTTTACAGTGCGGTTAACAAATATTCATGGCGCACATGGCGTATGAGTGTTGCCCTCGTGGCACTTGATAAAACGCGAACACTTTGGTCCACGGGGAGATGGTGCAAATTTGCGGTGGAAAGCAGCAAAAAGCCAACGGAGAGCTGCCACGCAAATGAAATGGAAGGCAGCTGCTGGGCGGGTTATGGTGGTGGTGGTTGTGCTGAAGGTGGTGGAGATTGTGGCATTAGGGGGCACCGAGGTGTGTGTCTGTCTGATGTGATGCGACAAACAAAATATAAAGTCAAGTCTCAAAACACTTCATTATACTTTCTAATTTCCCATTTTATCGTTCTTGGTTTAAGGGTTTTTATTACAATTATGGCAAGTTGAGAAATTATTGAACAAGGTTAAACTTCTTTAATTGGATCGCTTACAATTCACTTAAGATTTAATTTGTAAAAAAATAAAATATTCGAAAAGAATTAAATTATTAAAATCACAAAGGATATTACCGCAGACCTCTATTAAAATTCATAAATTTAGGAAACCTTACAAATATAACAAATTAATAAAGCTTTAATAATTATATTATATTTTATTTATTTATTTAGATTAGGACCATTATAATATACAAATTACCTTAATACCCTAATTTATATCTTCATTCTTAAATTTTAAAAACTGAAATTACCTTGACCGAAAATCCCAACGCACACAGTGCCAACCGAAATTAATTGCACAAGTGTGAATGTTGTGAACTTGCAGAGAAATGTTAAACTGGCTTAAGCCGGGTAATGAGATATCATTCCGATGTCATGAGCAGGACTCTTTTTCTGGCCGGATATAAGCCGACGAACAGAGAGGACAGAAAGGACAGGGTTGAAATGCTTAAGCATGAGTGGAAGGAAGCTTAACGCATTTTTACAACCGGGGGACACATACACACAGAGACCGCACAGAGAGTGAGAGAGGAGGCCAAAAGGACATTCAGGGAGACAGTGAAAAATATGACACCCTATTTCCGTTTCCCGTACGCTGACAATAATGGCAGACAATATGGCGCAGCTTACGCTCAAAAGTGATTGCCACACCAGCCGACAGCTAACCAAAGTTTCGTTGAATGCAAAAACAAAAAAGCCGCTCGCACACACACACACACATATACAGAGGGAGAAAAGCTGGCAAAAGATTATATGTCTGGGATTTTTGGGGTAATTTAAGCGGCTTTCTGCCAGCAACCAAAAAGAAAATCCCGAAAAAAATTATGTATATGTATGTAAGAGGCGCCTATGGCCTGGGCTTTCGCCGGTGCCAGCTAACCCTGTGCAAGTTTTAAATTAATTTTCATTAAATGTGGCGCACACGAAATTGTTTTAAAGTGATTATGGCCGTGGAAAATTATGCTTCTAATAGAGGCTGGGTGCTTTGGGGGATGGGAATCGGGATCAGGATGAGAATGGAGGCTCTAAAAGCAGGCCACGGCTGTTGACAATGATGGCGCATTTAACGGTATTAGACAGGATATCGCTGTGTGTGTGAAAAACTGGGTGGGAAAATTGTAGTCAGGACAGAGAGTGGTGGTCCCAATCAATATGCATTGCACTGTTGTCATCCCTTTTTTAATGAATATCTTTTTAATTATGCATAAATTATAATTAACTACTCCGGGCTGCTGCTCGCGGCCACAAGTACCAGATCGGGTCTCAGTTGAATCGCAGTCGCTGCATAATAAATGCCCGGCGCACATAATTAGTGTTAATTATTGAATTAATGCACTCGCCATTGTAATTTCACATCCACGAGATGCACTCGACTATTATCTCTCCTGCTCTCCCTGGCCTTATGTCTCTGCTGTTTTGTCTGGGCATATTTCAGTTTCAATTTTTTTAAATGCTTCCATATTATTAAATATCGCACATTTTACCCGTTGCGAATATGTTTTAATTATGCCTTTAAGTGATTTACATTGATATTTTACCCATAAGTACGAGGCACGAGTGTGTGCTTTAAAAAATATATATCAAAGACTAATGAGCCGCACTCCAGGCTGAATTGGAATGTGCTAAATGAATTGATTATTCGCGTAAGTGCCTCATGTTGTATTCATTATTCCGAGGGCATACTGTACATTAATATGCAAACTGTACATATGTATGTATGTTAAAGATATATAAAACGAGGATTCGAATTTATGAAATAATTACTGGTTATGGGGGTGCTAACTTTGAATTAACTTTATGTTTTGTGGTTAGAAATGTATGCTTGTTAAATATATTTCCAAATTATATACTCAGATAATGATAATCTATTCATTTTATAGTTTCATTCGCATTAATTTAAAACAGAAGATAAATAATATAAAATATAAGTATTAGTAGAAAGCTATTGAAGGCTTTCATTCAAAGCATTTGTATTTTTATGCCTGACCTTGTTAAACTATAGTTCTTTACATATATTTAAATAAATAAAATTCTCTAAAAATCTACAAAATATATTCACATTATTAATATTATTCCATCCTCCTCCTACCAATGTCTTACGCATCCGCACATCCTTGGGCTCAAGTTCCCCAATTAACCTCTTCCAATATCGATTTACAACTTAACAATGCCTCAAACATTTTTTCCGTTTACCTTAAGCCCCCGAAGTGAGTGGCACTGGCAATTCCGATTTTATTTCACTCGAAATTACCTGCAGAAGAAATATAATAACCCCGACCATTAGAAGACAAACAAGCATACCGAGCATCCTGAGCAGCCTGAGCACCGCAATTGCCAGAGCGAGTGCCAGAGTCTGTCTCTGTTTGTGTTTGGCTGCAGGTCGCCCTCGCTCGCACGCCCGGGCAACCTTTCAACTTTATTTATTAAAAGTGCTTATTACTTTAACACTTGAGCGCGATTTAACACGATTTGCTGAAGTATTTTGGTACGACAACGAGGACACATTCCGGCGTTCTCGTTCTCGTTCCCAGCGCCAAAGAGCAAGAACGAGTGTCAAGGTATGTCTCGTGTCTGGGCCAACTGTCTGTCTGTCTGTCCCCTGCTCGAGTGTCCTGTGCCAGGGTCCTCGTACTCGTACTCGCACTCGCACTCGTCCTCGTCCTGGTCCTGGTACCCGCGCTTTCCTCTTTAGGATCCTTGAGTATTTAGCTTACCTACCAAACACCAAAAGCAGTTTCATCTTTTTCATGTGCAGCAAGCAGCTTCGCCAAGGAAGAAGCTTCATCATTTTTACTCTTTTTTTCAGAGTTTACAGAGAAAAACAAATTGTGGGTAAATATTTCATTCATTTATTTATTAAAAATGATAGTAAAGTTTATAAAACTAAGACAAAAATGGTGTTTGTAAATTCTTAAATTACTTAACAGTTTACTTAATAGTTCTTCAAGTTTCAGCGTTGGAAAGTTCTTTAAATTATTAAAAGAAAGAAAAATATTTAAAAAATATAATTTATTGATATATTTTTCAGCCAATTAGTTGTCATTTGTTTTAGTGTATCCACACAGTTGTCCTTGGCTGCTGGCTGCTAGTGTGAGGTGGGTCCTTGCTTGCTCTTCAACGCCTGACTGTTGGCTGTAGATCGACTTGACTCGGCTTCAGCTTCTGTCCCTGTTCCAGCTTCTTTTCGCCCCTTTCCGGTGCCACGCCTCCTGCTCGGGCTGCTATCATTGCCAGCATTTTCCTGGGGTTTCGCTGGAGGGGGTTTTTCTGGGGGTTCTCGGGGCCTGCCCCTAATATTGCCCTTGACTGTTGTCAACATGTTCAGCGTATTTGTTGTTCGAGTTGCTGCCGCTGCTGTTGTTGTTGCTGTTGACTTTAAGTGTGTTGATTTCATACAATTAACTTTTTGTCTGTTTGTTTTGTGCGACTTCTGCTGGCATTCGCTCTAATTTCCTGCTCCGGGAAAGTCACTGACATCGTTTGACAGCCACGTGAGCTTTAACAAGCTGGGGCCAAAAGCAAAAACAGCAACAGAGGCAACCGCTCTGCGGAGCGACCGCAACGTGGCGGATACGCAACGTGAATTGTTTTCGTTTTTATTTCTGATTTTTTTTTTTTGTTTAAAGCTTTGCACGCCAAAGCAAGCTGGTTAAATTTAATATTTATTTTTATGCTTTTTGATTTAATTCTTCTACGTTTCGACTTTATTGTGTGTATGTGTGTGTGAGGCCGCAGTTATGAGGTTTTTCGCGTTGTTACTGCTTTGGGGATTTATGAAATATTTAGTTTTCCTTGTTATTTTTACTGCTGCTCAGGTGATTTTTATTTTTATTTTTATTTCCATCACGGGACTGGCATTAAGTTCACGGTTTTTATATATATTTTTTTATTGTATTACGATGCGTGTGTGACGGACTGTGTGAAATGTCATTTGTTTAATTTGCCGGCGTTACGTGAAGCGGATTATTTTAATTTATTTCGCACTTGGACATGCTCGCACCTTTCAAAGATATTTTTCCACAGCCTTAAAGCTCCTTCCATAAATGTTTAAAAATATCTCTCAGCTTAAAATTAGCATGGCACAATCTTTGGTGATTTATAACATGTACGGCATGTACATATATATTTTGGGCCATAAAAAGCAGATATATAAACTCCTTGCTCCTTGGTGATTAATGCGTCATAATTAGAGTTGCGAGCCGGGTACATGCATAATTCCACGTGGCATCCTTGTAAATCATTCGGGTGAGTATGTGTTTGTGTGTGGGTTTGTGTCCCCGTAATCTAGCCACCGCCAAAATTTGGAATTCGGTATTCCGGTATATCTGTCTGTCAGAGACACTTAACTTTTCGGCTGCTGCCAGGTTCATCGCCAAAGTGTCGTCGCCGGCAACACAGAAACGCCTCTCTGTCAGCCGAAATAAATGCGTTATGCGTGCGCTTAAGTGCTCATTAATTTGGAATGTCAAACTATGTTGACTAACGCAAATGTTCCACGTTTAATCGCTTCGAGGAGGACCTCGTTTGTGGCCTTGATGAGTTCCCGGCATGCTCTGTATGCCGCATCCCTGTCAAATTGATTTAGAAGAGCCTCATAAAAGCAGTCCGGTCAACATTTAGGCCCGACGAACTAGCTTCAACCACCAACCACCATCAGCCACCAGCCACCAGACATTCCAGCCAAAAATAGAGGCCAACATCAGGTGGAGGACTTCACGTAGGCAAGGCATTTTCAATTGAGATATTTGCTAATGTTGCTGCTGCAAAATGTACAGAGAAAAAAAGGAAATAAATAAATTAAAATATATTTTATTTAAGTTTTGGTAGATGAAAAAGTTAAGAAAGATGATTTTGAGGAATAGAAATCTTTAACTTAGTTATTCAATTATTTTAAAGCAAATTTTTAAGCTAGATTTGTAAAGATTTTCTTTATTTTAATTTAAACATTTTCTAAACATGGTTATCCTAATAAAAACAAATTTATATATTTCCAAATCGATTTATTACCATTCCAAATAAAGGTAATTTCACCCAGTGTACCTTCTGATTCGAGCCATTGTTACTCGTGATATCCTGGACAGGAGATGCAGAAAAAAAAGAAAAAAGATACGACTGGCCTAAAAGAGATGCGGGCTGTCTGGCCAACGTGGCCATTGGGCCACATGCAACGCAACTGGAGGCTGCAGACGTGCCTTCCTTGCGGTCAGTTGTTGCACGTTGCAGGGTCAGAAGTCATTCGGCCTCTATTAGCCTGCTAATTGAAATACCAGCAGAAGCAGCAGTAGGAAGGACTCGAGCCGAGCCATGGGTTAACTGTTGCCTGGCCCGGCTTCAATCCCTGGCCTGGCAGCGCACAGCGAAAGATACGGAAAGTATAAACTAATTAAGAGCTGCCAGCTAGCCAAAGGTAAGTGGAAAGTTCATTAATTAAATTGTGAACAGATTTGTGACTTCTCATTGATTTGAACTCTTCAAGAAAAGGCTTTGAAGGGGGATTATTAAAGGGTTTGCAGTGAGAGAGAGAGATAGAAACCAAGGAAGATCCTTTTTTGAGACGCTGCATTTATGAACTTAAATGTTTTCCCTTAAAAACATATAAACACTAATAATTTCCAGTTCGTTCTCATAATTATTCTCATCACATGCCACCATCAGCATAATTATCTCACGTTTATTGCGCAATCCTTTGGCATCGTCCTGGCAATGTTCTTTATATATTTTTTTTTCGCGCTCTTGTTTACGTGCAATGCAGTTGGGATTCCATCATTAGGAATTAAGCAAAAGTCAGTGGCGGAAGTTAAGTACTTGTCAAGTGACGATGATGCCGGAGTTCTTGGCAAGGCCAAAAGTTTTTAGAGTATGCGGGTTATTTCCCCTCTCCGACTTCCGCCGTCGACTCCATTCAACTTTGCTCCGCTTCGCGTTTATTTTTTTTTTGTATTCATTCCTGCTGGCGCTGGCGCTGCTACAAGCTACTGCCGCTGCATCCTTAAATATTTTCCCTTTAATTAAAATTTCAACAAGCTAGACTCCAGGGCGCAAGAGACAGGGAAACTGTGCGGAGGAGCACAGAGACGGAGAGCTGAAGGAGGAGCAGACATGCCCGCATAAATTAACTTTTGCGTAGGTGACTCTGTGTACGGTTTTGTATGGAGTTTCGCCGGGGTCTTTGGAATACGGAACGGAATACATGACACGGAGTGGAGAGAGAGAGTCAGAGTACGGTGTGTGTGGAGCCTCTGGTAAGCTGGGCGTAAGTGCCTTATCTTAATGCCCCGCCATATCTGGGGCCTAATGCATATAATAGGCCAGGCCTGCTATTTAAAGTCTAACAACCCTTTTTATATGCAAATTGTTGCGCCACACGTACACGCCCCAGCGCCCTTTTTCCAGTCCCATCCCCCTCCCTCTCTCTGCTGCCACCACCGGCAGCAGGACATTTTTTCTAGATATTCCACGTGGTGGTGCAGGGTTCTCCTCCTTTTTAATTTCCCTCATTTAAACATTTTGTGAAAAGTCATATATATAGTCGTCGTGGGTGGCGACCGTGTGCGTGAATTACGTTTCAACTTTTTACACGACTTCGGGTTGGGTTCCTGGAGTGTGTGTGTGTGAAAAACGTTAAAATAATTTGCAATTTAAATAGTTTTAATTAACTTTCACTAATTTGCTGTCGCTCAACTTGCACAAGTTGGCAAACTAATTTTAAAGTGATTTATTATTTAAACAGCTTGATGATTGGCAGTGCCTGCCACAAAAAAATGTAAGGAGAGCGAGAGAGTGTGGGGGGGAAAGCCCAACTGCCGGCGGCCTAATTAGCTAAAGGTGTAGCACCACCTCTTTTCCCCTCATTTTGCGGTCTGTCCTTTGACTAACTGAAATTGGTGTAAAAACGCCGCTGGCTATTGGCCCAAAACATTGCAGATTCTAGTTTGTGGCTGCGTTTATTGTCCACAATCAATTGAACAAAAGTTTGCAGGGGGGCTTTTGTAGTAAATAGGATTCCACGGCTTCAGGTCATTATCTGGCATTGGCCCCAAAGCATGGGCCACAAGCAACCACCGGTGCCATAGGAACGGGCTCGATTATAGCTGCGGACCAGGCAAAGCCCTAGAATGAGTAGCAGCATGATCATCAGGACAAGGAAGCCAGTGGCCACTTCATCGAAGCTAAATCTTTTCAAGAAACTAGGGAAATTAAATAGAAAACAAATCAGGAATATATTAATTTATTAAAAATTGATAGGCTTAATTGTTGGCTTCTTACCCTTGTTGACATTTAGACTTTGTTTTGTGTTTCGGTTTTTTTAAGATTGAAGAATGATTGCAGAGGAATTCTCGACTTCTTTTCTTAGTGCTCTGCACCACCTGACGGGCCTGGTAGCCCAGTCTTTTTCCACATTCAGCAAAGATCTCTGTGACGCTATCACGATTTCTTATCAATGGCGCCTGGTCAGGCACTGTTGGCTCTGAGCAACAGCAATCGTTGACGGAAGGTAAGACTTCTTGTTTAGCCATAGTTAACAGGCTTTATATTTGTATTCTCAGATATATGACAACTTATACAAAGACCTTTTTGTTTATG
Organism: Drosophila birchii; assembly: GCA_035046345.1. Lineage (NCBI taxonomy): Eukaryota > Metazoa > Arthropoda > Insecta > Diptera > Drosophilidae > Drosophila > Drosophila birchii. The sequence continues at coordinate 19,390,246 of JAWNOA010000048.1, read as the reverse complement.
TATTTTAAGCAGTTTATCTGCAGCTGTTCGAACTACATATCCTTCCTGTTTTGCTTTTGATTTTCTTAACAATTAAAATTATGTAAATGTTATTTTAAACCCCATAAAGACTTTAAATTTAAGTGAAATATACCAACAATAATTTAATACAGGAAAAATACACAATATTAAATTTTGTTTAGCATGTTTATTATCCTTTATTAATTTATTCTCTCGCACTTTAAAATGCAGTACCCCCGGGGTACTTATAAAATTTTGATTATCCATTCAGGCTGCGGCCATCTGGGCCGTCTTAAGCCATTTCAACGTCTGAGCCAAATTAATAACATTATGCAAATTTTAAAACCGGCACATAAATCAACGCATTGAATTTGCCATGAAATAAATGCGTGCCCAAAAGGCAAATAATGGCACAGTCATTAGATAAATTTATATCGAACGACAAACAAACAGCGGCAAATTGAAACAGAACAAGTAAAGAAAAAAAAAAAACACAGAAGATAAGGGGGAAAATCGATAACAGCGGGCAAATTGAAACCGAAAATTTACAGTAATCAGCATAATATAGAAAACCGCCATTAAAATCATTATGTACCAAGTTTAATGCCTATTTATGGCTGATTTCAATTTAAGTAGCGCCACCAGCCGGGGGGAGTTGCCACCACCTCTTCCTATACCAAATAAACAAATATATAGAATACACACAGAAATACCAAAAACCTGCTGGCGTTAATTTCCAATAAAAAGCCGCTCTGCAAAAAGTAATTAACAACAAATTACGAAACCGTAGCAGGCAACAACAGCACCAGCAGCAGCAGCAACAACCGCCGCAACCAACACACTTAAAGCTAATTAAATTTTACGCTGATTCCCGTTGTCCCCCTCTACCCCTCTACAAAAACCAAACCCATAACTGATTGTTGGCAATAACGACAGCCGCAGCGAGCCGAGAGCCACAACACATCTGCCATGGGTCCTTTAGATAAATATATATTGGTAAACCTATAAAAGGATATCCTCGAAAAACTGAAATATAATAAATACAAATCATGTTCAAAAACAAAATATACTTTACTTATTAATATAACATTTTTTAGTTAATTAAAAACTACTTCTCTTTGGAGTTTTTCTCAAATAAAAATAATGAACAATTGAAAACACATTTTCATTGGCTTTCTTCAATTAAAAACAAAACTTTACATCGCTTTTTTTTTTAATTAAAATTTTCTACAGTTTTGTACAAATAAAAATTATAAACACACAGTTTCTTCTTCTCTCCTTCCCTCTATAAAATCAAAAACCTTTAACAAAAATGATCAAAATAAAAACCCCAACTTTTCATTTACAAGAAAGCTTTCTCTTCCTTTCCTTTTTTCATCTGCTCTCTTGCCAAATGAAATCAAATAAATTAAGCGCTGACCAGCAGCCAAACACAATTTGAAGCCACCTAATTGATTTGCCAATAAAATTCACAAAACTCCAGCCGCAGTTGCCGCCAAAAAAGGACTCCGAAAGCAAGGACCCGTAGCCTGTAATTTGTAACCGGCCAGCTGCAAGAGCCAAAGTAATTGACACACACACACACACACTGCACCACAAATACACACTGGTGAGCACCCATACATATGCACATTAATTACCACAAAGTAAAGGAAGGCGAAAAGGTGGGAAAGTCTGCTCCGTTGCCGGAAAACTCAATGACGACACCGAGGCCCGGCCGAAATACCATTTGTGCCCAGCGATGCGAAACTAATGTGCAGCGGCCAGTGGAAATGTCATTCGTGTGCAATTGTTGCTCCGGCCTCATATTGCTTTTGGCCATTTTCTACATTACAGAGCCTTACGATCATTGGTTAGGTGCCTAGCTCAGTTAGATATTTGGAAGAGGTTGAGGAGCGGCTAGAATTATTTATTTAAATTTCAGTAAGATGAATTCACGACGAAATAAATTAGAGAGTCAGAATTATTCGGAAAACTAGTAATTATTTTTTAAGTCAACAGCCTTCGTTTAATTCCTGAAATCTGTGTAATAAATGTACAAGAAAAATTCATTATTTACTAGGAAACTTTATATTAATTTAATTAAATATTTAAAAAGTTTTAGACGCACTTTTAGGACAACAAAATATTGCCCAATAAGAAACAACCGCCATTAAGCCGCAAACTTTGGTGCAAAGCTGCCAAAAAGTTGACCATTCGTTCGTGTGAATGCCACTGCGAATGCCTTTCCCCGGTTGCTCTGCAGCGCGAATTGCAATCATATTAAAAGCAGAGAGAGATTCCCCCCCTCGTTGGAAAAACATTTGAGGCCAGGAGGTGCGAACAGGGAGCGGAACATGTGGCCGCTTGAATGCGGCATGTGGCATGCGGCATGACCGGTATACCGCTCCCTATCCTGATCCCCCCGAACCTAAACTAATCACGGCTACCCATCAACTGAGCGAGAAAAAAAATATAAAATGCGAAGCTGAAAACCCCGAAAACCGTAACACTTTGCCCGCCATTTGCATTTCCCCAGGAAAATGCCGGACAGAACATTTTCGGAAAGAGCAACTGGCTCAAAGCGAAACGGCTGCCAAATGCTAATTTCCTGGCTGGCAAAACTTTTTTGGTCATTTGCTTTATTAACGACAAAAGATGCAGGAAACGTCAGGCCACAAAGCCTTAACCCATTTTAAGATGAAATTGAATAAAATATTATTTCTTTAAATGATGTAAAAGGCTTAAAGAATAAAAGAGAAATAGTAAAAGCTACAATTAATATCAAAGATTGTTAAATTATAAATAAATAAATTTTAAAAGAAATTCGCCTTTCTTTTACCATTTAAGTTTTCTATTTCCTTAGATGTTTATTCTTTAATTAATTCTTGTTATTGCTTCCTGGGGTTAATCCAAAACTCTTAACTTTAAATTAAATTTCCAAGATGCAGGATGTGGCGCTAAGTGCACTCCCGTCTCCACTCGAGCTTTGCATAACTCATTAATGGCGAAAGTTTCTCTGGTGCTGACACTATCTGAGATGGCGATAAGACCCCCCTTTCGGGCCACAAAGGACATTGGATAGGAACCAAGTCCGAATTCCAGATCCAAGCAGGGAAAGGGGTTCGAGTCGGAGGTGGGTCAAGTGGGGCATTTATCAAAGCAGCAGGGATTGCACAATATGGACGCATAAGGCACACGCCCATCATCATCAGCATCGGCATCATCATTATCCTGGCGATCATGTGCTGCATGTAAGCAACAAAAATTAATTGTGCCCACATGCAACAGGAAGCAGGACCGAATCGGATCCAAGTCCCTGCCGCAAATGAGAAACTTGGACAATCGCATTCACACATTCTCGGCCAGAGACAATTGAAACTTTTTGTTCGAGGACGAGCACTAGGATGAGAATGAGAATGGGAAATGGGAATGGGAACGACTATGACGACGACGACGACGAGGACAATTCTGGTCTCATTCACATTTGAGGACATGAGCTTTTCTTCTTGGCCGGCCAGCTTGACATGCGTTGGCAGGAGCACCCCATCTCAGACTCCTCCACCTTTCTAGGCAACTATTCTTATGTGCCAAAGCATGTGTTTGTGCACTTGAAAAAAAAGGAGGGCAAATATGTTTAAATATGTTAAGTAATAAGAAAAGAAATTATTTAAACTTTAAATGATTTATTGAAGTTACTCTTAAGAATGTACAATTTCTTTATTATTTAAATCTAACATGCGTTAATCTTATAAATCCATATATATTTATTACAAATTCTGCAAAGGTAATTAAATTAAAACAGTTATTCAATTTGCATTTCCTAGTGCATATATGCGTATATATAAGTTGGCCAAGCTGTTGGCCTGCTTGTGGTCGGTTTGCCTTCCAGCCATATACCCATCCATTCATTCATTTTGACATGGCAGCTGCCTGGTTGGCCAACTCACACTCCCCCCTCTGTATGTGTGCCCCATTCCGACTACCCAACTTCCAACTCGATTCCTTTTCATTCAAAGAACTCTTGTTATGCTCGCCCTGCTTGCGGTTTTGAACATGGCCAAATGCAACAGCTTCGATGGGAACACACGGTGGCGGTTAGAGGACGATGGTTTCGAGTTCGAGTGCAGCTGAGTGGCAAGACAAAGTACATTGGGGGAAAATATTCTTAGAATTTATAAGTAATATATTATAAAATATTTACAATATGCAGGAATTATCTAGAATTATCTTGTATAGATAAAAAGATTAACATCCTATTTTAAATGATTTTATATTGGAGGCATACAATCTATTGACAATTGTCTCTATAGGTAGAGAAATAATACTACTAAACTTATTCATTTTAACATTTGAAATTCTCTTCTTCATATTCAATATCTTAAAGTAGAACTAAGATTAAATTTACCAAGATTGAAGCATAATTTAATAATCAGAGAATAAATCTAAAGATTTGTAAACAATTTAGCACATTCAACAGCTTCATTTTTATTTTTACTAAAATACTTACAATCCCCCAACTTGCCTTATTATTAAAAGTAACTTCTAATTGTAATTATTTTATTATTATTAAATATTTTCCCCTTGTGCACTCATTGTCGCAGCCATTGCAGTAGCTAAAGTCACTGCTGTCGCACTCGGAGTCGCTATCGGAGTCAGTTGAGTGCCTTTGTTGCGGTTCATTCAGTTGTATATGTGTATGTATGTGGCTCGTTTCTTGGCTTATTGCTCCTGGCCGGGTCGAGTCCTCGGTTCTACTCTATGTCCGCGCTGTTCTGTCGCCTCATCGGGGCTGTCGCATTCTTCAATGTCTCCTTTTAGTAGCGCCATGGGCTTCATACTTTGTATTGAAAAGTTTTCGCGCGCGACTGACATCAGCTGAATGGGAATACTGCCTTTTCTCTTTTCACATATATACGAATATATATGTACATATACATATATTCCCGCGACTTGGGGAAACTTTGGCTTGTTGCGGATAACCCAATATCCAACTTGAGTGTGCAACAAGGAAAATCTTACATTGTAATGGCAAATTGAACAACATTAAAACCGCTTTTCTGATTTCCATTTGCAAGATTTTTGATTGAAATTAATTTGTTTATGTGGAGAAAGGTAAATTCTTGGGTATCTTAATTTATAAATATTTTTAAGGGTTTTATTTTGAATAAATATATACAAATTTATTTTCAAGATTTATTTTATCAAATAAAAGTTGAACAAGCTTTTTAATATTAAAAGCTGGTTAAAATACATGTAAAAGTACTGTATTATTATAAAACTAAAAAGGACTCATTCTTAAAAATAAAAATATATATAAAATATAATATAAATATGGTTTACTATTAACAATTCCCATAGAAAAGTCACTCAATGGAATTTGCTTTTAGTAACAAATTTTCCTTTCAAACTTTGTGTATTGGGTTTAATTTTTGGACACTGCTGTCCACTGCAGTCAATGCCCCTCATTCGCCCCTCTTTTATCCTGATTGTGTGTATATGTGTGTGTGTGCATTGTCCTCGTTGCCATTGTTTAATGCTCACATTAAAAATGCCTCATTGTTGGCTCTGTTGTCGTTGTCAACTTCTGACCGCGCCCTTTGCACAATATTTTCCACTGCATTTTCTCCGGACCTCCCAGTCTGTCCCCTCTCCCCCTTGCTCCTATGGCGCTTTTCCTTTTTCTTTTCTTTCGGCCACGACGCTGAAAAGTATGCAATACAAAATGCATGCCGGCGGCATTGGACTTTTTAGTGGCTCGCATTGCACTTTCTGTTTACTCGCACGCTCTCTCTCTGTGAATGTGTGTGGTTGTTTGCACGTGAGTACATTAGCTGAAAATTTAAGGTGAGCACGTGTGTGTGCTCAGCCGCCGCACAGTGGGCATTTACGGCAAACAAAACATCCTTCTGCCGCATTTGCAGGTGCCACTGCAGCAGCCGTTGGAGTCCTTCATGTGAGCACAATGCCGAAATGGCAACAAGATGCTGCAGCCTGCATTTTGCCACCATCCTGGCGGTGCTATCGGGGACGCTGCAAGAGCTTATTATGGCAGATGACTTTCCTCAGTGGTGCTGGAGTTGCAATCCTAAAATAATTTAAGAGTTAGTAAGAGCAACGAATTTTGATTTATAAAATAATGTCATTATAAATATATAAATAATACATAATATATTATATAAAATAATGTCATCATTTCAAATTGTAAATATTAATAAAAGTTATCAATTTGCAATATATTTTATTATGTATTTATTTAAAAAAATAAGTAGGACTTTAAGGAAATACTAATAATATTTTCTATAAATATTTAAAAACCCGGAAGTAACTTATCCAAATCATAGCGATCTCTCCTTTCACTCCAAATTTCCAGCACAGTTCCCAAAAATCCTCAAGTTTGTGTGTATTTTGCTTGTGTTGGCCCAAAGAAAGGAAGTCGGTGGTAGGAAGGACTCCAATTGGCAACAAAAAAGGAAGCTTATTTGAGTTGTTAACTGATGTGGGCGTGGCTGTGTTGGCTCCTCTAATAGTTTGTTGTTTGCCTGCCTTGAGTGGCCGCTTGGGGGGAAATTAGATAATTGAAAATGAAACTGCAAATAATGATGCTGCTGATCGGAGCTAAGTAAGCTTAAATGCCAAGAGAGAGAAAATTACGTCGAAATTGCCAATAAAAAAAAGAGGGAGGGGAATTTTCGATTTATCGGAGCAGAGATAACACTCTGAGATTTTCCGACGATGATTCAATTGTGGGTACTGGCAGCAACGGCGGCAGCACTCGGTTGCTGAAATAATTAAACCGAAATATGGATTTTCATCCACAAATCACGCAGCCAGGCGGAAATGGCATTAAAATAATACATTAACTTCACCAAAACGTTGCGTCGCTACCTCCCCCTGTTCGAAACACAAAAATGTGATTAATTTAAAAGAATGCGAGGGCGGCCAGGAAGGCGAGACGTTAAGAGCTCACAAAGTTATTAACAGAGAGTCGCCTACGCCTAATACAAATCACGAGTAATAGCATTGTAATAAAAACAAATTTCCCCAAACGTTTGGCCTAATTGTACCACGATGAAAAAAATATAGGAGAAAAAAGAACTTGGAATGAAAGAATTACCCCCGAAAAACCCCCGCAAACTTGGCAAAGGAATTTCCTTGCTCGGACTTTTCGCGGGGACTGTTGCTCGTGCGGCCAGCGTGACACAGAAAATTTCACAGCCCGGCCAAAAAGCAGCAAGAAATCCCCCTCAAATTGTTTTGGCCCGGCAGAGTTGCATGTGAGTGGCGCATAACCATCACCCCGAGGACCCCTCTATGGCAGGACCTCCTCTACTATACGGCTGACGGTGCTGCCAACGACTAAGGCGACGACAAAACACACGAACATAAACCCAAGTACACAATCGCTGGGCCACACACAACAACGACGACGACGACGACAAAATAAAAACACGATAAGCAAAAAGCTGCGATTTCCCTTTAGGGGAGAGGGCTTTTCCAAAAGGGGGAATGAGGAGTTAAGTGAGATCGGGTTTGGGATTAGGTACTGTGGGTTTTTCACATTTTCTAAGTCAGTTTATGTTGAATAGTATGGAAGATTTTAATTATTTTATGCATTCGAGGACTATTTTTGCCAGAGATAGGAAGCAAAAGAAGCTCACAAGGAGTTCCAGCTTCAGCATTAAAATTCATAATTGGTTAGTGATGGGTTTAAATATCGAAATACCCTTTTTTAATGCCCTTTCAGGATATTCTAATTTAAGTCAGAACTCACAAATATTGTGAAGAAGTCATTTCCAACCCCATATATCACATATATTCTTGATCAGCATCAACAGCCGCGTTGATCTAGCCTAGTTTCAATCAACAAAATTTTTTTTAATTATGCCAAATTTTCAAAAATATGTAAGGGGTAACATCGTACAAATTGTAAAAAAATCATAAAAATTTTATTACTTGAAAATGTTAAATTCAGTATGCAGATTTATTTGGCATATAAAAATTAACACACTGTTTTCCCAATGGAAATTAAGTAATTCTTGTCTTAGTTATAATATATTTATAATTAGAATTCTTCAAAAAATTGTCACATAAAAATATAGCCAAGAAAAAATATAAAATAAATTGTAAATAGCTCTAGGGGGCTTGAATAGCTTAAAAGGATTTCCTTTAGATGGGCCTGCGGAGTCGTCACCGTAAACATTTTCCTGGCCTGCGGCTCCTAGGAAATGGCTTTAAACAGCCAAGTCCTAGAAGCACCTTAGTCAATCGGTCAGAACCAGGAGTCTTCTCTCCTGGCTACGAATAATTAGAGGAGCTGGGTGAGTTAGGCTCCCTCCCCCTGCTTATGGCTACGCCCCTGGTCAACGGGCAATGGTGCAATGAGTAAGGTGAAGAAGCCAAATGGTTAGGAGCACCTAACAAATGGCCCCCTAGGATTTTCCTATACACCTTTACACTGAGATATGTGTGTGTATGAGTGGGGCTTGCGGTTTTCCTAAGCAGGGCACAATTAGTGACGGAGAAGGGTGTCCCCTCCTATTGGGTGGGAAAGCACAGGGAGTTGGGCAGTTAGCCCCATAAGTCAGTCACTCACACAGCGGCAATTGTGTAATTCGATTCGCGCTGAAGGCGGGTGAAAGAGAAAGAAAGGCACTCTCTAAGAAAATTGGCTGCGTCGCCGAGGAAATTTAGAGTGGACAAAAGGCAGCGAAGGCAGCACGGAATGTGGCAAGAGGGGAAAAGCAATGGCAGTAGCAGCGGCAGCGGGTAAAGCAGCAGCAGCAGCAGCAGAAAAGCGAGCAGGCAGCGCAGCTCGAAACACAATTCAAAAACACTTTGACCGGCAAAGTTGCCACACGGAATTTCTTCTTGTGCATCGCGGTAAACGCCAGAAAAGTAAGCAAAAGTTTCGCACTTTTGTTTTGCGCCGAAACTTTCTTCTTACCGAAAAAGGGAAGAGAAATGTTTTAATAAACTCCAGCCATCGCCATCGCCATCTTGCCATCTTGCCATCTCGAGTTCATTAAATTTGATTCAAGTAAATGTGTTTATCCGCGAGTGTTTTCCCCGATTCAGACCCCCCGAAAACAAGTGGACACAATTGCGGCTGATTGATAGGCAATTAGCGGAAGTGGCAGAGGCAGAGGCTGAGGATGGGGGAAGGATGCTGCTTGCAACAACTGTTTGTGCATAAATAACCTAAAGCAACAACTGTCGGACCCAAGTGTCATTAACCTAATTGCCGCAAAAGAAGCCACAGCGCCACTTTCGCCGGACGACGGACCAACAAAAAAATACACAAAAACAAAAAAAAAATCGTCCACGGCCTTAAATACGTGAAGCCAAGGGAAGCAACGTGCAACGTGTTGCAATAAAAACAAATTTGCATAAAACAGGTAAGGCAGCCCCAGCCTGAAATCCACCAAAAAGCACCACCCAAAAATAAGAAATAAAAACAGGTGAAAAACCCCAACAAAAAATCGGTTGAAAAAAGGCGCCGCCAGCAAGAATTCCCCTGCTGCCAACAAATATTTATTTTTTGTTGCAATTGTAAAATACACGAAATTCCAATGCAGTGAAAAGGACTTGGATCCAGGTCCTGTCTGTGTATAGGAGTGTGTGTCTGAATGGTTGTTAGTGAGCTGTGGGCTCCTGTGTGTGAGTGCGGAGTGGTCAAAGACACAGGAGACCGATGCCGATGCCACTTAAGCCGGGAGTCGTCGGCTTGTTCCCAGCCGTCTGCAATTTTACGGTGCTTACCACTGGCAGCACTGCACGAAAATGGGGGAAACTGAAATGAAACAAAATATATAGAGCATATTTTATTTAAATATTTGTGATACTCTTAAAAATATATCAGTGTATTGTGCTTATGATATAAATTAGATAGAAGAATTAACAGGCATATTTCAGAAAGTGTTAAAATGCGAAAAGCCATTTGGAAAGTTTAAGTTGTCTAACAGACCTCATCTTTTGCAGCTTTAAATAAGTTTTATTTTGTTTTAAAATATTTAGAAATAATAATTTTAAAGTTATTATTTTAGTTGCATTCGGGTAATTCAGGTAACACACTCAAATAAATTAATTCTATTTTCGTTTCTGTTCCTTTTTATGTGAATATATTGTTTAGAATATATATGTTTAAAACTATTTCTTCCATAAAATATCCTTCAAACTTCTTTGAAAGCATGCAAGCACTTTATTTATATTTTTCTAAATATTTTTATAGCAATTTTAAAGATTTAACTATCTTTATCCTCTCTTAAAACTTAATTTTCCCAATTTCACGCTTACATTTTCTTCACGTGTGAGAACAGCAAATAGGAATGCAAGGCAAGGCAGGGCAAATAATACGCGATATTTTCGGCCTCTCCAGCGAACGCGGAGCAGGTCTGAACTCTGGGCCCTGAACTCAGTCTCCCTTTTTCCCCTCAACCATTCCATAGCTTCCATCCATCCCTTTGGCCCGCAGAAGTGTGAATGTTTGTAGTGCCCACGCCGAATGGTTGAGTGGGGCTCTTCGGTCTCCGGTCTGTTTACCGGGACAAAGGCAGTGGCAAGTGCTGCTCGCCGGACAGCCCATTGAATTGACCCGTGCAGCAGGAAGCGGGGAGCTAGGAGTAAGGAGCAGGGAGCAGCCGGGAGCAGGGAACAGGGAGCATTGGGTGCAGAGACCAGGATTCAAGAGGAGGGACTCTGAAGAGCCCCTGGGCAATGGGAGCATTGGACACATTGCATCGAGAGCTCGTGGCATATCGATTGAGCAAAGGGCGAGAGGACATGGTTAACAGTTGATATTTCTAAGTGCAGTCCTTGAGACGGACAAGAGCAGGAACATATGTACAATTTGTTACTGGATTATGAATGAGGCAATTAGGGGTAGCATTCGTCACAATAGACGATGTGATTATTGAATTAAATGCATATAAAAATACATATCCTTGGCTTAATAAAATTATATTAAGAGTTTAATTTTCAATTTCTATTCAAAAAAAAAATTGCAAATATAAAGTGTATATATTTCAGCAGCTTAAATAATATATTTTATATATTTATATAATTTCTTATATGGTGATATTAATGTTCATCTTTAATTTACATTTGGGTTTAACAAGTGTCTGCTTCTACAATAATTAATTAAATAATATAAAATTTACAATCAAAAGGTCTACGTTAAAAGTTCTTCATAACAGAACCTTTAATCATTTTTTTTTATTTTATTTAAAAAGTTAAACCAACCAAGTTTAGTGCTAGAAATCAATGCAAAAAATAAATATTCAGTTAAAAAAACAGCAAAATCGAGCAGGCAAAGGAGAAAAAATTAATTTTGGGTCTTAAAATGGTTCCTAAACATTTTATAAACATTTTGTTTTTAAAACCCAATTCTATAATGTTTGTAAAAATATTTTAAAATGAGGTGGGATTCCTGAAATGTGTGCCAAATCACTTTCATATATTTATAATTTGCAGCTAAGAGCTCCTTGGCTCCACGCTGGACAACCAGCGACTGCGGGCGAAAACGAAAGCTTCAAGAAAACTCCAAGAAAAGGCTTCCAATTTTTTTTCGCTCCACTTTTTTGCATTGCGTCGACGCGACGACGCTGCCCTTAGCGATTCCTTTTGACCACAACAAACCGAGCACGCAAGGTGGGCCAAGTGAGCCAAGTCAGCTAAGCTACAAGCCAAGTGGTGACCCGGAGAAAGTGCCTTAAGAGAACGCCGAAGTGAGTGCTACTGCACACCAATACCAGGACAATGTCCCACGAAGAGAACGACGACTACATGACCAGCCTGAGCCAGGCCCATAACATGGAGGATGAGGTAGATGTCGGCGGAGGCGGGGGAGGAGGAGGAGGTGAAGCCAGAGGTGGAGGAGCTGGCGATGGCCTAGCAGCTGGCAGTAACGAGTCCGTTCTGAGCGGCCAAACAATGCCACAAATTAGTCCGAACGCACCGCTCGAGGGAAACGTTTCGCCGCCACCGACGCAGCCCCATTTGGATGATAATCTGCAGCACAACGGCCACGGCAACAAGCACGGCAGCAACATCAACGGGAACGGGAACGGCAACGGACACGGACACGACAGCAACCGCAGCAGTCCTGCCAAAAGTCCCTCCAAGCGTCCTGTGTCGTCCAGCTTCCGGATTCAAAACGCCCACGACGATGAAGAGGAGGACTTAGCAGCCGGCGAGCAGGTGGTAGGTTTACCCGATCGCCAGGTGCCGGACTATTGGCAGCAACGGAACGGTGTAGGCGGCGGCGGTGGAGCAACCAGTGGCCGCCAGAGTCGTGCCATCAGTCCCGGCTATCCGGACAATATGAGCGAGACCTCGGAGCAGCCGCCGGTGGTGCCGCTGGTGCGTTCCAAGTCACGGCCAGAGATCTCCAGTGCAGCGGCCGCGCGTTATAACAATCTCTCGTACTGGAAGGCACGCCGCGTGGTGTTCTACCGCAATGGGGATCCCTTCTTTCCCGGCGTGGAGCTGCGCTATCGTCCAGGCCGGGATGTCACCTCACTGGACAATCTGCTGGACAAGATTTCGCCCAAAATGGACCTGCCGCGAGGTGCACGCTATGTGTTCTCCATGGACGGGGATCGAAAGTATCATCTGGATGAGCTGGAGGATGGGGCCTTCTATGTGGTCTCCTCGTTCAAGGCCTTCAAGGTGAGTCCAAAATTCGCATGCATTTCTGCACTCACCATTTTCCATAATATTATTTTTTGAAGTTTAAGTGAGCGTTTTCACGTTAGCGCCAAGCAAAATCAATATAAATTTGAATATTTTGGTATAATTTCGGTGAGTGTTCCGAGTGTGTGTGTGTGTGTGCTGGGCATACATAAAACTATATACGAGGTTTTGGCGTTCAGCTTTCAGCGTTCTTTAGTTTTTTGCGGTCAGCGTCACACTCCAAAATGGGTGAGAAACTTGGTCACTTGGCCTAAAAATCAAAGGCGTCGGCGCTCGCCTTTTGGCTTCTTTGTTTTGCTCCCTCTTCCTTTGGACGTCCTTGGGGGGTGGTGGCTGGAGTGGGTGGCCGGTGGCGGTTAGGGGGTCGCATTTTTGCATGCAAGCACTTTCCATTTCTCTCGCTCCCATTCACTCACTCACCCATTCACGGCACTGTGGGAGTTTGCTGGCTAAGGGAAACAATACCAACAATTAGCACGAGTTGCGGCCTGGGACGAGGGCAAGTTGGGAATTAGGTCTTAGCTTTTTATGGTCGAACGAGAGTTGGCTTACTCGAGAGCTTGCAAAAGTGGCTAAGAGAACGGGCTGCTCTTAGAGAACTTCTAACATGTGGGGGAAAAATAAGTAAGTAAAACTCTTTAAGGAAAAAAGGGTCAGCTGGGGAGTCTATCGATAGGATTATCGAAAGACGCTAGAAGGAAGCAAGAAAAAGGATTCAGAGATATTTCAGAGGATATATAAGTTTATAGATGTTTAAAAATATGTATAGTTTTGTATACAATTTCCGATTAAAATATGTAGCCAAAGAGATCCTACTCACTTTTCCTTTAAATATTAAATTTAATTTCAAAAACCCATACAAAGGATACTACACTTTACAGAATTTTAAGATTTATTTAATCTCAAAAATTACCCAGAAATCCCCTAGAAATAAAATCAGAAACCTATAAATCCAGCGCTGATAATATTTTTCCTTCATCTCGTCTATGAAAGCCACTTACTTTTCTTGGCCAGCTCCTTTTCACAATTGTTGATTTTCGCATAAATTTCAATCATTGCCTTCGTTGAGTCCGTCCTTACTGCTCAGCAGATGGCTTAAAGGCCCTTCCCGCCTTTGACATCTGGTTGAGGCAGCTGGCAGCCAAAAAAAAGAAGTCTGCACAATTCACAAAGCAGATGGCAGCATGCGGGCGCAGCAATCAAGTGTCCGCACATCCTGCATGTCCTGGGAACAACTATTGAAAAAGTTTCCACCTTCTTCTTATTTTTGGCCAAACCTTCTGTGGGCTGAGAGGGGCTGCTGCATTGGCCAGCGGGGGCGTGGCAGCCAGCCATAATCGATAACAAGCAAGTCAAAAGCCAGCTATGCGTCTAATGCAGTCGCCAAAGTCAGAGAGTTTCCCAGTGCCCAAGACAAAGAGTGGCGCTGGCTTAAAAAATAAAAAAGAGGAGAAGCAGAAGCAAGCACACGCCACTTCAAGCATCCCCAGAATCACCGAGCCCCGCCAGTTTGTAGTTTCTCCTCCGGGCTCCACCACGGGATCCACTGCGACGGCTCCTCAACTTGCAAGTTGCAATGGCAAAGGCAATTCCGCGCCTTGCCCGCGGCAGGCAAACAAAAGCACAGCATGGAGCATGCAGCAAGCACTGAACAAAACAAATAATATATATAAAAGCTAATAAATCAGAAATTTAAATTATATACTTTATAAATTTGTTTATAATTTATAAAGAATTATTTTTAAACTATTTGTTCTTCAGCAGATCTGCCATTGAAAGCAAGCTTACGGGGAAACTTAGCAATTGATTTCTTAAGGCTTTAAAAAATATTTAAAATTATCCAATAAATATTTAAAGATTCAATCTAGCTCGATTTGAATTTTTATAAATTTTCTCATAGTGTAAGGCCTCTCCATCCTTTCCCAGCACTGCTGAAAATCAAAACTTATGATGAGCCAGCGGCGCTCTCCTCGGCAACCAAAAGCGGCTCCACAGCTCCTCCGCTGCGTTGTGTGTGAGGTCGCGATCCGCAGGCTCCACGCCATAGTACAAAAGGCTACAAAGAACAATGCGAGGCGGACTCATATATACACATCAAATGGGGAAAATGGGAAAATGCATAGAAAATCAGCCGGCACTTCGGGCGAACTCACGCGAAAAAGGCCAATTTGAAAATTTGTGGCGTTTTCACTTAGGGAAATTAAAAATGTATGCAAAGTCCGCTGAGGACGAGGGGCCAAGAATGCGGCTCAAACTGCAGCCGGGCAGCTCTGGCTAATAATATAAATTCATTTTGCGGCAAAAACAAAAAAAAATACTGTTTACGAAATCATTTATGATAATTTATTCAACCAGGCATGCGTGACCATGCCCACCTGCGACCTGCCACGCGGGAAATTTGAATGATTTTTGGGTGCAGCAAATTGCATTAACCTTGTCAAGCTCACCAAATAATTGCTCAGCAAGGGGCCAGGACACGGAGTGGGTGGAGTGCTGCTTCATGCTCACAGTTTGTAATCAAAATTTAAATTTCCCCACCAACGCCACGCTGCGAAGGTCGAAAGGAAAAACAGTGGGCTGAGACAGAGGAATTTCCACCAAGACAATGGTGGGGATGGGGGGAAAACTCTTTGGGCGAAACACTGTGGATGGGATTAACGAGCATTAATGGAATTTGTTAGCTTTCTCCGAAAGGAATTCAAGTTTCCTTTCCCTCCTCCTCAAAACATTTTTTAATTTCCATATTCTTATAATTTGTTTAGGGCTGATATCTTTATGGCAAAAGCAAAGGTTTAAAATGTCTTAAAATAAATAGAAACCAAAAGGGGAAATTGTTGAGATGCTAGAAATTCCTGTGAACCCTTTACTATTTTTATATTTTAAGAATTTAATATCTAGTTACTTCCAGTTGAAAAGTTTATAACTTTTACAAGCTAAATACATATATTTTTCAGAGCTTGAAATATTAAAAAAGCCATTAAAAGAAAAACAAGATAGAAAAGGTAGCTTTATTTATTAGCCCACAATAGGTCGGCATTTAATAAAAATAAAATATTCTTTACTTCAGAAAGCTGGTTTCTGGAAATTTGAACTTTCTCGGGGCAAAATTCCATTTGAGACCAATTTTGCTGTGAAACTACAAGTGA
This sequence comes from Drosophila birchii, assembly GCA_035046345.1. Taxonomy (NCBI): domain Eukaryota; kingdom Metazoa; phylum Arthropoda; class Insecta; order Diptera; family Drosophilidae; genus Drosophila; species Drosophila birchii. The sequence goes on along the minus strand of JAWNOA010000048.1, from coordinate 19,374,428 downwards.
ATCATGCAATTTAGTTATTACGAAACGAAGAGCCAATGTTTGGGCTTTCTGGAAAATGAATTAAGATTGCATTCGAAGAGATGGAATTTTTATGCAACTTATTTTTCAGCCTTTACGCCGCACCCTACCCGAAAATGGCTGCAATGCAATTTATAAATTCCTCTCTTGACCCCAATATAAAATTCCATTTAAATTCCCCTCCTGCTAGGCAGTTTTGCTTTGAAATTGGACATACATACATATATATCGGGCAATTTAGCAGCCAGTCCGAGGCAGGCCCGATAATGCCACTGTGCCATAAATACGCCTTAAAGGTGCAGCACGCCAATTATGAATGATGGCCAGGACTTTGGCCACCACGGAGCTGCACCCCAAAAGGAAACAAAAAGAAAAGGAAACGGTGTTGGCCAAGAAAACGGACACGCAGAGCCGCAGAGAAATTAAGATTTTTGGCACAGACGTGAGCGGCATGCCAAAAGAACAAAAGCCAAAATGCGGGCATGCAGCACGCAAGGTCAGCGACGCTGTAATTAACTGCATATAAAGTGGGCGGCGGTCAGTAGAGAGGAGTGGGTGGTAATCGACCAGATTTCACGTCAATTATTTTTTTCTATTCCTCCCATCTTTTGGTAAGAGGAACGGCCGGGACAGGCAACAGCCAACTTATGACCAAACAAGCTGCAGTGACATGTGAACAAGATTAAGCCCAACAAACCCATGTGGCACGTGTGTGTGTGTGTGCCGCCACCTCAGCCTCTTTTATTTCCCCCGACTTTACCGCCGCACCACCCCAGACCGCAGCAAGCCAAAAACTTCGGACCTTTGGGCTATAAAGCGTTTGATAAATTTCGCTGCCATTTACGTGTTGCACGCGCCAGGGATGTGAAATGTGGATGAACCGGTGCTGAGGGAGCCTGCTCTGGGTGTGGGTCCAGATAGTTGGCTGGGTATAACTATGGCCAACCCGGTTAAGGGAATGGTGAACAAGCTACCCGTTATGGGCAGCTCTAGGTGCTGACGAGGGGCCGGGCGACAGCTGTGTCCGTTGACTGCACCTGACGACATAAATTGCGCATTTGCGTGGTCGTGATCCTTTTCACTTACAACGCCACGACAAAATCTCAGTTGCCGCCAACGCCACTGCCTTTTTGCCAGGCCAACCTCTTTACTTCACTTCACCCTCCCCCTTAACGTTTTCCACCTGAGTTTCCGCCCAGCAGCACTCGCACTCGCTTTAACAAAAGGTGCAGGCCACCAGGGCGTATGAGTAATGCGCGTTTGGGTGTGTATGACACGTCAGCTCCACAATTACAAGAGCATTTTATACTGAATACCCAGTGAAAGGGTAACAGGATAGGAGGATTTATTTATGCAATAAACTATTATATTATTCATAATTGAAAGTTATATATATTTATTTTAAAAGTTTAATTATTTAGTTAAAGAGGAAATAACGTTGAGATTTCTAAGAAATAAACAACTACTTTTATTGAAACATTTTCAATGGGCATTTACTAAAGCCAGTTTATATAGGCTCATTTAAAAAATATAAAAAGAGTTGGCAGTATTTTTAAAATTAAATCCAAAACTTAATTTAAACTTTATACCGGTTTAAGCAGACCAGTAAAACTAAATAACATTTAAGCATCACTTTATAGTCCATCACTCGGTGGACTCTCTGGGACTTATCCCGGTTGTTTGCTGCTGCTGCAATGATTTTTTAATTGCTTGACACAAATATAAACACAGACTCACAGACTCGTCCTTGTTTTTTTTTAAACCTTGCTATGCTGTCCTGTTGTCCACGGCTGACTCTTCGCCGTTGGCCGGTGCCATTGTGGGCTCATTTTAATGATTTTCTGACTGCGTCATCAGAGGCATGCTTGATTTACATTTTTGAGTTGTCCGCCCGGGCAGCATTACGGCTACTGATTGCATTGACAGTTGGCACACGTAACTGCTGCAGAGCATCAGGATATTCAGGGGATATTCTGAAGCAGCAATGAGAGCAGCAAGGGTAGGGGGCAGGAGAAGCCGGTAAAAATCGCATCCTGGCCACTGGATTTTTACCGTTTAATTGCCGCCTTTCATCGCATCCTTAATTTGTTGTTCGCTGCCAATTTTTTTGTTCGCTGCACTTTTTCATTTAAATTTGTTTGCCAATCAGTTCGAAATGAAAAGGCCCTGAAATAATTGCTTCGGTCTGCGTATAGATTCGATTATTGAAAAATTACATTACTTTGATTAAATGGCTTTCAGGCCAGGAAACAATAACAAACAATTTGTGTCACGCCTCGGAGACTAATTGAAGTCAAGTTCAAATTGAGTCGCCAAATTGTTGGACAATATAAACGCATGTTTGCGGATATGTATCATGGACGAAACTACTATAGGTATATCTGCCATATGTGTGTATATTTGTGTGTGTTTATTTTGGTGAGCACATAATGAAGGTGAATTCATAGTGCAGTGGGCGTGAATATTATCTCAGAGGAGTAGATGGGGCGGTTTGTAAAGTTGGCAGTAAATGAAAATGGGATGAAATGGTAAATTATAAATGGTTTTTGTAGTTTTTAATTCAAACACTTGATCAAGGATTTAAGTTACATAATTTAACTATATAAATACACATTAAATATTGAACTATTTCATCTTAAAGTTAAAAAAATTTTATAAAATATTACTGCATAAAAATTCAAACGCATTAAAGACTCGAAAGAAATTCCTCATAGATTTATCCTTTAGTGTTAAGCAATCACCACGAAATTATCATATTTATTGCGCAACAGAACCTTATTTTCTATCAGCTAATTATCAGACACATCTCTCTAATTATGCTTGGCATCGTCTTTGCTGTTCAAAGGCCTAACCACAATAGATAACCAAATTAATCCGTATTATTAAGGATCATTTAACCCCGAAGAGGAGCCATTCTTTGGCAACTCTGAGGCCTACCCACTGAAGTAATAATTATGTGCTTACATATGTATGGACATGTGTACATATAGACTCGAACGCGTCTATAGCCTTAAGGCGCTTTGCAATTATGGCAAAAGCTCATAGCCGCCGAGCTATGGAAACGCGGAACGGGAGCGGGACCGGAAGAGGGGAGCCAAGAGATTTTGCTTACGTAGACGCCTATTAATATTACGCATACGCCGTGTTGCAGGCGCATTGGCTTGGAAAATGTGACCCAGACCGCAATTGTTGTATTGGCGACTGCTGAATGTCGTTGTCCTTGTTGTTTTCCTTCGGGCAGGAGTCACAATTAGAAGCATCCAGATGCCACGACGCAATTGGGGCCGGGATTTCGTAAGGGCATTAATAAAGCACTTTAATAAATTAGTCCAACCGAAGCACTTAAGCGTCTTATCAAATCAGAACAGTTGCATGCCGAGGCTTAACGCACACATGCGGTGCATAAATATGTGAATATTCATATATACAAATATATATTTATATACACACGATCCTCCTCATTGCGGTTGACATTTAAATTGCCCGTTGTTGTAGTTTGTGGCCATTGAAATTGCATTAGCGATGCGAGCAGAGCGTTGGGAATGGGGGCATTCAACCGCATGTGCAAATTCCTATGAAAATATGTAGGTGTTGAAATCGAAAAACAGCCCCAAACAATAATAACAATTATTAAAAACAATGAAACACAAATGTAAAACAATATTACCCGGCCAGCAAGCCAGACAGCCTTCTGCCCATAAACACACACATGAATTAAAGCGCTACAGTGGGCTCATTTGGATTTTGAGGCAATAAAATTGGGTGTTAAATAGTTGATACATTTTTGAAATTATATTAAAAGAAAATCCAAAAGATTGAAATATATTTTAAAGCATTTGAAACCCTGCCTAGGCTGCAATATAGTATATATTTTAGTCTCTTTTTTTAATGCTTACTTAAAAAAGACTCAACTTGCTGGGATTGCTCTGTAATACTTAATTACCCACTTTCCTTTAATTATTTATTTTCTTTTCAAGAAATAGAAAATAGATAAACTTTCTTATTGACTTGGAAAACCATGTCCTTACTCATTTTCTCATTCCGCTTGACCACAACTGTTTGTTTTGACTTCTTCAAAGCACTTTTCCAGTCAGTGCCAGTGTACAATGGAAATATAGTTGTGTTGCTTTATTACTGGCGATTTTCCCCCATTGTCCCGCAATCGGGCATTAAGCCACCCACCCACATACACACACACACACACGCATAGACTGGCCATAAAGGACGTGCCGTGTCCACAACCAGCAAAAGGACCGAGGCCCTTGCCGAGCATTTTTCCGTATAAACATGACAATTTAAAACGCATTACAGTGCGGCAATTAATTAAACTGTCATTGGTTTGCAAGATTCTGAATCGTTTCGTTTCGTTTCGCCGCGCCACAGAGTCAAAATAAATTGTATACAAAAAGCGCGCAGAGGCGAACACAAATATTGCATTAAAAGCCAGGACAGGGGAAAAGCCTGGCAACAGTAAAGCATTGCGTAAATTTATTGAATTGTAAAAAGAACATATATCAGCGTTTTTAATTGCAACAGCAGCAGCAGCGAGGAGACTGGGGTTAAATAAATAGCCGAGGACAGTTTAAGCGACGCCTGGCCCACGGAATATCAATTGGAGGAGCGACTGCCACAGTAACAGGAACTATAAAAGTTTATCGAGTGAGCAACATAAAAAGGGTTGAACTTATTTGCCTACCCGGGAAAGAGGGGTGTACTAGGATTGGCTATTTAAATCATCGACGAAGCCCTTATTTCCATCCTTCCTCATTTTGGAGAAGTCCTTTACTTTAACTGGTCCATAAATGGCAAATGACTTTTGTTTTGTTTAAGATGAGCTGTAATAATTTCACTCGTTTTACTACTGCTTCCCGCCATAAAACAAAATTAAAATATATTAACTTAATCAAAAACAAAAAGGGAAAAAGTAAAAGAGAGCGAGAGCAGGGAAAACTTTTTGGCTGCATGAAAGCCAATTTATGCTGGCCCTTGGCAAAAGTTGCCAAGATCCAAAGCCACAGCCGCAGCCGGCGAGAAAAACTTAAACCAGAGCCAAATGACAGTAATTAGAATTTGCAGAAATATTTTTTGTAGCCCTTTTGCTTATTTGGCTATTTGTTTATTCGTTCGCCCCACGTTTGGCAACACGGACGCGGTTGTTGCCAAAAAAGCAAGTGGCCAACTGGCAGCAACTGTAATAAATGACAACAAATTCCCCGCAGAAAGGGAAGTCGACTAAACGTTAGAGCGGTGGTGGCGGTGGAGGCGTTGGAGGGGTGTATAAATAAATTATTTACAGACCAGTTTTCCCGGGGTTAGGAATGCAGCCAGGGCTTACTCCTCCTCCTCCTCCTCCGCCTTATGATATTTTCATAATTCTGCCACTGACGTCACTCGCTTTAAACTATGCAAAACAACTCAATCCACCGGACCGTGGTGCTGTAAAGCACTCGCCAAACATTCTTGTCGTCCTCAAAGCGCACAGGGCAATAAAACACAGGCCTCCTCCAGAAGGGAGAATGGAGATGGAGACGGGTTGGGAAATGGGAAAATGGTGGCATGGGCGGTTGGGGAATGTCTTCAACTCGAATTGATGGCGCTGACTACAAATTCGACTTGTGTGTGCCATATTGTGAGTGAGTGTGCTGGTGTTTGTCCGTTGTTCCGCTAATGATGAAAGTTGTCAAGCGGCTCAAGTGGTAAAGTGGAAGTACCGGGGCTAGAATAGTGGCCAAGGGAGGACTAAGGGTTGAGGTTGCTCAGGGTGGCAAACTTCCGTTGTTTTTCCCATAGACAACAACTTTCACTTGGGCCAAAGCTGGCCCCGCCGCTGCACAAGGGAACTAAAATGTAGTTAGCCCGATAAAAAGCACTATAGCGTTGGCATCACCCTTCAAACTTTTTATAGCTTGCTACTTTGAGTTGTAAAAAAATTGTTAAAATGTGGTTTATTTAAAAATGTAATTTGTAACTCGAGGAAAATGGTTGTTAAAAAATGTGGGGGAAAAATAAAAGGTTTATAGAAATATTCAAACATTTCTAAGCAGCTTTAACAGCAATTATTATTTTTTAAACCAAATAATAAAGTGAGTTTATAAGATAAGAAACCATATTCATCCAAAAACTTTAAATATAAAATTCAAGGAAACTCTTGAAGCATAACCAAGTTTAAATATTTGAATATCTTGAATATTCTGCTCTGAAATGTTTGTATTTACATAATCTTTATTCGCAGCCATCCATTATTTCCTCAAGAAAACTTTCTCGTTTACCTGGCGAATATACCTTGCACCATTTTCCACCTTCGCTTAAACAAGCAAAAAGTGTTTTCCACCCATTGTGAATGGCACACGTCGTCAAACATATTGAAAAGTTTTTAGAATTTGCAAACAGTTGTCCCGCGCTGTCAGCCACAGCGTGTTTCTTAGATGCACTGTAAGAAATTCTAGCCAAAACGAGAACAATAACTTAGGGAGCTTTTAAAAGGGTAAAATCTTAAAGCTGTTTTTGTTTTAATAGTAAAATAAAGGAGATTCGTATATAAATAAATACTGAAAGAGAAATTGCTAAACAAATAGGTTTCAGATTTGATTAAAAAAGTTCATTTTAAATATCTTCTGGAGTGTCCTTAATAAATAATAAGAATAAATAAAATATAACTTATGTATTTCTTATCAGAAATTTAAAATCCTTTTATAAGTTTCAACTGCATTTTTCAGCATTTAAATATTTAGTTGTCCTGCTAAGTATGATAAGTCCATCCTAAAAACCTCTCTCAGAAATGTTTCCTTTAAACTCTACTACAATTTTTTGCTGTGTAAGAAGAATAAGGAGGACCGGAGGCAGAGGAGCCCGCTGGTCACGTCGTCGTCGTCGTCGTCGTTGATGTCGTCTGAAACTTATGAGTTTTGAAATGAAAACTGGTACAAACGGAAATGCAATTGAAACGTCGCCATTGTTGGTGTAGCCTGTAGTCGCTGTTGTTGTTCCTGTTCCTTTTCTTGTTGTTGTTGTCGTTGTTGATGGCCTGACAAGTTGAGAGAGTGTGAGTGAGTGTGTGCGAGTGTGTGTAAGAGAGTGACTGTTGTATGAAGTTTTTGCGCTAAGCTATTTGGAAATGCCATTAGACCATGTCACAAATACATATACAGGCTTGACGTGTCAAGACGCTTCTTCTTGGCCGTTTTCCATTTTCCAACCAAATCGTCCTTCTTCCGCCCCTTCCCCCCGCCACCCCTTTTGTTTATGTTTATGTATGCAGTGCAATATTTTGCGTCATATTGTGTGCTGCGGTTTGGAAAACGCGCCGCTGGGAAACTTTTCAGCGACTTTCAGGACTTTTGAGGAGGACCGTAGGCACAGTTTGGTGTCTAGCAGCGGCTAATGCGGTTACATGGCAAAACTCTGTCCCTCTAGCCGCCACAAAAAAAAGCAAAAAGACAACTCGCGACAAGGACTTTGCTCCTGCTCCCACGCACCATAGCAAATCACAATCGCAAATCGTCGAGGCAGCAATTTAATTTCCGAAAATATGCTGCCTCCCCGCATCATCATTTTGTGTTATTTGTGCAAGTGACATTAATTATATCAACGGTGATAAATGCTTTTTTATACGGACGTATTATTCAAATTACGGCCAAAAATAAAAATAGCATAAATAAGCAGCGACAAGGAAAGAAACCTTGGCGCATAAATCAAGGCGCAAATTGTCACGTGCTCTAAATTCATTTATTTCCCAATCCGAATCCGAGTCAAGGCGTGTTGTGCCCGAAATATACACCAAAAAACTAGGCTAAGTAGAAAACCAGAGAGAGTGTGTGAGGTGTAAGTGTGTGTGAGTGGTGTACGGGTGCGTGTGTGAGTGTAATTGTAATAGCAATTGGCATCGATGTACGCCGAATCGACCACAACGGAGATGACCGCTTATCCGGGCAGGGAGCCACCGGAGAAGGCGACACTGCGGGACTTCTGGGCCAAGGAGTCGGCCGTGAATGCATTCCTGCAGACCTCACATGTAAATATACTCGTCTATATATCGAATCAAATCGAATCGATTGTTGATTGACGGGGGCCAGGGGGAACGGCAGCCATTATACTGCGTAATCAAAAGTGTCAACATTTTCTCTTGGCTCTGCCCCGCCCCCAAAAGCAATCTAAAATCAAATGGCGTACACGCAATCCAGGATATACACTGGTCTGCAAATGAAAAAGATATATTTAAAGCGTATTTGGGGATATGTAGTTTTTGATTAAATATATGTTAACACAATTGGGAATTTAAAAGTCAAAAGAGAAGACGAAACTTATAGACATTCGTAGAATCAGAATTAAAATTAGCTGCTATTCTATTTTATTTATTTATATTTGTAAAATTTTAAATAGTTTCTCAAATATAAATATAGGCATGTGTGTAAATATATATAAACAAATTATGCTTTCTTTCCCCAACATAATTCTTCAGAGTCTATTTTTGATATTTTTTTTAGATCGCCGAAGACCTTGTCCGAACTCTGGCTAGCCGTGCTTCGAAGGCCCGGCTAGCTCAGTCGGTAGAGCATGAGACTCTTAATCTCAGGGTCGTGGGTTCGAGCCCCACGTTGGGCGAATGCTATTTTAATTAATTTTTATTTTTCATTTAATATATTGCTAAAATGTTTTTTTTTTTAATTTAGCAAAATATTAAATGAAAAACAGAAGAAATTAAATAAACATTCACCCAACATGGGGCTCGAATCCACAATCTTGAAATAAAGAGTCTCATGCTCTACCGATATATTTCTAAGACTTTTCCTTAAATCAAATTAATTATGAGTACGAAAGAATTAATTTAAAATAAAACTTTAATATGAAAAAGAGAAAGGACCAAAACTGTCATAATAAATCCATCTATTACTAAAATATGTATCTCAAATAGTAAAAATATTTCTAAATTTACAAGAATATCTAAATATAAATACAAATATATATATATTTTTATACAAAAAATAATGCTACAATTATAATTTTTCAACCATTTTTTAACCATTTATATTTAAGATTCAAGGCAATGCCAAATAAGACGTCTAAAAACCTCCACCCTTTTCAAATATTAAAAACCAATTCCAAGTAATTAAATAACTTTATATTTTTCTATTATCAAGACAAAATCTATTGTTTTTTGCCAACTTCTCAAGGCCATTTTCCGAACTTTGCTAACCAGTGCCCCCGTCCCAAAATGATTGCAATTTTCTTCTCATGGCTTCTGTCAGAGTGTCTCTGCTGTGGCACTTCTCTTGCATTTTAAGTGCACTGATTAAGTGCATAAGTGATTTAAATGCTGGGGGAATTTTCATCTAAAGTCATAAATTGAATATGTTTCAACTTTTGGCTTTGCCTGGGATTCAGTTACGTTTTCGGGTAACAATGGTGGAACGGAGGACGGGGACCCTGCCTGGCTGGGGCGTGGCTGGAATTGCTTAAAATTTTGCTGGCGCACTCAAAAAACTTTTCAGTTATAATTTATCAGATTTTCGAGTTCAGACATTTTACAACAATTATGCATAGTTATGCGCATTGCCACAGATAGTTTCCTTTTGCCATTCCCATTTCGAGCTTGTGTGTTTGTGTGTGGCAGCGTGCGTATACGTAATATTTGAAATGGAGGCCATCACAGTTCACAGCTTCACAGATCCTGTGAGCATTTGCAATCGACCAACAACGTTTTAGCTTCAAGATGGCTCCATGGCATAAATGCATGCAACAAATCCGGATTTTTATGCTCCATGAATTGACAAGTTCCGCTTACATCACAAGTCAGGTGAAGAATGTATGCTCTGGCGGAGCAACAGGAGAGACCTGGGATGCGTGTGTGTTTGGTTCGCTTAACAAATTTGCATTTACAACTTTTGCAAGCTAATAAAAATTTCATATTCATCTTATACCCGAAACTGAAACCCGAAACAGAAGCCGAAAACTGAAGTAGAGGGAAAATGGGAATGGGAATGAAAATGAGACCAAAAAAAAACAACAAAAATGGGAAAACGGAAGTCAAATAATTCCGACACGTATGTCCACGCCACTTTGAAAGAGTGGAGCGCATACAAAACGAAAGAAAGAAATATGACTCCGAATGGAATATTTATGCGAGAACTCCTCCACACACATAGATACTCCCCACACACATTGCGACATATTCGCAGGGCAAAATATTCGAAACTTTGCATATGCATGAGCCAGGAATAGGGACCAAGGAGGAGTGCCATAGTGTGGCGCATTACATTTGTAAAATCTGGCACACGAATGCAATAAATCACAACACAGCACAAAATTCTCCACCAACACACACACACACACACATACAGGACACAGGACATATACTAACGCCCGCACACAGACACGCGTGCATACAATGGCATTATTATTAGTAATGCAGCCTGCTCTCGGAGCCTAAGAACTCGGGGAAATTATTAGGGTCACATGTGTAAAAGGATATTTCCTTATTAACTCACACACACACACACATTAAGTGAAATATGCCAACATCCTGCCAGCCCCCCTCTCCCCTTTCCGCCACGTCCCCGGGTATTATTATTATGGCGTCAAATAATGAGGCAAAAAGTGTCAAATTTGCATGCAAAATATGTCTAGATGGCATTTACAATATTCCATCTCTGTATATTATTTTCGATGGCATGCAATTGCACCAAATTAATTGCATGGCATGTGGTGGTGGTTGTGGCTCACAAAAAAAGGAGGAAAACCCACACTAAACGAAGCTCTGAAAATGCACAAGGACAAACACAGCTTAAACAGTGGAAATTGTGGCAAAATGAACTCCGTTTTTGTGGAAAATAAAATTTATGGAATTATTAAATAATTAAATTCTTAGCTTGAGCTCAGGTTTAACTTAAATTATGGGGGATTTTTGTATTAAATTATATTCTTTATTTATATTATTATAGTCTGTAATAAGGACATACAAAAATAGCGTACTCTTAGGAGAAAAATATATTATTTTTCATACTTTTTGATATATTATTTCTCATATAAATTGGTTATTTTTAAATAAAAATCCCTCTATATCTAGAACAGAAAAAAATATATATATATTCTTTTATTTTGTGTATAATATCAATGCTATATGTTTAAATCTTTCGAAATATCATTTACCATTCCTTATACCCTCTCCCCACTGTATCAGGCTTCACTCTGAGCTATCTGCTTCATTCCGAAATCGGACAGTCAGAGCAAACTCCATGGGCACACACATAAAACTCAACCTAAGTAGGGTATAAATATTTGCAATGCAAAATGCTGACTCGACCTAAGCGAATGAGGATGGTCTGAATGTGTGAGAAGGAGTCTCAAGGACGCTACGACGCTGTGTCCGAGGATCCAGCGATATGGTGGTGTGGGGTAATAAGCGGGTGTACGTAAGACCCATGCAAATCTTAGGTGGGAGTACGAGTGCTGCTCTGGTACTGCTGCACACACAAACAGAGGCAGGGGCAGACACAGACACAGATACAGACACCGACAGACAGATGCACGGGCAAAGGCACATGCAACAGGGAAGTGGCACTTACGCGCAGGACACGCACACCACGACAATGGCATAATATATTGGTGTCTAACGCAGACACGGCCAAATGGCCGACTTGAGCACAAGGACACCCAGAGAGCGAGGGGTGGGAGGACGAGAGAAGCAGAAGGATAACAGGGCAAGAAGGCAAAGGAGTGCGGCAAGCCATCTTGGCAGCACTTTGCAGATGCAATGCACAAGAAGAAATCGTTTGAGAATTTACAAAAAAGTGGAGGTTTATTTATAGATATACTCTTTGCAAAAGTATATATTTTTTAAACAAAATATAAAAATATAATTATAGCTACAATGTCAAAGAGGTTGTAATTAAAATCTCGTGCGGCTGATCTTAAAAAAATCTTCTTTATCTAAGACTATGATATCTTAGCATCTTATGATCATCTTGAAATATATTTTTAAACATATTTAATGTTGTTTTATGTTATTTTTAATTGTTTTAAATATATTTTTATTATATTTCCCAAATTCTCTTCATTTTACCAACTATAGAGATTAATTTTCCACACTGTAATTTTCTTTTCCGTGTGCATTTCACAGCTACAGTTCGGGTTACAGTTACCATACGTGTTACTGCGTGGGTGAGAGAGCCCCGGAAAATGGGGGAAAATGGGAAATGCAAGTTGCGAGATGGAAAGGCTGGCGGTGTTAGCTGCCCCCGTTAGTTGCTAGTTGCATGTTGAAATGTCGTCTGTCAGACATGATGAAAATAATGGAGCAGAAAATGTCACTGGCTATGCTAAGGACACATCTGATATGCGAATGTGTGTGTGTTTGAGTGTGTGCGAAGGCCTTCTCCCTCAGCCTCAGCATATCTGTGACCAGGTCCGATTTGAGCCACCCACCACCCACCACCCACCTTCCCCCTTAGGCGAAACGTCAAGGCCTGTGTTGGCCATTGCTTTTGGCATGATGATTTAGTAAGGCTGACATTCCAGCGCGTTTCGGTAGCGCTCATTAACGTCTCCCGTTCCCCGGCACGAAAATGCAATTATACATCCCCCCACACACACACACACACCTCTAAAATCCTAGGGAAAACCTCTCCCATCCCCATTTTCTCTTCTTTCGTAAGAAAAGAAAATATATATTCAACGTTCATCAACAATTTGTCAGCGAGAGTGGCAACAAAAACGAAACATTTTCTTGTATTGTAAGTCGAAGCAATTTGCATAACGTTTAACGGTCGGACGGGAAAATAACAAAATATGCCAAGCAAGTAATTAAATTCAAATCAGTTTTGTGCTTTTGTAACGGTATTTCCACCCACATCCTATTAATGGGGCGTGGCCGGAAATGGGCGAAGATTGGGTGGTGGGGTGGCGGAAAAACTGCTGCGTTGTCCAAATGATTGAAAAATTTATGGGATGCAGTCTGGCAAGTGACATTTATATTAATTTATTGACACTGCGTGACTTCGGTGGCCAAGGGCACACATGTCTAAGGATATTGAATATTAAGCTCATAAAATAAGGCAAAACCACTACCATTTAAGATGTAAGCACTGAGAGAAAATTTAGGGACAGAGTGAGAGCAATTAGAACGAGAATGCTTTAGGTAAAGAAAAGTTACAAAATACCAATATTGCAAAACAATTAAAAATCTGTAAAGTCTCTTCGCAATATTAATTTTAATTTTTATATATTTAAACTAGTTACATTTTTAAATGCAAAGACCAAGATTTTCTTTTATTCTATTTTAAACTTTATAGATTTTGAAATATAGAGAATTATAATTATAGGAAATAAAGATTTCAATATAATATGTTCATATATTTTCTTTAAATAAATATAATTAAAATTGTAACAAATATAAGTGCCAAATTTGTATTAAAATACATTTTAGTTATTTTTCTGTATGCACCCACACACTCGCTAGATCCTTGAAAGGTTATTGCCTGCCTCCCCAAAGGGATTGTAAATTAAAGTCGAGAAAAGGGGTCGCCAAACCTTGGCAAAAAGAGCGACCATAGCACGTGCCATAATCATTAACAAAAACTTGTCAAATGCAATAAATCTTTATGCATTTTTTTGTCGTCCAACTAAAGTTGACCTCCATTAAAAAGCCGAGCGGAGAGGGAAAGCAAGAAAAAGCCGAGCTGAGCTGAGCTGACGTGGCCATTAATAAACCGCGCACATGTAGGAAATAATTAAAATTATACCCCTACCCCCCTGACCCCTAGACGCACAAACAAACATTTTATAAATCATAAAAAATTATGTATTATATGCGTGTGCTGGGAAAGAATATAAAAAAAGGAGCCCAAGACCGCACAAAAGGGGTTACCGAACAATGGCTGGAAGAAAGCCCCCCAAGAAGGAAGCGGAGCCTCAAAGGAGGCTCGTTTCATGCATGGGAATAATTAAGCTATAAACCTCGACCTCTTTTCTTCGGCCCGCTTCACTTGTGAGCTTGAAATATTTACACCTAAAACAAATAATAAATGCCCAACAAATTATTTATGCACGAAGACTCGTCGTCGCTGAAAATGGCGACGATAAGTCAGCCCCAGCCGCCCAACTTCCGCTGCCGGAGAAAAGCAAAGAGTGGGTACCCTATTCCGACCCCGTCATGACCTAACCTTGCCCATAATGTTTACTAATAATAATACGAGCAATCCAAGGAATCCGAATGGAGAGCGAAAAAATATATATAAGCACAATAAAAATAATAAAGACTTGTAGGAGCAGTCGATGGCAGCTCAAAAATGCCAGCCAAGCAGTAAAATGCCGGAGCCAAACTATTTAAATCAAAAACTTCCCATCGTCCAGCATCGGGAAAGAGCTGAGGAATTTCCACACAGCAACGGAAAAGCTGGACAGCAGCACAAAAAAAATATATATTATATATATATAAAATATATATGTGCGTGTGAGTTTGTATAAAAAAATAAAGGGAAAAAAATTATGCAAAAGGCAGAGAAAACAAAGGCAAAGGAAAATGCGCGATGGCAGGGCGGCGCTGAAAGGAAATTGCGAGTATTATTACGACTTTTATTAATTTTACCGCGGACCACCAGCAACACCACTAGCACCCCGCCCCCCGCAACCGCATGGCACACTTTGTACCATTTTGCGTTTTGGCCAACTGCGGTTTCGGCCGTGTCCAGTTGAAGTTTCTCACTAAACAACTTTGCACGCACCGGAGCGGAGGCAACTTTCCGCGGACAATATTTTCGTTGTGTCGCTCTTGCTTTCTTTTTTGTCGTGAAACGCCGCCGAGTGGGATTTTCCTTGCCCCTGATTTATGTATGAGCGGGCAAAACTTTAAATTGTGTGCAGTGTGGCAGTAATCATTCTTGCGACGTCCGAAAATCGGTAAACTTTTATTAACAAGTTGAGCCCCAGCGAGGCGGCATGGCGGCAGGCACTGTGCCCCAGACATGACAGCAACAATAGAAATTGAAAATGCGAAAATACGAAAATATACGATATACGAATATATGAGCCTCCGGCAGCAACAATTCCCGGGAAAACTATGCAACAAACACAGACCTATACGCTTATGGGAAAATTTTTTGGGGGCGGTGCTTTGGGCGAGTGGGGGGAGTGCGAGGGATGACAACGCATGGCCGAAAATGTGAATTATTCTGGCCGATTGTGTGGCTTTTATGAAAATATTTCGAATTCCCCCCTTTTTGAAAAACGGCAAAGAGCAAACGCTGCTAGTGCATAGCATTTCCTCTTCTTTTCCTGTGCCACAGTGAATATGAAAAACTCCAGTGGGGGAGGTGAAAATAATTAATTTAACCCAATTACCAGCTGTAAAGATATGTCACAAAAATAATTATGATTAGGTCAAAGCAAAGTGGAATTTGTTTGACAACGATTGCCATTAAATAATAGAAAAATAAGTGAATAAAATTAGAAAAGTTTTGAAAGAAGGCTAAAGTAAGAAAGAAATTTTACAAGCAATAACAATGACAGTTTACATATTCAAAAAGTTAAATAAAATATTTAACGACCCAAAACTAATCAGAAAAGTGCTTAAGAATATTCTGTAAATTAAGATCTTTGCTATTATATATTTAGCAATCTAATATTTGAGATAATTTGTGAAGAATTATTATTTGCTGTATACAAACCAGTTCAGCCTAGTGTTCATTTTCTTTAGGCAATACTGTAGTTTTTCAAACTCTCCAGAGAGTGTCTGTTCAGCAACATTGTTGAAAACTTTTGCAGAATTTTGCACCACTGTCCGAACGTTTACCTGGTGAAATGGTTTCACCTTTCGCTACCAACACACACTCTGCACCTCCGTCCGCAAATATGACAGTCGTTAAGGTTGAACAAACTTTTCCCCATCGTGGCCACAGATCAAACAGTGTGAGCCATCGAGTTTCCACTTAAAAGTTGTGTGTGCAGTCAATCACATTTGGGGCCCACTGTCCCACAGTCCGAACGAACAATCACTGACCGGAGCCGCGGACAATGGCTGAAAATTGCAGTTTCATGGCTGCCATGGATCCAACTATCGGGCATTCGACCAACATCTGAACTTGTATCTATGTATCTATCAATTTCGGCGAGTTTTCATTTTCATTTTCGGTTCATTGTCCACATTGAACACGCTTTTGTTATTGTTTTATGCCATAGAATGGCCATCAAATGTATCTGTATCTGTAGCTGAATCGGTGACGGAGTCGCCGTCTTTGTGTTGGTGTGTTTATCCGTCGAAGCACAACAGTAACAGAACGTCCTGGGCTGTGGGTCCTGCGACGTCGGCGGGGATGTATTTATTTTCATAGCCATGTTTGTGACACAATTGATTGGAAAAACATAAACATCGGATCGAGTGTGCGGCAGCTCGGTGTGTGCGGAGTGTGCGTCTAATACGTGTCCAAGTTGAGTTGATTGTCATGTCAAATTTGCGGTGCTAGGGGTCAGGATTAGAAAATTCTATTTATAAACATCAAGAGCGGTGGCCGGGGCGGGCAGATCGCTCTCACCTGGCCTCGCAATTGATGACTGCCGGCTGGCTGGCTGGATAGCTGGAGAGCGAAGCAAAATCAATTTAATTCAATTAAAGTCAAAGCAAGCCAACACACAACTAAGACGATTTATTTCGACACGCTCCGAGAAACGAGAACCGAAAGCCAACAAGCACAAATGGCCAAAAAGGTCGGGCTAACAAAATTAATCTTGGCTTTCTCTCTCTCGCCTTGAAGATAAATGTGAGGTAAACAGAGCCGGCCTTAAATGCGGCGTTTATGCTATGGATTTTTGGGAAATATCTGTGAAATGAAATGTGCCTCAGGATTGGAAATAAAATTTAAGTATAAATAAATATAATTTATTAACCTAATATAAAAATGTTGACTCAAAATCTTGACTCAATATTATTATATAAATAATATAAACAAAAAATCATAGCACAATCTTTAAAAATATAATTAAAGAATTAAATTAAATTTGAATCTAGTTATATTTAATCAAAACACTTAGCAGGCGTCATGATTTTTGTCATCAGAGCAGCAGCAGCATAACACTCATACGCCCTGTGGCCCATCCCCTGAAGTAGGCAACACATAATTGCGGTGTTGCACATTCAGCAAAATCTTTAAAAATATAATTAAAGAATTAAATTCAATTTAAATTTAGTTATATTTAATCAAAACACTTAAAAGGCGTCATGATTTTTGGTATCAGAGCAGCAGCAGCAAAACACTCATACGCCCTGTGGCCCATCCCCCGAAGCAGGCAACACATAATTGCGGTGTCGCACATTCAGCAGATTTCCGAGAACGCTCTCGCTTTTCTAGTTTTCCGGCCAAAACTTGTTTGAACAACCGCATTAAATGCCTGGACCAAGTGACAATGCCATGCAAACACACACAGGGAGCGAGAGAGAGAGTGAGAGACAGAGCAAACAAAAGAGCATAAAATATTTAATAAGCAGCCCCAAAATCAGCATCCCCCCAATGTCATTTGGCCAATTCATTTGTGCAGCTGTCGTAGCCACAAACAAATATGGCAACGGAAATGACCGCAGGCAGGCGGCAGCAATCAGAATATGCAGGCAAATACCTAGATCGTTGTTTTTTTTTCTCCCGGTGCATGCTAATTATTTCCATAATTTTGCCAACCGAAGGACGATTGAGCGGGTGACCGACTCTCCCCAAAACAATGGGCAATAACCGCCCCACAAAAAATAATAGAAACGAAACCCAGCCACGTATTTCATGCGTTTTCATTCACAAACCAAACTTGGCGAAGGGAAAATTGAAAACGGCATATTATTTGTTCCTAGACGTTGAAGTATTACCCCTAGGCAACCATATCAAAGGCAAATACTAGAGCAGAAGCAATGGAAAACAGTGCCATAAGAAAAGCGAGGGAAAAGTGTGAGAAAATAAGAGAGCTGGCGCGTGCTTGGAGCCAGTGAAATTCAAATACAACCGACATGGTAATAAATATCCATATAAGCCACTTCAAAGTGAAAAGCAATAAGCTAAACTACCACATCAACTTGGCCAAGAACGGACCTGAATTTCCACCCACCACCCACCTGCCGCAAAACTATACAACAACACAAAGCCAAAAGCGGGCCAACACCGATACCAACACCAATACCAGTGCCATGACAAACACAAATACAAACACACAAATACCAGTGCTTTGGCGAAATTGTGAATGTGAGAGAGTCAAAGGCGGAGAGCGAAAGTGGCCGTCTCAGAGGGCAAAAGGCAGCAAACAAGAACCATGGGCAAAAAGGAAAAACAATACAACAACAACAAAAGCAATGCTAGCGAGGCAAAGCGGGGAAAACCCAGGCGCTTTCCTTTTTGAGACTCTTTTGCAAGTGAAAGTTATACGGCTCCTTTGGCACGCACACCAGTCCAGTTTAGTCCAGGATATGTACATGTTGGGCCCATGCATACTTCATTTTGTGATTTAGCAAAGCCAGAGTTGGGCATTTCTTTTTATGAAGACAACAAGTTCGAAAGGCAAGGGGAAAAATATAGAAATGCCATGGAAAATATTTGTAGTAAATATATATTTAGTTTAAAATATTTTTTATTACCTTGATCATTATTAATTAAAGGTTTCTTGGTAGCAAATTCTTATGCAACCATATATTCTTGTAAATAATATTTTCAGAATTTTGTAAGGATTCCATCGTTAAAATAGTCAACAATATAAAAAAATTGTAAATTAAGAAGCTTAATAATTCAGCAGGCTGATTTATTAACCACATAAAAACTATTACAAAACAGCTTTCTTTCTCTAAATTTTTCAACTTGATCTTGTCCAACAACAAAATTATCGTTATCCCAATAATGTAAATATTTTAAATTATTTTGGTGGCACATACACATACTCTAGCACATACATATTAAACCTAGAAAATCAACAATCAAAGATTGTCTTAAGTTGCAGCCACAAGAGTCCTTAATTATCTGAAAAGCCCGAGAGAACTCTAAACCCACTCGAACTAGTTCCGCAAGTGCCATAATCCTGGGCATCTCTGCCCCACAAGGTGTGGATGTTTGGGCTCTGATGGATATGCAATATGGGCCCGGCTATAACTCGTTATTGGCCCACAGCCCAAGCGTTGGCCAATAGCTCATGCAGCAAATGTTTCTCTTAAGGCAAACAAATCAGCGGCGCGGCGCGGCTCGGGGCTCGGAGAATCGTACTTAGACACACACTAACTCACTCAGTGGCAAATACAGGCTAATAACAGAAACCGGGCAGTCAGGCATGGAAATGTGTGTGTGTTTGAGGGGATTTTTGGCGCGCAATTTCAGCGACGCCTTGTTGATTCACAACACTAGCGCCACACAGCGTCGAGCGGCGGAAGTACAAGTACACCGAAACAAAAAAGGGGGTCAGAAAGCAGGCAGGCTGGCAGGCAGCTAATGGCCGCGAAGTTTTTGAGATTGACGGCCCTGATTTGGCCAAACAATAAATAAATACAAGTACGAGTACGAGTGCGGGTATACAAGAAATATGAGCACAGGTGGGGGGAGTCAATGGTGGTGTGAGCTCTGTGTGTGAGTTGAGAGACGGGCGCTGAGTTGCCAATTTGAATATTCTTTATGTACACACGCTATATCGGTGTGTGATTTTATATATATTGGCACCCTTTTTACAGCTGTATGCGTGGTCACTCCGCGCGACTGAGGATAGCGTAGCGAAATATAACGTATACGTAGCGTGGCCGCCGCGGCACTTGAGCCGTTCTTCATTCAGTTGCTCAGCGAACGCCAACGAAACCAAAACGATATGTGAACCCAGTTGCCGGTGTGAAAAATAACTATAATTACGGACAGAGCAAAGTCCTGGCACTAGCTACTAGCATAAATCAACCTTAGCGAATTAACTAATTTAAAGTGCAATTAAATGTAAATGATTTCAATTAACTCATTTGCGCGCAGAAAATTACATTTATTTTGCACTCTCCGCTCGCCGCCTTTTTATATACGGACTTAATGCTGTGCGGCGGATAAAACTGCAACTGAATTAAAAGTGCCTCGAACGCACACACACCAAAACACACACCGTACTATACACACACGCGGAAACGAGAAAGAAACTTTCGCTTAAATGTACATCGACGAGGATAGCGAGGAAAGTTCGCCCTTTGTGATGCTCTCATCGCCAACGAAGTCTTGGGTCAGTCCGCAGAATGTAAACAAAGAGTCCGGAGACCGGGCTCCGCAGTCCGGAGTCTGCAGTCCGGGACATCACATCACACATCTCCCTGTTCCCTGTTGCCTGTATCCTGTATCCTGGTCCCTCTGCCTTCGCACACATCTCTTAATTTCACATTTCGTTCTTTTTTCCCCTCAGCGGGAAATAGAGGAGCAGCAGCGGCGTGCGGGTGGTAAAAAAAAAAGTTGGCAAAAAGTTTAAATGACTTTTGTTGTTTTTCTAAGTGTTTTTTAATGGTCTACGTGTGCTGGCCGCCGAATCCTGTCCTGCCCTGCCCTTCGTTGATGTATGCTCAATTTTAAATATTTCTCTTCGCCTTCGACATGCTGCCGGACAGCTCAGGCACTGAGATTTAAAATCTGTGTGATATCCTTTTCTGAATTTGCAGTTCCTTGTATAGAAGTTCATTATACAAAATTCAGTCTCAAAATAAAATAAGTAAAGGAAGTTTCAACTAAGTTTATAATCTCTTTTGCTAAGTATAAACAATTTTACAGAAATTGTTATACCAGTAAACAAATTATATATAAAATACTATTTAATTAAAACTATTTAAATCTTATAAAATTATTTAAGGAGTTCTACAAGAACTTTAAAATAATTTGAACTTTTTTTGAATAAATAACACTTGGCAAAATAGAAGAAAATATATTATAAAACCTAGAATTTAATTACAAAAGACATAGGAATTTTACCAAGTAAAAATTAGTGTTGTTTTATATTCAAAATTCATAAATAATAAATTCAGAATTGCCATGCATTTTTCCACCGTGCACATTTTCTGTGTAAGGACATGTGGCATGTGCCATGTCAGCGCAAATTTATGCTTTGCCCAAAAAGTTCACACAACGTTGAGTAGATGATATTTACATTAGCCACTAACTTGCTCTAAACTGCTGATTAAGTGAAATGCGTGTGTGTTTCCGAGTGTGTTTAGTTTTGAAATTGGCAAACGAAATAAAGGGAAATCAAAATAAATCTGAAAGTAAAAAAATCTCCATTCACACTATGCATTTTACACTTCCTTATTCAAATTTAAATTTAAGAAAATAAAGCGAAACCCCATTAATTTATTGCCCCTTCATAAATATTCAGGTGCGACCATTTAAAGCTGCCTGCAGCTTTTTAGGAATAATTTTTCATAATTTGGCAAAATCCCAATCTAATCCAAAACAAAAACCGCTAAAGGTGCGAAACAGTAAATATTACGTATACGTAATAGCACGTAAAATGGCCCGTAAATTTTAAACCCCATTTAACACACTAGAGCGGAGCAAGGAGAGAATCCCTGGGGTTCCTAGGCCAGACATAAATGTCAATATGTATTTATTTGTTTACCAGTTTATTGGGCAAACTATTTTATTTGTTTACGCCGAAACAAAAACCAATTTTACCCACCACTCCCAAAGCGGCCAAAGAGGCGATAATAATCATAAAGATTACCGAGTGAGGCTCTGCCTTCCACTCCCGATTAAATATGCGTAAAATGCGGCATCTTAAGCTGCCACTCAGACGAAAGCCACACCCCTCCCGAAAAAGGGGGGGTGTACTATGGACAACGCTACGCCCCTGCTTTCGGGCTACGTCCCAGGATGGAGCGAGCTGGCTTCACTGAATTTTCTGCGAGGCTGCACGTCAAACGTAGAAAGGGCTTTGAAGTTGCGCTTAGATTTTGCTAGCCCCTTTGTATTGAATTGGTGGCCTCCTCTCTTCCAACTTGCTTAAAGTTTAATTGAGCGCGTAATTTAAGCTTTTGCCGAGCAGAGTCCCTTCCCCTATTCCGTAATATTCTGGTGCTTATATTAGTTGCTAAGTGGCAGGTCCAACCCCAGTTTACACTACCAGAGTCCCAAGGGGGAGAGCCGCCCAGATCCCATCCGGTCTAGGCCAATTTTAAAGTTATCCCTAACACAGAAAAAAATGTAGGGAAAAAGCATAAAAAAGCAGCTATTATAGCCACATAAATAAAACATTATACTGTCATTCGGAATATTTAATTTTAATGCATTTCTTTTTTAATGTGTGGCCAACAAATCTATCCTGCGGCAAGAACAATTTTTAATTAAAAATCAAGCCGGGATTACTTTGTTTAATAGGTCGAGTATACAAATACCCTCTAAAATAGAAGCTACGAGGCTTAAATAAATATATATAAATCAAAGAAAACTATTTGAGAAAATCTTAGTAACGATTTAAAAAAATTATTATATTTTATTGATGGCTACCATGTTTTTAAGTTCTCGTTTAGCTCTTTTTGTAGCTTTACAAGTACAAGTATTAAAAAAACTCAAACATTCCAAAATAAAGTGTATTTAAGTTGTTATAAATCACCAATTATGTTTCCAAACACAATAACCTCACATAGAGCGGAACCCTGTCTAAACTTGTGTCTGAAAATGAAAATGCTTTTGAAAAACATCCAGCATATACGATTTTAATTGGATAAGCCTTAAATAATTAGAAATGAGAAGGAAATCTCTCAAATGCGATAATCGCATTACCGGCAATAATTATAAAATTTGATTAAATTCGGTGAATTAGCAAGGAAGCCATTACCAATGCCTATAAATGTGGCGGGCAAAAGGCAATTGAAAATTCATGCCAGCGCCGTCCTTTTAATTTATTTACTTTTATTTTTACTCAAATCACCGCAGGAGACGAGAAAAATTTATTCATTTGCGATTTTAATAGGTGGCAAAAACGGTTTGTATTTATTATTATGTTTTGGCGGAATTTATATTGATTTTTCGGTCGGGAGGAAGTGTCCGCCCCCTGACAGGACCAACAATCATTGACACGTGCACCCGGTTTTCCAGCTGCTTTTCCGGCTTTCCATTTGCACGAGAACCAAATCTCCAAAAACACACACACGACGACGACTGCGGAATATTTGAATTTCTGCATTTTTGTTGAATTTCAATTAAAAGCCTTGATTTTGATTGTAACCTTGTGCACATGCTGGGCCAGGACCCAGAGTTTCTACTTGCTCCAAGTGTGCGGGCCCCCCGAAAACATTATTGGGGTCAGTCAGAGGGTTCGTTGTGGCTTTGAGGCACTGAGAAAATTATATTTTTTAAAGGGAATTTATTTAAGAATTTTTAATTCATTTTAAACGCGTTTTAATCACAATCTGTATGCGTTTCAATGATTATTTAAAGATATTTTATAAGAGGGTTTGATAGGAAGTCATTAGGGTTTGGTTTATTTATTTCGAAATATGTTTTATAATATAATAAAAGGTGTCTATATTTTATAAATCAATTAAAAAGGAACCTGTACTCGGTTAGGTGTTTTAAAGCCAATGAAAAATCGCACTGCTAAGACAATATAATAAATAATTAAATCTTCGATAAATATTTATTAGAGGGGAATAATTTTTGTTTATTAGTAATTAGCTTTTGCTATATAAAATATTAGTAAATTAAAGTATAATTTAATTATACCTTTAAGACAATCAATTTTTTAAGTAGAGAATTCCAATGACTTCACTTTGTTTCGCTGTGCACAAAGCAAATGTGAAATTGCCGGCTGAGGAATTGTGTTAAAAACGAATTTACATTAATTTCAGTTTCCACTTTTTGTTTCGTCCTGTGGCCCCTGTTTTCGGTTTACAATAATTGTATATATCCCATCCACCTTTGCCGTGGCAAAGGCAACCCAGAGAAGCATTCGTATCGGGGCCAAAAAGGAAGAGGAGTAGTGCAGAGAAAAGGAAAATTAAATTGAAAATCCATCGAAGCCGAATGTGGAATTAAAATTGAATTTTCACCTACGGATCAAACGAAAAGAGTCGACTCCGAGTCGAGTCGAGACGAGAGACGAGGCAGGAAGACGAAAAACAATTAAAATTAAACAATTTATTTATTTTGAATTATGGCCCCGGCTTCTGTTTGTGGCAGCAAGCTGAAATATATGGCAGACGGAAAAATAGGAAAAATGCATTTGTCAAATTGAATGTGAGTGAACAACTCAATTTAAAGGCTCTCGTTCTCTCTCTCTTTGGCAACTGCAAAAATGCCACAAATATTTGTCAAAGGACTGGGACTGCAATCCCGGAATGAAAGTGGCATTTTCCCTCGGGGCGGCACTCGATGATTAGGCAAATGGAAAGCTGAGGGAAAATGTATATATACATATATGTGCATATAGTAAATATCCCGGCTCCAGCCTAATCATTAACCTCGTTGAACTCGGGCGACGTGAGCTTTGGGGATAGAGATTAGGCTGATAATTTATTCAGGCTGTGGGCCAACTAATCTCGCACTGTCAGTGACTCTAATCATTCAATGAGATAAAAGCAAATGCCAATACGAACACTCACACACACTCAGTCTGTGGAGGACTTCTTTTTCGATGTGCGGCTTCCGGGGTTCAAGGAGCTAAAGTCTAGGAATAGGGATGAGATCGTGATTATTATTTGAACTGACAGGTAGAAGGTG
Organism: Drosophila birchii; assembly: GCA_035046345.1. NCBI lineage: Eukaryota > Metazoa > Arthropoda > Insecta > Diptera > Drosophilidae > Drosophila > Drosophila birchii. The sequence goes on along the minus strand of JAWNOA010000048.1, from coordinate 19,349,739 downwards.
AGTCTTCAATTGCAGAGCTAAATATGAAGGGAAATAAATATAGAGTTGAGTGGATTATTAAGGGACTAAATATAGATGAAATTCTTTATAAATATTCAAAGAAGATGTCCTCAAATAACAAATCCAAGAAAAAGCTAAATATTTTCCAATGGCTACAAATCTAACCTTAAACCACCTTTCAAATAATAAAAATATTAATTATTCTTTATTTATTTACCTATTTAAACCTAATAGATTGGTTCCCAATTATTTCCTTAAATTTATGTTATTACCAAAATTATTTTTTAATGCCCTGAAACCCTCAACTTTAGTCAATCTTCGACTCTCTTACACGACTTATCCCAGCTCATCTTGTCCTTTATAAGCTCGAATATCTTATGCCAAAGCCCTCACGCTGCCACCACACAAAAGTCGAGAATGTTTGATGCCTTCAAGCCAAAATAGTGTGAGTCCTTGGATAAGTTCACAAACAGAGGAGGAAAAACCGATTTTCCCCTACAAACATTCAGGATTTTTGGGTGGGCCAGATTTTGGTTGATTTTGGCACTCGGTGCGTGGTCAGTTCGGGTGCGTGTCCACATCCATGTCCACGTTCACATCTCCACTGCCATGACTATTGCCATGGTCAAGCCAGGGGTCTGTGCGTGCTGCAAAACAATTTAATTAATTCCAGATTTGCGCGGAATTTTTCACGAAAGCCGCGATGCCAGCAATCTGTACATGGCATATATGTACATACGCATTGTATATATTGAGGGGGCTAAGGGGGAGATGAGTGCTGAACAGTGCAGACAGGTATCACAGGGAGGGTATTTCCTTTTCGGGCAAGCCAATAGTTAAAGGCCTTTATCATGTTCATGGGAATTAGGAAAATATTTAAAGTAGAAGTTAAGAAGATATTTAAGGAGTTAAATTCTGGAAAATGTATTTCTTTTGGGCTTTTGGTTATCAGGCTTAATATTACGGAATATATATATTTTTATATACTTATATAACAGGTAATAAAGCCTCACCTCACCTCCTCCATGACTGGTGGCAGGGAAACTAGTCAATGCCAAAAATGCAGCCATTCGCACGTATTTTTACTATTTATTTGTTTCTCACCTCCACTCTCTTCTCTCTTTCATCTACTCTGTGTTTTTCCGTACATTTTCCGGACAGCCTGCCAGCTACGGGAAGAAGAACGGGATGTGGTATGCATCGCCTGGAAATCAGGGATGGGGCTCCAAGCCCGCCAGTCGGAAGCCCTCAATAATGGAAGCGGATTTGGGCACATTATCGACCACATCAGGCTCGATAAAGCGCAGTGCTGGCCGTGTGATACGCATCATCAATAATTTGGATCATTCGGTGCAGGTGAGTCTCATGAATCTGAATGTTGGGGGAATTTTTCCCATTTCCACATACCCCGATTTTCATGCGATATTTATTGTTTCGCCTGAACCACCCTCCACATCCCCACTCCAAGCCAGTCCACGTCATCAACAATGCACAAAAATATTTTGTGAAAGAGGGGAGGGGGCTGCGGGAAAATGCACCTCTCATGCCGCGAATTTTCCCCATCGATTGCGGGCATTTTCGCTATTTTCGCAATTTCGTTTGTATTTGTGCCCGGGCAGCGATGCGTTGTGCAAATGTTTTAATTGCCGCGATTAAAGCGCGCATCGGTCTGCAATATTTATGTAAATTTATGTTTGACTATTGCATTAGAGCCACCGGACTGGCATAGGCTCCAACGGACCAGCGGTTGACCGGTGGAGCGAGCCTACAAAGTTTATTGAAATTTATGCAAAGTGCTCAATGAAATACGCCAGAGTCGGGGGCAAATACTTTGAGTAAATATAAAAAATGTGCTTAAATATTTAAGGGGGAATATGCGAAGAGCTCTGGGTCAACATATACCATATATATGCTATATGTTTTATATACAGACATATCTATTTGGATAAAGTGGAGCCACCTGACCTCGCGAAATGCATTTTGTCCAAAGTTTACTTTTCCGCTTCGCTTGTGGGAGAATAAAAAATATTAAAAAAAAAAATACAGATAAACTCGTAGCTGAGAGCCAAACCGATTCGCTTTTATTTGTATAAATATTTGCCATCAATATTTTATGGTCAGCAGAGTTTATTTTTGTATTTTTTTTGCTGCTGCTGCTGCTGCAACGACCCATGACCCGACGACACTGACTTAACTGTCATTAAAGGATCCAGCGCATAAATAATTTGACAATTTATTTTACCCCAATCCCCGGCGGTATAAAACCACTTTGATGGGTTTTTCAGCACTGGAATTCTTGGATCTACCCTCGGGGGCCGTCATTAGTTGCGGTTGCCATTTTTCAAATGTGTTTAACTCACTCTTTTTTCGTACTCATTTCGCTTTGTACTGAATTGCAGCTCCATTATAATTCACATTTTATTTATTCATTTTCTATTAAAGTGTCCCAAGTGCAGTGATTAAAGTTTTATGATGGCTCCGCCAATAACAAAAAAATCCATTCACTTTGACATTTCGCGTATTTTCGGTGAGCCCGAAAGTCCGCAATTAACCTTTGCCTACTTTTCGGGGGCTTCGCTCCGCGCGGCAATCATATGGAAAATCAATTGTCTGCAATTTGTATTTTATCGTATGCAGTCAGGGGGGAGGAGGAGTTCAGTTCGGGACAGGCCAACAGCCAGCCAGTAGCAGCGAAATTGAAGCCACGGTCAATTTGGTAATTTCCGCTGACATACAAAAACCAAAAGAGTAAAAAATGGCAAATGGAATCACACGAAACAAAGGATAAGTGGGGGAAATCGAAACTATGAATGCTCTTCATTTGGTTTTTTATATAAATTACATGCAGATATTTGACAAATCTATTAACACTGCATTGTTTATTTAATTTATAAACTTGTGTTATTAGTTAGAAGCAATAAAACTAATTTTCAGAATATAATAAAAGCTGTACAAATTAGCAATCATATATAAAATATTAGCACTACTTGTAATAGTACTTATCAAACTCTTCGCCAACTTTATAAAGACCTTGGCAAGGGCATTATGGTCTGAAGCCTGGCAGAAACTTTGCAGTCAGGTGTATGGACCCATAACTCTTTACCACTTTCCCCAAAACCCCCCTGCAGTCGTAATTTATGTTATTATTACGAAAATGCCTTTAAAATATGAATTGGCTTCGGCACTATAAACGGGGCTGCAACTTTCGCCCACCTGACCGTTGTCGTAGTAACGCTTTATGGTAATTTTCCTAAGTGCAAGTAACATTCCTCTGCAGCTCCTGGCGTTTTCTTCCTTTTTTTATTATTTTGTTTTTGTGTTTTTTGCCGGTCGTGTCGGGGCATTCGTGCAGTTTTATGAATCAAAACTACATTTACGTCGTGGGCGTTTCAACGCCTTTCAGCACGTGGGCTGCAGCCTTGGCCAAGGCCAACACCTGATCGGGCCAATTATGGGGGGCAGACCTTCGGTTCGGTTCGGTGGATGTTGGCTGGCCCAAAATCGAATCGAATCTCATTAATGGCTGCCAAGACACAGCGCATGGAAAGTCTGAAACAAAAACAATGGCAGTCGTTTTTCTTTAGCTTTTCCATTGCTCTTCGCCCCCCGCGCCACTTACAAGACACACTTAATGGAGTTTGCAATGCAAATTTGACCAAAGTACAACCGACAACAAAAGCGAAAAAGGAAATTGTAGTAGTCGTTGTTGTTGTCGGACTCCACCCTGCAAGCAGCGCCCATTGACCAAGGCCAAGGACATGAAGCTCCAACAACAAAGTCCTGAAGAAAATATATGGTATATAGTATATAGACACGGGTGCTTTGTACTCCAATATGGAAAACACCAAAAGTGCGGAGCACTGGCGCCGATTGCATTATATGAACCTCGGCAGGAGATACAATTGCAATTTCCCAAAGGAAAATATATGGTATAGTGGAAAGTCTCATAAGTAGGAATATTTTAGAGCATTTTATTATTTATTAAATATAAATATTTATGTTTAAAATAGTCCTTGAAACTCATAATTTCGTTAAATTATTTATTTAATGTCTAAGGCTAATATGTATGTTAATTCAAGGATTTCCCTTACTTCCAAGCTAATTGCATGACAAATCACTTCTGGAAAAACTAAAACCTCATGACCTTGAGCAAGGGAAACTGTCAGGTTTTCCCACAAAAAAAGTTCACATAATTTTTTCCTAATCTGCAGACACTGTTCACCTTTTTTCCACCCACCACTAAACCGCCTCTTTATGTTCGTCTGGGACCCAGTCTGTGTCTCATGGCCTCTGTCTGCGTGGGCTTCTATGTTTGTGTTTATTTGTTTTGTTTGTGTCTGGGCGACACACAGCCACACCTACGTCTCCATCAACATCTACATCAGCATCAACATCAGCATCAGCATCAGCATCGATGTCTCAATATCTAGTATCGCTGTGTATCTGTAACTACAGCAAGTGACTCTGGTGGGTAATGCAATTGAAAGCCACAATAAATGGCTCTGCATAATGGCATGCTACTCAATATCGGCGGTAGCTTCGCTCCATCTACATGGCATATATATACATATATCACCCGATATATATACTATAGTATGTGCTTGGGTATTCGGCACACTATATTGCAACGTGTCGCATTGCATTCTGTTTGCTGTTTGTTGACTTTTTCAACTAGCAGCTTACGTGTTTGACGTAATAGCCGATACGTTGGGTATTCTTCTATTACTTATGTGTTTATGAACGCATACAAGTGCAGGTGCACTTGGGGAAACAGTACGGCAGTTATAAAATTTTGATTAGGGAAAACTAGTTTAAAAATGAACCAAAAACTAGCTTGATTTTAAGATTATAATTTTAAGGAACTTAAGGTAGCTTCATTTCGTCTTTCCTATTACATTTTTAAATCACAAACCCCTTTAATTATTTTTTCCAGTGCACTTATGCAGTATTCATATCGGTTCAATTTTTTCATAACGTATACGCCACAGGGGCATCGAGCAATGGACCCTAGGAGCGAGCAGGGAGGCAGAGTGGCACAAAAGGCAGCAGCCTCACCTGGCCCGCTCTATTCCCTTATCCCCATCGTCCTTTCAATGTGTGTACTTTCGTTGAAGGCAAACAGAAAAAGGCAGAGAATATGTAAGCAAGCTGGGAGCCAAAAAATGAAGAAAAAGAATAAAAGAATGAAAACAAAATAAGACTCGGAATGGTTCCAGTTGCCATAGTCCGGGAATACGCTCTACAATACGTAATACGAGGATGATCCAAAAGGATTCCAATTGTCAGGCCTGCAAGGGAATTTTTAATAAATGTCATAGGATATGCATAGTAATTTCTTTGTTCCTTTTATTAAAATTAAATGTTCCATTAGAGTAATATATTGCTTTTATTATTAAATTAATATTTGTTAAATTAATTTGTTAAAAAGAAAACTATTTAATATCTAGGGTTCTCCCTTAAATCCCAACTGATTGCAATATATAGCATAAGCTCACGAAAAAGGCTAGAAAACTATTATAAATATTTGAACAATTTACTAGAAGTTTGCCCTAAATAAAATAACTCGCTTTCATAAAATCGAAAGTCAATCTAAACGTATGAAAAACACATAACTAAAAGCCATTTTTTAAGCCTTTTTAATGTCCTAGTTAAATCCCTGAGTACCGCACTTCAATCGCTTTCGGTTCTCGTGTTTTTCATTTAAATTACTTGTGTTCCCTTTATGCAACTCTATGAACGTTGACGACAATAAGGACGACAGCAAACGGTGCTGCAGTTTAACGTCTTTTGTTTTATGCATGTTTGTGTTTTATTGGAATTCCATAGTGACTTGTGTGTGTGTGTGAGGAGTTGCCGCAAAACGAAAATATTTGGGAAATTTGCATGGTTTTGACGTCACCAAGATTAAATCAACCATGCAACCGGCCCAGCGAGCTGGCGAGAGCGATTGAATGCCTGAAAAACCGGCACAGAGTTTTCCCTCCAGACGAGGAGAAATGCTGACAATTTAAATCACACAGACACACTCGACAGACGGACGGTAGGACAACGGGATATGTGTAGGGAAAATGGAGGTCCTGGCCATTTCCTTCCGGCAGCTGTTTGCCAGCCTGGCTGGCCCGCCCAACCCTCCAATTTCCTTCACATTTCCACAGTTTCCACCTGCTCCCGCATACGAAAAGTGCACGTAATTGGCTTAACAAACGCCATTTGTTTGGGGCCACGTGATTGCAGCTGGCAGCGTAGCCGATAATGTAATTATTTGCTCACATAATTATATTTGTTTATAGTCCATGTCCGATGCCCATATGCCTCATCAAGGCGTCTTCAGAATGGCTCCCATGTGCAAGACTCCCAGAGTGCGTATGTGTGAGTGTGTGTGGAGTCTCTGTGTGTGTGGGCAAAAAGGAGCAGAGCGACAGGACATATTCGTGCATAATTTATGGCATAGACATCGACAGCCCTGCAGCAGCAGCAGCAGTCGGGGTCCAAAATGCATTGCACTAAATTATTAAAAGCATCTTTTCAGCCTCTGGTCCTGTCAATTAATTTTCCAGTAAATTAAGTGACAGTCGATTGCCGAAAGAAAAGTTTAGTTTAGAAAAGTTTACCCCATCTGCTCCATCAGTGAATATTGAGTGGCAAATGGGGTAACAATTTGCCTAATGGACATTTGATGCTATTTTTACTTTAAGCCAACGTTAAAGTTGCTTTCAATCATTATTTATGGTTTAAAGTTTCTATTGGGAAAGAAAGCTTTATAATCTTTATATCCCATATGAATATTTTAAGAGATTTCCTAATTGTAAATAATGGTTTATAAATTTTAATTTATATGTAAGAATTTATTAAACAATCAACTAGCAGAAAGTAGAATTTATGTTCGTTAACCGTCAATTAATTTCGATTTTATTTCTAAAGAATATTTTATATACTTATAGTTTTTACTTTCATAAATTCTTCTAAAAATAAATTTTCTCTTTAACAAAAATTCATATATAGAAAAAAACTAAACTTTAATAACCCTGCAGCCTTGAATGTCCTCCATTTATTTGATGAAAGGCGAAGCTCTTCCATCACCATTTGAATTTGAAAACATTTTGGCCGGACAATTGTGTCGCAGGTGCTACGCTTTGATAAACCATAAATAAATTGTGATAAATAGAGGCACACAATCCATGGGGTCCGGTACTGTCCGTTTTGGTCCGGTTCGAATTGGTCGACACCTGAACCAGTCCACCTAACGACCCATAAAAGACATGCGTTTCGGTAGTCGAAATGGTCGTCACTGTAAATCAAATTGCTAACCATAAAAAAAGGGGGGCAGCAGCCAAAGGCTAGAGTAGCCGGAAAATGCTCAATAAAGCTCAAAATATAAGGGCTTTTGAAAAATTGACCTTTGCTTCTGTTCAATGAGATTGGGAAGGATTTAAGTTTAACAAAAAACTAATCAATGGAAGATAGATTAAGGGGAAACATTCATAAATTTCACATAATAAATTATATTGATTAATATTATTCATAAGCTATAAGCTTTACCCGATTTTCGATTAGTGTTTGTAGTATATTTTTATGGCTGCTAAGATTTAATTTCATTAAATAATTTTTTGGAGATCATTCGATTGAGTATTATTATTTAAAGAAAATTATCGGTGGCGGATAAAATTATGTAAAAAATAGTTTGGATCACTTTAAACAATTTAGAACTTATAAACATTATTATTATTATTATTATTTTAATATTTATCTCCTGGCTAACTGAAGTGGCAACGAAGTCATAAGCTGTCAGCAAAACTTATCCTGAAACAGATAGTTTTTGGCCTACTTCGATGATAATTATAATTGATTCAAAAAATTTCAACAAAAATAAAATTGTAATAACCGGTCAGGCCTAACAAAAAGTCAAATTTCAAACTTTTTCCCCCCAAAAACTTCCAAATGAGCTGGATAAATTCGCGGGGAGGCTTTTGGGTTGTGGGTTAGGTGGAAAAGTTGGAACCTGGCATTTATACTCGGTGTGCTTTTTTTGCTGTTTGCCAACAATCAGTCGGATGGCTGCAATGTGCGGGGAAAACCACTCAACGCGGACATAAAACCATTAAACGGACGCCTTTTCCGAAGCCAAACTAAATACATAAATTAAACCGAGCTTGGCCAGACAACGGCGAAAGTTTATCGCCGACGCTGTCGCTTGCTCTTGGTCCTGGTCCAGGTTCAGGTCCCTTTTTGCCAAATAAAACTTGGATGGCAGCTGCTTTAATTTTATGCGAGTCCCGGAATAGGGAAATGATGATGGAGAGAGATCCTGGCAGAAGTGGAGAGACAAATTCTTCTTTAACACGCGTGAATAACTGTTATCAAGGCCCTGAAGGTCATTAAAACTCAAGTATTCCACTTGAAAAATAAGCAGCGAAAGCAGAAAATCCAAAGTCAAGCGCCACCCAGTGAATGCAACAAAGCGTGGCCTTCATTGTGGGTGGGAAGTGGGTACCATGACGGTGGATGGTGGCTTCTGGGCTATGGGTTGTGCGTGGGGTGCACCCAATTATGAGCGCAAAGGCTCGAGTCCAACAACAATAACAATATGAAAAATGAAGCAAAGCCAAACAATGATGCTGCACAGACAGAAAAATATATATATAAAATAACAAACCTTAATTTTTAAAAAGGAAAATATTGATTAAAAAATTAAATAAAATACAATAGAGAAGGGGTATAAATTTGTTTATATTTTATGTAGTTATCCAATAATTTTTTCTCTCTTTTGCATAAATTTCGTACAATTTCGCTTGAATATTTCTACAAAATATATTTATTTATCAGATTACCCTACTCTCAGAGTATCTTTTACCCACTCTAATTTATTTTTGGAGTATCTTTGACTGAAAGCACACACTCTAACCCATTTTTCTTTGAGTGCTCACACTGGGAGCAACAAATAAAATGTATTAAGCATTAAAAGAAAACGCAAACTGGGTCACAGACTGGATTTGTGGGACGCTCGCGTCAAAGGCAAGTGGACGCGGACTTGGTTGTGGATGTGGCCGAGGATGCGGCGAGGACGCGAGTCGACGACAACATATAATTATAAGCATTACTCGAGGAAACGGGGTGTTTTTTTTCTCTGCGGCAGGGGAAGGGATTTTGGCGAGCTCGCAAAACGGAAGTTGCGTGCCATGACTAAATTTTTGACCGCAGGTCAAGCAAAATGTGTTGAAAGGCCCTCAACCCTGCCCCCGTTCTAATACACGTGTACTATATATGGCCAGACTAATTACCCGACCAGATTTAACACGTGATTCTACGCATATACAAATCTATGTACTCATGCCATGCTTTTCTTTTTACTCCCCTCTCCCCCCACAGTGTCGCGTTTTGCTTAACCTACGCACCTCGCAGCCGTTTGAGGAAGTGCTCGAGGATTTGGGTCAAGTGCTGAAAATTAACGGAGCAAAGAAAATGTACACAGGCACTGGCCAGGAGGTAAGAAGTACTACGTTAATATATATATGTATGTGTAGATTGAAGTTCCACGACCTTGACACGGCCTAATAACTTAATGAAGACCCTAAGGCCCAATTCAACCTGAAGCAACCCGCCAAATGATTTGACAAATTGTTGCCACCAATCCTTATTAACCCCCCTTTGTGCGTAGCGAAAAAAACCCAAATTGGTCATCTATTGTGGAGTTTTTTAGCCTTTGAAAAAATCGGTGATATATATAGATTGGATTTTATAAGCAAAAGCAGCTTAAATTGGAATCAGAGATCCTTTATAAATATTTATACAAATATATCAAGAATGAGGTTAATTTCAAAGTTTAATTTTAAATCTAGACAAGTTTTGTTTTACTTAAAAAATATATTCATCGTTTTCAGAGACTACTGTTTTAAATAATTAAAATATATAAACATTTTAAGAGCTAATTTTACCATATATAATTTTTTTTTTTAAATTTAACTAATATTTGTTTGCTTTCCCTTTCAGGTCCGCAGCTTTTCTCAACTGCGTAACGAATTCGCCGATGTGGACACCTTCTACCTGGCCACAGGCACAGCCCTGATTGCCGGCTCACCCATTCGACGCTCTCGCTCCCGCCCCTCGGTGGTGGCCGCCGCACCCATACTGCCCACGGATGAGCTGCCCAAGGTGCCGCTGCGTGGTGCCCGGCCGAGGAGCAAGAGCCGACCCAGGATCTTGTATGCACCGGAAAGCGAGATCCTGCGGCCGAATGGAGAGTATACCATGCTGGACATAATGAAGGAGGAGCCCACCAAGGTCACCATAAGGGGACTAAGGCGTACCTTCTATCCGCCCGTACACCATGCACCGGCGGACAACTCCCCGCCGGATAAAAAGCTGCAGCTGCAATGGGTGTAAGTAGCAGGAATGTGGATATATCTTTTAAGTTGTTCTTAACTTGATTTTGGATCACCTTAGCCATGGCTATCGCGGCATTGATGCGCGACGCAATCTGTGGGTGCTGCCCTCTGGAGAGCTGCTCTACTATGTGGCCGCCGTGGCCGTGCTCTTTGATCGGGATGAGGAGGCCCAGAGGCATTACACGGGACACACCGAGGATATTATGTGGTAAGTAATGATTTTTTTTATATTTTTAATTAGTAAAATATTTTATAAAGATATCTAATTAATTAATAAATCCACTCCAGCATGGATGTTCACCCCTCACGAGAGCTGGTTGCCTCCGGTCAGAAGGCTGGCCGGGATCGCAAGTCGCAGGCCCATGTTCGCATCTGGAGCACCGAGTCCCTGCAGACGCTATATGTCTTTGGAATGGGTGAGCTGGACAGTGGAGTAACCGCCGTGGCCTTCTCGCAATTGGTAAGTAATGACCCCAAAAACACTAATCCCATTCAGGAAGTAACGCAACGTAAACCCTGCGATTCCTTTGCAGAACGGAGGCAGCTACATACTGGCCGTGGACAGTGGACGTGAGAGCATCCTGTCAGTGTGGCAGTGGCAGTGGGGTCACCTGCTGGGCAAAGTGGCCGTAAGTCTGACTAATCCCCCTTGCCTGCTGCTGCCCCACTTGAGAGTATAATCCCCCTTTGCTCAATTACAGACCCTGCAGGAGGGCCTCTCGGGGGCGGCGTTCCATCCGCTGGACGACAACCTCATTATCACCCACGGGCGGGGGCACCTGGCCTTCTGGCATCGGCGCAAAGATGGATTCTTTGAGCGGACGGATATTGTAAAGCAACCATCGCGCTCTCATGTCACCAGTGTGCAGTTCGAGCCGGATGGAGATGTGATCACTGCGGATTCGGATGGCTTTATAACCATCTATTCGGTGGACTCGGACGGGGCGTACTTTGTGCGCACAGAGTTCGAGGCGCACAACAAGGGCATTGGCTGCCTGATCATGCTGGGTGAGGGCACGCTGCTCTCTGGTGGCGAGAAGGATCGCAAGATTGCCGCCTGGGATTCCCTGCAGAACTACAAGAAGATTGCCGATACCAAGGTGAGATTAACTCTGGAAAATTGGTATTCTCCCCTAACTCCACCTCTTTGACTTTGCAGCTCCCTGAGGCCGCCGGCGGCGTTCGCACCATCTACCCCCAGCGACCGGGCCGAAATGATGGCAACATCTATGTGGGCACAACGCGAAACAATATCCTGGAGGGATCGCTGCAGCGACGCTTCACCCAGGTGGTCTTTGGTCATGGCCGGCAGCTGTGGGGTCTGGCCGCCCATCCGGATGATGAGCTGTATGCCACCGCTGGCCATGACAAGCATGTGGCACTCTGGCGAAAGAACAAGCTGATCTGGACCATTCAGACGGGTTACGAGTGCGTGGCCCTGGCCTTCCATCCCTTTGGCACTCTGGCTGCAGGCAGCACCGAGGGCCACCTGCTGGTCATCAATTGCGAGAATGGAGCCGTGATGCTGACGCTGCGGGTTTGTGGCTCGCCACTCAACTGTGTGGCCTACAACCAGGGTAGGGTTATTTTTAATTAATAATTTATTCTTATAAAATTTCATATTAAAATATTAATTTTTAGTTGGCGACATGATAGCCATGGGCTCGCAGAACGGCAGCATTTATCTGTTCCGCGTCTCGCGCGATGGCTTCTCTTATAAAAAGGTAAACAAGATTCGAGGCAGCCAGCCGCTGACCCACCTGGACTGGAGCATGGATGGCAACTTTGTGCAGACGGTGACAGTGGACTTTGACCTGCTGTTCTGGGATGCCAAGTCGCTGTCTCCGGAACGCAGTCCCATTGCCATGAAGGATGTCAAGTGGCTGACCAACAACTGCACGGTGGGCTTCCTGGTGGCAGGACAATGGAGTAATCGATACTATAGCAGCGCCAACACCATCGTGGCCACCTGCAGCCGCTCGGCGGCTCACGATATGCTCGCCTCCGGCGATGCTGAAGGATATCTGCGTTTGTTTAGGTAACTAATTCTTTTTTCAAAGACATTTTTTGCAAGGAATATAAATGTATGATTTACAGATACCCGGCCATATCCCCGAGAGCCGAATTCCACGAGATGAAAGTCTACTCGGGCATGCTGGCCTGCGTCCGCTTTTTATGCGGCGACCATACGCTCATCACCGTGGGCGGCACAGATGCGTCCCTAATGGTGTGGGACATCGTCGAGGAATAGCTGAAATGGCCACCGTGGCACCGCACCGCCGCCCAGTACGAGGCGAGCTACTCGGATTACTGGCACCGCCGCGCCTCGAGGGTCTCCTCCACGGTCCTCGACAGCGATTCGGTGGACTACCAGTGAATCCGGAGATATCCGGACTCAGACGAACAACAACAATTGGCCAGCGTTCCGTTTCATTTTGGTTTTAGTCCAACGAAATATTGATATTAGATAATTGCACCCTAATACGAGAGCAACAACAAAACAAAATTCAAAATTTTCGAAAAGATTTTTGAAAGAGTAAAACAAAAATATGGAAAAATTGCACCAACGAGCACCAGCAAACCCAAATGGAAATCGAAATCAAAAATCCAAACCCGCAAACGAAGGCTTCCACTCCGAAATTGAATCTTCCGTTCCTCTGGTCTTTCCATCCGCATTCTCTATATACTATATACATATCTCAGTTTGAGCCGACTCGAACCAACTCTCAATGCCACTGGTGGACCCAAAAACCCGTAACTCGTACAGCATCCAAGTATCTTCATCTTCCAGAACGTGGTCAGAAGAACTCCTCCCGAAAAATAACTACGAAAAATTCAGCAAATCAGACAGTGAATGACAGGACACACACACATACATTTCACCCCGAATCACGGACACGTAAATGGACACGTGCAAGGATAACGAAACCCAAGTGCACTTCCAACATATATACTTATATATACATATATTGAATGTGTATTGTTATAGCAACTTTTATTATAAGCGTTGAAATAAATAAACAGTTTGAAACAAAACGAAAAGTTCGCGCTTTCGCTGGGCTATCGATTAATGATAAATTTTGTGGCAGTGGCAAGACCAAAGGTCAGGCTTGTGGTTCGTGCAACGAACACGATAACTATTTTGTTGCGGCGCCACTGAGCCAAACCCGACCTTTTGAAAATAGGGGTTTTTTCTTACGATTGAGGTAAGGTCATAACAGAAAAATTAATTAATGAGCATAAAGAGAGGGAAATACCATATCAAAAATATATACAGCAAAATTATTTAAATAATTTCTCATTTTGCAGCCCTTCAAAGTATTTTTACGGAAAATAACTTGATTGTTTATAAGTTTACCAAAGGATATTTTATTTAATATTGTCAAATTCATACCCAATTGCCTATAGAATATTTGGTTTGGCCAGGAAGTTTCTAAGAGGAACTAAAAAAAATGAGTATGATAGCTTAATAATAATTTATTTAAATGGTTAAAATAATGATGATAAAAATAATTATAATTGAATGGCAGGAGTAAATAAAATATATCCAAAATATTATACATATATTGTTATAAATATACCTATATAATTGATTAATCGATCATTAATATCTTCAAATTTAATTGCAATTTATGTATTTAATTTTTTTTTTTTCGAAATTAAATATATACGATGTGTTAATATTTTAAATAAATCTCAGGTTAATTTTTTTTTAAATACTTTTCAGAACAATTGCTTAAAATTAAACATTTTGCAACTCTATTTTAGAGAAAGACTTTGTTTAATTAAAATTGTTATTTTACTTTGATTTTCTTTGTAAACTGCTAACTATTCAAAGTCTAAAAATTGTTATTTTTTTCTTAAACAAGAATTAAAAGCTGAAAATGTAAAATAAATAACAACATAAGTTTTTGTTTTTTTTCCCCTGAAGGTATTTTTTATTCTTAAGCTAATTTTGAACCCTAAACAAACAAACATGGAAGACAATGATTCGCTTATGACTAATGGAAGACAATGATTAGTGCTAGGATGATTACGGCTAGATTAAAGCATTATTGAAGACATTCTAGGAGCTAATTGGCTATGTACAGTTGGCGGAAGCGATGAAGTTAAACGCTTCCGAGGCACACAAGGCGGAGTCAGTCTCGTGTTCTCGTCATCACAGTTGGAGTTGAAATATTAAAGCCGACGTGCCGATTTATTGACCTTGCAATCGGGTCACATCACAGATACTCGATGGGGTGAGGTGGTGAGCCATCCCTGAAGAACTCAGTGCTGCAGGCTGATGATCTTGGCCTCCAGTTGCTCATTAAGCCAGTTCTGGTGCTCCTCCTCGGTGTGGCAAGTGTAGATGATCGGGATTGGCGTCTCCTTGGCGACCTTCGAGTTCTTGAAGATCCTCTTGAAGGACTTCAGCAGCTTCTTCATGTTGTTGGAGGCGCCGGTAAGCGAACGCTTCTCGGACACTCCTTGGTTGTTAGAAATGAGAGCTGTTTCGGCGAACATTTTACAGGACGATTGCTGATGATCTGCTCAGATGGAAAACTGTGCATCGAATGATGCTGTTGCTCTGGCAGCTCGCTCTTTTATACCCTGAGCTGTGGTGGAGGGTCCTTTCCCCTGCTCTGCACAATCCCAAAGAGAGATCAGGGATGAGGAATGCGTCATCGCAGGTAGGGACAGTTTTACCTGCAATGGATTTTCCCTTAAACTCAACTGTAGCAACTTATCAAGGATGCTCTCCAAATTAATTGAAATTACTGCGGGCACTTATTCGGTTGGCTGAAACTGATTACTTTGATATATCAAACAAGATCCGAAATAAAAATAAGGAGTCACGACATGAGGCGGTTCAAATCAATAAGGGATTAGTATCCCATTTCACAAATTAAAATTAATACTCTTTGGGTTTTGTGTAAGTACATCAAAATGTAAATTTTTAAAGAAATGTATTTTTATGTTTTAATATCAAGCCATTTATATGCTCAACATTTTGTGTTGGTATTTGACCTCATATTTTGCAATGAAATTTTCATTGTATTCAATACAAAAATTAACTTAGAAAGCCCTTATGTAATATTGAAAAAATTAATAAAATTTGTTTATACATGGCTCCTTCGGGAAATAACTGAGCTCAAGAGGCCACAGGTTCTGTAACCCACCGCATCGGCGTATCTTATCCTGTTTTCATTAAGATACCCACCCAGAAGAACTGATGTCGGAATCGGATTCGTTTTAGCAAGCCATGATCTACACCTTAATTAATGAGCATAAAGAGAGGAAAATACCATATAAGAAATATACAAAAAATTATTTAAACAATTCCTTATTTTGCAGACAATAGAATCGAAGAAAACCTATAAATGTAAAAGCCCTTGTAGGTTTCA
The DNA here is from genome assembly GCA_035046345.1 of Drosophila birchii. Classification (NCBI taxonomy): domain Eukaryota; kingdom Metazoa; phylum Arthropoda; class Insecta; order Diptera; family Drosophilidae; genus Drosophila; species Drosophila birchii. The sequence continues at coordinate 19,333,970 of JAWNOA010000048.1, read as the reverse complement.
AAGTACTTTTACGGAAAATAACTTGATTGATTATAAATTTACTGAAGGATCTTTTAGTTAATATTGTCAAATTGATTATAATTAAATATTTGGTTTGCCCAGAAAATTTCTAAGAGAACTAAAAAAAAATGTTTATGATAGTTTATTAATAATTTATTTATTTTATCCTAAAGTTATGATTAAAATAATGATCTTTAAAATAATGATAGTTGAATGGTAGGATTAAATAAAACATATCCAAAATATTATATATAATATTGCAGGGTTATTTAAATTCCTATAATAAAAATGTATAATAATTATTCGATAATTAATAACTTCAAGTTGAATAGCTATGATAGCGATTTCTCTATTAATTTTTTTTTCGAAATTAAATAAATGCGAAGTGCTCAAGTTTTAAATTGATCTCAGGTTAATTTCCTTTTTAAATACTTTTCAGAACAATCGTTTGAAACTAAACATTTTGCTTTCTATTTTAGAGAAAAGACTTTGTTTAATTCAAATTGTAAATTTACTTTGATTTTCTTGTTAACAGTGCTATCTATTAGAAGTCTAAAAAACGTTATTTTTTTTCTTAAAAAAGAATAAAATGCTAAAAATTTTATATAAACAACACCATAAGTTTTTGTTTTTTTCCCCTGAAGGTATTTTTTATTCTTAAGCTAATTTTGAACCCTAAACAAACAAACATGGAAGACAATGATTCGCTTATGACTAATGGAAGACAATGATTAATTCTAGGATGATTACGGCTAGATTAAAGCATTATTGAAGACATTCTAGGAGCTAATTGGCTATGTACAGTTGGCGGAAGCGATGAAGTTAAACGCTTCCGAGGCACACAAGGCGGAGTCAGTCTCGTGTTCTCGTCATCACAGTTGGAGTTGAAATATTAAAGCCGACGTGCCGATTTATTGACCTTGCAATCGGGTCACATCACAGATACTCGATGGGGTGAGGTGGTGAGCCATCCCTGAAGAACTCAGTGCTGTAGGCTGATGATCTTGGCCTCCAGTTGCTCATTGAGCCAGTTCTGGTGCTCCTCCTCGGTGTAGCAAGTGTAGATGATCGGGATTGGCGTCTCCTTGGCGACCTTCGAGTTCTTGAAGATCCTCTTGAAGGACTTCAGCAGCTTCTTCATGTTGTTGGAGGCGCCGGTAAGCGAACGCTTCTCGGACACTCCTTGGTTGTTAGAAATGAGAGCTGTTTCGGCGAACATTTTACAGGACGATTGCTGATGATCTGCTCAGATGGAAAACTGTGCATCGAATGATGCTATTGCTCTGGCAGCTCGCTCTTTTATACCCTGAGCTGTGGTGGAGGGTCCTTTCCCTGCTCTGCACAATCCCAAAGAGAGATCAGGGATGAGGAAAGCGTCATCGCAGGTAGGGACAGTTTTACCTGCAACGTATTTCCCTCGACCTGTACTGTAGCAACTTATCAAGGATGCTCTCCAAATTAATTGCAATTACTGCGGGCACTTATTCGGTTGGCTGAAACTGATTACTTTGATATATCAAACAAGACCCGAAATAAAAATAAGGAGTCACGACATGAGGCGGATCACATCAATAAGGGATTAGTATCCCATTTCACAAATTAAGATTACGACTCATTGGGTTTTGTGGAGAGCGTAAATACATAAAAATGTACATTTTTAAAGAAATGTATTTTTACGTTTTAATATCAAGCAATTTATATGCTCAACATTTTGTGTTGGTACTTTACTTAATATTTTGTAATGAAATTGTAAAATTTTGTCAATAATAAATATATTATATATATATTATTATCAATTTAATAATTTAAAATACTATTTCAGGCGTACACTAAAGCTTAGAAATCATTAAAAATATTAAACCTTGAAAAATTAACAAATTGCAAGCCTCTTTTCAAATATAATAACGTTTGTGCATCTTTGCATTTTTAAGCCATTAAGAAATTCGTTTTCAAGGACATCCTACCGAACCCATATATTAACCTTCCTCCTATCTTGACTCTAATTGTTTAAAAACCCTAAAGATATGCACTTCCTAACAGAAGACTTTACCATATCTTATCTTGCTTTTATCATGACTCCAAAAAAGGTCGAAGCCTTCGGGAAATAATTGAGCTCAAGAGGCCACAGGGACTGTTGCCCACCGCATCGGCGTATCTTATCCTGTTTTCATTAAGATACCCACCCAGAAGAACTGATATCGGAATCAGATTCGTTCTAGCAATCCATGATCTACACCTTCAGTCCCGCCACACACTCGAATGGTCTTCTAATTAAGCAATTAAGTTCGAAGGATAATTAGAATTAACGTGAAAATTGCGATTTCCACCGTATCATTTTGTAGGAGTATTTCGATTTACTTCGATTTACGCATAACCAAAACCCTCCACATTTCTTATTCGTAACTTTGTTCCTTCCAAAATGAGCGTAAAACACCAAATAGGTCGTGGCGAACAGCTGAAACGAATCCTGCTGAATCCTGGTAACAGGATGCCAAAAAGCCAGAGGCCCTAGAAAAAAAAGGCAACTACCAATTCAATTGCATCGACTTGGAACCAATCGATTCGGAGCGATGCGGCCGACTTTTATTTCTAAGAAATAAAACGAAAAATGAATAATTGTCAAATGTCAAATGGGTTCGAATGCTAAAATCCGTGACGTGACTCGAACAACAAGTACGGATCGTTTAAAAACAGAAAAAGAAGTGTGCAAGATCCTTTTTGTCCCTCGAAAAGGGCTCAGCATGGGTTGTCTGTGCGCAGCTCGAAGGGACGAATGTAGTTGCATGTCCACAAATACACCCCCGATCAGGATCCTCGGGCAGCATCCTGCAGGACGCATTCCAATTTGCAACGCCTGAACATTCCTGTTCACAATTTTTATTTTTCTTTCTCTATTATTTTTAGGTTTTCTTTTCTTTTGGAGTCCTGCGAGTGAAAAGTCAGTTACGTGCCTGATGAATAATTGTATTTTGGCGACTTTGTCGCCAACGGCCAAAGGAAATCGATTCGTTCCAAATGTTTGCCAAAATGAAACCGAAGCAAAAGTTTCTTTACAAAATAAAACAAAATAAGAGTTCTTGGAACCCAAGCACGTACTCTGTGCAAATTGAAATTATTACGCCAATCTAAATTTGTCCTCAAATGCTTAAGGATTACTTAACGAATTAATAATAGAGTTGAAGGAAAATTTGGAAAAAGAAAAGTATGGGTAGGCTTAAGACTCTCTTATTTTTTCTTTATAAAACAAAAAAATTATGTAAAATAAAATAATGTAATCCGATATTAATAAATCTTATTAATACTTTGAATGAATGCTTAAAATATAGTTGCTATTTCTAAATATATATTAAAGGGGTTATAAAATCCTTACTTATGGTCTTAAATTTATTTAATATTATTAGTGTCGAACTTGACTAATTTACTTTACACGAAAAATGCAAAATAAAAATTATAAATAAATAAATAAAAATATCTGACAATATTCTACAAATTTCATTAAGCAAATAATAATATTTTTCCTAAACATATTCCCTTTAAATGATCAATTTAGGCCAAGTCTTTTAGAAAAACAGATTATATTTTTCTGAAACCAAATATTCTAATGGTCTGAAATATGAAATTCCCATTTTGTCATTTTCTGGGTTTTGAATTTTAATTATTTTCTGGTGCTATTGTGCCTTCGCGGTGGTACAATGAGCAGTCCCGTGAAAAGGTTTCCTCGGTGGCTAAGTAGGCAAACAATACTTTAGTAATTATTCCCAAATATGCAGACGGGAGGGATTATGCTCTTTTCAGTGCAGACACCCAAGTCAAATGCAGATTTGAGGGTAAAAGGTAAATTATTGTTAATAATATTGTTGTTAATAAAAGATCATAAATATCAAGTCAAATTGTAAAGGGATTTACATATGTTTGAACATAGGTAAAAGTTCTTTTTGGAAAGTGTTCTTTGTGGGGGTTCTATTTAAATCTTTTTTGGGAAATATAATTAAGAAATAAATGTATATACATATGTTGCTATTAAATAAATCGATACGTAATTTTTTACTACGTATTTTTTATATAATTTGCTAGGTATAAAAACAGAATCTATGTATAAGAGTTATAAACAAATATTTTTTGTATTAAAAGAATGTATCATTTAAACATTAAATATATAAGTATGTTGGATAAATTCTATACATCTTATTTATTTATTTTGTAAGGTTAATATGGTATGCAGTTTCTGTAGAAGGTCTAATAGTAATTAAAACTTTTTTTTAACTAATAAAAAAGGTGCAAAAAGTAATCAAATTGAATTTGTCATATATTTTATAGGTTTTCTATATTAGAATTTGTAATTTTGAACAAAATATTAAAAGAAACACACTCATAAAATGTTCAAGACATACAAATATATTAAAAAAATTATTCCAAAAAGAAAAAAATTAATACCCTTTCTAGTTTCTTTTTAAAATACAATAATATAAATAAATATACAATTTGTAAATTATTCTGGGCTCAAAATGGGAATCCGTAAATTGTGTTATTTATTCAAAACCATTTATAAATATTTACTATTGCTTTGCCTGCAACTTTTCAACTCCAAATATTCCAAATATTTGTTTTATTTAGTTTCAAAAATGGCAGCTTAAGACAGAAATTGGCATCATCCAATGCGGGCCAATTAATGTCCTAAATAAACATGGTAGCGGAGAGAATGCCAGCGGAGAAATTGAAATTTCCTGGCTGGATTACCTGGAACATTGGCGAACGCAAACAAACGTTCATTCGTTCGATCGGCCAGATGAGCTCATTATTGAATCGCAACCGAGTGCATCGAATCAATTCGAAACAAGAAGGATGCAGGCAGGACATGAATCCTATAAGAAACCCAATCAACCGTTTCAAATGGGATACACGTTCCCTGATCCTGTCCTCGTTTCATCCTCTTTTCAATTTTCGGGTCGAAGAATCTGAGAAGCGTTGCAAATCGTCCTTTTGGAAACCATATGTGCGCAGGGGATGAATATGAATATTTGGAGCTAAGATACACCAACTAAATATAGTCTGGACTCTAGTTGAACTAACATACTATTAAGGTGGCCATCGATCGGCAAAGGTAATCTTCTTTGGTGGCCCTCGCTAAACCCAATTTGTCGGCAATTTAAAAGCAAATTGAAAGTGTCTATGTAACAATTTTCATAGCCCGTCGAGAGAAAGGACCTCGGCAAACACGTAGGACTACCCACATAGATCACAAAGGGCGGGCCAATAGCAAGGCAAAGCGAGAAGCAGAGAAGAGGAAACTGCTACTTTTCGCACAATGCCCGGTCGCATGAAAAGAGACACCTCCGAACTATTCCCTTGTCACTACCATACACCCTCCACCTCCGATCTTCGATCCTCGAACACCGAACATCGAGCTCCGATCCTGACAAGCCGAAGCATCCGTCACCTGGTGCGATTAGCTGTTACAATAGTGAGCGGCTACGGCAGGATCAAAGCGGAAAATTCATTTGGCTTGGTGGTCTTCGTCTCGGTTTCGCTATTGATCTCCGCACAAGCGATCCTTTATGTCGCTCAACACGGAATTTACTAAAACACCCTCAGTCGCCCAGTTCATTAGACACATAATTGTATCGAATGGCATTGCGAAGGTTGGACAGGACTCTTCAACAGATCCTATAATTGGGTTAACAAGAGCTTGTTGGGCCAAAAGGTGATTTTATCGGGTTGTTAGCTTCCAATCAATATTGTTGAAGTCGAAGGAAGCCAAGAAGTACACAAAAGCTAACCTTAGCGATAGGAAAATATACTTTAAAAAGGTTTATAAATTAAATGGTTTGCCAAAAGATATTACTCTTCACATGTATATTATTGAAATTGTTTAAATTCTTAACAAAACAGCAAACCTACCTGAAAATAGTTCAGGATTCAAATTAGAGTCAATCCAGAAATGAAATAAAAAAGATTTAAATTACATTCGAAAAGAATTCAAATAAAAATATTTATAAGGTTTATTTTTTTCTTTTTTTTAAATTTAATTTTATTATTATGAATTTGTTTATTTATTTATTTATTTAATTTTGGTTAATTTGGTTTGCTGGTTTGTTATGCTAAAAAAACAAACTCAGCAATGCTTTTCGAATTAAAATTCGTTTAGATTTGGCCAAGATATGATTTTTCATTTTTTCAATTTGCCATTTAAAATTTCAGAAGATGGCTAGATCGATTCCTCTGTTTATGTTGATTGAGAATATATAGGCTTTATAGGGTCGAAAATGGCTTATTTACTGGTAAAACAAATTTTAAAACATATTTATAAAGGGTCGTAAGAGCGAAAATGTCATCAAGCGGCCGCAGTTTGAACTACAGCTTGTGGGCGAGGGGAAAGAGAGGAAAAGAGCGCAATGGATTTGCTCGTTCTACGCTTCTTCCCTTTCGCTCACAAGCTGTAGTTCAAACAGCTTACCTGTTAGCTTTGCTGTTAGCTTGACTGTTAAAAAGACTTGAGCAACAAACTTGACTGCAAAACCAGTAACTAACAGTCAAGCTGTTATTTATTTGTTCAGTTGTCTTTTGTTTGTTATTTTTTATTTGTTGTAAACCATTTATTACGAAGTTTTGTGTAAAAATAAACTAAACTAAATTGAAATGAAAAAACTTATTTGGTAATGTGTTTTAATTAGTTTACGAAGTTAATGAATTATTTTTAAGATAATAAATGTATATTTATAGATACAATGGATAAAAATAAATTTATACATAAACCATAAATAACTTGAATAAATTTTTTTTGTTAGTTTAAGAAGGTGATTGTAAATTATTTTTAACATAATGAAAATAAATTTCATATATAAAAATAACTTTAATTTTATAGATTTTTATTTAGTTTTAAATCTAAAGGGGTGGGTTTCTATTATTCAAAGCATTACTTTCCCATTTTGTTGTTATTAGGATCTATTCTGGGTATTCTTAAAAAACAAAGTACTTCAATTGCCACCAAATTGCCATTCACTTGCTTTCAAATAAAGCAAAGCACATCTGCACCGATCCCAAAAAAACACTGTAATGTACAGTCGATACTACAATGAAGAACTTCTGGGTGGATATGGATATGCACAATGTCCTTTAGAAATTGACTTGAAATTTATGGTCTTCCATTATACGATTATTAACAATAATTTGCCTTTTACCAGGAATCCGCAGCTGACTGACTGCCAGGAAAAAAGAGCAGCTCTCGAGAAAGAGTGTGTTATATGTTTGATAATTGCCAAACTATTGTTTGCTACTTAGCGACCGAAATTGCTTTCAAAGGACTGCCCTTTGTCCCCATTAATAGCTGGCAGCACCTATGAGTAATTGAAGGTGGAAAGCGGACAAATGAACAACAAAAAGCGACCTGAACAATTAATAGCCTGGAAAATGCCATGGATACCGCTTCAAAAATGGTGGACACTCTTTTTAGGGGGCAATGACGAAGGCAAAACTTCGAAAAGCATGCTGAGGTATTGTCTGTTTATACACAGGGAAAAATAATTAAAAATTTGAAATTAAGATCTTGAAATTGAGAAGGAAATACATGACAAATTTTCAAGGAAAAGCTAGTAATATATTTAATATGTGCTAATGAAGGACACAAATATAAATTAATAGTTTTTATATTTATATACTTTTAGCTATTCTAAAAATAATAAATGCTAAATTTTTCCTGATTGGTATAAATCGAAAAATTTGGTATATATAAATTATATATTTCTGAATTACAAAAAAAGATATTTACATATTTTGAAAGAAAATCTTTTCCCCAGTGTAATTGCCTTACTGCAACAATCTGGCTGAGAGATCGATCAGACTTATGGCCAACAGCAAGCGGGAACATGTCCAGGATATGTTGGCCAGACCCTGGGACTCCGAGAGGATCGAGGATAAAACACAATATTCGAGTTAGTAGACAATAAATGTATGTATAATTGGCAATGGATTTTCGTTCAATGGACCAGCGGAGCATTCGTTGCGCATGTGCATAGAATCCGGGCCATTGTCTGCGGGTGCAACGAGTGCTGAATGAGTGTTCGCCTCTCAAAGGACAATACCTTCTCACTCGACCGTCGAGTGTGAATGCCGGCGAGAGGTCCAGCATTGTCCTGTCCATTGAGAGGCACTCGTGCGTAGCTCCGCAGGACATCTCCCGGCCCATTCAGGCCTTTCGAACTTGGAACCGCACCAAAGAAATACACAAATCGTCGCACTAAAATTGGTCACAATTGCACGCAAACAGGGCGAGTGCATTTTACATGCCAATTCAATTCGAGAGAATGCAATTCATTGAATGCAGGAAACCAGGATGTCGTCCTGCATGGCCCTGAGCAATTTCTAAGTCCTTTACAAACCTTTTAAGCATTGAAATCAACGGGCCAAGGCCAATAAAAAAAGAGGATGCGTTGCTAATACAATTTACATGCAATTGTTACATATATCGGGGCGACCGGAAGCCGATCTTTAGTTTAGTCTTGGACTGTAAACAGAAATACGATTTCTCAAGGGAGTGCTAATGGTGGACAAAAGGAGCGAAGCGAAAGTTGCTTAGATACACCCAAGTTGCTATATCATGGAGGTCCATTTAGCCTTGGGTAAACTGTACAGTTTACAGAGATTTTGGAATTGAATCTTAAATTTTCTTCATTTTATTTTTTCGTCATCGATATAGCATCGATCCTTACTTCCTGCTTAAGTAAAATATTATTTGAACGTCGAACCTTCATGAAATCAGTAAGAACCATTTAAAATTAATTACTATAATATATATTTATATAAATTTTATATATTTATAAGCAAAATGGAAGAAACTTTAACACCTCAATTTCCTCCTGATGTGGATTGGCCAGTGTTATCAAAAACCAGCGAAATCAAAGTGACGGTCAATAAACTAAAAGACTTGAATCTGAACTACTACGAAAATCATTACAATTTCCATATTAAAGAGCTGCGCAAACAAGAGGGTATTGCTCTCCCCACGAAGATGATCTCGGATCGCTTAGTCGTCAATATGGTGGGCAGCCAAGTAATGGACGATGTTTTGACTGGACGCTGCGACAATATACACTTTGAGGACTTTATGAAACGCCGCAAACGCATCAAGCTATCGGAATTGGAGAAGTTACAGGAGAGTCTCTAACATTTAATTAATAAAAATAGTTTCATGATGAGAGTTTATCAATAACAATAAAATAATGAATGTAAGGATGTTGGACTCGCTTGCTTGGAGTTTCTGCAAATTAAATTCATTCAGCTTTTAACTTTAAAAATATCAAGACTACAACATTTTTTTATATTTACGTACTTATTTTCTATTTCAGCCTCAAAAATCCCTAGATAAGAAAAGATAAATAGGCTGTCATTATCGCTGCTGCCATTGATGCTGATCGGGTACTGAAAACACTTTATATTCGTGGTGTACCGTGAAAATGCACCTTCCTATCCCTCTCCGTCTCTCTATACCTCCATTACACACGTCGTGACTTTGAAAAATACCCTCAGCAATCAGACCCAGACCCAGACCCAGACTCAGGGTCATCAAGTGTAGAAGAAGGGATCTAATGAGCTCTCTGTCAATATAGCTGGCATCGCCGATTAACACAAGGGACTCTCCGCTGGGCAAATAGAGGTTTTCTTTGCACTTGTACGGCAAATATTGACACAGGACTAACCAAACGCACTTGGACGTAGATGAAGACAAACAGAAACAGAAACGGAATTATTCTTCAGACGCGATAGCAAGTGGCCAAGTCGATTGGAACAATATTTGTCATTCCTACTTAGTTGTATATTTTCATACATATATATTTTCTTAATTTTTGGCGGCACTGTTCCGAGACACGTCGCCAGACAGAAGAATATTTATTGAAAAAATAGCTATGCATGAAATTTGAGGCCCCGACGGCAGGGAGAGAGAGCCTACCATTGTTGATCTTATCGCTGGCCATGGATCTTCAAGTGCTGTGACAATAGAAGAAAATATTTTGTAAACCAAGTACCAAAACAGAGTGCTAGTTTGGATGCCTTATCTACATCTCGTTCGGTGTAGGGATCACTGCTTGGAATAATCCCGGGATACGTCTAGATTGCACATCGCAGATAAAATGTAAATCCCTCGCATGCGAGTACTTTCAGAACAATGCATAAGTAGTGCCTAACGAATGTGAGTGATTGAGATGCTCTTTGGGTGCACTCTGAGATGTCTACGGGATGGCTGCCTGAAGATAGCCACTCTGATTAGTATCTGCCGTCAAGTAGAAGTGTCTATCTCGAGCAGATCCTGGCCAGCCTGCTAATTGAGCCTTCGAGATAGAAGTTGTAACCAGAATTGGTTAACCAGATTCCACTATCCAGCATCATGTGTGAACTTAGGGCCTAGTAGATGCCATGGGCGATTGGCGTAATCAGTCCAGAGCGATTGGTTTGTGGAGAAACAATTCTATCTCGGGATATCCCATTTCCACATGTGATAAATTATCTCAGTTTAGGAGCTCTAAGGAGTTTTTTTCATGGAATAATTGAACATCAACGATAAGTCTTCATTCATATGTGATTAAAGAAGGGAATATGTATTATGAGCATGGGATGAGTGTGTGCTATGCAAAATCCATAAGGATCAGTTTACTTTCCCTTAAAGGATAAGGGAGTAAAATGGGATAGCCTGATATTAATTAAGATGATTATTCTTAATTAGGTTTCAAATTTCTTCGAAAATTATCTCTCTTAGAATATAACTTATTTTTATTATTTATTATTATTTTCAGTTTTTGTTTTTCAGCCTTTTTTATTACAAGATTAAATAAATATAATAAATATTTTCAGAAACGTCACTAAAAAAACATTTAATGTGTACTAATAAATCTATTTTATATAAGAGTACAAAAAGTAAGATTGGTCTTCTTGAAGACTTGCTTATAAATATATTTACACAATTAAAAATTTAAAAAAAAGTATACTTTTCTCATAAATTCCGAGACCTTAAGAAACATGACAAAGGAAGAAAAAATATTTTATATTTAAAATTCATTGGTGTTTATATGTCAGATACCAGTCGGATTAGGTTTCTATAAAAACCAAATACAAAAATCCTTTTCCAGTAACAAAAATTAGACAAATTCTAAAAAATTACTTCCGAGTTCTATAAGCTTAAGAAAAAAGTATAAATTATTTTTAAAGCAAACACAGTAATAAATTAAAGTATCTGAAAGATTATTTCCCCAGGAACCATCGACTTCCTGTGACCTACAAAAGCATTAAATAGTTACAATTGTTATACATATATATCCCAAAGATAGATCATAGGGGACAATTCAGGAGAAAGATTGAAGGATTCACGTTCCTGTTCCACCTCAATGGCTACTAGAGAAGGCAAGTATCTCGTCCAGACATTGTGCACTTCTGTACCGCCATAGAGACATCAACAAAGCGGCGGAGGCAGAAGAGGTAGGATCGGAGGCGATGAGGAAGACGAGGCCAACAAAGGAGCTAATCACCGGTGCCGGGAAGCCTTCAAGAAGATGCCTATCTCCGCCGCTCACATATATATGGACAGATACTATATCCTTGTTTACCTACATGTCGCCTACCGAACGCCCCGAGGCCAAAAAGGGAAGAAAGAGAAAAGCAGAAGTCGCTCCCTCGCACACAGAGCCTTAAAGATCCTTTTTTTTAGATCCCAATAGAGCCTATACACATACACTTCGATCCGACTACCGTGGCAAGCCAACATAGCGGTTGACCATGGAAACCCAAGACCCACACAATATCTGTGGTCCCATATATGGCCTCGCATGCAGTTTCCACTCCGATTCCTTTTCCTATTGATCCGTCCCATTGTCATGTGTGCCTTGTGTTGTGTCCAGGCGATCTTTCTAAGGAACAGGAAACATAATCCTACAATAACATTTTTACGCACTGAGCTCCTTTTAAGTAATCTTTACGTATGAATTTTGTTATCAATGGCACTCCATCTCTCGTGTGCATGTTTTTTTAGGCAAAATTGAAATAACACAGCCGATATGCTCAGTGCATTCATCAAATTCCCGATAATATCCCCAGATAAGGTCCATGGAAAGAGTAATATGCCCAGGATCAAGACGGAATCTATTATCCTGTGCATATAGGGGATTTGGAGGTAAATATGCATTTATATGCATTTTAAAGCGAATTTTCTTAAAAGGAAATAAGCAAAGGACATGAAAATTAAGCGGGGGATAAATATTAAAATATTGAATATGGGAGATTATATTTCCATATAAAGGACCGTGTGGTAACCTTTCTTTAGAATGCGAATTTCTCTCTAATGCGAATTCTTAAGGTTTTCCCCTGTTGGTCAGCAAACTTTAAGAAATTATTAAAGTCTGTAAAAATAACTTTAAAAAAACAATTAAAAAGCCTTATTAAACTATCAAAATAATGCAGACAGGAATTTATATTTCTATACCAAATAAGTATACGAAAATGTATCATAAGAGGATTTAGCTTTATAACTTTGTTATTTTGCTTTTATAATTATTATTATTATTATTATTTTCTTTCATTCCCCAGTCTTTCGAAAATATTTTACTTAAGATTTTTAGATATAAAAAAATGGATTTTAATAAAATGGAAATAGGTAATTTCAATATAAGAAGTAAGTGTTTACCCATAATAAACTTTTTATACTACATTTTAAATAATTTTATATATTTTAGCACAACAATTATTTAGCATTTAGCATAATTTTTGCTTAATCTATAATTAAATAAACAATCTATAAGTAAATAATTGGAGAAAATGTGAATAAAAAGAATTAATATAAAAATTATGTATTATTTAATTTTTCTAAATTTAAGTTTTTCAAGTCTACGTTGTCTACGTTGTGCTTTACTATAAATCATTAAATCAAAAACATTTACTAATTACAAGTCACATACTCGTAATAGAGTAATTGTAATAATGAAAAAAATAAATCAGGAAGAATTCGAAAATTAATATGATTTTATTTAAATAAATCTTGCAGCTGAATATTAATGTTAATATTATTTTTTATTGTCTCTATCATCTACAGTATATTTAATAGCTCATTGTATCCAAATCTTTTTTTCCTATGATAGCTCCTTTGATGTCAATATTTCCACGATATTTCTTTTTTGCAAACAATAAACTTTATTTCCAAACAAGAAGCTGTAAGAATGAAAACAAATCTCGGTTTATTTACCGACCGACATTTGTTACCGAGCTCCAAGAAATCGCTCGGGAGGCAGTCAATAGAGGTATCTGTAGGAACATACCAATTTATAGATATTGCCAACTACTCAATCATGAAGGATAATGAGCGGAAAAAAGTGAAACGAGAGGACGAGGCAACAAATAGACGCTTTGATGAGGATATTCATGTATACGGATGGTACAGCCACATAAATATATATATAAATTTTAAAAGAAGCAACAATTTAAAAAAGAACAACAGCCAGCGAGGAGGGAATAGATATTCATGCGATGGTTAAAGGAAAAGTCATGCAAAATACACACAATAGGGCTCGGAGTCCCCCTGAGGCTGTCGCATTGTTTAGGCCGCTTTTGAAAATATTTGTAAACACGTTTTTGGGAAATTCGGTGTGTTTGCCAAGGCTAACCATTGTCCCGACGGAGGAGGGTTGGAGGCAAGGTTTGGCCAACATCACAGTGAGACGTCATGGAGTTTCACGTGTTGTCACCAGCCACCAACCGCCAGGCTTATTAATAGCCCCGACAACTCATCCTCGCCCGGCACATAGAGAGACCCAGCCCCTGCAGTAGAATCTGTTGAAACGTGATCTCTGGCTGGGTCTTCGTCTCGGTCTCGGGCGGGGGTAATCCCCTGTCTCGACTCTGGCTTTGAATCCCAAAAACCAAACCCGAACCCGTCTCCTCTGATCCCCGGGGCACACAGAGTGTGCCTTTTAACGAGCTCTAATTTGGTGCTGGACCATTTCGAATAGACGACAGCGAGAATAGCAAAAAAAGGTTCCATTATTCACAACTTATTTCCACAGAATAGCTAAAATAATGATCGGTTGTCTACTCGACCGAATCCGAGTCTCAATACAGGACTTAAACTGGAGCCAGGAACACTGGGAAAAATGTGTCTAAATTTGTTCTTACTAGAAGAGAGAACAGAATTATACATTTCTGACAATAAAATAATATTAAAATGATTTAATATATTCCGAAGTACTAAAAACAATATTATAATAATAAAACCAGGGTGGAAAAGGTACTATAAAATTAAATATATATTTTTTAAACAGAATATGAAGTTATTCAGGGGATACTTTAAACTAAAAAAAAGTCCTAGTTTTATGGAAATCAAAAATATTGTGTAGTGGTTAAAAAAGAGTTTGAAATCGGTTTTTTCTATAGGTAAATTATATATAATATTCAAATTTTAAATATCTAATACAGTAAAATTATTTATTTTCTATGCCAGAATAAAGAACATTTTCTTATAAAATATAAAATAATTTATTTTTCTTAAATAAATTTATGTACTGCTTCCATTTTATTCTCAGTGTATATGTTTTCACAATACCAGTCAAACAAAGTTCGTATGTTTTTGTTCGATATTCGAGACAGATCCCTAACGTGATAATCTTTTAAATTGCTCAAATTTTACCTATGACTCGACCTATTGCTCTCTCTCCTGTTGCCGCGCAGCCCTTATTAGTTCGCTTCCCTTTTGGGAAATTGGAAAATGAGATCTTGTCGCTTATGTTATTTGGTATTTTGACAAAACAATGAGCAAATTTGAAGCGTTTTCTATGAGATGTGTGTGTTTTGTGTGTTACCTCGAGTCTTTGGCCAGAAATGCGCGGCCTGGCAGCCAAAGTCCTGCCTGGACCCCATTGTCCTCATATGTGTACAGTTCGGTTTTTGTTTGGAAAAACGATTTTCCTTACTAAAATCTTAAGTGAAAGATGCTGCTGTGCTGTAATCTTGAGCTGATTTGATGTTCATGTGATGTTTACAGGGGCTTTTGTCTGGGACATTAGGCGGTTAACTGAGTTCTCCACGGGGATTGATTTCTTGTTGCAATCTCAAGGAGGTGGAGTTGGTATTTGGAAAGTGGCCTTAAGTATGTGGATCAATAAATATTTATTTCGTGTTGATTATCGTTTGGATTTGGTTTATTAAAAACATACGATTGAAGTTCATTATTTCGCCTACAGTGATTAATAAAGATCTTAAAGGGAATTTATAAAAATAATTAAATGTTTCCCACAAGCAATTTCTATTTTAATACAGACAAATAATATCTTGCCTATTCAAAGTGGCTATTTGTAGTAAATTCATTATAAACCTTTAAAACATATTTTTAATAAACCTGAAGAGAATTCAAAGTGGATTTGCATATTTAATAAAATATTATTATTACTAGGATTATTTTATAAATTATATATAAACACTTTAATGATGAAAGAATATATTTTGTATCTAATAAACTATATATAACAAAGATAGAGTTTAATGGATGTTTCTATGTTTTATAAAGTATTTTTAAGACTAGGATTATTTAGTGAATTATTTTTAAGCCAATAAAAAGATTAAAGAATATCTTTTACCCTCCTAAAAAAAATAACCCCACTGTTCATCAATCTGATTATCCTTTAGTAACCACCTAATGAGGTCCCGACCTGAACTCATTAATAAATCGTTCAAAAAACAACGCCTACAAGCCATCGAAAAGGTAATTAACAATGTCCCAACCCGATCGCATATCTCATAGCTTGGTCCTTGGAGCGGCTTCAGATCCTTTTCATCTGAAAACTACCGACTCACTTCCTATCTGCCATCGCCCCGAAATAAAGGTTCATTAGTAAATTTCAAAGCTAAAGAGGCTGCTTAGGCATGATCATTTTAAGTATACATACTCAAAGCAATCAAATGATGTTTTAGGACTCACTAGAAACACTTTTTCAGCGGAACACAGAGAGGGGCGGAAGGGGGCGATGACTACGCCCATGGCCGCCCGGAGGGACCTCCAAAGTCAAAGGGAAAACAGTGTTAACAATTTACACCAGAAAGTCTGTGCCGCCATCAATCTTCTAACAATATCGTTTGTAGCTGATTGTCGGGCTCAACTCCCAAAAACGCCCCCCAAAAGAAAATGTTAAAAATTTTCTAATCTCCGAATATATAGACTTCCTATGTAGTACAGCTTCTACATGGACAATGCCCAAAGAACGCCCCTCAAGAGCCCAAAGAACGGAGAGCGAAGAGCCAGGGAGAAGAAGAAAAAAAGATTGGAAACCCAAAATCAATAAAATGCAGCGCCGCAGGGGACACTGGCGAGTCATGGCAAGGGGAAGGGCCAAGGGCACTGCCGTAAAAAAAAAGAAAATAAATTCAAACAAAGGAGACCCCGCACACGTGTTCACAAAGAAAAACTGACCGACACAACACGATCCGAGTCCGAAAATGTTCCACTAAAATTCGGTTTAAATTTGTTTCATTTGCTATCCCCTTTTTTAACGATGCTAGACCGCTTTTTGGCCATAGATTGGTTATCCGTTTTAACAAATAGGTGTGTAAAATATCTTCAAATGTCCAGACTCTTGCCTCAAGGGATAAATCGAACATTTACTGTGAAATTGAAAATTGGGAAGAGCCATTTGAATAATTTTTATAATGGATATTCTTTGTAGTGTTAAGGGAAAAATGTATAATAATAGGGAAAAGGTTTTAAGGGTTATGTTTAACAATGGCGAAACTTATCAAAAATTGATCAGAGTTTAAAGAAACCATAGAAATGCTTGGTTTTGGTTTTAAAATTGATATTAATATAAAGTCATTAACATATTACAAGCTATTGGGGATTCCAGAAAAATTGCCCTGTTCTGGTTTATAATAAGATATAATGTATGTTTAAAAGTAATAAAAAATATCTTGATAAATCGCTATTTTTTAACAAGAAATAATTAAGGACTAAAATTTTTAAAAATATTCTTTATAAATCCTTATCCTTATGAAATTAAATATAATATTTATTGCATACTTTTGGACGAAATATACATCGAAATCTGAGGTATTGCTGCATTTAAATATAAATAAAATAATATAATAAATAAATATAATAATTATATTGATTTGAAGCATTAAAGAAATTTTAAAGTAAATCCAAATTAAGTTCTCTCTTTTAATCATTGAAAAAACGAGTGTTAAAGTTTAATTCAAATTATTGGAATTGCTTTTGAGAAATATTAATATAAAAAACAATTTTGTTTGATTTTCTTTTTAAACTTTTAGTGCCCACAAATTCAATAAAATAAAGGTCTAAAAACTATAATTTATTTGAAACTATTTAATGGATTTCAATTTATAAGACCCATCCATATCTCTCTATTTTAACAACCTTGTCTATAAAGTGATCTTGGTGGCCGCCATGTGGCCTTAGATTGGTTTTCGATTTTAACAAATAGGTGCCCAAAATATTTCACAAATTGTCGGCTGCATATGGAAATCCATTAGTCCCAATGGAGCATGGATTGTAAATAATGATCCTTGGCATCGACAACACTCGAGACTCCACAGCGAGGCGCAAGGATCGGGTTTCAACAAGGGTCCTGGCACCGAAAACCCAATCCCTGTGCCGATCCCTGTTATATTTGACAACAAGGATTTCATCTGTGCTCTTCCTCGGTGTGTGTTTTAATTGTCAAGTGCAGTTTCTGACACGAACCCGGGACCAGAGCTCCTGAAATTTAATGCCCCCGACATGCAAGCCGATCTCGTGTTCGAAAGTGCAGGTTGGGCGTTACCCCGCCATCGAAATCAGGTCCTTTCAGGGCTCAGGATCTCCTTCGGAGTCGTTTCAAGTGCCGCATTCGGGGCGAGGAGGCGCAAGTGTTTACCATGCCACAATAATCTTTACTAATCAGCTATGAAAACTACCCCAGCGGAATGTTATCGGCTGTAAAATGATATTTGTGTCTGGCACTGAATCAAACTCAAGCATGACCAAACCGACCAAACAAATGTGTTCTTTCGGGAGAGTATGTAGAAATTTAATTACCATTTTTTTGGGGGGCAGGTCCAGAGCCACTTGAGAGGAGCGTTCGGCAAAGTAAACGATAACTAACGATCCCTAAAGTGCTGATTGAGCCAAGCCGAATTGTCGACACGATAATGCACTCTCTCTTCCATATTTAAATATTTCTTTCGCTCGATCCTTAATGACTTTGGCCTTGTCTCTAAAGTAATTGAATCGGTGACGCCATTTAGAATTATCAACAAAAAATAAATGGTTTTCTTTAGCGACAGTTTGGTCGATAAGGTTTTAGGTTTTAGGGGTACAGGTAACACTTTGGTTTTAGGCCTAGGAGCTACAGGTAAGAGTCCGCAAGGCGTCTCAAGTCGTTAGGAGGACAATAAACGCCAGGACGCCGGCGCCAGGAAAATTAACCACCGTCTGGCATTTTTGTCATTCGTCTTGACATTCCTGGAATTGGCAGAACCTTTCCAGAATTTATATGGATTTTTCTTTTGTCCCAAAAGAGCGCGATTTTTCACACTTGACAGGAAGGAGAACATCTAAGGCACACAACAGGTTGATGTCAACCATTTTTGGGAATTGTGAAAGTTGCAACAAAACCACAGAACGTTTGACAGCCTTAGAAATGTGATTTGTAGCCTTAAATAATTCTTCCTTTTAGTTGGAAAAAATGTATTGAAATTTTTTCCATTTACCAAAAACTAACTAGAAAGTTTCAACTATATAATAAAAATACTATTTCCTAAATTAATTTACTTTAATTTTGATTCGGCAACAATTTACAGAATAAATAATGGCAACACTTTATATTAATTCTATACTTTTTAAGCTGAGAAAATATATTTCCCACCTACAAATATTTCCTCTAAATATTGTAAATAGAATTCTTTAGGGTGGATTTTAATACACTTCAATTTTAAAATATTTTGCTACTTTAGATTTTTTGGTCTTTAATAAAACAGAAAATATTTATATTCAAAGAGTTGTCAAAGACAATTTCAGATAACCATCTACTTTTTCAAACACTTCAAACCCCCTTTTGTTAAGAGTAAATAAAATATAAATAAAACCAAGGCCCGCCTGGTTCAATTACCCAACCATAAAATAAATCCCCACACTCGGCATTCTCCGCGTATAAAAACCATTGAAGGACAATTTCAATTGCTCAACCCCAAGAAACAATCTTCCAAGGGATCGTCTCATTTGATTTTATAATTCGAACCCAACCCATCAATCAATCAAGACACAAACATCACCCTCAAAAATTCAAATTCTATTCAAAAGATTACTTTTGGGTTCTCTCCGCTGCGTCTCCTTACAATTCGTAAACATTAACATTTTTTGGGTACATTTTTTGTTGAATCGAAGTGAAACCAAACTCTTTGCATTTGATAGGACCCTTTTACCATAATGCCAAAAGAAGAGTTTCTGATTTCGGGGCAAAAAGGGAAAAGAAGAGAACCAAATCGACGTCGGACAATGGCAATCTTTAATCCCTTTTTCCGGAAGGTCACAATTACGCTGGATTGGAGTGGCATTCGACGGTCATATTGGGTATGGTTAGCCCCCTCCTCCGCCGATTGTACATTGTTGCATTTCGGGTAAAAGAAAAGGGTCCAGCGCTGCACACGTGCAAGGGTCAAAAATATTCATCGGCAGCATCGGCAGGTAGAAAGGCGGAACACAAAAGGGCGACCCCAACACACATCACAAAAAAATGCAAGATAAAAGAGGATTAAACGAGACGAGAACGAAACGAGTCGAACCCTAAAATGACCCAAAACTAATGCACCTCACGAAGGTAGTGTTAACGGTCCACTATTCGGCCATCAACGGCCATGAAAAAGCAATCATCATCGCGAAGAAGATCCCCGAGATCGTCCCCGATGATGTTTGCAGATAAGATTCGAGAAAAAACTACCTTAACTCTATGTAGTAACTCCAAAGCAGTGATCCCTTTGGCAAATAGGACACCTAATTTTTGTCGAATGTGGGAGAGTTTCTACCAAGTGATCCTGTCAGGACTTGCTCTGGGTTTTTTTCAGGATCAAGGACTGTTGCACGTGAGCAAACACTGAAATTGTGGGATCGCTGGCCTTTCCGCCTTTCTTTCCTTTCACTTGGCAGACAATGAAACGTTTTCGTAAATGTTCCCATTTGATAATAACAAAAAATAAAGGTACAAAAAAATCAACAAAAAAACTATGCAAACAGAATGTAGACTGTGAAGTTAACGAGGCAAGGGAAACACTTAAAATCGAAGAGTATTTCCAAGTCGTTTAATAGTAAATTTAACGCAGTTTAATATATCATTTTATATGATTTTAAGAAATATAATTTGTAGTTTTAATAACTTAATGCAAACTTTTAAACAATAAATTTAATATTCCTCAACAAACCTTTTCATCTACATAAAATAAATAAAATAAATAAAATGTTTTTCTACGAGTTGCAGATTTTTTATAATAATTTAATCAATATCGTAAAAAGTATATAAAAAGAATAAAATTAATTTTAATAAATAAAATATGCTTACGTTGGCATTTTTAAACCCAAAAAAAGTTCATATTAGTTCAAAAAATATTATATAATAACTTTTTGTGCTAAAAAAACGAATTTAAAATATAGAAAATATGGTATACAAATTGGCCCTTAATATTCCAAAAAATTAACATTTATTTTTATTTATAAAATTATAGTAATAAAATATAGCATTAAAATTAATTAATAAATAAGTAGATGCTGGATTGTATTGCTACAGTTCACTAAGATTATGAAAGTCTTTTACAATTTAAATTTTATAAAAAATAATAAATTAATGTTTTAATAATAATACAAATTCAGAAAAAAAAATATTATTATAGATAAAATTATATTCATAAAATATTGCAATAAAATTGATATATAAATAATTTGATGCCACAGTTAACTAAGATTATACATATATTTTTTATATATAATTTTATTCAAGAGGTGTAATCTTTTGTAATCTTGATTTGTGATATTAGTTCCCTAAAAAAATGCATAGATTGTTTGATGATCCACAAAAACCTTAAGAAACACAATAAATACCAATTCCCTGTCTAATTTACATATCACAGCCATTATTAATTAGTGCACCTGAGAGAAGTCATCGTCAAAGGTTGAACAATAATACAAAATTTACATAAAATCAACATGATTCGCCTTTCATCAATAAACAATAAGGGGGATCAAAAGGGTAAACGGAACGCGTTGCATGTGGAGAGGGTCAAATCGGGTCAAGCACGTCTTCGGGCCAAGTGAAAAAGCCCTCGACAGCCATACAAGTATTTTAACCCCTTTTGACTTTAACAACTGCAAATGATACAGATATTTCCATCAGCAAATTGGGGCCGAAACAAACAGGTTTACTCCCTAAAAAAACAAAATAAAAGGGGAACCTTAAACCAAAGAAGCTCTGCGTAATCAGGAGCAGAAGCATCATCACACAGGGGCCAATTAGGGACCCTCCTAATGATGTCCAGGACATCGAAGCGAGGAAACGACCGTTACAAGAAACTCGAGTCCGGAGCCGTTACAAAATTATGAAAGTAACCTTCGGGGGCTAGGGAAAAGGGCAAAAAAACAATTAGGAGGCGACTCATAAACGAAGTGCCGACGAAATTCCAGTAAAATGCGTAAACCGAGCCAAAAACCAAAACTCTCGGATACAAAGATACGTATCTGTCTGAACGTGCTTCTCCCGCGTCGTAAATTTTTCACGCATCAACAGAGAGCAGGTCCCTCGAACCTTGGAATGAACAACAATGACAAACAAATGCGATCGGAAGGAGCTGAAAAGGACCTGCCAAGATTTCCCAAAATGCGGCATTAATGCATATTGACTAACCTTGAAGAGTCCTATTCCCGATCCCAAGCAAAGTACCCAAAAAAATACGTTACTTTCCCAAAAACTACCTACAGGTTGGGAAAACTGCGAAGGAGGAAAAATGGTAAATAGGGACGGAAAAGGACATTGCAATGGACGGACAGAAGGGCACTTTCGGGGCCGTCTCAATGAAATAACGGTCAAGTCCCTTGTCTGCTTGGGTATTTCCAGCGGCGAGATTGTATCTCTCGGATGCGCAAACCTATTGTTTGTCCATATCCTCCGTCTTTTTTTTCGGGTCGGTGTCGGGACACTGTGTCGAATTTTAAAATCTCTCTCCCCTCACACCAGGACTCGGAATTTTTCCAACAAGTTACGACTTGTATGCTCTACACTCTCTTGGAATTTTTGGACAAGGATTTAAGGATTTCAGTGTTTTCCTTTTTTTTTTTGCATCAGAGCCGAGCAGGTAGCGAGAGCAGAGACTGTGTGAGGGAGGGTGAGATGTCTCTGCAGGGGACAAAAATGAGAGTTCGGGAGAAGATCAGGATCAGAGAGATTCTCGAAAAATCCGTTAAAAATCCACCAGGGAAAGAAGTATGAAATAAGTAACTCGAATAGATGGTATCCTAGACAAGTTTGGAATAATATTGAATATCAGACTGGCATTTGGTTTAATACAATTATTATATAAAAATATAAATTTGTTATATTATAAAAATTAGCTGTTAATTGTAATCATTGTTGAAACTAGTTATAAAATAATTTATTAAATAATTCTTTTATATTTACTTTTTTTGGCTTATTTAATAAAATTTTTATAATAGTTTCTAAAATACTACAGGTAATGATTTTCTTATTTATATTTTATGTAGTCTTTCAGAATATATACAAGTTTAAATTCCTTACGATCCTTATTGCCCTTACACCAACCCATCATACCCTACCTGCCCAAGGGTAGGGATCTTCATCCACAAACAATACCAGAGACCGGTCTCCCTAGGCTCTCCCTCTCTCTGTGATTTTTGGGCAACCACCTGCCAGCAGTCTGGCCTCCTATTGGTTGAACCTACGATCGTGAGAGGCTCAGCTCTTGAAGAGAACTCTCCCCCGCTGCCAGAGTCCCCGGAGCGCGGATGGTATAAAAGCAGCCCGGCCGAGAGCAGGGAAACCAGATCAACATCAACCTCTCAACTGCAACAGTCCAAGAGTTAACTCCACACCAACTTCAGTCACCATGTCGTTCATCACTCGGGAATACAAGTTTGAGACCAGCAACGTGATGCAGCAGAAATCAGATCAGCACACGATGGCCATGCGGAGTCTGAAGAAACTGGTCAAACCCCTTCTGCGGCTGGTGCGTAGGAAGCAGCTACTCCGGAAGACACTCGCCGAGATCCAGAACCAGAATGCAGTCAATGCCTCGCTGGAGGACATGCGTCGCGATCCGGCGGCCAGTTGCGATAACACGGCCAACGAGGAGCTCGAGCAGCGACTCTACAGCGAGCTGCGCCAGTGCCCCAACAATGTGGCCATGATCGTCCAGCCGGGCCAGCAGCAGCAGGCAGTGGTGCCCGTTCATCCCGAGCAGACCTTCATCCCGGTTCACTTTGCCCGCACCAGCAGCGGCACCTTCTTCTGGACATCGGCCGAGGGCGCCCGCCAGCACCACGAGCAGCAGTTGCGTCAACAGTTCGACCGCTGGGTCCAGGCCTAGAGCCACCATCGGATCAACCATCGATCCCCAACCCAATTCGGCAGCTTTAAGTGCAAGTTTCTCCCCATCCAATGGTCGTCGGATGGACGCAGGGTACAGCTTCGCATGTTCGTAATCTCAGGGTGATATTAGGCATAGATTGGATCCCTTGGGCAGCCGCCCAAAGGAAACGCAACTCTAATTGATATTCAATTGTCACAATCAAGCGTTACTACTCGTAAACTCATTGTGATCCCTTGTGTCTTATTAGCTTAATAGGTTAGTCTAAGTCGAATCATTGTCTTCCATGTTTGTTTGTTAGGGTCTTCTAAATAGGTATCTAGGCTAAGAATCATTGTCTTCCATGTAAAATTTTAGCTATAACTTAGATCGTATAAGAACAAAATAAAATACTAAAAAAACAGAAATCCAATTTGGCTTTATTTATTTCAAAACTTCTCTTCACAGGAACTCCAAAGAAAGTCTTCCTTGTAAGAAAATTATTTTCATATGAGCACTTTGAAAAAAACCTTTGACATAGGAAAATTCAGAATGTAAATTCTCATTGGAAGTGTTTTCTCTGCACATTTCTGATTTGAACAAATGGAAATTATATTGGCTTCTTCCTATGCTGGTAACCGCATGCCAATCAGTGATTTTATTCTTTTCCATTTGAGCATCAATTGGAGTAAATAGATAAAGCTGGTTAGCAACCGAAATTAGAATTGGTTTAACGCAAAGAAAACTACTGGTTAACATTGTTGAAATAATATATAAAACATTTTTGAAGCCATATTAAATTGGTTTTATACGAAATAGAAACTAATCCACCAAAAATTTATAGGCTAAGCATTTATTTTGCGTTGATTTCTACAAAATTGTTTATTTCAGGTTTGAACAGAAAATAAATAAAAGGAGATAAAGGATAAAAACAAATGTTTATCAAATTCCGTCTTCAATTTCCAGTGAATTTATGTTTTAATTTAATTTTCTTTCAGCGAATTATATATCCCCATCCCCTGCTTAACATTTACCTTCCTCCATAAAATATTTCAAACAAATCACAATTTTATTAGCATTCCATCCACAATATTTGGTTTCACTTTGTCCAGAAACTAATTAGCTTGGAATGGGATTTTATGCATTTTATGCAGGCTTCATTCAGGCGCTTGAATTTCCAGAAACCTGACACTGACAACTACACTTGAGACGCCACAAAAATTGAATCTTCAAGGGTTTATAGGGAATTATGCCTGTGGAATAGTTAAGCGAGCCACAAACATGCAAGACCCCATGAATTTCCACCCCCCAAGTGGATAGAACAGGATCCTAGGCCACGACGAGATCCTACTTGACTGAAATACGAAATGGTTCACAAAAATTACAACTACCAAGTATTTCAATAGGAGACGAAATCTGAATTTCAACACGAAACGAAATTTTATGTTGAATTTCTTTAAGAAGCAGGGGAGAAGCCAAAGGAACAAGTGTGAGGACAGTGAAGTCTAAATTTCAATACGAAAATAAATATGTAATAATTATTTATTTAATTAGGAAATATGGTTGGATACTCCACAATTTATTTCGATATTTAAATATAAAACAGATTTTAAAGATTTAACTTATTTAATAATAATAGCATAATTTAAAACAGTCAGTAGAACGACAGGAAAATCATAAAATCATAATCCTTAAATTAATTAGAGAACATATTAAGACCAGATCAGTACTTTTATTAGTATTTTTATAATAAAATCTGAATTTCAACACGAAATGAAATTTACATTTTCCCCTAAGAAAATATTTCAACCCAAAGAAACAAGTGTGAAGACAGTGAAGCCTGTGCCTAAAGAAGTCTCCCATCATTCTCTCCCTACTTGCAGCAACCAAAAAATCTAGAAAACTCACAAGGCACTCCCACAGATTATTCACTGTATCCCAAAGGATACCTGAACCTACCTGTACCTATCAAAAAATGAAATGTTGACGTGTAAATATTTCTCGACAACATGTGTTCAACGAGGGTCTGTCACTTTTATCCTCCACTGTCAGCCTATTAACAATTAATAGCCAAAAACTAATCAAGGCATAAATTCGAGCCGAGTCCTCCGCAAACAAACCACTCAAATTACTGAACCGAACCCATGAAAAGGGATGGTTTTTCCTCGCTTTCCGATCGTCGCTCCCCGATCTCGATCCTCGTTTGTGCATGCTTGCCGCATCGTCCGATAAATATTCGACTGAAATTATACTCTCCCACGACGAGGCCGAGGGAGAGATTTATTTAGGATCATCAGCGTGGAGGCCTCACTTTGCACACGTGCAAGGGTCGCTCGAGCAGGGAAAAAAAGGGACCCAAGTCGAGCTACCTGCCGAGAGTCGGGGAATGCGTGACTCTCATATTTGGAGAAACCGAGAAACACCTGCGTCAGGACGCTACCTGATTGGCCAGGACTAGGGGTTGATTGCGCCAGGATTGGGTATAAAAGCGGGGCGACATTCCGTAGAGGACATCACATTCAATCCCACCGTTGAACAGTCAAGATCATTCTACGACTACCAAAAACTGCAAAAATGGCCTACGAAACTTTGCTGAACTCAACCTACAGCCCCGCCGTGGCCTGCCAGAAGAAGACCTACACCCCCAAGAAGGCCGTGAAGAAGCTCTTCAAGGTGGCCTGCAAAATCTTCAAGTCCTCGGGACACCAAACTCTGAAGAACACCAGCATCTCCGCACCCATTCCGAAGGAGCTGCCGCAGCCCGCCTCTGATGAGGAGTTGGAGAACTCCCTCAATGAGCAACTGGAAGCCGAGCTCGTCCAACTGTGATCGCGGAAATGGACCAACACCCCAGATCCACACATCCTAAACAGCTTTAACCAGACTCCACCGGAATCGGTCTCTAAACATCCGCAGCAGCTTTAACTCCACGATGCAAGTGGAACTCCTAAAATGCATAAACAACCAGCTTTAATCATTGTCTTCCATCTATGTTTAAGAGTATGAATAAATACATAACATTAATAATGAACAAACTTGTTGGCATTTCATTTCGGAACTCGTCTTCAAACTTTCCCCTTGTCATTGTAATTTCCTTAAAGGTTTTCCAAGAATTTGTAAACCAAAATCCGTTCTTACCCCTACCCCTTCCCCGGGAAGGCAAGGCCCTAAGAACCTTAACTGGAAAAAATAAAACCTTTACCTGTTCCCTTTTGATTCAAACCTGTTCGGAACCTGTGGATTCGAAAAACTCGAAAAAAAATCAAGCTCAGGGAACTGAGAAAACCTGTTGTCCCGCGGCGATTTCTGATTTTCGTTTTCTGCGCTCCTTCTTAGGGTTGGGCCCTGGACAAAATAAATCTCGAATTGCATCGGAACAGGTAGAAAGGGACTCCATCGTCCAGGTCCCCGGGATGATAAACAAAAACAAGGGCCGAAAGAGCCAAAGCAACAACAAAGCCAATCCTATCTCAATAATAAATGCGAAAAGGCCGCACGGATCAGTTCGATCTTTCTGCCAGTTTTTAAAAAGGGGGAATACTTGTACATAATGCTGTGCGTGTGTTATGTAAATATGTTGGGTATATACTATATATAGTAATTAATTCTGTGGCAGATTCGTTATTGAAAGCATACATCTAGGTACAGTTGGGTGAGGAGCATTATTGGTACTTCAGAGGGGGGTTCGGAGATGAGTTTGGAGATGAGTTTGGAGTACATAAAGCAGCAAAAAACGTTTGCAATTTAATAAACGAATTCTAGCATTTTATAAAAATTAATATAATATTTATAACTTGAATATTAGCAGATATTAAAAAGTTTTCTATGACAGTTTGTTAGTAGATAATTATAGAATATTTAATGGACTTAAAAACATACATAAAAGATGCTTTAGAAAATTTATTATTAATGCAAATACAAGGAAAATATTTAAATATTTTTGTTTAAGGAATCTTCGTTTATGGCAATTAATCTAAACATTGGTTGTATTCATTTTATGGATATAATACATAATAATTGTTTTTTAAGGTTAGTCTTTTAAAAAAAGTTTAAAATAAAATACAAAAATTATATACTTTGGATTTAACATTTAAAGTTATTCTATGTTTTATTAAAACATCTTTTAAAAAATATTTACAGAACAATATAAATAAAAATATTTCAAAAATATATTTATGCAAATATATAAGCGTTCCGTATAGTAAACTACAGCTTATAGCATAACATATAAAATTAATTCAGTTTCTCAACTTTATATCTTTTGTCTGAAACAAGTCTCATTTGGGTTTCATCCCCTCAAATCAAAATAATAACACTTTTAAAATAATATTTCTTTGCCAGTCGCAATTAAACACGGGTTCAAAACACCTCATCCAAGCTATAAATATAAATATGAACCCAAACAATCAACGCATCTCACAATAAATGAGCTATAAATGCGAAACATTCACATATAAAGAAACCCTCATCCAATTAATTGAATGAGTGAAGCCACAAAAAAACTGGAGACGAGAGATGATCAAGCAGAGGAACCCCCTGGCGTGACACGAAAACCACTTGCAGGTTCATAATAAATATTAACCAAAAAAACCCAATAGTTGCCCAACTGATCGTGAGAACCTGGAAGATCGTGCCTCAAAGGACATTTCTGCACTGCCATCACTAATCGGGCCAACAATATACATAATAAGAATGAAAGTGCACGATTTTGTATAAATTTGGCTTAGAGTGTAGCCGGTTTTCGGTTACAGGATCGACAGATTTCTGACGAACTAGCAAAACAAACCAAACCCATCCGAGCCGATCCGTTCCGAAATTCAAAACAATAATGGGTCTCTCCGAGAGAAGGCCAGAAATGTGCTGTTCCCACGCCAAGGATTCCTCCGGGGGATCATAATTGTCTTGGAAGGAGAAATGGGCCCGAGATTCCCACGCTTTGCACAAGATCTCGGATCTCAGGTCCTGCAGGACCTACCTGCTGCCACCGAAGAACGTGTGAAATTTCGGATCCTTGCACCTGCCTGCGTTTCGAGGCCTGTGATTGGCCGAGATGCTGCAGGATCGCTGGCAGCCCCCGAGAATGTATAAATAGCGCCTCCGGTCTTAGAGAGAGCATCACACAGCATCCGAACGTCACAGCGAGCACATCTCAGCACGCATCTTACGCACTCACAGAACGAGAAAAATATCTACGAAAAATATCTACAAAATCCAAATGTCGACCATCAGCAAGCAGAAGAACTTCAACACCATGTACAAGTCCAAGGTATCGCCCTCCCGCCGCCTCAAGAATCTGCTGAAGCCCCTCCTGGGGCACGTCTTTAACCTGAAGAAGGAGCCGCAGCCCAAGCGGAGCTCCTACATTGCCTCCGACGAGAAGGAGTCCGAGTTCGAGTGGCTGAACAACGACATGGACAACATGGCCAACGAGCATCTGGAGAATCGCCTTCTCGACGAAATTCGGCAGTGCGCCAAGGAGGATGCCGTCATCGTCTACAACGAGAATGGATCCGGCGAACTGCAGCACATGGACCAAGAGGATTACTACGTTCCAGTTCACTTTGCCCGCACCAATGCCGGCACCTTCTTCTGGACCTCCATCCAGCCCAAGGCCTGCGAACCCTACGCCATCGAGTGGAACTTCCTGGACCGTTGGGCCCAAGCCTGAGCTAATCCTCTGGAGCTTCCTTGGGACTACTGCAAACATTGAACACTAAATGGGGTTTTTCAACTTTCGCTTGGGACAACTTCACTGGACCTGTGTACTGGAGCTTGGCTCTCCAGCGGGATGGGTACTCCAGAGTTTGGGCACTTCGACTTTGGGTTTCATCGGACTAGGACGGCGCGCTTCTGGGATTTTCCGACTCTCTGGAAATTGCCAAATGAAGCAATTGGGTAACCACTGCGGTGGCGGGCGATATTCCAAACAATTATCCCTTATTTTTTGCTGCGCAAAAATGGGTTCTAATTGATATTTATTGGAACAGAAATTTGTTATTGAAAAACAAAAACTAAAATAAACAATGAAAACTTATTTGAATTTTGTATTATTTATGAGGGAAGAAAACGAGGAATGTTCAACATGTGGTCCTGGTTTGTGTAAACAACAAAGAGGTCCTGCCTACAGATCCTTGCAAGATGTGGGACATTCCCACGGCACCAAACACATGTGCGAGGTTTCTGTTTACTGTTATCCCAACGATATAGATGGGTTTTAGGAAAATGTGTTGAAAATGGTGAGGAAAACTGCCGTCATGGGTACATGTGAGTGTTTAGATAACAGCTCATGGGTCACGTTTTTAGCAGAGAAGAAAGAATATATGTTATTTGTTTCAAATTGTTTGGTTTTCAGAAGAAACAGGAGCTGAGCGGAAAGATAAACATTTTTATGTCAGCTTCAAAATATTGTCGACGTTTGGTTTTTCTTTTTATCTCGTAAAATATCAACATAATTAACTTAATAATACATAATACTTTTATACTTTTATAATTTAATCTCAGCTTTAATTAAAATCTAAGCGAGACTATTCAGCTTATGATATCGTTGACTATATTGAAGTTGAACTTTTTATATTCTAGCAGGGAATAAAATTTATTTTAAAATTAGGTGAAAGTAGTGGATTTTATTCTTGAATCATTTTAATATAAAGATTTTAGGTCTGAGATCTAGGAAATATATTTTTGATTTCTTTTAAAAATTATGCTCCCGATCTTGGTACCATTTCAAAAATCTAAAAAGAAATAACTGTTGCTTGTGGCTAATCCCCTTTTTTTAAATTTCTGTTATAATTTGTAATAAATAAATTTTCGGAAGATGTGAATAATAATTATAATAAATATATAGAATGAATTTAAAATATAACTTTTAAATAATAAAAATATTTAGATGATTCGATTTAGCCACAACTTTTAGTTGTATAATAAAATATAGTAAATAAGTTATTTAACCATAAACCAAAAGAAGATAACAATTCCTAGGAACATATTATATAATAATATAGCAATTCCCTCCCTGTATTCTTAAAACAACAAAAAGTAAAAACCAAATAAGTATTTGTTTTTTTTGTTAGCTTTCCCATGATGAGATGTTTTATTTCAACAAAGGAAAAACTATTTTGCTTACAAACTAACATTGCACTTAACGTTAATGGAAGACGCGAACGACTTTGTTGTTAACTAAAACGTAACGTAAGAACGGTAACGTGGCAGTCTGGAGTTTTGATATTTAGTAATAACAATTAGGCAAACATAACAATTTAACAATTTAACAATCACAGCTAACGTTCTAGGAACGTGGAACCAACAATAACAAATCGGTTAAAAATATTGCACATAAAAATTGTGGGGTGTGTTGTCCTTGGGCGAGAGACGCTCCTCCAAACGTTGGGATGTGTATCTCCTCCTCCGTTTGCGTATGTGTGTCCCGCTCCAAGTCACCATTGCACTTTCCTCCAGCCCGGTCCTGTTGTCTCCTCTCGCCTCACCACCCATTCAACCATTCATCCTCTCCAGGCGGTGTTGCGGCGGAGCCAAGCGGTCTTTAAAGCTTTCTGTACCAACCAAGGTTACGACGTGGCGCGACGTAAGGCGCTACGTAGTGGGGGGGGGGGGGTTTGCGCTTGGAGCGCGTTTAAAGCTGCTGCCTGATGATCCTCGCCTCCTCACTCGCCGCCGCCTACGCCTCAGAGCGGCTGTAGGCGTGGCAGAATGACGGCCGAGATGAGGAGAGGAGATGATGATGTGATCGTTAACGGTTTTCCTTGAGCACTGACTCTGCCACCGCCGCCGCGCCGGATTTTATACAACTCGCGGCCGACGTTGACGTTGACGCCGCTGCCGCGTAAATAGAGATAAACAAAGCGGACGCACACAGGCAGTTTCCTTGTGTCTGCAATTGTGTGTGTGTGTATCTGTGTGTGTGTTGTTGTTATCATGCATTTTATGTACGCCTGGGCCCTTTTCCAGTTATCTCCGCTCGTCGCCGGGCTACTAACCATTTTTATGTTTATCACTTTTTTTTCGTTATCCCCGTCCCGCCGCCGCCGCACGATCTTGTGTTTACTTCAGGTCATTCGTTCCGAATGCATTCGGAGAAATTTTTTCGAAGATGAAATGCAGGCTTATACATTTTTCTATTATTATTTAATAAATTATAAAATTTCCTATTATTATTTAGTCTTCTTTTTGTTTTCAGGAATTTAGATTTTAACATTTAATAAAAATGTAAACACACAAGACTAAAAACTTGTGAATGTTCCACCACCAGTTAAATATTAATTAAAATCAAACAAAATAAAGCATTATAATCTGTTAAATATTAAAAAATAATTTATTTTAATTCATTTAACTTTGTTTTTAGGAAAAACTGTCTTGTGGGTTTACGTTTTTTTAAATAAACGAACAAAATTTTGATTTTTGCATTGCCTACATTTAGGCGCCATCTTAGCTCTCAGCAGAAATCCTTAGTAAAATCCTTCATTGTTATTTCATTTTTTCCAAGTGTACTGGACGTTGAAAACTCTTTTGACTTTGGCGTTTCCTTTCTGTTCTTGGTGCGATTTGTTTTCGTTTAATCTTCTTCCACACGCACGTTCGGCAGCCTCTCTAGGGTCCGCCGCACTCTCACACCACCACCGTGGGGTCCCCGCTCTCGCTTACTTTTAACGATCTCGCGGATCCCAAAAACGAGAATCCCTCGGTTCCCTTTCCAATGTGGAGCCTATGTAACATGCATTCAACGCATTAAATATACAGACATACAGATGGAGTACACACATGTGGATGCAGATACTATACATAGGGAGCGAGTGAGTGGAGGCAGCAGCACGCCCCTCTGGAAATGCAGTTTAATGACCGTTCATGACCAAGTCAATCAGATGCGGGACTATTTACGCATAGCAAAAATCAGGGGAGAGTGGAGAATCAGAAACTATTTCTATGACGAATATCGTAGACACAGCCCCGGCATAAGGGAACCTTCCAGAAGATAACAGGGCTTATTTAGATAATAGATATAGTGAATGGAAAGTAACGATTATCAGCTCGGCAGACTTATGCTGGTTAATTTGATATTTTGTAAGCTGTAAATAGCTCTTATCTTATGGAATACAGCAAAAATCACATTTGTATCTTTGAAATACAAATTAAAGCACATTCATATC
Organism: Drosophila birchii; assembly: GCA_035046345.1. Taxonomy (NCBI): domain Eukaryota; kingdom Metazoa; phylum Arthropoda; class Insecta; order Diptera; family Drosophilidae; genus Drosophila; species Drosophila birchii. Next base: position 19,301,232 of record JAWNOA010000048.1, on the reverse strand, counting down.
TTTGAGAACCATTCTTATCTTTGAAGATATTTGGTTTTTGAAATATACCAACTGTAAAAGTCAGAAAATTCACAAAAAAAAGGATATTTTAATTTTTATTTTAGTACACACAAAAAGCCACAAAATTATCAATTTTATTTAATTAATTTAGATTAATAACAAGGCTCTGAATTATTATAGGTTTTAACTTTTATTTATTTAAGGAAAATTAAGTATGTTTAGGTTTAAAACAGACTTCCTAATTATTGTAAGTTGTATTATTAAAAATAAAGGCCACAATGTTTCGAATTTATTTAAATAATTGCTCTTATTTATACTTCTTGATTCACAATTTTTATAAATCAGACTATAAATTCTAACGGAACTTCATTTTCAAATAAAACCACTCTTATATATTATTATAATAGAAAAAAAGGAAACAATATCTAAAAAGTAACGTCCAAAATCCAGAATATAATAAATAAAAGAACCTGTAAATAGGAAAGAGTATCTAACCTACCCCCATTTGGCATAAATCTCTTTTTCGGCCGTTAATGTTTACCCTAGGCCTTATCAATAAAAACCTCTACAATTACCGAGGGCAGCAGGTAAGGAGGACTCCTAGAATGGTTTCCCCTAATCATTTCCCTTTTTTTCTCTCTCCCTCTCCCTTCTTTTTCAGGGTCTTCGTCAGCAGATATCCCTACGTGGAGAGGGACCATGGGAACGCACGTTATGCGTGCGCTCCTCACGTGCAGGACACGTTCGGAAGGAACCGTGGGAAACGCAACCAAAGTGCATCCAAGGAATAATAAATGCACCAGACCCTCTAGGGACAGGGTAACAAAGAACTCAGGCCATTTCGAATTGAATTAGAAAAGGTTGCCCAGGTGGAGTTGGGGGCGAGTTATCAATAGGGTCCAAAGAATGGAAGCAATCAGATGTAAATCAAGCAGCCAAGTTGGCAGTCAAGTCATGGTAAATAGGCAACCCCTCGAAGAGTACATATATAGAGTGGCAAAAGGAATCCCTAAAAAAGATACATTTGTACAGATTGGCCACCTGTATAATTTATATAGAAAATAAAAAGAGAATTGTAGTGGTTGTATATTGAACAGCAAAACTTTTTTGTACAGGAAAATATTAATTATTAATTAAATTTCATTTATTATTTAAAGCAGATTTCCCTTGGACTTATACTAATATTCCTGGTTGTGGAGGCTTCAGGGACAAAAACTTATACAGAAAAATACCGCTCGCAGTATGCCAAAGCCTTCAATGAGTACGAGTTCTGTGTTAAGCTGATCGTGGCTTGCGAAAAACTCCAGGATAAAGTTGAGGATTTTGAATCGGAATCGGATGAGTTGTTTGTTGGACAGGACAAGATCGATGCTACTATGGATAAATACAAAAGATTCGGCTGTATTCCGAGTGGCCTATCCCTGTCCGGTTTGCGTTCGTATTGGAATCTGGTCTCCAAATGGGAGCGTGAGGTCCACGAATTATTTCTCCTTCAGAATTTTATTTCCGTCATCCAGGAGAAGAACGGGCATATAAAGGTGAAATTTGGCAAGGCGCATTATTGGTGTCCAAGGGCTGATGACCTCCTGGATATCACATTCACGTCAGCCGGAGAAGCTCCAAAGCAAACCTCTACCCTTAAACCTGAACTAATCTCAACCACAAAAAAGAATAATGAAAGTGTTTCTGTAGGAAATATTACAGATTCCTGCCAAGCTTCTAGTGATGTCGATCGATGGGTTCACAACGAAATTAATGGCCTCCTAAATATGAGTAGTTTTACCGACAGATTTTCTAATTTTGAAACATTGCTTGGGGAGTATAGAAACCAAAGCTGCTGTTCATATAAATCGATCAGAGATCGTGTGGAATTTATAAATGATGGCATCGATATCTTGGAGGAACTGCAGGACCAAAAACCTTCAGAGAAAAAGGATTACACGGACATAGAGTCTGATTACCGCAATCTGAACAGTAGATTGGCGCACCTAAAAACTGACAATGGCCTTTATTCATCTGAAAAATGTTGCCCAGGTTTTTCGGATCAAATTAAAAGTTTCCAAAATAATTTTCAAAGCAATTTTAATGAATTTAATCCACCAAAATCAAACATTACTTTAAAGGATCTTTTGAACAATTTAACATATTTGGAAGATACTTGTTTCCAACAAGAAAATCAATTAACCAAATCTCTTGAAGATCTGAATAATAAAAATAATAAAATAGACAATAACTGTTGCGGTGAGGTAACAAATAAAATCAATTTAATGGAAAATTCATTGAGGGATATAGAAGCTGTTAAGTCGCAGCCAGATTTATCTGAAAACATAAACTCCGTCAGAGAAAATCTGGAGAAAGCAAATAAAAATCTTTTAGATACGGAAAATATGCTCAGCTTGGAAGCCAAGGAAATTGAAAAACTGAAAAACGAATGCGAAAAAGTAAACCGAATGCAGGCCAGTAAGACTCTAATCAATGGCCTAAGTTCAAATGTGAGTAAACTAGTTGATAAACTTGACGACATGGCATTAATAAGAACTGTGAACTTATCAAAACTAAACTCACCATTTGATAGTTTACAAAATTTAGATACCACCTTTGAAGGGATTAATAGCAGCACTAGACCAAAGAATACCGAAGACCAAAAGCAAGATATGGCAAGCTTGAAAAATACTTTTAGAAATGTCAACATGAAATATAGCAACCTTGAAGTTCGTCACGAACTTTATCAAGAGGCTGCAAGAAAGGATTTCCAAAAATATCAAAAAGATCATGACGATTTAAAAGAATCAATGAAGGCAATTGAGGGTCTCCCGGAGGACTCTCGCAGCAAAGATGGTGAAACCTTAAAATCAGATATAAATCAATTGGAAATGGAACTGGTGAACCTCAAAGATAAGGCCTTGCCCAAATTGGCTCTGGAAATCAAAGACCGCAGAAAAGAGATCACTAGTGAGGTGGGTGAAAAGATCGCTGGTAAAATTGAGAAAAAGATAGCTAGTGCAGTGGAGGAAAGTGACCAACAAGCAATAACTTGGTTTAATGAAGCAATTAAAAGAAAAAAGAAACAGATTTTAGACCGCCTCGACAAATTAAATCAAAATAAAATAGACTCTGAGAAAGTGCGCCAGCTAGAGGCACAAATTTTGCAGCTCTCCGAGCGACATAATAGCCTGGCCAAGAAAATAGCCGATCGCCACGAAGTCCTCAAGCAAAATGTACAAGAAATTAATCTTAGGATTGCAGAAGCAACGTCGAACGCTCTTTCCTGCCAAATCGAATGCAGTTTAGAAAATTTTCCCACTATGGACTCCTTGGCCAAAAGAGTGAAAGTATTGGATCAACAACTAAATAAGTATTTAAAGAAAAAAGAAAAGAATTAAATTAAAATTGTCTAACAATTTGCAATTTTCCTCCAAGTAAAGCATACAGTACAGTATGGAAATAAAGATTTATAATTTCTATTTTATAACTTTAACAATAAAGGAATAAAGGAAACAAATATATAATTTTTTAGTTCTTTGAATATTATTTTTAAAATTTGTGTGTTTCCCCGCGGAAATAGGTCTATGTGACCGGCAGATATTCCGTTAAAAAAGTGGAAAAGGGGAAAACCCAGCTGAGTTCAAAGTGTACTAGATACTCAAAAGTCTGGCAACGCCACGGCCTCTACCATGTTTTACAACCGTTGTATGACAGTTGTTTTCCGGCTTTTTCACCTCTCGTTTGGTCACTTTATCACCGTTTCTGGCCACGTGCGGCTGTTGCTTAAGTTTTAATAACAAATAGTTAACAACAAATAGCGCCCAAAATGCAGGAGAACACGCCGCCCCATCGCCCGGACATCGAGTACAGCGACGACGAGGTACTGGAGGAGATCGAGATGGACGACGAGGGGGAGGAGGAGTTCGACGAAATCACACTGGAGCAGCTGGAGGCACGGCTGGGGGGGCTGGGCGAGGACGAAGACGACGAGGAAGATGACGAAGAGGAGCGGCGTGACATGGAGCGCATAGCGCGCCTGACGGACCAGGCGGAGGTCACCTTCCGGCAGCACAAGGCCCCGGTCTTTGCCTGCAGCCTGCATCCGACCTACAACTGGGCGGTGACAGGAAGTGAGGACGATCGCGCCTATGTCTGGGACACCGCCACCGCGGAGGTGCTGCACGAGATCACCGAGCACAAGGACACGGTCACGGAGACGCACTTCAGCCACGACGGCGCCTACTTGGTCACCGGAGACATGGCCGGCGAGTTGTTCGCCTTCAAGGTCAGCGAGCAGCGCGAGGAGCGGCCCATCCTCGCCAAGGTCTGGGACTATTCCATGAGCGACATGTCCTGGCTCTTCTGGCACCGGGCTGCGCACATCCTTCTGGCCGGCAGCGACAGTGGCGATATCTATGTTTGGCGCATTCCCGGCGGCGACTGCAAGATACTGCCGGGTCAATCGTCGCGCTGCGAGTCCGGGGAGCTAAGTGGCGACGGCAAGAAGCTGTTTACCGCCTATCTGAATGGCCATGTGAAACTGTGGGACCTGAAGAGCTGCCAGGTGCTGATGGAGGTCAACGAGCAGCATCCCATCGGCTTCGGAGAGATTACGCACGCGGTGGTGGCCTGCGAAAGAGACTCGCCTTTCTACATCTGCGCCGAGGGATCGGGTGAGTTGGAGGAGTAATCCCTAACTGAAATTCCATAATCAGAAGTATTTCCCTTTTAGGCAAGATCCTATTTTGCACCAACAACGGACCCGTTAGCACGGTCCAGTCGGAGCATGGCGTTGAGTGCCTGGCCTTTGCTCCCGCCACCTCAGATCTCAAGCTCTTTGCGTGCGGATCGCTGGATGGCGAAATATCCATTTGGGACTACGCCAAAACATCGCTGCGAACGGTCTGCGAGACCCCAGAGCCGAATGATGGCGTCCTTCGGTGAGTATTCTTTGCAATTGAATTTAGCTTCGATTCTAATTCCTTTTGTTTTTCTAGAATCAAGTGGCTGAACGACCACACCATTCTGGCGGCCACATCGCAGGGCAATCTGAACGCATTTGATGTTCGCACGGGAGCGCTAAAGTTCAAGCTCACCGGTCACCATTACCACATTTATGAGTTTGTGTACAGACCGCAGGATAATCTGCTGCTGACGGTTTCCGAGGACAAGATGGCCAAGATATTCAGAGTGCCACCGCTGGGCGATTAATTAGGACTTTTAACTGTTGGACATACATACTGTTTATGTAAATATAGGAAATACATACAAAAATGCAGTTCGTTTGACTCGACAGCCAGGAGCAACGACCCTATGGGGGAGTCCTGTCCCACTTGTCCCATTTACAGAGAAATTGAAGGGGTAAGCGAATGGCAAAAGCCGACTAAAAATAAAACAAACAAAGCTGAAGCAACTAAGGGGAAAATTATAGCATTGCAAATGGTTCTTTGTTTTGTAAAAATGTTGCAGATTTCTCATAATAGAAGTATTTTTAAGAACCTCCTATTACTGAACAGATTTGTATATCCTATCTCAGATAACTTCAATTATTTGGAGCTCCACTGTAACCAAGAGAAAAGTGCATACCAAGTGCAACTTGCAGTGCTCGCTCTTTGGTCTCTGGGATTCGTTTCTCTTAGCAAATGGGGAACATGCGTATTGAGAACGTTTTCCCAAAAAGAGACAAACCATTGTTTATGTTTTTGTTTGTACGTTCCCTCACTCACACAAAGGCCAACACAATTGACTCTAAAAAATAAAAACAAATGCCATGATTTACATATTTATTTATTTATTTTATTAAAGCTTTTTTGGGAACATTATTCTCGTTTGAAAGAGCAACCCAGTGATGGGGAAGTGAAAACTGCCCTCAGTCTGTTTCGGGTTATCAGTGCGAATGGATTACGGTTCTATTCTGTGAAAGGGTACTAATTTCAAAACGGATAAACCCGTAATAATAAATGTGCGAAAATCTGAATGATACTAGGATATTTTAATATCTTTTTATGATTTCCAAATGAATAAAAATACAAAGTTACAAAGCTTCCTGTGGAAGTACATTTATATTAAGCTAAAAATGAATATAAAATGAATGAGCATTAAAACACTTGACTCGTGGCATGGATATGATGGAAGCGAAGCACCGAAATATTAACGAAAATTGCATATGGAAGTGATCCATCATATTTCTCCTTCCTTCTAAATATATATTTTGTGTGTGATGTGTGGGTGTGTGCTGTGCTAAGCTTACAAAAAAATATATATGCCAAAGAACGAAGGGAATACTCTTTTTCAAGGCAGGATTAACTGCCTTTGGGCCTTTTTGTAATGATATTATACTCTTCCAATTCATTTTGATATCAGAAGGGGTAGAATTATAAAAATAAACCAAACTATATATAATTATATCCCATTTAAATGCTAAATAAATACTGAAAAAGTATTTTTAAATAAGAATAAGCCACCCTTCTGTTGCTTACCCCTTCGTAATAATATCTTAAAACTGGCTTTTTATGTTTTTAATGATATTATTATTTTTTTAACTGTGGATTGACTCTGGATTTACCCCTCACAAGGGTATAAAAACTGATATCCCGCAGCTACGAGGCGACAATAAAAGTCACACGAAATCACAGTTAATCAACCGCAAACGGGGGCCCGAACGGATCCACAGTTGTTGTGGCTATGGATACCAGCACCCCATATACATATATGTGTATGTGAGTCTTTTACAATTAGATTACCAGCAGCAGAGGAGGTGCTCCACGGATCCACTGATCCGCAAGCGGAGCTACTACACCAGCGATGCGGAGGCGCTACACTTGTTTTGTTTATTGTTTGTATTATATTTTATGGCGACCCAGAGGGCGGGAGACGGATGGAAGCCAATCCATATAGCCGGGCGAACACTAAAGGTTCACGATTCACACAATTGAATTATCACAGTTTGAAATGTCAAATGCACGCGCCTGGCAATGGCATCTGGCCCCCGTCGTCCGAGGAACTATCTCCGAACATTTCATGATGATAATCCGCTCAAGTGTCTAACAAAAAGTCACTCCTCTATAGCGCATACACACATTAATGAGACCACCGAATCCGAAACCATTTGAGAATAAATTGCCGTCAAATGCGCAACAAAAGAGGCAAGATAAGGCTGGGAAGGAAGCCCAATAGAGTGGATTACCCAAGAGGTGGCTATGGCTACCACTCTATCATAAGTCGGTTAATCTTAGCAACTGCGGTTAGCCCTTGGGACCCTTATGCTCCAGACAGCAACAGTAATTGATATTTGATTCACTGATATGTCTGGCAGCTTTATAAATCAAAGCTATAGTAAGATTATCGTTGACTTCCTATTTTTTGAAAATGAACCTAACCGGAAATCGGTAAGGTAGAGACAGTGGTTATTGGTTAAAAGGGATTAGGAGATTTTTTTTTTTTTAATTTTCTGATTATTTTCTATTAAATTTAAGTTAAATAGAATTTTTATTTGATCCTTTTTGTATTCCAAAATACTTTAAAATATTTTTTAATAGTCTAAGGGCTATTTTAAAAGACAAAAACAATCTAGTTAAAAATCATCAACTAGAATGAAATGCAACTTGAAGAAATAAATTTAAACCTTAGAAAACTAATTTGTATGTCACTCCAAACTAATTTTCAAATGCAAAATAAAAGTCTTAAGACCCATAACAAATTTTTATTTAAACCAATAATAATAATTATTTCGCATGTAGAGAAATAAAGTTTTAACCAAATATCGTCGTTATCGTTGACTTCCTATTTTTTGAAAATGAACCTAACCGGAAATCGGTAAGGTAGAGACAGTGGTTATTGGTTAAAAGGGATTAGGAGATTTTTTTTTTTAATTTTCTGATTATTTTCTATTAAATTTAAGTTAAATAGAATTTTTATTTGATCCTTTTTGTATTCCAAAATATTTTAAAATATTTTTTAATAGTCTAAGGGCTATTTTAAAAGACAAAAACAATCTAGTTAAAAATCATCAACTAGAATGAAATGCAACTTGAAGAAATAAATTTAAACCTTAGAAAACTAATTTGTATGTCACTCCAAACTAATTTTCAAATGCAAAATAAAAGTCTTAAGACCCATAACAAATTTTTATTTAAACCAATAATAATAATTATTTCGCATGTAGAGAAATAAAGTTTTAACCAAATATAACCCTCTTAAAAATTATGAAGTATTCGATAACGAAACTCGAGATCTAAAGATCAATTAAAAGATATTTTCGTATAAAAATAATTTTTGGATTTTTACAGGGCCAAAAAATTTTTTTAATAATAAAATATATAGAAATCTAATAGAATCTTTGCAAATAGAAAATATAGATCAAAATAAAAAAAATATGTATTTTTTGGCGAACAGATCAACAATTTTTTTTGGTTTCTTTAAACTTGTATTCCGAATAATAAGAAAAATATAAAATTATATGCACAAATGTCAATGGTTCTTTGGAATGTTATTTCATACAAAAAAATGAATTTAAATTTTGCAAACCTTTAAGAATATATAAATTCAAAAGCAGAAAGTCTAAAATTGAATACAAATAAAAATAGATGTTTACACGATAAATAAAGTGCATATTTTCTGTATTTATCAAATGATTGCACTTGCAGAGCAACCTTTCCCCAAGCGTTAATGGCTTGTGGCAAGTTTCACTAGCAATGAATGTCAAATCGCTTGGAATTACACATCTATAAAATGTATATAGTATGAATACCAAATAAGTCTAATAGTTTTTGGCACACGCCATAGCCGTAGTTTGAATAAAATGACCACAAAGTGGCTAGAAGATTATCAGCTGCCAAACTATGAATTCCATTTAGACCCCGCCACCGCACACTGACTGCAAAAGGTCAATGACTAAGGTGTAAGAGAAACTATTTTAAGAGAGATATTATATCTCGTAGGGAGTTTCTCTTAGCCGGCTACACGTGCTTTATTTTTGGACGCAAACTTCTTTTCTAGCGAAATGTTTGCGGCTTCTTGCATCATGCGGATGCCGCCCGCTGCCGTGGAAAGAGTGTGAGCGCTCCTTATACAGGTAACACTTATGCGGGGCGACAGGTAAGAGCGCGCGAGAGAGCAGCTGCTGTTCCCGGCCATAAAATGAAGTAAAATATAAAAGAAACTCAAATAAAAAACAGCAAATGCAAAGCCCAAGTTGTTGAGTCGACGTCGGCAGCGGCGGCAGCAGCAGACAATCGCGCTCATAAAGGGGGGTAAAAATATATATTCCAAACTTAGTTTCAACTCAGAGCGTGTGGCAAGCGGTCGTCGCCCGTCCCGGTTTCCTCGGTGATATTTCTTTCAAAAAGAATTCAGAGACACGTTTTTCCGTAACGAAGATGCCTCCGCAGCGAACTCTATAAAACCACGTGTGTTCCCTATAGCTTATCGGTCTTGGATATATTGATATAGAGTGTGCTTCAGCCCAGAGTGTGTGTGTGAATAAGTGAGCATTGAAATCGGCGGCGGAAAAAAACAAAAACAGAAAAACCATGTGGACTGAACCGAACTGAACTGTATTCGAAGCTCCACGCTGGCACAGAGAGAACGCTGATAAAAAAATATACAAAAAACACAATTAAACCAAGATAAAATCTACTAAAATAAACAGCAGCAGTTTGGTAAAGCGAGAATCCTCAAAGAAGCAACCTCAAGGAGTCCGGATTAAACCAAATATCACAAAAAATTCAAAGTTAAACCACGCATAGTGTCAGTTATTAAAGATACAAGCAATGAACAAAACTATAAACCTCTATCAATAAATAAAAAATAAACAAGCCTAAAAAGAAATACAAGATCCTTGATCCTCGCTCAATAATATACCACAAAAATGGCTCGCGTTCAGGCTAGCGACTCCCTAATTCCCCGCCAGGTCTTTGAGGTTCCGCCGGCGGAGCCCAACAATTCCACAGCGGACAGTGGCAGCCAGGGTTCTGGCGTCAAGCTGAAGAAACAGATTGGCCTTCTGGATGGAGTGGCCATCATTGTTGGCGTCATCGTTGGCTCCGGCATCTTTGTTAGCCCCAAGGGCGTACTCAAATTCTCTGGATCCATTGGCCAATCGCTCATCGTCTGGGTCCTCTGCGGTGTCCTCAGCATGGTGGGCGCCCTCTGTTACGCGGAACTGGGTGAGTAATGGGCCATGTAAAGGGGTCACTTGTGGAATATTTATACTTTTTTTTTTTGTATTTGGGAATAGAATCCCAGTCGATAATGAGCCCACGCCCAGTGTCAACAAACTTGTGCGACGCTGGCAGTTATTGCTTCTGGCTGATGACAGCACTTCATGGGTCAGCATATGGCGCATGTGGGGAGGCGGGGGCGTTGTTTACATAGGTGTAAGACAAGCTTGGAGCACCTGAGGCAAGCAGAACTAAAACAAAAAGTAGAGACAGACAAGAACTAGAACAAGAGCTCGGAAAACATTCCGAAAAATTGCTTGAGTTGACAGAAAATCTGCAATCCAAAGACAAGGAGGTTAAGGCCAAAGATTATCTGCAAATCTAGACCCGATTTTAGTGCACAGAGAGAAATATAAGAAAAATGAAGAATTTGAAAGTATATCAAGTTAAGGAAATTGCATTGATATAATTATAATTATTTTGTTTTACTTTTGCAGGGGGAAACCAAGAATAATCCGCTTTCTATTATTTTAAATACCAAGCTGATCTTTTTATCATTTAAAAACTTGAATTGATTGCATACAATTTAAAAGTAATTTATAGGTTTTTTAAGAAAAGATTTTCCTTTCTTCTCATCAGATTTAAATTTAATTTCAATCTATTTTAAGAGCAGTTCCCCCCAAACATCTGTTTGCTGGCAAATCTAAAAATAAACATCATTTTTTATGTCACTAACTTTTGCAGGGGGAAACCAAGAATAATCCGCTTTGTTCCAATTAAAATCAGCTTAGATCTAAGACAAATTTAAACGGAAAATCACTATGACCTTTGAATTAGCTCTCCCGCCAAGAGAATCTTCTAAGATTAGCCAGTACTCCAGACAATTACCCTGGAGACAGCGGATTTAAGCATGGAAATTAGCTCGAGCCCATCAAGATGCCCTCGTCAAGGGGCAGGCGCACAGACTATCTTAATAAACAAAATCAGTTGCCTGTTTCCCCATACAACACAATGATGAATGAAAGAGGGGGATCTGATGGATCTGTGGAGACTAGCCAGACAAAACTTTCAATTATCAAAGAATTAGCACTGATATGTTTATGTACAGTGTTCATTCGTTATGCTGTATCTGGTTTACCCATTTATATGGGAATTTTCAACCCTTTTTACTTTAAATTTCAAGGTTAAACAAGCTGAAATTAACCCCTAATTTTGAAGATTTCATGGTTTGTTCTCTTTTAAGAGAGAAAAAGATCAGACAAATTGAAAAGAGAATTAAAGTTATTATTCTTATTCTCTTTTTTACGTCATATTTACTTAGGTACTTCTTTATCAAAGAAAACCCGTTTGCTTGAATTCAAAACCTGGCAGACAATAATTTCCATAAATTTGGCGGCAGACGTAAATTTACATAATTTTTGGGTGCGAAGTCTAAGAATAGCAAGAAATATTTTTATGAATTCTTTAAAAAGTTTAAATATTTGATCAAGAAATGATATGACATAATTGAAGCCTAATTATATTAAAAAAATATATATTAAACAATGAAATGCTACATAAATTACAATTTTAAATAACTATTGGTTTAAAGATATACTTTTAAAGCGTCCACTTATCACCCATTACTCCCTAAAATTATCACTTCTTATTAGCTAAGCTAAAGGAAACTTTAGTATAATAAAAATTATTATTTGCTTATTTATTTACTTAACACAAAAATGTCATATAAACTAATCTGTCCAAAATGACCCCTAATTGTTTAAGCAACCCTCGATAAATAGGCAAATATTTCTAACATTCGCGGAACTATGTCACGCTTATCAATTTTGCAATATTTACTCAGCTCATAGTGAGGCCCGGTCTCTTACATTATCGCACTTTTATTTATATAAAATTAAGATAAAAGTGTAAACGATAAAATACTCTATACAATGTATTTATGGGTTATAATTTGCTGATATATCTCTGCTTTAAATTCACCCTTACTTATATTTGTATATTTATTAATCCCTCTACAGGCACAATGATCCCGAAATCGGGAGGAGACTACGCCTATATTGGCATTGCATTTGGACCTTTGCCCGCTTTCCTCTATCTGTGGGTGGCCCTGCTGATCCTGGTGCCCACGGGTAATGCCATCACTGCCCTAACCTTTGCCCAGTATCTGCTGAAACCCTTCTGGCCCTCCTGCGAGGCGCCTATCGAAGCTGTTCAGTTGCTGGCGGCTGCCATGATATGTAAGATCACTTGATTAAAATCCAACTAAAAATGCATTTTGATTGACTAATTGTTCGATCTTTGCTCCTTCTAGGTGTGCTGACCGTTATCAATTGCTACAACGTCAAGTGGGTGACACGTGTGACGGACATTTTCACCGGCACCAAGGTGGTTGCCCTGCTGGTGATTGTCGGCGCCGGTGTCTGGTGGCTGCTGGATGGAAATACAGAGCATTGGGATAAACCGTTTGCAGGAAGTCTGCAGACACCTGGCTATATTGCCTTGGCCTTTTACAGTGGCCTTTTCTCGTACTCCGGTTGGAACTACCTGAACTTCGTCACCGAAGAGCTAAAGGATCCCTACCGAAATCTGCCCAAAGCCATTTGCATCTCTATGCCTGTGGTCACGATCATTTATATGATCACAAATATCGCCTACTTTTCGGTGCTGTCACCGGACGAGATTCTGTCATCTGACGCCGTGGCTGTGACCTTTGGCGACAAGATGCTGGGCTACCTGTCCTGGATAATGCCCTTTGCCGTGGCCTGCTCCACTTTTGGATCACTAAACGGAGCAATTTTTGCCTCTTCACGGTTGTTTTTCGTGGGTGCAAGGAACGGACATTTGCCAGCGGCCATTTCGCTGATTAATGTTAACTGCTTGACGCCAGTGCCGTCGCTGATATTCCTGGTGAGTCTTCTAACTCTGAAAGATTGTACTTATATTAATGCTGTAATTATTTGTATTTTCCAGGGCGTGATTACACTACTCCTGTTGTTCATCAAGGATACCTACGTACTGATCAATTATGTGAGCTATGTGGAGGCCCTGTTCACACTCATCTCGGTGTCCGGGCTGCTGTGGCTCCGCTACAAACAGCCCAAGACGGAGAGACCCATCAAGGTTAGCCTGGCACTGCCCATCATCTACTTGATCGTCTGCCTGTTCCTGGTAATCTCCTCCTGCTCGCAGTCTCCGTACGAGGTGGGCGTGGGCACGATCATCATTCTATCCGGCATTCCAGTCTATTACTTGACCATCCACAACCCGGTCAAGTGGCTGGCGGACACCTCGCAGGCGATCAACCTGTGGTGCTCCAAGTTCTTCATCTGTATGCCCAACCAGGAGAAATTCGACTAGGACTCAGCAGAGAGAGAGGAGTGCCTTCTGCGGATCCATCGATCAACGCAGTTATCGAGGGAAATACCTTGTAGTTAGCCTAAGTCTCAATTAACGAATAAGTTAGGCTTAGCAATGAGAATTCGGAAAAAAACCTACGCACAACATTACAAAAAAGTGTTATTGTAAATAACTCAAATGCATTCTGGCGGGGAGGGAACTCTCTGCTTAACGTTATAATTAATTAATATTTGCTCTTATTTTACAAACTATTGTATATTTCACCCAAGAAAGAGTTCCTCGTCAGCACACAGCAACAAAAGAACAGAAAATTATACAAAAAGCGAACCAATTTTTACACATTATACACGTAATTAGAAGCTAATTTAGTAAGTAATAATTATTATTGAAGCAACTTTTGCGAAATGTATAAATCGAATTTGTTTTGTATAAGAAACGTTATTAATAAACAAACTAAATATAGCAATCGAAGGGAGCTATTTGTTATTAAATATATGAAATATATTTTAAACAGGGTTAGTAAGGGGTATACAAATAATCAAGTCTATTTGTAATTTTTCATAAAATTCACAAGACAATCGTATTGTTTTCCGTAAATATTAATTTAATAAAATCCACACATTTCAAAAATCGAACAATTATATATTTTAAAATGAAAGATATTTTAAGAACATTCAATTAATTTTCTGTTTTGTTTATAATGCCAAAAATGAGACTAGTTCGATGTAGATGACAGAAATTATCATTTAATTGATACGATATCAATATTTTACGAAAAAGCCGATAACTTAGCTATATATGTGAGTTAAATCGAGAATGCGTTTAATTAATCGTATAAATATAATCGGAAAAAGGACAAATAAATTCATTTTAGATCTTTGTTTTTGTCATTTTTTGACGTTGAAATTTTTTGCACACTTTGAATATTGATAATTTTATATATTTGACATTTTCGATATATTTTCTTTCCTTTGTCGATATATATCCTTCCGATATACATCCCTATTTAAATTCGATATATCTCAAAGATGTTTTCCCACCCTGTTTTAACGGTTTTCCTTAACCGACGAAAGCTTTTAAAACTTGAAGGCGGTGCGAATCGTAGTTAAGTTTATAGCGAGTGCGCAGAGTGAGGCAGCCGGCACAGAGAGAGAGAGAGAAAAATAGAGAGAGCGAGCGAGAAAGGAGAACGCTCTCGCCGAAAGTCGTATAAAAACGTTGCGTGGGTGAAACTGTCATTTCAAAAGACCGTTGAACGGGATCGGTACTGGGCCGCAGCGGTACGGATAACTCAAGTTGGTGAAAAGTGTCTAAAAAAAACTCGAAAGAAAATTAAAACCATTTCGATAACAACGAAGGAACCTCCCGGAAATGATATAAATAAATATCTATAAAAAATTCATACCACACTCGAGTGTTCAGTTCTTAAACTAAGATGGCCAAAAGGCAAGTGTTGAGCGTCTTAACCCTTTTAAGCCTTTGCTGCTCATTTGGGCCCACACAAGCATCCACGGAATATAATCGGTATCTGGCCCAGATATTCCAAAAATACGGCAATGGCGGGACAATCAACTTTGAGGTAATAACCAATAAACCATCGAACTAGCCTTGTAAACATACGCACACACAGAAAAGTAATTTGAGCACAGGTAAACACGGACAATGCTTTTGCGGTTTAATGTTATGGCAAAAAATTAGTGAGTTTGTCTTTATTTTTTTGGGGGGGAAGAGGCAGCAACAAAAAACAAAAGGGGACAGAGGCTTATATAAATTGAAGTTAATCAAATATTTGTTGTATTGTGAAAGTGTTTAGTCTCGGTGTGTTGTTCTGGCCAAGTTGGCAAACAACACACTTTTTTAACAGCCATAATCGCGTCACTCTTAAAAAGTTGTAATCTTTATATACATACGAGCAGGGCAATTTTTTTTATAACCCGGAGTAGCTCTCGTCGCCTCTCGTTTGGAACTCATGAAGATAGCCGTCGCAGTGTAGTCTTTATTGCGGGCATTATCATAAATTTAATCAAAATCCAGACAAACGAACATTGTGATATATAACGAAGACCTGAGAGCATCCACATAGATGTCGTCGTTGCAGCCTCATCCTCCCCCTTTGGTACCATCCGGAGATTAAGAGATTACGCCGATGATAAGATTCATTCTTCTAATGAGGAACCACAGCTGATGGAACCCGTCACAAGTCCCTCTCTAGCCTCTCTATAACTTTCGCAACAAACCCCCCCACACGATGGCTATGCTTATGGACTCGAAAATTATGGACAGACTGACCGATCCGAGCCAATTGACATTACTCATGCGTACTGGCTACGCAATACGCCGTGTCCATTTAAATGGCAAAGTTACTAAAGTGATTTTACTATTCATGCACTCGGCATACTAACATTGGAGGTGCCTAGCCTGCCACCCGCCACCAGCCTCCTATTCTATTATCATTCTAATATCCCCAATCTCCAGTTACATATAGCACATTTTTCGCTGAATGAAAGTAAAATCGCGATTTGGCGGCGACGACTTCATGGGCTCCATAATAAATAGTTTTGTTTTGTTTTTTTGTTTGGTTTATGCCAGCGCGTGGCTACCTAATGTTTGTTGATATGCTAATTCTCTGCCATCCTGATCTTGGCTAGGGGAATGCCTGCGATCCACTCATCACCTGGGACAGGTGTCTATCAATGCAATTAACTGGGCCTTTCCCCAACCCCATCTACACTTTTCAGACAGCAAAAAATGCGATAAAATAAATAGAATGCAAACAACACAATGAATTCAGATGTAAATATAATTGCTTTGGCACGTTGACAAGTAAATCAAGTAATTATCTCTGATAGATGCGATCTGAAAACAATTTGAGTTCCTTTTGACAAATCAGCAGAGAATTGTGAGTGTGAGAATATAGTTTGGAAACTACGATTTTAATTTAATTTAATTTAAAGTTTATGGGTCATTTGCTGAGTCAAAACAGCTGACAGTTGGTCCTCGCTACTCTTGAGCTACAAAATAAATCATAACAATAAAACTGTTTACTGCCGCTACAGCAACTTCGAGGATGATCTTTGTGGGACACATTGTTGTTATTGTTGAAATTAGTCTGACACTTGACCACGTTCAAGGTTGAAGTCAGTATGTGCGTATATAAATAATTGCATTAATATTGGGGTTATCACATTACCCCAATAATAATATATTTAACAAATGCCAAAACATAAATTAAATGTCTGACTCACTAGCATTTATGGACTTTTGGACCAATTTTATGCTTCGCTGCAGGGATTTAAATATATAAAGCTAAATTATAAACAAATATTTTGAGGGTAATAAAGTTCACGAAAAGTACATATGGATTTAGAACAAATTTCCTTATTTTTGTAATCAGAAAAAATCTTTTAAAATTCGTATCTGAAAAAATTAAAAAAAACTTGTTAAAGAAGGTTAAAAATTATGAACATTATGCAATAAAATACATTTTAATATCTCCCTTAAAATTCGTGTCGACTTCCCCCATTCCAGGGTCTTGAGCACTTGATGTTCAGCTTAAACTTGGGCCAAATTCAATTTGATCCCTTGCACACGATCGAGGAGCATCGACCGGATGGATATACCAAGGAAATCACCAATGTAACCAGTAACTTCCTGGAGGAACCGGCACGCGCTAACTCCACCGATGATGAAGCTTTGGAAGTGCAAATCTCAACGAGCAATCTGACAAAGTCAGAGTCAGGGCCAGAGATACCGGAATTCCTGGAAATACACGACCCCAGACATAGGCACCCAAGGGAAAGCAACGGTGAGTGTGTGTCCAGACCATATCTATATATAATACTTTTCAGGTGTCCCGGCATTATCTTTATGGGAGTCCCTGCCGTCTAGGTGTTAGCTGTAGTATTTATTTACCGATGCCTGAGATAACTTAAGAAAAACAACGACAACAGCACCATAAACAGTAGGCTAGATTCCTCTCTGACAGATATCAAGTATCCGCAAAAGTCAAGAAATTCCAAGATACAATGGATTATGGCTTACTTGAATGGCAATTATAAGCGAGCAAATATGATAAAGAACTATATATTTACCTGATGGGACAATGGCGTCGCATCAGAATGAAAATATAAATAGCCAAAGCCGGGCCTCGCGACTCTTGCCATCAATTGGCCGATTTCCAAGTGCAAGGCGACCGGCGTATGGCGACGGCGCGGTCTATGATCAATTCAATTATGCCATCCCATCCTCCCATCTCATTTGGCTGATAGGAAGTTCCGTCTGTGGCAGCGGCCTTGTCGCATAAATTATCATTCATACATATATGTATATTATATACCTTTCCTTTTGGATAATAAATGTAGCCGTAAATCAGTAGGTAGGAAAGATCATTGTCAGCAGGGCGACGAAAACAGGGCGATAACACGATAAACGAACGCGTTATAAATGCGGAAATCCAAAAATCCATAAAAAACAACCAACAACAATTGAAACAGATACAGGACAGAGTGAGAAACAAACAGGCCTCAATTGTTTCGTTTGTTAGTTCTCTTGGCTGAGATTTACAGTTAATTGAAGTGCACACAGTCATTACAACGATGTCCCATATAAAGTTAACACTAAACAGACGACGACCGACGACGACTTGCGACTGACTTTGTGACGAATTCGCACATGCAAATTGGATAACAATCAACTGATGAGAGCCAACGTGACGGCATTTGGGAAATGTAATTGGTAAATAACAATGCTTGAGAGAAGTAAACATAAGGCTTTTCAAGGGTCTCAAGAAAATGCTCTAGACCTGAAGGTTTGCCTAAAGAAAACAACTGGAAAACACGAACTTAATGGCTTTGGTAGAGTCCCTGAGTAGGAAAGCAATTAAAACAAAGCAAATAGCTTAATTCTTTAAAACTTACAACCCCGAGAGTTATCACAACCTTATCAACTTCTTCAGATCCCGTTGCTGCCTGCTTATCACCCAAATCCTTGCTGTCCCTCCTGGTAGATCACAATGATCTGCATAAGAACACAGCCTATCGAAAATTGATCAATAAAGATGGCATCGTCTCCGTTGATACCATTCACAACTCCGAGGAGGAGTACAATCAGTTCATTAACTCGGTGCGAATAACGCCGCGTGCCTTCATGAAACTCTGTCCAGCTTTGTTGGCCCAAATCGATAATGGAGTTTGCAAGCAACCGGCTCCAAAGTCCAGGAATCTTGAGGAAAAGAAGCAAGAGATTTGGTATGGTAAGTGTCCTTTAAAATCCTTTATACTTGCTCTTTACTACATTTTAGTATTTTTATTTCCAGCTTGGATTGCCGCCAGTATCTCCATGATAATTCTCTCCGCCTGCGGCTTGCTGGGAATTCTGCTGGTGCCATTAATGAAGACAGCTGCCTACCAGGAAATCCTCAAGTTTCTGGTATCCATTGCCGTGGGCACTTTGGCGGGCGATGCTCTCATGCACTTGCTTCCGCATGCTCTCTTCACAGAGGAGAAGCACGAGGAAGAGGTGACTGGCATTAATCCCTTGGAATCGGATCACAAACATAGCAACGAGGCAGCTCTGCTCTGCGGTTGCACCTTCCTGGCAGCTCTTTTCATGTACATGCTGGAGAATCTAATTCCCATGCTCAAAGGAGAAAAATCGGGTCACGGACACAGCCATGGTGGACATGGCCACAGTCACAATCACAATCACAACAGTCATACAGGGAAGACAGCTGCCCAGGAACTACCCGATCTCCCTGTGCCACGCGAACTCAATGTAATGCTGCAGGAGGCCAAGCTGGATGAGAAGACTCCCGATCGTCCACTCACACCGGTGGCCTTCATGGTAATCATTGGCGATGGCCTGCACAATCTCACCGATGGCCTGGCCATTGGCGCGGCGTTTGCCACGGATCCGGTGACGGGCTTTGCCACCGCCTTTGCCGTTCTATGCCATGAGTTGCCGCACGAGCTGGGCGACTTTGCGCTGCTTCTCCAAACCGGAGTGTCCATGCGAAAAGCCATCTGCATGAACATTGTCAGCTCAGTGCTTAGCTTTGTGGGCATGTCCGTGGGTTTGTTTATTGCCGGCATCGGTGACGGCATGACCCAATGGATTTATGCAGCCACAGCTGGTTCTTTCCTATACATAGCCTTTGCCGATCTCGTGCCAACGATGAGTGTGGCGCACAATCCAGAAATGGCCAAAGATCCCAAAGGTATTATTATACAAATATTAGGCATACTCCTCGGCGGACTAATCATGTTGGTTATTGCACTGAAAGAGCACGATCTGCAGGGTCTGTTCGATGTTTTCTCAAAGAGTTGAAAATATTGAAGGGAAATTTTCATAACTTTTCCCTTTTGTTTTTGTGTAGATAGTAATACTAAGCTAAAAGTTTTTTCTGGAATCTCCAAGCTATGTCTTCTAGCATTCTATATATATATAAATAGGCATAAGATACAATCCCTACCAAATGCAAAAAGTCTGTGGTCAAAGTTTAAGAAAAACAATCTTAATCGTGTTACAGAAGTATAAAAAATAAATGGGAGAAAGTATTGTTTGTAATTTTTAAAAACCCTTCAAGGGGTTCTAAAAAAACTTATTACCAAAAAGTGTTCCATTACCAGTAAACTCTGTACATCCTGTTAAATATATCTCTTTCCAAAGCTGCATTCCCTAAGCTAAGTTAAAGATAAGTTTGTAATAAAAAAATATTTTCAATGATGGTTATGTTTTTTGTAACAAATGAGGACGCTCTTTAATTATTTACCCTATTTTATAACTTTCAATATTAAAGAACGTCTTAAGATAATTGCAGTTGTTGTTGCTCCTCGAAGGGTTCATTGGGCAGGCGAGCGGGGCTCTATAAGATTTATAATAGTATAAAAAGTAAAAATAAAATTCTGACACACTCACCGGTTTCTTAGATCTCTCCTCGAGTACACCGAACGCGACATGGTTAAGCTGAAAGCCGCTGGGCAAGGCAACGCCTTGAATACGATAAAAGGCACCAGCACCACCTTCCTCTGCCACCTTGTGGGCCGCCGAAATTGTGCATTTCCCGAGGAAACTAGTGGAACCGACCATGGGGCCGCGCGAGATATCAATGTGATCACCGAGGCGGTACAGGGTAACTCTGCCCTGGGTCTGTTGTGCAATGCTAGGCAACTGTTCGCTCTTGTACTTGGAATCCTTGAACATTTCCTGAGCCACCTCTTGCTGGACGTCCAAGCGTTCGATTCGCAGATCTTGGGCGGCCAATTTGACCATCTCAGCGGAAATGGCGCGCATTTCCTCCTTAGAGGGCTGCCAACTTTGGGTTTGCAGCACAATATCGTGCACAAAGCTGCCGGATTTAACTGAAAAGAAAAGATAATTACCAACTAATATAAAAATTGTTAATATTATAATCAATTTGAAGCTCACTATTTGGTCCAGGAAAGCTGTGCAGCTGAAGACCAGCCTCTGGCTTGAAGGCCCTGTTCAGGGCGGCTCCCAACATAAAGCTGCAAGTGCGCCAGAAGGCTCTGCAAGCAACAAGATACGGGAATTAGACCAATAAGCATATAATCAGGAGTAGGAACCCCTACTTATTGACTGCATGCGGCTCTGAAACATGAAAGTTGAGCAGCTGCAAGGTGCAGGACTCCTGCAGCGGCCGGTGCATATCCCAGGGCACACTGCCATCGATCAGGGCCAGCGCAGAGCGCTTGCAGTGGCCCTCGCTCAGGTGCTGGGCGCAATTGAAGGGCGTGGAGATGTTGCTGTTCATCACCAAGGTAACATCCTCAGGCAGGCCCAGGTACCGCACCTCGATCTTGTCGATGCGACCCACGGCGTCCCGCTGCCGTCGCTGTTCCTGGTTGAAAAGGTCATTCCGCTTGGCAATTGAGGCAGAACTGCCGCTGAGGGTGGCTGTAAGAAATAAGTTTATTTAATTTAAATTTTCCTATTGTTTTGGCTATATTCTCTAGGTTAAGCTTTTTTTCTGTCCACCTGAGACCCCACCGAAATGGCATTACTAGAACTGGCGCTCCGCTAAACGTGAGCGGCCACCGGCATTATGTAAACCACTTTCCAGGCTGTTTTTCAATTAAAACTTATTTAGTTACGCTTACTTACCCTTAGTTCTGTATTGTTGCAGCTGCCTGAGCGCGCACCAGCTGGTTTTATGTAATTTTGTGGCCGCCGACATTATAATTGACCAAAATACGTTTCCAGGGCTGCACGAACAATTGCGATGGCACTCAAGCTTATCGAATAGCAATAAATTATTTTATCGAAGTCAAGTTGACTGGTTTTTTCAAGTCCAAGTGACGGCCACACTGTTCCAATTTTGTTTGTCATTCCGCTCGGCGAAAATTCATAAAATCTTAACTTCATTTTGCTGTTTTAGTTGAGGATAAAGAGCACAAAAAATGGATTTGGATATCAACCGCGACATGCCCCGTGCCGGCTTCAACTTCGACAACTGCAAGCGGTATGAATTACCCACGATTTCCGGTTGCGGCTTTTACTTACAAAATTGTTCTCACTTTGCAGCAATGCCACTCTTTTGAAGGGAGGCTTCAAGCCGCCGACCACTACCAAGACGGGCACCACCATCGTGGGCATCATCTTCAAGGATGGCGTTATCCTGGGCGCCGACACGCGTGCCACAGAGGGACCTATTGTGTCCGACAAGAACTGCGCCAAGATCCACTATTTGGCCAAGAATATATAGTGAGTTCACAGATTGCACCTTGAATTTACTTTATATTTAACCTAAATCTATTCTCTTTTACAGCTGCTGTGGAGCCGGCACTGCTGCGGACACTGAGATGACCACCGATCTGATCTCCTCGCAGCTGGAGCTGCATCGCCTGGCCACAAAGCGCGAGGTGCGCGTGGTGGCCGCCAATGTGATGCTGAAGCAGATGCTGTTCCGCTACCAGGGCCATATCAGTGCCGCCTTGGTTCTGGGAGGAGTGGACAAGACTGGCCCCCACATTTACTCCATCCATCCGCATGGCAGCTCGGACAAACTGCCCTATGCCACAATGGGCTCGGGTTCGCTGGCTGCCATGAGCGTGTTTGAGAGTCGCTGGCGTCCCGATATGTCCGAGGAGGAGGGCAAAAAGCTGGTGCGCGATGCCATCGCTTCCGGTGTGTTCAACGATCTGGGCTCCGGCTCCAACATCGATCTGTGTGTGATCCGCAAGGGCAGCGTGGAGTATTTGCGCAACCATGAGCTGGCCAACAAGAAGGGCGAGCGGCAGTTGGACTACCGCTTCAAGCAGGGCGCCACACCCATTCTGCACACAAGCGTCAAGGATCTGCTCATCACCGAACGCGTCCAGGCGGTGGTGCCCATGGAGGTATCCTAGAGGACATCGTTTTTTCTACCTTTTCACTTACATTTATTATAATATACGAGCTCTCGGCTCGGCGGATCTGCTTGGAGTGGTTCAATAAAGGAAGCCATGCTTCGAATTAAGTGAGTTTTTATTTCGGATTTTTGTATTAGACTAGCGATACTCCTAGACGGACGATGATGCTTTGGTCAATAATGAACACGTAACCAGGGATTAAAATAACGAATTACCATTGAGAAAGATTCTAGTTCTCTTTAAGTAAATTAAATAATCATTCCTGACACAAAATAAACTAATGATAATGGGTTCTTTCTGCCCCTTTCGAGCTTAACAATTAATTTTTAGCTAATATCACAAGGTTTAGAGGGGTCAATTCCTAACAAGTTGAAGGCACTTTCCATCTCCTTATACTAACAGATTAATTGGCACCAAGAATTCACTTGATTGAGTCAAATCATACAGGCTCCTCTGCTCCTTAACGCCCTAGCCTATGCTACGATTAATCTAAAAGCTAACAGAAGTAGGGGGAGCACCATCCAAGTGGCGTGATAACCACTGGCGGATGCTCCATTTGGCGTGGGTTCTAGTAGGTGTGACACCGTCAGGCAGGATAACGCTAGATTTGTGGTGATCCTGGGTGATTGGGCGTTTATCAACGATGATATCTTCTCGGCCTCGCGGGCACAGGCCTCCAGCTGAAGGCGCGTCGGTCGCTTCACGCTGCTGGCGGGCACCAGGGCCACAAAGATGCCCACTTCCATGGTAAGGAATCCTGTCATCTGGCACTCGCTGACCTGGACCAGTCCATCCAGTTGCTGGAGCACCCCGTGCAGCGTTAGCAACGTGGTGCTCTGCGCCCTCAGGCCATACATGGCGCGATCGAACTGCTTCCTGGAGTATATGATACGGAAAGCTCCTCCAGCGCACAGAGGACAACAGGCGCCGGGGGGGACTATCAAACGACAGTGCTTGGACACGGGAGCTGGACAGACCACGGTTCGGCAGCGTCTGCCCATGTCGCTGGCCAGCAAACCGACCTCTCGGCACCTTCCCACATAGTCAACCATCACGTATTCCGCCCGGGCAGCGAAGCTGCTCTTGTAGGTGACTCCATTGATGCCGCAAACGGGTGATGGCGAGGCCGTCCTGCTCGACTGGCAGGCTGACCAATAGGCCACCTGACCCTGGGGATTAACTTGCAGCATGGCACAGGCATTGGGATAGGTGCGTCCTTGAGTGTCGCACACCTCGCCCTGGTGAAAGGAGGAGCAATTCGAGGCCGTTGCGTTGACTGTGATAAAAACAAATTAGTAATAAATCGGAATCCATCGAATAGAGTTTCCTCCAACTTACCACACACATACTGCAGGCAAGGCCGCTGCATGCTAGCCAGGCACACCTTCCTCCTGTCCAGACACTGAGTTCCCAGGGGACAACTATTCGGACCCGCTGCCTGGCAGGCATTCCGGGCATTGCAGGCTCCATAGACATAGTCCCCCTCCGGCAGATGGCACTTGGCCACGCAGGCCGAGGGATAGGTGTTGCCATTGGAGCCGCAAACGGGCACATAGTGAGCGGGACAGTTGCACGGCAGGCTGGTGTAACCGGAGTCTGCGAATCCTGGCAGGCGACACTGCTGCTTGGTGCAGGTGATTTCGCCGGCGAAGCAACTGCAGAGATTACATTCCAGGTAGAAGGAGGAGCCATGACGATAACTCCTGCCGCCGGGCAGGGTGCAGTGGGCGTGGCTATAGCTCGGCAGAGGTTGACACTGCTCCAGGCGACCTTGTAATCCGCAAGAGCAAACTATGTGCTCGGCCAGCGGCAGCTGACCCACCTCCATTTTTTTGTGGTTACTTTTTCCCAGCCGCACATACGAGCCGAAGGGCACAAAGAGCTTGGAATCCTGTCCAAGGTTACAGCCTGGTATGCAGGAGTATCCTTGGTTTCCGCCTCGCTGCAGGATGCACACCTCGCTGCCATTGCAGGGTTTCTTCGCGCACGGCGAGGTTATGCCCTGGGACTCATCTGCAGTGGAATCCCCCGGCTTCAGGTAACCCTCCAGGGAAATACAAGGCAGAGGTGCATCCTCATCTTTTTCCTTTAACCTCGAGCAGATATCCTTGGGTCGCTGGTGCTGTCGCGTCCAATCCAGGCACTCCTCCAGAAGCTCTTGGCAATCCTCGCTGCAGATGCCATTGTAGAGATCCACACGAGTGCAGGGCCTTAGCTGGAGGGCACAGACCAGAGCCTGCCACTTTTCGGGGGCACAGCGACTGGTATTCTTGATAAACAGCTCCTGTCCCAGGACCCTTACAGTGCCTCGCTGCTGCAAGAGTTGCAGATCCTCTCGAGCTGCCGCATCGTGCTCAGGCGTGCAGCTCCGGAAGAGTTCCGTCGGCCGATTGTTGAAGTTGGTGCAGAAACTAAGACCTTGGCAGCCCAGCTCACAAGGGGCATCCACGCTATCGATGCAGCGACGCAGCTCCCTCTCTCCCGGCTGATCCATGCACTCGTTCTCAAAGCTGGACCTGGCATCCCACCAGTTGCTGGTGAAGATCTGATTGCACAGACGCCGGCACTTGTGGCTGCCAGCCTGCTCGCAGCACTGTCTCTTGGCTGCATCCATGCCCAGATGATTGGGCTCTCCCAGGGCTACTCCTCCCTTGCCACCCAGGCGACTCGGGGAAGAAGATCCCGCAGCTCTTCCTGATCCTCCAGGCACATAGAGCTTCCCTGTGACCGTCAGGAAGCACTGCCAGAAGGGAAGCTGCGGCAGTGGAGAGCCACAGCCGGCTGCCTCCAGACGCGAGAAGATCACCTCGCTCCGCTCCATTCTTGTGGCGTTCTGGCGAAGAAGATTGCGGCAGGTGTGCCGGCAGTGCTCCTTGTTGCTGTACTCACAGCAGGGTATGTCTGTGGGAGGAGTTCGGGAGTTACTTGATGATCAGAGTTTAATTTTTAAGACGATTCTTACATTGCTCAGCATTGGTCAGGGGCGTCATGTCCGTGTGGTTGTGGATGCACTGCACCACATCCAAGTTGCGCTCACCACAGGCTCCATTTATGTCCACATGATCCTGGTTGTCATTTGAGGGCTCAAAGACAGCCCGACAGGCCTGAAAATATTTATATTTATATTTATTTACATATATTTTTTAATTAATTACGATTTATTTTTAATTTAATTACTCACCTCCAAACACTCGGAAGTGCGGGCCTGGCCGCAGCACTGATCCGCCGCCTCCTGCCGCTCCAGGCAGTCGTACAGCGTCTGCTCATCGCTGCGCCGGCAGGTGTGCACAGGTGAACGGTTGGAGGAGGCGCAGGCATTGCGACAATGTGGCAGAACCCCAAATTGGCAGCAACGCCTGCCCGACCAGTCCGCGCCACGGGACACCGCTGCGGGATGAGAATTAACTTGAGTAAATGGGAGGGAGTGAGAGAGATATTCTTAGCCGCACTCACCATCCAGGGTCTGGTTGACGCAGGTCCAGAACTCCACCTGGTGGAGTTGACAATATTTCCGCAGTTCCTCGCGACTATCTCCAGTGCCGCCAGTGGCATATTCCACCAGAGATAACTGGAAAAAATATGCATAAATTGCCATAGACAACAAGTTATTAATCGCAATCAGACTTAATCATTGGCAAAGCGATTAACCCGCTCCTGACCCGCAACTTGTTGGGGGTTTCAATTTAAACACTTGGAAAAATTCAAGACAGCAACAAATTTCAATTTTTTTTTTTATTTATTTTGCAGCAGAATAGTGCTTAGTATAATAGGGTAATATCATTAAATATTTATTATAATTTGGTGGTATTTTAACCCTTCTTTACCTGAGTTGTTGGGGTTAAACTCAGGGTCGAGAGGCTCAGGTTTGCAGATGTTCCCCCAAAAACATGCAGGTTGCAGTTTCGTGCTGATTTCTTTTTCTCTTTTTATTAATTTTTTTTTTTTTTGGGTATTATGTTACATTTCTGAATGCTGTTCTGTTCCTGACACCATCATAAATAACATTTTACAGCCCTCTCAATATCTCTTTCTGGCTCACACTCTCTATCGATAAAGAGAACCGGCCCAGGAAACTTCAATAACAAATTTCCAGGCTCATTCCCATTCCAGGTCTGAGGCGGGCATATCTGCCACAGTAATCTGAGTAAAGCGATGTCTATCCCAGATACTTCGTGTGCTTGTCGTCCTCAGAAACTTGTCTGGATCTTGAGCCTGGTGGCATTGCCATAAATACAAATTAACATAAACTTGTGGGGTGTCGGTAGTAAGGGGTTTTAGTTAAATTTATAATAATATTTTAAGGTAAGAAGAAGGAGCTTTATTTATGGGATTATATCTTTTTTAGATTTAAAAAGGTTTCTAAAGGTTATTTTTGTTATATTTATAAAAGTATCTGAAAGATTCTTTAGGTTCACATAAAGTAACCCCAATAATGTACCTCAACCCTTACATACCCTAATTTCGCTTTCAACACCGTTAATATCACCATTTAAAGGTAATAATTGTAGTAGTTCGATTTAATTACATGTCCATATATAGTAGTTCCTCCCTCTGTGTTTATTCCCAATTGCATGTTACCCTTTTTGCAGCTACGCCCCTGGCTGGGACGCACTTCTGGCATGTGTGTTCCTGGCTGGATCCCCCTCTCCGCGGCCTCTCGTCGTGTCTGTTGCAGTTTTGTTAATGAAGTGTCCGTGGCCATGTCACGCACTCCCACACACCACACAGTGGATAAATACAGGGCATCCCACCGGAGTCCCGAGTCCGGAGTCCCACCACCATCAAGATAGGGTCTCCGCTGCAATTATCAAGCCTCCGGCCACAAAAGACTATTTTGTCAATAATAAAATGAGCGTAAATTTTCACTTATCTTTGGAAAGATCATCGTCGTACGTCTCGGGTTCGACTTTTCACACATTCAAGGAATAATTTCAGACTGGGGAACGAGAGTCGGGTATCAAAGGAGGGGAGGGTCTCCTATTTCTGATATTTCTACCATTTCTACGACACCCACTTGTAAAAAGCAATTCAAAAGTGGATTTAAGGGGGAACGCCCATGGGAACCGAACCGGTCTCTCTGTCTCCGCATTATCCTGTTTGTCAGTTTCAATTTGGCCAAAAGATTTAATGCCTTCATTTGCATTTCTAAATGAAAAAATTGGCAAAACCCCAGCCCACTTTGTTGGTTGGGAAAACTAATTGGTTTTGGGGGGAAAATTGTTATGATTACAAAGTTAAATGATGTCAGTGATTTGATTGCCGGCATTGCCTCTAACTAAAACGGGGGCTAGGAGCTGAGCTGAGCCAGGCTACCGACTTCACCACACACACAACACAACACACACTAGACACTCACTCCTCAGAGACAACAAATTGATTTTCAGCCGGCTTGGGTTTTATGAATGACTTTGAGTGGCAAACTGGTTGGTTTGGCTCTCAATTGACACTGGGAAAAATATTTAACCAATCGGACAATGATGCTTTATAATTTTTCAATTAAAAATAAATAGCTGTGATATTTAAATAGACAATATTTTATATCCTGTTTACTGACAAACCTTCTCCTTATTTTAAAAACTACATTAAACCAAGGAAATTGACTTCATTTATTACTACATTCCACAAAAAGTAATAATAGAAAAATGTTCTAAAACTGTGAATTTATTTTTTTAATTATATTCTTAATATAAAATTATATTTTCTTATTCCACAAACTAACTCTTCAGTACATATTTTAACCACTTAACTTTGTTTGTTAACATTTTGATTACCAGTTATTAATTGTTCCTAAGGCAACAATGTTGTTTTTCTTCACTGCATTAGACTGGGCCTTTGGCCAGAGTTTGGCTTTTGAGCCGCAATTACCTGTTGGCCAGTTTATGCTAATTAAGAATGCAATTTGTACGGATTTTTCTCTCCTTTTGGGCCCAAGGTTTTAGCTCCGGCTCTGGCTCAACGGATGTGTGGATATATAAACACATTCAAAGTTCCACCGAAATCGAGGCGACCATTAAAACCTGTCATAATAATTCTCGATGGCTTTCCTTCGTGTGACAGTCCGTCGGATCAACGCTTATTGAATTCTAAATGCATATTACTTAGTATGCACCTCAGCTTGCACCATTCATAAAGAGGCAGAGACGGGCCATGGACACATTAAAATACCAGGAAATGCATCACTGTGTGGCTCGATCAGTAGTTTTTCCACCTTATCGGCTTGTTCAATCTGTATCTGATCTGCTGTCCGAGGTGTTCATAGATGGCTAGCTAGCTCCTTGGCTGGCGTTTAATATTTATGACAGACACACATCATTTCCCTTCGAGCTGGCTTTGAACTCCGGCTTAGGCGCCTGGCAGCACACACACCGAATAGGGAAAAAATAGTTGCGAACGTAAACATTTGGATAGTAAATCTGATGAAAAAGGCCCTAAGGAAATTCATAAAAATTATGCGAGATTTATATTTTATATTTTCTGATTTATGAATAATTTTCAAATTTTATATAGAATTTTTTTGATTACTTTGTAAGGCACGTGGATTTTTATTAATATGAATTCAATTAATTCCAAAAGTCGACAATCTTTAAATGCAAAAAAAAATTTATATAAATTCTACGATGTTTAGAGCGATATAATAATTGGGGTTTTATTTTAATTTTCACAACATATCTCTCTATAATTATTATATTATTTTATCAAACTTAATTCCTTAAAAATAATTAACCAAAAAAGTATTGACTCAACTAAAATCTCTGTTTTTATACTTTTCACTTCATAAATTTTACTGCCGTGTAATAAACTTTTGCCTCAAGCTGTAGATACCACCCGTTGCATCCACTGAAGTTGCACATTTCGTACGCATTTTTTGATATACGAGCAAATGCAAAGACGGACTTAAAGCTAAAGCCAACATAAACCCGCCGATCCTCATACTTACATTCTCGCATGCTGTGCGACATGAGCCGAAGACCTGATTGCAACATGTGAAGATATCTGCAAGAGACGCAAAACAAACAGAAAATGAGCATGTTTCGAGATTGAGGAAAAACAACAACAAGTATAGTAAGTGAGCAAGAGTGCAGCCTATCAGGGTTTAATGGCTTGGCTCACGCATTTTGACACCACTCAGTAAATTAAAATTTAAATAAATGCCACGGCAAAGCAGCGCGAGATCTGGCGGAGGATCGTTAAAGGAGAGCGATCAAGAGATCGCCACATGTGAGGCTGCAGACGCTGCACTTCCTCTGGCACAAATCAGAAACGAGGATTCGGTTTTCGCACTAATTAGGTGGCAGGGTATCCGGCTTATCTACAAGTTTGCCTGGTGACTGATTACTTATTAAGCACTTATTACTTGTTTTTCTCTGCGTTTTTCCCCCTCCTTTTGGCTTTGGTTCATTTGGAGGATTGCTCATTGGGTGTTGGACTTTTCTGGCAAAAAGAAAAATGGGGGAGCTTGGTGGGATATGGTCAGAGATGATGGCGTGATACGATGGATGGGTTAAAGAAATATATTCAAGGGAAATTTTGTGAGCAGAGAAGAAAATATAATCAAGAAAATAATACGTAAAGTGATTTAATTATTTAGAAATTCTTCTTAACTTAAAATTTCAACTTCAGAGCCCTCTTTAGCTTGTTAATCCTTTTTAAAATCGATTTTAAATATTTTTTAATAACAATTTATAGGTTTCTAATGTCAGTTGTTATTAAATATTTGTTAAGCAATATGTATTTTGTAGAAATCTTTCCGAAACTAAATATTTCTAGAAAGTTAAAAACTTCAAAATTATTTTGTATCTTAAATATATTTTCTTTATTCACAGTGAACATGTTTTACCTGCCTTTACCTATAATTGACATCATTCTGATTGAACTCTAGATTGAACAAGCAGATAAACCCTTAATCCTAGCGAGATGAATATGAATGAGTTTTAGCTCGAAGAGTTCAGATAATCGTGGCTCGCATAATGTAATTAATTTTATACCAAGATCCCCTAAGATCCCTTCACCATCTCTAGCTGGAAGCGCTTCCCATGTCTGACATGTGCGACACATGTCCCCGATTCTCCGTGCTCCCATCTCCGGATCTCCCGAATCCGGAACGTGTGACAGGGCGCTGCTGGGGCCTGGGGGTTCAAAGAGTTTCGTTTGAGTGCGTGAAAAATTCGAGTTTTTGTCACTTGGCGAATGGAATTGGTTGGGGGCTACTGAACTTCACAGAAGATCAAAAGCAGTGCCCATTAATTAAGTGTGCAATTGCCAACGGAGGATCCGGCTAAGATCTCCCCCTTGTCTACTCACGTATTTTTGGCCCAGCCATTTTCATTTCGGCCAAGCGAGCCCGTACAGTTTGGTTCTTTCTTTTTCATTTTTTCTCGGGTTGAGTGACTAATTTTAGCGGAAATTTACTTTGAAGTCCACCAAAATAAATGTTGGCCGCGGCCTATGGACATTGATTTCGGGGGAATATGGATTCGAATATGCAAATGCGAAATGTGTGACAAATGGCTTGGAAAATGCCAATTTGATTTGTCAGGCGTTGTTTTTCCTTTCAACCCCATTCGATTTTATTCTAATTCTGATTCAGTTTTTTTTTTCAGTTTGCCATTTATTTATAAAACTGTTAATGTTTTCATTTGTGCCAGCTCCGGCATAGTGTGCCGTTGAGTGCTATTTTTATTATCTTAGTTTCAGTTTTAGTTGCAAAGTTGCGCAGTCTTTTGGCGGCTTCGTTTTTTTATTTGTGTTTTTACTGTGGCCAATGATCTAAGTTGGCTGTCAACGAACGAAATGGAAAATAATAGCGAAATGTATTTATTTAAGAAATACTTTGCAATTCTTTAGGATGTGTTAAACAATATTTTGTAATAATCAAAGCTTTGAATTTTAAGTTGAATGGAATTTGACACACTTACGTTAATTCAA
Organism: Drosophila birchii; assembly: GCA_035046345.1. Taxonomy (NCBI): domain Eukaryota; kingdom Metazoa; phylum Arthropoda; class Insecta; order Diptera; family Drosophilidae; genus Drosophila; species Drosophila birchii. The sequence continues at coordinate 19,269,437 of JAWNOA010000048.1, read as the reverse complement.
CATAAACGAACTTTTTTAATTCTTCTTCATAATTGACAATTTTTTATAAAAGGAAAAGCATTGCTTTTGCATACAAAAATAAAATATATTTTAATATGTAATTAAAAATAAATATAAATTGAGTATTACAGATAATATAACCATATATATGTTGTTATTTTGCTTTTACAATTTTCCTGTTTATTTTAATATCACAGAATAAACCCATTTTAATCTCAAAGTGTATATATCAAGCTGATGAAAATTAAAATTTCTTCTGTGCTCAGTAGTTCTGTGGAATGAGGGGGGTGGGCGACTTCTATAAATAAAGAAATCCCCTGAATGGCGGTCTCCGATTCCGATTCGCCGGCCCATGTCAAGTGTCACAGCTGATTTGTCGCAACGAAGTTTTCCGACATTCGCAGAGATAGAGATACATACATAAATACCTACGAGATACACCCATCAGAAACCCAATGGATGGCCGACCACCCATTTGATTAACGTGAATGCAGCAGAAATGAGTGTTTAATGCGCCTTTTTTATGGTCGCAACGCATCTAAAGAAACAATCGAGGGCTATTTGTATGCAAAACATTTCAAATGCCACGCAATTCAAATGATTTCGGATGCACAACACCACTTGCCGGGGACTAAAGGAATTTCCTTTTGCGAAAAAAGAGCCGCCGACGGCGACATATACGCGCAGGCCATAAAATTTCATTGGAAATCTAACACATTTATCATCAACACACTCTGGCACCCATCCCAATGCCCCTTCAGTCCATAATTCATTCGAGCTTGGGAGTTAATAAAGCAGCGACACAGGAAAATCGCCGGAGAAGGGCGGCTCAGAGTCCAATTCGAAATCCCCGAAGCCTTATGCTGGCGCCATCAGGCAGCAGCTGCCCAGCTTTTGCCGCAATTTAAACTAATTTTTAACACAGTTCCAATTTATGCTTGATTCCAACACGCATTCGCCAGATACAGATACAAATAAAGATAGAGATACACCAGTATCTGAGCAAAAACAGTGGCATCATCAGCACTTTCAATTAAAACATTTTCGTTCCCGCTCAGAAAGAAAATTATTGCTTTTGATTAAGTGAGTGGCTGCGAACCAGAGAGGAGTGTGCTTCCATTTAAATGCAAATCCAAGTGGGCGGGGTTGCGACTAGTATTTATATTCCTATACGAATCCAGCTATAGCTGACCAAACCTAAAAATGCGGGTCTCAGACAGAGCAAATGTGAATGAAAGTCATAGCGTTGATATGTATATATGATAATGTGAAATAATTACATTTTTGACATCGTTTATTAAGAGGAAAATTAAACAAATAACCAAGGGAATTTATAAAAACAAATGGATTTTTAGATATACAAATAGCTGTGAAAATTGGCATATATTTTTGATAACATTTCATCAAAACAACTTGTGAATTTTTTTATTAAAAGTATGCAAACGAGTAGCACACCTTTTTTAATACATTTTCTATCAATCAAACAGGAATATTTTACCATCAATCAACGTAGTGTCAACTTGTCATTTATTATTATTACCTTTAGGGAATAATAACGCTTTTTCAAAACTGAATTTATTATTGTCTTTGAGATTTTTATATAATTTGTCAACTAAATGTTATAAATTATTTCATATATATTAAGCCTTTTATAAATATTAAAACAATAGGTATATTAACGCAAACAAGTTAAGGGCTTGAAAATATTTTTACAGGTTTTTATTTATTATATTATGTTATTGACGAAAAACAAAAATATTCAAGAACAAATATAAATATGAAATTTTAATTTCTGTGCAAGAAAAAAACATTGAATATTTAAAAAAAATTATAACAAAATTTCCCTGTCAAAGCCATTTGTCATTTATGATTTTTTTCACTCCCCTGATAAGCGGCTGCCTTTGAAGGGCCCGCCAAAGGTCACTTTATTGGGTCACTAGCTTCTTATCAACTCACCAGGCGATTCTCCAGACGTTCTCACAGATCCCACAGCCGCCGTTTCGGAGCTATCGATGGCCTCGCTGGTGTCCGCCTCCAGCCAATCGTAGTCATCCGAGTCTAGGCTCACAGAAGATGCCTCCGTTGGTCTCCGGCTATTTTTCTTGACTCCTCCTCCGGCCAGGTGACGCTGATGATCCACCGAGGCATTACTTTTGTTGGTGCGCCGTCGCACCTGACGTTCCGTGGAGTGTAGATGATCGTTCTTGGTGCTCTGATTCTCCTCCAGCTGGCGAACAGCACTCACCACGCCAAAGGGCAGCAGGAGCAGCAAGATCGCCCAGCTAATCGGAAGCATTTTAATGGCTATTTCCTGATGGATTTTCGCTCACTGTTTCACTTGGTTCGTACTTCAGGCCGATTGTGTTGAGTGCATTTTGTAAATACACACTGATAAGTCAATGCAATCGAAGGAAATGGAAATGGAAAGGAAAATGAGTGTGTCACAAGTGCAAGTCAAAGTTTCGCTGGGTTCATCAACATGGCCAATGGGCATCCGTTTCGATAACGCAATGTTTTAAAATATAAACAAATGGAAGTTTCCTACACAAAAAGAAAGAGGGGTATAAATTTAGGTTTTTATGGAATTTTTTATAAAGAACTTAAGCTTAAAAGTAAGTTCTTTCTTTCTAAAAGGCGCTGATAACTAATTAAAAAGAAGTTAGAGCTATGAAGTGGTTATATCTCTTAAATTTTTCCCCTAAAATATTTACATTTATTAAATTGATCTGGTTCTGCATTTTCTGAGTGTATATATTTATGGACACTCGGTCTGCGATGCTCGTTACTAGATAGTGATTGAAAAAACACAGACGAAAAATGAAAAGCGATTAAAGTTAATGTTCTCTATGCCCGGGACAAGGGACTCTATTGATAGGGAGTTGAGCTATCTGCTGAAATATACATAAGACTTTAGTGTGGAAACATTCGGATTCGGAGCACGCCTTGGCCTCCGCCTCCGCCTGCGCCACTTGTCCACAAAGCTGTCACACAGTAATTAAGCCAATTGACCTCGCTTGGCCGGCAGGCAGGCAGTTTGGCAAAGCGTTCCTTCTTTTCCACAAAGCAAAGTGGCGAAGCCAAAGGCAAAGGCAAAGGGAAAGGCAGCGGCAGCGGCGACAACATTTTATTAAAAGTGAAAAAATATAAATAAATAATATCAAAAAGCGGCAGTGGTAGCTGCCGACAAACAAAGTGACACAAACGGAGGGGGACGTGCACTAATGATGAGACTCGTTTCGGGCTTGGGGTACTTGAAGAGCGCCCCTCGCTCCCAGACCCTGGCTTTCTCCGTATTTTTCGCCTAGTGTCCTTGCACTTTGCACTTTAAGAAAATGCCTTAAATTGTTTAGGTATTTACTGCACAATTGTTTGTTGTTATTTTTTAAATTTAGGAATTTTCAGGAACTAGAAAATATTTAAATAAATATTTCTGATATATTATAAAGGAAGAAAACATATTTAAAATTAAAAAGAAATATATAGAAAATGCTGAGTCTGAATTTGGTTATTGTTGTCTTTCTTTGTGAACCATTTAAGCATTTGTAATCTATAGACTTTATTTCAGAGACCCTATAATACAGCTCAAATCTGCTCAAAATATTATTTTATTTATTTTTTTAATATCTCTTAATTGTTTTCAGAGCAAGTAAAGATTTTTCTCGCAATTATATGCATTGGATTTGGGGCTTTCTTTGCTTTTTCCAGTGCTCGTGGTCTGTGCTTGTGTCAAAGCGCATAGCAAAGCAAGCGGGCGGCGGCGACAGCGAAAGCGAGAGAGGTTCCATGGGTGGGAGGCGGGTGGCAAAGTAAGTGGTGGGTGGTGGGTGGCGACTGACTGCCACTAGGTGGTCTGGGTGGGTGGTGCCCGGCTATCAGCGTTGAGTTGAGCGGTGACTGTGCTTTGATGTCTTTCTAATTGCATATTTTACAGCGCCAGGGAGACGGGGCTCACACTCGCATCCCATCCCGATGCAGTGCAGCTATCCTGCAAAAAGGATAGCACTTTCGGCGAGAGTGGAAAGTAGAGCTATTTGCTATGATGTGGATGCCTCCACTACCGCTCAGCCCCCCCCCTGGGGCCACCCGCTCAAAGACGCTGTCATCCAAAGTGGACCAGGACCTGGTTGGTTTGTCAACTTCAGCGTCAACGTCAGACGAGTGCATGGCGGCGGAGGAGTCCTGAGTATGAGTGGGAGAACGAGTGCGAGAACACAAAGGCTAAGACAAAGGCGGCATGTTCAAAAACTAGACAAATATTAACTCATATGCAGCTTGAGGTTGAGCTGGGGAGTACGTCTTTGTCTTTGATGAACTACAGGTCAGCTTCTCGTAGATGAAACTGTGCTGAGTTAGATTCAGACTTTGAAGTTAACAATTTAGAGTATATTTTGCATTTAATATTTCTCTAAGAATTTCAAATATTTACATAAAAAGTTTATAAATTTTGTTCAATATCTTTCCCCCTTTCTATTTATTATTATTATCAGTTTTAAAATCATTTAAAAATCATAAATATTTCTGCTAAATTTAAGCATTTTCTGTTCCTTGTTCACTTTGCGGAAGCTCCACTGTTTCTGTGTGATTGTGGCTGCAACTCCTCTTTGATTGCAATGGGAGAACAATATGCATCACACAGAAAATGGCGCCACTTTGGCCAAAGGGATGCAAAAGGAGCCGCAAAGGACTCCACACAAACTACACACACACACATTGCACTTGCACACACACACATACACACAGCCAAACACACCGGATAATCACTTGTCGTTTTGATTTATTTACCGGGTTCGCTGAGCTTTCGATTTTGTAGTCTCGCTTTCAGATTAAACGTTTTTAAAATAATTTGACTGATTTTCATTTAATGTCTTTTTCTCGGCTAAATTATATATATTTTATTTCGCGTTTAAAAAGACTTGGCGCGCGGCATTTGAAAGACTGTCCGCGACACAACCGCTTCCGTTGAGTTTGATGGAAAAATGATTTAAACAGGGTGGGGGCGCCGATAACAAGCAGATTCAATCGAAGAAAACATCGAAGTAGGAAAGCAGTCGATGTGCCCATGCTATCGTTATCGATTTCATCACAGACTACCACCTCTAGTAACCGGCAAAGTTTGCGTGCTAATTCATTTTATTTAATTATTTCATTTGCTCGAAGCACTTGACAGTAATGCCCATTACGCAATGGAGGCCATAACCTTCGGAGTTTTGACCATCAGCGATACGTGTTTCCAGGAGCCGGCAAAGGATAGAAGTGGCCCGAAGCTGGTGACACTCATCAACAATACGTTCCAGAACGCCGATGTTATAGCTAGCATTGTGCCGGACGAACAGAAGCTGATCCAGCGGGAGCTGCAGAAATGGATTGCTCGGGAAGATCTGCGTGTAATCTTAACCACCGGCGGCACTGGTTTTGCCCCGCGGGATGTGACCCCGGAGGCTACGAAGCCGCTGCTGGAGAAAGAGTGCCCTCAACTGGCCCTGGTTATGGCGCTAGCATCGCTGCAGAAGACCAAATTTGCGGCCCTTTCCCGGGGAGTCTGTGGCATTGCCGGAAACACGCTGATCCTGAACTTTCCGGGCAGTGAAAAGGCCGTGACCGAGTGCTTTGAGGCCGTAAGCGAGCTGCTGCCGCATGCCGTCCATCTAATCGGCGACGAAGTGGCTCTGGTGAGGAAAATCCATGCGGAAGTTCAGGGAACTCAATCGCAATCTACTGTCATTACACGCACCGCCCATGTGTGTCCCCACAAAACGGGAGCCGGCAGCGACTCGGATCGCAATTCTCCCTTTCCCATGCTGCCCGTCCAAGAGGTGCTATCCATCATCTTTGACACTGTGAAGAGGACCAGTGATCTGGAGAAGGTCCTGTGGCAGCAGACCTCGCCGGTTAACATACCACCTTTTAGGGCTTCCATCAAGGACGGCTATGCCATGAAGTCAACTGGTTTCTCCGGAAGCAAGCGCGTCGTGGGCTGCATAGCGGCTGGATCGGCGCCCATTGCCACTCCTCTGGCGGAGGACGAGTGTTTCAAGATAAACACAGGAGCACCGCTGCCCCTGGAGGCGGATTGTGTGGTTCAGGTGGAGGACACCAAGCTGCTGCAACGGGACAAGCACGGGCAAGAGAGCCTGGTGGACATCCTGGTAGAGCCACAGGCGGGTCTGGACGTGAGAGCTGTGGGTCACGATCTAAGCACGAAGGATCTCATCTTCCCATTTCCAGACGCCTCGCCCGTGGTTGTGAAATCCCTGCTGGCCTCAGTGGGCAAACGGTCGACTGTGCGACGTCCCAAGGTGGCCATAGTATCCACCGGCAGCGAGTTGTTGGCTCCGCACGATGAGCCTGTGGCTGGCAAGATCTACGACTCGAATACCACCATGTTGGAGGAGCTACTGCTGTACTTCGGCTTCGATTGCATCCGAACCACCGTTCTGAGCGATAGCTTCGAGGAGACCAAGCAAGCGCTGTCTAATCTCTTCGAGACGGTGGACTTTGTCATCAGCAGCGGCGGCGTTTCCATGGGCGACAAGGACTTTGTAAAGCCTGTGCTGGAACATCTCCAGTTTAAGCTACACTGTGGAAGGGTCAACATGAAGCCCGGCAAGCCGATGACCTTTGCCAGTCGGGATCAGAAGTACTTCTTCGGCCTGCCCGGGAATCCCGTATCTGCCTTTGTTACATTTCACCTTTTTGCTCTGCCCGCCATCCGCTGGGCAGCCGGCTGGGATCGCAGCAAGTGCTCCCTGCCGGTGATCCAAGTGAAGCTGCTCAACGAGTTGCCCTTGGATGGCCGGCCGGAGTTTGTGCGGGCCTCTGTGGTTTCCAAAGCTGGTGAACTGCAAGCCCGGATCGTTGGAGATCAAATCAGCAGTCGCCTGCAGAGCATCGTCGGCGCGGACGTGCTTATTCATCTGCCGGGAAGCACCCATGAGCGCACGTCAGCTAAAGCCGGCGAGGTTTTTTCGGCTTCTGTACTACGCTACGACTTTATCTCCAAGTACGAATGAGTTCATGACAATACTATGCTAAAAACTGGTGCTGGGAGCCCTCGAATGTTTGAAAGACAAGCTTTCCTAGATTATCACAAACAATTTATTGTTTCATCATATGTCGCAACCATGAAGTCTAGAGTGTTCAAAACACTTTAGCTCTTATCTGGTCGAGACATATGTATGTACACATATAGATTTTTTTATTTATCTATAAGTACTAAATACATAAACATATATATATTTGTATGCTTCTACACGATGTTATCTGATTTTTATGCGACTTGTTGCACAGATTTTAGAGAATTTTAATAAAGAAAGTTAATTATTACCTGAGGTGTTTAATACTGTCTGGAAGGTGCAGGCTTGAAATGGAAGTCCCCATGAGATTGCATAGCAAACATATGAGATTTATACTGAAAATTAGTTCCTAAAGACTAGAGACTAAAAATTATAATTAATAAAATAATTAATGCAATAATGACATATTTGGTACGATCTCAAATATTATATTTTATTTTACCAAATATTTTTTAATTTATCAAAATCAAATTCTAAAGAGTTTTACTAAAAAAAATAAAACGGACATTCTGCAATTTTCAATAGGTTTTCCAATGAGTTTTACTTGACATTTCCACACTTTTCTTTACCCACAATTTTACTGCACTGCTTTTATACACTGCTTTTGTTTTAGCACTGCTTTGCCACCGGAAGAGCTGCCACAATTTTTGCAGTCCCAAAACTACACTGACATTTCCGGTTTTAGATTTTTGTATTCTGAAAATTAAAATAAATTCTCAAAATATATTCCTTTGAGGGAAAATTGATAAACTGTTACAGAAAATTGTTTCGAAAATTGGTTTAATTTTGGAAAATGTTCCCTGATGTCATCAAGCTAAATTTAAATATAATTTAAAAAGTTACATGTTCCCTTAATAAAATCAACTGTTCAAGTACCAGAATTTTGTTTTCCTTTTGTTTTTTAGTTTATTTATTTCCGAATAATTTAAATTCACATACATAGTTTACATATACATTTTTCATTCATATGAATATAGGTTGTTCTGTAGTTTGTATGTGTATATTTATATTTTAGGTGGTGTTACTCCTCAATTTTAGGTTTTTAGCTTCCAACAGAGTCCCCGTAAGGCTACAATAAATAAACACTATCTGTAGGAAATATATTTGTATATATGCAGTTTTGTACATTTCGCTTTGCTTTCGTGTTATTATTTTCTCTCTTTGCATTCCGCGTGCACATTTCATGTCCTTCGAAGAGTTGTAAAGTAACAATATTTCGCTTAAATCGGAGGTATTTCAGCATTTATCCTGTTGTGTTGTTATTTTGGGTTTATTCGGTATTTCCTCCGTGTCAGCAATATGGTTCTGTGATTCGCCGGGCTCTCGGACAAATTGAAACAATTATGTATGTAGAAGGATTTGCTTAGAAAAACTTGTATATAAGTATAGAGTGTATAATATATATAGTATGTATATATTTATTTATATATATGCTGGCTCCCTAGAGTATGTACTTTTTGTCTAGTTAACACGTGCAGTGCCTAGGTAAATTTTTTATTTTTCAAGTCTTTGTTAAAGTTTAAATTACACACATTCAGTTTTTGTATTTCGGCTGCGATATTTATACGGATTAAGTAGCATATTTTACACACATTATATGGACAGATTTCCCATAATTCGTACGACAACACCAAAAAACACACGCATAGATTTATGTGAAAGAAATCGGCAAACCCTCTTAGCTCTCAGTGGCTCTCCACCCGTAAATTCTTATTATCCTTGGAATACTCGTTGTAAGCACATACAAAATAGGCTAAAGTGCTCGAGAAAGGCTCCCTGGCATCCCTCGATAGACGTACTCAGTTGGAAGGAATATTTAACTTAACAATTAGCATAAGTTCTCTCCTTTTTCTCGCTGCGCTGGTTTGCTTCTCCCCTCCTTGGCTCTGTGGGAGAAACTGTCAAACAGTTGACGACGACGACGACGTCGACAAAGCACACACACAGGACTCGGAATGGGACACGGCAGGATCGAATGGCAAAAGGACAACAGGACGATGGCAATTTGTCAACTGTCGCCGGCATAAAAGAGCGACTCCTTCTAGGTCCTGGCATGATTGACGACCATTCACCTATACGAATATTATTCCCCGCGCGGTGTATTCATAATTACTTAAGAAATGCACACTTGAATACCTTACGGCGGAGAAAAAGGAGCAAAGGCAGGCGGCTCCTCAAGTGTCTGCTAAAGTCGATTGAAATGTCAACAAGTCTCGGTGACAGTTTGTGTGTACCCTTGCCGTTATTATCCTTTATCCAGGATCTGCTCCCTCGAGAGATTGCACAAAATGCACAACTTAAGGAACAAAACAAAAATCCGTTAAATCAATTACCCACAAGAACACATTCAATTATAAAAATGTCGTGGGCAATATTCGAAGTTTCTGTCGTTGTGTAGGAACTTTTGATTGAGCTTCTTGGAGGGCAAGTTTATGCTAAGTTAAGTAGCTGCAGCCAGTGTATATATATTGTATACTTCATATACATATATATAGGTGAGATTTTTTGATTTTGTTATAAGCTTCGGAAAATGCAATTGGAAAATTTACACAGACACACAATGGTTACACACGGTTAAAAGGTAGAACACCTATTATTAGGAGTGCCCAGGAAAACTAAAAGAAGACTTTTTATATCCTGGTTCTTTTGCAAAAAACAAAGGAGCAAAGGAACTTGGGAGCAGAGGAGCAAGGGATCTAGGAAGCTAGGAAGCTGGGGAGTTAGGGATTAAGGGATTAAGGGAGCAAAGGGTTTTGGCTGGGCACCCCTGATCTATATAGACTCTCTGCGGGGGCCATTTAGCAAATCATAACCCCTTTAACTGCCTAGCGGATGTAGTGCCACATGGCAGTCGGCTTTCGGGCATTGTTAATCATGTCGTGCCAGTGCTGGCATCCAGTTCCACTCTCCTGAGGCCCCAGGCCGCAGCACCCAATTTCCGTGGCCTCGCTCCCGGCACCCACCACATAGATCTGCGAATTTAAACAACCAAAGGAAAAAAATTAAATCAGATATCAGGTGCTGGGCTGAGTTTTTCAATTAAAACACAGAACGATGGGCCAGCCATTAAACCGTGGCTATGGCCAGGAATTAGCAGCCGGGCTGTTAAAAACGGCGGAGGCCAGCGGTTTATGGCCACCAAAAGGTTAAAGGTTACCTTACCTCAATGGCTGCATTGTGGAGATAATTTGATTGCAAATTAAACGTGAACGCCTCATTCCAGATGGGATTGGTGGGATCGTCGGACTTTGTGATGCTCGTCTTCTTTTTCTTGATGCGTTTGCCATTTTGAATCAGGTAAATCTATGGAAGGAAATTCATTAAGTTTATGAAGCATTTATGCACTAAGAGAAAAAGATAACAACTATTTATTTATTTTATGAAACTTCAAGGAAACTCTATTAACAGCAGATATTAATATGAGCATGAAGCTGTTTTGGAATTTATCTCTAAATAAAAGCAAATAAAAATCGGTTAAAACAATAATAAGACTATTATTATATTAACCATTTTATAGTTCATTGAAATTTCCATTATATATATGAATAAGATTTATTATTATTATATTTTGTTCATGTTTTTAAAATGCTTTCAATAATTATTCTTTAGTAATTTAATGTTCTAACTTTGATCTTTGCATATAAATACTTTCTTAAAATAATTTAATGTATTTTATTAATATTTTAAAATTATTATCCCTATACCCACCTTGACATAGGGTTCCTGAACCGTATCTAAATTTCTTGCCTTCATTATCACCACCGTCAAACGTTCGGCCTGTGGCAAATAGTTCAAGGAGCACAGGAGCTCCGGTCGATCCTCCTTGGGCTTCTTGGTGCGCAGCAAATCTCCCCAAATCTTAAACAATTTATTTATAATTTCCATTATATACATATGTGTGCATACATATAACTCCCAAGACTTACCTCCACCGACTTGGATAGATCCAAACCATCCACTGAGATGCGAACCTCTCCGATGATGTCATTGTGCGAGTAGCGATCGTAGTCGAGCACCTGGAGAATCAGCTCCTTGCCTTGAAGCTGGTCGCGGGAAACCGGAAACTTAAAGTGCTGGTCAAAGTAAGGGTTCGACTCGCCCCGATGGATGTGTGTTTGTCGCTTCCGACTGTCCACTTCCGGTTGCAGCATCAAACGAACATAGGGATCCCGGAAGCCGCCCTCCTCAATGGGACTGAGATTGTGAGCTAAAGAGTAAAGGAGTTTTAATTAAAGAAAATTAAGATTACGATTAAATAAAAAACCAACCTTCAATCAAATGCACCGTCAGATCAAACAGGTGATAATCGTACTTCACGCGCAGGTGCAAGCGTCCCACGGCATGACTGGACTCCGGCGCTGTCAGATACACGGGTCCGTCGGGCAATCGATAGAGATCCGGCTGTAGGGCGCCCAATGGCGAGGCTGGACCCATGGCAGGATCCACACCAGGCTGTGATCTTGGCGGTATCAGCAATGGCGACAGGCACCGACCTCCACCCACGCCCACACCCTTGCCAGAACCACTACCTGAGCCGCCGGCCAGCGAAGCCAAACTGCTCTGGGAGGGACTGGGCGTCCTCATATCTCCCGGATCCACCGAGTGGGCAGGACTGCCGCAGCGTGCATCCAGGGAAATGGTTCGCATGGGACTGGGTGATCTGGCCAAATGGTGGGGAAAGGCAGGCTCACTGGGCAGCGAGCTGCGACCATCCGGTCCAAAGGTCCTTATCTGGGGAGAGGAGCCGCGATGGCCCTGCAAGAATCACGAAATTAAGACAAACCACAAATAGTGTGAGAGGGTACCCCACTCACCGAATGCCTGGATGGGGCACTGTCCACGCTGCTCTGGCTCGAGATGGACGGCGTGCGTTGGAGGCGCGGCGGGAAGGAGCGGCTCTGGTGGTGCAAGTGCAGTGGACTGTGGAATACCTCGGCTGGTCCACGCAATATATCCGTTCCGGTGGCCGAGACGGCGCCCATGTGATGATGATGATTCATGCCCATTCCTCCATGCATGCCATGCATATGGGTGGCCGGCTGGATGGGCTGGCACTCCTTGGCAATGGCCACCTCCTGCGGGAATAAAAAAGGAGTAAAGTTTTTGTTAGTCGACTTCGCTTAGGGGTATCTCCCGCGCGGCTATAAGAACCTCCGAGTCCGTGGGCAAATCACAGCTATCGCTGACACTACCGGCCGAAACGCTTCCAATGCCGCTGGTTGTCGAGGTTACCGACGATGCCGATGGCGGCGGGGTCATTGGCTGTGGTGGCGGTGTGGTGGAACTACCCGAGATCCCATCTCCCGTGGGCAGGATGTGCACCAATCCCGGTAGCCCGGAACCATTACCACCACCACCCACGGCCGCTGTGCCGGAGGTGCCACTCCCACTGCCGCTGGGAGTGCCCTCATCCGCCGAATTCCGGTCGAGCGTGACCCGACGCACCGCTCCCACGCGCTCCTTGGCCATCCGGGACCAGGACTCGATGCGCTTGTGGGCCAGCCAACAGGCTGCCGGACCCAGGCCGCTCATCTTTTTCCCAATTACTGAGGGGTTGTGGCTAAGCGAGAGCGTTCCTTTTACTTTATTTTTTTTTATTTTTCTGTGGGAAAGAAAGGAGATGCTGTTGCTTGGCTACCTTTCGAAATTTTGTGGGCAAAAAAGGAATCGTTGCTTCAATGCTTTTTGCTTTCTTTACACTTGATAAAATGAGGAATAATTCTTAAAACTTGTAGTTATTTTGGCGAAAATTATATTAACAAAAAACTAAGACTTTACAGGAAAGTAAAAAATAAAGGATAAATCGCTTAAATAAAATGTGTAAAATAATATTTCTAAGATTAACATGAAAGCTAAAACAATTTTTCGTTTATAAGTCAATTAGTAAAATTTCTTGCAATTTTTTAAATATTTATATAACCATAAAAAACATAAGGAGTGAGAAGGAACGTTATTTAATATTATTTTAAGCCTTTGTGCATTCATTCCATATTATTAATAAAATCCTTTAATAATTCCAACTTTCCCAAAAATAAATACAGAATTTAAACAATCTAAAATCCTCGGTTTTCTCCAAGTGCACCCACACAATTGACCGCTGTTAATCCGCTTAGGCAAATACACTCACACGCCATTGGATTTGAGCTAACCACCAGAGAGGAAATGAGGAAATGGACAGGATGAGATGAGATGATGCCGGGCACGAGTGCGGTTTCAGGTTGAACTGGCCATGAACTGGCATTAATTATGTTTCAATTTTGTAGCAGATCTTCCCAATGAAAACAATCCGTATCTTGGACAAGTTATTTTTGTAATTTTTTTTGGAAACAATTTCATCTGAGAATGAGAAGAGCAATAATGATGCTGTGACGCACTTTGAGGTTGAATGGTTGGTAGTTAGCCTGCTCAGGCAGTGCTTTTATTGAGCAACTGAATGGACCAGGATGAGGTGAATGGTGTTGGAGGAACGGAATGAATGCTAACTGTTTAACCATGGCAACTGCACTAACGAACATTGTGCGTCAGAAGGACGCTAGCAAAGCCGCTAATCAGCCTCCAAGTAAATCCTGCAGTCATCACAATTGGTGTCAAGGTGTTCTAAGCGGATAAGGACTAATTATGCGGAGAGGAAATGCCAGGGAAAAGTTTTAAAAAACTTTAACAAAATGTGTAATAATGGGTTTATTTCAAGGTATATAAAATATTGTACAACTTTGAAAGGATTTCTTCAGCAAAGTTGGTCTTTCCATAACACCTTCTCTTAGCTATTAAATACATAAAATTATAAATTAATTCTTAGAATCATTTTCTGGCTTCTCTTTACTTCAAAGTTATTGTCTGAGAAGCCTTTAAAGTCGAGAAAATGAAAAGTCAAAACCGACAACAACGACTGTTCTGCTGATGCTAATGAAACTTTTATTTTAACCACTTCCTGCTGCGAAGTTTGTCCAACTTCTGGTTCATTTTAGACCAAAGAATATGCCTATCCGACAATCCTATAAATATGCAGAGGAGCCTGCCCCCGTATCATGAATATGCAGACTAGGCATTTTCCAGGCAAACCTCACAATTCCCCAGCGTGCGATTTGTCTTGCAGTCCTCGCAGCACCTATTCTATATAGTCTCAGCCTTTTGCATTCCATGCCATTGCCACAACCATCCTCAGCCACATCCTCATCTTCGTCCTCATCCACTTAAACTCCCCGAATTCCACATTTTTTCGTTACGCAGCGTGGCGAAAGGCGAAATGCGAATTCATTGGCATTCGTACACGCCCAAGTGCCGTTAAATAGAGGGAATCCCAAAGATACATATACATAAGTATACCCTCTATAGGGTATAGGGAATGCAGGGGAGCAGGGAGAGCCAGAGAGGGGTGGCGGTGGTTGTTCAATACAAAAGTAAACAAAAAACTTATTTTTCAAGTATTAAATAAATTAAATGAAATTAAGCACGTGTAGCGAATGACATCAAAACATGGCAACAGCAAGGGAGAAAGCGAGAAAGGAAACAGCGAGGGAAGGAGGAGGGGAAATCAAGGACCAACCCTCAAATTAGTTTGGGATAATAAAAATGTGCTCGGTCAAAGAAAAATGTTGTCCAGGTCTCACACACACATACCATGATGTGCTTGTGTGTGAGTGTGGTATGTCCTAGATCTTCTAAAAGGATTTTTATTGATTTCGAAACATTACTCTGAGTTATTCATCACTTTCATTGCTGTGACTGTCGCCGATTTGGCTGTGAGTCCTGACAAGGAAGTAGAAGCAGATGTTTGAGGAAAATTTTAACCTTGTTTACAAACAGCTTCGGAGAAGATAATGTTTATTTTCGGGGTTTGTATTTAATATAATAAATATTTAAGGATGTAACTAGAAATTAGAGGAAACTTTGGGGGAAAATTAAAAAGGAAACTTACTAACAATTCAGTAAATAATAGATGCTTTTATCAAGGGTATATTTAAAGGTGTGCCTGGTGAAAGGTGTACCCTAAAATTAAAAATTTAATTGGACAGTGTGAGGTATTCGTTTTAGGGGTTTATTTTCTACATTTTCAAACCCAAAACTACCTGAATAAAGAGATAGGTAAACCCAACATTAGTATTAAGCATCTCTCCCTTAACATATGCCACACTTAAATTAGAGTATGAAATTAATGCCAGAGATTAAAATTTGTCACAAGCTCTCCTGGTGCATGCTCAACTATAAAATACAGTATATTCTCTCACATAAATGGCAACATAAACTCATAATTTGGGTGTCAGTTTCGTTGCTGTAAAGTGTGCTGATCTGAGCACTAATCCCCTCAACTGTCCCCTGGCCGAAGGGTGGAGAACTGCGAAAACATCAACACTAATTCCATTGAAATGCAACCAACCGCACCGTTGCTAATTGACACCTATGTAAACTGCAATCAAAGCGACAAACGGCCAAGCCCACACATTTTCTCACCCCACATATAAATAGAAAATGAGCAAACAAATCCCAGTGAAAATACCCCAAAAAAAAACGAACTAAAAGCGGTTCGAACTCAAAGGCAGCCGCACCCAACAAAAAAGGTGCTGCATGCAACCTATCATCATCATTGCAACCCCCTCTCAGGGTTGATAAATATGAAAATGAAATTTTCCAGCTTGTTTGGTATTGCTGCAGAATTGATTAATGGGATTTTCATCGCTTTTCTCCTCTTGATGCTAGAGTATTTCCACTTCGTTGTGCAACGCGAGCTCAACTTTTAACTTTGCTTGCTCGCTTACCGCATTTCCCCGCTTCACATTGGTTGCTATTTTTCCTCGAAGCTTTCATAGGATTTTCCTGCTCTTGACTGTCAGTTATGAGCTTGCCTTACTAAGTGCTAAAACATTGGCTATGAACGTAAGAGGCTGATGGGTGTGTGTGTGTATTTGAGGGTATATATGTATAAACACGGTAAAGCTCTCAGGCAGCCCAGCTTAGACGATTCTGACACACTTCAAAAGATGTTGCCTTAAACTAAAAATTCCCCCGAACATCTTTGAGATACTTATGGATTTTTAACGATAGATACATAGAAAAAAGCGAGCGAAATCAAATATAAGAAGCTTTAATTGTTGAAGCATTTAAAAAGGGAGGTTTTATGAGGGGGAAGTCAAGAAGATATTCACTGATTTATATTTTTGTAGAATGGAAAATGAAAAGATTTCTAATTTATAAATATTTTAAAAGGTTTATGACTATGCAAACATTTAACATCAGTTCAGTTTAAATTCAAAACTCTCAAGCTCAAAATATAATTAAAAATAACCCTATTTTTCATATTTAATCTACAATCCAATTATGCAGAAAAGTTAAGCCGATTCTGAGCCAACTTTTTCGATTAAAATGCTTGTATTTTGGTGGCCATAGTGCATCGTAATCCTGCCGCATTCTAATTAGTTGCTCAAAGTCATTACAAACTTGTTGCTGCTGGCCTCCAGCTGGCAGTGGAAAATATTGGTAAGCGCGAGTGCAGTTTGTGATGTTGTTCTTGGCATGTGGAAACTTCTAGGGAAAACTTTCGATTAGCAGGCTGTTTGAGTTGTACTCAATCTTTCTCAGCCTCGATTTTCGTTCGACATCGTTTCCAAATAGTTTATTTTTTGTTTTTCCGAATTTTTGTTCTTCAAACACAGCCATGGTAGCCCGCCTCATCATGGGCTTCCTGCTGTTGGGCGAGCATATCCTGCCCAGAACTAGGATGCTCCATCAATCACTGATTCCCGTGCGAGGAATGGCCAAAAGGCGCGGCCACAGCACCGAGAAGGGCAAGAAGATCTGTGAGAGGAACCGGTTCTTGGGCGGCTGCTTTCAGAGTAAGTTGCCAAAAACACTCATTAAGTGGGTTCCATTTCCATTCCCCAAATTTCCCGATCGCTTTTCTTTTTTTTAGGGAGGCAACCATATAGGAGAGAGCAGAAGAAGCGGAAGGGCACATGCTGCCGGGATCCCTGCAAGGATGGAGCCTGTCGCCCCAGCAAATAAATGGCAAGAACTAATTACAAAATCTATAAATCTACAAGTTTTGGATTCCATTTACTGCTATGTATGAAATTTGGTAGTTTTGGCTTCACAAAGAAAAAAGGTTGGTCGAAAAACAAAAAAAAAATTCAAATAAAATTAAATAATTAAACAAGAATTTCAAGAAAAAGACCAAAAAGATTTCATTTAATTTATATGATTTATATGTATTTTCGAAAACTGTTTTAAGAACACTTAAGGGGATCTTTAATCAATAATATATTGATACATTATCGAAATGTAACTCAAAAGCTTAAAAAGTCATCGGACCTATCCTCCAATATACATATTTTTAAATATTCACCAATGTTACCTCTCAGGAAATGTAGATTTTCACCAAACTTAATTTCAAAACTTGGGATTCAACTGAAAGTTGAGAGGAAATTGCTGCAATTTTCTATATAAATTTGAGTTGTACTTAGTGGCTCTTTGCATGTGTGAGCGTTATCTGTATCTGAATGTGCAGCTCACATTCGAGCTACCGGTAATGTATCCAAGCAAACAAAAGAGACGTGTGGTAGCCCAGTGAAAAACGCTCAGCATCTGTTGACACCTGTTTGTGTGTTGTGGAGGCCACCCAGCACCCACCCAGTTTTCCCCGCCGCTGCCCGCCTTTGGGCTGTCATCGGCAGACAGGACCAGCGTTCCTCTACAGCTGCCATTGTGCGCTGCATACATTTTAATCCTATTAGCACAATAGTTACTGTTATTTCATATTGCTGTAATTTTTCTAGATTGCTCTCCCTGCCACAGACACGCTAGCAAGGAAAAAAAAACACAAATCACACAGAAAACCAACAACCCAGACTGTCACTCCAGTCGAGCGACGTCCTTGAGCTTGACCACCAACGCCACCGCCACCCCAAAAGTCCAAGGCCAAGCCAAAGCCATTTCCACACACCTCTGGGAAATGGGGAAAATGGGAAATGCAAAATGCGAAATGGAAATTGTCATCGCCGATGTTGTTTCTGTTTCAGTTTCGGCTTTGAGCCAGTGTTTTTTTTTTATTGTATGCACAAATATCCTGCGGTGTTGCCTGCTTTGGATGTTCCTGGCCAGGATACTTAGGTGCGGTCAGCTGCAGTCTTCGAATTCGCTGAAAGCTCCTCTGCGTGTTTTGTCCCGGTGCCAAAGGCTTCAGTCGCTTAAGTACGGGAAAGGAAAACCGGGGACACTGGAAAAGTGGCCACAGATGGTCAGTGACGACAACGAGATGGGGCCAAGGATTTGTTTTGCAATGAGAAAGGTTTTCGCATTCCAGAGTACGGATTTACGGGGCTCATTTGAATTCCAAAGTGAGTGAGGGATGAACGGACTAAAGTTCGTTTCACCTGTCGGTTTTATATGCACTTCGTTAAGAGTAACGATTTTTAAGGAAGTCAAAGAAGTTGAAGGTTGGCTGGGACTTAATGCAAGGATATTAGAGAGTCCGTTTTTTATTTAATAAATAAATCTGCATACCAAGTATATAGTTGATCAGGAATATATATGATTTATAGGGTAGGTAATGAGTCTTTCCTTAAGACAATAAGACAAATAATACCTTGCAGGGCATTAAAAAAGTTAAAAACTCTCAAAAAAATATATATAAAACTTATTCTAATGCATTTTTAAGTTGTTTAAATTTAAGTTTAACTTCCACTTCCCCCCACACAGCAGCTGTCCACTTAGATGCCAATTTATTGTAGTTTACTTTCAACTTTGGTAAATGAGCCATGTCCCTGGCGCAAAACTTTATAAACTGACATGTGTCCGTTTTGCTAGAAACTGCTGACGAACTCATTAGGGCCTTGGTATGGCCAGGCTAAAGGATAAACTGACTACCAAAAAAAAAAAAAAAAAAAAATGGAACAATTAACAATCAAATTAGGTATGCATACGACTTTATTGTAGTTTTGGACAAAAGCCAAACAATTGGCAGGAATAACTTTTGACACACGTCGTCTAAGCCGTAATGTGAGCCAGGGCCAAAAAGGAGGATAGCAAGAAATGGGCAATCCCTGGACTCAGGAACAAGGATGCCGGAATTAGGAATCAGGAACAAGGAGCCCCGCCAGCGGACAAATGAACAGCAAACACACATACAATAAGATTTCCGCTGCATAAGTCCTTTGTAATCTCATTTAAATAATTGCTGCCAACAAAGTGGAAGTGAGAGCGATGTCTGCTCGCCGGCAGACAAAAACCAAATCCGCAAATCTCTGCTCCTAGCCAGACGGACGGATGGAGTGGCAGTCAGCCATTTCAAACGTGGCCGGAAATTAAAATGTAAAACAGCAGCTCATTATACGCTCACCTACACACGCTCACACAAAGGACTCGGAGGGAGATAGATAAAGAAAGAGAGAGATAGAGTGGTTAATAGAGAAGGACGAATAAGTGGCAGGACTTGGCTTACACTGCACAACGGTAACGGTAATTCATCTTGCACTTTTTGTGGCTTAAAGGAAATTAGGTTGCTCACCAGCTCGTGCACTTTATGATCCTGCCACGCAATTTGTGCTGCCTGTTATTGCCCAGGACATTTATGGGGCAACTCCATTTGTGGCACTCTATGGGGCAACTGGAAAATGGGAAATGGCAATGGGTAACTGGAAACTGCCAA
Source organism: Drosophila birchii (assembly GCA_035046345.1). Taxonomy (NCBI): domain Eukaryota; kingdom Metazoa; phylum Arthropoda; class Insecta; order Diptera; family Drosophilidae; genus Drosophila; species Drosophila birchii. The sequence goes on along the minus strand of JAWNOA010000048.1, from coordinate 19,249,724 downwards.
CTGGCATGCCAACTTTGTACAACGGACGGCCTTGGATGCACTTTATTGGCCGCCCGCGCATAAAACTAGTCTTTATGGCAGCACCTAAAGGACACGAAACCGGGATGGATTCCGATTGCGAGTCGCTTCAGCGTTGCAAGTAGTTGAAAGTGCAATGAAAGTATTGCATTTTTAAATTAAATTAAATGTAAAAAGTAAGATAATTTCTAACATATATTAGCTGCTATTAAATGTAAACTAGTTTTAGCTGGCTTTCCCCCCCAACAAAAATATGTAATTTCCCTTTAATACCTCATAAAACCCCATAAAACCCCAGAAATAATAATAATAAAGTTAAACTATAACCGTAGGACTGCCACAAGACCTTAAAGAACATTTTCCCGCAAGGATTTTCAACAGGTTTGCGCACATATTGTCGAAGGAAATCAGTGGGAAATGGCGCAGTTATTGTGTGGCGAGAGAAAAAAAATATACTCGATCCAACACTTGTCCCGGGACAAGGGAAAACTGCCGATGATAATCCGCTCATCAAACGTCAATACAGCAGCTCCCAACCGACGGAGGAGGGAGCTCACAGCTCGGAGCTCTGTGGTGGCCGGATGCCTGTCTGTCAACTTGTTTACAAAGCCGAGATGCGAATGATGCGAACGATTCCTGGCCGCAGTTCTGGTGAGGAGAGACAGGACATCATCATCTGTAGCCACCCGGAGGCAAGAAATTAATCACCAATACAATGAAAATTGTGCGGCTGCAGTACATCGATTGCACTTAGCTGTGGCAACTTTTCCCTGGTTGTGGTCCTGGTCCTCGTCCTGCTCCCTTAACCGTATCCCTTTCCAATCCATCCTGGTAAATAGCCCCGCGGCCACACGCACACACACAGTGGCTCACAAAAGGGTTTGCCTGTCGGAATGTGTTTAATGCTATTTGCTCTATTCTATTTTTAGGGATTTTATTTGTCTGGATGGAGAGAGAGAAGAGAGCGGGTTGTATTTGGTGGATAAGTTCCACAAAAATGTTTTCAGATCGGGAAGTTGATTGAGATCGGGATTATAGGTGATTATAGAAAGAATAGTTTCACTTGACGGGTTACCCACATGAGCATGTGAGTTCTAAATAATGCGTTGTAATTTTCTAATTGAAGGTTTATTAGGTGCTTTTTAAGAGTTGAGGAATTTTCTAGGATCAGAAGAACTTTAAGATCTTCAAAATCTCTTTATTCATATATATTTCAAAATATGAATATATATATTATTTCATTTATTTAAGTAGTTATTTTATCCCTTTGGAATCTCCTAAAATAATTAAACCAAAAATAAAACCCAATTTCCCCCATTGACAAGCCATATTCTCAGTCCAGTTAGTTGTCAAAATCTGTTAACAAACTTCCTGCCATTTGCTACCTTTTGACTATTCCGACAATGCGTGTCGGCCTTCGTTTGCGGTTTTAATCAAAACAGAATCAGACTCAATATTGCCATAAACAAATACAATGTAAGCCGAGAAATGTTTTTGCAAATCGCTGTGCGAAAGGAGCCAAAGGAGCCAGAAAAACAAAAATAAGGGATCAAAAGGAGCCCGCCTCTATCGACAATTTGGCCATTTAACCCTTCGCAAATCAAAGGACTATTGTTTGGGAGCGGTAGAGGGGAGCAGAAACTGCAATGCGATGCATTGACATGATCCGATTTGCCATCCATTCAGCCAATGATATATAGAAATGCTGATGGCGATACAAAATGCATGTTGCATTCAGGCGAATTATTCTTAAATTCAATCTTGTTAAGGAACTAAGAAAGGGACTTGGATTTACTCAAATAGCAAGGACATTCAATGTCTTGAATTCAACTCTCCGAGGACTCTCCTCCACTCACTCCCCGATGGCATAAACTTTTCTCCCAAGCCCCTCAAATATTGTGACGTCAATGGCCTCGACGTCGTCTCGGTTCAGCTGTTTATTTGTTGACTTTGCCCCAAAGAGTTTCAATTAGGCGCAGAATTTTCTGTTTTCAAAGTTTTAAATATAAACAAAGCCCATCTAAATTTCGGATGTGTTGTTGGTATTTCTTTTTTGTTTTTTAGGTGATCTCCCAGCACAGCGATAATTTCATTGGGCTAAGCCAACTTACATTTTGTTGGACAGTTGATTTTTGACAAGGGAATGACATTGGGCGGCCATAAACTTTGGCTTAAAAGTGTTTAGGCTTAAATTAAAACTGAAGGTTGGCGGGGTTTTATGGAAATTAAATCGGGGTTTGAAAGCGATAAAGGTTGATTCTCTATGGAAAGTATAATGAATTCGTTCTAGGAAGCGTAACCTATAGTGTTGGTAAATGAATAAACTGCCAGATTTATGTTTATCATACTTTGCATATTCTGTCATTAAAGGCTTTAATATATATAAAAAAAAATATTTTTCACTAACCCTTATTCACTTAATTAATTATCTCTGAAAAACGCCATTGAATTTCAGAGTTTTTTCCTACACTTTTCTCATCTCGCCGCACCTGATGAACATTTCAATTGTCAGTTTCTGATGGACAAATTAATTATTGCCTGAAATTTGATTGCCATTTGCCCGGGCAACAGGGCCCCAACTTTTTGCCCTCCTTCGGGGACTGCCCCATCCTCCCTCCTGCTTTCCAATCCTGCAGAAAAAAGGTCCTGACAAATCGATGAGTCGGGTTGTATGTATGAGAGGAGTGGCTGAGTTCGTGTGAGCCCCAGAATCGTTATCAGGGCATCATTTTTGGCTTTCATCTCTCTGTCGCTGGGATTTCACCTCCTGCTCCTCCGTCTTGTCTGACTTTACTTCCCATTTGCCGTCGCTTTCTGGGCTATAAAAAATATATATTTTTTAAAAAACTTTCTGCTTGCATAAGCCTGAGTGAGTGCTCGATGTGTGTGCTGTGCCGTTGGCTATATGGATTTTAGCCAGTGGCTGTGGCGTGGCCCAGACACCCGGAGTCAGGTTTCAATATCTCGAATGTCGCCGCAAATTGCCTGCGAAAATCTATTGCAAATTTTACGTGATTTCTCACCGTTCTCCAGGCCTTCGTTTTATGGAAATTCGTTTTGTGGAAATGCTCGTATAAGTGAAAAAATGCCTTGCTCTTTTATTGCATTCAAAACTTTTGTGTTATTCTTTAATTTGATTGCGTGTCTTCTTTGTTAATGAAAGCCACGGATAGCTGGTGGATTTTCGTTTATTTCTTTAGTAGAAAAGGAAATATTTTCGCTTGGCTTTTGTGAATGAAAGAAATTTGAAAGTTCTTTTTGGTGGAGAGAAAATTCCTCGAAAGCATTGGAAAAGTTTTGTGATTGCATAGAGTCTTTGTGTTTATTCCGGGACTGGCAGCTGGTATTGATTTTGGTTCAGTGCACTCCCAATCCCTCCACACGGCCTGCTCTACGTGATTCCATTTCCATTTCGATTCCAGTGGGCGGCTTTCACTGGGCGCCATCATGCATCTTAATTGCATTTGCATATTGCACTGACCATAAGTGCATTAAGCCCGGCCCGAACTCCCAGCTGATGCTCCGCACACATCCGCATCCGCAGCCACTTCGTCATGGCCATTGTTTATTGTTTATTTATTGCGCTTTTAATTAACAGCCTGGGCTCTCTGTATCTGTGTCAGGTTTTTCGCCACGCCTCAAGGCCACCCACCCATTTTACTCTTCCGACCCCAGTGTTTGCCCTTTTTTATGGATGACTTGGGGCCTGGTAAACAGCACATGCATTTTGAAACAGTGAGTCGACAAAGTCTCTGCCTGGAAGTTAATTAAATCAGCAGTCAAGGATTCTCTCTACATATATCTAATGGTTTTTGCAAAACTATTTCTTTAAAAATGTAATCACAATATATTTTATCAAAGCCTACGTCAGTCGTAAATAATGTATTAAGCTCACTACTATTAATTAAATCAAATCAGAATTTTAAATAAAATTTATTTTTCGCTATAAAAAAACTGAAATCAGAAAGCCTGAAAAATCCTGAAAAATGCATTTACCATCAAATATTTATTGCTGCCTGGCTGAAATCTCTTTCCTGCAACTGTTTAAGCCTTGAATAAAAGGATTATGGGAAAAATAGCCTGGTATCAATTTTAAAATATTTTTCGTGCCATTTTTTATGTGAAATCGGATCAGGCCCAGTGAATGTGCATTTTTACAGCTAAATTTATTTTTATTTTACATTATTCAACCTTTGATTTTTCAGGGCTAACGGCAATCAAATCAAATTCAACCAACCAACTGTCCAGCGGAAATCAAGTAAACTAATTTAACAGCAAACTCAGAAAAGGAAAAGGGGTTATACTATGTATACACCAGCAAATACACATCCACGTGCAATCATTTGAATAAATCATATAATAAACCCCCTTCTGCTACATACACTTGAAAAAAAACAGGGATATAAGACTTAAATTAATACATTTTTAAAGATTAAGGTAAAGAAATTTTCTATACACGTTATACATTTTTTAAACAATTCGGTAATATGTTGTCTTTATATTTTGAAATTTATTAAAGCATATTTAGGTGAATAGAAAAATATATTTTATTCTTATTACATCATACAGTTTTACAAAAGAGAAATTCTCCGAAGAAGAAGAGCTGCAGAATGCTAATTTTAGGGTTTTCTGAACGATATTTATTGACATTTTAATAATATGTTCATTATTTAAATAATCCGAAACAAAAGCATAAATATAACCAAGCTAAAAAGAACCAAATTAATATTTATAAAATAAATCTGTATGTTAAGTTTATAAATTATAAGAAATTAATAGCAGATTTTGTGACCATATCTATGATCTTTCTATAACTTTTACGACATTTATTTTTCCCACTGCATTTATGGCCAGTTCCAGCTTGTTGAGCTTTTGGACGGAAATGCATTGGCTAACCAAGAGGGAAATGTGGAGTTATGCGAAGGGGGATAAACTACATCGTGGGTGAGGCAGGATAACGCAATCAAGTCATACATATGCCATTTGTATGCATGAGCACTCCCATCTATGGGTCTGGGTGTGAGTATGAGAGTGCGTGCATATTTGTATCTGAGAAATTGCAAGAGCTGAAAGATATTTGGCTTAGAAGCATCGGGAGTGCAACAGCTCTCGTGCCAAATCGAGATTTACGACTTGCAAGCAAAACAGTCAGCTGGAAAGCTAAAAAAGAGGTCAAGAAAGAAAATATATGCAAAAATGAGATACGCAACAATTAGTTATAAATAAAGTTAAAAGATCAATCTCTAGATGTTAATAATACCGATATACTAATATTTTATTTAAGAGGTGGATTCAGCAAAGATTTTTAAAAAATATTCACCTAAAAATGGGAGAAGATATATTAATGTACAATTCTTGCAAAGATTGCTTAGAACTATCAAAGAAAATATCATTTTTGTCTTAAGAACGGTCTCAAAAATCTCTGGAATATTGATAAATGTATATATTTTGTATAAAATCTCACTACTTCAGATCCTCATGACTATTCCTACTCATTTGTTGCTACATTATATGGTTCATAAATGCTATCATGAACGCATTATACCCTTGTATAAAAGGAAAATCGTAACAAGAGGGAAAACCAACTGCAACTGTCCCTCCTACACGGACAGCTGAAGATCCCCTCTTGAAGACAGCCCCTCCTTCGTTGCTTTGTTTGGCCAAATCCCCTCTGTTTCTGTTTCTTTTTTTTTTGGCCCGTGACTCGTTGCAGCCATTTTCGTCCTTCTAATTGTGACAAATTGTGTGGCACATGCAACATGCTTCGCACATATGTGTGTGCGAGTGTGCCAACGCGTGTCACACACTGTCTTCCTCTCCTTCTCTGTCTCTCCCGCGGGCTGCCATTTATTGTTATCCACAAAATGCTGACATATTTTTCTATTATACGCTCCCTCATTGATATAATTTATGGACTCCCAGCCAGGCAACCATACTATATGTATATGGAGTGCGGCATGAAGAGCCACAGCTCCCAGAAGCCTTTCGTGTGCGTTTTTAATGGGAGAGATGAAAGGAGCGAGTGGCCTAGTGGCACAGGGACATGCATAAGGATGGAAATAGGAACAGCAACAGGAGTACAAGGAAGCTGCCGAAGCACGTGAATAGCAGCGGGAGCAACAATAACATTTAATAGGCGCAAGGGGCCAAAGGATGTCAGACTAAACATGTCCTGATTTGACTCCTCATTGTGCACGGCAAGAAATTAAATTTAGACAGTCTGAATAAAACGTTTTGATATAAACTAAATTTTAAGAATTCTTTAATATATTCTAAATTGTTTTCTTCAAAAAACACTACATCAATAAACTCCAAACGAATGCATATTTTTCAAGATAAGAAAGAGTAATATCCTTCCATCTTCTTTTATAAACTGCAAATATTAAAAATGACCTTTCATTTTAAATATAAACCGGTTCTAAATAATAAATTAAATGTAACATAAAAGCTATAATCGAGCTGTAAGGCAACCTAATGTTTTTCTCAATAAATTTTAAATGAGAATCATTAAGTAAAAGTGTTGTGGCATATGCAACATATTGGTTTTTTTACGAGCCTCTCACACCATTATAATCTTTATATATATTTATTTTTTGTTGAAGTGTAGGATGGGGCCGCCATCATCTCTGGCTAATAGCGAAATTCCCCTGCCACAAAACCAGACAGCTGCTCCATTAACGCTCGATGGCAGAGCGATGGAGACAATCCCCCCAACGAATTTGTGCACTCGCCTGATTCGTTATCTATAAATAATTATATTAACTTTGCTTTTTGCTCTTGACTAGGCCCAAAAACATGGCGAGGACTCCGCCAAAGGACTCATCAGTCAGCGCGGTGCATTTTGGGACCGCGCCTACCCAGCCACAGAGGGAGCACGGGGCGCATACGAAATTTTTGTGGCAATCCCTTGGAAAGTGGGAAAGTGAGATGAGAAATGCGACACAGAAAAGACAGGAGAAAAAACAGTTGCTAATATTTAAGAAGGACATACTATTAAAAGTGTACATAAGGAAAGTATTGTATAATATATAAAAACAATTAGGAAACTTAATTTTAAAGAAATAAAAATAGATTTTTTTCTAGGCAATTATTGTTTTTTTTTTTACATTTTTATAAATTAAAAATTAATTCTAAACTTGTTGATTTATGAGCTTTATTGTTTTCTTAACAATCCTTATATTTTTCTGCGTGCACATCTTAGCTTTTTTTTCAGCTTTGGGACACCATTTTCAGGTTTTTGTTTTTTCCGCTTTGACGTGGGGAATTTAATCGAAATTCCAAAGATTTTCCAATTGCAATTTTGGCCAGCGGTTGTCGCATACACCCACACTTTTTGGACAAAGGGGGTTTTGTCCCTGCTCCGCTTGCCCCGCGGAAAACCAAACTAATTAATGCACAATTAACTTTCCATCGCCGGGGGCTCAATTAACTTTCCAATTAGCCCAAAGCAAACAAGATGCCAGGACCCCACGAATCTATCTATATGTATATGAATATCTAGGATCAAGGCTTGGTTGCCCAGCAGCTGCTGACACATTTGATTTGCTATGAAAATTAACAGGTAAATAATGAATGAGACGAGATGATAAGTTTTTGCCCCAAAGAAAGTGTAAGAAAGCATCGAAGAGAAAGCAGCGAAGCAACAGTTCCGCAAGGACTCCTCTTTACATACTTGATATTTTCTCTCTTTTATTTTTCAGAAACAGAAAGGATTAGAAAGAGCGCGCTCGGCGTTAAATTTGGTCAACACTTTTCACCCAAATCACTGGGCCATATTGCAGGAACACGCACTCGGCCGCAAATAAGTGTGGCAACAAAGCAACAAAGTGACACGAAACTCAATTGAAAGTTCTGGCTCTTGGTTCCCATTAATTGGCGATTTCGGTCGGTCGCTTTTGCCCGCTGCGATATCCGTTCCGCGAGATGTCCTTCGCTTGGGAGCTGTACGCGTGCTACTGATTTTCCATTTTCACGCAGAGCCAACAAGTTGCAAAAAAAATGTGAGCAACTTCATTCGAAAGCGCTTCGTCTTCGGCCTTGCCACCGCCGACAGGGGCACCAACAACGACGGGCGAGTGTTCTAGTGCCCCGAAATTGATGGCAGTACACTGGGGGAAATTACTAATTAAATTCAAAATATAACACATTTTAAGAAAATAGAAAACAGTTTAAAATATATAAGTTTTTTAAAAATATATAATACAAGGGAAAATAAATACAGGTCCTTATTTCCTATGTTTTCTTATTTTTTTGATTTTGATGAGAATCGTTTTCTTTTTTTGAAAGGTTTTTTCAGTAAATTTAGCACAGTAAACTATAATTAATAAAATAACTATTATGTTAAGAACACAACAAAATCTCTCTCAAAAACTGATAAACAAAAATTGAGGCATATTAATAATAAATTCAAATAAGGCAAAACGACATTTTAAGTCCGGTAACTCTTAAAGGAAATATTTGAATAAAATTGTAGTGGTATAAATCATTTTTGTAATCAACATCTCAAATTGTACTTGCAGTGCATGCAACACCAAATCCCATTCACATACACACTGCCGAAGAGCGACACAGAGAGAGTACGAAGAAATTGTAGAAAGCTGGTTTTGGCATTGAATCCTTTCAATGCGAACTTCGAAAGCTTTTTCGCAACTTGTTGCCTTGTCCTTTGTTCAATCAGCTGTTGCTCTCTCGCTTTCCATGTCCATTTCCCACATCAGTCATTTATGTCCTTGCAATACATATTCCACCATTTATTCCTGGGAGTGGCGCTTCTAAGTAGGCAATAGTTTTTTCAGCAGAAGAGTTTGGGAGCTATCTTTGGAATTATATAGACCGTTGAACTCGGGCCAAGACAAGGGACAGCAAGAACAACAACAACAGCAACTCCTGGAGAGTCCTGAGTTCGAAAAAGCTTACGACCAGCTTTTAATGGTGTGCGTGTGTATGCGACTTCACCTTGAAAGCTCCTCGCCAAAGAGCCAAAGAGATAAGAAATGTATATATCTGTATTATGTGTGTGGCTGTGTTGGTGTGCCAGTGATTCAATTTGTTGAATACTTTTCGGCGTTTTTTCGTCCTAATGACCGGCCATAACTGCGGCTCGAGTTACCCATAAGCGACCTTAATTGACGCACACAAGTGCGCCCCAAACACAGCCAACACAACTTTTTGCTCTCTGCCATTGCACGGTACCGAACCTTCTCCCTGCCTGCACCCCCCTTGTTCCCCACCCGCCTTATTTACCTGTTGTCATCTTTGCCCCTGAAAAAAAAAACACAAAAAATGAAGCACAAAAACACGAAGCTACGGCGAGAGCCAGAGCAAAAATAACAACGAGGACGATGGTGAAGCCGCTGACATTGAGCAAGCTGCAAAGTAAGTTTACCCATGGCAATGGCATCGAGCTGGCTCTTCCCCCCGGGAATTTCATATAGATACCCTATGAAAAGGGTATTTAAGTTTCTTGAATATTTTATATATCATTGTTTTTAGGAAATTACGTTTTTACGAAAGATTTCCTGCAGTTCTTGTATAATTTCAACAATCTAGATTCGCTGTGTGATTTCCCAACAGGATAAATATTGCTTATTTTAATATATTCTGTAAAGGATATTAGGATAGTATACATATATTTATTAGAATATTACAAAATTATTATGTTAAAATTCTAGATAATTATTTTCTCGCTTAAATAAATTAAAACAAACCCCTTGTTTTTCTATTCCTAAAAACATACATATATTTCTATAGAATTCCATTTAAATTCCATATCAAATTCAATTTCCTTAGTTTTAAAATCGAATTTCCCACCCGGCCACACCTTAAAGGGTATCCCTTTGCGTCCTTTTTGTGAATCCTGTTTCGGCCATCTAGCTTTGCATTGTGTTTGCAGCAGACAAACACACCGCATATAGCACGGATAGTGTAGGGGCAGCCTCAAATGGCGTTCCTAAATGTGCGCATATATTTAAGTCAGTGTGTCTGTGGATACTTTATGTGGACAGGAAACTTTTCAGGCAGACTACTTCAAGTCGAGCAGGGCGGGTCGGACAATGGCAAAAGGACTTCGACTCAGACGTGTACAGACGACTCGTCGTAGGTTTCTCTTCAACGCAGGATAGACAGGCAGGTAGGGGCGTGGCAAAAAAGAAAAGGAGGCGCGTTTAGGAAAAAGGTGGGGCGAAAAATATGGAAGCGATTGCCAAAACTTTTAAAGTTATTTATAAGATAGACATTAAGACATTACAACAGGATGTGCCAGAGGGCTTAAGTCAAGTTTTAGCATTGAATTGTTCGAGGAAAAGTTCAAATAAAGCTACTTTAAATTTGATAATAATTTAACTTTTATAATAAAGTTATACATCAATATAGTTTTAAAGGAAATAAATAAAAATAATAATAGTAATATAAATATATTAAAAATACAAAAGAAAGCCATTTTATATTATTCCAATTGAAGTATTTATCTTTATAATGCTAGGAAATATTTTATAAATTGTTTTTACTTAGTTTTATCATGAAACTCAAGATGTATCTTATATTTTATCCTGAAACTCAAGTATATCTTATAAATATATATGTACTTATTTTAGCTAATTTATAGACAATTTCCTTCGCAGACAACTAAAAGTTATAATCGCTTTGGATCAACGTAGATCGCTTGCCATATTTTTTCCCCATCCTCATGACTAACTTTTCTCTCTCGGCTAAATTATTCAGACCCCCTTTTCCCACAGAGAAAAACTTCTGGCCCCGGGAGCTCTCGACAGACAGCTTGTTGCTCGTTGCACACAGCTTATATGTTAGGTATACCCATCTCTCGTTTCCTCTATTTTCCATCGCTTTCTCTTTCATTTCCCTGGCTTTTCCTTACATTTTTTTTTTAGGATTCTGTTTCAGCAACAAGTTGCTTACATTTCGTAAGCCCCACAGGCCACCTGTGCCAGCGACTATAACCCATTTAGGTGGGGAAGGGGAAGGAGTCTGGTGGGTGAGGTGGCACTTGGCATTGGCGAAAATTGTCAACCTCGTCGTGCCCTGCAGATATGCTGGCATATTTATTTATGTCCTCTGCCAGTTTGCTGTTCTCGACTTGATTTCATTTCATCTCTGGCTGCCTCCTTTCTTTATTTTTTGTTTTGTTTCTTTGGTGGCTCTTTTAATAACAAAAAAAAGAAGCACTGGCTCTGACTCTGTTGTTTTCTCGTTTTCGTTATTTCTGTCGTATTTTCAGACTGAATTTAGGCAGCTTGTTGTACTTCGGCAGATGTTTTCCTCCAAGGGTTTCGCATTGGCAGCTACCCCCCGTCCTGCAGCTAATACATATTTGGCCCTGACTTTAATCTTAAAGATTAGCCGGCAAAGAGAAGGTCGTTTTAATGTTGGCACCTTGCTCCTTGGGCTTAGACACAACCCATTTTCCATTTTCCCACTTTTCATTTCCCGCCAGCCCATTCAGTTCATTCACTTTAGGCCCATCTTTGTGGAGGCGTGAGTGAGTGAACTTTGTCTTTGTTTTGATTTCATTTTGGGCCAAACGTTGTCTAGCTCTGGCTCAACAACCGTTTAAATTTCAAACTGCCAAGGCTTTAATGTCCCTATATAAATATATATATATAAATATATATATATATGAAGGATATTTAGGTATCCCAGCTTGTGCCATATGCGATTGTGTGTGTGTGTTTTAAGCTTTTTATATAATTGAAATCCGGACACGTGCCACTCAATGCGTATGTTGGCAATAAATTCAGTTTCACTTGTAATCTATACGCACATAAACAGATACAGCGAGACGTACCAATGTATACATATATATATATAAATATAAATATATATTCCTGTTGATTCCCATTGCCCTCCCCATATGTAAATTCATTTGTCCATCGAGAAGTTCTATTGGGGGGCCGGGGCCAGGGCCCGGCGACAGGACATTGTCCTCACAGTGTGTAGGCGCCTCCTGGCATATGCTACAATCATAATTACATCGTCCTGAGCAGATAGTCCTGTGCGTATGTTTATTTCTTTTCTTCTTTCTATCTTTCGGTGTCAGCGACAGTGAGAAAAAAGTGCTCTATGAACAAGTTTACATTTTATTTGAAAATCCAAACAAAATATATAATAAAAAAAATATTAAATACAAGATAAAATATAGATTTAAATAATTCCAAACCCAATCTAAACATTAATTGGTAAAGTACGCAGAAATCTGATAAATAAACTATAACTCCTTCGTTTTATATTTTAAATTCATTATTTTCTGAATAAATAGCCTCCAATAAATATCTAAATTTAGGAAATCCCATTTTCTTGAAGTGAGTTTCTCACAGACAATATCTAGTCCATAGTCAGTTGCATAACGAAGCGACAAAACTCATTTTAAACAGGCGCCACTCGATGACTGTGGGGCGCCACAGAAATTGCCCTTCTGTTCCTTTCCGTTCCGCTCCAGACTCCAGATCCCAGTACCCAGATCCCTGGCCGTATTCCGAATCGCATGATGATGAGACCAGAACGGTTGCCAACAAGTTCATTAAATACAATGCACAGAGAGTGCCCAAGGACGATGACGTGCTGGCTCCATCGCCATCGTCATCTTCACGTAGCCTTCGAGGGAAAACCGATTATGGGGGAGGTGGAGTACTACTATGTATATCCAATCCCGATAGGGGACCACCGCTGCGGGATGCTCAGCAAATTGAAATCTTTTATGAAGGCATAATTATTAGAAACTGGAATTCTACGAAGGCGGCCAATGTGGTTAGTTACCAACAAACAATGGCAAAACATTAATGAAATATTTGGTAAGGAATGTTTACCTTGAAAAGAGCTTTTCTTTTTAATATTAAATAAAAATTGGGTTATAAATTAAACTGTTACAATTTAGAATTTTGCAATTTCTTTGCTACATTTTATTTATTTTTATTGGTTTTTTTTTACTACATTTAAAATAATAAATATTTCTAGAGTTTCCTGCCATTTCCTTATCTTAAATTATTCCTGCTTTATTATCAGATTTTTTCCAAAGAATAACATAGAAAATAATCAAAAAAGTTGGTCTAAGGGCTGACAACTTTATGGCTTCACACATCCTGTGACCTAAAAAGCACTCCAAGGAGCAACAATGTTTAGAGGCCGCTTTAATGGGTCAATTAGCTGGTTCTCATATGGCCAACACATATATGGTTGAAATCCCCGATTGCGTGACCCGTGAACATTGGCAGGATGCTTCGGGTGAATTGCCATAAATATGTGTTTAATCTAGGTTGAAATAAGGTGGAACTAATTATTAAAAATAAAAGGGAAACAACAACGAAACACAATTTGTGGAAAAGTGAAAACTCATTTTGGCCCATGTTTACCTTTGCTTGACCAGCAGAAAAGCCCCACAGACTACGTACAAACACATAAGCATACACAGTTAATTTATTTATTTTGTGTGCACGGTTTTATTTGCATAAGCTTAAAGGATTTCGAGACGGCGAGCTTAGATTTACCTCGGTCTGCAGTTGTTTTATTGCCCATCCGCCCCATTGTCCCCCCTGACAACCCAGTGGCCCCGAAATAACGAAAGTTTAACCCTGAAATTGAGGTGAAAGGAGGCCCTAATAAAGCGGTAAAAGCTTGTCAGCTTTGGATAAAGTTGAACAAGGACAGATGTCCTGAAAGCTGCGTGTTGGCTTTCTTTTAAAAGAAAGCTTTTTTTTTTAGAAGGTACTAAAAAGTTAGCAGGACAAGTGTTTCGAGCTTTTTAACATTTTCTTGGGTGGGAAAATGGGAAGTAAATTTAAAAAGAATTTTAGGACAATTATTTGGAATAATAATTTTATAAATTTTTAGGATAATAACTCTAAATAGTATCAAAAATAAATAAAAACAAGACTTTGACCTTCTCTATAAAATAAAGAAAAGGATATTCTGTTTTTAAAATTTCAAAGAAAATATTCACGTGAATTACAAATCTTTAAATAATCAATTTGTTATCGAATTAGTTACACCATCCTTAAGCCCTGCAAACTCAAAAAATATTCAAATTAAACACTTGAGACCACAACCGTGGCACCACAGGGATTTTAAGGAATCCCTCTGCCTTGGCGACAGAATGTCTAGACTGTCTCTGGACGAAGGCGAACACCTGACAAATTTCTCTCCATTTCTACCGCCATTCAGGTAAGGCGGGCTATTTTCAACGGAATTGCATTTGTTCCAGCCAGAAGCGTTGGGCCTAATGATCTTTTAACAGGCCCAAAGGGCCTTAGGGGAATTTCCCAGCCTTGAGACAGGCAGTGCCGCGCATTCATTCATGAGAGCGATTGAGTAGAAAAAAGATTCCACTTTAAACTGAAGAGGTTCTGCACTTGAGGCTGTATTCATTCATGAAGTGTCTGCCAGGCGGGAGATCAAACTCAGCGAGGAGTTTCTCCAAATTGGCAGGGGGCATTTGCAGGTTGCCAGGACATCTGGCTAAAGGTACTCGAAGAGAGGAAACCTCAGGTGAAGAGGTATATGCAAATTTACTTACGGAAATGTAGTTGGAAAGTTTGAAATATTTTTAAGTAGGAGAAAGATATCTGTTAAAAATGTATACTATATATTTAAAAGTTGGGCTTAAATTAGATCTTAAAATAGATTTTTCTTTGTACAAAATACCTTGAATTTTAGAAACTATATTAAGGACTATTTCTAATATTTCTCGTAACTATTATTCAACTGTTAAAGTTAGGTTTTTGTTTAAACTTGAGTTGAAGTATAAATTAGACTCTTCTTATTCACATTTGTGCAATAAAAATAATTATTGAGTATAAGAAATACATTATTTAAAATCTAATTTTCGGGTTGAAGTTAAATTGTCAAATTATCTAACATATATCGTTACTAAACCCTGTTATAATTTTTCTAGGTGCGTTCAGATTCTGCAAATCCCTTAATTTTCTTTGATTTTACTCACTTTTCAGTTCCCAAGCTACTTTCCCAGCAGCATCCACTCAACTAACTTCAAATGTTATCAGCAATTTTCCGAAAATCAAATCACAGCCAAACGATAAGAATCGAACAACCTACGCAATACACATTTTGGCACAACATTTTTGCTACGCTCCTTGAATGAATTGGCAAACAGAGGAGATCCTTGAAAGGAGTCAAGAGTCCTACTGAGAGATCTTACCTGCTGATGCAGCACTTGAGTCTGAAGAGGACGAGCTCTTCAGTTCAAGTGGAGGAGGCGCACACTTGAACCGAGGCACCGAGGATAACGATCAGGATCGAAATCAGGTAAGGAGAGAGAGAATCCCAAACATTTTTCAAGAATAGAACCAGAGGGAATTATTGTCTTCCGAAATTCCGTTTAAAACCGCCGACTGGGCTATTTTGGCCATTCGCATTCCGATTTCCATTTCTGGACTCGAAGGCCCAGAGGGGCGTAGGTGCAATTGCGTTTATTAGCACCGCACCCCTTGGGATCGCTCAGACACACAATGGTTGAGTTACTACGGATGAGTTAGTCGGTCTCCGTTTCGGTTCCAAGTTCAGAGGTTCCTCGGTTCCATTGAGGAATTGTCCGACGTTGAATGAATGCTGAATGAGTCGGCTCGGGCAGGTTTTTGTTGCGCCTGATTCGTTTCGGGTTTTATGTCACCCAACTTCAATTTTCGAAAAATCGCTGCCATATCTCAGTTGATAAGCATCGGCCCAGCTCTGACATCATCAATTTGTGCAATTTGAAGAGTCGTGGGAAATGCTAAAAACTAACTCACTCCACCAGCCACGCCAAGAGTCCCTTAATGTCCTTGATTAATTATAATTTGAAATGACGCGGCAGAAATGTCGCTTTGCGGTTGAATATTGGTGGCAGACCACACAGGGTATCTATTGAGTCCTTATGGAACTAATTCAGTAACGGTATTGAAGGTATATAATTTGTCATGGAAATATCATAAGGATTCATAAGTATAAAATAATTGTATGAACTAACAAAAACTTCTTTTAAAATAATTGAAGTTGTAAAACTACTTCCATACTTTAAATTCAAAGCAAAAATGTATATATTTCCTACACAAAATATAAGAAAAACCCCATTCTCCTATATAAAATATCCTAAAGCGATCTCATTCAGCCCCTCCTAACTGCTTTCCTATGAAACCCATCTGCATAACAGCCATCCTATATCATCATCACTCCACTAAGCCCAAGTCTAACAATTATCCTATGACAGATTTGCAAACGAGATTTTTTCCATCCGACAATTTGTCAGGCCTGCCGACTTATGGTCCCCTTTGGGCAACTCAATTTTTGCACATTTTATGCCAAAAAAAAAAGAAACTCTAAATAAAATAAAACAAACGAGACAAACTGCTGAGATGTGTGAAAAATTAAATCTGACAAATTTCCGGTTGCCGCTTTATTGATTTTCTTCCGTTGAATGTGTAAATTTCAGACATTATTTTCTGCTTGAGTGGATTAAAGATAAGAATATCGGGAGGGAGACCATATATTTCTCGCTGCTTAAACTATTTTCTCCAGCTCCTGGGCATAGGAAAGATTATGACTGGCTATATCCTTGGCCGATACCTTCTCCACCTGCCGAGTGTGGAGTCCGGCATAGTCGTAGTTCCCATCATCGTCTAGCTGCCAGTGACGCCGCTGGGCCAACTCTGTGAGCTCCTTACTGCCAGGACGAAAGCCCAGACGTTGGGCGGCCTGCTTGGGGGCCATCTTATCATAGGACTTCTCCATGCAAGAGGCAATCTCATCGCGAGCCGTATCTACCAGCATGTCCATAAAGTTATAGTATATTTCCGCCGGCAGCGATTTCTTGGCCTGCAGGATCTTGTTGTATCTGCCCTCCATGAAGTAGTTCTCCAGGTTCAACACCGGCTTGATGAAATTGTTGTGGGTCAGCAATGCCATGGGCAGACGCTCAAGTTCAATGTGAAAGTCCGCAATCCGATTGGTGGCCAGCATATAGAGGAGATTCAGGCCCATGAACTTGTGCATGTGCACCGACGGCACCAGGACCTTGTCGTAGTCGAAATAATAGGTATTCAACTGTGCCATGTAGCGCTCGAAGGCGGCATAGTCCTTGGTGGCAATGCTATGCTCCACGGCGATCTCTAGCATCTCCCGGGAACGAATCAGTTGCTCCTTCTGCCTGGAACTCGATGAAGCCTGCGGTGAGCCAAAGTCGGAGCGCACCAGCTCCAGCTTGAAGCCATCCAGCAAGCTGGCACAGTGGGCCAAATTTGGAGCATGCTTGCTCCACTCGTCCTTCAGTTCGGCGTAGAGATTCGCCATGGTGATGGGTTCGGCGAGGATTGAATTTTTAGCTTCTGATTTTTTTGGGAAGTGCCAGAAAACGACAGAACAATTTCCAGGCTTGCTGCGATTGAATTGTAAATTCTAAATCGTATATAGAGTAGCCACCAAGTTATTTTTAATAATTAATTGGATTTTGTTTGATTTAAAATTTATATTTATTTGACTTTAACATAATTAATACTAACAACAGACTAAGTTTTACTGTACAAATGGTTGCTTCTTCATCTTCTTCATGGCTTTTCCTACGCCTCCACTTTCAGCTCATGGACCTTGGCCTGATGCGTTGATACCGGCGAGGTTTGAGGACTTCCACTACCAGAATTGGTGGACAGATTGAATGTGGGACTCTCGGAGCCGCCCTTCTTCTGCTTGACGCGTCGATTTTGGAACCAAATCTTCACCTGCTTCTCGGAGAGTCGCAGCCTGTTGGCAATCTCAATGCGCCGAAGCCGCGACAAATAGGCGTTGTTCGAGAACTCCCTCTCCAGTTCCAAGAGCTGAGTGCTGGTGAAAGCCGTGCGGATCCTCTTACTGGAGTCTGCATAATCGTTAATCAAGGGCGTGATATCCTGGACAGCATTGGTGGAAGGCCCCTTCAAAGGCGAGCTGTTGGGCGAGCAGGAAGACTCGTGCTTGAAGCGCTTTCCCTGCGGCTCATCGTAGTTGTTGGCATAATCCTGAGAGGCGGAAGACGAGGCCGAAGGCGAAGTGCAGAAGCTACCAGGCTCAGGCAGAGGTAGACCATGGACACCTGGAGTTCCGTAAAGTCCATGCAGAGGCAGCTGCTGGGCCTGACTGCTGTTGGGATTGGCCGACAGTGGTGGCGAAGGATAACAGCTCTCGTAGTTGCCAAAGCCGCTGGACTTGCGCTTGGGAGCAAACAACTGGGCGTATGGGTGATATAGCGAGGTGGGACTGGAGCTGGAACTGGCACTGGAGTGGAGCGTCTGCTGCTGCTGGAGGGCAGCTGCTGCGGCGGCCTGTTGCTGCTGCTGCTGGATGCCCAAGGAGAAGAGATAGCTGCCCACATAACTGGCCGGATACGGAAGCATGGGGATCGAAGGCAACATGGCAGCTGCGGCCACGGCAGCGGCGGCGGAGGCGGTGGCTGTGGCGGAGGGGCTTCCACTGGGCTCCTTCTTTAAATTTGGCCGATCGCTGAGCAGAGAATCCATAAGGAAAGAACGTGACATCTTGGTGATTTTTTTGTAGAGCGAGATTTACTTGAGGAACTACTAGTGAACACGATCGCTGACTGTGCGAGACTGTCTGGCTGCTGTGCCTGCGCCGGGCTCTTATATACCTCAAGAAGCCGGTTGAGGGTTGGTCCTGGGTTCACCCACCCCTAAGGACCAATTCGAGGGTTGTTTGGCCCGAGTCGCTTCGGCCATTTGGTCACCATTTAGCGGCAACTGTTGCCATTTACGCTCCGCCCTTATTCCACGTTCGATCACTCACAATGGCAGGTAAGTGATGCCTCACTGTATTCGTATCTCTGATTGTGTTTGTGTGGCGAACAATGCACTATAGGTAATTTGACCACTTTTGCTTGCCAAAATTAATATCTCGAGAACGGAGCAAGATAATTTGAATCGGTTTTTTGCATTTGGTTAGGACAACCATTATCTATTGAAATTAGAAAAAAGTGGGTGTGGCACCGCCCCTTTATTTTTTTTTATTTTTTTCATTATGCAAATATGTTTAAAATACTTTTTTAATATAAAACAAGGGTTTTTTAATAATTATTTGATTTATTTTTAATAACAGTGGGTGTGACACGCCTTGCTTTTATTAATTAAAAATAAAAAACTGCCAACTGCCTCGCGCCATTTGCCGAACAACTCAGCATTTTTCACACTGAGGTTATGTTCTAAAAATTAAAATATCTCGGAAAGTGGTTAAAAGTGGCAATTCTAACTACACTCATTTGAACAAGAATTAAATACTCTACAACATAGAATACATTTCTTCGATGGACTCTGCTGCACTCACTTTATATAGCTTTTCAAAAATGAGGCACCATCAAAAATATGCATTTTTTTAGGTTACCTTACACTTTTAATATATTAAGGGGACAAAACGAGATTTTTTCAACTTTGAAAAGCATAAACATATATTACAAACCCCTCTGGTTAGAATACGTTTCAAAAATTCCAATGATATTCCTTAATATTTGACTTTTAACGATTGTAAAATTACATAAAAAACGCCAATATGCGCATTTTCGATAGCTGCATTTCCGATAGCTGTGTTTGATCAGCTGATGTTTTTAAGTGGCGCCATTTATCGAAAATTCTGGTATGCAACATTGATCAATGATCAATTGTGAATCCATTGCATCTAAAATTACTTCATTCGGCCAACTTTTAAGAAATGACTTATGGCAAGCAAAAGTGGTCAAATTACCTATAGTGCAATGGCGGGTGAGTGTGTGTGAGAGTGTGTCCTGGCGGAACGAATCCTCCTCTTTTTCCATTTCGTATTATCACTCGAGTTTAATTGAAAGTTGAAGCGAATGCGTAAAAGCTTTTTAAATGAAACCAAATTAGTTCGGCCTAAGCAAGATCAAATTACTTTCAAGAGAGTTTAATAGTTAAAAATTATTTAAATTAAATATTTAAAGGATGTAATATATATTTTGACTATTTTTGGATGTTTCTAATATACAATTTAAAGTCCAGCTGTAAAAGCGTTGAAAGGGTAATACAAAAAAAAATAGCCTGAGGTAGTTTTAATCATATTCCAAATATTTTTTTTTAATTGGTAATAATTTAAAACCAGAGTTTTAAATTAAATATTTATTACAACTATAGCAATATCCTTTTTAAAGATTTTGTACATACTTAATCAGATCTTTGGACAACCATATTTATTTATATTAGATTTGGACTTTAAAATGACTGGGTTTATTTAAAGAAAATTTATTATATAATGACTTTATTTAAAAATTGAATTAGAAAACTTAACTTTTAAATTACCAACTCAATAAATAAATCATTAGATTTATGTAAAAAATGTTTATTAACTCATTTTGAAGTTATTTAAACTAAAAAATAATTAAAATTGGATCTGAGGTGTCTAAGATGTGATATTTAGTACCGCAAAAAATAAGTTTTAAAATATACATATATGTATGTAATTTGAAGTCCAGAAATTTATTTGCATTAAAATCTAGTTTATTTTATTCTTGCGAAACCACTACAACATTAAACAAAAATTCAATTCATTAAATGTCATATTTTCTCGTTTAAAAATATTCTGAAAATCTTTCGTTAGTCTTAGTCATTCCTTTTTAAGAATACCCCACGGCATGTGTCCTTTTTAGAGCTATAAAATAAAATAAATGAAAAAGGGAAACCTCTCCAATAACCCTCCACAATCGAATCGATTAATTTTACAACCATTGAAAACTGCAAGCCCTCGAAGCGTTTAATGCCAATTTCATGGCAACTTATGACCCAAGTGGTCGTCGCTACCTCTATTCCTCCAACTCTAGCTTGTATATCTACAACTCCAACTCCTGCGATCCTCTCACATTGTATATCTTGTCTCCTTTGAGTCCTTGCCCTGGCGTAATTTTATTGATGCATTCTGCTGCTTGTGCAACTTCGGGGAACAATGCGGCAGGGATCATCCATTCAGGCCAAGTCCATTCATGGATGCAGTTGTGTTCTTTGACAAATCTCACAGACGACGCACGTTGTGCCATTGTTGGTGTGTGTGTTGTGTGTGTTTTGGGCCAGGTATTAGAAATCTGTCTGGGCCAGACAGAGCGTCGCCGAGAGACGGGGAGGAGAACTATGTGTTTTTGGGCTACATTACACAGAATTATGGCGGCAGTTTTATCGTTTGTTAACTGACTTTAAGGATTTACCTATAATTGTCCTTTTCACGGCTTTGTCCATAGGTGCGGCTTTGTCGCCTGTAGTCCTCTACTGGCAGTTGATCATATGTTAAGTGGCTATAAAACGGATCAAAATTGCTGACGTTAATTGTTGACCTCCGACTTCTACGTAGGCGATCCTTCGAGTGTTCGCCTACTTTTTAAGGTTTTTTCTTGGCTTCTGCTTAATTGGCAGGCCGTGCAGAAATGGGATTGCAAAAGGATCGGGGATCGATAATGGTCAGTAGCGTAATCGAGAGCAAGAGCAGCTGCCTGGTGTGTTGATATTTTTGCCGGAATTTCTGCTCTTTGGGCGTTGCGTTGGTCTCGTGCGAGAGGTCCTTTTGACCGCCTTTTACCAATTGTTTCGTAGCGATTGGCCACTTGAGATTTTCTCCATTGACCACTTCCGTTTTTTGTCTGCAATTACTTCATGCTCGATTGGTCCGAGGTCCCTTTACCGAATTTTTAGATCGTGCAATTGACTTAGGCTCTGTGTTTGGAACAACAATTGTTACGGATTTTTGAATATGAAAATTTCTTCTAAACAGATATTTGTATCTCTCAGATAGCATCGGAACTCATTCAAGCGCACAATTTCATTTTAATTGTGAACAAAACTCGCCTAAACACTGAACAAATGAAAGCATGACGAATTCGTTACTTCCCCTCACTTTTTTGATATGGATACAACGCAAAACTAACTGAGACGAGGGAAAAGAAGAAAACTTCAAACCGGATTTGCCCATCAAAGGGGTGTTTCGGTACGAACAACCACCATTGAGAGGGCTCTCAGATATAAAAAAATAAACCCCTATGTCCGGGTTAATCATTTATTGACATTAATTGGTTGTGACATTTGCATCTTGACGGATTGTTGTAGTTGCCATTGTTGCTACTTTGCCGAGGGTTTGTTTATCCACTCGCTCTCGCTCTCTGGTTTTGTATTGTACATATTATTTGTTGATTTAACAAATATGACTTCATTATAGCTGAAGCCGTTTCATATGCCAAACGAAATGATTTCTATTAACCCCTGAATAATTTACGAATGAGCTTTGCAGTTGAGTCTGGCTGCTTTGCGTGTTACTGAGTCAATAGACCTCGGGTCCTGCTTAAGGATACTTCAGTTAGGTTGATTTTAGGCCGGTTTTAATGACCGTTAATTGGTTATTTCATTTGGTATTAAATTGGACGATTTTTGCTAGGATAGGAGTGATTATTATAATTACTTAAAACTTTTTAAATGATTACTAAAAGAGTAACCTAACGTCAAGTAAAATAAGAATGAGATATTTGTTTAAAAATTCAAAAATATTTAGCTATTTCTAATTTATTATTTTGCTTAAATTGGATACGTAAAAAAAATAATATTAATATTTTGTAACTAGTTAATTTTTTATGTTCTTTCTTAACGAGTAAATAGCTTAAATAACCATTTTAATAGCAAAGATTTCCTTAAGTTTAAAGTTCCTTTGGCTAATATTTTTCTGTATTTATAATGTGAGTACAAAAAATATGAAAAATTTATGACACCTCCTAGAGAAAGTTGCCTTCTTTGAAGGATATATTCCTATATGTTTTCTATATTTTAAACTATAGAAAACAAATATCAAAGTACTGCACCGCCAAATGCAAAAAAATGTTAACCAAAACAAAGAGAAACTTTTTCATTCTTTTTCTGAAAATAATGCTTGAATATTTTCGTGAATGAAAAGTCAGTGCCTTGGACAATGGACAAAGGACACCGGACAAAGGACCCACACACGATCCGCACTTGCAGTGATCTGCAGTTTTGTTTCCTCCTTTGTGCATCGAGAAGAGTGATCGTGATCCTTGCTGGGCATAGAGGGATACAGGTAAGGCGAAATGTCTCTTAAAAAAATCGAGAAGAAGACCAGGCCCGCCGTTTAAATGGAGGTTTATAGGTTTCTTTTTTAGATGTGGTCAAGGCCGCCGGACAATGCTATTAATCAGGACCCTCGACTCCTTTTCTATCTCCGTTTATTGTGGTCAATATTGTGGCCAGTTTGAAGGGCCTGTCCCGGGCTTGGACTGTAAATTGTTAGCCTGGGGAATCATGGCAGTGCCACCCCAAAAAAAATCAGAAAAAAAAGAAAAACACTTAAACACTTAACGTCTAATCAAATTACATAATAAACGGCAAACAAAACGAAACCAGAAACGCTTAGCACCCTTAAGTCCGCCACTTACCCCGATGTCAGCGAGCAAAGCCAGTTAGTTAATAAAAACGACATTTGCAATCATAAAACGCTTCACCGATCCGATCAGATCCAAACCTCCCCTTCCCGCCAGCACGCGTTAGGCTAGGTCACCATAGTCGTTCATACACCAAGAGAAAAAGCATAGCATCATATAAGGAATTAACTTAAAATGTAAGGATCAAGCCTCCCAAGTTTCAATAAAGATTGATTGGCATTTAATTTTAAAAAAATGCAATAAAATTGTATTATAAATAAAAGCAAATTTTAAATACTTTTAAAGTGATTTAACAGGCAACAAATACTTTTCCCCCAGTGTTTTTCTCCATATCAAAACTACCCTCGGATTGGGTTATATCAAATGCATAATGAAACAGATTTTGATACGGCTTCGGGGACGTTGTCATCGTATTCATTGGATTGCAGCCGCTCGCACGAGCTGCAGATACATTTGTATCCTTGCGGTTGTCAGCGATCCCCTAATTTCCCAAGGATTCAAGATGGCAGCTCGATTCAGTTGACTGACTTGTGATAAATAAATATGAAACAGTTCCTAGCTTGAAGAAACTGGGTTCGCTTTTTAAGCTAAATGAAACACATTACCAATTAAGTTTTTTTTATTTCACGTTAGTTTATTTTAATAACAAACCTTTTAATAATATTTAAACAGCAAATAAAAATTAACAAACATAAGATTTAGGCAGCGAACTTGACTGCAGAACCAAAAACTAAATAAAAATATACTAATTTAATTAAGAAACAAATATAAAAGCCCGTCGGTTCCGTATTTTGTTTGTTAGTTTTTATTTGTTGTGAACCATTTATTAAATAAACAAAAACTTAATTGATAATGTGTTTTATTTAGTTTAGGAAGCTCATAAATTATTTTTAAGATATATAAAAACAACTTTATAAGTTCAAAACTTTTGTTTTTTATTTAGTTTAAAAAAGGGCTTATGAATTATTGTCATCAATAAAGAGTGCTCATTAGTATTTAAATATTTATGAGCACTCTTAAATGATAGCTTCCATAATGGCATAGTCAACTCTCAATTTTTGTACTAAACTGAATAACAATATTTTTCTTTTGTGAAATTAGGATATTTTAAGTGGTAAATGGAAATGGAATGGAATGGAAAATTTTATTAAAAAAAAATATATATGCTAAAAAGTAAAGAAGTATTTTTATAAATTGTTGTCTTAAACACAATTTAAGGACCACAAAAAACCAGTATTATTATACACAGATGTAAAATACATGTATTATACCACAGTTTCCCGAGTGTAAACGTTTGAAATAGTGGCGCACTAGCAACCGAAATGTAAAATTTATTCTACACGTTATACCAATTAAAATAAAACATGCACAAATATACAAATTATACATATTAATTTAAAAATGTTATAAGTAAAAAAAAATATTTAAAAATTATATTTAATTAATAATTATGGGATATGGTACCAGAAAAAATATCCTTTGAAAACTATAGCATAAAGATCATTGAAATTTTGGCTAAGTTCGATTATAATATTTATTTATCTATTTTTCTGAAATTTTTATTTGGAACTGGAATTGTGCTTAGTTTATTTTTCGTTTTATCTGATGTTTACATTTATTTTTTTTAAGTTTATTAATTTTTGCGGCCAGTATTTTATTATATTTTTCATTTTCTGATTTCCGTTTTGATATTTAAATTTTTTGGAGTTTATAAGTCGCGCGTATTTCTCGAATTATCTGCGTAAGACATTCCCAATGACTGTGCGTCATTTCACTTACCTTCATCTGCAGCTTTCGCATGATGCGGGTCTCCTCCCACCTATCCAGCTCGTCCCACTCCTTGCCCCGCTTGCGCAGAAGATAGTAGCGGTACATGACGATTGTTACAGCCAAGAGCAGGGCCAGGCCAGTACCGGCTGCGGCTCCCAAAACCGCTGAACTAACCATAACCATTTTTGCAGAATAATTGGTTTCCTGTAAAATAAAGAAGAATTTAAAAAAATAATACTTCTTCTTCAAGATTTCTAACACATTTTATAAAAAACATTAAACAAAGAATTTATTGTTTTTAGAATTTATTTAAAGAATATTAAATTAAGAAGCATTTATATATATAGTTTTCTTGATATTTGCTGGAAATATTGGCATTTATTTGAAAATTTTCATATAAGCTGTTACCAATGCTTAGGTTTATAGTTATTTTATTTTATTTACATTCGCTGAAATATATTTTATGTATATAATTTTTATTTACTACATAATAATAAGAAAGATTTTTTGTAATATGTTTATATTTTGTTTAATTTAATTGTTTTAAATAGCAAATCGAAATGTCTTTCGCTTTGGATATTCTGTTTGCGTCTCCCTGCAACTGCTATACTCTTCCCCACTCTCGGCACTTTCACATGAGTTAATGCCTTCGTTCTCCAGATCGAAACGATCCTCTCGATTCCGCGATTTTCCAATGGATTCTGCAGTACCAGTTATCGCAAGAATCAACAAAAGACTCGCCAGAAACCAAGCTCCACAGGTGAAACGCATTCTGACCACTTCAGATAAAACTATTCAAATGCGTGGTTCGGAAAATACTGTCTATCGGTAGAGTTCAGCTATAAAAAAAAACAAGAAACTCTTGTTTAGAGATACCCCAGATCTAACGTGTCTGTGGACCTTTGTCTAGAGTCACAGCTGTGTAAACTACTCGGAAGCCGGAATTACCCCCATCTTGCAAAACAATCTCACATTGTGTTAAAGAACACGTCATTATAGTTTATTTTCTGACTGATGGCGTACATGGGGGCCTTTCATCGATAAAGAATATATCAAGCAAATATCAATATTCTCGACGGGAATAAGTATCAGAAGCAAAAACATATCGTACTCTAAAAGTTCAGGTTCATATGATGTACATATCCATTTCGTAATATAGCAAATCGTGGATATGGCTTAAAGTCCTCTACATGTTCAGGGAAATTTAAGAAATTTAAGAGCACGGCTTCAGTGGGTTTATCTAAGGTGGCGTCATCCTCCTCGTCGTCATCCTCTTCGGCAAGGAGATCCTCATCCTCCTTTCCACTAACACCAGTTGCATCTTTCGTCTGCTCCGCAGTTGGATCTTTCATTCCATAAGTTTCATCGCCTGTAGGATCCTTGCTTAAATATGTTTCTTCGGCGGTAGGATCCTTGCTTGGATGTGTTTCCTCGCCAGTAGGATCCTTGCTTAAATATTTTTCTTCGTCTGTAGCATCTTTGGTTTTATATGTTTCCTCAGAAGTGGGAACTTTGCCGAAATAAGTTTCTTTTGCTAATTTTTCAAGTAGCTCAGAGTTATCTATCATTTTAGCAATCTCCGATTTATTTAGCACCCTTATATCTTCCCGAATTTTATAAACTTTCATTGCCTTTGAGGAGATTAAGCTAACTCCCAAAAAGACAATCAAACTGGAAACAAATAACGCACGCATTTCCTCAACGTTCTAACGAAAACTGTTTGGTTCGACATTGAAAACAACTGTTTTAATCAAGAAATTTGAGCTTAGAAATTTGGGGCTTAGAAATTGTTTGGTTCTTTATTTAGAGAAGAAATGAAGTTTATAGGGGGAAAGTGTATTAAAAAAGTTTAACTGATTCAAAGAATTAGGCCTTGCGGAGCAGGAGACCACGCCTGTGGATCACAACTGGGCCGTGACCACCGAATCTGGGCCAGAAGGGACGGACCTGCTTCCTGGGCTTAGCAGTGGTGGTGGTTGTGGTCTCATCAGCATCGCTGGACTCTTCATCAGCAGAGTCTCCTTCGGTTTCACTTGCAGAATCTCCTTCAGTTTCGTTGGCAGAGTCTCCTTCGGTTTCATCGCCAGTTGACTCCTCAGCATTGGTATCCTGAGTCTCCTCACCATCAGTATCTTGAGAAGCCTCATCACCAGAGGACGCTGCGGTATCCTCTCCATCAGCAACTTCCTCCACAGCAGTCTCCTCAGCCTCAGCCGGGCGGGCAGCCACGAAACCAACAGCCAGGAAGGCCAAAAGAGCGACGATAATCAGGGAACGCATTTTGAACTTAAGTCAACGAAGATAATACGAAAACTACTTTCCAATTTCGCTCAAGTCCCCACCTTTTATAGGAAAAGTACCGCAAATTTTTTGGCCGATTAGTTGATATTACCAAAAATCTTTATTTACCCATTCGGCTGTTTAGACAATTGTCTCAGTGGAAAGTTTACAAGCTTTTATATTTTGGTGATTCGCGTCAGTGGGGGGGTTTCGTTGAGATGGCTCTATAGGGTTCCCAGCTTGGTGGGGTGAGGGTGCAGGACTACTGGACCAATACCGCCCCATCGTGGCCATCTGGGCCTCGGTGAAATAACCTGATCATCGCCAGAGCCTTCTTGTTCACTTCCACTATCTGTGCTGTTGTTATTGCTGTCACTCTGATCGGAACTGTTAGCAGGCCATGCTGCCGCCAAGGATATGGCCAGGAAGGCCACCAGGCTCAAAACTATAAGAAAGCGCATCTTTAATCGAGTTTAACCTACTGCAGGTAATACGCAGAGCTGCCTATCTTTTTATAGGGAAAACTAACAAATTTCTTGCCATACATTTTATTTATTTATTGCTATTTGTGAATGCTTCCAGTGACAAGCTGAATAAACTATAGATTATAGATTAGCAAATACAAGTTATAGTAGTAGCCCTATCGGATAATATATCTAAACAATAGCTTATTCAAAATTGTACTTTTCGAGAAACTTCAACTTGTCAGAAGAAAATTTACTATATAATTATATATGGTTTAAAATTGAAAAATCATAGCTGGTTTGACGTGGCACAAACTGGGTGGTGCGAGTATGCAAAGGCCATCTAGAGCCTCTACGGGGTGGCTTTTCCGTATTTGGAGGCCTTGTTGGTGGCAACATTTGGTTATCTGGATATGTTGCCGCCCAGGCTAAAGATTATTAAGAAGCGCATTTTAACCCCGGATTAACTTACTGTAACTAAAATACAGTTCTGCTCTCCTTTTTATAGGAAGAATTCAACATTGCTATTTCTTTTAATTATTGCTGTTTAATTATTAATTATTTATTTAAGCTACAAGCTGTTCAATCGTTATAATGCAACATAAGCTAGTATGTTTTAGAGTTTTAGTTTAGCAACTTCAACATCTTTAGCATCTTTTTAATGACTCTAAATGACTTGATTATTATGCAACTTATTGTAATTATATATCATCTATATATTTATTGTTCAATTTTATTTAAAATAAGCACATTACAATTTTTGGAACATTCTTAAGAGATAATTTCTTCAGGTCCTTGGCTTGGTGTTAAGATTGTACCAAAGAAACGGATAGCCACTCCATGGTTTCATTTTGTTTGGACATTCTGGCGTACCTCCATAATAGGGGCATAATTTCCCACTCGAATCGGTTGGCAATGTTAGGGCCAAGGAAATACCCAGGAAAATTGCCAACATGCCAGAAATTATAAGAAACCGCATCTCAATTCCAAATAACTTCACTGCCTCTACTTGCACACAAGCTTTCCCTTTTATCGAAACATCTTAGCACCTTTATTTTTTGTTGAGCTAATTAAAATGTGTGTAAGCTACAACCTGTGCAAATGTATATTATAAAATATACTGCAGTTACAGTAGGGGACATCTTTCATTACACAATTTATAACATATCTACCAATTGCTTGGGGTTTAAATATTATGCATCTCATTATAAATTGTTTAGTTCAGCACAACAAAGTAATAAAACTCTTTTATTCAATTAAATATGGGAATACTGAGAGACTGAATCATTGGCTTTTTAATAACATTTGGTATATACTCTAACACATTCAATTAAGTCCCAATCTTGGTTGGACGAATGTTTAAAATAAACGGAAAGCCATGCCATGGAAACCATTTGTATGGACATCCTGGAGCCGTTGCATTGGAGGAGCAATTATATTTTATTCCACTCGAATCAGTTGGCCAAGTTTGGGCCAGGGAAAGTCCAATGATAGCCACCACCAGAACAAATTTGATTGGAAAGCGCATCTTTCTTTTAATTAATTTCACTGCCACTAATGTGCAGCTTTTGCTTTTATAGAAAAAATATACAATTTGTATTTGTTTAAGAAACGAGCTGTGTAATCATTATATTGCAGTTGAGAGCAAATATATTGCTGTGGCATTTATTATTGAAAATAATTTATAATTTTCTTGCAATAGTTTAGTTTTGAAATACCCTTAATGACTGGTATATATAACGTAGCTTATTGGTAATAGAAATGGTAGTAGAAATTGTTAGTTTTTATTACGAAAAAATTAATTAAATATTTCAAACATGGTAACTTTGAAATAATATCTGTTAGATACTTTTAGGCGTTAGCCTAATGATAAAAAACGAAATCTTTTATTTCCTTCTCTTTTATATATTTCATTTTTAATTTTCAGTAAAATATATTTCATTTTCGGGTATGACCGTAATCAGCTCGGTGGGGGGAATGTACCAAAAAATCGGGAAGCCTAGCCATGGATACGATTTGCGACATCCTGGAGCATTTGGATTAGACGAGCAGTTAAATTTTCCAACCTGATTGGCCAACTGAAAGGCCAAGGAAACAGACAGAAGAGCCGCCAACAAGCCAATAATGATTAAAACGCGCATCTTTCATCTAATTTATTTTACTGCAAATACTGAATAATCCAGCCGTCGCTTTTATAGCTAAAAGTGTTATTTGTTTAAGCCACAAGCTGTTCAATTGCAGCAGCAATTAATATTTTAACTATAAAATGCAAGCTCCTAAGACCCTTTCCTAAATCTTTTAAATTTCTTAATAGACTTTAAAACCCTTTCCTTGTTTTTGTAAATATATTTTTAACGTTTTTATTAAACCCTTTTTTTGTAATTATCCATTGAATAAAGTTTCTATTTCAATAAAATATTTTATTTATTATTAAACACCATTTATATAAATAACAATTATTATTTTCGAAGTGGATTTTTTATGAATGCAAAAACTGGTAAATAAACTAATTTAAATTAGTCAGGAACAGAGGCCTGGCTTGGAGGTAAACTGGGTAGTGATTGCGGCTTGGCCGGAATGGACCTGGGCGCCTTTTGGGTGGTCCATTCTTGGTTGGAGGTTTCTGCCCATCACTGTTGTCTCCACTGTTATCTTCGTTGCTTTCATCGTTGTTTTCTTCGTTGCTTTCATCGTTGTTTTCTTGGTTGCTTTCGTCGTTGTTTTCTTGGTTATTATCTTCGTTGTTTTCTTGTTCATTTTCTTGGTTTTCTTGGTTATTTTCTTCGTTGTTTTCTTGATTTTCTTGGTTGTTTTCTTCGTTGTTATCTTCATTGTTATCTTCATTGTTGTCTACGTTGTTATCACCAGAGGAGCCATCTTCGGAGGCATTATCTCCAGAGGATCCAGTTTCAGAGTCCGTCTCGGTGTTATCTCCATTGCTCTGCTCAGAATCCTCAGTATTATCAGATTCCTGGTTGTCCTGATCGGTAGATTCCTGATCCTGTTGAGCAGCAGCTCCCCAAGGCTGTTCATCGTCGCCCTCGTTGTTCTCATCAGATTGAGACACTACAGGTGACTCCTCTCCCTCGTCCTCAGCTGGACGGGCAGCCACAAAGCTAACAGCCAGGAAGGCCAAAAGAGCAAAAATTATCAGGCAACGCATTTTTTTTGGAGTAAACTCTTCAAGGGATTCAAATGATAACTGGTTTTCGATTTCGCACTTTCACTCGCTTTTTATATGGAAAGTCTCCCGAAATTTTGCTCGACATCATTTGTTATTTTTTGAAGCTTCAATTACGCATATATTATTTGAACAAATGCTTCATGGAGACAGGGTTTTACAATTATTATTATTATTATATTATATGACGCATATTTATTGCCAAATGTGTGTATGTTCCAAGAATTGCCTAAAACGCGATCAGGCTTAAACGAATTCAATGCGTCAGAGTTTGTTTTTAATTTGAAGATCCAGCAAACAATGGATCAGAACTGTTTTAAAAAAATAACTATCCAATAGTAAACTGCAAAAATATTATTGTTATTAAGCTGATATTATTTATTTTGTGATTTAGAAACATCATTACCCCAAAAAATAAATAAGTATGAAGGGGCCGATAAGGTTGGGAGTATTAAAATATTATTATAATAAATTTTAAAAAATTTAATCAGTTAAATATTTAAATTCTTTGCAGTTCTTTCTATAAATATTATTAAACCATTATAAAGGTATTACAATTTCACTGCGAAGCTTAAGGTAAAGAATACATATTAAAATCTTCAAAATTATACAAATTTCAGAATAATATCATGCAAGTCAATTTAGCCGCCTGTCCGATCAATATTCTATTGAATTTATTTTTTATTTTCTAAAAATCGATCGATTATAAATAATGAAATAGTTTCTAAATTTAATCAATACATTTAAATAATTCCAAGTACCATTTAAACGTCTAAATTATTCAATATATATATTTTTTATAATTAATTTAAAGCAATGAAATATTCTTCTCAAATTCAAAAATTGTTTGTCATTTGATAAACAATTTATTATTATTTTTAAAGGTAAAGAAGCAATTAAAATGTAATTGTTTTTTAATGAAACAATACAAACGTGTTCTTTATATATTTAATTTCCAAAAAAATTACGATAAAAAGAATACACCAAATATTGTCTTTAGCCCAAGGGCATTACCAGGGTTCAAAGTATTTATTAAAAATTAAAAAAACGTTGGCCTATTGGCTATTGTTGTTGTACTTTGTGTATCTATGAATGTGTGAACAGGTGTGCTTCAAATAGCTAACGATCGGCATAAACAGGTAATATTAATATTGAATATAAATTCCCTTTACATCTACTCTTCATCTTGGGACTTTGGTTGCCCCTCATCGCTCTCATCCTGGGCATCATCATCCTCGGAATCGTCATCCTGATCTTCTTCTCCCTCATCAGCCTGCGATTCTGGTTCTTCTTCATCATCCTGATCACCTTCAGAGTCTTCATCTTCCTCCTCATCATTCTGAACGTTGAGGTCCTTTTCCTTCTCAGCTGCGATTCTCAGATTCTCCTCCTCGTCTACAACATCATCGATCTCGACAGGATTGGCCGAAACGGTGGCCAAAAGCACACAGCCAAAGAGGGCAAGCAGCAGCAAGACACGCATTGTGGAGATTTAGTTTTTAACTAATTATAGCTTCGCGTTTAAAATACGTTTTTATAGCAAAATTCGCTAATGGGCGACACAATATAGAGGCTAACAAATTTCTATGTCCCATTTTGTGTTTACCCGCCGACATCTGTTGCCTTGGATTTTTAGCAGTAGTCGTGCGTAAACATTTAACTCACGGAACTTGGTTTTTAAGTTAAAAAATACAGTGGAAATTAGATAACTGGGATTTATAATTATATCGAGGAATCGTGTTAAGAGAATTAGGGTTTGTAATCTTTATAATAGAGGAGAGGTAAGAGAAGAGAACATCCGTACTTTAAATTGTACTTGTTGAGTATATTTAAGAATCTAAAATTTACCGAAAAATGTGCTAATAGGCTTTTAAAATATAAATGCTTACTTATTCAAAACATTTCCTTAATAATAACATTAAAGCAACAATGTTTAGGAGTAGTACAAGGTCTTAAAAAAACTAATCGAGATGTACCCAGAATTTTATAGTATGAATATAGTGAAAAAAACATACATTAACTTTAAGGAAACATTAAAGAATAACCATATTGCCTTCCCAATACTTCCCGTATATTATTGTTTTAGAAAACTCTTCCTTTAGCATCATCTAAACTACCTCATCTCTTCACTGCTCTTGATTATCGAATGATATGATTCATATCTTATATATACCGTGCTCTTTCCGATTTCTAGAGTTTTCTAAATATTTGCACAAGTGTTCAGTTTTGGAGTTCTTTCGAGAGTAAACTGAAAATAAAAGTGAACCTCCACAAAAATATTAAACAACTGTCGTGGAACCAAAGAACGAAGCAACCTTGATAACTATTAGCTTAATGTAACCATGTCCCAATCAATCGATCGATTTGTACCACTTATCGAAGATATAAAAACAAAGCGAATTGTGTTGGAAATCATAGTCTCAGTTGCACTCAGCCAGTCTAGTTTTTTGGGAATCATGCGCTCCATTGCCTTTGCCGTTGTTATCTTTGCCGGTGTCCTGGCCTGCAGCAGTGCTGCTCCCCAACTGAATCGCTTCGATTTGGGCTGGCTGGATGCAATCCTCAGGGAGGCGGGACAAAGGAACAATACGGTGCGATTTGGCAACAACACTGTGATCATCTCCGGAGTGTCCAATGCCCATGCCAGTACCAATGATGGAACCATCAACCCAGTACCACCATCGAACCAATGGAATAATAATGGATATAATGGTTATAACCCATGGATCAGATATCCCTACAATAACGGCTACTACTACTATCGCACCTTGCCCACTGAGAACGGAGAACAGATTATTGAGGTGCCAGTGTCCGGCAGCGAGGAGTCCCAGGAGATGGCCTACGATGTCAGTGACGACCAATCCGAAGAGGATGTTTACCATCAGGAGGATCAAACCGTAGAAGATGAGGAGGATGAGGAACTGGATGAGGCTGAGGATGAGCTGGATGAGGAACCTGAGGATGCTGAAGAGGCTACCAACGAAGAGGCTGAGGAGGTTGAGGAGGTTGAGGATGAGGTGATCGATCCCGAGGAAGAGGCTGTTGACGCCGAGTTGGAGGTAATTGAAAATGAGCTGAACGCCAAGGAAAGCCAGTAAATTATTTGAACTATGAACTTAACAAACTCAAAACTGCAATAGAATATTTATAAACAACACAAAAAAATAGCAAAATCTGAAAATCTATCACGAAACGACAACCTGTTATATTCATTTCATTTCATATTTTTGGGATCATCCCTAAATAAAAAACGTATATACAAAAAACTAATTTTGTTTTCTTCTTCTACAGCATAATTTTAGATGCCAATTAACTAGCATTTAAAATTAAGAAGTAGCTTATATTTAAATTGAATTCATAGAGCCTTTTGAAATCTTTTTAAATTATAAAAATATATATGTATATGATGGCTTAAATTTCCTAAAACCTTCTATATTTCCTCTTACATTCGTACTGAAACTTCTTTGAAATTTCCTTTTCAATATCAAAAAAGCTAAAAAAATACCATTCTGATGTTGTTTATTTGCTTGGCGCCCACTAGAAAAATCTAATGATGTTTATTTGAATGCACAATCTGTGGGAAATCTAGGCAGCAGTGAAAGCACTTTCTGTTTGGGCGCCCCTACACCCAGATTCCAAGGACAGGGACAACAGCCATTGACAACTTGTGCGCAATTGTAAACAGTTCGAGGGAAAAGGGAAAAGGAAAAAGATGGCTTGGCTTGCCTTGGCTTAAAGGCAAGAAATAAAGTCGCGATGCCAACACAAGTCAGGTGCTCGACGAACAAAGGTGAATTGCATTATAATGCGGCGCGTGTTTGTAATTTTTAATGCCGACAATGAGATTAGTTGGTCGGCGGGTTGGACTTGTCGTGGCTTAAACGGCATTCACATGCGCTTAACTCGATTGCCCACGTTGTTGCCCAGAGTGCTGGGCCATGTTCCATGTTCCGTGTTGGCCATTTGCCTATGTCGACCATCAACCGCCCACCACTCACCATCCACCGCTCAATGCCAATCAATGTCACGCACACAGCCACGCTGATTCGAAGGGACATATTCACGCACGCATTCCCCTGACAGGCGTCCGTAAGGACTTAATCATAATTTGATTCAAGTTCGACTTGGCCTCGTGCCACTGACGGAAATTGTAGCATACATTTCAGCGCAACGCTAAAAATAAGCTTCCCCCCAGGGTCCTCCTCATCGGAATTTAAGGCGAAACCTGCCATAATTGCCATTCTTTTTTCAATTACACAGCCTTAGGTTCCGCATAATTGAAGAATTTTCATTGGCATTGAAGGGGATTTAGGGGAAACACCTTTTAAATTTCGAAATTCCTAATTACCGATTAGCTAAGCTTCAAATAATTTCGTTGAAGGGAGTTCAGGTGTAAGAAATTTAATTATTTTTGTGTGTTTAGGTAGAGTATTATATATATATTTTTTTTAAGGAAAAAGACTTTCAATAAATTTGTAAAAATCGTAAAGAATTGAATAATAATGCCGATTTTAGGACATAGAAATATTAAGTGAATTTCCCTAAGATAACTTAGCTAAATTCTTTGTTTCAACTAAATAAAATCAACATTTAGTTTATACTTTTGTCCCACTTCTACAGAAATAAATTAATTCCTTCTGTGAAAACTGGCACCAAATTATTACTAATGAAAATTCACATTCAATTGAAAGAACATTTTCTACAGAAATGTCAGCTTCGATTGAATTTCCATAGAATAAAACAAAACACAACCCTCAGACTGGCTTTCAATGTAATTGTATTAAATTTTGCCTGGACTCTGTTTTAATTAAAACAGAAACCTTTTAGCGATCGAGCTTAGGCCACAATATGAATCGACAGACAAAGGGAAATAAGCCACGGGAAGCGCCAGTTTCCTTTGCTGACTCAGGAGACAATTGCTCCATTTCCACATGCCTCTTTATGTGTTTGTGTGTATATGGTCAACAGTCCGTGCCACGGAATGGCATCACATGCTCATGTCCATTACACTTGACCCCTTGGCAAACCCTTTCTTCGATATCTCCCATAAACCCCCTTCAAGGCCCCCCAAGATAGTCATTCTTGCTTGCAGTCTGTGTACGTTTCGGGTTCAAAGCAATTCGCTTTATGACTGTGATTGCAATCGATTCCTTAGCCCAGTTAATGGGCATACACAACCACATGCCCATCCACTTTCTTAGCCACTGACCCCGTTCGATTGTCGACGACCTTGTCCCGGCTGCCGTCAATTAAAGTAATTCTCTTGGCGGTTCTATGGGATTATATAAAATAACATAAATAAGCCGAGTTGAACTTAACGAAACGGCAAAGATAAATTTAACGCAAAAAAAAGCAAATGCATGACACATTTTTTGGCAAAATCAAGATGGCCTAAAGCAGAATTATCAATGGCTAAGAATGTTTACTTGCTGGTAAAAATATATTTTGAATTATACCCTATTTCATTTTAAAATAAACCAACAGATATTTAAAAGCTCAAAATAATAACTCAAACGTTTTAAATAAGCCTTATAACTACATAGAAAATTCATGAAATTAATTTAGTTCTTGGAAGCAATATTCATTTCGTTTTCCAAATAAAACCAAATACATTTTAGTAAATAATTGTCAGGCTACCGAATTTCCCAAACTGACTTCCAGCTTATTTCCCAGAATTGTATCTTTTTTCAGTTTAAATTATTGCTACTGCTGCACAAAGAACGCAATTGCTATAATTCCTGTTGACACAGTTGACATGTTTTGGTCAATTTGACATGGTCTGGACCCCATGCACGGTAATTTGCATACAAAAAATTACGAAACTTTGTCTAGTCCCAGAAGGGAGTCGCAGTTGAGGCGATGTCTCGGGACACCCTCCTGGGGGCGGAGCAAAATATGCCATGTGTTGGCTTTAAATTATTATTTGTTGATTTTGCGGGTTCACGGCTTATGACAGGACAAAAGAGAAAGCAAGGAAAAAATATAGAAAAAGAAAGTGGCAGGGAGATTGTGGTTTTAGAGGTCAGTGGCTTACATTAAAAATGTGGTTTAGGTTGAAGAAAGGAAATTATTTTTCAGGAATTTTAATTAAAAAAAGGAATGTTAATACACATTTTCTATAAAAAGAATATTTAAATATATTCCAAAATGTAGATACATTTAATGGAAAATATATAAAATATATTTAGATGGAATTCAAATATAAATTTATGGCTTATTAAGTCCGTCGTGATTTTAAATTTATTTTAATAATTAAAAGAGAAACACTTCTACCAGGAAAAAATATTCTGTAAACTCCTCTTTATCCTACAATTTATAAATTTAATAATACATTTAAAATTTCTTTTTACTAAAATTACATTTTATATTAATTATTTATTCCTTTATATCATATATTTCCTAAATCTTTAACAATAATTGTATACCATAATTACCCTAATAACCCACCAATACCCATCAAATTTATTCATCCCACTACTCTTATTTCTTATGTTAATGTTTCTGTCCAAAATTAAGCCCCAAGCTAAACAAATTCCTTAAGTTTTCCAGACAACATCCCTCCCATAACTCCCACTTATCCCTGCTCCTGGCACACACACACACATTCCACAACTATGCTCATCTCCTGGGCAATCATTTTAACGTCGGACGCTAATTTCTGTTTGCTCAGGCCACATTTTTGCCCGGTCCTCGATCCCTATGCCAATTTCTATACCAATTCCTCACGGAATGCCAACTCTTGCCCACAAATAAACACAGCCTGCGGGTCTGTTCATGTGGAAA
The DNA here is from genome assembly GCA_035046345.1 of Drosophila birchii. Taxonomy (NCBI): domain Eukaryota; kingdom Metazoa; phylum Arthropoda; class Insecta; order Diptera; family Drosophilidae; genus Drosophila; species Drosophila birchii. Next base: position 19,211,812 of record JAWNOA010000048.1, on the reverse strand, counting down.
CGGAAGTGTTTCCAATTGTTATGTCAATGACGGTGATGGCTGAGGTCTCATCAAGTCAGTTGAGTGTCAAGGAGTGAGTAAAAGAGAGTAAGAGCCGGCGGAAGGCGTGATTAACCATTTTGCTCAGTGTACGCACACATATGCTGTCATGTGCAAGGGATTATTAGGGGCAAGTCCTTCATCATATCTGATGTTTATACATTATTTTCGGGTTATTAAGTTTGCTTTCCGATTGTAATAAAGAAATTACGCCTAAAAAGGTGCAGAACTGATGAACAGATCTACCGAAAAGAGCAGGTAGATTGAAAAATAAATTAAGAATAGTTTATATTTCTAAGATTTTTATTATAAACTATAAATAAATGTGAATATTCATACCAATTTCCACATTTAGATCACATTTCTAGGGCAAAGAACTCGTATATGCTTTAAATCTTAGGCCATCAGAAAACCCCCTTAATTGTCAACTCAAACAAGATCTAACTCCAAGTAAAAAAACTAGATATAGTCCAACTTTGGACATTTACAAGTATAATTGATGCAATTAGGGAAAACTGCACAAGACGAACTCCCCGTTTCATGGGCCGTGAACTTTCGCGGGCATTAATTCATTTGCATAGCTGCCACCCAAAGCTCTCTCTCTCCCCCTCTCTATCTTTACCGGGGGAAACTCACCCTCAGGGTAGTGGGAGTGGTCCGTTGGCGCCAGACCCCTAAGCCCCGGCCAAAACCCTAAAAATAAACATGGAGCTGAAGCACGTCACTGCCAGACCGGCCCACCGCCAGCAACTCCCACTATCCCGGCGAGCATAGAATGTGCCTCAATATGCTCCTCCAGTTACATAGACAAAAACAAAACGGGAGTCCTGTCCAAACTGCGCGAATAAAAATAACAATAGACCCCTTTTTTTGTGTGTGTTTTAGGTATCCTATCTTCGTAGCATAATGAATCAACAAGTGCGAAAAGGTTTCCCTTTTTTTTGTTTTTGGGAAATCCATCTCTTGCGCCGCTTTGAATTTGCATAAAAGCCCATCAAAATTTCGATGGAAATTGCACCTGAAGTGAATCGATCTCTCGGTCGTTCGAAGTTGGGAACAATGCCTCTGAGTTCCTTTGATTTTCACTTCTCCCCTCCGCCTTTATCCTCGAATTAACATTTTGATTGGATATTTCAATATTGCGCCATATGGCAGGTTGTTTGCCGGCTGGTTACATCTGGGTTTGGGGCTGGTCAGAACTGGTTGTCCACGCTAGTTGATTTCGCACCTTTAATGCCCCAACTGAGCTCTGTGTTTGCACTCTACTCCAGTCAATTATTATATAAATCACGATAAGATAACGCTGGGAGTACTCGTACTCGTTCTAGTTGCGGTTTGGAAGAGAGATGGCCATAAATTAACACTTAACTTTGGTGGAATTTTTGAAAATTTTCATTAGGTATAAAGAAAAACTCAAGCAAATGCTCTATATATATACACGAAATTTATTAAACGAGTCCCTGGCGCTGCCTTAGATCACCTGAGTGGTCATAAGTCCCTCGCCTTCGACTTGGGGCAGGACAGCCAGCTCGGGAATGGGAACAGGAACAACATCGGCAACGGCAACCACATCAGGCACAACGGCGGCACTGAGAGTGGCATCCACAGCGGGTTTATCCTCAGACACCACACCAGTGGTGGTGGTGGTCGTGGTGGTGGAGCTAGAGCTGGACGAAGAATCCTCTGGAGCAACCACAGGCTTGACAAGACGGCGCCTGGGCATGAAGGGAGGAGACTGATAGTTGTACCAGCTGTTATCCCAGTAACGAGGACCAGAATTCCAGCCGCCAGGATACCAGCCATCAGTTCCATAGTCGGGCCAGAAGCGAGGATAATAGGGATAACCAATGCGGCGTTTGCCTACCGACACTTGAGGCAGGATAGCTGGAGTGGCCACGGCATCATCGAGCTGGACAGCGGGCACAATGCCAGCATTCTTCACCAGCAAAGTGGGTGGCACAATACCAGCATTCTTTACCAACAAAGTGGGTGGTTCCACGGCCAGTTTCATCTGACCAGAGCGGAGGGATCTTCCACGGATAGACACCTGGCCGGAGGACAGGGCCACCAAGCTGATGCAAACGAGAGCAACAAACAGACGCATTTTTCACAACGAGTAACTTCTTTCAACTGACTTTCTTCGGCCTTTGCTCCCGCTTTTATAGCGGGAATAATTTACTTCTCTTCACTAATATTTAATAATATTTATTCAAATATTTATCCAGTCAAATTTCGTCTCTGCAATTAATTTTGGGGCCTTGGCAATCCGTGCAAATTATTTAACAACGTTTGCGTAGTTTCGTGTTTGTTTAGTTGGGTTCGCGGCATTTGGGAATCGAAAACAGATTTTCCGCTGAATAGTTGTCATTAGCGGTTGGCAAATGCCTTCATTCGACAACTGTTTAATTGTTCCACACAATTCGGCAATTAGAAGGCAAGATTTGCATATTATGATTCCAGATTTCAATTTCGATGGGGAAATTGTTAAAAAGAAGTTCTGGTTGCAATATAACTTGCTTAATATCTGACATAAACTCGAAATTTCAAACAATTTCTTTACTAAATATCAGTCTTGTATTTTTGTAAGAAATATTATGAATTTTAAGATATTTTCTTCACAGAGATTTAAAGGAAATTAATATTATAGTATTATATCCTAGTATAAATCAAATAAAAATTCAACAAATTAAAAAATAAAACCAGAGAAGGATTTTTTATTTATTTATATTTTATTTTCAATATATTTTCTTTCCTACCTTTTTAAAAAAATGTATTGATTTAAATTAAAACTTTCATTCTCAAATATAATTTAAAACAGTTCAGAAAATGGTGAACTATTTTTGCCTGTCCAACTAATTTTCAAATTTAAATGCTAAACATATCATATGTATAATGGCTCATTAATTGCCTGATTATAATTAAATGAGAGTTTTTGGCTAATCGGATTACGCGTGGCCAAATGAGGTATATTGCCATATGTTCATTAATTAGCTAATTGCAGGTACCAAACAGTGCTTTTAAAAATTTAGATGACAATGAATAAAAGGAGAACTAAATGTCAACTGTCAGAGCGAACAAAAGAGGAACACCATAGGAATAAATATAATCTTACAATAGATATATAATATAATTTTTTATAATTACAATTATTATTATATAACAGACAGGTTTCAACTTTAAAGGCATTGATTTAATCACAAAGGGCTAACGGCCTCAGCAATAGTCTGAAATGCATATGTATAACCCGCTATATAATAATCGTGTACGTATAATACAGAAAGTTCCTAGTTTTTAGCTTAACTTAAAGTTGGCTGAGCACTTAAGCCCACTCCTCCTCGTAAAACCACAATCTGCGCCATCGCGCATACGCCATGTGTGCTCGCCTTTAAAACGGATTATGCCAGGGTCTTAGCCAGGCGGCATAATTAAAAAACCTTAAAGCCAGTGCACCGGGAGTGGAAAATAACAATAAGCTATAAACTTGTGTGCCTGGCGGAGAAGCATGAAAGATGAAATTTAAGCCCTGGACATGTCAGTGACAAGCTGTCTCGCCATCGACTGGCTGTCTTTGCTCCCGCTCCTAGTCCAGGGTCAGCTCCTGCTCCTGCTCCTGCTCCTTCTACGCTTTCGTTCTCCTGGTGACAGTGAAGCCATTCAAGCGTGCACACACAGGCATCAATGAAAGTTTGTTGCCTTGGTCAAGTTTTGGCAGCTGAGCTGTCCTTAATTTCTTAACAACTTATAAATTCGAAAATTGCCACAGCAACTTTAACCAATTTGCCGCCATGGCCTTGGCTATCCGTTACCTGTTGGTCATAGCCAGCACGCACATACATAAGTATCTAGGTAGATATATCCTTGACGTCATTAGACAGACCAAATAAAAACAAAAAAGAGGAAAGAGCATAACAACAATTAGGCATACAGGCCCATGTAACGCCTACCAACTGGCCAAAACGAGAGAGCAAATAAAAAAGAAAGGAACTGCAGAGGCGTAACGAATATGGAGAAAAATTGTACATTGAATACCCGTATATTGTCCGTTGATAAGGGACAACTATCTTATCAGACACAGATACAGATACGGCTGGAGATACCGCCGCAGATACAGAAGGGAAGCGAAACGAAAGGCTCAACTTTCACTCTCAGGAAATGCAAAAAAAAAAATATAAAAATAAAACCAGGAGAACCCAAATCAGAGAGCTCTTCAAACTAGTTTGGCCTTTGACCTGGCAAACTTTTATATACATATATTCCTGCGGTGCCTTCACCCCACCAGGCGGCAAGGGCAAACAATCACAGATTTAATAAGCCAAACCCCAAGAATGGAAAGAAATATCAACTTGAATGGCAAATATTCAACAGGCGGCAGTCGTGAATGGGATTGGTAGTGGGACTGGGATTGGGTGCCTTTTGCCTGCCGTCTTTGGCTTTGGATTTAGTGTTTAAATGGCTGGGATTAGGGCCGAAAGACGCTTTAACTGCGAATTTCCAGGCTTTGGCCTGATGCGATTACTTATCAAATTGGATTTCTTCAACGCCTCCCTCGGCTTTCCTTTCAAACTTGTTGTGAGTTTTGTGGATGGCTTAAAGAGACATCGGGACACGTCTTTAAGGGGAACATTTTTTAGTGCAAAATTACAGCTGAGATTGAAGTACAAGAAAATATAGAAATCGAAATTAATTGATATGTTAATAATATTCTGTCCTGGATAGACAAAGGTGACAGTAAGGAATACAAATGGAAATATAAGGAATGAGATCTACTTTTCTACTAAGAAATATAATTTTTAGATATTGAATTATATTAAATTATTAAATATATATATTACTAAATTATTGCCTTATTTCTGCTAAATGTTTTTTATATATTTAACTGTCATTTAAAATATTAAATCAAATTTTGTTTAGATATCGAACGTTAAAGAAATCTTCAAAAACTAATAATTTATTGAACTAAAATTAAATTAATTTGAATTGTGATTCCTATACAAGGAACATACTTATTTATCCATTATAATATAATTATAAAAAAAAGACCACCTATAGATTTTTATTCAATCGAATTGTTGACTTTGGATTCCAATTAATAAACCTAAATCAAATCTATATTCTCAAAGTTGAACTTTAGTACGTCAAACTTTAAATTCCATGCACTTAGATTATGTTTAAGAAGCTTTATTTTATATTGCAAGATTAATGCTTAAACCATAACAAAGAAAGTAAAACATATAAACATAAACTTTATAAACTTTATATCCTCGTAATCTTTACCCCATTACCCCCTGAAATCAGATTAATTAATAACCAAAGCTTACCTTGTCACCCCTGAATTCTTCCCACTTGTGGAGCACAAAACTTGACCGTAATATATTGTTTTCGAGTGATTTTTGATTGTTTACTTTTACCCAAAGTCTGGATAATTAATCATATCCCCTGTTGCACAGATCATTAATATTCAAAGGAAAACTTGGGCAAGCACACTTTTAGCCAATATGCAAATCTAGCGAAAAGTTAAACACCGGCGAGCCGCAATAATTGAATTCAAGGACTTTCTTTTCCAAATATGTTTTTGTTTTTGCTTGTAATATTTATGCGCGAGACATTTGAATGAAACTCATTTTATGCAAAGTCCGAAGAGCAACGTTCCCGAGGGAAAAACACAAAATAAAACCGGGATCCGACTACGGAATTTGGTATGGAAATCAGCGAAATACACGCAAACCACCGACGAAAGACCGTTTTGGAGCTGCTGCTAGAAGGACCGCTTGCCACAACGACAGGATAGCCAATGCTAGACGATGCGCCATTCAACTCTACCATATGTTAGCAATTCCTGCCTGTCCGCGATACCATGGTTGCTGCAGGGAAAGCTCAGCTTCGCTCCACTCCGCCGCGCCTTCGGCCGGACTCGACCGGCTTCGGGTTTGAAAACGACGGACAGACGGAAAGCTCTCCTCCGACCTGTGTGTTATCAGTGGGCGGCGTGCTGCGGCTGATAACGAGCTGGCCAGTAATTATCAAGGGTATGCCAAAAGGAAGTGTCCACTATGTCAACGGGTTGGTTGGAGAGCTTTTCAGCCAGCACAGGAAATAGCAGAGAATTTAATTAAATTTATTAGAAAAAGGGATGGAGAGAGAAAACTGTACTGTGATTGTTTTTTTTTTAAGTTTTTATTTCCGAGAAGGTAGATTTTTGTATATTTCTAATACAACAGGTAGCCCATCTTATATTAAAAATAATTCAATTTAAAACGAAACCAATTGTTTTAAATATAAAAATCAAGCATTCAAAGGTTAAAGAGTATTTGTTTTCCCTCTTTTATAGATTACACTTCCCCGGGTTAAGGGCAGACCTCCCCTTTAGATTGATTCCCTGCTGGACGTGCGAAAACATTGCAGCTTTTCGCTTTCATTTGACGTAGAGCCGCCCTGAGGCGAGGTAGTACTTCACTTTACTTATTGCTCGCCGTCCGCCTGTTGTGTCCTTGTGGTGCAGCAGCTTCAGAACTTGACATTTGCCCGATCAACCAACCAACCAACCAACCCATCCTCCCTCAAAACCTGTTGAGCTTAATGCCGGCATTGGGAAACACTGAAACGAACAGCTGCAATCTGTTTTGTGCTCCTGGCATATTTTTGAGGAGCACTTTTGTTTTTGTCCTTATGCTGAAGCTGGGTATTAACTACCGCTTGGTATTCAAACAAATCAAGTATACGCAGTGGTGACTCGTTACCTATGAATGTTCCTTAAAAAACAGAGCTTATATTAATATTACAAATTCCTTAAGCATAAAACCACTGCTAATTCATTAACATGTTTTTTATTTTAATGATTTCGCTGCGAATTGAATTCTTAATTGTCCATTGAATCCTCTCATCCATAAGGCACATTCCATTTGTCTGTACAGTAAACGTTTAAGAGAAATAAATAACTCAAGAAAAACATAATTAATATGAAATCAATTTTGGTTTAATCAAACTTATTAAAAAACTTATACAATCAAATCCAAATTAAATCGGGACTCTTTTAAAACTTTTCAGTCGAACCAATTTAAAAAAAATACTGGGACTTGGATTAGGTTTATGCTTACAACTACACTTGGGCGGTAATAATACAAATAACACTTACAGACGATCCATTACATATCTAAGTTTGGTGTGGTTTTTGCGCGAATGCTTAAACTAGGTTACACAACAGCTTAAAACATAGTTTTCGACAGGGAAAATGGGGGGTAAATGGTACAGGTAATTGTGTAATTCTAAAAATGGATCTCATGCTTCTTAAAAATGTCTTCGATTTATGGCTTTACTTAAGCTAAGGGGCGGCTCTTCCCCTCCTCAATGATGCCGCGCATGCGCTCTCTTGGGTTTCTGCATCGTTGGCCAGTCTAATCTGGCCAGAGAAGGCAGACCATTGGCATCATTGCTATTGTTATTATTTGTGATGGAGTTCTGCAACGATGTGGTTGGCGCTTGGAGGTTAAAATCCGATGGCAGCATTATGGGCTGCAGCGTGCTGTAGTTAACCATTGGCGGTGAGACGGGTGCATAGCTCAGACGTCCCGTCAGGTTGTGGCTATTATTATTGGTGGGTAAGGTTGAGGAGTTGGGCACAGGCAATGGAGATGGCAGCGTGGGTGCCATGTTCACATTGAGTCCAGGACTTCTGGAAAAAGAGTTTAGATTAGTTTTCCAGCCTTCAAGAATTGCTTTCGTTTTGGTGATCTTAGGATAGAATTCAAGGTGAGTTTTAAAACGGGAAAAAATAATATTTAGCATAAAATATGCATTAAATTATTTGCTTTAAAAAGGAAACCCGAAACCCAATTGATATTCTGTTAGTAAAAGTTATAAACTATATCTATAGCTACTCTTGTTCTCTATAATTGCCATAAATGTTGGTGAATCATTAAAAAAAATAAGTGCTTTCATTTGTGGAGCCCAGACCTTGACTATTTCTTGGCTGAATCGCCCTTGCTTAGCTTAACTTTCATATTGACCGTCACTAGGGGCATCTTAGAGCTTAGGGGGGAATGAAAGAGAATGCATGTGGGTTATGGCATCGAGGCTTTTATGTACAGCAAGGTATATATGTTCCAGATGATTTCCAAGGCATGCTCTTACCTTTGCTGAGTAATTGTAAAGACGGACTTGCTCACAATCCGCTTGCCCGTATGCCAGATGCGTCCAATATACTTGATTCGCTGAATGGCAATGATGGCCAGGGCAACAGTCCTGCAAAAGAGAGAAAGAATATCAAGTTAGGTTATATTTTGTTATAAATACTGTTTATAGTTAAAGATTATTACTCACTTAAATTTCTTTTTAATATTCCGCTGGCTGCCGGATTGCGCTGCACCTCCTCGCAGATTCTGCAGTGCCAGCTGCTCACTGGCCTGGTAACCCTCCAAGGTGAGCTTCAGGTACCGCTTCTGATAGACCAGTGCCTTGCGATGCGACTCCACACGAAGATAGCGACCGATCAGCTGGCGGCAGCGTTCCTCAAGCTCGGCTACATTGGTGCTTCCAGAGCCGTTCATCAACTCCTCGCACTTCTTTTGCAGCGCCAGCCGTTCGCCCACCAAAAACTGTACTGTTTCAGCCATTTGCTTGTTCTCCTGGGTATTCTCCACCAGCAGCGTGTTAATCTCCTTCATCTTCTGCAGGAACTGGGCCGGCACAGTGTCATCGGTGGTGCTATGTGCCAGCCGATCGTTGGCCTGGGCTAGGGCTTCGGCCAGCTTGGCTTCCCGCTGCCCCGAGCGACTCACATCGAAGCGGAGTTGGACGATCTTCTGGTCGAGAGAGTCTTTTGCAGATTCGGCAGCGAGCAGCTTGGAGCGCAGCTCATGGATCTCTGCCTGAAGCTGGACATTCTCCTGATGCTGGCGGGTGCGAGTGTTGGCCCTGCGAGTCTCTGCCTCCTGAAGGGTGACTAGCCTTGCCTCCAGGCTCTCAACCTCGTTCGCCTGAAGGGTTAAACGCTCGTTAAAATGCTCCAGTTCGGCTTCCGCCGACTCCTTGTCGCGAGACAGCTTTTCCATCTCCTGCTTAAGCCGCTCGCAGTAGGCCACACGCTCTTGCAGCTCCATTTCGTACCGCTGGCGCTCCCGCTCACTGTTACGTTGGGCATCCGCCGATCTCTCGCGCTCTCGTTCGTTCTGAGCGGCCAGCAGCTTGATCTCACTGCGCAGCCGGTCGCCGAGTTCCGACTCGAAGTCAGCTCGTGGGGATTTGCGAGGGGAGTCTCCGGGAGATTTGAGGAGCAGAGAACTATTCCTTCGACTCTCTGCCCTTTGCAGGGATGTCAGCTGAGTCTGCAGGCGCTCGCATCGCTCGCGTTCCTGGTCCAGCTGCTTGTGAAGCTCATCCTCCGCATCGAGAGCGGTTTCTAGGCGCTTCCTCATCGCCTCAATGATCACCACGTCCTGCTCTTGGATGTCTTGCGAGTGCTGCTTCTCTCCAAGCAGCTCCTTGCTCAATGCCTCACATTGCTCACGCTCCACGGCCAGCTGAGCTCTGAGAGCCTCCAGCTGATTCAGCAGCTCCCGCTCCCCGGTGAAGTTTTCGTCGTCGGTGCCGTTGCCAGTGCCCGGCAGAAGATGCTCTTCTTCTTCAGTTTGCACCTCCTTCTGTTGCTGCTTCTTGTCCAGATTGTTCTCATCCTCGCTCTCGATGGCCTTGAGAATATTCGAGTCCAGCTGGGCGGAGTAGTTTAGTTCCTTCTCCACCTGCTGTGCAATCTCATCCACGGAGTACTGCTTGGAGCTGTTCTCGCTGTTCTTGAGACGCTCTAGATCCCGCTCCAGGGTTAGGACCTGGAGCTCCAACTCCCCACAGCGACGCAGTGCAGCCTGCAGCTGATCCGCCTTGACTTTCACCTCCGTGTTGAGAGCTTCAAGTTCTTTCTTGCGAGCAGCGGCCGCATCTTCGCAGTGGCCATGCGCAACGCTCACATAGTTTAGCTCCTTGCGGAGATTCTCACGCTCAGCGGCCTCCTGAGCGGCTGCCTCCAGTATCTTGGCTTCCAACGACTGAATGCAAAGTCTGTACTTCTGCTCACTTTCTTGATGGCTTTGCAGAGTTTGTGACTGGCGACTGACTTGCTCCTTTTCCTGCTCAAGCTGCTTTCGCAGATCCTGCAAGTTCTTCTCGGATTCACTTTTCTGGCGCTGCTTCTCCTGCTCCAAAGTGGACACTTTCTGTCGCAATTGGTGAACTTCCGGCGGAGTCATGGGCCTGGGCATCTCCGGAGTTCGCATTACCATCATGCTGGGCGTTTTCACCTTGGAGTCCTCCGTGAGGTTAGAGAAGTTGATTTGTCGCGGCACTAGGCCAGGTGTTAGGCCATCACTGCTCTGGGCAGTAACTCCCAGAGCCTGGAAGTAGTGGGGATGCTCAAAGGTGTTCACCGGATATGGGGCCATAAAGCCACTCAAGTCGTCGGTTCGCTTGTGCGTTAAGTTGGCCACAGCCTCCTTGGATGTCTCCTGTGAAAGGATATGAATAATGAATAATGATAACTATTAAAAACAAGGAAACACTCACCATTGTCTGATGCAGGAAGCCGCCCGCACCGTCGGTCATGTGCAGGGGAGCGTTCAGGCTGCGCATAGCCGCTCGCCGGTCCACATCCGGCTCGGGGAACTCGGTAATTGATCCGATATCGCTTAGAGTGCGTGCACTTAGCTTTCCGCCCGCTCCGGCTCCTTCTCCTTCTCCTCCTGCCGGCGATGACATCGGACTGGCAACCTGTGCCTGTGTGGCCTGCAGCAGTTCCTTTTCCTTGGCCTCTAGCTGGTCGCGCAGGTGATCAATCTCATCATTCTTATCCGCCAGCATGGTCTGCATAAGATCCGGCAGGGCCAATCGATTGATCATCTCCGTGCGAATCTTCTCCTTTAGCTTGCCAATCTCGGCTCCCTTCTGCTGCACTTCCGCCTGGAGCTTGTCCACCAGACTGCGATCCGGCTGGGTGCGAACTGTGAGCTCCGCTTCGAGACGCATAATCTCCTCCTTGCTGCGCTGCAGCTGCTGTCGCATGGTGGCCATCTGCTTGTCCCGGGCACTTAGCTGCTCGCTCAGATTCTGCACCTCACCCTGGAGTTCATGGACCTTGGTGGTCAGATCAGAGGTGCCGGCACGATGTAGTTGCTCAGCGCGTTGACGTTGCTCCTCCAGGCGATTCTGTAGTGTGGATATCCGATGGGTCTGCTCATCCATGCGACCCTGCAGTGAGTCCCGCTCATGTTGGAGATCCTATAAGGGAAGAGAATGGTTTTAATGAAATATTATAAAATTAATTGGTATATTAATAAATTTACGCCGATTAATTATAAGACTATTTTTAAAGAATTTTATTTTTTATTTAAACTCAAATAATACATATATTTTAAAGAGTTCAAGTATATATTTCCTCTGGAATGTGTGGGTGCAAGTCCAATGACCGAACGCTTGACCGTTGGCTTCATCTGCATTTAACCCTTTCCAACTTCAATTAAAGTGGAAGTATATCTCTATATCTCTTCATTGCACAGTAGGATGTGTGTGTGTGTGTTTGAAATAATTTAAATTGTTTAAATTGTGCAGTCTTTGCTGGTAAATGTGAAAGATATCTAAGTATGAGTAATGTTTTTCAGGTCATTAAGTGTTTCTTATCTCAAAATTAGTATTGTTTTGCGGAAAAATATTTTAATTTAAACCATTTAACAAGCTGCATCATACATTCTTTAGTAAACTAGTATTATTTTTAATATTATTTATTAGGATAAAGAAATTCCCTGTTTAAATTATTAGGCATCCTTTAAGAAAATTAAATCCTAACACCATGAAAGCTTAAAAAAATTAATATAAAAATAAATAATACAAACATTTAAATACTTTTTATAATATACAATTTTCTTTGCATTTAACCTCCACTGTTCTCAGTATCTCTTTGCATTACTTTACTCTTGCTATGGCTGTTTACTCAGTTTTGATCCATTTAAGTATATATTTATGCGGGCATATGAACGCAGCTTCCCCCAATGCAACCGCTCCAGGCCCCACCTCCGACCAAGTATCCAGCATCCCGAACGCAGCAAATCACTCTCCCCGTTCTCCAAACAACGCAGCGGGATGCGTGCCATAACATAATGGAATTTATTGAGGCATTACAGCATCATATTAGTGTTTCAATTGGGGGGTGAGGCACATTGTAAACAAAGTTGCACTTCTACGCATTCTTTTTTTTTTTTAGGGAGTGACAAAAGGTCCAGGCACTCAGCAGGAGGATGATGGAAATGTGGCAGGTGCCAATGGAGGCGCCAAATGATTTGCTTTTATTATAATTCTATTTTTCAAGTGGTAGGAAAATTGTGCCCGGGCTATTTTTGAAGTGGAACGAACCGGGCAAAATGGGGAAAAGGGAACAGGAACAGCAAAAGATTTATTTATGACATCAAGTGTGCCAAATTCCCGCAAAAATCACACACATCTCTGCCAGAACAAGCCCAGCACAATGACCACTGTGAATGCATGGACAAAACATTATGACAACGGGCGGGCACATCAAATTCAATTATATATTTATTTATATTATGGTTGCCTTGAAAAATAAATAAACACTTGCTGCCACAGGCACATCAATTGTCGCACAGAGAGCTCAGTTTTCGGCGGAACCTTGATCGGTTATTCAAAAATTATTCACTTGAAAAACTCACTCGCAGAGGAATCTTTGGATACTGAAACATTTCCGGAAACCTCAGCCACTTGCAGTTTTTATTCTGATTATTCTTTTATATTTCTTGTATATAGATTTATCTCTTGGACAGGCATATATATATCATTATTTGGTTAGCGATATAAAATGAGATATATAAAAGCGAACATTTCTTCCGTTGCTGCCGTTCACAGTGCCTTTCGGAAGGCAACTGAGTTATGTTTTTGATCGAGAAAGAGCAAGGGCGGGCAATCAAGTGGGAAAACAGAGCAGAGAAGCATCTAAATATATAGAAAGCATCAGTTGAAATTTAAAATCAGCGCTTTAGTAAAGACACAAACCTAACCGAATCTTGTTCGAAAACTTTAGGAACTAAAAAGATCTCCAGATGAATAGAATAGAATTTCTTTAAAAAAATTCACCACAAGAGATCGAATTCGAACTGACTTAGCCTAGACAATAGCCCATATTTTTCGGTTTCTTACTCACCATATAGCCGGCACGCATTTGCTGCGCCTGCATCTCCAGATCGCGTATCCGCTTGATGGCCGCCTCCTCCACCCGGGTGTGCTTATCCAGCTTCTCGGTGACCCGCTGCACGTTCTCGATGGTAAGCGATGGATGGCTGGGCGAGCCCTCGGCTGTACGATCCTTACTGCCGTGAACTGAGACATCTTCGGTGACACTCAGGCTGGTCGAGTTGGAGGCCGTGTTGGAGTTGTGCAGTGACTCCAGGACCTTGGTCTTCTGTTCCAGAGTGGTTTCAATATCCCGCAGTTTCTCGGCCACTTGACTAAGAACTTGGCCCTGTTCTGCAGTTGGTCTTCCCAACTGCAGCTTCTCCTCCAGCAATCTGATGCGAGATTGATAGCCCTCGCCGATGTCCGTTTTCAAGCTATGCACCTCCTGTTGCAGGGCATCGTTATCCTTGATCTGCAAGTTGACATAGTCCTCCAGTTGCTTGGCCTTTTCGGTCAGCACCTGTTCGTTGATGGCCTTGGTCTGGACTTGTGTCTCCAGTTCCGAGATGATTTCCCGCAGGACAAATATCTTGTCAATCGAAGCCTTCAGCTCCACCTCAAACTTGTCCCGCTTGGCATTCGATTCGCTGAGCTGATGGTTCACCTCCCGCAACTGACCCTCCAGCTGGGCGTACTGCATAGAAGTAAATATTACATTTAATTAGTAATCATGAATAAGTAAGGAATTGAGGTGAATGGTGGTGAAATGTGGCAAATGTGCGAGGTGCGATCATGTCCAGGATTAGTGACCAACTTACATGCTTTTTCTTCGCTACCTTCAATTATTTTGTGGGTGTTGTGCAGACGCAGTGGGAAATAGGGGGAGCGGGTGCAAAGATTTGAAAATTGTAGTTTATTTTTAGTTGTAGTTTAGTTGCAGTTTTGTTTACGGGGTGCATGCAAAAAGAGTTACAATTATTTTTTAGATACAAATTAGTTTGTTTAATACAAGAAACATTTAAGGTTTTATGTTTAACAGAACCATAATACCAAACTTAAATAATAACTATAATTGATATATGCTGTTGCTATGTTTAGTGTCGTAATAAATGCAAATTCAAATAATTTAATCTAAATATTGTGTTTAAATATTAAGAAACTAATAGTTTCATATATAACATGTGACTTGAACTTGAATAATAAAATGAGAAGTTACAAATTAAATTATATAAATGATTTATTCTATGAATTAACTAAAATTTTAAATAAAATTAACTATATTCAAAAGATAAAGCCCCTAAAATATGAAAAATGTATCATTTAAAATGATAATGAAGAAGCCATATAAATCACAAAATATTTTGTAAGAATAAAAATCCCCATAAATAATATTCAACATTTTGTAATAATCAAAACTAGAATAAGTTAATGAATCGTTTTATCACACTTGTAAATTAACCAATGACACTTCCCCATAGATCATTTTCAAAACAAAGTGCCTGCATATATCCAAGTGACATTGAAAATATCTACCCAATCCCGTTGAGATCTTAAACTTGAGGTAGCTTCGCTAAATGGAATCCGATTGAAAGGCTACGACTGGCGCAGACACTTAAGTGTACGTATATTTCCCCGGGTCTATAAATATGTCGTTCTTACAAAAGATCTGCGGTATACATATATACACAGAACTACAGATACATATACAGATATTGGAGACTGCCCTTGACTTCCCCCCTGTGGGGATTTATAGTGGAATTATGCCCAACAGGTGCCTGAGGCTCGTGCGATTTTGTAAGCATTTTCAATGCTTTCCAGACTTAAGTTAATTCCAAGCAATTTTGTGTTTATATTTAGGTAGATGTGCATAATTGTGTCAGTTAATAAAAAAGAGGAAACATTCAAAGGAAACTTAAATAACTAAAAACTAAACTTATAACCAAAACTATAGCTATTATAATAATTACAAAAACAAATAGAGAAATGTATACAAATATAGAGAAAAACAAATATATAGAAAGACAGAGTAAAAGACTTTGTAAACCAAAAGGCAAAACGCAAAAACGAAAGTCAAACCAAGCCCGAAAATCAAGACCAAGCAATCCCAGCGATCGTACAAATGTAGATGTGAGATGACCGTGGTCAGGACTCACCTCCTCGGAGGCATTGGCATAGGAGCTATGCTCTTTCTCCTTGTCACGCAACTGGGCCTTTAGCCGCTCAATTTCGCGCTGGAACTCGTCGCGTTCCTGTTCGCGTTCGGCGGCCTGATCCTCCAGGAATCGCCTGGTGTCCTTCAGCTGCTTGTCAGCGGTATCGATCTGTGTTGTTGGTTGTGGGGGTTAGGAGCGGGTATTGACTTAACGTACAGAGACCTGGCTTACATACTAATCGAAGTTATTTCGACTTTGATCAATGTTTACGGATCATGCGTTTAGCACTCGTGGTAAGGGGGGGAATAACTTTAAGGGGGAAAGGGGCAGAAAGATATGATCCTTACGAATATTAGCGTTAAACTCACCTGTGACTGCAGATCCTCACGATCCTTCTTGCCATACTCCACCACTTTGTCGCCCTCGCGGCAAAAGTCTTCTATCATTTGCAGCAGAATGACCGTAGAGTTTCCTGGATCCCTCGAAGGTTGGGCATCCTTAACAGGCGATGATGATGAGAGCAGGTGACGCGCCCTCTCCTGCAGGGCAACAAAACTGGCCGACGATTGATCCAGTCCCTCTTGCTCCTGCAGGCTCTTCATTCCAGGTCCTCCCAAGCCATAGCCCTCGTTGTAGTCCGTGTGGTTCAGTGAATTAAGTTGAGAAAACTGATCTCTCAAGGCCTGCAGCTCCTGTCCCAGTTCAGCATTTCGATCGATAGTATGACTTAGCTGCTGCTGTAGCTTTTGGCGATCGGATTCAGACTTAATCAGCCGATTCTTGAGCTCCACCAGCTGGAAGGATAGCTGCGATGCATTGCCCTCCTGCTCGTACAGATCGGGCGGCAGAGAGGTGTGTGTTTTTCCCGCCTCTGGACTGCTATGCTTTCGCTGATTGGCCACGCCCATTTGCTGGTCGTTCAGTGAGTTGGTACGCAGGAACTTGGACAGCACGGCACCTGTAGTCTTTAGGCCATCCTCCGCCTCGCAGCAGAGTTCATGCTCTTGCTTTTCCTGCTCATCCAGTGGCTCCTCCGAGGCCTCATCCTGGGCTCGTGGCCTGTGCAAATCCTCGGACAAGTGCAACAGGTAAGAAGCCTCAGACTTCAAGCGCTCCAAGCAATCATTCAAATCAAAATCCTCGCTGGGCTCCTCGTTGCTCTTGCTGTCGATGAACTGCACCAGACTGGGATCCTCAACCACTTCCAGCAGACTGTGCACATCGGGCACACGGAGCATCTGCCTGGTGTTGTTCAGCGAGCCACTGAGCGTGACCTCCAGCTCATCGGCCACATCCTGACTGCGGCTAAGGGGCAGCAACAGACGTTGCACCTCCTCTGAGAGCGTGGAGTTCAGATCCTCCTCACAGTTGGCCACACACTTGGCCAGCCGGCTGAGCACACTGCGGAAGCTCTTCGACAGCTCCCTCAGGCCATCCCGTTCGCAAATCACCTGCTCCAGGTCACGGGCAGCATCGAAGGTTGAATGCCGCTTGTTCTTCCGATTCAGCTGCTTCTCAAATTCTAATTTCAGCCGCGACATCTGCAAGATAATAGTTTGGATTAGTTTGTAATCAAATTTTACTCTTAAATATATCGTAAAATATTTAAAACCCACCTCGTCGGCATGTTTAATATTCAGCTGAGTGATCTCCAGTTGACTCTTGGCCGTAAACTTCTCGCGCAGCAAGATCAGCTCCTTGGGCCAATGCTGATCGTCCACGGTATTCTCCGACAACAAATTCTGAAAATCAAATGCAAATTGTTTACAAAGATTAATGTTTTGTTTATGGAAAATGTGTGGCAACATTCGGCTGCATATTGCAGGCGGAAGCCTCGAACTCGGAGACAGATCAGAGCTTTCAATGGGAGAACTTTTCCCGCCTTTCACCAGAGCATAAATATTTATGGTTTCAAGTGAAAATATTTACATGATATAGATGGGAAATGATCTGTGTGTTCTTTTTTATTTTAGATCTGCGTACGGGATCATCCCAAGACGGAAACTCACAGCAAGACAGATAAATCTTAATAAAGATTCTCCCCCAACTGAAATGGGGAAAAGAGTGGGTGGAGTCGAGGTTTATTTTTGGCTGCTGCTACACCCTCTTCACGCCCAAGACAAGCAACCATAAAAACCACATTAAATACAATTAAATACAGTTGATGAATAATGATTTCAAAGTTAAATAAAATGAATTATCAACAGCAAGTTATGTTATCTCTGAGGTTCTCCCTCAATCCCGCCGATTCTCTCTCTCTCTAGATGTCTCTCTCAAAAGGGGTCGTGATCCCGGCAGATTACAAGTTTTCTTTGTGTTCAATATTTTCCAATATTTACTTGAGGCTTTTCAGTAGGCGATGACAGTGCGTCACAAATTTAATCTGAACGAAATTATAAAAATATAAGAATACAATTTTTACTTCATATTGTATATTTCTATAACCGCCTTAAAACCCCGCAACGCACTGTTTATGATGCTCTCTGGTTTTCCCTTTGTTTATTTGGGGAATTGGCACGTTTTTTTCGGCATTTTTCCCAGTGAAACTTTTCCCGCTTTTCGATGTGCAAGTCAAATCTGAATTTTATTTTCGTCACTTGCAATTTTCTACATTTCATGTGCAGCAAACATTTAGTACTTTATATATATATAGGAATACGTGTATATTTCGTGCAATGCTACAGTATATTTTTAGATTTTTGCATAACAAGACGCGGCGGCAATAAATCTCCAAACGAGCTGCGAAATCTTCTCGCTAATCCAAAATAGAAAGCAGAGTTTGTGTTTTTTTTTTAGTTTCCAGAACTCTTTTCTCCTATTTGTTCATGTTGAGCAGCAAGGCTAGCAGGCTATAGGCCTGATTCATGGTCTGAAATAAAGACTTGTTAGAGAAAGATCTCAAATTTCATAATTCATCCTGTAAACCTTGGTAAATAAAGGCAAGCCGACGTGAAAAAAACCACCTGCCCTCAAGGATAAAGGCCGATTTAAGTAAACCATAAACATTAGTATTAGGCGACGCATTCTAGGATTCATATCTGGCCAATCGCAGTGATATAGACAACTTGTCAACGAATTGGCAGAGTTAATGACAGCATTTCCATAGATGCTCGGCAATAGGATTTGCATGATCATGGACAATAGATACTGAAGCATGGCGGCAAACTTATTCAAATCCTGCATGACGGGACTCTAAAAGGATGATTCGAGTTAAATATCCGCTCTACCCAATATCTATATAAATTCTTTTAAAGCAGAGCTATCCAAACAGTGGCACCTGACGTCCGGCTCCTTCTAGACAGCCCTGCTTTCATTTAAAAACTCACCATCTGCATGGAATATATGGTAAAGCATATGGTCATGGAGCTGACCAAGATCTGGATGAAAGTGCTCTTCGAAATGAAGGTCTCAATGTCCAAGGCCTGTCGCTTGAGATCCTGATGAACATAAACCAGCTCTAGGAATTTCTCACCCAGCTTTTTATCATTTGCTCGCAGATCGCTCAATCTCTGTCCCACCATTCGCAAACATAGCGATAGATGTAGCATCATGTACCAATTTACACCATCCAAGGAGATGTTACACAAACAAACAATGGGAATTGTTAGGAACTGATAAATAAATGGATACCAGAAGTTAACGGGCTTCTGCCAATCGAAGGGCATCCACATCCAGAATGGCAACTGATTGGGTATATCGAACAAAGGCTTGATCACAATGAAGGGTATCACGCCCGCACTGCACATGGCGTAGCATATAAAGATGCGAGTGTAGCGTCTATGCTGGAACTGCCACATGTCCACTTCTCGCTGGCTCCGCAACTCAAACTTATCCGAGGTACTCCATTCGGTTAAGAGCCTCTGGGCCAAATGGGCATATCTCCAGCTATTCACCATTTTAACCGCCAAAGCTGTGGTGGTCAGGCCGATCAGCAGGACATCGGCAACATGCTCAATATCCTTGCTCAACATGGCCTCCACCCACAGCAGTACCATAAATAGTAAGGCAAAGGGAACGTGCAGTAGATAATCTCTCCAGTTGTTCCAATGTCGGGGTATCGGTCCATGTCTTGGCCACAGACGGCACCAGCTCAATAATCCTGTCAGAAAGCGAACTGGTCGAGTGCGGTCGTAATCCATGGCACAGGCTTTGAACTCTTATTAAATTATTTTTGTGGCAGGCAATCCTTATAAAGGTTTGCACTAATTAATTGGCTTGATGGCTTAATTTTAGGGGCGTTCCTGGTCGTTGGGTTTTTCAATTAAAATTCACTTAGCGAGAACAGTTGGTGAACAAGGAGGTTTTTCAAGGCAAATAAGAGTTGATGATGATGATGGGAAAATATAATATATTTTCCTGTAGTTCTGCCCAGTAAATTGTTTGCTATATATTAATGATAAACTAATCTCATAGGAATTTATTATTTAAACTTGAAATCACTTCCTATGAGTGAGTGCATCTTTATCATGCATCCCTTAAAGTCGACTAAATATAAACCCAAAAATAACGTTTCAGTCCCAGAGAAACCAAAAATTTTGCGCCTTTTGGACAAAAATAAACTCCTGCCCTGGAAATGGGAATTCTTTGGTTTTTAATTTCTCTTTTTTTTGGGTGGAGAAAGGCCAATGACTTTTCCAGTTTGAAGGGAAGACAAGATGTGTCTTTGACAAAGTGCAGGAAGTTTGTTTATTTAGAGTCTGGGTGTCTTTCGATTGATGGACGTTTAGACTCGAGACCCTCAACAAATAAAATTTGTTTAGTCGTTTTTTTTCTTTTGCTTACTTTTAAAGTTCCTTTTTTAGATCCGTAGTTTCTTTTAATTTCCAGAAGAACCATCCAAAAACCGTTAAAATTCAAACGACAGCATCACTCACACAAATTTCCCATTAACGGACACAATGAACACAACTTTTAATTTAAATAATTGTTTGTTTGTATGATTTTTGGCAATGATTTGCCTATTTTTCTTTCTTTCCACGAAAAGACCACTTGAAGATCCCGAAGATCTCTAGAAGAATGCTCTTCTCCGCTCTTAGAAAAAGTCTTTGTATAAAATTTGAATGAATGAATTATTGTACGCACGCACCGAAGTAACGGAAAAGACTGATCAGTCCAACCGAGGCAGGCAGGAATATATATATATAGACAATCGGAGAGATCGGTTAGATGTGGGAGAATCGGGGAGAGCGCTGAGAGTAAGTGCCTCCTCTCTTTCGCTGGCTGCTTGTGTGCGTGTTGAAATTAATTCAAATTTATGAGCGTTAATTTTAAAAAGTTTTTTGGTGGAAAGAAGAACTGCAACATGCTGCATGCTGCTTCTATATATCGGGGGTGTTTTTTTTTTCCCTTTATTAATCCCAACTTGAGCCACTCTCCACACTTCCGGCTCTGAGTTTATTAGAGCTCCATTTCATTACTTTATTAGGAAAGTGTGAAATAAACAAGGCATGATGCTGTGACAAAAGGACGAGCACATGTTTTTCGCTTAATTAAAGTTTTTGGCGCGATCTTTTTATGTATTTCAATATATATATGTTCAGACATATATCTTTGTTTTGTCAAATCTTCGGCAGAATGTCTGCGAAATTTGCTGAACGTTCGCCAAGATAGCCCCCATATGATACATATAAAAGAGACTATTTTTTGACATCATAAGTGGGACGAAAAATGTCGTCTTTGGGGAACAACAACAGAAGCGGGTGTTTGTATCAGAATGATTTGGGTATTTTGTATTTGGAAAATACCTACAATTACAGTGGATCATGATAAACTTAATTTGTAAGGGCAATTAAAAAAAGAAAATATACTATATCTTAAGAATCTCTTTCCTGAAAATCCTATTCAAATTTTTAAAATACGCATTAAAGGGTTTCAATTCAAAGAAATATTTAACAAAATATTTAAGGTCTTTCATTTAGAAAAATATTAAACTAACGTTCGTTATATATATTATTATTCTGTATATTTATTTATAATATTTATATTTATTTTTTAAGTCCAGTCCCATCCTAGCTCAGGTTTAAGTTCTGATATTATTACAAAGCACAATTACAGTCCTATTTATTATCCATAAACCCCTTCCTATCTAGTACTTCTTTCCCTTTCTATAAAATATTATATTTTCTTTGCTACAGAGTCCCTCAATCCAGTATCTACTGTATAGATAGTACAATATCCAGCCGTCTTTGACCTTCGTTGGATTTATTTTGGGGCGCCACAATAAGAACAACAAATAGTTGCCTTTGTGTCAAGCGAAATCGAAAGGGAGGTCTTTATCTATTCTTCGTAGCCCTCGCCTGACGACGACACGTGGCCACCATATTTGGTGAGAGAGTAAGGTTTGAAAGGCGACGACTGCTGGAAAGGATTGGGGCGCATCCGTCAACGGCTTGAGAGGGGATCATTGACTGCCGCCGCCAGGTATAAATAGATGGATTGCCCAGGTATCAAAGTGCACACAGATTTAATGCTACATAAATTCAAAGTGAGTTGAAAGTTCTTTTGGCACACGTTCGCTGGCAGCATGTTTTTCATGTTGCTGCTCTTATTTTTTGCTCATTTTATTTCGGTTTCTTTTGCTTTCATTTGAGTTTTTTGGCTGCTTGACAATTTTTGCACGTTTTTTTCGTGCACAAAGCACGTTGCGTGCGCCGCTTTTAAAAATAAATTATGCTAAAGGGAAGGGATTCTACGCTAAGAAAGATGCTTTAAGATTAGAACCTAAAATTAAGGGTAGTGAATCACACATACTACGTTTGTGTGAAATATACCATAAATAAATGAATATATAAATATATATATATTCCTTTGAAAAACTTTTACTGGGTGTAGACACTGACTTTGTCTAGAATTAGTTAAATATTAAGGCGTTCTGTTTGAGATTCCCTCCTGTTTGAGATATTTTTTTGTACCTTTAACTTAAAGTCAAGCTTAGATTTATTAATATTTATTATTCCGATTTTTTAAGAGAACAAAATAAAACACAAAAAATGTGAATTAAAATAAATGCTTATTTCAAATGGTTTGAATGATTGGCGAACTGAAATATTAAAAAAACACCGGCTTACCGAAGTTCATTTCCTATTTCATTTCTTATTTAAAAAATAATTCAAACTAATTTTGTAATGTCATTATTAATCTTTTGTTATCATTTAATAAACAACAAAAAACGTGCTGTAAGTCAAAATAAACAATAACAAACTCATGCCCAAAGCTGTGCCTGTGCCGAATCTCACCTGAATCTGTTGCTCCAGCTCGTTGGCAATGTCCTGACGGGCCAGAGCCAGTTGCTCCTGTAGCCTTTTCTCGTACTCCTCGATTATACGCTGGATCACCTGGGACTCGTTGTTCAAATTCAGCTCATCCTCATCGATGATGATCAGCGATGTGTTGGCAGGCCCATCGCCGGCACCAATTTCCTCATCCCGGATACAGGTACGTGCGGGTGATTCGCTTGCAGGCTGTGTTAGTTATTTTTAGGTGTTCGATAGCAGGTAGTTACAATTGTTATCAGTCCGATTTATTGGGTTATTAAGATCGTAGAAGGAAAACAAGAATAAACATGCGGCAGTTAGAGTTAGTCGATGAAACGAGCTTGGAAAAGGATTTAGGCAATGCTATAACTTGAATATATAAATTCTGTACCTTGTAGTCATCGTCTCCTTGGCGGCGCTCATAGAACTTGACGCGGTCGCTTAGCTTGCGCACCTGATCCTCATGCGTCCGCTTCAGTTCCTTGATATGGGCTTGGTAGAAGTTCTTAAGATCGGTTATATCCTGAGATGGCTGGAAATGGGATTAAATAGAAGTCATTAATATTTTTGGTATACAATTGTAATGATTATATAGAAATATTAACAATATAATAGCAGCACAATGTGTTATATTATTATTATTATAGCTCACAATTTTTTTCTTTCTTAAAAACTATAAAATAATTTAATACATCAACGAATAAATTTCTACATTTATGTATTACATATTTTTGTGACTTTGAATAAATAAACAAATCAAAACAAAACTCACATCTTTGGCCGCTGCGGAATTATCTCCTCCTAGGGAATCCAGGCCACAAGGCGTCATTTGCCTGTGACTTGGACTGAGCAGCAGCTCGGCTCGCTTTCGTTTGCGGGGCGATGGCTCCTTTGATGAAGCGGCAGGCGCCGCCATTACCACTTCATCCTCCACCATCTGATCCATTTCGGAGCACTCCGAGGAGCTATCGCTGGCCAGATGCTGGGACTTGTGCGAGAAGACATCGTCCGAGAACTGTTTCTCCAGATCGGCACACTTGTTCTCAAAGTATTTGCGCAACTCCTCCATCTGCTTGGCATGGGCAGCCTGCTGGCTTTGTTCGGCGGTCTGCTTCTCGCTTTCCCATTGATCGCGGGCAATCTTTAGCTCCTGCACACCCTGATCCCTGCATGAGGCCAGCTGCTGGCCCAGATAGTCATCAAACTTGCGCTGGACCATGAGGAATATTCGCTGCTCCGTGGGCAAGAGGTAGGTGTGAAATTGCTCGATTTGCTTGCTAAACGCTGGAGTCCATTCAGGCTGCAGGTCATCGTTGGCTGGAAATTGAGGCAACTGTCTCTCTCTTGAGCTACGTGAACCTCGCTCCTCGTTGTCGGTGAGAAAATGCCGGTCCAAATCATCGTCACTCTCGCTGATTAGATCCATGGAGATCTCCGATAGACGCTGACCGGCATTAGACTCATGATCGGGCCAACCTACGCTTGAGCGTTTCATTGACTCGATAGCATCCTGAAGCTGACGGCGTAAATTTTGTACCTCGCCGCCAAGGCGCTCCGAGTCCATCTGGAGTTTTTCGCGCACAGTCAGGGATTGCTGCAGGGAATCCGTAAGCTTGGCAATCATCTCATCCCGCCGCGACATCTCCACGTAAATGTCCAGTGTCTGTGAAAAAAATAAACATTAGTATATATATCGAAAGTATATGCAAAGTTTTAGTTACCGGTCCGCCCAGCTCATCCTGAAGAGTGCGATACTCCGTAGAGTTGGTCATCATGGAGCTGGAATCCCTTGCCGAGGCTGGGCCCGTACTCGATTCTCTTCTTGCCGCCTCCAGTTGCAGATTTAATGAGGCCAGACAGTTATCCTTGGTCTCCAGTTGAGTGTGCAACTCCTGCACCTTGGCCTCCAGTTGTTGCAGCATACTGGAGCTGTTACCTCCGACTCCGGCTTTATTGGCTCCTGCCTGCAGGAGCAGTGTTCTCGACTCATCAAGGGACAAAGAAGGTGGTTCCTGTTCTTCCTCAATGGTGGTGCTCATGGACAGCTGTCGTTCGCTCTCCTCTGTGATGTCTTCGAGGACGTCCTTGGAGAATTCCGTTAGAGGCACACGCTCCATTTGCTTAAGTTCCAAGCTGTTGCTGGTGTTAGTTACTTGTGTTTGCTCAGCTTCCGTAGGAGAAAGCTTGGGTGCATTGTCAGTGATCATCTGCTGATTCATGGCCATTAAACGCAGCTTCATCAACTGGAGAGAGCTCTCTTCGTCGTCTTCATCATCATCGTCCACATCAACTTCCAAAAGGGTTAATTCCAGCGGCTCCATTACCTCAGGCTGCATTCGCAGGGTGGTCAGTGCTCTGGCCACCTTGTTCTCCACCACTCGTGACTCTTGGAGCGGTGGTAATATTAAAGGTTCCACTGTGGATATGGGTCTTACTGGAACCTGCTCCTGTTCCGGTTCCGGCTCATCATCCAAGTCTGTGACTAACTCAATCCTCTGGGAAGTTGTATTGGCTGTTTCCTCAGCTTCATATGTGACCTCAATGGATTCATTGGTGGCCACTATTTCCTCCATTGAATGATCTTGCTCCTCGGTTATTTGGCTTTCATCTACATGAGTTTCCTGCGGGGCATCATCACTCTCCTGGGTCTTGTCTTCCGCTTCATTAGGCGGCTCCTCAACCAATTCCGATACATCATCCGTGGTGCTTTGGTTGCTTAAACTCTGATCCACAGAGTCTTCTTCCTCGTGGAGAGAATGCACTGGCTTCCTCTGCTCCAAAGGCAAGCTAATGTCAAAGTCATCGTCATTGGAGGATACGGTTACCTCCACCTTGGATGCTGGAGCTGGTAGATCGGATTCCTCTTCGCTGTCGTCAACCAAAAAGTGTTGGGCCAAATGTCCACCCGACAGCTCTGCATCATCGATCCGAAACTCATCCGCATCCTCCTCATCCTCATCCACATTGCTAGTCAAGCTTTTGGCACTTGATGGCTGCTCTCTTGGCCGAGCAAAAGCTGCTGCCTCCGACAGGGAATCGAGGGGCGAATTCAGTTGCTCCTCCACCTCACTGATCTCTATAGCCTCCTCGATATCCTCCTCAATGCTGCTACTGGTAGTTGTGGTCGTAGTCGTCGCCGTCGTTGTGGTATTTGCCGCTCCAACATCCACACTGCTCGTCGTGGTGGTCGTTGTAGCTGTCGCTGTCTGCTGATCGGCCATGTCAATGGTCATGGAACTGGTGGGCTGTTCAATACTAAACGATGACACCGCCTCCTCCTCCGTGAGACTGAGATTGTTCTGTCTCCTGATTAATTCGGCGGTATCCGTGGAGGTGACCGCATAGGGCGTACTGCTCGATGTGGCTGGAGTCCAACTGCTGCGCGAGATTATGTAAGTGTGCGTGGAATCGTTGGAGTCGCCAGAGACGATGGAGTTGCAATCATCCGCAGGTTCATTGTTATCCGCCGCGCTGGCAACATGTTGCAGTTGCTCGGAAAACTGTTGCGCATCAGAAGATGTTGTTGTTGCTGTTGCTGTTGTTGTTGGTTTCTCGAACAAAAAGTTTAACGTGGGCACAAACTCAACATCCACACAAGTTTGATTTGTTGCTCCAGCGCCGTGCGATGTTGCTGCTGCTGTCTGGAATAATGTTGCTGCTTGCTGGGATTTTGTTGCCGCTGATAGAGATGTTGCTGGCAACTCTTGGACTGCCGCCGCTTCGATCGCCTTATAGCTAACACTAGCGCTTTGCGGTCGGAGCAATGATGTGATCTAGAATTTAAATAAATAATGGAATATTAAAGGTCAGTAAAGGAGCTATAACATGTTATATTAAATTTACAAAATCTGAGTTTTAATTAGGTACAAAAATTCATTGTTTTTAATCAAAATTCTGGATGTAAATAATTATAAAGGAAAATATATATTTAGCTCAAGTAAGAAAACCAGAAAATTATAACAGGATACTCAAAAAATATATTTATTATGTTATATTCAAATATTTGTTGCTATTTTTATTTGTATTATCGAAAATATATTGATTTAAGCTTTTATTAATTGGTTTTTCCAGCTGTCTTACTAATTAAAACATATGCAGAGGAATTTTCCTATTTCAGCTATATAAATTTTAATTTACAGTCTAACAAATTCCACCAAATAAGTATGACATTCCTTTAATTAAATTGTGGTCCGAGAACATTCAGATTTGTTTGAAGAAGAACTAAAAACCAGAACAAGCTTTGGCCCACTTGTTGTGCCACTGGCATAGGACCATCTCATGCCACTTGAGTTTGAGGCAAACACGCGTCGTCTGCCGCCATAAATTTATATTCTAGATTTCGATTCGATTTAATGATGTCACCCAGTTGTCATCGTCGAAGGAGAGACGCATTGTGAGGATTCTTTGGGGGGTCTCTTTGGTCTCTGCCCCACTAAACTTGGGTGAAAGGTATTAAAAAAGCTGCGACTTTATTACGTAAATATAAGATGATGATATCTATGTGTGTTTGGCAACATCAAATTTCAAATTGACCTGCATCTCAAGTGTTTTTGTATCGGAGAAGGGAACTCGCTGCAGCCCACACCGATTCCTTGATGGATTGCAGCTGGTATGTCGGCTGTCTTGGATTCCCTTTAAATTATAATTAGAAACATTTGAAGCATCTTTATGCGTTTGGTAATAAAGTTTGTGCCTTCGCGGTTGGAGTTGCCTATGCATATGCCTGAATTATTTATTTTTAGGCCCTGCCCACATTAATTAAGAAAGACGACTCGGTGTCCACTTGAGTGATCCAAAATACATATATTTACGGGTGGGAAGGTGTCCAAAACGTGTGCCACACATGCCTGATGCATCGGTTCCTGAATTGAGTGAGGAAATATTTAGGCATTTTCCAATTACATTTCCACACAGCTGGAGATCTAATTAGATCTCACATGCATGCATCTTTATATAGGCATGTGCCAAGGCAATGCATTTGACGTTAGAAATAATAAACTTATTTGAACTTATGAGATGATGGGTACAGTGGATATTGGTTATAAGGGAAATGGGGTAAATCTTATTATTAAAAACGAATTTTGTAAAACAAAGCAGTTTTTTTGATACAGAGAAAAAAACATTTATTTTAAATTAAAACAATATTAAAATGGTCGAAAATAAATGTTCTTTTGTATATAAAATATCCCTTATATCGAATACCCTCCATATTTGAACATCTGCGAAAGACAGTATTTTCCATATTGCTCATACGCCATGTGGGTCAGTTCGTAATGCTTGACAAATTATTCAGATTAGCCGGAAAATATTTGTGCAAAACATTTTCCAGTCCCGCTTTAGTTTCGCCTTTGTAACTTGAACGTCCTTGAACTTGTCAGGCGACAAGACAAACCCAGGACTTTGGTAAGGAAGTCCCAGTCCCAGGTGGATCCTTAAACGCATATCGGGATAACAAGTTTGCCTTCATAGCCATGGCAACCTGGTTTGGTTAGTTTTATTTCTTTGAGTATGCGTGCTTTCTTGTTTGGCGGAAAAGCGAAATCGAAAGTTTTCCCACCTCCTCGCAAAAAACAAAGAATTTCAATTTGTTGCTATAGTTCAGTCCTCTTTCGAGGGGGCCGTTGTTTGGGTGTGACACACATTTCAGGTGGATCGGCGTCGTCTGAGGTTTTTGCACTTCGCCAACTAAAATAACAATAACAATGCCTGCCACTCCTGCGCCGAAAGGATGAAGGATGGATAGGGTCGCAGGACCTAGCCCAACGTCTCTGTTAATGGAGCTGCTGCTTTCCCTTTTCGATTTTGATTTTCCCTAAGATATTGTCAATATATAGACCTTCAATAATATCACGCATATTGGCGAAAATGATTAAATTAATGGCTTTTGCTAGGCGAAAACTTGGCAATGAAATATGTGTGCATAGGTAAAGGAAAAAATTGGTAATAATAGGGTATGAAGTCGATTTTCTTGGGCGTCAAAAAGGTTATATAATTCTTGAGAGGATAATATAAATTTATTGTAGTTATATCTTTCTTGTAAGCATTATTTTGAATTGTTTTTTTTATAATTTTTTCGATATTAAATTTGTTTTAAAGTTTTTTGTTTCTGGTATTTATTTTCGGCTGCTTCAAAATCACTAAACAAAGATTTTAAATGGCTTAAGGTGTTAAAATATTAAATAACAAATTTGGTATGAATGGGTTTAAAAATATTAGCTATTTCTGGCATGTTTTTATTTTTGTTAAATTAAACTGTAAATGTAAAAAAGGCGTTTGGTCATAGCTTTCTTTGTTTCTTTATTTATTTTTGTTATTTAATTCATCCCATAATAATTAACAAGACTGTGATCCCTGCGCACTAAGTATAATATTCCAGAGAAAAGCATGATAAATACAATGTCAGGAAGGAAATACTCGTTTAAATGATACATTATATTTTCCCCATAAAGTATCATATTATATTTTCCGCATTATCTTTTAATAACAATATCATTTGCTCAAATACTATCTAAGTCTCATTATCCATTAATTTCAAATGATTCTAAACACAAAAAGAATGAAGAACAAGTCAAATGTCATCCCGATTGATGCTAAAGATCACTCGTATCCAACGGCAATAACTCACATGCAATTTCCCCATTTCGACGGCTCTCTCTCAGATAAAGTTATCTCAATTAAATGCAATTTACAGTCACTTAAAAATATATAGAGTCCATGTATCGACAATTGTCACATTGTGAGAGTTTCCACTTGTATGCAAATTATTCGTTAACTTCACTGCTCTTTTTATCTACTTTTTCAGAGCTATAAATGTGCGGGAAGGAGGAGCCGCCGCAAGACGAACGAGCGACGCGACCGCCTGCAGTGCAAGTTATTTTATAAATAAAATGCCAGAAGAGACATTCAATTGAAATCAGTCACTCAATCCAAGGAAAATCAAAGGAAAAGCGTTGGAAAAGAGCAGCCCGCCACTGATGAGAGCGAGCAGAGAGTAGTGCCGCGGAAATTTGCAACGCGGTTCCAAGCGGTTCCGTGCACCGAATCAATGTGCGCTCCCATTTTTTATTTATAAACAAAATTTATATGTGGAACATAAGCGATGTAAGTCCATGTGTGCGTGTGTATCTGTGTTTGTGTTTGCGGGCAACATTTGTTGCCAGAATGTTGATGGCGCAATGTTGATAAGCCAAGGAATTCCTATATATGTAGCAGTTTGATAACGCTTTAAAGGGCACTGCGAAATATATTTTTAAAGCCTGAAGGAGGGCAGCGAAAATAAATGTAAATAAAATGAATAAGAAGGAAATTTTTGGTATTTTAAGGAATACATTAAAAAAATTCATTTTAAGCTGGAATCATAAAATAAATGACTGATTGATCAGATTCTTTTTAGTTTTAACCAAATATGTGGTTTTTATTGAAATTTTTATGAAAAAGTGACTTGCAACATATTTTAAATTTTATAAAAACAAATTACAAATAAAAGGCTTTCAAGTTTAAAACTTAGATTAAAATATAAACGTAATTAGATTGTGGAAAATCTCAAAATATTAGAAAAATCTTTACAATTTTTACATTTCTACTTTCTGACTTTCTACATCTTTTAGATTTTATTAAAAGCTAACAAATTTAAAGTTTTATGTATTACTTTGTATTAAAATTTATAAACTATAAAAAAACATTTTTAATTTTTTCCCACTGTAGGTTTGTAAAAGTTTTGAAGGGCCTTGTGTTGTGGTCGTCTAATCGAAAGTTCAAAGGCGCATTCAATTTCGATTTCATTTGTAAACAACAAACTGCTTCTTCGCCTCTCTGCTGTTTGTGGATTGTATGTGTGGATCTTATTGAATACTCTTCCCCTTCGGGTCTTCGAAGACATGAAAAATGATTGATGTTCCCCGTATCTTACGCTCTCCAATGGGTTAAAATGTTAATACTTTAATGGATTCCCCTGCTTACCCAATCGTATAGAGTATACAGATTCATGGCGAGTGCTGCTGCTGTTGCTGCACTTGAACCAAATATTTTATGGCTTATTCCCGGGTTCCTCTTGGCCTGGCCGCCTTTGTTGACACTTGCGCCTGCCTGTCAGTTGCGAATGAATATTCCTATTTATTCTAGATGTGATCCATTTTCCTGTTTGTTGTTTACGTTGGGATTCTGATGACACGATGATATTTCTTTTTCAACTTTTCGGGTTTAAGACGCGCACAAAAACCAAATACCGTAGAAATTTGTAGGTTATGTTGGATAATTTACGTAAAATTTTCAATATTTTACAAACACTTTCTGAACTAAAAAGACAGCGCACAATAAGGGGGAAAACTAGCTACTTTTACTGCGACCCTTAGTCAAACATTATTGTATAATTTTTTTGAAACTCCTTTAAGGAGAAAAACCGCAAAAAATAAAAGGAAAATGTAAAACAAAAAACCGATATAGTGCAACCGATCTCAGACAGTTGCACGTAATCGCGAGCGCGATGCAACTGAACATCAGATCCACCGAGGAGACTCTTTTATTTTTGGGTCTTGTGGGAGAATTAACATACTGTGACGCTCAGTGAAGCGCAACACGAGATTTGTTTAAAAATAATCAATCGTAAACAAAAACTGTTGCAGGGGAAGCCGAAATAGGGAGAGTCTATTCAAACCAGCAGAGAAATTTCAAAAAGAGAGAGAAAAACAAAGAACTGAGATAAGGGGGCGAACGAAGGGAGGTTTTATCGCCTGTTCTATAAATAGTTTTTAAGCAGAGATTTGAAAAATCTTCCGAAATATTTGATAAAGATGTCGTGGATATAAATCTAATATAAAAGTATTTTTACATCAATTTAAAAATTTCAAAAAAATATATATCAACAGGAAATTCCTCTCCAAATGCTCAAAATTATATTTTCCCATAAAATTACTCGTATTTGATGTAAATATTAATATAAAATATTTATTTATATTGGTTTTGTTATTGCTTGTTAATAATAGTTAGTCTTAAACACTCCAATGCTTCTATAAAATATTAGTTTGTATCTGTATATTTATATAAAAAATATTATTTTAGTTGTGTAAATATTCAATTTTAATACACTGTAACAATTGCTAGTCAGATATTTTCTAAGCTATGATGGGTTTTTTGTAAATGCTTTAATATTTATAAAGTACTTCCATACTTTCTAGGCATTTTGCCATAAGGCTTGTTTCATATTGTCCAGATGTTTGTTTGTCCTATTAAAAAATGTTTTACAAATAATAATAAATTCCTTTCCATAGGTCAAGTGGTGAAATTTTGGCAAATTTGTTGAGAATTTTCGTTTTAAATTAATATTCGATTAGTCTTTTTCTTAAATAATTGAGCTAACGAACTTTAAATTCGTAATTCGTGTCCAACGTGTGCTTCGTAGCCGCTCACAGCTACGAAATTAGTTTAGTTAATCACAATTAAGGGGGTGGAGAGGATGATGTGGTGGATCCCAGGGAACCTTATAGGTCAGTTGGGATTGCCGCTCTCCTTTTGTTTGAACTTGGTGGAGTATTTGTAGAAGTCGGACATCTCGAAGGGCTTGGTAACCTCCTTGTACGGCTGAAAGGTGGCCTGCTGCACTACGGTCATGTTCTTTGGCGACTCGATTCGAATATCAGGCGATAAGCTAGCTGTGGCGACGGTCAAAGGCGGTGATACCAAAGCCGTTTGCAGGGCATTCCCGAGACCATGTCCAGCGCTCCCACTCAGATTCACATTTAAGCTTGAATTTTGATTCTGATTCTGCTGGGTGGCGGCGGCGGCCGGTGGAGGTCTGGGCGGCGGCGTGGGCTGCTGCATTTGACTTGGCTTGGGTGGCAAGTGTCGAAACGGCGGTATGTCCAATGGTTCCAACGGATACGACACCGAAATGCCCATTGTTTGCTCAATGGCATTGAGGTACGATGTCGATTGACTCAGCAAGGCCTTGGTACTGGTGTTCACCGCATAGCTGGCACTCGGATAGTTTTGAGCTGGTCTTTGGTTGCCCGACATGGAATAGTGGCGACCCGACACCGACATAGACTGCGAAGAGAGCTTGGCGCGTGGCTTGGAGCCAGTAGCCATGGCGCCTGCGTGTTGATTACTGCTCCCATTACTGCTGCTCCCTGCTGGACTATGAGGCTGTGAGTCCATTTGCCTTATAACCGCCGGTCCATCTAGCGATGACTCTAGCCACTGTTTGGGTTTGGGTTTCTTTTCAATGTGGGTCGTCGAGGAGGATGATAGGGAGATCTCGTCGTGCGTTGGATAGCGACTAGGTGGCATTGGTGCTGCCAGCATATCGCTCGAATGTGATTTCACCTCTACGATGCCCAGTTGCGGTGGCGTTAAGGGTGGCGCTATGTGGGATTGGGAACGCCAGCGGTATTGTTGTTGCTGCTGGACAGCCGCCGCCTCCATATCCACGGAAACGTAACTTGGCGCCAAGGATATGGCATCCAGTTGCCGGAGCATGGGATTACGATGTTGCTGCTGCTGTTCGTAGCTTAGATTACTGGGCGATCCCAATGGCGAGACATACTTCTTAATGTTCTGGCTGGACTTGATGAACCCTCCCTCGTTGTAGCTCTGATGCGTCGGCGATAAGTAATATTTGTCGCAATGCACTATAATGGGCTGCTGCTGGGGTGCCACCTGCGGTGGCTGCCTAAGTGTGGCCACATTGGAGGAATTCGCCGAGTACATGGATATGACATCCGGCTGGGATCTGGGGTAGTTCATATTCATTAACAGATGCGACGATTGTTGCTGCTGTTGCTGGCGCATATATTGCTTCTCCCTGAGTGTCGGTGTGGGTCGTTTCTTCAAGGCGCTCTTCACAAGCGGAGGTTGCTGTTGCGCCTGCTGCTGGGCCACGCCTATCACCAGCATATCCCCGCCGGCATTTACAGACGAGGACGAGGGCTGGTAATTATCGTATTCTGAACTACGATTTGATAATGTTTCCGACTGTCGATTGTTGTTATTATTATTGTTGTTGGTCATTTGACTTTCCCTGCTTTCCCGGCTCGTCGTGCTTTGTTTCCTTCGCAAAATGGAATTGTTTTCACGGGCCAGAGCCTGGAATTGCTGCTCATGCTTGTACTGCTGGGCCAACTGGGCAAAGAACTCATTAATGCTCATCTGCTCGTAATTTCCATTGATAATGGCCGTCTCCTGCTTCTGGATTTGCTGAAATAGCCAACTTTTTTCGCTGAGTCGCTGCTCCAGAGCCAGCTTTCTTGCCTCCAAATTTTCTCGTCTTGTCTTGGGATCATCCTCGTTGTTGTTATTGTGGTTGTTGCTCCTACTGCTGCTGCTGCCGCTGCTATGGTTATTGTTAACATTATTTGTGTTGTTGTTGTTGTTGGCGGAGGAGGAGGAAGTGTTGCTTGTGGTTGCCGCCTGTTCCTCATCTTTAAGACTGGCCATTTTTCTGCTCTTGAGGGGCGCTTTCAATTGCATCGCCAGAGGTTGCTTTGGGTACTTCGTTGGCTTCGTTCGTTCGGTGTGGTGTGGTGCGGATATGAAATTTTACGGGGCGAGGGGAGATCCTAGAAAAGACAAGCAGTCTTTGATCAGAGTATGCCTCTTTCAGGTTTTTGTTTTTTAGGTATTTATAATTAATTTTCTTTTTATATAACTTTTATGGGGAATTTTCTAAGCTCTGTTTTAAAGTTTTTAAGTTTGTTTTAAGTGTGAAAAAACATTTGAGTCCTTGAGTCAATAAAAAATGGTTTTAATATAAAAAATAGAATACAAATTTCATTTGGTTGCGTTTACTAGGTATTTTATTAAGTTTTTAACCCTATAATTTATTATCTTTTAACTTTATATTAATTTTAAATAGATGTGTAGGCAATTTAATGATTTTTAAGGTATATTAGGTTTCTTTTAATATTGATTTTGATCTTTAACAGAGCTAAAAAATTCCTTTCTGTATTCTTTGCTTTTTTTTAGTCCCAAGTTAGCGTTTGTTATTAGAGACGTGCACTAATTAATTAGGATTTGATGTACAGACTTAGTTTTTGTTTTGTTTTCTATCTTCGGCATCCCAAATATCACGCACCACAACCACCGTACACCTTGAAGCGAATTCCCGTCTCCCAATAAAATAGCCAGTTGAAAACTAACCCAAACATAGAGGGCGGTGTTGTTTTATGAGTGTTGTATTTTTCTCTCTCTGTACAGTCCGCCAAATAATGCGATGAGTTAATATATGTATGAAAGGCGCCTGGCTTAAGCGCCCCTACAGTGGATGCTCGCTGAAAGGAACCAAACTGGTTTCCAGGCCTTTCCACAGCCAAGGGTTGGTTTCTAATTGAAAACGAAGGAGGCTCCTCCACACGCACACAAACCAAAAACTACACTTATGACTAATAAATGGGGAATTGTGCATAATTTAAAAACAAATCGATTAAAAATATAGCCCAAAACACACACAAAAAACAACAAAAACAGGTCAAGAACAAGAACAAGTATGGAGAATGGTAAAACAAAAACAACTTTGAACTCACCTAGAGGCGCCTTTGTTGTTGTTGCTGTTGTTGTTTGTGTAGTAGAAGCTGCTGCCGTTGCTGTTTTCTTATTGTTCTCGTGGATTTCGTTGTCGTAAAAACAAACAAAATGCCGTTATGTTTGCCACAGCACCTGTGAATGAGTTATAGTCTTGCAATAAAAACAATTCGGCAAGTTGGCCTTAGTCTTACCTTCTCAGGCGAGAGAGTGCACCCACACACCTTTTATCGCTCAGAAATGCGGTCGCATAGCGTCGCTGTTGTTGCAACGCCGCCGTAGCCGCGTCCTCTCGCAAAAAAACAAAACTGGAACCTTGTTTTACACTTAAGACGCCTGGCGTTTAGCTTGAGCAATGCACGTTTGAGCAATTAGTGGGTGCGGCACTTGAGCTTGGGCTAACTAAATCGAAAATTTGAGCAAATTAAGGCAAAAACACGCGAGAAAAACAGAAATGCTGCGCCTACATAATTAAAATACAAAAACTGTGTGACCAAATGGGGATCAGGTCGAAAGAGGCCGTTTTTTACAAAGACTCTTCCCAAAGGCTTCGTAATATTTATTTTAAGGATATCGGTAATCGGAGAGGTTTTTACGGGTTTTATAGTTTTCTATATAGTTTTCCTTCATTTATTTGTTTTATTTCTCTGGAATCTAAATTCAAAATAAAATCAGTTGTGAATATGGTGCTGCTAACTTGTTTTCGGATGATGCGTAGAGGCGGTATATTTCTTGCTCCTGGCGGCAGTCACACTAATCAGCACTTAGAATTCAATCTTCGAGAACAACGAACGCGGCTGCGATCGAGAGAGAGCGAGCATTAGCACTGATCCTTTTGTTTCAAAAGAAATCTTATCCATAAAATCCTTGTGCAATATTATCCTAGTGCAATACATACTTAATTTGCTTTTGAAAAAATAAGGACACTGCCAGTGCTGCCCCCGCGACATTGCCTGTTGCTCCTCCAGCGCGAACAACGAAAACAAAGCCCGAGAGGAGACAAAGACGCGAACAACCGAGTGCCAAAGCCAGTCACGGAAAAACCTTGAGGTGACTCATTGCCAATATCACTGCCAATTGGAGATTGAACACTGCCGCTGTCCTTCGACTTACAAATAAGTGCAACTAAGCCTTAAAACAAACACGAAAAACAACACCTTCGGAATGCAGCCGCCCGAACGCGAGATTGGAATGCTGAAGAAGCACCGCGACCACATCCGCAACAACCTCGACCCGCTGGTGAAGATGACCGACTACAGCCGCATAGCCGCCGAGTGCGTCCGCCAGGGCATCCTGTCCACACAGATGCTGCGCAATGCAGAGGATCTCAACGGCGAGCGCTTCAACATGGACGAGGAGGACGTCCGGTTGGAGCAGCACCGCAAATTCTTTCTCAAAATCATTCAGCGCGGTCCCACCGCCTACAACCTGCTGATAATTGCCCTGCGTAACGTCAACTCTGTGGAAGCCGCCGAGCTCTTGGCGTCCGTCGATGACTCCGCCGCCAGCGTGCCCTTTATATCGATCGCCGAGCGCAAGACCAACAGCAGGTCGGCGGACATTGTGG
Organism: Drosophila birchii; assembly: GCA_035046345.1. Taxonomy (NCBI): domain Eukaryota; kingdom Metazoa; phylum Arthropoda; class Insecta; order Diptera; family Drosophilidae; genus Drosophila; species Drosophila birchii. The sequence continues at coordinate 19,175,123 of JAWNOA010000048.1, read as the reverse complement.
ACACCAAATCGCCAGAGGCGGAAGGAGCGTGTTTCAGCAAGGTGAGCTCTTTGATTTCGATTGCTAAAGATAAGGGGTATATCTTTATTTTAATAACTGCCTTATCTTTCCCCACATTGATTCAAGAATGAACTAAAGCACTACCTATCCCACTAATTTCTCCAGTGGCTAGGGTCATTAACCTGCGTTGTTTATGTGAATCATCCGTCAAGGCCATGTCATGTGTAAAACGAAAGCAAAAACAAGTACCTATTCCACTTCAAATGCTTAGCCCCGTTTTCTTCGGGGCCTAAACCAGTTTGGTAACTCCCGCAAATGCTTCTTTCTCCCTGAATTTCACCATACAATGCCATAATTGGGTTATCGTTATGCACTCACTGCAAGTTTGGCCGAAAACTGACTAATGCATAATGCGTTTTAATAAAGAATTCTACGAACTATCCTATTTTTTCTAATGTTATCAGCTTCAGTTGCCTTGCAAATTCTTATCTCGTTTTCGCTACCGTTTCAGAAGCCCCTCGGCGATCCGCTGGGACCACTCACGCCTTACACGCAGCCCGTGGAGGGAACGCGCGAAGTAAATATGTCAACAATGATCCATGCCGACAAGCTGTTGGGTACATATCCCATGCAGTCGCGTCACAACCGCGGAGTGTTGTTCATGGTCAACATTATTGACTTCCCGAATCCGGCTCGGAGGCGGAACGGCGCCCATGTGGACAGCAACTCACTGATACACTTGTTCCGCCTAATGGGCTTCATTGTCTTCGCCTACGACAACATGAACCAGCAGCAGTTCTTCGACGTGCTGCGCCAGGTGACGTCCTCGTCGTACGCCAAGAACACCGAGTGCTTCGTGATGGTGCTGATGACGCACGGCAATCGCGTGAAGGAGATCGACAAGGTGGAGTTTCGCGATGGATCCGTGGCGGATACGCACATAATCAAGAGCCACTTCCAGGCGAACGTCAGTCCGTATTTGGTGGACAAGCCAAAGGTGCTCATCTTCCCGTCTTGTCGCGGCGAGCAGGAGGATAAGGGTCAGCCGAATAATGAGTTTGATTCCATGGTGCCATCATCAGTCACCGCAGTGCAGCCGCAGGAGCGGGAGGTAGAAACGGAGGGCTTCTCCAGCGCGAAAGTACCAACGCTCTCGGACACGCTGGTGTGCCATGCCAATACGCCCGGGTATGTGACCCACAGGGATCCGGACAAGGGCAGTTGGTACATCCAGACGCTGTGCGACATGCTGGCCAAGCACGCCCACGATACGCACCTCGAGGACATCCTGAAGAAGACAAACGCCTCGGTGCTCACCATGCGGACGCTCAAGGGATCCATGCAGACGGGCGCCTTCGAAAATCTCGGCTTCAACAAGAAACTGTACTTCAATCCCGGCTTCTACAAGGAGTAGCCGCGGCAGCCACTGCCCATATTGAAAGCATTCCCCCGATTGACTAATTGCATTTTAAAAACGTGTCGTCGTCGCATTTATGTGTGTTCTTTAGATTATGAGTTTTGTGCCGCGTGCTATATATTGTATTTGTATTCAATTTTTATACTCTGAGACAATACTCTCCCTAATTTTCCTTCATATCGAATACATATTGTAATACCCCAGAATGTGGGGTAGGAAAATTATGTCTTTGTAAGTGATAATTGTCACACGCAATCATTTCCACTATGCAAAGTTGGAACTTTTAAAATATTAAGTAAAATGTATTACAATTTTGTCTGATTTTAGAAACGATTTGTATACTTAAACAATGAATAAATCGCATTGCATTTTTAGACAAAATCTGGATGTTTAATTGAAGTTGAAAAGGATTGGGTTCTATTTACAATCTTAAAATTTAAGTACGCCTATAATTCGTAGCCTATTCATCCTGTTCGTCCTCCTCGGCCAAGTGGGAAAGCTGGAGTTTTCCCGCCGCACGACTTTGATTCGATTTCGGCTTTGATTTCTTTTGTTTCTGCGCCTTTTGGCCTATAACATACTCCGGCATCACCAGCTTAGAGCCCCTTAACTGGGGCTTGTCCACCTCCGCATCGTTCACTTCCTCCGCCTGCAGTTTCTTGAGATTGCGATTAAGTTTGCTTGTCTTCTTGAACTCGATTTTGCCGACGGCACCCAAAGAGTCCTGATCAGCTTCTTGAACTTCACGCTGGGCATCTATTTCCCGGAGAAAAGACAAGGCGGCAGCCGAATTGCTTTGATCGGATATATCGACGTCGGCGAGGGAGTACTTCTTCCACTTGTGGGGGTTTATCTGTCGGCAAGTCGAAGGTAAATGAAAAGGTTTCTCGTAGGAATAGAGGACATTTCACTCACCTGGTAATCGGGCGTCTTTCGGGGCTTCAGACAACGACCGATGGGCAGCTCGGGCTTCTTGAAAATGCTCTCCTTGCCTCGCATCCGTCGCAAACTGACGTCCGCCGGCTCGAGGCCTGCCTCAATGCTGCGTCCGTCACGGTAGTTCATCACCTGTCTGGATCCGGATGCGTTTCCGGATTCACTTCCCCGGTCGAGAGCGTTGACAGAATACGGTCTGGCCTTGCTCTGGTCCAGGGCCGTTCCCCTCAGCTCTTTGCTGGCATCGTCCAGGCACGCGAATAGTGCATCGCGTTTGGCAGAAAACTCTTGCATTTTATGTTGGTTTATTTAGAAAAATTGCATTTGCTAATTCCTTTTGTTTTTAAAATTAGATGTGAAGGGCTGCCAACTTGTCACAGGTAAACAGCAGAGTGTTGGTATTTTCTAAGGCAGTATATTATGATGTAAAATAACTAATTTATTAAGAATTTGAAAACCAAACATTGTAAAATTATTTGTATATCACTAAATTTTCTGTTTTGTTTAAAATTTGTTGAAACAAAAATAATTAGAACCTTTAGCTGCCTCAGTAATTTATTTGGATAATTTTTAAATATTGTTTTGGTAACACTGGTGCCGGTGTGTGTGTAAGAAGTCTGCTCGTTCGCGAAAAATAAATAAATTAAAAAGCAAGGTGGATATTAAATAAAAACTAACCCTAATGCGGGACAATAAGTATCGTCTGCTTATTTCCAATAGTGTCTCATTAATCAGACTTATCCTCAGCGGCAAGGGATTGCTTATTTAATTTTGCAAATCCATGTGGTTTTTGGAGCATTAATAGTTGGACCTGTGCGTTTTTGAGTTTGATAAACTGGTCACACATGCATGACAGCTGTTTTTTATTGTGAAAGCACCAGAAACCACACAAAACTTCAATAAACTTTTATTTTTGCTGCCAGAAAACGGAGTTTTAAAGAAATTTACCAGTAGATTTTAATTTTACACCCACACTCCCTTTGTTATTTGAATGTTCAGAGCTGCCAAATTCACGATTTCTCCTTGAAATGTCCCTGCAAACGGGCTTGGTTTTCATTTTTACCATATTAGCCTCAGTTAGTTTCGTTGCTGCCATTATTTTGTTGGGTAAGCAGGCGCCTGCAGACGATTACGCATAGTGGGAGTCAAGTTTCACCCTGCGAACTGTCATTAACCCAGAAATTCGATTCCCCATCCCGTTGCAGGCTGGTTTCTCATCTGGAAGGCTTTTCTTTCAAAGTTTCGTCTCGTGCGCGAGTTGTTGGGTCAGGAGGAGCCGGAGGAGCAGCAGCCACTTGCCTGGGATCACCACCAGAACCAACAGCATCCACAGCAGCCGGGCAGAGCGAGGAAAGCTCGGCGAGACTAGCACATACAAACCGTGAAGCCGATACGCAATAACAGCCACACCATGAACATCCGTTGCGCCAAACCCGAGGACCTGATGACCATGCAGCACTGCAACCTGCTGTGCCTGCCCGAGAACTACCAGATGAAGTACTACTTCTACCACGGCCTCACGTGGCCGCAGCTCAGCTATGTGGCTGAGGACGACAAGGGCGGCATCGTAGGCTACGTCCTGGCCAAGATGGAGGAGCCGGAGCCGAACGAGGAGAGCCGCCACGGCCACATCACCTCGCTGGCCGTGAAGCGCTCCTACCGCCGCCTCGGCCTGGCCCAGAAGCTGATGAATCAGGCCTCGCAGGCCATGGTCGAGTGCTTCAACGCGCAGTATGTGTCGCTCCATGTGCGCAAGAGCAATCGAGCTGCCCTCAACCTTTACGCCAACTCGCTCAAGTTCAAGATCATCGAGGTGGAGCCCAAGTACTATGCGGACGGCGAGGATGCCTACGCCATGAGGCGCGACCTAAGTGAATTTGCCGACGAGGACCAGGTCAAGTCGAAGCTGACGGGCGACGAAGAGACGGCCGGGGATAATAAGGTTTCGCACAGATCCAGCGGACACGGACACTCTCACAACCACAGCGGTCACGACGGCCATTGTTGCTGAACAATAAATGCTGACGGTGCGCATGTTTCGACGTTTTATTGCATTTTTATGCATTAGGGTTTTGTAATTAATTAACAGATAAAGCGTAACTAAAATTAAACGGAAGTAATGACAATGAGTACGGGATTTTGTTAAAGTTGGTAAATATTATTTAGGACCGAAGTTGGGCGAGAGACAAAGCTAAAGCTTCCTAATATAATTTTCATCTGAAATGAGATTTTCATGCCGAAGGATCAGCAGCCACACGATGAACATCCGTTGCGCCAAGCCAGAGGACTTCCTAGGGAGGCACCACTGCAACCTGTTGTGCCTGCCTGAGACCTACGGTGAAGCATTCTTACCCTCGCCTCTGCCTGGCCGAAAATCTGATGAATCAGGTCTCGCTGGCCATGTTAGAGTGTTTTAACGCGCAGTATGCGTCGCTTCATGTGCGCAAGAGCAACCGGGCTGCATTGAATCTTTATAAAAAGGCTATCAGTTCAAGATTCGGGAGCTTAAGCCCGGGTACTACAGGGATGGTGAAGATGGCTATAATATGCTGCGAGACCTTAGCATAGAGCAAGCTGTAGAGATGGGTTATGGAGATCAAATCTTGCATTGGATCAAGCGGGCACTGCCACAGCCACGGCGGACATGATGGGCATTATTGCTGAATACTAGAGGTTAACAAAGGCTTAAAATCAATTTAAAAAATATGAAATTAAAATCTTGTAATGCCAAAGCTATTGTATATGTAATTTATTTACTTTTAGATGACAAATTAAATGGGTTTGAATTCGCAGAGGTTTTTATGATCTGTCAAAATAGTTTGTAATATTTATAACATTTTCTAAAGGTTTTTTTATTCTTTATAAATTAATTGCTTTATTTTTAAAGTGTTAAAAAATTGAAGTTGCTGCCTAAGATAGGGTAAACGCCATCTAAAGGGTAAATTGCCAAATGTGGGTTAAAAAATTTCGGGTTTTTTGTTATGCGAAAAGTTTGTTGGCCCCAAAAGTTGGCCAAGCGGAAAGATGTTCCTTCTGCCGCCCCGTTCGTACATATGTGTGTGTGTGTTGGGGAAGTGTTGACTTTCGCGCCAACTTTTGGGTTCAATTTGTTTTGTAGGCGGCGCCTTAGTGGCAGGACCTTTTATGGCAAAGCCATAACTGTTCCCATTTTCATTACCTTCCAGTGCCATGACGACACATAGCTTTTGGAATTTCCCAGCTTTTTCCAGTGAGCTGTAAGTACGCAAACGCAGTGGCACATCTGCGGCAACAGCTGTTCGCTTGCCACGTGGAGAAAGGTACTTTTCCGGATGGCGCCAAAGAGAGACAGCGCGAGGGAGAAAGTACCACAAATCTCAGCTGTCAAGTTTCAGGAGAAGCTCAGATGCTGGCTTTTCGCACAGCTCGTGTTCGTTCAGTTCGTAAGTTCGCGCAGGCTGAGCAAAAACGTCCTGTTCACGGGTGTTTCCTTATCACTTCCGTTAGCTACGTAAAACGAGTGGAAAATCCAAAACTTAAGTTTTGAGCTACGATAGTGAAAAGTGTAGAAAACATACCAGTAAAGCCTCACCATTTCAAACAAAAACGAGGGTTATGTGCGTGCAAATGACAGGCTGAGGGATAATAAATATTTATTGTTATTGTTATAACGCTCTGCTAAATCGATAAACAACAAGAACTCCCATAATAAACAAAAGAAAAATAAGTCACCGACATAACTATAAACGCAAAAGCCGGCCAGCAGCAGTGGATTCAAAAAGCCGGAGCACAGAAGCCTCTGCTCTGCTCCTCTCGTGTTGTTATTGTCGAAACGGGGTCAAAAGTTCGTGTCTCGCTCGCTAATTCAACCGCACTTGCAAAAAAACACCCAAACACACAGTCGCACACACAACCAACCGGCACACCACCCAGATAAAGGTTCCTCTCAAGTGCAAGCGAAGACTGAGCGTCGCCCGTCTGGAAAACGCAAGAGAAAGGCTGAAAAACGCAAGCAGAAAGCAAGAAAAGCAGACAAAAGCATTAGACACAAGTGCCAAGTAACTCAAAACTGCAGCCTAGGAAAGGCCTAAGAAAAACACAAGAAAGACAACACCAAAATACTGGGACAAACTAGGCCAATTCGGCGGGGCCGCCGGTGGATGGAAGGCAGTGTAGTCAGTGAAAACTCGGAAAAGTGCTCGGGAAACGTGGAGATATAAAAATAAAACAATAGAGCGCCAGTTGCCTGGCCATTTGTCAATGACTCGGGCACTCGCGTGACTTCCGATTCCGGCGGAGAGCTCAGGAATAACAGTAACCGTAACAGACTCCGGGACAAGGACTACTTCGAAAACTTGTATTTACGGTAAGTCAAACAGGAGTGGAATTGGTCCTTTAAGGCTTTGTTTACCTTTTTAATATTTTAAATATTTTATTGTTCTTTGTTTTGAGGTTTATTTCATACATTTTTCAATCCAGGTTTAGCGAAAGAATAATCTCTCTTGATAAAGGACTTTAATCCCTCTAAACATCTCCGATGTAAACGGATATATTTGATATTTTAATTTAAAATTCGGGGTCTTCTTTCCATAATAAATTTTAAAGTTTATTGTATAACTATCATAGGAAGTTGTAATTGTATTTCTTTATATGAAAAGCTTTATCTCAGGCCTAAAATTGTGACTTGTACTCACAAGGACCTTCATAGGTTTCTTAATTGTCATTTTAATTTGCACAAATATTCCCTTTTTTACTTAATATGGAAATACACAACTGTGCCAGTCAGTCAACGCGTAGCGTATTTATTTATTTCAGCGACCCACAATCTTGCAATCTCTCCTCCTAACTTGAAAAACTCGAAAAAGTCGAAAAACTTCAAAAGGCAACTTCACTACGTACTATGTAGATGGTGTAATGACATTTTGTCAGCGGGATTATGCCGAATGTTGGCCTCCTCACCGCACCACCACTGGCAACCTCATCCCGTCCTCATGATGATCCCCAACATAACCATCGTCGTCATCATTGTCTCTGTCACTGTCAACGCGTCTTGCATCTGTCAGGAGCAGAAGAAGCATCTGGCCCCCATCCTAAGGCATACCGTCCTACCATCCAAAGCCCCCCCTACCGAATTCATCTCCTGGTTCTGAGGGTGGAGGCGACTCGCATCATTTTTAAGCAAACATTTGCTGTAGCCCCGGTCCTTTCTTTCCTTTTGGCAGCAGCAGCAGTAGTGGCTGCTGAGCTCTTGGTCCGTGTTGTTCTTGCCGCCTGCCGCCGCTCTCGTCAAGTGTTTACTACTTTTTGTGTGTTCTTGTTGCTGGCGCTACGTGTTGGCTCAGAAGATGTCAACAACTTTTGCTGGCTGTCGCTGGGAGCTCCGCATCTGCGCTTGTTTTTTCGCCACACTGATGAAATTTGCAATTTGATTAATTCCTTGCTTTCTCGTATTTCCTTAATTTTTTGGTACATAGCGCGGTGCATGGGTGCACATGGGGAAAAAGTCAAGGCATTAAGAATGATTTCTAAAAAAGATGGTTTAGTTATGTTAGAATTTGAAAAATTTGAAATAACTCCAATGAAAGAAGTAAGAACAAAAGAACTTAAAAGAAAGCGTTTATTTATTTCAAAAATATAAATTCATTTAACAAAAATAAAAAACAAATAAAACATTTTTAAAAACATATACAAAACGTTTCTGTGTAAAACTTTACTAAACTAAATAAATACATTTAAAATTCTAACTGTGGGCAGTATTTCATTTCTTTCTTTTGGAAAACCGATTTTACACAGTCCCATATTTTCTGTGTGCCAAAAAATATTGTGGGGATTAAAAATGGTTTGCCTTGCTCACAGTTATATGATTTTTGCTACAAAAAAAACAAGAAAAGCTAATAGTTTGGTATACAATCCAAATCGAATAAAATATTTAAGTCAGAACTGAAAAGCAAATGGGAAAAATATCTCTTAAAAGCATATTAGCAATTATAAATAATTCAAATACTTATTACAAACTTAAGCATTTAGTTCTCTGAAAATTGAGCATAAATTTCAAGTTATTTTCCTCTTTAATTGTTAAATTAACAACTAAATTCTCGATTTTAGGTGCCAACTTTTCCGCCAGTGCGCGAGTGTGTGTGCTTTGTTGCATAAGCGACAGGCTCAGCTGTCAAAATGCTTAGCAATGGCCGCATGGCTTCCGCTGGCGTTTCCGCCGCCGTTTCCGTTTCCGCTCTCACTCACTCTCCCGCTCTCGCTCTCAAAGGTGATTGATGGCCACACTCGCACTACTAATTAAAGTTATTTAACGAGTGCTCCTGGCCGTGGCCATTTTTCATTTGGTTTTGTGCGGCCTGTGGCTCCGGCTCTCCAAGTGTTTATGGCTTCAATTCAATTAAACAACTGGGTCAGTTGTGGTCGCATTGGCACAAGGGCTTCCGGATCCGCAGCCGCATCCGCAGCCGCGTCTGCAGACCTTAGTCTGCGAGCGGGAATCAACTTTCAGTGGCGTAATTAATTTTCTGCATAGGCCATCAGAGGACAAAGACGCATCATAAGGAAGGAAAGCGGGAGCAAAACATGAAATAGAGCTCCCTGCTGCGCAGTGGGGAAAATTGCATTTATAATTCATTTTCTTGAAATTAAATATTTCTTAAGGGGGGAGACACATATAGATGGAAAATTTTTTCTTGAAATTTTTTTTTGCTTTAATAAATAGTTTATTATTCATAGAATACACAGTAAAAGTTTTATTACAGTATTTAAACTCTAAGTGCTTCAAATGAAGCGCGTACGCAAGGTACACAAGTGTAAAAGTACGCACGTCAAAAACTTTAAACGGCCTTTTCTCCACTTTCAATTTTCAGGATTTTACCTATGCTTCGGACACGATTCACGAAAAAGTATGCGACATATCGGAATGAATCAAAAAGTATTATATTCTGCATGAATGTATCTTCTATTTGAACCAAATTGGTTTTAAGAAAAATAAGTTTTAGTATTTTTTAAGAGGGTGGAAAGTCAAAAATACCCTCTGAAAAACGAAATTTTAAGTTCAAAACTGTGCTGAATTTTTTCGGCTTCATTTCATTTGGGTTTTTTTGGTTCAAATAGAAGATATACTTATTGTTAATACAAATAAATTTCGTTTTTGAATTTCCGACTTGGATTACGGGCTGAATCGTGTCCGGAATGGGGGCACCTTTAAAAACTCGGAGCTGACATTGCGCTGCCACAAGTCCGCCATTTTGTAAAATGTGGCTAATTAACAATTTTTTTTATCATCGTTGATATTATTTTAATATATCTCTAAAGTTTCACATGGATTGATTACTTATTTCCTAAAAAAAAAAATTTTTCAAAACATGTCCATATTTTGACTGTCTATATGTGTCTCCCCCCTTAAATGAGCTGAAGGAGCAACAAAAAGAAATGAGAAAAGCAAAGCTTTCGATGACGGGAAAAACAGTTATTTCCATTGTGAAGATTGTATTTATTAAATCCCTTTTGAATGGAGAGCATTGAGAGGACCTTACCGGACCCAACCGGCTCTCCTTTCCATTCACGTCTGATCGGGACTTATATTGCTTTACGCCCGCAGCTGTCAATAGCTCTCTTGGGGTTTATTGTAAAGGGAGACCCATGCAATTCATATTCATTACTCATTTCAGCACTATTTATGAAGTTCTTAAATCAATTCCGCAATCCCAGCTTCGAACTGCACGTGGGCTGCGCCCAAGGAGCGATTTCCACAATTGAAAAGTTTTTGCATACTGCGAAAACATTTTTGCAGAAGTTTATTTACAGGAACAAGCAAGGATGCTGTTTCTTCACAGCATGGAAAGTTATTAACGAGTTGGAATATGTAAGCTGTGTGTGGTCTCTGAATTCTGTTGGGAAGGACATGAGCTGGGAAATCAAAGTTTTCCTACTTAGTCAAGGAAAAAAATTTGACCTGATTTATTAAGGTCCTTACTTTTCCTTGAAACAAAGAAATTTATTCTTTAAATATATTTTATACAAGTTAAGAGTTTTAATTGTTATTTCCTCTTTAGAATATTTAATTACGAACAATTGAATAAAACTCTTTATAGCCTCTTTTTTATATACTATTTATTCTGCTCAAATTTTAAACTTAAGCTGAGTATTCTTCTCCTTTATGGCGCCTTTTCCTTGAACATAATAAGGCCCCAAAAGAGTTCCTTTTTGTCAGGGACAGCGTATATATGCTCCATTAATTTTTCCAATCACTGTCCACTCGACTTCAATTTATAAGCTTCCTTATCTGTGCCATAGGAGCCGCAACTATACCCAATCGCTGTCCTCTCTTTGTTTATTTGATGGCATTTATTTATTTTCCGGCTGTGCCATGTTGTTTTCCCATACCTCTTCCTTCCGGGCCGATCGGCGATGTCGGTGGCCGTTAAATATGATTTTTTATTGCTGCTCCATCAAGCGAAAAAGGAATCGTGCCGAAAAAGCGAGCCAACACATAATTTTGCAGCAATGAATTGGAAGTTTTTTAAGTTTAATATTTATCTGCCATCGATTTAAATGTCAGCCAAAATATGTCCTGCGGGAGTCAAGTGCGAAACTTTCTTTGGGGCAAGGCAAGGCAAGGCGAGGCAAAAGTTTGCGCCGGCCAAAGTTGATCAATGAAATTAAAAAGATTTATGATTTTTGGCCGGCCAGCGGAAAGTTCGCTGCTGTTGAATGAATCCCCACACGAGACCCGAAAATCCCAAGTGCGAATCTGAATCTTTGCGAAACAATCAGCAGCGACAAAGACGATGTCCTGCTGGGACATCCTGGCAAAGTTTTTGGGACCCAAGTCCGGGGATATTATTTTGAATTGCACTCATTTCGGTTAATGGTCGGAGGAGACCCAGGTTGGGCAATAAAAAGGGCGACCGAAAATGGAACTTATAATAATCATCATCGGCCGAGGAAACACAAAGCGCATTACACATTACTTTCTATTACGATCGAGGGGACAAGCCCTCGGACAATGCCGAAAGTGTAAAGAAAGTCTTAAAAAAGCGTTACAGAAATAGAAAAGGAGAAATTATGTTAATTTAAAGTGAAGTCTCAATAACGGGGCCGAACTCAAGTGTCCGAAAGTGTTTAAATCTGACAAAGGTCGCCCTCGAGTGCGGGGTTCAACAAAGGACAACGGCCGGTCTTAACCCCACCCGAATATTCTAGTGGTCTGGGCCAACTTCCTGCTGCTCCCATGACTTACTGCCGCTGTTTGCTTCGAATTGTTAACGGGTTCCCAAAACCCAACTTGGCCAACAAAGGCCCATTGTGCTCGAGTCCTAGCCGGGGCTCGGCCCACAATTAAGGCTCGGTCACGCTAATTTCTGATTCTGATGCCAATGATGCTGTGTCAATGTGCCGATGCAGCCACGCCCATAAATATATGGACTCCGGATTTTTGTTTGCTCTGGTCTTTGAGCCTTTAAATTAAATTTAAGCAGGCCAGGGAAGGAAAAAGGCGTTGCCCCCGGGCCAGGAAAAGGGCGTTCTGCCAGATGTTTCTTTAATACACTCTCTCACACCGAACTCAGACGCACACCCCAACCATTCGCACGCCCACCGATAGCTAAAAGTGACAAAAAAAAAGGGAGAGGAAAGAATAGCGGAGTGCGGAGTGGGTCTGAGGTGAAAAAAATAAACACGCAACTCTCTTGGTGCTGCTGAGTTGAGCACAAAACAAGCAAGGCTTCGGTTATCGCTGCTGTCACAGTTAACGTCAGGATACACTAGGCGAAAATCAGTAAAATATGCCAGAAGAAAATCTTTAAATTTACTAGCTAAAAATCTTAGAATATTTAAAAGGGCTTTTCAATTATAACTTTATAATATAAATGCAATTTTAAAAATCAACGGACTATTGTTTAAAGATTTAACAACATAGAATCGAGTATGTGAGTCTTAAATAAATATTTCGAACAAAAACCTGGGACCTATTAAGTTCTCACTGTTATACGATTCAAAAATAATAATAAAATCAACCAGTTCCCTCGCTTTTCTTGAACCTCGCATAAGTTGTTTATAAAATTCACTGTGTAAAACTTTTTAAATCACACACCGCTGACCAACACTTACTTATAATTTATAAATTAAATTAAATCAAAGTATATATATTCAAAATAAGTTATATCTTTGAAATCCTCTTTTTTAGTTAAATAACTATTTAAAGAAATGATTTATTAAGATTTACAAACATGTTTAAATCCATTTCCATTTAATATTTCTCCAAGTGCGAAAATCTCGTGAAGCAATTGCTGCGTGAAAACTTAATTTAGGCGATTTTCCCCCGTCTAAGAACTGATAAGATGTGTCTGATTCAATAAATTGATCAACTCATGCAGGCGGACTAAGTCGCCAAAGTGACTTTATCGCCACAGCCAGTCATCTGATGGGTGTGGATTTTCTCGCTGTGCATTATCTAGGCCCACCTATGCGACATGGCCGTGGCCATTACATGACCCGCATCGCATCCCATCGAGCAAGCAAGCGAGCGGCGGGTGTCGTTTGCCTTTTGGCAGCAAAAAACACGCCTTGCCAAAATGTAAACAACGTAAATGGAAATGGCGTTGAGCAGGAAAAAAAAGCAGAGACAGAAACTGGGAAAGGGAGAGTGTCACATTGAAGCCTTTTTGCTTCTCTTTTATTCAGCTTTTCTTCCTTTTGGCCCTGGTCCCCTGCTCCACTACCAACTAACAGCTTCCTACTCTGCTATTCCTTATTCGATTGCTCTCGAGCTGATGCCTGCTGTCAAAGGCAGTTGGCGGCGACGTTTGCCAGTCAAATCAAATGCTCAATTTGCGCGAATATTGCTTATACGCCGTGTTGCCGCTTGGCAAAGGGAATGCGAAAAAGAGTGGAAAATCGGAGAAAGCTGCACACCAAATACTCGCTGCAGTTTCGAACTTAAATTAGTTGCTAACTTTTTAACCAAAAGTAAGAGTAATTAGGAAAATCAGTATAAAGCTGAGGACTTTATCAGGTAATTTTGGTTTCGTTTCGTATAGAGAATATAAACAAAATAAATCAAAGGTTTAAGGTGAAAGATTGATCTGAAAATAGTTGGCAAATGCTGCCAAAATTAATTGGGAAAATCAGCATGAAACTGATGACTCTGTAAGCCACTCGATCTATTGACATTCAAACGTCCAACTGTGTGGCGAGAAACTATTTTAGCGGCAGCAAATTCCCTAGCCTGTCCTGACAGCAGTTAATTAAAATTTAGGTTTTGCTTCGGTTTTATCCATCCAAATGTTTGTTCAACAAACTTCAAATATGAATGGTGCGAGGTGCGAGGTGCGAGTTTCGTGTGTGGGGAAGCTCGTTTGAGCCCATGGAAATGCGTTCGTTGTCAAATGGGTTTATCGGGGACATTGAATGCAATTTGATTATGACCAAACATTTGCCAAAATGCATTACCTCGTGGAATTTCAAACTCTCAGGAAGGAATGCATTTAGCCGGGTCGATGTGGTGATCTGCGGTGAGCGGTCTGAGAACAAAAATATTTACATTAATTAAAAAGAAAGCTGGCCACATGAGGAAAAGTCAAATGTCAACATGACCGCAAATTAATTTATAAATATATATATCAGTATGTGCTGTGTAAGGGCATTAATACCCTGTAAACCAGCAAGCAGCCTGCGGAGAAGTCTAATTAGTCTCAGTTAAGCTTTCAATTAAAGGGGAGGAATTATTTTTATTTTGGGTAACAGAAGCTAATATCGAGGCAATAAATTGTATTGTATTTCTGAGCTTTGTTTTCTTATGCTAAAATTAAATTTGTGACTAATTAATATAATTCAATTTTGTGTAACATTTTAATTTGAGTAACTATTTAGTTAAACAAAACAATTAAAGTAAACAAATTACCTAGAATATGTTACTTATTTGTCACAATTTAATTATTAAACATTTCATTCAGTAAAAGGACACAAATTCCCAACTAGGAAATCATCTCCCAGGTTATTTATATTTTATGCTGCCTTGCAGGCATTGAAAATTCAGTTGAGGCTTAAGTTGTAAGTTGCCAAATTTAAATTTCTTGCTTGGACAATTAACGACGATGACGATAATAATGTTATAAAGGAAGTCTTACATACACATGACCGATAATCCAATTATCTTTCAGTGAAATGAGACATACAATTATTTAGGCAGCCAAGATATTTTAAATACTGAAATATAGATAATAAGATGCTAGTTTAAGCAATACGCAGGGGGTGGGTATCAAAAGGTCGAGGCTCTATGATGGGGGAGAAATAATTCCGACTTGTTTCATTTTATTCCTTTTCGCCTTTTGTGTCTGCTTTATGCTAATGCCATGCTGGATGTTGGCTGCGGACGCTGCCATAAAATGTGCTAATACACAGGAGAGGGGGTGAGCCGCGAGGGGGTGGGCGTGGGGCATGGTCAGGAGGCGGGGCCTGGGGTCGCTTTGGGGCCGAAGCAGCGGGCAACAAGCGAGTGTTTGTAACTTTGCATTTAAAAAAGCATTATGTTAAAATCAGCCTACGGCCACAGCCAGCATCCCAAATGGCAGAGAGAGAGAGAGAGAGCAAGTGAGGAAAAGCGGGAAAGATCGAGGAAATGCGGGGGAAAACGTAGAAAAGCGGGGTGAACAGTGGGGCACGAAGGAAGGAGAGATGATGTGCAATTAGATTTCCGCTAAAGCGGATTTCGCGATATCGCGTGACTTGGGCCACCCAACAATTCACAGGCAGATACACCAAGAGAAAAGCTGTAATATTTGCTTTCTACAAAGAAAATATATAAAATGCTTAAGTTTAATTTAAAAGGAAATAATTTATTGATACATAAAAGGCTGAAACAAATTTAAGGGAATATAATAATATAAGGGAGATATAACCCCCATTCTTATTATAAATCTTTGAGTTTTCAAAGATACATCAACGAAATCTTAATAATTTTAGTCACTTAAAATCTAATAAATATCCTCAAGCTTATTATAATTTTTTGAAGTGTAGAGATACAGATACAGGACCAGCAGCAGTAGCAGCAGTGGCAGTAGCGTTGCTTTTGGATTATATTTAAAAATCAGAGCGCAAAATTGTACAAAATGACAACAGCAGCTGGAAGAGGGGCGACTGTGGTGCTTTGGGGGGGAAGGATGGCATAGGGATGGCATTTGGGAGCGGGGAGGGACGGCTGAAAGGCGGCAGGCAAGCGTAAAATGAAAACAAGTTGCTGGGCGCGCATGTAGGACGACGGCTGAAACCAGAATGGCAACAACAATTACAGCAACGACGACAATAGGAAATGACGACATGAATAACAAGAGCAGCGGCCCCGGAGCGAAGGGGAGTGATGGTTAGGGCTGGGTAGGGTAGGGTAGGCCTACCCCTGCAGGACGCGGAGTTTCATTGGTGGGGAATGGCCAACAACTAGACACAGCAGGAGGCCCACAGGCGGCATCGCATCCATCGAATGATAACAGGCGCAAATATCAGGGATATTAAAAAAGTCAAGCTGGGTGCAAATGCTTCACCGAAGGCGGGGCGACAAGTTAGAAGCACTGAAAGAAAATTGTGTCACAGTTTGGGTTTAATAAATATAATTAAATATAGTTATAAAGTCGCAAGAAAATAGACACCAATTGTTGAGAGTTATTTAGTAATTTATATTGTTTATTGTTTGCTTGAAATATTCTTTTAAATATATTCGCTTAATATTTTTTTAAGTACCTCCGCCGTTAGTGGTGCGGGGTGTGAATGATGGCGGCTGTAGTCGAAACAGAAGCAAACACCAAGGCTTCTTTTGTCTTAGCCAAGTGGATGAGCGTGGCCTCCTTATTATGCCTTGTTGATGCGCGATAACATCGAGACGGAGGGGACGGGGCATTGTTTGGGGACAGGACCTGAATCAGGATCAGGACCAAGAGGGAGTGCCGCCCTGTAAGCAACACTTTGCGTGACAATGCAAAACAAAGCGATACATAGGAGTCCTTGTCGAAGATACTGCCACCCAGTGCCAGGGCCCGCACTACACCCCCCCTCGCACAATGAGCGTAAATTAATGCGGATTCGAGATGAGACTGATGGTGAAATTCAGCCGGCGACAAGGAGTGCCCCTTCAGATACACTGACATGGACATAATGGCGCTCGAGGCTCGTCCTCGCCCAGCACCATCCTCTCCAGAGATTTTTAATGGGCGGGGCCCCATTGGGTCAAGCAGCAATTTGAATGGCCCCGGGGCATAAAGTTTGCCTAATCTGTCTTTCAGATGGATCAAAGATGGACTGCGGGTAATGAGGCGGTGTGGGATATCTCACAGAATGTATCCGTTTGAGTGCCAACTAGTTTGGGGATTTAACTGGGCTGATTTGAATTTTGAGATTCCATTAGGCCGGCTTACAAAAAATTTTAGAAGTTGGCATGGAAATGTATAATTTAGGTGACTTTGGAAATTGAATAGTGTTTTGAGCTTTAATAGGATTAAATTTAAACTGTTACATATTAGTTGTGCCTTTTAGTGAGTAAAATAAAGTATATATCTTTATCAAAACAGTTATTAGATGAATTTAGGGGCCTGTATTTAAAGTGAAATAGCTTTAAAAATGTTCAAAGTAATTTAAGCATTTTATAGAGTTTATTAAATAAATTTGTGGCCCTAGGGAGTATCACCAAATACTAGATTTTAGTATTTGCTTGTCAACAGTTGTGGACTAGCAATATTAATAAATCTATTTATATATTTCCACAGCCCAAAGGCCAATAAAAATACAATTGTTGCGATTAAATTCGCAAAAATGAAAAGTAATGCACTTTCAAGCCTCGACTGCTAATGAAATGTTTGTCACCGGAAAGGGCAGGGCAGATCCTGTGGCGATCGAGGGCCTTATGTAGCATTCATCGCGTTGAATCGTTTAAGCGCCCGCAATTAACCCCCGAGTTACACACGGCGTATGCGTGATTTGCGATGTACCATGTGCGATGTGCGCTGCTGCTGCTGCTCCGCGTCAATTGCAGCGCGAAAATTCACTTAGGCAACCGGGTTAAAACGCGACGGTAAATGGCAACTGAAAACTGGTAAAATGGTGAATGGTGAATGGCGAAAACCATCTGCGGATGGCAGTTGCCAATTTTGTGGCGGTCGAGCGGTTCAAATGTCAAATGCGATGCATTGCGGGTGCCTTAATTTATGCAACACCAGGTCAGCAGCAGTAGCAACAGCAGCAGCAGCAGCAGCAACAGCAGCACATGTTGCCATGGGGTGTGCGGGGTGTGGGAGCGTGGGTGTGGATGTGGGTGGTTGTGCCGGTGTGTGTGTAAAAGGAAGAACTGTGTAAATAACGCATTCCGCGGCAGTCGCCAGTGAGCAATATTTTCGTATGCCATTGCCGAAAGTTTGTAACTGAATTTTATTAGCACAAATTTCATTTGCATTTTATTTGCGTTTTCGTTGCGTCAACTATGTAGGTTTGTCTTTTAGTTTTTTTGCAATCCTCTTTAAATTGCTGTGAAAATAACAAACTAAGTCAAAACTAAAGACAAACAACAGCAATTGGCCAAATAAAATACAACAGCACAAGCCACCAGGCATAATGCAATTTTATGCTTTGGTTTCTTCTCTTTTTATCATCTACTTGTTTACCAATTTTTTCCTATAACTTTTATAATGCAGTTTGTGCGGCTCTGATTTAATCATACTCTAACCCAGAGGGGTTCACTCTATATATACATATATACCTATGGAGTGGTATATATATATTGTTGTCAATCCAGAGCGCGCAAGCTTCAAAACTTTGACAGACCGAAACGTCAAAGTTCCGCCGGCCAAAAGGTCCCTGGGACGAGGTCCGCCCGGGGTCCTCTGTCCGCAGCAAATTGGCCATGTTCAACACTGTTGCCAAGTGAGGGGATGGTAGGGAAGGGCAGGGGACAGCAGCGTGAAAATACAAATTCGTTTCTGGTTTGCTCTTTTATAATGCCATAAAGTAGAGCAAATGTTTTGACCGAAATTAAACAGTTCTTGTTGTTAACACAAAAGAGAGGGAGAGGGCGGGCGGAGCGGAGCGGAGCGGGAGGTATAATTGAACTTATAATTGGGGAAAGTTTAAATTTTGTGCGGCATTTGAAAGTTGCGGACTGCAGCTAAGCGAAGGCATAAAAACTTGGTCACTGAAATGCGGCTTAAAGGAAATGAAATAATATTTTACTGAAGTGTTTGGGCTGCGTTCGTGGGACAGCAGTTGTTGGTTAACTTAGTTCCGGCAAACTTTTGCGCCAATTTGACACTGTAAAAGTTCTTGAAAAAAAATGGCACAATTTTTGCCATAAAGTTAATATAGCCGTTTTGACACTGGCATTAAGTTTTTTGATACAGAAATTATGTAAGGCCTATAATTAATCAAATTAAAATCAAATACAGGCTTGGCACCCACCCAGTGTAATCAAAGCTCCAACAGCACTGGCGGCATATAATTTATAAGGGTTTTATGACTGAATCTGGCTGATCCGACCCCCGCTCTCGATTCCCGACCTTTGACCATATCTTGTCGCGTGCTTAAGCTGGATATTTACGGGGACCCTTCGACCCCCGTCTAAAGTCGTGTAGGGCTCGTAGAATTTTATGCCGGAGTCATTAATTCGGGCGCTTAAATTAGCAGCTGGTGTGAATTATATGTCGAAAAGTTTGCTCGATAAAATGCCGAAGGGATTCAAGGGGGTCCCCCTTACATACCCGATATATACTATATACTATACTATACTATATATGCATGCAAATAAAAAGAGAGGTGAACAACCAGACCCTCGTGCTTGCATATAAATGTAAGCTGTTGTCGCTTACCTTTTTTTATTGACGTAATTTTATGCGATTTTCGGATTTTCACAAAGAAAACTAGCATTGGAGGAGGGTTCCTCTCTTCGAAGAGCTTATCAAAATTCTATGAAACTTTGAATTGACATTTAACAACTGGTTTTGTGCACATTTACATTTAATTTGTATACGATTCTTGCTTTGCCTCTGACTTTTTATGCCACTCAACTCATTCAAGAATGCGGCTTCATTTTACGAATTTCGCCGTTTTTTTTATTATTATTTCCCCTTGTTGGCGGTATATCGGGGGACTCTGTCGCTTAGCCAGCGTAAAGTCATTAAAACTTTTTGACTATTTTAAGCACAGCGCTGAAAAATAAATAAAACTGTCATTGCATGTTGTTTGAGTTTGAGTTTGTGTCGAGGATCATTCGAGGGGATGCTTGTGGCCCCCCTTGAGTGTGGGCTTCACTCGATAAGCCACTGTGCAGTGGCTTTAATTGCGCGGACAGTCGCGGTTGTTGGCCCTTTATTTTTGGGGATTTCAAGAGGATAAAGCGAAACTTTCAGATTTGAGTTCCTATTTCTTAATTGGGTCAAGCGAGGAGGTCTTGGGGATGAGACACATAATGAGTTATTTTTTGCCCAATAAATTTCTATGCATTTTACAAGCGGAAAACTTTTGGTGTCGGGCAAAGAGGTAAATGAATTAGGTAATCAAAAGACGTAGAATCCCCGGGTAGATCAAAGGCTTTTTTGGGGGGTAAGGGTATTAAAATTATGGCCGCAAGACGTGGTCAGAGGACGAGGCGAATGAACGAACCTCAACCCGACTAATTACGCGCTAATTAATAATTCAAATTATATTCTGTCCCAGGGAACCCAAGAAACAACAAAGGCGGACAGCAAGACGAATGTCAATGTCTTGTGGTAAAGAGGTTAGACTAATTGATACTCCTTAAAGGGGTTACTTATGCTTACAAATTATATAAACTTAATATTTAATATTCCAAAACTTTTAGGCATTCTCTTATATTGTTTATTTTACCATACTTACCTTCACTTTTAATTAAATTCCTCTAATTTATGGCTTCAACATTCTAAGGCAACCTAGAAATCCTCAAAAACATCTGACAGCTTGATATACTGCCATCCTTTGTCTGTTTATCTTGATTAGAGGGAGTGTCTGAGCATAAAAAAAATATAAAAAGGGTCACATATTTTTCCATTTTCATATTTCGGGTCTAAATGAAAATGAATTAGAGAGGGAACTTTGATTCCTACCTCCCTCTGGCAAGGTTAAGTTTTCCCAAAAATTGCACAATTTATCATCGGAAAATGTAAAGTTTTGTTCTGCTTGGCTCTTTGCTAATGAATGAATGCAAAATGTTAATAATGCTTCTGCTGCCACTGCCAAAGTAAAACTTTTCGCGCTCCGTTATTAATTGAAGTAACAAAGATACAGATACCAGATACATTCTGGGCTGTAAGAAGGGGTTGAGAGCGTCTCGGCTTCATCAATCAGCTTCAGTGTTCATTAGCCCGAAGGATTTAATATGCGCGCTGAGTGCACGTTTTATGATTTATACCAGAAGCGAGAGCGCCAAGGAGTCGCCGCATCCAACGCTGCGTATGAGTAATATTAATTATTTAAGCGCTCGTTATGCCGTTCCTCCGTTGTTCCTCAGGCTCCTCTGCTCACTTGGGCAGTGGGTCAGTGGCCCGACTGTCTGTTTGTGGCACCCCAGTGCATTTGTCTGCCCATTTGCCGTTGGCCATTGGCCATTGGCCTGCTTTTTGCATCATCCGGGGCTCCATAAAAAGCCATACATGTTCCTGGTTTCCCACCCAAAAAAAAAAAAAAATTGTTTACATTTTTCTCTGAGCTGTGAGCCCCTCTGTACACATACAACTCACTATATATAGTTATGATATTTTTTTATATGCCCACAAATGTTATGCCCCGAACTGGCGAAGAGTTCATTTCGGGCCACACGAAAAACAAATTAAAGTCGACTTGCCATTGCTTACCTCTGTTCCTGTTGCCTTTACTGTCTCTCTATCTCTCCTTTGCTCATCCTTTATCCTTATATTTTTATTTCCGTGCCCCGGTTATTGTTGTGCAGTTACAAATGCTCACTGGGGAGCCATTGGGAGCATAAAGAGCACTAAGCTGCTGTTGGCCATGAATTATGTTTTAATTGGGCGCGTATTTTGGGAAATAAGGGCCAGTTAAGAGCTCGGGGTGATAATGAAAAGTGCGATGGCCCTAATGCCTTTCAAGCTGTTTTGAAATAATAATATTTATTTCATTAGTTTTATATTTTTGTGGCTCTCTGAATGTGAAGTGTTTTATTATGGATTTATTTATGTACACAGAAAAGCTTTAATATTTATATCTGATGGATGCAACAATTCCTAGAAGGCAACCCATTACAATTTTCCTAGAATTTCGGTCGCCTTCGGCAGTTGGGAATACAATTTGGTTTAGTCCTTAGTCCGTTGCCTTTACTTTTTGGCTACTGATACATTTTACGTCAAGTCTTGAAGCTCGGTCGCTTGGCTCTTTGGAAAGAATTAAAATTGGAATTCCTTTGTGTTTGACATCGAAGCAGAGCGACTTTCTTTTGGCCTTTTTGTACAGGTAATGGTAATGGGGGCGTGGCACGTGCACAATTTATGGAGGCTGAAGTCATTCACCTAATGAATGCGCCAAGGTGAGGCCTCAAAGAAGGGGAACCCAAATGAAGCGAACAGAAAGAGCAATGACAGCAACAGGCGCAAAATCTGAATAAATAATGTAAAAAATCAGCAAACTGATTTGCAAAGGGGCCTGAGTAAATGCGTTAAAAAAATAAGAAAAAAAAGAAACCGAAGCGAAATATTGAAATGTTAATGAAGTTTACTTTCCGCTGATTTTGTTCTGGCTCCAGCCTCCAGAGTTTTCCGCCACTCTTTAGAGAGCTTTCCAGAGAGTTTTCCGAGTTCTCGCTTCCTGTTGATTCTGCGGCCGCCGCAATCAACAAATGATTGGAGGAAGCCTCCCAGGAGCCGAGATGGTGAGATGGCGAGATGCTTCCAATCAAATCAAATATTGATTTTAGCCAGACAGTGTGCTACATATTGGGAACAATTTTAATTACATTCTCTGGCTAAAATGTGGCAACCATCTTGGTCCCATTACTTCCTGTCTTTGAGATGCTTTGAATGGCTGAGATTTAGATTAAATTGTTGGAAATGGAAATCATTTATAAGTCATTTATAAAGCATTAATTATAACCTTTGATATAAGTTTGTAGTTTAAAACTAAATTGAATGTTTAAAGGATTTAATAAACTACGTTTACTTATCTTTGCTTTTTAAGTACAATATTTTTAAGTAGAATTTTTGAAAGTTAAATTGAAAACGTTGATTTTTATAGGATTTTAATTAACTATGTATCCCCTTCTTTGCTTTATATATAAAATATTTTTAAATACCAATTTTAAGAAGTTAAATTCAAAACGTTCCCACACAGAAAATCCTGGTTAAAAATCCAATATTGGATTTATCCATTGAGCGTGTAAAATGCTAAGCTAACAATATATATATTGTGGAAAATTTTAATTACATTCCTCAACCGAATGTGGCAACATCTTGCTCTCATTAACTCCGGAGACTGTGGCCTTTGATGATCTCTGCTATGTGCTCGTGTGTGTGTGTCTGTCTGTGCACACGTGTTGCTTTGATATTTGATTTGATGGGCAAAACTTTGGGCCCCGCTCTTTGTGGAAGTCAAACAAAAAGAAAGTTTTGCATGTGAATTAAATGGATATTGATGTGTGTCGGTGGACCCCACGTTCTTCTTATTTTTTTTAGTCTTTTGACTCCTCCCGGGGGTCTGGGTGAGTGAGCAATTATAGTAATTGCTTTGGCAGTCCGGCCGAGGGAAATGAATGGCCTCGTCCAGGGGCAACTGTCGTCGGTTCATTAGCATAAATATCAGCTTACTCGTGGCCATAATGTGCATATTTTAAAATGTATGAATATATCTCTCCGGCGAGGGTCCTTCGTGTCCTGCTCGCTGTCTTGGGCTGGCTTGTTGATTCGAATGAAATATATTATTATGGCAAACACGCAGGACATTGAACAGGATCCCTGGGGGCCTCTCTCGCCGCTCGCGCCTGCCAGCTTTATTAATTTATATTGTTGACTTTTATCAGCGGCGTCATGTCAGTGTTGTTGTTATTGTTGCTGATGTTACTGTTGTTCTCGGCCGTGTTCTTGTCCTTGCTCCTGTGGGTGGGTGTCCTCCTCTGTCTGTGTGCCTCTGTGGGTGTAAGCAGGCCCCCGCCTTATCAGCAACACGTGTAATGAATGCCTAAACTGTCATTATCACCTTCACTGTGCCGAGAGTATGTTTTTCGGTTGTCATGTCAGCAAATATTGTAGCAAGATATCCCCGGCTCTTGGCAAGATTTATGGCAGTGTTGGGATAAGGATAAGGTCGTGGAAGCAGCCGCGGGCATCCTGCGGCCCTACACTCCTCGCTCCGAATGGCATAATGTGACACATATCAACATTTATGTTGTTCTTAGCCAAGGTAGTTATGAATGTATTTGCTCCGAATGTTGTTTATCCTTCGCGGGTTGCAGCCAAGACCAACGAGTGGGCTGTCGTCTGTCGCCTGATTCTCATTCATTTTTCCATTTGCATGCTAAAGTATTGTGGGTTTTTGTGTGTGGTTGTAAGAAAAAGAGGGAGAAGGAGGAGAAGAGTTCGGAACGGGGAGCACCTGGCCAGACCTTCTTCTTTCGATTCGCATTACTCATACGCTCCGTGGGCGGCTTTTCAATGGAGCTTCGCTGCGTGGTTTGCAAATTTTAAGTTGCTATTTATATTTATGGCCAGGCACAGCTAGAAAAGCAACAACAACAACAACAACTACTAAAACAAAGCCAACAACAACCCCAACTACAACTGCAATAGCGAGCATAATAATAATAAAAGCTTACGCACAGGCTCCTGTTCTTCTTTTTGTGCTACACTTGGTGAAAAAAGATGCTTAAAAAAATGCATATATGTAGAATTACTATTATTGTTTTTAATCAGCATTAAGATAAGAAATAAAATTGAATAATATTTAAGTGTAGGGAAAGGTATACAATTCTAAAGTGCAATACATTTTTTTAAAGTTATTTTTAACTTTTACCTTTTTGGAGAGTGTTTTTTCTTTGTTAAAAAATATTTATTGGAAACTTTTAAGTACTAATTTAGTTAAATGCCATAATTTTAAAGCTTAAAAATTTACATTTTTAATATAAAATCAATTATCATACCATTTGCCAGTTAAGATTTTGTTAAAATAGAAAATGCATTACAATTAAATGCATTTACATGTATGTACATTTGTTATATCATTCCTGAAAAATGAGCAACTATACAAATATTAAACAAATATTATATATAGCAAATATTTCTCTATATGTACTTTGTCATCGCCTTCAAGAGCGCAATAAGTCATAAAAAGAAAAAGTTTTAAAGGGCTCTTAACTTTCACTTTCATCTGGGGCAGCCTCGCCTCGCCTCGACCGACTGACTCGCCGCCGCGCCGACAGTCCGTCTATTTATTTGTCCGTCCTTTCGTCGTCTCTATTGTGTGCCCACTGTACAGGATTCGCCACTCACTGGCCGCCGCTTAACTTAACTTTTATGATTGTGATTCTCCGGCCAGAGAATGGAGCACGAAGCACAGAGAACGAGCCAAGTGCGGTCACAAAGCTGGAATATCCACGGAAAGGACGCGAGGCCGTCGACGGGCGGTCGCATAAATAAGAAAGCGACTGTAAGTGATGGACTTTATTTTTAATATTGGCCGCGAAGGCGAACGCGACTCGCGAGATGAGATGAGATGCGATGGTAGAATGCCAGGACCATCGCATCGGCATGAATATTAAGAATTTCGTATCCTCCCTCGACGGGTTTATTTTTTAAATGAAATGAGATGGCCGTGCCGGGCACTGCGCGCTCTTGGCACTAATGAAAATATGTTCGAAATGTAAATTGAGACATTCGCCAGGCTTTGGGGCAGCTTTTACGATATCCGGCGCCTAATGAATTTGTCCACTGCTCCACCGCCTGACCCACATCCAACATTCGTCGTTGGTCATCTTATCGGTCTGCCTGTGTCGTGTCTGTCTATCTACTATATCTCTGTATATCTGAGCTTGAAGCGGAGCTGGAGCTGGAGTGAGATTGGGTGAAGTGGAGTGGACATTCTTACCCTTTTCAATTTGCTGATATTGTGGGAAATGGGTCCCAGTGTGATAATCACAAAGAATGCGGAAATGGAAAGTGGTGGCCGGGTCCCTTGTTAACTTTGTGTCGCCTTTGTACCGCTGTCTCGCTAAGCCAAATACCCTGTATAGTCAATGGGTGGAAGGGGTCCTTATGGAAGTGGACATTAAATATGTTAATTAATTACAGCGCTGTGACTATTCTGTCATAGATTTTTTGTGTCTTGAGTGGGTGGGGGGCCAGTTGCCTAACAGTTTCAGCACTTTTCCTAATTGACTTTTGTTGCTTGTGAGGAATGGATTAGTTTTCTTTTGTTTAGATAGAAGTGAAGGTATTTTTGGGATGTATATGACGAAAATCCCATATTAAATTATTAACATAATCTTTCCATATAGTACTTAGCAATATATTTGAAAGGTTCGTAATTAAAAATTAAATATTTCGGGTATTTTTTCAAGTTTTAATTTTTGTAAATGGTATCCCTTAGTCCATCACCTCTCTTTACGGCTTTAACTCATTATGAACTATGCTTGGGCCATGTCAGGCGGAGAGCAACAGTCGTTTCAGGATCAGGCCGCTTTTGGTCGCATTCTTTGGGTCTTTATCGCGCACGCCAAGTTGCGCAAATCGCCATAAATCTTTGGGCTGATTTATGTCGCCGCTCGGCATTGGCCTCCAAAATTTATCGCAGCCCGATGACAGCTGCGCCCACGGCCATAGCCGTCCCTCGGTGAGGAGTCGGTTGTCCCCTTTTCCGCTGTCCGTTCAAGGCAGAGACCGCTGTCCGTTGTCCGCGACCAGCCATGGTCGGCTACCATTTCTGGTGTGGATGGCTCGCGGCCGACATCCTTTCGCCGACCGGCATCCTTCGTCCATCCCTGAGTGGCCGTCTTCAAGGCAAACAGGCCGTCAGACGTGTGGCCAGGATATGGGATGTGTCCGCGGGTCTCTGAGTGCTTGTGTGAGTGGGCTTAATTATCATGGCCGACCGTCTCGATGCCTTTCTGTGTGACTTCTGTCGGAAATTAATTTCCTCGCGGCACGTTTGCACTCACAATCACAACCCACATTCACAGCCCACATTCACAACCCACATTCACACTCGCACTCACACTCAGTCGCAGTGAAAGTGTGGTGGCCATTGTTTGCCAAGTGTGAGTGTCTGTGCAAATGCTCTTTGCAGCGTATTTGCGTTTAATTTTTGTATGAATAACGGAAATTTGCGGCTTTCCGACATTTTAAATTGCCATTAAAGCCATTGCAAAAGCGTCCCGCGTTCGGGCCATTACACAAACGGATGAACGAAGAAATCTTCGTGCGGTTGCAGCTGCGGCAAGCGCCGAGCACAGATACAAATGTTGAAATATTGAATCTATAAATAAACCATTTGCAAATTGCTCGAACCTGCTGCTGCTGCTGCTGATTGATTTAAACTTTTCTTTCTGGGCCCACATAAGTAGGCAACAGAAATGGAATTAAATTGGTGAAAGGCAAACGCGATTTTAGCGAAAGATTAATTGGCCCAGTTCGCACTCGCAGGTCGTGGAAATCATAAAGTTCTCCCCACGGAGAGTACACACATCAGGGCTAATTAAATTCCGACTTAATCAGGGTCTCTTATATTAATAATTACAGCAGACAAGTCGAACTTTAATTAAATGCAAGTCGGTTTGTTTGTTGGATTTTAAATGTGAATCATGATGATATCAATTTCTCATTACATTTATCTTCAATCTGGCGAAAGGTTATTATAAGCAGGGGTATAGAAGCTAAAGAAATATATTTTATATAGGTAGAGATAGAGTTAACAAAAGGATAAGTAAATAAAAGCTTAACACTGATATAATTTAAACTCGCAAAGATTATAAATATTATATTTAAATAAATACTTCTAATTTGCTACATATTTATGTAAAGAGAAATATTAAAAAGATTCTTGTAAATTAATGAAATATAATTATAAATTAAGGTGCCTTGAAATGCAGCCTTCCTTCAGGTGCTGATTGTAACATAACTAGATTATATAATTAGACAACACAGATCTTTTCAAATTGAATTAGACTTCCAGTTATAAGTTAACACACACACACTATAAAGCCGGTCCATTAGCAGTTTGCTGGCATAAATCAGACTCAAGTCAAATCCTTGGTGAGTTATACCAATCCAAAGCCTGCTGCCATATAGCATAGCTCCCGAGGAGCAAATTGAGCTGACCCCCTAATATATTCGGCCATGCAAATGAAAGTAGAGGAGGCCACACACATCGTAAACAGCAACTGAATCAGGATAATGCAGAGAGCTGGAGGATTTTATTATATGGCGTTGTGGAGTCACGACGACAGCTGTGTGGCTCTTATTGGCAATTATTGTCCATAAATTGCACATTTATGAGAGAGGGACGCACTTCGAGTGTGTTTGCCGGGGAGCGTTAGTTTACCTTTTTGTGAATGCCGCAAATGTGCTCGTATTTCGTCTCTAATGTGGTCCATTAAGAGCCGGGGCGGCAGCTTCAACTTGGCCAAGTCTGGGCAAATATTTGGCCAACGGTTAGCCACTCATCCTGGCTCGAAGCCTCGGAACTTGGCTTTGTGGCTTGTGGCCGAGTCAGGCCCAGAGACCAGAGTCCAGATACTCCAAGCAGAGGCGTTGGCTTAATTGCATTTCATAGCAGCTTTGTGTCGGCTTTAAGTCAACCATCAGCTGGCCCCCATCTTGATTTGTTTGGCCTGTTCGCCGGGTCAAAGGGCAACTAAATCAATACGGCAAGTGTGCGACGACGACGACGACGCGGGCGAGTGGCTGCCAACAAATCAACATGGGGCAAATTCTCGTGATGCCAAAAGGGAGACAGCCAGGGGGTTAGGGAGGAGCGAGAAAAATCTATGCATGAATGCGATTTTCAACACATTTTTCACATTAACTGCCAGCAGCTACAGCTCCAAGCTTCGATGTCTGTAATTTTGTATGCACAGTCTGCTGGCAGGACAACAAATCACCCATCGTCGTCGTCTCCCCCTTGGTTATCTCTGTGGGCGGACCCGGGGCAAGAGCTCCACTGCAGTGCCATATAAATAAGGCAGGACCCAGCAGTTGCATTTTCGATTCGATTCGATTCGATCGGCTGTTGATTGTCAGTCCTAAGCGAGAGAGATTGCCAAGTGGTCGGAGGGTGATATGATAATGCCAGGATGTGCTTTGATGCCAACGCAGGGAAAAACAAGAAACAACTTTAACACAGCTGTAATACACTTTATATCTTCAGTTTGACTGTAACTGAAATTGTTTCAAATTGTGTTTTTTAAACAAATACTAAGGATGTAACATGAGCTTCTTGTTAGAGAGACTTCAGCAGCATCCTTAGCTCTTACATATCTGCTAAAAACAAGTTAAAAATTCTCTTCGCCTTAAAAGTCGGAAAGATTTTTATCAATATTTCTGTGTGAATTTCAAGAAAAAGCTATATTCCATTGAAAATCTCGGTAACCCCCATTTTGCACTGCCATATTTCAACGCTTGCAGATGGTTTTTACTTGTGGAAAGAGAAGATATCCGAGTAAATAGGAAAAAAATTGACACGCATTTTTCACCTTTGCCATCCGATAGGAAGAGTCAGGGGCAGGGCTTGAAAGGCAGACGCTTCCTGTTGTTCAAGTTGATTTCCTTCTTAGATGGAGCTCAACTTTCGATTTTCTGTTCTCCGCCTTGTGTTTTGCATCGCAATCCTTCGAGAGGGAGGAAAACTCCCGCGTTGCAGTCTTCATTATTGGTTTCTTTGAGTTTTCCCCCTCAATGCCCAACTTTTATGCACTGTTTTTCCTTATCATTTTTGATTTATGTAACTGTTTTTATTATTTTCATATTGTTCACAAGCTGCGCGGTGGTCGGGCGGTCGGTCTGCTCGGCTGATTGCTGAAATCAGAAGAGTTTTTCCTATCATTTCTCTTTTTTTTTTTTTTTTGGTTGCTTTTGGTATGTGATGTTGTGCCAAAATTCGTATTCCATGGCTGAAAAGTTTGCGGCACTAAGGAGATGAAAGAGTGTGCCGGGGAGGGGGAAAAGCGGCGCTAAAGGGGGTGGAAAATGGTCGAATTTGGAGGGTGTGGGGGTGGTGCATGGTGCATGGCGTGCAGGATTTCTTACGAGTTCTGAAATTTGATTTTGCTGTTTGTTGTGGAATTTGAAATGATTATGGGGAGCAGAGGCGTCTCACCATTGGAAAGTTGCATTATGCGCTTTGTTGGTCAACAAGAATTCTCTTGGCCAGCAATGCGAAAGTTTTTGGCCAACAGACACTCCAACACCACTCTCTAACCACATGAATTATGCATTTCTAAGCCTCGACACCAAGTTTATGTTCAAGATTCTAGCTTTAAGCTTTCGGAAGGAAGATTGGTAGGAGTTCGTCCAGGAATATTACTCGGAAAATGAGATCTTAAAATGTAGTTTAGTATATATAAATTATATATATAGCCTTTATTATAATTATATAATTGTAGCAAGAGATCCTGGTTCTACTGTGGAAATAGTTAGAATATTGTAAAAACCATAAATATCAATATTTTAATTATGAAAATGTATCGATATTTGTATTATTTATATTTGCCAAAGGCGTAGACCAACTTTCATGACATATTTTCCGTGTCTTGGCTGAACTTTTCCCTCGATACTTAATGGAAACCTCAGAAAGTACTTAACCCGGGGAGTGAAAGTTTTCTTGGTGAACATTTTGAAGCGAGGCGATGACTGGTCGCATTCCAAGTGCCTGGCAATTGTTGACATTCCTTAAAGCCGGCCACAAATTTGCTGGGAACCCAATGCCTGCTGCCGCCCCTCCGCACCTCGTCTGCCCTCAAGTTTCACGGGCCCACACAATGAAATATTAATAAATTCCATTACTAAAGAAAACACACTCGAGTGCGCAGCAAAACATCAATGGTATCGGCATAGAGTTCGGGAATCCTTGGAGGGAGTTGCGTCGGTGTGGAGTGGATTCAAGGAGTGGTCCTGAATCACTGAAGGAGACGCCGATTCGATTCTTCGATTCCCAGACTCTCGTCTCTTTCTCTCTCTGCTGAAGCATTTCACTTTTGCCACGCAGACAATTTTCAATTGAAGTGGGATCGAAATACGGAATAGGATTGGGATTGGGAGGGTGTAGGGGTAACGGGTAACGTGGAAATGGTGACTTTCCAATTCAATCTAGTCGTTGAAAATACATATAGACTGTATCGCATATAGACATTTAGATGGCATTCACTGCACACTTACAATATTTTCTGTGTCGCATTTGTTGTTTGCAAAGGCTTTATTGACAATAAACACAGTGGGGAGGAGATGACGATGATGATGAGGATAGATGGCGGTTTAAGTGTCGTCAGCTGGCATTAAAGTCACACTCAGCCGAATGGCCAAAAACTTTAATGGCCATTATGGCCAAATTGGCACTTATCGGCTGGGGGACTGGCACAGAAATGCAGATCTGCCAGGATATGGGTATTAGCAATAATATTTGATTTGCCAAATTAAATCCCCGCTGCCACGCTCCAAATGTGTACGCAGTTTTAGGCAAATGTGTGTGTTAACCAGGCCAACACGGCTTCTGCTGACGGCCGCTTCTCTTGTTCCTTTTGCTCTTGGCTTCTGGCTCCTGGATCCAGGCTCTGACTCTGCCTCTGACTCTCCCTACGACGCTGCAATTAAATGCAAATGGCGTGTGAAAGCCAATTTCGAAAAGTACACAGACAGAAAACTAAGTGCAAGGCACTCGCTCAGCTAATTTGTAAGGACCTGCTGGCAGGACGAAATGAAAGAAGCAGCCACAATCCCATTCCAGGCTCTGCTCCACTGGCTTTCATTGGCTGGCCAAAAGTCGTGAAAGTCTCTCGTCGAAATCTAGTTTGAAAGCTTACCTTTAACACTGTGCCTTTGGATACTCACAACCTTTAAGGTTTATATCCCCCCGATTTCATCTAATTGAAGATTTATTTGTTATTGTTAAAAGCAGGGCATTACTTATATAATTACAGAATAATTTGTTAATAGGCTTAGTATTCGTGTATCCCTACAAGTGACTGTAATTCCCTGTTCAATGGAAGGCTCACCAAGTCTGCAGCTTTAACTTTAAGCTGTATTATTTATGTATTCAAATCGACCATGAACTATCGCTTTCTCATTCCGAAAGTCCCCCGAATCCTGCTATGCGTCTCTGGCCTTTGTCTATTGGGACGGGGACTTAATTGCTCAAAGGATGGACGCGATTTTAGCAGAGCTGCAGACCGCATATTCGGTTGGTCGCAATGGAAACCCTTTATTATAATTTGGCCAAGACATGCGGCCGTCCAGATGGATGATCTGAGCTCGAGCGGAAGGAGTGGGAGTGGAAGTAGGAGTGGAAGTGGAAGTGGAAGTGGAAGTGGAAGTGGGTTTCTCTCGGCGTGCTTTCCGGATTCACCGGTGCGTGCCTTTATTCATTGACGTTGACCCAAACTAAAAACCTCAAATAACGCAAAACACAAACAATCAGTTACGATTCAACCGCACGCCACACAGTGGAGCGATAATAATATTCTGTGGCATTAATAAATAAATATTTAAAGCTCAGAATATAATGTGAGTTTATTTAAATTGTAGAACAAGTAAATTATATTTTATAATTTAAAGTTTAAAATAAAAAATACAAAAAGGAAGAAAAAAATCTCTTTATGTCTCGAGTTACTTTTTCGTTTTACTTTGGTACCTAAAATAATACCTTCCCTTTCATAAACTGCCCACTGTGCGACATGGCAAAGGCGTAGGTTTGGGAGTGGAGGCTTGTGCGGGAATCATGTCAAAATCCAAAGCCGCAAACAATTAAACAAAATTGCAAATTAGACGTTATTTAGACCAAAAACCAACCAGTGCTGCCAGAAGCTCACTTCCAGCCGAAAAGTTGACAGCCACCGCAGGAGTAGTAGGAGCAGAAGCAGGCACCATTTCAGAAACAACAGCAAAAGGACTCGACCGGCCACGCCCCATTTGAGGGCGCTACTCCCGCCTGCTGCACACAGTGAAATGTCAAAAGGAAGGAAGTGTAGGAAATTGCCTATTTGCAATTGTAATTTATTCATTTTGCTTAATATGCCGTGAAGCGCAAGGCTTTCAGTAGCCGCCGCCTCCCTTTTGGCCCAAACAAAACAATAATTTTCTCATATTTTTTTTGTTGTGTGTCGCACATTTTTGGGGGTCACTGGCTGCTGGTTGTTTGCCGATTGCAATGGTTTGACTAATGACTCGGTGCCAAGGTCATGGAATGCCTGCCTTCTTGCTTCTTGCCTTCCTGCCCATTGTTGTCGATTTCAATTAGGAGCTGCGCTTAATTTGCATAATTATCATAAAGTTTGACGAGGGATAACGAGCCAGTCGAGTGGTAAATTGTCCAACTAGGATTTTATCTGATGAATGGATGTTGTACTTCTCAGCATGCAAATTAGCTCTTGACTCCTGCCAAATGGGTTCTTTATGGTTAGCTGGAAATCGTGCACTGACAAGTATTTAAAAAATATATGTATTTTAAATACATTTAATACATAAAAAGGTAATATTTTTAATGAAGAAAGTATATACATATTATAAAGTTATGTCCTCTCATTTTAAAATACGTTTTAAACACAGTTAACCTCTGTCTTATTGCTCTTGTTAAGTCTGCCAGCCAGAACAAGGACTGTATCGTTGCCTTGCCAGCTCCCTTAACCTTAATCCTTAAGCTGTTAGTCACAATTTGCACAAGATCTTTGATTATTGAGGAAGGAGAAGGGATGTATGGGTATTATCTCACACCCTGAGGGTCCTTTCAGCAGGATGCTTGGGTAAATGGACTGCAGAATCGGCTTGTTGCTGGTCGATGGAGCTATTTAGACTGAGTTTCCTGGCCTGCCACTCACCTTGGGCCCCCCCGTAAGAAATGGGCCATAGATTGCAGTTTTATGTCACAACATTCAAACAAATCGCCGGCCATTTAAAACGGTTTAAAAGCCATTGCTGCAGCCCGTAACAGCCACACGGTGTCCTGGCGACAGTCACGACAGACAACAACTGGGCTGAATGAGTTTCCCTTTGCCCTGATTTCATCCTCTTGGCCCCATCCCAAAGCAGTTTCCCTTACCCGGAGCCTTTTCCTTTCCGGGGATGACAATAAATGAGCGCCCATTTGCGTACGAGCGTCGGCGGCTGCGGCGGCTGTGCCTGGGAAAGTCTGGGAAATTGTTTTGGCTGTCGAATTACGTAAACATTGTCATAAATGAAAAATTTAGCAGTCGTAGCCGGAGTCAAGCATTTCATTTGCTCGGGCAAATTTGTCAATCTTGTTGGAGAGTTTTTTTGTCGGTTGGTCGAATTCCATTTTGGCTCAGACGCCGCAGGACTCACATGATACGGTTTTGTTTTGTTTACATCTAAGGGGGTCAGTGATGTTAATTTGACGGAAATTTGAGATAGATTTGGACATATATTTGCGCCAATTTCAGGCATAAGTTATTCTTAAAATTTGTAAGCAAATTATGGAAATTTTAATCTTTGTTTTTGCTGCCTAATCAATTTTAAAAAAGAAATAGTTATTTAAATTAAATTCGATTATTTTTGATTTTATTTACTATAAATTCCTATTCCTTTCTATATATTTCCCTAAAACCTTTTCAATTGCCTGGCAAAATTCATAACATCACTGCCTGTGGAAGCCTAAAAAAGTCATTTCTTTTCTCGTGATGGAAGACTTTCTCTGTCTGGTTTCTGCGGCAGGCGCGACATATTAATTATTCATTTCGATTTCGGTTTTGCTAGCAGCGGGATACCCAAAGCAACGAAAAGAGAAGAAAAAATAGAAAATAACGAGGATGACGGCCCGGCTCTTGGGCTGCTCGTGATTTATAAACACGCGCGTCGCTTTGGGTGATTTACTGCAAATTGCTTTATAATGTTATATACGTTTTGTTGCCGATTTTTGTTGCTTTTCGGCGGTTTGCCTGCTCGGTAGTAATTATAAGCAAAACGGAAAGAAAAATGAGCCACGATTTGGGCGGGATTTGTAATCCAACCGATTAAGTATACGAGCCTTGGGCTTAGGCTTAAGGTTGTTAACAATTCAAAGATCAAAGGATTTTGGCTATAAAGAATATAAAGCCGGCTAATCGAGGCTAAAGAAATGATGTCAAACTATAATGTTTACAGTAAATTGCAGATTTTCCTTAAGTGATTAATATTTATGAACTTTCTACTCTAATTAATCGACATAAATTTAAATCAAAGTTCTGCTAGCTTGGCCCAGACATTTGTCATTGTAAAAGGGTAATTACTCAGGACGAGATGTATATATCTCCCATTTATCTAATTGATGTGGCCCAAGGACATTAATAGCAGATTTTAGAACTTTAATCTTAATATCTACTAGTATCCTTCATTACAAGATTTATATTATAGTGTAGAACTGACAGCTTTCGCTTCTGTTCAAGGGCCTTTAGCTTATCTGGTTCAATAATTCATCAGCCATTACTTTTCATTTGCATTAGTAATTTTAAAGCACATTTTCTGAGACGACCTCGAAGCATTTTTAATGATTACGCCTTGGCAGTTTCAGGAAGGCAAAAAAATACACTTTTCCGGAAGCAGCAGACGTGTAAAAGTAAAAGCGAATCTTTGTACAATTTACATAGCGCATCTGTGAATGTACCCAACATTTTTTGTATTTCTGTGAAATATATATATAAATATATATATATGTGTGCTTGTATTTATGTAAATTTTGGCAGCTCGCTGCTTTCTTTTTCGTTGCGTTCCGGCTATGTTTGGCCAGCGCCTTTTTATTGTATAAATTTCTCGTAGCTGAAAATTAGAAATGTTCCACTGCGTTCAACTTCACTGACAGTGCGTGGCAAATTGCTTTCCAAAGTCTGAAGTCTGGCATGTCTACAGAACACAGAGAACACACACGTTGCTGCAGAGAGAGAAATTTCTAAATGTTATGATTTTTATTCACTTTAAATTAGATTAAATCATCTAACATACTTTGGTGTTTTTTTACATTTTTTATTTTAGTTTTATTTATTTATTTATTATTATTATTTATGTATTTTTTTTTAGTTTTTTTAATATTCAATAGCTATACATTTCTCTGTCCCAGGTTTCTCAAATCCCCAAAAATTCTTCTATAAAACTCACTTTTCTTTCCTCTGCACAACCAATATCTAACAATAATAGCAAAAAATTGTATTTTTTTACTTTTCTCCCTGCTTTCCATTTCCTAACAATAAGTACAGAAGGGAATGGGGGAGGGAAATACAGAAAAAAGTTGGAAAAGTAGGCGGGATGATATAGCGACCATATATGGCTGCTGTTCGCCGTAGCGGCAATTTGCATGTGCAGACTATGGCACATAATATCCATGCATTAGAATTATGAATCCCCCGCCTCGTTGCGAATAATGGCAGTGAGTGCTGTACTACGAGTAGATAAATATGCGCAAAAATCGAAATTTGCCTCGTGTGCACACGGCGTATGCGTAATAAATGCGCCTGCTGCCATTATTATGACATTAATGCCTATGAATCGATCATCCCACCCCCCCACGGGCAGTGAATCCTGACTGAAATAATTATAGTGCGTCGGAAAAGTACACTGACGCCAGTCTCGAAAAGAGCTTAAACGAATAAATCCCAACAGAAGCGAACTAAGCAAAAAAATAACAAAACTAAGCCTAGCCTGCCAGACAGGCAATTAACTTAATTACTGTTTAAACTTTCCAGTCCCGGTCAGACTTTGCTTAGCGGCAGAAGTCGGTGCTACAAAAAATAATATATATATTATATATGTACATTTATATTTAGCAAATTAAATTCCCGAATTAGAGAGAGATTGAGCACGTGGCCAAGCTGAAATTTTAAGTAGCCGAAAAATGAAAATTCCAAACGTACGGCGATTACAAATGAACGGTGGTGAAAATACTACACTTTTTGGAAAGTTTTAGTTGTGAATTGATAAAGAATAGAAGATATTTTATAATATAAATAAATAAAGAAGATTTTGTTAAAGTTTGAAATTATTATTATTAGGGAAAAGTTTCCCCATTATATAAAATATATAAAGTAATTTAAACATTTTAGTAACAGGCAGATATATTCCCACATATTTTATTATTTACTGGATTTATTTCTCTTTTAGCAATAAATTCTTTTAGAATTAATGCTAATCTTTAATTTATTTAGTATTTATCCATAAAGTTCTTCATAAATCCCACTGTACTCTCACTGCACTCCCACTGCACTCCCATCATTATGCAGGCGGCATGCCCCATTATCATTTTGCTCATTTCCGTTGTCGTTTTTGATTTTATTGCCATTGCAATGGGCACTGGCAGTGGCAGTGGCAAAAGTGAAAGAAGTCCCTCTAGTTTCTGCCATTGAGTGTTTTCGGGGCTGAGCGGAAAAGGGGTTTTCTTGCGGCATAAACTCGACTGCCGACTCCCGATTCTTGGCCAGCATTTAGCCGGGCTTTGTCAGTTGCAATAACTTTCGCGTCAGAGTCCAGCCAACAGATCGTAATGCTCTCCTTCTCGTTTGCTCTTTACAGGCCACACTTCGTGCGGAGAAGCCAAAGCTGCCTTTGTCTGTGTGCCTGGCAATTGGCCAAGTTAATAGAGAGCCGGGAGGCCCGATAATGACGTTGCTGCTGCTGCGGCAGATGCTGATGATGAGGCTGCTAACTTGGTTATTGCTGCCGGCCTAGAAAGGACCACACAGGACTACGACCAGACCGGCAGGATACCAGGAACCCCGTCGCAGACAGACAACAAAAACAAGGGCTAGAAGGCAAAAGCCGGAGCTGCAACGCCCTCGTCCTGGGCAGGCTTACACTGCATTTCCGCATCTCGTTCCTGCCCCCAGCTCCTGTCATCGTTACAGCCATTTCCAGTCCGCTTCAGCCATGCCCCACTGCCATCCACTGACGCTCTGCGTGGCCCGGCTGCTGCTCCTCGTCGTGATTGTGATGAGCGGTAAGTACCTCACCACCACCACCACCCACCAGCTCTAAAAAGTATCCCAAAACTGACCCCAACAGACCACCCAACAAGTCGCCTGAGGCTACCACTTTATATTGTTGCCACAGTTAATTGTTGGCATTTGTTTGGCGGCCATTCCCTTCTTCCTTTTTGGCCCTAATTGTCTGCCCTGGCTCTGAATTTTTGTTTCAATTAACAATTAGCTTGCAGACAGAAAGAGCATTGCATTTAATATAACAATATTGTGTGTATACTTCTGAGGTAGGAAACAGGTTTTCAGTTAGAAGGGAAAATTAAATGAAATGAATTTCGAAACATTACTTTGTGTGTGTAGTCTACACCCCCTTGGGGGAAAACTCAAAATGTATTTCCAGTAAATAAATAAACAAAAAATAAACCCACTTAGTGTGTGTGTGTGCATCAAGTGAAATTGCAAAAGTACAAAAATTCAATAAACTGCAGCCAGTTGAAGAAACTTAAATCGGCTTTTAGTTTGAGTTAGCAAGTTTCCGAAAAGAAACAGTTTAAGCCCTTCCCTGGCAGAAACCATTCAAAACCTAATGCTCTTAACCCTCGGGAAACTCCCAGCAAGTTGTCTTGTCAGCAATTATTTCATTTCAAGCCCTGAAACCATTTTGCCCAAAAGTGCAGGGACCTGATTCAACAAATGCCTGATTCTGCCTGCTTTCATAAAATTGGTGTTGGCCAAATAAAAACAATTGAGCACGAGGAATAATTTTGCCCGAAGCATCGACTTAAAATTCTGACTATAACCACAAATATTACGCCAAAATATTCAACAATAATTTGGCAAATTGTGTTGTGAAACATTTGAGGCGGTTAGTGGCCATATCACCGCACCTCACCCATTAAGTGGGTGTAAATCGAACAAATTAAGTATACGGCACGTGCCACCAGACACCAGATTTGGCCAATAGTTTTCAGCACGGCATTAACACAATTTAAATGTGTATGAAGCCATTTCAATTGGCCTACGCCCAAAATTGATTTAATTAACAATTGTCAAAGTGCAGCGAGAAACGAAGCCCTTAATGCTTTTGATTTATTTTTAAAGCGTTCAGAATTTATTACGGCAATGGCAACAAATAACTCCCGAGGAGAGAAGGGTCATTGGAACAATTCAAAAAGTGCTCGAATTAATTGCATTTTTCGGGCGGCAACTGAAACAGGAAAACAGAGAGCAGCAGCAGGAATGGCAGGAAACAGAAACAGAAAAAAGCACAAAAGTCGCGAGGAAAAAATAAGCGACGGGCGTGGACATATTTCAAAATTCAATTAAAATAAAACAAAAAGGCGGCAGCTACAGCGACAGCGATAGCGACACTATGCAATTTCCGTTTAGGGCGTGGCCCAGCCAGGTGGGCGTAAAAATAATTAAAGCCCCAACCAAATAAACATTGACGGCATCGCTCTTGCTCGTCCCTTATGGCCAATTCCCTCCCCACCCTTTGCAGCACACAAATACAAACAAACATGGCCAAATGGCGGCTATTTTTTAGCGATTTTGCGCTTGACATTTGCCGCTGACTTCTGCATCCGACATGCACAACATTTTCAATTGAATTACGCTCGAATATGTCGAAAGAATTAAAATAAAGCCAAGGCGATATTTTGTGGGCTGCCTAAGCCACGAAAACAAGATGAATGGGCATCGTTTTCACTTGAAACCCTCTAATCCCGATCAGTCCATACGTCTGTCTGTCCATCAATCAATCAATCAATCACTTTGCAATAGCAACAATACTTCTAAGTGCATTTTCGTGTTCGCAGGCGGTGGAATTAAGCGCGGAATAGAGCAAATGCCACCTGCTAGTTGCGGGTTCTACCTATTGTGCCAGGATTTTGAAGTTTTCCACTAGAAAAAGTAGTTTATTATGAAATTATATTAAAAATGTAATGGGATTTTAAATTTATTTTAAGTCTTTCGTGAGCCTTTATAATTTACAATCAGAAGAATTAAAATCTTAAAGGATAATATAATATTTTAAGAGCTTAGCTAAATTACAAGAAGTATATTTATATTAAATTCAATCAAGTAAACATTTTATTTAAGAAATGTCTTTACCTCAAGAATAAATAGTTTGAATTATTATAAAGAACTATTTTTAGGACTTCATAGTATTTTTATTAAGACTTTATTTGATTTAAAATAAACCTGCTTACAAATATTTAAATAATTGAAGAATTTATATTTATTTATTAAAATAGAAGTCGCAAACAAATATTTAAAAATA
Source organism: Drosophila birchii (assembly GCA_035046345.1). Classification (NCBI taxonomy): domain Eukaryota; kingdom Metazoa; phylum Arthropoda; class Insecta; order Diptera; family Drosophilidae; genus Drosophila; species Drosophila birchii. The sequence continues at coordinate 19,135,424 of JAWNOA010000048.1, read as the reverse complement.
CATATCATCCACTTATCATTTCTAAATAATATATATTCAGGAAACGTGTATTCCCAGTGCATTTCCCCGGCGCTTTGGTGCTTTTCTAAAAAAAGCAATTCTCTTATTTTACCAATTTCACCAATTTAAATATTGATTATGATTGATTTAGCGGAAAAGGCCGGAACTAAATATTGTTTTGTTTGCCTTTGACCATGCCCCATTGGGCCGCACTTGAATTCGAATTCCAATTGCAATTCCGATTCCAATTCGCAGTCTGCTGTAAATTACACAAAGTAGAATTTACGAGTTGGTGCACTTCATAAAAGTAATTGCCTCGCATGTTTTAATATGAATATTTTTAAGTCGGCCAACACACACACTGAACCCGCTCTGGCATAGAAATTGCATATTTGAGGAGAACTTTTGGCCAGCAGTGTTTGCCTAACGCAAAATGAAATCAAATAAATAATTGCAGGGGCCAGGAGATTCGGTGGGGTGGCCACTGGTCAAATATTTGCAACAAACTTTCCGCCACTGCCGGCCAAGTCATTGAACGTTGTTGGCCAGGCCAGAAACTCAAACACACACACAAGGAATGGGAAAAGCTGAAAAAAAGTTGCCAAAAAAGAGGATGAGGTTCTGCAAAAAAACGAGCCAAGTGAAGCAAAGCCTTGCCAACTCTCTCTCTGCAGAAACTTGGCTACGTGCACCTGAGAGTCCTGCAGGAAGGAAAAAGAGTACCCAAAGCCCACGTAGGTAATTGAGTATGAATGGGGAATGTGTCGAAAGCGTTTTGTGATGTTTGCCAAACAAAACGCAGAGACTGGCAAGCAAAGTATCTGGAAAATGAATTCGATACATTATCAGGACGTCAAGTCGTGCGTGGTGGGGACTGGCGAAAAGTATAAATTACATCTACAGCCGGCAGCCCATTTCTTATGCGAAACACCTGCAGCACCATGGCAGGTTCGAGTTCGAGTTCTACGACCCTCAACCATCCACAGACTGAAGACCAAACCAAACCACACCCCACCCAAAAGCATCCTGAAAGGGGGCGGGACCTGGCCAAATGTGCGCATAAATGAATTACCAATGAACCGCACGGTTCACGTTTTCAATTTGAAAGGCTGGGCGCTAATTTTCGGGGAGGAGGGAGCTAAGGAACGGCCAGGGCCAGGCTAGAACAAAGACCAGAATAACCATTTGACAGATGTGCTGCTCAAGCATTGGTCCAAAGAATATGGTACAGTAGATAACCAGTGCAAAGAAAAATTCATAAATTCATTCAATAACAGACATGTAGTTTCTACTTTAATAATATTATATATTTTTTTAAGTAGAAACATATAATAAAAAATTATTTGCGACATTTCTTTAGCCTTTCTATATTGTTTACTTCATATTCAATTAATTTTGAATATTTATTTCTCTTTTTATCTTTCATAAACATTCAAATGATTTTTTGCCGCATGAAATGTTATTCAAACAGTTTATATTTTTATCATTAATTTCTATATTCAAACTTTTTATATTTTTATTATTAATTTTCTAAAGAAAAAAAATAGGAAAGCAATTAAATATTGCGAAAAAAGTATCCCAAGGCAAACGCATTTTATTTGAGAAAATATAAACCAATTATGAAAGTGTCAGCAGCTTTAATAAATCTCAAATGAATAAGCTACTTTTTGGTTTATTTTTAATAATCGTTTAATTATTTAAATATTTTTTGTTTAAATAATTTTATCACCCAAAATAACCTTTTGTCACTACATCTGTTGTAAGAGTTTATTTCCTTACTTGAGGTAAGCAGCTTCCTTTTTTGTTGAGAACGTTTCCCAAATTCTTTCGTAATAAAAGTAAGTCTGCAGCCGTTTAAAATAAATCTCCCCCAGGACGCGCGTAAACGGAAGCTCTTCTAGGAGTTACTTAAAAAGGCTTCACTGTACGGGGAAATGAGAAGCAGCAGGAGCAGGACGAGTGTGTGAGAGAACAAATCGACAGCCTACATAAAAGCGCAATTTGCGCAATTCCAACGTCAAGTTCCATTTGATTACAACACGTTGACGAGGACATACGCACTTCTCGAGGAGTCCTTTGTGGGTGTTTTGGGTGCCAGAGCCTTCCTATTTGTGTGTGTGTGTGTGTCTGCAGCGAGTAAAAGCAATTTCACCAAATCTGCAATTGTTATGTCGCCTGCTAAACAACTCACTTGCCTCCCTGCCAGCCTGGCAGCCAGTGGCTTTCCCCATTTCCACAACTCGAAGGCAGGCGTTCTCGCACGTCAAATATTTATATTGCATTGCTATTCCAAGACCTATTCCCCATCTGTATTGGAGATGCCAGAACAGGCCATTTCAGAAGCAGATCGGCTGGAAATGAATTGGAAATAAGTCTAGGAAGGAGTTAGCTTTACTCAGGAGTTTATTTTTGGGTCTTGGGTAGGAATATAATTACTTTATTTATTCAGAGCAAATTGAAATGGATTTATTTATAAAAAAATATATTAAATGGATTATCAGGCAACCTACTAAAAGTTACACTTCTCATCACTGATCCCTTTTTTATATTTCTATAGCTCTTTTTCGTCTCATTCTGGGCATTTCGGGTATTGATTAAGCGTCAATTGGGGAGTTGGAACAATGCGACTACGAATTCGAATCTCCTGCCCCGCCTCATTGCTGCAGCAGTTTATGTCCCACATGTCTGTCTTTGGCTTTTACAGCCTTTTTATGTATCCTGTATATAGATTGTTAACGTTAACGTCACGAAGGACAAACCAAACGAAAAAACAGGAAGGGAAAAAAGCACACCGGCTAGCATAAATCATGCAAACGACTTGATGGCGTCTATTAGTCTGTTTATAGGCCTAGTTAAAATGTTTATAGAGCAAACTTTACGGTGAGCAGCAATTAAACATAACGGTTGGGTCCTGTTGATCGCAATCCTTCTTAAACCAAACAAAAAACCCAACCGGCGACAGCAAAAAGGTGGGGCCACATAAAAAACAAAAGGACACAAAAATGCTGCTCTGAGATAAAAAATGGCACTAAAACCTAATCAATTTGATCAATTGAAGGAGAGCAGGAGTGGTAACTTTATTTACAGCGTTTAAAAACTAGTCACATTGTGAGTTTTATTAACTTTTGAAACCAACTTATAAATAGTTTCGAATTTAAAGGGAATTCCTGCTCAAATTTTAGCGGAAATAAGTCAAACTTTTCACAGGCTATAACATCTAAATCACAATTAGCTTGAGCCACATAAAGACAAAGCATTCCTGAGTGACTTCCCCCTGAGAGCGCTAAAAATGAAGCATAAAAACCCAATCAATTTGCTCAATAAGAGCATTGATAGATGCTCACATTTCCCCCAAGTGTAAACTTGATGAGCAGTGATTACACATACTCGCATTTCGCAGTCTGTTTCTGTTTTCGGGCTACGTGAGGAAAACACTCGGGCAAAGTTGGAGGTATAGGATAGGGGATTCAGGACTCCCAGGAGTGCACTTTACACGCCTCACTCACGCGCGGAAGCCTTGGAAAGAATCCTTGGCTCCTGGCGCCTGAGCAACAGCGGCAACAATTGAGAATTTATTCATTGAACCAACTAGAGGATGGATGGATGGATGGATGGAGAGCCCCTCATTTAGACCCATTAAATGAGGAATTTCCGTTGGCAATACAAACAATTTCCGCAACTAAAAAACCTTCGATGATGTGGCTCACTGAGTCACGGTCTATTTATGGCTCTACCTGGTATACCTGCTCCTTCTGGCCATTTATTGATGAATTTCAGTTTTATTTAATTTCATTCGACGCTGCGCTGGCCAGGCAGCTCTTCAAATTGCTTTATTTCCACCGAAAGCAAGCTGAAACACAATTCCAACAACTTTGTTGTTGTTTGTTTTTCATTCGCCCGCTTTTGCAGACATTTATATAGCTGCCACGCCCACCACAACCACCTGGGTGACCACCAACCTCCCACACACCGCACCCATATCTCCGTCATCTTCATTCCCTGGAACGTTGCTGGCATCTAAAGTGGCTGCGATTAGTTTGCTAATGTTGTAATTTAATCATTGGCGGGCCAGGGCTCTCGGTCTCTCGGTCTCTCAGCTACGGCTACGGATGAGATTACGGGTACGGGTAAGGGTATGGGTACGGTTACGGGTCCGGCTATAGCGAAGCACTCAACGTAACGTACGCCGGGCGCTTAGCTAAACATCATCAGGTACTTGACAGCCGGGAGACCGCATTTTGCTGACCATTGTGCCAAGCAGCTAGAAGGTAGAACCAGGCACAGTGGGTTGGGGTTTTTCAAACTATCTTTAGAATTTTTGGAACAAAATTTAAGTACTTTAGATAGATATAATTGGCAAGAACTCTGAACTTTGAAGTAATTGTGAAGTTCAGTTTCTCTCACTTATATTTCTTTATAAATAAAATAACTGAGGAGTAAAAATTACAAAGAAAAGGCCTTTAAAGTCAAGTTTATTTCCGGTTTTGGTAATATTTACCTTTGAAATGTTTACTTTGTTTCCTTAGAAAAAGAAAAACTAAAGAGAAAATATGTTATTCCGGCCACTGTGCTTGGCCCTCATCCATTCGGCCAACATCTGCTGAGTTGTGTTGGCCGCTTTGGCTCAAGTTTTGTCGATTCATTGAAGTGAGTGGCTTTTTATTTGCGAGAAAATGGCAAACATTTTTTGCCATTTTTTCTGCTCTGCCAATGGATGCCGACTGCTGGCTCATTCTCTACCGTTTCCAATATTCCGGCTTTCCCGGGCTTTGACGTTTTTTGTTGCGGATTTTCGTATTGAAAAGGAAATGAACTCATAAAAAGTAATTTGGCCATAATGCTTTGGCCGAGTTAGTTACTTAATTTGCAGTTGCAAATAAAGTTTCGCTTTATTAATTTTGATGTCGAGTGCTGTTGTTGGTCTCTCTAGCCCAGCCCGTCCAGTTGGCCACTTGATAAACTTGCCCGCTCCAAAAGTTCTGGCAATAAAGCCGAAAAGTTACGCACGAATCGAGGCGAGTGCAAAAATTGTTTATTACAACGCAAGCGAAAAACGCCAGTGCAAATTCTATTTTCAATTGAATTAATTTCCTCGTTTTTAGCTAGCCTTGAGCTTGGCATTAAAATAAAACGTGCCACGGCTTTACAGTGAAGTAGAAGCCGCAGGATACTCGAATGGAAACCAAAATTTCAAGCAAACAGGAGAAAAAAAGCAAACAACAAATGTGCAGGAAAAGCGAGAAAAACACAGATATGAGCAGACACATGGAGTGAAATTATATTTTCTCTTTTTGATGCCCGCAGCGTTTCCAATTGAGTTTCTCAACTTGATATTTTTATATTCAAGAATTCAATTAGAAGGCAGCCTTCGCACAGGTGTCCATATCGGATCCGGATGCCTTCGCTGGCAATTTTCCACCTAAGGAAAACCCAAATGCTGAGCGAGATAGACAGCCCTGAGAGAGGTGAAGAGTGGGAAAACTCTGCAACTCGAAAGTTTATTGTTTTTCTTTGGCTGACTTTTGCGTGAGACAAAATTGCGAATATAATGAAATTTCTTCCGTTCTGCCGGTTGTAATTGTAATTGGTCTGCTGCTGCTGCTACTGCTACTGCAGTGGCTGTGGAACTTGCCCCAAGGCGCACCTTTAAATGAGTTGAAATTCATAAATTCGCCAAATAAATAAGTCGGAAAGTGGAAACGCACAAATAGAATTTCAACGTCTCCCAAACAGAAAGCCTTTAAGCGGCAGCAACTGGACTTTTGAGCCGGAATCCCTGCGTTGCTTCGTTTGAGTTATTTATGGCAAAGTCCTTTCAAATTGATGGCAAAACATACCCTGTCCTTGGTGGCATTTTCCCGACTGCCGCCATGACGACTTCGCGACTGCGGTTCCCTGTGTCAATGTGCGAGGCGAGAAAAGGGTCGGGAAAAGTCGCGCTGCCAAGTCAACAGGAGTCAACAGAAGCCAACAGTGTGAACTCAGCTGACAGTGGCGGATCGGATGGTTGCCTTTGTCCCCAAAAAGTCCTTTGCACTGCGAGCAGTTTCATTTATAGTTTTTCCTAACGCACAATGCATTTTCCCTAATGGCAGCCGAGAGGAAGCGCAACTCAGGAATGCACAGAAAGAAGAGTATTTATAATTTATGCCACTTATGTTTCAGGATTTCGAGAGTTTACATATAAATTATATAATATTCTTGGAACATGGGTAAAAAATTAAAATTATAGTTTATTTTTTAGCGGCTTAGAATAGAGTTTAAAGAAACAATAAATATCCATCTAATTTCCATTGTAATTTAATTTAAATACAATTTTAACACATTCTTTAATATATTTTTCTTTAATATTTTGGATATTTAAAATTCTAAATAACTAAGGAATTTTTTAAAATTATTATTTTGAAAGAAAATACTTTTTGTTATAAATTATAAGGAGGAAAAATTTAAAGAGGATATTCTAAGCTACTTGAATTTTTTGAATATTATATTAAGACAAGATATTTCTGGGCATGCAAATTTTTAGTAATAGATTTAAATAAACATATTCATTGAAAAACTAAAATTATCCCTTTTTAAAACAGAAACTTTTGCTTAAATTATTTATTATTTTATTCAGCACGTTTGTGTTTTCTTATTAACTTCATAGATAGCCAAATGCTTCTTGCATTAACAAACAGACCCACATCTAAGCTTGCCAGTATCCATTTAGATTTTCCGCTGTTTTAGCTTCCACTTGAAACCTGATTTCAAATCGTCCTTGCATCCCAGCAGCCTGGCATCTCATGTCGCCTGTTGCCGTTTGCCTTGGGATTGTGCAGTGGTTGTTGTCACACGTTCTGCTTTATTGCATTAGTTTTCCTTTGAGAAATTATTTTCTTTACCTTAATGATTTTCCGCTGCACTCGCAGTGGGGCTTTCATCCAGCTGCCACTCGAGGAGAGGAGCAAGGGGAGGTCCTTGCCAGCCCTGAGTGGCTATGGAAACATTTATGTTAACTTGCAGTCGTCATGGCTGATTGTATTGATGCTGCTGCTGCTGCATTTATTTAGTTGTTTTTCTGTTTTGCTGCTGTTTGTCATTTGAATCTAGGAATAACTTGAGAAATGCTGCAAATGTCAGTGGCTATTTCGCAGGCAGAGAATAAATTCAATTCTTATTTTTGGTTTTTTCCATTTAGCCTCTCTCTCTGTCTGTCTGTCTGTCTGTCTCTTGCCTGCCTCGCTGTTTTTCATACTGATTCAATGAACCATAAATTTCAAAGTGCCGCACAGCCAGACGCGACGGCGTCTGACTTTGCTGTCAGCGAAAAGGGCACCAACAATAACAATTTGAACAAAAAGAGTAAAGAGTGTTTTTAAATAATCATTCAAAGTTTAGAAAATGCGGCGAAACTTTAAAGTTTTTGTCCCAAAAGTACTTGGTTACCTGCTCAAAGCAATCGTCCTCCGATTAGCTGGACGAGAACTTTCGTCCTTGCACACAAATTGCAACAATTCGAACGTGATTATCCTGCACAGTCATCCTCGGAGGCACAATAAAAATAAGTTCCCAGCCAGAATAATACAATATTCAGCATTGCACAGAGAAGGAGCAGCTGGGGGACAAAAGAAGGGAAAAGCGTTTTACTCGATGATGTCTCTGTCCCTGTCCCTTTTTTTTCTAGTGTTCCCAACTGCCTCTGTCTCGCTCTCTTATCTAGCAAACAATTTTATGCTTCCGCCTGAGCGACAAACAATGGAGCGTAAATATCCTAAAAGCGGGACCAAGGCAAACGAACGAAAGAAAACGCAATTCTATGAAAATGCCTCACATACAGCACATATAAATGTGCAAATGAATGAGCGAGTGAATGAGTGAGTGCACTGGAAAAAGGGGCCTTAAATCGATGATTGATGGCAAGAAGAACAATTTTTAACTTCCTTTTAAAATAATTAAACACCAAAAATAGCAAAAATATCTACCTCCTTAAATAGAAACCCGTTTTTTAAGAGCCTTAAAGATGTTTCTACGAAATGCTTACTGCTCTTAAGCATTGTTGCATTTAAACAAATAATATATATACCATAAAATATATATATTACTTCCCTAAAACTACAGATATTTTCCAGAATTCCCTAGCTATAAACTATCCCTAGTTTCTTGCCGTGCCCACCGTGTGAGTGACTGAGTGAGAGGCATTTCTGATGCAAGTATGTCCGGTGCAAAGGATCTGAAGGGAGGTGGTAGCAGCCTAGGCCTTCGCATTGTTCGGACATGCATAATAGACGAAGTGAAAATGCCAGGCTAAGCTGAAGATTAGACAGGCTGATACCCTTTGGACTCCCATCGTCTTCAAAGGCAAAACAAAGCCGCAGAGATGAAAACGCAATCCAATTGGATTCACTCTTATCCGACTGATATCCCTGCTCAACAGAGGGTTACAGGATACGAATTAGGGGCAAAAAAAGGGACTCCGAGTCCAGCGAAAGGAACAACAAACTGCCAACCAGGCAGCCAGCCAGCCAACCAGCCAGTGTAGTTGATAAGATTTGGATTTGTCTACAACATTTATTGTCCTCCAATGTTGTTGAGCAATTTTTCTTTTTGGTTTTCCACTTTGTTTGGCCATCTCTTTGGCTGTGGCCAGTAAAATGCTTTCTTTTAGCCGTACAATTGTCATCATGACCCTCATGCAAAAGAGGCATACTCGCCCACACACAATGTCAACAGCAATGGGTCCTGTGTCTTGTGTCCTGTGCACCCTGTCCCTTGTCCTGCGTAGGTGTTAGTCAAAGCTGTTTTGCATACTTTGCGGCGCTCTGACATTCGCAAATATTTGTCCCTTTTTTCGGTTCGTGTTCCAGGGGCCAGAGCAAGAAAATAAGCGATAAATAAATACAATTTGCTTGGTCTCTTTATTTGCATTTAAGATCGCCCAGATAGAGCACGCAAATGATGGCACCAATTCATGGAAAGACCCTCCCGAAAACCGAATCGAAATAAACGGCCAAACTACTGAAAAATTATGTGCGACGCGACCATTTTTTATGGCCATGCCAAATATATTTTTAAAGTCGCATAAATATAAATCCCACGAGGGAGCCTAACTTGGCAAAGTCCTTAAATTTCCTTTGACATGCGACATGTGTTGAAGGCTTTGTCTTTGTGCGTTCGCGATTGCAGAAATAAATTCACATCCAAAATCCAACAGAGCGCGAGCTTGGAGAGCCTGGGAATGGAGTGAAATACCAGGACGAGAAGCTGGAGCCATAGGACTCTTCTAACTCTAGACTGAATCCTGGCTGCACGGGCGATGACGAGCCCTGTCGCAGTCGGCTTAGACGTGCTCTTAATTAATTTGAGCCCGCGATGGCTGCATTCGCTTTGTGACGGCCTGGGTTTTGGCCTCTGTGTCATTTCCATTTTCCCTCCGATTTTCCCACAGCAAGGACCTGGCAAAGTATATTTAACTGGAGACTGGAGCAACTGTTACACTTTGAATTGTTGTAATTTAATGATATTCCAGGAATTAATTGCGCCACAATTAGTTTGCCTTTAAAATGACTGATTAAAGTAATTTGATATTTGGCTGTTCGATGTTGTTTAATTTATACCAAATGCTACTTGCCTATAATTTTTGATTGATTTTTAAAAATGTATGTATATATTAACTTTTCTTATCAAAGTAAAATAACATTTTAGGTTTATAAATTAATCTTAAATACACATGTGCTCTATATTGAAAAATTATGATTAAGAGAAAGTAACATCAGAAAGCTAATATATTACTGATAGCAATGAACAAAAAATATAAAAATATATAAAATATACAAAAAAGAACTCTATATCTTAATAATAAGTAAGATATTTACCAAACTTCTCTGATTACATTGCAAATAGTTAGTTCCCGTTCACTCACTATAGGAGTTTAATCTAAATGAGAAATCTGCTTAAAATACGGCGTTGATTAGCACACTTTGCCCCCTTGCCACTCCTCCTAATGCTATATACACTTTTTGTAAATTAAACTAATTTGCCCCACCTCCTACTACTACATGTCAGCCTGGGAAAGCGTTAGGTTAACTTTGAGTTGACTTGTCTAACGCTGCGTGAGCAAAGAGCCAAGATGAGTCAACTTTCTGGCAAATGTTCTGCTCCCCGTGCCATAACTGCCAACTTTTGTTGCTTATTTGCATATTTAAAACTTGCCGGCGAGGACTGGCGTTAGCTTTGTTACACACCGAGCTGTGTGGGGGGGTCTTGGTAATATTCTTCTGATTTTGCTGGCAACAGCAACAGGATGGCCCACCTTTTCTCGGATGATGTGCCATGCAAATCGTATGCAATGTGCAAATTCTAGACGAGCTGAGAGCTGCAACCTGAAACCTGAACTTTGTTGGCTCCAAAAAGAGCTCCCCAAAGTGTTTGACTTGCGAGAGCGTTTGCCATATTGTCTTACCTTTGTTCATATTTTATTTTATTGCATTATGCCCATATTTTGTTTGCCTTCCGCCCGAGAAGCCAGCACATCTGCTCGCTCTTTGGTTGGTTAAGTTTTTGCTTACTTAACTTGCCAGTTTTCAGTTGCAACACTTGGGGAAAATTTCAATTGAAAGAAGTTCTGGAAAACAGATTTAAGGGTAAAAATAATAAATATTTAGAGAGCTCTTAAAATAAATTCAATATGAGAAAAATACAAATGTTTATCTTTCTCTCACATTAAAATATAACTTAAATTTTCTTTATTTATTTTTCTCTGTGCTCTTTCCCGTTGGTCCCCAGGATCAATCGCTTGCTTTAATGGCTCCTGCCACGCCCACATGGCGTATGCGCAATATGTTACCCCACTCACGACATTGCCAATTCGTTTTCACATCGTCTTTTGGGCCGCAACAATGGTCGATCTGCATGTCCATCGTCTCCGGTCTCCAACACATCCTTCACATTCTCATGCATATAGAAGGCCGCCATTAAATATGTGCCGGTCGAAATTGTTCAAAGGGTATAGCCGTAGCCGTAGCCTATATATATGCATATATGCCAGCCTGGTGCCGGTGCCGGAGAGTCCGTCCAGTGTGGCTATGGGGAGAATCGCGGGCGCGTTGACAACGCCAATACAGGTGTGCACAATGCAAACGAGTGACATGCAAATGCTTTCAACAACAATTGCAATTCATGCACACCCAGCACACACTCACCCCGCACACACATATATGTTGAATAGCGAATGACAAGCAGCCGTCTCACGTTTCGTTTCATTTTTGAATGTCGATTTTTCGAGCATTCTCTTCTACTATTTTTTCCCTTTTTTATGCCTGTGGCTCGCATTTTTTCTCATGAGAAGGATATGTGGAATGAAAGGGGATATCTTGGAGAAAGTTAACTGAAATTGGAGCAATTATAGTCTATTGTTTATAAGCTTTTCTAAATACATAATAGAAGTATACATCAAACTATATATTGTTTTTTAATTTTGCAAGCTGTAAATAAATGTTAACTAAAGTTTTCTGATTTCAAATTGATTTAACTAATCATTACCTTCGTATCCTTAACAAAATAAATAACATTTAAGACAGAAGAATACTTTAAAAATTCGTTATTTTATATAGAACAGAGGTTCTTAAATATTTTATTGTATATTATTTGTACTGTGGATATACTTTATGTATATTTATATTTATCCTTTAGCTCGATGGTAAAATTAATAACTAAATATAAAGCCTGTGTTAATTATATAAACATAATGTAAATTCCAAGAACTTTCTTAAGAATTTATGTTGAATGTCCAATGATTTTTGATATTTCCATATCATCTAATGGTCGATACTCGGCCTGATTGTTTTCGCTTACCATTCGAGCATTTAAAATTCTCAGCCATGTGTGCTGTTTGCTGGCCAAAGACGCCGATGATTCTAAATGCAACGACGACGGAAAACTTTTGCGGCAACCTGTTTTTGTTTTGCAACCGCATCGAACAAGGGGCTGCAATGACGACCACAATGCCGGTTGCTGTTGCTGCTCCTGCTGCTGCTGCTTCTTCTCGTCCTGATGCTCCCCGTGCTGATGCCGCTTGTTTTTCCCATTTTCCGCATTTTTCCTGCTGCCGTTGCTGCTGCTGCTGCTGCTCCTCTGCTCACTCACTTATGCATTCGCACTCGCACATGCGATGCGCCACAAAATTGCAATTTCCACTAAGATTGATGAAAAACGTTTCCAGAGCCACGCCTCCGCCTGAGCAGCGATTCTGGGCCGCGATGATGGCTCACCTGTTTCACCTGCTTCCCGTCTGCCAAATCATGTCATCAATTGAATTTCAAACGATTATTCTTGCACGTTCGAAAATCGCGGCAAAAATATTTGCCACGCCAGCCGTGCGTTGTCAGCATTTCCGTTTTCCACGATTTCCCCATTTCCGCACATTTCAGCAGGTGTGCGTCGCTTTATCCAATACCAAATACTATGTATGCCCTGCATATCATTCGCGAGGCCTCACAATACGTTTCGATTACGCATTCAAATCAAATTGTTGTCGTCGGGGGTCGTATCAGCGGCTAAATGCGAATATGAATACGCCAACGGAACTTAAAAGTGCACTGAAAGAATTGTATTTATATATACAATTAATAGCTGGGAAACTTAAGATTGGAATATGCATAGTTTTAGGCTTTTGAATTATTTTAAAGATAAAATATGCATCACCTTTAAGCCTTTCTTCTAACTATTTATTTTTAAAACTTCAGTGAAAAAGTGTACAAAAAAATGTATTGACTTTTCTTAGTTTTCTGAGTGTATTTTTCCAAGCCCACCTTCCGGCCAATACTACTCCATGTAATCCCGCAAAGTGCATTCATGGAAAATTCACATTCCGCAGGTGCCTCAAAAATCATCGCCGCAGGGCTCTCCTCGAACTAAAATTCTTGCGAACGGCTCGCATATTTTACAACTTAATTTAATGCATTTGCAATTGCATATTTTTGGTTGCCAGCGGAGGAGTTAGGAGGAGGAGGAGTAGGAGGTGAGGTTTTGGCATGGCTTTATATCAACTAAATATTGTATACAAACTGTTCTGCAATTTGCTGATATTAATTTTGAAAATAAATTTCTAGAAGCACTCAAACGTGAAATGCCTGAGTCCCGCATTCACCACGCTGCAGCTCAACTCCTGCTGCTCAAATATTTAATGAATATTAGTTTTCTTTGGCGATGCTTAGGTCTACTGTACATTTAGGACTTGCCTACGGCGGGGAAACTGGAACTGGTCTGTGCCTCTGTGCACCTTTTTGGATTTGCCTTTTGCGGGTTTATATATACACATTTCGACACTGAGAGAATCTATTTCGAGCCATTAAATATTTAAATATAAAGAATCAGTTAGGAAATATTGTTTTAATAATTATATTTTTAGTGTAGAAGAATCTAGATAATTGTGTATAGTTTTTACTTTAATTTTAAGAGGCATTTCTGTCTCCTTTTTCTCTCTGCATCTCCCTGGCCAAAGGTTAACGAGCTGCCTGGAGCCTCAAAACAGCGTGAAATGAGCAGATTTATATGCTTAATTTTTAGCATTTAACCTGCGCTTAGATAGAACGATGTTTACGAGCAGACCAATGTCTGAAGTAGAAGCGAAATGCCTCAAAACGGGGCGGCCGGAAACCGAAACCAAATCTGGCCAAGACAGCAGGCAGTATTGAGTTTCCGTCCTGGCAACAGCACTGCGGCTTCCCAGTTTCCATCTCAAACGCAGTTGGGGCCAAGTTCTTGTAATTGGAATTCGAAGCCCATAAATACCGCAGACTTCTGCAGCAGCAGCAGCAGCATTACAATTGTAAATAATTAGTGTATTCAATTACGACTTCATAACTCAATTGCAGTGCAGGGACTAGGTACTTGTGCATAAACCATGTTATCCTTTAATTAGTTGCGCTCCACGATTCGGCAATGCGTCTTGATTAAGCAGCGATTACACGTGCTGCAAATTATGGCAGCTGACAGCTGTTGTTTGGCCAATGCCAAGATATTGCTCCATTTCCCAGGATCTCAGGATCAGCCCTGGGAAAATTATCGCTGATTGGCTTTAACTGCTGCCAAAATGTTGACTAATGAAATAACAATGGGAATTAGGCCAGCATTGAATATAATTCAGTGTCGGCTCAACTTTAAATTCAATTTCGGTGGCATAAAACCATTTTGGCTGGCTGCGCGGAAAATAAAAGTTTGTTGTTGGCTAACTAAATGGAATAAAATCTATTTTAACAGATGTCAAATCACATAAAGAAATACGGACGACTAATGGCAAACAAATACAATTTATTTCCGGCAGCAAACAAAGCCAAATTGGATTCAAATTGAAAACACAATGAGGATTAGCCCACGGCAGCTCCAAATATGTGAATAATTTTTATTTATTTTTTCGCCAACAAATTCATTAGTTCGTTGTTAACATTAGCTTATGGAAATAGTACTTTTTTAAGCTGAGAGATAAAAATGCATTTGTAAATGTATATATTTTTCCTAAAAATGTTTAGATTTATTTATTTTATATTTCTTGTTAAATGCTTTTATTTGTAAACTGCATAAGGCCAAGCTATACTTTTGTTTAATAATTTATACACAAGTTTTTTAGAGAAAACTCTGCTTAAGATTAAGAAGGATTTAAAATTAAGAGCTAAGCTTATGGTTTAGAGATTTATTTACAAAGATTTAGCACCAAAAAGGTGCTTTTTTAGGATTTTTAGCTTCAGGAAATCTTAAATTTTGGCAAGCATAAATATAGTACTTAATGAAAGTTGAAAATAGGAATCTGCAATTCTAATATTTATTTTTCAAAGTTCGGCACACAAAACTCAACTCAAGTCGACTCCAAACTCACTCTGAGCTGCTTAAGTTTCTTTGTTGTCGCAACGCTATTTGCCAACAGGATACAGGGACCTCTTAAGGACTCCCTACATTTGCTACAGAATTTTCATAAAATATGCAGCTAATTACGTGTAAGTTACTTACAGCCATCCAACTACTCTGGAGCAGCTACATAGCTAGTCACTGGGGAGGGGGACTCAAGCCTTGGGGAGACTCTCGACAAGCCATTGCCCTATAATACAATTTAATTACTGGAAAAATCACAGCTGAAATGGAGCTGGGAAGCTGGGTGGTGAGAAATGCTCCATGTCAAATGGAGCACGACGGCAATAGTGCGTAAATCTCGGTGCCTTAAGTAGCGGCATCTCCTAACCCCAATTGACAATGACATTCTGCCGTCATTACCAAGGAGCGAAGGAGGACACATTTCCGGCGACCCGTGGAGTTGCTCGATCCCTGGCTACTGGTTACTGGTAGATGGTGGATGCCAGTTTCTCTCTGGGTTACTGGTTACTGGCTGTTTACTCGTTGTGTGCGCAATTACAGAAATTAGCTTTCGTTTTTAATTTATTAGCGCCATTGTGCGTGCGCGTAATGGCGACAGGGGACAGCCGACAGGCGACAGACGACAACCTAGCAAATGTCTCCTCCCAATCTCCACTTAAACAGAGAGAGAAAATAGTTAAACAAATACCAAAAAGGACTTTTAAATGGCTTTAAATGATTCAAATAATCTTTGGAATTTGTGGAGTATATATTATGTAATTTATTAGAATAAATCTCCATAGATACACCTGAGATTTATCTGCCTCCCACAGATATCCAGAGATTTCTTATCCACTCGATAGGATATGCATAAATTCCATTAAAAAAGACATTCATTGTATTTGAAAATCAATACTTTGGTTGTCATTAAAGCCCAGTTTAAAAGGGGATAACAATTTCTTGCCGTGCACACTGGCTACACTTTGGTAACAGCTCCTGTTGGCGGCGGCGGTGGCGGGTGTCCTGGCTGCCCCCAACCGAACGTATGGCAAGACAAATGCTTCTGGCTGCTGCCGGGGCAAATTAATGTGCATATAACTTACGCCTTTAGTCCAAGGAGTGTCCTGGAGACGGGGGAGTTGGAGTTCCGCCGCCCTATGAGAGGACGAGGACGAGGCGCAGAGCCATTAAGGTTGCAGCATTTGTTTGCCTTGGCCGGGCCAGAAATTCATGCATTTTAAAGGACCTCCTTACCGCTCCTCGCTCCCCCCTGTCCCACGCACGCATGGCCAATGAAGTGTGTGCAGGTTTTAAAAATTTCATGATGATTTAACAGGCAACACGGACGTCATCTGTGTGCAGTGCACACACACACAGGCCATCCGTTCGTGCATATGTGTTGTGGCATATGCATGCAGAAAGCCAAAAATGAAAAATGAAAAATCCAGCCAACACTCCCGTGAGTGCTATGGCCGTTGGACAAGTTTTTGGGTAACTATCCGCTTCACTGGGCCACCAATGGCCAAGATTTATTTACTCAACAGGCAAATTGCGCATAATTGAAAGAAAATATGTGAACAATGCCAAGGGCGCTTGCACCGAAGTAACGCAGAAAATTGCGGTGGCTTAATTATGCATTTTTGATTTTAAAAATGTTTAACTACCGAATAAATATATAAAGTTTAGTTTTAGTTAAATTTGCACATTATAATTAAATTTTACTTCACTGAATGTTTTATTGAAGCGTAGAAAGATATAGCTTGAACATTTTTGTTAATTAAAATGTTATTTTTTTAATTAATGAGCACAATTAATTAGTCTTAAAATATATACAAATAATATATTATAATTTTCAAAGAGCAAACAAATATTCTTTGCATATTTTCTAGAGATATGAAAAATAGATTAACCTTTAAGGATTTATTTGCTTGGATAGGCACATATTTTTCTAAATAAATATTTTCCAATTAACTTCTATGACAAGTTCATTACCCCCGCTCCGTTTTATTTATTTAAACACTATTGTTCTCAATACTCATATATAATTTAAGCATTTTAATTAAGTAATTAAATAATCTATAGAATTTTATTGAAAACTTTTCTTGTTTGCAGAGTTCAATGCTCTGTTTTCCTCTCACTAAATTCTCTCTTTTGCTAAACAATAAGTATTAAATATCATCTAGCAGAGTTCAGAGTTCACCAACCCGTCGTCTATTAATAAATGTGGCTAACTTTTATCTGCTGTGCCTTTTGGGAGTCGCTGATGCTTTTGTGCCATTAATTATTTCGCGAGCGGGTAATAAACTAGCCGTGTGCCTTGTGCCTCGTTGCGCATACGCCGCGTGGTCCAGTCTTGTTGGCGGTCATCGAGGTTAGCCACGCATTTCAAGCGGTTCGAGACCGTTAATAAAAAGCTACCATGGTCGTGTGTGTCTCGTGTTTTAAGGTGTCTATGAATCAGGTCGTTGTCCGCTGCCAGTGTGCCGTGTGTTGGCCACAAAGTGCGCATTAGTGTGATTGCATAACATTTCCTAAGAGGAGAGAGAATGAATGGTACAGCATACGGGCAACATGAAAAGGCGCTTCCAAAAAACTGGTAGCAACAATCCCGAAACGAAACCAAAACGAAGCCAGACCAAATCCTTATGTATGCCGCCGCCGATGCAGCTGCTGTGGCTACGTGCTGGCTTTCCCAGGACCTCCCCCCCAGCTTCTCAGTTTGCACAAAAGTTTGCACAACACCACAAATTCTCGCAAATTTCCAGCTGCCAGCTCATAGTTGGTGATAATTTAAGTCGGAAATTCGGATGTTCAAGGAGATCTCCTCCTCCGTTCCGTTCCGTCTTGTTTTTCGCCCGCACGTAAACCAAATCCGAATCCGTATCCGAATCTAGAGAAGAAAAGTGCTGCAGCATTTTCCTCTTTCCCCAAACACAAACACAAACGTAAATTGCAATTACAACAAGTGCAATTGCAATGGCAACACGAATGCGAATCCGAATCCGAACAGTAATCAAAGCCAGGCAAGGCAAAAATTGTGAGAATGCAATTATGGCCAAGACACATACTGCAGGACGGGGGGTAAAGCGGGGCCACAGCTGCCATAAAGTAAATAAAAATACTCACACATGCTGTACAGGGTGGGGGCTGTCAAACAAACCGAAAATGAAATCATTGTCAATTCATAAAACTGAGCAAAAATGTTACAAATTGCATTTACATATGCTGCAGCATCTCGCACGCTGCACGCTCACACGCACGTTCCGCTCGGCCATTACGGCGGCCATTATGCTTCATTGCGAAAGGCGCCGCTTGACACAGATGCAGATGCAGATACAGGGGAAAGTTGGCCAAGCTGGACGGGGGAAGAGATGGGTGTGGCAGCAAGTGGCAGCATTGCAGCCCTTCGGGCTAAGCCCCTGGCAGCCATGTCGTTTATTTAAGATGACAGCAGCAGCAGCAGGAGAAGAGCCAGAAGCAGCACCACTGGTTTTGGTCAAGTGGGCAAAACATATTGCAGCCACTGTGTTACACTGGGTTTATGTGATAAATATACATACGCGTACGCAGGAAAATATACGTATAAGTGTCGTAGGCTAGGCGAATAAAAAAATGGCCAGCCATCTATAATCCCATCGATGGCATTTGGTTAATAAATTTCCCAAGGAATATTAATTATAAGGTTTTGGGTTTTTAGTCGTTTTTATCTGGAGTTATACTTAAATCCTCTTGTTAAAAATTAAATAATAATTCAAATCATATTAAAAACACATTAAAAATCTTAAATGCTAAATACAGTTTTAATGAAAAGGTTTCTAAAAATTGTATATATTTAAAAGAAGAAACTTAAATGGTAAAATACAAGTATATGACAAGAAAATAAGTATTCAAGATTTTCTTTTTATTAATTATTTATATATTTTGTTATTTGGTATATATTTTTTCTACTTTTCGCTGCTATTTTCTGCAGCTTAGTTTTATCGCAAATCTGCTCATCGTGTAAACTTTAGCTGCAGCTTCTGCTGCAAGTATTTCCGACTGGGCACTGACCCTGTTTTTGCCGCCTTGAGCGTAATTGACATTTATTAATTGGAAAACAATAATTCGCCTGCCAAAGTGCCAGGGAGCCATCGGAGTTTCCCGGCGACGACGATGCTCTACCGCCTCTTGGCTGCAAGCCAAGTGGCATTCCCTGTTTGCGGGATGATTTATTTGCCAGTCCAGAGAAGTGGAGCGATAACATGCTGCAAGGCCAGCTGGTCGTCCGGTAATCAGTTATGCAGGCAGCGATTAAATGCCGTCATCGGCAGGAAGCGCTGAAATATTCCGCTCCCGCCAGCTGCTCCCCAAAGATCCTGCCATTCCGCACCCACTCTCACTCTCGCTTCCACATCCACTCCCGCACTCTATCTCTCGTCCCATTAAAAGCTGTCAAATTTTAATGTTTTACATGGCAGGCTCAAAGTGGCAGCTACAGGCGGTGGCAACATCATCATCGTCCACATTTTCCGGGCATGGTCATGGCACCTGTCTGGCCCCTGCCACCCAGCAGACATCTCCGTGTCTACCCAGGGCAGTAAACATTAAAAGCACATAGTTTTTAATGAAGCAGGCGAGCATCTACCAGTGGCAGTACCTGTATCAGGATGCAGAGAGTAGTTGCCGCGTGTCCTTGTACTTGCCGCATGCTTAACGGCCGCCTGGCACACGAGGCGTATGTGGAACGTGGTCCCAACACGCGATAAATTCATTAAAGAACTGCGACCGGCTCCCAAATCTGGCCTGACTAGTCTCGCGGGCAATGTAAAATAATATATAGTGCAACACAGCCGAAAAAAAAGAACTTAATGATGTCGTAAAGTGAAACATTAGGAAGATAAGGTCCCAAATTTAATTTTTTAAAACCTGCTTAAGTAGTTCTTTAAAATCACAGAAGCAGTCTTTGTATTTTTATATTGTATTTATTACCATTTTGGTTAAAAAATTAGTTGTATCACCTTAAAAAAAAGAGTTATTTAAACCGCATTAGTGCATTATTCACCTTTATTCACTGTGTACTCGAATGCATATCATTTTTTTCCGGAGGCCAGCTAGCTGTGAGCTGTGAGCAGTGAGCTGCGAAGCGCACACGTTTATAGATTAACACATTTTTACTGCTGAATGTACTAATAAGGCGAACATTTCCACTTTGAGTTGCCCCCAGGAGGGGCCCTCAGTGGGCAGGATTCCAGGAGTAGGGCCAGTTACTGTAGCATGAGCAGGACCAGCAGCCAGGACCTGCTATCTCCCTCAGAGGCAAACACAGGAAAGCTCGTACGTGAGCACGTGTGTGTACTTTCGAAATTTATAACACCGCCCCGACGAGGGGGAGCGAAAAAATCTGGTGGAAAAACCTGGCAAAGCTGGGAGCACTGCACGAAGTCAGGTGAAGAAAAATCCTGGGGACGGGCAGTGTCGAAAATAAAACAAAGCCAGGCGGGGGGAAAAAATGTATAACATTCAGTGCGCCGGGTCCCGCGAGGCACAGTTTGCCCAGGCAGCCAGCCAGTTAAATGGCAAGTCCCTGGGGAGAGTTGGATTCCCCCTCCCCACAGATCTCTCCCCAATTCCCGATCCCCGATCCCCGATCCCCACAATCCCCTATTAAAACCCGGCCACTGCCACGTCTCCGGAGCCCTGGCTACGGCTTGGAGTACGGCTCATGTTCACCATGTTGCTGTGTTGTGATTTTGGCCATTCACTGGGAATGCACACACATGCTGCCAGGTTCCTGGCTATCAGGTTCCTGCTGCCTTGATCCCCTCTTCAGCTTGGCGTTCCCGGACTTCGCCTCCTGGACTCTGGCTGCAGCGCGTGCCAGGCACAGACAGCTGCTACCGTCATCAATGGCAGGGAACTCAAATACACAGGGAAAATATGAAGAAAGAATTTTCAATAAACAAAAAGTGGGTAGTTTAATATTTATTTTAAAAAATTTAAGAAATTCTGCACAATTTTTTAGGTTCCTTTAACTTTTTAAGTACAATTTTATATAGAAAGTTAGCTAAAAAAAATCTGTTTTTAATAAGAACTTTAATTTAATTTACATATTATTTTGATAATATTCTAACTAGTATTTTTCCCTCAGTGCATGACCCAATCCCCCATTGCAAGCCGTGGCTTGACTTGTAATTACCACTGCATTGTGGACTTTTATTTTCTTTGTTTGCCAGTCACTTAAAGTTCGAGTCCTGCGAGTCTGCTGCACCTGACTTCGATTGAATTACTGTTAAAATATTATCGGACAGGTCCTTGCTTATCAGCAGGCAAGGGGAAATCAGGAAGGCAGGATAAAAAGTCGGATTTTAGATCAGCCTGTCGCGCACCTGGCCAGCTAGATTTAACCAGGCGGAAAATGAACAGAGAAACCCGCCCAATGGGGTGACTTTTCAGCGAAAGGGTTAATTTTCAGTTGGCCAATTTAGTCTAAAAACGAAAACAGCCCTTATTGATTTTTATTTCCAGAAAAATCATTTCGATACATGGTTATTGTTATGCAAGTTAAACAAAAGCATAAAAAGCGAGCATAAATTATTAAAACTATTCAATATGCGGCTGCCAGCGAGCATGTGCAAATCATTCGCGCCCAACAGGATAGCCATAAAATGCTTCAATGCTGTCATTTCAATGCATTTCACGCAATAAACAAAAAAGCACATCAAATGAGCACACAAAAACAAAATGGCATCAACTATAAATTGAGGATTTCAAACAATAAAACACACACAAAGCTAGCAAAGCGAAAGAGTGAAAGTCTGGTTAAAAAAAAACCAAATAAATAAAAAATGATGATGGCAGAAAAAAGAGGGAAAGCTGCTCATCAATGCAATCATGCACGCATAAAAATCCCAATTTAATTCAATCAATTCGTGTATGTGCGGTGCCCGGTTCTTGTATTTCTTTTGAGGTAAAACCCACTCAACGGAATACAAATTGCTGGCAACGAACTTAAGTTGGAGGAGACCCCAAAAAGGACGAAGGATGAAAGGGAGTGTCGTCAGACTGAAGCCGGATTGGAAGCTGCAGATGAAGCCAGAGAATCTGGAGCTGTACGAATGACTCTCTCGTGTCGCAGTCGAAATTGTCTGATGAATTTCTTCAATTCAAAACGTGACTGACGCAATGATTGTGCACGTTCCTGCCTCGTCCTTCCATTGCTCTATAACTAAGTGCCACTATGTAAGTGAATAACTGTCACTGCACAGATCCCGACACATCCTGCTTAGTCCTTCGTTCGGATTGCTCGTCATCAGTGTCGCCAGCTCGGTGGGTTTCTAGTCGAAGGATGAAACTGGGAACTATATAAATTTATTGGTATTTCTTTTATTTCGATTTAATTTAACTAAAGAATATTAAAAACCTAATTTAAATAAAGATTTTAACTAAAGAAAATTTGAATAATGTTTAAATAGGGTTAAAAAACGTTGAAAAACTTTCTAAAAAAAATATCTTTTGCACAAAAAATGCATAGGAACAAATGAAAGTATTTTTAATTTTAATTGATCTTATTTAATTATTTTAAATTAATTCAAAAATACATTTTTAAACTGCTTTACTTAGCTAGTTCTTCCCTTTCATAAGCGCGCATTACTGCCCATGTCATGTGTGTGCCCAATAAAGATGGCCTGACGGACTGACGAGCAGACACGAGGGCAAAAGGACGAAGGGACATGGCTAAGCATGCCATAGTTGGCACTTTTAAGTCATTTGCTACGTTTTAACTCGATTCCAAATGCGGCCATCAGCCAGAGGAGCACTCAATCAAACTAGTAGCCTCCAGTCGGAGCAGCGACTACAACTTGCAGGCAAAACGCGTTCGGCAAACAAGTTGGCCAACGATGGCACCCTGCTCCTCCTCCTCCTCCACCCAATAAGCCACTTGCATATGGAATAGCTGACTGGCTGGCTGGAAAAAATATCGACTGAGGGAGTTCTTAAAGCCAAAATCCTTGCCATCGTTGCCAGCACGTTTTACGGATCTGTCATCGAATTCGTGATGGCCAAAAGTGAAGCTTTCGCTGAGCCATTACCCTAGCCCAAAGACCGGAAAAAGCGGCATTTTAGTCTTGGATTTTTGATTGTTGCACTTTCTTTTTTTAGATTTTTATTTTTAGAGTTTGTTTGGACCCCCGCCGACAAGGGCTTTGGGTGTCGACTTTAGTTGCCCATTGATTCGGAGACGAGTGTGTGTGCCATTTGGCCAGATTGTGAATTATTTAAAAATGATTTATTATATGTTTGTTTGCCTTTGGCCCTGCGGTTGCCAGCAACAGCAGCAGCAGCTGTGGCGACTTACAGTGTCGCAAATGGGCGGAAAAGTGCCCAAAAAACTCATGGGATTGAGTGCAGGCAACAGTTCCCACTGTGTTTGTGCAGAGCCTGCTAAATATTTCAATGGATGCAACGATAAAGGAAACAACAATCCAACAAGCTGAGCAAATCTATTGTGTTTTCATTTGAATTTAATATTTTATTGCGGCAGCAGCCAGAGCATCCACAGCCAGCCATTGCAATCGAGTTTGCCTTTTGCGGTTTGCCGCCAACTGTAAATATGCCTTACACTCCTGCCCCAGAGTGTGTGTGTGTGTGAGTGTCTGTTTCGGCCGAGTGTTGTGACATGTCACTTGCATGGCTTCAATTAAAATGTCTACATTGCGGTTTCCGGTCTGGCGGAGGAGGAAAAACAAAAACCCAATCCTCATACGCATCCGAGACCGAAACGCTTAACCGACATTCATCGGGATGCCCAGCTGCTGATTGATTAAGTTGCATGCATGTATAATGCAGAGACCGCACAACACCTGGCCAATTCTGGCCAAAAGGATACCATTCAATCCGGCTTCAAGATCCCATTTACAGGCCTCATCCCCAACCAAAGGCAATGATAATAAATTGTGCCTTAAATTGCCGCCTGACCCACTTCAATTTATGTGCGTGGCAGTTAAGGAAAAACCATAAATTTAAATTGAACGAACGAACCCCAAAAAAAATTAACACACGCAATTAAAATTCTACAACAGCGGCGGCGTCCTTCAATCCAGGCAAATCCATGGCCAAGTGACATTGTGACCGAGTCACTCGGCACGGGTCCCTTTTGGGTCCAAACTCAAGGCCAAAGGCTGACCCTTTTCCAAGTCATTGAATAGATTTCTTCCACGCACACACACTGACACACATAAAAAGGGACCTGGGAAACAGGGACTCGAGCACCAAGGCTGACCCCCATTAGGCCGGAAAAGCATTACACATTCTGATTGGAAAATCTATGATGATCATTAATAAAATCGAGACTAGTGGAAAATGCCAAACAATAACAGACGGCAATGTGGCCCCAGTTCTAATCATGGATTTACCAACAGAATTGTTGGCCAAAACCAAGGGCTAAACAGGCCAGGCTTGTAACTAGCTTCTGATTCCAATTCGCATGCAAATGTTGCACAGAAAGAAAATCAGTAAGCTGCTTGTAATTTATAATTTATGAAACCTGAAATTAAATCCCTTTAAATTAAATGTAAGATGATAAAATATTTATACTTCATTAAAAAGTATAATACTTTCGCAAGCATTATTTAAAAGTGACAGTAAGGTTTAGTAAATCAGAATATTAATTAATCACATAGGCTCTAAAAATATAATACCACTAATAAATATTAAATAAACTTATTTAAAGTGTATGAAATTATTTCTATGTAGCTAGAAGTATCTCTCAATTTCATAGATACATTTCCCTGTGTTGTATGTTATTTTGTTTGGCTTTCCGTGTAAGTAGCTACATGCATTTATGCGTCCAACTTTAGTCAGTGCAAATATTATTTTAATATCTGCTGAAGCCTCTTGGTTTTGGCCACCATCTCCGCCCAGCTCAGTTATCCCGAGGCTCGTCTTTTTGTGTGGGGAACCTGGCTGTTTTGGTTCTGTTTCTGCTGCCGTTGTTAAAGTTGTTGTTTTTCATTCTGGCCAAACTTTGAGCAGCAAACAATGCTTCATTATAAGCTTCAACCCATGCCAGAGGTGATAAGCCATGCCAGGACCAGAGCCGGCACCAAAAACCCGAACCTAAACTCGAACCGAGACCAGAGCCAGGCGAATCAGGGGAGTGGAGCCATATCCCAGCCAACTTCTTGTATAAACTTCACTTTATGCTTTCGGCTTTCAATGCCTCAAACACTCACACACAGATTCTAAACGGGGGGAGGGAAGGGAGGCATACACTTGGAATTAATTATAAACATTTAAGAAGCTCAACAAATTGTTTAGTATTTATTAATATGGTCTGTGTTTTTCATATACAAAAAAAATTATACAAATTGTTGCCTTGCATTTTGTTTAGATATTTTTTTGGGCCTTGCCTTGGGCCATGATTTCTTCCAGTGTATACACTCTCTTCTTTTAACTTACTCACATGCCATTTGCTTGTACTTTGTATGAATTTTACGAATATTTCATAACAAGAATTATGCTTGTGTCTGAGCCGGTGAGTGTGTTATGTGTGTTTGTATGTGAGTTGTTGCCTGTTCTTGTTGTCGTGTCGTATCGCATGTTTTGTCATACGAAGTGGCTATGCAAAGGCAAACAAGCCGGAACAACAACAGCAACAATGGCTACAACCACGGCCAGAACGCTGCACAAAAATGTTGTCAATCAAGGTTGAAGATAACAAGAGACAAAGACAGCGGCAAACACTGGATGCTAAGCCCTTAAATTGCCCCAGACAGCCGGGAGAATGTGTCTTGATTACACGTTAGTGTCTCTGTGCCGTCGTATCCCGAAACAAATTAAGTGGAACCATCAAATTCCTCATTCACAAACTATTTCCTTTGGAGGCTGTCGAGATTTATATTTCATAGCATACTTTTACGGGCATGTCACGAGGAAAATAATAAATTTTGTGGGTCGGAGCTTTTACCTTTTAAGAAATAGGAAAGATAGTTATCTTTAGAAAGTTGTTAAGTAACATTTTTTTGTAGAATGTTTGCCAACATTTTGTTGTTAATAAATATTCGAACTATATATGATTTAAGGCAACCATTCAATTTTCTGACTTTAAATGCCACCGATAATTCTTTTAATATGCACATTTTTGGCAAATAATTTTTTAAAAAATAAAACAACTCGGCTGTTAATAATGATCAATAAGATATATGAATTACAGGGTCTGAAATGACTCCTTCAATGCTTCAAGATACTTCTCACTAAAATTATAAAACCCTGATACTTGCATAAATACAATAAAAAATGCGTATAACTACAGGAAAAACACAAAATCGAATATTAGAAATTCGGCATGTTTTTTTGCTTTAAAATTACGCATCAATTTATGTTAATTTATGTTAATGAAGAAGCTTTTTAAGCGTGAAACTTATTTCACTCAATAATGAAATAAATTTGAATGGAATGTTGTTTGTATACATATGTTATTTAGATAATTATACTTTATTTAATTGGAAGTTTTGATTATGAAAATAAATGTATTGTATTATAATTTAAACAAAGCATTATTGACATTTTCCTTATTTAAATTTTATTTTCAACGTTTTATTTATTTTTATTTCAGATTTAGCAATGAGGTTAACCAAAATGTGCACTGAATTTGCAATTAAGTTTTAAGATTTAAGACCATCTGGACTTGGAAATGCAATCAACAACTTATTTGGAATAAATCCCACCTGAATAAGATATTTTTTGAATAATTTTTTACCTTTTAAAGTTGAATTTATGAACCCTTAAATCACTTATGCCCAATTAATGGGCTCAACTTATATGAAGAACACGATCAACTCCGCCGGCAAGGGTGGGGGCCTGGCCAGCCTTTCATTATGTTTCCACTGTGCTGCCTTCACTTTTTCCTTCACTTCTTCGGGGGTAATCATGCGAGCAATTAAGCTGCTCTCGATTGACGCTAATTAATGAACAGCATTAAAAATTATTATGTGTGAAGTGAAGAAGCAGAAGCAGAAGCTATGGCGGTGGCGGTGGCATACAAATATGACAGCCTTTTCGAGGGGCTTGCAGCCTGCGATTGCCACGCCCACATCGACTCCGACACACACCCAAACACACACACACACACACAATTTCAATTTTCGTGCCGTGTAATTTGCGCGGATAATTTATATGCATGGCAGGCGGCGTATAGAAGACGACGCTCATCCCGCCGCCTCTTAGTGACGGCGATATTGCTCCTGGTGCGAGATGAAATAAATTTTGCAGCATCATTTAAGCTTAATTAAGACGTCCCAGCCGCAAGCGATGATGGCCAAAAGAGCACGGCAGAGCAGAGCGGAGCAGACGAGGCCACAAAAGCCTCCCAATGCACCGTGTTCCACATAAATAAATGAGTACGGAATTGTGGGTGGTTGAGTGGTTCCGCGGCTGTGAGTGAAGTGGCAGTGGCGGCCGCGTGCATATTCGAGGGCCAACGTCTCTCAATGCCCATTTGATTTCCAGCCAACTCACGATTCCACGCATTAAATCGCTTAGACAATGTCAAAAGGCATCATTACTCAAGGAGACGCGCTGGCAGGCCACGTCCAAACCCCGTCCAATTGCCCTCGTCATCTCAAGTGAGTGGTGCGATAAAGCAGTTAGCCAACAGAATGAAAAGAGTGCTTACAGGTCAAAGTTTCGACTAGAAATTACCTGGTATGAAAGTTATAAATAGGGGAACTTACAGAGAAATCTAATAAATATTAATAAGCTATAGGAATTTCTTTCTGTGCCCCTTGAACCTGATTAATAAATACAAGCTGTCTTTCCTCTATCACCCAAGTTTCCCTAGAAGTAAGTATACAACTCTACTCTCCAAATAAGCTGGGTATAAAAAGGACAACAAGAACTGGTAATAAGAAGAAATATATATATATATATATATATACCGTAAGAGAGAAAGAGAGAACAGGATTCCCTGTAACTCGATTCCCACTAAGAATGTTGATTTTTAATTACCACAAAGGCAACGAAATGTAACGATATTTACTATGAAATTCAATGCCATTAAACACAATTAAGTGCGTCGGTATGCCCCGCCTCTTTTTGTGCTAAATTACATCCCCCGGAACATAAGCAGGCAATTATTGGGGGCCTCACGGGGTAAGAGGGTGACTTTGCCAGCCCAAAAATTCATTGAGTCAACGGTTCAAAGTGTTGCACATTACGCATCATTTCAGCCGACTTTCAGGACCCGCGGATATCCCCCTTCCCTACACTGTATATGTATATCCCTATCTCTACGAAAAACTGGAAATGGAGGATAAAAAAAATGCCGAAACAAAAGCGTGAAAATTGCAAAAGTTTTCTTAATTGCTCCACGCGGCGGCTCGTCAACGTTGTCGAAAATTAAGGGCAAATATGCAAAGTCATTGTGTGGATGCGGAGAAAGGGCGTCCTGTGGGGGCGTCCTGGGAGGTGACTGGTGGAACGGCCTAGCCTACGTAATGATTAAGCCAAGCCTTCTGTGTCCTCCCCGTTCACATGCCAGGCGGGAAAATGTGGACAGCAACTCACTCGTCTCGCACTTGCACACATGGAGCTTTCCCAGGAAAAGGGCCTCAAATGAGGCACATTCAGCGGTGGCAATCGAATTCGAATTTGCCACTTCTTAAAGTCCTTAAAGCGCAGGCCAGGTTTGTTTTGTTAATAGAACCAAAATGCGCCTTGATTAAAAAGTAAACAAAAATGAATATAAATAAATAAATATAATGTGTATATGTAAAACTAGTTTAAATGAAATTCAATAATTAATTAATTACAATAAATAGATAAATTCAACTTTGGCTATTAATAAATTACATTTATTTAGACCTTTTATGATGGAAATGTATCTTCTTTTAATATTTATATTCAGATTGGGCTGGGTAAAAGTGATATGTAATAATTACAGAATTGTACAGATCAGGACATCGTCTCGTATTTATTAATTCAATGACAAACTATATTATCCTTAAATACAGGAATTACTCCTAATAACATCAGCCAAAGCTGCTTGCAACGACAACCGCCCCATATTGCATGTCTTGAAGCCGCAGTCGGGGGAATAAAGGCAACATTAACATGAGAGTAGTTAACAAACCACTAAGCTCAGCAGCAACAAATGCGAGTCCCGGGATGGAGGATTCCGGATGCAGCAGGATGCAGTTAGACAGACAGGGGAGCAATTGCCAGCTGGCTAAGTGGTGACTGTGGCGCGGCAGCCAGTGTTTTGTGGGGCAGCAGATGCCAATTGCCATTCTGAGATGTTTAAATTAAATGCCACATTTACTCAAATTCCCTTACATTAAGCATATTGAGCTAAAAGATAGAGATGGTACAGAATTATATACTCTAAAAAGATCTTTGATATTTATTTTATATATAAAGTACGGCTGCCTTCTGTCTTCTATAAATAAATAATATTATCTATCATTGGTAGCTTAAATAATTATTATAAAATCTAAATATTGTAGCATTTAAATCTCTAGTCGATATTTAATTTCCAACTCCCACAAATCAGACACTCCCCCACATATTTATAGGTAAAAAGGGCGAATTTCCCAGCTGCCTTTTGTTAAATGAAGCCAAAGTTGTGGGTTTATTTGTCTGTGCGTTGTGTTTAAGAGCATTTGAACGCGTGCATGTGGAAAAACCGTTTTCGAATGAATGCAAGTTTTAATCCTTGAAATATGATTTGAGTGCAAATATTTTGCATAACCATGAGCTCGACAGTGAAAAGGGTTAGCCGCAAAAATAAAAAAAGAAAAGTCGAGGCAAGGAGGAAACTTGTGGTTGCAATATGCGTATTTCCCTCTCTCCGTGGTGGTGTGTGCGTGAGCAGTGACACAATTCCGCCTCTGATGTGTGTGTGCACTTGTACTTGCCAACCGCAAACACTTCACTCGCCTGAAGGTTGCCCCCCTTTTTCATCTATCCCCTGGTCCTTCTTTTCCCCGGCAAATCCTGAGCAAAAGGACCTCAGTGGCACAGTGCTCTCGGTTCTGGAAAACATAACTAATAAAGATAATTTATGAAATTTACGAAATTCCTTCGCATTAATTGCACAAACGGAAAGTTATGGCAACAAAATGAATTAATTTTGCCAGCAAAGAAATTACGAATTCTTCAAAAGTTTAAACTGAAATGGTAGCAGTGAGTAGCAACTTGAAATAAATATAAATAAAGTTGAGTATATCCCTTCTATCCCTGCGATCCACTGTGCTCTTGGGCCGCTGTCTGGCGCTTTAGGAACGCATTGCCTCGTGCCCCTCGGACATCATTCAAATTTCGAGAGTAAAGGCCTACAGGCTCACCGATACCCATGGCCCGGGGCCACTTGGACGCACCTTTCGACCACAGGGAAAGAGAAAGAGAACGAAGCACTTTTAATGAGCAAAGTTTGGGTGGATGGATAGGATGGAACTGCATTCGGAGTGTGTTACTCAGTGTGTAAAAGCCCAGGGACTCGGAGTGAATGAATGTAAATGTCATTTTGCGATGGCAAAGTGTGGGTTGCATGCCACACGAATTTCTTGCCAACAGCTGCACTTTGGGTTTTTAATATTTTCGCGGTGAACCGCACAAAGATAAAAGGTCCTCTCTCTCTCCCCCCTTTTTGCTCACTTGAATTTGCATATATATGTATGTAGATATATGTAGATACCTAGAGGGGGTTAGGTGGCGGCATTTGTGTCTATTTTTTGCAGCTTTTGACTTTTTCACACACTGAAATTCACATGGCTTTTGGTTTTCTCATTGCAGACATGACCAACGGCGGCGTGCAGGGACCCATCGAGGGCTACAACTCGCTGGACGATCTACTGACCACCACGCCGACAGCTGGACAGGCGGCCATGCTACTGCCCAC
Organism: Drosophila birchii; assembly: GCA_035046345.1. Classification (NCBI taxonomy): domain Eukaryota; kingdom Metazoa; phylum Arthropoda; class Insecta; order Diptera; family Drosophilidae; genus Drosophila; species Drosophila birchii. The sequence continues at coordinate 19,104,727 of JAWNOA010000048.1, read as the reverse complement.
CGCCCCCACCGCCGCCTATACGCATCCCAAATGGATGGAGCCCTACTTTGATCCCTCGACGCCGCGCAATGTCACCGCTCTCATGGGCAAGTCGGCCTATCTCAGTTGCCGTGTGCGCAATTTGGCCAACAAAACGGTGAGTTTTGGCTAAAAGATGGTGCAGTTGAAGAAAAGGAAAATATTTTTGGTTCAAAATAAAGCAAGAAATAAAATAGTAACTAATTTTGGAGGTGAATATATCTATTAAAATTTGTAGGTTAGGCTTCATTTGTTAAATCAATAAATAAGAATATTATATTTTAGGCAAATGTGTAGATTTTCTTTACCTTTTAGTTTGTGAAATATATTTTCTCAGTGCCTACCTGTCCCTGTGTGTTGTGGTGTGGGACTTTTGGGGTTAACAGCGTACTCGTGTCGAAAAGTTTGTTGTCGTGCGTGACGACTACGAGGAGTCGACTTGCCATTAAAGTTTGTCCCAAGTTTTGGTTATTCTCCATGCGCGGAATTATTTTTTTTTCTGTTCTTGTTTCTGGCCGCCTTTCCTGCGTTGATTTCTTGGCTGATTTCCTAACCTGGTCGACGACGCGTAGTAGACCAAAGTGTAATTCCCCTGGCATGACGGTGAAATTTTTAATTAGTTCTGAGCCCCGCCTCAGCATTTATTTTACTTTTGCGGTAAGGCGACTTTCAAGTTGGTTGTAAGTTGTTTTTTTTGTCTTTTGGAAATTTAGCAATTCCTTTTTTTCTCTGCCTCTGCCATTCCTGCTGCTGCTGCTTCTGTTGTTGTTTTGCAATTGTTTCCTTTGTTTATCTGCTTTAATTGCTCCCTGCCCTGGGTTTTTGAGGGGTCACAAGACAAAGGTCGGCCGTAGGCAACCTGCTCCTCTCTCTCTCCTTTCTTCCTGGTCCTTGGGCTTAATCTCCAGAGCTTGCTGCTGTCACAAACAGACAAGCATAAAATATTTTTAAATGCAGAGAGAGCTGAAATTATACAGATTTTAAATTATAAAATATAAATAAAATATTTTGTTCAAGGGGAATTGTGTTAAACAATAATAAATTCGGTTACTTACAACCCAAGAGGAACGAAAAAAACAAATTAAATACAGTTTAGTGTAATTTTTTACTCTGTACAGGTCGCAGGACTTTCCATTTTCGAAGCGTTTTGTAACATTTAATTAGAAGCAGATGGGAAATTCTCCTGCCAGCCCCTAAAATGTGCCTAATGAAATGTATAATTGTCAAAGGTGACGGTGGCTCAACTTTTTTAATATGCCCCTCAGATAGGTTTATGAATAATAAGGCAAAACGGCAGCGGCAAGCGATTAATGAGCGGGCCAAACACACACGTCTGGCCCCAAGGGGATTCCTCTTATTCGCACCCTGGAAAAATTTGCATATACATAGATACGCCGCCAATTCTCATTTTCCTTTTCGGCTGCGAGGGAAATTGCACGAGGCGATGGGATGCGATGCCAAAAACCAACAAACTTTCAACACGCTCGCGAGTACTTGACACAAATGCGCCACCAGGAAGTGGATCCCGCTGGAAGGACTGAAACTGAACTAGGGACTGAAATGGAGATGGAGATGCGGATGCGGATGGCGTTGCAGGATGCCGTTTGCAGGCGCAACTTTTAATTTCTTGCCAAACAAAAGAGGGACGTCGACGTCGAGTGGCAGTCCAAACTCACTCGCACTCGCACACACGTATAGTATATGTACATGCTGAACCCTGGCGGGGCTAACACATACATCAACTGTTCAACCTCAAGTGGGCGCGCCTTTTTGAGCCTCCCTCCCGCCCCCTTTCATTCCTTCCCCTTTTTCCCCAGTACTTTCAATTGCATTTGAGCGCGAAATTATTTAAACAATTTCATGAAATTGCTCTCGCCGCACGCGTCAACAGCACTTGGCTCACAGTCCGAGTTGCACGGACCCAAAAGTTGGCCCGCCACAGAGTAGCAGCACCCTAGACCACCCTAAAAGTACCCTCGGCCCCCTGCCCCCTGCCTGCTCCCCTCCCTGGGAGTTCAGAGGCTCCCCGAACCGAGCACGACTTGCAACTTGAAGCGGAATGTCGAGCTGTTGTTGCCTGCTGCTTGTATTGCTGTTGCTGTTTTTCGCTGTTGCACACAGAGAGAAAAATATGGCAGATAATTTGAGTACATAAAAATATATTAATGAAAAAAAATGAATCTAGCAAGATGTAAATATTTACAGAATTAATGTTCAAGTTAGAGAAACTACTGTGTGACTTAAAATATATTTTAATTAATAAATTCAGGAAGGGTTTATGTCTAATTAAGCTATTTTTCTTATAGACTTGGACTAAATTTTATGTTTACTTTTGTATTTTGTATTTAGTTTATATTTTTTAATACTAAAACCTACAATTTCCTTACTATTTAAGGTACCTCCAACACTTTGCCCTCCGTGCAACGTTGCTGTTCATATTGTGGAGGCGTTGCTGCTAATATGAAACCAACCGCCTTTGGGGAGGGCAGCATGGCTCGGGGGAGGCGTGGCTCCATTACAGGACCGCATGCAGCGCAGCGTGCACTTGTTAATTACGCTTTAATTTGTTGCGTAAAATGTTTGTTTAATGGCAGCGTTGTCGCTGCAAGTGTTTGCGTGTATATGTTGTGTGTGCGGTGTGTTGTGCGAGTTGTCAAAAGTGCAAGAGGGCCATGTTTTTCTCACTTTTATGCACTCCTAGAGCACCAACTGAACTAAAACTGAAAAGCAGAGACCATCATCATACCGAAAACCCACTCTATTGTTCGAGGCCCTCGAAAGTATGCAGCAGCAGCAACATTTCGTATAATTAAACGCACGCACGCACCCATCATTGTGTGTGGGGCGAATCCTTATTTTTAGAGGTATAGAATGGAGCCCAACACAGACACACACATCCTGCTGGCTGTCAAGTGCGATAATTTTGCATTTACATTTGACTTAATAAGTTTACACAAGCCAGCACAGCCATCGCAGGCAGCCGGGGCTTACAAAGTTATCTCTGTGCACCGCAAACTACTTAAAAAGTTTGCGATAATTAAGCAAAGCTAAAACAGCTCGAGCACGACCAGTGTGTGGCATCAACAGCTTCCCCTTGGTAATTCCACTGAGATTCGGCGGTTCTTAGCCTCTCAAAGTTTACCACCATCCAGCAAGTGCGTAACACGTTACTCATACGTCACGTTCGCCCGCCCAAAAATTTCATGCCAAAGAGATGCAAAAACTTTTTTATCGCCACACCCTTTACGCCTGCATCGCGGCTTAATCTTCGTACTTTATTCGATTTTGATGGCAACTGCGCGCCGGCAATTCGTTTTCAATTGCTGCATTTTTAATGGGACAGCGAAAGGAGAGCCGAGGAGAGAGTAATGGCCTGTGATTTCCTGAGTTTTAAAATATGGCCAGAACTTTTAATGTCACTTGGCTAATTGAATTAGAATTGAAAATTCCAGATGCACTTTTTAGTTGAGATAAAAGTAAGATAGCCAGCTGGGGTTTACGAGAATTTTAAGAAATAAATATGAAGTTAAATTGAATTCTAAGGAATATATAAATAAATATGAAGTTAAATTAAATTTTAAGGAAAATATAAATAAATACCAAGTTAAATTAAATAAATTTTCTCTTTAATTGATTTAACGATCATTTTAAAAACTTACCTTAAGTACAACCTTTTCAATTTAGTCTCTCTTTTTTTGAAAGAACGCAAATGTTTGCCATTATTTTACCCGTGTTATCCCTTTTGGCAGGTATCCTGGATCCGTCACCGCGACATCCACATACTGACCGTCGGCTCCTACACATACACCTCCGACCAGCGGTTCCAGGCCACTCACCACCAGGACACCGAGGACTGGACGCTTCAGATAAAATGGGCCCAGAAACGGGACGCAGGCATGTACGAGTGCCAGATATCGACGCAGCCGGTGCGCAGTTATTTCGTCCGCCTGAATGTTGTCGGTGAGTATCGGGACTCCGATTCCCAATCCCCAGTTTCGATTCGGGTTCGGTTTCGGTTTCAGCCCGGGCTTCATAAAAAATCAACCATTTGTCGTCGCAAATAACAAAGGGCACTCGCCGAGCGGCAGATGAGTAAAATAAAAAAGAACTGAGAAAAAGAAAAAATAAAAGAAAAAACGAAGTTGTTGAACAAATAAATTACACACAGCAAACGAGTGAGCAACACGCACGGCCAAGGAATTGCGATGGCGATGGCGATGTCGATGGAACGTCGAGGACTTGGTTTTTATACGACAATAATTCCATTTTATCTCGTACTTTATTATTCTACAGTGCCAGCCAGCCAGCCAGCCAGGTCCTGCCACCTAGCCGAGTCCTGCTCATCGTCATCACCATCGTCCTTTATTTTTTTGTTTCTTGCCCCCAAAAACAACGCTTTTTCATGCACTTACTTTTGCTTGCCTTTTCTCTATCTTTTTCGGTGTCTCCAGTGCCAACGGCCACCATCCTGGGAGGTCCTGACCTTCACGTTGATAAAGGCAGCACCATAAATCTCACTTGCACTGTAAAGTTCAGCCCCGAACCGCCGGCCTACATCTTTTGGTATCATCACGAGGAGGTAATTAAACTTTATTGTTACATTCTTTTTCCAGAACCTCTGAAGTGTCTTAACTTTTGGGTAGTCTAAAGGTAGATCTAGGTGACTTCAAGTAAACTATACCTTTAATAAACATTTCAACACATTACTTTATGGAATTTGTTGAATTATTGGATTGAATTATAAAATTATTATTTAGAAATTAAAAACTTAAGGGGGGAGACACATATAGATCGAAATTTTTTTCTTGAAATTTTTTTTTGCTTTAATAAATAGTTTATTATTCATAGAATACACAGTAAAAGTTTTATTACAGTATTTAAACTCTAAGCGCTTCAAATGAAGCGCGTACGCAAGGTACACAAGTGTAAAAGTACGCACGTCAAAAACTTTAAACGGCCTTTTCTCCACTTTCAATTTTCAGGATTTTACCTATGCTTCGGACACGATTCACGAAAAAGTATGCGACATATCGGAATGAATCAAAAAGTATTATATTCTGCATGAATGTATCTTCTATTTGAACCAAATTGGTTTTACGAAAAATAAGTTTTAGTATTTTTTAAGAGGGTGGAAAGTCAAAAATACCCTCTGAAAAACGAAATTTTATGTTCAAAACTGTGCTGAATTTTTTCGGCTTCATTTCATTTGGGTTTTTTTGGTTCAAATAGAAGATATACTTATTGTTAATACAAATAAATTTTGTTTTTAAATTTCCGACTTGGATTACGGGCTGAATCGTGTCCGGAATGGGGGCACCTTTAAAAACTCGGAGCTGCCATTGCGCTGCCACAAGTCCGCCATTTTGTAAAATGTGGCTAATTAAAATTTTTTTTTATCATCTTTGATATTATTTTAATATATTTCCAAAGTTTCACATGGATTGATTACTTATTTCCTAAAAAAAAATTTTTTCAAAACATGTCCATATTTTGACTGTCTATATGTGTCTCCCTCCTTAAATCGAAATCCTAGTCGTGATGTATAAATATTTCTGCAGCCCATCAATGTGTTATTGATTGCTAAATTTGTATTTAAATTGATTTGATTTTGTTAAAGTTGAAATTAAAGTTAGAAACTTTCAATCAAATTAAAATATAATTGAAATCAGACTTGGCTAAGCAATTATAAATCAATTGCCTTCATTTATTCTAGCCTTTTCTAAACTTCTCTAATTGCTCTAATCAACTTTCTCAGAATTACAGAAATGCCACTGCCAAGCTATGACTAGTGAAGCTCTTGTCGAAAACTTGGATCCTGGGTAAAACTTCCTTTCGTTGCTCATACGCCACCGTGTGTCAGACATACATATGTATGTGTATGACCCCATCACATCCTTGTCCGAGTCTCGCGGAACCCTCATCAGATTTGTCGTTCCACTCTCCCCCTCAGCGTTATTTAAACGTCAGTTGTTGTTATTTTAATGAGTGAATCAACGCGCCTCCCCCCGCATATCCTGCGTCCTTCACATATGCAAATGCAAATGCGAAAAGGGAACTGTGTCAATGGCGCTTGGCGGACAGGTTATGTTTAAATTACCGGCGAGCGGGGAAAGGAGAACAAAAAGAGAATATTCAAATCGACATTATTTGGAGCAAAGCTTAGTTGTCCTTCGACTGCTAGTGCTGCTCCTGCTCCCGCTTCGGCCAATTAGCCCTGTTGTCTTAGCCAAGTTAAGCAGCTTCAACGGCTGGCTGGACTAATTGCTGAGTGGCAAGTGCTAAGTGCGCCTGAATCCGCAACAGTTGCACGCTAATTGCAATGCTAAAGCCAAACAAAATATCAACAAAAAAAAAAATGGAGAGTAAAAAAAGGAGCGAAGGATGCCAGCGTGTTAAATGCGCTGCTCACACAAATCCTGCCACCAACGGCTGGTCCTGCTGCTCACTTCTTGCCAGCTTGGCCACTTGGCGTATTTTAATGTATTCCTGGAATTTTCTAATTAAAATCCTTGCAGCTCTGGGCCCACCTGTCCGTGTGCGCCGCAGGAACCTTAACGCGTCCTTGCTGCAGGCTTTTGTCCTGTCCCCCTGCTCGCAGCTCGCTGCTCCTTGCTCCATGCCATGTGCACACGGATTATTTACGATCCATGCAAATTTGCTGTTAATTAGTTTAATGGATGGATAAACTCAGTTGATGCACTTCCACTCTTGCCGCACCGCAGCTGAAATGTATGCAACACTTTTTCCTCGCACTTCCGCTGGCTAATTGTAATTAACGTGTTGCATATCCTTTCGCTCGCCTCGCTTTGCCTTTCCTGAGGTCAAACGAGTCGACAGGACACGTGGCATATGGGGCTAATTCCGTAAAATATTTGGCATTTTTCCATTCCACCTGCCATCCAGGTGGCCACTCAGCCACGGTTGCCCGGCCACCGAGGCTTATTGGAAGCCTCCTCATCAGGTTGCTTACTCTCCAATATTCAAGTGGAATTTCAAATCGCTGGGCTCCTCTTCTCTTATATTTTTTGCACTTGCCCTCTCACATTTCAGTTTTTATGTACTGTGGATTTTTACGGCCTTCGGTTTGTTTGGCTTTTATGCTGGAAATATGCGGGCGATTATTGTGTTGAAAAGTGCCACATAAATCGGATATATGCACATTTTCAATGAGCTACAAACATTTTACACAAATATTTTATATTCACATACTTTTGTTTGCCATTGTGTTACATCCAGCTGGATATTATTGTTTCGCTTTCCCTGCCACATTTCCCATCCAATCGGATCCCCCGATTTGGAGAAGTCGGGATGAGCCCCAGCGAACTCAACTGAACTGAACTGAACTGAACCAGCTGCAGTTGTCATGAAAATTGCAAAAGGCACGTCATGAATTTTTAAGCTCGCTCAGTGGCAAAATGTTTTTTCAATTTATCAAATGACAAACTGCAGATTCGCATTTATATTTTTTTCGGTCCCCCACAACGCCCCCGCCTTTGTTTTTCTGATATTTTTCCCTTCCTTCGCCCACTCATTAACTAATTTGTGCCAAAGGACGAAATATTATAATACAAATATGATATTTATGCCAGAGTCAGCAGTAATGGGGCCACGGGAAATCGTGTCCCGACTGATAGGCAAACTTTTCACTTGCCGAAAAGTTTTCTGCGACAAAGTTTGTGTCATTTTCATTGTTTTCATGACTGATACCCAGGGTAAAGAGGGTATGATGAATGTAAAAACTAAAAGAAAGGGAATATAAAATATAATTTAATTTAAATGATTCAACTCACAACTTTTCTATTCCCTAATTTAATCTTTAACAAGGAAATAAAGTCCCTTTCCCAATGGCCTTCAATATTCCCAGCCAAGCATTTGCCTAATCGGTATCAATGGATTCATTTTAGCCAATTTCCTGCTGTAGTTCCTTTATGTCTATATCTATTTAGCCATCGTCATCATTAGCAGTGACGCTAACTTTTCTTTCATTCTTCATAGCATCGCAAATGTTGTCGATTAGTTGGGATTAGACGGCAAATTATGCGCCAGACAGTTGGCCCCGCAGCAACTTGGCCAAGGGGTTGTGGGGCCACATCTCATTTCCGCAGTTGTTTTTAGCCTTCTTTTTTTTCTGTCCCCTGGTTTAGCTTTAGCTTTAGCTCTGGCTTTTGGCTTTAGTCCTTCAGCCAAAGTCTTTGCCCTGTCAGCGGCATTATGTGTTAATATCAATTCTCTGTCAGCTCCTTTGCTGCGAGTATCCTGAACTTTGCACCCTACTCTGGCCTGCTGCTGTATTGGCAAATTATTCCGGTATTTGTTTTTGTCAGCCAGGGGAAGCGACTTAATATGCATTCAGCTGCTGTTAGCGGCAGCCTTCGACAGGACCTCCATGCTATCCTATCCTACCGCCATGCACAGATCGATAATCGGGGATGGCAAGCAATAACCATAATGAGAAGGAGCCTCCTGCTCTGGGTTGTGTTCTTGCTCCTGCTGCTCCCGTTCCTATGTATATATGTATATTCAGCTAAAGTCTGCCTGATTTGCATGGAACTTCACGCGATCTTTGATGTCGAAAAGTTAACTTTAATCACGAACACAGAGTCATCGAATTCCAATTAAAATCACAATTTCCAAGGGTGTCAGTCAATGGCAGCTGTTGCCCAGCCCCGTGTATTTTCTTACACCTACAATTATTTCGAAATTCAAAGGTAGATTTTACACACTGATGATGATGAGAAGAAGAAATTTGTGTTTAGTTTTTTCTGAGATTTAATTAAATTTTCTTTGAAGAATTTCTAAGCTGGTTTCTCTATGAAAATATTTATTAAAGTTTTTAACTAAAATATGTGTTAAAATATTTAAGCAAGATTCTTTAGTCAGAAATTGTGTTTTTATAACAACTTTCAAGGCTTCTGTAAATATCTTAATTGAAGATTTGCATTCTTAATTACAAACCATTGATTCCAATAAACACCACAAATTAAAGTAATATAAATACTTAATTTTCTGCAAGTTTATTTAATATTCTTTACAGTTTTTAAAGCAAACAAAAAAATCAACCAAAGTCATTAGAAAATTTCGATGGAACAGCCGTCGCAACAAGCATCTCGCTGTCTGCCCTCATTGTTTTGACATTATTTTGTATGGGAAATGTACTCATGACTTACACCCGTAACTCCTCCTCCATTTGCAGGTCATTAATTATGATTCATCAAGGGGCGGCGTGTCGGTAATTACCGAAAAGGGCGATGTGACAACCTCATTTCTGCTCATCCAGAATGCAGATCTGGCCGATTCGGGCAAATATTCCTGTGCGCCCTCCAATGCAGATGTTGCCAGTGTGCGTGTGCATGTCCTAAATGGTAAGTACCCACTTCCACCTCTCTCCCCTGCCTCTGTGTAGCAACCATCTCCCAATGACCCCCAAATCCACAATCCGAATAAGCCAAATGGAGGGCCCCGAAAATTGTTGCCATCCTCTGGGCAAATACTCGAATGCCACGCCCATGAAATGCTATTTGTATGAGGACGCTCTCGCATTAACTGACAAACGAACCCGACAGCCATCCAACGCGTTGTCCTTTTTGCAGTCCTTGTTGCATTTCAGGCTCTTCGATGCACACACAAAAATCACATTTAACTGCATTATTAAATTAAATACACTAGTTAAAAAGGGAATATTTATTTGTCGGAAACAAAGTTTGGGAGGACGGTCTGTTTGCGATGGCTAATAATATTTAATTAGAAATTAAACATTTATGGCCCATGATATATTCTATATGGTAGATGTTGTGTCTTATATATTATCTACAGTTAAAAAAAATATACGAATGGCGTTGCCTTGTTAAATATTTAACAAAAAATTCAGGATATCAACATAAAACTCAATGAAATGTTAAAAAGTTAAAACGTTTTATGTTATCTAGAAAATAAAAACGTTTAGAAACAAAAGGCATTTTAGAAGATAATTTCTCATACTTAAAATAAAAACTTTTAAGAGTTAACACTTCTAAGTTAAGAGGAGATAAAAACGTTAAATAAAAAATAAACATTTTCATACGACAATTTCTCTTAGTTTAAATACAATTAACAATTAAATTAAAAAGATTCCTTTGACATAAAAAAAAATTATTACCAAATAATCAGCAACTTTGCCGAAAAAGGTCTATTTATCATTCCATTAAAAAATATATGTAGTCCAAATAAGTTGTTGCTTATTTAATTTTTGGGCTTATTAAACTATTTCCTAGTTTTTCTTATATCTAATTTAGTTGTTTCCAATTTTTATTGATTTAATTTTATAGTTTTTTTCCCAGTGTGACAAATTTTCAAATGTGCCCGGCAACGTTTAAATTTTGCATCTGAATACATGTATCCGTGACAGGGCGTTACCCAGCGGGACATTTTATGAAGTCAAAATGGTTCTGGCCCTGGGGGCAGATCCGCCGTTTGACCAGAGTGGACACCAGGCCAGGCCAGATGACCAGCTGACCAGCAAACCACTGGCTCTCTGACCGCCTTGACCCACTGAAAGCGAACCAAAGAGAGCCTAGTCCCGATTCGGGGCATCCGATTGCAATTTCAGCTCATTTCCGCCTGCATGCAGGATGCGATGCGATGCGATGCCCGTGACTCTTTCACAATTGACCAAACCGGGCCGAGAGTCCTTAATAAATTGTGCAGGAACTGAGCTTAGTTCGCCTGATTTCCACCAGGACCGCCGCAAAAGTGCACCCCGGCAGCAGCAACAGCGGCAAACTCGACTCGAATTTGGCCCAATTTCGGCTGAAGTTGCTATGTGACCCGCGGGATTCGGGGGATGTTTTGTAGCGGGTTCAGAGCATATAATCGCATCAATTATGAGCAAATTAATTAGCACACTGCGGTTAATTGCAGTTAAGTGACTGCCAGCCGGCCAGCCAGACTGAGTTGTGAGCTGCCAGGCTCAGGGGGAAAGGATTTTCAAGCCACACCAAGTCCTTGCCACCGTCGCTGTTCATTACATCCAGACGGAAAAGGGCCAGGACAGACACTGGAAAAATTAAAAAAATAAAATAAAATTTCAAATATATTCAAGACAACTTTAATTATTTTGAAGATGTCATCAGTTCAATTTATTGATTTTAAAAATATACTAAGCCAGATATTATTACGTAAACCAATTCCTTGCTCTCTTAAGTAATACAAAAAACCCTTTTCTGATATTTCACAAGTCCTTAAGCTTTAATTTTCTCACTGTGTACGCACTGAGACAAAGACGGATGCCGGCGACATTTACAAATTGCGAGTGGGACTGGCAAAAGGAATTGTTGCAATTTGCCAGCATAATCGCTGTCGATCGGCGTGGATTTGACACAGTTAAAATAAATTACGTAATTGTAAAGGCCAGAGACAACAACAAAAACACCACAGGGAAATCCCAGCAGCAACAGCAACATCGAATCCCAACAATGCCAGCGAATGCTATAGAATTTTAACTTTAACGGCGGAGGGTTTAGGTTGCGGATGCCAGAGGGAGGAGAGAGTGGGATCGACCGGAAAAGGAAATGAAGGGGGCACGTTTTTCAATCATGCTAACAGCACCATGGTGACCCCACTCACCCACACCCACACCCACACCAGCCTTAACCCACTGGAGTCGACGCCCAGCGCTTGCCGCAAATGGACCGCAAATGGCAACGTGCGGAAATCCATGCTGTTGCCATTGTAAACGTTTGCCAGCCATTATGCATGAATGCATAGAAATAGAAAATAGCAGAAAAGCGCGGAAAAGCGGGGTATAAAACGTGGGGAAAAATGTGTAGAGCTTCTAACATCCAGCATCCAGGTGCTTCGTTGGGCGATAGTGGGTTAACAAACAAAATAATGAAGCAACAGCGCCAAGCCATACACAAACGAGCCAAAGGCCGTGCCCCCCTGGAAAAACACAAAAATGGTCACGGGATATACGAGTTTGCACTTTTCCGGATGTTCTAAACGCAGCGGTGATAAGCCGGTGACTGGAATGCTATGTTCATGGCAGATATCTATAGCTTTTGAAGGGGTAAAACTGAAATATTTATAGGAAAACTTAGCCTTAAGTACAAATTTAGTCTAACAAGACATTATTATGTTTTTAAATATAATATTTCAATAATTTTTAAGATAGTCTTGACCTTCAAGCAACCTTTCACAGCATTTACATATTTATTTTGTAAAAAAGCTTAAATATTTTTCCCTAAAAAAAGCATGTACATTTTAAAAAAATATAAAACATATATAATAAAAAAAACTATAAGTCCCCAAACATAAAAAATAATTACAGATTTGATAAACATACTCGTAGCCGGATTAAAATTGCTTTCCGGAATAAAAACAAATCTCAGATTATTTTGTTAATAAAAACAAGTTTCTGGTCTGGATATTAGCTATGGAAAAACTATTGTCCTTTTTGTGCTGGGAAAAGCTTAACGACAAAGCCATTAAGGTTATTGAAAACAAATTTGTAGAGCGGATTAACAAATCCGAAATATGCTGTCGAGCGAATGCCTTTTGTTGGCCAACTTGTTTGGTGTCCTTTATGGTGTTTGGACTGCTGCTTTACACAAGCGTAATCTGGATAAAAGTCAGATTATCTATATATGGATCCTGGGAAATCGAAATGGAATTTCGGATGCGACCTTCCACCGTTCACACACACACACACACACACAATGTGTCGGAGTGGGTCGAAGGCCATTCGAATTGAAGCGTTAATGGCACAAACAAGGGCCTCATGTTGTGACAGGCAAACAAAACGCAGCTCCGAATTTGGCTCCGAGAAACGTTCCTGCCAATTGTCCATTTGGCCAGCAGGACTCGTCCTTCACAAAGTCCCAGTCGCTTTCGGACCAAGTTATGCATGGATCACCATGGTTTTGAGCGGGTGATGAGAGCCTGCCCTGGCTTTTTTTGCCCTTTCGTCCTCGATTGTCAGTCCGTGTGAGTGGGAATCCTGAGCAGTGGTCAGTTATGTACTATACATTGCTGGAATTGGCAGGAAGTTCTTTAAATACCAATCTATAAACTGCACAGAATGAAATTTAAAGTTTAATGCAATAAACTTTAACTTTCGTACTATAAATTTTGAATAAAAACTCTCTTAAATCCATTTTTATATCACATTTTCTATGAATTTCTAAGAAAAGTTAATAAATTTTAAATATGCCAAGCAATTTTATATTATATAATAAGGAGTATGCTAATGATGGCTGTATCCTTTTCCCGTGTAGTCAAGTTCTCAGCTTTATATTTCGTAAATATTCTGCCTTGTATTCCCCGCACTTCGACAGGCGCGGCGGTGAGCTGTCAGAAACAGGATATGCGAAGCATCTGCCTTGGGGATCCCAAGTTGAAACTAGATTTTCCCAGCCAGCCACACCGCATTAGTCAGAATTCAGAAGGGGGCCTACAGACAGTGAGGGAGAAAGAGAAAACACCATTAAATTTGATATGGAAACCACAGCCGAAGACCACGGTGCAAGTGCACTGGATGTGCCCGTCAATCAGGCAACAATTGGGTAAATCAGGACGCCATGCGGATGCGGACTATGTCCAGTCTCGGTGCGTCGTCGGAATGCCTAAACAGGTTGTTTGCCCTATTTGCGCTGATGATTTCGATGCATTTGCCAGCAAGGAGACAGCCTGGCAGAATGGGTTCCTGCCTCGATGTTGGGGGGGTTTCCAGCCTCGATTTTGGGGGGTTTCCAGCTGCCACCTGCCAACGGCCATATACCACCTACCCAGCTATGTGGCAGCCTCGCAGCCAGGCTCCATTCAATTACGGCTGATGCCGAGGTGAGTTGTGGCCGGGCATATTGATATTTGGGCGACGGACAAGAACAGTTTACACTTGAGAAATCAAACGGAATCCCTGGCCGTGTCACGACAAATGTCCTGCCATCTGATCCCACCGAAAGTATGGGAAGCTAGCACAAATCCCGGGGAATAAAGTTCGAGTTTCGATTTATTTTCGCCAGTTTGAAATTTCTTTGGCTACGAGGACTATTTGTGTGGCGCTTTTGTTGGCTGCTCATCAAATGGCAAACGACTCTCGGCAGGATCAAGAAAAGTGTGAGAAGTTAAAGCCTTGACCTGAATCCTACGTCCCGCTAGCTGCACGTATCGAAGTCGAAGGTATGTCCTGTCCTGCAAACACTGGCACAAGCGGCCTTAACAGTAAGAGACAGAGAAAGGGAGAGAAAGGGAGGGCAAGAGAGTCGCCACGCCAAAATCCTTTAGTCAAGTTTCGCAGGATGGCGAATTTATTCCACTCCGTGTGCCCCGACAACGTTGTGTGCTGGAGATTAGCTTTGTATTTTGTCACAGGAAATTACATTGCGCCTTAAGGATGCCGTAGCGCAAAAATTTCGTTTCATTGTTTGCTCGCTTGTATTTGTGACTGAGTGTGCAGGACCTCCTGATCCTGGTCTTTGCTCCGGACTCCTATAACCATAGACCGTGTCCGAGTCCGATTCGAAAGCTCCTAACCCCCGTGGTCTGCACTGTTGGAAAAATTTGTTTGTTACTTTCAGAAAATTATCATAAATAGTTAACTATTTGGAGGATGAAGTCATTGGTGATTAACTACCAGAACTATTAAGTATTCAGAAGGTTAACTAACAGAAGGATAACAAGCTTAGGGTTTAACTATTCAGACAATTATTTCTCTATTTCCACACAAATATCTTCCTTTAAAAAATCCTTCATTTTCTCAGTGCATCTCCCACCTGTCTTTCGTCTTACCTGTCTTTCGCCTCTAATCGTGAGTACGTGTACAACTGCCGCCGGTGCGAGAGCTCGGGTTCCGCACACGGAGAATCCAGCAAACTGTCCACCTTTTCCTCCATGGCTGCTCCATTAGTCCTGTATATTAGGAGAAGCATACAAAAGCCAACACTTCCTGCGGCGACCTCGCCATTCCATAGCTTGAATAGAGCTATACGAATGTGACGCACTGTTGTTGTTATTGCTGCTGCAACTAGTTTGGCATTCCGGCAAAGAAAATTTAATACAATCTACAGCAAATTGCACAGGCGAGATGTATGTATTTAAATGGCAATGATGCCTATTTGTTGATAGGCGGCGACAGAAGTACAGTGAGAGAAAGTCGTGTATTTACAGTGATTTAAATAAGAATAAATATCTGAATGAAAAATTACTGTTTTCCTTGATATAATAAGATGAAGTATCCAACTATCATCAAGTAATATTCTCAAAATACATAATAATCAAGATGTCAAATCAGCTTACGTAAATCTAAAAACAAATGTCCAATCTATATAATCTCCTTGCTATTTCCGATGATTAACCCCAGACTGCCGTCAGTGTATTTCCTACAAACTAATGCCTGGAAAAACTTTAGTCATAAGTTATGATAACATTTCCGTGTGTGAGTTGTTCCCTGGCTTGGGAGATTTCGCAAAACCATGCATAGTCAATCCTCAGAGATTGCCGACTAACATAATTTGTGCCATGTTGAACAGCAGCAGAAGCCAAGTAGGAAAATGGCCAAAAGAGGACGGTGAGGGGGCGGGAAAACCAGGGGAATATATCCTGCGACCACAGAGCATCCCCACTGTTGGCCACAGCCGTAGTCTGGGGCCGAGAACATCCTTATGAGCCAGCTCATAAGTGTAGCCTGGGATAACTCCTTCGTCGCCGTAAAAGGGGGCGAGGAAAACCGGAGGGGGAAAACGGCAAACAAATCCGCAGCTAATAATATACGGCTTTTGTTTATTAGATTCATACATTTTCTAGCCAAGTTTTGACGCATATGCGTACGTGAGCGGATATCCTTTAGGTTTGGGTTCTCCTCTATGGTTTTGCCTTGCTCTTGTGTTTGAGTTTGGTGCCCATTATGTTGGGTTTTATGGGCGCACTGCGTGCCGGCGTTCCCGAAAAGCGAATATGCCATCTCAACGGCACACAAGGCACTCGAAGTGATTTTAATAAAATTACCAAAGCGTGTAGGTAAAAACAACTTGAAGCTTGCAGCCTGGAACGGCATGTAAATCCTGGCCAGAAATCGCTGGCGTTGGCAGAAAATTGCTGCCTTCGACCTATGATGAAATCGGGCCAAATTGCATGATTTACGTAATGGAATAAATAAAATAAATTGCTTAATTTACTGATAAATTACATGAGCAGCAGCATACGAAACTTTTCCGTGACATATGTGGAGGAGGAGAGGAGAGCTGTTGCTGGAGGTGGCTTTTGGGTGGCTTTGCCAGCGGAACTTTGGGGTGTCATAGTTACACTTCCTTTGTTTTTCCTTCGCTTCGCTTCCTTCTTTCTCTGTTTTTGTATTTTTGCATTTTTACTTTGGCACATTTTACGAGATTAATTTCGTTGCCAGGCGATATCTGGGCGGTGGTCAGGTGGGTGGCGGATGGTGGGTTCAGGGGTCAGCTGCAGCCGCAGCAACCGCAGGCCACACACTCACCCACACCACACACTCGGGCCAAAAGAAAAATGGTTGACGGGGCACAATGGCTACAGGCGTGTAAACTACGGCTACTTAACTCACACACACACAGGCACGCAGCACACACCTGGTCCTCAGATACAGAGAGAAAAATAATATTTAAGGAATTTAATTTAAATTGGATTAAGCTAAGAACAAATATATTTGAATATAAATTAATTTAAAATAGCGCTAGAAACCAGGATGTCTTTACCTTCAACATTTGAAGTTGAAATCTCTAAAACTATATTTATTCTGGAAAATTTACGAGTATAATATTTGAAAACTATAGCAACATTCGAACCTTTCTGTCAGGTCTATAATTTAAATATAAATAATATAATATCTAGAGAAACTACTCCTTAGGAACTACACAAAATTTTTATATCAAGCCTTTAATATAAATTAAAAGCAATCTAGAATTTAGTGAAAGGTTTTTGAAGTTGAAATAGTAAGATATAAATAAATGTATTTATGTATTTTCAAGTTTTTCACCTCAGTGCAGCCAGGTTCCTCTGTTTAGGCCACCTCTCTCCCTCGCAATATTTACGAAAGATTTATGCCAAAAGCTAATTTCATGGAAAAACTTATTGTTCTGGACACGTGTGTGTATTTTGAGGTCAGCCTGAGCCGCTGCACTATTAAGCCGAAAGTGTTCAGTTCGCTGGCCAGGCTATTGTTTTGTTTCGGCCACGTTATTGCCGCCCGACTTGACCCAAATCTAATTATTTATGCTAATCGCTCTCCGAAGACTAACCCAAGCCACTCGCTATATATCAAAACTGGACAAGAAGCCATTAAGATTTACTTTCCCTGACCATTCATAATAGAAAATATATAAATTTAAATTAGTGCATTTGCTGCTGCGCTTGACAAGATTCAATTAGACGCAATGCCCCATAAACTTGGCCGAGGAAAATAAAAGTTATTGGGTGTGGAAGGAAATGAGCTTGCAACCAAGTAGCTGCCATGATGGGGATACAAACTAATCGAAAGTCAGCCAGGACACTCCAGGTCACTGGGCAAAAGTTGTATGAAAGCAGCTCCTGCAATCTGCCAGGGCTAATCTCAAAGGATGCCGTGTGTCCAGTGTGTGCAGTGTGTGTCCTGGCAAAGTCATCCCAGCAAGCATATTGACCCCCTCTATCAATGCAGTATCTGGTCGGTTGCACTCCGGTCTCTCACCCAGAGACTCGCTAGCAAAACCCATTTGAATTTTCAATTCAAATCAAGTTTTAATGTGACCCCACAGAGTCGAGTTCCCCATCTCATCCACCCTCAAAGAACAACAACTACCGATTGGCTGCCGAAATTACAGCTGAACTCATTTATGGCCAAAACGGATATCAAAATTTAATTAAATTTTCATTTTCAATTTCGATTTTGGCCCTGTCCAGCTATGTGAGTGTGTGTCTGTGTGTTTTTGGGTGGGTTTAAGTAGCCGCTTGAACTCGATTTTTTTCTCTGTCCAGACACTAGAATTCCAATTGAGGACATGGCAAAACTCAATTATGACAACCAAAACCAAGCAGCAGAGCAAAAACAAAATAAAAATACAGAGAACAAAAAGGGGGGAAAACGGTGGAAAAAATGTCGATTATCCTGCCATCGCTCTTTGCCTCTCGGAGTGAGCATTTTTCATCGACGAGCAACGGGTATTTTGTCATTTCCAAATTTGTCACATGACACGAGCCACCACCAGTCATGGCATAATGTTGGCTTTGGCATTAATGTCTGCATTCCGTTCAATTCCCATCGCTGCCATTCCCAATACCCACTCATTCTGAGTCCCAATCCCATCCTAATTCCCCTTCGTCCTGGGCTCTGACCCCCGATCCAGCCTTGGGGACTTTAACGAATGTGATTTAAAAATCAAGTTTTTTGCGCAAATTGTGAAAACGAATAAAAGGCATCAATCATTCAGTCGAGCAGCAAGTGGAGATGGAGTGTACAGTAAATGTCATTGCACATGGACTTGGCCTGGCCATCTATATCCAGCCAGCCGGGTAATGCCAGTGAGCTCCTGGTCAGGACCCGTGGTGGACTTCCGTTTGCCGTAGCCTTTCCGCTGGCCACTAAGCGCCCTGCTCAATATGCCAGTCCTTGGTTAGTAGTAGTCCTTGGTCCGTTGTCCTTGCTCTTGCTCCTACCTCTAGTGTGTCCATTTATGCGCTGATCCCCTTTGCGAATTCCCTTTTCCCTGCGTCGTCTGGGCAGCATATTAACAGAGTTAAGCCAGCACATCAGGTGCTAACGTATATTTACTCCCCTTCTAATGACATTTCCAGGCTCTAATAGAAACGAAGATACAGAGAGGGAAAATATAAGGACTAGATTTATTGGTTTATGTGTAGGAAGAGGGCTAGGAATGCTAGGAAAATGTCTGTAATGAATATTCAAGGTGTCAGTTGAAGGAACTCTGACATTAATAGAGTTTAAAAGGCAAGCAAAATATATTTAAAAATTATTTTTATAACCAATATATAATTCTATTTAAATTTTAATACATTTTCTATATATTTTTCGGGTTATTTTTTTACCCTTTAGTATATAAAGGTCTTCAAACTCTATTGTAAATTTTCCAATATATGAATTATCAATTATAATTTGTATTAAAAAAACATAATTCTTTACATATTTATTAATATTTTATTATACTATTTGTATATTTATTTGAACAAATATTTTTACAATTTATTTTAAATATTATCTTATACCTTTTTAATGCTTTTACTTATTGTTTATACAATCTGAAGCCCCTAAAATCTGAGAAAAAGTATTAAAATCACACAGCTTTCCCTTATAAAAATATATTTTGAATATTACTATGTATACTTTTATTTATATTTAAATTTATTATATTATACCATACATTTATCCTTCTTTAGTCCCTATTTTCTTTATGTTTTTATGTATATTCATTTCCCCATTCACAGCCTGTAAATTCATGAACACTCGAGGCATAAACTTTAATTTCGACACCTCCCCAAAAATATATATATTTTTGTACTTTTATTTGAATGACTCGCTCGTATGCCTCAATTTGCTGCCGGCAGACTTGTTTTGGGTTGATGATGTTTTTGCATCCTGTTTCTGGCACTGCCTTTCGCCTTTTGCCTTTGGCTTTATTGCGATATGTGGTGGCCGGATCTGGCCCTTTGCACAGGTGGACACATTCATTTGTTGGTCGCTTTGATTATACTAGACGGACCAAAAAGCCCTGACCGCGCGCCCTTCCCCGCAGATAATGTCCTGTCAGGCTGGTAAATGGTAATTTGTCGCCGCCAGACAGGACCCAGTTGGTGTTTATTTGGGGATATTTCGTTATTAAGCTGGGGACTACGTTGGCTGTCGTAGTGCCAAAAATTGCATTTGCTTTATTAATTAAATGCCAATTTATGCTCGCAATTCAATTATGAAATGCACAGCCACTTGCATGTTATTGAAAACACACACACATGCTGGCACACACTCGCACACCCAATTATTTAATATTCAGTCACATGCTGACACAAACAAAGGGAGTGGCCAAAGGGAGAAACAGATTCAGGCAAAAAGGCTGTCAGAAAAACAATAAACTTCAATTCTAATTTATATTCATCAGTTTCCCTAGGAATTTCTTTGAGTCACTTTGTCAGGAAATTATTGTTTAAATGTAATTTCGTTCTAAAGAAATACTACCTTGTGTTGATATGTATGTCTTTCTTTATCTCAAGAATGCTTTGCATACGTTTTGTTCAATACTTGTGTGTCCTTGCTATCTGTAAAGACAATAAAGTGTTTACAATGAATAAAATTGTATTTCCTTAAATTTCCGTTTTAAAAGATTTTTTTAATTTTGTTGCCTTTAAATAATACATCTTTAGATAAGAATTTAAACAATAATCTTACCAAATAAAATTACAAAATTAAAATATAGTTGCCGCACAATAAATCTAGTATTATATTCCTAAAATTTATAAACAGAAAATAATTATTGAAGTTTGATTATAATTTTTATTTCTTTTTTAATTTCTTTGCAATATATTACAGAGCTTTTGAAGCATTAAATTTCTTAAAAATTAATCCACATTATTTTTTAGAAAACTTCCTTTCAAACTTCTCTCAAAAACCCCAATAAAGTTCGATTTATTTTTTAACGGCCTAAAAACCGCTTTCTCCTTCAGAGGTTAAAAAAACGTTTCGAATAACTGCTATATTGTCGTATCCCCTGGTTTGTCTATAATTAAATGGGAAGTCTCTCTCTATTTACCCTTTGATTCTACGAAAAAAAAAATAACACAAACTGAAAATGAAATATGAACTCTTTCAGTTGTTCCCCAGATTGATTCCCTACCTCCTCCTTCGCATCCTGTCCAGAGCGCGTGTTCACCTGTCTATTACCGAGACTGACACAGCACCCTTGCCCCGATGACGCAGTGATGCATCCTCTCCATTTTACTTCCATTTTTCCACGAGTGCATTGCCAGGTTTTTGCTGCCGCTTTTCCGCGAGGAAAAACCAAACGTGCAACATATTCAAAATTGAAACATGCAGAGTTGTGCTCTCTCTGGCTGGCTCTCCACATTTTTTCCGGCTGCGAGTATGCATCCCATGTGGCAGCGAATATGACGGGTGCCAGGATGCAGGCAGGAAGCAGAGGATGCCTGGGTCATTGTGTTGCACAAACAAATGCTTATGTTTTTGCTTAACCTGCAGCAGCAGCAGCCGCTGGCTGACTGCAATCTTGCCCAGATTGGAAGCCATAATCCCGCGCTGCTCTGTCAGAGGATTTCCATCCTTTTTTTTGTATTTTTGCCAAGGTGAAAGTGAACTTTTGGCGGTCAGTTGCTTAATTGAAGGTTCCCTCCGCCGGCAATGTGAAACTTGAATAGAAAAAAAGCCAGGGCGGTGTCAAAGGAGCAACGCTCCGCCGCAATCTTGCACCACAAGCGTTTCAGGTTCCGGGCAATGTACAGAAATTTTAGTCAAACTCAAAAGCATTTGCTTTTAATTAAAAATTTCCACTTGGCCAAACTTTGGCGACCCGCTGGAAAATTACTTACCGCCAACTACAGATACTATCCCCCTTTTTGGGATGCAAAAACAAAAAAAAAAGTGAAAGAAGGTGGCAAATGGCTGTATTATGTACATAATCAATTTAGCTATGCAATTTTAATTACAATTTGCGGGCGGGGGTCAGCACAGGACGGCACACACTTGGCGAGTGTAAATAGCTGCATAATGGGAATACCTACAATCCCCCACACAAGGATCCCCAAGGATCTGCGACAAACACTGTCTGCGAAAAGTTAATACACATGACGTGCAACAAATTATATTTATCGCGCATCGGCAAGCATCAAATTATCATGGTACACCGCCAACCGCAGCACCAGCAGCAGCGAAAGGATCTCCGCGTCTCATCGACATCCTCATCGTCCTTGTCGCCGCTGCAAATTGATGCTTAAGGACAATTTTCACTTCATTACGCGTTCCCTGCTGCCGCGCGTATTTTTTTTATAATGCAAACCTAATGGGTATCAAGGGTGTAATTGGCCAAGCTGCACATGGAGTGCAGTTTCAAGCTACTTAAGAAATTAAATATATTTGATTTATTTATTTATTTATTTTTTAAAGAAATACATTATTAGGCAGAAAACCTAAAATTAAAACATATTTTTATTCATATTAGAAAAGCCCTTTCTAAAGAGTTCATTATTAATTTTCACACTAAAATAATAACACCAAGCAAGGTTATCTAAACTACTTTTACCAAGGAAATTTCCTCAAAACATTCATACTTAAACAACAAACTACTTTCAAGAAAACTCCAAGGTATCTCTGGCTTCGTCTACTTCAAAACTTCATATTTATTTTTATTTTCTTTTCCGGCGTAATGGAAATTCCGTTCTCGCCGCCTTGGTCAAAATTGCTTGGCAGCTCGAGGAGCGCTTTGCTCTCAAGTGTGTGTGTGTGACTGAAGCCGGAAAAACCCCTATAAAGATATATAAGATATATATACCAAGTAAATACGAATATGCAGTGGAAGCCGCAGCAGTTATTGCCACCGTGAAATTACACTTTGTGCCCGGGAGGTATAGCAACCCTATCGCCAATGTCGGCGCACCTTGGCATGAATAATCTAATAAGGAAAAATGTCGGGGCGTCGTATCATTTAAAGGTTAGACAGCAGGACAGCTTTCCACACACACACACGCTCCGCTTGCTTGCATAATTAATTGTGATTGATATAAGAAATTATTCGCCGGTGGCCAAAACAGATGGCAGTCGACAGTCGCTAAGGTTGGGGCCAAGAAAAGTCAGCCAAAAAGGGCGCAATGAAAAATCATCTCGCAAACTGTCCCAAAAATCCCACACCCACGCTCGCATTTATTCCAATCCGCAAATAAGTTTAAACAGTTGAGGATAAAATAATAGAATTTTTAGTAAATATTTTGGATTTGTTATAAGAACGATTTTTAGTTGGATAAATAGTGGATTTTCTTTGTTATTTAATTACTTTTAATTATGCTGTATAAAAAGAAGATTTATATACATATTATACTTTCAAACTTAATTTAAAAATTTGATAATTGCGAAGTAATTAAAAGCTCTTCTATTTAATTTTATTAACATATTTTTCTATTAAAAATAAAGAAAATATATAGATTACTATACAAAGAAGATTCCTAATGAAAGTATGCTGAAGAGTAACGAAAATCTTTTTATTAAACCTCAAAATTATCTTTCAAATGTTGACTTTGTGTATTAATTGATATTATTAAGAAGTATACAAAAATAAAACAAAGATACAGCTAAATAAATCTGCAAATATATTAAATTTAAACACAAATAAGAAATGTTTTATATAATTTATAACATTCTCTGGAAAATACTTCACTTGCAATGCATTGCAATGGCATAAACTTATCTTTAAACCTTTAAATATATTTTAAAACCCTTGAAATTTATTGACTCCATTGTTTTTTGATACTGCCTTTAACACTTTCCCTGGTGCTACCATTTTGACCGCTTTTGTTCATATGGGACGAGTGATCCGCACACCTGCACACACCAAATGGGACATCATAAAGAAACTCAATTTGTTGCCGCTCGAGCGATTTGTTTGCCACGCAAATGAACAAAACGAATGCCAGGGAGGACTATGGGTGTGTGTGTGTTAGATGTTAGTGTGTGTGGGAGAGCGGATGCAGCGGTAGAAAAAAGGAAACAAAACGGAAAGCAGCGCTGGCCATTTTAATTTATGTCCGTTGGCAGCGCTTTGCTAAGCTGCTTAACGCCGCCAGCGGAATAAGAACAGGCCACCAGAAGGCAGCAAGAAATGCTAGCAGAAATGGCAGTTGTAGAAAATGCTTGGGAAAATGCGAGGAAAATGGCTGCAGAAAGGCCGCGGTCCGGGGTCTGCAAATAACCTTAAAATATAGCAGCCGGCTTAAACAATGGCTAAGGGCGAGGCCATTTGCACGAACGTATCCTAACGTACGTGATTGTGTGTGTGTGGGGGGTGTGTGTGACCAAGGGGATGTGCGAATAATTCGCTAGCAAATTGAAAATAAACGCTCGGTGCTAACTAAAAAAGCTCTGCACACTTTTTCCTCGTTTTTACAAATGTTTTTGTGTGAGCTCCGCTGGGCGGTGCTTACTTTTAAACTAAATGGGACATTTCACATCCACACACACACACAGTGGGGTTTATGCCCACACATTAATATGTGTGTGGCGGGGGGATCCTTTCTTCTAAATTCTCAGGAGAAGGAGAGATAGAAAGGTTCATAAATATAATAATATTTAAATTGATTAAGAAATAACTATGACGAAGACCTCATTAGTTAGTTAGTTAATTTGCTTAGATAAATGTCTTCTTCTAATTATAACCTTTTCCTGCAAGATTGCATTGAAAGCCCTATTCAAGTCTACTAAATTAAATCAGGATAACCAGATGACTTCCTTTTTCATTTGTCAGAAAAATATTTATAAAATTAAGTAATTATTTTTATTTTTTCATTTCCTTGGATAATGCTTTGAAAATACAGAAAAAATAGGGTTCCCTTTTAGCATTTTGATAAAAGTGCTCTCTAAAATACCCTTAATTTCCGTATCCTCGTAAAGGTGAGATCGATTTCTAAGCATTCTTCCTGGTTCTTTGCCAAGTTTGGTCTTGGCCCTGTGGGTGCCAAGTTTAACGCTATTTTTGTTGTAAACATTCCTTCTCTACATCCCATTTTAACCCGAAAGTATACTCCTTTTCGATGTCACAGGATATCGAAATGTCACTGCAGTTTTTCCGGCTTGAAACTTTTCATTTCCATTTGCTAAGACTTTTAATTTCAGGACTGATTGTATCAAAACCCAAGTGCTTTGATTGAGAAGGACACGAAGTTGTTAATGAAGCGAAAGTATATATTTTATATATCCGTATCTGCTTTCCAATTTCCAATTTAAAGTTGAAATAACATAGGAAAAACTGAAACTTAAATAAGCAAACAAATGGCTAAGCTGGGATCTTTGCTGGTGGGTGGCTCTGGGCTGGGACCACGCCCATATTCCTGGGGGCACTCATTACCCACAACCAATAGCCAAGTGCACACACACACACACACATGCTCAGAGGAGCATGCTCTTGCCACACTCTGCCGGCAGCACTTAATTACGAAACGGTTTTTTGGCCACGAGCAGCAGCAGCTGCTCCTGCTCCTGCTACTAGATCTAGGGGCTTTCAGGGGCTAAGATGGAAAGGATGGCTCTTCTTGCCTTTTTCCCAGTTGCCTCGCTTTTCTTCTGCGTGTGTGTGTATGTGTGAGAGCAGCTGCTCCTTTTGCCTGCCATTCCGCTGTCAATTGCAACATGCATTGTGTCTGTACGCCAATGATGACGTCCTTCCACTTGCTGCTTAAAAGGGTTTTTATATTCTATACTCTCACTTGAAAAATGTTTAGGAAGACGAAAGATAAAAAGAAATATCATCAACAGATATTGATAAGTTATATTTCTTTTAAATAATAATTGTGAGGCGCTATAGAAAAACTTCTCTTTTTCTCAAAAAATCTGCATTTGTAATTTATAAAACCAAAACAGCCTTCATTTAAATTGTATTTTCTTTATCTTTTAGTTAACTAAATTATTCAACAATTAATTAGCTTTTTAACAACATTTAGCTAATCCCCCCAGGACAATTACAAATCTCTTCCAAAACCCGTGAACAAATTTCCTAGGGTATTTGCAGTTTCGTTTTAAAGCTAATCCCTGCCACTTGTTTTCAGTTTTTTTTTTTTTTTTGCTTTATTTTTGTACTCAGACATGCATGCAACCCCTGCGTATAGTATTTAAAAAAAAGCCTCTCTTCCTTCCGCGCAGCATCCTTGTCCGATCCTTGTGCTCCTTTTTGTTAGGTTTTTGCGTTTTAAAATTATTACATCTTATTTACAATGTGCGAGCTGCCGCCGCTGTCGTTGTCGTTGTCGCTGCCGTCGTCGTCCTTTAAGGCATCCTGTGCCAGCAACAGCGCGGTTGTTGCCGTGCACACCAGTGGCTGTTATTGCCGCACTCGTTGCTCTTCGCTGTGCCTCCTGTGCCTCCTCCTCCTGCCCTTTTTGTTCTTATGCCTGTGACAAAGAAATGTTGCAAATTAAGCGCTCGACTGCGTGTTCTGCACAAAGTTTTGAAGAGTGCTTCGCAGAACAACAACAAATGCAGCCTGCAACAGAATTAAATAAAAAAAATGCTTGCCTTTCCTTGGATGGATGTGTGTGTATATACACTTGTGTGATAATTGTATTTCAACATTTTCCACTGCATATTTTGCCATATTTCATTATGTCACTGCACTCACTCTGGTTTTGTAAATATGTCATCAGTTTGCGGCTTTAATCGTAAGAGCTTTATGCAATCAATTTCATTTCGTTTACCTGGAAATGGCATTTAAGATTGTGTCTGATTGAGGTTTATCTTTAAGGTTTTCATATATTTCTCTAGCTTTTTTTTATTTAAATAAAACATATAATGGATACACTCTGAATTACATACATTTTAAATTTGTTATAATTATAATTTCCAATTAAATCTATTTCAATTTAACTTTACGTTTGTATCTCGAACTCGCCAGCCTTGAAAATAAAGTATACCTTCAGCCCCTGCACATATTAATTCATAAAAACCCATCATAGTTGCTATGAAAATTCATGGCCACATTATTTGAGTGAGTCCTTGAAAGAAAAAAGTTCGATCCGCGAACGAATTCCCAGCATGCCATTCTCCAATGGTTCAATCGGGATGCCCCGAACCACTCGTTTTGGTGTGGCTTGCGGCTTGTCCGACGATAACAAGTTGAAGTTGGCCTTAATACATGTCCAGTTGGCATGCAAGTGGCAGAAGCTCCTCCCCCCCTGCCCTGCCCACCGGTGGGTTGGAGTGGTGTCCTGTCCTGTACACGGCAATATCGGTAAGAATGCTAGTAATAATATTTGAGGTGCACCGCAGCGATGCTCGTACTTGTACCATATACACTATATATATATACGCTATGTGGGCTACGTGCATCCGTGTGTGGGGGCCATTTTTACGGGATGCGGACCTCGCTGCTCCCCGGAGGCCTGTCCAAAGATGACCCAGAATGCAACTTGTGCGGGTTAGTTGCCTTGCTTTCCCCGAGTTTTCCAGTATGGGTGTGTGTGTGTCATGTTACTCGACTCTACTGTAGTCCCGGGCTGCAATGTTTTACTTACCACAAAATTCTGTAACTAAACGCACTCACACAGATCCGCAAGGCATGAGGATATGGCAGATAGATACAGGACACAACGGGTCTACTTATGGTGCACTTGAGGCGGGCACGCACACAGGTAAAGGCAGTAGCAACCACCAGGATATATACTCGAAAGTCCTTGCAGAAAGGTAGAGAAAGGGTTGGGTAAAGAAGGTATCCGTTTGAGTTGTATTCCATATTCTACAAATAGATATTGAAAATAAATAATTTCATAATAAAATTAGATCATATCTATTTGAAGGTTTAGTTTAAATCTAAAACTAAAAGTATTTTAGAGGCAGATATTTATGACAATTTAATCAAGAAATGTTCAGGTTATACTCCACAAAAAGTCTATAATATTAACCCTAAATATCTAATAACCCATCCATTTCTCTTCCTGTACAACTTGCACAAGTTTTGTTCCCAAAGTTGCCACACTCACACAAAATACGAGTGAGGTGGATTCCGCCCGCAACATATTGTTACGGCAAACGGTAAAGTTGTCCCTCTGCCCCGAAAATTGTCACCGTTTCAGATTTCAATGGTGCGCACATTGACAGCATAAACTTTAACTAAAATTTAAGTGGACAGAGGAGAATTTTGCAGGTTGTGTCCAGCTACCCCCAAGGCTTGAATTTTAAATTGCCTTACAAATGTTCGATAATGAAAAGGCTGGCAGGATTTGGTTACTGGAGAAGAGGCTTCTGAATAATAATGGTTTCAAATTGTATTTCAAAGTTGACAAAAAAAAGAGAAAGAGAAAGTCCCTCAAAGGCA
The DNA here is from genome assembly GCA_035046345.1 of Drosophila birchii. NCBI lineage: Eukaryota > Metazoa > Arthropoda > Insecta > Diptera > Drosophilidae > Drosophila > Drosophila birchii. The sequence continues at coordinate 19,076,702 of JAWNOA010000048.1, read as the reverse complement.
GACATTTAATGAATCAAATAGGCTAATCTTGCCACTGCCATCGCCACAGCACAGCTCCGCTCAGACTTAATGCTAAGTGCACTTTTGGCTAATTTGGCAATCATTTAGGCACTCAGCCAGCCAATCAGTTCGTCAGTCAGTCAGCGAGTCAGTCAGTCAGTCATTTACCCACTCACTCAGCAGGAGTCTGCAGGAGTTGCGGCCAGAAACAGGAGCGTAATTGGATTGCCGACTGCTTGTTGTAATGGCCACGATGATCAAACTCAATTGCAAAGCGCGTTCAGATTTCACATTTCAGCTTTCTGTTTCTGTTTTCGTTCCTTTTTTTGGTGTGTGCTTTTGGGGCTTCGTTGTTTCCCCGTTTTTGGTTGTTTAATCAAGCGTCAAAAATCAATAAGCCCCACTTGATATTTGACCTGCTGGCCCCTGTCTCTGGCTGCAGTCTGATAAAAGCCTGACAGATAAATCAGGCAACGGGCATTATCTGCACTTAGCAGCTTGTCAGGCATACAAAAAAAAAATAATATACCTAAGAAATAGAAATTGAAATCCAAACAGCCGGCAGCCATCTCAATTTAAATAATAAAATATTTGGCCAATCGATAACTATAAATTATGGGTTTTGAGTGCGGCTGCCTCTTCACACACTCATTTTAATTAGAGCAAACAAACACACTCTCTCTGCTTGAATATGACACGAACAGACAGCTCTTTCTCCCAGGGGGACAACTGAAAAATCCTAAAGCTGCAGTCCAAGGTCCTCATTTCGCTTGGCTTGCATAATTTTTAGCAGCCAACTCTCTCGTCCTGTCTCCTCTGTTCAACCGGGCAAATCCATTCGATAACGAAATAAATTGCTTTCAACAAATGCTCACTGCCTTGATTAATAGCCGGAGCAGAGGGGCAGGCAGGCAGCCAATGATTGGACTGCCAGTGCAAATCCTTTTTCAGCAGGCAGTCCTTGCTGCTCCCAGCTCCTTGCTGATGAGCGCACATTTACTTAAATGTTCTTGGTTCGGGTGTTTCCTGTGTGTTTGCGCTGTGCGAATTTAATTGAGTGCTAAATGGCACGTAAACTGATAGGTCAACACATACAGACACACGGGGTTACAGGACTCTTACAGGACTACCACTACTACAAGTAGAGAACCTCGAAGGCGTTGGGGCCGCTGCATAGACAAACTTTCCCCAGTAAATGCCACATGTGTGTGATGTGTGTGTGTGCCCTCATCCCAACTTCCAACAAGCGGCAGGACCAACTCAAAGGCCATGCCAATGGCAATGGCAAAGGCTAAGGCTAAGGCGTTGTCAAGGACGCACATGTCCACCCACTTCCCCTCACTTTCCTTGGCCGAAATTTCCGAGAAAACGTGGCCTAATGTGCATCAACGTTCCAACAAATCAGCAAACAGTTGCCAAATTGCGTGGGCTAGCACATGGTCGGCTATAGCCATCAGATACATATATCTGAATGGTAGAGGGCTTCCTGCAGTGTTCAATTAATTTCATTAAAAGACTAAGTTTTGCATCGCAGCATGTGGTAGTGAAATGCAATATCCTTCTTCCACAGAAGATAAATTAACAAAGTTGTTTGGGGAATATTTAAAAGTAATTTTACTACGGTTAAATTCTTAATATTTAAAATGATTAAAAGTGGGAATACAATATATAATTATAAACGAAAGCTGCCTAATTTTTTCATACTTGCAAGAGCTTTAATAACTTGAAATAAAAAGAAATAAATAAGGAAATGTTCTCTTATATTTCAAACAAACTTTTCTCAATAATTTATTTATTTTTATTAGGAATGCATTGAATTTTAATTGATACAAATTTATTTTCGATTCACTATTAAATTTAAATTACTTTATTAATATTACATTGACATTTTTCTAGTAAAAAACTTTTAGGAGAACAATATCTTTGTCTTTAATACAATCTGGTAGATCTTTTAAGGAAGGAGTTCCGCAAAATAAAATATAATTATAAAAATAATATTTTAATGAAAGAAATAAAGAATTTTCAAAAAAAGGAAGACTGGCTCTGAATTGAAAACTAATGAAACTAGCTTTAAATTAAATGCATTCACCTTTTCCATTTCCATAACTTAAAAATTTCATAATTTAAACGATTTAAAAAGGAAAAAAAGCAGACATCCCACCTGACATTGACTGTGGATTGAATTTATAGTTTTCGAAACCAGCATCACACCATTTCGCTTTGAGTGCGTCACATTAGCAGGACAATTTGTTTGGTAATCTCCTTTTTGGTCTACCAAGTTCGGGCTCCATTTCCATTTCCACAGTAACCGCATTTCTATTTCGCCTCTGTGTCGGCCTGGCCGAAAACTTTTTTGGCCCGATAATCCAACAGCTAACGGCTGGCTGCGAATATACGAGTATCTTCTTGTGTTGAGTTGTGTTCCTGGGAGCCGAGATAAACGTCAGCACGTGCAAATAAGGCATTAAAACAGCCAGCCACATATTAAACCGGAGTCAGGCGGGGAGACAAAAACCAAAAAAAAAAAAAAAACAGGATGGGAGACAGAGGCGCCTTGACCGCAATGACTCAAATGACGAACGGCAAAGGACAGGCTGGCCTCCTGGCATACTGCTCCTGCTCCAGTCTCGTTTCCACATCCTTGTTGTGGGTCTTGACTTACGCAAACAGTAAGTCACCCACACATTTATACATCTGCAAGGACGCACGTCTCAAGTTTATCAAAGAAAAACGAATGGGGAGGAAAACACAAAAACTCAGGGTGCAAAAAAGAAAAGAACCAAAAAAAAAAGGGAAGACGAAGCTGCAAAGAGCACGGGAAATCCAAGGGAAAAGCAGTGGTAACAGGTCAGGCCACACTTAATTCATTCGTGATTTATATGAGTCGCTTTCGGGAGACTTAAAATGTGGTTACAGCTTTTGGCTTTCGCTCTGGCTTTGGCTTAGATTTTTGGCCTGGCCTTTTTGGCTAAAAACTGACGACGAAACTATGTGCATGCGGTCTGGTCGGCTTTTGGCCCAAAAGAGATTTGCCTGAGCTCAATTAAAAATTCCCCTTGAGAGCTGCTCAAAATTCAATTGAAATTCCCCCCAAAATTCCCATCCAACAAAGCTAAAAGCAAAACCGCTGATAAAATACATATATATATAGTATATATATATATATATATCTGTAAGACAGACTTTTGGCTAAGCCTGTGAAAACAAGTTTTTTGGCTAACTGCCGGCTGCCTTCGTTCGGCATTTTGTCACTTTGACAAAATTGTTTGGTAGTTTTCTCGCCGGATTCCGATTCGAATACGGATTCGGACTCGGTATCCTGCATCCTACTTCGTATTTTTTTCTCGGCTCCAAGCACCAACTTGTCGTTCAAGTGACATTCAATTATTATTTCAGCCAGGCAGTGCAGAAACTTTCCAAAACTGAAACTGAACTTAACTCGAAGCGAGACGAGGCGGGGGACAAAGCCAAGCCAAACGACAATATTGTTAGAATGTATTACATTCAGACAAATGTCACTCGGTGACATCTATACAGATAAACAGATAAACCTACATATAAACCTATATATATATATATACATTCAAGTATATATGCCCTCCCATAATACGTATTTGCGCATTAAATTCAAAACTTTTTCAAATAGTTTTCTGCCAAATAAAATCAAAACGAAATCTACAAGAAAATACAAAAGCAAATACGTTTGTCTGTATGTCTGTATATAATAAAATGAAAATGCAAACTTTTAAATTACATTTTGAATGAGAAATGCTGAGACACTGAGACTCATTCCCTATTATACGGCTTAGACAGGCATTTTAACTGATTAAAACAGAATTGGTGGAGTTTTTGGCAAAGTTTTCTGCCCCAGCAAGATATTTTCCACCTGCACTCGTTGTTGTTGCCTTAGATTTTCTTATAGTTTTAGGGCATTTCCCAGGAAAAATGTCGATAAAAAGCAAGAACAGAGTTTACCAAGAAAACTGTCTGGTAATGATGGGTGGTAAGAACGGATTTTGAACCTCTTGAATCCTTTAAATCTGTTTATTATATTTAATTTGTAAAAGTAAGAATGTTTAACGATTAAAAAAATTAAAAAGAAAGTATTCCTAAGATCTCCTTTAATAAATATGTTTAAATAAATAAAAGACATTTATAAATTTCTAAAAATTAAATTCAAGCACCAAAAAATACCTAAATAACAGCCTTAATAACTCTGCCTATTTATATTTAAAATCATATATGTAGAACCTCCACATAAGCAACGATAAATACAACTTTTAAACAATAATAAATATGTCATAGCTTGGCTAAGCCTTAACTCAAGTATTCGCATTGTACGCAAAATCACCGAAATGGCGAAAAGTTTCTGCTCAATTTCGCCAACATAATATTTTTGCCCCACGGCAACTCAGAAGCTTAGGTAAATTCCAAAATTCAGAATGCAAATGCGGGAGTTGCTCGTTTTTGTCCAGGCTACCCGCGGCCAGGATAACTCGTAATTTCGACTCGGCGGCCGCCCAAAAAGCGTGCAGCTTAAAATTAATGACAGCGACGTAGATGTCAACGCAGAGGATGAAAAACAAGCGCGAAAGGCAGAACTTTTAGCCCGGCCGCAACGTGTGGCAAAAACAATAATAAAATAGGCGAGCTTTTTGGCGGGGGAAAAGTGGTGGCAGGAAGAGAAAAAGCGGCGGGGGCTTGGCTACGGAGCAATGCATGGCTTCCGGTTTTTGTTCGCGCTCTGGTATTCGCTGCCACGCCCCGTTTTCCGTTTCTGGCCAAACAAACTCCTTGCCAGCGTCGTTGCGTGCACGAGTGTCACATATGCACATTTTATTTATAAACTTGCAGCAAAGTGGAAAATAAAAAGGATGGCAAGTCCTGCTAGCAGGATACAGGAGCATAAAATACCCTTGAACGAGAAATAATTATAGAGCTTATGGAATATTCTTTAGAATTTTACTTCTACAGTTTATAGCTATTATTTCTATTTTATTGTTTTCATAAATCGTCTTTTCCGCTACGAAAAATATTCTTTTAAACATTACATAAATATTTAAGTATTCATTTAGCTAATTTCCAAAGATCTCCTTACTTTTTGCTTTTGTAAAAGAAAGAAGTTTATTAAAATCCTCTTACCTTCTCTGAAAGAGTATTAAAAAGCAACTCCGCGGAATGCAGTGCCACCTCAACGAAACGGCCAGCCTGACTGGTGACTCCTGACTCTGTACTCCATTTTCCCCTCAGCCATGCACCCAACTTCAGAACCCATTCCGTGTTCGGCGATAAAGCCCGTAAAATGCTTATCATGCCCAAGCCGGATGTGCACAGTGTCAGGCAGCAGGAGCAAAGCGTTTTTATAACCCACTGCGATACATATATATGCGATAGTTTAATGCATAATTGAAAAGCACGCAAAGCGTAACAATAGACCAAGCCCAAGGATTCAGCTGCTAGGGCGAAGAAGGACATTTAACCTCCCATTTTTGAACATATATATATAAAGTAAAAACTAAGACCCCATAAATTGCAACAAAAAGAATAAACAATTCTCGTTTGGCAAGAACAACTTGTGTGTTTGACCAGCAAGCATTTGATAATAAAAATGAAGAGGTTTTTAATCATTCAGAGATTTTAAGGTATTAAAGAACATATCTGTTTTATTGTATGGAAAATGTGAAACAAAATTTCACTTTTATTGGAAATAAGATGAATATTCAAGCATATATATTTGCCTACCTATATTTGGTGTGTTCTTTAGATAGCTTTTCTATTGATGTTACAAAATGTGAAGACCTAAATCTCTCAATTTTTGTGCATATTTCAGTTGAATCATTTTATTTTTTTGCATGTTTTTGATTTGTATACTACGTTTGAACTTTTGTTTCTGAATTCAATAAAATTTGTTTAATAGCTTGTACCGTCTTTTGATATTTTTTTAAGAGTAAAAGTAATTTAATTGAATTAACTTAAAGATTTAAATATGTAAAAAAGGGATATAAAACAAAATGTGTCCCAAGAAGCATTACAAACTTTTTAGTATACATTTCATATAAATTTGTGTATATTTTAATATGTATTTCGCAAGTATTTAAATTAACTCAAATTAAATTCTACTTAATCTTAACAAAAATTCAGCTCAGGCTGCACTTATAGCATTTTATTGTTAATTAATAGACTCGGCACTCTGCTTTCGAATGACTTCCCATTCTAGGTTGGCATTTAAATCACAAATTAATGGCAATCAACAGCATTCCTGGTACTTTCGGTCTTGTTTACTTTTAATAATGGATAAATTATTTAATATTTACTGGCTCAATTGAGCACGAAACAATCGCGCTAATGAACTGTGTAATTCATTTGGGCAAAGGAAAGAAATCGCATCAAGTGTAAGCGAGGGTAAGAGGGTGGCAATTGTGGCCTAATTGAATGGCTCTTAGCGAAGCCAAATCGTAGCTTTATGTCGCTCTTCAGAGGCTTTAGACACTCGCACTGGAGTGCACTGAGCACTGAACACTGAATGCTGAACGAGTGGCTGTCATCCGCCATCCGGCATAAACTGCACAAACAAAGCGCGTTTAAGAAAATGTGAAAATACTGCCAAAGTATGCAAAGCTGCTCGTAAAAACACTCGAAACTACGTGCATGCAGCCAGCAACTTGCACCGAGTCCTTCGTCCTTGGGCTCCAATTCCCTCTCTGTGTGTGTGTGTGTGTGTGTGTGCTTGAGTCTGGAACTTGGTAGTTGCTTAGCAGCATCCTTCCATGACCGGCTTCCTTCCTGAAAATCCATCAGCGCTAATTTTGCATATTTCAGTTACCATTTTATTTTTTACTCTTTTTTTTTTTTGGTTGGACCAACAATTTTTTTTCTTTAGATTTCCCCGTTTCATCTTACCAGAATTTCTGTGCACTTTATTCGCCTTTTGTTTGGCTAAGCCGGCTTGTGACTTGTGTTTTCACAGCCGTACTCTCTCGAGCCCTTGGGATATTTAAGTTATGCAGCCTCGTCTGGGGAGAGCAGAGAGAAGAGAAGATGCTGAAGCTAAAGGTCTGCGGGTTCACTCTGTTCTGATGATGAATTATGTGCGCCACGTACGTTATTAATAATTCCGGGGCTGTCAACAAATATACATTGTCTTGTGCCGCAACGAGTGCGGGGCCACCACCATGGCGTATGCGTGATATGTTTGTGTCGGCCGAAACTAGGCAACTAGGCGATATTTGCGGCATCCAAATTTATTGCCCATCCTCCTCGCAGCAAACGAATTTGAATTAAGAGAGAGAGAGAGAGATAGGGAGAGACCCACGCAATCTGTTTACATCTCTGGTGTAACGAAGCTATTCCCACATCACGCATACGCCGTGTATAACAGCCAAACCCATTCGCTCACCCAGGCTTATGTATTACATCATTGGGAAACAGGGATTTCGGTTTGTTTGCACATTGTTGAGTTTCGGACTCAAGTGCCAAAGTTAATTGCTTGAAAAATTCAACTCAATCAATTACCAGGACATTGATACATTCGAGTGTGTGAAGGACTCAAGGTGTTACGGCAGATGGGCAATTGTTTTGTGTTATTTATGCACTCATTCTCAGGCTCTCAAGAGGCCCACCCGCAGGATACTAGCCCCCAGGATATATATACCATATATAATGCGTGTGTTAACAGGGCCACTTCATTTCGGCAATTAAACGGTTACATTGTGTTCGGAATGAGACCAGGTGAACTGTTGATAAATCATCTGGCAAATCAATTTATTAATGACGACCACTGACACACACACACAAAGACTGGAGAGAAATTAGCTAATTATTCGGTGGTCGCCGGCAGTTTGATGATTAAATATTTCATACGCTTCGACTGACACCGAGTTTGTCGAGGCAGAAATCACAAATGTCTGGCGATTTCCCTTGGCTCCTTTGGCCCAAAACTAAACACTGCAGCATTAATTAAATATTTATGTACCAACACAAACAAGGGGATACACACACACAGCTGCATGGCCACACAAACACTTGTGCGAGAGGCCAAACAGAGCGCAACAAATAAAGACGGTCAATTCTGTTACGGCACGCTGACTCGAGGAGTTATAAGGATACAGATACTGCAAACACGGATACAACTCGGACTTGAGGCAGTACTTGTCCACGTGTACATTGGCTTTTATTTACCGCTACCAAGACACTTGAAAAAATAATACAAAATTAAGATAACCTTAGTGATTTCCCAACCACAACTATTTCTTAGTAAATTCTCTTTCAAATATCAATATCAAGTATTATTTTGTATGAAAAACTATATTAATATCCCTTGAACTTTTAACTGCTTATAAATCCCTTAAATACCCCGCTTTTTTCGGTGTATTTCCCCATTATTACGTGTACAAATTTAACATGTAAGCTCAAGACAATGCAATAAAGTTGAAATTAGTTCGGGCCATAATTTCAGGTGAACATCCGGAGGCAATGCAAACTGGCTCATCCGGTTGTCAGTACAATTGGCTGACAATTGTCCTGCTGCTGGGCCTTGTCCTTTGCTACAGTCGCCAGTGCAGCGCCAGCGTCCTGTCAGCGCCCTTGCCCCCATCGCCATCATCCTCGACAGGACCACAGATGGCAGCCAGTGAAAGTGATGCAACGGCATTAGCAGCAACCACAGCGGCGACGAGAAAGCGGTGTCCAGCGGTCAAGAGCTGTCGCCAGGCCTGCTCCGGCCAGGTCCTGGCCAAAAGGTCCTGTCACAGATGATCGAACGGTGGCAGCGAAAACATCAACTAAGTAGAGTAATTTAAAGCCACACATGAAATGTGAGAGCGAGTGAGTAAAAATGGTTGAGTGCGTGAATGGTCCTTTGAGAGTGTTGGCCAAGCAGCCACTTAGGATGTCAGTTTTAAACTTGTAATCAAAAAAAAACAAAATAATTATAAATAAATAAATAAAAAACAATGCAGCACAATGGCTTTGTGAGGGGCTAACATTAATCAATCGATTTAACAACCAGAATCTATAGAATAAATTAAAACCTTAATTATTTATTAATTTTACAATTTATTTATTCTTTTGACGTGCTCTGTTTGCTTGCTTAAATATTAAAGAACTATTATCCTGTATTAACTTAAAGAATTTAAATTAAGCGCCATGATAAAATAACTTCAACAATTTAAATTAAATCGAATGCAAAAATATCAATTAAATTTTTTATTTAAATTGAAAAGCACATTAGTAATCCAAACATTATCCACAATTATTTTAAGTTCTCTTTTTATCAAATTCAATATTCTTTATTTGTAGTATAGTTTTTTATTTATTTTTTACGCATATTAAAAATATTTCTCTAGTTTTTCCCCATCAATACAAATATAACTATTAAAAAATTTATTTACATTTACATTTTCTTCTTATTAAACCCAGAAAAAATGTATTAATATCTTCATTAAACACTGTTAATTAAAATATAAAAAATCCACACTTCTGGATTATATATCCAACCCTCTTCTCTTGCCCACAAGCCATTGTTAAGCATTGTAAATATAGAAAAACACTTTGTGTAAGCTAATTGATTACCATTTAATGTGTATATTTAAACAAAATCAAAATTTACTATAGGCTATTTGTAAATACAAAAATTAAACATAATTATGGCATAAAGCATAACAAAAAAACACAAAAAAATAACAAAAAGAAAAAAGTGTAAAACAAATATTTATCACATATGGGAATGAGTAATCTATGTGGCGCCGGCTCTTTTAATAAATTAATGAATAATCAAATAATGTGCAGTGTACAGTGCGCTAGTGCCACTCTCAATATTCAATAATTAGATAAAAACGTAGACAGGCCAAATACAGCAACAAAATGGGAGCAGCAGTGAGTCATAAAACATTTAAATTGATTGCCATATCATGCAAATATTTGCACTGCGCAATTTTCCGCCAAACCAATTGTAAACTCGATTTCCCCAGTTTTAATCGCCCACAAAAAATACAATTTATTTAATTTGATATTGCAATGATATTAATTTAATGTTTTCGTAATTGTAGGCTAGTCGGTGACATTCTTTCTCACATTATACAAAATTCTTGTACACATTTGTAAATTTTGTGAGTAATTTTCTTGATATTAAAGGCGGATAATTCCCTTAAATTTGTGTATGATAAACTTATTACTTTAATTTTTCCGCAATAATTAGAGTTAATATTTTCAATCTAACCTACCACCAGCTGTGAAAGTTCTAAAAATTAATTTAGGTGATTATTTTTTCCCCAAATTTTAATAACCACATGTGTCGAAAATTGCACATAAAAACAATGTCCCATTCAACCGAAAAAAATTGATTTTATTATGTCATAAAATATGCTAAATATTACAAAAAGTTGCCAGAAGTAGAAATAACCCATTGACATACCGCAAATAATGACAAACATTATTGTTATAATTATAAAACAACAATTTTGCAAAACAGCCTCACAAATTAACCAACATTAGTCGGCCCAATCAAGCAATAACCAATTCAAACTGATGAACAATTAAAATGTGTGTGGCTGAGACCGCTTGATGTGATTTTCCCCCATCTTGTGTTTGGACATAATTATAATTAAACATAATTTCGAATTACGAGTATGCATTTCCATTTTGTTTACTGCTGCCACATAAAAAGGAAAAACTAATTTTATTAATTTCAGTTAAGCTGTTAAAATAATGTTAGTCATAAGCTGATTTTATGAGAACATTATCTGAGTTATCACAGATTTTGTTTGTTTTTCATCCTGCAGCTCAAAAAATGTTCAACAACAATAAAAAACTGTCAAAATTGTTGTTCTTTTTAGGTTGAAAATTTTTAACTCTTTTTTTCACATAACAAAATAATAAAAAAAAGTTAATTTTTATGTATGCAGCTTATGATTCTTGTGAAATTAAAATATTTAAAAGCCATTTAAATATTCAAACCTCTGGCAGATTTAGCACTTTAAATATTTTATACCCTCAAAAGGTTTTAAAATGCCATTTTTATATTTGAAAAAATTTTAAAGTAATTTTTTGTTAAATTTATAAAACAATGAAAAAGTTATTTTTACTAGAGTGATTTGAAATCCCTTTAAATATAGTATTTACATGATATCAAAGGGATTTCAAACTACTACTCTAATAAATACAAATTTTAAATATTTAAAAAGTTTAAGGCTTTTTTTAAAAGGTTCTCAAATCAAGTTTAACTCTTCTTTCTGTTCTTTTCCTTCCGAATCAAATCTCCTAATTGTTAATGCAACCAGAGTCGTAATGTAACCAATCAAAAGTTTAAACAGTCGCCCACAAATACATATATAAATAAATATAGCTCAGTTTAAGTGTGAATATATACATATGCCAGCCAATTTGGAATTCCGAATCAAATCGATGAGATGCTAATTTCATAAGCCCACAAGCATTTGCCATTAACCTTTAAAGCGTCGTACATAAATCTAAATATATTATGTGTAATTGTAGGCCATCAGCTAAGTAATTCCTGTATATTAAAGTTAATTAGTGAAACTCTAGATGTATGCATTAGTCACGTAAACTTACAAATACATTACCTACTGTGTCCGACTACCGACATGGTTAAATATAGTTGTAATAAAGCAATCGAACTGTGTAAAACGAACTACTTTTAACTGTTGAAATTACGAGTAAACGACTAAACGGCAAACTAGTGAAAACATACCATAAATATGACATAGCAAGGCATTACAATAATAAACAAATAGCAACAATAACAAAAGGCAAGCAAACAAGCAGGAGGAGAGAAAAAAAAAGAAGCATTTGCTTTATAGTTAAAAAAAAATAAACAGAGCCGGGATTGTTGTTTGTCTTTTGTGTCGATGTCGATGTCGATGATTGTCGCCACAGAGTATATTGTAATACAACAAAACGAGGGCAGAGAGAGAAGAGCGATACGATTAAACATTTTTTATTTAAAAATTAACCCATCCATGGCGTTTTCATTCGGGGGGATTAGCCGGAAGTGTATCTTCCCTCGTGCGGCCCGCTCAATTATTTATGCAAACTACATACAAGGGAACACAACAGCTGCGCCTGTGTGTGGATCCTCCGGCGACAGTCGAAGAAATGAAAAATAAGCTGCAACGTATGCGTGTGTCACATGTAATCGCTGGATTATAGACAGCTCCAGGAGCTGCCAGGCAGGAGGCGTCGAAAACTGGGTCAGCAAATAAATCGAAAAGGCTTAAAACAAGGAAAAGGAGAGACCATAGAACAGCCATGGACAGCCGTAGCTTATGCACACCGAACAGATTGCTCCCGGCTGTCCGAGGGGATGGGCAAAATCCATCCAGAAGGCCATTTTCCTGCAGTAAGTATGCGTGCGGATAGCACGGGTTCAAAAACAATTTACATTTGTTGTCCTGCTGTCCTGCAGTCCTGCTACAATAACAGGGGTGGCATCCTTCCAGTTCTAATTACTGTCAGCTTGATTCACCTAAGCGAAAATAAACAGAGCTCCTGCTCGAGATTTGTATTTTAAAAGTATTTGAATTCTTTGTATAAAATATTATTTCTTAGAGCTTTGGTAGTTTATTTTACTGCAGGTTCAATTCATTATTTTTCTTAAATGATTTTCACTTTAGTAAATTCAAAAAATAAAACCACTTTACTCTTAGAAACTTCAGTAATCCCGGTGGGTTTTAAAACCCTTTTACAAATTTGTCTAAAAGTACTGAATTTCTAGAGAAAATGGTTGAGTTTAAGGTTTCGATGTAAAATATATTTACAAAATGTTATTAGATATTAAAAAACCCATGGCGATGTTACAAACACCTTAGGTTATTTTGAATTTTTTGTAATATTTATTTATTATATTAAATTTACATTTTAATATTGTATTTTTCAAAATAAGTCAGCTGCAACATATTACGTATACGTAATATATCAATATAGAGAGATGTATGCATTGGTTAAGAAAAAAAGGTACATATTGGGAAAATAAAAATCAATTGAGAAGTGTTTTACTTAAAATGTATACATATAAAATTTATAAGTAAAAAAATGTCCTTAAAATAAAACAGGTATAAAAAAACAAATAAATTTAAAGTTTTTATCGTCTTACGATTTTTATCTTCTCTCTCGAAGAATTCTTTCTCTGAACGTATGCCATCCGTGAGTTTAAGCCTGTCCTCAAGCAGTCATTTAACTGCGAAACATCTTTCAATTGATTGATTAATTAACTGATTAATTGTTACTTATACCCTAAGTATAAAACCCCAATTTCACCTCTCATTCCACAAAATCTGATGGACAACCCCATGAAGCCGCAATCGAGTGGCGAATCCAAGTCTATTGTGTGCCATTCCATTAATTAACAATTGCAAAGGGCGCAGCTGTGTAATGCAGAAATGCAGCTGTAATTCTATTAAATTGCACCACAAAATCCAGGCTTATCCGCCTGCGTGTCTGCGTTCCGAATTCGAAATTATAATAATAATAATAATACAAATAATAATAACGATGCTGCGGCGTACTTTGACCGCAGGCAACCCAAATATCCGTACTCCACACCAAATGCAACGAGACCGAGTTTAGAGGGGAAAACGGGACCGATTTTAAGGCCATTTTGCGACTGCGTTGGCATAAAAATATTTATACGCTTACTTGAGTCCAAATTGATGCGCGCTGCTTATGCAAATTTCTGGTTGCCTAAGCAACCGCAGTGCCAAGCTGTTGTTGGCCAAAGTCGAGCCTCCCGTAGACCTAAAACCCGGACACGGACATGGACATAGACATGGACCCAGACCCCGACCCGGACCCGGACATGGGCATGTAATTTGGCCTGATAGATTCAGCTTAATGCCTGCCATTAGACACATTTGTTGCCCCTGTTGTCCACAGGCATCGAGGAACAGCAGAAATAGACACACTCAGACCTAAAATTGATATGGAATTTATGTATATACAAATAATATACAATTTATTTTGGAATGGAATTTTAAGTTAAAATTGAAATTTTCGAAATTTCCAGACTTGGAATTGTTTATACAAAAATTATTTAAGTATTTTCGTATCCAAAAATGGTTTTAAAGTAAAGAAGTTGGATCTTAAAAGATATATATTTTTTCTTACATTGTAAATATATTCTCTTTTATTTAATTAAGAATTTAAAAATCATATAATTTTTATTAATTTGAAAATAATTTGAAAATCTAGCTAATTATTTCCAGTGCATTGTTACGGCTTGATATTGATTTGAGCACACAGCAGGGGGCAGTTTTAAAACAGGCTTCGCGGCGCCACAGACCTCAAATTTTCGCTTTCACATTTTCATTTGACAAAACATTTCACATACATAAACACACACACGCATCTGACCGCATTCCTTGCCGGCATTCGCACGCTAATTTGACTGAAAATTTAGATGCCATCTACATTACTATACTGTATACATACATAAATATATATATAGTATATGCAATGTGTATATGTAACAATGTAATCCCATGAATTCCTCAAATGACAGTTGCACGGGGAATGTCTATTGGGCATGTCCCTTCCGAGATGCGTTCGGCGAATGGCTGGCACCGGAAATGAGCGCACTTCCGGGAAATTTAGACGCTTTCACTTGGTGCGGGAAGGAGAAGAGGTGTTTTCTATGAAATCTGGGTAGAAATTTGTAAACAGAACAGATTTAATGGAATAGGATTTAATGAAGGATTTATCAGAAACTCTTTAAAAGGTTCTGTATTCTTTTTAATGTTTATGCCATTATTAGTTTAATTTTTCATTTAGCTTTGACTATAAATATTTACGTTGTGCTTTAAAGCTTTTAAAGTATTTGTTTTAAGTAATGGAGTTTTATTAATTAATAAATATTTAGATCATTTCTTAGATTTTCTAGAGTCGATTTATATTTGCAAAATGTTAGTAAATATACAAAATAAATAAAAAAATATCGTTTATCCAATTTAATATTTAGAAAAACACCATTTATAATGCTTAAATTACAGAGCAACCATTTGCACATACGATTATCTGCAGAAGAGTGTAAAATACAAACTTTTTTTCCTTCTCCGAGGGGGCGTCACGCATTGTCAACGGGGACAGTGTGGGCGTGGCCAGGGCCAATGTGGTCGAGAATAAACTGGCCGCTACAGCGACCGCAGGAAATGCCAGTTGAATTATAGACCATTTGAATGAAATTATTTTAATTGCGTAAATCACTTTGCAGCCAAACCGAAAATTCAACAATGCTGCGGTGCAATGCTGCGGAATTGGGGCGTGGCTGAAGGGCGTTGGGGGGGAGTTCGCCAAAAGCAAAGTGTGAGCATGCCACTGGCACACTTATTGGCCAATCTCATTTAATGCCCGCCACTTGTGCGGACTTTTGTGGGCTAACAAGGGCAGAATGGGTAGCTAGAAAAGAGGGGTTTGAGGTCGTAGCAAACAAACGAACCAAAAACCCTTGAACATTTAACCAAAAATATTCCTGTTTGCATATTTGCACTCCATTCCCCGATAATTGTTTTCGCTAGGTCGACAATGGAAATAAATTCCGCGAATAATTTTGCACAGCTTCATTTTCCCCGGGGACAAGCCAGTCCCCTCTACAATTGCAATTGCAACAATAATTTGTACAAATTATCGCCAATTTTATGAAAGCATTTCGCTTTTCCATACCAGGATTCTAATGGAGCACACGGCGTATGCGTGATATCAATAAATGCATATTTTACATGCAGCGCGACACTTGAAACGGCGATAAATGCAATGTTTTCATAATTTATGAATCGACATGGACAGATGGTTGCAAATATTTGCAAACACTTCTCGTGCATTACATTAATAAAACACCATAAAAGCGGGGTGCAAATGTCGCACTAACTTTAAACTCCTGTGAGTTCCATCGCAACCCCCCAACGTAATCCTTTTTGACCATCGGAGCATGTCCGGCCCCGGCAAAACAACTCAACTTGACCTCGCCCACTCGCACAACCCAATACACGGCTCAATGGTTTTGGCCAGGGAGGTACTGGAGTAGGGTTCATGTGTATATAGCTGAGGTCAAGAAAATAGTGGCATTAGAGGTGAAATAAATATTTAAAACAATGCCCAGGGATTACAGTTATTCATCACTGACATTAAAATAATTATTTTTTGAAAGTTTATAGACAAAACTTCATACTTAAGGACAAGCTACTTAAATTCAACTGCACAAAATGAGGCATCCTCCTAGCAAAGCTTAACATTTACATTTATTTATTTTTAACATTTACAAGGCTAGCCTTTATTTTTTGAACTCTTTTTAAAATTGAATAGCAATTACTATTATTACTAAAACTTACTTATCTTTATAAGATCAAGGTGTATTATCCTTTCTTACAGCTCTATCAATATTCCCCTAAGCACCCACTCACAACTTAAACCATATATCCTTAGCCACTATAGTAGTATAAAGCAATATTGGTAGCATTGAGTGTTTGGCCCACAGAAGATTTTTGTTTGACTCTCGAGTGGTTATTGTTGTCATACGAGAAGATATGGCCACGATATAGCAACGATATGAGATATGCGTTCCGCGCGGCATGATAAATGATGCGGCTCAGCTTCCTTTGTCGCGCTCACTAAATAAGGCTTAGTGCCTGGAAGCCGCCACTCCTGCGTATGACTGCGAACTATGAACTATGAACTTATGGCATATTTGCTCGCCTTCAGCAGCAATCAACTGCACTTAGCGTTAAGTGGGCTTACTTCTGCTCAGGCTCACGCTCACGCTTTGCTCCTAGGTAGTGCGAAAGCCAGCTGATTTCAATGCCCTCGCCGAGAACCACTTGTCGACGTCGCCAATTGACGCCAGTGGCGATGGCGACGGCGCCGTTGACACGACACGAGCCTCCAATCCCAAACAGCCACTTGCAGGATCAGCGATAGCAGCTCACCGCCCGACTCGAGCGGACGTGAACTTCCTTCCTTCCTGCCCCGGCAACGTGGCATTCTGCATCTCCTGCCGGATGCACTGACACGAGCCTCGGAAGCGGCCTACTGGCTGGGTGCTATATGTTCCTTTGTTCATGGGGTAAGAGGAGAAGGAGCACAGATTTACTGACTCCATATTAAGGTAACTTAATAATTTTGTAGTCACGAATATATTATTTTGAGGGATTTTGCCATATAATAAAATGTATTAAAAATACAACTCTTTTCTGAGACATCAAGCAGACACTTTTGAAACACTTTCAAAGGTTTCTACCCCAATCTTTTAAATAACTGTTCCTCCCTTTAAAATAATTTTATACGAGTCCTTTTCTGACACTTCATAAGGACTAGACTCTTCTCTGTTTATTTAGAAAATTACGAAGCGTAAAATATACTTCTCTGAATATTACATAAATTTACAAAATACATATTTTATTTTGTCCCACATTTAGTAGCTAATTTTATATTCACCCCTCATCGCCATCTAGTCTGGCAAAATATTAAACACAGCTTAAATCGATATCGAAATTATGACACTTGTTTCCTTCGAAACTTTAGTTCTTCGAATTTAAGAACTTACGATATTAGTAATTTTTCGAAGGATTCATATGAAAATAATTCGTGCTGTTTATTGACGACACCTGGACAGACGGCAGTACTATGTAAAAGTTCTTAGGAATTAACAACAGGTGGCGTTGGGCCCTGCAACATGTTGGCTCGGAAGTGTTGCAACTTCTTCGAAACCTTCAGTCGAACCTTTGCCCAACTTACAATATATAAAACAGTGCTAAAGGACCTGCGAATATAACAGTTTGTAAAAGGATGTGAAAAGTGCTAAAGGACCTGCGAATATAACAGTTTGTAAAAGGATGTAAAGCAGGATTTCTGTCAATTTTACTATTAAACTGATAGCAGCAATATATTAACATATTTGGTATAATAATTTAAAAATAGTATAAATAAAGTAGACATTCTTAAGTAAATTATGACAGAAACTTAAAAGATTAAAGATAATAATATTGTTTATTTTCTTTATTTTAAATTATTCATAGTGTCAGCTTTAAAATAATTGATCAAAATAAAATTTAAGCAAGCATAAATTGTGGTTCAATTGAATGCCTGAAGTTATTATTTCGTATTAATATATATTTTTTTATATTTAAAATAAAACAATGTACATATGAGTTTCTTTAAAATTAAATTTGTTTAAACTAAATATATTTAAATTGTTATTTATTTATTAGTGATTTGTTTCTATTAAACAATTTATTATTTCAATGTAATTAATATTATTTTTTTGTATTACTTGATGTTTCCACCAAATTAGAATCAACTGTAAGCATTTTTGTAATCATAATTTTGTTTTAAATCTTTCAAATATTTAAAACTCAATGCTTTCAAAATACTAGATTCAAATGATTTTCTCTATTCTAAAAACTCTATTTAATGTTTCATTTATAATAGTTTTACCCATTCCTTAAAGGAACGAAGTAAAAAAAAATAAGTCACCCTCGATTAGTAAAATCCTTCTGAAGTCTGCTTAACAGCATGCCTAATTTTCAACATAAAATATCAATCAGGGATTTGAGTAATTTCCAAGGCTCTTCTGGTGCCGGTGCTGGTGCGACCAATCAATTTAATGGCTTGCAACGCCCGAAAGGTCAAATGGACTCGAAATGGACTGTTAGCGGTCGAGATGAAAGGTTCCCGGACAATAGTCCACAGTCGAAAGTGTCCTCGTACATCAGGGAGAGACGAAGACACGCTTCACTATGGGCCTAATTGCTTTAAAATAAGCCACACCCACGGTGCCCCGAAAATCCATCTTGCACGCACATTACGAACCCATCGATCGACCGTTAGGCAAGTGACTGCATCTCGCAGGGAGGCTGGAGGATGGAGGACAGAGCACTGAGCGTGCGGGCGATCGGCGGCTTTTGAAGTTCCCCAGGATCAGAGCACGCTTGTCAATTGTGGTTGTTGGCTTCAAAAGCGGCTTACTGGAACCTGGAACCGCCGGCAATCGATCGATATGTCCCAGTTCCCCCGGCCGAATGAAGTGTGTAATTTGAAATTAGCCCAGGCTCAGCGGCACCTTTTGAGCGAGCGGAGACGGAGAGTACGAGTGTGTGTGTGTTCAGTGCACCTGCTGACAGTGTCAGCAAGTTGGGTATCTGCATCTGTATCTGAATCCGACAGTGGCCGTCCTGCGGCGGCTACTCAGTTACGCAGTCGCACCGGAACGTCAAGGCCACACATCGCCCGCAACTCATCCATCGCAGCTGAGTACACACAGAAAAATAAACAAAAATGAGTACTTTCAGTATTCTGTTCTTCTTTATTTTCTCCTTTTTTAAATTAAATAATTTATTATTTAGATAATTCTATTTTTACTAAAGCTTTTTAAATTTTTTAGTCGTTATTGAATTAAAATATGCTTTTCATGTTATTTATTTACAGGTTTCTGTTGGTAAATAATAAGTAAACCTAATACATTAATAAATAAATTGTTTATCGACTTTTCCATAATTTTAAATATTTTTAGAAAAAAATAATAAATTTGATACATTAATTATTTAAACTTTAATATCAATAAAAGAGGTAAAGAGGTAAAAGAGGTAAGAATTATTTATAATATTAACAAATAAATTAAATATATATGTTTCTACACTATTTTTCTATTTTTGTATATCATTTAATAATTGAATATTAACAATAACAAATTAAATAAAATAGTTATACATTATTGATTTACTTTTTATAATTTTTTTTACAAATAAATTATAAATCATAATTATAAAACAATAAATAAAATCTTTCTAAGCCAAAAATAATCATATTTCTCTAAATTATCATGATATTAGCTATAATTAATATTGAAAATGATAAAACCTATATTTTTTGCAATATAAATCATCTCCTAAAACATTAATTAATAGTTCCCTCCCAAAACCCCTCTAAAAGTGCTTACTCATCCCAATTTTTTTCGCCGTGTCTCTCGTTTCATTTTCGATTTCAGCTCCATTCAGTAAGCGATTTCAGCCAGATAGATATATACGCAAATTTATGGATGCACATATCTGTATGTACATTTATAATGTGACTAATTTGCGATCTCTTGGTTTTCCAAAAGCCAAAAACTAAATCCAAATCCGCAGCCAAGACTCATCTCCCATCCATTCCATTCCGTTCGAATCTCGAATCCAATCTTCTATTCGAATCCGCTAATCAGGTTTCTGGCCCCAAATTGATTTCATTTTCATATTTCAATTTCGAAAGACGGTAGCCGGAGCTCTGTCGAAAATGCAAAATCAGTAAGACCAGTAGTCGCGACATGATATAAATTAACTGTTTTGACTTTGTGAAATGAAATGCGGCCTCTTTGAAATTCCGATTCGAAAAGCCGAATATATCCAAGAGCCAAATCGATTTCTTACACAAAAAAAAAACTACTACGAAACACAACAAAATACCATTCAAAGTGGCTCGGCTTCGAGTTGTTTATCTCGTTAGAGTTGCCAGCGCGCCGATTTCTTTTCGGCTTAAATGGTTTATGTGCGTTTGCAACCAGTTTTATGGACATCGCCTCCGCAGGCTGACGGAGCGGCGGCCTGATTATATATTGATGCCGCTCAGCCACTCCGCCACGCCGCTGGATGCCGTGCCCGATCCCGAGCCCAAGCCCGATGCCGCCTTTCCAGCGTTTAGGTGGGTTGTGGCCGGCGCCTTTGAAGCATCTCGTTTACCACGTGCCGTGGCATGAAGCCACTGCCTCCCTCCCCTTTGGCAGCCAAAGTAAAATTAAAAAAAAAAGAGCGTTGTGTTCTTATTTTTTTATATTCTTCAGGGTACATGGAAATGTAACAATGATTAAAGAAACCTCTGCTTAAAAACCGGATATATTATACTATAAAATATGAGTACCTTACAAACAATAATAAAATTTATATATATAAAGTAACTTTTTATAAAAATAAATAAAAATAAAACTATACAAATTAAGTCCTTTTTATTAATAAATTTATTTTTCTTAAAAATAGTTTATGAGCACTAAATAAAAAATATACCAATTAAATTGTTTGTATTTATAAAGTTATTTTTATAAATCTAAAAAATAATTCATTCATTTACTGGCAAAACATATTTTGAAAGGGTCGTAAGAACGAAAACACCATCAAGCGGCCACACTTTGAACTACAGCTTGTGGGCGGGAGGAGAGAGAAGGAAACAGCGCGATGGTTTTGCTCTTGTTCTTGCTTCTTGAGAAAAGACTTAGACAACGAACTTGACAGTACCGATTAGCTTTTATAATTTTTTCTTAATTAACTAGTTTTTTTATTTATTCAAGCTGTTAGTTATTGGTACTGCAGACAAATTCGTTGACATTTTTTTTAAAGGAAATATAAAAATATTTATTAATTTATTTTATTTTATTTATTTATTTATTTTAAATATTTTATTTCCTTTCCATTTCATTCATGGATTCTAAGCATATTTACAAATCCTGTTCAAATAATATTCTTAAAAATTATATAAAGAAAAATACTCAATCTATAATATTATAATAACTCTACAAAAAATTGTCCATAAAAAAATGACAGATGCTTTAAAACAATTTTTAAGTTAGATTGCTCTTAATGGAAATATTTATTAATACTCAAAATATAACAATCTATTACTTGCTTCAATAAAACCCCTTTTTTGTAATTTTACAATGGCATCTACCCCCACTCTTTCCGGATCTTTGAAACTGATAATTATAATCGGCATGGACCGATCTCAATAGCTTACAGACAAGCCAAAATCAAACCAACGTCACCGATTCTCCCCCCCGCCACATGATCCAATCAAATCGGCGACACACAGACCCCCATTTGAATTAATAAACAAAAATGTTCATAAATAAATATATATTTTATAAATGTTTATTTATATTGTTTAGTATATGCGCTGCGTCTAACAAAGATTCCGCAGCCAGTTTTCAAGTCGAGTAGCGATTTTAACGATTTTAATGATGTGCTCAACGTTTTATGATTTAATTATGCCGTTTGTTGTTGTCTTTATCGTTTGTTATCTTCGCCTTTTTTCTGTCTCAGCCTTTTATCGGTCTCAGTTATTAATATATGCCCCATATTGAAGCTGGCTCAGCTATTTATTGAGCCTTAATTATGTGCGATTTAAATTCTTAATGAATGCCGCTTTTGGCCAGCTCCGCCGCCAATCATCCACCAGTAGCTCCCTGCCTCCCAATGGGTATACGTAGGCGCGCATGTGCCGATGATTTAAATGATAACGAATTGAGATATCTGCATAATGCCACCGATTTGTGCGGGTGGCAGCTGCTGGATGAGGCGCCAGCATGACGACGAGCCAAGTCAGTTGGCGAGTCTCTCTAGTTGGGATTTGCAAATCGCTAAATTCCACAAAAAATATGGCAGGGAGGCGATAAAGTTTCAGGTTGACATTTGTGGGCCTGAGAGAGTGAAATTAAGTCTTGAATAAAAAGGAAATTGTAGTTTTTTTTTCATAAATATTTAAGAGTGAATAATTCTGGCCGATCTCTGTCCTCTTTTATAATTGTATACCTTATAATGTAATTGAATATTTTTTAATGGGATATAGGATAGGATGAATGCAGCTATCGATTTTAACACTCGACCATTTAAAAATATGTTTCAAATTATTTTAAATAATTTTTTAATGGTTTATAATGCTCTAACATAAGTATTTTATCTTTTTTATTTACGAATCGGTTTTACTACTTGTTGAAGACATAAAAATAAATTTTGAATTTGTTGTAAATATTTTACAATTCTAGTAAGTGATGCAGGTTCAATTACCTTTATATTTTTATACTTTAAAATATGCTTCTAAATCTATTTCATATTTTTCTAATGAATTCAAAACTGTGGTAAATAATTTAGTTCTTACTACTTTCAATTTCCCCTAGTCTATAGAATAGAAACAACTATTCCTGCCTTGTATTATTTCACTAAGTTCCATTGTCAGTCATGAATTGGATCCTTTTTTGATGACATCAAAGTCGCTCGGTTCTTTATCTGCGGAGTGATTTTTTCGGCATATGAAAGCGGGAATAGCAGTTGGTTTTTCAGTTTTCTTTTTTGTGAGATGGAAGTGAGGTACTGGGACACATGTAGGTTGCGTTTCGTGGCTTAGAATCAAAGTCGGATCAGCGCAAATCTCTGTGATCTCCGACGATTGCTCTTTACCAGAGTCGCTGTTGCTGCTGCTGCTGCTGCTGATGGTGCTGCCTCTGCTCTGCTGCGGTTGGCTTCGACTTTGGCGTCGCTGTCACTGTCGCTGCCTCTGCTCTGCCTCTGCCGCTGTCGGTTGAACACTTTGATGTCCTAATTGGTTTATTACTTTGTCGGCATCTCGAGTCTTCTTTGTGTTGCTGCCTTTTTCTCTCAATCTATCCAGCTCGGTATTCCCCTCTCTCGCTCTGAGCACAGAAAGAAATGGAGGTATCTTTTTAACAATAAAAAACATCTAATAGGGGCTGCGATTAAATCAAATAAATATTTAAATATTAAATAGAATTTAATATTTTATATTAATTTTGAACATCCAAGAAAGAAAAGTAAACAACATTTATTTAGACATGTTTTGTACTTCATTGTCACAGAATATAAAATATATAAAATGAATTATAAATAATAATAAACATACACTTATAATTAATTAAATCACATTTTAAATACAAAATAATATTTTAATATAATCCTAGTTAATTTTTTCTGTTATTTTTTCATTAAAAAAAATTATTTTTGTCACAAAATTAAGAATTAAAACTATCTTAACATTATCCCAACTTGATTTTTCCTCAGTGCCCTTTCTTGTTGTTGTTAAATTCTGTTTTATGCCGTTGCCAGTTTTATTTATTTCTTTATTTCTCTGGATTTTCATGCTGCCCATGCAGCCATGGCCAGGGACTCTCCTGCCACCGACTTGAGATACAACCTCGGCTCCAACTCGAGCCCCAAATGGAGCTCGACGAGTGAGCACGCGCACACAGAACGGAACGATGGTTGAGATGGGCCCCGCGGGTCCAGAACAGGAAAACGATCTTCGCTTAAAAACAAAACACAAAAAAAAAGCAGAAGAGACCCCCCTCTGGAAACCCCTTCCCTCAGAGCCCCTGTTAACAATGTTGCCGCGTGTGCGCTCAATCAACATGTTGCGATATCAGCGCAATTTGTCATCTTATAAACATCGCCGCAGCGGCTTCGTTTTCGTCTTCGTCTTGATCTTGGCCTGTTGGTCTGTTCGGGGTCTTCATCGCGATCAGAAGCTGGAGTGTAGCCAGAACATCACAATGGCCAACTACCAGGAAACCGTTTTCCGAAATGGAATCTCCCATCGCATCTCGCACAGTTCGCTGTGCGGTGGTCCTGTGTGAAGTTTGCCGTATTCAAAGCACAAGAAAACTCAATCAAGGGCCTCGTAAATCTTGGCACAATTTGATGAGTGCACAGTGGGAGACAATGGCATGGGCCATGGGCCATGACCCATGGACAGTGGGATGCAACCTAAGGGTTCTTTTCAAGGAATTTTAAAGCATTTCGGATTATTACAATTTTAGTTTAGAATTTATAGTTTGGATTAGTTTTGGAAATGAAGGTACATAAAAAATATCAATTATGTAAACTATAAAAACATATAAATATAATTCAATAATAAAAATATTTTCTTTTAATTATTAATATATAATAAAAGCTGAAAGTATAAAAATCAAATCAGAAAAACCTTCTTCTTTAAATTTGTCCATTTTCATTTTTTAAACCAGATTAAATATACCAAAACCTTGATTCTATTGTACTATACATATTCTTCCTTATATTATCTGATCTTCCCTTTTTAAAAGAAGGTATTTTTAAGCCACACCACTTGGCAATTTATTCTCACTTCCTACCGTATCTAAGCCCACTGTGTTGAGCCCGTAAGTGGTCCTGCATTTCTCGGCTTATTGATTATGGCCGACGCATCGGCGCATCCATTTCCATTTCCGATTCCAACGAGTCATCATGCAGAAGTGGTTCTGATGCTGCTGGTACCGATGCACCCCCAGCTGGGCGATGCTGCGTCGGACAGTGAGTGAGGATTCAATCCGAGTTATGATCGCTCGCCGTGTGTGGCGAATGTTTTGACATTTCGGGGCTCGAAAATGGGAATTCCGCCTAAATTTGAAACATCAAAAGTGTGTGCGCGGCTGATCTGTTCATCTACTGATCTCCACAGCGGGTCCGTTTCGTTCCTTTCCGATCCGATCCGGGCATTATTGATCGCCTGTGTCCCGCTGTTGTGATCCGGTCGCAGCGGGCGGCAGAGGGACAGAGAGCCTTACAACAATGGCCTCACTGTATAGTCGCGCGGCGGACCTTTTGAAGGTCCTTTTGGCCAAAGTTCTCCCATGAAGTCGAACACACACGCCGCCAGCATATGCAAAACACAATGAAGTTCTTTGAAGCGCGTCGACGTCGTCGTCGTTGTCGTCGTATTTCTTGCAGGTAAGCGACAATTATTTATCTTACAAATTTACCTGAAATTAAATACTTTCGTTTGACGGCGATGCAATGCAGCTCAGCGACACACAAAAGGCGACAAATTCCCCCTTTTGCCCAACGCTCGTTTTTGTGTCTCTGTGTGTGTGTCGTGTTTTCATTTTTTGTCTTTAATCAGCGGCTGTTGCTTTGATCACCTCACCTCGCCATCTCGCCATTGCCATCGGAGCACCACCTGACAAGGTGCTACGTTTAAGTCCCTCCCTGCCCACACTCACACACACTCGAACCCTACCTGCACCGAAGGTGTGACAAGTCAGCGGATTTGCGTGTTGCTTCTTGCGAAATATTTAAAATGCAAGATTATCGCCCAAAAAGGCTCGCTTGCCGCACTTAATCCTGCCGCTTTTGCGGGCTAAAATTTCAACTGGTCCCGCCGAACGCTTATGGGCACTGAGAGAAATGGGATAATGTTTGAACAATTTGGAAAGACGTCTGACTCCCAAATTAAATCTTTAAAAATAAAAGAATAAAATTATCTTTTAATAATTTCAACAAATTCCTATATCAATCAACCTAGTCATTTATTATAAACATTATTATATACCTTACATTTCAAGCTGTATTCTGAAATACGTTGAAGAGTCCATAGATATTTTTCCAAGTGTACGAATTCATGGCGTTTTTTGATCTTGCCGTGCTCTCAACTAATTAGCAATGGAAGGTTGGTGGGGAAAGCCACAGAAAAAGAGCTGAGAGAGCAAGCCGGTGATCATAAGAACTAAACAATTTCGATTAAAGCAAAATCCACCGACAACTAATTCAATCCAATCCAATCATAATCGCGCAATCATAATTACAACAATCTTACCAACGAATATCCCAGGTCCAGACCCAGTCTCAGTCCCAGTCCCAGTCACATTCTCCATCCCAATCCCAGAGACCTAACGGAGATCAGCCGACAGACAGACGGATCTTACCCGGAATTCTATGGCAGCCTGAACCAACAACCACAGAAGCAGCAGCAACAGCAGCGGCAACACTAATAACGTCAACAACAACAGGTTGCCGGGACATAGCCTCAAGTGCTTCGTGGCCCAGACAAACGTTAAGATTGTAATAACCATGTTAAAAGCAATTTACGTTTAAAGTGCTACCGTGATACGCTGCCGATGCGTTTCTTGATTAAGAACGTGGGGATGCTGGTGGACGAAAAGGAAAAGGAACAGGAGCTGGACCAGAGCTAAACTCGCATTTATTTGGCGGCAAAAGTTGTTTTCTATACCCAGTATATGAACCCAAAAAAAAGGTATATTGTATTTAACTAAAAGAAAGAAATTTTGTTCTTTATTTTTTATAAATAGAATTGATTACTATATTTTTTAATTTACACATTTATTGATATATTTTATATGTGTTTATTTAATTTTAAATTAATCCCACAAGTACTTTGCTCTAAAGAGCGACTTCAGTTCCTTTCTAGAAAACTTCACTACGCAAAACCTACAAAGTATGCAATGATTTTTACACTTTAAGAGCACAGGTATTCTGTGGTCGTAAGACTGGACTTCACACTCCTTCTTGTTCATTATGTGCTTTTTTGTGAGTTCCTTTGGGAACTTTCCTTTCATATTCACAGTCCACTTAACACGCGCGTCGCACAATGCGCCTCAAAACACAAATGAGCAGAGCTTTGCGCATGCGTTGCTGCCGCTGTTGTGCTGCTGCTGCTGCTGCCCCAACGGTGGCGATGGTAACCTCAGAAAATCTGTGCTGGCGGCACACTTTGATGTTGGGAATGGCGTGTGCCCCAATGCAGAGATTTTCGCTTTGTTGTTTTGCCGACTGCGACTTCGTCTACGTCTTCGTCTTCTTGGCCGACCAGCAACAACGTCATCATC
The DNA here is from genome assembly GCA_035046345.1 of Drosophila birchii. Classification (NCBI taxonomy): domain Eukaryota; kingdom Metazoa; phylum Arthropoda; class Insecta; order Diptera; family Drosophilidae; genus Drosophila; species Drosophila birchii. Next base: position 19,049,314 of record JAWNOA010000048.1, on the reverse strand, counting down.
GCCATGCAACAGCAATTTGCCGCCAAGTGGACCGCAGCAGCAGCAGCAGCAGCAACAAGAACAACATGAGAGCATGAAACTTGGAGCGTGCGATGCGAGAGAGTGCCACCAGAAAGTTGTTGCCCCTTTGGCCAAGTTAAAAACCATTTCTGCCATCTCTGAAAGGCTGTAGAAAAATATATAAAGATAACCCTTTAAAAGGATAAGTTATTTAGGATAACCTACCACAATTTGAAATTTTTAATATTGACTATAAGCAATTAACTGCATTAAAGGTAAAATTATAATTGTCTAGATTTGGTTCCAGTTGAAATTGTTCTAAATTTTTATGACAAAAAGCAAAGTTTTTTCATTCTAATAATTCATAAATTATTTAAAATATATTAAAATATTTTAAAGGGCGTCCCAAAATATATTTTCTTATGATATAGACAACAAATTAACATAGTTCTTAATTAAAAACATTTTTAAAATGTTTAATTACATTTGTCGTATTGTAATTTTGTAATCAAGCTTTTTTATAAATAAGCAAATATATATAAGAATAAATTATTTCAAATATAAACAAATGATAATATCAGAAAGAGGTATACATTTTAGAAAATTATCTTTCATTGTTGTCTATCTAATATTCTCTTCAATAAAAATGTAGTGGAATCATAAATAATAAAAATAAATATTTTTAAAGCTATTTGCAAGACAATTGTTATACAAATTATTCAAGCAAACGTAGATTTTGTAACTAGATAAATATTAATATTATTTTCTATATACAATTTCTACAACTGACCTCCATCAATTGAGATCAATGCAATTATGATCGCTGGCGGATGAAATTAGAGATGCGCTCTCCGGTTGCCACCAATCGCTGATTGGTGATTGGTGCATGGATGCTGGATCCTATGTGCACCTGTTGCTTTTCCCACAGTGTGGCTGGGTATTTTTGCAAAACGGGAACAGTTGCACCGCTGATCCTTGCATCAAGGATCAAAGGACGTGACCGTGACGGAGGCCCCCGAAACCGATAATAAAGTTGTGCATTAAATGAAATGAAATTTTAATTGCTTATCGGCGGCGAGTGATCCGGGAGCCCATCTGTTGGGATTAGAGCGGCAATGCCATGACTCGATTGATGTCAAGCGTCTTGTCGGCGCTTTGAAGATTATGCCCAAAGTTATGAGGCTGGCTCCGTTTCCTTCTGCTGCTGTCTTGTCGCCAGTGTTCCAGGTGCTTCGGGTGATCAGCCTATGCGAAATTATATAGCTCAGTGGTGGCAGCACCGGCAGCAGCGGCAGCTTTAACTACGCAATGGTTGTCGCTTCTTTCTCATCCTCCTCATCATCCTCGGCATCATCATCATCATCATCTTCATCTTCGGCAGGGGCATCACATCAGCTGGCGCTGCTGCTTGCCGCTTGCTGCTCGCTTCTTGCTGCTTGCTGCTTGCTGCTCGCTGCTTGCCGCTTGCTATTTGCTGCATGCGGCAAAAGATGAAACGCGGCGGCAACACTTTGATGCGGCCAAGATCAAAGCCGCCGATTGTTTACATAATAGTGGCCTTTGAAACGGAACAATAGAATGCCAGGATCAAAGACACCGACCCGTTTACCCGGTTAGTGCGCTTAAGCGAAATGAATGTCCATGTCCGTCCGCCCGTGATCTGTTTTTCTGGCCCCACACCGCAAGAAATTGTGGTTGATTGAGGTCAACTTTATGGTTATACGTTTTTTCGGGTTGAACATTTTTATTTTCGGGTATTTAAAAATTTTTTATATGTTATAAGATTTTCACTATGATTTTTATACGAAATTGTATAAGAATTCTTAATATTTACTTACATAATTACTAGATATACAAGTTGATAAACTTGCGAAGATGCTTTATTATTTTATGAAAGTTTTATTCTATTTATATTTTAAAGAAATATTATTAATGTTTTTTGTATTTTATATTTTATTAAGAATATTCTTCTTCCAGGCCGTACAATTTTTTATAATTATATTTAAGTTTCTTAAAGGCAGAACTAACTTTGTTAAGCGAAAATTAATTTGCAAGACTCTAAAATTCAGAAACATATATTATTTAAACATTTTAATTAAGCATTTTTCTCAGTGCAGTAAAAGTAGCACTCGTCGCAGCCAGATCATCATCACGATGGCAATATCATCATTATGCTGCTGCTGCTGCCAGCTGGAGCCTCTTTGAATTTGTGCTGCTGTAATTGCCGAACGGCCGAAGGAGCATTTCTGCTGCCGAAGTTGCTGCTGCCGCTGTAGCTGCTGCAACTTATGCTGCTGCTGCTGCTGCTGCTGTTGCTACCACTGCCACTGCTGCTGCTGCTGCTGATTGCGCGTCAAATGTTTATGGCATTCATCGCGTGCTGGCGGCGTTTTAATTGCTTGAACGGCACAAGCGCCTAGTGCAGTGTCCAGTGGCCACGCTGCGTATGAGCAATGCGAGCATCAATAATCTCCAGAGATGTGGCCGCCGTCGCGTCGTTGTCGCATAATAATTGCGTGTACTTAATGCATAAATATTGCACTGAATCGGACTGAATCGCCGTGGTCAAGTCGGCTCCTTTCTATTTGCCACTTTCAAGTTTGCCGCCGCCGCCAGTTGGACATCATTTTTTCTTCTTTTTTTTCCAGCCGCTGGCCGTTGTTTTTCTCTTGGTTTCATTTCGTTTCTTCTTCCTTTAGGCCTACAATTTCTATTGGAGCAGCGGCGAACAGCTAAAATCAATTTGGTCAGTGATAAAATTTTTGCAAAAGAGAATCAATTTTACGGCCGTCGGTGCCGGTGGTGGGGCGGGGAGGGGAAAATCGTAAAAGTATTTCGATTTCGGGGCCAAACGGCAAATATCAAAAGCCCCCAAAAAAGAATCTTTAATGATCTGTCATTAATTGAGTTTCGTATATACCGCGCATATAGAAATGGAAATGAAAAAGCGTGGCAAGGGCCGCCAAAAAGGAAGCAGCTAAATGATTTCTCTTGTGAATTTTTTTAGTCTGCAGAAAAAAAATATATAAAAGGGGAATTAACCGTATTTCGATGTTTTTTCCTTATTTTTTTCTTTAGATTTACAATTAGATAAAAGTCGCTGGCTACTTTATTGAGATTTTATGTCTTTAAGCCGGCCGCCCCGCATCGGAGTTCCCAGGGCCATATCAAAATCGCTATGTTTCCCAGAAATGCCGACGGTCATAAAACACATCATAAAAAACGCAGAAAAAAATATATACATATATACCTACAAATTTTATGAAACAGCCGCGTTAAGAGAATTATGAGAGTCAACATAATAATTGCAATTACACTAAATTAGCATTAACGCAGGGGGGAATCTGCCGAAAAGGAGCGCGCAAAAACAAAAGACTTAGGCAACGAACGCGGCAGGGATAAAAGTGAGTTAAGACCAGAAGCGAACGAATTCCATTGCGGCCTTCGATTAAGCAGATCAAAGGGTGCCTTTATTGCCTTTTTAACAGATGTAGATGTCGTAAAGTTGCTTATTTTAAGGAAATAATATCGTTTTAATCCATAAAATTATAAATTATATTTCCATTTCCTATTTCGGGCAGGGAAAATAATATTTTGAAAATATATTTAAGTGTTAAAAGCTATAGTTTATTACATTTTATTGTCTACATTAAATAAATATAATATAAATAGATATAAATAAATAGAATATTCATTATATTTATATTTTCAAAAATGTTAGATTATATTCAATATTCATAGATATTTGATATTTTAAATTAATTTGTTTTAGTAAAAATTTTATTGCATTAAAAAAGATTTGTATGCCATTTTGCTAAATTAAGATTTTTATAATATGGTTATAACCAACTAGCTTACACTAAACAATGTATTTGTTAATATAAAAATTGTAAAATTATTTAATAAATTATAATAATAGTTATAGTTATAATAAAACACTCTTATTTAATTATTTACAGCCCTTTTAAATAATTATGCTCTTGTACTACTAATTTTTAATTTATTTATCTAAAAAAAAAGGAAAAAAAAAAAGATTTTAAAATTTACCTAAATTAGCATTTAAAAAAAATAAAAACATAGAAATCGCATGAAAAACAAAAGACTTAGGAAACGAACTCGACTCAAGGAACGAGGACACGAAGGAGGCAAGCGAAGACCAGAAGCGAATTCCATTTCGGCCTTCGATTAAGCAGATCAAAGGGAACCTTAATACGGTTATTAACAAGTAGCAGCAGCCGCCGCTGCCATCATCAACGCAGCTGCGCTGTGGCCATCGCTGCTGCGCTGCCTCAGTTGACGCCGCCGTCGCCGACTCTCTCAAATTGCATTGCCCTGCAGTTTATTATTAGTTTTGTTATTATTTTGCGTATTCTAAACAAAAACGCAGCCACACAAATGCCGCTGCCAAGAGCAAGAGCCAGATATATTGAGAGCAGCAAGCACACGTGAGATAGCTACGCAGACGTTGGCAGCGACTGCGACTGAGGCAGAGGCAGCGACAGCGACAGCGACGGCAGCAGCAACGGCGGCAACGAGGGCGCAAGGTAAAATTCGATTCCTCATTCCGTGGCGAGCATTCGACTTGAGCGGACGTTGTGATCGCGTGTGCCGTGGCGCAGATAACAAACAAGATCGAAGTGCTATCAGCTGAAATAACAAACGAATCAAATACACTATATATATCACGAAAAATCCCCCTCCAATTGAAAAGAAATTCCTGAAAACCAGTTGACAAGTGCTACACATTAAAAGCAAAATCCAATTATAATGCAGCGCCTTAAAAAGTGCTCAGAACTGTGCTGAACAAAACAAAACGAAAATAATATACAAATTAAAACATCACAAAAAGTATATTAAAAAATTCATATAAAATATACACCCATATCTATGTGTGATCGAATCGAAAATGGCAGCCGAACAAATCGCTAAGATGGCAGCTAAAACATCAGAGGAAGCCACAAATAAATGGATTAAGCCCAAACAGCAGGTGAGTTATCAACGAGAAGCTGAAAAAAATATACAAAAAAAAAAAACAGTAGCCCCAAAAATGAAATATGAAGCAGCGGTTTGGCTTCGAAATATAAAAAAAAAAATACAGGGGGATATCAAAAGTTGCCGCTTAAGCAGAAAACCGAAAAATACAGTAGCACGTCAATTAAAATTAATAGCTTCCGACTTAAGCCGCTGGCCAAGTTGTGAGAACTCGGCCGGCTGTCGTGGAGAATCGAGAACAGAGGGCCTTTAAACCAAAACCGATGCCGAAACCCTCTACAACTTTATTTACGGCATTAGCATAGTCGGTCGAAATCAATTTGAAAATCCTTTGCAAGGGCATAAAATACGAGATTAAATTTGCCTGCGTGAGCAAAAAGCCACAAAAAAAATAAGCAGGCAGGGCAGGAAAACAAAAACAACTGAGGAAAAATAAGCAGGCAGCGCGGGGTTTGCCAGGGGAGGAAAACAAAAAGACCGACAAAAATGAGCGGGGAATGAGACTTTAAGTGTAGCTAACCAAAACCCTCATCAGCAGCAGCAGCAGCAGCAGCCGCCGCAGCAACAACAAAGTGCAGGCCGCTTTCGTGCGCCCCACTTCGCCTGAAGTCGAGGCCCCAGACCCCATATTCCGATATTCCCATATCCCCACAGCCAGAAACAGAGCTGTGGCCACAACCACTCCACTCTACTCCACTCCACTTCACAGTCGTAGTAGCTACTGTTTTCAAAGTTAAGATCAATGAGTGCGACGACGACGACGATGCCTTTGGCTTTTTGTAGTTGGCCCGAAGTGCACAGAAACAAAAATTATGGTTTTTTGACCAAATCCGTTAAATAATATGGGATTTCTGAATAAAATTATAGATTATAATGCATAAAATATTATTATTTTCTCAGTGAAACCTCAAAGAAAATCTCTTAAGAAAGTTGTCTTACTTTTTTGTTAAGAAAACTATAATTTCATTTAATAAATTCGAATACCTTCTGACTCTTAATGTATCTGCTAGATATTTGCTTATTGAAATAACAATATATCCTTAAGACAACACTAATATTTTCCACATTCAAAACAATATTTAATTCTTAAAGTGAATTTATGATGCAAATTAGTTATATATTTAAATGCCCTAGTAATTATTACCTATTTGATCATAAAATCTTTCTATCCCCATTTAAATATTATACCCCAAAAGGGTATCCATATTTTTTTGTGTGTGTTTACTGGCCAAGTCCGATCTGCTTTGCAACATGCCGCAAACATACACGAGTCCACGGGGCGGCAAAGTACAAAGCCAAAAACGGCACGGGTTTAGCGCGCTCGGAGTAAAAAGCGATCAGCGGCCAGCAGCCGCATGGCAGACGTGCGCACATCCACAGATACAGCCACAGCTACAGATACAGATACAGCTACAGATGCTGATACTATGGATACAGATACACTGGCGGAGATCAGGCCGGTCTAATAACGCTGCTACACGTTTCGGCAGCGGCGGCGGCAACTCTGCTTTTGTTGTTGCCGCTCGCTCGCACTCGGCCACGGCCTGCTGCTGGCTTGCGGCTTCATTTGAGGCCGCTTCCGAATTACCTGCACTCTGGGCCTCTGTCATGCCAGCAATGCAGTAGCAGCAGCAGCAGCAGCCACCGCGTTATTTCCCTGCCATAAAAAGTATTAAATTGCCGCAAACAGGTGTATTTTTATGCCCGGCAGGCAGAAACCATAAGGCAGCGACAGGCAAAAGGGGCCGAGATCTTTCAGGTTTTCAGGAGCTGCCAATTATGAGCGCCTAGGCCAGGGCTCAAATAAATTCTAAAACTCAGCCCGAAAAATAAAGCTATTCAGGTCAGCAAAGGAAAGGTATTCAAACTTTGACAGATGGCCAGGATTAGGGATGGAAAATTTAGGAAATAAATGCTTTAAGTGGGAAAAAGTTTACTTAATTAAATTTTTATAAATTATTTTATACATTTTAATAAAGCTTACAGGGATTTAAAAGTTATTTAGAACTTTAATCCATAAATTAGGTTACTTCCAAGGACTGTTGTAGCTCTTCCTTACTAGAATGCCGAACTACTTCCCTTTTTGTGTTTTTTTTTTAACTTTCTTTCAACTATTTAGTTGTTGTTTTTAAATAACTTCTTAATATTGGTTAAGACCTTGCTCTCTTTCATAACGATTTTCTGGTTACGCGCGCAAATTGAAGCCGTTGAAAAAAAAGCCGGCAAACAACAGAGAAACCGGCACAGAGACAGCTTGAAAAAAAGAAGAGAAATGGATAACCGCAGGCAAATCAAACAAACTGCCAGCAGTAACAACAATTGCTATAGCTGCACCAACAACAATTATACTAACAACAACAACAAGTGCCATGAGACGACGGAAGTTTATTTATGCCGCGGACTGTCTTGTTTACTTAAGCGTAGAAGCGATAAGCTGCGAGTGAGTGAGAAAGCGATCGTCCGTTTTGTATTTGTTTTTCTTTCTTGCTGCAAGTGCGCCAAGAATAACAACAATAACAATAACAGTAACAACAATAATAATAACAACAACAACCACATCCTCCACTTTCAAGATCCCATCAAGTGGCTTTGGTTGACGGTCTCTCTTTGATTTAAAACCGGGCAAGGTCGTTATTGATTGTGCTGAGATAATAAATATACTTTCGATGGGAATTTTCAGCTATATATGTACATTTTTTTATAGATATATTTATACTTTTTTCCATTTTAAAACTTATATCATTATTTTAATTCATATAAATTGAATTAATGATTAAGCTAATGTAATTTTATTGGCTAGACCTATTAAAGTATAATCTACATTTATGGGTATCAGTATTTATGGATCTCAGATGAATAAGGCAATTATCAGACCAATAAATTATAGCAAATAATTGAATTTATTGACTAGCTTCAATGTTAATAAAACAGTGGGAAATCTTATTAAAAGTGAATTCAAAAAAGTAAAAATACTGCCAAAACAGAACCCAAATAAAAATTGTTCCGCTGTTGATTTTGTATTTAACAAGAACTACAATAAATCTTATTTTTATAAGGAAGGAATTTTTAAATATATATTTACACAAATAAGTTCTGATTTAATATCACTAATTATTTATTTTATATGAATAGCCTAAAAAAAACACGCCAAAATGTATTCATTTAATGATTATTCAAATTTATTTCTTTATTTAATATTAAAGATAAAGAAGTTTATTAAACTAGACTAACATAGATTATTTAAATATAATTTCAACCCTTTCAAACCCTAAATCAACTTTCATTAAAAGACAATTTGATCCCAATCCCTACAAAAATGCTAATTGCAATTCGATTAAAGGCACTTAGCCCAAACACACACACACTGCCCCCCTCCCCGGACTAGACTAGACTCAATTGCCACCGCAATCGAATCAAATGAAATCAAATCAATTTCAGTCACAACGGGGCGTATACTCAATTTTTTAATAAAAATGGAAGAAAAAAGCAGAGAGAACGCTTAGCGCCAGCGCGTCGCAAACGCAAACGCGACCGAGTATTTGCAGCAATTAATAAAAACTGACAATATAATCGGCGCGACAAGTAGTTGGCTGCCAGCCAGCCCCCAGACATTCGATTCGATCCTTTGTCGGCATCGCTGGAAATACAAAATTAAAACAACAAAAAAAAAAAATAGAAAGAAAAAACGTACTGAAAAGAGGGGTAGAAAATCGAGGAGGAAAAAGGCAAAATATTAATAAGCACTGCCCGCAATTAATAGCGCAACTTAAGACTCTATATAGGGTAATTAAGCGGCGCTTGTGAACATTTTTCCTTTGGCAACGCCGACAGTGTTTTTATTTATTTTTATTCGGCGGCGCTGCCGTTTTTTCTCAACAGGTAAACACTAACAACAAGTGCAACGTACGCTCAACCATTATCTATCTGTATCTGTATTTGTATCTGTATCCGTACTTGTGTGCGTGTATTTACTCAAACGTAAATCCGCGCACGCACACGTGAAATCCCACTATTTGTAGTTTTTTGTTGCTGTTGTTTCTTTTTTATTTTTGGTGGTTCATTGTGGCCGCAGTCGTTGGCGCAGTTGAACTAATCAACAATGGAAACTACTCATCTAATGTTGAGAAGGAGCGAGGAACTCTTGTCAATTTCGTTGTTTGGCGGCAAACATCAAACATGGGACGGCGAGCGACTAAGACGAGCCAGAAGATATCTAAACCTGTTGTAAGAGACGTGTGCAGAGCGAAAAAAAATTATTGGTGGACTGAGTTGGTGTGAGAACTTTGGTAGGAATGAAGAGCTAGGTAATATGGATCAGAAAAAGCTACGATTTACCATTAAAACTATATTTTTGTAAAAATTTGAAATGTTTTTTGAAATTTAAATGAACCTATAATTATTATTCTTTTAAATTTCAATAAATATATTCCCAAAAAAACACAATATCCCAAATTAATATCTCCTTTATATTATTAGATATTTTACAGACTATAAATAGATACTTTGATCTTTAATATTTACCCACCAACAAAATAATCCATTAATTATTAAACAAAAGAAATAAATTTATGGCCATATTAAATCCAGCTTTGATCAGATAGTAATCCGAATTTATAATGCATACTGTCAAATAAAATCACATTCACTATTATTAAAATGTTATCAAGCAATGTATTTGTCAATGGTTTTGTTAAACCTAATTTATATGAATTTCGGACTCTGGCTTATTATGGAAATTGGGAACCAGATTGTCTGGTTTAAATATAGATATCCTAGCTTTATATCTGGCGAATATATCAATGACTGATGCTGCTGCTGCTGCTGCCGGCTACCGTTAGCCGTAATGGCCTGCGGTCCAGTTTTCAGAGTTTAGTTTTTTGGCCAAATTATACTTTGTAGGCCTTTAGCCAATAATTGCCAGAGTGTGTCTCTGTTACTGTTCCCCCCCTCCGAGTGTTTGTGTGTGTCATTTGCATTTCTGTCTGCAAATTGTCGTTGCTGGCGGCGGCAGCAGGCGGCTCACTTCAAAGGCCTGTATAAACATTGATTGAAGATTTCTTTACGATTTCTGAATGGTTATTTATGCGGAGGCAAGACCGTAGACAGGCAGACACAGCCAGGCAGACAGACAGACAGACAGACCGACCCGGCCGAATTGACAGACTGACACACTGAGACACTAAAATCGTTGCCGATGTTGTCGGCAAATGTTTTTTGTTGCTGTTATTGTTGTCTTATTTACAAATTGCTGGAAAATAGCTAAACATAAAAAAAATTCAACAAGAAAACCAGGCGACTTGAGAATCAGCGAAACAACAAAACAAATCGCCAGATAGCTCATTTGATTGATGTCTGTATGCCGACCAACAAAAAAATAAAGGCTTTAGTCAATTTCCCCCGACCATACAATATCCCGTAATTATTGCCCTTTAAAAAAGCTTAAAAAAAGGTCCTTGCATTTCCTAAGGACGTTTGGATCTGTTTTTCTTCTAAAGAATTAAGGAAATATTTGGGGTTTTTCAAAAGTATTTTTATTTAAGATTTTGCCGTTGGCTACCCTTTAATTATGAAATAGGATTCACTGACAAGTGAACAGGCGAATGAACAGGCAAATGAACAGGCAAATGAACAGGCAAATGAACAGCCAAATGAACAGCCAAATGAACAGATAAATGAACAGATAAATAACGGGAAAATAAACTAAAAAAAATAGTAAACGAAAGAATAATAAAGGAACACATAAATTAACAGGAAAAATTAAGGAAAAACTAGCGAACAAATGAACAGGAAAATAATTCCCTATGCGATTATCAAGTTGACTATTTATCTTTACGAATTAATCGATACACCCATATACCCTTAGACCCCACGGTTATAGGGTATCACATAGCGACCTTAAGTTCAAAGCCAAGAACGAACGCAGACGCCGACGTTTACGGCAACTGCTCAGCTGGCGTCGCTGCCGCTGCTGATTACCACGCGTCAGCGGCCATGACAATGTGAAATTGAAATTTGTTTGACTGGCCCATGGGGCGTATGATTAACAACAATTTCTTGCCATGTTTGACTAAATACTTTGAGGTTTTTTTTTCATCTCTGTATTTCTCTTTGTATTTATTATTTTTTTCTCGCCTCTCTATGTAAACCAAAGGCAAGGCAAAACAAAAACAAAAACAACAAACACCAACCACAAAGTGAGCGAGAGAAAGAGGGTTGAAAAAAAAGTAACACAACGAAACGGAACGACGAAACGAAATGCGGCAAAAATTTCTTTGATCTTATCGCAAAGCTTCTTGCTCGCATTTTGATCAAAGCAAGTTTTTCCGCCAAAAACAACACCAGCAACTGTTGGCCCAAAGAGAGCGAGAGAGGGAAAGAAAGACATCCGCTGAGTCTCTGTTATCATCTTCGAGACTATATCTCTCCATTTTCTCTATTTTCTCATTCACAGATTGTCAGCTTGCTGCTTCTCTTGGCCACGTTTAGTCAGCTGCCAAGTGCCAGGGCCATCGCCGGCTCTAGCTCCATTAGCAGCCTGGATGCCGCCTCCAGTCTGGACAAGGATCCGCTGCGGGAGACCAGCATGAATATGATCCAGCGCAACTATATGGTCATGCACTCGGCCAGCGGCTCTGGGGATCACAGTCGCTCCCTGAAGCGCGCCAATCTGGCCAACACCAGCATCACCTGCAACGACGGCACCCATGCGGGGTATTATCTGCGCAAGCAGCCAAGCTCCAAAAAGTGGATTGTCTTCCTCGAGGGCGGCTGGCACTGCTTCGATGTGCGGTCATGCCGGGCCAGGTGGATGAGGCTGCGCCATCTCATGACCTCCTCCCAGTGGCCAGAGACGAGAGATGGTGAGTTTAAGCTTTTCCGATGGTAAATCCATGCAAAATTTATTAAAGTTTTATTTTACCTCCCTTCCAGTTGGTGGCATTCTCTCACCGCATCCCGAGGAGAATCCCTACTGGCACAATGCCAACCATGTGCTCATCCCCTACTGCAGCAGTGACTCTTGGTCAGGCACACGTACTGAGCCGGATACTCGAGATCCAGAGAATAGTTGGCGCTTTATGGGAGCTCTCATCCTGAAGCAGGTCATCGCTGAACTAATACCCGTGGGACTAGGTCGTGTGCCGGGTGGAGAGCTCCTTCTAGTTGGCTCTTCGGCAGGTGGTCTTGGTGTGATGCTTAATCTGGATCGCATACGCGATTTCCTCGTGAATGAAAAGCAGCTCCAGGTCACTGTGAGGGGAGTAAGTGATTCTGGTTGGTTTTTGGACCGAGAACCCTATACCCCGGCGGCGGTGGCATCCAGTGAGGCTGTGCGTCAGGGCTGGAAGCTGTGGCAGGGCTTGCTGCCCGAGGAGTGCACCAAAGCTCATCCCACCGAGCACTGGAGATGTTACTTTGGCTACAGGCTATATCCAACCTTGAAAAGTAAGCTTTCCTTGCCATTTTCATATTCAGAATTGTAGCTAAACTTATTTTCCTTCAATCGCAGCTCCCCTTTTCGTGTTCCAATGGCTTTTCGACGAGGCCCAGATGCGTGCAGACAATGTGGGAGCTCCTGTGACGCCGCAGCAGTGGAACTACATACATGAAATGGGCGGCGCCTTGAGATCTTCCCTGGACAATGTCACAGCTGTGTTTGCGCCCAGCTGCATTGGCCATGCGGTTCTATCGAAACGGGATTGGGTCAATATCAAGATCGATGACATCTCCCTGCCCTCGGCCCTGCGCTGCTGGGAGCATTCCACGCGTCGCAAGCGACATGACAAGCTGAAGAGATCCACGGAGGCCTCGACAGTCGTGTCCCAGCCATCCCAGCATCCCAATAACCAAAGACATCAGCGACACCGTCAGCGGCAACAGCAGCAGCGTCAGAAACAAAACAATGTGGCTCAAGCGGGGACTCCGAGGAAGCACAATCATCTGACCAAGGAGGAGAGGGAAGAACGAAAGCGCCTGCGGCAGGAGCAACGCCAGCGACGGAAGCAACGCCGCCGTCAGGAGCAGCACAGGAACGCCAATGCGGCGCAAAAGAATAGGAATCGAAAGAACAATAGTCCTAAAGCCAGTAATGGCGGTGATTCCCAAAAGCAGCGACGTCGCCAGCCCTTGACCCCGGAGCAGCGACAGGAGCAACGCAGGCGGCGCCGCAAGCAGCAGCAACAGGAGCAGCAGCAACTACTGCGCCGTGAACAGCAGCATCCCCATTCACAGATGCAACAGGAGCAGCCATCGCAGGTTGTGGCTGAGGAACCGGCGCAGAAATTGCGCTCCTCCAACAACGCCTCCGCCGGCACTAAGTCCAAGAAGCGTCAGCGCCTGCCCCGAGTGCCCGAGAAGTGCGGGCTGCGACTTCTGGAACGATGCAGCTGGCCGCAGTGCAACCATTCGTGTCCTACGCTCACCAACCCCATGACTGGCGAGGAGATGCGCTTCCTGGAGCTGCTCACCGCCTTCGGCCTGGACATTGAGGCGGTGGCTGCTGCTTTGGGCGTGGATATGCACACGCTGAACAACATGGAGCGCACCGAGCTGGTCAATCTGCTCACACAGCAGGCGAGTTAGGAGCCAAATACCCTGTAAAATGGGGTATATCCATGGAGAGTGAACGGGGAATTATGGAAAAATAATTGTAGACTTTGGATTCTAAGAAATATTTCCTTACACAAATATTTAATGAGAAAATATGTACAGATTTCAATTAATTTGATGATTTCATTATAATTTTATAGACTCTTGAAAACGCTACAGATTTGTGCATCATTTTCGAATATTTAAAAACAAAAAATAGCTAACACACTTTTAGTCTAATTTATAAAAAAGAAATCCATTTAAAATGCAGCTCCAACAAATTTATTCTTAAATCTTAATGGAATTTTAAAATTTCAACAAAAATCCGAAGCATCAAATTGATAAGGATCATTTTTAGATCAATATTTCTTAGAATCCTTTATAGTTTAAATTTCCCTTCAACGATTTGTAAACTTATTTGGGTGTCCTGCACACCCACTGTAAATAGGTGGCCTGTATATATAGCTTTTAGGTCCTGGGGCCACTCTGTAAATAACACACACCATATACCACCACCCACACCCAAAAAAAAACACAATCATAAGCGGAGCTAACTCCAATTCCTAGAACACACCAAGAAAGACATGCGCATAGTACCCAGTAATTAAGCAGAATTTATTTATAGTCCTAAACTCGAACTGCAACTACAACGTATTCGTATTCATATTCACATTCGCATTCGCACTCGCCACATATTTATTCATTCGCATTCTGATATCACAATCACAGAAATGAAATCTGCTTAACAAGAAACTAAACACAAATGCAACCACAAGACTGTTTTTATGTTTTTTTTATACATATATATAGTTACGGATATGATAGAGATATATGGTATATAGAATCGTAAATGTGTATGTAATTTATTTGATAATTTATGGCCCTGTCTAGACTGTTTCAAATACCTTTTTTTTATAATTTTTATATTGTTTTATACCTACCTCAGACGAGTAAGAATGAAATTGATTAACAACTGCCTTCAAATATATCATTGCGTGTACCTGTGCAACGAAAATCAAATACTTAATAATATTAACTAAATACCGCCCGCATTCCGTTAAAGAGTAAAACAAAGCCAGAAGCGAAGTGAACAAATCGAATAATCGAATTAATTATAGCAATGTTTTTTTGTAAAGAAATTCTAGATAAACGACAAATATCGCACAGAAGTAAATAACTTAATTTAATAATCATTAACTAGCTTTAAGTCTGTACAGAACTGGTTGAAGATTAGTCCTAAGCATTGTTGTACTTAAACCTATTGGTAGTTTTTAAACTTAAAGCAATTTCCAAGCTAATTAGCTTTTGTTACTGGTTCCCAAAACTTTCAAAAGATGAAATCGATCCGCAGCATCCGAAAATAAACCAGCAAAATAATTATATAAGCGATTGTGTGTTTTTATTTTAATTATTTGGGGGAATCTTATTTGAATAATCTGACTCTGCAGGTCTCACAAATAAGCTTGGAGCACCAACGATTATTATTGCCAGCGCATCCTTTATACTTAAATTGGGTGCAGTTATTGGTCACCACATTGAAGTGCCACATGGCCTTGTTGTAGTTATTTTTGCATCTTCTGAGGCGTTTATGGCCGCCATCCAAAGGTCCTTCGCACTGGGGAGTTGCTAAGGAAATTTTAAGAAAATATATTTGGAATCCTTGGTTATTATTTCCAATATATCCTTACCTGGCTTGCCCTTGCAGCTCTCTACAGAGGTAAAAATATACAAGGCCAGAACAGCCATTAAAAGTATTACTGAATAAATTTTCATATTACAATTGGCACCCGTTTGCTGGGAAAAGGGAATAAGTTTTAACATTGCCTGACAGGGTATTTATAGGAAGTACCATTCCTTGTCTGCATTCAAAAAAAAAATATATATATACAAGTGCAAGTCTGTTGCTTTGAAAGGATATTCTTCATTATCAGCTCAAGCCACTCAATAAATGCAATCAATAAATAAAAAATCAATCACGCGCATTCGAATATCATTGTTAATGATTTCAATACCTAAACACAATTGTAAGTTCTTAATAGCTTCAGCGAAACAATAAAAACTAGCTCAAAAAAAACGACAATTGCAAGAATTTTGATTTATGGATTTTTAGATAATTTATATTTAATATTAATAATAATATATTTCTTTAATTATTTTTCTATCATATTTAAACAGGTTAGTATATATTATCTTCCTCGACAGGCTTCACACAATTGCAGTTTGCACCAGCGATTATCATTTCCACCGCATCCTTTATAATCCAGTTTTGTGCAATTTTTAGTCACTGAATTATAATGCCACATATTCTTATTGGCAGATCTCTTACACTTTCTTTTTCGATTATTGCCAACATCAAGGGATCCAGCACACTTGGGAGAAGCTGTTGAACAAATAATTTAATTTTGAATAATCCTTTATTTATTTATATAAATTTTATTAACTTACATGGCTTCCCTTTGCAGCTTTCAACGGCTGTGAAAACCACCAAAAGGTACAAGACCATAACAGCAGCTAAAAGGATCAATGTAGTACTCCGCATTATGGATTCCAGGCCAGACTAATGTTGAAATTATGCTACCATGATTTTTATAAAGCCATGTTCTATATATACTGCCCGTTGAATAATTTTCTTTAACATAATATGCACGTGTGCAAAAAATAAAACAAATAAATTGCTGCTGCTGAATGGTGTTAAGCAAATATAACGAGGAATTCGAATAAAGCTATATATTAAATACGAATATAATAAAAGAACAATATTAAACCTGGCATAAACCCATACAATTGTACAAAGAAAAATAAAGGTGATAAGGGTTTTTATGTTCCCTGGAAATGTTCTCGAAACAGAAAAAAATCTATATCTATCTATATATATATAAAAACTCTCACACGTGCCTGAGCTTTGGGTATTATAAAATTTATTATCAGCACAAGGCTGTTCGATTTTAGTTTTATTTTCAGCGCCGTTGTATTCTGAAAAAAGCCAGCAAAAGTTGTACTTTATAAATATCCAAAATTAACATTTTATGTAATAGTTAAGCACAGTTTTAAATTATTTCAATACAGAATAAATGGAACATAGTATATTAAAGCTAAAAGCTTACCTTCATATTATCATAAAATAATAAAAATAACATTACCTCAGAATGCATCCTTTTTTTCCTACACTTTTTTGTTAATAATGTAGGACACACAACTAGCATTACATAATTGTAGTACTTTTTGTACAACATTTTACCCAAAAACCTAAATATGTTATTGTTTCCGTTACTATATAAGCCACAGTTTTTGACTGAATAAACAGTTTACAGTAATTCAATCGGCATGAAGTGCGCTTTGATCTTGGCTTGTCTAACACTTTATGTGGCCTATACCTCTGGCCAGGACTTTTGCCTGGGTCGACCAGGTAAGTCTGTTTATTTCCAAAGCCTCATGTTAATGATCTTATCATATTTTTGGTGCAGTTATACAGGTATGTCAAGGTGGCCGAGATGAAGGCAACGCAAATCTCTGGACTTGCCATGCCAGAAACCAGGAAATGTGGTTTTATAATTCGCGGACCAGAAGCTGCAACAAGATGCGGTACCGCGGCTGTGGCGGCAACAATAATCGATATTGCTCTGACAACCATTGCCGGCGGGTTTGCAGGCGCTAAATTTTTATTGGTTTTGACAATAATTAATTACATTTGAAGAATAAATAAAATATTTGTGTAATACATATGTATATCTAAATGTTTTCTTAGAAGTTTCATGTTCTGATTATGTTTTGAACGTAGTGTGGATAATAGATTTAACAGGTCAAACACATGTCCCATCAATATTAGCCTAAGCCACATTTTCTTATGACTGTTGTTATCTTAACTTCAATATAAAATATCCTCATACAAAATAAATAATAAATGTTTAGCGTATTTTTTTTTAATGCTGGATAATCTCATTGTAAGAGCATACTGTAATTTATCTGATCGTTTCACAGGTGTGATGCTTTTTGTTCTTCTTTTTTAGTAGTTTCTGAAATCAGGTGTAATTCCCGCGACTTCAAGTACCAGTTAATGTTAGCACTCACATTCAATTTAAAGAAAATATAAATATTTTAACTGGACTCTTAGAAAACTAAAGAGTTAAAATAAAAACTAACCCTTAGTCTTGTATGAATTTAACACAAAACATGTTAGTTACTGGGTTTTTTCTGTATTCCTATTAAGAGATATTCGAAAACTAATTCCATGAATTCTATGGAAAATAATACCAACTCATATATTGAGAGATTACAAAATTGTTATATATAATTCAATTTGTTGTGTTATTTTTTATAATTCAAACAGCCTGGAATTGGATAAGGAAAAATGATTATTTATTATTATTTAATTTAACTCAAAAAACTTACTGGCCTCAAGCCAATCTAAATAAGCACAAAAACCACAATGTTAGCAATGAAATATTAATTTTTTAAATGAATTGTTGCTTGTTATTATATTGTTTAAGTTGCAAAAGGGTTAAAGGTACTATAAATAGTTTAAGACTATTTTTTCCATATATATAATACACTCCATTTATATTTTTATAAATATACATATTTGTTCAATCTATAAATACATATATCTTAGTAAGAATAAATATCGATTAAAAAAATATGTCTTTGTCTCAGCTTTATACGGATATAGACTATTGTGTTGACCTTATCGGCATTGTTGGTTGCCCCTATAAAAGCCAGACTCGTCTCTTGATCAATCAGTTCACATCGTTCATCCGATAAGAAATAATTCAACATGAAATTCCTTCTGATTGCTGCTTGCCTCGTCCTTTATGTGGCTTCCACCTGTGGCCAGAGGTGCAACGGACTTCCTCGTGGTAAGTGGCAACTTGTAAAACGAACATTATTTATTTATTAACCAGTAAAATCATTTTATATCATTAAAAATAGAATCTCAGGACTGTCAAGGCGGAAAGCATGAAGGAGTTAGCCATCAACGTGGTTGTCGTCCTAGTCCCAATCCCCAAATGTGGTGGTACAACCGGCAAACTAATGAATGCTTGACTATGAACTATCGCGGCTGTGGCGGAAACAGGAATCGTTATTGCACGAAGGCCGATTGCTTGGAGAAGTGCCGCCGTCGTAATTAAGCGAATAATGCAAAAAATATCACATTTCCTCCCATATAAAACAAAATTGTAATTTCCTTTTGATAAAATATAAATAAAAATTTATAACGTTGCATACCAAAAAACAATTTACAACTTTAATAACATCATAAACTTGTTTTTGCCGTATTTTCTTACTCTCCTGGTACTTCTGATAACCGAAAAACAGCTTGAGGAAGCTGGGTTCGCAAATATATTAGTTTTATATATTCATTTATTTTTATCCATGCCAAAGCAGCTTTTTAACTTAATAAAAAACAATAAAATTAAAGTTTTTTAAATATTATATAAAATTTAGTTTTCATTTATTTTAAAAACATTCGCAAGCAGCGTCTTAAACTAGGATAAAAACTATCCAAATGAAGTCCTTTGTATCTATAAATTTATTTTTATTTATCGTAAAAATAATTTATTAGCTTCTTAAACTAAATAAAACACAATACCAATTAAGTTTTTTATTTAATTTTGTTTATTTTAACGAAAAACCTCTTTATAAATAGTTCACAACAGAAATAAATAAGAAATAAACTTGACTCCAGGATCGAAAGAACGAAAACGCCATCAAGCGGTCACAGTTTGAACTACAGGCAAGAGGAAGGGAAAGAGCGCCGCTAAAAATAAATGAAACATATTTCTTTATATTTCTATAAAATTGCAAGAAAAAATACAATGGGTTTATTCTTTAAAATTATGTTTTTATATTCTTTCGAAATTTTGAAATAAATTTATGTGATACAAATCTAATTAGAAATCTTCCATCGAATATCATTTTCGTCAGAGAGTTTTATATAACAATTAACTTATCTCTTAAAATTTAGGCATATACTTCGAGATATACTATTTTTGTGATAGCTATCATAAGAAAATTAAACTGCCAGATAATAAAAATTACGAAAAATCCTTTTCCTACATTTTTTACATTAAGTATCACACAGTCGGTTTTATAAAGCAATAAGTTGAACTACTAATAATAGGATTTAAAACTTATTTTCCATATCAAGCACTATTGTATTTTGTCACTGTATAAGCAACAGTATTGTTTTTAGCATTCACTACAAATCGACATCCGTTTTATTACATTTTAATATAAGTAGGACGCCAACTACAAATAAAGCTCTTCGATAATGGAATTCAAAACTTAATTTCCATATTCAATGCTATTGTATCAATGCTATTAATATTACAAATTGTACCCTATATAAGCGAATGAATAAACCTTGGCAATCAGTTCAAATCGTTCGTGCGAAGGAAATCTACTGAAAATGAAATTTCTTCTGATTGCGTCCTTCTTCGTCCTGTATGTGGCTCTTACCCAAGGCCAGGAAAATTGCCAGGGACGTCCAAGTAAGTTAATAATGAATAAACTCCTAAGGAAACCGTATGACACAATCAGTAATATTTTAAATTAGGCAACCAGGACTGCGATGGTGGTAGGAATCAAGGAGTTCCCCAGGCTCCTCAGTGTACTCCACAACCGAATCCCAATATGTGGTACTACAAGCGTGATACCAGGGAATGCATTAAGATGAGCTTCCTCGGCTGCTTTGGCAACAGCAATCGCTATTGCTCCAAGCAACACTGTCTGAGGTCCTGCAATCGTCGTAACTAATGGCCATAATTAATACTTGTTCCCTTTTGTTATAATGACTTTAAATAAACGTTTTTGGAACATTATTTTTTATTTTATTTGAACTTTACTTGATGGATTTTTCTGTAGTTTCTCTTAAAAATTATATTTTAAGATAAAAAAGCTTTAAGATTAAATATTTTGGGTGCAGAGGCAAGCGCATTAGCTACCCGATCTAAAAAAAAAATAGTACAAATACAAATGGCTTACATTAAAGTTTTAACAATAATTTAAGACATATACTGAACTATACATTATATATATATATATAATATACAAAACGATGGAAAAAGTTGTTTTATTAAGCTAGCGTAGGTATATATGTATATCTACCATTGTTTTAATCTAAATAAAGACCCATTGTTTAGTTGTTTTCAACTTGAAGTCTGTATCTATATAAGACCCATCAGCTGCCCTTAAATAAATTTATTTAAATATGAAATTCTACTTGTGTCTGGCCTGCCTTGTCCTGTTTGTTGCTCAATCCAGTTCCCTGGTGTTTCCGTTTTGTAATGGACGTCCAAGTAGGTTAAAGCTGAACTTTATATCATTAAAAAAAATATTAACAACACTTTTATCCAACTAGATTTTAGGGCATGTTACTTTTTTAGGAACGAAGGACATAGCTTTGGAATGGATTGTCTGAGGAATCTTAATCTCAACATGTGGTATTACGACTTGTGGTCCAACGACTGCAAACGGATGACTTTTTGGGGCTGTGGCGGTAACAGCAATCGTCATTGCTCCTACCAAGAGTGTAAACAAAGATGTCGTTGGTTTTTAAGAGATTAAATACATTTTTGTTAATGAATAAAACTATTATAAAATTTTTTTCATAAGAATTATAGAGATTTTATTAGTATTATGACACTACATTGTTGTTTTGAGAGTAAAGAAAATTTAAAAAATAGAATAAAATAAAAGAAAATCTCTCTTAACAAAATTCTGTGTGGGGAATTTCAAAGAATACATTAATAAAGAATTTACTAATTCGAATTTTTACATCAAAAAGTCCTCTTCTTTGGGATTTCATCTTTCTTTTTCAAATTCCTCTCTTCCAGACTAGAGAGCAAAGTCTCTCATCTTATTAAATTAAAATGTCTCAAAAGTGAGTCTAGTGACAATGTGCTCAATTACTCAGGGAATGGGGTGGTTTGGGGGGAAAGGTCGTCTTCAGCTTATGGGAGGTTGCCTCAATTGCCGCCTAACGAAGCGTACAAGTCTCAATCTCTCGCCTCAATTCGGTGCTGGCTGCCAAGCAAATAAGACACGCAAAATCTATTCAAAGTGCACATCGTAATTTCTAATTGAGTGTCAAGTTTAAAGATGAAAACGAAAATACTAATACTTATGCCTTTGCTGCAAATAATTTCCCTGATTGGATTTCTAAAAGGTAAAGAAAAGGGTTTTGAAAATAATACAAAAATTGTGTAAAATGCGCATTTAATAATATATTCAATTTTATTTAGCAAGTTGCCCTGTATATCTGACCATTTCACCGAATGGCAAGGCCCTGTACGATTCCTCTTTGGAGGTAAATTGGGGTCCCGATTGTTATGGACCACCGGAATGGATTGGCATTTACGGCCAGGATCCGACCGTATCCAACTTCCAGCCCGAATTGTTGATTCCTAGATTCGCGATTGTCAATCGAACAGGAAAGATAATTTCACCCATTAAATTGGGAAAGCTAAACTTTCCGGGAGGCTGGAATCGACAGGACACAGGCGATCCTCCAGCCACACGTTATCCCACGGGCAAGTGCCTGCCGCATTATGTGGCCAGTTACAATGGCACCGAACTCCTCACCGTGGATTGCCTAAAGATCCAACCGAATTGGATGGCCCAGAATAAGGATGTGAGTCGAATGCCGCTAAAGAATATGTTCCTGCCAGGCACTCATGCCTCAGGAGCTGTTGTGAATCGAACCAGCAAGTCGGTGCTCATCAAGGATTATCTACAGGCACAGCTATTCGATGTGTGGTCTCAGCTTGTGTTTGGAATACGTTACCTGGATTTTAGTGTTGGGTATGAAAGCTGCTTTAAGATTTTAACCAAAATATATATTAATATTTAGTATTCATTGCTTTTTAGTCACAAAAACATGGCCACCAACGATGATAGTGACAACTTTTGGCTAGTCAACGAGAATATGTTTCTCCAGCCTCTGGTTGGAGTTCTGCGGGATGTCCTTCACTTTGTCAAGAAATCTGGAGAGATGGTAGTTCTTGATTTCAGCAGCTTTCCAATTGGTTTCTACAAGCACCCGGAGATCTACAGATCGTTGTACTATCTCATCCGTCGTGAGTTGGGCGACGAAGCCTTTCAACGTAATGTAAGCACGAACGAGCATTGTGCCAATCGGAATCTGCAGGACCTGCTAAGGCAGAACCGTCATGTGATGATACTGTTTCCCACACAGGAGCTGCCACATCCAGAGAATGGTAAGCTAGGCTTTTAAATTCTTTTTAAGAGATGCTCCTAATCCAAAATCCCCGCCAGAATCCAATTTAATCTGCCCGTCTTGGCAGCGCTTCAGCACCAGCTTCAAGAACATGTCACAGACCCTGGACTTTATGCGACTTCTGTTCAGCCGGAAGCCAGAGTCGCCTGTCAAGGATGATGGCTGGATATTTAGTGCGGTTAGGAGCATGGAGCAGAGCCTCAACTCCCATAAACTGCTGACGGCCAAGGAGCGGGCGGCGGCTATGAATCCCAAGGTGAACCAGTGGCTAAAGGGGCCATGGGGCAATAATGCCAATGTCGTGGCTATGGATTATTTTAGTAACACAAATCTTGTGGATTTGGCCATTCAAATTAATGCTCACAAAGCCTTTCTAATGGCCAACGAAGATTATGTTAACTTGGAAATATTGAATTTGTGTTAGGTACCAGAAAATATATAAATGATGATATTTTAATAAAGATTATTACGAAAAACAAGAAGATTCTTTTAGTGCTTTTGGTTAATAATTCTTATTCAGCAAACTAAAATGATTGATAATTGATAAATAGCAAATCAAAGAATATAAATAATAATTTTGTCGAGTTAATAATATTATATTTTCATATAAATAAATGATTTTTCAATTTGTTCATAATTTATAGCAACTCTTCTTTAACTAAAAATCAAACCACAAACAAAGCTAAGATTTCTGAGAGATTTTATTTATTTTTATAGCATCCCATACACAAACCAACTCTTAAATGTTTTAGCCATACACAAACCAACTTATAAATGTTTTAGCCTAGATACAAACCAACGAAAAGTAAAACCAATTTGTAGACGTTATTTTAAAGTTTATTGTAATTCATATGGCATAATTGAAAATATATATACTTTCAAGTTCTGGCCACAGAAACGCAGTTTCTCACGCAAGTTGAAGGTAGTCTAGGCATAGGCCTTGCGGCTTAATTAGAAACCTCACGCAATCTAAGGTCAGCTCTGGCTTGACATCTCGCTCACTCGCCGAGGAATCTAGATCAGCAATTTGCATAAACTTTATCGGCTGCCAACTGCATTCGGAATAACTTTCTGATCACTGATATTTCCAGCCAGCACACAGCAGGGTGTCATTCTTGCCAGTTCTAGGTATTAAGCGATGACTCAGGCCAATGTTTCTTAACAGATGGATTTCATAATAATAAATTCCACACTGCCTGCTGTCTGATATCTGGCACGTGTGCAATTGCATTTCCATATTCATATGTTTAAATGTACATTTGTACACATGTGAGGGTGATGCAACCGCCAAGAAGTGCCTAACTGTCGACCAGGCTGACAGCCGCTCCGGCCAAGTCGCACTTATCCAATTGTCACCTTGGCTAATCCCAATCCCAAACCGGATCTGCCGGATCCAGGGCTGCATATGTTTATAAAGTGGTTCCAAACACTGAACCACTAATAATTCCAAACGATTTTTTCAAGTTTTTATTATAATACTTAAACAAAAATAAATAACTCAATATAAAATAGGTTACAAAATCTCAATATTTTTCTTACTTCAGAAAATGTATTTATATAGCAGAGACGTAAACCAAATAATTATAAAAATTCCCAAATTCTTATTTATTATTTAAAACAATTTCAAAAATATATTAATTTTAGGAAATTGCCCAATAAAAAACTAAGGGATCAAAAAGAGTTAATTTCTCTGTTTTTATCTCTTAATAACAGTTAATAATATTGCTAAATATTGTTAAAATACACTACCAAATTCTATAAATTGCAAAAAGTTTCAAAAATATTTTATTTTATATTTTATCAGAGAAAGGCTTTTAAATTTAAAGATTAAATTAATAACTAGCCTAGAAAAATAAAATTAGTTTCTTAAAAAAACCTTAATTTCGTAAATGAATACATAAAAAAATTCTTATAAATATTTTAGTTATATTTAAAATATTTTTCATTAATTTCACGATTTAGTTTTCCATAATTTCGAATAAGAGCTGGTTGCCCACCTTAACATATCAAGCTAATTGAAATGCACGACCAGATTTTCTTTATCTGATGAGGTAAAAACCGACAGCGTTTAACTTCGAACTCTGAAAATTAAAAATACACAGCTTACAAAACCTGATTTTGTTCAACATTTTCGCGGCTTTGATAAACTGCAACAAAGGCCGCAGATTTGTCACTGCGCTCAGTCAGCTGTAATTGCAGTTGAATGCACTTTGTTTAGTCGTGGGCGATGATTAATTATAGACGCGTATAAACCCAATGACTGATAAGAGTACCCCTTCTTCACCTGGGTCAACCTATCAACAAAGGGACGCGTGTTAAGAATTAACTAAGATTATCGTAATTGGCAAAATATCTGCAACGGCATTCCTTGATAACAATGGGCCATATTTAATATTGAAAAGACGCAAAAGAAACAAATTTGTATACCCATTAAACAAGAATATCTATGTGAGTATCGTGTAAAAAAAGGTAATGTTGTCTCAAGGATTTTTAGATAAAAAATCTTAACATAATGGAAGGAATGCGAAGCTCAAAGATAACATAAGACCGCTTATCGTATACTCAACAGGAATGCGCTTTATCATAAATGTCATTAGTGATTAATGGTAGCTTTAAGCATTTTTTTACCTGAATTCTATAAATATTATATATAATAATCTAAAATGTTATTTAAGAGAATACAATTTCATAAATGCCATTTTTTTTATAATATTAAATAAGACCTTATAAATCAATAATATTAAATTCATATTTTCCAATTACTTTTCTGTACTATATATTTTTTTTTTATTATTACTCAAGTTTATCAAAGGAAATCTCACTATTTTATATGTTTTTTAATCAACAACTTACTATCGCTCATTTCAGGAAATGCATTCCCTTCATGTGACTTGAAAATCCCTTTGGAATTTGTGAATCCCCCAACGATTCGATTCCGCGAGCTTGAGCCCATGAGCTCATTAAGTCCACAGGGCGGTGCCCTTTGTCATCAATATCCCGCCAAAACCCAGGCTATAGTAAACAACAAATCAATGGAGATATTCGGTAATATGTTAGTTTTATTATAAATAACGCAGAATACATGTGCGACTAAGCTAATATTACATTGGAGGCTTACGATTTCTACCAGGCTTCGTTTTCTTGGTAATGGCAACGGCCAGGTGCAGGGCTGCCCAACAGCTGGCCGTTGCGATCGCCGTTTGAACCCCGATTTCTTGTTATTTTGATTAACACTTGAGATACCATACATCGTCATGTTAACATTGGTTCTTAAGAAAAATATACACGCATCACGTCGGTGAAGGGTTTCCGGCACAGCGGACACTTGGTTACAGAGGAGGCGCATTTGGCGCAGGCCACAACGTGGCCGCACGGCAAGAACGCCGTGTTGTACTCGGCACCGTAGCAGATCTTGCAGAGCTTCTCCTCGGGTATGGTGGAGCCGTTGCTTACAGCTGGCACGGTCGGCGCTGAGGTCGACTCGACGATCTTCTCGAAGATGCGGGTGGCAGCTGTATTTGCCGCCGGCGCTGATGGGGCCACATCTCCTGAGCTGGATGCTGCGTAGGATGTGACGTCCTCTTCGGCTACTATATCGCTGCTTCTGCTGGTGGTGGTGGTGACGACCTCCTCGGCCATTGGACCAGCATCCGCCTTCTTCTCCTCGACGGCTATGGGCTTTACGCTCATAGTATCGATATACACTTGTCCCTTCATCAGCTTTACGAACCGGCATTGGCTCAACCACCGGGCGTGCTCCTCCCAGGGCTCGTCGTTGTCGTCCCAATCTTTGAGACCACCGCCGCAGCTGAAGCAGCGGACGCGATCCCCAACGCCCGTATAAAAAAAACCCGCCTCGGCCAGTTGGTGGGGCTTCTGTTTCAGGTTCCTTGGCCACGCCTCGTAGGTGCGCAGGCGAGCCGACTCCACGGCAAACTCTGGGTACTCGGGGAAGTAGTTGCCGCTGGCGGCTGGGGCGCGACACGTCTCCGGCTGGACATCGCCGTTGGCTTGTGTGGCAGCCGATGCCACCGAGGTGATAGTGGCGTCGGCACGAAGCGTCGACGGCATCGAAGGTACCATTGGGTTGACGCCTATCGATTGGATTATTTGCGACATAGGTATCCGTCCCTCGGCATATGCATTCTCCCTTAACTCCACCGCCGACGACGTGTCGTTGGCACCGCAGATATCGTAGCTGATGGGTGGCAGGACGCGATCCAGATCCTCCCCGCTTAACGGCACATTGTTGGTAGTTCGGCGCCGCAGCAGCGGGCAGTTGGGCGACCATCGCTGATGCTCCGGCACGGGTTGATCCTCCTGCTCCCAGCATCCGATTTCGACGCCGCAAAAGTGGCATTTAACCTTGTCGTTGACGTTCGTATAGAACATGCCCGTCTGTGCCAATTGGTGCTTATCCAGCCACTCCAGCGGCCAGTTGGTGAAGGTTTTCAGGCGTGCCTCCTCCCGATTTAGATCGTTCATGATGTTATTGAAATTGTTCTTGAATAGCTGAGTTGTGTTCGTGTTGTTGTCCACCTGATCGTGAACTGGTAGGTCCAGAGATATGGGTCCCGTGTGGTACCGTTGAGCGGTCAGCAGATTTGCCATGTTGCCTGACATTGCTCGTTATCTTTGCTGGATTCTTGATCCTTGTTAAATGCCTCTCCGTATGCTGCTCCCCTCGGAACTCGAAACTGAAATGAGAGAATGAAAAGTAAACCATTAATATACCATTTTTTCATTGTTCTTTAGCTCTACTTGCTAGATAGGCGCTATCTTTATGATAAGGTTGTGCCTTACCTAGAGGTTTCTATTATAATTTCCCTACACCACCACTCCCACACTGAATGCTGCTACCGCCTGGAAAGATCTACCGCTTCGATCCAGCACAGCACAGTGCCTTCGAGTGATTTCGAACAACTGAAAGCGAACTCTGGCACGGAATGGCATTTCTATAAAATTATTGATAAGTTCGTCGCTAGTAGATAGACGTCAATGGGTAGAATAGGGTATATTTGATTCAGGAATGGCATGAATTTGCAATTTAATAATAAATCAACAAAAATTATCTGTATTTCCATACTAAATGAATTTGTAATTGAAGAGCAAAACTTGTATTCATTTTTCCTCTGACATTTTCGCTTTGCAATTAGAAATAACTTCCTAGAACAACCATTAATCTTTTATGATTTGACAAACACTTATTCAGAGAAAGAGTGACTAAGTTCTATAAAAAAAATTGTATTTTTGTTGATATTACTTAATCTTTAAAATGTTTTCTACACATCATGCTGGCTTATTTAGCTTGAAAATCACTCAATCACTTTACTGCTGGCTGGAATATAAGTACCTTTCATGTGATAATGGAATTATTTAAAATTTTTCCTTTTTCCTAGACCAAGTCCAGACTTTTCCTCGCACGTCTACGTTTTTCAGAGTGTGTATGTACAATGCAGCAGGGGAAAAAACTGAAACGCAGTTCAAGAAACTGGAGATGCAGCATCAACGAACTTTAAGAGTCCTTTAGCCCAAACAGCCGGTTGTCCCGCTCGCACCAGGACATTATCCCGATGCCAAGGGTGGTTTTTCCATTTCCGAGTAGCGAAGCGACAACAATAAAAAAGAAAAGTTCATAGAGTACGTCGTGTATAGAGTACGCAACGTTACAACCGCTCGTTTCTCCAGTGCGCCGAATCTCAGTGAGTATTTCGTATGCCCAGACACGAGCGGCTGAGTGGGTGGATGAATGGGTGGTGGTATCAATGGTGGCGCCAACCAGACGAGATATAACCACTCTCGATCTGACTCACCACTGCGGTAAATAACAATTGCAAAAACTGGTATTGTCTCCAAAGGCGGCAATAGATAAATCACTCTGCTAATCGGGAATCAAACACGGCGATTCCAATTTGCTCGTCGGTTGGTCGGTCTTTGCAAAGGCAATTATAGTAATGACAGGAAGTCCATACAGATCTTTATGTGTGGTTTATGCAAAGTAAATATAGAGTAAATAGGGCTACCGTTTAATTGCAATTACCATTTTGCATGATTATTGAAATCAGCAAAAATATACTTGAAATATCTCTCATAAATCGATAATAAATTTTTTGTTAAGTCAAAGGGATTTGCTTCGTTACTCTATCAATTGCTATCTCTATCAAATAGAAATAAAAATACTTCTACAGATTACAAAATCCATTGATAGGTTATCTGAAAAACTTATCAATGGTGCTAAGATTGTATATCGCTAGGCGAGCTCTAATAAATCGATAGACAAGCTCTAAATAAATCGATAGTTTATGGCAATAAACTCAAATCGAAAATACTTTCAATATTGCAGTACTACATTCCCGATTATAAAAAAATTATGGTTAATCAATTAAAATCGATATTTATGAAGTCTCATATCTGCAGGTTCAAAACCATATCTGAGGTGGTCTCCTCCAAAGAGATTGTACAGCCGTTCCTCGACATTTACTCGCCTGGGCCACCAGCAAACAAAAAAAAACAGAAAACGGCAAAAAACTGAGCACGACCGCTGACTTGGGCTCCGTTCAAAGTCCAAATTTCAACCACAAACCAGCCAAACTCGCCAAACAATTGCAACGGATCGTGGGGCGGTGGGGGCAATGATGATGTCGACGATGGTGGTGCTAGCGGGGCTATCGGTGGGGGCTGGCTGGCAGTGCCATGCACTGTGGAGCACTCCAAGCGCTAGCCGACTGTGAGAAAGTTTTAATGGAATGCAGTCAAACCACTCTGGCGACGGCGCACTCGGAGCACTCCACCAACACCAAGCACGTCACTACCACCACCACCATCTCCGCCATGGGGCCTCCATGGAGCCCGACTTGCAGCATAAAGCGCAGCATAAATGCATTCGCCATACGAAGCCCGATGGAAGTGCGAATGGGACGGCCATGTTGTGCAGACACCATCAGAAACCATCAATGGGAAAAACAACTAACCACAGGGAAAACAACACAGCGCAGAGTATATACATACTACATATAAAATGCAGCAAAAAACAAAAGCAATTGTAATTTACAAATGCTGACTTCTGACTCGGGATATATGGGGAATCGAAATCGGGATCGGGGGGAAAGAGGATGCTAAAGATGTGGGCTCTGCTTCTGGGCAGAGATTGCGCATTGTTTTTGAAGTGGAGCAGCCAGCACAGCAAAGCTCGAGAGATGCTGTCTCTCTGCTATGGCTGCAATTGTAAATGCAATTTGCACACCCTTAAAAGGGGTATTGTAATTTTACTACAAAGAATTTGCATTTCAAAAAGAGACTTATAGAAAAGTCTTGAATACAATGGCCATATTTCATAGATATTTAAAGTAGAAAGTAGAATTTTTAGAAGCTAACACCTTATAAGAGTACAACTTTCAAGAAGGCATAAGCTTTGATTTTTCCCTTTAAACAACAAAGTTCAAAGCATTGATCGCAATCATTTCTATGATAAATGCTTACATCTTGAAACCTCAATAGCATTTTTATAATTTAAGTTAACTCTCCAGATTTTTGTATATACAAAAATTATACATTTAGTTATGATCCCTGCAAGTTTCAGATTAATCTATAGAATTCATTTCGCAAGAAGTGTATTCAGTACGTCAACCTCCTTGACCAAAGTCTCATTATTGTTTGTTTTGCTTTTCTAGCAAGCACAAAGTGCAATTACAGCTGCCCCTGCCGACGTCTGTTATTTGTTATTGTGGAATGCCAACCCATTAACAATTGTAATGCATACCGACTCTTGGAATTTCGCGGGGCTATCAGGAAATTCAGGGAAAAGTTCAAAAGCCAGCCATTTCCATAAGGCTCAATATATGAAAGGGAACTTACCAGGTTCGTTTAAAATACAACAAACTCGGTGCACTTTTTTATTTAAATTAAATAAATGAAGCAACTAATGTGGAAATTGGAAAACACTACGACAACTGAGAGCAGCGCCTGCACCCAACACCAACCGAATACCAACTGAAAAGACAAGGCCTCCTGGGCGGCTCATGAATGGCACGGGCACGGGCACGGGCATGGGCATAGGTATAGACATGGGCATGGGAACAACAATCCCCGAGAGCAGAGGAAAATGCCACCATCAGAAACACACACACACACACACACATCCAAAAGAAAATCATAATCAAAGGCTGGGCAAGGCAACAAACAGAAAACAGAAGAACAAACGAGCACGAAAGACAAGACCAAAACGAACGAACCTCAGATGGAATGCAGTCGGGCAACTTTTCTACAAAACTCCGCCACAGAAAATCAAACTGGAGTTGGTTGGGAGTCGGAGTTGGAGCTGCCTTTCGAGTTTTCTGATTGGAATAAGCCAAGCCGAGCCAGGCCAGGCCAGTCCAATCCCAGTCTGTAAGTAAAGCTGGGGGTTTTTTGCCTTGCCAAGCTCTCGTTGTTATCGTTGTAGTAAGTGAAGGTAACCGCAGAGGTCCAAAGCCGTGGAAAAGGTCTGTGTTCTGTAACCACAGATGGGGGCAAAATAATAGGACTTGGAAGAATTCAATTTTGCATTTTATATTTATTATTATATTATATTATTTATATTTTTAATTTTATTTCATTATTACTTTATTATTATTATTATTTATATTATTTATTATATTATTTTTTTATATTTACTAATATTATAATGAAGATCATTTGAAATATGTTTATTTT
Organism: Drosophila birchii; assembly: GCA_035046345.1. NCBI lineage: Eukaryota > Metazoa > Arthropoda > Insecta > Diptera > Drosophilidae > Drosophila > Drosophila birchii. The sequence goes on along the minus strand of JAWNOA010000048.1, from coordinate 19,017,810 downwards.
TTATTTCATCGAAACTCTACATTTAATATCTTCTCCTATCTTATCTGTTCTTAAAAAAAACTCTGTGAAATTTAACATTAAATCAAATAATAGCATAATACATTATTCCAAAGAACTTCAGAAAAATCTATAGCAATTTCAAAATTTATCCATGAGAAAATAAGATATTAAATCAAGGAAAACACCTTACAAAATTCTATATACTGATACTTTTATTTCTTGAAAAAATTAAGACATTAAAATGCCAGAATATTCTTCAACCAAAAATCCATTATGTTAAAAATACTATAACCGTGGCCCCGTCTGTTTTGGTTTATACCTTGGGAGCCCCGAAGTCATGAGCTCGACTGTGGGAAACTATTATAAACACTTTACCATTCTTTTTGTTGTTGTTGCTGTCTTCAACCAAAAAAGAGAAAAAAAACCGAGATTGGAATGCGGTGATACCAGATACGACAACTACAACAAGCTAGGGTTAAAAGAGGGGAAGAACAGAGCCCAACAGAAAGGGGAGACGGACAACATCCAAGAGGGGCGAACAGAACGAGATAGATGATATCCCTCCTCTCGGCATGAGTCGTCATCGTGTTCAGATGAAGATGAAGAAGATGAAGAGCATGCCGGAGGATGCAGCAAAATAAATAAATGCAACAAACACGCACACAAAGAACATTCTTGCATGCTTCTTCCAAGGCATCTTTATGTGCGTACACCGAGTTCGAAAGAGTGTTGGTGGTGTGCGTGTGTTGTGGCCTTCCAAGAAATGCAGCAGCAGCACACAAAACGACCGCCGACGTCGATAATACGAGAAGAGAACAGAGAACAAAAACAGAGATGGAATAACAACAAAAACAAGACGAACAATTCTGGGATGCTGCTGGCCAACAAAGGGCAATATTGTAATCATAATAAATGCGCCCCGGATCCCGGGCTGCTGAACTGGCGAGGAATTCATTAAGATCAGCTCAGGGCAGCAGCACACAGGGGGAAAATTCCATTCCTTTTTCTATAGGGAACACCTATAAATTCCCAAGATTTTTCATAATATTTTGCCTATTTTTAGATTTAAATAACCAGGATATATTTTAATATCTCTGGCAAGTATAGTAAAATATTGTTAAAGGCCAAAAAATTGTTACCACGATCCAATAAATACAATACTATTAAGCTTATATCAGTGACTAAATTGTCCATAAAAAACCCCTGAAATTTTCTCTCTCTGTAACTCAACTCTCCTTTTCTCCCTCTTATCCATTGAACATTGATCGATTGTCCAAAAACCTAACGGCGGCTTAGTTCAAAGTCCCAGAGCCGCCGACGCCGCCAGCATTTTCTTGTTCCAGGAAAACCCAAGGAAAATTGCTCTCAAACCCAAAGTCAAGTCGTGTGCGAGCGGGAGGGCAATGCATCTATCTTCTCAGCATCTCCATGGGACTTGGAATGTGGACACGATCCCAGGGAAAAAAAACAACCAGCGGTGGTAGGCGGGGGCCTCGTTAGTGGAAATAATGGCTGAAAGGTCGTTTTTCACGCGGCCCAGGCTCAAAGGTCGTGGCAGCGGAGGAGGAGAGATGGAATGGGAATGGGAATGAGATGAGATGATTCAGCTTGTGAGCGACGAAAATTCCGGGAATTCCGAATCGTAATTTTTTTCATCTTATGCTGCCTCTTGTTCGCCTGCCTCTTCCTCTTGCTATTTTGCTCTTTCAAGGGCCGCCGTGGTCCATTTCCATTCATCCGATCTCTGAGATCTGCCCTGATGGCCGTCGCGTCTGCTGGCGATAACAAATGGAGTGTTCGGGGGAGAGACAATAGGAACCATTCTATTTCGGGTCCAGAAAATTCTTCCCACTGTGCGTGCGTACGTGAGAACTGTTTGTTGTGTATTAAGCACCTTATCTATCGTTTTATTAAGGAATTGTCTCGACCCGTCTGGATCCGATTCGTGGATTCGTGGGAGTTGGAGTTTGGAGAAGAGATGTGGGCACAGGGACCACCGTCGTCGATGATACGGCGTGGGTGCGGCTATAATCATAAAAGTGGTTCCACACCAAGTTCGTTGCCTTCGAAAAAATACAGGAGAACTGCCAAAGCTTGAACTGGGATATGCTGGGATCATGATATTTAAAAAATTAAGCCAACATGAAGAATAAATTTTGTATAAAATGACTTTAATACAACCCCAATTTAAGGACCTATTTAAATTATTTTATCAACTTTTGCCGGTATCTTTATGGAAGTCAGACTGTAAAATCTCTCCACCGAAGCTCAGCTCGCTTCAACTCGATTGAGAAATTGAGCAAGTTGAGAAGTTGAGCAGACTTTGAGACTGGCGCGACTTTCTCTTTGTTCGCAAAAGTTCAAAGCAATGAAGCATAAAAAGCGGCACAAAATGAAAATTGCAACTGCAGCATAGTGTCGTGAAAATTGGCAACAGAGCTCAGAAACGGTTTTTTGAGCTCGTCTCTGTTTGGTTTTCATGGTTTCTCCTCCACGGCTTCCACATTATTCTCCGCATCTTTTTCTGTGCTCTTTTCTGCAGAGTGGAAAACACGCATGAGTGCACCACTTCCGCTGGCAGCGGATGTGCCAGACAAAGAAGCTAATGCTTCGTGGACTCCGGAATCGGTAATGGTGGTGGTGGTGGCGGCTTGGGCTGGGTTCGGATTATGCCAGTGACTGTGTGTGTGTGCGTAAAAGAGGAAGTGCCTTTTACACACAGAGTAATCGTATATCGCTCAGCGTATGGAGTAAATATAAACATATTTTTATGTGTATTTTGTACCAAGCAAGCTGACGCGTCATCTGTTAATTTTATTACACAGGGGAAAAATATTTCTAAAGAGATTTTTTTTATTAAATTCTTGTCATATCAAAATAAGAGCATATTAAGCATACACCTAAGATCAATCATCTCAAATTATCATCAATAAAATATACTAAATTTTTCTCAATGTGGAACAAAACCCAAAAAAAAACAAATTCAACTTAATTAGAACAGGATAAGAGTTCTCTACTGATGAAAGATGACACATCGCGTGACCTTCTGGGATGCTAAAAATTGGGTAAACTGGTATATTTTGCATGCTATAGTCATCGCTTAAATTTATACAAATTGTAGACGAAAACAGCCGTACGTATGTATTGCGTAGCCTTAAATTCGGTTGAATACAGAAAATTTATGGCATTGTATTGTACAATATAACCGCCCCTTTTGCTTCCTCTTCTCCATCCACATATCGAGCCCAATTGAGAATGTTGTTTTTAAACAGCATCGACTATAATGATCATCATGATGACGATTGTTGGGGAATTGCGGGGTGTGTGGAATTCGTATGAAATCACTCAAAAGCGAAAAAGAGGGTTACCATATGGCGGAAAGTTTTGCGTTTCGGTGGCAAGAAAAACAGTGTTAAAATTTGTGATTCACTTAAATTAATATTTACAGTGCTATATAAAAATTCAGAAAGCTTGTTTTGTAAACAAACGTTGGTTAATTTGTAAATAATTGCGAGTAAAACAAGAGCGCAAGTATTTAGCAACTCTACGGTCGCCATGTTTTTATGAAACAATCTCTCGTCGGCGGTCGTTGAAGTGCGAGCGGGACACAAAGCGAACGAAACGGGAACACAAAACAAAACGGCCAACCCGACAAAAGCAAAGAAAACGTTTTCACCAAAGTCAGCAGTTTAGATAAAAGCTTTTGCCTATTGTTTACTGTTTAAACCTCTAATAGTTTATTGTTTACTTTCTATTGATGGTAAACCGAGTAGTCTTCATGTAAACAACTATTTTCTGGAAACCAAATTGCATGCGACAAATGTGTCGTGTGGCTTTTAGCGATAGCCGCTTTGCGCTTGTGTGGTTTTTTTTCAGAGTATGTGTACGAGTGAACGTACAGCAAAAGCAAATAAAAATATATTTTAACTTATGGTCTTCTGATGTCACGTTTTCATTACTTTTTGGGGTTAAAATCGCCTTGCATGTATACAAAATACTACACTATATACAGTATGCTTTAGCTCACCTTGACGGCTTTTCTCTTTTTGTTGAAAAACTCAAGTTTCCCTTGGAATTTCCTCTGGTTCCAATACTTGTCGATATCGTATAATGCTCCTTCACAGTCAATATTGATTTTCCGTTGAAAAAATGGACGGAAAAACACAACGAAGTCACAAATGTATAGACAAGCACGTTCTCTGTATTCTGTTTTCTGTTCCGTTATCGCCTTCGTTCTCTGTTGTTGTGCACAAATACAGAGCCAACTATCACAATTGATGCCGTCAAATACTTAATTTTTGTACTTTATTATAGTTTAAATGCAGTGTTATGTGTTTTATTCGAGACACGGTCAGTTTATTAAATCCATTGCTTTTCTTGCCGAGTTGCTACTTCCAACTGACACGAAAAAGCAACACGAACGCTGCCGAAGCCCGTTTGGCTCGCTTGGCAGTGGTGAGAAAACAGCTGGTTACAAACTCTGAGGGGCTATATTTGAATTGTTTTGTAATTTTTATACAGGTGTTATTGAATATAAGATTTAAGGGTTAAGTTTTTTTTATACCAATTAACAATTATATATATAAATTCAGAATAAACTGTTGTAAAGTTTATAATGTGTATTTATAACACGTCAAATTTCTTCACATATAAAAATGCAGCCTTTTCCTAGCTATTTTGACGGCTTCTTTCGCCAACACTGCCCGTCAAAGAGTGAGACAAACTACCCTGCCTTTCGATTCATTTGCCGTGAGAGGGAGAGAGGTGGTTTTGAATACATTTTTAAGCAAATGCTCATTCTTCCTTTAAACAGCTGTAATTTTTGGAAAAACCTTCGTGGCAGATCCATTTAGCCTGTGAGGGCAACGACAAGTTTCATTTAGTAGTTACTTTTTAAAATGTAACTTTGAAAGTGCAAAATTGCAACTGGTGCCAAACTTTTGTTGTACTACGGCTAGTATTAGTACGCAAACCCGTAATAGCCGTACAACTGCCTATCATATGTATATCCTTTTCGCACCCACAGGCATAGCAGCCAGGATAATTGATTTTTATGCTCCTGCGAGAGAGAGAGAGAGCGCATGCGCCGGTGACAGACGCAGCGCGTGTCAATGCACCGTATTTTGGTGCTTTCTCTTGCTTCGCTTCTCGTCCTCCGGAAAACTTCCAGACTCTGCGAGAGAGAGAGAGAGAGAGCAGGCAGCAGCTGCAGTTTTTTGTTATTGTTTTGTATGCACCTCATACCACTTCCACCCTCGCACTCCCACTCTCTCGTTTTCCTTTTACCTGTATCTTCTTCGATTTTCGTGAGGCAGCTGAAAATATCTTTTGGATCTTATCAGGAGAGCTTGATAAGAATCTTTTTTTTCTTAACGGACATTTGCGGTTGTCAAGAGCAGGTGATTTTATTGCCATAAAATTCATTATTTTAATGAATTAATTAATATTCCATTTTGTTACAAAATATCTATAATTTTCTTGTTTACAAAAAATTAAACAAAACTTAAAAACATTCTCACAATTAGTTGCAAAAATATTTATTTTGTTTAAATTTTCCTGGCAGATTTCAAACTTTGATAATCGAGTTGTTTTAGATTGTACGGAATATTATCTTTCGGGCCTTACAAATATTTATTATTAGAAATAAAGATTATTTTCTTTGTTCCTTGTTGGATGAAGGCAACCGCAGTGACAATCTTAAACAAAATCAGCACGTACACCTCGTTCCCAAAAGCATGTTTTATAAATTAAATATTTATCACATTTCCTGGGCTATAAATATATTTTTATTAAAATTAAAATATCTTTTGTAGAATTAAAGCTTTACTTGTAAATAAAACTATTTCTAATATTTTTTTCTAAGTCATGGAGATCTCTTTAAGATCTTTGCTTTTTCGTGTTGCCCGTATAATTACTAATAGAACAAATGTCGCCTAGGCTTGATAATAGAATATTTAAGTTCTACATGCTTTTCTAATTAGGCGACCATTGCTATGACTCCTACTATTTTTATATATATTTGACAAATAATGGCAAAGGAAATACCGACACGTTCGAATACTGCTGGGGGGATACAAAAGATTGCCAAGTTTGAATCATTTATGGCAAGTAGAAACAGTGCGCGACGTGGCCATATAGTCGCTCGTCCGCTAACGGGTTGAACTTTTATAATTTTTATAAATACACGCTGCTAAATTTACCACGAAGATGTCGCGACGCATTTGAGAAATTTGACATGTTGCAAGGCGACATTTATTGCAGGCGGTCGTTGCTGCAAATTAAACAACGAGTAAAATGTGGCAGAGGCAATAATATAATCTATTTGCGGATGTTTGCTGGCTGCAATTCGTTTTGCTGTTTCAAAATTAACCCTCCGCTGACCACACGGATCCGAGATCTCGACTTGCCGGACAAGTTTGCCAGTTTTGAGCTGCACAAAAAAGAAAACAAAAACAAAACAAACTCTGGCTTTAGAGCTAAACGGCCTTGCAAGGCCTTTTAAAGTTGTTGCACCCGCCTCGTTCTTGTTGCTTTTTATTGTGATTTTGATTGCTCACCAGTATTAAATTTATCCACAGTTAAGCCTACCTAAAAGGACCTTAAAGATTCATAAAAGTGCTTTTTATTTTAAGCTTTCTGAAAAAAGTACACAGTATACATTTCAATAGTTTTGTATTCAAAATAAATAATATATTTCTTTGTCTCTTAGTTCCATCATATAGAACTTTGCCTGTAATTTTCGTACTTGCTTGTTACTAACTTTTGTTTGTGTTTTTTTTAATTGCCAGCCAAATGCAGCAGCTAGAGGCAGCGGTCTAAAAACCTGTTTTGCCATTTTTGCATTCGCGGCGATTGGCAAAAAGCAAAAAGGTGTCATAACCAACGATCTGGGCACGGGTACGACTCGATTACCCTATTATCTATTACGACATGTGCTAGCTGTCGGTCGGTCGGTCCCTTTTCTGTCTGCAATATATCGTTATGAATGCCCCGAACTCTACCTGCCTCAATCACAGGGCTTATAAACTGGATCGACAATTGGTAGGAGACGTGTGCCGGCAGCTGCAAGCGGAGGCAGCCAACACAATAAACCGATCACAGGATCACCGAAAACGAAGCCAGCAACAGCTGCTGCTGCTCCTGGGACGGACCCCTATATATCCTTATTGTGAAAGGATCGCGCGGCACATGACGTTGCCAGCTGCCGGCGATCGGCGATCCTTTGTTGAGCAGCTCCTCAGGCCACCGACAGGATTTTTCGGGGGAAACGTAAGGTGTCCTGTAGGATGGAGAAGCCCTAGCCTTAAAGAGTGTTGGCGAAGAGAGATTTATTTAAGTTCAAAGTTGCTGTAGTGAAGAGGAGCTAATAATTCTGATTTAATTTTAAAAATGATCGCATGGAGTTTAGTCATGAGTACAAAAGGCAATGCATTTTAAAATTTAAAACACGTTTTGACAAATAAGCATCGATGAGGTATTATAAATTCCAATTTGGTTAAGTAATTATTTTATTTAAAAAAGTTTGATTAAGTCCCACTGAAATTTAAACACTTAATAAAATTTAGAATATTTGAGAATAAATTAGATTGATTGTCAATTTATATGAATAAAAATATTTATTAACAAGAAAGGAAGCTAACTTCGGCTCACCGAAGTTTATATACCCTTGCAGAACTTTAACAAAAAATTAAAACCGAAAATCTGGAATAACTGAGGGACTAGTTTGCGTAGAAACGGACAGACGGACATGGCTAGATCGACTCGGCTGTTGATCCTGATCAAGAATATATATACTTTATAGGGTCGAAAAGGTCTCCTTCACTGCGTTGCAAACTTCTCACTGAAATTATAATACCCTGCAAGGGTATAAAAATAAGCCTTGGAGTTGTGTTTCTTATTGGATGTAAAACTTTGTAATGCACTGTATATATCATATGTAAGCAAGCAGTTCATCATATTTACAGCAGTGCTATATCTATATAACAGCCGTAATTCATGTAAGTGTGCAATCTCCTACCCATAAAAGTATTCTAACAAAAAATTTAAAGAGCCCTAAAGGGTATAGTTTAAATTTATTGATTGTTAAGACCGCAACATTCCTTAGTTAATCTTTATAAAGGTTTATAAAGGTCTTTATAAAGGTTTATAAAGGTCTTTATAAAGGAAAATGCTTCAAAAACATGTGTGAATCCCAAATGAAATGAGTATGGAAATTTTCAGGGTCACTATGTGGAGTCCAAATGTTCATTGTACTTTCCTTATTCTACTTATCAGTTCGCTGACGTAATTCTGTGATAAAAAAACAACCATTTTATTCGGAAATGCCTGTTTTTAGTGCACCGCAAAAAAATGTTATACCAAAAAAGTAGGTTTTTAAAGGAAATTATATGTATATTTTTATTATATAATATATAGATTAAACTTTGTTTAAAATTATTCAAATATTAATCATTAATACATTTCAAATTAGTTTAAATCGCCCAAAAAATATGCAATAAAATAGTAAACACAATCAATCAATATCTAAAAAATAACCCACATCATGTATTTTTTCCTGTGTATATTTTAAGCTGCAAATATTATGTAGTTTTTTCCTGTGTATATTTTAAGCTGCAAATATTATGTAATTTTTTCCTGCGTATATTTTAAGCTGCAAATATTATGTAGTTTTTTCCTGTGTAATTTTAAGCTGCAAATATTATGTAGCCCACTTGAGTAAACTTTGTACAATCGTTATAAATAAACACTTCGGAAAGTAATTAGTCAATTGTGTTTCTAAGAACAGATTACAACTTTGGTATGACAAGTGTTTTAAGAACCAGACACATGCCCATTCACCAAAGAAGAAGCGCCAATGTGACGCCTAACCGGAAGTATTTTTCACCCAGCTTTAAGTGAGTAGTATTTCATTCTATTTTGTTTAGCTGTTGCACCGAGTGACGCAAGATGCAACTAGGCAAATGGAATTTCGTTCTAGTGAACCGAGTGAGGTAAGCAGGCGAAAGATACATCTATCTTTTAGAACCTACGCAGTGCGCTGTAAATGGAAATGACATTGAGCGGTAATTAAAAATAGGAAAATTCTAGTCGACTTTGTGTGGGTGGGGTTGATTTCATCAGTGGGCGGTGGGTGGGGTTGGGTTGGTTTCATCATGAATGAAACACGAAACGAGTAAGCTCAGCATCGGCAAAGATAAAAGATACAACAACTGCACCGCAATGCATGCAAAAGTAAGATATTATCTGCCATTCCCTTTTCAACATGTGACTTGCGTGTGCTAGACAAGGACGCCTAGGTGTCAGGGGGTGGTGGGTCACAGAGACAAAGAGAAAGAGAGAGGGAGAGAGACAGATTGCATACAGTTTCGAAATAGCTGGAAAATGCTAGAGAGAGATACATAGGGTGTGAAAGGACATGAATGAAGAGAACCAAAACAAAGGGAGAAAGGGTGGAGGAGAATGAAGGAGCGCCTAATTGTATGCAATAAATTGTTAGGCCTGCCACTGATTTGGTTGTAAAATATTTTTTCTTTCAATTTCAATATCTCTGCTTATTACTTCATATATATATATAAATCAAACTTACCGGTGACATTTTGCCCTGTTCGATATCTTATCAAGTTCTCATTGGTTGTTTGTTGTTTTGACCTCGAAAGCTACTAATTGTTTTGTGTTTGTTTTGCACATTTGCTATGATAAGATAATAGTTTTTTTTTTTGTTTTTTTAGCGAGAATGCACAGATTATAATAATTATTCTTTATGCTCGACGTTCACGCGACGACCGGTGTGTTGGAGTGTCTGGCTGCGACTACAGAAAAACTATTTTATAGCGGCGCCTAGCCTACTTTCCTATAGGTATTTGCTATTCGCATTTGTTTTTTGTTTTTGTCGCTTTTGCGTTCTCATTTGTTTTGTTTTGCTTGGCTTTCTAGACAGCAGAGAGAGAGAGGGAGAGAAAGAGATGCATTGGCAGCGGGGCGGAACGGGCGAAATAGTTTTTGCCGCCAAAGTGATGCGCAATTCTGTTTTGGGGGTGGGTTCCGCTCGCTTGATCAGGCGTTCTTTTAATATCACTTTCTAGAAACCGAATAAACTGTATTACAATTTCAATTTATTGCTTAAAATAAGTATTTTATTCAACTTTTTTGCTGTTTTGAATGTATTTTAAATTAATAGAAATGCAACAAAACCGTTACAACTATAAATTGCACGTTACAAGCCTGATCTAAACAGTGCTACCACACTCTAATAAAGACACTGCTTTTGGTATTACAGTATTTTTTGTTCAATATCAGCTCCGATATAAAATGGCCCCTAAAAACAACAACAATGAAATATAAACATAATTTATTGAACATCAAACGTATTTGAAGAATTAAATCCAAATGTGACATAAATCGCTTGCCTTTACGTTTTGTTCAATACGTATATTCGTTACGTTCTTCAGCATTTAAGTGTGGCCGGCTGCCGTTGATAAGAAAATCTGCTCATAGCTATATATCCGGTGAATTAGCAGTTGACAGAAAAACATTGATGTTCCAAAAGATCCATGTTTGTTGACATTCTCTATAAAAACGAAATACAAATAAAATAAAACATAGATCGAGTAAAAGCAGCTTACGTTAGATACGACCATGTTTATCTAACTGACGTTACGTTGTTTGCTTACGTATTGCCAATTCTGTCGTAACCAGTTGCCGAGGTGGCCAAAATCCTCACTTTTTCTGGCGAATCGCAACATAAAACGAAACCCGAGCAACACGAACAGACGGTCACACAGTTCGAACAAAAGCGGATATCTGGTCAATGCAGCGCCGCAGCTGCGACCAAAACAAATGGTTAAAATTAAAATAGTGGAAAAAGAGGAGCGCCACACGTCCACTGAGCCACGCCAGAAGCCCCCGGTAGCACGGATATTTGCGGGGAAAGGTGCGTTTTCTTCGGTTCGCCTTTCGCGTTGTGTGTGAAAAAAGTTTCTACTGCAATCCATTTTTCTCTATGTGCGTGTGCAAGTATGCGCGCCTGTATGCGTCTGTGTGTGTGTGAGTCTGTGGAGTGGAGTGAGGCGCTGTAAAAATGCCTTTACATAATTACACGTCCAGAATCGGATTTTAATGCACTCCGAGGCTGTGCAGAATTACATAAAGTACGCCAGCAACGAGATTTGTGCGTGAAAAAAGTACGCGGCATCCATTTTCGTTCTATTTACTCGCGACGTCAGCGTCGCGGCTGTTGAATTTATGTCAAATTGGTAACACACACACAGGCGTACACGGCGAGCGTATGCAAGCCCTAACTGCACGGGTGTGTGTATGTGTGCGGGAGAGCGAAAAAGAGAGAGAGAGAGAGAGAGAGAAAGAGGCAGGCCGCGAATGATAAACAAGGTGAAAAAAACAAACCGCTTAAAAAAAATGCTTGCCAGTGTTTTCATATATTTACAAAATAGCTATTTATTGAGCCAAAGAAGTCTAAACTAATTGTTTATGGCTTTTGAGGATTTCTTTAAATGCTTTGGCTTTTCTTACTTTCTTTTTTTGGTAAGCAGAAGTTCCGTTACAGCTCCTCAGCCTCTCCTCTTTCTCGCTCTAACTTTAGTGCAATTATTTATTGTTATTTTCAATGATTGCAACTAAAAAAAAAAGGTGCGCGTTAAAACGAGAGAGCGCGATTTTGCCAGTGTGTGAGTATGGGAGTGAGCTGTGTGAGTGGGAAAGGAACACCAAGAAGTTGGCTGATAAAACGCACACACACACACACGCAGTAGAAGAAGAAGAGTAGGAAAAATAGAAAAATAAATATCGAAAAATAATAATAATCAGCAAGCAGGAGAAGAAGAAGCAGCAGCAGCAACGGCGACGGCAGTACAAACACAAGTGTATTAGTTTGTGATCGAAAATCGAAAGTGTGAAGCATTTTCTAAAAATAGTGAAAAATCAAATACAAATTCCCAGTGGAAACAACAACAAAACAACTAAGAAAATATAAAGAACAATAACAAACGCAAGCAAGGAGTACGGCGCGCTTCCGTGACTGCACACACCGAAAATAGTGATCCAAATCGTGATCGAGATCCTTCAAGATGTCTTCACTGGACGCGCGCAGCAACTCGGCGGTAATGAAGCGGGCCGAGCAGCTCAAACGCTGGGAGGAGTCCGACACTAACCGCGCCGCTCCCACGCCCCGCCACGAGCACGGGCGACGGATCAAGTTTAGCTCCGGTTGCGTCTTCCTGGCCGCCTGCCTGTCCGGCGACAAGGACGAGGTCATACAGCTGCTCGATCAGGGCGCCGACATCAACACGGCCAATGTGGATGGCCTGACCGCCCTGCATCAGGTGAGTTTTCTTTGCTCTTATCAGGTTTTTTGAGGAGTTTTATAAATAAATATAAATTTGCAAGGAAAATATAACTCTATAGAACCTTTTGGTGTCAGGTTTTATAGCTCAGAAGCTGGCAAAAGACCTTTTCTAGAATTTTGTTTATGAAAAATGGGAATACTAGGAGTCTTTTCATTTATTTATGTATTTTATTCAGGATTATTCGAAATAACTACTTGCTTTTTCTTAATTTCCTAATCGTTAATTAATAGAAATGTAGTTTATTGTTTAAAATTTAAGTCTTTTGAGTTATATTAAACTCTTTCTCTGTTCCAATACGTTGAGCGGTCGTGTAAATTTGTGTTTGCTAACCAATCCTAACAATGGTGCATGAATGAACGTATTGGCCGATGCCTTCAAGTGCATCAACAATGCCGGGAAGCGTGGCAAGCGCCCAGGTGCTGCTGCGTCCTTGCTCCAAGGTGATCATCAAGTTCCCTGACCGTCATGATGAAGCACGGCTACATTGGCGAGTTGGAGATCGTGGACGTTGATGCACTACGGTCAGTACACTCAAGTGGCCCTTATGAAACCAGGCACGGCCTGTTAGGGTTAGGTATTAGTAGACGCGATGGGAAATAAAGAAAAGAATGCGAGGAAATAAACTACCGGCGAGCAGCCTGAGTGTTTACATGCATGCGATCTAAGTGGGTAAGGATTAAAGTTTTTAGTTTAGGAAGACTATCGACATGTGAGATCACCGAATACAAATCATTATAACTTGCACACAGTACTCTAAAGGGATCATGCAGTTCATAGGAGGTTCTACAATGGCGCAAAACTAAGGGAATGTACGATCTAGTATTTCTACTGGGAACATGGAAATTTAGCTGACCTAACAAGTCAGTACTTTCCACATCGCCGTGAATTAGGTTATAAATAAAGGTAATACCAAGCATAGTTCTACGATTAGCCAAGGAGGGTAAGTTAATTAGGAGAAGTCTACTATAATAGGAGGGTAATCTCTGTTCAGCATCCCAGTTTAAGCCGCGTAAAGCGAAAAGCAAAAAGTTCTTTTGAACCGATTCGATGCGTTTACTGTGGACCCCATACTGGGGGCTCCAAACGCAAGATCCATATTCTAAGATAGGACGAACTAGTGAAATATATAAAGTTTTTGTTAAATAGGGGTCATCAAATTCTTTCGACCACCGTTTAATAAATCCCAGCATACCTCTGGCTTTATTCACCATGCACGAAATATGATCGATAAAGTCAAGTTTGGGATCCAAGCGGACACCCAAGTCATCAACTGAGTTAATTCTTTCCAAAGAGCAGCAGTTAAGCGTGTAAGTTGCAAGCTTGGGAACGACACGAGAGAATGTCATTAGCTTACATTTAGAGCCATTTAAGTTTAGTAGGTTTATGCAGCACCAGGTTTGTAAATCAGACTGGTAAGCAACGTCCTTGTATTGCACGCAAATCTTGACATCATCAGCGTACATTAGTACTCTAGAATTAGTCAAAACTTCGGGCAGATCATTAATAAATAATGTAAACAACAAAGGACCCAGGTGACTTCCTTGCGGGACACCTGAGGTGACTTGGAGAACATTAGATAAATTATTTTTAAAGAGGACTTTTTGCGTCCTGCCAGTCAGATAACAAGAGATCCACCTAAGAAGATCAATTGGAAAACCCATTAAGTCGAGTTTCCTGAGGAGAAGGGAATGATTAACGGAATCAAATGCTTTACTGAAGTCAGTATAAATTACATCCGTTTGAAGGTTATTCTGGAAGCCCCTTATAATGAAGGAAGTGAGCTCCAGAAGATTTGTGGTTGTTGATCTTCGCTTAACAAATCCATGCTGACATGGAGAAATTACTGATCTAGAAAGGTGCTGCAAATGAGGAGTAATAATGTTCTCGAAAAGTTTAGGGATGGCCGAAAGCTTAGAGATTCCTCTATAGTTATTGGCCTCCGATTTGTTACCTTTTTTGTGGAGAGGAATAATGAATGATTCCTTCCAAATAAGGGGAAAGTGCGAGGTTTCTAAGGATAAGGTAAACAATTTCAGAAGGGGCGAGCACAGGGCATCGGCACAATACCTAAGCACACAGCCCGGTATTCCGTCGGGACCTGGCAGATAAACAGGCTTTACACGATGAAGATCTAAAAGGAGGGAGCTTTCGTTTAAGCATGGACTGAAAATTAAGTTCGATCTGGACAAGCTATAAGAATACGTCTGATTTAGGTCAGTGGAAGTGGAATATGTTGTTTGAAAAAATTGGGCAAAAAGATCAGCAATTCAGCGTGGAAATTACACACGAAATGTTAATATAAATACGCGATTTTAATAAGCCAAATTTTTTATAATTTATTTTTATATTTTTAGAGATAAAACCTTAACCGAAAGCCATTTCTTAACTGGTTCACTTCTTCAATTTAGTTATAAATAATCGGTAGCTTTTTCTCTTTTAATTTTTGTACTGATTTTTTACTGGTTAAATGTAAACCAAATTTAAAGAAAATTAAACAAAAAGATGCAAAACATCATTGATTGTTGTAAACGCAAATTGAAAAAGAAGCTTGCTGCATCAGGTGTATTTTCCAATCTATTAATTATGCATGTATATATCTACATGCATATATATCCCTTTTACATCCCCTATTGCAGCAAGAGACGGTTGTTTCTATATGTCTAGAAGGGGGCCAAAAGTTGCGTCAGTCGGCTGCAATTGCGATCACGCGACCAGGCGGCGAGGGGATGGTGTGTGGTGGAGATTACAAGGGGCAGCGTTTGGGGGCTGCAATTTCGACACTGTTGCTTCTGACGTGGGTAGTAGCACTGTGGATGGGATTAAGACAATTATTCCATTGGTTAAATATAATCTGACATTTAATTAATTTAAAAGCTGAAAAATATATAACAAAAGGGTCTTAAGCAAGTTATTTTTAATAATAAAGAAAACTGTATATTTTATCTTTAAATAAGTAACTTTTAGGAACATTTGCATTGGAATATTTATAGCAAATTCCTGCCTTAGTCAAGGTCAAAATTCCATCGTGAAATCCGTGGTCACCCCCACTGTACATTTTTGTTTTTGTTGCGTATTTGGTCCGCTCTCTCTCTTTCTATCCTTCTCTGCGGTTTCAACACCGCAACAACAATTGGAATGAATATTAACAAATACAACAAACATATGCCTAATGCAAGTCGACGATTTACAAGTTGAAAAATATGCCCAGCAGAGAACAACGGCAACAACAGCGAAAGGCAAAACGGCAAAAGCGGCAAACGGGCGCAAAAGCATTAAATAAGAAAAATACAAAATTTTCTATTTTTAACAGCCAAGAAAAACATACAACACACACACAGACACACATGAAAGCGAGTTTACATATTGATGAGGAGAACCCAAAAGATTTTCGCAAAATCATTTTCATTTTTCCTCACATTTGCTTGTCTCGAAAAAATTTAATGATGCCTGTTGCCAAATGCAAAAAAAATAAAGTGTATAGTAGTAGTAACACATTTCTTTTTGCTTTCTGTTTTATTTAACAAATTTTCTGTTATATTTTCATCAAGATTTGTAGCGAATTTATATTTTATCTTGATAATATTTGAGGTATTTGGTTTATTAACAAGATTTTGTTTAGTCTTTTGTTATTATTTTAATCCCACAAATCTTTAAATTAATTTAATTGATTACAAATATATAAACAATTTTTTTTACATTATTTCTTTATTAAAATTTAAACAAAATAACCACTTAAAAAAAACCAAAATTCTTTACCCAATTATTAAATGCCAGTTCTCGTGTCCACTCCCATCTGGCACTCACTGTGTGCTCCACTTCAGTATAATTGATTCTAATTATGCTGCGCCAGCAAAGAGTCATAGATTTTCACCGTTTAACCGCGGCGCACTTGTTAACCAGATGCTAATTTGCCTCACGACGAGGGGAATCGTGGCGAGGAAGGATGAGGCGGAGGAGGAGGGTTTTAGATGTCTGGGAGTGCACTACAACAATAATGATAATAATAATAATAATAATATTACAATGGGAACAACAGTGCAAACGTTTTGAATTACCTGGCACATTGTACGCGGTGCAAGTGCGGTCGCAACCTGCGGCTATTTGCTTCACTTGCTCTTGTCGCTTTTGTTCAACCGCAGAGCAGAATTTCGAATGCATTTATTAAAATAATTATCTTATCGCCGGCACTTACAAGTCTTTAATGGACGCAGAGGAGGTGAAGGAGGATTCCGCCCCCGCATTTGCTTGGGAGTTTGCTTTCCTTTTGGCATAGGCCACATAATATACACATATGTATATATATATTATATATATATTTTCAATGTTTTGGGCCTTCCATTCATGAGCGGCGCCGCACCTGCACCACATTTTCAATGGCATGCGACACGATTGCTGCAGACGGGATAGGCGCACAGTGGTGGCAAATCTAGGCATAAATGTTGCGGGGTTTAAATTTGAAAAAATAATAATTAAATTCGTATTAAAATTGAAGAAATACTAAATGATCTTTATTAAAAAAACATTAATTAAACTTGAGGGAATGGATATTATTTTTTTTTGTACATCAAATTAAAAGCGAAAATGATATATTTTTAGTAACTTTTTTTAACAAGTTTTTTTTTTGTACAAGCTTTTATCTTTTATCAAAAATTGTAGCACTAAGAGTTTAAATACACAAATTATATTTACCTAGGCTTGGTTAATCATTAACAACTATGTTTATAATAACAACTATTAAAAAGTAAACTGGACTTTAAGCTTGCCTGCTAAGCATGCTAATTAGCATAGGCCTAACTTAACTCTGGAATTTAACGCTTAAAAGTATAATTTAATGTTTAAATGATAAATACAAAAGTAAATAAACTAAGCTCTCAAATGACTCTTCTTCGGTTTTTAGAGGAAAATCCTACGCAAAGGAAATGTGATATATGTATCTTTTTTGTTACAATCAATTTATATTTTAAATATTTATCATTTATTTATTAATTTAACAAGAGTGTAATACCATAAAACAAATTAAATTCCTTCACAAAAAGAAAATATAAAATGAAATAAAATAAAATATAAAATAAAATAAAATATAAAATGAAATAAAATATAAAATAAAATAAAATATAAAATACTAAATCCTTTTCCTTGGCCCCACTGTGCCGGCTGGCTACCTTGGACTTTATACGAATGATGTTGACTGATGGAGAGGAAGATAGAAAGCGGGTTGGGAGGAGCGAGGGGACTGGGGATGGATGGAGGATGGAGGATGGGGGACTGCAAGTGACCGTGTATCCATGCCATTGGCTGACTTTGATTTTGCTTGTGGCCTACAGGCTCTCGGCGGCGGCGTGCATTGACGTTCCAACTCGCTTGGGGGGACAAGTGGGGAATTATCAAAGAAATGGCAATAAATTACCGCTGTTTATACAAATCGTTTCAGATATATATATATTTACATTTATATACAGTTCAAGGATAATGGGAGGTTTCTTTTTTGAATTCTTTTCAAGATTTAGATGCGTGTTTCATGGTCTTCACATGAATATAGAGAAATATATTCGTTATACTTAGAATCTTTTGGAAATACGTGGGCTTTTGACTTCTTATTTTTATAACAAGGTAGCTAATAATAATATATAAAAGAATCATGGAGGAGAAGTATCTAATAAATCTATAAATACTGATTAAATTTGTAGTTTCTCTAGATTCCGACCTTTCTCAAAGGTAGACCGAGATTTAATTGGCGAACTAAATTAAGCTGTAAATTTATTTGACAAGCTTTGATTTGGTTAATTTAGCCATTTGTATTTCGAATCTTCTTTGGCTATAAAATCTGGTTTTTTCGGGCTCCCTTGAGTGCCAATCCATGTTCCAACATTAATCAGACTCTATCAATGATTTGCTCAAATTAAGAATTGATTTATACACCATAGATTTGTGCCAATTAGCAATTGATATATTTCGATTTAGTTTTTATATAGTATAGAGAAGGAGGGGAACTGGCGCCGCATAAATTAAGAAATTATTCTGTCAAGATTTCTCTCAAATTGAGCTATAGCCTGAGTTTGAATGCATAATAATCGTAACAATTGTCGAGAGATCCGTTGACATGACGATCGTGAGCTGGGGGGAATCGATGACGAGTCCTGAAGTTTTTGGGGAGTTTTTTTTTATATTTTTATTGGAAAAGCTGCGTGAGTTTTCCCAAATACACACACACATGACATGAGATTTGCTAACGCGCTTTATTGACGTGTTTTCTAACCTTGGCCCGGTTCTCGACGGACTGACGGGACGGACAGCTGTTGAGACGCACTGTGCTCGGTGATCGGACAGCCGCAGCCGGAGCTACAGATACAGATACATAATATATATACATTTACAGATAGAAATCGAATAGAGAATATCCTCAAGACTCGTATATATAAATGGATGCGGTCGCTACACTTGATTTGATTTATTTCTCGTTTCGTGTTTTACACCCAAAATAACAAACGATGCTATGTGTGTGCCGCTGGCGAATGAAAATGATCAAAAATGAAAATTCGCCTCTATGCCAGAGATACATGAGAGATTTGATGTGATGTCTGCAGTCCGCATTGCCAGTATCTGTAGCTGTAGCTTTAGCTCTAGCCTGTATCTGTATCTGATGTCTGTGTGTGCGTTGCATAATACCATTTCGAGGCAGCTACAAAATGTGTGCCATTAAAAAATGTTTCAGTTTACAACCGAGTTTGGCCCGGCCTTTCCTCTTTTTCTATTCTTTTGTATTATTTTCTTCAGCTTTCCATGGATTTTTGGTTGCCAATTCTGCCAACGCCGCCACCACCGCCCGTCTTGTTTATAATAATTATTATACATTTCGCCTGCACGCGCCGCTCTCACAAACGATTTGAAATCTGTGGATAAACTATAGAAAATCAGCGGGAACTATAAGGAAAATGAAGACATGGCTACAGAAATAGAGAACTTGAATCCTAAAATGTTACATATAGCAGGGAAAACA
This sequence comes from Drosophila birchii, assembly GCA_035046345.1. Lineage (NCBI taxonomy): Eukaryota > Metazoa > Arthropoda > Insecta > Diptera > Drosophilidae > Drosophila > Drosophila birchii. The sequence goes on along the minus strand of JAWNOA010000048.1, from coordinate 18,998,454 downwards.
AGGAAATGATTAAGTAAAAGTTCCCACTGAGTATTTATTTATGTTTCAACTGGAAATTTTCAATTGCTGGAAATTATTAATGACTCATTTTTAGTCATTTTCAAAAAGGGAAAATTTATGATTTATTTTTATTTTTTTGCAAATGGAAAATGCACAAAAATGATTATCAAGTCAACTTATTTACACTTGAAATGCAATCTTTGGTAAATAAATATGGAAATGATAAGAAAATAACAATTGATAAATAAGATAAAAGTATTATTATACTAAATAAAGGTTTTATATAGTAAAACTTGTAATTCTCTATTACTTTTACTTGTTTCATTATTAATTTCCTAGACAAATCTTGGCATTATATTACTCAGATATCTGTGCGCCATCCATAAATCTTTGGAATCGTAAGGAAATTGTCTAGATTCTTGTTTCCGTTTGGTTTTTCTTCTATTTTCTTCTATTTTGTTTATTTGCTTTTTATTTTGAATTCGGTGTTGTTCATTATTTTTCACACTCGCCAGAGCAGATGTATTGGCCCCACCTGGCCCAGTAAAGAATTAAAAGTAGGAAATAACATTTTGGCGCTATATAAATCGTTATACAATTTGGCAAAAATATGCCAAGCATTTTTAGTGGCGAAAAACCGATTGAGATATATGAGAACTTCTACTCAAAAATGAAAAGAAAACCAAACAACCTACAGCCGAGGGGCAGAAAATTGTTTGAAGGCTTTTGCTAGAACATTTCATTTGCCTCGAAATCGGTGGGATATATATACAAGTATATATGTATGTGTGTGTATATATAGGGTTATATATCATATGGTTTATGTAGATTCCTTTTGCACTTTTATCTTGTGGCGCTAATTCAAATTTGTAATTTATTGAACTCAAGCGGTTCGTTCTTTCAGTCGTTGTATTTGTTGGCATTTCGATTATATTATACATTTTGGCTGCTTAAAACGGATATAAACGAGGGCAGGTCAATGGGTGGCAAGAAATGTGTTTTTTAAAACGTATTTTAATACGTATTTTAAAATGTATTTTAAAATGTAATAAATTGTTTAAACTTTGATGTATTTTAATAGGCAGATCAAGGGGGAAATAAAATATGTGTATAATTAATTAAAGTCTTTGAGTGTGTGTTTTATAATGAAAAATATTACTTTTATATATTATATAAAATTAATAATGATAAAGAAATTAAATACATGTTTGTTGATATTATTTGGAGTATTTGCTTATGTAAAATAATACAATTAAGTATAGCATTTTGTTAAAACCTTTCTTTATTCTAGGCTTGGAGTTTGTTTTGCATTTATTTACCTCATAAATAAATCTTTAAAGGACATAACAATGCTTAACCCATAAACTTTTTCCCAGAAGCCCTCTGACATTTCCTCTCAACATCAAAGGCATTAGCCAGGCTATTGAGTTATAAGCCAGAATTATGTGCATTGAGGCTTTATAAAGCAGTGGAAAATAATGGAGGAATATAGGGGGGAGAGCTGGGCGCTTAGCAAAACTACCGCGTAATGAGCCGCGCTAAGCTGCTCAGGCAGCGGCCCAGAGTCTCTGAAAGCCGTCTCAACAAGTCTGGTGCTGGTGCTGGCCTATGCGGCGTATACGTAATGCTGCGGCGAGGTGAATAACATTTGGCGTGCAGCGGCTGAAAATGCCGCTCAATGGCGTGCCAAAACAAAAGGCTAAACTTAGCATGCATTTTTTTTTTGCTATTTGTTTTTCGTATTTTGTATCTTCGCCGCCTTTCGCTTGGCAATGCAAATGGAAATTGAAATAGCGTAGAATCCATCCGTTGCTCTGACATTAAAGGCTCGCAGGTCTGGGGAATTCACTCTGTGATGGAATAGCTCATGTCAAAAATGTTTGCATACCACAGAGTCATCGGACATTGTCGTCGAGTCGATTTGTGGATGGTCACGCGTGGGCGTTGCCTCCTCCTGCTGCTGCTTCTCCTCCTCCGCCTCCAGCTACTCGTTTATCAAAATTGTTCATAATTAATTAATTGGCTGCGTTCCAGATTTACAAATTGTTTGGCCCACCCGTTGTCTCAGTAGCTTCTTCTCTCTGACTCTTTTTTTTTGTTCTTTCTAGCCTTCTTCATTTTTAATGCGTTTTACTGCGAAATGGAAATTGCTTTTGGATTTTAAAAGCCAAAAGCAACGGCAAAAAGTCACTTTGAAGCTCAGCCAGTAAAAAATTTGAATTAACATATGCCGAGAAAAAGAAAAATAAAAGAAGGGAATGACAGAGAGAGAGAAAAGGAGAGAAGAATTGGTCATTTGATTTTTATAATGCCCCCCACTCCTCAAAATTTACACGTTATCTAGGGGCCAGGAGATGGGAACCGGAAAATACACGTGGAAAAAATAAAAAAAAGGGTTTAAAAAATCCTCTTAATAATAGTTTAACCTAAGACTCGGAACTTAAATTGTGGCTTATCATTAATGCTTAAAGGTTTTAAAAACTCTGTTTTTTAGCAGAATACAAAATTTTCTTGTATCTTTTTTTGGCAGTATATTTTCTGTATGAAATATTTCCAAAAAATAATAATAATAATTATAATTAAAGTTTTCTGTGGCATTATATTATATGTATTAAATTTATAAAGAACTTTTTCTTTGATTTCTTTTCATTTTAATGCCACAAAACTTAAGTTTAAGCTCAATTGTGGTTAATATATTTCCATTTGAAATTACAAACCTTTTCCCATAACCACATACCAAAATGATAAGATTTTCGATACGCAAAATATGTTAATAGAATAATTTTGATAATTATTTGCAAACGACAACCTTGGATTTCTTTTAGATAAGGACTTTCGGGGGTTTATATAGTACATACTTTGTATATTTGTTGTTATTTCTTTCTGTGCATTGGTTAGAGTAGAGTTTGGCGCCTTTTGTGTTGTGTGCCTCATCTTTTACTTTCTTTTCTTTGGGCTTTGCTGCCGTTGCTTTTGCGCCAAAGAATGCTTATCGGCATTTGCAACTTCGAGGCGAGGCGAGGCAATGTCGTCTCGACGCGACATTGTTATGGGGCCGAATCGGTGGTGGGTTGGGTTCGGTGTCGGTCTCGGAGTCAGAGTCGAAATCGGGCTGTTGCTGGTGCTTTGGGGTTCTTCTTCAGAACAGATAGCAGCAACGGCCCAAAGAAGCGCCCAGAGTCGCGCTGGCGATGATATCATCGCGCACGGTGCTGTGCATATGCCATCAACAACCATCAACAATCCAGACCAACCAAACGAAGATGTCTAGGCGGGTTCAACGGAAATCCGCATAAACAACCCAACCATGCTGGAGACTCACTCACTCACTCACTGACCGTGTGTTTACTTTAACGTTTTAGCAAGATAAACACACAATTTTTTCTTTAATACATTCGACTAGCTCGCATAAAATAACAACACAAAACCAGACCGAAAAGAAAACGATACAAAACTCTTTTACAAAAGTTGATTCAACTTTTAAATGCACTGCGGACGCCAAATGCAAAAGATTTTAATGACTTTGTTTGGAAAATTAAATTGTTTGTCTGGCCATATGAAAATGTAAATAAATTTCATTTGCCAAAAAGTAGAACAACAATTTCAAGGATCTATGGTTATGGTTTTGACCTTTAATCGATGAGATTTTCCCTACCAATATCTATAGAATTGTTATCTTTAACAGCAAACCTCGTCAGACATTCCATTCAGACTAATTTTAAGCTCATAATTATAACACTTTTCTTTAGAGACATATTTGTTATAGTCAGAAATTCCTTAATGACATATTTTAAGTGGGAAGGGGGGCTTTAGGCGCTTAAAAAGTAAATATTTTGATAGGTTTTTTATAAATTAAATAAATTATCCTGTTTAAATGAAGTTTAACAAGACATTGGAATTAATATTCTCTCAAAATATGTTACTATTTGTGTAACATATCTTTTTCACAACATTCTATTCTATAATATCTCTTGGATTCCTTTTATTGTGTTTTTTTTTTGTTTTTACTTAATGCTATCTACAGAAGATAAGAATTTCACATGGCTTGCCAGCCTTTTATTAGTATTTAACCTTTGATTCAATGTTGCTTCTACGAAAATTCTAAAAACTCTCATTAGGCAGTTCATTAACCCATGATATTATTCATTTAAAGGCCTGCATTGACGACAATTTGGACATGGTGGAGTTTCTGGTGGAGCGTGGTGCCGATATCAATCGACAGGATAATGAGGGCTGGACGCCACTTCATGCCACTGCCTCATGCGGGTGAGTTTGTGCTTATAGTTTCGGAAAATTAATTCTTTAATATACACATTTTAATCTTGGCCTACAGCTTTGTGAGCATAGCTCGGTATCTGGTGGAGAACGGCGCCGATGTGGCCGCTGTAAACAGCGATGGAGATCTGGCCTTGGATCTAGCCATCGATGTACAGCACATGGGCATGATTGACTATATGGAGAAGATGGTGCAGGAGCTGAATATCAATGTGGAGGAGGCTCGCAAGGCCGAGGAGCAGGCAATGCTGAACGATGCCAAAAAGTGGCTGCGCAGCGATGCCGCCGAGGTGGACAGGCCGCATCCGAAAACGGGTGCCACAGCGCTTCATGTGGCCGCTGCTAAGGGTTATACGAAAGTGCTGAGCTTGCTTCTAGCTGGGCGTGGCAATGTGGACCGTCAGGATAATGATGGCTGGACGCCACTGCATGCCGCGTCGCATTGGGGTCAAAGAGAGACGGCTGAGATGCTTGTAGAATCGTTGGCCGATATGGATATTCGCAACTATGCCGGCCAGTCCTGCATCGATGTGGCCGATCGCAAAATAGTCAAATTCCTGGACGAATTGCGTGCCAACAAGCGAAACAAGCGACGACCATCTAGTCAAATCAGGTGAGTGGACAAATAGTTTAAAAGAGTAATTGAAACCTGAAACTAATTCAACAAATGTTTATCTAATTCAGCAGAATCTCAGATGCGATTGAAAATCATGTGGACAAGACGCCCACAAAGCTGGTGCGCGTCGAAGTGAGAACAGATGCCACAAAGGATGGTGCGTAACCCTCAATTAAGCTTGTTTTTTTTTTTAAATCGTACTTTGGCTGCATAATAAACGAAAAGCTTCTTTTAATTTCTCGCACACACACTTTTGCACACACACTCTTGTGTTCGTCCTATTTATTATCCTGTTTAGGTTCTCATGCGCGCTAATCTTGTGTTGTCGGAGCATTTAATCGTCTAAACATTTGCCGTTGCCACTGCCTCTCGTCCCCTTAAGTCAGTTTAATTTGCCTGCATCATCATCATCATCTGAATCCACGATCATCCATCATCAGTAGCCACCCCCAAAATCTCTTCTCTTGTATCTCCTTCTGTATGTGTCTATTTCTCTATTTGTGTATTGTCTTTGCTTGTAAAACACGCACACTGCAGCTGCCAGCAGCAGCAACAGCAGTTCAAGTGAAGCTATCGAAGCTGCTTTGGCTTCAATTCCCAACGCTGGCGATGATCTAAATGATGATGTTGATGATGGCCAGAAGAATGACGAGGGTGCCGCCGAAAGCGACACAGAGGAGCTGAGCGCTTCCACGGAAAGCTCACACTCGACCAGTCTATCCGAGAGCGAAGGTAGTCGTCAGTAGGCACTTGTTTTGAGTCCCCATTGGGGAGTTGTGTGTGTTCTTCGATCCTTGTCTGTGTGCTAAGCCCGCTAATAGGCCACTAACTACTTTTACTTGTTCATAGATTGCTTAAAGATTTTCATTTAACTCCTGTTTGCTTGTCGCCTTTTCCTTTGCAGCTGAGAACGTCAAGCCCAATCAGCAAATCCACGCCGCCGATCATCATCCAGTCGAAGAGGAGGCGCCCTGGCGACGAAAACTGCCACGTACACCCAACGACAGTCCCCCTAATAATCGTAAGTAACATGAAGTTATTGGGAAGTGCGTTTCAAGTACGTTTTCTGACTCAATATATCTATATTCCTGCTGGTGAAAGTTTTATTACAGCATTTATAAATTTAAAAATTAAATTCAAGTGAAATAAATATCAAAAAGCTCTGAAAGGCACTTTCCACAAATACTCGTATTCAGATTGTGATAATTCTAATCGATTCATATCATCCTGCAGAAGTTCCTGATAGAGAGCTTAGCAGCAATAGCTCGGAGACCGCCAACGATGTCATTTTGCGACGCACGCAAAGCTTCGAGAATGATCAAAAGTGAGTTGAAATTAAAACAAGTACCAATAATATTGACAGAAATGCGTGCCGCACACAAACACCGACACAATCACACAGCAGCGCATCACAGATTAACCCACATATATATATGTACATTTATAGACATATATGCATATATAATCATTAATCTGCCAAATGATTTGACCCACAAATTGTACCGAAAGGTCTTCATTTATTGGTTTGCTTTTGCAGTTTGCTTTTCCCCTGTGCCACCGATTGCATTCGCTTATCAGTCATCATATATACACACACACATTTATTTAACCATTCAGCTTTTGACGCATTTTATTGATAACAAAAACCAAAATATAAACAAATTGTATGGGGTAACTGTTTAAATATACCCGTGTGATGGGGTATCTTGATCTGGGAAAGCTCCATGATTCATGACATTCTCCGCCAGCCATAATGAGCTTTGGTTTGCCTGAATTTCTGTATACCATTCGCATTTGGCAAGGTGAAGCGGTTAACTGCAAAAGTAAAACCACTAAGCAAAAAACAACAACGTATTGTATTGATTTTAAAATTTTTTGTTTTGCTTTATTTTTTCCACTCCCTTTTAAAATCAATCTGAAAATTGTATCACCAACGCACCATAAAAAAAAACAACAACCAACAACCAACTACAAACTCATCAAAACGCTTATCCAAAATCTAACCTGCCCGCTCGCTAAACCAACCGCCTAAAACGCCTGCACGACCAACGTCCAACGCCCGATAAATCGCCCGAATATATATCCATCAGATTCTATCAAAAGTACAATGAGCTGCGGGCCCGCATAAAGGCCAATTCCTGTCCCATTCTGCCGGCGAATGCGAATCCTAATGCTGCTGCTGCTAATAATAATTCCAATAACAATAATCATCTAAGTAGCAATAACAATAATAATAGCAACAATAATAACAACAACAAAAGCGCTATGCTGTTGGGATATGCTGGCACTACAACAAGAACAAATACATCGACAACAACAACAAGCACATCAACAACAGCTAGTACATTCAACAACACTCACTCAAACAACACCAACAACACAAGCACAACACCACAACAACAGCAAGCCACAGCAGCAGCATCGGCAACCACAAATCAATTATATAGCGTTCAAAGATCGGCCTCCCTCAAAGATAACTCAATGTATTACAGGTTTGTTTTGCATACACACACGCCCAAAAAAAAAGAAAAGAACAATGAACTAGATCAGGTTTAAATTGGCTAATTTTTTATAAAGTTTATTATTGCTTGTGCTATTAAAAGTCTTTTCCTATTTCTTCCAAATTGTGTTTAACTTTTGTAAATCAAAAATGTAAAATTTCACCAATTGTCACCAACAAGTTTATTGTAAGAAAAATGTTGTATTTAACAAATTAGAAACAATCTACATGTATTTATGATTAATTGTTAAATGTGTATTAAGTTAAAGTTAAGTTAAATCATGAAGAAAATCTTACCTAGTTCAAGGGCCACGCCTACTCATAGCTGTTAACCCAAAAAAAAACCTAATTTGTTGTAACTCTAAACTGTTAACTGTGCCTTTTGCTTAGCTTCTTCTCGTCTACACCTCCAGAAACCAAACTCATTGCACCAACCAATCGTTTAACATATTTTCCTAGGCCACGCACCAATGTCGTCTGTCTACCTTCTCTTGGCTGTATTCTCTTCTGATATTTGTACATTTAATTAATACTTTTTCATATTATTATATTACTTTGCATCGCAGGAAATCGACTGTTGCCACGCCTACAAGTACAGCAGCCACGGCAAACACGACGGCGCTTAGTTCACCATCGACAACTGTACAGAACCCACCAATACGCAGGTGAGTCAATTTCGTATATATTTAAAAAGTCCCATGGAAATCTTTTACAAAACCTTTGTCGATCGGTATTAGCCAAGTTACTGCGAAGAATGCGATGCAGAGCAACAATGGGAGCTCGTCCACGGCCAGTGCCGCCAGCGATGCGGAGAGCTCCAAGCCTCCGCCCAAACAGTCCACGGGAAATATTATCAAGAACTTCTTCAAGTAAAGAAATAGAGAGATTAAAGTGTTGTTTGTTGATTTATCGTTGATTGAAAAGCTAACCCCCTGCTAGCCAGCAGCTGCTAACCCGATTTTTTCCATGATTTGTGTAGCATGATGCCCAGACTTGGGGTACTCTTAAAAAAGATTTAATAAGGCTCCATACAGCTCTATTTACTGCTCTGAAATTTGTTTTCCTAATTAAATAACCCTTGTTTTGATTTATTTTAATCAATTAAAATTTTTCTAAAGCAACTTATATTTCTGTAAACCCATTGCAGATCCTTTGTGCCGCCGGTGCGCGATGAGGAGAGTGAAACGCAGCGAAAGGCGCATGCCAAGCGCGTGAGGGAAACCCGGCGATCAACCCAGGGTGTTACCCTCGACGAGATCAAGAGTGCCGAGGAGCTGGTCAAAAAGAAGAACCTAGGCATGGCCAACAACAATAACAATAACAACATCAACACCACCACCACGAACACGATTAGCAACAGCGGCGTAAGTAGTCCAGTGACCAGATATTGAATCATTATTCACAATCACAACAAAAGTCCAAAGCAAACATCCCACACTCGAGGAGGCTCTCTCTCTCTCTCTCTCAATTTTTCTCTCCATAGAATCATACATTAGCCCATTTGGTAGATCATGCCCGTAGTCCTTGACCAGATTATGGCAAATCACAAACACACGATGTCCACATGCAGTTCATAAACCATTCAAAATGTTGAGCAAAATACACACCAGATTAAAAAAACCGAAAAAATAAATGCTTATGGTTATGGTGTCCGTCCCTCCTTTTTTTGTTGGATATTATTTTCTCTTTGTTTATGTGTTATGTGTCACCCACACGCACATTCAATCGCAAAAATAATTTATTTGTTTATTCCATTAATTGTTTGTGCGTGTGAGTGAAAAATAGTTTACTAAAAAATATAATTAGTTGTAGAGAATATCGTATGTAGAAACCTAGAATGCAAAAGGTTGGAAAATTGCTCTAAAAAGTATGCTATAGTTTGTTTAGGTTTGAAAAATTGCTCTAAAAAGTATGCTATAGTTTTTTTCAATAGCATTTTTAAGTTTAACAATAACATTAAATATTTAAAAACAATATTTCATACATTAATTACATTTTTCAAGATCAAAAATATAAAATATTTTAACATATTTAAAATTCAATTTAAATAATTCAAAACAATGTACTTTCTTCAACAATAACATAGATAATTCAACACATTCTATATAAAACAAGAACAAGGACAAAAATATGTATTAAAAAGTAACGAAATATTTATTAATAAATTGGCATCATTAATATTATTATAGATCGAATGGTTATATCACTTGAACAGCTTTAACAGGCGGTGGTACACCCTTAGCTAATTCGAGGGTTATAATCATGCAATCAGAAATCTTTTGCATTCTGTTATTTCGCCCCCCAACCAAAAGCAGCTCTAAGCTGCTGTCATCATTTCAATCAGATTCTCATCGATCAATCAGTGCTCCCATTTAGCGTACGTTGCTATCCCGTTTCTTTTCTGTTGATTATTCGTTCGTGATCGATCGCAATATCACATTTAACCAGCAATCAAATTGAGTTCAAGTTCCTGCGTATGCGCCTCTGCTCCGCTCCGCTCCTGCCATGCCCCTTGACCCAAAACGCCCGAACCGCCTCATCAATGTTCAGTACTTGTTATAGCGTAGCCTTGTGCTTATGATTTCCAATCATCGGCTTCAGTATCAAGCAGCATCAGCAGACCAGTGAACCACATAGCGTAATTACCATTCCAACTCGTATTTATGTTAAAATTTTTAAGTTATATCTCTACGTTCAGTTTCGTACTACTCACTAGGCTCTATATATATATGTCTATGGAATATGTTGATGATTTTATCATTTTGCATGTCCCATTTGCATGCGTAATCGAAACCGGGGTCACCGCCTAAGTATCGTTATTCTTTATCGTATGCAATTTTATATTTTACAAATAAATAAAATAAATAGCGAGTTCCCTTTGATTTTTGGTTGAGAGCAACACACTCGCGCGTCCATTGCCCCTTAGGACAACTGTTTTTTTATTTTTGTTCCAAACTAATATTATTAACAGAACGAATCAAGCGCCGCACCATCCAGCAGTGATCAGCGGGAGGAGACGCAACCGCCGCCACCGCCCACCACACCACCGCCAGCAATAATTCCCACCACAACGACAGCCACCGATGAGACGGAAATTGAGGAGCTGGTGACTAACCATCCACCAGCCTCAACTGCGAGCGACACCACAGCCAGCTTCACCTTATCCGCTCCGGCACGAAAATCCCTCTCGATGGGCGATGGCGATGCCACGTGTGAGACGGAGCCAACGGATCAGTCAGTGGTCAGTGCCAGCTACACGATAGTTTCCAAGAGGGACAAGCTACCCGTCAGCTCGGAGGAGAGTGCTGAGGAGAACACCAAACAAAACAAGACTGATGACACCAAGAATACCGGCACAGGAGAGAAGGCGGAAGAGGAGCCGCATATTAGGCCTACGGATCTGCCACTGATTCCAACATCTCCGGCCATGAAATCATCATCGACGGCCACTACGCCCGCTGGCCTCGAGAGTCCAGTGCGCTTGCGGGACAAGCGGAGCCTAACCGGGAGCCAAGACTCGGAGACAAAGTCCGATACCGCCTCGCCCGTTTCCACACATCCGGACTTCAATGCCCGCGACTCCCTACTAAGTCTGTACGCCCGCCGCACCGTGGACAGCAGCGTGGGAGGTGGTGCTGGCGGTGGTGGTAGTGGTGCTGCTGCTCCCTCGTCTTCGTCGTCGGCAGCAGAGCGACGTCCATCTTGGCGCCTGAAATTCGATGCCGGCTCCAAGGTATGCCACCACACAACCCAACAACACTCTGTTCCCCTAATCGAATCCGATGATAGCCTTAATCCCAACTATATGACAGACTGTTTTTCGATCGGTTGCCAAACTCAACTCTTGTGTGCCATAAATATAAAAATCTTTATGTTAATCTCCGAGTGTAGCATGGATTTACTTTGATTAGTGTGCGAATATTAATGGATTTCGTTTTGCCTCTTGAAAGTCGATTGCTTTAGCTTTATTCGAAACTGTTGTAATTCATTATATTAACCACATCATTTTATTTTTAGTGGCCTTTTATTATATATAAATTAAGTTTAAAGCCGAGCTCGTGGGTAACAGTTTACTTTGTAATTGTTTTCGAAACCTTTCTTCTTTTCAAAGGCTACAATTTCCTCTCAATGCATTCCGGATTAACACATCATCTGTAAAATCTTTATTTGAATCTCATTTCCTTTAAAATTGTACGTTTTAATGATTGCAAATTCCCATAAATTTGATATATTAAAAGTCATCATTGTTGCTTATATGTAGCCAGGGTAATAAAATAGAATATTACATGTGTGGATTGCTTGTTTATTTAGTTTATTTACTCTAGTTTTTATTATCGCCTGAGCATTATTACTTTTAAGTCTTATTTTCATTTAGTTGTATTTTATTTTCACGTCTCAATTTGCTCGTAATTTATGCTTGGATATTCTCGCTAACTAGGCAGATGCATTTGTTAAGTAAATACCTCGATTTTATAGTGTAATGTATGTATTATTTTATAGAGCTCATCAAGTATTTCATTTGTATATATTCAAATATATATTATATTATCTATCTTATTCTGCTGGTGATCCGAACATTGATGTATAAATATGTACATAGATTTTGCAAAAGTTGGCTTCTTGTTAACCTGGCTGACTTTTATGTTTTATTAACCATTAATTATTTTTATTATACATACTGCTAATATCTATATTTAGTAAATAAAATTTAAATATTTTGCATGTAATTTACAAAATAGATTTACCTTTTCGTTAAATATTTACATTTTTATAATATATTTACTTACGAATGGTTCAAGGAAATCCAGGGAAAATGGCTTAGCTTAGGTAACTGGGTTGCGGGCTCCGAACTGGATGCAAAATGGTGTTTCTGATATTTGTTAATTACCACTAAATGTTTAGTATAAACTAACTCCCGCTGCATTCGAATGATTCTTCCAGACATGACGACATAGCTTCTTGTAAGACCAAAAAACACATTGCACACACAAAACCAAGTAAAAAAAGCGACAATTTTATAGAGAAACATTTCAAAACATAACTTTTTATACATATATTTAATAATGTGAAACTGATATTTGGCCTTGATGAAGCTTAATTAATAAATATTTATTCCCTGCAGTTCAAGCTGGAGGACATTACAAGTGGTGGTACATATCCGCCCAATAACAGCACCATTATACCCAGTGCTCCGGCGGTTATGGCAGCCGCCAATCTGTCCACCACCACTGGTGTGCAGCGGCGCATTAGCAGCGGTCCCAATGCATGTAAGTTATTACATTCATCTGCATTTGTTTATCAATTATATTAACAATTGTTCTCTATTTTATTAGTAAATGCTTCCAATCAGTCGCTCAACTCTGTGGGTCGTCCTGTTTCCGCGCCCAGCGAGAGCACAACAAACAACAGCAGTGCCTATGTCTCGCCCTCGGCTCGCAAATATGAAACGAATGCCACATCAACGGCGGCAGCGGCAACAAATACTAACACAACCTCCAATTCAGTGTCTGCAACCAGTGCCAATCATGCAACGACCACGGCGAGCAATGCTACGTCGAACCATGACGATAAGGGTAAGGATCAAGGAGGAGATAAATAGGAAAAGCACATCAAAAACTATATATATGGATACTAAATCAAATATTAAGGCTAAAATATTTATAAAAATCGAAGAAATTATAGAAGAAAGTTATTATAAAGGCTTAGGGATAACAAAAAATATGGATATAGCGATTCTGAATTGATTTGTGACGTAAAATACGTTGAAAAAATTATAATTTTGTGATAAATCGTTATTTTGTACCCTAAACCAACATGTTATATGATATATTCGACCATATAATCGACATATAATTAACAAAAAGAAGATAAATAGATGTAATAACAAGTTTCATATGTTTTTTGTTGATAATAATAATACTTCATCGATCAATTCTATATATTTTATTATTTAAAAGTTGTATTTGATGCAAAATTATTGTCTACATATCAAATCAGATTTTTCCCATGTCCCTAGGTGAGATTCAAGTTTAGTTTTCTAGAAATCTTATGATATTTTCCCTTCAGCTAATTGAAAACCCTTAATTATTCCCACAGATAATGATAAGGAGAACGATAATCGCACACAGACCGTCATCCAGAGGCGACGCAAACCGAAGCGCAGATCCACGGGTGTGGTGCACATCGATATGGATGTAAGTACTTAAATCGCTCATCCTCACTAAGCAGAGATACATCATTTATGCCCCGTTTGTTGCAATAAATGAGCCTTGGCCCGACCGAAAGCGGCATGCCAATTATTCTTCACACAAAACACTAATTAGTCAAAAGATTAACACAAATTCTAAATATATAATGAGATCTTTTTGTGTTTTGCTTCGCTGCAGGAACTGGACCCCGAGCGTCAGACCGAATCCAACAACGACAACGAGGAGAAGGAGAAGGAGGTGAGTCTATTCTCAGAATTTCTGCCTTTCCATGTTTTAACTATTACCAACAACAACAACAACAACAAAATTATTAGCTAATAGCAACTATTGAATATTTTCACACCTTTGCCAAGTAATTAGATTTTATGGCAGCCAGCGCAGTCGCTTATTTCTGCGCTGTGCACCTGGTGGGATTCTCATGCTCTCCTTTGATTTTTGCCAACGTCACACCTTGTCACAATTTTCAGGCCACTCCGCCGTGTCCTTCAAAGTAGCTAACCGCCCCGCCCGCCCCAACCCACTTTCATCCACATCGTCGTCCGTCTGGTCCAATTAGCGAAGTGACCTAAAAAAAAGATTTTGAAATTATTATTTGCCATTTGCGCCGAAACACTGAGCACGTGGCGGTATTGTGTGTGGGATTTTTAAGTGTAAGTGCAAGGCAACTGCACAAATCCTTTCATGGCCGAGGTCAGAACTATTAGTGCGCGACCAATTTGCGTCCAAAGAAATCACGGGTCCACCGCTCCACCGAGAGAACCTGTTAACAATTTATCTGCGCAAGTGTCAGACCGTCGGTGTCGCCTATTATTAAAAACTGACACAATTTTTGAATGCATCTTGTCATTAACGAGCTCGCTGCTCTCGGGCTCTGCTTGTTTCTTGAACAAATTATTAATTGTTTTGCACATTGGACAATTGAAGAAGCCGACCCGAGACTAAGCCATAATATTCTGCTGGCTTATGGCATTAATTAATGGTTATTTTATTTATTTAGAACATATTTGATAGCTTTTAAAGGGTTCATTAGGTTAAGGAAAGTGATAAATATTTTAAGCTTAGGGAAAGCTTAGAGAAAGTTTAGCATATAAGTTTAGGAACTAAATGAAAAATGCCATCGCCAGAGGTTTTTACTTCTTAATCCTTATAAATTGAATAGTTGAAAAGTAAAGCTGGAAAAGTATTTTCCTCTTGTGAATATTTTTCAAAGCTTATTTATTCCCCTTTTCCTTGTAATATTTACACCGTATTTCAGACAGTAAATTAAATTGAAAATATATATTTAATAGTTTAATTACTTAAAGAAAATGGTGCCTAAAATGTACAAGTTTCTGCGAAGAGTGAATAATATTGTATGTTCTACCTCGAAATACCTTTAAATCTAAATGGAAAATTGTTTGAAAAAACTAATAAATAGCATGCTTTCCCCAAGAGTTTTTGCTTCTTTGCTATTTCTGACTTAACATTTTCTAAAAAGCCTTAAGTAATATGCACTTTTGGCCACTTTCCCCCAAAACCTCATCCATCTAACGATGGCAGCAGCCGCCCATCTGCCATTTCTGACTATGTGTCACCATCTTTGATTGACGATGTCAAGTGTTTTTTTTTTGTTTTGCCTTCAAGCAATTGTAATTTTCATAGTATTTTGCATCTGAGGAAATCACTTTCACAATCGCCTCTCCTAGACCAGATCAGACCAGACCAGACAGCCTGTATTCTACAACAAATTGGTCAATTACCGAGGCACGACCCACAACGAGAAGAAATGCAACACAAAGGCAATCAAAAGAACCAAATAAAATGTATTAACAAAAAGGCAGCAGGCGGCACACGTACGTTGAACTTAGTTTTTGGCTAAATTTACAACAGTTTGCATATGGCATTCGCTTCCTCATTCTCTGCCTGTGGCCAAAAAGGATCGTCATGTGGTATTTATAGTCGGGCACAAAATGCATCTATCGAAAGTGGAAAGCCACCTCTGGCCCAGTTATGAAGGGGGGATAGAGGAAGGTGCAGCAGCAGCAGCAGCAGCAACTCCCCAAAATTCAATTCTCCTGTCGCGTCGCACTTTGCTTTAAATTTAGACAAGCCTGAAATAGTTTTTCCTATGCTGGGGCTCTCTTATTTTATGTCTTTGTACCTATTACTAGGGCGGTGTAAGGGTATATTGTTTAGGGAATCATTTGGCTAATTTAAATGTGATAGGAGGGGTGTGTATAAGGATTGTAGCTTTTTTGTCACAAAATTAACCAAATTGTTAATCTAATTGTTTAAATTTTAAGAAGAGTTTTCCTATTGAAACCCGGGATGTTCGGGGACACTCGTTCCATCTCCTATTTTTTTTTACTTGTGTCAATGACTGCTTCGCCTTTTGACCCAGTTTGCTGCCGCATATGCTCTCTTTTCGCCTTGTGCTCTCCCAAATGTTTGTTCTGATGACCCCAGCATAGTTAACAGTTTTGCGTCTCGGACATTGGGCCAAATACGTGTGCGATTTACTAAATTTAGACCGGGGGGCCCCATCAGCCAGGTGAAAACTCGCACAGCGTTCAAATTCTGTGTGCGCAATTTCAAATGAAAATTCCCTTTTGAATTTCCCTGCCGCTGCTGCAGCACTCTTTTTGTTATTTTCATATCTCAGTTTATAATAATATTCCCGATTATTTTGTGTTGTTATTTTTCCGGCTTTTCCTCTCTTAATTTCGCTTTTCGCTCTCTTTGACTCTGGCTGCTGCCTTGGCTCTTTTGTGTGTTTATTTCGGATCGCATTTGTTCGCTTTCAAATAAAACATTTCAAATCGCCAGCGAGCAGCACAGTTGAGTTTTGTGCCCCAAGCACAGCGGATCATCTAAGTAAAATTCAGATCAATTCAGTTGAGATCATCCAACGGCTAAAACCAAAAGTCAATCCAAAGAAATCCAATCTATACTTTGATGTAAATTCCAATTAAAAGCCAGAATTCAATACGACGTCAAGTGCAACGAGAAAAAATAACCACAGAGATCTGTCGAACGTGTCAAAGAGTTGTTGGGAGGGAATAGGGATCGGAAAAAATACGCCTAGATCAGATCAGTTTACCCCCGGGATCATCGAGATCTACGGCTGGGGAGCAGAGGGGATTTTCCAAGCCAGAGTTTTCGAAAAACAAGTTGATGGAATCACACAACGCGTTTCCATTTTCGGCACAAACTGCGCATATTTTTTTTGGACATTTCAAGTTGATGCTCCTCTCTCTCAGCTCCTCAGGTGGCTTCTGCATATATGGTCAACTATTTTGATAAGTTTTTAATTTGATTTCGTGAACGTGCTTAATTTATTGAGTTTTGTTTTTGTGGCCTCTAGATGCGAAATGTTAAAGTTTAAAATGTAAACTTGAAAATTTAAGAATTTAAAAGAGAAATGCATAATCTTCCATTAATTTATTAAAAAATGTATTAAATTATACTCTAAAAATATTCCCTAATAATTTTGAAATATTCCCAAACAATAGTTTAATTTTTTTAGACATTTCAAGATTATTTCCCAAATTTATTTGCATTTCCTAATCCGTTTTATGAATGCCTTTTCGACCCCATTCGGTTCATTTATCTTCTCGCCATGACACAACACAAAAAGTTGAAATATTTTTTAGAAATGTATTTTCATGCGATATTTAGCCAAGTTAAATGTTTGAATTAACAGAAAATGAAGCCATAAATGTGGGGGAAAATCATTTCGAAAAGGCCAAACATTTAAGCTCTTTGAGGAGAAAACTGCTGCTTCATTCATAGATGCTTGTCGCGTCGTCGTCCTATAGATAGAAACACATATTATTTAAGGCAGCAGATACATAAAACAATTCTTTGTAGGAAGCAGAGAAACGGGCTTCGTCATAAATTATATGCATTGGAAAATTGCTTGAGAGGAAAAACGTTTTCCACCCCGGAGATGATGTTTGTTGTTTGTATCCGCGTGGGCGGAGGATGAGGCTGAAAAGATGAGGATGAGGAGCATCAACTCTTAGTGAAAACAAATAAATAGCAAAGCAGGCCGGTTGCTTGCTTGTGGTATAGTTTTCGGAACCATATATCACGGTTTTGTATGTGTTTTCAATTCGATCAAGAGCATTGGCCAGTTGTTGGGGGTACGAAAAGCGCAAAGGAAAATTGTCAAAATTTATGCCTTGACGTCAGGCGATTTCCCCAGCAGTTGCACGGCACAGGGCGAACCACATGTCAATATTGCGCGTTCTCCATATTGAAAGATCCGTTTCGTATATAGAAAATACACACACACAAAAGTTGTTTGTTTTTCCTTTATTTTTGTTTATGCCAAATTCATGAACATTTCGTGTGTTCGCTTTGATTTTAATTGTAATTGCCTTTTGTTGGCTTCTATAAAAATGGAACACAAATCGATCAGAATCGAAGTTGAAATGCCCTTCAATTGCGCGGATCAGTCCCCAGGGGAGGGGTCTTGTCTCGTTTAATTGATGTGCTTTTTATCTACTTAGATGATGATGATGAAACCGAAATTCAATTAAAGTTCAAAGAGGCTTTCAAAAGAGACAGCTGTCTTGAGAGCTGTTTTGTAGATTTAAAGGGGTTATCTATGGCTTTAAATGGAGATATTTAATAGGATATATGAGACTAGAAATTCCTCGAGAAGAACATATTCAGGAGTAGTTAACAAAATGAGTGCCAATGATTAAATTGATTAATTAAATTTACAAGAAGCTCATTTCAAACATCATAAACTATGAAAACCTACTGACAAACCTTTGGCTAAATGGAAAATCCCCTCACAGAACGAAAGAGTATACAAGTCTTGTGTGCCTTTTCGAATATTTAAACGTAATTGCACTTTGGCATCGACGATTGATATACGAACTGCCAGGGGAGAACTGCCGAGAGCTAATGGGGTTTGGCCTTACACTTTCTTATAGAGAACAACGTCAGAGCGAGATGTCCTTTCGCTCGAGATCACGAACCCAGGCACCGCTGGCCAGTCGCCGGCGTTCCCTGTCCTCCAGCTCTCGGATGGCTCCCTCGAGCACATCATCGGGTGCCTATAACTATAATGGGAGTAGCTACAATGGCTCCAGCAGCAGCTCAGGTCGCCCACTGAGCACTGGCTATTTTCCTAGCAGTGGTAGCGGCATTTCCTCCAGTTACCAGAGTCCCTATGCCAGTGTGTACAGCTCCAGGGAGAGTTTGTATGGCGGTGGAGGAGCCAGTGGTGGACGCAGTGCCTACGGTAATCGCTACGAATACGGGGCAACCAAATATCATCACCACCATCATCATCATCAGCAGCAGCAGCAGCCGTCACAGCAGCAGTTCACCAGCCACCACTATTTGAACCAACATTCTCAGCCATCGATGGCCGTAACCTCATCCGCCTCCTCAGTTTCAACCTCAGCCTCTTCATGCCATGCCATGCCTTCTTCATCCACAACAGCAGCTTCTATAGCTTCCAATGCCGTCATGCCGGCAGCAACTAAAATGCAAACGCAACATGGCAATCGCTACTATCTGCAGCTGCAGCCCACCGCCTCACCGGGTCACCATTATAGCCACCTGTCGGTGGGCAAACATATCTCGGCTCACAGTTACGGTCCGTCTAAAGTCTCTGCTCTCTCCTCCTCTCTGTCCACCGTCTCCTCGTCGTCGTCCTCCTCAACCTCTGCGCCCTCGACTGGAACAGGCGGCTACGAGAGTTCAAGATACAATCCCAGTTCATACTCCTCGGCGGGCTCTTCGCCGTACTCGACCGCCAGTGATCGTTATGTCAGTCCCTATTCGAGCATCTACGATAATGGTGTGACCACAGCCTCGCTTAGCTTCAAGTCGCCGGGTCTGAGCTCCTCCAACTCCTTCAAGGGCTCCCGTTTGCTCAAGACCAAGTCCCTGTCAGCCTCGAATAGCAGCCTTAATGCAGCGGCATCAGCCTATGGCAGCAGTACGCCCTCAACCAGTGCCGGAGCAACGGTGGCAGCCATTGCAGCCACAAGGAGTAATTCACTGCGGGAACAGGAGCGCAAATCAAGGAATCGTTCGCGATCAAAGAGTGCGGCACAGCGATCGATAAGTGCATCCTCAGAGAAGAGTGAGGGATATGAAGTAAGTGGAGTTTTGGAGGAAAGTGAGGGATATGAATGCTTGGTTTTATTTTTGTAATATTTATTGTTTTGACCATGTTGTTGTTGTTGTTGTTGGTATAAGAACAAGCTATAATATTATTTATAATATAATATAATATTTATAATATTTTCTCTTTTTACAGAGTGGCAGCGAGCGAACATCCCGTTCCAGACTTGGCAGCACAGCAAGCACTGCCACCACAAGTGAGTCCAAGAGCGACAAGGCAGAGAATGGCGATGGCATTGACTACAAGGCGCTCTGGGAAGCGGCCAAGTGAGTATAGTGAAGCCTTTTATATAGTATATCCTGGAATACGATGAATACCTTTTCCTTTTTCCCACACAGATTGGAGAACGATAAGCTGAAGCAGATGCTCAAGCAGAAGGACGATGAAGTTGTGCAAACGCGTGCCACGCTTGAGCGATTCGCCAATGCCGTAAGTACAAAGACACGCCCCTAACACGCCCACGCCCACATTCACGCCCACTAAGAAAGAAATATAATAATAATAAAAAAAAAAACAAATGGCAGTAACAAACAACAACAACAACACGAAACACAATAAACTTAGTCAGAAGGCTGCCTACTAAAATTTATAACTTTATCACACAAAAAATATACTCCAGCTGCCTCTTTTTCCCTCTCATGTGAAGCTTACTGCTCGCGCTCTCTTTCGCTCTTTATATATACAAATATATATATATATATCTTTATTCGATTTCTTAAAACCAAACAAACACAACACAACTGAACAAGAAAACAACCGAAAAAACAGTACAAAACACTGTAAACAAATCAAAAAATGCAAAAACGAAATCTTGTTTCATTTCACATATTCGCAGACAACGAAAAATTCACTATCTGAACTTGAGAAACGCGAAAGAAGAGCTATGGAACGCAAGCTTTCCGAGTTGGAAGAAGAGCTCAAGGTAATTACAAAAGTGTCCTTAATGATGATGCCAAATGCCGCCGCTGTTTGCAGGACTCGAAATTGATTGCTTCCGTTTGGTTTTTTTTAAACCTTAAAAACCCTATTGATAATTTTGTGAAATCCTCGAAGCATGCACATACATTCTTTTGAAATTGATTTCTCTCTTGCTTTTTTTTAAGTTTTATTTATTAACCCTTTTTTTTTAGTTTTATTTAAGCAAATTTGAATTAATTTGAATTGAGCTGTTTTTAGTTTGGTTTTTATAATCCTTTGAACCCTTTGAACCACGTTTCTTTGCACTGAGTTGGAGCAATGAATCCGTTTATTATATATAATATATATAAATTTACTTTTACCCTTTTTGCTGCGCTTTTTACACATTATAGAAGAACACCTAGTTGACTCTAGCTAGATGTCTTTGGGTGTGTTTGTTTGCAGAAATCCCATTTGATTTGAAAAGACCCTCTCTCCCCCCCGTGTGTATATAGTCTATATATCATTTCTATTTTGTGCCCTTCTCCTCCGCTGTACAGTGAAGCGATTGCTTGATTTCTTGATTTTTCTTCCTTGTTGCATTTGATTTATTTATGCCCCAAATATCCAAATGTTGTCATCAGATCATCATCTCTCATTGCTTGGTTTCCTCTTGGTTTTGCTCATCTCGCACAACAACAACACACAACAGGAATAACAAATAAGCCAACGACAGACATCAGACATCACCTCAGACTCATGTTCTCATTCAAAAAGACATCTCTTCAGACCATTATGTTTCTCTGTCATCACCAGATCGTATCATCATCACCATCATCATCTTCAGCATTATCATCTCGCTATAATCTGTCTCTCATTGTCAAATTGTCAACCCTTTTTGGTTTTTTTTCGTCACTGTTCCCATGCGTGTTTATACGTTTATCGTTATACTCACTTAAATTGTTACAGATTACAGAAAATATTTAAAAAACAAAGCGCTCTCATTCCAATAAGCTCACTCAAATTTGTTTTTCTTTTTTCTCTCTCTTCCCACGCGCCTCATCGATCGAACAAAACAATCGAACTGTCGCTAATCGCTCAAATATTAAAAAACAAAATGTTTTTCCACTCGCCGCTGTGCTGTTTTATTATCACTTGCTGCGTCCTTATTTTTTTTGTTTTGTATTATGTGATTTTTTAGCTGTTGCAGAAGCTAAAGACTGAGAACGACCGTCTGCGTGCCGAGAATCGGGCCCTCACACGGGTCGTCTCCAAGCTGACCACCTCGGCTCAGAGTCAGCTGGCCAAGACCAAATAGGCGCAGATCAGAAAGCATTTAGATTGTCCCAGCACCAGCACCCAAAAACAAAAATAATAATAATGAATATCCAATATGAAAAACCACAATATCTGAAAATCTCACCTTTCCCTTTGCTCACGCGAATATCGTTTCATTATATGCTATATATTTAATAAACCTTGATGTCGTTGTTATAAATATAAATATATAAGCCGACAGGAGTGCCACAGAAATTGCTGTGGTTTTGAAATCAATTTAAAATAGCGCTCCAAAGAATATATTTTAGAATTTAACACATGCAAAATAATTCTTCTTGGCGCAATTTCGAATGATTTTAATTCTGTGGCACCTCTGACTAACTTAACTATATACACAACTCTTTTGCGAGTAACAACAATAATTAAATGTATCGTAGATAAATTAAGTTCACATTGAGCTGAGATCATTGGTAATATTTAAAGGCATTAAAAGCATAACTACTACAACTCCCTAGGAGGCAATATTCAAGTCTTTTGATAAACAAACTTCACTAGTAGGAAATTGTTTTAATAGTTAAATATATGTTATTTTTTTGGTTAACGAAATCATAAAGTTTGCGAATTTATCCAAATACTTGTATCAAAATAAGGGAATTAGTACTCTTTAAATCAAACGCTCGAATCAA
The DNA here is from genome assembly GCA_035046345.1 of Drosophila birchii. Taxonomy (NCBI): domain Eukaryota; kingdom Metazoa; phylum Arthropoda; class Insecta; order Diptera; family Drosophilidae; genus Drosophila; species Drosophila birchii. Next base: position 18,975,863 of record JAWNOA010000048.1, on the reverse strand, counting down.
AAAGTATAAAGCTCATCAAAACCAACGAGATCAATCATCAAATCCCCACCACAAAAAAAATAAAGAAAAGAGAAATAGAATACAAGAAAACAGCATCAGCAATTCCCAAGGATCCCAAGGATCGAACATCAAAGAGAGCAAAGAAGTGGTCTGGTTGGTGTGATGCTGGAAACTTAATGGTAAATGTGCCCCACCACTGACACTGACTTGAAACCTGCGCCGCCTATCCAAATATTATGAGCTCTTCTGCTGGCTGTTGTTTTGTTGTTTATACACATACATATATCACCTAAAGGAATATAATAAAATATATATATTATATGGCTATAACTGTATCCAAGGAGTGTTTCAAGTTGAATGCAATTTTGTTAAATGCGAAATAAATGCTAAAGTTTTTGGGAAATTGTGTAGTGTTTTATTTTATTAGAGAACAAAAATCTTGAGATATTTTTATAATTGAATTACTAAAACATTTCTTAAAAATTGTAATAAAAGTTGAGCTTTTAACCTTGAGTTATCAGGGTACAAGTCCTTGAAGCACTCCCATTGTACATACAAATATAAAAACATACTTACTTAATATTCTACTATTTAAATAATGTCTATTAAAAATATATCTAAAGTATATTATACCCTCTTGTTGTTAAATATTGTTACACGTTTTATCTGCCATTTTGTTTATCCTTTGTGTGTGTTGTACTCGACTCTCTCAACACCAACGACCATCGATCTTGAGTTTAATTTTGAAATAAACAAACTTTTCCCCATTGTCGTTCTTAATTCAACTTACTGCTGTTTATTATCCCCGCTGGGTACCAGGACACGAGCATTTGCATCTAAATTCATGAGATCCATTGTGCATTATTTGATGACGGATTATCACAGCACACGAGACACGAATCGGGGATATATACCCAAAAGTCATACCATATTTCGAAAGTTTAGTGCATGTGCAATATGAGTTTAGGGCTGTCCAAGATTAGTTTTCTTTAATTTTGTTCCTGCCCCCCTCCCTTAGGCAGTTACTAATTGTTTGTTGTTGTTTCCATTGTTGTGTTGTTGCTGCTGAGGCATCCACGAAAATAATAATAAAAATAAAGAAAAATATATATTAATTAACTAAGCATGACCGCCCCCCTAATCACCCACATAATCGTATATTGCTTTTGATATTCTCTTAATTTAATTAAACTAATTTATTTTGTTTTACGCCTTATTTACATACAGCAACTCGATGCCTACAAATCGGATAATCATCGCCTGAAGGAGGAGAACGCCGCGTTGATTAGAGTAATAAGTAAATTAAGTAAATGAAATTATGTTTTATTTTCACAGTGTATATGTATGTCTGAGAACCTATATCATCATCGAGAAGCAACAATTTTACTTTATTAACCAGCTAAAAAAGAGAAGGCTGAAAAAAAATGGAGCTAGGGAGAGGAAATTTCAAAATTTGTTTATTATTTTTGTGTTAGGCATTTAAGCATTAGGTGAAACCATGTTTCAAATATCGTTGAGAATTGTTTCGTTCGTTTTATATATAAACAAAACAACATACAAAAAAAAAAAAAACAAAAAGAAGTAAAGAAAATCTTATGTATTTGGTCAAATTTTATATACGAGAATAGAGCAAATTATAAAATTATGAAAATAAACTTACACAAATCAAGCTTAACTATATTTACATACACACACATTATGGATCGAAGGAAAACAAAACCTTTACATACAAAACTGAGAACATATTCATCAAATGAGCCCTAGTTACAGATTAGTTTAACTACATAATACATGCATATACGCATACGTATATAAATATATATATATATATATATATTTTTTCATATATAAATTATATATACACATTACATACTATATTATATCGAATCATAAGTTCAACATTTCAATGTGTAATATCACCATCAAGGATCCAGGCGATGTTCCGAAGCCACCAGCCCCACGCGTCAACTTACCAAGTGTAATAATCATCATTATTATTACCCATCCAATATCGTAATATTGTGTTTAATCGTGCTGCAGATATCGGTGAAGCTATCCCCTAAACCGGGGAGTTATCCTCCATGGCGCTCTTCTATAGATACTTACGTATAACTAAGGATAGGTTTCACCGATGGGCGAATGCATTATTATTTCTATTATCTGAGCGTACGTTTAACTTTAAGCAGACACTTTTAGTTCTCTCCCCCCGCCCCTTCGTCACTTTTGAAACGTATTATATACCATACTTGACCTTCGCTTATAATGAAACAAATGATCATATGCGTACATATATCTGTTATTTATTAAATTCGCTTAAGAGATATTTTGTGTTACTCGATAATCAAGCAAGAAAACAAAACATTTAAGAACGTGAATTGTGTAATATGTAAAATTGTGTGAGAAAATATTTAAGAGAAATTTGATTCAAATACGAAACTTAATAAATGTGATCGCAAGCAATCTTGGCATGTGTCTTATTTTTGGCTTTCAGGTTGCCGGCGAACCATAAAGAATGACTTTCGAGCGTTTCTCAGAAGATTTCATGGGCTATCTATTGTCTCATTCATTCAAGGTTTTCTTTATGGATTTATTTGTTTATTGACAGCATTTAACAACATTATTATTATTTCATATTCCACTGATAAGCTTCAGGTAAGAGTATGAAGAGCTTTCTGGGTATCACAGAAACCTGAAGGCTTAAACGAAATTTCGTTAAAAACTTGGAAATGTATTTGAATATAAAATATAATAAAGAAATGATTAAAAACAAATATTGTCACAATTATTGGATAATGATTTTTATACATTTCTATGATTTTTTATATTTAAAATTCATTTCTTAAGAAGACCTTTAAGTCCCTCAAGGTTTTCCTTTTTTTTGATGAAACATTACATATTAAACATTAGTATTCTTTACTATATTTTATTGCTGCTAAAAAAGCTTCAATATTTCCTTATGATAGCAAATTTATGACTGATGATACAAGACAAAGATAAAGAGCTCTAGAGATCACCTGATGCATTCAAATGCAGTTTATGGATGAAGCTTTGGATGCAGCTCTCAGCTATATAAGAAGACCTCAGCACATTGCAGTTAGTTAATACTTTATTTAGCAGTTCAAACGAAGACATCAAGATGCAGGTGATCCTTGCATGTTTCCTCTTAGTTGCTTATGGCAACCTAGCCTTTGTTGCCGCCCAGACTGTGGAGACGCCCAAATGCCAAGAGTGCCAGACAGATAATTTAGTTTACTGTCTTAACCAGACCTCATATCGAAATTGCATGAGTAAGTAGAGGAGAGACTTATGTAATCCTTCGGATTTAAGCCTAAAGCTATTCCTTACAGAAGACGCCCCCTTTGGCGATGTGGAACAGTGTCCTGAGGGCACCGTTTGCACCAATAGTGCGGATGTTTGTGTGAAGGACCCTGATGGAACTACCGTCATTGATGTTTGTGGCAGTGATTCCTCATGTGAAACGTGTGCTGAGAGTTCCAAATACGCCTGTGTCAGCAGTACGCAATTTGCCAGATGCAAGGGCACGACTCTGATTACTTCCACCATCTACAGTTGCGAGAAGGATGAAGTTTGTTACCAAGAAGGTTTTGAGGCATACCAAACCGTTTGTGTGCCCTCTTGTGTCCTTGATTTTGTGGGTATCTTTGCTTTTTATTCGAACTATGTACATTAACTTTGTATATAACTTTATATTTTTATTCTAGATTGATGTGAAACCCACTTGCACCAACAATGAATTCACAACAACCACAACTACAGCAGCTCCGTCCACAACTCCAAGTGATGCTGATGAACAGGATATATGCCAGGCGGCAGCACCAGTGACCACTGGTACCACCCCAGCTGACAGTACAAGCACATCCACCACAGCTAGCACTGTGACCCAATTCTTCTACACTTTAAACACAGGAGATAAAACCTGCAGCACTTATCTGTATTGCCAAAAGGGCCCCAACGACACTACATGGAAAACTGTTTTCTTTACATGTTCCGCACCCAAGCCATACTTTGATTCCACCACCAAGGGTTGTGTGGCAACAAAGCCTACTGGTTGCTCTTAAAATCGCCAACAGCTTTTGATCTTTTATCTAGGCAATACCTGTTTATTTTATTTTAAACCTTTGTTAATTATTATTTGAGTCTAAATATGTAAATATGAGTTTCGAACAGAAACTTTTTGACTTCTTTTTGACCTATAATAACTACAAATATTTAAAATAATAATTTTTAATTAAAGTTTTGCATATTTAAAGCTTTTTTAACAAATTATAAAGTAAAAGAAAGATTAAAGAGAAAAATAATTAAAAATAAGAAATTACTTTATACAAATAAAGTGAACTAATTATTTGTAAATACTTGCAGATCAAAAGTTCTATATAATAAGTAATTTTAATGATTTAAAGATAATAGGATTATATGTATAAGACAACATTCTTATATTTTAAGCTTATTTATTATGATTCAAACTATTTCTCAACATTTGCGAAAGATACACCTTCGTATACAGATACTATTTTGATATTAACCTTTAAAAGCTTTGAAAGTTGGAGGCACGAGGCATATCAGTTGAAGGAATCATCCGGTGCTTGTTTATAACTATATGGCACATTTTTGGCAGGCGAAGACAACCACAAATCTGATAAGCAATATTATCAACTAATATAGCCATAAACAACTGAAGGTTTCCGCCGAAAGCGGTTTCTGCAAAGCAAAACTCTTCGGTATATAAGACAGCAGATCTCAGCTAGAGATCATATCAGTTTATAGTCTAGTTTCAGCGGGAACATGCACAGAATTCTAGTAACCATAGCCATTGCGGCTTCTCTCCTAGCCTTTGTGGGAGCCCAAACCTGCCAGGAGTGCCAGACGGCCAATGATGTGTACTGCCACAACCAGACTTCGTATCAGAATTGCATGAGTGAGTCCAGTATTCCTTTCTAAAGTTCTTAATTTCATTAAATTAATAAAATATAAATTTGTACTCTCAATCCCAGAAAATGCTGCCTTTGGAGATATTGTAAACTGTCCCACGGGCACGGTTTGCACTAATTCCGCGGATGTTTGTGTGGAGAGCTCCCAGGTGGATGGCTCCACTGTCCTGGATGTGTGTGGCACCTCGGCAAGCTGCCAAGCGTGTCTTTCGAACAACAAGTACACCTGTGTCAGCCAGACTCAGTTTGCTCGGTGCTCCTCAAGCGGCGTCGTCTCAAGCACCAATGTCTTTAGCTGCGGGGAGGGCGAGATTTGTATTCTGGCAGGATTAACCTATTTTAACGACATCTGTGTGCCCACTTGTGCCGCTGATTTTGTAAGTCTTCTCTCCTAATTCCTATTGATCATAACTGAAAGCTGTTCTCGCCCTTAGGTGGGAATGACGGCTACCTGTAGCAACAGTGAGTACCAGCCAAGCAGCACTACCACAACAGCCTCTCCGGCCACCACTCCCAGCAGTTCAGACCAAGCCACCGGATGCACTGAAGCAGCGAATGCGGACGCGAGCCTTAGCGCCGTCTCGTATTTCTTTACGGCGTACACAGCGGATGCTACCTGTCGCAGTTACCTGTATTGCCAACGAACTACTACCGGCTGGAGCACCGTTTTCCTGTCCTGTTCCGCCACCAAGCCATATTTCGATCCGACCACCTCAAACTGTGCGGCAACCAAGCCAACTGGATGCACTTAAGTTTTTTTTTGTGATTTATTTTAAACAGTTTTTATAGCGACAAATGTAAAGTTTTTAATGATATAAAAGTCTTGTAAAATATTAATTTAAATATAAAAATATCATTAAAGTTATTTTTGATTTATAAAAACACAAAGTTTAGTGCTTTTTTATGCTTTTAGTATATAAAAATCCTGTCAAAGACAAGCAGCAGGCTTAAAATGTCGATTTTTTGTAAGCATAGCCGCTGTCTGTCATCAGTTTCCATTATTTTGGCCTTTAAGATTATTAAAAAAACAGGAAATCAGCAGAAATTACAGTGAGAATTTCTTTTAAAATAATTTAAATCTCACCTCGAAAAAGCTTCAATATTACTTTATGATGGGGCACTTCTTTGGCTTAGATTAAATCTGGCAAACATCTTTATTGCTTGCAGCACGTATTTATAAAGTTTGTTGACTTCCAAAAATACCCTGCACAGTCTTAGCTTTGCATTGTCTCAGCTATAAAAGAAATGTGAAGTGGCAGTTTTTGTAGACGAAAGCACTCGATTTTTTAGTTAAAATTTGACAGGAAAATGAAAAGGATTTCACATACTTTACTTGTAATATCCTGTGGCTTGATTTTAACTGCTGCCCAGAACTGCCAGGAGTGTCAGGCGGCCAATGATGTGTACTGCCACAATCAGACTTCGTATCAGAATTGCATGAGTAAGTAGAGGATTCTCCTCTCCTAGAAACCCCAAATGATCCACTGATCCAATCAGGAAGTGCCCCCTTTGGTGATGTTTAGCATTGTGGCTCGGGCACCGTTTGCACCAATTCCGATGATCCGTGCAAGGTAATATCTGCTAGCAATCCTGATATCAAGGATGTGTGTGGCAGCACTGGGGGAAACGGTGCCGCATGCCAGGTGTGTGCTGGCACTGGCAAGTACACTTGTGTCAGCAGTACCCAGTTTGCCAGATGCTCTGGCACCAATCTAATTGATTCCCATATCTATGATTGTGAGAATGGCGAAGTGTGTAACATTGAAGCTCTGGCATCGCACCAGACAGTTTGTGTGCCGTCGTGTGCCCTTGAATTCGTAGGTATCCCTTAGGGAGAGTTTTTACCATTTAAATGTTATCCTTTATCCTCGATTGGCAGCTGGAAATGAAGGCCACTTGCAGCAACGCAGACTTCACAACGACCACAACTACTGCAGCTCCGACTACAACACCCAGCCCACAGGATCGTCAGACCAAATGCTCGGCTGCAGCCACTGCCTCGGGCACTACAGCCAAGTTCTTTTACACGAGATACACCGATGATGCCACCTGCCGGAGTTACCTGTATTGCGAACTAGTTGGAAATGATTATGCAACAGTATTCCTTTCATGCAATTCACCCAAAATATACTTTGATTCGAACACCGGTGAATGTGTGGCCACGAAGCCAGTTGATTGCACTTAACGAAGGACTATCTTAATCAGGATTTTAAGCACGAAATATCTATGTAATCCTTACTGGTTCATTATCTTTATTATTCTGATAAAAAAAACCTTTTATTGAAATAATATATCGGTGGTAATTTGTGTACATATTTCGTCAGAGGAACTCTTGTTTTTTTTTAGATAAAAAAGGCGTAAAAAATAAACACTGCGATCACCTTGAAAATATTTCCATAAAAAGACCTTCATAAGATAATATCCCAAGAATAAAGTAATAATAACTAAAATACAAAACATACAATACAAGTTGGGAATGCCAAATTACGGAGAACATGAGTCAAGTCCCGGAGAAATGGCTTTTAACCTTCAAAATTCGGTTTAAAGTACCTTTTATACTTTTATACTATGCAAAAACAAACTGCTGTCAATAGCTGATAGGCGACGCCGTCTCTTACCTTTAATATCTTGGTTTATTAGGGAGGATTTTTTGTCCAACAGCGACAGAGAGCTCCAAATCTGATAAGTAATATTATCAACTAATATAGCCATAAACAGCTGAAGGTTTCCGCTGAAAATGATTTCTGCAAAGCAAAACTCTCCGCTATATAAGACAGCTGATTTCAGTTGGAGATCATATCAGTTTATAGTTCACTTTAGACAACATCGACGCGTTGAGTTTACAAGGATCATGCAAAGGATTATTTTGACCATAGCCATGGCGGCTTCTCTCCTAGCCTTTGCGGGAGCCCAGACCTGCCAGGAGTGCCAGGCGGACAACGATGTTTACTGCTACAACCAGACTTCGTATCAGAATTGCATGAGTGAGTCGAGGATTCCTTTTTAAAGTTCCTCATTTCATTTAATTAATAAAATATAAATTTGTACTCTCAATCCCAGAAAATGCTGCCTTTGGAGATATTGTAAACTGTCCCACCGGCACCGTTTGCTCAAATTCCGCTGATGTCTGTGTGCAGAGCTCCCTGGTGGATGGCTCCACTGTCCTGGATGTGTGTGGAACCTCTGCGGGAAATGGAGACAAGTGTGAAGTGTGTGCAACAGATGCCAAGTTCTCCTGTGTCAGCAGCACTCAGTTTGCCCGATGCTCCGCCAGCGGAGATCTCATCACCTCCACTGTGTACACCTGCGACCCAGATGAGGTTTGCATCATCGATTCTTTGAGTCTCTATGGAACTGTCTGTGTGCCCACTTGTGCTGCCGATTATGTAAATATTCCTAATGTCATACATGGAAAATAGGGTATAATCTTTGCTCTGCACTTAGGTGGGCTTCGAGGCCACCTGCACTAACAGTGTCTACGAGCCGATTACTACAACAGCTGCGCCGGCGACAACGCCTAGTGCCGACCAGAGGCAGCAGGCCTGCAGGGATGCGGAGTCCAGTTTTAGTTCCAGTTATTTCTACACTAGGAACTACGAAGACTCCACGTGCAAGAGTTATCTGTATTGCCAGAAATCCGGCACTGACAGCTGGGTGTCCATCTACATGAGCTGTGCGGACTCGAGGCCCTTCTTCGATGTGAGCACTGGCAGCTGTGTGGCGACACGACCCGCCAGCTGCTCGGTTACCACCACTTCTACCTCAACTGTTGCTCCAACCGGTGCCCCCACTACTGCCACGGATGCTCCAACTTCGGCCACGGATGCTCCAACTTCGGCTACAGATGCTCCCACTTCGGCCACGGATGCTCCCACTTCTGCCACGAATGCACCCACTTCTGCCACTGATGCTCCAACTTCTGCCACAGATTCCCCAACTTCTGGCACTGATGCTCCCACCTCTGCCACTGATGCTCCCACTTCGGCCACTGATGCTCCAACTTCGGCCACAGATGCTCCCACTTCTGCCACAGATTCCCCAACTTCTGGCACTGATGCTCCAACCTCTGCCACTGATGCTCCCACCTCGGCCACTGATGCTCCAACTTCGGCCACAGATGCTCCCACTTCTGCCACGGATGCTCCAACTTCGGCCACGGATGCTCCCACTTCTGCCACGGATGCTCCAACGAATGCCCCTACTGGTGCCCCAACCGATACTCCCACAGATGCTCCAGCTCCTTCTTCCTAAGCAAATTCTTCGAATTAAACGATTACTTGGGAAATATTTATATATCTACATAATATCGCCATAAAATAAATAATTATATAGACTTTTAAAGGTTTTCTAATTTTTGGTGATTAAGTTTTGAGACTTACAAAAGACTTTTTCACTTCCCAAGATATAGAAAGCTCTTGCCTGGATATATATATTAAATTAAAACCCTTCATATACCGACATGTACACATCTTTAATAAGCATTTAGTGAAATTATAAATCATAATATAAAAAAATTAAGTTAATGGCTTGATTAGTTTTGGCTACGATCCTAGGCTCTTAAATACAAATGACTACAGTCAGGGAGACGATCTTAGGCAGTATAAATCATCAGCTAATGGAACTCACATTTGCTTAGGGGACGCCATGTACATCGTTGGGCATTACAAATGGGATTCTGGGAAAGCCTCGAAATGTTTAGCAATAAATATACATACATATATGCCATGAAATACCATTGGATATTGGATTGAATACGAACGAATTGTGTTTAGAACGGCTCGCGTCATAAGTATATGCTTGTATGTACAGTCATTGGTTTACGCTAAAAGTAAAAGCATTCAAATCATATTCTCGGGACCTTGATATTGTGTGTGCATGCTGCTGCTCTGTCGTCGAAATTAATGGGTTATGTTCTGTACATTGATGGCCGTAAACACTTGGACATCGGCGGCGGCACACAGAGGCACACACAAGTCAGCGCGTCTAAATATACATACGGATACAAACATATGCCCCCCACTCGAATATGATATTCCGACTCGCATGCCGCCGGCTGATTTATCTAGCGCACACGGCAGTTCCAAGGAGCAACGGGGCACAAGGCGGGGGAAGCCACATACATTTGAGAAATCCTATTTCATTGCTACACAAAGACAGTTCTGGCTTACGTTCTACGAGAGAGAATTTACAATAAAAGTTTTCGCTTAATTATCTTAATATTTCGCCAAAGACAAAGCCCTGCCTCCACCGGCGCCGGCTGTCATATAGCCACCATACATATAGTATTGGCAGCGATTGTCGCGGCAATTAAACATTAAATCAAATGAATTGCAGATGCGCCGCGGATAACGGGGATGCAGGCAGCCAGACACTGCGGCTAGTTAGTTGGTTGGCCAGCCAGCCAGCCCAGTCCGGCCCACATCTAAATGCGCAAATGGAAATTCTGGCCATTGACGACGCACGATCGGCCTGGGACGCTGTACGTGGGCAGCGGCGAGTGCACAAACTGCAAGAAGAAGACACACGGGAAACGGTTGGGAAATGATGGATGATGTGTGGCTGCTGCTGGCGTCTATGCCTGAGTACATACCTTTGGCGCCCGCTGCGAGGTCCCCATATAGCCAACGCAGAAGGACTGTGTCGTATGGCTCCACATCACCTCGCCGCTACTCTGGCCCGGCGAGTAGAGCAGGGTCAGGGCCCCTGCATAGAGATCCTGCTGCCGGGGCAACAGGGGGGAATCGAGGAACTTTTGCTTGAACGTCCGGTGCAGACTCGTCACCGCACAGTCGTTGCTGAAGGCCCCATTGCAGATCTCTCGGGCCAGGAGGGTTTTCATCAGGTACTCACCGTTACCGGTTGTGCAGGTAGCGACGGCCAGCTTATCCGTATCGGTGGCCCAGCAGCCGGCTCCATATGTGGCCGCTTGGCCCACCCTGCCGGGAACCTTGAGCAGTATGCCGCCAGAGCTGCAGCCCGCTGCAGTATTGCCGGCGCCATCAACGCAAACAGCGCCCACGGTATCCAGGGCGGCGGCTAGCTCCACCTCGGCACCGGGTTCGGGCACTGGCACCGGCACCGGCACAGGCTCCTCCGAGGCCGCCTTGGCCGATCGGCAGTTCACCACCATATCGTATTTGCTTTTGTAGTGATTAAACTGGAACTTGGCCTTTGAGGAAATTAGAACGGAGGGATCCACCATGGAGCAGCCAACCTCATCGGCATACCGTTCGGCTCCAGTGCCGGCGAGAATCATCGGTGGAATACGCTCCAGTAGCTGTGGACTGGCCTGGGCGTCGCAGATGCGGCGAGCCAGCTGGATGGGGTTCTTAACACGGCTGACATTCGTGCAGGCACCAAAGTTCAGCGTTGAACCGTCCATAATAGCCGCGTCGCACTGCACGGATCCGTCCAGGCAGAGATTGGAGCCGAAGCCGGCATTCGTGTAGCCGCAGTTCTCCAGCCGAATGATAGCCGCCTCGCAGGCGTCCACGGCGGAGCCGCCGTTGCGCAGTATGTCCGTGGCCCGCAGGCACGCCTCCTTGATCACCCGCTGGTACTTGGTCTCGTCGATGCAGTTGCCAGCCCCTGAAAACGGATGGCGGCCATCAATCATCTGGCCGTCCGTCGGGGGCGGATCCGTGTATACAAACCTGTGTGCACCGCCACAAAGCCGGCCATCTCTCGCTCTCGTTGTTTATGCTGGCGCGCTGTGCTGTGCTGCTGTTGTTGTTGTTTGCCCAACCGACGAAATCCGTGCTGTGTGTACGGCGTAAACAAATTCAATGGCCAGAGTGGCCAGAGTGGGTGGCACCGTAAAGATATGTAGGGTGGTGGGCAGGAGAAATAATACTGACAATGGCTTCAGAGGAATATATACTGTGAAATATAATTATTATTTATAATTATATTTCTTTGAAATACTGGGTTTGTTTTTACAGTTTTCTTTCCACCAAATTCACAATAAAAAAATTAATTAGAAAGATCACTTTTCCAACTTTATTTATCGACTGATTTTGGTATTTCCTCGCTTGTCATGCTCTGGTCACACGGCTTGTGATTTTTGCAAATAAATTATTCGCACACAAAAGTAAGCACTTTACCAATGAAATGTGTACTATATAAGTGATTAAAATACCTGTTCGAGCCAACTCAATGCCAACGCTAGCGAGTGCACACCTCCAAACCGCATAAAATGGAAAGAAAGTGAAGTGATTGGGGCCCCCAACAACTGTTAGTGTGCGTGTGTGTGTTGTACTTTAGTGACGTGCGCTCGCTGCGCTGCTACTGCGCTGCCTCGACTGCAACGCAAAAACGCAACCAAAAATTTTTGGTGAATAATTTGGTTAAAGTTAAAGAATTCCGCAGAACAGGGACAGAATGGAAAAGTTTCCGCTGAAGGGCAGCAGGGAGGCTGCAGCGGAGGGCAACAGCTACATAACCGCCTACCAGACGGTGATGAAAAAGGTACGCAACCCACATACGTGATAAGCCCAGGTGGGCCTTAACCCCTAGGTGGGCCGCCTTAACCCCCCAAACAACATTACGCACAAAAAAACACGTCGATTAAATTAAATTTGGATATTTGGGTAAAATATTTGGCTAAATGTGAACTAAAGTAGGTTTGTGTTAAATAAATCATTCTTATTTATTTTGAAATGCTTTTTAATTATTGGAAAAAGGTAAAACTATGAAAGTTTGATTTCTTCTTAACCCCTTAATGGTAGCACCCGAAATTTACTCACCAAAGATTAACCCAGCCTACTGCCCAGCCATAGTTTCAAATCACATTATCCGAATCCACAAACATCTGGCACAAGGGGGCGGAAATGCTGGGAATTATTCACAAATTTCACGTACAGATGTGTGTACATTACCGCCGATCCTAATCTTATCGGTTTCAATGCATAAACAAAGCCCGCAGAGAGCCAACACAGTGATCCCCCAATAGCCATATCTGATATCTGCGCTGAATTGGGTTTCATTATTTTCTCTCTTCCAGTCGAACGGGCACACGAACGGAGGAGGAACGGGCGACAGCGACGGTGCCTTCCACGACCACCCGCTGGCGCAACACTCCAAGCTGACCACTTCGCTAACAGCGACGGCGGCGGCGGGCACAGACGAGGAGGATATGATCGACATCACACCGCGCTCCAGTCCGGGCGATGTGATCGGTGGTAACGGAGGAGGCGGAGGCGGAAGCAGCAGCGGTTATCACCGGGAAACGGCCACCGAATCGGATACCGAACGAGAGTTTGGTGGACACTCGGGTGGCCACAGTCAGCGAACAATGCACCAGCATCACCATCTCCACCACCACCAGCATGTGCCAACTCACAGTGCCTTCGGCGATCCCATGGACGGTGAGTTCAGAAGTGAGAGAGCGAGAGATCGAGATCGAGATCGTCTGTCTGCGGTGTTAATCAAGATCATGATCATATGAGTGCTGCTTTTTCGGTGGCGTGGCACACAGCTGTACTTGCCCAGAGAGTTGGGGAATTCAATTCATTTAATATATATCCACAATCATTAGCAATCAGACAGACATATGTGCATAATTATGGCTTTAGGGGAATCAATTCCCTGTTTGGCCAGAGAGTACAGAGCACGATAGGTGATAGTTTGCTCACGTGATGCTAATTCATTATATTAAGCCGACTAACCAGCTGGGAGCGCTGTTTATTTGAATGAAAATTAAATGTATTGCATGAATGTGTTGGGTAAATACACTAATTCACATATATAAACCCTGATCGCAGTCGAATAATGATGTTAGCGCAGCGCTAAGCCCAATCAATACTCATAAAAAGTAAGCAACTGGAGCTCAAGTCGGGTTATATGACTCTCTGTTTATGGAAAGAAGAAATATGATACCATTTAGCCATTAAGAATCAATCAAGTAAATCAAGAAAAACAATATCAAGTCTCCCAGTATTCCAGTGTAAGTGAAAAACTAAACTGAACTTTGATCTTAGCTAATAAACATGAAGACACCAAGCTTACCCTGTCAAAATGGAGATAATTTATGTGCTTTTGTTTTTATCTTTAGGAGCCCTCTCCTTCTATGGCTCCTCGGATGTGCAGGATGATATACCGGGCATTGGCCAGTATGAGGATTTCCATACCATCGACTGGCAGCGGGACATTGCTCGCGACCGGATGCGACATCGTTACATAGTCAAGAAGCGACAGGATTCGCTGTGGGATCTGATTAAGGTAAGAATGTGCTCCATATATTCCATATAATTACTTTAATTATGCTGCTAGGGCTCCATTGATGCCGGATCTGGATGGCTGTGCGTTCTGCTCGTCGGCATTGCTGCTGGCTGTGTGGCCGGCATGGTGGACATTGGCGCCAGTTGGATGTCCGACCTGAAGCATGGCATCTGTCCGCCAGCCTTTTGGTTCAATCGGGAGCAGTGCTGTTACCCAGCCAAGCAATCGGTCTTTGAGGAGGGCAACTGCTCGACGGTGAGTTAAATGCTGCCTCCAAAAGTGAATAACTCGATTTGTGGCTGGCTTTCTCTTTCGGCAGTGGAAGACATGGCCGGAGATCTTTGGCCTGGATCGCAATGGCACTGGACCGTATATCGTCGCCTATATCTGGTATGTGCTGTGGGCATTGCTGTTCGCATCTCTCAGCGCCTCGCTGGTGCGGATGTTTGCACCTTACGCCTGTGGATCGGGTATACCGGAGATCAAGACCATCTTGTCGGGCTTCATTATACGCGGATACTTGGGCAAGTGGACGCTGCTGATCAAATCAGTAGGTCTGATGCTCTCCGTGTCCGCTGGCCTCACGCTGGGCAAAGAGGGACCAATGGTCCATATTGCCAGCTGCATTGGCAACATATTTTCGCATGTTTTCCCCAAATACGGAAGGAACGAGGCCAAGAAACGTGAGATTCTATCGGCAGCAGCGGCCGCCGGCGTTTCGGTGGCTTTCGGAGCCCCCATTGGAGGAGTTCTGTTCTCGCTGGAGGAGGTATCCTATTACTTTCCCCTGAAGACGCTGTGGCGTTCCTTCTTTTGTGCCCTGATCGCCGCATTCGTCTTGCGATCGCTGACTCCGTTTGGCAATGAGCATTCCGTGCTTTTCTTTGTGGAATACAACAAGCCGTGGATTTTCTTTGAGCTCATTCCCTTTGTTTTCCTGGGAATAATGGGGGTAATATTGTTTTTTTCTTTAAATTTGTTATAGTTTTCATTAACTTTTTTCAATTTTCCAGGGTGTAATTGGTACGTTCTTCATCAAGGCGAATTTGTGGTGGTGCCGCTACAGGAAGTTCAGCAAGCTGGGTCAATATCCCGTCATGGAAGTGCTGTTCGTGACTCTGGTCACTGGCATCATCTGCTATCCGAATCCCTTCACCCGCATGAACATGAACGAGCTGATCTTCCTCTTGGTCAGCAAGTGCTCGCCCGGCGATGTAACCAATCCCTTGTGGTGGGTTTCACACATTTTAAAGTTCTTTTTCGAAGGATCCCCATTAATTTTTCAATTGTTTTGTTTTTAGCGAGTATAAACGCATGAACATAACAATGGGCAACAGCATCATTGAGGTCACAGAGCCTGGCCCCGGCGTCTACAGCTCCATTTGGCTGCTAATGCTCACCTTTATCCTCAAGCTGGCGCTGACTATCTTCACGTTTGGCATGAAAGTGCCGGCAGGTCTCTTTATTCCGTCCCTTTTGCTGGGCGCCATCATGGGTCGCATCGTGGGCATTGGCGTGGAGCAGTTTGCCTATAGTTACCCGAACATTTGGTTCTTTACCGGCGAGTGTGCGGACAGCAATCTAATCACACCCGGACTGTATGCAGTGGTGGGTGCGGCAGCTGTTCTGGGCGGTGTCACACGCATGACCGTTTCACTGGTGGTGATCATGTTTGAGCTGACGGGCGGAGTGAGATATATTGTGCCACTAATGGCGGCTGCCATGGCCTCCAAGTGGGTGGGTGATGCTCTGGGCAGGCAGGGCATCTACGATGCCCACATTGCTCTGAATGGTTATCCGTTCCTCGACAGCAAGGAGGAGTTTGCGCACACAACTCTGGCAGCGGATGTTATGCAGCCAAAGTGAGTAAAACTAAAGCAATTCAAGAGCTTGAAACATTTTACTTACAACTATTTATTTTTTAGACGCAATGAAACCCTGAATGTCATCACTCAAGACTCCATGACGGTGGACGATGTGGAGAATCTGCTTAAGGAAACGGAACACAATGGCTATCCGGTGGTGGTGTCCCGCGAGAATCAATACTTGGTCGGCTTTGTGCTGCGCAGGGACCTGAACTTGGCCATAGGTGAATATATTAACCAGAATGGATTTTTTGCCATTAACCAGAGTTATTTCTTTGCAGGCAATGCCAAGCGTCTTATCGAGGGTATTAGCAGCAGCTCCATAGTATTATTTACATCTACTCAGCCCACGCAAAACCTGGGCCCCCAGCCCCTCAAGCTAAAGAAGATCCTGGACATGGCGCCGATCACCGTGACGGATCAAACGCCAATGGAAACGGTGGTGGACATGTTCCGTAAACTGGGACTGCGCCAGACACTAGTGACACACAACGGGTGAGTTTGTGCCCACGGGAAACGGTGACAAATAACCACAATATTCCCTTTTCTTTGTTTGCAGTCGCCTGCTGGGCGTAATTACCAAGAAGGATGTGCTGCGGCATGTAAAGCAGATGGATAACGAAGACCCCAATACGGTGCTCTTCAACTGAATTTATCATCAGCCAATTCGCCGCTTCTAGTTATTATTATTATTATGATTATCGCGAAACCAACTATATTTGATATGTGCAAAGTGCAGATTGCAATCTAGGCTTAAGTGAAAAGTAGAACGATGTGTGGAGTGAACGGAATGGAATGAACGGACTGAAGCTAGCAGATTGGGCGTGAGAGATTTAGCAAAATTGTGTGTGCAGTTCTATTATATATATCGCATATATCTCGTTAATGTTAATTGTATAATTTATTTATTACGCTAGGCAAGTGGCCATAAAGGCAGGCCATTTTGTAATTACGTCTTTGTAAACACTCGTACGCAACACACATTATTTTTTTACATGTCCATCACAAGCCTGCTGCTGAGGAGTTATTTTATTTCGTAGCAAGGGCGAGAAGAAACACTTTTTTAAACGCAATATTATCAAAATGGCTTTAATTTCTTTCTGCATTTTGTGTTTTTTTGAAATTATATACAAAGAAACTCTTGTTTATACAAAAGAAAACATATATAGTCTATATCTACATGTGGTATTTGTTAGAGATGTGGAGAAATTTTAAAATAAACTCGTGTAAATAGCAATCCTAAGAGAAGATGATGATGAAACCGTACACATTAACATTAAGCAGTCAATGCAAATATAAGCGATTATTTCGAAAACTGAGGCAACAAAGTGTGACTTGATATGTGGATACTATATATAGGTTGTTTCCTTAACGTTCCACGTAAAAGATTTGGAACTCGTCGCCATAGAGGCCTGTGATTAGCCAACAGCTGGAAATGAATCAACTGAAGTTTAAATTTTATGCCATTAAACTAAGCCTCGACTTACCCATTATCGCTGCTCCGGATTATGCTCCCTTTGCCGCGCAATGCTCCCTTGACTTGGGCCTGGGCGCCATCGCTCACCCTATAATACTCGAGAGCTCCATCGCTGGCTGGACAATAAATGATGTTACCATCCCGGCTACATGCGATGACGTTCTTAAAGGGCAATGGTATCTGCACTATCACCTGCGCCATATCCTGGAGAGGTAAGGTATTAAATTAAAGAGTTTGTGGTTAATTAAAGGATAAGATATTGCCTCATCTGTGAGTCGCAGGTCGTGATAGAAGGCCTGGCCGCTGAGATCGCAGCTAAGCACGAACTGGTTGCCCCCCATCTCGGTGCGTAGAAGCGTAGAGACCATAAACCGATGCTGCCTAAGAGCCAACAGTTGGATTTGGCGTCCAGTGCCCCAACACCGATAAATGCCGCCATCGTTAGTGCCAAGCACAAAGTCGTCAAGCCCCAAAGCCATCATGGCTGTGGGCTCCGAACTAACCGAGGCGGGCAAAGAGTACCTGGAGAGATACATTAATCAGGGGATCCATTACCAACCTTCCTTCACATACTCACTCCCAGTCCAGAGACATTTGCCTGCTCAAGTCCCAGCGGCGAACACTTCCGTTGGCATAGCAGGCCATCAGTAGATGCTCCCGGGGCCAGTCCAGAGCCACAGCCGCTCCTTGGGCAGAGGACACACTGTGCAGCTGCTTGATATCAACGCTACCATCACCAATAGAGCCTCTAGTCTGTTCATACAGCCACACAAAGAGCTCACCGTCCATGGTGGAGCCGGCGAACATGTTCTTGTTGAAGGGATTCGTGCAGAGACTTTGCAGACAGGACTTTAAGGGCAAACTCTTGGCTTCGGTGAAGTACACATAGCTTCCATGGGACATCCGTTGGGGAACGAAGAGCTTCAGCTGCTGATCGATATGCTCGCACCAGTCGTCGTGTGGGGCCACCGTTGTGGCCACCAGGACAGGAGCATTGTTCGTGTGCACGCTCAGCCAGATGGCCAGGCCCTGGGAGTTTTCTGCACCGCCCATGGCCAGCTTCTGGTAGGTGAAGACTTGCAGTTCCTCCTCCAGCCGGCACAGGCTAATTGTTAGATCCTCCATCAGCGGCGTTGGATTCATCAGTTCCCGCTCCACCATGGGACATATTTGGCGTAACCACTTGGCCAGAGCCCGTTCATCGTACTCGACTCGATCTTTGCTGCTGATTGCCAGTCGTTGCTCCGTTTGCGTGGCCATATCCAGCTTCTCCTGCGTTCCGGTGGCAGTGTCTCGGCTAGGAGGCGGCGGATCAGTGCCGGTGCAGTTGTCGACCAGAGCAAATTGCTTCTCCAGCGGCTGTGTAGCCGGAAATTCGACAACCGGCGAGTTGTAATGCGATAGCACGTCCATTTTTGAAGAGTTTTCAAGTGAATGTCAGTGTGTTTTGGATTTATGGTAGCCATGGCAACCGATGTAGACCACCCCTTAAAGGTTGTCTAAGAGGGAACCCATCTGGAGATCCTGTTCCTTCTTTTTAGAATGATACAAATGTAATAAAAATTTAATTATATCTTAAATATTTATTTATAATCTTAGAACCAGCGACTTGGTCTTAAATTTTGTAGATTCTTATTATACCCTTGCAGGGTATTATAATTTCAGTCAGAAGTTTGCAACGCAGTGAAGGAGACCTCTCCGACCCTATAAAGTATATATATTCTTCATCAGGATCAACAGCCGAGTCGATCTAGCCATGTCCGTCTGTCCGTCTGTCCTTCTGTCCGTCTGTCCGTCTGTCCGTTTCTACGCAAACTAGTCCCTCAGTTTTGAAGCTATCTGAATGAAACTTTGTAGTTAGTCTTCTATATACTCTCACTCGTATATATGTCGGAACGAGCCGGATCGGACGACTATATCATATAGCTGCCATAGGAACAATCGAAAAATTTTTAGTAAAAAAAAATTAAATTTGTCAGTTTTCAACATATTTTTATCAAAGTTGGTATTTAGCCGTTTTTAACTATTTCTGAATTTCGGTTTTAATTTCATGAAAATCGGCAAACTATATCCTATAGCTTCCATAGGAACAATCAGGAAAATAAAAGAAAAAACCAAAACTTTGTCAGTTTTCAAGATATTTTCACCAAACTTGATATTTAGTCATCTTATATTATTTTAGAATTTTGGTTTTAATTTCGTGAGAATCGGTCGACTATATCCTATAGCTTCCATAGGAACAATCAGGAAAATACAAAAAAAGACCCATAACTTAGTTAATTTTTTGTTAAAGTTCTGCAAGGGTATATAAACTTCGGTGAGCCGAAGTTAGCTTCCTTTCTTGTTTTATATTAAATTTATATTATTAACCATATTTTCTTAATTGTTTTTAAGACATTTAGCAGCTTAAAAACTAAAGCAATTCATCTACCAATGAATGAGAGATTTGTTATTCATTTATTTATTATTTAAAAATATTTTTATAATTTATTTATTATAAAAATTAGCAGTGGAAATAGTAATTTATTTATTTGCCAATTTCCCTGTTTTTGGGGCTTCAATTCATCGCATCACTTGTCCTTTTTAGGCGAGTCTTTACCATCCTTTTTGTCCCCTTTCTTGGCATCTCCTTTTACCTCTCCTTTCGGTGGCTCCACCTTCTTTTCTTTCTCCTTTTTATCTTCCTTTTTGGCCTCTGCTTTCTTTCCTTCCACCGGCTTGGCCTCTGCTTTCTTTCCTTCCTCCGGCTTGGCCTCTCCTTTCTTTCCCTCCTCCGGCTTGGCCTCACCCTTCTTTCCTTCCTCCGGCTTGGCCTCCTTCTTGGCCTCTCCTTCCTTTCCTTTCTCCGGCTTGGCCTCCTTCTTGGCTTCTCCCCCCTTGCCACCTTTTGGCGGCGACTTGGCTGCATCCGGCTGCATGGAGGCGGCCAGTTGATTGGCCTTGGCCAGCACTTCCTCAGCGTCGCCCACCATATAGAAGGCGATCTCTGGGATGTCGTCGTACTCCCCATTCAGCAGCCGCTTGAAGCCTTCGACCGTCTTCTCCACCGGCACCAGCTTGCCAGGATGTCCCGTGAAAACCTCGGCCACCTGGAACGGCTGCGAGAGGAAGCGCTGCATCTTGCGAGCCCGGGCCACCGTCAGCTTGTCCTCTTCGGACAGCTCGTCCATGCCCAGGATGGCGATGATGTCCTGCAGTGACTTGTAGGCCTGCAGAGTCTTCTGCACCGCCCTGGCCACGTTGTAGTGCTCCTCGCCCACGATGTCGGGATCTAGGATGCGGGATGAGGAGTCCAGGGGATCCACAGCCGGGTAAATGCCCAACTCGGCAATGGGACGCGACAGCACGGTGGTGGCATCCAAGTGAGCAAATGTGGCCGTCGGGGCCGGATCGCTGAGATCATCGGCCGGCACATAGACAGCCTGAACCGAGGTGATGGAGCCATTGCGGGTGCTGGTAATCCGCTCCTGCATGCATCCCATATCGGTGCCCAGAGTGGGCTGATAGCCCACCGCCGACGGGATGCGGCCGAGCAGGGCAGACACCTCCGAGCCCGCCTGAATGAAGCGGAAGATATTGTCGATGAAGAGGAGCACATCCTGGCCATCAATGTCCCGATAATACTCGGCAATGGTCAGACCCGTGAGCACCACGCGGGAGCGGGCGCCGGGCGGCTCGTTCATCTGGCCAAAGATCAACACCACCTTGGAGGAGTCGTCCTCCAGCGAAATGACCTTCGACTCGATCATCTCGAAGTAAAGATCATTGCCCTCGCGGGTGCGCTCTCCTGCGCCCACGAACACCGAGTAGCCACCGTGGGACTTGGCCATATTGTTAATTAGCTCCATGATGAGCACCGTCTTGCCCACTCCGGCGCCGCCAAACAGCCCGATTTTGCCGCCCTTAACATAGGGGGCCAGCAGATCGATAACCTTGATGCCAGTGGCCAGGATCTCCGGATGAACGGTCAGGTCCACCAGTTCGGGAGCCTCGCTGTGGATGAATGAGTACTTATCCGCCTTGATCTCGCCGCGGTCATCGATGGGATCGCCCACCACGTTGATGATGCGTCCCAAGACGGCGTTGCCCACCGGGACACGGATCGGGTAGCCCGTGTCGACGACTTTCTGGCCGCGCCGAAGACCCTCCGTGGAGTCCATGGCCACACAGCGCACCACATTATTGCCCAGGTGGTGAAAGACCTGCATAAATGGGATTTAAAAAAGAATTAATTAAATTTAAATTAAATATTCTAGAAATTAAATTAAAATTAATTAAAATTAAATCCCACCTCCAGCACCAGGTGTCCGATTGGCGCATCCACCACCTCCATGGCATTCATGACCTCGGGAATGTCATCCGGAAAGTACACATCGATGACGGGACCGATGACAGCATGAATGACGCCTTCACGACCCTTGCTCTGCAGTTTCTTGGCTCCGTCATCGCCTGACTTCTTGTCACCGCCGCCAGACTTCTTGTCATCGCCCTCACAAGCGACCTCCTCTTTCTTCTCACAGACATCCTCGGGCTCGGGCTTGCACTCATCACGCAGCACCAAGGATCCATGAAAGGAGCGGACTTGGTCTTGAAAGCGAACCTGAGTTAGGCAGCGCTGCATGCCTTGTGCTCCCATGCCACCATTTGGGTGGCCAATTTTAATTCCAATTCTGGCACAAGCTGACAGGGATTCTATCAGTTAGATAAAGAAGGGATAATGGGTATAGGTGATGGGCTTACCTGTGACCAATCTTCCCCAAGTCATCACCATTTTTTTTTCACTTATTTCTCTTTTTGCTTCGAAGAAGTTGTTTCGCCTGAAAATTATTTCTGCTAATGATGACTGCTAATGATGACAGACTGATGACAGCCAAGACTTTTAAAATGGAAGATTAGATGATTTTAGACTTTATTTTGCGGGTTGTCACATTTAAGGAAAGGATTACTTGTTCTTTTTGAGCATTTAAACTTAAAATTAACTTAAAACAAAACATTTTTTATGACCTGGAAATATTTTCTTTCGGGATTTTAGTTTGTTTATCTTGACTATAAGTCAAGATCGTATTGTTGAGATGATTATATAATATAATATAATATAACATATTATAATATAATAATATATGACTATAATAATAATATAATATAACATAATATAATATATAATAATATAAGATTATAATAATATTAGCAAACTTCTAACAAAAATTTCAAATTAAAAACAAAAATTATTTATAAAAGAAAAACTAATATTAAAAACTAAAATATATATATAGTTATATATTATATGCAAAAGAAACCATCCTAAATAAAAATAACTAAATTTTAAAACATCAATAAAATCATTTTTTTTAAATCTTAAAATTTGAACTTACGTTCCACACTCGCCTAGGCGGTGAAAAAGTTACTTACGTTCCACCTGCCGGCTGTTACGTTCACTTTCTTCCTCTTCTTCGCCTGCAAAATGCTTCGAGTTTTCAATTTTCGCCTTGGAAATCGTTTATATTGTGTGAAAGCGCACAGGAAAGATGCCAAAAAATACACAGACACCATTAACCTGCCGAGGACGAAGTTTCCCAACCGCCTGACATTAGCCAAACGGGAGGAACAGGAGCGTCTGGCTTTGCAGGTAAGATTCTGGCAACTCGCAGATGAAAAATCTAAAATTTAAAAGTGTCTCCCGTGTTGTAGAAGAAGATTGCCGTGTCCTACGAGTACCAGGAGCAGAAACAGCAGCAGCTGGAGGGAGTGGATAAAAGGTTACCCACATTTGTGCTGCACGACGGGCCGCCCTACGCCAATGGCCAACTGCACATGGGCCACGCCGTCAACAAGATCCTGAAGGATGTGACATTGCGACAGCGTGTGGCCCATGGCCAGCAGGTCAACTACATTCCCGGCTGGGACTGTCACGGCCTGCCCATCGAGCTGAAGGCCACTAGTACGGCTCCGGGACAAAGTGCCCAGGAAATCCGACAGAAATGTGAGTGGTTTCCACGCCTTGCAGCTTTCAAAATATATTCAAAAATTCATCTTGCAGCCCGGGCCTTTGCCTTGGAGGCGATACAGTCGCAGAAGGAGGAGTTCAGCAGCTGGGGAATACTGGCCAATTGGCGGAAGAACGATATCTACATGACCTTCCAGCCGGAGTTTATAGTCAATCAACTGCAAATGTTCCACGATCTCTACGCAAGGGGTTTGGTCTATCGGGATTTGAAGCCGGTCTACTGGTCACCATCGTCCAGGTAACCTAAGTGACAACCTTAAATGATTAAAGATGTACTTATCCGTCTTCCCTTAGAACAGCTCTGGCCGAGGCGGAGCTAGAATATGACCCCAGTCACACAAGTCCCTCGGTATATGTCCGGTTCGCACTCAACCCAAGCGGATTGGAAGGTGTAGATGCCAAATGCAAGCAGATATATGCACTCGTTTGGACCACAACTCCCTGGACACTGCCGAGTAATCAAGCCATCTGCTACAATGAGTCCCTGGAGTACGTTTTGGTGCGACTGCAAGGGCACAGCCCAGACGAGCTATATCTCATGGCCTCAGCTCTTATGGCAGACTTCGAGGCCAGCACGCAGCTAAAATGTGAGGTGATTCAGACCCTAAATGGCGGCTCCCTGGGCGGGCTCACGTACAAGCATCCCATAGACCAGGAGCAGCCAGACTTACCCTTCTTCAACGCCAGCCATGTGCAGGATAGCAAGGGCACGGGCTTGGTTCACACGGCCCCGGCGCATGGCCCCGAGGATTTCCTGGTCAGTTTGGCCAGAAGAATTCCCGTCAAGTGCCTGGTGAACGAAGAGGGTATATACACCCAGGAGGCGCCCGACTTTCTACGCGGTGAATCAGTATTGGATCAGGGGAATCCCTTAGTCCTGCAGCACATAGCCAAGGATGTAATTCACTCCGCCACTCTGGAGCATTCGTATCCCATTGATTGGCGCACCAAGCAGCCGGTGATCATTAGGGCCAGCGAACAATGGTTTATCAACACGGAGAAACTAAAGGCCCCGGCTGCCGAGGCGCTCGAGAAAGTGGAGATTTATCCCCGAACGAACGCAGAGGCCAGCAAGAAGGCATTGCTCACGCAGCTGCAAAAGCGTCCCTACTGGTGCATATCCAGGCAGCGGGCTTGGGGCGTGCCCATACCCGTTCTCTACAGCAAGGAGAGCGGAAAGGTGGTTATAAATTCCGCGCTGATGGAACACTTCTGCCAGCTGTTGCGCCAAGAGGGCTCCATGGACTTTTGGTGGGCCAAGCCAATAGAGGAACTCGTTCCAGCACAAATTGCCAAGGAACTGGGCTATGATGTCAGGGATCTGGTCAAAGGGAGTGATATATTGGACATCTGGTTCGACTCGGGCAGCACATGGTCAGCCGTGCTGAAGAACGATAAGGTGGCCGATCTGTATCTGGAGGGATATGACCAGTTCACCGGTTGGTTTCAGTCCTCGCTGCTTATGAGCATAGCTGCTCGGGGATATGCTCCCTACAAGTAAGCTTTGAGATTTCCATTCAAGAAATTCCTTTACTAATTAACCTCTATTCGAAGGGCTCTCTTTGTGCACGGCTTTACGGTGGACGAGAAGGGTTACAAGATGTCCAAATCCCTGGGAAATGTCATCTCACCCAAGCAGATTACAAAGAAGTACGGCACGGACGCTCTGCGTTGGTGGGTGGCCTCCCATGGCACCCAGCACATGTCCATAACGGTGAGCGATAAGTTGCTGCAGCAGGCGGCCGAGAATCTGAGCAAAGTGCGTGGCACTCTCCGTTACCTGAAGGGTGTGATTGGAGAGAAGGGAACAAGCCAACAAGAGGAGCAGCCTCTGCCCGATAAAAGCTATCTGAATAGATATTTGCTGAGCCAGTTGGTGGAGTTCGAATCGGAGGTGGGTTAATTTCTATTAAGCATTAGATTTTCCCTGAATTTGCAATTATTTTCAGGTGGCAAAGCTGTACAACGCCTATGAGTACAATCGCGTGGTGGCCTGCATTCAAAACTTTGTGGCCAACCAGGTGTCCGCCATCTATATCCATCTGATTAAGGATCGTCTGTACTGTGGCGATGATCGGGAGCTGCTTGCCATTCGCCAGACACTCACCCAGTGCTACCGGCAGCTATGCAAGAGCTTGTGGCCCATTGTTCCATTTCTGGTTGAAGAAAGCTGGAGCTACTACGATATATCTGGAGGGGCTTTTCATGAGCAGACGATCCAGGCAAACGGCGAGTGGGAGGACAGAGAAGCCACCGAAATTGTGAACACAGCGCTAGATGTAAAGCGTCTGATTAACCAACAGGCTGGAGAGGTAAACAACTGGCAGTTGGCTGTAACCATCAAGGGAAGCAAAGTGAAGCTGCTGCAGGAACTTCATCCTGCTCTGGGCGAACCCTTGAGTAATACGGAGCTGTGCGAGATACTCCAAGTGGGTTGTGTCAGTCTCGAAGAGGCCGACAGCGATAGCGATGTAAGCTTAACTATAACGAATCTACAGGCCACGCTGTGTCCGCGTTGTCGTCGCTATAGTCTGAATGCGGACCATCAGGAGACCACCTGTAAGCGTTGCTCTGCTGTAATGGAAGTCAAAAACTAAACTCTAAAATCAGAATGTTGTTTTTTAGGTCTAAGAAATAAATGTTTATGCTTTTTAGAAACTTTGTAAGCATTTCATAATCGTATCCCGCAGTTTAAGGCGCGTTGTGGGCTTTCCGCCGCAGATAATGTGCGTCTCGTTGTCCTCGAACTTGATGACTGTATCCTCGGCGACCAGTGTGAGTGTGAGAGCGCCGCCAGTTCGATCCAACTTGATGTTAGAGAAGCCATCCTGCGTCAGCCGCTTCATTACGGCTTCTACGTCGATGCTGCCGTACTCGTACTTAACGTTCTTCAGCACATCCTCCTTGGTCGGTGCACTGCCGCCGGCACTCGAGCTGGGATTGTCCTGGGTGCCGCTTTCCGCACATGGCTGGATGCAGTGCACCTTGTCCTTCACCTGCAGAACGCCCGTTAAGGTGGAGAAAGTCACGCCAGCGGCCACCTCACGCGGTGATATCTTCTGAGCCAGCTCCGAGGTTAAGTATATACGATCCAGCTTCCGCTTCAGCGGCAAACGTATAATTTCGCCGCATTTAAAGGTAATTATCTTCTTGTCCGGCTGCTCAATGAACAGATTCGGCGCCGAGGGATGCGGCTTCGTGTAGGCCTCCGGAATGACCAGCACATTCGGCTTCAGCTCCTTGATCAGCTTATTGGCCTGCTGGTAATTCAGCGAGGTGTCGATGGGACAGTAAAAGGCCTTCATGGCCAGCGGCTGGAAAGGCGCCAATACCTGCAGATACGGAAAGTCCGGCTCCGTGAAAATGATCGAGTTGTTGGGATTATTGCCCCACATTTCGATAAAGTGAACGGCATCGCCGAAGCGCAGGCTCGGGTGGCCGCAGAAGACCACGCAGGGCTGTGATTAAATGGCGGAAAATAAGAGATTTCAACTGGATAAACCATTAAAATATGTATTACCTGCCGAAAGTCCTTGCTAAAGCCCTCGGAGAAGACATGATTATAGTGCTTCAGCTTATTGTTGCGCAGGTAGAACGCGTGCGGAAAGGGATCATCCGGCAGATACACCTTGTTCTGCTTGGCCGAACTAAGCCATTCGGCCAGGATGTTGGAATACGCCAAGGAGCTGTCAGCCACCGGGGATATGAAGAACATGGGCACATTGCTCAGGCCGGCATTCTCCAGATTCTGGGTTAGGCACTCAAACAGATCGTAGACCACGCCCGAGGGATAGCAGGGAATCAGAGCGGAGCCATTGTTCCGAATCGTCAAGGCCACATTCATGCAGAGCTCGCCCAGCTTGGTGTCCGGATTCACAGTGGGCGCCTGCGTCAGCCCCGTCATAATGAGAACATCGGCATGCTTCAGGGCCGACTGATTGATGGGCCGCGGATGTGTGGTCAGCGTGGAGGAGCCGCTCACATAGCAAATCTTCTCGTGAGCCGTGCTCAGCACCCAGTTGCTGGAGCCCAGGCAGTAGCCAGAGCTCACTGGGGTGGCAATGAAGGCACCCAGTATATCCAGCTTTTCGTCGTAGCCCATAATTGTGACCTTCGAGAGGCTGCCCTGGACATCCTTTAAGCTGAAGATGGTGCGCCATTTCTTGGCCCGAAACGCCTCGCTCAGCGGACTGGGCAGGAGATGGAGCTTCTCCTTCCACAGCCGGGCCGTGCAGGCCTTGGGCGACACCTCGATGTAGTCGACCAGCTCCTCGAGGAAAAACCGACCAATCTGCAGCGTTGGCTCCGTGGCATAGACCTTGCCCTTGAACCCAGTGTTCTCCGTGATGTACGGCAGGGCCAGCATGTTGAGATAGTTCGAGATGAGTATCACATCCACCTCGCTGAAGTCGAGCATCTTGTCCATCGGCAGATTGAATTCCGGCGTCGAGTCGACGAACACCCGGCCGCAGCACTCCTTCAGCTCGCCGTCCATCTGTGGATCGTGGTCACGGCTGGGTATGAAGTTGGGCAGATTGGACCATTTCAGGGACTGGACGAAGGGCAGCGGCAGAAAGTTCAGCACCGTCTGCTCCGTCAAGCCGCAGTCGAGCATTATCCTCAGGCCCTTGAACGTAATGATATAACATGGCTTGGCCAGGTCCCCGCTAAGGCAATACTGCAAGAGAGTCAAGTCATTTCCGCTGATAATGGACCTGGGAACCTGCATGACTTACCAAACGCATATTTAGAAACCGCCAATCGCACAATGACAGCGCTTCCCCCGATCAAGTTTGTTTATATTTTGCACCAGGGATGACCACGCACGCAGGTGGAGGAATCTAATCAAACCCAGTTCTGTGGTATATTTTGTCAAAAGGAGAAACGGTCTCACTAATACATCTCAGGTTATTTAAATCTCCTTTAAAATGTCTCAACAAATTCGTGTTTTACAATGCATCCAATGCAAAATGTACCAGGTTCTTGCCAGAAATATTCAATTCAATTCATCTACTAAATAAATCTAATCCCTTTTTAGGTGGATTTGGTGAAGAAGGCCAACAAATGGGAATGCAAAATATGCCGCCAAAAGCAGGATTTGCTGAAAGAGTTCTTTCAAGGATCAGGACCAGAGTGTCGCGCCAAGGTGCAACAAATGAACTTGGAGCGTGGGCAACAGGAGGAACGTGTTGAGGAAAACCTGTTCTTGGCCACACAGCAGCAGCAGCTGGATGAGGAGGATGGCCCAGTTAAACAGCAGGAGAACAATCCTCCAAAGGCAAGCAAGAGCAAGTGGGCAGACTATGTGGATGAACATTCATCCATTCAGGTTACACAAAAGTCTGCAGGGCGCCCTGCACCTGTAACAGAGCTTAAGGAGGCATTAAGTGATGGCATCTCTATGAACTTTAACAAATCCAAGGGCCATGTGTCCACAAAGTCTACAAAGCGTCCAGCGCAAAATGAAGAAACTTTTGTCGATACCAAAAATTCAAAATGGAACTATTATTTATAAACATTATGATTTACAATATAATCTTTTCCTGTAGTATAAGTTATATATAAAATAAATAAGGGTAAACATATACCAATTCCAATCTATAAATTAATATTCCTTGAATGAAAATGAACAAGAAAGGAAGCTAACTTCGGCTCACCGAAGTTTGTATACCCTTGCAGAATTTATGCAAAAAATTAAAACCGAAAATCTGGAATAATAATTAGTTGCCAAGTCTCAAATTAGACGAAAATGGTTTGAAAATTGGCGGTTATGGTTTTTTCTTTTATTTTCCTGATTGTTCCTATGGAAGCTATAGGATATAGTTGGCCGATTTTCATGTAATTAAAACCGAAATTCAGGAATAATAAAAAACGGCTAAATCTTAACTTTGATGAAAATATGTTGAAAACCGACAAAATTAAAGTTATTTTTCTAAAAATATTCCGATTGTTCCTATGGCAGCTATATGATATAGTCGACTGATCCTGCTCTTTCCGACATATGTACGAGTGAGAGTATATAGAAGACTATCTACAAAGTTTCATTCAGATAGCTTTCAAATTGAGGGACTAGTTTGCGTAGAAACGGACAGACGGACATGGCTAGATCGACTCGGCTGTTGATCCTGATCAAGAATATATGAACTTTCGGGTCGGAGATGTCTTCTTCACTGCGTTGCAAACTTCTGACTGAAATTATAATACCCTGCAAGGGTATAAAAATTAGAATATCCTGCAAAGGGTAAACATATTCCAATTCCAATCTATAAATTAAACATGTTTCTCCTTGAATGAGAATGAAAAACCACCAATAAATCCATTATAGATCATAATATTTGTTCAATACGTTTTATTAAAATCTTTTTCGTTCTTTTACATGTTTATATTTGTGTGTGAAACGCTCAAGGACCAAGGACCAATGTGTGTTCACAACTAAATTGGAATACATTGCCTTCAGTTGCTGCACTAATGCTAGAAAAATACAAGTTGTAATAATCGATCCGTTAAATATGGTAAGTTAAAGATTTTATAGGTTTCATATAGGGGAGGGGCTCCTTCCGAGTGCCATGTTGGACATGCATAGCTCCCAGCCACAAATGGGAGTTGAATACTCTCGCTTGGAGATATACGAGTTAGTTATAGTAAATCGTGAGAGAAATCGTTAATATTAGTATAGTCAAACTACAACTACATGTATAATCTATGGCCTTCGGCGGGGCTTTAGGCGCTTGCGGTTGCACTGCCACCGGCGGCTTCCTTCTTGGCCACCTTCTCGTCGGAGCCGGTGGTATCGTCCATGTCATTGCCCTCGGCCTCGCCACCGGGAGCGCCGCCCGCCTTGCCCGATGACCGGCGCCGCTTGCGATTAATGCGCCACGGACGCATGGGAAACTTCATGGCCGGCAGCTGCTCCATGCCGAGCACCTTGTAAATCTGACGGAAGGCAATATAACGCAGGAATAGCTGTGCCGAAACAGTGAGATCCTCGCGTTCCTGTTTGGTCAACTCCAGCAGAGCATCGGTCGGGTCCTTTTCGCACGGATCCAGCAGGCCAGGACCGTTGATCAGAAAGCCGGAGGACAGGGCCTCCATAATGCGCCGCATACAGTCACCGGGTGAGATGGGAAAGCCAGCCGAAGAGATAACTTTCTCCACCAGCAGTTCCAGCGACCACTGAGGCAGCGCCTGCCAGGAGGCAATGCGCTGGCACAGATCCCTTAAGATACGAATGACCATCACGCACGACTGCAGGCCGGTGGCCCGGGCCTGGAACCACTTGGCGTGACGCAAGTCGGCTAAAGCCTGCAAGCAACAAATGGTTTAGTTTGCAACAAGGAGAAGGAAGTTGTCAGAGAATTACACTACTTACACGCAGGCACGGCTCACGGGGCAAGGTCTCATCATCGCCCTCGCCATCATCCGTGGCCGAAGCGTCGGCGGGACTGGTGTCCCGAAGCAGAGGCGATGTGAGGGTTATCTTCACAGAAACGGCCTCGTCCAGTACAATAACAGCAGCATCGTCGGCGTTGACCTCCACGCGATAGTTAACCGGAACGTCACCTGGAAACGAGAGAAGAAGACAAAAAAAGGAGTCTATAAGAGGACGCGTCTTTAAAGGGAGGTCGTAGCAAACACATCAAAAGACTTTTAGATTCGATTCGACTTGGATAAAGAGACAAACATTGTGAGTGAAGGCAACAATTCCAGTGTGGGCCCGAAAAGTACAAATTGTGATTGGCAAATAGACTTGATTGAAGCACGTTTATGGCTTAGCACGACTCTATGTTTGTTTCTTTCCACGATCCACGTATCCGCTCTCCACGGTTCCCAGCAAACAGGAGACGAGGAATATCATTGTTCGTTTGACTTGCGTGCTGGGAGATCGGGATCAA
Organism: Drosophila birchii; assembly: GCA_035046345.1. Classification (NCBI taxonomy): domain Eukaryota; kingdom Metazoa; phylum Arthropoda; class Insecta; order Diptera; family Drosophilidae; genus Drosophila; species Drosophila birchii. The sequence continues at coordinate 18,944,457 of JAWNOA010000048.1, read as the reverse complement.
TCAATGAATATCCGTTCAACTCGGTCGGTTTTCGGGTGTTTTTGTAAACGGAATTGCAAGCTCGTCGTCGGCTCATCCGCAATCTCCTTGCAATTCCATTTCAGAGAGCGCGCCCCTGCCCGAACCGCGCCGAGTCACTGAATTTGGACTTTGGATTACTGTTTTGAACGGAATTACAGATTCTTTTTCTGGTTGGTTGTTAGTTTTTACATTAAAAAAAAATATTGAGCGAAATTTTTTGGTTTGCTTGTGGGAGACGTTGGCCATTCATTGCCTTGCCTTTGGTCAGCTTTCGCTCAAATTTCGTTCGCAATTTTTTCATGATTTTAAGTTCTTAACTTTCGATTGACAATCAAGCTTGATACACACAACTCGGCCGCTTGGAGACACATTACAGAGTATAGATATACATTTTTTCGAGTAAGAGATGAAGGCGGCGCAGTTCGGCGCTGCAATTTTGGCTCAAGCAATTTGCATTGTTTTTTGTTTTCCCAAAAGTCTGTGTGTGTGGATCAATCGCATTGCTTCTTGGCGTGTGGTTGTGTTTTGTTCCACTTCTTGGCCAGGTCAAAGGACTTTATTTACACAAAGTTTAAGCCGACGGGGAGACGAGTCGGAATCGAAGAATAGCTAGGAACAAAACGAGCGCCAAAACTTTGTATAAATATATTCCTTTGGTTCTTCGAATGTATTTGCAGTTGGTTAAGTTTGATTTGATTTTGTCATCGAGGCCACGAGAGACCACACCACTGGAGGCCGGACTGTGGCATAGCATCCGAGACCGTCCGCCCGCTTGTTACCGTGACGAGATCCGTTTCTGGTGGTGGTGCATGTGGAGTGGAGCAGAAGAGCGGAGCAGCAGCGAGCAGCCGAGCGGGAGGAGGAGGCAGCAAACGAGAGCAACCTTGGGAGGGCTGAGGGCTGAGCTACACAGCTGGCTACAACGACTGAACGACACACTCTAGACTCTAGGACACTCTCGCGAGCTTCTAGGCTAAGGCTCGAGGCTCGAAACTTATCCTGCAGAGAGAGAAGCTGAAAACGGCAAATACGTTACGTTTTTATTCGCTTTTAAATTAGGTTTTGGCTATGTTGGCTGGGTGGGGGCGTTGGGCGCGGTTTGGCGGGCGTGGCACTCTCAATAGTCCACCGCAACAACAGGGCTCAACAGTTAGTTGTAGTTGTCCTAAGTATTTACATTTTTTTTAACTTAATTTACATTCTTTTTCTTTTTTTTTTGCTGACTTTTTCCACACAAATTGCCCGTCGAACGTGCTTGTTAATTGCTAATTGCGAACGGATCCATTGCCATGTGCACCGTGGCAGCTGGCATCTAGGCATCCCCGAAGTGTTTTCGTTAAACATTTATATTTTAATTAGTTCTAGCCGCTCTTCCAGTTGGCCAAATTCACCTGCTAGCTGCTAGCCACAGCGTGAAATTGGCCAAGCTAATTGTATTTCTCTTTTTTGCGTTTAAATCTTAATTCAGTTTTTGACTTTTTGCCGCATTTCTCACTCAAGCCATTTCTCTGGAAAAAGTTTTGTTTTTTGTTTTTGTTTTCTGTTCCTCTCAAATAGGACAACCGAAATGTTGTTTTGACAATATTATTTGGACACTTACCTGCCACCTCCTTAAGTTTGTCGGGCAAAACATTGGCCACACGCTGCAGCAGGCCCGCCGTCGGCTTCTCCGCACAGAGCACAACCAGTTCGACGGCATTGTCGCCGTGCAGGAGCAGGCCTTTGGCCAGGTAGCCCACCCGCATCACTCCCTTGAGGATGCGCACCACATTGCCACCGTTATCGGCGTCCTTGTGGAACGAGAAGATCTGGTTGTCACGTCCGTCCTTCTCCGATGGCTTATCGGTCTTATCCTTCTTGGCAGCACCCGCACCCGCATCGCTGGGCTGCTCGGCCAAGGCATCCGAGACCAGTTTGAGGGCACGCTCAGTGTGCGAGACGATGCGCTGGATGGTCTGCAGCTCCTCCTCCTTGGGATAGATCTCGGCGTGCCGTGCAATGGCATGGCGATCATCGGTGCTTTCGGGGCGCCGGACATTGCCGCCGGGCATCATGCCAAAGTGCGGCGGCGGGCCATTGCCCATGCGTCCAAAGCGCTGGGCGCCTGGAAAAATGAATATTAAATATATATATTTGTTGTAAATGGAATAATCGGCCATAAACCGATTTAGGAAATTAAATTTTGAAGGGAAAACAACATTAAAAATGCTTTAATCAGTTAATGTAAGCATTTATACATTTTTCTAGCTTGAAAAACACTCAATCAATCGTAACTTGAGTAAAATAATAACTCTATCTCACACAGAAAGCTAATTCCCTGGATTTTAGTTCAATTTATCTTTACTGCAGCCTTCTTTAGTGTAAAAAACTCACCTCCAAAGCTGCGCGACATCCAGTTGTTGTAGTCATACTCCTCGTTGTACTGCCGATTGCGCTGCTCGTCCCAGTAGTTGCCGCCATCGTGATCCTCGCCACCACCGCGATGGCCGGACATCATTGCCCGCTGGGCCCGAGCCTCGGCCAGGCGACGCTGGCGCGGAGTTGGCTTGAAATCAACCACCAGATCGGGCTGCACCTTGCGCTTGTATTGCAAGCGATGACGACGCCCCTTCATGTGCATCTCTTTGGCATTGGGGTCGTTGAACTTGCAGTCGCAGAGCTTGCAGTTGAAGCTCAGGATCTTGCCCTCCTCGTCCTTGACCTCTTCGATATACTCGCCGCCCACGGGCTTAATGTTGTCCGTGTTCTCGCCCAGCGAATCGTCTAGATTGTCGTCTAGGTCATCGCCCGGTGAGCCACCCTCATTGGCACCGCCCTCAGTCTTGATGGCAGGAGCTCCACCACTGGCACCTGCGCCTGCTGACCCCGCGGCGGCTGGCACAAAGTTGATTTTGCCCATTTTCTTTGGCTCCTCGGAGGGTATCGGTTTGCCCAGCTTCTGGTGCAGCTTCACCACCTTCTGATGCTTGGCACCGCGCACATGGGCCGCATACGCATCGGTGCCCGTGCAGGTGACATCGCACAGCTCGCAGTGGTAGTTGTTGCCCCGATTCTGAGTGGTGCTTGTCGCACTGGCCGACATCTTGAGCGAGGCCTCGCGCTTCTTGTGCTTCTGGCCCTCGAGATGTTCGCGGTAGGTCTGCGGACCGGCGCACGAGATCTTGCACACCTCGCAGTAATGCAGCTGCTGTGGCCGTGGCGGCGCCTTCGGACGCATGCCGCGAAGAGCGGGCGCACCCGGAACGGTGGGTCCCATCTTGCGCTGATACCAACTGTTGGCCCCGCCGTTTGGCTTCTGGGGTCCTGGGCCCTGATGCTGCTGGGCCACGTACATGCTGGCCGCGTTATACAGGGCGGTGTCGTAGCCGTAGTTGTTGCCGCCGCCCGAGGGAGCCGAGTTTGGAGGCTTCGGCCCACCACCATTGGACTTGTCCATCTTGCCCTTGACCGGATTCTTGACTGGCGGAGCCGAGTAGTGGGTCTTGCTGACTGCGGCTGCCGAGCCTGGGGCGTTGTAGCTGGCCGGCGACTGCTGGTAGAATGTCTTGGTGGCGTCGTACGACTGAATGGCGTTGCGGTAGTCACCACCACCGCCGCCGCCGCCGCCGTAGCCACCGTAACCGCCCGCCCCGGGGCCAGAGGAGGCGCCAGCGCCACCGCCAGGACCCCCGGCCGCTGCATAGCCACCCTGGCCGGCAGCCACAGCAGCGTTTTGGTAGGCCGCAGCGTTCGCGTAGGTGGCGTTGGTTACCGCCGGGTACGAGACCTGGCCCGTGTTGTACTGGGTGCCGCCGTAGTTGAACCCGGCGTAGTTGTTGTTCGCCATCCTCGGTAGCTGTAATTACGGAAATCGAATTTGTTGCCAATCTGTTTTGTGGTAGTGCACCCCTTGCCCGCCTCTAAAGACACCATGATGTGTGCTACTTACATGCGCTATTCGGCTGTCAATATTTATGCGGATTTATTCAGGAATTTATATGTGCTTTCCGGGTAATAGCCTGTTTATAGCTGTAATGGCAAAGTGGACTTAGTCACGTCATGTCAAAGAAGAGGAGGAGCCGCCGTCGCCGACCGCAGCCCAAGGAAATCAGAGGCAAGGAGACGGAGCAAGCGCCCCCTCCAGTTTTTCATTCGTTTTCCGCTTACGGCTATTGATTTTTTCCGGGCAACTTGAGACGCACTTTTCGCGTGTGTAGCGGACATGCAAGCGCGCGCCGTCGAGGAACCCTTTCGGAGCGGCACTTTTACCACGGGCAGCACACGGTTTGGGCACGTTATTGTAATTTTAATTACCTGATTTTGCTTGGCTTGCTGAAAAAACCGTCGATAGCTCCAGCCGGCGAGCTGCAAAACTATTCGATAACAATATCGATGTTTTCAGGATTCTGGTCACATATAAACCAATATATCGATGATTCTCAGAAACCAATTCTTTGAATCTTTATTTATTTATATTTTGTTTGATAATTCTTATGATATTTTTAAGTTTAAAACAAACATTACTATGTTGGAAAAGAAATAATTCCCATTTGTCATGTTTTTCACTTTTGTTTTTTTATAATATTACCAACACAATTTTGAATTGTTTGATACATTCAATAACCATTTTTAAGATTTCGTACAAAATTCGCAATTTTTAATTATTAATGAGTTATTCTAAGAAAAATATGATATGTGCGCATTTGCTATGTTTGTACTCATTTTTGACTGTTATAATAGAATATAACAATTTAAAAATATAAAATATTGGTAAGAACGTGTTAATGTTTGATACATTTTACAACCATTTTTAAGATTGTGTAATAAAATCTCAATGTTTAAATATTAACCTATACTAAAAAAAAAAAATAAATATAATATGTCCGCATATGTTATGTTCGCACTAGTTTTTTAATATTATATTAGTATTTGGCCGTTTTTTGTCAGCAATTTAAATATATAAAATATTGGTAAGAACGTCTTAAAGTTTATTTAATAAATTAAATTTTATTGGTGTATAGTTCTATTTTTTGAATATTATATTATATTATTTTGCTGTCCGTTTTTTGTCAACAATTAAAAAAAAAATATAAAATATTGGTAAGAACGTCTTTATGTTTATTTAATTTTGCCAACAACTTAAAAAAATATTTAATATTAGCAAATATGTTTATTTTATAAGTTATTGGTGTGTATATGTATATGAATTTTCAAATAATTTCTTTTTGGCATCTTTTGCTCTCAAAAACATTAATCAAATTTAAAAATTTGTATTATTTCAAATATGTGTCTTTAAAAATTCGTTTCGTTATATTGTTTTATTATTAAAATCAAAGTAAAAACATAATTTATAAATACAAAAATTAATACAGATATTAAAAATTTTTCGAAGATTTTGCAAAATGAAATGGTATATTTCTTGTACATTTTGAGTATTTTTCGTTTATTTTTATTTTAAAGATATTGTTTGTTTAAAAAATTGGCTTTATTTTATTATTAAAAGTCACAGTAAAATCATATTTTATAAATACAAAAATTAATACAAATAGTTAAAATTTTTCAAAGATTTTGCAAAATTAAATGGTATATTTCTTGTACATTTTGAGTATTTTTCGTGTACGGCCGAACGGTATAATTTGTGGATAATCGTGCGGTCACACAATCACTTGTCCGACCTCGGCGGTCCGCAAACATTATTTACTCGGTTTTCGGCTAATTCGCCAGCGAAACGCAACGGAAAATCGTTTAAAATGCGCTCCAGTGCACCGAGTTCGAACGGAAAATGAATTGAAGTGAGTGCCTTGGCCCCAAGGCCGCAAAACTGCCACCGACTGTTGCAGGCTGTACAAAACTGATACTGATACACACACACACGGACACGGGTACATGCCACCACCCGCCCGTTGCCCGCAAAAGCAGAAATTACTAATACTATGGCTGCCTAACTGGCACAATGCTCCATTTGAGTTAAGGCTCGATCGGTGGGTTGTGGCCTGTCCTCAGCGTGTGTGAATCTAATGGGGTCAAAAATATAATTTATTTTTGTTTTGTTAAAATATATTGAAATTAATTTTTAGTTTAAATGTTGCAAACTCCTTCGGAAACATCTCTCTTTTTGGCCCGCATAAACGTGCAGCATTGCCACCGTGTGTTTCGTTGTATTCTGGCAACACCGGCCCACTCGATTTTCGCTTTGCACGCGCATTCGTGAAAATGGCGGCGTTCTCGCACCGTCGCTGCCAAATTTTTTGTACATCAAAATAATCAAAATAAAGCATTCTTCCAGTGCGAGCGCGCGCGTGTGTGTGTGCGAAGGTAACCCCAGCGCCAGCGCCGATCGAGCAAGTTGAAAGAACGCAGAAAACAAAAGACAGCGAGCAGCTATAGCGCAAAACGCAACGCCAGATAACACACGCGACGGGACGGGGCGGTCGGCAGAAGGGAACGGAGAACGGAGGTGCTAGTAGTGAGAGGCGAGCGCCAGGAGAAAGGAGGAGGAGAGAGTGCAAGTGCGAGGGAGCCAGCGCAGCAGCAGCAGCCGCAGCCGCAGCCGCGTGAATAAGTCAGCGGAGCACCCGCGTCCGTTCCTCGGGTTTTTCTGGCCAAGGTGAATGCAGTTATTACCTACCAGTTGTATGCGTGTGTCGGGTGGCATTCCTCCCACGTCTCCAGCCATCTGCTGGGCCTGGTTCATGGTTTATGACCAGGCCAGGTAGCCGGGACTAGCAGCAGCAGCAGCTGCAGCAGTCGCAACTTACCTGCTCCGCCTTCCTCCTTTCTATAAATACTAAAGTGCCTCCCCTTTGCCTTGCAGTTCGCTTCTGGAGCACGCAGCATGCAAAAGTCAGTGTCCCGTGTAAATCGCCGCAACAGAATGTACGCCAGCAGTTGATTGGCCAGGATATACCACACACACACACACACACACAGAAGCTCTCCAAGGATACACCCCACACGCACACACACCGCCCACACAGACTCCTCAGCACGATGAACACCAGCCAGACAGCTGCCGGCAACCGAATTACGTTCACCAGCCAGCCGCTGCCCAATGGCACCATCAACATAGCCGGCAATCCCGGCGCCGTCATCTCGACGGCCCAGCTGCCGAACACCACCACCATCAAGACGATCCAGGCGGGGATTGGGGGCCAGCACCATCCGGGTCTGGCGCAGGTGCACCAGGTGCAGCAGCAGCAGCAGCAGGCGCAGCAGCAGCAACAGACGCAATCCGTAGGTGCCACCCAAACACAAACCCTAGTTATTAAATCCAACCACCATGCTGTCACCCTGCCGGCGGGTCTAGTCTCAAGTGCACCAGCAGGAATCGTAACCATGACCAAGACCATCAATCAGGTATCCACATTAAAGCTAAACCCACTCACTTCGGGCGCTAGGCGATCGTCCAAATCGTCCTCCTCTCCCTTTTTTCGAGTCGGATTGTAGTAAATGCCACAACAACACACATCACACGTACACGCTTGGTTTTATTTCATTATCGTTGTTAATGCCCTCGTCTAGAGCTTTCTGTACTGTACCCCAAACCAAGAATGAAGCTTGAAGTGTCTCCCACATTCTCCTTAACCAAAAAAAAGAACTATTTCTGTGATCTACGATTCGAAATTTGAAATCTTACAAATTCTACTTGCAAATTCCTGGCTACTTAAAGGTTTCTAAGCTTCTAAACAAATTTCAGATCTGAAATCTTACCCACCTGCTTCAGATTAAATCCTTTAGGGAATTCCTCGTTAATCCACAAGTTTCCTAAACCCAAAATCCTGGCACAAAACTCCTTCTGCTTAATGTATACCATAAAAACCTTGTCATTATGTTTATTATAGAACTTTTTTGCTTACAACACTCGCTTTATGTAGAACAATTAGCTGAAAACATAAGGAAATTTTGCAATTAAATATATATAATATATAGTGAGCACCATCCCAAACCGATGACTGGGGCCCTCAGACGAACGAAAATCCCGCTGGGACCGCTGCATGCTGTAGCCTTAGATTTAGAATCCAACCAACACCTAAATGCTTCCTCTGCCCAAATAGATTATAAAAAACTATGAAGAGATAACCGAGTGATGATCGTTCGATTGATTAATTGTAATAATAATAATGTGCGTGTGTTTTTCCCAGGCCGGTCAGCCGCTGCTGAACTCGATGCTGCCGGCGGGCGTGGTGGTGGGCATGCGCCACCAGGCGCCGACGCAGCAGCAGCAGAAGAATGTGCCCACCAATCCGCTCAGCCGTGTGGTGATCAACTCGCACATGGCGGGTGTGAGACCGCAGAGTCCATCGGTGAGTACAATGTGATTTAATTTAATTCTCTCTTAAACGGTTGTTGTGGTGGGTTCTTCTCTACTAACTGATCCCACAAGGAGCTCCCCACTAACCCACCTCTAACCCATACATGTGCACAGCCCAACCACCGCCCACTCCACATACACCTTCACCGAAACACCGAAACACACACAGACCATGGTCGTCTAAGCAGATGAAAACCGAGTATCTCTGTCTTCTCTTTTTACTTTTAGATAACTTTAAGCACACTAAATACGGGCCAGACCCCGGCATTGCTGGTCAAGACGGATAACGGATTCCAGCTGTTGCGCGTGGGCACGACGACGGGTCCGCCGACGGTGACACAGACTATAACCAATACCAGCAACAATAGTAACAACAGCAACACGACAAGCACTACAAATCATCCCACAACAACACAGATTCGTCTGCAAACTGTGCCGGCTGCAGCTGTAAGTAGATACCAACAACAACAACAACAGCAACAACAACAGCAACATCAGCAGCAGCAGCAGCAGCAACAGCAAGCCAACAGCGGCAGCAGCACAGCCAGCACTAGCATAGCACTGCGCAAAACGATTGTCCGTACATCATCCACCACAGTCCCATCCAGCAATAATAATAATAATAATAATAACAACAATAATAACAGTATTATCAATGCCACCACCACCACTACCAACACCACCACCTCTACCAACAACAACAACAACAACAAACCCGCTACTAACCAGCAACAGCAGCAGCAGCAGCAACAGCAGAAGCTCCAACAGCAGCAACAGCAGCATCTCAAGGCCCAGCAGCAGCATAAACAGCAGCAACAGGCCTCCGCTGCGGCTGCCGCTGCAGCAGCTGCCGCCAATGTGGCGGCCACCATAAAGATAAAGCAAAACGTAAAGAGATGCATTCACCTTGATTATCAGGATACATCCTCGATGTCCTATTTTTGCTCTTTTGCTCTTCTCTCCTCTGTTCTCTTATGTCTGTTTATGCATTTGGATTTTTAATGTTATTACAACGTACAATACGTACGCCTTTATATGCGCTTCAGTTCCGTTTTTCTTTGGTTCGTCTCGTCGCACGAACGAACTTGAAATTATAATTTATCCAGAATATATTGTACAAGATACTTAGCTACGTTTTGCATGCTGCGTTGTGTAACTGTCTGTGTAATTTCGAAAAAAAACAAACTCCTTATTTCGATTCGATTTAGTTAAATGCGTTTGCGCTGTCCACGAGTTGCTGATTCATCAACGAGGGGCTCACCAATGATGTGTGCTGGGCTGCTGTGTTATATAAATTAAAGGAAAGATCAGACCCCTTCCTTACCTTACAGTACAATGTATCGAGAGAGCTTATTGCTTACTGCAATTTGTAACAAAATACTTTGTAATATTTGCTAAATGTTAAATCAAACTTTCTACATTTTACTGTAACGTTCATCTCATTTACCATTGCCCTAGTCATAGCCCTGCCCCCTGCACACACATTTGGAGGCTGAACCAGGACCTGTCCATCCTAAAAATTAAACCAAAAGAACCATCCATCCATCATCTTTGTTATTCTGCTATATAAAACATATATATATATATATATTTGTATAATTAATTATTCTCTAACGCTTTTTAGTCTTAATTTTGCACTACTTTTTATTCCATCTCCATAGACGACACCTGATGTTAATGCCTTTGTTTTATTCTTCACAGTCTTTGACCAACACCACCGCCTCGAACAACATAATTGTGAATTCGGTGGCTAGCGGCGGTTATACGAACGCCTCGCAACCGCCGCACCTGACCCAACTGAATACGCAGGCGCCGCACCTGCCGCAGATAACGCAAATCCAAACGATACCAGCACAGCAGCAGCAGTCGAACAATGTGGGTGGCGGAGCCTCCGCCACGGGCACAGTGACCACAGCGGTGAGCAGCAGCAGCAGCAGCAGTAGTGGCGCGACGGCGGCAGCGGCGACAACGACCACGCAGCAGGGGAATACCAAAGAAAAGTGTCGCAAGTTTCTAGCCAATTTAATCGAATTGTCGACACGGGAACCGAAGCCGGTGGAAAAGAATGTACGCACCCTCATCCAGGAGCTGGTCAATGCGAATGTGGAGCCGGAGGAGTTTTGCGACCGCCTGGAGCGCTTGCTCAACGCTAGCCCGCAGCCCTGTCTGATAGGATTCCTCAAGAAGAGCTTGCCGTTGCTGCGGCAAGCGCTCTACACGAAGGAGCTGGTCATCGAGGGTATTAAGCCACCGCCGCAACATGTGCTCGGCCTGGTCGGACTTCCTCCACAGCTGCCGGTAAGTTCGAAATGCTCATCCTGCGATTTATCTATATAATAGTTTACTGTGATTTTGAAATGTAGAAAATTCAAGCGCAAATCCGTCCGATTGGCCCCAGCCAGACAACAACAATTGGACAGACGCAGGTGCGCATGATAACGCCAAATGCCTTGGGTCAGCCGCGACCCACCATTGGCCACACAACGATATCAAAACAGCCGCCCAACATCCGGCTGCCCACGGCCCCGCGGCTGGTTAATACGGGGGCGATACGCACCCAAATACCCTCCCTACAAGTGCCCGGACAGACGGTAAGTCTTTGTCTTAATCGTTAAGAAGTCTTTTGAAACGAATCTCCCCATAGAACATTGTGCAATTTCGTGGACCGCAGAATGCCCTGCAGCGCACGGGATCGGTGCAGATTCGTGCCACCACTCGGCCGCCAAATAGTGCGCCCAGCGCGAACAAACTCACTGCCGTCAAGGTGGGCCAGACGCAGATTAAGGCGATTACGCCCAGTCTGCATCCGCCCTCGCTGGCTGCCATCTCGGGCGGACCGCCGCCAACACCCACTTTATCTGTTTTATCCACGCTGAACTCTGCATCATCCACAACGCTACCGATACCGTCGCTGCCCACGGTGCACCTGCCGCCGGAGGCTCTTCGTGCCCGCGAGCAGATGCAAAACTCGCTGAACCACAACAATAACAATCACTTCGAAGCGAAGTTGGTGGAGATTAAGGCACCGTCGTCCCTGCATCCGGCCCACATTACCGCCTCGCTGACGCCAATTGGAGCCAAAACGACGATGGCAAGGGCGTCGCCGATGATCGGCAAGGCGGCGTTGAATAAAAAGAAACGCGACGCAATGGAGGATGCCAAGTTGAATAGTGCGGGTGGTGCCGCGTCGGCATTGGCCAACTCGTTCTTCCAGCAGAGCTCCATGTCCTCGTCGATGTACGGCGACGATGATATCAATGATGTGGCCGCCATGGGTGGCGTTAATCTGGCTGAGGAATCGCAGCGGATACTTGGCTGTACGGAGAACATTGGCACCCAGATACGGTCCTGCAAGGACGAGGTGTTCCTCAATCTACCCGCGCTCCAGGCCCGAATTCGGGCCATTACGTCAGAAGCGGGCCTGGACGAGCCGGCGCAGGATGTGGCCGTGCTGATATCGCACGCCTGCCAGGAGCGACTAAAGAACATCGTTGAGAAGTTGGCTGTGATAGCGGAGCACCGCATTGATGTCATCAAGGTAGGATTTCTTAACCCATAACCCTTCCTTATTTAATTTAATTATTTCAATTCTTGCCTGCAGTTGGATCCTCGCTATGAGCCCGCTAAGGATGTACGCGGACAGATTAAGTTTCTGGAGGAGCTCGATAAGGCCGAGCAGAAGCGGCACGAGGAGCTGGAGCGAGAGATGTTGCTGCGGGCGGCCAAGTCGCGGTCGCGTGTGGAAGATCCCGAACAGGCCAAGATGAAGGCGAGGGTAAGATGAGCGCAAGCGTTATTCTCTCTCTGAGAAATCTGTGCTCAAGTCTCTCTCGATTTCCTAGGCCAAGGAGATGCAACGTGCGGAGATGGAAGAGTTGCGGCAGCGGGACGCAAATCTGACGGCGTTACAGGCGATTGGACCACGGAAAAAACTGAAGCTGGACGGAGAGGCCGCCAGTGCGGGAGTGGTATGTAAATTGCAAATAATTATACAAATTTAATTAAATAAATTTGTTATATTTGAAATAATATGTTCTCTTTCACACAAAAAAAAAAGGGTTCGAGTGGCGGCGGACTGCTGAGCAGCTCGGGATCTGCGCCAACGACGTTACGGCCGCGCATCAAGCGTGTCAACCTGCGCGACATGCTCTTCTATATGGAGCAGGAGCGCGAATTCTGTCGCAGCTCCGTGCTGTTCAAGACATACCTCAAGTGATCGTCGTCCATCATTCGCAGCAGCAGCACCGTCTTCTTCACCGCCGCCTTCTCCAACTCCCTGGACTGTCGTTGTCGTTTCCAGCTTTACGATTTCATCATCCATTTGCAATATACACAATTTTCATAATTTAGCCTCACATTTAACTGCGTCGCGTCGTCCCTTCGTTGTTGTTTAATTCTTTTTAGTTAGGCTACCCCTTCTCCATTTTATATATATTTACCTTACTTAAACATTACTTGTAATTTTAAGACTTAAAGCTCGTTTATTCCTCCGCACCACCCGCCCTCAATAAATTGTCTGTAAAACTCAAACCAAACCAATCCAATCCAAAAACAAACCAAGAAAACCACGGTAACGTAAAAGTAAAGAGTAAAATGTAAACGAAGAGAAAGTACAGTAAGGAGAACGCGCAGTCAGCGGGCGTTTAAATTGTAATTAAAAAGTAAAACATAATGTTTGCATCAACTGCATTGACGGCCTTATCTAAACGATATAAACATAATTATTACAAATATTTAATTATTTTAGCTTAGTTTGTTAAACGAAAACCAAGCATAATTCCTAGATGTAAGGCGAACGGAAAGGTACAGCACAGAAACCGAATTGCAGAGAAAAGAAATGGTTTTTAAAACCGGAAGCAAGGATCGAAGAAAGTTTAGAAAAACAGCAAGAAAAACAAACAAAACACACATCAAAACAAAGGCAACAAGATATCCGTATTGAAAAACATACATACATTGAATTTAGTTAATAATTTCGTAACAAAAAACGCGAGATGTAATTTGTAATTACCAATTAATTATTGTATAAAAACGGAAAACCCAAATCGGTATGCAAAAATGGAAAACAACAACAAAACAATTGTACATACAGACTAGGCTAAGTTTTTTCAAAATAGTTTAACTTAGGTAAAAACGCAAATGCATAATTAACGAATTCTCGATGACGAGGAGCGGGCGCTGGCACTCCGAAATCAAATATGTTCTTATTACCGGCGCTCTCGATCATCCATTATCCATTATTATTCTGAAAACAAAAAACAAAAACGGTTCACTAGACTCTAAGTGCGTGGTGCATTATGGTTTATGTGGAAACTGACCAAACACATTGGCGCCCTACACCTTACACAAAATAGACAAATTTTATACAAATAGCGAGAAGATAAATCTTGTAAAATACACTCCCAAAATAATATGGTAAATTGACAACAACAATTGATGTAATTCAGCAGAAAAAACTCTAAGCGAAACAAAACAAAAACAAGAACAATTCTAAACAAATTCTTTGTGTGTAAATTAAATTAAATTGTGAAAAAGAAACGGAGCAGCAGGCAAGTGCATCAGTAAACACAGCGCATAGTTTGATAGGCATATAACTGAATATATATATATATATATATATATAAATATATATATTATTATTATTATTATTATTATTATGTTTTACCATTAAGCAACAAAAAATAAAACAAAAATGCAGAAAACAACTCAACCAGCACTGTGGGCAATTATTGTCGGGATTGGTTAGTGTATTTTCATTTTTGTATGTAACGGTATCTCAGTTAATTAGCTAGTTAATTCATTACAAATTTATATAGTCGAATTAAACAATTATTAAAATATTTAATATTATTGCTATTTTTATATTCATTTTAATGTTAATTAATCTTACTTATCCTTTGTGTAGCCTTGTAGTCCCCTAACACAAAAAATAAAATGAAACCAAATTTTTACATTTGGATTCAACACCAGAAAAACAATTTCAATTTATATTTTTTTAATGTTTTTCTTTGTTTGGTTTTTAAAAATTATATTAGGTGTGTTTATTTTATTAAATGTACTTCTTGCGATATAATTTCAAAGCATCAAAATTTAATTATTTATTATTAAATTATTACAAATACAAAATCTACAATTTAAGCATTACATTTATGAGTAATATTTCTTGGAAATTAATTTGTTTTGATTAAATTGTTTTTATGTTAAATTAAAATTTTTAAATTTTGTGCCAATAATCAAGAAAAGCTTTTGGTGTGACCATGTGTAGGTGGATTTTTATTGTTGCAGCACACAACCACTCTCAGTGCAACTTTTATTGAACAACAAATTGAAAACAACACTAAATTAACGTTTTTCATGTACATTAATTAATAAATAACAGGTAATATTATGTCCTCAAAACACTCATATTCGATTTCTATTAATAAATTCCCACTCAAGGCGCTAACCGAACTGGATGACGATGTGCGCCTTCCAGAGCATCCATCACTATGCCACCGACTTGGATCAGTACATCAAAGAGCTGGATACCGGCTAGTACATTCAGCAGACGCTGGAGACGGTGCTGTAGGAGGACGAGGGTCATCAGCTGCTCTGCGAATCCCTTTTACTCTTTGGCGTGATCCTTCTTTCTGCTCGACTTTCACATACCGGTCGATGTGAGGGAGCGTCTGCTCGTTGCCTACTATCGGCACAATGGTGACGATACCACCCCCATGTCCGGTTCGGATAGCAATATACAGGATGTCTGCCTGCTCTTGCGATCCACCTGCTATGTGCATCCCTCAGGAGCATAACGAACGACAGACCCAGGCCGTGATCGATATCCGTGCGGTGTTCCTTTAGTTGGCCAGCACCTTGGAGGTGCCAATGATGCGGATCAATCAAGTGCGGAGCAAGGATCTGGCCTCCGTATGCAATTAGTACAGCACGGAGCTGGCCAACTTCCTGCATTGCATTCTGCAAATCGTTCCCGAGACCATGTCTAGCATTCTGGCGCGGATCATCCATCTTCTGACCAATGTTATCAAGGAGTTTCCCCACGCGATTAGAAAAGGAGCGCCTCAAGGAGTATGCCCAGTTCGAGGAACAAGCCAAGGTGGCGCAGCTCACCAACTCCATAGCGGTTTTCACCAATGTGATCTTCTTGATGAGAACTACTCTAATGGACGTAATAGAGCTGGATCCACAGCAACTGTTAAAGGATGTGATACGCAAGGAGCTGGTTTTCTAATAAAATCAATACCGCAGGCCGTTAACGTATATTCCAATCATAGTTGGCAGCTATATTTTTAAACATATTTATATGTTTTAATATTAATAATGAGAAATCTCAAAACATATAGGCAACTAATCGTACTATTTAAACTTAAATTAATATCATAAACTTAATAAAAGTTTGTAAAACACCACAATAAAATAAAAGAACCATTTATAAGTTCAGAGAGACTTCTTTATGAAGACATTCATATTGGATCTGGAAACGTAATGTTTATCTTGGGTTCTGATGGTCTCATAGCTAGCAAGCTACCGCGTATCCTTTTCCACGTGTCTCTAAAGTATTTTATTTTAAAACTCCAGCCAACGCCATTATTCTCGTTCCTATTCCAATGCACACTAGTTATATTCTATTCCGTGTTTAATTCTAATCGTAATATTTAGGACCCAGCAGCTTTATGTTGCGTGAAGCGTTTGATAAGTGTCGTAAAATGAAATTGCCCTTCTAATTTAATGCGTGCGTTTTAAAAGTTGTTCGAAATTTCTGTGGTGCTGCGGTTGTGGACTGTAAGTGGACAACGGTACATGTTTGGGTAAGTGCGAAACTGGCGCACACACGGATCTGGATACCATACAAGTGTGTGGTTGGGAAATTTAAAAAACCCTTATGATTTCACAGAGAGAGATGTAGTTTAAATGTGTTGAAGGATTTAGGGGATAAAATATAATTTTGGTTTCATTTTTAATATGTTATTATGCTGTAAATATATTAGGAAATTATAGTATTTATTATTTAAAGTATAAACAGGTCTTCTTTCCTTTAATTGAAAGTTTATATATTGCCAAAAGCAAATTAAAATGATTTGCTTCCATTCGAATATTTTCCCCTCACCGAATTTCGCTTAGCATGTGCCAAGTCTGTAATTAAAATTGTTTTAATGAAATTAAATACATATCAAATATGCATTTTGTTGACAGATAAGGAATTGATTGATTTGGCATTGAATTACTTGGCAGTTTTTTTTAATTAATTGCTCGAAGGTAAAGTGCTGAAGAGACAGGAGTATCGATTACATTCCTCCCGCGTCATTATTTCCATTGTATACCTGTGATTTGCTTTCAATCAGAGTCCGTGTGTGTGTGATTGATGCGATAAAAAATGAGAGAGTGAAGAAAATTGATTTCCTTAGCTAACTTGGTATTTTATACACCTGTTTCGCCGTGTCCTGTTCCTTCTGCGTTATTATCTTTCAATTTTGCCACACAGCTGGCTAAACAAAAATGGAATACAACAAAAAAAGAGGAAAACTTCCTTTCCACTATCTTTTTCTTCTTTTTGCTCTCTTTTTAATTCGATCTTCATTTTATAAAGGGACACTTGTAGAAAATCATAGGGAATTATTATTGTTTCTAATACCATTTTATTTTAATTTTTATATGCTTAATGTGCTCTAAAAACTACGCTCTTTAAAGGCTATTTTAATGATATTTTTGATTGTTTATATTTAATAAATAAAGATTTTCTACACACACAAAATGCTATTTAGAGTTTACCTTTAGCCAGCGGAATTTACTGTGTTATTCTTAGCATACTTTTCAGCGCGCTACTGTTGCGCTGCTTCCTTCGCGTGTTCTCGGGGTTTCCCCTTCTTATTTGGCTATATTTTCATTTTCCTGTTTTCCTTTTTCCCTTATCCTGGAATCCGTGTGACCGGTAAGTGCATATCAATTTCCTGCTCCCTCCTTGCGTTGCATGGACATTTTTTTAAATCTTTAATAAGGTGATTCTGCTTTTCTTGGTGATGCTGTGCTGTCGCGCACATATACACTCAAATATTGCATTGCTTTTTATGTGTTTGTTGGCATATATGTATAGGCATACAGAAAAGTACAATGGAGACTCGATATAATGCATTTGGGAGTTAAAACTTGCAATTGTATAAATATTTGATTATAATTAAATTGTTTTGTTTATAAAAAGAAGCTGTTAAATATTTCTGTTATAATTTTTTGGAGTTTTTGATATTATTTGGTGATTTTAAATTCAGTTTTAAAGTGAGCTGAATAGAAAAATATGTTTCCCTTTTTAAAATACATTTAACTTTTCAATTTTGATATTTAAAAAGCTCGAATTATACTTATTTATAATTAATTGGCAAGTTTTCTGTGCCCATATTTAAAAAAAAAAACATTGAATATTATTATCATTGCTTTTATTAAATTTGCTTTAATTTTTTAATCCTTACTTGTCGGTATATTTTAATTAAAATTTTATCGTGTACACAAGTCCAACGGGGCGTATACAATACCTTTTGTTGTGTGCCCACTTTTTGTTTAATTCATGAATAATTGTTGCTGGCCTAATTGGTTGGATTTAATATCGCTTAAAGCTGAAACAATGCTATTAATTTCTGATTAACTAGAGATCATATGGATATTGTTTCAGTTTTGCAAATATTGCGGTAACCACTGTACAGGTCTATATAAATTACTTAGCATGAAATTCCCTTACGTTCTTGGCCCGTCTTTATTAGTGACGGGGGCAGCTCCTTTACATCCGATATACAAATATATATATCCCACTCGACGACGACCAGGAGGCAAGTTTCAAGTTCACTAAATTATGTACATATACGTACTTGTGTGTCTGAACAAACACATATATTTACTCGACTCGACTTGACGTCCCGAACTTTTTACCATAAAGAACGTCACACAGACACCCACCGCCATATTCACTTGAATGTATTTATTTAAGTCAAATAAAAAGCGAGAAGAAGACACGGGGCAAAGGGGAGAGGAAAGTGCCAGGGAAAATGGGAAAATGTGGGCCTGTTGAATCATATACTATATACAAATGTATTTTGCCAGGCATAAAAACATACATATCTACACTTTGAGAGGATTCTTTTTAAGCGG
Organism: Drosophila birchii; assembly: GCA_035046345.1. Classification (NCBI taxonomy): domain Eukaryota; kingdom Metazoa; phylum Arthropoda; class Insecta; order Diptera; family Drosophilidae; genus Drosophila; species Drosophila birchii. The sequence continues at coordinate 18,926,012 of JAWNOA010000048.1, read as the reverse complement.
CACAAGGGAAAATCAATGAGGCAAAAATAGTTTATGAATGTGGGTATAATATAATGCCTGGCATTACAATAATATTCTTCCAATCGATTTGATTTCTTTTGGAGCATAAGAAGATGTCCATTGTATTATTTCGAAGGCAATTTCCTGAGACGACTTATTCCTTTAGGAAGTTTTTATTTCAAATAAATGCAGTTGGAGTCTATAAAAAAATTGTCTCTTTTTTCTTAGGGAAGTATCTGTATTATCCTGTAGCAGAGATATATTCCCTATCATCAGTTCAACAGTAAACCTCTAACTAGTTATGGTTAATTGCTATACAAATTCCCTTTAAATACCTTGATTTATTTAAATAAGGTTGCCTATATTGTTTCCTTCATTTTTAATTTTAAGCTTTCTTTCGTTCAACTTAATTTACATTTTCAATAGGGTTTCTTAGAATTGCCTGAAAGCGAATTCTCGCCCTCATCTGTTGTGTTTTTTCCCAATTCTTTTGAAACTTTCACTAAGAAATAGTGCTTGTTCTTGCTGAACATCCTTCCCCACACAATTCCTCGAATTTTTACAGTGCACGAAAAACTGTTGCTTTCTCTCCTCCGTACCTCGGCCACCGCATTTTCCATTTCCTTTGCCGTCGTTTGAAACTTATGTGTGGAGCAGGCCTCAAAGCACCAAGAAACTGGGGAAAGGGGCCATCAGGACATGCGGCGGAGCTAAGTCCACCTCATTTGGGTGGGGGGAAAGCATCCGAAACCGAACGAAACCAACTGAAACCACCAACCCACCGAACCACAAGGCAGATGCCTTCAATTTGGCAGTTTGCTGTGTCGCCAAATGTAGCACTAAGGAAACTTTTCCCCCAAGCCTATATATTTTTTGTCTCTTCTTTCCCCAAAAGACATTTTACACTCTGTGCACAGAGGAAAATTCATGTCAGTAGTAAATCCTATGATAATTGTTAAACAAAGTTCAGGGAATTGGCATAAAGAGATATTTGAAAAATAAAGGGATACTTCCTTTCGCTTTCCTTTTCCTTTCAGGAAAATATTTAGCTGTATGTGAACTCCATATTTAACCAGATATAATTCAATTATAATCTCAATAAAACAAAAGCAAGTAATCTTTGTTTATATTTCAATGATTGAATAAAACTTGAATTATTTTTTCTATATATTTTTTCTTTCTGTGTCCCAAAAAATGAGTGTAAAATGAATTGAGGGCGTCGCCTTGGGGGCCTTGGTATTTTCGTATTCGCATTGGTATTGGCATTGGCTACAACTTTCTGCCAGAAGTAAATCCACTGCCGACGACAGGCGCAAACTTTTAACGCCAACTGTTGCCAGAAAAACATTTTCTGACTTTGTGTACGCATTTTCGATTGCGATTACACCGACTATTGTCCCCGATGCCTGGCAGAAATTTCAATGCCAGCATCTGGAATTCAAGAATGGGGAAAAGAGGGGGTTTATTTTGGGTTTTTTTTTTGGGGTTTGGGTAGGAAAGTGTCGTCGTCACGTCATGTAATTGATTTAAAATTAGCACATCGCTTTGAAAATTTAAACTGTTTACATGTGCCTGGGGACAGCTGCTTCCGAAATGTTACAGCTTCTGCGAGCTCTGTAATCCGCTACACTTGACAAAAGTTAATGTTTAAAAAATGTGTTAAAATTTGTAGTTATTTATTTAGTGTATTGAATGATTGATAACCTTGATTTTGATACAAAAAATAATATATAAATAATATTAGCCAGAGGAGCATTATGTGAACATTTTAATATTATGTGTAGTATATTTTTTTAAGATGATTAAATTATATTCGCTTATAGTTTATGGTTTAGATTTATTTACTTAGATGAAACACAGAATACCAATTTATCTATTTGTTAAAATGTTGATACTGTATTGGTAAATCCTTATATTCTGTGATCTTAAGAAGTAACCCCTTATTATTTGCCGTGTGCCAAAACCCAGTATCTTTGTCCTTCAGCCTCTCCTCCAGCTGGCTCTCTTTTGGCGCCTGTATAAGTGGGTGTTTGCCCCTGTACATGTGTGTGTGTGTATCTTTATGCATGTTTAATGAACATGAATCCTGCAGCCACCCAGGCCAGAGCCCTGTAATCGCATTTCAATATGCTGCACCGCTGGTGTAAACTAAACTAAAAAAAATAAAAAGAGAAGTGGGTTGAGCGGAGTACTACTCATAGTAAAAAAAACTTGGGGATGTACAAAAAAATAGTAGAAAAGAAAAAACTCAAAGCCGGAGACCGTGTCTTCCTTCCTCCTCCAGTTGCAAACGGCAATTTAGTTTGCAGGGCAAACTTTTCATAGCCGCTCTGACCCGTAAAGGAGGTCAGTGCGAAAAACATTTTGAAAAATTCATATGCAAACGTATTTTCAGCTGCACCCGGCACCGGCAACTGGCAACTCACAGGTGCCAATGGCAGCACCACTAGAACTGGAACCTGTATCTGAATCCATACCCTGGGCCAAGAGCAGGAGCAGCAGCAGCCAGGACCAGTAACCAACTCCTCTCGCGCGCTTGGGAAAAGGGGAAAAAACTTTTTAATGGCCGGCACACTCCCACATCCACACACACCCACACACACTTAATGGGACTCTTGCAGTCCAGTGTAATTCCGAGTCGCCCATGGGGCTCAAAGTCTTTCGCAGTTTTGGTGTAAAGTGAAACGTTTTGCTTTTTATTAGTTGGTAAACATAAAATATAATGAAAAAGAACTTGCTTTTTACACTAAATTAAATGTGAATCAATATCTCTTTGGGGGGCGAAAAATTCAAAAATAAACTCTTGTTGCCATGTGTCTGGATGTGTGTGCGTGTGCTGGGGGAAAAAGGTTACAAATTAATTAATTTTCCCACATTTCTGGTGGTATTCTGGGTCAGCGATTGAAACCAGATATCATAATGGAATTTGATCCCTCATGATGTTTCATTTAAATGTAATTTTCATTACATATTTGCCTTGTGGCTGGCTCTGCATTAGCTGTGTTAAAATCCACTTGCATTTGGGGAATAAGAATTAATTGAAAATAAAAGCATATTAATTATTATACTCAGGTATTCATTTTACAAGCCTTTAAGGCCTTTCAATCCTATAGATGATTTAATCTTATGAATTATGTATTATTTTTTATTATTTATTTTAAATAAACAAGGATAGCTATCTGTCCATCTGAAGTGCTTACAATTTCCTGTTAAGCTGCCATTTTTGGCTAATGATAATCGGGATGTAATCAACTCGACTTCTAGCATTTCCACTTTTTAATCACTATGCCCTGGCTAATTGCTTACCCCGAATACAAAAAAAAAAAGAATTCCAAAGCGGAAACTCTTCAGTTGAACTCAAAGTGAAACATTTTCCGCCTTTCCGCTTCGGTGTCTCTTTTTTTTTATTCAGGGGATAAGACTAAACACGAGCCACGGATGTAATTGTTGGACGAGGTCTGCAACCTACGGGCTCTATGAGTAATTAGGGTCGGGGATTAGGACAGTCGCCTTCGCTTCAATAAATTTTGGCCGCTGGCCGCCCAAAGGCGAACCGAACCCGGCTCCGGGCGGTGCTTATTTAAGGCTCAGCCCGGGTCACAAGGTGTTCCGACATAAAAGGGCCTCAAAAAAAGTGGGAGAACGGAGTTCAGATACACCAACAACAAATGTATACTTTTATTAAGGAAAATTAATATACCGAAAGTATTTCTTTATTATTTTATTATTTAGTTCCGAAATCTTAAGTTTCCAAATTTAATATTAAATATCATAAAGTTCTGATCTCACTATTAAAATCCCGGGATTAATGAAAGCTGACAGCATATCCCTGGCTTATTTTTCAAAGTGGAAGACCTGGGGAAGTGCCTTCCAACATTATGCCATCTCGCGTCCGCTGACGGTGATGTATGTACGTGTTTCGGCTTTGCTTCCGTGATAATTTTCAAACTTTTTGCACCAATTATGTGCACGGCAGCGCGATATTCTCTTAGCCATCTTTGCCAGCCTGTGTATATGGGTATATCCTGTGTGTTAGTGTGTGTGTGTGTGTGAGGGTGTGGGTGTTGGCCTTTTTGTGCCTGTAGTTTATGCTCATTACGTGAGTGCTGAGCGCAGCAGACTCACAAATTGTTGTACAAGAAATTGCCGCCGTTGGCGTTACACGAAGGTACACACAAACACGGAGGGCCGAAGTACACGTATATAACCTCTGGTATATATAGCTATATATAGATTCCTTGCCTGGATGCAAAATCCTCGAATTTAATTTTCAGGTAAACTCTACGGCAATCAAACGGAAACGTGTCCATGGGGCGTATGCGCGTTATATAGTTGACCAATGTGCTACAGCGTGGAGGAGAGGAGGCATTTTCCGCACTTAAACTATAAGCGATTGAAGGCTCTTATTTAAATACACACTTAAAGTGCCTAGCAGCGAGAGAAAGAGCATTAAATGCCTGGCCATATTTAATTAAATTCAGGTTAAGAGGAAATCCTGCTCACGGGGCGTATGCGCAATATTTAATTGACCACTTTGTAGCGGCGAACCCTTCGTTAGGCAAATACCCTGCTGTTTTTGAGAGAGGTTTATGTGGCAAGCTATTTATTATTTTCTAAATAAATATGTTTCTTAATGAAACTGTTTATTAAATAAGCAAAAAATACTGATTAAACAGGTGTGCTACCTTGCGATAAATCTGTGTTCTTTCTTTTTATTTTCTTTTTTATTTAAAATAAGCTCAGGGCATAATTCCATTATCCTCGCATGTCAGATTTATTTTAATTAAAACTTACAACTATTTCACTCAAGTAAGCACCTTAAATATAATTAAATCAACTTAAGAGAAACCCCATTAGGCGTATGGTTCATACTTAGGTGATAAAATCCCCGCCCAATCTTACGCAACTTTCACTCCTAGCTCGAAGGCCCAAAAGGAAACAATTAAATTGGCAACAGTTTATTAAAGTCGCATTATTCTGGCTATCAAAAGGAAACGTGTCCCCAGGGCGTGTGCGCATTATTTGAATGACCAACTGGTAGCACTTAAACTTTGAACAATTTAAATTGATAATTCAAATGCCTAACAGAAAACAATTTAATCAACTCAACTATTAGCTGAATGCAGCATCCGGGGTCAACTTTTAGTTTTCATAAATTCCCATTTCACAACTCATAAATCAGAGGCTTAAATCTGATTTTGAAGACTTAAGGGGACTTAAGCCTTAAAAACCAATTCCAACTAAAATGCGGGTTGGCTTCGGGTGCCACGCCCACTGAATAAGTAATTTTCCACTGGCAACGCCAAAGCTTTAGCTTTAGCTTGTGCCACACAGTTTTCTCTTTTGTTAAGGCTGTTTTGAGGGGCAAATAAAAAACAAAATGTAGATTTACATACATATATATATAATAAAAACTATAAAAGAACACAAAGTGGAACTTTAAAGGCGCGCAAACTTCTTGAGAGAGCAGCGCCACCAGAAAAAGCTGTCTATTTTGGCAAAAAGGCGAAAAGTGAAAGAAGAATGGGACTTTTTATTTTATTCAAGTGTCGTCTGTTTAGCCTGCACTTTGGAAAAATTATATATATTTTAGATGATTTTCAGGGTTGTTAAGCTGTAGTTGTTCCTATTAAATACTTTCTGAAAAAATATTTAAAAATTATGAATTTGTTTAGTTGCTGGTCGTTAAGACTTTGCTAGACTTTTGTTCTTAAGGCTAATATTCTTTAATAATAATTTATAAAATATCATTGAATCATTGAATACCTTTTAGTATATTCTTTGAGTGTGAAAAATAGGCATTCAAAACTGCATAAACTTTCGACTGAAGCTGTTGGCAGCAAAGTTTCCACTGCATTTTCATTGGAAATCCAAACTTCAGCCCAAACTCAAATTCGAACTCAAACTCTGGTCTCGAAAAGCCGGGGCTAAATGTCTCGTCGAGCTGAGGATACATTTTGTTTGTTTACTTTGAAATTGTAAATGGATTAGCCGCACTCCGAGGCGCGCCAAGCCTGACAAATTGAATTTGTTAGACTCGGGAGAAGTTTTTGGGAAAACTTTTGCGTGCATGGTTGGATATTGGACGTGGCCCCGGAGTGGTTATATTCGTAGGAGAAGCCATCGCCCATAAACCTCGAAACAAAACTTTGTCCGGCGAGTGTTGCGAAATAAATTGCCATGCCGAAGGTGACGGCCCAAAAGGAAAAGGGTTTTCCCATGCAGCTTTCCTCCGCCAAAACTATTTTCCCCATCAACCAAAACCATCAATAAGGTGATACTTTAAACGGAAGTGATGGCAACAAATATGGGATTAACCTTAAACTTGCCATCCATTGAAAGTAAAATCATTTTATGCAAAGCCCAGACAGGAATTTTTCCTTTTTCGTCGAAAATCGCAAGCTGGTCTTCGACAGATAGTCATCAATAAGGTGTTACTTTAAAAGACATTTATCAATCGAATTGTGGATTATAGAGAGTAAAACTTGAGAAAAAACGAGCACAATTTGAATTAAGGATTTAATGAGTTTAATTTAAAGGAAAATAATGCGAATGCTTATAAATAATATATTTTAAGAAATACAGGCGACAAGGCTTCTGAAGTGCATATTTTATAATACAATTTTTAAATTTCTTATTAAATCTTTTAACATTTTCCACAATTTATTGATTTTTTGTTGTATAACTTACATCTTAATATTTGCACCTTGAATACAAGTGCTGGCCATCAATAGCAGCCATTTTTAAACCGCTTATACGAATATCCAACTTAAACTTCAAATGCAGCAAACGAGTCCTTTTTGACAATATATTCAATAACCACGACGTCTGTTGGTGAAATCTTGATTGCTCCACACAAAACGAAACGAAAAACCATCGGAATATATATAGAAGAATATATAAAGGGCAGCAGTTTACATATCTTTAGTCAGATCAAGGTTGTAAATTCGGAGATAAATATGGGAATAATAACAGTTTCGACTTTACATCAGTCTTATAAATATTGTATTCAAATTACTGCAATATAAAAGCTCTAAATGATGTATTTCTGTGAATTCTACTTGTGATTTCCTACAAACAATTGCAATGTAATGCCTTCTCACTTGAGACTTGTTTAAGGCCAAAATTCCATTTAATTCCTGACATCGGCAGACATGGAATTTAACTCAAAATGAGACAACTTCAACTGTTGCTGCTGCTGGCCACACACATGTAAATCCAAATCCAAATCCAATTCCATATTTAAGTCCAAAGCGGTTAGGCTAATTGAATCGCTTTGGAACGCTGCTGAGCCAAAGTGAATGGGCCCTCATTGCGATGTAATCCCGCCTTTAATAGAATACCCTTTTGGGCCAACTTGTGCTAAAGCCAGCAGCCGCCCGAAAATGTTGCCTCTACCCTTTGCCTTTCTGCATTTCCCTTGGTTTTGGCCCCGGTCCGTCATTTACATTATTATGATGAGATGCAAATCTCGTTAAAGGACACTTCGGTCCCCGTTCAGCCCCCTTCAGCCATTTCGCCCATATAGACTACACTTCAATATGTGTGCCATATGCCCCTCTATATCTTGGCAGCCACATCCACATGGTTTTGCCTCCCCCCTAGTGCCTGCTCCTGTTTTTCCCCACTTTCCCATCCTTTTGGCGTGTCTGTGTGTTATTCTTATGCAAATTACATTTCCTGTGTTTGAGCTACAGCTTGTAGCTACATGTGTATGGGTGCGCCATACACGTACAGAGAGAGAAAATGTGTGCTTGTTAAATCTCATAATCGTGTATGTGATTTTAAGAGGTTTGAAGTGGAATTTTGACATATTGAAGGGGTTTTTATAGGGATTTAGAGTTGATTTGGGATGTAAAGATTTTTTTTTAAATAATATAAAATTAAAAAAAATTTAAATAACTCCTCCGCGGTCGTTGACAGCTGCTGCAGATTTTTACTGATTTTGACTGATACATAAAACTGTGCTTAGGAATGCTTAATTTTAAATAAAAGTGTAGAAAAGTATAAAACTGCATAGGAGAGTCAATTAATATTATTTCCTGATTAAATATATCAAAAATCCAATATATATTTTGTTTCGAAATATTATTTCTTACATTTTCTCTGGAATATAAATAAATATATACATTTTTTTCCAAAATATTTCTCAAAATATTCCCTGTGCAGAGATATAGCTGCCATTGGAATATTTTGCATACTCGCATATAGCTAAAAAATATTCTACAATTCTTTTGTAAAAGTCCACAACAGACGGACCAAGCGCTCATAAATGTTTTCGGTTGTCAGCCTCATTCCATCTCTTTCCATTTATATCCCTATCTCTCTCCCTCCCTCTGACTGGCTATCCTTTTCCCCATTTGCATCTGTCTATCCTTTAACATGGCCATCTCTGCCTGTCGTCTGCCGCCTGACGCCTGTCTCTTTCCCTTTCCCTGGACCGATTTGACATATTTGTTGCTGCTGACTTTGCTTAGTATCTTATTTGCATTTGTAAACTTTAGTGTGCCATTTTGTTCATTTGTTTTTTGTTCCTCCTTTTTCTCTCCACTGATTTTGCATTTTATATCCTTGACGCACACGTGCAAATATACTTATATACACACTTATATTATATTTATTTGAAACTCATTAGCTCTTGAGGGGATATTTCCATTTCCGGATTTTCCCTCTACTTTCAGTAGCACAAATCAAATGCAGCATCAGCGAATTGTGCACTGACATTTTAGGTATAACGAACATTCGTTAGGGTTTGTTAATTTTGCAAAGCTCAAACAAAATCCTTCTTCCTCGCCAGAAATCATATGAAATTTACATTTTGGGAATTGGTTCTGTAGAAATTCCTACACATTGATTGACATTCCGAATTGAAAGCAAAATTCGACAGTTTAATTTATGGATAATTAAAGTGGTGAACGTTAGTCAGCGCTTTAAATGGTGTTTGCATAGTTGAGTCATGCACAAAAGGTGGGGCGAATAAGCTGTAGCATACATTTTGGGGCTTAATTAAGTTATGTTTAAATGGAAATTGAAGCTGTTTTGGTTGATTGGTTTCTTAATGAATTCAGAATTCAGAATGTGATGCCACTTCGAATGTGTGAAATTAATTGGAAATTCTCTTGAATTAATTGTAATAATTTAAGCAATGGTTAAGGCCAAAGGGGTTTTGTTGTATGCTTTTAATTCGGAAGCAATGTTTTCAGTTTGATGAAATATAAAATTAACTTTTGCCTGGAATTTCTAAAGCAGAGATAAATATAGCTTTTTAAAATTTATAAATTTAATTTAATATAAAAATCTGTCCTTTACCAATTACATTTTTAATTCCAGTGCCCTGTTTTTATTAAAACATAAAATACTCCACCAGTTCTACCTTAACTTAGAAATCTTTGTCCAATTATTACACTTTTTCTTAGCTCACTTCAAAAGCAAGAAAACTAAATGTAAACTTTATAATTGGTTCGAAGTACCTTCCTGCTCGTTAAAAGCAAAAAACAATACATGGATTTAAAATTTGTATAACTTTTAATGGAACTTTTCTTCAACAATTTCAACAAATACTTCAGGTTATCTTTACTTGAGAGTTTATATATGTTTTAATAAAAGTGAAATATACATTTATTTTTCTTTATTTTTTTATAACAACCTTTGCCACATTCACAGGGTATTAACAACTTCTCTCTGGGCTTAGTTCAAACTGTCGACTTTCTATTCGAAAGCACTCTCCGTAGTCTGTGTGTGTTTTTTTTACTGGTTTTCTGCTCTGGTTAATGGCCAACTGGCTGCACGTCTGACAATTGGAAAATTGGAAGTTAAAACCATTAAATAAATGAGTGTCACACTGCGGGAGCCGAAAGATAGCAGAGGAGGTAGAGCGACACAATCACATTTCAGTCGAATGATATTTGGGTATTTTTATCTCTTTCGATTTACCAACAGTCATTCGAAGGGGGTGTATCTGTGTGTGTGTGTGTGTGTATGTGTCGAGGGGTTAACCACTTTGATTCGTACTCTCGTTGGAAAGGCAAAACATCAGCAGACCGAAAGAGAGCCCTGCTCGAAAGTCAACAGTTTTAACCTAATCACAGTGGATTTTATTGCCGCCTCACACAAATCGATGCGAGCGGATGTGAGTGCGGATGCGGATGCGGAAGGAACAGGAAGCGGAAACGCAATGGAGCCGAAGGTCCTTGCCAACCATTTTGTGGGCGGACCACAGGATCTGCAAGGGAATCATTAGGTTGCTGCGTAAGAATTTTCCGGGTGCGTTAAGTGCCCCCCTCACAAAGCAGGAACCTCTTTTTTGGGGTTTTTCAGGATGGACACTAAAAGAAAAAAAGTTTTAAAGAAAGAGAAATATATTTTATATAATAAATCTTTGAAAAATTAACAATTTAATTTAATTTAAGATCAGTAAACATAAAAAACTTATATATATATATTATATATATTTCGAAACCACAGAGTCTACATATTTTATAAGATACTTTAATGTATCTTTATTTATTATTTTATTATTATACAACATATTTTACAAAACAATTAACTAAAAAAATATTTAAGCATTACAGAAAATGAAATTAAATTTAAAATATATATGAAATGATTAAAAATTTATTTTATATATATTTTTTCATAGTGTCCCTATTGGTCTCGACCTCGAAAGCGAGGCGGGCTGTTGAGCCCAGCCCTAAATGTTATTTATCTCTAGATTAAATGGATTTGTGTGCAAAATTGTCTATTTAACCAGAAGCAGTTGCTGGCAGCCTTAGCATTCGCATCGTCATCACCATCGGCCTTTAGTATCGGAATCGGGAGCACTTTCGGTGCTCGAAAGTGGCAGCAACTTCATTGTTTGAACTTTTCACCGAATACGTGGGCGTTTGATTGAGTTTCAACAAGGGTCGTCTTGTCCTCGTGCCCTCGGGCGGAGATTTGATAAAGGCCCCTTCCGCCCATCTAGCTTTTCCCCAGTTTCACTCACTTCGCATTTCCTTCATCTTATTTTCCCCCCTTCTGCCAGTTTCGGTTTCTATTGTCAATTAGAACTGACAAGTGGCCGTCTATATAGGCGAAAGTGTTCGTGTTTATTTCCTTTAACGGCCTTGGTTGACAAACGCGTTCGATGGGTTAACTGGATCCCAGGATCCTTTGGCAATGGCCAAGTATCTGGGCTAGAATGTGAGGTGGCTGTAACCAGGTACAGCTGTGTTTGTAAATAAAGTTAGGGTGGATCAATGGAAATTATTGGAAAACTGCTATTTTTATTTGAAGCATAAATAATATATGATAAACAAAAAAAAAAAAAATGTATTGAAGGGGATACAAGATGAAAATAATTTTAATTTAGCTGTAGAAATCTTGCTAAACTTGATTTAATACTTTGTTAAAGGTTTAAAATAAATTGAAAATTAGCCCAATAAATATCTTTGAATTAAAAAGAGAGTTGATTAATTTTTAAGCCGAATGTTTAGTTTCAGTTCATAAAATTTACATTCAACTTTATTCTTCTCTTATCAACATTTTTAAAAATTAAAAATAAATATTTTCATTTTATTTTTTTTGTATTTTTTATAACCCTTCTACTAACAGAAAATAATATATGTATATTCCAATCTCAACCGAAAGGACCTCTTGATGTTTATTGGCCCAAAAACGGGTATCAATTCACGGCTCTCTGCTCTCGAAACCTTCGCTGCACTGAATTCGTAAGCTGAAAAGCTGTAAAAAAAACTGCAACAATTTTTTTTTCAATTTTCAACAATTTACATCACTTTCCATAGTCCATACATATATATTTATAAAATATATGTAATACATATGTTCACTTGTCCATGATCGCTGAAATATTTTGGTGAATTTTTTATAGCTTCGGGTTCAATGTTCTTCTTGGGAAATTTGCTGGCGCCATCACCCCGAGGGAAATGTGCGATTTTCCGGCAATTCTTTGGGGATTGTGTCCCACAAAAGAGGTCACAAATGTGATAAATTTTTCACTGCTCTCGGCCAGTTCCGCCATATGCGCGAATATTTTATGGTTGAAAATTCTTGCAGCATTTCTTGCGCTTTGTTATTCACCACTAGCAGGGTTCACAATAAAGAAGATGGTCGCGCATTCTAAGCTGAACTTCCTTTTGGCCAAAACTAAGCGGTACACTAAGAAAAATAATAACAATTTTATATATACTAAATATTAATTCGAAGAGGAATGTATATAAATATTTAAGGAAAGAAGAAAATACACTTTACTAATGACATCATTTCTTTTTATAACAACTCGGAAACATGAAGGCTTTTCCATTTTTCTTGAGTGCAATTTTCGAACTGAATGCAGTAGACAAACAATGGGTTTCTTTTGCAGGATGCTGGAGCTCTAGATCTCTCAGCTTAAGGCCAGATGCAGTGAACCGGCCAACAGACAATGGCCCAAAAAACATACAGAAAAAAAGGAAGAACCAGCAGAGGAAAACCAATTCAAAATAATAGTCTAATAAACTTACTTAGCGTGCGCACAGCTGATTAGGCGTCCCGGCTTTCCACTCTTTGGCTCACTGTTACTGTTACTACTGCCACGATTTTTCCACTGGCGTCCGTTTTGGCACAGCTCATCTTAAAGCCAATTCCCCACACCCCCTTTTTCCTTGGCTTCGCTGCGGGAAAATTTTATTATTGCGCTTCTGCAGCTGGACGGCTACAAAAACGTTCGCCGCGGTCGTTTGCTTAATGCGCCGTTCGCCGTTCGCAGTTTGCCCCGTCGCCATCCGATCCGCCAGATAGCTGTGGCTATAGCTTTACCTCTCCAGCGCCAGCGCCAGCATCAGCACCAGCTACAGCTATTGCCATGGCAATGAGTATGAGGATGGCGATGGCGATGGCCTTTCTGTGCTTATGGGTGAGAAATGCTTTCTTTATGTATTAATAGCACTTTCACTCCCTTCAGCACTCGAGGGCCAAGCTAAGGATGGCAGCGTGATTGGAGCTTTAATGCCTTATGCCCGGCAAGGTTGGAGCTAATGACCGATGGCAGGAACTTGAGAAAGTATTTCATTTAATACAACTTCATGGAAGTTATGGCTTCATTTTGTAGATTGAAATTACCATCTAATGAAAATTTAATCATGATTTTCCTGGAATTTTTACTTACTCTGTGAGTTAAGCTTTAATAGAATTGAAAAAATAAGACAGAACTTCCTTATTTACATTTAAAATTTGTAAATTCAATAAAAAACCCAAAAGCAAACATCATGCTTTAAGTAAATATTTACCTATTTTAAATTAAAAAGAGATGCACTTTCAAATGTACATTTAAAAGTTAACAAAACAGACAAGAATAAACTTTCAATCAAAAAGCAAAAGTCAATCAATGCCCCACAAAATTTACATACAAACAACAACGTTCAGTTAAAATATTGACATATTGATGTCGTAAGAAAAATAAACTTGTTTTAGTTAAAGGCCAAAAAGCCAAGAAGATTTTTATGTAGTTGACACTCAATTAAGAATCGATTTTTTGGTGGGGTTTTTAGAGAAGCAATAAAAACGAGAAATACGTTTAAAATGTGCTTTGAATAAATTTCACTCTTTTCTAAAGAAATTATAATAAAATTCGGATGAGTAGACTAATCAAAATGTCGTTAAAAGATTTTTGCATAATTAAGAAAAAGAGAAATATTATGAGAAATGTGCAGAGTGTCATTTGCACTTATTTTAGTCAATCATCAAGATTAAATTATGGCAAGCAAGTGGGGGGAAAAATTAAAGCCATAATTAAACATGAAAAATAAATAAATAAATAGGTATAAGAATTTATACTTTGGCAAGCAAGTTATAATTTTTAAAGATGTGTTTCATATTATAAAAACTCTTTTTAATTGGTTTTCCAAATAAATTTATTTAGAACCATTTTAAATACATTTAACTGCTCTTAACTATATATTAAATATGTTAATACTAATCTTCAAATAATTAAATTCCGAAGTCAGATTACAAATTTTTTTGCTTTATTAAAATGCAAGCAAATTTTACAAGCAACTTCCGATGATGCTGCTGAAGGACGTTGGCCTGATTGTTGGGAAATAAATGCATGAATAAATTATGAATAACCCCCTGAATCCTCCACAACCATCACATCCTGATCATCACGCTCTCATCTCTGGATATGAAACGAGCCATCGCCGAAAAGGCAGCGGCAGGCAACTGAGCACCAGAGCACATTTATACGGGAATGACTTCAGTGTTGTATCACGTAGTAAATAATTCCTTTGTGGCATTGTCTTGGTTGGCTTTGCAGCTTTCGGCTCTCGTCCTTTTTGTCGTCTCCCTGAAATCTCTCAGAGAAATCCCAGAACTCCCCGGACTGCCATTCCATCGCGGTCTAGAGGGTGTTTACGTGCTTTGAGGAGGGACTGAGTGGGTGGGCATTTTTGGTGAAAATTGGTCTAGTGGAGATTGGGGGTTTGAGTCTTTTATTGTTACGTGGCAAATACAACATAAAACGAACGTGTAAATGTTATTTCTTGATTTATTTCCGCGGTGCATGCAGATGCTTACGCCAACCGATTTAAAGGTGTCCCTCCCACTCCCACTCCCACTCGCCCCACCCAACCTGCCATATCCGATTCTCCTTCCATTTCCTATCCACTGAAGCATCCTCGATATGTTACGTTACGTATACGCCGTGTGGCGGATTTTCGTTTCTTCTTTGGCTTGGTTTGGTTTGGCACAACACGGAGCGTCGACAAATATAAAATATTCCGCTTACCTTGCACAAATATTTATATATGGCTTGGTACATAATATAAAATTACTGCATGTCTCTATATATATATATATATATATTTTCACATTCGCCTGTCGGTGTGTTGGTTAGCCGCCTGCTACAGTGTTTCTGTATTTATGTTTGAGATGGCATTGTCGGCATCGGGGCCTGGCAAATTTTTTTTTGTGTCGTCGTATCTGTGGCATTTATTGTGTTTTTTTTTCGTTTATGCACCCTGTAAATTAGGGCCACGGGTTGATGGGCACTAAAGTGTAATTGGCTGTGAAAATAGTGGGAATGCATCCCGGTTTTATCCTTTTATACATATATTGCCATAAAATGTTGCACATAAAATGTCTAAGTTTTTATAGCGAAATTTTTAGAGATTGAAGCTTACTGATACGATTTTTAGGGACCTTTCTAAACGAAAATTTTCAGTGTAGTTTAGTATTAATTTATTTTATTAAATATTGTATGTCTTACAGAAATACATAGTATAAATTGGTTAAAATGTATTTTGTCTATTTTTTTTATAATTTTATTATATTAAATAATTTTGGCTTTAAAATATAATGTTTTCAGATTTTTTGGTTGATATCTAACTTTACATTTTCCTTTTTAAAATATTTATTTATGTTGTTATAGTATTAAGACTTACAAAATAATCATAAAATAATATCAATAAATTATTTGGCAATTTAATTAAGCTTTTCTAGCATAAATCAATCCAGAACGTATTCATTAATTACAAATATTAATAAATAAGATATATATTCTATAAATAAAACTTCTTTTAATAAACTGATTCGGTTTTAAATAATTTTTCTTACTATTTAAATAACATTTATTTCTTATTTTTACCTTTTACCTCGAGTAGTCAATCCTGTCACCTGGGAAATCCCATAGGGTATTCATGCCACTCACCTGTTATTGTGGCCCCCTTCCTGTGTTTGTTTGAGTATTTTGTAATTTTTGTCTCGCTTTTGTTCTTCTCTGGTTTTATTTTTTTCCATCCATGGGCCGGCGTGTGTTGGCTGTTCGGCACAAAAGCAAACACTTTTCTTGGGTGCAGGCGACTTTACATAGCCCGCTTTTCCCCCTGGCTTTAGCCCCAACTCTTGCCCGTCTAGGCAACGGCGATGGCAACGACAGCGGCAAAGGCAAAGGCCCCCATGGCTTATATTTACCTCTCGGCTTAAGCCAAGTCGAGACGTTTGTCTCTTGGCCGCCCGCTTGGATTCTGTTTCGGTTTTCGGGGGTTTTGGGGTTTGCAAAGTACTGGAAAAAATTGTATTAAAAAATCTTTGAAAATTTATAATAAAGACTAATAATGCTAAGAACAACTTTTTTATTCTTTTCTATAGTAAAATACTTTTATTTATACAAGAAGTATAATTTTACATATTTATATAAGAAGTATAATTTTACATATTTATTTATTAAGCAAATTTACTTGTGGATAGGCTTTTTCTTGTATTATTTAGTTGTTGAGGAATTTATATTCAACCAGTAATTAAAAAGTTTTAGTACTACATAAATTTCAACAAAATACAAGTATTTATTTTGTTTATCTGCATAACCATCGCTCTCTCTCTTTACGTTGTCTTAATCTCAGAATTACAATTACAATATGGAATTGTTCTTTTTTATTTCTTTCCCTGTACATACATAGGTTGAGCTCTTTTTGTTATTGCTGGTTGTGTGAGGTTTTGGTTCCGTGTTTCGCCTGTTGACGCAAATTGCCAAAATTGCCTGCGGTTGTGTTTACATGGCGAATGTAACAGACAACAGACAAGTGACAGCCGCACGCACCGAATTCAAATAAAAGCCAATGCCAATGCCGGCGTGTCTACAAGTGCGAAGGAGGAAAAGTGGTGGTGGAGGGGTGATGTGGCAGGGGGTGGGACCATGGAAAATGCAGGACGAGTCAGCAATCGTGCGGTACATTATTTAATTTTGACATGTGCTTGGGGTTTTGTCATCTGTATGTACAACGCACCAACTTGTAAATAGCAATTGGCAATTCAAATTTGGGCTAATGTGCCTTTGATATATGGATTGAGGTTTCTTCTACCTATTGATATATATGTATATATATGTATATATTGTGCATATATTGATTCCGGCTTAGACTCTCATTTGCGGCCATCAATGGGAGCAGGCGTCTTTGATGATTTTATTGGCTTCGGTTTGCCTTTTCCGATAAATCATTTGCATTTATGGCATGTGACAAGTGCTGCCATTTCTCTTACTCAACCCAATGGCCTCTATCTCCTTTCATTTCCCCACAGCGTATGTCTCTTTCTAATGATGGCCAGTTCTGATCTGAATTGATGGCATTTCCATTAAACATGGTTTCAAATCAAGTACCTTCCGTTTCCTGTTTCAAATGCAGAACATTTCGCTTTAATCTTGACCGGGTTCTGTGGTTTTTTGATTTATTTTCCAATTATGCTTATTTGTGGTTATCGAAAAACGAAATATAATTCCAGGGATTAAAGTGGGACTTAAAGGTACTAAAATCCATATATTTGACATTTACTTTGGCGAAAACCTCTAGAAGATATTGTGTTTTTAGCTCTCCTTAAAGTTTAAATTTTACCATTTCAATAAATTCCTTTAAAGCTAACCCAATTTGGCCTTCACAAAAATAAAATTTTCTCTTAAACGTTTTCTTTTTATCACTTTTTTATTTACCTTTCCTGTTTGGTAGTTTTATGGTCACTCCTCTATTATTTTCAGTTTGTTAAAGATCAATTAAAACGCTCGAATAAACAATTGTACTTTATTGTTTGTCCGATATCGCTTGTTCCTGTTGATAGTTTTTCTTAATTTTTGTTGGTGTTGTTGCCATTGCTCTTTGACCGTAGAGAATATTTTCCCATTTCCTTTCAACTTTTCCTCCTGTTGCCTGGGCTTTGTTGTCTGCACTTTTCAATCTCCTTTCGGTTTTCCTCACTCTGTTCCGCTCTCCGGGTTTTGTGTGTATTTTTTGTGTGCAATGTTTGCAATGGCCATTCACTTCTCGAGACATGGATTTGATTGCTTGGATGCCTTTCAATGTCCATACTCCAGGTCTTAACCCGTTTTTAGAGAGAATATTTTATAGATAAGGATATGGAGTAAAATATATTTAAATATATATTTATCATCAAAGGAAAATTTTAATTAAAAAATATATTTACTACAATTCTGAATTTCGACTGTGCTTTAAAGTAGTATTTGATTTTTAATTTGTTCTTTTTATGGCTATAATTTATTTAAACATTTAAAGAAAAGTGTATCTCTTGCAATCTTCTAGAAATTAACGTAGAATCTCGATTATTAGACCCGTATTACTTGGCTTAGCTTGAAACTTTTGTGGAATGTTTTAAAGGAAATAAGATTTTTTAAGTACGAAGAAACTCGGCAAAGTTCCAGTGATTTAGGCCGCATTTAGAGGGTTAACTCAGCGCTGCTCTGCTCCGCTCCTCGATGAGGATGATGACGACGATGATGATGATGATGATGGCCGTGTTGAATGGCGAACGAACGCCCGAGATATAAATTTCAACAATATACTTTTTTCATCCACTTTATGCTCGTACTTCCTATATTTCTTCAGATTTTTTTTTTTTGGTTCTTGCTGTTGTGTGTGGCTGAAAAGCAAATCTGTGTAGTGGGCGGTTGTCCTTCCGCTTATCGAAGGAGCAGGGAACTGGGAGCAGACGCCGGAGCAGGCAGCAGGGAGCAGACGCCGGAGCAGGAACCACAACCTCACCTCTCAGATCGCAGATGCTTTTTGCTGTGCGGTTGCTCCTGCCGAGCCTCAATAAATCTACCATCGCATATCTTTGGGGCTCGCTTTCGTGTTTTTACAGCATCAACAACAAAATAACTCAAAGTGTCATCCAAACTCTTGAAGTCTATTGTGTGGTGCCTTTGTTATACAGCATCCCGTCCCGATACCTTTTCTTCCATCTTTTCCTTTGGCAGGCTGCTTATCCTTACAAAGCGTTTGACGGTTGCAATCGCTTCGCTTCGGCGGGGGCTACACGTGCTTCCATGGGCGGTGTTCAAGTGGGGGGACTGGAGCAGTGATTATTTGGCCCTGCCTGGGCACTGGGGCAATATGCAATACCCAATGCCCCAATATCCACTATCCCCCTCAGCCTCGAGTGGCATTTTTATTAGGTGTATGGCTTTGTAAATCACTATGCCACCCACTCAACTACAGGCTCGTATAGAATGCTGAACAAATATATATCTACACTTGGGAAATATTATAAAAGAAGATATTTAAGAACTTTGAATAATTATTTAACTGATTATGTCTTAAAATACTTTATTATTTAAAGTTTTTGAAAGTATTTTATTTTTATGAAAAATGAACACAAATTAAATGAATAAAATAAACAAAAAATAAACTAACAACAATTTTCCTTTTAAGTTTTACATAAAAGTGCCTTGTAATTTTTTAATCTATCCACACTTTAATTTAAGAAAATTCCTAGAATTTTCAAAATATTTTTATAAACAATTTCCCCTGCGGAATGTGTTTACCCATTTCGAGGCCAAAAATTCAGTTTGATTTTTAATGTTTTCGAGTGTATACTTACTTATATGCCTTATTCATGGTATTTTGGCGTCTGATAACAATCTAAACAAAATGTATGACATTGTTGGGGCTCCGGCTTCCATTTTTCGAAATGTGGGTCGCCCACGCAACAAAAGGCGCCGCCAAATACCCAATTCCCATGCATATTCCACAGATTTTTTCCCAGGGTCTCCAAGGGGAACAGAACTGTTTAGCCCAGGACCTCCCCCATCATCCGTACCTTTATGTATTTTATGTTACCCACTTCAAGTTGTGCTGGAACTTATTACATATTATAAATCATATCATGGCATGACATTATGCTTAGCATACAATTTGCCAGGAAGCGACCTTTTCTCAGTCGCTCCTCGTTCGGCGCTGAAGGTCGAATTTTAAATTTGTGAGGCCCAGAAAACTTTTTTTTTTTTGGCAAGTTTTGATTTTTGTTAACAAAGCGAGTCTAAATTGAAGTGCCTTTGCTTTGTATCGGAGCAGATTTAGGGAGCTTTTTAAACAAGACTTTAGAAAAACAATTTATAATAATGTTTGAGTAGCAAGAAGTATGTCAAAAAATATATAAAAGTAAATATAAAAATATATGAAAATATTGTTAAGATTTATAATTACTTTGAATTCATTTTCCTCTCAAAAACTTTGTAATAAATATTCCCCTTACTAGACCAACAACAAATTTTCAGCCACATTAATTATCCCCAACACTCGTAATGAACAACAATCAAGAATTTAATTGGTTTCGTCGCTTTGCATACCAATTTTGGTTTATTTTTAAACATAAATTTAAATAAAGTTTTTTATAGTATACATTTATGTGGCAACGTTATGACATTAGCTAAAGTATAGAACCTCCTTCTTCGATTCCGATTCGATCCACTTCGTTCCAGGATAGGGTCTTGTGTTGCAAATACTGTTTGTCCTTCTTCGAAACAGCAGCTTGCCTTGATGTCGACAAATTACATAGGCTAATTAGCATATATATCACATACTTCCTAAATTAAGAGCTACAACTAAAAACTAAAGCGACGAACGTGCGTTTGTGTCTGCAGCGAATGGATATCTCTCTCTCTCGCTTTTAAGTATTTTGATTTGGTATTATAGTTCTCTTACATCGAAGTTTAAGTTTATAAAAAATTTAATGGACTTCCCATGGAAGGCAGGGGAAAGCATTAAGTATATACATATACATACATCGATTTGCGTTTTTGTGTGTGTGTTTAGTAATAGTAACTCTTGTTTCGTGTTTTGTTTTATTAAATATTTTGTTGTTTTTGCGTAATTTCATAAGAATACTTTGATTTTGTTGCTGCGGAAGTTCGTTGCTTATCTTTTTCGTTTCGTTTTCTTTTCTTTTTTTTCTCAATTTTCTTGTGCTTTTCTTTTGGGTTGCAAGTAGGAAAAGTGAAAAAAGTGAAAAGTTAAAATGAGATCAATACCAAACAAACAAAGGCAAAGGCATTAGAAAGACTTGGCTGGATATTTGGTATTCCTATCTAAGCGATTCTAAGCTGATTCATTCAGAGTGACTTGGCCAGTGGCGCCTGACCATACTCAAAAAGCGAAAACATAAAGTCTGAACCAAAAAAAGCGGGAATACTTAGGGGCTAATTAACGCTTGATTACATTAGTATTTGCAGTTTTTCTTTGCTGTTAGTAGTATTTCGAAAGATCTCTCTTGCTCAGATGCTGTGGTCCAGAATGGAGACCGGAGCGTAGGAACGTTTCTTGGCGCGCTGCAGGTAAATATAACCAGAAAGCACGAAGATGGTAATGGAGGCTAACACCGCGTAGCCCAGCAGCCAGTTGAAGTAAGCGTAGGTCTGGTCGAAGGCACTCTGGCAGATGACGATGGGTCCCAGAGGGGGAACAGCGGTTGGGCTAGCTGAGGTGGGGCTACTAGTGGCTATCAACTCTGCCGTTTTTTGAACAGAAGTCTGGGTGGTGCTGGTTGTGGTGGTGGTGGTGGTGGTAGTTTGTGGTTCCTCCAGCAGTGGCGGCAGCGGTTCTAGCTCTTCCTCTTCGTCATGATTCAACTCCTGGGACTCCTCGTCCGTGTAATCCCTGTAGCCATCTTCGTGCGGCATTGGAGCACACTTGGGCCAGCACACCGGACAGCAGGTGTCCTTAAGCATGACCTGCCGCTCGCTGGGGCAGTTGAGGTTGCCGCAAAAGGACATGGCACACTTGGACTCACCCTTGACGCACTCGCACTGCTGGCAGCCATCGGTCCAGGTATCGCCATCCTTGTAGAATATCCCTGGTACCTTGGATTCGCACACGCCACCGCCCGCTTGTTCGTCGCAGCTCTGGTGGCAAAATAGAAATCCGGAGTTGCATTTGCACCGCTGGCAGTCCTTCAGCCACATGAATGCGGTGTCCAGCACCTTCGTGCAATTGGGTTCGGCGCGACACTCGTAGGTGCCGCAGCACTGTCCCGGCACCTGCATGTTTTCCGCCACCAGCTCCGCCACCACCTCGTCTCCGTCGCAGTCGGGAATGTAGCAGGTTTTGCACACACACTTCCGGGGCAGGCAGCACTTCTGGTAGTCGCTCTCGGAGATCGAGCTATTGTAGTAGGACACCGACACCGGTAACTCTGCCGTTGTGTCATTGTCCTTGTCGGCGTTACTGGAATCGTTGGGTAGCTCCACCGCATTTGACTTAATCAGCTCCACCGCAATTAGGTTCTCGCGAACCGCACTGTCCGCCGGGCAATGCATTTCCGAGTCCGGCGGACACTTGACCGAGTCACAATGAATCGGCAGCATAAGATTTTGGTCAACTGTAACGAAATAATCGGGAGGCGAGATGGTCAATAAAATATGAAGGTCTCAGTTGCAGCTTAGGTGTACTTAAGTGGGGTGTTGCTTTGTAGGTGGCAGGCTTTAATGGAAGGTCACCCAAAGTATGGCACTGTGCGGAGTTTAAGACTTCTTAACTACAGGAAATATAGTAATAGGGTAAGCCTCTTAAAAGGACAAATAAACTACATGAGAACCTGCGGGAAGTACATATACTATTATTAGTACATTCAAGAGGTATTAAAGTTAACTTTAACTAACGATATATAAGGGGAGAAAGTGCAGTAGCTTTTATTATTTTCTCTAGTTATTTATCAAATAAAAATTTGTGTAGACAGAAGCTCTTTGCCAACTGAATCTTTTATAAAAAACTCTAAAATTTTGCCTTGCTAACTATCTGCGTCACCTACACTCACTTTTTAAATATATTTTTCACAAGTTTTCCCATATCTTTGGCTTAATTATTCCCCTTTTTAGGTGTAGTCTCTGGGTCAGTGGGGTATATATAACTGAATGCATTAAGGTCAAGCTTATCTGATGACATGTCCGTTCCTTATCTAGGCAAGTGATTCATTAACCATGAATGGAACAGGAGGGAGTCACCACCTGCATTGCTAGTGGCCAGGGAGAAAAAGTTAAACCAATTAAAGTTTTTCTCCACTTTCTGGAAATGCTATTACGACTGCTATTGATTGTTGACTCTGTTTGCCTTCCATTAATTTTATATTCTATACCCTGAGACTACCCCCCACACAACCCACTAAAATTTTTGGGCTTTTCTTTAGTAGCTTTTCTTTTTGGGGTTTTCCGCGGGCTTTGCTTTACGGAGTTTTCTCTCCTTTCTTCGGTGCACGTGCACGTTCATTGTTCAAGTTAATTTGTCATTTTCACTCGCCCATATAATGGGAAATTTCCCTCTTCTACCGTTCTGTGCCCCGCGATGCCCTTTAACCTTTGAGTTGGAGCCCCTCGATTTTCCTTTTTCCGGGTAAACAATCAAGTTCTGGCCGAGGACAAAAGTAAATATCTGGCTGGGAAAATCTACTTGATTTAAGCATAAGAATCTCCGCAGTCTGTCGAATATTAAAAACTAAACTTTTTCGGTTCGGCTTTGTCTTTTTTTTTTTGTTTTCATCTCCTTGTTTTTTGGTTTGTTCCTTTGGGCCTGCACTTTGATGTCGGGGGGCAGAATGTTTGTGGGGATTGTTCCGTGGGACAGACCCGGACCCAAGCGATGGTGGCGGCTGCTTTGAAGGAGCTCAACAAACTTCTTACACTTTATTTAATTAAAGTTTTACTTGTTCGCTGTTTTTCGCATTTATTCGCTGACGCTGTCGTGTTATCAGCGGGACAGCTGGGACAGTTGTCAGCCGCCCTCGTATCCGCAGTTCGACTTTGAAGTTTGGCGGCGGGAGGTTAGATTTAAACGAGGCATGTCCAAAAAATAAAAACAATTTAAATGTTGTTCAACTTGATTTCGACAAAAATCAGACAAAAGGCAATGAAAATAATTGGGATTAGTCGTTGATTATATGCTCTTATTTTTTGAGTGATTTTGTAGAAGGTTTCTAGGTAAGAAATACAAAGGATTTTGGCAAATAATATTTAATAGATATAATAAAAGATATAAATAATGAGTATGTGAGTGAAATAATATGTATTTTAAACTCTAAACATAAATAATGAGTATGTGAGTGAAATAATATATATTTTAAACTCTTCTTAGGTAGCAATAATTGTTATATTAAACTTTTTCGTAAACTTAAAGTAGGGTTTAACTATCTTTTCATAAAAAGTCTTTAGTTGAAGTTTAAGTTCTTCTTTTCAGAGTTTACAAAAATGTAAACTCGTATCGTATGTTGGTTTAAAAAATTACCCGCAACTTAAATCCTGACCAACTTGTTTCCTAAGAAAAATATATTCGTTATTTTCTATTCAAGAAGCTTTTATACTCTTGCAAGTTCTATGAAATGGAGTCTACAAAACTCATGAATCATATAAATAAAATATTCTCCCTTCTTTTATTTCAAACATTTTTCTATGATTTATCAGACATTTTTTTTAATGAAAGAAATGTTATTTATATTTTTCTTTCTATTTAACAAAGGACAATTATGATTTCAAAAAAGAGCTAAAGCTTTGCTTTGTTTTATATTATTAAAAATTCGTATTTAATACAGATACTTAAACTTACTAAAAATACTCTTCCCGCTGCTGTAGAGTAACCAAAAAAAAGAGGAAAATGTGAATGAATTAGCCGTCAGACGAGGACATGGCATTGCATTTCGTATTTCGCAGAGCTCAGAGAGCTGAAGTTGGCTCACACTGGCGGAGCAACTGTCAGAGTAGCCGGCCACCTAACCTAGATAAAAACCAAACCGCACACTTGGCTGCCTATTCAGATAAAGTCGGTGCCGGCGACAGAACCAGAAGCTATGGAGAACCGGGGCCTAGAACCAGATCCCCCCAAGACTCCGGGGAAGAGGACAAAAGCGCACAGAAACTTGTAGATACATGGTTGGCTTTTTATATTACCTTATTTTTTTGTACTCTTTTTTATACTCTTTTTTTTTCTAGATTTTTTTTCCCCCACTTTGGCTGCTACTTTGGGGTCTTCGGTGAGAAACTTATAAACAGCCGTGGAAAGTTTTCATAAAGGATGAAAGTACAAGAACTCGCACACACACTCTCTCTCGAGTGTTTTGCATTTTATGTAGCTTGAATGGAGAAGAGACAGGAGAGCGGAGGGGGTAGCGGAAGAGAACTCTTTAAAAAAGCAAAAACTTTTTTAATAATCCAGCGACAACGACAACGACAAACAACACTGGCTGTGACCTGCAGATACAGATACAAAAAAAATATCTTCACTCCGAACTGTGTCAGGAATTTAAAATTGTTAGTTTATCTCCTGCGGCAGCTGTGATTGGAAATCCAGTTTATCCCCCAGCAGCACAGGTGGATATACATATGTATATATGGACACCTGAAGCCACTTGCAAATTGAGTGATTTCCCGGTGGCAGGCATCCGAGAGATTCATCTGTGCGGCTGGCAAGCCACAGACCATAAGCCGTCCGATGTTACCTAATTTTCAGCTGAGAGACACTCGGAGTGTGTGATTTTCTTTTGTCTTCCCTGGCCAATCAGCCAATCCTCCATCCATCCATCCATCCATCCATCCATATATCCATTCATCCATCCATCCATCGATGGCGAACCCTTTTGTTGTGCCACTTTTGGGGCTGCTCACTGAGTGTGTTATCTGGCCAGATTATCTGGCTGAGTGAACGCCTCGGCTAAACGAAATTCAATCAGGCTAATAGCTGGCATAACCACACTCAGAAAATTGGGGATTTTTTAAGGAAATTTTTATCAAAGGAAATAGCTATAAAAAAAGTGTTCAAAATAGTTCTCAAAACAAATCCTAGACAAAAAGTATTATTTTGAAAATAAATCTTCAAGCAAACATAAAAAAAACTATTTAATACACAACTTTTTTCCCAGTGCCCTTGCCCTGAGTGCTGCCTTTGGTTGTGATTTGATTATGCAACTGCCTCTGGCAGTCACATTCCCAGCTCTGCTTCGCTCGATTCGCAGCGATGATGCCTAGCTGGCCGGTACGTCTGGGCCACTCGGTTTTGGCCTTACTGTACGGTCTGACCAAAGTATTTGGTTTGATGGCCACCGGCAAGTCATGTCCTCGAGGCATCGAGAGGGTGAAAAGGAGTTTGTATTGGCGCCTCCACGGCTGGATGATGCTGATCTTTGTGGGCGTCTTTTCGCCCTACTCCTTCTATTGCATTTACCAACGGATGGCCTTTCTGCGTCAGAACAAATTGCTGCTCCTGATTGGCTTCAATCGATATGTCCTGCTGCTGGTCTGCGCCTTCGTTACCCAGTGGATACACTGTTCCAAGCAGGAGGAGATCATTGGGTGTCTAAATCGATTGCTTCGATGTCGCCGTCAGCTCCGCAGGCTGATGCATACGCGGGAACTAAGGGATTCTCTGGACTGTCTGGCCACTAGGGGGCATCTCATGCAATTGGGGCTGTTGCTGTGCTCCTTCATATTTGCGACGTGTCAACCAATTCAAGTGCTTAAGGATGATCCAGAGGTCAGGCATAATCTGACTTATGCCTGCTGTTTGGTCTTCATCCTTACCTGCCAGCTAACCCTGCAGCTCTCCCTGGGGATGTATACACTGGCCCTGCTTTTTCTGGGTCACCTGGTAAGGCATTCGAATTTGCTGCTGGAGAGAATACTCGCGGACGCCGGATGCATTCTGGAGGGCAGCGCCTTGCAGGCTGGCTATGGTGCGAATCGCCAGCAGTTGTATCGAAGCCAACAGCAGTGGCTAGCCCTGGAGCTGTGGCGCCTGCTCCGTGTCCACCAGCAGCTGCTAAAGCTTCACAGGTCTATAAGCTCCCTATACGGTGTCCAGGCAGTCTGCTTTGTGGCCTATGTGCCCATGGAGTGCATGGTTCATCTGTTTTTCACTTACTTTATGAAGTACAGTAAGTTCATCATTCGAAAGTATGGGCATGGCTTCCCGCTGAACTACTATGCCATTGCCTTTATGACGGGTCTATTTACCAATCTCCTGCTGGTAATTCTGCCCACCTACTACTCGGACCGCAGATTCACTGGCACCAGGCAGAGGCTTCGGTTTGGAAGTCTAGCATTTTCAACGCAAATCACTGCCAAGGAACTCAGGAACACAGTAAGTTTAGCAAAGCAAATGAGCAATTCAGATTTATATGCATAGGCATTACATGCACTTGTTCAGTTTACAAAAAAATACGGTTTCAACAAACTAATTAAATGTCATTTATATTCAGTGATGCCTGCTCGTAAATGACACATCATAAAATAGTTATGAATAATTAAGACTCAGCATATAAGGAAGAGCATTTAAAGCTGTAGAAAAAGAATCAATAAAGATTGAAAACTGATTGATTTCGATTTACAATGATTTCAATTGAATGAGAACTGACTTCCTGAATTCTTTATTACAATTGTAAATGCACTTTTTTAATACCCTTTGAGGCATATAACCTTCTAGAATATTGTTGCTATATGGCTTTAGAGTCACACCTTAATATTTAATTAACTTATCGTTCCTGCAGCTCAACTACTACGGCCTGTATCTGAAGAATGTGGAGTATATATTTACTGTCAACGCCTGTGGACTGTTTAAGCTGAATAATGTCTTGCTGTTTTCCATAGTAAGGGCGATGCTTGATTACCTGATTATACTGATACAATTTGATAAGGTCTTGAACCAGTAGCTGGGCCCAGACAATGGCCATAAATAAAGAGCCTATAAATTAAGCTGTCTAGGGTAAGCAGATGGGATGGGGTGGTGGCTTAACTTACGTGTCGTTGCACTGGAAACAAATATTAGTCCATATATTATTAGCATCTGGTGCAAGCACCTCCTTGGCATGTGTAAGCTTGGCATGTTGGTGCCTTTTTTTCCTCTCCGAGTGGTTTGGTGAGATGGGGATGGTGGGGTGTGCGGACAGCAGCTGATGACAATCGATATGACCTTGCCTGGAGTCGCCCCAGAGACTCGTGTGTGAGTGTGTGTTGCAAATTCCTGCCCGCTATCAAATCATATAAATGTCTCGTTATAATTTGCAAAAATCAAAATCAATTGGCATCTTTTCGGCGAAAATCAACTGCAAAATAAAAGAACACGCAGAAAAATTAATAAAAAATTCAAAATATAAACTAAAACATATATTTCTTAGTTGAAATTATAGTTTATTTGTAGTAGTCACTAAAATATTTATAAATCTTTATATATCCATTATAAACTTCTTTAAGCAAACATTAATAAATAACAGAAACGCTTTTAACCTAAGTAATATTTTCAAATCAATTTATATTTATTTTCTTTAGAATTCTCAATTTTTCCCGCCATAAACTTGTATATTTTCTTTTTCAGTGAACGAAAGAGTTTATTTGTTATTCCGCTCATCAGATGAAATGCGAATTCTAATTTGATTGCATTCGCCAAATAAAAAAGCAGAGCAGACCAGAGCCAAAAGGCAGTAAACACTCGACGCGTTAATAAGAACAGGCACCTTCTGCCTCTGCCACCACAGCGAAATTTTTTGGGGGCTCTTTTATTCGGGTTCGCGGATCGGATCGGTTTTGGTTTGCTTTGGTTTGCTCGCCAGTTTCGTCACTGCTAAAAATAGCAACCTTTTTTCGGCTCTGCGAGTATGTTAGTTTTAATGACCAAGTGCCAGTCTCCCCATCAGCCAGAGGTGAAGGTGGAGGAGGAGGAGGAGCAGCAGCAGCAGCACGCCGGGGTATCAGCGTTAGGCAACGAGGGTCGGGGTCAGCCATTTTCCCCGGCAACCGAGAAATGTTTGCCCATGTTTTCTGGCTTTGCTGAATGAGAACCGAAAACTGAAAGCCCCTCTGAAAGGCACTGATAAAGGTAGCCCCAGCCCAAGCCTCCATACAAAAATCGGGGAAAATTGGGGGGCGGACCTGCTGTTCCAGCATCCATAAAAGGCCTGTCCATGTCCATGTCCATGTCCGTGTCCAAATCGAACAAATTTGACTTGTGTGCACTGCGCAGTGAGAAAAAATTAATTCAATTTACAAATATTTCTAAGTCGGCAAACGTGATAAAACTTTGTTTAGAAATAATTAATTAACTAGAACCAAATGTGGCTAATTTATTTACAAAGATATTTCAACTTTCGTTATCATTTATTATCTCTCCAAGTGAGATCTTATTTGAATATATCGAACATTAGTATTCCTTAATATTTAGTCTTCATTAAGACCCATAAAATAGAGAAGAAAATAAAAAGGGGAATGAAGTCATCTGATTTAAATCTCGTTTTATCTTAACCATGCAATCAACAATTGAGACTACTTCGAGTTTTAGGTGTTTCGCTTCTCGGTTCATTAATTATAAACAAAAAATGCAACAATTTTAACCTAATTGTGTTTGATTAATGGTAAAAGATAGCATCTATATGAATACATGAGTAAGTACTTGATTTTTGCCAGTGTTTTATTGTCATTGAATGCCGGACGATGATTTGCCTTTCATATGCATTCAATCAATTCCTAAACGTATCCATCCACTCCCATTTAAACGAGTCTATGGGCCAGAGATTTATGAGATTGAGATACGAGCTTAGCTTGGCTTATACTCTGTCGGGAAAACTGAATTTCCTTTCATCAAATGTCGGATGGTCCCTGCAAATGAGAGAGAGCTTCCTTCTCCTGCTCTTTATCTTATCTGCTGCACAATTTGCATTGCCCAGGCAGGAGACAGGGGAAAATCAGAGCCAAGTTCGGGTGAAGAGCGCTTCAATTGCGGGGTGTTGTTTTTCACTTAGCCGATAAACCCGAGCTGCTGCGATTTCTGTTGCACGAAATATCTTTCGGATGGAGTCCGTCCACTGACGATTACACATATAAAGCTCCGATTCGTGTATAAGGTATATGAAAACCGAGTGTGTTTTTGTGTGAATAGAAATTTCTGGGAATCTGTTTGCTTTGGCAGTACATACGTACATGCAGGTTCAGTAACCTATTGAGTGTGTGCTGACGCTTCTCGGAGAGTTGCCCATAAATATCGTCTATTTGGCTAAGCGGAGCCACAATAAACAATTCAAGATTAATGAACCCACAAAAATATATATATATATATATGTATATCGTTTATAAAAGGAAAAACGGGCTGAATAAGTAGTCCGAAAATTGGTTATAAATGCCTGCAAAAATTGAATGGAATATAAGGAGAGAAAGAGGTATATATTCCGAGAAGTTCGCCTGACAACAATCAGCGCTTATATTGTTTGTATCTAGAGGAATTTTAATTATCGTCTCGTTGGCTTCACCGCACAGATCTTATCTTATTTGGGTCGGATTTTGTCGGATCTTTTAATCTTGGCTTCCTGTTGTCACTTGTTTTTACCCTCTCATGGTCGGGACTTTCATTTCATCGCGTAGAACTTTCCCTGCAGTCGAGGGTCAGGTAAATACAAACAAGAAATGTTGTATCAATTGGTAAAGTCATTTCTGTTAATGACTGGCTTTCTTGGAATAAAAAACTGGCAATTAAAATATTATTTAAAGCGTTGAATATATTTTTAAAGGAAACTTAAGCTATAAATGATAAGACTAGGAAAACTGCATTTTCTCCTAACCTTCTCTCTGAGATTCACCTTTGTATTTATGTATATCTTTAAATGCACATTTGATCGCTTAGTTTTTCTTTCCTGTTAAGAGTTTCTATTTGCCGCGGAGAGCGGTGCATATGTACTCGTTTAACTGAACGGTTACCTTGGGGGCATTCTCTGGAGCTTGTATCTCTAGCTCAGTATCTTTGTATCTGTCGCCGGGGTCTGTATCTATATCTGCAGCTCTGACTGTGTGTGCGGTAATCGCATATTTGTGTTGATGACTAAACTGTGATAGCACGCAGCTAAGTAACTTTTTCCAGCAAAAACAAAAAAATAAATAAATAAAAAAAAAAGAAAAAGTCAAGGGGTGGGTGGCTCTTTGCAGTGAACTATGAAACGCTGACGAATGCCAGCGATTTCCTCGAGTTCATCATCTTTTTACCTCGAACGCAAAGTTAAGCTTTATTATTGCCATAAATTTTCACTTGAATGCGAAATCTGATGCATCTATGCTTTAGCTTTAGCTTCAGCTTTGGCTGTAGCTCTTACGCTGGCTTTTTTAGCCTTTTCTTTTTTGCTGTTTATCTTGGAGCGGCAACGGGGCAACACATGCAAAATCCGCTTCAGTCTGTGTGCATAAATACTTCCAACACATATGCACACATGCCTGCTATTTGCTCGTGTTCGCGTACAATAATTTCACGTTCAACAACTTTTGGCTTTTTTGATGAGCCAGCAGAAGCAGCAGCAGCAACAGCAGCAACAGCAGCAGCAGCAGCACCAACATCAGCACAGCAGCAGCAACATCGGCACAGCAGCAGCAACATCGGCAGCCCTCACTCGAAAGGTACGGCGCGAAGGCGATTACAAAGGGTCTTGTGGGGGGCCAAGAGGGGGCCTTGCAAGGGGTTTCGAAAGGGGTTTTGCAGGGGGCTTTTGGGGGGCCAAGAGCGAACCTCGTGTGCGGCAAGGCGGGCTCTTTCTGTTGCCATAGCCACCGCCACTGCCATTTTAGCTCGGCATCTCTTTTCAGCGCACTGCAATTCAGAGTTGGCCCGCGGAACTTCAGGCGAAAAGTACACTGAACAAAACACTGAACTCCCAAATTTTAATTTCCAAATTTTAAATAAATAATAATAAGAAATAGGCACATGAAATGAAATATTTCAATGAATTTCACAAACTGCTCTTTAACAATTTCATAAAAAAGATTAAAGAATGTTATTTAAAATGTTGTTGTGCTAAATATGTTAAGGGAATAAAAACAATTAATAAATAATACTTTAGGTCAATTTTAATATAAATTATATGTAAACAAAGAAGTGCTTCTTATATTTGACTTTTTCCTTAGCAATGATTTTATGTTGTTAATATTAAAATTGGCATAAATAATGTGTTTAATATCTAGAAGAGAAAACCTTGTTATCAAATGAAAAATTTTTATTGAGATAATTAAGTTAATAAATGGAGATGGATAAATGGATAAATACCCCTGTAAACTATTATTAGAGTTTCCTGAAATATCTTTATCATGAATACAAAAATTTAAAACATTTATTCAACATTTTCCGACTTAATCGACCTTCTCAATAGACCCACATATTTACACCATTTACCCATTTTTCCAACGGCCTGTGTCTTCGGAGAATTCCGCTTTTATAAGCTTATGAGATTGTAAATCGTAGGTATATTTTCAATCTTCAAATATTTCGTTTAATGGGCGATGACGTCAAATTATTATGGGAAATGCTAAATAAATCTGTGCTGGGTGTTGGAATTTAGTGAACAATTTATAGTTTGTACGTCACAATTTCATCTTGAGTCGAACGTTTTTTGTTTTTATTTTGTTGTATGCGCCGCCGTTATAGATCATATGAGAAATATTAAATGATTTTAATTACATGTTGGAATTTTTTTGTGCGGAATCATATAAATTGGGTTTGTTTGTTTCATTTTTACGCGATGTCATAAAGTTGAAAATGAAATATTATGAGATTATTATTTTAATTTGTATTTAATGCGTGATTTGGGGCCTGTTTGCTTATTTTGTTCGCTCTCGTTGCTGGATTATTTATATGAAAGTCTGGCGAGCAAGAAATATATGTACATATATCACATCACCTTGTGTGTTGTGAAAAATTATAATGTTAACACATTTATATTATTTGATGTCAAATTTTCTGTGGTTTATGGCATAACAAATGATGCATAGAAACGTCATTTGCTATGTTATGTTTTTCGGAAGTTCAAGTTCGTTTTCAAACAAATTGTATGCGAAAAATAAAACATGGTACAAATTTCGTATTCAAATTTTTTGCCAGGGAAGTAGCAGAAGCATTGACTTGTTTTTCTTTTGATGTATGGCATGAGCTTCTTATTGATGCCACCAGGTGTCAGATTTCATTTCAGTGTAGCCAGCCGGGCCCGGGCCTGGCCTGGTCGAAGCCGTCGTCGTCTCGTCTCGTTTCATGACGGTTTTGTTATGCTTTTGGTCGCTTTTGCCTCGCTCTGACCTCTGAATTTACTTAGTTTACTGAATTTGCCTCTATGCCGCTCGCTTTTTGCCCAGAATACCCTTTCAAGGTGGAGTCTGTAAAGTTTTCCAGCGGGGGCCAATCAATTGCTGAACTTTCATTTGCATTTCGCTGAGCTGTTGATGGGAATCGCTTTGAACTCTAAATGGTTCGCCAGCAAGTTTTTTAGAAGGGTGCTATTTTTTTTCAAGTGTTTTCAGTTTTAAACGATGTGAAGGTGGGCATAAATGAAGGGGAGAAACCTTTAAACCAGTAATGGAATGGGATTATTCATAAGTTTGGTTTGAAAACCAATTTATATAATTTTTATTTTAATTGTTTAAGGGGTTTTCAAATCTTTTTTTACAAACTTAAACATTTTAAAATAAACAATGATTATGTATACATTTCAGCACAACTTTTTTAAATATATATTTCATCATTAATATTTATTAAAGTTACTAACCTACCCCAAACACGTATACATTATTTTTTCAGATTTTATTCATTTTATAAAAGCAATATAATACTACACAATTTTTCTTTATTCTTAAAAATTCATAAATCCCTTAAATTTAATATTAAAAATTTAACAAAAATCGTGTATGCTTATTTTTTTTCGAATATATTTAATACCCCAATATATCCCACAGCATTAAGTCTTCGTCTTTGACACTTCAGTTGTTGTCCCTTCTCCTGCCTTTTATTTATTTGCTTTGGTTTAATTTTAATTTTTTTCCGTCGTTGCTTTTTAATGTTTGCCTCCTTAAGTCGTTCTTCTTTCATTGGAAATTAATTTGTTTGCAGAACCAATTGATTACAAAGGGAAATGAGTAAGATATCGACGCCTCATAAGCATATATTTGAGCTTAAGATACTTTTGTATCTTTCAGGCTATACTTGAAGTATGTTTGGAGTCCTTTGTTTCTTAAAGATATTACTGAACTTTAACAATCAGACCGACTCCTTGAGCTGTCTTTAATAATTCAAGAAAAATCGAATTGAAATCAATTCGAACCTGTCTCAGCCACCAGATGTTTCCCAGAGCATTTAGGATTCGACTCTGTCACGTCAACTTTTCCCCCTACTTCTGGCTTTTATTTATTTGCTCTGGTTTCTTATTTTCGGCGTTGCTCGTTCGACTTTTGCCTCTTTAAAGCTGGCCCCCCCCGCCTTCGTTTTTCCAGTTATTGCCAGTTGGCTGGCATACTATACCTATAGTAGAGTGTAGTGTGTAGTAAAGTGTAGTGGCGAGCTTAAGTAAGTCTTTAATGGGGCATGCGTGCCGCGTGGGGGTTGGGGTAAGGGTAAAAGGGTTGGGGGCATTACGAGATACCAGATACCAGATACAGATACGAGATACGCGATACGAGTGCGTAGTGCGTGGCGCGGCTAATGAAATCAAATTGTTCGATCATTGCGATAAATTCACTTCCACCTCTGCCTAATTTCTGTCCATTTACGCATGCCGCCGCTTTGCGTTTGCGCTTTTTAACCTTGATTTCATAGTGTAAACAAAAAAAAATACAAATACAAATAAAAAATTAACGAAAAAAAGGAGAAAAAAATTATTGAAAAAAAGAAAAGGCCGAAACTAAAACGAAAAAAAAGCGCGACACAGTCCTCGAGTGGGAGTGGGATGCCAGATACAAGATACCGAGATACAAAGATACATCGCCGCATAGAGTAGTACGAAAAGCTTTCAGCATTTTGACGATCTGTCAGTCGCGCCGACTATTTGTCTCTGTATTTTCGCTGCTCGTTCCTCATCTGTTTTCTGTTTTCAGTTTTCTTGTTGTTAGGTTTTTTTCTCTCCTATTCGGCTTGTTGGCTTTTTATTAAGTTACCTATTTATAATTTGTTTATTACTTAGCAAATGCCTGCGAATAATGTTTAAATATATATGTATATATCGTGTGTGTGCAGCATCTGGAAGGGAAACCTTGCTGAATGAAAATCGCTTGAAAATAAGCCAAAGAGCGCGGCGCACACACGAAAACCATAAATATTTTATAAATGACGTTATTGTACAGTTTTTCCTCTTGTTATATTATTAGCTATGCTATCTTATCTATGTACGGCGGACTCAACGTGTCGCCGCCGAGAGTATATTAGGGTTTATATTATGAGTGTGTGTATAGTTTTTTGTCGGCGAGTGTGTCGTCGTCGTCGGTGTTTGTTTGTATAGCCATATTGGGTGTTTGTACGCTACCGTCATTACCCTTCCACTACTTTTTTTATGCTGCCGCCTGCTGGCTTATATAATCGGTCAGAGAAAAATTCAAAAAAAAAAAATAGTTCACAAAAAAATAAAGGTTTGAAAAATGATTTAGTCGCAGGTCCGCACATAATAAATAGATTATGTAGAATTAATGGAATGCTCTTTCTCTACACACCTGTGCCACGTAAATTGTGCTGTCTGCTGCCGCTGATTGCTGCTTCTGATGTTGATTTTTTTATTGTTGCTGTTTTTCTAGTCACCTTTAAGTTTGCTGTAGTTCACATTTTATTTTAGTTAACAACACTCTCGCACACACACATTTTGTTTAATTTTGTATTTGGTGTTTGTTTTTATCAAGACATATTCTCACTTCACCAAACGAAAATTAATAATAAATCTAGTTTTCTGTTGTTGTTAAGTTGTTTTCATTGCCTTTCAAAACTCACGCGTTCAGTGCTGAATATTAACTGAATTTTCAAGCTTGATCCGCACAAATTTAAAGCTCGTCGGGGCTCTCTGTTGGCGCACGAGAGTGGGTTTTGGGGCTGAGATACAGATACAAAGAGAGGGATAGAGAGGCCGATGACGCGATCTGAGAGTTTGAAATACAAATGTATCTTTAACAAAGCTCGCTCTCTGCTGGCCCGCATTCCTTGCAACTGCCTTGCAATGAGTCTTTAGCTCTCTTACCGGCTAGCCGGCTTCTTCAGCTGCTCTCCCACTCTCTATCTCTCCACGGAAAGCTTTTTGGGGATCGTTTGGAGGAAAGCATAGATCAACGTCAGATACAACAGGTCGTAAATTGTCCCAAAGCAAGTGGAGAAGATGGAATTTTCGGTGAGTGCATCACGTGCGAGCGTTCGCGAAAAAAACTGCAACAGGGATCGATCGATCACACGCATATTAATCGAGGGTGTGGATCGGATCGTACCAGGGGAATCAGAGGAGGTATCTTGGGGTAAAAAAAACAGTGAAGATCGTTGCCTCCATTCCGCATTTCCAGGCCAAGGCGTGTGCGCCATGCAAATGCGAAGTGCGAAATGCAAAATGTTAAATGAGAAAATGGAAATGGAATATCACGACAACACCAGCCTCACGCCCATCGCATCAGCGGTGCGGATTAATGTAAAATGTGAAATATGCAAAAAATTTATTAACATGCCTGGTGCACTGGCAGAGAATTTGAGGATTATTTATTAATGTAAAGATATTTTTTATGGCAAAAAAGATACGTCTTCTGTGGAGATATTCAGGTACTTGTTATTTAATTGGGAGTTTTTAGGAGCTCTAATAATTAATTTTAGTAAAAACATAGATTAACTATAATAAAATATATGCAAATTAATTATAAGAATTAAAAATATTAACATATATATTAATATGAATAAATATATTGAAATCAAGAGATTACATTTGAAATATTTTTTATTTCCTTTCCTAAATTTATTATTTATTTTGCAAAGACATAATTATTATAAACCTTTAATAAGTTTGGCTAAAAACATGACACACAAATTAAACACATATTTTTCTCAGAATTTCAAAACTAGATAGAATTTTTTTCTCTCAGTGCATGACATGCGGCTCGAGAGATCTCCGCTTGCATTTATTCGGCAGCCGATATAATCCGCTTGTACTTGCAGATTGTTAAGGTGACTAATTGCTAAGTGAGCGTTGCGTCGCGGCGCGGTGGCGGATGAGTAATATTTTCGATTCGCATTCGTAGGTTGGTTTCGGCAGCAAGTGTCGTCGGGAATGAATCCGAAACAATGTCAAGGGAATATTCTGCTGGCGGAATTATTGGATTTACATATTCACAGATCTGGCATAAATATTGATACAATCTTTCTCTCCCAGCCAGACGTTATTGATATTGTGGGGAATCTTGTCGAATGCGGAAATCTGAGGTGCCTTGCAGTGTCTTCTTTATTCGTACGTCTGTTGACGTCTGTAATTATATTTGTTTGCTATTTGTTTTCAGAATTGCACCTCATAAAACCAATCTTAATTTCTTCATCAAGCTGTGTAATTAAAAATCAGTAATTTACAAAAAATAAAGGTGGGTTTTAAACTGAATATTTAATTGCGCTTCATTCATTATGTGGCACTTTAATATTATTTCATATTTTGTGTATTCCCTAGCAATTTTTATTTATTTTAAATAGTATAATTTAAAATATTTCTGGATTATGTAAGCATTAATCTATATTTTTATATTAATAAATCAAATATAGAGTTTCTATTCAAGTACTCAAAAAATATAGGACCAAAATCCCGAATAAATTATTTAAATCTTTAACAGCAAGTGTTTTTCTTTTGGTAATTCAAACGAAATGATACTTCTTTGGAATGGTTGCCATGGTTTTACCCATTAAGGTGTTAACTCACTTGAGCGATACACTTTTTGCTTATTTTCTGCCACTCAAAGGACATTAACCAAGCCACAGAAGAAATCGGATACTTTTCCTTTATCTCGACGCCATTAGCTTTCCTTCGCCACCGACAGTGCATGGCAAAAGCGGGTATATTTTACTTAAGTTTTGCCGCTTCCCTGCTGCTTTCCGCTTCTTGTGACAGTTTTCATGGTCAGTTTGCCCCATAAACTGGCAGCAGATAACAGCAGAAAGGCAGAGAAAATCCGTATAATGAAATAAAAATACATAGCTAAATAAAATGGACAAATGGACGGACGGAATCAAAATGAACAGCCAGGACAACAAAAAGCATGGAGACAACAACATTGATTTCACTTTAACGAGCTTGTAATGTCTTTGAGCCGGCTCAAAGGCGAAAGTATATAAAGAGCGTTATGTATACGATATGTGGGCCACGCAGTTGCCATGCTGCGATGCTGCGATGTGCTGTGCTGTTGTGCTGTGACTGCCACTGTTCATCCTCCTAGTGGATGAAAAGTTTGCCGGGTGCTGTCACATCCTAATAGGATAATAACGAGCCAAGGCTGAGCGAAAGTTGTTGCGCCTTGCAGCCGAAACTGGCGAAAAAAAATAAAATATGTAACAACAATAAACGATGATAAGGGGCCAAGGAACGTGTCGGCTTCTGTCGCCATTGCCTCAAACTCTGTTTCAGAAACAGTCTCAGTTTTAGCCGTCTTCAGCCGCAGTTAGAACTTGAACTGGGGTTATGGGCTAGGTTCAGGCTTCAGGATATTCGGCTCAACATTGCACTGAGAAAAGGAATGGCTTTAAAGTATAAAATAAGATCTTATATATATATATATGTTATATAGAAACTTGCCTCGTTTGCAGATTTATTTTTAAATTATTTGACCATAACTTTCATGTTCTAATATATTAGCATACTTTTGCTTTGAATATAATGTTTCTTTATTAGTTTATTTATATTTTCTATATTTGCAAAACCCTTATTTTCGCATAGTGCTCGGTCCAAGTTAACTGGAATCCATTTTAGACCCGGCTGTCTTTGCTAAATCGGCCCGCAGGAAGCGCCGATAAGGACCAACGACTGGCGGCATATAATGCGATGCATCCCCTACAATCCCAAAAGGGGCTTGGCTTTTTCCCTTTTCCTTCGGGAAATTATCCTGGCGGGAAGTCTTTTCGGTCCCGAGGGTGTTAAAGTAGGGGGCGTGGTGCTGCTTGTTGATGCTGGGAGCTGGGTGTAGCTGCCAAATGATAATTTATGGGCGGAACTCCATGAAACTTCGAGGCGTCAAGGAATCTGTTAGGAAAAGTCCCCGTTTTTCCCTCGACTCAACCACACACACGCAAAAAGTTCGATATGGCTTAGGGATGCTGCTGACACGATGCGGGGTATAAATGCTTCAGTCATGGTCTTAACTTGGCCAAGATGAATTTGAGTACGTTAAGGTGGGCACAAATTAAAAGCAGCAAATCAACATGTTCTACTTAACTGGGCCAAGTGAAAGTGAGGAAACTTGGCTAAAAGACAAGAAAAACAGGGGAGGAAACAGAAAAATAAAGAGGGAGCCAGGCAGGAGATGTGCGGCGGAACGGAAAAGCTGCAGCGGTGGCGGGAAAGGAACCGAAGTTGAGTGAGTTATAAAGCCAAAAAGGGGAAAGTTGAACGAAATGCTTTGTGAGGTGAACCAAATAAAAAGGTTGAAAGTAAAAAAAACACAAAAGAAATTGAGAGAAAGCCAAGGAATTTGTAATGTGTGAAATTGGTACATGGAAAATAAAATAATTCAACAAAGACCAAAAATGGGGACGACCCTTTTGCAGTTGCTCCTATATACATTGTTATACATTTCCAGGATTTATATTTATATTCAGATAGTTGGTGAGAATTCAGGGGGGAAGTGCCATAAATTATTATAGGAAGAGCAATGGAAAATAGATACAATTTTTATGTGGTTTCAAAATTTAAAAGGAAAATGGAAATTGCGGTAGAATCTATAAGTTTCTAGAGCTATTAAAAAGGTTAAAAAAACCAATTTATTATCTTTAACTTGTCATATATATATTATAAATTAATTGTTCTTAATTTGGTGAAGCTTTACAAAAATATATTTGCTAAATACCCGTAAGAAATGTCTAATAGTTATGCATAAATATCTTAAACTTTGCAGAAACAGTAAAATTGTTTAACATTATCAGAAAATATTAAGAACTGACATTTATAAGTATCTTAAAGGGCAAAACCCTCTTTATGTTTCATTAGAAAAAAGGCTGCATTATTAATACATTAAGTCATTTCGTATTAATTAAATAAACGCTCATCAAATTCGTTGAGCTCTCTTTGTGAATGCTGTGAATTATTAAGAAATCCATTATTATCAATTATTTGGTGGCACACTCGTTTCCCATGCG
The DNA here is from genome assembly GCA_035046345.1 of Drosophila birchii. Lineage (NCBI taxonomy): Eukaryota > Metazoa > Arthropoda > Insecta > Diptera > Drosophilidae > Drosophila > Drosophila birchii. The sequence goes on along the minus strand of JAWNOA010000048.1, from coordinate 18,886,155 downwards.
AGCTGACACCAAGGTCGCTGCTTCCCACGAGTTTTCCCACCCAGGAAAGTCGGTTGAAAGTCGAGGAAAGTCTCGGCGGATGATGGAGACACTTGACAGTGACAGTCTACGAGGACGATGACGAGGACAAGTACGAGGACGTGGTCGTGGTCGTGGACAAGAGAATGATAAAGATGAAGACAACGGTGAGGAAGCGCGGAAAAACCGCTGGGGAAATGTTCAGCATCAACATCATTTTGTGTGTGCATTTGAGCGATTACCCAAGTGATTACGGCCAAATGCACAACGCAAGCACCTGACACCTACTAGACAAACAATTCATAATTTCAAGTGAACCCGTCTTCATCACGGCAGTCCCTTTCTGGCCATTACTCCTTGCTCCTTTTATTTATTTTTTTCTCTCTTTTCTATGCTTTTTTTCCTCCTTTTTTCTTGGTCATCATTTAGGGCTAACGAGTTATTTCTGCGGTTCAGCAAGGATTGTGCCGTCTCTTCATCAGCGCTGCGAAAAACGTCGCTCATTTATTTTGATTACCTTTTCGCAGAAAGTCAAACCAATGCCAACAGCAGATTTTCCCTCATTTTCCACATCCACTTCCTTGTCGACGGAGCTGTTTTCGTTATATTTGCCGCCTTTTTTTTCCGTCACTTTTCAGCTCTCCGCTTTGCACTGGGGCCATCTTTCAAAATATCTTTATCCTTTCTTATCTGAGGACATTATGGTGAGTAAGGGGGTCGGGGAACTGGAAAACTACGGCAGTGGGAATAGAGCAATTCTAGATTTTACAGTGGTTATGTAAAGTTTATTTAGAAAAATTTTGTATTTGTAAGAATTTTGGTATTGAGAGGGAAATAAATAGGAATTTAAATTTGTAGGGGGCTCCAGAAGGCACTCGGATTTTTTACGCCCTTAAAAATATGTTGAAAATTATTGTTGTGGTTTCTATATTTTTATTTTTTTTAATGCAATAATTTTCTTTATTATTTTTCTTTAAGTTCTGTGACTTAAAATGACTAAAGGCTTGAAATTCCCCCAAGAAAATGTCCCTAATTGTTGCTGTTACTAAGGCTGGCAGTCTTAAAACTTGCTACAAATTTATTAATAAAATAAATAAAGCATTCCATTTCCTATTTACCACTGTCTCGTTATCGCCGTCTTTTTCGCAATTGGTTAAATTTTAGCTCCGGACTTTGAATCATGGTTAGCGCATCAAGCGTTGATGAGCTTAATTCCCATGCGACACTTTTGTCTGAGCAAATTTAGTGTGGCAAATTCCCCACTCACACGCACACACACAGTCGGTCTCTCTTTCTCTCTGAGATGCAATAATAAAGTTGGCAGAAGGATTCCCCGTTCAACTCAGGCTCCTTGCCCCAGAAGGAGCCATCTTTCCGACTCTTGTCTAACTGTTTCCGGAACCTGCTTCCGTTTTTTGACGACAACTGCGATTCCGGACGGAGGAGCCGACCGACCCCAAAGGCCCGTTACCACCAAATTCCATTATGGGAATCCTGGCTCATTGTTTTCTCAGTCTCAGTCTCGCCAACCGAAGTCCTGGTGGGGTAAAAAAGTTGGGTGGGGCATAAGGTCCTCTTCCGTTGTGGCCTTTTCCTTCTTGTTACGTTGTACACAAAATTAATATTACAATTTTTGCTTTCAACCCGCCTGTCATATAAGAGCGAAATAATTTCAGAAAGCATATTTCAAAATGAAATTTTCTTGCGGCTGGCTGCTATGCGGGGAATGGTGGCAGGAGAGCAGGGGCAGGGGCAGGGGCAGAGGCAGGGTACAGGGGTCCGGGGTAAGGCATTTAGGCTAAAACAAATGTTTGTGCGGTCTGGTTTGGTCTACGGTCTACGGTCTTCGGTCTATGGCTCCTGGGAGAGTGGCCTGTTTTATAATGAAATAAATTTCATTTGCTCATTGACTCGATGACGATGTCGACAAACCAGAAGGATCCTACAAGAATGAACGAAAGCACTGCAGGGAAATTTTTAAAAATTTAAAAATTTTTATTAGAAAATGGAAGTGAAATTAATGCAGTTGAATAAATATTTTTTGACACCCTTTTAAAAGCTTTTAAAATCTTAGTAACATAAACGCTTTAAAAAAAAAACCAAATTATAATTATTTAAAATTCCCATCCTTTCCAAACCCCTATCATCCTTAATTTTATGATTTTAGTCATAGCTTTTAGAGATATTTATTTATTTCTTTCACTGCAATGGGTGGCCATGGCGGCTAGCAACGCGGAGTGGGCGGAGTCTGGCCGACATGTGTGGCCAGGCATGAAGGAGCTGGCCCCGGAATTTGCATGCTCGAAACTGGAGCAAGCGTACGAATGCCGGAGACGTATGTATGCGGACGGATCCGGGCACGGGCACGAGTCTTGGCCTGGCTTGGCTTCCGTGGTGGCAAAAGGGTCCCGGGGCCGGGGCATGTGCTGGCGAAATCAACGGAACGGGCCTCGACATTAAGTGCTTGCTCCGGCCTGGTCGGTCTCCGGCTACATCTCCGTCTCTCAAGCTCCGTCTCCATGTCCATGTGTGTGTTTGCACATGGAAGGTATTAAGACTTGTGCGAAATGAAATATGACATAGTTGACAAAGGAGCGGATGGGAGATGGCATCTATATTACACATTACATATTACAGAGCCTGCCGCAGGCACACACCCGGGGAGAATCAGGAGCCAAACCCTTTGGCAAATATTGATGCCACCTGGGCATGAGGATATGAAAGTGCTCCAGCTCCAGCTCCTGCTATTGCTCGTGCCCTTGTTAGAGCTCCTGGGGTTGATCAGTTTTCTCTTGGTCAAGTTACCTGCATTTGATGGCACTTCCGGCGGAAGAGCGTGTTATTTGGCCTTAAATCGGCATAAAATTGGGATTTCAAAATCCCTGAATAGTTGTGTTTTATTTCAGTGAAAATTACACTCTCAGCTTATTTAAGGTTGTGCATAAACCGTATTCCTTTCAGACAACATAAGACAACATAAGGATTTGGGGCTTAATTGTTGTAGTAACTCAGAGTTTTGTGCAAGTTTTCCATTGTTTTTTTTTTTTTGTGTGGCTCAAGTGTGCAGTCAAGTGAATTAGGCAAATTTATTTTGAGCATACAATTTTATTTGGAAACATTTAAGGAATGTCAGAGCTTAGTCATCAAATATATTTAATAATATTAATCAATAGGTTTGCTGCCGAAAAATACAGCGAAACCGCAATGCTTTGGTGTTTGATAAGAAAAAGAACTGGCTGTTGACTCTCTAGGGGTTTTTATTTAAAATATTTATATTTTTTATTTTGATAAAAACAGTTTATTGAATTTAAATCTCTAGAGCATTATGAGTAATCAATAAATTTTGAGTGGAATTCAATCAAATTGAATTTTCAAAGCTTGGTTTTGAGAACATAACATAACATACATAATATAAAAATATTATTGGATATATTTCAAAGAAGTTTTATTTAAAAACTTTAGAAACTGTATATAACTCCATATTAAGGCCACCAATAATTAAACTGAGTCACTTTCTAGCTCAAATTCCTGCAGGCCCCATTAGTTCCTATATCCTCGTACTTTATTTGGGCTTGGGGATGCCAATTAGCTGCCAGGATATGTGAAAGTCGAAAGCTAAAATCCGATCCCACCTGCATAAGCCAAGTGCTGCGTGTGTGTGTTGCTATCTCTGCGGTTATATAGAATCCCTTCCCTGACTGTCCCCGACTCCCCGTGTCCTGGCTGTGCATTAAATGCCACTCAGACCAGCCGGCTTTAGTTTCACTCATTTTCCAGGGCACGGTTATGCGACAAGGGGGGGGTGGCATACAGGGAAAATGGAAAAGCGGGGGCAGCTGCTGAATGGAGCTGCATACTTTTCCAGCAGTGCGCTCCACTTGGCGTGTGGCATGCCACAGCGCGCTGCATCCGGATGGCGATGCAACGGAGCGACGACCATCGTCATGATGATGATGCTGCTGCCACAGTGTTGCGTCATGTAAAAGATAAACAAGTCGACATTTTGACAACCTAAAAAAAAGACGCAAAAGCAGCAACCACAACAGAAAAAAATCCCCAGCAAAATGAAAGAAGACAACAGGCGACAAGATGGAAACCACCAACAAACAATGGATGATGATGCCGCTCCGAGGACTCCATGAAAGTCGCCGCCGTCGCTACCGCCGCCCATCAAATAATCGAAATCAACTTTCAACTTCCAACTTTGGGTCCTGCAATTTATATGCAAATTTCATTAAGGCAAAATGCGGGTTGCGGGTGCTCTTCGAATATATATATATATATACTATATATATTTGTATATATCCCATAGCCTTCGCCGCGAGCCAAGTCCCCGCGAAAGTAATTGAAACAAGAAATATGCATTTGACCAGCCAGAACTCCCCTTCTATATGTACTATATATACTATATACTATATAGCATTCGCCCCAGCTCCAAACTTCCTTTGGCGCGCGACTCAACTAATGTAATTTAAAATGGACGAGTGGCAAATTACTCGGACATTCCCCTAGTCCCTCCTCAAAGACCCCCTCCAGATCCAACGACACCCAAAGCCGTGGCGCAAAAAAACACGCAAATTACCCCGAACGCAAATCCCCTAAAAAAATAAAGACGCCACGCTTAAAAAAAGGAAGTGAGAAAAAAATTGTTCAAAATAAATTGTGTGGGCGTTGCGTAAATTCGTTTTTATTTTTCCACCGACTAGGATTGGCTTGGATTAATTTGTAATTCAAATTTATTTCGGAAAAATGGTTAATTGGGAAGGCTGGAGCTTGATTAGTTGTAAAGGCTGTAAAGATAAAGTAAAAAAATATTTAAAAGAATTCTAATTGCACTGAGACTATAAAAAAATTAGAGGTTCAATGTTATGAGTTAATAAAAATTAAGTATTATAAAACAATCAATATAAATAATATATCTAAAAGAAATGTATGTCACAATATAATTAATAATCATGCTTTAAACACGGCTTAATTATATTTTATTTAGAGTGAGTTTCTAAAGTTTTTTAATTTCTTAAAATAAAGAACGTTGGTTTTAAAATACATCTTAAAAATATATAAAACAAAAAACTACTTCTCCTTTTTACTTCTAAACTTTTCAGCTTCTTCAAAGAAACGTTGGTTGTTCAACAAACAAATAAATACATAAATTACTGAAGAGTTTGAGTGATTTTTGATGGTCTTTGAAGTATATATATTTGTTGATGGCATCATTAAATCAATAGAGAAATGGCATTAAAAACTAAGACTTTGTTGTAAGAGTCTTTTTCTCGAATATTTTCTATTCCATTTCCATTCTATTAAAATCTCTGTCTTCGCTTTTAGATTTTTCACTTGAAATTAACATTTATTTATTTCTGAAGCGCACTCGGCTCTCAAAGCCTTGTGTTTCCATTTGAAACGCATTTTCTGTATTTGTGCAGCAATCACCGGCCAAACTTTGCCAACTTTTGGCCAAAAGTGTTGCCTAAATCTGGCTTCTGGCTAAAATCTCTATCAAATGCTTCTGTAATAATTGTAGATTACAAGCCCCGCCCCGTTTCCTTCGTTTCGATGGGAACCTCTGTAGCTTGGCAACCCCTTTTGCCTCCCACTCACCATTTTCCATTTCCCATTTTCCGGCTTTGATGGTCTCATTTTCCGCAGCCGCAGCCTCTCCAATCATAGCAAACTTTTTGTGTGCGCTTTTCTCGTGTTTAATGTTTTATGACGTACTCCAAACACAAAACCAAACAAAAAACAGAAGAGAAACATAAAAAAGCGAACAAAAAATGTGAAAAATATGTAAGGCTGAAGAGAACACTTCAATTTTTGTTTAAATGCCAATAAAACTGTCATCAAAAAGTTGTTAAGTAATGAAACATTGAAAATAAATGTGTGCACCGCCACCGCTGTGGGAAGTCTGTCTCCCTCGCGCTGGGCTTTTTCTCATGGGGTTTCCTTTTCATTTTTCTTTTCATTTTCGGGACAAACTTTTGCCGCTCTGGCAATTGTTCAAGAATTAATAGCCGAAGTGCAGCATTCCGTAGGGTGGGGCACTTACAATTTAAGCTGCTTGCCATCCATCCACCCGCCCGGCATCCGCACCGCACACCACATTGTTGCACATTTACTTTTTGCAGCATATCAAGTTGAACGCGCAAGTTTTCGATATTCCTCCCTGGCCATAAAGGCACAAGAAAAAATATTCTGGTGATATGTATCTAGCTTTGAAATAGGACATAGAAAATGAATTAAAGAGTAAGGGACTTAATAAATACTATGTATTAGAAGATTCTCACAAAATAAGAATGAACCATTTTCATAAAAGAAGTTGCCATTACTATAAGATTATTATACAGTTTTTGTTGTTAAAGAAATAAATTAAAATTAAACATTGAATGTTAGTCAATAGGAAGAGAGTTAGAGTGAGAAATTTGTATTACATTTAAATTTAAATAATATTTCTATAAATGAAACAAAGAACACAATATGACCTGATTTATATTTATATTTTTGTTGATGATTTTACATTTCCAAATTCCATGGTGATAACTTTATTCTAGAATAAAGTGGGACACTATTTACTATTTCCTAACCATATTCTTCTCTGTGGTTGGTTTAGTTTCTTTCTCTTTTGCGTGTCTGTTTTGCCCTGAAATATGAGGTAAGATATACGTTTGATTAATGATTAAGGAACCTGGTAAATATAAAGACAAATTTCATAAGTATATATATTATTATATATTATAGAAAGTAGACCAGAGTAATCACCCCTCAAATATTGCTGGAACAATCATATTTTAACATTTCGGACTCATTTATTTTGCTAAATTTTTAGATAAAAATATATACGTTTATTTATAAAGAGATTCAGGGCTGAACCTGGTTTACAATGATTTCTCACCGTGCAAACATATTTCCATATTCTTGGCTCCGATAGTATTTTTTTTTTTTGCCGATTTTTCATTTGGCGGTTTGAGCGTTTTCTTTACGTTCCATTATTGTTGTTAAAAAAGTTTTGCCCCTCTCATAATTCCCGATTGCTCTTTTGTTCAATTGTAAATCTGCGGGACAGGGGCTCAGCCCAGGGGCACTGAGGGCGGGGTGTAGCCAGCAGTCCGAGTCCGCAGTTGTTTTACGCAACATTTACTGTGGCATTGGACTCATCCTCGGGATGCTGATGATGCGGGGGGCCGCGACACAACGTGTGCACCCACTTTTCCGAGGCTTGGACTTGAACTCTCTCGTGTACTTTTGGACTCGAACGTCTGTTTTACGCTAATTGGAAAAGTTGCAAGTTTTTTGCCCTCTTTTTTTAGAGGGCGTAAGTAAAATGGAGGAAGAGTGCGGCGCCTTTCAGGATGGTGGTGCGGTGTGTGGCTTTTATTGGAGGCAAATTGCTTAGAGCGATGCTTATTAGCAGCTGACACGGCCTCAGCCTCATCATCAAAGTTGCGGCCTAAACTGCCAGCCAAAGCTAAAAGTGTATTTATATACGTATATATAAAATAATCGCAAGACAAACGACGGGAATTTCATACTTTTAAATTGGCCATTAGCCCCAATAGGCGCTGCGGAGCAAATCTCGGCTATGCCCCTCCAGGATCAGCTTAAGCCTGAGCCCCTGCATCCTGCTCTTTATTTGTAATTATAATAAACAAAAATGACTTTATATTTTGAAGGATGTTTCTGCATCCGTTGTTAGCTCTCCTCGCGCGCGCCATTATCATCAAGAGTCGTTCGCTATAGCAGAGTTTATGCCCGGACTGAAATTGTGATTTAAAAAGTTACGGAATTTGCTGGGAAATGTACTATATAATACCAAAATATGTAGTCAGTAAAAATAAAAAAAAATATTTTGCATATATTTATTTATCAGAATGATGTAAAATAATAACTGTTGGAGATTTTAAATTAATTAAACAATTGTCTAAGATTATGCTTTTACGTAGATTAAATAATTACAGGACTATTGAAATTGCTATTCAACTAATAAAGTTGCTTCTTAAAAAGTACAATGTTAAATAAGGTCTCTCGAAATTTCCATTGTATATTTTTTACATATTTTATATATGCTTATATTTATATAGTTAAAAAAATGTTGTCTTATTTTCCAAACTTTGACAGGTGTTAATTGTTTTAAGAACTTAAAGATCCTTGTTTGGGCAGGAAAGCATTTAGCTGATTCCAAGAAATTTGTAAGAAAAAAAGAGGGCATATAGTACTATGTATTACTGCATGCAAAGATTTTTATAGTTATATTTGTAATTCATAAATTTTATTGAAATAATTGTTCAATAGTCGAAAACCCAACATTTATGAATATGTATCAATCTTAATATTAGCTTTTTTCTCTCCCTTATTAACCCATAAAATTACGGAAAATACAATTAATTATAGTCAAATTTAAAGTTAATCTATTCCCTAAAAAATAGGGAAATTTGGGCTTAAATCTCAGTTATTTTATTTCAATTTCTTTGCTGGCATAAACCCAAATTTCAAGCGCACTACAAGAGTCCTTCGTGTGTTGTGTTTGATAACTCTGCCTTCCAGGCTCTGCTGCTTCGGCGCATGCTCGGTGAGAGGAAATACTGGGATATCCTTCAGAATGAAGACAAAGGGGGGGTGTTAGCCGAATATATCCTGACATCGGAGCGATATGTGTCGGTTCTTCTAACTGGCAAATGGTCTATGCAGCCACGGCGGCAGCAGGTTAGTTCAGTCTCTTGCCTTAAATGGCCGCGTGCGGCAGACAAAAGCGCATGAAAAATTCATAGGATTTCGGCGGAACCGAAAGTTTAGCGGAAAGGACTTCTCGACTGTGACTGTGACAGTGACAACAACAAGTAACAGAGGCAACTACAGCATATATAGTAGATAGTCTTAAACGTCTATCGTTAGGTGTAACGAGGTGTGTGTCCCAGTGTATATGTTTTGTGTGTCCTGTGTGGAATTGCGATGGCTTTCTGTTTGTGTTAGTGCCGTTGTTATAAAAACACAACAAAAATTGAATGCCAAATTGAAAGTGGTTGACAGGCAACTGAAAAAAAAGCCAACAATAAAAACAACAACAATGGCAATAGCAATAATGTCGAGTGTCCTTTTGGCCAAGGCAAAGTGAAAGCAATACTCGGTCAAAGTAAAACAAAAAAAAGAAAAAAAACAAATAGAGAATATATACAAAAAAAATCGCAATACGGCATTGCCAAAAGTTTATTATTTTTCCATTGATTTCGAGGCGAATAAACTGCGCAACAATTTCGAAAATATATTGGAGTAGGTAATGGGTGGGTAGGGAGCTGGAGCTGTTTTCTGCTTGGGCGTCAGGCAAATTAAAATGGAGTGAGTGGCACAGGACGACATCAAACGTTTAAATACAAATTAGTTGGGCATGTGTGGCAGCGCAATTTGATTTCACATCCCAGCCCCTCACACAACAACAGTGTTGAATTTTCACCAACTTTTACGGCATGTGGCTTTTACTTTTACTTTTGGGGATTCGTTCAAATTAATTTCTGAAGTTTTTGCCTTTGGTTTGGTTTTTTTTTTGGTGGTATTCTTTTTTTTTCGTTTTTGTATTCTGATTTGTGGTGTGTTGGCCGCGAGTTCATTTTCCAGTCTCTGATTTTTGGCCCTGACCGCACGTTTGGTTAATTAAGCCGTCGAAATCAGAGGAGTTTGAGATTTGAAGCCGATCAGGTTGATGCTGATTAAAGCAAGATGCAAGAGGATGATTAAGAGCAAGGTCGTCGGCGGGGCAAGTTGAATGGGAAAACTTAAATTGGCCAGAAAAGTTTGCGGCTCAGAAGGCAGCCACTAAAGTTTGTCCCCAAAAATTGCTTTTTAATTTAAATCAGTTCAAGTTACAAGATTTCCTAAAGTCATTAAAAAACATTTTCCTTGGGAATATAAAAGCGAATAATAAATGTAACATTTTATGACTCATAAAAGGATTTTTTTCAATTTTTTCGGACCCTTGGGCAAACGATTTTACAAATTGATGGCCTAATTTATTAAACGATAAATAAAAAGAAAAAATGTTAAGCGTTTGACGCTTTTTAATTGTAAAATAATTCTAGGAAAAAATAATTAAAATTTAAAAAGTTTAATGCTTAAAATGTTCTTGAATTAATCAATAATTTCAAAAAGAATACAAAAGTAAACGCAAAATCAGAGTACGTTTAATTTTATTAGTTTTATGTAAATCCTGTCATTATATTTTGCATATTCACATTCCATTTTATTTTTGAATAAATTTTATTGGATTAAAAAAGAAAATGTCGCCATTTTTGGGTCATTTCAATTTTCCCGCGGGAATTTTTGATTTTATGGCCAATTTTCTTTGCCACTGGAAAGTAGGTAGAACGAATGAATTTTCAATGAAATGAGTCAGAACGTGAAGGAAGGAAAAGAAAGCACCAATCCAGCTACATTAGAAATTAGCCTTAATTTCACTCTAATCAGGAAAAAATTTGTTAAGTAGGTTGACAACGTAACCATTTTAGGTTAATAAAACTCCAATATCGTAGAACTGAATTAATGATTCGCTTAAGAATTAAAATGTCACCGTTTTGGGGACATTTCAATTTGCCAAACCTGAACCGGAGTGCCCAATTTACTAATTTATGGCCCGAATGCGTAGAGCAATTTGCAGCGACGCCTAAATGTAGGCAACGCGAATGAAATTTTAATGAAATTAGAAGGCGCGGGCGGACGGGCCACCGATTTCCGCACAAAAACTTTTCAATTGTAAAATGCGCGCCAATTCAGAGAATATTCCGGAGCGTAGTTTATGGCATTTTAATCATTTAAGAACGCTTTGGTTCTGTTCTTCTTTTTTGTATTTTGCAGTCACCATGCAAATTGCCTGTGCCGGCCCCGGACACCGGACCCGCACTCGAACCCGAACTCAGTACCCTGACCAGGGCCAGGACTCGTCCTCGACATCGTCTTCATCATCATCATCATCTTCAGCGCCATTGAAGGCAGTGGAACGCATAGTCGGAACGACTGGGGCGCAATAAAAATTGCCTATAAACTGGCAGAACTCTGACGGGGCTGCCATGGAAAGACAGGACACAAGGACAAAGACTTGGCAGGGACGAGGGGAGCCGAAGCAGAATCAGAAGCAGAAGCACAACAAAGCCAAACTTCCGCTCAGGATGCGCCAGAACGGAAGCTATTTCGGCCGCCTGAACGTGAGCCTGCTGCTCATCTACTTGTGGTGCTATCTGCTCCTGATAATGGCAGCATCTGGCGGCAGCAACCATGTGGTGAACGGCCTGAAATGCTATTGCAATCCGAAGGAGTGCGACGTAATCCGCTCGCCCGACTGCCCCGGCAAAGGACTTATGCTCTGGGATCCCTGCAAGTAAGTCGCAGCTCAGCTCTGTAGGAGTGCCCTCCTTCGCCAATTAAATTGATATTTTCCGGTATGCTTAATGGTGGGGATGTGCCCAGCCCACGTTTTACCCCCCTCATAAATACAACGTTATTTTTATTGCCAAAATAAACAGAATAAACGGATATTAGCCGTAATTTCGCTCATTTTATTTGAATATTTTTATTGCGTGAATTATCTTTGCTATGTTTTTGATTGATATTATTGAAGAAATTGTGAAAGCAAATACTTTTATGTTTGTTATTAAATTAGCAAGTATAGATGTTGGTTTTATTTTCAAAATTATAATTTGATTCAACAAATGCAATTAATAAATGGTTCTTTATTGTTTTTTTTTGTGCTATGCAGAAATAAGTGTTTGTAATTATTAGCGGAATTGCGTATGAATCTTATTTGTATTATTTTAGGAATTTAACACATATTTTCTTTAGATTATTATTAATAAATTATTTTTCTATTGTTTTCGTTTTATTTAATTACTGGCCACAAATCATTTAAATTTAAAATATTCATTTATATTTTTGTGGCTTATTTTATTATGGTAAGCTCGTTTTGGCAAACAATTTATTATTCATAATTTAATTTACTTTTTAATAAAACAAGGCTTCCAGAAACTAATTAGCAAACAATTTAATTAAATGCCAATGCAATCATTAATTATATTGAATAGTAACCATAATTATGCATCATTCACATATGGCAAGACTTTACAAATTTATTAATAAATTTAATGACATTACAATTCTCTTTAAAATCTATATATATCTTCCTTAAATTCTCTGAGTGACAAACACTTTGATTTTTCAATCATTTCACGGTCCGTTTAATTATTGAATTATTTAAATTAGACTATAATATTATCTAAATAATTGGCAATGATATAATTAAGAGAGTCAGGCATCTCAGGGTCTCGTCTTGGTTCCAAATTCGATGCCATCCGTGAGCACGTACTGCTTAGGCATTCACATCAGGCGCCCCCCCAGACGCCCCACATCACAATACAGAGTGTTAACTAATTGTTAACGCTTATCGGAGCTGAGACGGAATCGAATCGAATCAATTACTACTGGGATTCATTCCGATTGCGTTGCCATTGCTATTCCAAGGCTTATGCTTATGGCTTATATATAGTATATATGTCTAACGTTCAAACTATTCGCAGATGTTGTCGCATATGCGCCAAAACTCTGGGCGAATCCTGCGGCGGTCCGGGCGGATTTTCCGGTCAATGTGAGCCGCCCCTGCAGTGTGTGACCAAGCTGCCCATTAGCAGCGGATTGGGCGTGTGCATGGGTAAGTCGATACAGATATATATATATGTATATACACACTATATGCCACACGGTGAAAAATTTTGTATCCTTTAATATGACAGACAAATATATTATTTATGAACTTAAATGTACACAAGTCGCTGCGCGGCTGTAAAGTCCTTGCTCTTTGGGTGCTCTTTTCGGAGTTATTACTTTAATATTTAATATGTAGAATGTTAAGTAAATTGCATATATTTATAGCACAGGAGTATGTTTTTATATAGGATATACTTTTCATATTTTCCAGAGGCTTGATTCTATTTGTAGGAGCCTTTCAAAGGACACATTTTTTTTTACAATTTAAGAGAGACACCTTATTGGTTTTTTTTTCTCCATGTATTATTATTATATACAAAAAGAGATGAGCGGCGAGCGGGTTATGGTTATGGGAGCATTCGTATTTAGTCGCATCCATTATGCATTAACATCACGTATTATAGACCACAGTGCCCTCGAACAGTATGTCCGCAGCCAGTTGGGATCGCGTGAGGAGTTTGAGGCGAACTTGCCATTTGGATTGCGGAGCTCCTGGCGGGAATTCGTCCAAATTAAATGTATAGTTGCGGATCTCGTACAGTTTTCCCTGCATAATTTGATGCCATCAATTTGGTTTTTGTGTGTAATCGGGTTTTGAGGGAATTAATGCGGCCCAAAGCGGCCGTGCGGCAATTTGTGTTGAAAATTGAAAATGAGAAATGGAAAATGCTAAATGAAATAGCAACAGCCGAATGCTGTTCAAATTTAACTATGTAGTTTCTCTCGCACAACACGAAATGTTGACAAATATTTGCTTTTAGTTATTGAAAGCTGTTTCCCCAAGGAAAATATTTGACTTTCTCATATTCTCGACAGGAATGGGGGAAATGGGGGCAAGTTTCTACAAAACAAACGGAAGTTGTATTTCGTTAAATAGACTTTCCTTGGCTTGCTGTCATCGAAACATATTTATTTTTCCTCAATTCTGATAAATTTGACAAACTCAAGTTAAATTTTGTATTTGGATTTCAAGTTAAATGAAATTTTGTGAGGGGTATTTAGTATTAATAACTGAAAGAATATGTTTTAAATATTTATTAGAAGGAGGTATTGGTATTTTTTAATATAAAATAATAATAGTTCTTCGGGTATGAAAGTGCTGAGATATATAAATAATAGTTATTATATTATATGTATTTTCACACTTACCGACAGCGCAGGACAGCGCTTGGGTATATTGCTGACGGATCTAAAGCTCTTGAGCAATCGGCACACGAAATTGTTATAATGCTTGGCCTCCAAATACTTGCAGCCATCCATCTTCAGATCGGCCACATTCATGCGGGTTTTATCCTTCTTTAGCAAAGTTAAAGGTAGTGCGCATTTCAAATTGGTGAATAGTTTCATTTAAACTAAATTGGGCCGCTGCAGCGGGATTCTGCTGTCGATGAAGTTGGCAACCCAAAAAGTTTACTTTGCTTACCGCTCGACAGACCAGATTTTGTAGAATAATGTCATAGTTATTCTTTGGTAGAAAATGGGTTAAAATAATTGTTGAAGAGACAAAAAAAAAACAACAGACCTTGGCAAGTCCCAGATGCAGCGGAAAAACTAGAACGAGAATTGCACGGCGAATAAACATTCTGTTTAACTAAATGGAAAAATGCAAATGGGTTGGCCTTAAATAAGCTGCCACTAATTTAAAATAAACACCCTTTTAATCGCTGTTAATGCGCTCCGGAATCAAAGGTTATTTTTTGGGGCTTAATGAACATTTAATATGCGGATTATTACGCAACAGTGATTCCATGTGTGGTGTTAATAATATTATTTTTGTTACGCAGATTTGCAGCATCTGACCGCCCTGACCTACAGTCAGCAGAATAATTGTACCGACAGCGAGTCGATTGTCCTGCAGCCGGGCTGCGAGATCACCAACAAGCGCTGCCAGTGTTGGCCCACCATGCGCACCTGTCTCAGTGAACTGACCAGCGATGGAGGATCCGTGAGCGATACCAGCTGGCACTTCAAGAACCTAGAGGTGATTTTAAATAAAATAAATGTGAAATCCTAAAATATTGCTTAAAGATAAATACTTTTTAAGTACATTTTTAAAAAGTTTTAATTGCTGTATTAATTCTTAAAATATAATTATAATATTGCAGGACTGCCAGTTGAATTTGCAAAATCTCATTAAGCTCGAATTAGAATTCGATGAAGACTACAAAATCTCACCGAGCAAATTTACATACAAGAAGCTGCGCAGAAAGCGGAAATCGTTAAGAAAGCGAATGTAAGTATTAAATAATTAAACATAAAGGGATATATAATAAGAAATTCTATCTTTGCAGCATCATCTTGGACGACTGAGGATTCAATGTGCCATTGGAATTATCCTCTTTCTCAGCTCTCAACTCAATAAAACCAAATTGAAAGTCTTGTACAGAATAGTATGCTTACTTCTAACTAATAATATGGCTATTATAAATAACATACATATAAAGAAAAAAACATATACATATATACAAAAGGACGAATACATATGAGAAATAAACCAATTGTATGTATCCCAAGAGATTTGTTACTTTATGGTTTTTAAAAAAGTGCGCAAACGTATGTATAAATTTGCAGTTTCTATTCCTAAAGACCCCACAAAAAAAAAAGAATAAAATACAAATACAAACAATAAATAAATGAAAACATTTTAAGAATGTTGTTGCTTTACAAGAAAACCAAAAGAATAACAGAACTAATACAAAGTGTGCAAAATGTTGGTATTTTCCATAAGCGTAAGCCAAGCCATTCAATAAACAATAATGCCGAAAGACAAATTTTTGCTATAGTAAAAAAAAAGCATCGAAAATATATAAGTGGCTAGAAAATATATAATTCAAGTTGTTTTAATTGTTATCTTTGGGGGTGCTCAAGATCCTTTTTTTTTAATTTTTATTTGCTTATATTTTTCAATATAATATAATTTCTAATATAACATCTTTTAATAGCAATCTTTTGGGATGTGTATAACAGTTGAAAAAATTTTGTACATCAGAGTAAAGTATACTCCCTTATTTTACAGATACTTTGTAAAGATACTTTGTAGAGATACAATGTAAAAACCGTGTCGAATCGTACGCTTAAGTAAACCAACAGCAGATGTATCTTTAAGAATGGT
Source organism: Drosophila birchii (assembly GCA_035046345.1). Taxonomy (NCBI): domain Eukaryota; kingdom Metazoa; phylum Arthropoda; class Insecta; order Diptera; family Drosophilidae; genus Drosophila; species Drosophila birchii. The sequence continues at coordinate 18,870,290 of JAWNOA010000048.1, read as the reverse complement.
TAGTACCTGCGCTGAGTGTTTTATTGTATGATTTTATCTAAGAAGATTTAAAAAATATTTAAATATAAAATTTTATGAAATAAAATTTTCATTTATTATTTTCTCTGGGAAAGTCTTTAAAAATCTTAAAAATATAAAAATATATATTTTCAAAATTGTTTATCACTTCACCATTTACAAATGCTTTATTTAAAAGAGATTTAATTAATTATGATATTTTATACCCATTATCCTTTAGTGTTATGTATGGTAGACCACGCTACCATCGAATATTACATCCGCAACTAGGTCAGATCTCTTCAACAGCTTCAGATGCATTTGCCATTTAGATTGCGGAGCTCCTGGTGGAAATTCATCCGCAATGAATGTATAGTTGCGGATCTCGAACATTTTCCCCTTCATAATTAAAAAGTAAAGACGTTTTTAAAGCATTTTTAAAAATGATTTAACCCTCCTGTCCACACAGGACTCACCTTCACAACAGGACAATTATTTGGTAGATTGCTGGCGGATTTCAGCCTCCTGAACAATCTGCCAATCATGTTGTTCTGATACATGGACCCCAAATACTTGCAGCCATCCATCTTGATATCGGCTATATTCATGCGGGTTTTATCCTTTTTGAACAGATCAAAGACACAGTGCATGTCGAAATGGTTAATGGTTTCGTTCAACATAAATTGGGCCGCTATCATGGGATTTCGTTGCCGCAGAAGTTTGCAATCCAAGAAGCTGATGTACTTCTTACCGACAAGGACACAATCGATGTTATGAATGATAATGTCATAGTTATTCTATTGGAATAAATCAGTTAAAAGGGTTGTGTGAGGCCCAAACAACAGACCTTAGCCAATCCCAACAGCAGCGGCAAAACTAGAGCGAAGATGGCAGCGCGGATAAACATTCTGTTGAACTAAATGGAAACATTATAAAGTGTTCGCTTTATATAGTGCACGAGTAATTTATTTACTAATAACTGAGCATTTAAATGCTATTAATATACATTTAATATGTCAATTAATACGCAATGGGTATTTATATACTATATTTAAATCGATTTCGTTGCTAATAACTCATTTCAAACTACGCAAATATGTGATTTGGAGATTATACAGAGATAAACGAGACCCACTAAACTCATGACTCACATCTGTCTCCCCTTGAGAACCTTCAGAACTACCAGCTGAATAATAAAACAAAAGGCGAGCGAGTTGAAAACCCCTCTTTTGCCCCCAAAAATCGACCATCGACGGCAGCAGTCGAGTGGGGTCAGTTCTTGAAAAGATCAAAGATACACTTTGGCGCTTAAGTGTTTTCCATCGCCAGCCATCAGGTGAAGGAGTTTGAGATATTTGTTTCGCTTTTCGAATTGAGTTGTTATACATTTTTCCGTGGCTCCTCTCCGCGGCACTCGAGTTCGTTAGGCACCTTAGTGGGGCAAACAAAAGCAATTAGACGGCGTCATCTGACAGCCTCAATGGAATAGTTTTGGCCGGCGGAGGAATGCCTGCCGGAGCGTTTATCGATCGCCTCTGATGGGATGTCCAACTGCCAATGAGGCTGCGATGAATAAAAAGTACCAAAAAAAAAAATGTATATATAATAAAAAATAAGAAATCACTAGACCCTAGAGGGGGGGCCACCGTGTCAAGGGGGGGAGGGCAGAACAAAAGAGTTTAAGTGCGGAGGAATGAGGTGTTAAAAATTCTACCCTTTATGCTCTTATTATGATTTGACTCGCTGCTTGCGGACTTTTGATGGACATTTACGATATGAAAAATCTCTCCCTCCCATTCTGCACTTTGAAAAATATCTCTAAAAATATATAATGGGTTTAAAATGATGTATTTCAGATTATATATAAAATAATTCAAGTTAACATCGCAAGCAGAGAACGTTGCCTTTTATTTTTAATACTTTTTGGGGCTTGATTTATTACAAGAATTTTTATAGAACAATTTTAATTTGATAATATACTTAAAATATTATTAAAAAATAATTTAAAATTCAATCTTTAAGATATCGAAAAATTAATATATTATTCTTAATTTTAACTTAAAAAATAGGACCAAACTTTATTCATTTTTATTCGACTTTTAATATATAAAAGATACTAAAATTTGATTTAAAAATATCCTCTTTTAATATACTCTTAATGTTGTTTATCAATTTTAACTTTATTTTTTCCAGTTTTTATGTGTGCGTGGATCTTTTTATATATCTTTTCAGCTTTTGTCTCACTTGTTTGACAAGCGATGCGTACAAATCAAAGCAGGAATCCAGAGTCAGAGCCCCGAGCAGCGGCGGCGGCTAGTCCCCGGGTCCCCCGAGTCTCTTGTTTGATTAATAGCCGCACAATTGATATGTTAAGTGGTAAATTACGCCATTGGCACGCAAATGTATCTTCAAGATACATGCATGCGCCTTGTGTATAGCAAATTGTTGTTTGTTTAAGGCGCCGCTATGGATCGAGATAAAAATCTCAAAGCTGCGATCTCTGGACTCTGGATAGGCGGAGCCTAAAGTGCGTAAAGTGATTTAATTTTGAATGGACGTCAGAGAAAGTTTATCAAACACACTCACTCACTCACTCACTCACACACAATTATTCAATTATTTGGTTGACTTTTCCCCCGCATTTTTTGTTTTTTTTTTGGGGGGGGAATGAAAAGCTTGGCATTTTACAAGGTTCGTTGGCTTAAATTAAAAGCCATTAGTCTACTTTTAACACGCTTTCAGGGAGTCAGGTCCGATGGTCGTTGTTTTTATGGTCCCGTTTATATGTTTAAATAAAACGAAATACAAAACCGAAGCGAACAAAAAATCCATTAAAGCCTTTTTTGTATATTAGAAAAGCGAAACAATGGGGAGGGAGTTCGATTGATGTCATTAAATTTTTGCCACGCCATAAAATTCATCGGCTCTGCTGTCGTTTGTTGTTGTTTTATTGAAAAGCCGCACATAGAAGTGTTATAAAAATCATTTAAAAGCCGAGATTGCCGTAGATTTGACGAGTTTTTCGTTTTTTTTTGTTTTAACCGCACGAAGCCTTCGCTCATGCTCAACTAAAATGATTTAATTTCGAAACGTGCCTGGCAAATTTTATGATCAATTTTCGCTTTAAATATAGATTGAATGCCTCTTTCGCATTATTTAAATGTGACTTTGGATTATATATTCTCCGATTCTTTTGTTTTTGCCTTGCTTCGGATATCATGTGACGAAGCGAAGGTGCCTGCCTTATTGGAATTCCAAAAAGAGCTGGAGGGAAACGAGGGAGCAGCTTTTAGATGATCGACAATCGATTGAAATATTGAACATTTTATGGATTTGATTTACGATATTTTAATAGAACCATGATTTATGGCGGGCGGAGATAGAATATATCATTAAAAAACAGGAATAAACTTCAGGGGCTTAAATTATAACTGGAACTAGAATTGTTCCTGGAGTGAACTAATTAAATATTTAGAATGAAATTTATTATACAAATTTAAACAGTTTTTATATGAAAAATTGAATTGTTGAATTGAATTGAATTGAATTGAATTGAATTGTTGAATATATTACATATTATATATTCTTTATTAAATCCCCCCATTTACAACTCATTTAGACCATCTACAAGCCTCCCAAAGAGCATCAATCTTCTTTGGCTAATTTCCTTCTGATCCGATTCGATTGTCTGGCCATCAATGTTGATGGAGTTCACTTCATTTCCATTTCTATTGAGGCATTGATCTGTGGCTCAGTTTGTTTGCCTCATAAATAAACTGTGGCAAATTCTCTAAGCCAACTCGCTGAAGTCCCATAAATTATGTGGCGAAAACCAGCAACAACTGCGGCCACTGCGAGCCGTGTGGTTGTTGTGTCATTTTCTTGGCGCGCTTAATAAACTACACACACTTTATGCGATCTGTGTTGTTGGGAGCCTGCCGATTGCTGTTATATGATTTCATATATCATCGGAGCCACGGAGGATCCTCGCTCCTCTGACTCCTCCGGCTCCACCTCGAACGGTGTGTTCAGAATGCGCAGGCGTGCAGCATTTAGTTCAGCCTGTCGACTCTCGATTCTCCATTCTCCTGGCGAGATTCCTCCCCTTCTCCAGTTTGCTTGTATATATATATTTTCTTTTTTTTTTGTGTGATAACATTTTATTGTCCGCTTTATAAATTATTGGCGTTTGCCCCGGTCGATGGGATCGGAGTTGGAATCGGAATGGGAATGGGAATATCGGGGCAAAAAGTATCCTTTTACGTTGTGCATTTTTTGGTATGCAACATGTGTCCAAATTTGTGCAGCGTACAAATAAATACTAAGTGAAAACACTAAGGTTTTGTTTATGATACCCTGGAAATTTCAAATACATTTTTTTCATAAAAAAATATATTTATTGTAAGTTGAACTAAAATGTAAGCAATGAAACTAGAACTTGCGATTTACATTTAAATGGATTTAATTAAGAAGTTTATGTTGGGCATAAAACAGGAATTTAATTATAAATAAAGCTAAAGGAAGCCTTTTTATTTTTTTTAAATGGTTTTAACGAGGTTTAATACTCACAAATATATAAGTAAGCCTTACAAAAATCATGACAAATGTGTATCCCTTTTCGTTTTTTGTACTCTATAATTTGAAGCAATACTATACAATTTTGTATATGTCTTTCTATAATAAAATCTTTGTATAGATATCTAGGTATTCTTGTGGTTTATACTTGTCCCCTGCAATCCCGACAAACCGACTTGATTTTATAATTCCTCTTGGTTTTTGCCCCTCCTGTTTGCTGTTGAGTCTGCGCGTGTTTTGGCCTTTTAGGGCGCCTTGGCCCTAAAACAGACAATTGAGTGTAGTGTGAAAGTTGCTTTAAATACTCTCAGAATCGGAATTGGAATCAGAATCGGTATCGATCCGAAGGCGATGCTGCTGACGACTTGGGCCAAATCAAACCATTTATGTCTGGCTCTTGCGACACATTTATCATCGTCAAGCAACAAAACCCACCTGCACCTGTCTGCCGTTCGGGGAATCTAGGAGGGGGGATTTCGGAGCTGAGATCTTTAATTATACATTATACGAGGCACACCCGCTGGGTCTGCTTATGGGGTTTCACGTCCCAGAGTTCGCATCTAACTGGAGCCCCCTTAATGAGCTGGATTTCTACACTGTTATAGAGGAAAACCGAAAAACTTGTATAAATTGGGAGCAGGAGCAACGAGATCTCTGTCTGGCATGCCAGGCATCCCATTCTATCCTTCAGATTCCCGGATATATATATATGTATAAAGGATCGCTGCGCTCTGATCAATCGAAATGATATAATTATGGGCAAGACTAAAGGGCGGCTGTGTGTAAATTGATATCAACAAATTACGCGAAAATATTTCAAAAATATTAACGAATGCGAATGATATAATGATGAGATGATGGATGTCAAGATCACTGAAAGAAATTTATTTTGCAGGAATTTAAGTTATTGAAATAAGTTACAAATATGTGGCAAAGTTTGTGTTCTTATTTTTTGATTCGAGAAGTTAAATAATATTTTTAGAACATTATAAACTGAGCTATTTTTTAGAATATAATTCATAGTATAGGAAGCATCATTTTGTCTTTACTAAACAGATTTCTTTCAGTGACCCATCTTCACCCTAATTATGCCCAATTTAAAAAGGGTTAATTAAGGCACAAAACGCATTTCGTGTCCTGCCTCCGACAATGGAGAGCGTTATTAATATGCGACATTTTTTGATATCTTTTTGCCCAGAATGCGCCGGACTCACTCTCATTGGGAAGAGGAGCAATAATTACATACAGCATTTGTCATAACACCAGATATGGACATCCGATGCTGTTGCGCCGGGCGCGAAACCTTCGAGCCCAGTTAAGGGGAGGAAAAAAAGCAGCAGACAAAGGACTCTTTTGGACCCGGCCAAGATCTCTGAACTATGCGACAAATGTAAGCGGGGCAAAAAAATAAATGGAAAGATGATATAAAGAGGCAGCCGAGGAAAAATTGTAAATATCATCATCATTGGTCGCTGGGCATTTTATAAATAAAACAAAATCATAAATGCAGCACTCGGATCGGCTGGATCTTGGGTGCTATATAATAATTACAGTCAGCATTCGCATTCACATTCGCCGTCGCCGTCGCTTCGCATTGGAATTCGGAGCATTGTGTCATATTTAATACAGAAATTTTAATTAAACATAATTTGTAAGGAGTGCACGTTGATGCATTCTGACCGGGGAGATGATTGCTCGTGGCGATAGCCCGACTTGGTATCGGAATAGAGTAATTTATGGCATTTTATGGTTTGGCCATAACTTGTCTATCATCCGTTGGAATTTCACTTTGATCTTGCATCGGAACGTGTGAGAAGTGGGTTCCAAGTGGCCAGGATAGGTGACAAATAGGTGGCTTGATTGCTCTATTTTGATTTTAATTTAAGAGAGAGGGTTTTCCTACTTAATTTTCCCATTATGAGGGTCACCTTCTGTGGGGCTACCATTCCCTTAGCCCTCAAGAGATTTTAAACAATGGCAAGATGCAACCCAAATTCAATTCCAAATCGATTCTGCGGTGATTATTCAAATGATTTAACTAGTTCACCGCATTTGACCCTTCCTCAAGTTCAAAAAAAAGGGGCCCAACCCCGAAAAAGCAAAGGCCGCAACGGCTTCCTAAGGTTGCAGCTCCGGAAAATGCCCACCGAAATCGTAGGAGTCCACGTATTGCCCCCGGGCTATTTGACTGACTGACTCCGAGACTGTGACTCTGACTCCGACTACAACTGCATTACATTTGGCAAGACAACAATGGGCATTTTTTCGGCGGCGTTGGGCGTTTTTATTTTTACAGATATTGTTTACAATTTTCCAGGTCCAGTCCCCAGAGCTGTGCCCTCTCATTGTTGGAGCAAAGGCTTTGCTGTGCTGTGGCAAAAGCTGAATCTGTAGCTGTAGCTGCTCCAATCATCATTTCGTAGATATTCGCTTGGTGATATATTTTGGGTGAGCGCTTCCGGCAAATCGAAGCCAGTGAAAGGTCAAGTTGTGGCCAAGAAAAGCAGCCGATGCAAGCGGAAAACTGCTGCCCAGGGAGCTGTGTGCCATTGGAATGGGATTGCGAATCGAAGAAACAGGGAAAAATCGTTATAAAGAGGCTTATTTCTTTAACCAATAATCAATAGCTTGACTAAATCAAAAAAACTTATATAATTACAAAAAATTATAAAAGTACATCCATTCCGTCCAGTTCGTTGCTTAAGTCTTTTGTTCATTGCATTTTAAAAATACTGTTTTTGGTCCAGAACATGGCTAAAGAACTCATAATAATAAAATAAAATATCAAATTAAATAAACGGAAGAAAAGACTTAAGCAACGAACTTGACAATACTAATTTTTTAAATTTTTTATTTATTTTTTTTTGCGTTGGTAAAAATTAAAACTATATTATATTTTAAAAACTGCAACATAACTTGTATTATTTCTATAAATTTTCTGAAAATCTGCCAAATTCAATAACGAAAATTTATAAATAAATAAATTATAAGTTATTTTGAGCTGCAGTTAAGGAATCTTCACTGTGCTTCGTGTGGCATCGAAATAAACAAATCAAAGTGAGCCAATGTACCTTCCTTCCTCTTTTCCTTGTTGCTGTGCTGAATCTTGTGGTATGTGCTCAATTTTCCATAACATATTTGATCGCTGCGATCTTTGCAATCGCCTCTGACTTTCCACTTTTCCCTTTGTTCGCGGCTTTTGTTCGTGTGTGAGAAAAACTTATCGAATCGTGGCTATCGTTTTTGGGGGATTTTGAGTTTGGATTCGGATTCGGACGCGGAGTTCAAATTAAGCCAGGTGACCACGGGGCCAACGAGCTGACAAACCTCTGCTTGCCCGGAATGCCTTCTCGCACACGAAGATGATCTCTCGTGGCACATACTATATGGTATATATAGTGCTTGACAGCCTCCAGATAAACCACATTCGAGATCATTAATTGCCGATCTTTTCGCTCCAAAAAACTGCCCGCCAGTAGGACTCGACTGGGGATGGTGTCTCGGCATGGGAAAGCGAGCCTGGGCGAAGATCATTCAACTCCCACAGACACCCACACCCACACGGCACAAATGGCACACAATCCAGCAGACATCAAACAATGATCACGAGTGCTGCTCGCTCCACTCACCTCCCCCCATCCTCGGTGGTGCTGTTTTATTTATCTTTTTTTCCCCCTATTTTTCTGTATTTTTTTGGCGGTGGTGCGGGTGCGGTTGCCTTTGCCTTTGAGCCTGAGTGTTTGGCTTTGAGTTTGACTTTGCTTTTGGGCCAGATCGATGCTGGCCGGCTGCTTGATGATAGCCTGCGACTATGACTCGCCTTGGCCTGGCTTTGAATTTTGTGCACTCAAACAAATATAAATTTTAAAGAATTAGGAATAGAAAAATATGTCTTGAATGGGTGTTTCTTGTAAAATATTAAATAGAAATATATAATATGATTATTATTATACATTTAATATATATTTTCTTGGTAGTTTTTAATATATCTTTAGATTTTTTTTTGGAAATAATATTGGTACCTATTTAATTTCCAGTTTTTCTTTCCAGTGTACCTACCTTTTCCCCATTGATCGGTCTTGGGCCTGGGTACCTCGTCGCCCAAGGGCCTTTCGATTGAACTTGTTCCACATTTTGATTGTAATGCTGCCGGAGAAAAGAGCGGCAAGACAAATATGATTTTCAATTGCCGCGATCGCGATCGCTTTCACGAGATTTGCATTCCACTTTGCATTGGCAACTCCCTCTTCTTCTGGCCATTAAACACTTGGCCAGAAGTCAGAGTTCAACTGGGTTCGATTCGATTTCCTTTTTGCTCCGCTTTGGCTCATTAAAACGTCACTCCGTTTGGGATACAAACTGCCATTGCCACAAATCAAAATATTTATGGTCAGCCCGGCCTAATGAGTGGCGGTTCGAAATGCTCGATTTACCACCCAAGACGGTTATAGATGCACCGCATAAATAGCCACAAAGTGCGTCGTAAAAGTCCAAAGCGATCATCAAAATGTTACTCTTTTCGGGGGGTCCGAGGATCTTGGCTGTGGGCCACCTCTGGCCACCTGCCTGGAGGGGCAGCATCAGCCCCAGTTCATCAGACCCAGTTCCCTGCACAAAATGCTATGCAAATGTGGTTTTTATTTACCGGCGGCTGCCAGAACAAGTGCAAAAGGCTTTGCCTTGGTTTCCCATTCCCAAGTGGACTCAGCACTAAGAGAAATTTTAGGCATGTAAATGGGAAATTTTTAGGTAAACAATTTAACTTATAGCCTTTAGTTGCTAATAATTTCATTCAGAAACTAACTTCTATATAAAAGTCATGGCAGAATCATTTAGTCAATGAAGTTCTGGAGGAGACAGAAGCATATGGATAATAAAAGGCATGCTCCTTGCTTCTCCTTTATTTATATAAATTAAATTAGACGTTTAAAAAATATATTATATTTATTATTAAAAATAAATTACAAAGAAAATCTGCTAATATTACAAAATATCCATATATCCTTAAGGCATTCAATCTAAACTTTTCTTAAATTTAAAAAAAAAACTAATTTACAATATTTCCTCCCGTGCAGCTGATTCCCCCGAAACCCATATCCATTCCCCGTAGCACGCATCCATGGTGCACCATTTACCAAGAGAGTCAACTCTGGATTTTATGTGTGTTTGGCATTTGCGAAATGCGTTCGCATGCACATTTGAATCAATCGCTGACTCAGATTGGCCGCCTTTTTACGAGCGAGGGTTCCAATGTGGACCGGTTAGGGGATCGGCGGATGCGAGATGCTTTTGAACTGCACTGATATCGCTCCGATTTGACATTTAGCATCGCTAATTCATGCGAAATCACCCGAGGATTATGTTCATAAGCACACATTACGATTACACGTTTATTATAATTTAGGAGTCTACAAGCCGATCTGGGATCGGATCGAGTCCGGCGACCACAGACCACCAGTTGTGGGCTTGGGAAAGTCGCTGACAAAGACACTTCCCAGGCGACGAACTAAGATCACTTAGTGCTGAATCTCTGAGATACGAGATGCGTTTTCTTGTTTTTACGACTAAACAGATGACCTGGAAAGGCATGGGGAAAGGAAAAAAGTTTGCCAAATGGACCAAATTGTTAAATGGAGGCGGCTAGATAAGGGAGTTCGAGTGGACACTGGAGAAAGTGAGTGGTGTGTGGTTGGGTTTTTACAGTACTTTGCAGATAACTAATTTTATAGAAGATTTAGACTTTCTTTGCACCTAATTGTTGCCTTAATGTGTTCCAGCTCCTTTCAAGATTCATAACCGGCCCTTACTCTCATCATTATAGTAACCCTAGTTAGTCATGATCTATGCTGAACCACAACGGCAGGTGGATAACGATCCTGAGACGCAAAAGAATACGAATTTTAGAGCTTTTTCGAGTTCGATGCGCTCGTTTGTGACATGTGCGCGGTTCCACAAATCAAGGTAAAGCGCATAAGGGAAGGGAACCTGGAGAGGAAAGCCGTATCCATATCCAACGGTGGGGAGCAGCTCCATTGCAGCGACTGTCTTCGCACTAATTGAGCATTTAAATGCAGCGTAATTACTTCTCTAACACCTTCATCAGAGGCAACTGTCAACGGGGCCGCCTTTGATGCGCACTGCGAATTAGCATATAAATTGTCCCGTGTGAACATAAAATCAAATGACATGTGAGTTTGTCAAAAAAGCCAGCCTCAAAGTGCCGCTGTTGCTGCTGTTGCAGACTGGCCAAGACCGCAGAGCCAGAAGGCAGAATGCTGAAAAGCTGGCGGAAGGACATGATAAGATGGAAAAATCTAGTCATTAGCATAGCGAACGTGCAGCTAATTGGAAATGGAACAGATCAGCATGAATGAAGTGAGACCTAGCTAGGTCTGGGGACATGAAGGGAGACATTGATCCACCCTCCTCGGTGTGCCGACGTAATCCCCTAAATTCTGGCCACCGGCGCCAGCCAGACGTCTTAATGGCCGATCGTGGGTCGTTGTGGTGCATTTTAAATCGGCCAAAGGGCACTCAATTAATTAACAACACAACAGTTAGAATAAATCTGAAAACAATGGTGTACAGAGAGAAAATAATACATAGTATATACCTTTTAGAAAATCAGGAAAACTTAATCATTTAATATTATGTTTATCTTTAGACAAAGTGCCATTATTTTGAAAGTAATACAAAATGTATTTAACTTGCTTACATATTTTTAAGATTATTTCCCTTTAAAAGATATAATGATTAGGATTTACTAAGTGTTTTATTTTTATTCTTTATTAATTGATAACGATTTTATTTACAAAATTTAAAGGAAACTCGTAATTGAGATGTCCCTATCTTTCTTCATTGAAATTTATGTTTTTGGCTATGTTATATTCGATTTACAATTCAATTAAATTATAAATATTATATAAATTAATTTCACTTTCTCTGTGTGTATCAATCAATTTCATTCAACAGTTTTTAGCCGCGTCTATGAAGTGTGGGCGAGTTTTTTGACCCGTCGACGGGCAGGAAATGCAGTGCGTTCTGAATGCCAAGGCGTATTCCAAACGATCGTTCGATGGTCAATGGTCGACGATCGTTGGCTGCCCTTTCCCCGGCTCCCCACACCCCTGAGTGGGGGGTGGGTATCGTTGCACAAATGCGCTTTGCATAACTGAGTACTTTTTGTACTCAACCTTAAGGCTAACGATGACGTTGACGACGACGTTGGCGCTGCTGCCGCTTTTGGGGGCGTTTGCGGCTGCACTTGTTGCCACAGAAAGCCAGAATGGCCCTTGCACTGTACAAAAATACGTAATTGAAATGACTAATTTCAATTTTCACAAAACACAATTAATAGGTACTTCGATATGTGGAATTTTTGTATACTTTTAATTAGCCTCTTTGACCCAGAGCTCGTTTAGTTTTTAGAATCGGTGGGAAGTTTGTTGGGAAGACATCGTTTTAAATTTATGCAAACTTACATTTTTAAGGTTCATTAATAAAATAGGTATAAAAATATCAATTACCAATATTCCTATCCTACCTATGATATCGAAGAAGCTCAAGAGAATAATGCAGTTAATATAAATTTATTCATAAATAAAGATTAAAAATAAAGTTAAAATCTCTTTGTCTTGTAACCCTTATCCCGGCAGTGTATCCCCAATGGGAGAAATAGTTAGAGGGGGTGGTTGGAACCGGGAGCATCCGGTCAGAATTTTTATGGGCGATCATTAAAAACGATAAGTGAAATCATATTCACAATCAATGAAATATGTTTCCAGGAAACTAATGTGTGTGGGCCCTGGACTTGTTGCAATTGTCTGGGAATCAAAGTTAGGTTTGATTATCGAGCTGATCGTGCCAGAAATAGAAAATTAGTGGTCATAGAAAATACTTCCAGAAAACTGTCGTAGACTGAATACTTAAATCATAGCTTCCTTTCATAATTCATATTCAGATTTGGATTTGAAGAAATGTGTATTTCCGTAGTAAATATTGAGTTAGAAAGACAGATCAAGAAATGAAGTACGAGATAGGAAATTATTCACTTAAATATAAATTATAAATGAATTCAGTTTTGATTGAATACAATATTAATTTCACCGCTTTATTTATGCTAGATTTTAAACCTTTTTATTATTTCATTTCCGGTGCATAATTACTTTTTGAGAAAATAAAAATTCTGCAGAAGTCCCCGATTATTTTGTTCGCTTCCAGCTCTATATTTGCTCTGAGATAATTATGATCTGATGATAGAAATTCTGGTTTTGGGTATAACCAAAGTCATGTTGGCTTATCTCGTTTCGTAGTAACACAGATCTGCCAAGGATTGATCAAGATGCTCAGTGAAGACTGGGAATTCCCCGCCAGGCCGTCCATTGACGGCGTTTTTTCCCAGTTAGCTTAACTTGCTTGCGGCTTAGATAGATTATCGAGCATTAGGCCAGGATTACGATTCCGTGTTTATGCCAGGCAGTCAGTCGGGGAGGTTCCTGCGTCCAGTGTCCTGCATCCTGCGGCCAGCGTCCCGGCAACTTGTGCAATTTGCAAAAATTCCAAAGCCAGGATCCGATCAAACAAGTCCCCGAGTCGCCGGCCAGCGGCGGATTTAATTGAGATCAGCCAAGGGAGAGTGCGAGTGTGAAAAACCGCGAAGCGCTTTGGAAAATTCACCGCATTTCCCGCCCGACTGGAAATTCGATTGCCAAACCGCAGCCTCAACTTCCGCTAGTTGGTTTTGCCCAGTCCCAGTCCCCGGAGCAGAGTCTAATCTCAAACATGTGGGTACTGGGCCCTGGTACTGGAACTGGCTCCGAGTCACATTAACATATCGTTAGCGATCCCGCTGGTGATCCGTGGGAAGTTTGGCGTTGGTCCAAGCCAGACAGACCGAAGCCTGAGGGAAACTCCAATGGAAAACTCAGAGATTTGGCCAAAGGCTTAACAAGAAATCAGAGGAGAATTGCTAAGATCCTTACTTGCAGTATTCGAATTATTTCAAAAGTGCAGAGATGTACAAAAAAATTTTTATAGAGAGATCTATTTCAGAAATGCAAAGGGAAACTTTTAGGTTTATCCAAAGGCTTAGCTCAAAATCACACGAACATTTCTCTGCTGTCATAATTATAGCGTAATTATTATTTATGCTGTCACACTCGATTATAAATCTCATATTTGCCAAATGTCTTAGGTGCCACATTTCAACCCCTTTTGTTTCCCCCTCCCTCCCCTGCCTTTGTTTGCCACTAATAATCATATTTCGGAATTTGCATAATTTCATAATTCCAATACAATATCAATTGTCTGATCCAGTGATAAGCCACTGCAAAGCCGAATTCCAGCCGCGAGAATCAATAAACGCTGGCCATATATCAAATGCGATGAAGAATGCTAAACCATAGGAACGAGTTTTATTTTTTAGATATATTTTTTGTTTAGGTGAGAGAGGAACAACGAAAGCGTAATGAAGACATTACCGAAACACAATTAAACAGAAGACATTTGTCAGTTGGAAACTGAACCAACAACATATCAGATATATCCTCCATATGCCATGAGAAATTGCCCAAACAAGTTCTAGTGACCCGAGATGAATGTGTGCAAAAAAATATATAAATATATTTGAATTAGATTTACTAAAACAAAGATAGTATAGTATAAATATATACCACATTTTGATGAATTAATCTTCGCACAAGGCCTGAAGGAACCCTTAAATTTCCCAGATAAAGATCACATCTCGCACATTCCAAACAAGACCAGATAATAATAGCTTTTAAACTGAACAATTCTTAATTTACGCCCAAGTGAGATGAAAAATCTGTTGTGAACGATAAATATTTTCCGCCTTCATTCTTTATATAACGAAGATACGAGGCTTGAAGCGATTCTCCTGCCGCCTTGGTCGGTCATCAACGCTATTTTTACTATATAATGAAACCTGAACAGTCATCGAAGATAATGAATACATCTCAATCGGCGGCTCAATTCCGTTGTTATCCAACGCGATGTGATTCATTGGTTTATCGGCGGCATTATGCCTAAATCTGTGGCCTGCTAGCCATTAATTTACTAATTGTAATGTTGGCCATAAAGTATTTAGCGGAATCCAAGCCAGACATGGGCCTAATCTTATCTGGTGGAACCTGGTCTAGGGGTAGGACATCGATATACATACTCGTAGCGAAAATTCAAATTTCCTGGGCATAATTACAATCACAATGATGGCCAAAAGCCGAATGGCTAAGTCCGAGCTGTTAAATCAAAAATATGCAAATTACTTTTGAGAGCGAACACGAGTCGGAACGAGTTCAGCCCGAGTCTCGGTCTCCGGGGTCGATTTGATTGATATGTGCTGGTTATACAGTCATTTGGCCAAAATGATGCAATCAAATCTATGTAAATCTGAGACTCGGAGAGTCTTGACTCCCCCTGACATTTTGAGGCCGAGATATCCGTAGATCGGCGGGAAGGGGTTACCTAGGCACTTCCGTCAGCTTCTCCATTTTTTTTTACGACATTCGGGCAATTAAGTAAAGTTGAAAAGTCAAAAAGTCAGCTCAGATATGTGCGTTACTTTTTTATTTATTTTTTTATTGTGTTTTTTAGCAATCGACTGTTTTTTGCGCCTCCTGGAATAGCGACCTTGACGACTTTTCCCCTGAAACTCTGTTTGTTTTTTACGCAACTCCTCACCCATCGTCGGCAATTGACTTTTTTATATGAGGTCCTGTTGCAGGACCATATGCGAAAAGACCTCCGCTTTATCCCTTTTCCACTTAAAAAAGTGTGGATGGGTGGTGGTCCTGGGTGCTCTGCATTGGCTGCAGGGTTACGGCCAGTCGGCTGCTCGACTTTTTTATGGTTACGACCAGGTCGGGCCGACTTTATGACTTTGCCGCGGCCCAAAAACACAGCCGCCGCTGCGTCCGTCTACGGGCCAAGTTTTTTAGCCCAATTCTTGTGGGTACCTAAGCCAGCGATTTCGTTACCTAATCGCGGGATCAGCTTACCTAAGCTGCAGATTATCCTAGGATCATAATTATGACGGCGGACGCGACACTCGGCACTCGGTTTTTTCTTTCTTCAATGTTTTTTTTTTAAGATGCCAGCGCGCGGCCGGCCGGCAAAAAACTTAAGCCGGGGATTAAACCGGATTAAAGTCACATTGTCCTTATTTTTTCCCTCTCCTTTCGGGCTAACTAATTACTCGGGAAAATTACCCATTTGGCTTGTGCGGAAATTCGCGAAAACGCTTCAACTGCAATGTTTCCCTTCCTTATACTTTTATTTTTTACAGAATTTTCGCAAACGCGTTTTTTGTTTATGGCGTGTGAGAAAAAAAGGAGGCAGGGTCAATAAAATTGAATCGATTAGAAAAAAAGGCGGATGGATGGGTCGCCGAGAGACGGTTCTACTTACTTTTTGACTTTTTTACAAGCCTTTTGTCTGATTTCTTGCCGTTGTTACCAGGAACTGTACTGATGTAACAAACGAAAGTGAATTTCGGAATCTTCTTAGAATTTTCCTAACGATATTCCCTAAAAAAAGAGAAGAGAAACCAAAAACATAGTTTAGCAGATATTTGGAAGTGTGGGCCACACTTCTTGGCCGAAAAGTCAAGGTTCTGGTGTTTTAGTTGACCAACAACAACCCTTTGGTACAATGCCTATCCATAAAAAGGGTTAATGCACAAGGGGTTAAACAGGTAGCTCCTAACTTCCTTTTGGCCCCTAAGCAAGCAACAATAAATATTCATAAAAAGAGTTAAGTGCTACCATAAGGCTCTTTGTTTGGACAAAGAGGAAATAATGTTGGCAACTGACTTTTGAAAGGGTTCGAATTGAATTCGATTAATAGTTGCTGGTTTATTGCGCAATCTAAGGATGAGAAAAGGTGTTGTGGAAGTGGATTATTATTTTTATATTAAATTGCAATTAAATTTAATATTATAAATTATAATATTTGCTGGCATTAAACGAATAATAAACACATTCTATTTGGTTTGATTTACATTTATTGTTTTACTGATAAGAATTTCTGAGAATTGTGGATATATAGAATAAGTAAGTATGGTAATTTTAAAGTGACAAATTTATAAGTAATACTGCAGTTCTCTAAAATGGGGGTTTAAAGTCTTAGAAAGTCCATTAAAAATGCACATATACAATGTAGATTTATGAATGGTTTAAAATAATGTATAATAAAGAGTAATGTTTTGTATATTATTTTTTTTTATATAAAATACCTGTCGGATATCCGCTCCAAGCTCCCCCAGAACTAAAAATAATTCTACATTCAATTTTGCATATTTTAAACCTGTACTTTCCCCCAAGATAAATACATTTTATTGGGTAAATTACAGAAAGAGTTAGAAGTTAATAAAATTATGATTCATAATTCAAGAGGAACTTAATCTTCCAATCGATTTGAAGTCTTAGATTAAGTACCTAAAAATCCCCCCAGAGCTGTGGCTGAAACCCAACAAAACCGACGGACTTTGATGCAAAAGCCCCCAGAGAATGAACCTCAAACCATTTCGATTTTCAGCGGGCCAAAAGGCTCCGCCCAAAATGCCAAATAAAATGAGAAACTGTTAAAAATGAAGTCAATGGCTCGCGGTGGTGTGTGTGCTTCGAGTGAGAAATTCAGCCTAAGCCGCCCTTACAAACCGAGAGTTTCTTCAATAAATATATAGCATCAAATAACGAATAATACCAGGGCAATGCAAATCGTGGGATTACAGGGAAATCGAGCAAGAAAGAGAGAAGTACTCGTGACTTCAATTGAGTGAGTGCTTTCCCTAAACTAACAGAGCCTTAACAGTGGCTCAAACTTCCACACAAACTCAGAGTTTGAGTGCGATCGCTAACCGTCTTGCTCTCAAACTCTCTCGATCTCCCGCATCTCTGTATAAAGGTGGTGGTTTTAGCCGTGATTTATCAGAGAGCTGGGGCTGGAAAACTGGTAATATTCGTGTGTGTATGGGTGGGAATACTACATAAGACGAAAGAGTTCGGCCAGTAAATGAAAACACACAGAAACGCTTCTTGCCAGTCGAATCTCCCGGCCAGAAATCAGTCGTCAGCCAGTAGCCGAAGTGTCAGTTACACACATCGAGAGTGCGTCGGAACCTCAGTATCTGAATAACCATAATATCAGTGTCATATCGTCTCAAACACCAAGAAACTCAGTGATCTAAAGACAGTGATCGAACAGTGACTCCTCAACAAAAAAATAGCAGTAGAGAAAAATCAACTTGCAACAGTGAGAAAATCGTGCAGCAACGATCGCGCATCGCTGCAATTAAAAAGTCGCCATAAAATCCAGTGCGGAGCCGAAAATAAAAAAAATTTGAGAAGGTAAGTTTTCTGAAAGATTCGAAGTCAATTCACGGTTTTTGTTTTTGGGTCGCGGCCGTCGGCGATTTTACGATCCCTTGTGCACTACTTTGATTTTTTACAGTTTCGCGCGAAAAACTCGCGGCCACATTTCCCTGGCTCATTTTTTTTACAATTTTCATAAACGAAATTCGGTTTATTTCCATTTTTTGACTCGGGAAAATCGGCGTGAGTTTTTATGACCGAAAGAACACGTCAAGGTCTGGACGTTTGCATTTTTTTAGGGAACACAAATTCTGCGCAGCACTCGTAATGACTTCATCTAAAAAAGGAAATCTACCTGAGTTTTATGACTGGACAGTGCGAAAAAAATGAAAATGAACGCATAGGGTTGCATAATCCGGCAGCTTAAGTTTTTTCCTTTTTTATTTTTTGCTTCGGCCCGCTTGTGATCGTAAAAAACGCCCATCCTGCGGAGTTTTTCACAGTTTCCTATAAATATCCTGGGCAGAGCATCTCTCAGCATCAGTTGCTTCGCAGCCTTCCCAACGAACAGATCACAGCAATCGTGAGAGAAAAACCAGACATTATTCCGATCGAACTCAGTAGTCAACATGGTGTTCAACTTGGTTAGTGTCCTCAGCTCAGACTCAGACTCATATGGATTACCTCCTTACGATGCCTCAACTGGATTAAACCCTTACTAACTCCGGATTTATCTCTCTTGATTTACAGATGAACCAGACATGCAAAGTGTGCGGCGAGCCGGCGGCGGGCTTTCATTTTGGCGCCTTCACCTGTGAGGGCTGCAAGGTAAGTTGTGTCCCAGAAAATTCATTCAGAATTTAAATTATCAAGCGGAGAAAAAGAAGAGGAAGTTCATTCTAAAGAGCCGAAGGAGTAAAGGAAAATACTAGAAAGACAGTGTCTTTTAAATAAATTCTTGGAAGCCCTCAATAGCAACTTAATTGTCAAATAATTTAACAAAACTTGAATTCAATATATTTATAAATATATAATGAGTTAAATCAGTTCTTTTATTGTTTAACTTTATTAAAAGTAATGAATGGTTTTGAGGATTTCCCTTTGCTTCTTGAATGAATTTCCATTATCCCACAAAGCCTCTTCCTTACCTTCCAACATAAATCTTACCCTTTATTTCTTTTTTTTCTCCATTGCAGTCCTTCTTTGGCAGATCCTACAACAATATCAGCACCATTAGCGAGTGCAAGAACGAGGGCAAGTGCATCATTGACAAGAAGAACCGCACCACCTGCAAGGCCTGTCGCCTGAGGAAGTGCTACAATGTGGGCATGTCCAAGGGTGGATCCCGCTATGGTCGTCGCTCCAACTGGTTCAAGATACACTGCCTGCTCCAGGAACACGAACAGGCGGCAGCAGCGGCTGGCAAGGCGCCTCCTACTTCCGTGGGCGGAGCTCCATCAGCCTCCTCGCCAGTGGGATCACCACACACCCCTGGATTTGGTGACATGGCCGCACATCTGCATCACCATCAACAACAGCAGCAGCAACACCAGCTCCAGAGCCAACAGCACCAACTCCAGACTCAGCAGCGCCACCCGCACATGCCCCTGCTGGGTTATCCCAGTTACCTGCCCGACGCCGCCCTGCCTTTCTTCAGCATGATGGGCCAGCATCCCTCACCCTTCCAACTGCCGCCGCACCTGCTCTTCCCCGGCTATCATGCCAGTGCCGCCGCTGCAGCAGCCTCGGCAGCGGATGCTGCTTACCGCCAGGAGATGTACAAGCACCGCCAGAGCGTGGACTCTGTGGAGTCGCAAAGCCGTTTCAGCCCGGCCAGCAATCCGTCGGCTGCCATGCCCCAGTCCACCCCCTCAGCCCGCCAGTCGCCCATTGATGTGTGCCTGGAAGAGGATGTGCAGTCCGTGCACAGCCAGCAGTCCGGCCATCTCCTGCATCCGGTGGCCATCCGAGCCACGCCCACGCAGCAGCACCTTCACTCCACGCCCAGCAGTCCGCTGAGTTTCGCCGCCAAGATGCAGAGCCTGTCGCCGGTTTCCGTGTGCTCCATTGGCGGAGAGACCAGTGCTTCCGCTCCAGTTGCTCCCGCTCATGTTCCCGCTCCCATTGCCGCACCTGCTCCCGCTCCCATTTCCTCAACCGCCCAGGACGGACCCATGGATCTGAGCATGAAGACGTCACGGAGCTCCGTGCATAGCTTCAACGATAGCGGCAGCGAGGACCAGGAGCTGGATATGGCACCGCGCAGGAAGTTCTACCAGCTGGAGGCCGAGTGCCTTAGCAGCAGCAGCTCCTCGCACTCCAACTCCTCCACCGCGGAGGTGAAGCGCCAGAAGCTGGGCAGCGGTGCGGAAGCATCGCACTTTGGAGGCTTTTCGGTGGCCCACAATGCAGCCAGCGCCATGCGAGGCATCTTTGTGTGCGTTTAGGTTACACTGGAAGAAAACCAGGGGGAGGAGCCCTCTCCCCCGTTTCCCCCTCCCCACCTAGTTGTTGTTTTTTTTCGCTTAATTTTTGTTAGTTGGAGAAAATGTAAATTTTTCGTGTGCACTCGCTCACACCTAGAGAGAGCGAAAGAGAAGCGGACAGGTTTGGCTGGACAGAGAAGGAGGCAGCCAGGCCAGGTAGTTGCATCGCCCTCGCCTAAACACATACACATACACCAACACACGTACACACACATACACCTATTGAGCTCAGATCCAAAAATTACTTTTATGAAACGTTGAAAATTGTAAATATCTTTGAGCTTGTTTGCAATTGTATTTGAAAGTTGAAAGTTTGAAGCTAGAAACATAAGTTAGCAATCATTCCCACACTCGAATCGCTATTGTATATAGAAATTGTTAAGTCTAAGCATGATCTTAATTGTGTCTAAGTATTTTATTCTATTTTAGTCCTTAGTCATATGTGCATTTCCTTAGATTGGCTTTTAATTTTATAAAAGAACAAAATAAAAACTATGAAAAATTTAACTCTACTCTTTTATTTACTTTAAATGAAGCTACAAAATTGATAAAGTTTTATAGAAAACCAAACAAAAACTTAATTTCAGAAATGGTTTTGTGATCTTTAATGATCAAAAGTTTGGTAAATCAATCCTTGAAGCTATATCTTTTCTCTCAATCTCCAAACTTAAACACATTCTCCTGTGTACTTTATGCCCTCTTTAGAAACTTTCTTTCGGATGTATCTATTAGCTGTCAACAAAGCTCGCTAGCTACCGCACATTCCTAGGATCAAAGCCAATAAATTACTTGGCTATTCAAGCTACCACTCTTGTTTCAAAATCAGTTCTGTTCAGATACACATATACCTATATATCTATAGTTGTAGTGGGCTGATCGGCGGTGTCTTTGCCTCGACCACGGGCCAACTGGGCGTGGCCTGTCAATGGCAACACCAAAAACGAGACGGCAAACAAATGCTTTGGCATAAATTCAATCAACATTCGGTTGCAAGTCGATCGCCGCGGCGATGGCGATGGCCGATGGCTGATAATAAAACCGATATAGCGTCCGTTAAGTGCTTTTTGTGCCTGCCCATTGCAATTGGCCGTACGGGTGAGTTGTAAATTAAAAATGCCACAAATGTTACGCACAGATATTTGTCGATCGGAGCACCCGCTTTATATGCTTCATATGCCACATAGGCCTATGGGCTAGAGTATGCCTCCGCCGATATGCCACCACGTGCTGCTTCAAATAATAAACTTTATATTAACACATACAAAAGTCATACGGCCTGTTGATGGCCAGAATTTTAATCACTTAATTAGCCGAACTTTGTTTATGGCCCGACGCAGACGACGGCCCCACTGTCCATATATCCACTCCGCCCAATGATGAATGGCTCGCTGGCCGGGAGAGGCACAAGAACTATGCAGGATCCCCAACTCTCAAGCGCTTTGGGATGCAAAATATATATATATTTGTGTATATATATCGTAATGCTCGACTTCGCCCCTGGGGCAGTGTCAAAAGAAGTCTCGGGGCGTCAGATACAATAAATCGAATCGGATCGGCCTGGAGATCATATCATCAATATGCATGAAGGAGCACCTTCGGGGGCGGCGGGTGACCAGCGCACGCCATTGTCCATCGACGATCGCATTCCGACGTGTGTTTTGTCGTCATTGTTTCTAAATTTATATTTATAGTTTATTAAAGAGTCATAGTAAACAAAAAAAAAAGAGCCACACGAAATAAAGTACAATAAATTCAAGCCGATGGATGTCAATATACTCATAAGTAGGTCTCTAATCGAAATAAAAAATATTTAAAATAAAAGTAATAACATTATAAAATGCATAATTAAGCAAAGATATATTT
Source organism: Drosophila birchii (assembly GCA_035046345.1). Taxonomy (NCBI): domain Eukaryota; kingdom Metazoa; phylum Arthropoda; class Insecta; order Diptera; family Drosophilidae; genus Drosophila; species Drosophila birchii. The sequence goes on along the minus strand of JAWNOA010000048.1, from coordinate 18,848,041 downwards.
AAATAATAATAGGTAAGGAAATAAAATATTATTTGATATTAAATTCAGCAAAACCTACACCTAAATCTAAAAAATAATACCAATTCAAGCTTTGTTTCATTAATTTTTGTACTTCACTCGTTACTCCACACTTAACTCCAATCAAAAACCCTCATTAATCATTAACCCTGATCAAGAATGCCCACAATTAAGTGGCCTAGACTAAGTAAAGGAATATGTAAGTTCGATTTGTTAATTAGATAGCTGCCACTAATCAAGTTCGTGTCCTAAGTCTATTGTTTTGCATGAAAAAAAACAAAATCTAACTCACTCCCTCTTCGAGTCATAAAGCCCACAGCTAACTTAAACCACATTTAGATCTATTTGAGAGTATATCGGTATCATTCGTCAAGTTCGTTTCCTAAGTCTTTCGTTTCTCTGCCTTTCTTAGGAGTAACCCCCCGCCTGTCAAACAGAAAAAGTGGTTCATTTGTCTCATCGCCCCAATCTCTCCAATCAAAAAGCCATTTAGACAACAGCAGACGAGAAGAATGAGACAGGCGAAGGGAAATAAAATCGATTCAGCATAAAAATGGACCAAAAGTATAACATTTCAAAATTTTATTGACTGTCAAAAATGCAGGCGCCTATCGCCCCATCGAAAATGTCCGCAGACAAGCGGGCTAGATCAAGTTACCTGGCGCCAGAGACTGGGCTTGAAGATTTTAAGACTTTCAAGATGCTTTATTGGCCCCATGGAGAGAGTGTGTAGTGCTCAGTCCAAGTGTGTGTGTGTGTTCAGTGATCTATGATAGATGCATTACTAAGAGAGTTCGGGATCGTAGCGAACGGACAAAGACTTTGCCTCGCGCTTAGCACATCTTTAAAAATAGTTCAAGCTAAGCACCTGCAAGTGACTTTTTTTCGCATTTAATTATTTATCACCGTTCGCAATGCTAATGGTCCTTAGGTTATAGCTTTCAAATTAATGCATGCAACACATATATAATACGCGCGCCATAAGAACATGTTTATTAAATTAAATAATTGCACCTGGAGTGGAGTGGAGTGGCATCGCGCTAAAAAAAAAATAAATTCCGAATTTGCATTTGAATCTGACAATGGAAGTGAAGAAACAATATGGATATAAAAAAAATTGCAAATATTATTGACACATTATAGTGGAAACATGTTTCTAATGAGAAATTATGCAAAGATTTGCATAAAATTTTGTTAAAGGCAACCCACAGCAATCTTAACAGAGTCAATGCCTCGGCTTGGCTATAGCTTTAGCTTTAGCTTCAGCGTCCGGTAGCGGCCTTAATTACTGTCGAGCTTCTCTAGAGGGTAAGGGGCGTGTTCCCAGACTCAGTCAGACTCCGCTGACAAATACTCGTAGTCAAAACAAACTATGACATACTGCCGATATTAATATCTTTAGCTGCCTGAAGAGCCAGAGATCATTAACTCTCAAGGATCAGAGGATTGAGGAAGCGAAACTTAAGTATTTATATTGAGAGGGGGGAAGGCAGAGCTGCTTGAACATATTATGTTTATAATAAATATTGAATAAAACAGTTGGATTTCTTGCTATTAAATTAAAGCTACATCTCTCTGTTAATTAACCTTAAATTTAATATCAGCAGTAAGAATTGTGCTATATAAATATATAAAAGGTAGATATGATACTTCCCAGTTGACCCCAGCGCTGAACTCTCTCTCTCTCCTTGGTGCTATCCCAAGATCCGATCGGATGACGGACAGTTCCATTGTTCTTCCAGAGCCAGCAAAACATTAACCCACTTAAGGCAGCCCTGAAGAACGCAGAGTTGCGAGTTGGCCAAATCACATGGCACATGGCCTCCAATCGGAGGCTCATCTTTATTGATTTCGATTCCGAAGGCACCACCTTTAACCCGAGCTCGGGAATCGGACGAAAGGCATCTTTGGGGGCGCTTGGCTCACACGAGATCGAGGGACTCGAATCCATAGCTGGCGCTGGTAATTAGTGATCTGGTGCACTTGATATGCACCTTAATTTAAACATTTCGTACACACCCAGCCGGGGCACGCATTCTGATTTCAGTTGTTTACTTTTTTGTTGTTTTTCAACTTCAACCAACAGACCCTTCTCCAGCTTCCTGAGACTCTCGTCCTCGGACAAGTTCTGCATGTAGCGCATGCCGTTGGCTTGTTCCTGGCCCATTCCCATTGCCAGTTCCAATCCTCATTCCCATTCTCATTCTGTTGGCTTTGGCTCAAAGCCTTTAAGTTTTGCTTTGCCTCTGCCTTTGCCATTCCCTTCGCGCGCCGTGTTCTCGTTTAAACGTTTATTTAACTTAAACGAACGTTGCGTGTCGATTAAAGTGCTGCGATTAAGGTACGACCTGATCCGGTCTTCTGGTATCTGTTTCGTTCCTTTTTTTCCCCCAGATTTTTGGTGACCACTCAAATCGGGGTATATAAGGTTGAAGGGGTTTAATTACCAGCAAGCCCCAAGCCCAATGAAGGGTTTAAGTCTGTTTATTGGATTGTTTATTCTAAGATTTATATAAAAGCAATACAATAATATTTGTTGTTTTTTTATTTAAACAAATTGCAAATCAAAAATTTATGAGTCGGCATTACAGGGTATCTCCTGCGTTTACTTGGCATTTTTGCATTTTGATGCAGGTCTCTCAAACGCTTCCTTTGCTGTTCAAGGTGCATGCGTGTCCAGTGAACTTACAGGTCAGCCATACGCATGCCAGCCGATAAAGTTGAGCCAGCAGCATCATTATGATCATCATCATGATCGGTATGGGGAAACGGGGAAGAGGATCATTGGCATCTTGACCTAACCCAGACACGGTTACAGCTGCATAAATCCTTCCGTTGACTTTCTCTCTGGGGCCTGCTTCTTTACGACAAATTTGCCCATTGTTCTGCTTTGGCCGCTTGATGATGTCCTTTTGTCTTCGTTTACGGTGTGTTTGGCCCCCGACAGCGTGCCTCTCCACAACAGAGGTCCAGACTCCAGTATATCCTATGTCCTATGTCCACACCGTCCCCGGGGACCGCACACCACAATCCACAATATTAATTTGTGCAGCCAGCACCTCGAACATTTACGAGGACAAAACGCCTAACGAACTCGAGCTCAAATCAACTCAGGGGTCTGATCCTTATCGCAGTAGCTGCACTCAGAAAAAAAGGAAACCTCCTCTAGAAGATCAAGTGAAAAGATATAATATTATTAGAAATATCAGCATCGTTATCATAATAATATATATATATAATAATAATCAAGAAATATTTCCTTTATAAAATGAATTTCTTTGCTAGAGATCCGTGTTTTAGCTGACCTTTTTATTCTCAGTGTTCTGGCCTATCTCTCTGCCTGATTATTGGTTGTTGGTTTTTTAGTGCCTTGTCTTATCTTGTTACCCTTATTTATTTTTCAAAAAAACGAAATTAGATTTAAGGTCTGCGTGAGGCTGGGCCACAAGTGATTTTGATAGCTCGTAAAGAAGTCAAAAAGTCAAAATTTTTAGTGGGAAAACCCACGATCTTGGATTCGTACTTACTTCTCGGAGCGACCACCGCAGCAGGAGCTCCTCTCATCTCGTGGAGTGGAGACAGGGAATTTATGTTACAGCTCGTTAAATTAGTCTAATGGGGCAGAGAGCCAGCTGTCCGCCGGCTGGGATTTTAGTGGAAAGGGTTGACATCATTAGGACGGATCTCGATCGCGGCCAGCAACGTGTGCGACCTTCTCCTCTCGCCATTTCCCGACTCTCAACGCGTCTCGACTCTACTCGATTTCGATTCGATTTCCCCCCAAACGTTGGAGCAGGGCATCCACTTCGGGCCGGCAATCACCTGAGCTGACACTTAAGGCTTCTTCAGCAGCTCGCAACACTTATGCGAACGGTCGCCGGGTTATTGTGTGGTTAACTGATACGCTTAGTGCACGTATTAACCCAGAACCACTCGGTGCTCCGCTCTGTGCTTCTGCAGTTGCTGGAGCAGTGTCACTGTCAATGTCATTTTACCCCGGAGCCAGGCCGAGACCCAGACCCAGACCCATGCCCAGGCCTAAAGGCAACAGCTTAGGCCAGAGCCTAGTCCCCCCAGCCAGATCTAGAGACCCAGAGCCACAGGCAGGCCCAGCCAGCAGGGCCGTGCACTTGGCTCAGACTCAGACTCAAGCTCAAGTCTTTCGCCAGCTAAAGATCGTGTGATCCATTACCAAACGTGCGCGATCGTTTGCGCCTGTGTTTAGTGATATTTATTTATTTTTTTCGGTGGGCCCCATATACCCTAGCAAAAATGAAGCAAATGGTGGGAAGTCTCCAGGATTATGGAACTCTTCAGCTTGCTTAAATTTTCTTTATAATCTATAAAGTTAACTAGGAATATTATGTACAAAATTATAGAAAGAGCTTTATTGAGTTCGATTTTAAATTTAAGTATTGATATTTATATAAATTAACCTTCTCAATTTTTTTATCCTTCATGCACCCTTTATCATAGAGCATTCAATCTTCGTCTCATCCTGTTCGCCTGCCCTTTTCCTTGGTTTATTTTATCGTACTTCTTCACAACTCTTCTGCATTGCACCTTCTACTTTTTGCATTGACATTTGGTAAATATTGCCAAGGCTTGCACACCATTGAGCAGCAGTTGCCGTTGAAGACGTGACTCCATAACCAGCGGCCGCCTGGCTTCCTTCTACTCCAGCTGGTGTTGAGTCTGGTGACTATGACTTGATTTGATTTTCATAAAGACCATTTGTTGTGTGGCTCTCGCAACCTTCTCTGCCAGGAGACGGGAGGCTGAGGGGACAGAGAAGCGGCCACTCAATCAAGCCGCCTTTTGGTTCCAGCTTGTTTGCCTAGCGCACTTCTCCGATCTCTCTGGAGTGGGCCAAAGATGGAATGGTGTGCATTGTGGCAGGTATCTCTCAGCCAGGTAGAGGTACCTGTTTCCAACCCTTCCAGCAGCCCAGCAGTCACAGCATCCCAGCAGTCACAGCATCCATCGCACATTCTAATTAACTGCTCTAGCTGGCCGGCACAGAATGCAGAGCAGCGTTTTGTTTGCTGGCTTTTAAGTTTTTAGCCGGCCGTCCGGTCGTTTTTTTATGACACTCAAAGTGACCGCCGGGCGACGCACAATGAACTCCTTTCATGGCCTCGTTAGGCGGGCTGCCTTTGGTCCTCCTCGTCTGTTTGCCCAACATGATCGGTCCGCGGGGTCGGCTTATTAGAACGGCTCCGATTCGGAGTGTAGGGGAGCTGAGTGGAGCGGGGAATCCTTTTGGCGGGCGTTGCATTGTTTGCCGACCATTTGAAAAGGACGCGACGATGGACAGAGGAGCTCGTGACGAGTTCACACCACTCGCGCCCGGGGTTAAGTAAAGTTAAGTCAAAGGGGTTTTTTCTACAGTGAGAGAAAATAGAAGAATATCAGCGATAATATTTAAATAAATTTAAATTAAATTTAAAGAAATATTGTATTGTTTTTTCCCTGTGTAGACCCACATCCCTCGTTCTTCCAAAGGCGGTCAGTTGAAAAACCCTTTCTGGGCCGCGATCTATTTGACAAATGCAAACAAATTTCCCCCGCACCCCCTCACTCCTTTCTGACCGCTTTCCAGTTAAAACAGTTTTTGTTTTTCCCCCTTTTTTGGCTTGTTATTAGAACACTTTTCCCAAAAGGCCACTTAGGCACGAAACGAATCAGTACCCGTCCCCCGCCCGCCTTCAACACCAGCTCCGTGTCCATTTCCATTTCCCAACTGCATCAGCATCAGCATCGGCATCTGCATCTGCATCAGCATCTCATCGCTCACATCTCCCTCGGCTGCGTTATGATGTAATATGGCTTTTTGACTTTTGTAGACATGATAAAATACAAAACGTTGCGTGGCTGTTATATTGGCTAATGGCCGCGGCCTTTTAGACCATTTGAGAGCGCTGACCGGTGCTGGGATGTGGACGCGCGGACTTGGCAGAGGTGTCAGGGAATCGACTTCAATGAATGGCCCGCTCTCGGCGGCCGGAGATCAAAGAGCTCTTGTTCTGGTTCTCGATTCTTGGTTCTCAGTCTCTGGTGGAGGTTCAGACCTTTGGTCTTGGTCTTTATTGACCGTGGTCCAAGTGGCCCGTCCGATGTGGATGTGTCCGTGCATTTGTGGCCTCAGTTAGTGCTGCTTGAGACACATTGGGATGCGCGGATTGGGCAAGTGCCTCGACAAACCCGTCATCATCATGGCTGTGATGGCAATGCTGATGATGATGATGATGTTCTACCACAGTCAAGCAAGCCTCCTGCAATTGCAATTCAACTTGACCAGGCTAAAATCCATTTACATAAGTCAAACAATACACAAACCATAAGCAGACATGCTTAGAAAAAATTATAAAATGTTTACAAGAATTAAAATATATTTTTAAAAGTATTCTATGAATTCTGGAAACGTTTGCGAATAAAACAAACTTTTTTAACTGCTCTTTCAAAGTCTATAAAGTCAGGCTACCGAATTGAGCTGGATTAGCTTTACGAGCCCCTCCAGCAGTATAGACTTTAAAAATTATGGTAGCCTCTGTAAGATCGGACTTACTATCGAGCCGCGCCCTTAGCCATGCCGTTTCTCTTCTTTCCTTTTGTGCGATTGTGCCCTGGGCATGTCTAGAAGTTGGCCACTTCATCATTTGGCCATCATTTGTATGCGAGGATGTGCCCGGTGACATGTGCTTTATATATAATTTAGAGTTGCAGGTCCGATCCGATGTGATTCGATGCGATCCGCTGGGTCCGTGCCTACATTCGTGCCTTGGAAACGTGCCAATAAAGGCGGCTGAAACGGCTGGCTCTTTCGCTGGAATCGCGGTTCTTGGGACTTTGGGGACTCATTTCCGCAAGCAAGCTGCCGCTGCTCCTTCGCTGGCATCCTAGTTTTATGTCCAGCCATTATCAATGGGATCACAAATATCAAAAGCATTTAAACAGGTGCAAAATCAGTAGCCGCCGTCGATACCCGATATCTTTTATATCGAAGTTCGGGATGCCAAAAGCGTTGCAGCTTCGTTGTTGCAACAGATATTGCTGCTGCTACCGATGTCGCTGATGTTGCGATGTGGCGATGCTGCCACTGCCACTGTTGTTGTTTCGAATTGGCCCCGTGAAATGCGTGCAACGCGAATCGAGAAGACATCGAAACAATGAGAAGCTGCTACCGGTGCTCCTCACTTACAAGGCAATTAAATGCCAGGCATAACAATCTTTTGGGGTAACCTAACCCTTGAGAATCGCTCGCTTTCCAATGGTCCCGTGGGGGTTTAGAGGTGGCTGCGTGATATGGTTAAGAGGGGGATTTACAAAAATTAAATTATGGAACTTAATATAAAGAGAATTCCTAATACCGTCAACATGATTGGGAAGGGATTTAAATAATAAATTTAATAAAGAAGAATGCTAATTATATAAATTTGTATATTAATTTAAATTAAATTCATTTACTTAGATTTTACTTTACTTAAAAATATTATTTAATATTAAATAGTAAATAATAAAACACTAGTTATTATGAAGCATACCTCCCAATGACCTTTTAAGATGGGATCACAGCCAATTCCGATAGATCCACTAGTCCCTCGTGATCCAAAGCCCACCTCTATTGCCCAGTTTCTCCAGTTGCTCTCAGCCACCTTCCTTCATCTTCCACCTTCCTCCACCATTAACTCCTTCGCCTTGGGAGCCTTATCAAATGCGGTCTATCGGTTTCACATTGCCATTTGACAAACACAATTAAAAACGATTTAAGAAAGTAAAACGTTTAGCGAGTGTGAATGGGAACACAGTCGGACTTAAAATTTAGTTTGTTTTTTTATTTTATTTTGTGTGCTTGTCCCCCGCCGTTGCTGCCCCTCGACAATGTTAATTAGCCCACGGTAGGCGCCAGTCTACAGAAGACTGTCTACAGAAGACAGTAGCGAAACATTTTGTTGTCGTCGCTTTTGTACAATTAAAACGTGATCAGGCCCTGGACAGGCAGCTACAAATTTGTCGAACACGCAAAATGGTCTTCCAGGCCCTGTAAATGCGTGCCCCCTTCAGCCGCCTCCTCACCCTACTCCTGCTTCATAGACCAAATAGTATTGCATTTAATTTTGGTGTCGGTGGTGACTTTGGTTTCGGTTTCGATTCCGATTCGATTCCCAGACATGGCCCTAAAAAGAAAACTAGTTTTGCATACGTAAACGCGGCCCTGTCTGCACTACTTCCCTTCGGGATCGCGGTCTTCGGGGGATAGCCTCCGTATACTGGACACTGGACTCCCCCATTCCAGAGCAGGTCGGCTGAAAAGTGAACCAAAAAGCAGACGGGGACGACGACAAATCCGAGACGAGTGGCGTCAGTGCAAGCCATGTTTATGAATTGTTAAACGCCGCTGCATTACCCGCGAGGAAAGCCAGTGACAAGGCTAATATAATACCAGGGTTGTGACTATACTAAATCTATCAATGAGAATTCAAAAAGTAAGGAAATATATCAAGAACTTAATTGAAATATTCAAAATATTTTATTTATTTTATATTTAAGCCAAAAGTGCGGAATGAATAAGGTGTCCAGAACATAATCTTTCAATAAAATCAAGCCCCAATTTATTTTAAATATTTAACATGTATAGGAGTTGGAGTATTTCGTGTAGTAAATTTTTAAGCTTTACAATAAAGGTCTCTATTATTTTTTACATTCATTATTTTAAAGTATGAACTTTTGTTGAGTATTTTAAAGTTTTTTTTAGGACACCTAACCCAAGCGTTACCCAGCCCTGCCATCCACACACTTGTCGGCCAGACATTTGCCTGTCCATATTCTTTATTAGCTTTTTATTGCCACCAATATTTGTTAGGGCCAAGAGACAAAAGGGCGGGAGTGAGAGCGTCTTGCAGCAGCTAGTGCCTTGGAGGAGCTGATGTGGCCTGGCCACCGCTCGACCAAATGTCACCACATCCGGCCCGACCAGCGAACTGAATTAGTATTCTAAGTCAACAGCAGGTGAGTTGCTGATGACTTGGCCCTGGTCTATGATGGGTTAAAAAAAAACTGAAGACGACAAAAAAAGCGGACAGCAGTTGGCCAACAAATGCTGCACTTGCCCGGGGCCAATAGCCAAGTCTCCGTCTCCTTTGCTTTGATTTCGTATGCATGTGTGCCTTATCATTAATATTTCTTCTGGCCGCACTCCGGGCCATTCATATACGCGTACCTCAATAAATTTATGGCCATTGACAATCAGTTAAGACAATCGGATATCTAGGGTAATAATTTCTAATTGTGCGAAGGGAGGGGCCCGGCCCTACAGCTGTTGAATGACAACCAAACGTGCAACCCTTTTGGAGGATGCATCTCTGGGTTTTTGTGTGCTGGAAGGAAGTCGAGCTGGGGCTTCCGCTCCGGAGACAAATCGTAGCACACATGTTAGAGCAGTCTGGTCCAAGGGAGAAGACTAATGGGAAATGGCAAGGTACTTCCCAGAAGTGATGGGGAAATAGCTCGAAAAGGAATATAAAATCGATCAATGACAGTGAAGGTTTATTAGAATATTGAAAGCATATATCTATAAGGACCTTAGATTCTTTGGAAGTTCTCTTCTTATGTTCAAGACGAAGACAGTTCTTCAGTTATTTAGAAGGCCATCCGACTACTTAATTTGTTCTTTTGTCTTTATTATGCGTGTGCTTGATTAATTTGCCGCCCCGTCAAGACATGGAAAATTATTCCGGCCTTGACAGCAAATCTGCTGAAAATTGTATTGAAAAACATGAAAATTAACCCAGAAAAGTTTCGCTGCGCTCAACAATAAGACAAAAGAATACGTCGTTGGGTCTCTCTGGGCAGTGCTTTTTCATACGCCGATATGCGGAGCTTGTCACTCTGACAGTCGTCGCCGGCGACAGTCATGCTCATGTGCTTAAGTTCAATGATTCGAACGGTGCAAGAAATAATGAAAGACAATGCCAGAAGTGTGCCAGCGAGGGGGCAATTGCCGAAGGGGATATATGTATAGTATTTATGATGCAACCTGTATCTGCAAGGTTTTTCCTATGCATTTATTAGGCCCAGGGAAGGTCACCGCCGTGCCGCCGGCAGCGACATTAAGTCAGGCAGCCAATTTCACCCACTAAACTCAGGCACACGACCAGGCGGCCGAAACTTGACAATCTTTGACAATTGCCAGCACAGAGAGGCATGGTATATATCTCCGATCTTGAGCTTCCCCCGTGTCTGGGGGCCGCCAATTACAAGCCGGCTATAGTCCGCTGAGCTGGCTGAGTTGGCCCGAGTTGTGTGATTTTCAGTGACACAGAAAACTGAAATTGTTCATTGTTCGAGAGCTGTTCGAGAGCTCGTTAATGACTTGCTCCCCATATAGCCGTGCACGTATCTCGGGTATATATAGATTTCAGGGTTAAGTCGGGGAAGTTATTATTATTGTCGACGCTTCAGTAACTTTTGCCAAAGCTCTACATTGAACAATTATTAACGAAATTAATTGCCTTAAGCCGGTGTCCACCCCTCCCCCCTCGTTTTTGGTCGCATTGTCAAAGTTATTTTTGAAAACTGGCCGAGCGTTTTATTTTAATCATCATCGGATCGCATCGGTCAGGCAATTGTGTTAAGGTAAAGGCCCCGCATCATTATTTCATCTAAATATTTATAGTACACTTTAAAGCCACAAGAAATTCCATGATTAATCATCTGCAAAATCCCCATGAGTCCCCTCGTCCCATCCTCGCCTCATTCTAAGACCGTACTCTGATTTGGTTTATTTTCTTTTCCGAGTTTTTATGTATTTTTTTTTTTTTTTTTTGCGGTCACCGATTTGTTTATCCAAGCATTTGGCGCGTTTCGATAAAGAGGAGGCCTTCTTTTTATATGTTTGTGCGTAAACGCGGTGGCTTTGGGGCAGGCTTAAGCAACACTTGGGCCAAATATTGCGGTCGGCCCCGAAAGAATAATATTATTCTTTTTTCTTGGCATAGCCTGGCTTCTGCATAACTCTGAGCTAATTTTTGCGCAGTTTTGTTTGCCCCAGAGAGGCTTCAATTAGAGTCTCGAGACGGGCGCCTGAAACGGAGACAGGGGCTCGAGTGCCCCTCGAGTGTGGGCTTGTGGACAATGAACCGCAATCACAATGACAATGCCAATGATGGAGATCACGGCGATGAATCACGGCTATATGGAATTGGTAACAGAATAAGGCTGGGCCTGGTCAACCTGCCTGCCTGCCTGTGATCTGAATTGGTTTACTGTTCAGGCCATAATGCTTATGTTTGTCAAGTAAATAACTTTGTATTTATTGTGTGGGAGAAGTGATGAATTCTTAATAATATTTCAAGAATTTTATAATTATTTATAATAATTCAGAAAGATACATCTACTCTTTATTTTACGTCTAGAATTTTCCTTTATATTTTTATTAGCTCCCATGCATGGTTTTCTCCTAGTTTTCCCACAGCACGCACAATCGAAAGACTTAGGCAACGAACTGCATTGGTTGCTGCCCGAAATGATTTCCCAGGAAATCGGCCCGACTCGACCTTAGACCTGCACAATTGGTAAACCACAAGAAGAGTGACAAACTGGCGCCAGTCCCGGGACAAGGACCACACACTTGATCGTAGGTGCGAGCCGGACAAGTGATCTATTTAGGTTATTATGTCTTTATGTTGGGACAAGCAGCGAACTCGACAAGGGGCAGCTGCAGGGATCGATCTCATTGTTATTGGGAAACAGTAGGTGGTGCAAGGACGATGGTAAAAAATACAGAAAAAGGAGCGGAGTGAAGACGAAGAAGGGCAAGAAGTCCTGGGCATAAATCAAACATAAGCTGGGATCTCCACAGAACGTAAGTATTATAAATCTCAAGGCGCGATGCCTCGCTGGCCATTTCGCTCATTTTCGTACCTTGCTGGCTGCAAATCATATTTAGCCAACCGGAAACCGATCATAACTCAAAAAAGGAAATGCTCATATCCTTTCGTTTTGACATTTCTCCTTCACATAATCAATGCCTCGATTAATCTAACTTAAAGTTTGCTCACGCTCCGTACGTGACCGGATTCCGAATGACCCAAAAGAGTCCACTACTGCGTGGCTGTCGCAGTTCCCATTCGATTCCATAACGAGGAAGAGCAGCTACTTACAGATCCTTTTCCTGCCCAGCCCCAGCCCCAGCCCAGCCCTGCCTTTATCTTTATCTTTATTAAGAATTTCAGTAGCCCTCCGTTTTGATATCTTGATTTTATTCCCTGTGCAGGGCATTAATCATATGGCAACATACTATATGCATGCATTTTGATTTGTTTTGTGTGGCTTTGATTTCTGTCAGTTATTCGAGTTGCATGCCAATTATCGAGCCCTGTCAGTGGCGTCAGGCAAGGGGGACTCTGCATCTTCCACTGCCATGATTGTTTGAGATTAACATTTAAGAAATTCCAAGATTGCAATCCAGTGAAATTTCCTGTGAAATCGGACAGATATTAAGTTGTCTATCGCCCTGTTTCTGATTCCCACAGTTTGTTCTATTTCATCTCCCACAAACACCCATAAAACGTATAGTTTTAACCGGTAGACCCACAATTCAAATGTGTTTAATAACTATAGTTTTCAGTGACACAGTTGGATTGCATAGCTGTGGACCTGGAAGACCACACACCACTCCAAGCTTTAAAAACTCCAAACACCCCCTCATCGCATATTCGTTTGTCTTTAGCACATGCATCACAAAAGTATGATTTAGACGTTTATTAAACTCCAAACAATGGAGATAGAAACTATAGGCACTGTGTGAGCTTTTATTTGGCAGGCATTGTGGGAATTCAAATGCAGAGAACTTTGACAAGTCTATTTACCTTTTCGATTGTCATCTGCGCAGCCTGTAGTTAGCACCTTTCTTTTGGGAGGGGTGAGGTCTTCAGGGAGGCAGGAGAAGGTCTCAAGCGGAGGAACAGTTTGAAAAAGTAAAGATAACTTGGATTTTTAATTTAAATGAATTTAAAATGAATTTATGATATTCTGGAAAAATAGTGTCACAATTAATTACTTTGCCCTAAAATTAGGAACATTTAGAGTCCTAAGCGGATCCCACAGCCCCGGAAAGTAAATCGAAACTGTCTGCAACCCGTTAGCCAGATCATAAATATTTACCGGCTTGAATTACAGACTACCACAAAGATCTCTCCCTCTCCCAAATATACGTCCACGCACCAAAGCTGATATAAATTACAATACAACCTACATCTACATAGTACGGGGGCTTCAGCTTTAGCTTCATCCAAAAGCCAAATTGTTTTTTAAAAGCACCATTTTTATTACCGTCCGATAAGTGATCTCGCGACATTTTCAATTTTAATAGGGTCTCTGCCCAGGTCTCCTTACAAAGGCAACAGCTTTGCTGCGGGTCCCAGTCTCAGTCCGACTTCAACATGGAGCGATCATTTGTCGTTGCGTTAATAAAATTGCATTGGGCCGGCATTTGAAACCGCTTTGCCGCTTTGGCGGTGGTCAAAACGCTCGAGCCCAACATGGCCTAGGCTCGGGCATTATTAATAATGCGGTGGGTAGACCCACACAGGACGGGGCGGCGAGAGGTCACCTGAAAATGCTGCAAAAATAAAACGGCAACCATTTTTAATATGATTGTATGTCATCTTAAGCCCACACTGAACAAAAATTCATAGAAATTAACCAGAAACAGATGATATCTCTTAAAATAAATAAATTTATACATATATATATATTTCTTTATTTTTATTAGAGAAAATCTTTAATATTTATCAGACCAAAAATTCGAGTTTGTTTCCTAAGTCTTTTGATTCGATGAGTTATATTAATTTATGTTTAAATACATTTTAAGTTATAAAACCACTTAAAAGATAGCCAAAAACCCATAGAGTTCGTGTCCTAAGTCTTTTGATTATGGAGAAGGTCTATAAAAATTTGCATTTTCAAGTTATCTTTAAGTTATTTAAGCTATCAGGAATGGGATGATAGCTCTTTATTTAAATACATTTAAATTCTATATATCGTTGCCCATACACTAAATAAAACCTATGACATTTTTTTCAGTGCACCAAAGCCAGTGCCTTGGGCACTGCCTCATCCTCAGTTATAGCTGCCATATAGCCATGTGTTGGTCCGTCTATTCGCATACTCAAATTATCAGCATGCCGGCGAGAGCCGGGATCCGGTCTCCCATTGTGTGGAGTGCTATGTGCCTTGGAGCTGGCCCAGGCCTCTCGGTGTCGAAGACAATTTTTCATGAGATGAGCACTGGCTGGTATCAGGTGTGTCTGCGCCCCCTTTGGATCTCCCGCCTCTGGGTTCCCGCATCGGCATCGCGATCGCCTGGTAATGGGTTCGCCTAAATAGTTGGACAAGCAAACTTGTTGGCCGAGTGAAAATGGGTGATAATCCGTTTTGACAAATTTGCTTACACGCTTAGTGCGCCTGGTCAGAGTTCAAGATGGGAAGAAAATTTCCCCACAGATGTCGATGTCCTTTCGAGGGGATTTTCTAGCTGAATGGCGTGTGATAGTTTTCTCTATGTTACATTTTATATTTGTCTAACGCATAAATTATAATTATAATAACAAATGTCTTAAAATTAATGTTAAATATTTTTATTAAATTTAAATAAATTTCATAAAGTTCTTGTCTCAACTCTTTTCACAGATGGTGATATACGATAGCATTAAATATATTCTCAACCTATCTCAACTGAATCAAACATAGGTCAGCCTACGTGAAAGCCAGGCTCATTGATAAATTCCATGGGTTCCCATCGAGATCGCTGAGACTATAGACCCCCCGTTCGGACCCATTGAGGGGCTCATCTTTGCACGATTCAGATTAACAATTAAAGTATCGAGTTCCTCTCCGCACATAGCTGGCATTTCATTTGAATAACTCAATAAGTGATTCGTCGCCGGCAATTTGCAAGTGCATTTAATTAGTTGCCAGGGAAGAGATCCGGCTCGAGTGCAAGTGCAGCTCGGCGGCAAAGTTCACTTTTAATATCATATTGGGTGCTCGAGTGGCTGCTGCTGCCATTGTTTTTGTGCAATGCAACGTTTTGGAATTACCCAATGGGAATTCGCTCTGTGTGCGCGGCTAAACTAGTTTAGCAAATCACTTGGGCATGACTAAGTGCCATAAATGCATACAAAATTCCAGCTGCCACCGTCCAGACCCAGCCTAAGCCTGAGCCCGATATATATGTGCACTCCAAGTCGCAGTCGCAGTCGTAATCGTAATCGTAATTCGTAATTTAGCGAAGATGTTTTGCTGCAGCCACACCATATAATTACGCCATTCGTCTAACGTCCGAAGGCTGGCATGGCAGGTTCAGGTGTGAAATGTGGCTGCAAAATGTTGTGCCAAATCATGCAAATCATTTTACTTTTTATAGTTCCAATAAACATATTAGCCGAGCGTTGCGCTCTCGCCCTAGCCAGGCCGTATTTGTAACTTATTAATATTTTTCCCGCAGCCGCACGTAATTTCTAAACTTGCAATCGCTTCGTCGTCGCCGTCGTCGTCGTTGCCTGATTTCCGGCCCCTCTCTTGGCCGCACCTCACTTCAAACTCCAGGCCCCGTGCATCCCCCTGATCGCAGTCAGCACACATTGTTTAACGTCATTCAGTGGCTGAAATATCAAGCGTGAGAAAATCTATTATTATCTATCGCCAGCATTAGCTGTGGCTGCCGCTTCTAATGCCCCCACGGCAGCTCAAAGCGGAACTAGCCGGTAGCACCTAGGAACATATTTATATATCTACAGATTTGTAAACATATAGACGGACAGATGGACCACGTAATCTCGCCCCTATAATGTATAGTTCACGCGGTGTGAGGTAACTAGCCTCTAATTGAGCGAATCTCTAATATTGATCAGACCAAAGTTTCGAGTTCGTGTCCTAAGTCTTTTGATTGGAGGTTTCCTTTGAGTTATATTAATTTTTGTTTATATAATATATATATTTAAATACCTTAAGTTAGTGATATCCATTGAGTTCGTGTCTTACGTCTTTTGATCTAGGGAAGGTTTTTTGATCTATCAAAATGTGTAATTTTAAGTAATATGTGAAATATTTTGATTTATTTTATTTTAAAACCACCACCAAAAATATCGAGTTCGTGTCTTTTGACTTAATTGCTCCAAAGAATATTATTCTTTAAGGAAATAGTTTAACCCAAGATGAAATTTTTTAAAATACATATTTTATTTATAATACCTCACTTGACTTCAGTTTTCTCTTTATTTAACTTCTGCTATTTAATAATTATAATATAAACAAAAGCCTTGAATAAAGGAAGGGGAATCATGAAATTACCTTCCCTAACAATGACAGATTAATTGCATTTGTACAATAATATGGAAATCGCTTCCCTCAAGCCAAGTTAGCATTTTAAAAGCCTCAAGACTTACACCCTTTATTTATTGGGTAAGGTTATGGGTTCATGGCATAATATTTTATAAATAGACATGTGAGTAAATTTATTAAATGGCAATGATCTCATTACAATTTAATGTCTGCCTGCTCGCCAGCCTGCCAATGCAATGGCTCCACACACGTTTCCATTTCGCAAAGGCAAAAATTTAAATTAATTTCATTTAAAAACCACTTAGGCCCACCCCCAACACCAAGTGCCCACGAGCTCTTGACGCCGAAGCTCAAACTGTGAGCGAGCCCAGTGCCGGGGCTCTGGGGGCTCCGAGGCTCTGAATCTCTGGGCTCTGAAGTTTCGAGCTCTTGCAAGTGACAAAGTGCGGCATGGCCAACTTGTTAGCATATGTTAATTAAAGCGGGCGAGCGAACACACTGGCAGAACCCAGCTGACGCGGAGATGGAGTCGGTTGGGGAATGGGCCCCCAGACCCGCTGCCTGCTGCCAGTCTGGCTGCGTTCGATGCCAATGGTGACTTATGGGCTCGGGGTCTCAAACTGGGGCTCCGACTTCATTTTAGCAGTCGCTGCAGAGCTGCCAATAACTGCCAGATTAGTGCTGACAACCTGGAGAGGTGATGATTGAAAGCACATTACAGCTTCAGTTTTTCTGAAATAATTCATTAGAAAATATAAAATATATTTGAATATTAAATTAATCAAATACAGTGGGAAAATTTTCATTTAACTAATTTCATTTTATCTAGTTTTAAGATGCTTTTGGCCCCTTTTTGCCATTAAATTTACCTTGAAATATTCCTAAAAATTAATTAATTTGATAATCTGTTTAATTCGAAAGCTGCTAACAATATATATAATAAACTATATATTATAAAATATATATTTTATAAAATGTATCTAGCTGAAATCCATCTTAATATGGAATAATAGTAAAACCCTTATTGGATCTACAAGTGCTGTTTCTGTGATCACCTCTCAGCGGTGACTGCGATTGCGACTAGAAGGAGTTAATGCCGCATACATCCGTATATATGTATATATATCAATCATCTCTGTCGAGCAGATACAATTCGATTTGCGCCCAATTTCAACGCCTCAACTACTTTGCGCTCAGATAAATCATCGCGGCAACAATAGCTGAGTGAGTCATTGACTGCTACATGTGTATTCTGTATCTTGTATCTCGTTTGCATCGCCTATCTGCATCTGGGCAGTGGCAGCAGCGGCTCAGCGCTGTAAGCGTTTTCCATAACTATATTTTCCGAAATCGAACGCAAACTCTCAGCGTACCCGCGCATTGATTTATTTCACCAATTTGTTGTTTATTTGTTTAACTTGGCCTGGGCTAATGTTTGTTCCGTGGGCTGGGGACTTGTCAGCGGTGCTGCTGGGTGCTCCTCCGACGCGATTTAATTGACTTAATTCGGGGGGCTTGCGTGTGGCTCTAAACTCTCTCTAACTGGAGCAGGAAGAGACCCGAAATTAGAGGGGCCACAAAAATCGGGCAGCTCTCATTGTTTTTCCATTTCCATGAGAAACCGGCCGCGTAATTTGGCTGGCCTTTGGCAAAAGGTTCTACCACAAGGAGTTACCAATCGCGCTACCGTGGGAGCTGCTCTTGAGCTGTTTTTCTTGCAGACAATTTTTGTTTTTTTTTTTTATTTTTTGTGCTCCATCGTCCGCCGCCGCTTCCGTTGCTACAATTTCGTTTCGGTTTTCCGTAGCGTGACCACAAATCCCAGCCAGCCCAGAAGACACTATGGATTGCGGATTGCGGCGGGGACTTCGGGGAACTGGAGAATGGTACTGGAACTGGGGATTGGGATTGGCAAGATGATGAGGTATGGGAAGGGGAAACGCGGCAGTGTCGCCGACAACACTCTTGGCCACTAAATATCCGAAAATGATGGCGATAACAATTTTGCGCCCATGGCGTTGACGTTTTGCACTTATTATGTGCGCTCTTTCTGCAAGGAGAGAGGGTATGCCGATGCAGTCAGCCAGTTGGTAGTTTTAGTAAGGATTATATGGAGTTTAACTTTCAGTAATATTAAAAAAATAAATATACATATATAGCGAAATATATAAGGTAGATGTTCTGCTCTTAAGACAGATTTTTATTAGCCTTGTTGTGTAAGAGAGTATCTGCTCTTCAATATTCTCATCTTGGCAAGAAAATATGATTCCAGGCAGGACCTTGAGGCCAGTGGCTCACTGGCTGCTCATCTGGTGTGGCTTTCGATCGAGGTTTTGCTGTGGGCCGGGCTCTGATTGGAATCTGTCTGCCCCGTCTGTCCACCAGTCCAGTCTGTCCTGGCTGGCACGGTGAGCAGAATTATGGCTGTCATCAGGCTTGCAGTTGACATAAACACTCATAGCTAGAGGGGGTCGATCATCGTCCGTTTCCTCGGAGGAGATTCTCCCTCCTCCTGGTTGGCTGACTCCTTTGTCTGGGCATTTGCATGCACTGCACGCACACGGGGTTCGCGTCCGCAGCCTTTATCAGCTCAACTAAATATAAAATATGCTTTTAATCACATTTCCGCTGGACATCAAATAATTCCACACGAAACTAAAGTAAATCATTTGGAGATTTATGGGCCAGCGGGCCATGATGAGCGAATGAAACCGAGCCAAATCGAAATGGGCAACACTGGATGGCTGGCTGGCTGGCTCGCTTACTGGCTGCTCATCAATATGCAAGGCGCATTTGTTTTATAAAATCCATAATTGGTTCTACTGTACTTACGCACCGAAATCGGGGTAGCCGGGGGCTAGGGGATTTGTATTATGATACACAAACAATCAGACACTTATGGTCAACACTTTAGAGCCAGATTTGGGTCGAGCAAAGTGGCCCGCGTCGCCAAGAGCCAATGACCCAACAGGCAGTTGCTTTGGGGCCTTTAATTCCAGGCAAGCCACGCATTACACGCACAAAAATATTGCGTTAAATTAAAATTTAGGGCTTCGCCTAATAAAATTAATTGTGGTCAATATTTTGAATGAGTAATGAAAATTTCAAAATATAAGCTGTAAACTGTTAGGGAAAAATATACCTAAACTCCAAAATACATTTCTAGATATTACAAAATTATTTCTGAAATATTTTACTATTAAAATGAACCACAATACGTCTGTCATATTTCACAAAATTAGTAAGAGAACATTTTCCTTAAATAATTAAATAAATTATAATTTTTCTGTCCATTAAAACAATCATGTTTTTCTTGTTGTGCACCCATTTATACCTATATATCCACACTATTTGCTTAGGTCGCCAAAAATGGGTCTGGCGTATGCCAGATATCGAAATATCGAAATGAGACATATGATTTCTTACTATATCTATATCTGCAGCAGGCTCTCATTTGTGCCATCGTTTTATTTGCGCTACGTGGCCAGAGTTCCCAATTAGCCAGGCACTCCAATCGCTTCGGGCCTCGATTTTCTTTAGGAGCGACTCGGCCCGAATGGGGGATTGCAAAACATTTTCGTCCACGAATTGTCGCCGTCCGGCATTTCGGTTATTGGTACAATTATGAAGTTTAATAGACGCCGTTATTATTGTAAATCAAAGCACATTGTGACACTTATGACAACTGAAGTAGCTCACATAACCGTTTTGCTGAATGAATCGGGTTTCGGACCATGGTACGTTTATGGTAATGAAATTGGTAACCAAATCGAAATTTTCTGTTAATTTTGGGGCTATGGAAAGCTAAATATCCGCCTGTGGGGAACTACTAAATTACAAGATCAATAAACAATGAATTCTAATTCAATTTAACTTTACTAAATGGAAATATTGATTCACTTCAACTCAGGTAAAACCTGCTAATAGTTTAATAAACAAATCTAAATTAGCATTTAAAAAAATCTCTCTTAACTGCAAAAACCTTTTAATAAAATTTAATTCATTCAATTATATGAATTTTATTGGTCTCTGCTATAGGCTTGCATATAATTTGCGTTTAACAGATTGATTTAAGTCAAATAACTGATCAATTTATTATTCCAAAGCTTATGTCATATTCATTTATTCATATTCCAAACTCCCACGTATCTATCTTTTTTCCATTTTGATCTCGTTTTTTAGGAGCTATGCCATTTTTTCCAAAACCATCTATATTTCTCCCACACACACACTCGGACTGCTTCCCAAAATTTCGCTCGCCAATTAATCACAATGTGGCGCTTGGCTCTGATCTGCCAAAAGCGGCTTCCATCCATCACGGCTCATTTGTCAAAGGTCAAAAGTGAAGCAGACAGGCAGAGACCTAAAATGGGCCACACACACACAATCCTCTGTATACCCGGGCTGGGATACCTGCCAGATACAGACACCTTGCCAAGATCGAACATAATTGATGTCTTACTCGGCCACAATTTTCAATTTGAAATTGAGCGTGCGAATTCCGAACCCTAATTATGGGATGAGCCCTGGCCAAGGCACATAAATTTGGCAATACCTCGACACGAGTGTGTGTGTGGCTTCCTTTTTTGTATTTCCGCCGGAATTAAGTTCTCAGTTTTCGGATGCCACCATTATTCTGCACTTGCCGTCGGCAGCCGCCGGTCACGTCACCTTCGAATTCCATAATCCTCTTAAGAGATCGGAGCGTGGGCGTCAACCTCCGACTTCCGCCAAACTCCGATCGAAGGCACCGGTTAGCTGAGGCCACCCAGCTAAGAGGCTCTAATGGAGTTATTACAGGAAATTAATGAAGCCATTAGAAAGATAAGCATGAAGGCGGGCTGGCATTAAGGGGAGTTTAAAGAACTTGTTATTATTTGGGATAATAGATCAAATTGGAAGTAAATATAATTAATATTTAATCAAAGAATATAATAATAAAGCTACGAGCTTATATTTTCTTGCCAATATTTGTCTGGACAAATAATTCCCAAAGAGATATTTATATAGCCTCCTCCTGCTATCTAATCCAAGTAGGATCTCGCCCAAAATAGGTTAAATCTTTCGATATTCAATATACACTCACGATTAAGCAGTTGTCAGCTCAATTTACATGGCAGCCTCCAAGTTTGACTCACAATTGAATGCGCGGGGCCAAAGGAATTCGGTAGCAAATTGTTGCGTGCGGGCCACATTTGCAGTTGCAACTCCAACCAGTGGATTGCAATATCTTCTTTCTACACTGAATCAAAATATTAATATTTAAAATGTAAAGTTTTAATAATTAATTACTAGGAAAACTTAACTATAAACGATATGCTGATCCTCTTAAATGTTTGTTCTTCTTTTCTAGTAGATTTTATTTAAATAATTTTGTACAGCTTATAAGATATACATTTCCTTTTGAAACACACATTTTAAAGCTCAGTGCATTCGGCACAACTGCCACCTGCCATTTGCAGCGAGCGGGGGATCCTGGGCATCAATTGTCTCCACTCGGTTTTCCTCGCTTTTTGGCCACCACGATATTGTTGTCGCATTTGGAGTCGCCGCATTTGCGCAAATACTCAAATTAAATTCCAATTCATTGAGGGGCACACACACCGAGAAAAAGAAAAGGAGACAAAAGACAGTTAAAAGGAAAAAAGAAAAAGTCCATCTGCAGGCGGAAGGCGGCGCTTGGTGATCCCCAGATTCGCAGAGGAGCTCACAATGTGCCCCATGCTCAAGATTAACATAAAACAAATTATTCCAACGTGACTTAGCCATAAATGAATGAGCGTACAAAACTTTAAGCTTGGATTGGTCTTCTTTTCGCTGTGCGGTTTTATTTTTGTCCGTCGTTGCGATTCTCGGGAATCGCGAAAATCAACCGAAATGCTCTGAATGAAAGGCCCTTGGGCTCAAGGGGCTCTGGTCAAGATTTAAGTAGTCGCAGCAGCAGCAGCACCACCACCAAGTGGGAAATAGTGAAGGGAAACATGGGTGGCTTTGTCATTGTTCTAGGGAGAAAAGATTTCTATATATATTTTTATCAAGCTTAAATATAAATTGAGTAACTTCTTTCCTAGGATTTCTTAACCGAAATCTGTTTGACAAGCTTTAAGCCAGCTTCCGTTGATCGAATTTAAATGTTTTTGCCTTGTTCTTCAATAACTGCAGCCATGTTATATCACCTACCGACATGACATCAGCCATCGGGTGAAGGGGGGTCGCGGCAGTAACATAAACAGAATCGAATTCTGATTCAGGTTCAGACTCAAAGTCGGAGACAGAGTCTGGAGCTTAGCTCGGCACGTACGTCACGACGATATGAAAAGAGCAATCGAGTGGCACACAAAAAGCCAAATATGTGCATTAAATGTGCATTGGCATTAATCGTCGATGCTGAACCGTTTAGAGGTTCCCCCCTGATCCGATCCACCAATCCACCGATCCGTCGATCGATCGTATAACTGTTAGCCGCACAATATCGGTCATGTTCCAGTTGCCCGTTGCGGTCTCGGGGTCTCCGCACCTCTGACTTGGCAGGCGGCAGAGCTGGGCTCCTCTTACGTGCTCCTGCACCACCTGCCCCCGATCCCTGATCTCCGATCCCCCGATCCCGAACCCCTACCCCTTCCCCTGCCGCTCCTCGCCCATGTTAAATAATTTATAAATTTATTTGTGTGCCTCGAAGTACTCTGAACTCCACGTAATGTGTGGTTTATATAAGCTCCTCTGCCCACACTAATAAAAATATATCTATATAAAAAATAAATTAGCAATGTCTTTGGATATGATTCGGAAACTATATTTTTTTATTTATTGAAACAATATGTGAAATAAACCTGTTTTAAAATATTTTAAGAGTAATGTAATATGTGCAAAGTAACATTTATGAATTCTTAAATAGATAACAAAAAGCTACTTTAATTTCTAATTATTTTATTTCTACAAAATATCTCTACTAAATATGAATTATTAATTTTCAAAGTGTAGCATCCCTCTACCACGGGCAGAATATGATGTCGCGAGGTTGTTCCAGGTACTGCAGGACTTTGACACAATTGCATTCCATTAGCATACACAATTAGCCAACTGGCTGCTGACTGATCGTGACGCTGGCATTGGGCCATGTCAACATTTATGAGTCGAACCTGCATTTGCGCAAATAAATCAATTTTACGAGCATCCTCCGACCGGCTACCGTTGTTGTTCTTTCATCAGTGTCTTGAACAAACATTGCAGGAATATGGTATAAGGATTCTTCTTCTAAGGGATTAAGGATTACGGGCTTTGAAAATTCGGCTATCGATCAATAGACGTGCCTTGCTTATCGGGCAGGTGCTAAATTGCCAGCTCATTACGTGACAGAACAATAACAACACTCGCCGTAATTGGCAGCCACCAAAGAACAAACTTCATTGAGCACTCTGAAAAGAAAAAGGAAAAACCCAAAGGTAAGTTTAAGAAGTGGTTTAAAATAATGATGGACTCAAAGAGTGCCCATTGTTAAGCTAAAGATCAAGAAGATGAAGAGTTAAATTTATTTTTTTAACAGAAAAATAAGCCATCAATCAGCTAGTATTTTAGGGAGATTAAATACTTTAAATGAAATGAAAGATTAGACTACAATTTCATCGAGGGAACATTAATATTTTCTATTAATTTATTTTAAATTAAATAACTATGAAAAGGCTTCAGCTCTAATTACAAAACGAAAAGGCTCTCTCAACCCTTTTTAAAGAACTCCATATATACCCTGAGGTACCCCCCTTTGAACAAACAGTGACCACCAATGTCGGAGGATGGAAAATCAAAGTCGGCTCTGAGCTATTTAACTAGCCAGTGGCTGGCCAAGACAAACACCAGCATCGTAGCCAGTGTTCGATCGGCGGCTTGTTGTCCTAATAATTGTGTAAACAACAATGACGCGTTCCCGACTCCACTTTTCAGATTTTCAGTTTTCCACCGGACCGGAGTCTGAGGACTGGAGAGCAAAGACTGAGGCGATCTGGCCACAAGTCGTCGGCTTTCCTTTCAACTTCTCTGGCGGATTGTGGACTGTGTGAAGGGTGCTTGACGAGGAGGAGGAGGAGATGGAGGAAAAGGAACAGGCCAAGAACAAAGTGCATTTGTCTGGCAGTTAGAGTTTGGCTAATTTCTAAGCAGCTGCCGCCTCTGTCCGCTCCGAGCTTCTTGAGCAATTCAAATACATAGTAATAACAATAATAACAAATACTAATGGTGAACAAATACGGACAGCGGCGGGCCTAATCCCGCCATCGGCCATCAAAAGTGTTGGTCATTGGGTTTTGGCTGTCTCTGCCGTCACCTGCATATATTTACGGATAATAATGGATAAAATATAAAATAAAATAAAATAAAAATTAAAAATAAAAGACTATGGGCAGCGAACTTGATGGAATTTACTTCTATATTTAAATTCTAAATTGAATGTTCGTTTTAGCAGTTTGTTATTGGTTCTGCAGTCAAGTTCGTTGCTTAAGTCTCTTGTTTTCGTTTTGTTTTATTTTATTTATTTTTTTATATAAATTTTTTTATTATTATACGTTAATATAAAATTAAAAAAAAAAAACTAAAGACTTAGGCAACAACCTAACCGATTTACTTCTATATTTTAATTCTTAATTGATTTAGTTTTTTTGAAGCTGTTATTCGTCTGCAGTCAAGTTCGTTGCCTAGGTCAGTTGGCTAGGGAAGTACAATCCGATCGAACTTTGTCGGTTACGCCCTTTTAAGTCATAGCCGGTCATTATATGGTAATGATTAAGTCATTACGTTCGTTTTCATCCAACTTCCGTTTCATTAGAAATGCATTGATCGGTCTCGCTATCTTGATCTTGTTGGACATGATGCACTCAACGCGAAAAAACCACAATAATTTTAATTGAAATTATGCAAAAATCCATTTGGCGAAAAGTACACTTAGACGGCCACTTAATAAGAAAATTATTTTGTTGCCGGATCAATGTAAGTTCAGGTTAAGTACACTTTATGGATTGGAATTTGTCAGAGTTTTATCTCTGATTGCTGACTTAGCGGGAGTGGTTTCTGTGGATTGTCCCGGAAGTGAGTGGATTTTCACCAGTTGTGGAAATGGGTTTTCTTATTTTCCATATAAATTTTAGTCATAAAAATGGGATTTCCTTGGATTTTACACAAGGGAATAACTGCTAATTTATTAAAGATATTAAATATTTATTTTAATTGAAAAGCTTTTACTGAATAACTTCCTTTCCATATTTCCTCAATCCCTAAAAATGCAAATAAATTTAAATAAATGTCCTAAGAAAGGTGTTAATGCACTTTAGGAGTATTCTTCCAAAACTTTCTATAGCTTTACAGCCTGAATCCAAACCCGATCACGAACTCGCATAAATCTATCACTTCCCATCGTCAGCCAAAGACACAATTCAAAAGCAATAAAAAAGCTGGAGACAAAAGAAAACCATGAAATAGAAAATTAGTTAGATGAATTTTGGATTTTCAAAATTCCAAACGCAATTTCCTGTCGTAAATATTGAAAATTGTGGGCCAAGCCCTTCGATTGGGGCGGTGACACGTTACCAAGGCCTAATGGCTTCATTACCACTTCATAAAGTCACGTTATTATTACGTTCGCCTGTCAGGGCAGCCAAACAAAAGTCAGAAATCAGAAATCAGTAAACCGAAATCAGAAACATATCGACTGAAAGTCCAGAAAGTTGGACATGCCGGGGGAATCGTTCCTGCCATCTGCCACGCGGAGTGACAGGCCCAATAATTGAAGAGGAGGAGCGCGCGAAGGAACTGCTATAGAAACCTGCAGACATATCATTTCGTGGCCATTGTGCGTTATTATGCAAAACTTGTTAAAGGCATTTATCAAAATCAGGCAGAGCACGAAAGTTATTGAACTTCACCGACGCCGATGTCAGGTCGATGTCAAGAAGAAAGCCCCAACTCCTACCATTGGGGCGTAACTGTAAACCTGGCTTTTTGTTAATGAAAATATCGAAAGAGTGCCAGTGCATTGAAGCTAAGAAGTGCCGTTTATGCTAATTCAGAGAAGTAGCCTTAGCCCCTCGGGATTTGTCAATTAAATGCACATTTCGTATGGCCGCCATGCACTTTGCGCCCCCCCAAAATTCACTTGGAACACAGTCACTAAATAATAAAAAATCAACCAAATTAATATGCAGCCAAGAGCTTTCTTTCCCAGATGTCCCGTCACAGGAAATGAAGCATAAAAGATGCATGTAGAAATATTTTTGTCATGGCAATCGTACATTTGTAATTGTAATTATATGCATGACGAATGCCCGCTCTGCCCGATAGTTTGATTTTAATAGTCAGGTGGCCCGGACGGTCGGTGGGGACAAAGACTGGGAGTGGGCCCAGCTTTTGGGGCATGCCCCATCGATACTCGAGCCAAGAGGCAAAGCCCACAGCCGTCGACATTTTCCCACATTAAGCGCAGCCAAAGCGATTTGCAAAAGGCAACAGATTTGTGATTCGTTTCAATAACATGAAATTAAAGTGATCAGCTAATGATGGAGCCATCGATTGCCCTGCAAGTAAGTATGACTGGGCTCAAGTTTCCCTGGGTGTATCTTTAATGATATATTATTAAAAAAGTATGTCTCTAAGTTTTAGTTGTATGGAAATTTACAATAAAGTCATAGAACAGTTTAAAAAATATTTAAATAAATATTCAGAACTTGAAAGAAATAAATTTAGTGACATTAAATTTATAAATAAATTAAAATTACTTTTGATATTACCCACTATACATATTTAAAAAAATGTTTACAAATTTGTTTAAGATTTGCTTATGGCTTAAAAGCTAAGCATAAACTCATCAGAGACTTTGCTACCCCTCTATCGATGTACAATTGCTTTGCATAGCATCTTTAATCACGTTTTTATTGTTAATGAATCCAATGAAACCGAAAACTCCCCCCAGTTATACGAATCGAAGCATTAACACTTGGGCCTGGGCAATTATTGTAGCCATTGACCAAGTTTCCGCTGATTGGCCTTACATGGCCCCCTTGTGCCGTGTGTTGTGATTGCAGATGGCCAAAAGTCGGATGCTGTGGGTGGCGGCGATGTACCAACGATGATTGAACGCTCTCGCTTGAGGTCACCACTGGATGATGGATCATGGGAATAGTCGCAGTTCCGATTCAGTAATGTGCAGAAAGAGTCGGGTAAGACCACCCAGGAGGGTCGGGGTGCCTCAAGAGCCCACTAACTTGGCCGCTAAATGGTACCAAAAACAAAGGGTTAGGAGAGATACTTGGGTTAACCCATTAGACATAATTAAAATGCAACTCAACGGCGGAGAGACAAAGAAAAGCCGGGAAAAATAGAAGCTTGTTGTGCGCCTTTATCGATGGATTGTCTAAATTATCACACACACACACAATGGGTAAAAAGCCGAGGCAAACAACGGGCAACACACACGAAAATTATCAACCAACTGATTGCCAATGCAAACAGTGAGGACCGAAAATAGGCAACCGAAGACGAGGCAGGGGCATACTTAACACTTTTTGGAGCCCAACCAACGAGGGACACGGCTCCCCTCATATTGGCATTTGTTTCAGCAACGCACGAGTGGAGTTGCGCATTGATTTAAATTAACTTTTTGGGGCCCGGGTGTTAATTGACACCGACAACAGACAGAAGAGCGGCCTAGACAATTGGAGGTACTCAGGCCACGGGGCCTGGACTGATTTTCACATGAGAAGAGCCTAGTGAGTATTTGTGAACAAAAATCGAATCCATTGACATTTTGCCCCGAGAGGAAAATACAAAAAACAAATGACTTAGGCAACAAACTTAGCCAGAACTCATATTTTATTTATCATAATCAGCCAGCAGCAGCAGCAGCAGCAGCAGCTACCTTAAGCCATTAAAACAAAAACTGTATATATCGAAAAACAAAACGTACGCTTAACTGCAATCAATTAACTAAATGTGGATGTCGAAAAAAAAATAAAACACCGCGGGAGGTAGACAAATTTCGCTTTGCCTTCAATTCTGGCTGTCTCGTTAGGTTCCCTCTTCACGCGAAACAACAATTCCATTTGGCAAATAAAGTTATTTATCCGAAATGATTATTCTCGATTCTGATTCCGATCGGCATAAGGCCAGAACTCTGACGGCATGCGGCGTATTCAAAACTTAGGTGTGAATTAGTGGGTAATGACATCATTGAACTTTAACTTGGCACCGGGCGAGACTCGATAATAACTGTAGCTTGTAGCCCGGCTATATCTACCCGTACCACACCTTCCAGCCAGCCAGTCCGCCAGTCCGCCAGCTATGGCAATGGCAATAACTATCAGCCAAAAGCGACAGATACAGATATAGATATGGCAGTCGGTGTGCAAATATCACAGAATTCTATTAAGGGGGAACCGTACCCTGCCGACGGATGCAAAAGGTAAACTGAATGAGGGCAACGAATAATTGTTTAAGTCATATGTGCGATTTTCCATGAATTACAGCGATGAATCTACATTGCAAATGTATAGATTCTGCTCTGATTGATTTAATGATTGATTTAATTGATTATACAAAATAATTATGTGGAATCACGGCTAGAGGTGAGGGAAAAACCTATTAAATAAAGTGTTTGATTCGCTTCTTGGAATTGCTCGTCTTCGAGCTGTGATTTATTTAGGTTAATAAATATTTTTAATTGACAGCTGCGGTTTACTATAATATGGGTTTTTATTTTAATACAAAGTATATTGATTTAATGGAAAAATGTAGGGTTATTTAAAGGGTAATTAATATAAATCACTCCCAAATACATTTCATATTAAAGAATTATTTTTATAGATTTTAAAACTGGGTTTCAAATGTTTCAAACTCTTTATTTGATAAAATTAAAAATCTACTTTGCTTAATAATTTTTAAAAATAATATTCTTTAGTTTTTGAAAATTTTCTTCAACTTCTGGTACATTATACTCGTTCCTCCTAAAACTGATAATTAACCCTCGGACTCAGTAAAATCAGATGACAACTTAGTCCAGATTTATTTAGAAATATCTGAATAGAGCTACAGACAATTCGTAGAGCTACTGTGAGAACAAGAAACAGTTTCTAATGAGAACGAATATGGGATTAGTTCAGGACTGGTGGACCCTTTTCCGCTGAAAGCAATCCTTTTATGATGCAAATCTCCGGTGATATCATCAATAACAAATGTCGCCAGCTCTACGATTTATGACAGAATCATCTAAAGGTATGCGTGTGTGTTAATTTATGCCACAGACTGTTACAATTAAAAGATAAACGGTCGCTTTGCATTGGAAACGCACCGCTAAATGTGTGCCCCAAACAATGAACTGAGGCCAAGGGTCCCCAGAAACCTCGGGGACATATATATATTTATATTACAGATATATGGGGATATATGTTGGAAGAAAAGCGTAAAAGAACCAGAGATGGAAAACCGGTTAAATGCATTTTGTGTAACAATGTGTCAGGCCAACTAATAATATCCAACACAAAAAGAACTTGACCTGGCTAAAGTCCCATTTTGGTAGCTCGGCGCGAAGACGAAGAAGTCAGCCGGCTAAACATTTCAATTTTAATTAAGCATGATAAATGATTTCACTTGGACGCATAAATCTTTTTTACAGTCGCGATGAAACAATGAAGTTCCTTTGTTTTCCCCCAAACTCGCAGCCAGCAACCAGCGAGCCGCTCTTTTTTTCTTGTTTTGTTTGTTTGGCTCAGAGGAGATAAGGGCCGAAGCTGTGAAGAAAATTGATTTGAAATTAATGCAAGAATTTGTTATAGAAAAAATAAACAAGCTCGCGTTTGAATCGATCGTGTGCTGGAAAATAAAAGCTGTTAAGGCCTGCGATTTGAATTGATTTCGTTTAAAGAAATGAACCATAGATTGGATTTCTTAAATATGCACGATTCCGAGCCGCATCGAATCGAAGAAAAATCGTCGCAAACGAGCGTTTCAACAACGGATCGAGAAAACAGATCTTGTCTCAATTGTCAGAGAGATGAAACAAATGTTTTACGAAATTTTTGGTTCGCTTAAGATAAGAGAGCTGCATCACTTAACTAAAGTTAATGATGCCGACGACAGACTTTTGGATAACGAATAACGGACAGGGCTAAAGTAGATCACATTTTAAAGGTTTAATATGAAATCTTTCCCTAGCAATCATTAACTTGTTCAGCATTCGAAATGAATGTATAAGCACGCAATAATATTTAAATAAAATGCATTGATGGGTGGTATATAGTGTTTGTTTTAACAATAGTTTAATAATTTTAATGAGAACATTTGGTATACTTTTATTTAAGTCTAAGATCTACTCTTCCATGAATTTGTATATTTTATATTTATTTAAATAAACCAAAATGGAATATATATATTTTTTAGGTTCATTTGTATGCATGTATAATCACTCCGTCATACACAGCCTGAACATAAACTGAAGCCATTGGGTTTTAATGGTAATGGCACTGCCTCAGCAGCAAATCTTTTAACCCATTTAAGACTATGGGCAAACATTTTTGAGAGCTCACTAAAAATCCCTAAAAACTATAGCGTAACGTGAATAGCATGAAAGGCAGGATTATTGTTAATACCTTTATTATTTAACCTATTAATTTCTCCTGAATTTGATTTATCCTTCATTTTAAAAAGATCATGTTAACCCACAAACTACCTGTAGTTTTCATGGGGTTAAGGCAAGAGTCCTCGTTCTGGTTTCTCCTGCTACGCAGACTGACTGCTGTGCGATGCTGAGTAGCCATAAGTGCTAATAAATTGTAATACAAATACATTAAAACTAAAGACTAATTAAATGACTGTACTTAAGCGACTCGAGGCAACCGCGAGCTGAGTTAATCACCGCTGGAGGCTGCAATCCGCGATTCCGCATCTGGAATCCGAGATCTGAAATCCGACCACTGGGCAAATCTCCGGTGACTTGCTGGCGCAATCCCTCGCCGAGTGTGTGCTCCGTTTTCCCGCGCCAGTGTTTCGTTTTTGCAGCTCAGAGAAAACCTTTTGTGGTCATTAATTCGCACTTAATATGCTTTTTATGGCCAGCCGTTTCATTTTGTTTTGGAACGGTGCGAGGTTATGTGTGCAAAACAATTATTCCGCAATTAAACAGTTTGCACTTCGCTGAGATACAGAGACAGCAAGCGAGCAAGCGTCTGGTCCAGTCCAGTTCGAAGCTAAGCTCATGGACAGTCTTCCATATTAATGAAGTCCCCATCCAGTGGAGTTGAATCCAAGGATGGCAGTGTGACTGGGATGCCGAGTATTATTCAGTGATATAAAAGTACAGAAAATATATAAATGGTTTATCTGCAGACGTATTTTCTATTTAGCTAAGACATAGTTATTGTAAAAGTAGTAATACTTTGCCTATAATGAATTTATTATAAATTAAATATAATTTATTTTTAATTTAGCATACATTATTTCATAAAAGAATAATTAAAATAATAATAAAATAAAGAATAATTCATGGTGTTTTATTTTTATATATTCTATAAGATACGCATATTCTTCAGACCTTGCACTTGCCAATATTTCTTATTTTCTGTATTGATATATATACATATTTCTCTCATATCATTATTAAACTTTATTTTAGGTAGAATCATACGTTTTCTCGGAATATATTTGCCATCTCTAGCTGGGGATCTTAATTTGAACAAATCACTTAAGCGGCACCGCAGGCAAATGACCACCAAGAGTACAGTAAAAGCACGCCAGCGGCGACGGCGACAATGCGTCGACTGCTTTTTCTAGTTCGCCATATCGAACGCACCAAGGGAGTGTTAAATATGTTGCAGGATTCCCCTGGGGTATACGCACCCTGTATCTGCCCCTGCACCTTCAACTGCCATCAGTTCTAATTGCTGCGGTCGAACTCGGCTGCGGCCTGGCCTGATTGCACTCTAGGCCCACTGATGGTCATCTGCGAATGCTACGTTTCGCTTCTTTATTATAATTATTTTGTTTGGCTTTTTTTCTCGCGAGTGCCAGTGTGTGGCAATTATTCACTTAAATCATCGGGAGGCATCCGAGTGTCATGCTGAGTTGCAGTCACAGGGCAAATCCAGGGGCAGCAACGGGAGCAGCACAACTTCGGGGTTAAACGATAATGCACTGCAACAAATTATAATATAGTAATATAATGCAGATCATCAAATTTAAATCAGTTTAAAATGTTTAAGAGAAAAAGCTAAGGACTTAAGGAATATTGTAGTAAAAAGCTATTACTATAATGTAAAAAATCTAAATCCTTTATGAAACAACTATTTCCAAACCCGAAATTATATTAAATAAATCCAGCTCTACTTTAATCCTAATAATATTGAATTCCTGTTTTATCATAATTTTTTCTACTGCCTAAAGTCTACGTGAACTGCGTCCTAATTGCAAGATAATCAGTTTTTCGTCCAGAATTTAGCCTACAATTTCGACAATTTGTTCTATTAATAAAGCAATTCCAAAACGATTAAGAGCCGCAAAGTGACCACAAGACAGAGAATGCCGCCGTAAAGCGGCTCGATGATGGGCAGAAACTCATTTGGACATTTATAGCCGACAAGATGAGTGGTCACAATGCAGCAGCTTTTACGAGGGGAGTATGGCCGAGTAAGTTGGGCAAAACCGAGGCAAAACCGAGTTATAAATCACTTTGTTGCGGTCGCCCAGGAGTGAGGCGGCGTGGAGATGGGAGGACGCTTTCCTTTTCCCGACGGCGCCATAAATTTAATTTGAAATTAATTTTTTTGCTGCTACCAGAAAGGAGGCTGCCGCCTGCCAGCTAGTCGGGTCATCAAAATGCTAAGCTATGTAAATGATAAGCACAATGTTGCCAATGCCATTCCAGCCGAGCAAATCCGGCGAGGCCTCTGTTGGCCAAGTTAACATTTTGTCCCCTGTCCCGAGGAGCCAGCCTTTGGCTTATTTTTGCACGCCAGCTAAATATGGTAAGGCACGCATTTGTTGTAAAATGCAAAATTGAATATTGAGTGCAGTCAGGGGAGAGCCACTCTCGCAAGGAGCTGGAGCTGCATTTAGAGGAATGGAGGGAGGCTGGACGCTGGAAACGGAGACCCCTTTTGTAATTATGAGCAATGCACTCGATAAAAATTGAAGTTTTCATTTCGCGAAAGTTTTTCACCAGCCACAAAGGCAGAAAAGGAGCCAAGAGCCACAACAGAAGCCCCGAAAACAAGCGAGCCAAACATTTATTGTTCTCCCGTTAAGGCAAAAAGCGAGGCTCTGGCCCAAAACTCTTCCCAGATCCCCAGCGACCGCAAGGGCATGCGAACTAAATTTCGTACAATTATGAGACCAAAACAAGAAGGAGCTCAAACGGTGAATATTCGACAAGGTACATACCCCTAGGGGAAATAGTCTATAAATTAAGTATATAAATTATACAGAAAATATCTAAATATGCCAAGAAAATAGTAAAACTGTAAAGGAAACATAATGAATTATTTTTGCTGTTTTTGCTTATAAAGATTGCTTAATATTTTACGATTGCTTGACATTAATTGGTTGTTTTTAAATGCTGTAAAGTTTATATATTATAAAATGGAAAATAAAAAGTTGCTTGAAAATTTCCTTTATCCAAGTATTTTCCTCAAAAGTAACCGGCCTTAAAGGTAATATATTTATTTATATTATTTAGTAAAGATCCCATAACCCTGAAACTTCTCTAGTAATCTGTTTAATCTTTTAATCCCGACCTTGATGCAGCATCCCCGCTGCTACCGCGCTTAGCATTTGGTATAGACGAAACCGACAACAGAGCTCATAAAACGAAGTTGCAAACGGTAGCAGAAAACCGCAACAAAACAATCGAGCTGCATGTGGGAGGTCCTGTTTGGCCATAATGACAACCGCATTGGAGACCACCAGGTGAGTTGCATGCAAATTCTGCCCCGATCCCCGTCTCCGGATCGCTCCTTGCCGCCTTTCTATCCAGAGATCGCCCCGAAAATGCAGGCGACAAACTTACGAATTGCTCATGTCAATGGTCGCTGGGGAGTTCGGGGATCTGTGGTTTTTGGTGGGGTTTTTGGTGGTGGGTGGGTGGTGGACTAAACTTGGCTACACAGAAGCGCCAGGGAGCGATCATAATCTATGGGAAGCTGGGAACCATGGCCAGGAAGTTTTCGGTAATGTTCGCCAGGCTGCCGGTTGTGTTTGCTTTTTTATATGCTGATTGGCATTAATAATGGATTATCACGATCACGGGACTGGGGTGTATGGAAATATCGGTCTATGGGAAGTGTGAGTGTGTCTGCACTTGAAGAATTTAATTATTTACTTATGAATGAATTTGATTTTTGGTAATTAAGATGAATAACAAGGGGAATACTTTAAGATCGAATGCTATGTATGTAAATTTCTTATTTAGATTTTATTATATTTCTCAATCATGTACAAACAGTTTTTGGTACTTCCTATATCTTGGCTAAATCATTAAGATTTTTAAGTTAATTAAGCTCTAAAGTTGCGATCCTCTTAAGTTTTCCCAGTGTGGCAATGCGGGGGTGAATGTTCCAGAACAAACTCTCTCATCATCCTTGGCTCCTCTGTTTTCGGCAGTGTTCATATCGTGCGATCATCAAATAATGTGAACGTGTGATCAACGCTTGCATTGTGGGTAGGCGGGGAACGGGGGCTCTCGGCCTCGTGTGTTACACTAACTTATTTATGCGAAATATTTTGGAATCGTGTTTGCAGTGCAGCGTGCGCTTCGTCGTCGCCTTTTTCCTCGGACAGGGGCCGCCAGAAAGGACCGCTGGTCCCCCTCTAACCCCCCCTTATCGATCGACATGCAGACAGTTGCAGCTTCAGTTTTCGGAGGCCTCAACTTTAGCATCATCTCCGCGCATCGTCTTCCTTGGCCGAAACAACGTGACCCTCTTTTTGCGCCTGCAGATCACGAATTATTCAGAATTTCTTTTTTCAGGCCTCTATAACCTTGCGAGTGGTTTAGGGTATGGCAACTTTGTTGCCATCTTCAAAGATCTGAACAGTGAAAGGATATAGGTGTATATGTAATACCCACTAAAGACGGGAAAATATTTTTTAATATTTTGAGGTAATTTAAATTATATTCTCTTCACATTTGTTAATACATGCGAAGACTGATAGTAATCAGAAATATCCATACTTCCTACTGGGAATATCCGTATTCGGCTATAAACTTTCCAAGATGCTTCTTTCTTTCGAGTTAACTCGATTTCGTTATTTGCGCTTCGGCTTCTGCTTTGCTTATGCATTTTAAACATTTTAAGCATCGCCGGCAAAACGCTCTCGGCCGCGTTATGAGTCATGTGAAAGCGCCCAGATGATGAGGAGCGTCCAGGAGTTTGGAGAATCGGTGAGTCGAGGGATCGGAGAAGGGGCAGCGAGCGAGATTCCGGGCGATTGTGAAAATTATGTTTGAGTTTGGGGCTCCGAGACTCTACACG
This sequence comes from Drosophila birchii, assembly GCA_035046345.1. Taxonomy (NCBI): domain Eukaryota; kingdom Metazoa; phylum Arthropoda; class Insecta; order Diptera; family Drosophilidae; genus Drosophila; species Drosophila birchii. The sequence continues at coordinate 18,812,183 of JAWNOA010000048.1, read as the reverse complement.
TTCCACGCTCTTCGCCGAGGATGGTACTCTGGCCACGGGCCTTGGAAACAAGGCTTCGATTCGGGTTGGGATGGGATGGGATCCGATCGAAGCGGCAGGTTCATGTGGCGGTGAAAGGCTACCATCATCAGCATTTCGGCTCACCGCCGACCTAATCATCATTGGCCATTGTTATTAACATGATTATCTGCATTAAGTTTCAGCCCCGGAGACCAGGTTGAAAGTTCAGGCGGCGTTTAAGCATGATTATGAATTGGGTCAACATGTGGCCAGACGGACGATCGGTAATGCGATGTGATGTGCTGTTCAATTATGCCAAGCCAAGCATTTCGCAAATGCGTTTAGCCCCGAAACGACCAAGACTCGGCCTGGGACTCAGGCTGGGACTCTGCCGGAGCCCGAGTTGAGAGAGACCTGCCAGCCAAATGCAATGAAAATGAGACATATCGCAAAGCTTAAGTCTCCTTACGGGTCGCGAGCGATTGACAAGTGACAGGACGAACAGACACAGCGGCCCCTTGTACTCCCTCTATCTCTATAAGGAGTTGGGTAGTCACTGTAAAGAATAAAAGCTATTGGGAAAGTGTTTAAATAATGTATTATATTTAGTAAATAACTAGAATGGTGTGGAAAAGGGAGTAAAATTGATGTAACTTTGCTAGATTAAAATTTGCTATGGTTTCCATAATTATTTGTAAAATTGTTCTCCCCTTTAAAAATGTTTAAAACATTTAATAAAAAATTTAAAAATATACAAATTTCTTGTAGGTTTTATTTATCTTTAATTTCTCTCCGTGTTCCCTGAAATCTCAGTGAAGAAATCGTGTTTGGCTATTGATGCGGCTTATTATATGCAAATTTGGCCCAAAACAAACCGCACAGCCAGCCCCAAACCGAGTGCTGACCATAAAGAAGAGAATGTCAACCGAGGATGAGGCTATGCGAGGATGGGGATTTTTCCCTGGAGTTCTGGTCTTTCCCTCGGCTCCCAATGGAGACTGCCAGAGCCTGCGTAAATTCACAAAATATTGACACCGCCGCAACTTGAGGGCCAAAAGCCGTGACAGTGATCGAAATGTGTCTTGTCTAGGCAACCAGATGAGCGAAGGAGGATGAGGAGCAGCTGAACCTGGTTTCCCGGCCAGAAACTGAACCCGAGATGTTGTCGCTCCGCCAGGCGGAATGGCTGACTTGGCAGCCGCCACAAACAATTGCGGGCGGTTTGTTTGTGACGTTTGCTTAACAAGAAGAAAATTGCTGCAATTCTTTACAAGTTTTTGAGACTTGAATCCCCAGATTGTGGGCTTCGGCGTTCCCATGTTGTGCCATGTCCCCAGACTAGCCGGAGCGCTCCTGCGATGCGTTCGCCATGCGTTTGTCATGCCAAAAGTGTAGTAAATTGTGTGGCACTTAAGTCAACACATGGCTGCCAGGAAGGGGAGGATTGCGAGGATGGGGACGAGGCCGAGGCCAATTTGCATGTGGGGGCCACATTGCGCTCTATTTTGACTTTGACTTTGATAGATGTGCCCAGGTTGCCTTTTGTTTAGCGGTGCAGATCCATGATATACAAGAAATACGGCTCGCTGGGGATTTGGTTCAGTTGGGATAAATAAGAAGGAGCGAAACATTTTCCTGTAAGCCACTGTAAGTACGCAGTAAGCCACATTGGAAACCCTTTTTCGGCTTGACCTCGACCTGCTGGCTCATTATCATCCGAAATGAATGCAAATCGGCGGCATTAACCTTACATCCTCGAGCGCAATTAAGTCCGTCTCCCGCCCTCCATCTTTCTGTACTTATCAGGAACTTCGGGCCTTATCACGCCGCCACACTCTCACTTACTTTTCTATATACATATATATTCACTTACTACTTACTACACTGCAGGATCGAGTGCCTGGCACAAATTTGCAATTATAATTTTGCGCCTAGTCGCTCTTCTTGTTTTTGTTTCTCTTAACTTTTCCTGTGGCGGCGTTTTCCTTTTGGCCAGACTCGAATTTTTTCCCCAAGTCGCCGCCGCGATTTAATCTCCCCTGGCTAGCCGCATAGCCTCGGCTGAGACCAGCTCGCAGTTCAACAATTGAATTTTAAGCCGGACTCTGGCTGCAGAGCTGGGGATCTGCTGGGGTCCTTTTGCATGTCTGCGGCGATGTTTGCGGGCTTGGGGGCATTTCTCTAAGGCCGCCACAAGCGCAGCTAATTGGATTTCTCTCCTGGGAGAGCTGCTCGCCGGAGCCCCGACTACGTAAAACATATCGATAATGTCTTGATCAGACAGCCAGTCCGGTCCACTAGGATGCCCCGGCAGTTCCCCTCGGCGGTCTGCAGGCAACTTTGTTTGGCTGGCTGGCCAAATTGTAATAGTAAAGCACACTGGGAGAAATAAAACTAATATTTGGAAAAATATTTTATTTCAAGAAAATATTTAAAACTAAAAAATGCATTCAAAAACTATTAATATATATGAAATATTGGTAATTCTACTTCCCTTTCGGGAAATTGCTGCACAGTGAAGTATTCATTTTAAACTTTGATTTGTCCTAAAAATATATAAAACATTTCGAAAATATTATTTAAAAAAAGCGAAAATTTGATGTACTTTTTAGGTCATAATATGGTCAAAAAGCAAGTGATTGCAAAAAGTGTTATATATTCGGATTCACAATTAAAATCTTTATTATTTAATAATACAAATTTGAGTAAAAATTAAAAAAAAAATTTTTGCAAATTTTCAAAATTTTTTAAGGGGTCATCATTAAAAATATCAAAAATTGCCAAAAATTTTATTTTTTTAAAATGTTAAATTGAGTATGCAGATTTGTTAACGCAATAAAAACTAACACAAAAAACTTTCCGAATTAAAATTAAGGCTTTTTTGACTTAGTAATGGAATTTTCAAATAAATATCGATATAAAAATTGAACATATTTTTGGCGGGATATTTTCATCAATTCTCAATCAATCATTAACTTTCTCAAGTTTTCCCAGTGCACTGCACAGTACTTGCATGTGTAGTTTTTCCAGCATCAGATGAATGATTTTGCCAGGCCGGCCGATGAGGAACGCGTGTAAAGCTGCAATTAATTTGTACTACAAAAGAAAAATAACAAAAACTGTGCCCGTTCCTTCGGCTTTATTTCTGTTTTCCTTGCGTTTTCGGGGTGCGTGGCCATCTCCTTGGATCCGAGCCGTCTGTGGGCTGCGTTGCCAACAGAGGTTACAAAGCAATTATAAGGCCCGAACCCGCCATAGTCCGCGGTCTGTTATAATTCTCTTAGCATATGAGGAGCACACCAGAGGAAGAGCTCGGCCCGAGATGATCTCTCATGTGGCCGCGACACGACGACCTCTATGAATATTGCTCGCCGCCAGTCGACCCGGGAATAAATTCGAAAAAAAACAGATCCAAGAGAAGGTCCGATCCAAAGATCCAGCTCTGAATCCGATTCCTGGCCGCTTTTTTGTTGCTTTTCGGGGTTGAGGTCTCGAGCGCACTTTTTTGTAATCTACGCTATAATCATGCACTGAGTAAATTCGCATAGCCGCCCATTATTCCACCCACTTTTGGTTTTGTTTTTTGTTTACTTCTTTTTTTATTTTGTGTGTTTTTTTCGGCTTTCAGTGCAAAGCCAAGCATTCAATTTTGAAGTTGGTATTGCCGTTGTAATGATTATCAGATGGGTATATTGATTTCTGGATAAAGTTTGGGAAATTGAAAGAATTTATTTGAACATTTTCGAATACAAAATAAAGGTTATTGAGGCAGTTAATGAATTATCTTATTATCTTATTAAATAACCTGATTATTTATTTTGTACTATTTATTAAATTACTATTTTTCGGATTTCAGAAGGTTTTCATATTTAACAGCTTTTTTAACAACGAAATTAATTTGTAAATATTATGTAATATTACATATTAAAAATATCTTCAAAACATAATTTCAATTTTGCATCTTTTAATTAAGTAAACAAACTTATAAAGCTATAAAACCAAATTTTCCTTAAGAGTATCTTAAAGTTTAAGGTACTTTTTACATTTTCGTAATACCCCTTGCCGTTTTGTTGTTTTTATTGCCTCAAAATACACTTAATTTTGGTCTTTTTGCCGCAATTCATGGACTTCACATGACTCGAATACTGCTCATTCCCAATGCTGGCACTGGTTCCTGGCCAACCCTGCCCAGCCCTGCCCCGTTCCGATGCCGAAGCTCCTCTGATCGATCGGCTTCTCAGCGCCGCCAGATGATCTACATTAAGAGAGAGATTTTTGCGGTCTGGCGGACCAAAGGAGACCACTTGGAGCTGCGATCTGGACTGGGAACTCCGCTTGGCTCGAAGGAACTCCACTTGAGGTCGAAGCAAAAGGTTTTCGAGTGCCGCCGTCGATGGGGGCGTGTTCTGTTTAAACTGTGTGCGCCAGGCCATGGTACAGTTTTAAGTAATTGCATTATGTTTAGGCTGGCTTTTTGTGTTTCGCCTGTTTTTGTGGAGCAGAGTTCGGAGTCGAAGTTTACTGGAAGTGGGCGGTTGGATTTTCGCTTTTTTTTTGCCCTGTTTATATAAGTTTTTTTTTGTTCTGTGATTTTGCCGCATTGCAGATAAAGACAGGCTAAGTAAATAGCATAAAGCTGGCTGGGGATGGGAAGTCTTAATAATTTATACTCTTTATATTTTATTTGCAATTTTAAATAGAAGATATATTCCCATCTTAAGTTCCAGTGTTGAAACTCGTTCCCAAAACTGTTACCTCGTTTGGAAGATAATCTCATGGGTGATCCATTTATGTCACAAAATGTTCGTCTCATTTAGAATGCAGGGCAATCCACTTCTGAATATATCCAAGCCGATCAGGTGGATTCCCCTGCCCCAAATGCCATTTCCACAACCATTTCCACTCCACCTAAACGACACTTTGACCGCTTGAGCTACTTAACATAAACAAACAGCGATTAGTGGCCCCCAAAACGATCCATAATCACAAAAATGCAGCATTAATCAGTCCCTTGGACCGAGATCTCAGAATGCCAGATCACAGCCAAGCCTGAACCCTTTTCGGGGGACCCCCCACAAGTCGGTGGAGTAGACTAATTAAAAAGCATATTACGAATGTTATTAACATGACAGCGAACACAGCGCCACGATCGGTGGAGTGCCATAAAGCCGCATCCGAACAGCCACAAACCGAAAGATAATGAGCCGGGAATGAGAACGCAAACGAATGCGATGCGGGAACGGCAAGCGATTCAAATCGATGTGCATATTCCGAATGCGATTTTGGCCTGCGAAAATATTTCGTTTGTTGGGGTTATTTAATCCAATTAACAGAGACAATTATCGAAATCAGGTAAAGCCACACGGCGGCGAGCCTCCGCCGAGATATTGTCACTAATGAGTTATGGCGCACAGACGGCAGAAGTCGCGCTGCCAAGGCACCGGACTGGGCTATATGCCATATACCATTCCATAGGCCATGCCACCATCTTGGCAACTCGGACCATTGGACCGGACCAGCTGCACCAGCTGGCGCTGACTTGGGACTCCGACGGAGACAGAGACTGAGACTGAGACTGACTGAAATGTTGAACATTTTAAACCATAACATTTTATTAACATAATAAAATCAAAATTATCAACAAAGTCGTCAATGTCGCGACAGAAACTGGGACTCCCAGACGGATGGACAGAAAGAGAAACAGAAACGGAGTTGGAGTTGGAGTCTGAGACGAAAAATGAAAATGAGACAACTTTGGAGGTAAGGCAAGGTAACGAGGCTGGAGGTTGCAGCTCGGAAGATCTAGCTGAATCGGGCAGCCAAACTGATTGGCATCGCATCTTGGTTTCCCCCCCTTGGAGGTGGTCACATCACGTGAGTGGCCTGCAGAGACTCACGAAAAGAGGGGGGTCATGGGCGTAATATACATAAGTATCAATTATGATTTCAAAGCTTTTTCTTCCTCATTAAATAAATTATTTTACGTATAACAATCTTTAAATTATTTCACTTTAATGGGGAGTCCCTCAGCTTTAACTTTGCCCTAATCAAAATATTAAAAAAAATTATTTTACACTTTTTCCAGCATCTAAAATAATATTCTTCCCAGCACATTTCCCATCTCTAACCCTTCCCCGACTGACACCCAGACGATCAACGATCATAGCTGGAAAATTTGTGTCTCTGACGGGGCTGGGACTCAAATTTCCTCGGTCATCCATAATACCTATAATACATATAGTAAACTGCAGCATTTATGTCCGACGAGGGCACTTTGATGGCGCTTAGCCCAGCTGGTTTGCGCTGGAATAGGTGCTCTTAACTGGCCCACACACTCATTGTCAGCCCAGAGCCGTTCAGTCCATATCTTGAGATAGTTTAGAGCGTGTCTGGGGCATCAGATACACCCGTCAGGTGCTCCCATCATCACGGCCGCCACATGCGGCGAGGGATTCCTGGATGGCGGAATTATGATTTACTATAATGAAGCGCTATATAGTCGGACTGATAGGCATCGGTTTGGTGTCGACTGGAGCACAGATTGTCATAAAGTTGATGACTTGTTATCGATTTTTAAACAGACCTCAATAATCATATTTATCAGATGAGAAAACTTATAAGCAAACGTTTAACTAATGAATATGAGGGAGAGTTTAGCCTCACAAAAGAAATACATAAATAGATGAGTGATTCAGCAATCGTATATAATTACTTAAATTTATTTTATATAGAACGGACAACGATCGCCTTCCTGTCGAAAAAGGAGAGCCCATGCCGATCTCAGCGTTTCCGACGAAATTCCATATGTGACTCCTTGTCGAGGAGCCCCTTCCTTTTTGATTTGCTCAATTCCAAAACAGGGCATTGCTCATAAATTTTATTATGAACCCAAAGCCGGAGTTGGGTCAGAGTCGAACTCGAACCCGACTCGAACCCATCCCCCCGTCGAGAGCGTTGCGAGGCCCATAAACAACATGCAGAAATTACTTGTTTAAAATTTGTCACACCATTAGTAAAAAATGAAAAATATAAAAAAATCGGCGGCGAAAGGATCTCGCTGAGTTTGGTGGACGTGATCGCAGACCTGGCCCGTAAAGATTTCCAGCACTCCAGCTTATAGCATCCAGCATTCAGAGCCTGCAGCTTCTCTCGGCTGCAATCGAGGCATCCCAGTGACCGGAGGGGGAGAGACCTTGTTTGCTCTTGATTTTATCAACCGCAAAACATCTACTCAAGTGTCAGTGTCACTTGGCCCAGCAGGAGGCGGCTTCGATGGCGACGACTGGACGACTCGACGGCTGAACCACTGAGATCGCGGCTGGAATGGCCTTAAAACTGAGACCCATGGACCATCCCGGGCGTTGAAAAATGAAGAACAGACAGCCGAAGCGAAAAATAAAGCGGAGGAGCAGAAATTCCCCAAAACGAAGTTCAAGTCCAAGTCGAGCTTTATCCATATAATGAATACACCCTCAACTTAAGTGCATAATTTATAACGAAGTCCAGCGAGCAAACCGCAGACAAAGCTGGCAAAATGCCAACGATCACTGGATCGAGTCTTTAAGCACTGAAAAAAAGGGTAAACTAAATATAAGGCTCATTAACTAGAGCCAGAAAACAGCACTATTTAAAATAGCAAAAAAAACTTGCTTGTAATTAGACTTTAAAGCCAATTTAGTATATTTTTTAATTTATAATAATAATTGCTTAAATAAACATTCTTATAGTTTACAGTGTACCTGCAGGCGCATCCGTTGCGGTGGAGGCGTGTGTGTGTTAATAAATTTCTTAATAAAACATGCAAATTCAAATGCATTTATCTAGATCAGCCAAAAGCGACAAAATTTAACGCTCATTCCATTTATCAGCAACGATTTTTATTTTTCTTATTTCTCATTGGCATTTTTGTGCCCTCTCCACCTTTATATATATAAATTTTTTGGCACACGTCGTCGTTTTTCGGGTAGCAATCTTTGGATTGCGGGTAGGGTCCTGATACGGTTAAGGTTACACAAAGATATTGCGCTCTTGACCACAGCCAAAAAACCAGTTGATCTCAATAAATATTTTGACTTTTGACAAATGCCTTTTTTCGCCAAACAATATGCCAAACAATGGGCAAGGACGGGGACAAGGACAACGATAGGGGTGTGACCAAGGCCAGCCATAAATATAAATATGGTGCCTCGAAGGGAGGACTCGCAAAACTATTCAAACCCAAAATTGACACAATTTCTGGGGCAATTTGCACAAATGTACGAGATGCCAAAATGCGTGGCAAATGTGGCAAGTAGGAGGGGCAGGCAAAAGGCAATTTGTGTCACATTTTATTTGGCCAAAGCATATTTTGTTTTTTTTTTTTTTGGGTGGCAACTGAGGTTAGATTTATCGAGCTACAAGACAAGCATAGGAGTGGAGGGGATTTCCTAAGAAGTTGAAAGGAAATATATTGTATTATGTTCATGCAGCATACTTATTTTGCATTTTTATGGAGGCGTTACTTAGATCAGTAATTTATGGAGACCTTTATTGAAAGTTAATAAATTATGTCAAGCATTCAAGCATTTTATTATCAATAATATAATATAAATAAAAGAATTTCTGGTAATTATTTAAAGTTCATATATGTATAATTGAGGTGAACTATGTTTATGATGCTCTAGTTATCATCTTAAACTAGTCTAGACAAGTGCCCCACTTTTTTTCCAAAGATTTTCCGATATTATAATTAAGGTGATTTATTTGATTTCCCAACTCATTCCGTTTGATAGCTGCTAAACTGTGTCAGCTCGAAGAAAAACGTTACTATCTCCTTATATATTTTTTTTGTTGTATGGCTCAGTCCGCTAATTTCAATGAAAATGACTTAACACTAACCCAATGACCCAATGGACAAATTCTTGTACCGAGAATTGTGTATGTTTTTTGTGGGCCTTCTTAAAGCGACTTTGTTTTGTTCTTGGCGAGCCACGACGAGTAATTATAACGCAAATCCGCCGAGCCATTGTTTTGGCCGGAGCCCCGAGATAGAGATATGCGCACTCAGATAAACCTTCCATCACAATGGCTAAGAACGTGCATTATAATTATTTCCATAATAAACTTGACAGAATTATAGTTTTTAGCAATTAAATATATAAACAAGAAACAAGAATGGAACGTCGTCGTCGGTCACAATTATGTGAACAGTTTGTTGGATGAAGGGGCAACTGGTGTTTTTTTTGGGGTGATGCATCTGAAATGTGCAAGCAACAAAAAACATAATAATAAGAATCAAAAAATAGCAAAAATAAAAAATACCAATCCTATGAAAAAGACAAGTCGAGCCACAATTCAAGGCCAAAGTTTAAAGAACATGTTCGGTTGGAGGAGCAGGAGGAGCGGCGGAGGTGGGTCTGTCAATAATGACGATGATGAGTCGCCGGTTCATCATCGCTCGGATCATTTGCTGGATCTCCGGCGTAATTAATGACTAACATTTGGCCAGGCGTAGTCAGTCAAACTCGCGCTTCGTCTAACAGCAACAGCGACAGAAACAGGCAAACCAACAACTCCGGCAACGAACATCGAAATTTTCTATATGTGATTGATAACCCCCCCAAAACGAAATGATGCAAAACCAGCTTTTATTATACTCTCATCCAAAGGGTTTTATTAGTTTTATCGCAAGTTAAGTACCTGATGTGAAGTTGCACCTAAGATTAAATAATTTCGGCCAAGTTCAAAAATCTAAAAAGGCAGTTTTAAAAAAAGTAATAAGTGCTTACAAGGACAATAATCACTTTAAACCAACAAAATGTATTAAAAATCTAATAAAGATCCTTTTTTTTAGCCTGCAAGTTTATTTTGAAAATAATTAAAAGGCTTTAACCTAAATATAAAGGGTCTAGTTAATGTAGCTAATTATTTAAAAGACATCCTTCTACAGAAATCATAGTAAATATTTATTTTTAATATATTAACCATGTTTATTTCCATGGATTTCAATATATAATATATAATTCATATAAAATCCCCAATTCATTTCTAACTACGCAAAGGGAACTCGCCACTTCGGCAAGGGAAATGCGACTTTCCTTTTTTTTTGCCGCTGACTTATTCGAGTTCGAGCTTTGGCTTCGTTGGCCCGCAGGAGTGCCGTGCAGGTGGAGACTGGCAATATCAATCAAAAAACGAGTACGAATCCGTGTGCAAAATTATTCAAATTTTGAAATATCTCGGATCGAGCAGCAAGTGCATTTGAAAGCGATAACAAAGCACAACACACACACGTCAGACCGAAAAAAAGTGAAATAAAAAAGTCTAGTCGAGGAGATATGAAACAGGTATTGGTGGGAATCCGTAAACGAAATCCCCAAAACCGAGATGAGACTCGGCAGAGGCTGGGGCTCCACGCGCTGCTCAGCTGCTGCTGCTGCTGCTGCGGCTGCTGCTGCTGTGTGGTCCTCAGCTGGGGTCTGGGTGGATTTTCTTGGTTTTCTCGGTTTTAATTAACAACTTTACAGCACATTTCAAGCGGTGAAACTTTCGGGGCGTTGAATGCTGCGATCCGCCTATTAACATAAGACGTTCGATCTCCAGTCGCTCCTTCCTGCATCCACCTATATGGCCGCCATATAAAATGCACAGTGAAAATTAACACGCTTTTCGGTTCACGCCGCATCGGAAGTCTCTCAACAAAAATCTCCAAAACTCGGACCCACCACAGCGTTTGTCGTCGTGAAATATGCAAATTGAACTCGACTCTCATCTCCCGTCATATATATACAAATACGAATATATACATATATCCCCGACGATTGCCCCTCATTTACGCATCTTTTCTCGTCTTTGTTTGTCAAACTCATGATATTTTTACGGGTGTTATGGATTTATGCGGAAATGTGATAAAATGTTGTTGGTCTTTCTACGGATTTACTTTATGCTTGTGTGAACTAATAATTGACTATGGCTAATGCCCTAGGTTAGGAGGTTATAGTCATTATGGATCGACATTTAGTCGGACTGGAACTAAAGTTAGTTGTTTAATCTCATTTGTAAAGTTCGGGGATGTAAACGCGTTGAATATGGTAAGGGATTTAATTTTCGAGAACACTGGGAAGCCTTTCTTTAGTGAATATTTTTTTATTTTAATTTTTATACACAGTATCTACCTTTACGGTGCAAGATATAGAGAGCCAGGTATAGGAAATGATCAATTTAATATATTTTTACTGGGAGGAATATAATTGTTAAGAAATTTATGTTTAATCTTTAAATGAATCGACATCAAATAATAGAAACTATGATGAATACAATTATTTGATTAAAATATATATTTTTATAGCAAGTAGCAAGGACTTCATTTTTAGTTTTGTATATAAATACCAAAAATTAATAAATTTGAAATTTATTTCCAAGAATAAAGTTATTTTTTTTTGTTAAATACAATTTTAATTTAATAATAAGTAATTGCTAAGAAAAGAAACCTAATTTCTAACAAGTTTATGTTGTTCTTTGCTCATTATTATTTTCATCTGTTAAGCATCAACCTCACACTTGGATATTGATTCAAAAATCTTTCCTACGCCATTCATTTATTCCGTTTCACATTTAGCCATCCAAATCAAACAATCAACACCTTTTTGCTTCGACGCAATTCAAGTCCGGAGAAATGAGAACCTCAGAAGCTGAACCACACCTTTCCAGGGCGACTTACTAGCATAATTACAGCGAAATCCTACATCAAAAGTAACAAATCCAAATACAAGAATGGAATGGAAACACTGGAGGGCCGTCATAAATCTCAGGTCCCATGAAACGCAGCAAATTAACATAATTAAAATTTGGTTTTCGACACAGAAAACAAAGCGAAACAAAACGAAAAACAAAGAACGAAAAAACCAAAATTACTAAACAAATAATATTTTATTTGGACTAAACTAGTGGCGAGAGGGCTCTGTGTCCCGCTTCCAGGTGCTAAGTGAGGAAGTAAACGTTGTCAAGGGGAATCAACAGAAAGAAACCCTCAAAAGTGAACGGAAAATCGAAGGCGCCGCCGCCATTGCTGGGAAAATGGAAAAAAAGATAACTTTAAGTGTTCAAAACTATCCGGAGAATAGTCAGAGAATTAACAGAGAATCAGGATTTTGATGCAGGCAGTAAATTTTAGAAATTTACGGTAGGATAATAAATCAAAACGAAATCTATACCGAGAGAGAAACGCGATTCCCGATGCCCTAATTCATTTTTTATTGAGGTGCACTCAAAAAGGAGGAGAATAATCAATAACCAGGCACAGTTGGAAATCAGGACACCCATAAAAAGGCGACTGAGAGCCAGCCAGCCAGTCTTAGCTCTCATCTAAATAAAATTTAATGTTTATATGGCGCACACACCTCCAATTTATGCCCGTCTGCGGCAGTGGAAACCCGAAAAGCGAAGACAAAGAATGCTGCCTGACAAAGGCAAGTCCTTTTCCCCCAGCTCCTTGGACAGCTCTCGGCTTGTTTAGTGGATGATAAATTGCTGCCGTGTGTGAGTGCCTGTTGGTATATGGATATGGATCCTACCGAAAGATCCTACCAACGGCAATTGTTATGATTTGTTTATGCCTTTTTTGGGAGCAGCTGTACCACGCCCGCTCGGCGAACAGCTCGGGTCCGAAATAAATACAATTCAATCAGGAATTCTGATAAATATCTATTTGATTTTACACTAAACCAAATTTATAGATGTTGTTTTACAAAATGAAATAATTTTTTGAATATTAGGTATTCCTGTTATATCATTTTTGTGTTTTGAACGTATCAACAGAAATATTTACAATATCTTTAAGCCTTTCTAGTTATTTTCTTATTATTTATAAATCTTTTGAGTGTAGATTTAATCTCTTAGGACTCGCTTTTCCATTTTCACACCTAACTGTAAGCTATCTGGATCGACATCGATCAGGAAGTCCCGCATATTGCATTCGGAATTACGCTCACCCCGCAAGGACGTACTAATTGTACAAAACAAAACCCAAAAATTAATGCAATCTATTGTGAGATTCAACACGATTCCAGTTAGTAACGGCGATTAGGATCTGCCAGTGGCCTCACGCACGGATCGAGGACATTAATGTGTCAACATGTGCGACGATGGGTTCCCGTTTCCCCAACTCCCAAATATTCCATAGCCACACAGAGGATAGGCTCACAGTAGTCCGGGGCATTGACGACTAGTTCCTGGTAGCAGCCGTAGATCCCGATAAGGATCAGGACACGATTCGTGCGAATGTCGCCCAGGGAGCTCGAACAGGAGAGCTGAGAGCTGAGAGCGACCACAACAATGCACGCATAATGAGCAAATCTGGTTGAGATATCAACTGACATATGGGCACCCGTAACATTAAAATCTTCAACTGCAGCTTCAACTGCTTTTTCCAAATGGAAAAATAAACATTAATGGTATAAATGGTATCTTTTCCGTTAATGCCTTTTTGCATGCTACATAAATCTTTGACGTAGAAAACTTGGCTTTTATGGCCCTAAGTATGCAAAGTAGGCACTGGATTCGATGCTCAACTGACCTTCAACCCCTTATTTTCCTCCATAACTCCCAGCTCCTGCGGTTGACCGCATTATTTTCTCGAAAAAGGGTTCGTCGGGATGCCTGGATAACTTGATTAGATGCCGCATTCCGTTTGTTTCTTCAGCGAACATTATTCTTGATTAAGTCACATTAATTATGATAATGATGGCCCCGAAACGAATCCCGGGACAAAGGCGAGACTCTCAGACAATGGCAATTGAAATGGGAACAGGATATTGTCGGGCAGCCATATGAAATATATACAGAGATTGAGAGAGAGAAAGGAAGGAAGCCAGGACGTGTGCGCAAATAAAAAATTGTTTGTGCGGAGCGAAAAAGGTAAAAGTGTGATAAATGTCAATTTCCTGCTCAGCATTTCGGACACGCTGACGACTTCATCAGCAACTATATCCTTATGCGGAAGTTATCTAATAACCGGCCGACTCTCGTAATCCTTTTATGGAATTAATCAAGTGTGGCCATGACAAAAAATGGTATATATATATATATAAAGATGTCCCAGCTGTCCTTGGGGAATGCGCAGATGCGAGAGAATTTCCTTTCTTTCCAAGGCTGGCAAATGCTGCAAATAATTTTAAAGTAATAGAAAATCTGTGAATAAGCTGAGGAGTCTGTAAGCATTATAATTTCCTTAATTTTTTTATTTAATTAAAGCACAAGGAAAATCGTTAAAAAGTCAATGAAAATTGGAAATTTCTCAAATATTCTGCTCACATTCCGGGCGAAAGACATTCATAAATTATCCATAAACCAGTACAGTGTACAGACAAATATCCAGAGGAATACTCAACAAATTTATGGACATCGATACAGTGCAATGCCTTGCATCGAAAATAAACATTTTTATAGTTTATGTGGTGTTTGGCGATGTGATTTCCGTTCGGGAACAACCTCAGGTGGGCTCGGCTCGTCAAATATTTATCAGTATAGTATTCGGGTTTTCAGATTTCAGATTCAGTTGCAGTCTGCATATTAAAACAAAGGAAAAAGGCTGAAGAAATACAGAGGCGAACGGCTGCAGCTGCTGTGCAAATGATCCTCAAGTGACCGCAGAAGGGACAAACGTAGGCACATGACAAATGGAAAACTCCTCGAGAATCTTGAGCAACTGTCACAGCAAGCTGACTGTTGGCAAAATAACAATTAGAAAACAGTTGCAAAAAGCTGATCTGTTTTTGTTTCGATTTTTTCTCTGCACCCTGCGGCATCATTAATCATGCAAAAGAGCAGGCCGCCTGCTCAAGATCCCCTGATCGATTTGAATTTACTCGAAAGGCGGCTTCACATCGAGTGTCATTAATTATGCCAGGGTACAGAGAGTTTTTCTGGTTCAAGAGGGTACCGCCATTAACGGGTTAGCTAAAATAAATAACATCGGCTGCTGATCTGATCTGTCGCTTTGAATTCCTAATCAAGCGCCATTAATCACAGGGTCTCTTAGATTTTGGCATACGTTCAAGGTGACGGACTCGAACAATTGCCGCCTCTGGCTCATTTTCATTTTCTTTTTCATTTTCCTCACGTGACATTGGAAATGCAATTTTTTTCCGGCCACACCACCACCCCGAACCATTCCATGCCACAGAAATTCGAATTCAAAGGCATCCACATGCAATTTGCCGCCTTGTTGCTGCGAAACTAGAACACGAATGAGAACTTTTTATAGCCATTATGCTGGCTGGCTTTGTTTGCCCTTAGCCAGAGACAAAAAACCAGCGAAAAAGCAAAGCCAAGTGAATAATGCTCTTTTAGGGTTGGCTATATTTAAAAGGGGGTTTTTAATTGGTTGAGGACCTTCTGATGTATTTCTGGAATATGTTTTCTAAGGAAGAATGCAATACCAGTTAACTAAAATTATATCATTTACAAGCTCGTAAAAATATATATATTTAATTAGGCTGCCATCTTGGCAATTTCCTTTAGCTTGCCAAAAAATAATATAAATTTAATAATTTGCAAAATGTTAAACATTAGAAAGCTTCTCCTATTAATACTTATTTTATTTGAAACACAAAAGTAATGGAACTAAAGTACCTCCTTCTTGGAAGTGTATAAAATAGCCAAGAACCTAAGGTCAATTTTAATTCCGAGGCATTGAACTTGTTGTTGTAGTCGGCGGGGTGGTGGAACAGAATTTATACCTGGCGGGGGGAGGGTCTTGGGGGCTATAGCGACCTCGCCTTGGCTTCGTTTCTTTGATTTTGGGAGCCAGAGAACTTGCATAAGCATACAATTAATTCCTCAATGGCTGCATTGTTGTTATGTGCGGAGTTCGGATGCCAAAAGGAAAAGGCCCACAGAAATCTCATAGTTACACAACGCACAAAATGCGTTAATTAACAAATATATGCAGCGCCCACTTGCTAAAAACTAAAGAGCAGAAAAATAAATGCTGTTGGCAGAAACCAAAAAGAACGCCCCCCTTCGGGGCATATAAAAATTTGTTTGCCGAGGACTCGATGAACCCCGATGGCTGGCTGGCAGCTTATGCCCGGGTTATTTATGATTTTTCGCATAAATTTACGCGAACGCTCGTAAAACTGCGTGAAATACGACATTTTGAGTTCTGTGAAAGTGTAACAGAGTCTCCCAGAGTCTGAGTCTGAGACGCAGCGATATATGCCCGCAGATATGGCCACGGATCGGATTCGGATTGTCAGACAAAGCTCAGCAGCTCACCGTGAACAATGTGGCAACATTTGTGTGATTTGTAGCTTTCAGAGGGCTTAGCCCCGGCAACAATGTTGCTAATAGACCTGGCCGAAGGCCTGACGAGGAATCCGACGAGCATCTAGGCAGCCGAAAGTCAAAGTCCTTTCTCACGGCCTAGGAATTTTACAGGAACAAGTAGCTGGGTAGCTTAGGAGTTTTTAAAGCGATTACTCAATTAACTTTACTGGGAAATGTTCTCCTTTTCACAGAAGTGGAAAATATATACTTGCCTTTTAGTTTCCTTTGTAAATAATCAACATTTATACTTTCGGTGCTCGCAATACAAATTTATGATATATATATTTAAGGATTTTACAAATATGGTTTACAGTCGTTCTATTTACGGGGGTTAATGCATAATAAAAGTTTGGTCATTCAACGATTTACCCATGAACCCAGCCAATCCGGGTCTCAATCATCCGCCAGGTCACCCACTGTGGTCTGCAGGGGCGGAGCTGTTGTCACTGTGCTGAAGGGTAGTGCATGCTGGGTGGCCGAGGCCCAGCTGCGACGAGGCAGGATCCTGCCAAAGTTGAAGTACTTCTGGCGCAGCTTGTCCTTGATTTCGTCCTCGTTCATGATGGCGCTGGCCTCGCGGAAGTTAAGGAAAATGCGTCCCTTTTCGTCGGTCTTAATGGGTAGAATTTCAGTGCAGACATTTCGGGCCTTAAGCATGAATCCTTCCTCCTCCTGTTCCCCGGCAGCCGATGGGGGTCCGCCGGCGAGGTTCATCAACTGATCCTCTGGTAGCACCGCCACGCTGTCCAGGCGGGAGTCCATGGACTGGGAACGCGGTGGCTTTGCCGTGCTTGGATGGTTCTTCTTTTTGCGCAGGCAGAACGGATCCCGATCGCTGGCCTTGACGTACTGCACCACGGGACGATTTACGCCCCACTTGGGGCGGTCATCCATCTTGTTGGCATCCTTTTCCTTGCCCAGACTCTTCTTCAGACTCTTCTCCTTGTCCTTATCCTTGCTCTTGGCCTTGAATGTGGTAGTTGTGGTTGTGGTGGTCGTCGTTGTGGTTTCGTGATCCTTTTCAGCAGTGGATTCCTTAGCGGGCTGGGTCTGGCTCTTGGAGGTCTGTGTGGTGGTTGTAGTGGACACCTCTCGCTTAAGCAGTACCTTGTAGAAATTATCATGGAACAGGCAAAGGTCACAATTCAGGGGCAACTCTGTCTGGGTCTCCACATCGGCCTGCTGGCCCAGCTCCTGGTGGAGCTCATCTCCCTCTGCCGAATTGTTTGGGTCGCCCAAATGCAGCGGGGTCTTCAGGGGGATCAGGGCCAGCTTATCCTGCTCGGGAATCGAAACAGGGGCCACATCGACCTCCAGGGAGTCGGGAGAGAAGCAACCACTGGCGGTCACTAAGTCGGTTCTGCCGGATCTTGCCGTCTCCAGGGGTTCCTCCTCTTCCTTCTCCGCCTGATAGCCATCTTCTGTGTAAATCGAGGTGTCTGTGCGATGAGTCATCGTGGCTTTCGAATAGGAGCAGGCGGTCTGCGGGGGCTTCTGCATGGGCTGCTGGACAAAGTAAGTGGCTATCTGGAGGTTACCAATGGCGTTTTGCAGGCCAAAAATGTCGCTGGTGACAGGCAATGGGATTAGGGTAGCTGGTTGCATCAACAGGGCCATGTTCTCCTTGTCCTCTCCCATGAAGGAGGCCTGTCTGGGGCCTGCCTTGGGCTCATCCTTTTTGGGATCCGTGGGCTGCTTGATGGGCTTGGTGATGGTGCGCCGCAGATTGATGGGTGTGCCGATCAGGACCTTCTCCTCCGTGACTACAGGCGGCGGACCTCGGGGGGTGTTTGAGGGTTCCTCTGCGGGGCAGGATTCTTGTTTTCCGGTGGCCACTGGCTCATCCTCTTCCTCCTCCTCCACAGATTGAACGCGCAGTAGTTCTGATTCATCGCCCTCGGTGTCCTGAGATATCATAGACGTCTGCCGTTCCATTCGCTTCTTCTGCTTCTCCATCCTGGCAGCCACCTCGGCCTTTTGGATGGCATCCATCATAACCTGCTGCTTCTTCTGCTGGGCCTCCTCGCGTTCGAGGAGGGTCCTCCGCTCGAAATCCAATCGCTCCTGCTCCAAGTGCTTCTGTCTGCGCAGGCGCTCCTCCTCAATGGCCTCCTCCTGCCGATGCCGTTCCAGCTCCCACTTACGGATCAACTCGCGCTCATGGAGCTGCTTTTTGATGGCATTATGATACTCGGCAGCCTTGCGCCGCTTATCCATCCTCTCGGCCAGCGTGTGGGCATCCAGTGGGGCATTCTGACCCCTCAGATATGTGGAGGAGGACTGCATGGACTGGACATCGTCCTCACTGTCCTTGAGATCATGCATGCCGCGATTGAGCCAATTCGGTGCCTGCTGCGATGCCGCCTGGCCGCCATTAAAGTTGGCCCAGCGAGCACGCTCCCTTTCGTGCTGCTCGTGAATATAGAAGTCGCCGTGCTCCGGATTGCCAATGTGCACTTGGTAGGTGTTCGAGGTGGACACATCGCGGCTGAGGCTCATGTTCGAGGAGCTGGGCGGAGCGGGCATGTAGCAGTAACTGCAATGAATGAGAGTCATAAAAGATATAGGATATAACCACTATTAAATATTATTCTAATATTATTTTAATTCTTCTATTTAATATTCAATCTATGACTCATTCCTTTCAATGAATTAGCATTAAATTAATATTCCGATTTTGTCCAATTTAATTACTCCCCCGTTTAATTCAACTTTTGTTTGTTTTCTGTGTGTGATTGGGTCACTTGGTTACACTCACCCGTCGGCCATGTAGCCATCGGCAGCCAGCGGCTCGTATCCCTGCCCTGGCACACGACGTCCCTTGATGGTGTACGCCTTGCTCAGCGGATTTCCCGGGGGCGGCAGGGGATGGGGAAGGGGATTGGGAATCGGGCCCGGAATCGGTGCAGCTGCAGTGCCTGCCTGTATCGATCGACGGAGGCGTCGGCAACCGGCTGCACCCCCACCCACGGGGCCCAGAATTGCGCCGGGGCCTCCATCCAGGACACTGGCACTGCCCACCCCACTAATGCTCTCGATTTGGCTGGCGCCGTCGTTGAACCAAATGTCAGGGGTGTGGGGATTCTTGGGTGTATCGCTCAGATAGCCGGAAGTGTCCTCCTCCTGGCAACCGGCAGCCGCCGGGGGATTGTTGTTGTTTAATCGATGAGGCCCCCCGTTGCCGGGATCAATGTCAGTTGGCTTTCCCGCTGCTGCTGCTGCTGCTCCTGCTGCTCCAGGCTTCTCCTGGTGTCTACCCCTTTGACGAATTGCTGGCAAACTGGGGCTCCGCAGGCGTTGCTGCTGCTGCTGTAGATGTTGTTGCTGCTGTTGTTGCTGCATCAGAAGTTGCTGGTGCAACTGCTGCTGCTGCTGACCCTGTCGCGAATGCTGCATTCTGCCCTTGGCCGTTTGCAAGGATGTCGGAACCAGATCCATGTAGCGAGCCGGGTTCTGCATCTGGCGGGAGGTCATGCCGGGGGCATAGCTGCCCCTTCTGGTTCGTCGATACATGGACTCGTCCTCGTCCTCGTAATCCGCATCGGCATCCACGTCCAGGTCCTCGATATACCGCTCCAGCTGGTTCATATACGCCTGATTGCCCTGCCTGTAGTCCTGCGGGCGGATAATCAATTGCATATCCTGATGCGGGGCGCGGCGCGAGTGACTGGATGTCTGGTTCGATGTGGAGCTCTGGCTCAGATCGAGGTTTGAGTAGTAGGTGCGAATGGAGGTGCGTTCGATCTTGTGGTGCGAGGTGTGCTGGTGATGATACATCTCATCCATGCGAGCGATTTCCTCTGGAAATTTAATAATTATTTCAATTATAATTATATATTTTTTTTTTGTGGGGTTCCGCAGACACACCTCTCTCCTTGGCCCATTGCTGCTTCTTCAAGTCCAACAACCTGTGCGTTTGCCTGGCCTCCGGTCCCGTAATCATGTCAGTTCATTGCACTGCCACTTCCTAGACCAGAAATACCAAAGGTCAACTGGAGTCCAATCCAAGCCAAACTGATGTGCAAGCGCCAAAGCTCCCCAAAAATACTCCACCGAAGCACCACTCCAAGGCTGTGCAGGAGCCTCACTGAAATTCCTTCGAACCCGTGGCCGAGCCAGTCGAAATTCGATTTGTTTTGCATTGGAATGCCAGCGGGTTGTCCTGGCAACAACGAGCACCGTTCAAGGAGTAAACAAAGGTAGTTTTAGCTGCCCTTTCGAGGGGCTATAATAAATAATACGGAGGTATGGTTTTAAGCTATGATTAACTAAAATTAAATGTTGGTCTTATTTTTTTTTAAATATTTGTTTTAGGTGCTAAAGTAAACAAATTAAATATGTGTTATTTTTTTAATAATAAAACAATATAACTTATTATTATGTCTGAAAATAAATGATTCCCCCTCAAATAATAAATAAATAAATAAATAATAAATCATTTTTATGATTTTAAATTTTTATTAACCAACTTAAGGTATCTGCAATTCACTAGTTCCCTAAAGTTAACCTTCCTTTTTCGTTTTCGATGGGGGCAGTCCTTGCACTAGCTTTTGGCAGTGGGTTAATGCAGTCGGGCGAACTTGTTATGTTGTGGGAGCATTGGGTGGGGTGGGCGCCCAGGAACTGAACTATCATCATCGCGTGCCCGATGCCTGTTCCAAAAATACACACACTATTTGCTTTGCTTGGTTCGAATTAAAGGAACAACCAAGAAAACAAGGAAGCCTCCGCGCCCTGGTTGTGGTCGTGGTATCAAAATAGGGCTGTGGATGGGCCTGTGACCTATCGATTTTCCATCATGGCGCGGACTGTCTCCGCACGCGTAAGTTCAATTACCGCACATATAGAAGAGTTTGTGTGAGTGTTTATATGGAATTGCGGAAGGAGAAACGCAACAAGTTATCAAGTGGGATCGGAGCCGGGGGTGCCCCCGGGCTGGCGTAGGTGTAAAATGCAGAACGAACGTCCTTCGCAGCACCAACAGATCTCTCCTTTGCCCCTTTTGGTCTGTCCATTCGATTAGCGGAGGGACCAACCTACCCGAGCTCTGGGAATTTATTTCCCATGGTCAAAATAGAAATGGCCAATACAGAGATAAAGGCTGGGGAAATATCTCATAACCCATTTTCCATAAACATACACACAGAGAGACCACAGAGCCAGATCGACCGCAGAGCTGCCTGCCTTCTTTTCCGATTTTTCTCTGCTTTTCTGTGGCGGCGGTGGCTGCGGTGGTGCTGTTGGGTCTGTTTTATACGCGTGGGCGTTGAAATCACTGCCAGTCAAAAGGTCATGTTATGATCTTGAGCGAACTATGTGTCTAAGCATGAGAGCATGGGAGCCGCGGTCCCGAGAGCTCAACTCGAGTCGAGAGCAAGGCCCAGTCTCAACGACAGACACCCAGCAAGCAGGAGCACTTAAAGAAAGATTATAAAATATTTAGAAAAAATTAAAGGATCTAGAATGAACTCAACAGGAAACCAAAATATATTAAATATTTATTAAATATTTATTCAATCTCTTTATTGACAATAATAATTCATTAAATCATTTACTAACCCCGCTCAAATTTTCTCCCAGTGCCCAGAAAAGGAGCAGCCAAAGATCAGGCCAAAAAGAGAAGTCGGTGGCGAGGGGGAGTGGCACAGACAGAGACGGCAATCAAGAAATCCCACTTGATACAAGTGCATTTATAAGACATTATAATGAGTTTTTATAAACTTAAACAGGGTCGCCAGCGAGCAGCCTTAGGGCGTCACTTAACTAGACGAAGCCCCGCTTCCAACTCTCGACTCTTGGCCTTAGCTCCCTCGCTCCAGATGATCTCTGGACATTGATCATGATGAAGATCCTCAAGATCAGGCCGGGATCATCAAGATCATAATTGCTTATGCAGCTGGGTCAAGAGTTGAATACCCCATCGTCCCCCATGCGAGCACATGTCACCACCATTTGGAGATTTCCCCCTTTTTAATAGAGAAACAGAAAGAGAGAAAGATGGAGGAGACCCGAAAAGAAAGTGATCATGCCAGGAGTGATGATCGGCTGCGATCATGTCCGCTGCCATTTAGGCAGCAATTTCCATACATCTTCCAGTCCAGGCCAAGTCCGGGCATTTTCACTTGGAGCTTGGTCAGCAATCAATTGAACGGCCGGCCAGCTCGATCGCTCTATTCAAGCGGCCGATGTATCATTTAGCGCATAACCCCAATACACCTACCAATAAACAAACAAGCCAAATGCCTAATAATTGTAATTTTCCATATTTTTGTCGAGTCTATGATCGGAGACGAATGCGATGAACTCAAACACGATCGGGCCCCCAAGGCAAAGGAGTCGTTTAAATGGCAGAT
This sequence comes from Drosophila birchii, assembly GCA_035046345.1. Taxonomy (NCBI): domain Eukaryota; kingdom Metazoa; phylum Arthropoda; class Insecta; order Diptera; family Drosophilidae; genus Drosophila; species Drosophila birchii. The sequence goes on along the minus strand of JAWNOA010000048.1, from coordinate 18,789,525 downwards.
AGAGAGAGATATATATACACATGTACAGCAGGGGTCAAAGCGGGAGTATATATATCTTTAAAATCGCTTAAGAATTATATTACATACATTTCTTAATAAATCTATGCTTATTTAATATTTAATATAAAATAAAATAATAATATTTTCTTTAATATTTTTGAATACAAGGCTGAATAAATATTTAAATTTTTAGGGAAGGTTTTACTTTATTAAAATTGTGTTTTTAATATTACTTTATTTATAAATAAATAACGAAAGTATTTCTATAGTGTCTACCCCAACTGTTCCTATTTATCGATGGCGAGGTAGAGCATTAGACCATACATATTGATCAAAATTGATGATGTTGACACGAACTTTGAACGACTCTGATCGCCGTCCGCTTTCAAGGGTTTTCTCAAGCGATTTTCGTAAGTGATTCGGGCAACTCGTGTAGGAAACGACTTTAGGTTTCATCTCAAGTGAGAGTATCGCTCAATTGATATGTACAAAGGTATTTTTCGTTATGGATTTCGGGCTGCTGAAGCCACTTGAAATGCTTTTCACAGCCAAGATCGATGGATCGATCGGGCCGGTTAATGGAGCTAATTTCGAAAAGACCGGCTCTCGGAAACTGACATTTCGCCAGGCCTGAGACTGGGCCAGTTCGTAATTTTGTAATGCCGGACAAGCCAACAGGTTGGCGGCTGTCTGCCTCGAGAATTTAATTGTTGTGCTCTCGAAACACTATGCCGTAGAATATTTGAGAGACAGGCCAAATAGTTACGAACTGCACTTTCGATCTGCCCAAAAATGGTCACCTGACCAGACGAAGGCCCAGTGTTAGCGCCAACTAACAACTGTCAGGTGCTCGGATATCTCCTCCAGCCTCAGCTCTAGCTTCAGCTTCAACTTTGACTACGGTTCCAGCTCCAGCTCCATCTCCATCCACTCGCTTGTGTAAGCCACGAGTCGCAGTTGAAGTTGAGGAAGGCGAAAAACAGGGAGTGTGGTCATGATAACTTTGCGATTAACTTCGCCAGCATCCAGAATGAATTTCTTACGATAAAGTTACGATGTATATGTTAAGGCCATAAATAGAAAAGAGTTTTCTAATGTGGGAACTCAATTAGTTGCGGCCTAAAGTAAGCCAAGGAATTATCTTAAAAGAGATGCCTGGCATAAGTGTTTTCTATATCAAACGGAATCAAAGTGAAACTTATGGAAAATGCTTACTACATTCTATTTATTATTTATCAAATTTGGGACTATATATATTTATTTAAGCAATAGTTTTAAAGATCCTTAAGTATTCCTTATAATTCATAAGCTATTAGAGATATATTATAAATATATTTTCCTTTATTTTATATATTTTCCTTCAAGAGTATTCTCCCCTTCGATCTGTCACCAGTCTAACCCTTTCCCCATTGCATTTGCTTGTTGTCCTCGAAGCTGACAACATGTTACACTTTGGTCACTATAATGAGCCGTAATTAGTGACATCGGTGTATCTGCGACTATTGCAACTGACACTGCCGCGGCTGCAGCATCCAAGCAATGCGACTGCCTTCGGTTGCGTGTGAAAAGTTGCGCGCTTTTTGATAATTGCCACTGAGCTGCTTCCACGTCTACGTCTGCGTCTGAATCCATGTCTGTCTCGGCATTGCTGGACGAGGAGCTGGACACTCGGGTGGCCAAGAGTTGGAGGTGGCAGGCGATGGAGGAGCCGGACGTATGATGACATGGCCATGTGTCAACGTCGTCTACGTTGGCGGCGGTAAATGTCAGTGCGAATGAAAGGAAAACTGATTACACTTGACAAGTTCAAATTGTTTAGGGACAGCGACACTAAAGACCGAGAGTGAAAGCCTCAGCTGTCGAAGGTTTTTTTTCTTCATTTTTATTTCGTTTGTATTTCGCGCTTCCCCCGAATTTAGCCAACTTTTCCTTTAGTACTTTTCTCCCTGGCGAAAATCTGACCAGCAATTTCCCACCGCGGCGGGAAAAAAAATCTTAAAATGTCCACTGATTGCCGGAGCTTGTTGTTGGCCACATGCATGGCGGTTAAGGCCCGGCCCGAAGCTGCTGGCTAACGGTTAATACAGTCCATCATTATCAGAAATGCGTTTGCCAGCTCCCAAAGCCAGATCTCTGGCTAAGGTCAGTTTAGAGACCGAAAAATTGTTGCCCACAAAGTCCCCCACGAAAGAACAAAAACAACAAAATTACAAAAAATATTCTCACAAGGCGCTGGCTGCACTGAAACAAAGAGAAGAAGTCAAAGGGTATTCTTAGTTATAGTTGCAAATTCCTTAAACATTTTTTTTAAGCTCTTATTAAATATATATTTGTGCCCTTTTTTAACTCTGGTATCCATAAAGCAAATAAATTGTAATCCAATATTTGTCTCGGCTTTTCCTTTCCAAATCCCTTTGATTTTGGCCAAGTGCATGTCTGGCTGGCTGGTTCTTGGCCAGGGAAGAGCTTGACTACATGAAACAGGTGTGGCACGTCGCAAAAAATGAACAAAAAAATAGAAGGAAACTGGGAGGAGAGGTCTGCTGCCTGTGATGCTGCTACTCCGGCTGACTGGACCAAGACTCTTGGCCCACAGAGGGTGCGAGTGTGTGTTGCTTTTGGCCAGGTTAGAGCTCTCTGAGGTTGGCGACGCTTTTACCGCACGTTCGTTATTTTTGAGGTCACAATATGCTGTGTGCTATGTTCTGCACAGAAAGAAATACAATCAGTTATTGGCTATTATTTAAATATAAATATTTATTGTTTATGTTTGCTGTTAATAAATAAATTCGGAAAGTTAAAGCCTATAATTTGTCTGCAATCATAAGTATTCGTTCAAGTTTCAAGGAAATAATTAACTGGAAACTAAAGAAACAAATTAAACGATTTTAACCTCTTTTCCAATGCTTTCAAAACTTATTCTCAGTGTACGTGTGTGGCTGGGCATCAAGAGACAACGACTGGCAGTCGAGGACCGCGGGCTGATCATTGCTGGAAATCTGCGGACGGGCTTGTGTTTGTTTGTCGCCTCTAATGAAACACGCGACATGGAGGAAGAAATAAAAAAAAATAAAGGGGGATGCCCCCACACAGACACATACTCACACACAGATACACACTGGCACACACTCAACTTTGACCCGGGTCAGGGGGCACAGGCAGGCTTGAAATTAAAAAAGATAACTCAGATGCGAAAACAATTGATAGTCACAGATATTAAGCTTTGACAGCAGAAAATACGATAGACACGGCCCGATAAAATTTATTTTGCGCCAAGTCAATTAAGGTTATACTCCTTAAGAATCTGCCAGATCTGAGATGGGAGCAGGGGAGATCCGCGGAGATCCGCAGGTGAAGATCCCCTGTCAGAGGTGAGGAATCCTCGGTTTAACGAACTGCCGCATGAACTGAAAACATTTATAACATATCGTATATCGTATGAGTTCTTTGTATGATTGATGGGCCGAGTGCATTGTGCATGGGTTTTGAGCTAATTTATAACAACAATCGGGAGATTTGTATGCCGCCTGTCAATATGGAATCAAAAAGCGTTGTATAAAATCTCAAACTGAACGGATCGGAACGGGACGATCCTTTTGTCTGAATCCAAAAAGATCGCTTTGATTGGGCGTATTTATTTTTTGTTTCTTTCCGGCAATCGTTGAATGCGATGAGTAATGGATGGAAAAGTGGTTGTATTACCGAAAAACTCAAGCTGTGCGAAAAGCAAAAAGCAAAAAAATACTCACAACACAATAAAAGGAAGAGCCAAATCGAAGGAGGGCAGTGCCAACGACACTTTACACCTCCGATGATCCGTCATAACTTTTAACACATGATATAATTTTGCATGGATTGTCGGCCATGACTTCTTGATTGATGACTGTCTCTTCACCCCGACAGATCGGATGCGCCGATCCCCTCCAGATCTTGAAATTAGTACAACAAACTCAACGTAACTGTCAATGATTGGTAATTGGATTTTCAATCAAACAAAAACTCCTTTCGAATAGCCTCAAAAAAAAGGTCGGAGTACCCTTTTTATATTTCTTTTGAGGGGGATTTATGGAGATTTTATTTATTATTCAATATAACATTTTTACTGCATACAAATAATTAAAATTATTTTCTTTATAAAAGTGCATTAAAAACATGATCAAATTTTATTTTGTAGATTTCTAGATACATGTTTCTTTTTGCAAATATTTTAATAATATTTTAAGTTACATTTCAGCAAGCAAACATAAAGTAAAGTCCAGCCAGATACCTTTACAGGGTATCCATAGTAGTTCATAGCCTTCTACTCTTCCTCCTTCCAATGTTTCGATTTGTTTTACAAGCATTTCGTGAGCTGTACAAAACACTTTCAATAACAAGAAACCGAGAAACAACCTTAAATAAAAAATATTATTATTCGTTAGCCCTCGCCGATGCACCGCAATGATAAGAGACTTTAATTGATTAGGTTTTTGTTTCTTCGTTGATTATTGAAACCATTTCACTGTTTCCAATTCCCACGCCAGCATCACAGGGGAAAGAGTCTATGATTTATTATGCACAAGAAAGGGAAAATATATACTATATATATCGGACACGGCGCGCCGTTGGATTTTGATTTTGGGCGATCGTGAGGCAATTCGATGGCCAGTGCGGGGCTGGCGGAATGCGGAAATTTCTACTGGGCTAATACGCAGGTGTTGGGGCTACCGCCCCCTTGCGTGAAATATGATCTATGAGCGCTGGAAATAAATCCATGGCATGACCTCAGACATCAAACTTCGACACTCGAGAAACTCATCACGATGGAGCTCATTAACAAGAAGCTGGCTGGTGGCTGGCTGACTGACTGGCTTTGTGGTTTATGAATAATCCCCCCGTTTATTAATCAACCAAGAGCCTAGAGAGTGTGTGTGTGTGTTTGATTGCAAATAGACGATGATGCTATTATAATGATCGCACTATTAGGGATTACAAACAGCTGACGGAAGAAGCCTTTCGGCTGGACCCACAACGAAGTTTCCTTTTCGGCCACTTCCTGAAACTAAACGCCGTGGCAGCCGATGACAGCCTAATTTCAGGGCAATTAACCCGGGGGATGATCGGTAGCCTAATGAGTGTATCAATAACCTGAAAACCGAAATACTTGTGTACCCGAAACTAAACTATCAGCTACTATTTTACGGTCGTTCTGGTGATCTTGACCATGAAATCGGCCATATGTTGTCCTATTATTTAGGGGGAAACTCCGTTCGGGGCTGCATCTTCCCTCTGGCCGAAGAAACTTTCTCTAATCGCCGCGCATCGGACAGGAAGTTTCCCCAGCTTGTCATTTTGGGAAAACTGTTGACATGTGACACGACTTAGGGCTAAGGCAGAGGGGCTCAAATGCATATTTAAATAAGCCTTTTGTTGGCACACACACGAACACATTTTCCGAGCTCTCGAAAATCCAGCGACTTTGCTAAGTACACACGCACAAGGACTTAGGGATAAACTCTATCCTGGCAGGGATTCGGGTTCAGTTCAGTTTATTCCTAATTACATGCGTGAGCGCTCTAAATGCGCAAAATGCCGAAAGGCAAATATTATTGCTTGTTTAGGCCAGGGTCGCCTGGCTAATGACAATTGCTGTTTATATTCATGATTTCTGCATTATTTTTTCAACTAAACATTGGAAATTTTAATCTGCGACACACGCTCTTTTCATCATCTGCGGCTTAGTCAGGTTCGTTCTTTTTATTTTTATATTTTCCTGTCTCCTCCCGGTTGGTTTTAATGATTTTGTTTCTTTATCCTTCGGACATCTCCTTTTTGCGGCCACACCCCTCTCTCTGCCTGTACATAATACATTTTTATACTCCAGCGTTGACGGCTGTGGGCAACATCTGGAGTTAGGAGCAGTTCTGGAGGAGTTATTAGTTAGGAGCTCCGTGTGCGGTCAGGCTAATTGAGTGATCAAGCGTGAGGGTCAACAGTTAGGACCGATCAGAAGCCAAGACCCAGTCCAGAAGGGACTGCAACGGCAACAGCCGTATTATGGCAGTTAAACTGTATCTTAATTGCCAGTTTTCGTTTCGGAAAACTAACAAATTTTGACAGCATCAAGATTTAGCTGGGTACAAATGGGAGTTACCAGCGGGGGCAGGGGGATCTAAGGATCTTCGTTATCTTGGCTATATCAAGGATTTGACATTGAAGTAATACTAGAGAATTCGAGCAGCTAGGAGGATGGATTATATCAGGCTGAATAACAATTTATCAAAATGATAGTCCCTATTAAAATATTTTTATTCATATTTTATATTATTAAAATTTTTATTTTCTATTTTATTTGTATAAATAAAACTGTATCCCTGACCTTACTATTTCACAGTTTGCTTGGCAATTAATATTGTTATGATTGGAAGTCCAAGATCAAGCAAATAACTTATTTCTCTGGGTGTTTTGTGTTTGATGACATCCAACAATTAACCACACAATCGCCCGATCGTTTATTTTGCAATTATTATCTATATATATTATATACAAATATATTGATGGCGATTTTATTGTTGTTTTTTTTTTCTATTAGACAAACAGTCGACACACCCAAAGTGCATCTATCGCCATCTTTTCAGCTCAACTCCGGGGCTCCGTCGACGGCAACTGTCATTAACAACGTTTAGCGTTTTTAGCACAATTTGCATTAACAATACCCCAACACACATACACTCGTACTCGTATCTGGTCAATAAACAATATTATATAGAGGCATCAAATGGGGAGCCTTTGGAGGTGCAGAGTTCTGTCTCGCATCTGCCAGAGTCAGAGTCAGAGTCAGAGGCGAAGTCAGAGCCCATACAAAAATGGAGCTGCGATCGATTGGCACGCTGGAAGTTTGAAGTTTGGAGCGATGAGCTGCATCACGACTCGGCCATACGAATATTCTAGAAGAAAAATCTTATTAAAATTTTATTGCAACAAAATGGAAAAGCTAAAAACAGAAAACTGAAAACTGGCATCGCCTAAGCTTCAGCTAAAAACGGAATTCGTGCGCATCAAACAGCTTCAGTTGAGGTTTTTGTATCTTTTGTGTGTAGCGGAACACCTGCTTGGATGCGAAGCTGAGGCTTCTCTGATTCTGACTATATAATACACTCGAAAGAAATTTAAATCGCCCATTAATAAAATGGTTTTTAAATGTATAATTAATTCGAAATTAACCTTCCGAAATTGATATCAAATCTTAACAAACTTTCTTGAATCTATGGCACATGTAGATAAAAAACTGAATAATAATTGAAAACTAAACAAATCATTTCAATATTTAAATATAAACCATTTCAAATTTATTTTATACTTTTCCTATAAGCTAATCATAATTTTTTTAAAGCGTGTAATGACGTCCAGTGCAGTGCAGCTGGCGAGCGGATTGTGATGCATCAGAGTTGAAGCTGGCAACTGGCTAAGGCGACTCCAGCGACTCCGACGACCTTCTTACCGCCCCGTCCAAACAGAAACCGCCCCATCGGGCCAATTGTGCTGCAAACGCGGCGCGACCTTAGTCATTTGTCAGCCCGAACTGGCAACCTGGGAAAGAAACAGCACTCCGAACCCGCAGCAGTGCCATAATGCACTGTGTGCCACTGCCACTGCCTTTGACTTGGCTTCGCCACTTTCCTGGCCGACATTGCCTTTGTCTTGGCCAACTAAATATCATTGGGTCAAGTTCGTCCCGGGCCCCAGAGAAAGAAAAATATGTACGGGCCCAAAGCAATCGATCTGCCAAATTGGATTCCAGTGTGGTGCCAGCAGGAAAATTGAAAACATATTTTATACGATTTTCCCGGCTAATCGCCGGCCTTTGATTTATACATTTTCATAATTTTATTGTTGGCACGCAGTCAACGCCTCTATCCAGCGCCCGGGCGCAAGTTCATCTCTGGGTCTTCGTGTCATGGTCTGGCCAAGATAAATGTATGATTCACTTCAAGATGATTTGCTATGCCATGTCTAAGGGGTGGCGAGGAACGAGGAGCTAGGTGCAGGTGCCAGCATCGCCCCACTTTGCAGTTTTGGGTCCTCCTTGAGTCCACCTCGTGGGCCTGGCCCAGTCAGGCCGTTTTATTGCCCACACTTGGTACCTTGGCCCGGCGGCTACTTTCTCACATAAACCTGTGGAAATGGGAAAGGTGGAAAGCCAAAGGCAACGAATTCGAAATGCTCTGGGTGTTGAGTTGCTAAAAGAATTACATGATGATATAGAGTTAAGCTACAAATACAAGAAATTACATTATAGAAGGCCCTCAAGCTTTATAATTTCTAATTTTTGTTTGGGCTTCAAGAACCAATTTCTGGCCATACCCCCAAAAGATTACCCACTTCTATACCCACGATCCCAATTAAGCCATCTTGGACTGCCACTCATCGGCGAAATCCAGAGTACAGAGCCGGGCCATTCAGGGCGAAGCATTTCTCGCAATCAGCTGTGAAAAATCTTACCCCATTTATGGCCCACTAAAATGGGCCGAAAAAGTAACACAGGTCGAAACCGAACGCCATTCACAGCACACAGCATCTTCGGAGAGGAGAGACCCCCTGGTTCCCGTGATGTTATGAATTTAATGTACCACCATTATGCATAAATTCACGAAATTCCAGCACCCAGGCGATGAGAGTGAACCGAAAGCTTTGTTTTTCTGGAACACCGCTGGACCGTTGGACCCACTGCTTTTATTTACGCGTATTTATTTTCTTTTCTGGAGGTTAAAAACCTTTCGCACCTGGCACCACCGAACAGCAAGAGCAGCAACAATTTCATAGTCCATTTGGCTGTGAGGTGTTAATAACACAACAACAAAGGCGTTACAATTACACATTGAAATCGGTCCGAGCGGACAAAGTTTGGCTTTTCTTTGGCCGCCGATGTGTGATGTCAACTCCGGGGAGGTTCCCACCGATCCCAGGCTGGGATCACCGCTTGGGACAATTGTCAAATATGGCATTTTAAAGTTCGACTCGTTCACATTTTATGGCCACACATTTGCCCCGAAAAGAAGGGCAGCCAAAAACAAATTATAACAATGCCCGAGTTTTGTGTAAAAAAGGGAAATGGTAATGGCGGGCTTTTCAGACAAAACGGAAGCTGTTCTCGGACGAGTGAAAATATTGGGGGCTTACTAACTGGTCCGATCCATAAACTGTAGGATTAATTCCACTTTCTGGGAGCTTCGTTTGGATTGCCGGATTGTGGAGCAATTTGTTTGGACCACTTTCAAAGCTGATTGATATCGCCTCCGGGCAGCGACTGATCTGTCAATTTATCACTGTCCCCGCTATGGTAGGGTGGAGGGGAAAGCCGGAGACGGGTCGCGGCCAAAATTGATCATCGCACAGTTCGCCCCATTGACAATCATAATTAATTTGATTAAATTCAAATTCGCGCTCGTAGAACGGGGACAGAGAGCAAAGGCAGCCGATGCTGGCCGAAGCGGACAAAACAAATATAAACATGGCTATGGTGATATGGCCAGCAGATCACATTTTTCATCTGACGAAATTAACATTTCTGTTTTCGTTAATTTTGGCATGTGGCGGCGACCCCTAAGGGTCAAATATGATTTGGTTTCAAGTTTTCCAAACTCTTCAAAAACAAATCGATACCAAAAACAGATCAATGATCTCATTTGCATACATCTGTGTCGGTATGCAAACCGAAACCGAACCGAAAATACAACTTAAACACAAAATAAAAGAATAAAAAATCGAAATAAAACCACTGAGGCTGCCAAATGTGAAACATGCAAAGAGCATCGAGCATCGAAATGCCGCAAGGTGGAAATCAATTTTGTTTTCTTTCGTTTCTTTGCTGGCTTTCAATCAAAATCAAACTCGGTTGAGAAATGAATTAAGGGTCCATAAAAACGTTGACGAAGTTTATATGCTCTTAAAAAGAATTAATGGCTGAGAGTTTTAGGGATAGTTTAAAGTAGGTTTAGTTTATTGAAACTAGAATATTTTTAAACGAACACAAAGATAGTATTTCAGCAAAATTATTATATCTAATCCATTATTAACAAATCTCCGTATATCTTCCATAATTATTATAATTTTATTTACTCAATAATATATATATTTTCTCCTTTTCGGCATCATCAGTACCTCAGCCATTCCAGAGTATTTCTAAAGACAGAATTCTATCGAATCTGAATCGAGTCAGCGGCAGCCCTCAACAACGAGGCAAATTCAAATCGAACGCATAAATTAGTCAGAAATAAGCGCGAAAACGTGTTTTAAATTTTTGTTTTCATTTCACGCGCCGAATCAAAGAATCAAAGAATGATTCGAACTGAAACCAAAACCAAAATCCGAGAAACGAACCGAAAACCAAAAATGAAATGAAACGAGCGGAGAGCACTCATGTCAGTATTTGTCAAAAATGTAAAAAAATGCGGCGTGGTTGTTGTTGATTTTGGCATTGATTAATGCATTTATAATTAATTTATTGTATGCACAGTGTTCGAGCCGAAATAAAGGTAGCCTCCTGCATGACACAAGTTTTTCCTTCTTCTTTTTATTTTTGTGTTGAAACTGGAGCTGGAAGCGAAGCCGAAACTGGATGGATACAATTTGCCTGTAACCTAATTTCAGCAGAAATATTTATATTGATCGAAAGGGGCCCGATCATGCTGGGCCAGAATACAAATCGGCCGGGTGATTGATGATGATGATGGCCGAGTGTCAGGACGATGCGCATTCTGCAAGTCACTCGAAATTCGAGTCTAAACGGCGGCAAATCGCAAACGATGAAAATCCTGGCAAAAGTCACATACATTAGAACGCATTAAAGTGTAACCAGAAAGGGGCGAGTCCTGCAGCGGAAAGGCAAAGGAAAAGAATGAAGGAAACCCCTTGAGCCTTTCCCGCCGTCAATTGTTGCAATTGTAAGGCAGCGATTTCGCGAAAAACTACACTCGCAGATACGAATATGTTGCTTCAAAAGAACCCTCTTATTTAACCTCTTCTTCATAGTTTAATAAAAATTTTCTTTCAGATCCTTTTGAAACATTATTTCCAGTGTAGCATAATAGAAGGAACGCAGAGAAAGAGGCCTTAGTCCTGGCTGCACACCCATAACAAACAAATCAAGAACAAACAATTGTCGGGGATAATCTGTTGCTCACCAAGGATTAGCAGGCACTTCCTTTCTTCTCTCCCTCTCCTTCTCCCTTTAACCATATGCAAATGCCAAGGGCTGAGGACCGAAATTAAAGCATGAAAATTTGTGAAAAGTATCTGGCTGAGAGTGCGGGTGCAAAGGAAACCGCAAGTCGGAAAACCGCAGAGAAGACCGGCGAACTGCTTCTGGTAAGGGCCTTGTAATGGGTTTAAAACACCCCGTTTTCCATTTTTCCATTTTCCGCCAAAGGAAACCTCAACTTCGGAGGCGTTTACCGGGTGGAGGACAGAAGGGGTTGTCGTTGCTTCCCACAGAGAGGCAAACGGGATGATAACGAGTTGCGGGTTTCCTCTGTGTGTTTTTCGGGCCCCGTCGTAAAACAGCAAATTGGATTAACTTCTGTGACATTTTCCGGCAGAAAGTCAAAATGGGATAAGACGATGCGCAAAGAGAAAGCGGGGAAAAGTGGGAAAATTAGTATAGAAATCGTATTGAGCCACGATCTAAACCGGCAACGCCCCGTTTTAAATGGCAAAGGAAATACTTACATCTGCAAAATATTTCATTAAAGGAAGCCCTTTGGCAAAGAGAAGACACTGCTGTTGTGGGAACTGAATACAATTTTTTTAATTTTAGAAGGATTCTGGGAATGCGAAGGATCATTAGGAGAATGCATTCAAGTTCGAAGAGAATGGAAATTAAATACGAACATTGTAAAGAGGGATAATAAATACATGTCTTTAGAAAATTTAATAAATTTATTTTTAACACTGCAAATTGCTAAATCGATTCTGCAGTTCATATTCATCAAGAATATATAATAATATGGATCTATAGGGTTGATTGCAAGCTTCTGAATAAATCGATAAAAAAACTATAAGGATATAAAATAACTCTGTAAATTCCATATTTAGTTACTTAAGAAGACTTGCATCATCCATTAAATATGTATCTTTGCCACATTATATTTAATTGGCGATACATAAACCGGCGTATGCTAATTCCAGCATTAAATTCAAATATCTATTTATGGTACATCGAAGGGTAAGTATCGAGTCCCGCTCAAAGAGCTGGGGTTTTGAATATTCATGGACCACTTTATGGCCCGGCGTACTATCAGCGATGACTACTCTCGGCCATCAGGTGATACTGCGCCGGCGACTGCAACTATTCAATTTTGTAGATCTTGGGCATAAAGATGGCTAATTATAATTTATACTTAGCGATTAGCGGTGCGGCGGCAGCACGAGTGTAATTTCCAGAAACTTAGCTATTTATGATACATTAATCCTGCTCATAGCTGCACTTGAAGAAATTTTATGGAGAGCTCCAATATTTTCATGGATAATTTGTTTGAAAATCAATTAAATGATATTTCAATTATCGGATTTATGCAGAAATATAATGTCAATGTTCTGGAAAACTTCTAAATCTAAAAAAATTACCGCTTTCTGACGAATTTATAAGTAGAAATTGAAGAAAAGCTAAAAATTGCTATCAACTATTTTAAGAAGCACTTTCATCCATATCGCCTCTAGTTTTAAATAAAATCCAAGCATATAATGAACTCTACCTCAAGTAACTACTATTTTCTTTCTGTGCATCCCCATGTTTGTCTCTCTTTCGCGCCAGGGGGCGCCAGCTAACAATGTTAGTAATATCGTAAAATGCCTTATGGCTATCAGCAGATATCGCATTTAATGATCGAAACTGTGACAGCTTGACAACTGCCAAGCGGGCGAAAAAACTAGTGGAAGATGCAAAACAACAATAACAACAAAAAAATAGAAAAACAGCGGCGTAGACCGTTAGTTAGGAAAACTCCATCACTCGCCCAGCGACTATGTCCCTCTCTTTCTCAGCCTCCCGCTCGCCTTCTCTGTCTTTCGCACTTTCAATCCAGTTCGGTGGGGGGAGGGAAAAACTAAAGGGGGGCATTGGTGTCATCGATAGACCACGCCCACCGCCAGCCGCTAATACGATTTCAATGAATGCGCCTGTGTGGAGCGATCGCTCTCATTGATCGCTCTCGTTCGTATGGGTCCCTCTCGGCCAGCTGCTCTGCATTGGTCAGCGAAACGAGAACATATATGTGTGCCGGTTGTATATAGCATATAGGCGATGGCCATATAGTCCGGTCTCGTTTTCGCCCACGGCAAACGGGATCGGATCGTTTAACTATAACACCCGACGACGACTGGAGCACGATCGGTGTTGGGCATCGGTGTTGGTAAAACCCTCTCTCGGAGACCGAATACTGATACACTAGCTGCTCTCCCTGAGCCATCCGTGTTAGCCAAGTGAGTTGGCATACTGGTTATAACGGTGCTCCGATTGTGTTAATCGAGCCAATCAAATGTGGTAACGAATACTCCGAGCAGCTACCAAGCGATTGTGTGTGTGAAGTGAGGGAAGCACTCAAATGCCACACAAAATGGTGAGAGAGTGAGTACAAAAAAGTAAGCTAGGCTTGAGTAGGTAGGTAGGGAAATCGATGAATTTTTGCGTAAGAATATTAAAAAGTATGTAAATTGAAGATTTCATTCAGGTAAAATATTTTTAAAATAATATAGAATCATTTATATATACTTCATTAATTTCAGAACATTTTTAAGACTTTATATAACCGTATTAAATCATTTAAACCGCACTGGAATATGAGAAAATAGCACTTAAACCTTATAAATGTTGATAAAAAAGAGTATTTCACTTATTATTCTTTTTTTTTTTATAATATATTTCTATATTTAACTGACATTTAAAGTCTGAAGTAAACGAGATCAGAAAAATCAAAATTAAGATTTACATTGTCTCTAAAATGTATAAAAATAGACTGCAGATCTTAAAAATATTTTAATCTAAGATAATCAGGCTTGGAATGATTTAAATAGTGTTTTATTTTTTATTATAAACCCTACAAACTTTAAAATGAAATAATTTATGCTCTAAAAAACTCTTTAAAAAATTCTAAAAACTAAATTACCCCTGATTTAGTTACAAGAAGAGCTTCAGTATAATAAAAGATTCAGTTAAATATTTATTAAACACATGAAATCAGATTCAAATATGTCTCAAAGCCTTAACAGGGCTCTGTTAAGCCTTAACAGCACTCAAAAATGCGGCTTACTCAAGCCGGCTCTCTGTCTTACTCTCTCTCTCTCTCTCTCTCTCTCTCTGCCTATCTCTTTCTCTTGCTCTGGGGGGTTCAGTGTACATGGGTATCAAACCGTTAGAGAGAATCTTCTTCCTCACACACACACATACAGGCGGGGAAGCACAGGCACTCGAGCCGAGTTTGTCGCTTAAGTCTTTTGTTTTTGTTACTGCTTCTTCTTCCTCGTTCATCCACTACTGCTGCGACCAGTTTGTAGTTTTTGTTTATAGTAGTATCATCTCCGAAGTTGTTGTTGTTGCTGCCGCCGCTGCTGCTGGCAGACTGGCAGAGTCTCTGTGGTAGCTCCGAACTTCCAGCTCAGTTAGCTACCGAGCGTCGCTGTTGTTGCTGTTTCTGCGCTGCTTTCAGCTGCTGTGCTCGTCGCTCGTTCGTCCGATTCGGATGATATTGCCAAGCATCTGGGTCTGAGTCCGAGTCCGAGTCCGTATCCGAATCCGAATCCCCGAGCCGCCAGCCGCAAGCCGCGATCCGCGAGTTGCGAGTCGCAGAGGTCTGAGCATTTTGCAGAACCGCTTAACATCAGTCTTTAGTGATAGCTCGCGCTTCTTGCTCGCACGCTCGATCGCACGTCGCCGCTGTCGCTGTTGCTGTCGCTCTCGCAGTTGTGTGTGCCGCCGCTAAAAGAAAAATAACAAAACAACAAACCCCAGCTAATGCCCTAAATAATTACAATAAAATAAAAGAAATTATTGCATTACATAAATTGCTGCGCTAATATAAACAAGCATATATCAATTGGTAACCCCTTAAAGAGCCAGTGAAAAGCGGAAGAAATCGCACACCTTTGTGTGCACTATTCATAAAACAAACTGCTTATAAATATTGAAATAAATTTCCATCTAAAAAAAAAATAAATATAATAAATTAAAGCAAATAAAAACAACAATTATATAAACATTAGACAAAAATATAAATATAATCCCAAGCCAAATTTAAGCTCATGTTTTCCACGACTCACTTGTGATATTTCCCTTGCTTAGAAAACACACACACACACTCGCCAAGATAAAGCCGCAGAGATATATGGGCAGATATATATTAAACATGCTTCACGCTCGCCTAAAGTTCTAAAAGTCAAGTGCAATTTAAGCAAAAGCCACAACAACAACTCTATACGCTCAAGTGACGTTTTATTGGCGCAAGGTGAACGAAAAACAAATAACAAAACAAAAATCAAATAGAAAACAACGGTTGAGAGAGTTCAGAATGTTAGGAAAAGTCAACCCTAAATGATTTTTATACTAAAGCCGCAAGTGCGCAAAAAAACTAAAAGTAAGAGAACCCAGAAACTTTAACCAAAAATAAATTGGATTAACTTGGAAGGCGAAACACGGCCAGTAAAAGGAGGTGAGTTCAAGGGGTCACCAGCGACTAGGGGGGGCTCATTCTCCAGAGAAACGGAACGATCATTTCGGCTTCTTCGAGACACATCCATCATGCGAACATAAAAATGGGGACTGTGATGGGGATCACAGCCGGAGGAGAGTCGCAGAGTTGGGGAACATGTGAATTTCATTAACGAATAGAATTCATAAAAACAAAAAAAATCAAAAGGAAGATGGCGATGCCAGATAACGCTTGACAATCCGACTAACTGACGAACTGTCCGCGACTGTCGCGCTTTGTATGATTTAATTATACAGACCATATAGACACACACCTATACGCCGATGAGACGACTTTGTGAGAAAGTTTTCTCTCGCCGCTTTGTTGACCAGTGCACTTTTTAGTATCGCCATAAAACATGGCTAGATCAACAGGCACAACAGCCAGAGCCCGAGCCAGAGCCAGAGCAAGGGCAGGGCAAATAAACTTTACGACTATATAACAGAATCAATGTAAGTCAAGTGCGAGCGATATATAGACACCATATAGTCGCCGCACACATGTTTGCTTTATAATGCAAATAGCGTGTAAAGCTTTATTTGCCAGAATATTTGTTACAAAAATCCAAAAAGCAGCCAAGATCAATGGGAATGGCATTAGCCAAGGCACTGAACGAAATTAATGGCGGGAAAAAAATAAAGAACCTCCCACGATCTAATTGTAAAAGGCCTCAAGTCATTCATTAATATGATGACCCCGATTTGATTTATTAATAAACAATTAGAGAAAACGCAAGCTTTATATTCTCTGAATAATTTACATTTCAATGTAGATCTGAATAATATTTCAACCCAAAGGTATAATGATAATGGAAGGTTTTTTTTATATTTTAATAAAATAAACAAATGCAAATACAAATGCTTAAGAATTATAGGGTTTTGGATACAATTAAGCAGCTTTTAATTTGCCGTAGATTTTCTTTAGAAAATATGTTCACAGGCTATAGAAATATATATCAAAGTCAGCATTACTTATGGATAATTTTCTGTAAGTGCATTTTACTTGGACTCGCTTGCAGGCCAATGAAGAATCTAACTTGGATTGCCTTTGCATGTGTCGCAAATATTGACAAAGCCCATATTCTCGTACTTATGGCAAGTGCCTTGTAAGTTTGCTGTGTTCTACAATCCGCCGAGTGTGCACTTATTCTAGTTACCTGGGGCAGACAATCATCTTTACTCACAGGTTGTTTTTTGCTAGCACCTTTCGAGATCACAGCCCAAGCCTTCTTTCTGCCCCGTTCCTACGTCCCAGGACACTGGCAGGAAATTGGCTAAACAAATGAGTTTTCCTTGAGATGTAGATCACTTTTATTTTTAGGATAATTTATTATTATATTATGGACTTGAAAAAATTCTTTAAAGACTGAAAACAGCTTAAAACAATATCATTTTAATATAAATCATTGGGAATTTAAATGAATATATAATCAAATAATAATAATAATTGAACCATTAATAAATATTATACAATAGGACAGGCAGATCACATGAAATAAGCTAATAATTTACAAGTTAGCTTACTGATTACTGACTAAGCTTCTAGTAACATGCAAGTAATTCCTGTATATTCTATATTATTATAATTGAAATAAAGATATTGATTCATAGCAATATGTTACTTAAACATCAATTCAATTATGTTCAAGACTTCAAGTTCCTCAAAAGGTTTAGGATAGTTCTCAGTTATCTATACTTCTTTTTTAAAGTGTACCTGGACGTTTAAGAGTTGGCTGGGAAATTAACACATCAAGGTCGTGTGCTGACTTAAACATCCTTAAGGGGTCCGAGGCCGGAAGACAACAATCGCTGCGAAAGAAGAGCGGCAGGGCAGAGGAGGGGGGCTGAGTGTGAAAGTATTTAGTACGGACGCGTTAACAGTGGCAGCAAAACAAGCGTACGAAATATCAAATGCAAATGTGGCAAGCAGGCCACAGAAAACACCTGTTGTCAGTTAACATGCCATCTCGTTTGCGGGGATCCAACCTGGCCAAGTCTTCTGCTGCCTTCGGCCAGGAGTGTGTCTCGGTGACTCACGTTCCGTGGGGGGGGGGGTTCTGGGCTCTGCGCGATGTGAGCCAACTGATTGTTATGTTGATTCAACGGCCGAGTTTTAGGTGCAGCTAAGCAGCTTCGTTGTAAAAATCGATATATATTATTTGCTATTATTATTATTATTGTTATTATTCGCTGGCAGCGTTCAGCGGTCTAAATGTCAGAAAGCCACACTGATTTAGAGCGGATCTTCAAGTAGAATCTCCTCGATTAAATGTGTGCGGTTCAAGATCAGTTGAGAACAAATTATGGTTATCATAAAAGAGTCGATAAATATCTATTGGCTAGAAGGTACTTCTTTGTAGAGACAATAAAATGTGTATGTAGATATACATATAAATTCTAGTAAAGCATTAAAGAATTCAAAATGTCTCTAAGGAGTTACAGAACTTAAGGACATGAATGGTTGTGGGTCTTAATTCTAAGGGTTAATATATAAAAATATATTTTATTAATATATTTTACTTACAATCGATTTACTTTAACCCAATTATTTCCTCTTACAGACCTTGCCGTTGAGCACTCTGAGCTCAGCGAACCCAGACTATCATAATGATGAATCAGGATAATCCATATGCGGTAAGCAAACTCGAATTTTATACAGATTTTACAATAAGATATGCTGCTCAACAATAAACTGAAATAAAATAAACCAACAAAAATTTATATTTTACGAGCCAAATATTGAGCAAAGCCATAAAAAACTTTACGACAATAATAATTTCATATGCGACATCATGAGGGCAAGACAATTTGTGCGTTGAAAATCTGGCAGCAGGCAGCAGCACTGATAATATATGTATGATATGGTCCCAAAAGCATCAGCAAATCAAAGCGCTTCCGCATTTTCGAATATGGGCGGAAAATGAATTTATGAATTATGGGGTTTGGGGGCATGCATAATTGCCCAGCAAAAAAACAACAACAACAGCACTAACAATGCGACAGAAAGACAAGACAGCGACGAAAATTGTGAGTAGCCTAAACCAGTTTACACAGAAATCTGGCTAACAACGGCGAAAATATTTAAATGATGTCATAATTTAAATAGGAGAGAAGAAAAAATAAAACTCATAATAATCATAATACAAATACGAACTACGTCAAGTATTCCCAAGACTCACCTGCTCGGCCTTTTGTCTTCGATCCCCCGGCTTGAAATTAATGCAGATCAATTAGTTAATGCTAAGCGAATTGCGTCGTCTCTCCCCGAGCAATCCACATGCATAATTTAAGGCTTATTGTCTAGGAGGAGGGCAGCCGCCGAAATATTCAAGACGAAGAAAACACCTAAGTTGCTGCTAACATGGCACTAAATGTCAATATTTGAATATTAAATTTTATTTAAGTGCGTTTTTTATGATTTTAAGCTGATTTTCGTTTAGTCGATCAGTCGAATGCCGGCAGATGCCGAAGAAGACGCTGAGGCTGAGGCTGAGGCTGAAGCTGAGGCTAAGCCAAAGCCAGACCAAAGCATAAGCCAAATCACAGGTCTCACAGCCAAAAGAGGCGGTCCCGAGGTAGTGTTAATTAGCTGAAATGTGAGACGATAAACTAAATGTTTGATTAAAATGAAGGCAACAACAGCGGCTCGAATTTGGGCCACATTTCTGAAGATGTTGCTACTTCTTCGAACGGCAAGTTGGTAGCATTAGCCAATAAATTTATGAATATGAAACAAGTTGGGAGCTGTTAAGGAATTCCATGGGCAAACAGAAGCACAAGGAGTAAGAATTCCAACTAAATTATTCGGTATTTGGAATGAGCATTCAATTGGTCTCACATTTTAAGTTTATTAAAAGAATGTGAAAAATATGAAATCGATACCTCAGTTATTAATGATTATTAGAAAATAATATTAATAAATTCAAACGAATTTTTTTCGGAAAAAATGGCATCAAATTTCTGAATAGCCATCATTATTTATGCATATTAAAAACGAATAAAAATAAATTCCAATTAATATAAAATATACACCAGAGCGAGGCGGATCAAGTTACTATATTGCATTCGACGGGGATTAAGAATGAGACATTAATAATATGGAGCAGCTCAAAACAAATACTATTTAATAATTAATTAATTCTAGAAATCATCCATAGTATTAGAAGATAGTTTTTCTTGCATCTAATGAGAACTTCAGTCACACAAAACTAGGCAAAAGATACACAACTCTGCATTAGCTGGCCATAAATGTTCGAAGCTTTTTAATGTTCTCGCTACATCTCCGTATTGCCACGACCTTCGATACAATCACGCCTCCGAAATCCCGTTGATGACACGACGCTGCGGAAAAAGAAAACTAATTTCCAGCTGGGAGAGGGGAGGCTGGGAGGCGGGAGGATCCGCCTGAAAATGCATTACAATGTTGTGATGTATGTGAGAGAAGCTCACCTGACTGCCGGGCCGAGACTTGGTTCCCATCTTCGGTCCGACTTTTGGGGCACACGCATCTGGCGGCTTTGGCAAATCTTTTCTATTTGCATTGGCAGCAGATGAAGAGGCTGCTGATGCTGATGCTGCTGCGACCACGACTGCCATGGCTTCTTCGACTGCTGACCATTTTGGTCATAAACATTTGCGTAATGGATTTTTTTCATATTTTCGTGTGTGTCGTTCTCCTTTGCGGCTGCCAGCGGGCAAACACACAAAGTAAATTAATTACGAGCCATGCCAAAG
Source organism: Drosophila birchii (assembly GCA_035046345.1). Taxonomy (NCBI): domain Eukaryota; kingdom Metazoa; phylum Arthropoda; class Insecta; order Diptera; family Drosophilidae; genus Drosophila; species Drosophila birchii. Next base: position 18,769,073 of record JAWNOA010000048.1, on the reverse strand, counting down.
TGCATATTTCCACGTTGGAAAATTCTTTCAAGCTGCGGCGGCTTCAGCAGGAGCAGCAGCAGTGGCAGTGGCAGGCAAACAAAAAAGAATTATTTATAAATGCCCAAAAACTAAGTAAGGAAAACAGAAGCAGCAGGCAAATTAGCGAGAGCCCAAAATCTTACACACACCGAAATGTAATTACTGCACTAACCGGGCGACTCTCTTGTGGCTTTGTTGCAATTTTCGTGGTCGGAAAAGTGGGCAGCCGGAGAGGAAGAGAGGGCTCCCATGTGTAAGCCATTTTTCACATGCGTAGCCAGTTTGGAAGCGAACACGCTTTGAGGACGACGACGAGATGAGAAGCTGTAAAAGTTGTCCGGTGTCGGCATCCCCTTCTCCTACTTCTCCTACTTGTTTTACCTCCTCGTCTCCGCTGTTTTCCACTGTGCTTTTTCCCTCTTCTCCTCTTTTTTTTTGGCATGTGTATGTACATGTTGCGGTTGATAACTCAATTAGAATGTTAAATTTATGTTCGCAACAAGAAATTAACTTGCAATTAGAAAATGCCTGACTTGAAGCGAAAAAACGTAACGAAACGAAAGACTTAGGACACGAACTTGATATGCAACCACAGGCGGAATCAATGGGGAATCGGAGATGCCCTTCCTTGTTGATGAGCTTTGATGTGGAATTATGTTTAAAATATATTTTAAATGGAACTATGAATTATAATTATTTTTTTAGTTTATACATTATTTTCTTTATCTTCATTTTTTTAATTAATCATATAGTAATTTTTTTAAATAAAGTTCATATAAAATAAGTGAATTATAAAAAAACTTTTAAATAGTTTCTTTCTATTACGTATCTTCTATATTTTTTTTTAACTTGGGATCTTTGAAAATTATTCAGAATCAAGTATAAGTAATAAACTTAATTTAATTCGTATTCCAAACAAACCCAACTGAAATGGAGCAGTACCTTTTAGGCAGTGCCTGGCACAAAACAAATTGAAACAATTTAGCAAACGAACCTAAAGACAGATACATGGATTCGTATAATTGCCATAGACCGAGTTCTAGGGTTATGGGCAAAGGGTGAGCGGGGGCTCTAGACAAGTCTATTGCCATGGTTTCTTTTTTTTTTTGGCCGAAAACTAATGATGATGATGCACTGCACGCATTTGCACTATTTATAATTCGTGAGCCGACGAGCGGATGGCGGAGGATTGAGTGCCAAAAGATCAATGATCAATCCTGGACTTGATGACTCTACTAGCCGAGTCCCGAGAGCAGCCTTAGAATTCGAGTGTGTTGGCTGGCTGGCTGACAGACAACTTCATTTGTTTGCAGATACATTTCACCGGCAGGGAACTGATGAACAGATGACTTCATGTTGCTGGGCCTTTTGGCGCAGCATCTTTGATTTGGTGGGCCGTACATGTGTAATCAGTTTTCGGAGCGATTTTCTCCCGCAGCCCCAGTCGCTCGATGATTAATGAGCGAAATTAGCCAGGACTGGGAGAGAAGGCCCAAAGGCGCATGGGGAACGTTGCGCATTGGCACTGGATTGCAGAAAAGTTCTGCAGAGTTCGTTAGGCCTCTTGCCAAATGACTTAGGCAGCGAACTTGAACGAACTACACACAATTACAGCGCTCTTAAAACTGAACTTCCTCCCGAAAATGCGAAAAACAAAAAAAAAAAAAATAAAAGAAAAACAAAATCCAAACAAGAAGAACCGAAATTGATGCTGACTTTGGCTTCCACCGTATATGCATCATGTCATTATATCCGCTAACACAGCCAACTGGATAACCTTGACAAAAATCCTACAGCTGAATGCATTAGTAGTCCAAAAAACGAACAGAAAAAAAGGCACAAAGCACAGCACACAGCACAAGCACAACTCCGATAGAAGCGGCAGCAACTGGCAGAAACTAACGACTTGCAAATGCGGCCGGCACAAAACAAAACGCTATTAAACTTCTATTATTTAAGTACTACATTGTGCACTGATACTGAAAGCGAAAACGAAGAAGATCGTCGGTCAGCCGACGATAATGAGACCCCCAGACCAAAGACCAGAGACTCGGAGACCCAGAGACTCGGAGACTCCGAGTTTCCAAGTTTCCGAGAGTCTACGTAGCTAACAGAGCAGAAATCCCAAAGCGACCGAGTACTTTTTGCGAAATTATGCAATATTATGTAATTATACAGACAATCAACAAGTGGGAGGGCCGCCAACCACAAGGCAAGGAAGGGGTCTCTGCCGCCTTGCCGCCACTGCCAAAACTTTTATTGCTCACTTCGCGGCGATCGTGAAGAAGGCTAAACCTGAAGCCGTCTGGAAATGTGAAAAAATGTGAAAATGATTGGGGAGCATTATTTTCAAATTAGCGCGTGGCTTAAAGATAAGTTGGGGCAGGGCTGCCCTCCCCCTCGTACCAGACACTCGACCAATTTCAAGTGCTCCAAGCGTCATGGTGCCCCCTCCCGAAATAAAAAGAAAAATGGAGTGTGGGACCCTCATCGAAATACCCTTTAATGGAGGGAGTGTTTGCACTTGTTGAAAGGGGTTATAATATATTTAACATATTACGGAATGTGTCTCAAGAAATACATTTCAGGGCAGGAATATTTATTCATAAACAATTACAGTTTAAATACTATATTTAAATTTAAAAAAATATAAATAATATTTGAACGAATGCTAATTAAGTCTGTACAGTATTAAACTGTCCATTAAGCATTAATCCTCTCTAGAAGGGCATTCTCCCATCGACTGGCTAAACCGTGGCTTATTTCCCGTTTTGCTTTTGCTTTCGTTTTCAAGTTCAACACTTTGCCGCCGCTCAGAAAAGTGTTCCAACTGGTTGCTCCGCCACTTTATTACGCTGATAACTTGGCGCCTAATAACGATAGTGGATCTCGTGGAGCGGGGATGCGGGGTTGTGGTGCGGTGCGGTGCCCTTTCCTCAAAGAAGCGTAACAAAATTGTTATAATTTTCGGTTTGTAATCCATAATAAAAATAATAACAGCAGCGGCTTGGGTTTTCCTCGCTGCCTCGCTGTGGTTTATCTTTCATTTGTCTTAAGGTCAAGGTTGTGCATCGTTTATTGGAGTCAAGTTGGCGTGGTTAAGCGAGCGAGCGCACCGCATAATGAGCTGCCAAATTGTTAGAATTGTTTTCGAGTCAAGGCATTACACATTAAGCCAAGACCCAATCATGAAATTAACAGGGGCCCCCGCTCCGCCGCCAACGACCTCTGCACGATTGCGAGAGCAAGACAGAAACTAAACAATTTAGCTCGGCAAATTGAATTAAATTTATATAAATTGTATATACTATAGGCAAATAGATACACATATATCGAAGATCATTGCATGCCCGCATGTCCGCTTACATTAGATCCGAGCTTGAATCTCCTACCTCAGACTCAGCATCAGCCGCAGTCTCAGTTTGAGATTCACATTCAGCTAGAGCTTCAGTTTCGATTTCGATTACGATTTCGATGCGATGCCAGCAAATTGTGTCCATTGTTGTATTAGCTGTTTATATTTAAAGCGCACTCCCGGCAACTAATAACAAATGCCTTTGTTATTGTTATTTTTGCACACACGTGACGTCGATTCCCCCCTGCCGCCAGACGTAGGAGTGCTGGCATTGAGCGGAGATTGGGCAGTAGTCGAAAAGTAAATATCAACAATGCCGGTCCAATGATCATTTTTTGCCCAAATCTCTTTTTTTGGCTCGTCTGTTATTTTTGATTCCCACCAGTCAAAGCCACAAAACCGCAAGTTAATTCAATTTTAATTCATCGGCCTTTAATAGTTTTATGGAAAGTGAAACCCATCTTTTGAATGGGCTTAGCTCTGGGAATATCTTGAGTCAATCGAAAGGGAAATTTATTCGTAGTCGTAGTTGTAGGGGCTTGTAAAACAAAAAGTGGCAGACTAAGATGATCTTTAATTGTATATTTTCTGTTATTATTTCAATGAAGTCAAAAGTTAGGCAACGAACTTTACTCTTCTTATTTGTTTATACTCAATATTTTTAATGTTCTTCTATAATATTTCCTTTAGTTATTTTATCATAAATAATTTAAGTCAATTGAACACATTTAATATGTAAAATCAAATGACTTAGGAAACAAACTTTTCCATAATTGTTGAGAATGTGTTTAATAAATGGAAAATCAAATACAATTTCTTTTATTATTATAATGAAATCAAAAGACTTAGGCAAGGAACTTGTCACTCATTATTTGTTTATACTCATACTTTGAACTTTCTAATACTTACCATATTACCTTTAGTTATATTCAATTCGAAACCATTTAATATGTAAAATCAAATGACTTAGGAAACGAACTCCTTCCTATGCTCTTCCAAGGAAGTTTAGCTTTATGCTTCAAGCACTTCCTTACTTCCCTTCCCAGTTTTGACACACAAAACCCGAGTCTAGGGGTCCCATAAACCATTTTCATAAATCACCAAGGCAATTCTTCTCCCAAAACACTCTTCAACTGGGTAAACTTTTTGGTGAAATGGTTCCCATAGTGCACTTCTGGGCCGCAACCCAGAGCGAAAAAAAGTCAACCACATAGCACGGGCACAAATTGCTCGTTTCGCAAAAAACACAACAGCGGCAGCAACAAAATAGCAACAACATGCCGCTGTGGCAACAGCATCAGCAACAACATGTACAAGCTTTTCACTGAGCACTGCTCTTATTTAATTGACTTTTGACTCCCCCGAAAATCCACGAGAAAAACAACAACGGCCACATCGGGGCAGGGGAAAATCAAAGGAGAAAAAAAACACCAAATAACACAACTGAGGCCCAAAGCTTACTCAGATAACAACGAGACAACAAACAAATAAATCGCATACAAAGAAATAGAAGCTTAAACCAACAGACAAAAGGGAGGGAGGAGAGAGGTAAAAAGACAAATAAACAAACAGAAACGGCAAGGAAAAAATAAAGAAAGAATTGTTGGCTCTGCAAGTGCAAATAAAACGAGGGAAAAAAGGAAAACGGCCAAGAGACGCGGACACATTTACTTATCGCGCCTCTTTTCAACAAGAAACGGTGGCAACTCTGCCACAAAACGAAGCCACCAACAAAACACATGCAAAATTGCCCGGTGGGTTGCCAAGGCAGGCGGATCGAACCGAAAACTCACTAACATCTGAATGCTGCACTGCGAGACATTCCAATATATTACAAATATTTCACAATAAATGTAACTCAAATAATTATTTCTTCAAAGATTAAACTAATACCATAAAACTGACGTAAAATTGTATAGATCTTTATAAATACAATATTAACACAATCAAGTCATAGGTTATTAAGTTAAAAAAAATATATATATATTTTGAACCGCATCTTAGTTAATATTTTCTGTCAGTGCCGCCTTTGACCAACTTCTGCTCACTTCTGCCTCTGCCATCGCCTTCGCCTTTTGCCGGCTTCTAATGATCCAATTCCCACGAGCCGCGACGCCGATGACACTGGCTGCAAGGTAAAGGAGCAGCATCAGCATCAGCAGCAGCAGGCACCAGGCAGCAGGCAGCTGGTGCAGACAACCAACCACGACGACGACAAAGAGGAGCTTCCAATGCAAAAGCCAAAGGAGAAAAAAAAAATAAAGAAATAGAAGGTGGAGGTTCGCCTCTCGGCTCCTCGCCTGTTTAAACAACTTTCAAAGTTAATAGTCTGCCCGGCGTCGAGACGCTTTGGCCAAAAAGCCAACCACACCGCGGCTGCATACCAAACCAGCCCCAAGATCCCAGCCACAGAGCCACTGAGCCTCCGAGCCAGCAGGAGTCCCGGGCCTCTTCCATGAATCATTTTTCTCGCTGGCAAAGAAAGCTGGTGGCTGCCTGCCACCGCCTAAAATCCCGCTCTCTTCGGTCTCCACCCGCCGCACGTTGCAGGTTGCCCAGTTGCGAGCTCCAAGCTGCAAGTTGCAAGTCGCTTGCTGGTGGGCTGGTGTAAATGTTTTGCAAGTTGGCTGTTATAATTTCGTTCGGCTTTTATGGCCCCACCACACACAGGGAGGGAGATGGTCGAAAAGGAGGGCACTGTGGGTCCAACCTGGCGTATACGTAATGTGAAAATGTCTACTAATTAAAATGGAATTTGATTCTGAGGATCTCTGGCGGTCAAAAAGCGTGGGAAGAGTTTCTCTCGAATGGCAAGAATGTGTCCCAAAATGATTTGAGACCTCATATTGGGTTTATTGCTTGGAAATCTTTATTTTAGTAGTCTTTATGATGTTGCATATAGCCATGTAAACGGTTTAAGACATACAAATATATTTCAATCAATTTTACAGGATTTATTTAATTTCCTAATGTTCAACGAAGAGTTAAATAGTAAAAATAATAAACAAAATAAACTAACATAGCATTTCAGCTTGAATAATTATAGTTTTAAGACCTTAAATATGGATTTACCATTTTTAAACGAATATTGCTGTGCTTTTAGTGGCATACGTTTGATTTTCAAGCACTTTTATTTATTATTTGAATGTTTAATTTGCTTCGAGTAAATCAAGTGAGAAATTCAAGGCCAGCATTTGCCCACAGGGGTAGCTGACAATTTTCAGACATCCAAGTCAACAATCTATCCATCCAACCATTCATCCGCTCAGCCATTCATGGTGCAATCCATTCATTTTGTCGCATCCTCTATTTGTCTGAATTGTCTGCCTGCCATGCTGAGCACAAGATTTATTTCCAAAGTTTTATCTGCACTTGTTTTTCGCTATTTGTATTTGTTTTTCTATTTTTCTCGTGAGCCCCCGTCTCCCTGTTTGATTCGCATACGTCAAGTGAAGTCAAGTCATTGGCATCTGGTGCAGTTCAAATGCTCACTGAATCGAACAGACGGCAGTTTAGCAGTTTATGCCAAATCATGGATAGTAAAAATCACAAAAAGCAACTTAAAATGCAATTTTCCAAGCGCTTACTAATTTGTTAGCCGGCCAACTATTGTGGCCTTTGTGAGGTTTCGGTTCGCAGTGATTAATTTCGCCGGGCATTTCACCTGCGGCTGCGGCTGTCAATTGGCCCCCAACGATATGAATACACTCGGCGAAAATGAGACACAAGCTACATACACAGTTTCTATAGTATACAGATGGGGCTAATATATAGTATGTGCACGGGGCCAATTCCGTAAAGACGCGCACGCCGAAATGTCAAGTCAAACACTTGTAAGCAACAATTGGCACAAGTTTGTTAGTTTGTTAGTTTGCCGTTGCCTCGCTTTTGCCTGAGCTAACATTTAAAATTGTAACAAATGCCACAGCGATCGGTGAACGTGTGGCTGGCAGCCAACAGCGAAGCAACAACAACACCGAGCAACTGCAGCAACATTGAGCATTGCATTGCATTTGAGTCTCGGAAACAGAAGAAAACCTCGCACATTTTACACGCATTTGCATAACAAGAAAAATGGGTATGGAGAAGATGCTAGAACGATACGGGATTTGTGAATACTCTAGCTAAAGATACTCTATCTTTATGCAGGCACTATAAAAAACTAAATACATTAGGAAATTTAATTTTATTTAAGCTTTATTATTGTAAATTTTTATTTACATAAGTAAAAATTAAATTTTCTTACCATTTCTAACTTTTCTAACGCAAAGCCAAAATTGCTAAGCGAATATTTGCAATCAACATTTGCAAATTGCTCTCAAAGTTCTAAGGAAAACGTAAACCTTTGCCAGCTCACCTCTCTCCCACTTGACGTTTTCCTGTCAATTTTTCAGCATAATTTGTACTATTTTTGTCGGAAGATTTCAAATTTTAAACGGAAATTGCACAAACACTTGGCACTTGGGCGCTGAAAGCGCCTCTCGTCAACAGCGACGACGGAGAAAGAGCACAGGCAGTCAGCCAGGGACGTCCGGAGAATACAATTTAAATTTCACATGAGCTCATAAAAATAGTTACAAATTAATTATAATGACAAACGGAGACGAGACCGAGACCGGGACCGGACCGAAGGGGAGCGAACTGGGAGGCGGGATGGGCTGAGCATTATAAATCCAAACGTTTCCTGCTTGACAGCTTAAAGAGCTTCGGAGTTGCAGCAGGCAGAGTAACAGAAACAGAGACAGAAACGGACGGCAGCGATGATGCTTTAAGTTGAAAACTCTGCTGAGCACTTTTCATCATCGCGATAATCATCATCAGTGGCGGGCAGCATCATGAGCATCGTGGCTCATAATTACAGTGTTTGGCTTTGGGTTTTATGTAGCTTAAGAAGGCGAACAGCAATGACAGCGACAGCGACAACGACAACAATTAGCTAAGTACGAAAATCAAAACGAAAGACTTAGGCAACAAACTCGCCCAGTGAGGCGAACGATAAACGATGATGGATTGACTTTCAAGGGGTGTTGAGGTCCAAAACAACAAAGATAAAAGTACCCGTAGTAGGGAAAGATATAGAAAGGCGAAGGGAGAAAATAGTCGAAACGAAATAAGGGCGTTTTCATTGACCATTCAGTAATTGTCAAACAAAAGATAAATCAATCATCGCATCAAACTCAAAAGACGGAAGAGTGCTTCCTAAAAAAGAGAAATAATTAAATTTATTTAACTTAAAAAATATAGCTCAAATCCAATACATCTCTGAAATAATATAAATTTATAAATTTAATAATCAGCCTTCTGCAGAATTGGCATTTCATAAAAATAAAAGGGCGTTTCCATGGACTATTTAATAATTGTCAAATAAACGAAAAGTCATTCATCAAATCACATTTGAAATTATGAAATATTTTTAGGTTCAAAAAATGCTGGTAATATGCGAAAAATTCGAAGCCAGCTAAAAATATTCTCACTGAACAAACTATAACAACTGCGAATAATTTCCTCACGCAAACTGAAAGACTTCCTGTGATTGATCACTCCCCTGAGGGGTCTCTAAGGGCAGGGCCCCCCCTGAAAATGTGTGTAAAATTTGTTGTGTGTTATTTTTTTTGACAAATTGCCTAAGCATAAAGGCCGCGTGACTAAGCAAAGAGGAGTGCTGCTGGGGCAGGAAAAGCGAGAGAAATGCGTGTGTGCAGCTGACTCTGGGATGCCTCAAGTATTTCTGTAATGCGGCAGAAAAAATAAAATAAACGAAGAAGATAGAGATGAAAGCCAGAAATAAAAAGAAACATATCAAACATGCGATATAACCATTTTGACAAATTTCGCTCCTCTTCGGCAGATCGAGTGGGTAATAAACGAGTTTGCATTGCCAACATGACTCATCTGATTGGCTGGATGGCTAGGAATATAGATTCTGGGACTAGAGCAGTCTTTTTTACTTTTGCAGCTGGCCTTAGAAGGTGTTCAATAGGATTCCGAATTGGAAAATCACTTCCCTGGATTTTTAAACATTATATTATTGTCAACTTCTTAAAACAGTAGAATAATTTATTTGTTATTTAAACACTACACCCTTCAACTTAACTATAAACTTTAAATCAATCATCTATCTCTTATATCTTTACAAAACATCTTGAAAATAAGTTTAACTATCTAAAAGCTAATGCTTAGCAGCTCTATTGAACCCTCCCAAGAACCAGTAGCCCTCTAGCCCATTAAGTTTTATTCTGATAATTTAGAAAAACAAATTTAAATAGGAATGCCAGCTGCACTTGCACGATACTAGCATCAGACAGAATTTGTTTATATATATTTATTTTATCTGCTCATCACAGGCAGCAGCAACAATGGCAATAAGCCACACCAACACAGCGAGCAACAAACGACCGTCTTCAGTGTCGACTGGTCATGAATGTTTATAACAAAAAACTGCAAACGAAAAAGGCGAAAAATAAAACTTAAAAACTAGAACAATTTGCCGTTGAGCACAATGAACAAAGCAAGGCAATTGCTTTGTGCATGATTTCATTTTAATTAAATTATGTTTTTGCCTCTAGTCTGCGCTTTTTTATAATTGCATGCTCCAGGGGGGCTGAGGGGGGCCCGATCTGCGCACTGGATGTGCAAATTTAGATTAGTATTAGTACATGCCAGCCAAGGTCAGGCAATTATCATAATTTTTGCCAACAAAAAAAATTCAAGAAAAAGAAGCGAGGGAAGCGAAACTAAAACCGCGTTTGGACTTGGTCTTAATGGCACTTAGCTCTTAACAGCTCCAGGCGAGGCGAGCCGAGCTCGAAACTGGAGTAAACGTGCCTTAAATGAATCTTAATAATTTAATTTAAGTTTTTTCTTTATTATTTTCGCGACCGCATCTTTTATTTGCCGAGCTTAATAAGCCATATAACAAAGCATCTTATTATCGTGTGTACGTATGTACATATATATAATATTTTATCATTGCATCATCGGGGCATGAAAAATTATAAATTCTACTTGCTATTTTTGCTGCGCGTTAAGGTTAACAACCAAACAACATCTAACAACAAACAGAACAGCAATCGCCATAATTAATCACACACAAAATCAACAGCATCCACTATTGTGGATGATGACTGGTGAAGTTTTTTGCTGGTATTTATGATTTTTTTCTTAGCTTTTTACCCGTTTTGTTATTGTTATTCTTGCTGGCGTCTGTTTGTCTTGGATCAACTTGTTGCACTTCTGGCGAACTGGGGGAACTTTTATTTTTGGAAAATATACCAACTAATTAAAATAAATTGGCATTGTGCAGTCGAAAAAGCTCATCAATATTCGCATGCCATCAATAACTTGCGCACTGTCAAATATTTTGTTAGTCGCGCAAACAAACAAATTGCCTGACAAGGAAAAAGATTATTTATATTGTGAATATATATTTAATTTGAGTTGTGCAGATGGTGTGGCTGCTACTTAGCTGCTGCTCTCGCATTTAATGTATAACACTTTCACTTAATGGCCTGGCTAATTGGGACTTTAAATGCTTTTGGCCAGAGAGCTACTTTATCTAAATTATGCAAAATGTAAAATAATAAATAAATAATAATAATAAATAATAAAGTTAAAGTAATTAAACAAAATCAGCTACTAATATGACTTAAGAACGACAATAAAAATACTAATTAATATCAAATAATTATATTCAACAATTTAATAAACTTCATCTAACATCTAAAAATATTTCTTGATTACTCTTTGGAATTTTTAAATTTAAAATGAACTAAAAACTGTATAAGAAATATCTAAAAGCTCATTAGATCTTGAACACTTAACTCTTTCAAGAGGGCTGTCATCATTCCACTTCCCTTCCTCTGAAAAGTCATCCCAGTATCTGGCTAAGAATGTGTCGCTTGTCTGTTGTAAAATAAATGTTTATGGCTTTTTAATATTGCACATTGTCTGCATAAATTTCACGGCGAGGCTCATCTGCAACGTGTTTTGGCCCTCTCTCTCTTTCTCTGTCTGTCTCTGGCTGTGATTTAAAATCAAACTAAATCTGCTGCCAATCCACAGGTTGTTGAAACTTGAAACTCATAATTTTTAATTTATTTTATGTGATTTTTATTTGTCGATTAATCCCAGGCAGGCAGGCAGGCACTGCGACCAGACCCGACGACGCTTTATGAAACCTAAACGTAGGAAATTTATTTCCTACCAACTCGCGGGGCCCAGAGACCTCAAGTCGGGGCCCCCAACTCAACACATAACACGAAATCAGATTAGCATGTTTTACAGTCAAACAAGGCAACAAGACGAAAATAAGGAACCCCCGATCCTCAACGAACTGAGCCAACTGCCAAGGCATTCTTATAAGACCCCAGCCTCGCGGTGGGGAGAAAAGTGAATGTGTTGAGTGCTTTCTCCTACTTTGTAATGTGCCAAATTGTTTGTTGCCTGCAAGAATTATGGCCAAGAATCGCCCGCGGGCCAATTGGTGCTATAAAACATAACAAAAGCGTTCAGCAAAAGTGCTTGCAGCTGAGGATGAGGCTGAAGACCATTTGCTACCAGTTTGTGCAGGCAATTTTCAGTTCAGTTTTTGATATATTTGAAAGCATTTCAATTTTCAATTGGCATGAGCATTAACTTCAATACAATTTTAATGATTTAGTAAATTATAAAAATCTTAAAATAAATAAATATAAGCTCCCACGATCTCCTTCCGTTTTTCCCCGCTTTGCATGTGCGCGTGTCATCATCGTCGAAGTTTTTGCTCCAATTCCAAACTACAAGTGGCAATAAAGAAAACGCAATTTCCTTGGATACCCCACCTGACCATGAAAAACTCAGGAGAACAGAGGACAGGGACCCAGAGCAACTCCTGGCCAAACAACAATTGATGGCAATTTGTTGATAAACATTTCGCTCGCAATAAATAAACAAATATTCCCGCTCAGCCACAAGTTGCGCCTATTTCGAGGGGAAGCCAGGCGGCAGGCACTGGGTTTGCCATATAAATGCAAATGTTGCTTGTTTGCTCAGAGAGTGTGTGTATGTGTGTGCTCTGGGGCAATTTTTCATTTGATTCCATCTTCATATTTTATTATGGGCACCGGGACAGACTCTTGGGCAGGAGCACAGAGAAAAATAGGGGAAGTAAACAAAATATACTCCTTGAAAAGGTGAGCCAGCCTTAAATTTGATTTGTATTTATAGGAAAATTCATTTACGACTAAATTATAATTAAAATTAGTATAATTATTAATATTTTTATCCTACCACTCGTTCCCCCCATTTATTACAGTGCCAGGAGTTCATGGTCGGGTTTGGTGGTTGGCCATTTGTTTGCCTGCTCCTTTAGGCCTGTTTCCCATTTCCATTTGTCGTCGTTCGTTTTTCGCCTTTCGATTTTCGCCGTGCTCTTTTTTGTTTGTTGTTGTTGTTGATACCAATTCCGCGATATGACAAACTATGTTTGCATTTTAATTTTTAATGCGTGTGAATTTTGCTGGCGGCTGGTTTTCCAATTCTCTTCTTGGCGGGGAGAATGGAGAGCTCCAGATGCGCGTGTCATGATTTGCTGTTGCTTTTAATTGAAATTTTATGAATTTATTGCCTCAGTTTTGAAGCGGGGTGGTTGGGTGGGTGAGATTCCCCTTCCCAAATTATTTGCAATCCCATTCTCATGTCCTGTGTTCTGTTCGTTCCCATTGCAGATGAATCAGACGTGCAAGGTGTGTGGAGAGCCAGCGGCTGGATTCCATTTCGGAGCCTTCACATGCGAGGGTTGCAAGGTGAGTTTAATATCGAAATTAATTATTTTTATGTTCGTTTCAATGTGTTATAAGATCGTATTTGATAGAGGTAATATTTGGTATTTTTTCAAAATTATTTCTTTAAAAATTAGATGCAGAGATGATGTGGAATTGTTTTAGAGCAGCTTGATTATTGTTCAAAGGCATCATTATTATCTTATTCCTTAAATTGTCCTTAGAAATATTTAAATTCAAAATGAAACTATAATTTTCATTGGAATACTGTTATGCTTCTTAATGTTAAGGCCTCTGAATAATATAGTTAACTAAAGACCCCAATTAAAGCGCATCCCACGGGCCAATTTAAATGTCTCTAAATAGCCGCTGGAAATGGCCAACCCTTCTCGCATTTTGGCCACAATTTCAAACACTTTCAAACACAATCGGGCATTCCGCTGTGGCCCAAAGTTGTTTCATATCAATGGATTCAATCGATTTCAATAAATCGAATTCGCCGCCTTCGTGATGCAAAAACGCTAAGCAGAAATAGTTATGAGGCCATTCTCCGCGAGACCCCAGGTCGGTGTCGGAGCCGGAATGTTGAGTTCATCAGTGGGTGGGTCGGAGGGGGAGGAGGAGTAGCCACGGCAACACAAATGGATGGGATGCCCCAGGCTAAGGTCAAAGTTAAACAAAGCGCCCCACAAATAATTGATTTAAATACGAATACTCCTTTAATGGTGGGATGATCATTTTTTGTTCGCTCTCCACGGATTTGATTTTGTTATTTATTTATTTATATTTTTTTTCAGTTTTTTCTTGTCGTCGTATTTAGTTCTTTTTTTGTATTTTTTGCCCACGCCAAGGAGAAAAGGTCAACTAACGTACAATTTGTGGGTCAGCGTTATTTGATTTGTGCTTGGGCCTCGTTCGTAATGGCGTGGGCCTCGCTTGGCTAATTTAACGCCCACAAGAAGACAAACAAAAAAAGCAGGAAAAAATATAGTAAATGGGCCCAAAGAGAACAACAAAAAAAACTAAACAAACAAACAAAAGTGAATCTGCCTTGATGCACAAAATTGCTTGTAAATAGTCGTCCGTCCGTCTGGGCTGCTTCTTGACTTCTTGAAACGAAACTGAAAACGAAGAAACGCCAGAACGGGCCCAAGATCCTCCTCCTCCTCAACCACCTTGTCCGTTTCCATTTCCATTTCCGACCCAGTAATCTTGATGCCCAATTAACCTTAAAAGTGGATTTTCGCATTGTTTCTGCTTCTCTTGAGATATTTTTTTTTTAGTTTCTGTCTCTGTTTCGGTTCAATTTTGCGCTTCGTCGTCAGCATCAGCAGTGTTTCGGTGTTTCTTCCATTCAAGAGCTCCACCTACGATCAGAAAACGACGGCAACCAACTTGAATACTGACAAACTGACACAGAGTCTGTCAGTTACACTTGAAGAAAAAAATTGTAAGCCAAAAATACATAGGATCAGCATATATGAAATGGTTTCAGTATTGATATGAAAGTATATAAATGTTAAATATTTTTTTTTAGAATTTTTAGCATGTCCCGAATTTGTACATTCGATTTTTAAGTGCTCTCTTTGCAACATTTAAAATTTGTAAAGGAAATTCCCTGAATTTGGTTTTAAGTTTCTTAAATATCTAATTGAAAAATCGCTCTTAGGCTCTTGGTTGTTATTGTTTATAAAATAATTCATAATTGAATAAAATATCCACATTTTTCTCTCAGTGCCGCCATTCAGTCAGTTATTTAGGCAGTCTGTCCCTTTTGGTTGATTGCAAAGCCGGGCAGGCCGTGAAGCGTTGGTGATTTACTGCCAACATTGCAACTTGGCATAAGTGTTGCACAGCCATAACCTTTGCAACATGCAGCAGTGGAAGCAACGGCAGCAGCAACATGTTGCTGTCTGTCGCTGGGGTTTTTTGTTTCTTTCTCAGCTTTCTGGCTCTCAGCTTTTCATGGCTCCTCCGCATTGAATTAAATTGTTTGTTTGCTTTGTTGCAATTGATTGTGGTGCCCCAGCCAACGGTTAATGCCGAAGGTGTAGGTGGCAGCCTAGCCGTAGCTTGTGCATGTCGATTTACTTCTTTTTTTATTTCGGCGCTCAAAAAGCGTTTAAAGAGGTCTCGGTCATCACAAAATTTAATGGGATATTATTGTCGAGCATTGGAAACGTTTTACCGAATGACATCATGGGCTGGGTTGCCGAAGATAAAGCTGGTTAAGGGTGGAGTTTTGACTCTTTCTGAGAGTCCTTGAAGGCACTCGGGGATTGAATTTGATATATATTTATAAACCTGAAGGCTTGATTCTTATTTATTTGAAATATTATTTATTAACCACCCAATTTTCCACCTCCCATTGCAGTCCTTCTTCGGTCGGTCGTACAACAACCTCTCGTCGATCTCGGACTGCAAGAACAATGGCGAGTGCATCATCAACAAGAAGAACCGCACCGCCTGCAAGGCCTGTCGCCTGAAGAAGTGCCTCATGGTGGGCATGTCCAAGAGCGGCTCCCGTTACGGCCGCCGTTCCAACTGGTTCAAGATCCACTGCCTGCTCCAGGAGCAGCAGCAGCAGGCGGTGGCCGCCATGGCGGCGCACCATAACAGTCAGCAGGCTGGCGGCGGTGCACCCGGTGGCTCGGGCGGAGCCGGAAGTATGCCCAATGGAGTTAAGGCCATGTCGGGTGTCCCACCACCGGCGGCAGCGGCAGCTGCACTTGGAATGCTGGGTCATCCCGGGGGCTATCCGGGTCTATATGCTGCAGCGACTGCCGGAGGGGGAGGTGTTCGAAGCAAGGAGGAACTAATGATGCTGGGCCTGGAGAGTGCGGGAGAATATGGCTCCCTCAAGCATCCGGTGGTGGCCTCACCCTCAGTGAGTTCCCCCGACTCCCACAATTCGGACAGTTCCGTGGAGGTGAGTTCGGTGCGGGGTAATCCGCTGCTGCACTTGGGCGGCAAGTCATCGGCCGGCGGAGCTGCTGGCGGCGGAGGCGATGGCAGTCAGGCGAGCGGAGGAGGAGCAGTGCCGGGAAGGCCGCCACAATTGCGCAAGGATCTGTCGCCGTTCCTGCCCCTGCCCTTCCCGGGACTCGGCTCCATGCCGGTGATGCCGCCACCCGCCTTCCTGCCGCCCTCGCACCTGCTCTTCCCCGGCTACCATCCCGCCCTGTACTCCCATCACCAGGGTCTGCTAAAGCCCACGCCGGAGCAGCAGCAAGCGGCCGTGGCAGCGGCGGCAGTGCAGCATCTCTTCAACTCCAGCGGCGCGGGTCAGCGTTTCGCGCCGGGCACCTCGCCCTTTGGCAACCACCAGCAGCACCAGCCGCAGCCACAGCAGCAGCAGCACCACCACCTCAAGGAGGAGGAGCATCCAGCACCGACGAGGAGTCCCAGTGGCCATGCGAACAACAACCACCTGCTGACCAATGGCGGGGCAGCCGATGAGCTGACCAAGCGCTTCTATCTGGACGCAGTGCTCAAATCGCAGCGGCACAGTCCGCCACCGACCACAAAACTACCGCCCCACTCAAAGCAGGACTACTCCATATCAGCATTGGTTACACCCAACTCAGAGAGCGGCCGTGAGAGGGTGAAGAGCCGTCAGAGCAATGGCCAGAACGACGAGGAGGAGGAGGACGACGAGGCACGGGCGGGGCAAATCAGAGACAGTGCAGAAGAGGACGAAGAGGAAGAAGATTTAGTGGTCTCCATGACGCCGCCACACTCCCCAGCTCACCACCAAGAGGCGGAAACACCCGCTGAAGTGGACATAAGCCCCACTCCCGGCCAGGATAATCCCATAGATCTGAGCATGAAGACTACGGGCAGCTGCTCGCTGAGCAGCAAAAGCAGTAGCCCCGAAATGGATCCGGAGCCCGAGAACTCCAGTGAGGGGGAGAAGATCGAAGCTGAAGAAGTAGCGGAAGAAGAGAACGAAGAGGAGGAACAGGAAGAGGAGGAGGATCTAAAGATCACACCCGAGGAAGACCAGCCAGAGGAGCATGAGAAGGAGCTAAAGGGGGAGGAGCAGGAGGATCCTAAGCAAGCGCCACTTCTCAACAATAACAACAGTATCAGTAATAATAACAATAATAACAGCATCCTGAGCGATACCGAGGCCAGTGAATCGATTAAGCGGAAACTGGACGAACTCATCGAGGCCTCCAGTGAAAATGGGAAGCGTCTGCGATTAGAATCGCCAGCCACCGTCAAGGTGGCCACCTCCAATGCCTTGGATCTGACCACTAAAGTCTAAACAACACTTTCCGAATGACAGTTATCAGGCACTGAAGATCGATCGAGGCAATAGAAAATTAGCCCCCCGCTAAGACACCACCAAAAAGGAGATAAATAAAAGCAAAACAAAACAAGTAATAATAATAATATATATACGAGACAATAAACGCATGTGAGTTATATAAATAATGCGAAACATGAAGCGGACTCGGAGGAGGAGTCGGGCTCCGATTAACAAGCGCTAAATACGAGTTCGTGCCGTTTGGGTTCCGAGATGTTATCACATCGTTTAAAACAACTAACCAAATTGCCAAAATATGCAAAAGTCGAGCGGCCCCCGAAAAAAGAGAGATATGTATATATTTGCATATGGGGACCGATCGAGCGACAGACCGACCAACCGACCAACCGATCGACCGAAAAGTATAACACAAATGCTGTCCATATCTATAATTTTATTCAGTGAATTATAAACAAATTTTTCGGTCGGCAAGAATACAGATTCGACAGAAATATGGAAGGAAAAGCTAAACAAATGATAAAAGATAAAAGAAACTGTAGCAAAATATGCAAAAAGGGCAGCTTATCTCGTGTATCGCATATATGTATGCATAATATCGTAGTGGAATTTGTATAATCCGTAAGTTTCGTTTTCTTCTAAGCTATGAACCATATATACAGTATAATGCTAAATGATTTACTATATTCAGACGATTCCAATCGCCTCCCCCCCGAAGAGTATTTGTTAGTTTAAAGCACCCGCAATCGTTCTATATAGACTAGACAAATTTTTGTATGTAATCTTACTCGTTTTGAGGATTAGTTCGCTCGAGTTATTAGTCACAATTAGCAAATTCTTTAAATGTACGAAAATCTATAAATATTAATATAAAATATATAGTAGTATAAAGATGCGATTATGTAAAGCAAGGCGCACAAAGTTGTATAGCAAATAGCATAAATTATTAATATTAATGTTGCATAAGTATTTTCCCATTCCGTGTGATGATTTGGTATGCAAATCAAGAAAATTATTATTGCTATCACCACAAATAAATATACAAATAAATATTTAGATGAACTGGAGTTTCATTTATTGATTGGGCTTGGCTGGGATCCGAAGATCTATGAGATCGCCGGAGAAAGCTGGTTTCTCAGACTCCTGCGGCGATGGCAATCAATAAAATAAAAGAAGTACAAGAAGAAGAAGGCACCGCTTCGGCGGGATAAATGTGTCGCATAAAATGTTTCTCCGCGTGGCAGCTTAATTAGAAATTATCCCAGCCGGAGGAGCTCTTAACCTCCTTAACCCCAACCTGCTCGCTCGATTCCCAGGAACTCCAACTGCAAACCGATGTGCATACCAGCAGCCAATCAATCCGAAATCTATTTCAATCAATCTTTGCGTAATTGTAAATACTTTCAGCATAGCTTCGCTTCAGTCGGACCGAATGACAGAAAGGCAGACAGACAGATAGATCGAGGGGCAAGACGGGGCCTAGGTGACGGCAAATGGCGCGAAAATTATAGCAAAATGCTAGACTTTGGGACCTGAATTCGTTTCTATTTATTTCACACTTGAATTGATGCACAGCACCAGATTGACATTTTGCAAATGCTCACGGCACCGGAGGAGGCAATTGCCAATTGGCGAAATCACAGCCAGCCCCGGCTCAGCACAGAAGCTGTGAAGCTCTAAGCTGAGCCCTCGGCTCTTCAATGAGGCTGCGCTTCAATCAATCACTGAGCAAAAAGTCTGAGAGACTCGAAAATATGTCAGGAGAAAGCTGCCAAAGAAAAGGAAGTTTGTGTATTTTTAAATACATCCAATGAATTTTCCAAAAACTTGTAAATACTTAATTTCTGGTTAATAAATAATAATAAAATAATGTAATAATATTTTTAATATTTTATACAATTTTTTAATTAACATTTAAGAGCTTATTATCTTAGAACTACTCAGGAACAGACCTAAAAGACCGGAAGAGGGCACACATGAGGCTATTGAATGTATATTTTAATATTTTCAGATCATTTTAGTTACTGAAAATATTTAATAAACCCAAACTTTGCCTCAGTGTAATCCTCAAGGCAGGCTTGGCCGTCGTCTTTGTCGTTGACTTTGTTGTGGATTGTGGATTGACGCTCACAGCTTGACGAGTTGACGGGTTAGAGATCGCTAGCTCCGACTGTGACTTTTGGGCAGAGGGTTTTTCGGGGGGCCTTGCAGACTGTGAAAAGGGGGGCTGAGCTGGAGGAGAGCTGGTGCAAAAGTAAGGTAGTACATCCCAGTTGCCTCCTCGCATTGTCAGCGGTGAATTGTAGTGCAAATAAATTTCAATTGCGAGACACATTCTCCCACTGACATTGTTTGACACTTCTTTGGCTGCACAATTTGCATGTCGAAGGCGCGAAAGGGCGGCCAAGGGGTGCCCGGCAGATCTTTAAGTTTATTGTTTGATCTTTAAAGATTGGCCAACACCCAGCGGCGAACGTTTCCTTTCCCTCCCTGAAACCCCTTCTTACTTCTCCATTTTATTTTATTTATTTATTTATTTTTTGTTTTTGCTAACAAGCTCAACACACACGTTCAAGATGACTACGACGACGACGGCAGCGGCGGCGATGATGACGCTGATGCTGATGCTGATGGTGACGATGATGAGGAAGACGCACCCAGGCTACCAATCTTAGACTTGGAGCTCCATTTACGGGGTATCTGGAACCGGAGCTGGGTTGAGTCAATGCACTGCCGAAAATTCTTATTTTAAATTAAGAGAATATAAGGAAAGTAGGGTCCTGAGAGACATAAGCATGAAAAGTCTTAATAAATAATGTTGGTCATATATTATATTAGATTAAAAGATTGTTTTATTTCTTATATCTAATTAAAAACATAAAAAATATATTTTAAACTGCAACAATTATTTATTTCTCATTTAAAATGTTCCTTCTTCTAGAAAAATATTTTTAATCAATGTAAGCTTTTATTTTTAGTACTAAAAAAAATCGAATTCATTTAAAATTTTTTATAACTTTTTTTTTTTAACTTTTCCCCAACATATTTAGGAGTATTTTAATAATACATCTTTCAGTGTCTGTCTGCTCCAAATGCATTAAGTGTTTTGGCGCTTTTATTTGCTACCCACTCGCCGGGGAGTCACAGGCGGAACAGCAAGACGACTCGATAGCTACACCCTAATCTCGTGTGGACCACTTTCCGCACCTACAACAACGCGGCACATCGCACATCGCCCAGATAGAGGCGACACCAACGCGCACGATAAATGTCTCCGCTCCGCTGGAACTCCCAGATGGATATATATTCGTACTCGCACTTGGATCGGAGGAAGGAAGCTGGAGAAGCTGCTGGCCGGGCCTCTCGATACTTAACACCTAGGCAGGGAGGCACACAAACAGACAGACAGACAGATGGAGACTAAACGCTCCAACTGGATTGAGGCATGGCCGATAACCGGCGATGAAGCGTTGAAAAGCCAGACCAAAGACTCCGAGATCTTGGGGCCCACTTTGGATGCAATTGCCGCAATCTGTGAGTAACAAGCATAACACGCCCACTGTGCCGGCGACTGGCCCGGGGGTCTAAATTGGGCCTAACAGTTGCACAAATGGAACGGAAATTGTTAGTCAGTCGGGCAAACAGAGTTATCAAAATACGACTTGAATCGATTTAAACGATTTCAACGATTTATGGTTGCAGATTTCGCTTTTTCCTGGAGTATTTATTTTTTGGGGATAATCAATAATATTTATTTTATTATTTTTTGCATAGAAATTCGAGTGTTTTCTTTTAGGTGGAGGGTGGGAAAATGTATTTAATAGTTGAAAAGGTTATTTCCACACTTCCTACCTGTTATCCTTATTTTCCATGTAATTTTAATTAAGTCTCTATGGTTTAGTTCAAACTTTAATTTCAATGTTTAACCTTTGTTAAGTATAAAAATCAAGCAATTAACATCTCACCTTGAGATTTACATACTGAACTCCGATCCCAGTGATTTCTACCAACCGATTATGGATCAGGAGTACAATTCGAAGACCCTTTTGATAATTTCCCAGGCTGTAAAAAAAAATAAAAATAAACAGACAAAAGCCGCAGCCTAAACGCCGCTAAGTGCTTGGGTTTTGTATGGATTTTGTGGTTTGGTGGGTGCCATGAATCGGGATAGAGTGTATCGCTGCTTTTGGGGTTCAAGAGGGTTCGGGAGCCACAGAAGGGGGGTGGGACACCCGGCATGACTTTGCTCAATGTGGGACTTGTGCGCATACCGCATTAACTACTCCATAAAAGGTGTAAAGAAATCACTTAAGTACTTGGATGTCACTCCTTTGTCAAACTAAATCTTCGTAGGGAACGGAACCCATCGTGAATCCATCTTTCTTCTATATATATATCTCTATTTTTAGATGTCTCTATGCAGGCAGAAAAATATATCAATTTGGTTTATTGGAATTTAAATCAATTGTGTCGAAAATCATGTTTGAGTAATGAAAGTCAGAGCCTGCATATTAATCTTTTATAATTACAATTTAAATATAATTCATTTATTCACTTTTTTTTCAATCTTTTCTATATATCTTACCACAAAATAAATTATTAATAAAATGCAACCTAATTTTTTTAAGTGTCATATTCATAAGGAAAATATATGCGTAGAATGCTTTCGGTTGTAAAGAATAAAACGGGGGAGTTTTATTGACAGCCGCAATTACCACATAATCATGCAACAAATATGATGGTTGCTGGCTGGATTGAAGAAGGGGATTCCCCTTCCCCTGGACTTGCTGCTCCTGCTGCTGTTGCTGTTATTATTGTTGCTGATGACGTAGAGACGACGTCTGAAAGGCAACAGGCTGGCAGGCAGCTCAACTCAACTGGCCCCAGCTCAACGGACCTGGCAACGTGCTGATCCATTACGGCAGCTATCCCCAGCCACCCCCGCCCCCGACCACATCGCATCGAAGAGCGACAATCACAGGTACCAGGTACATTTTGTCTAGACTTATTGAGTGATCGTGGCAGGAGCCAAGGCAGGCACACACAGCAACACCACCAACTAGAAGGCGCAGCCGTTTTTTTAATGGGGTGGCAATCACTTTGAACGACGACGAAGAGTTGAGCGTTAAGGTTTGCACAGAGAAAAATATTATACAAATTACTTCAAAGCATAAGAAAGGATCTAAGAAAATAGTGTGAAAATCTGGCAAAGGTTTGGAAAAGTTATTTCCAATTTCCTTGAACATTTCTGAATTAAATTTTAGACATATATTTAAATCAGTGGTGTTCAAAGCACTGATCCATGTGATCGTAAAATATACAATACATATTTAAGATATTTTTCTTATGGATCAAAGTTTTTCTTCCAGTGCTGCAGTGCCATCGCAGAAGAGGGATCTGAGGCAGGCCTCACAAATTATGGTCAAGAGGCGAACGATGCTGCAGAAAGCCCCTGCTTCGTGGCAGAGGCTCGTTTTGTGCTCTGAACTGGGTTGGCAGATACTTAAGAAATATGTTATTAAATAATAATGGAGTGCGTGGTTAATAGATACAACGTCAGCGGCCAAAGGCATCCAACACTGCAGTCGCTGCTGCTGCTGCTGCTGATGCTGCAGTGTGAAAGAAGTGTGCGATCGGGGCTACGTTTGGGGGCCTCATCGGCAATCATTGTTAACAATCAATTAAGGAAATAAGTTGTTTATAAAATGTGGCTATTACTCGCCGATCGCTCTGGCTACCATAAATACCAACAAACTACGGGTTTCCCCAGCCTCCCAAATGCCTCCCACTCCTGTGCTGAGCCCAACGAGCTCTAAAATTATGACACTGGGCCACAATCAAACTAATTTCGGCGGTGAAAGTTGGTCGAACAATGGAATTTCTATTAAGGATAAATAGGATTTTAGAAATCAACATTTTTACATAAAAGTATTCCCCTGAAGGAGTTCAGAAAATTGCGTTGATTGTCAGAGAAAGCTATAAATGAAATGCCTCCAGAAATATAATATTTAATTATTTCTCCACAAATTTCGTTTATATAAAACTCCTCTAAAAACTGTGATAAAAAATTTTTAATGGTGAAAAGTAAACACTTTTTTAAGGAAACTACTAATTTATTAGTCCAATTCTCCAATGACCACTGTAAATGGATGCTTGTTTCAAAGAAGAAACAATCACTGTGGCCCCAATGCTGCTGCTGCTGCTGGCGAAAATGTTTTAATTAATGTGGCAGACAGTTAATGAAACTGTTATAGTTATACATGCATATGTGAGTATGACTATACATTATTACCATATACGTAACACTCGGCAGTCCACATCAGGGAGTTTATTAACCCGACTAAAACAGAGAACGACCAAAAAAGGGCTTTTATATGCCAGCAAGCACAGAGCGAAGATCATTAATCAAAACACCCCAGCAGGCGGTTCGAACTTTGGTAGCAGCCGGGGACCAAAAAGACTACCGAACTGTACTACTTGACCACACGGAGGAAAACATAAGGAAAAATCCCTGAATATATAGATTTAACTTTCGGAATTATCCTATATTTTTTAAGATTACATTTTTAAGGGACATTCGGAGCTGCTGCAATTATTATTGCATTCTATGTTTAGCTTCTACTATTCTTAATTATGAAACATAAATAAAAGTTAATATATTCTTTTTGATAAGAAAAACCCCTCTTTATATTTATATTAAAATACATTTTTTTCTCTCTGTGCCAGTCTAAAAGCGAGCCGCAGAAGTAGGCCCCATATGATTAGTGGCGGTGGCTACTTTAATGAGCGTTAACTGCCTGGCCTCAAAGTTCATTAGGTGCAGTCGGCTTATGATTGATGCCCCCAAACAAATGGCGGAAAATTCTGGTGCCAAAATCAGAATCGAAATCGTCCGTCAGTTCGAGATGCTTAAATTGAAACATAAATCAAAAATCCTGCCTGTTTGAAATTCGGTTTACGTTTTTATCCACCAATTTTCGTGGAGAGTTCTGCTTCGTATTTTTTTTTCATTTTTGTATTTTCTGTTTTATTTTAATCAATGCGGAAACCCAATCAGTCAGTTGCCATCTCCAAATCTCTGGCCAAAAATCGCACAGTTTCGGACTTCGATCAGCGGTTAGCGTTCAGCGCATGTGGCGTTAATTTTGATTAATGGCCGAAATTGCTGGCTGACCATTTTCGAATTTTAATTGTTTTCAAATCGGCGGGCGAGTCCGCGCGTCTCGTTCTACAAATAATTATAAGCAGTTTTTAATGATGGCTCGAGTAAGAAAAAAGCCAAACAAAGGCTCCTAGCAGCAGCCACCGCAGCACTAATTGTTACAGATCCGGCGAAGAGGCGCGCAACTTGCTACCAGTTCTGACCCGCGGCTCTTATTTTTATTTAGCTTCTTGTACGCTCCAAAAAGATATATTATTCTTCTGTTTATTGTTTCTTTTTTTGGCTGCCATAAAAGCAAGTGCCGCTAAATGGCCAAAGGGGGGTGGACAGCCGGACAAAGGCCATTCTGGAGGGCAGCACGTGCTCAATCCGTCCGACAAAAGGCCGATGCCAAAGCAATTAGCGGCAGAGAAGAATTGAGGATTAGAAGAAGAAAGATCTGCTTTGGCAGTACCAGTTAAATATAGATTTGAAAAATGTTATCAAGTGAAGCTATAATTGAGATCATCACTTGGAAATTAATCGATCTATACTGAGGGTTTACAAGGAATATGTGAACATATTGAGAAAATAACTACGATATATTATAGTATATATAAATTATGAACCCAAAGATCATTATATCCCTTGCAGGGTAGTATAATTTCAGTAAAAAGTTTGCAACTCAACTTTGTAAATTTGTATTCCAATAAAAAATATTTAATAATCCTAATAATAATATTCAATAAATTCCATATCTATACCTCCCAAGTTCCCACTTGCATTCTCCTTAGAAGTAATAAAGAATCAATCCCAGAAGTATTTCCACATATGGCATACCTGAAATAACTGTAAACCGAGTCAAACTCCTCTTCGAACCCATCAAAACTCGTTGATTGTTCTTAATTGCCTCGAAATTGCATGACCACCTACTAATCTTGTCCGTTCCAAGGGAATCTCTCGCTGGGGATGTGGATCCCTTTAACCTTTCCGCAAAGAAAACTACCAGAGACGACGATGGCTTTTGTCTTTCGCTGATGATGTTGCAGAGGCTGTTCCTGCTTCTGCCGTTGTTGCTGCAAATTCCATAAATCTGTCAAGCGGGGAGCGTCGCACATCTTGCACTTGTTCTTCTCTGTTTTCGCGAAAATCTTGACATGTGAAATACGCAGATTTGCCAGGTTTTATGGGCCACAGTTGGGCGCGGAGGACCACAGCGGCAGTGATGCTGCATGCTGCAGGTTGCAGCAGTTGCAAGTTGAGATGCTGCATACGGCCGGCATGCATTCCGTGCATTCGCCCAGTGCCATAAACTTTGGCTAAAAGCGCACCAAAAGCGGCGGCGGCAGCAGCCAAAGAACAAAGCGGACCGCTCCACAGATATATATAAAGAGGGGTACGAGAAGGTGGGGTGGTTAGGTGCAGTGGGAGCTGGAGGTCGGCAGATGGGGAAGCATCCATGATGACCCGGGCACTTGAACTGGCTCTAGAAGCTCATACACCGAATGCTAGCTAGGATGGATTGATGGATTGCGACTGTAGTTATTGCTGTTAGTTACACTGAGGCAAAAAAGGGGTAAGCCGAATAGTATTTAAGAAGTGAAAGATGATTATTACAATAAAAGTTATGTGTATCTTTATTACTAACCAAAATGTGGGAAAATATTATAATTAAATCTGCAATTTATATGATTATATATTATGTTAATTGGAATTTAAATGCCAACATTTTCCTTTATTTCATTTTAGAATATAAAGTCGGTTAAAATTGAAGACAAACGTAGCTTCTTGCCTGAAATAAATATATAGTTATTCCAAGTGCATTGTTACTATCGCTGCTGTTCGGCGCAAATGAAGACCTGCTCGGCCGGCCACTTGCCACAAAACTGAAGACTGAGAGAAAAAAAAACTGAAAAAAAGAAGCATCGAAAAGCTAATTTAAAGCAATTTAGTTTGAAACGCGCACACATTTCCATGCCGCGCCGCAGACGAAAAGCATCTGCACGAAATGAGGTTGAATGCAACAGCAGCAGCAGTAACATCAGCAGACACTGAACAGCACCGAGTGCTGCGGCAGTAACAACTTTTGAATGCAACGGTCAGACACTTATTTATTGTTTCCAATGGTAGCTGCCGCCTGCGATGGCCCTGAGTTGATAGTCCGAAGGCATTGACACAAACCCAAAAGTATGAGCTGCTTACCAGAGGTACCTTCTCTTGCCACCTTCTTTTTTTCGTTGCTCTTTACAATTATTGGATTAGAAAATCCGTTAGTGCAGGCTTTTTTTAATGATTTTTCGTTGTTACCCTACCAAAGTTAATGGCCAGAATGAATAGCAGTTCCTCGGGGATCAAATAAATGTGAAGAAATATCAGTTCAACTTAAATGGAGTTGGAGACTGGTCCAAATGGTGAATGGACAGCTCGGAGAAAGGACTCTGGGAGCCATAAAAAAGATGATTTAAAAATTAGCCAGCCACCCACGTAACCATTAACTGCTTAAATCAGCTGCTGATGCTTGTCTCGAGTCCATTGCCACGGGTCGTATACTTAACGCGAGGCTTTCTAACTGTTATCATCATTGGGGCTTGTAAAAAACGTTAAAAAAGAACTAATCTAAAGAAATCCAGCTGGTAAAGTTGATGTTTACTGCCTATTTTCAGTGAAGACCGAGAAAAGCTAATGCTACATTTGGGACTATTGGAAATGTATTTAGTAGTTTTGCTGGAAATAAGAAAATAGAGTTTAGGCGATAGTAGAGACTTGAAGAAATAGTTTAATAATTATAATAAATAATTTATATTTATAATTACAAAAATACAATTATTAATATACAGTTTTAGTATTATTTGTATTTTTTTATATAAACACTTCCTAGAAATATTAAACTTTATAGATACTTTATCTTTATTTACAACTACAATTCTATAAAAATATTTATTATAAGCATTTTTGTGGTTCTTTGGACTTTTATTATAAGTTTTTAAATAATTTATTATTACCTAATATCCATAAACTATTTATACCATTTAATAAATATTCCAAGAGTAAGTTTTTTTATATTAATTTGTTTTTTCTCGCCTCTTAAGAGCCAGCTTATTCGTTAATAGTTTTCTTAGCCACAAACTGTAATTAAATGTGCTCTAAATAAATTAAGGAATTAAAGAGCCCGAAAGGGTTATTTTAGACTCTTAAATCCCATGGAATCTAATTGTGTACCTTTTTTGTTTTTGCGTATTTTTCCCTATTCTTTTATTTTGGCAAAAACCAATCTAATTGCTTGGCATTTTCTTCGTTTTTCATTGCTGTTTTTTGTGACTGCTACTGGCTACTGGAGGGCTAATGAACCAATTACTAGTGGAGGCCATAAAAAATAGTAACGGCCTCAGAACTCTGAATGGAAAAACGGGCGAGCGCAGTTAAAGTGCCTTGAATTTGGTTTAGACTAGAATTCCCACCGTCACCCAGACTAACTATATATGCATAGCGCGGGATCCGATCCAAGCCGAGATCATGGCTGACCTCAAAGCCGGGCTAAAACGAAACAAAACGAAACCGAAAAGCGAAAAGCGGCGGAGACCTCAACTAGACCGACATTAAACAGCCGAAAAAGAGCCGCCAGGCAAAAGGCATCAGAGAAGCATCGGAAAAGCAACCCACACTGCGGATCCGCCAACGATCGCCCCGAGATCGATCCCAAAGTGCACGATGGAAAAGCTGGCGGGGGGAAGTACAAGGAAAATATCGAAAATGCAGCCAGCCAGGCACTGAAGATATTGCGACTGTCATAAAACAATATTATTGGCATTATTACATTTAAGTGTTGACAGCATAATAAAATAATTGTCGACAGACAATTTACAACTAGGCAAGAAACAAAAAATAAAGCACGGAGATATCGTTTGCCGGCTGGCTGGATTGCTGACTGGCTGACTGGCTGACTGGCTGGCTGGCTGTTGGATATCATGTCGATTCCCATGTAAAACACTTTTAAAAATCACACTCACAACTCAGGCCGAATGCAAAGTGCAACAAGTCATCAAAGGCAGCCCAGGCACGGCTGGAAAATGGAAAGATTTTTCATAACCGCCGAGAGATCAAAAGAATTGTGCGGCGCTTAACGCAGAGACGAGAGAAGAGCTCTGGAGCTGTTTTGTTGGAGTTGATTTTTTTTCGGATCGGCTTGCAGCTTGGAGTTCCCTCAACGACGACGCTCATTCATATAATTCACCCTCATTTCATAATAAATTGCTCTCAATTGATCACGACAATCGACAGCGATGAAAAGTCATGCCAAAGTTGACTCTGTGAGCGAGGAAACCGAAACGAACTCAAAAAAGGAAACATACGATACGAAATCCAATCGCAATGTTAAGCCAAAGTAAAGCAATACTGGCCAAACTTAAATTGGCAAAAAGGTGCGACGATACACAGGGAGAAATAGGTAATTTTAGAATTCCTTTCAGATATCAACATATACATTTGTATGCCCTTGTAATGAAACCCTTATGTTCTGAATAAAGACTCTTTCTTTAAAGCTGCAAGTGATATTAACAAAATTTAGATAAGAAATTTAATTAAACCTTTAAATGAAACCTACAATTAAACTCCCAGAAAAATAATAAGTTATTTTCTTATGGGGAATGTCTTACATATTTTCCTGAATTTTTTAAAACTTCTTCTCCCAGTGCACCCATCGCAGGCGTTCATCTCCACTGATAGTTGGCGGCGTTAAGTTGTAGGTGCAGACTGGACAGAATCACCCACAGAGCCACCGATCCAGCTCTCCGCACCACCAGCATCCAGCATCCTAAGCTCCACCCGTCGTCTCCAGAGCCAAGCAAATAAGTCATATGCCAAAAGAGCTAAAGGTTTCTGCCCGGCTCGATAGGAAATTGCTCTAATATTTTGCCTTTTGTCTGATTGGAAATATCGCAGGCTCGACCAAAGTGCCGGCAGATTTTTTATTCTGCATTTTTGTTTAGGTTTTTGGTGCCCGCAGGAGGAGGAAACTTTTTGCCGCTGACTGTGTGGATTGATGATGAATTATGTAGAGCACGAAGAGCGAAGTGCATTGCTGATGATGCCTCCTGTGCCTGATGGCGGGAATTGATCTCAGCCAAACCGAAGGGAACTGAAATGAGGTGAGCTGTTGAGCTCGGTGTGGGAGTTGGTCTGATTTGCAGATTGCTCACGAGCTCAAGGAATTTTAATGAAAGAAAAACAATACAGAAATAAATAAAGAAATGAGGAAATGTATTTATTTTAAGATTTGAAAAGGTGAGAAAATAAATATAGTACGTTTGCTCAATAAACAACATTACAGAGGTAAAAATTTATTTGTTTAAACTTTGCATTCATTTTATCAATTATGTATTCTCCACATAAACCCTTTAAATGTTATTCAATTTATATTTAAAGCCTTAAAATCTTTTATTCAAATGTAATCTATTTCCTTATTAGATTATTAATTTGTAATTTTACTTATTACTCTTGTATTAATCACACCTTCTTGTGTAATTATCATCAGAGCTAGTAGTTCTTAAAAACATGTTTTTAATGCACGAAACGTATAATTTCTGCGACCTTAAACACTTCAACTTTGTGTGGTTTCTATGACAAACTAGTTACATTCAAGTCAGTTAAGTTCTGTCTATAAACTCTGTTTTCCCCCGCACATTTCTAATATAAACTAATCATCTTAAATACTAACTTTTTTATGCGATTTTTTTATATCTCAACCGTTCGCTAGAAGCGAGTAATCAATATATGGAAGCTGCTTCCAAACAAAATCACAGCTTTCGAGAGATAATGAAACGATAAATCTCTAATTGAAGCCAAGTCAAATAGAATTCCTTGGAAAAAGTTGTGTAAGCAATTCGGCCGACATTCTTGCGAGCGACAGGTGAGCTGGACTAGTGAGATCTTCCAGGTGAGTCACTCTTGCCAGACTTTGCATAGTCAAATCAAGAGGTGGGCCAGAGGACAGGGCAGTGATTTCTAGAAGAAACTGAACCGTTGCAAGTTTACAGGTCTGTGGGTCTTGGCTATTAGTAAGTTTTTAAGCGCGCGACTCTGAGAATCGTAAACTGGCAAAAATTGTGACTAAGATTTATGTTTAATTATTTGTATTTTGTATATACTAGAAACAAAGAAAATTTATTTTAATTTTATATTTTAAATATTTATAAATATATATAGAAATATACTATATTTTTTCTCAGTACCCATACCCATATGGGTGTCTTGCAAACGCAAGAATAGAAGATGCCACAATGAACCCGAACCCACATGCACTTTGCGGTAAATGAAGCCGCCGTCTGCGGCACCAAATTGTGTTATCAAAAGCCTGGGAATTCGCCCTGCATGCCCACCAACGGACCAACTGGCCAACCCGCCAAGTTACCATCTTTAAGCCAAGCCACCGAAACCCAGAACCAAACCCCCATACGGGCCAGGAAAATTGTGCAAATTTTTCGTACAGGTAGTAGCTGAAAAGCAAAACTCGTTAGAGTTGTGAGGCTGCGTGTGAGAGTAGAAGATTCCAGGTTCAAGAGGAAGATGCAGCTGAGGTTGCAGTCGAAACCGAAGCATTTCACTCGAACAAACTTGGGGCCCGATAGAATATAAATAAGTGACAAATGGAACGAAATGATTGCGAGCTTGCTAAATATTCTATATATTTTTAATACTTCTACTATTTTTTTATAGAATAAAATAAAGCATCTCAAGTACGGCTTTTAATTTATTACAATTTAGTTCTAAAGATCTTTAGTTATATAATTTGTAAAATATATTTTAAAAGACTTGAAAACTCTCCAAATTGGTGGCAATATTTTTCCAAGTGAACTCTGCTAACCCGAACTGAACCGAACCGGTGTCCACTGGCCAACAACATTGCATTATTTCACCAAATCATTTCATGCCACATTAATCCACTTTACCACCGCCATCATCATCATCATCATCATCGCCGCCACCACCGTCGCGTCGCCACCAAAGGCACACACACCATCGCTATAACCATCCGGCCAAATCTTGGGAACTTTCCTGGCCGGCAAAGGCGATCATGATGACGACGGAGACGATGACGACGACGTGTGCCTAGAGGGTGTCAATTGTTGCATATGCTGCAGAAATATTCGCAATTTGGGGTTGCCATGTGCTGGGAGTTGCATTCGCCGCCGAAGTCCCAGTCGAAGTAGGAATGGAGCTCAATTTACTATTAGCGTGACTTTTGGGTTAGTTTTTCTATTCGTCATGCAAGGCATCGCTTATTGGCCGGCATTTTCCGAGCCTGTTATAGCCGTTACCAGACTCCGGGCCAAATGGCCCCGACTCTTAAGTGTTTTATTGCATCAAGTGATCTTCTCTATAAATCCAAATGAGGAAAAGCGTAGCAGCATCTATTTTGTGTTTTGTTTTTCGAAAGGAACACTAAATATTTATGCGTACGGGGTACTAAAAGATTTCGTATATTTGCAAGTGAAATGTACAAGATTTTTAATGAAGATTACAAGCTTTGAGGAGTAAAAAGAGTAAACTTGTTTTGTAAGTCAATTAATTAATTATTAATTTGCAATGAAAAATAAAAAGAATTAAAGAAACAAAATAATAAAAACAGAAGAAAGGAGGTCATGTCACAATAGTGAACCTCCATGATAAAGTTGTAGACTTTATAAGCGAATTGCGGAGGTTCCTTTAATGGGTCTTGGCTCCCGTCTTCCACATACCCTTAAAGAGATTAAATATGTTCCGTATATATGGAGTCACCCAAACGGAGGAGGCCAAAGGACGTACTCATATCATATTCCAGGATGATTTTATGTTGGCCAAAAAAGCAAATTACAAGCCAATTTCAAAGCTTTTGGCATTTCATTCTTTGCTCTTTCCTAATTCAGGGAGAGTACAAAAATTACTGAATGGGGTTTTTCTAAGCGAAACTTTTGAGCCATTTAGCCGATATGATTTAGCCGATTTACTAGAAAATAAAACATTTAAAATAAATTGTCAGAGAGTCAAATCAGAGCACCACACTGCCCATCAATTACAATCAGTCTGGAATAAGATCATCATTCACCTGCGATCTCTATAGCAAACAACAAAAAAATAAAACCAATTCTCGAATGATAAACGAGGCATCCAGCAATCAATGTGGCAGACAGGCCAACTGATCGATCCTGCAAGATCCACGGCGATGATGATCAACGCTGTGATGATGATGAATATAGAACAACGGGCAAACAGCATTAAAGACTGATTGATCGCCTAAAAGGTTTTATTAAGTCATAGCCGCCATCCGTATTCCTGTTTCCTATATTTTAGTGGTGCCATGGTGCCCATCTGTTGATCATATGTAATTTATTTGTCATATCACGTGTTAAACATTTAACAACTCATGGGCTAGGCCAGGTCCATTCCGTCCCCTCCCGTCACCCGGTACTCCACATCGGGCACTATAACCGCAGGCAAGTGCACGAGACCAAGTCGAAGTCGGTGCAGAAATCGAATAAAAAAACTATATAAAAAATAAAGCGGAGAAATCAAGAACGAGCCGGGGAAGGGGAGAGAAGCAAGGAGGCTTTGGCACAGAGATCAATCTTGTGGCTGCAGAAAGAAAACCCAGGCAATAAGTCAAAACAATGGCCTGTCGCCAATGTCGTCGTCTAAAGAGCTGCATTCGTACACTCAGCAAAAAGGGAGCAGGAAATGAGCTTGGAATACCAAGGGAAATATTTATAATTTAACAAGGATAAAGCCTTTTAGAATTTTCCTGAATTTATTTTAATAAATATCATTTTCATTCAATTAAAAATTCAAAGGACCTTTTTTAGTTTCCAGTAGAGTTTAATGATTTATTGGTAAAGTTTTTCCCAGTGTTATCTTAGGCTAAGTTGCCGTTTCATCGGCTGCTCACAGTCCCCCTTTGGCAGTCAGTCAGTCAACCCCTCGAAGATTAGCCTTGACTCCAACTCCGACTTGGAGCAATGCTAAACGAGCTGAATGAGTCGGGAATGAGACAGTAATGGGCTTCTTTAGTTGAGATACTAGACACCGCTAAAGGGGGGCGTGGGTGGCTCGGAATCGGATTCGGATTCGGATTGTCGTGGTAAATGTGGTAACAGCAGACGACACTGATTGTGAGTCCTCAAAGCCCAGAGCTGCAGGAGATGGACTGGCCGATAGGAGAACCGACCCCCGTCTGACTAACTGGAGAATGTGTGCGCGCCTGAAAAGTGAGACAGGAGGTCAGGTTGCTCTGCTTAAATTGGCCAGGTGAATGGATTGGAAAGCCCAGTTAGTCCTTCTAGGGTCATGACGGCAGCAATCCACAGGCATCACTATTAATTATGAGGCATTTGATTAATCGTGTGATAGGCTGAAGATGAAAGGTTATTTCTGAGATTAAGTGGTAACAAAAATAGGGATAAGGTAAAGTTTCAAAAATAAAATGTTACAATGTTTTAATTTATATTATTTCTTATTTATATTTCCAGAAGATTATTTCACTATATTAAAAAAACGTTCCCACTCTGAGTTAAAGCTAAAGCTATCACTATCAATCCTGGCATCTACGAACCGATCCTTGGCCAGACTAATCCTATTCACCGGTCGATGGAAGTCACATTTCACCTGACTGCTTTCTACCCCAAAGAAAAATAAAAATACAAAAAGAAAACTCATTCGTAAGCTGTGATTAGAAGGAAAATCAATTTAAATAGCGCCACATGTGAGGCGAGGCTTTCCGGGAGTCGCAGAAAGTCGAAGTTTACACAATGCCGGCGATTGGTGCGATTGGCGATCGGGGCCATCGCCAACGGATGACAGGCAGGTACCACCGGGCGCGTTAAGACGCAATTACACATCGAACGGGGCAGGATACGGACTCTGACTCCGACTCCGATCCAGTACACGTCCAGTACACCGCTCCTGCTCGGCTTTGGTCATTCACACGTCTTGTTAGCGCGTCTTAATAAATTGCACGCAATCAACCTGCGCGCTTAGCTCCATTTAAGCGCGTCTGAGCGACCAGATCTTGGCCAGACTCGCTCTCAGTCTGGTCTTGGTCTCAGGTTCGGATCTGGGAGCTCACAGCATGTGGCTGGTCAGCGGGCACCTTTTACTCGGACTCGGAATCTCGGACGGGGAAACGAAACCGATCGGATGGTAAGTAATTGATTGCGCTTCAATTGCAATTACCCCAATGCGGCGCTGAGGAGAACGCAAGCGAGGAGCAGGGGGAGCTTCAGCAACAAAAAAAAAAATAATAAACAACAAAATACTAGTAAACTTGTGTAATTGTGGCGTAATAATGCGATTTTCGAGCCAAGACTTTAAGGCGACACCATTAGTCTGTTTGAGGACACTCGAAAAATGGTTTGGACCATCTTTATAAAATTTTGAATATGTTTTGTTGTCTGATTTGTACATTTTTTAAACTTAGTACTAAAGAAAACTTATAAAAGATATCTCAAATGTACTATCTGCAACTTATATTTGTATTTAAATACAATATTTAATCATGCAAAGGAAATGTAAATATTTTTAAACAATTTTGTTGGACTGATAGCTTTTACATATATTCAAAACAATGATCAACGAATAGATCATTTCAAGTTATATTTAAATACAAAGATATCTTATTTATAACAATTTTATTTTATGAATAATCTAATAAACTGCATTTAGAATTGAAGCCTAAAATTGCTGAATAAATAAATGCTAAATAAATATACAGAATTTCCCAAGTGTGTCGGTGTGTGGCGCCACTTATTGATGAACAGAAAAAGGGGGGCGAGGGGCAATGGGGCATGCAACCTAAGCTAATAATCTTTCCTGCATATGTGCCTCGTATCTGCCATGTTCCCACGCACTCTCGACGCGAAACGCCACTCCAGTGGAAACGGAAAACTACTCCACTGCACTCGAGGCAGCAACAACACCTCGCTTAGCTAAATTAAACTTCTTTATTTCAATTAAACGTCTGTCCAGCCTGTCTGTCTCGGCCTGAGTTGCAGCCTCAGTCTGAGTCTCAGCCTAAGTCGCTTATTCGCTCTCTTTGTCATCGCCGAGCCCAAAATCTCTGGGCTTTCCGAGGAGTCGGTGTGTGTGGTGTGTGATGAGTGTGTGTGTGGCACGGTGAGTTCATATGAGCTCGAGTTTGGATTTTGGGCCCAGCAGAAATGAAACGGGAACAACGCGAGCAGCCAGAAAACTAAAGAGTTGGGTTCGGTCTGCGAATTTAGCTGCGAATGTACAGCAGGGGTTAAAATAATAGCACTGAAGGTAATTTAAGTCACCTGAATATATTTATTTTATTTCGTTTAATATTTTAAAGATTACATTATTCACCTTTACAATATATAGAAAGAGGTTAAAGATATTACAATTTTCAAGACCTCTTTTGCTATGTAAATATGGCACTTAAATGTATATTTTTGTGCTCATCTTAATTCATATTTTTTGATGGACTTTTATTTATAAATATAACACTTTTATTTCTATTATTTGAACTTTAACTGTAGCATAAGTATCTGCGTCTGGGGCTTGTACCTTTTGTCTGGTTCCGCGGATTTGCCGCTTGTAACCTCACCTTTAACATCCCACATGCGTCGGCTGGCGACCAGAGAGACTTGTTAGATTGCCTCACATGAGCTCGAACTGGGGATGTGTGCCACAATCTGGGATAAGTCCCTAGGCTTTCACATATGTTTGGGCCTCAGGGCTGTAATGGTTTTCTAGGATTAAGATAATGCTTTGAAAGACTTTAGTACTAAATTTATGTAGAAGTTATTAATAACAATGTACATGCAAATCAAAAGACTTAAGCAACAAACTTTTTTGATTTAGTCAAGTCCGAAGTCAAGTTCGTTGCCAAAGTCTTTTGTCCTTTGTGTTTTATTTTTTATTTTATTTTATTTTGATATTAAAATAAAATGAATAAATATTATTACTATTAACAACTTTTCAATATACTTTATATAAGACCTTAATTTATTTAATGTTAACAATATAATTCGTTTCAGAGTATTTAAAATCATATATATCCCTTTGTCACACGTCTTCTGTCACTTTTGCTTGAAGACACGTCAACAGAGGCAGGAGTTCTTCGCATTCGACCCGAGGCAATTCTCTCAAGCGGGCCAAATGGAAATGATCGATAAATAAATGGCAAATATATATTTTAATTTAAAAATTGAGACCTTACCTCTGGGAGATCGGATCAGAGTTCAACGATTATTATGATTATGATGACTGTGTGCGGGCGTGGGCGGCTGAAGACAAATAAACCCAAAACTAAAGACCCAAACCCAGGCCCAGGGAGCTACTGTGCTGAGGCGCAAATTGGCGGATTGTCTAAATGGGCAAAGGTGTGTATTTCAGGGCGTTTAATTAGCTGGGCCAAGCCTTGGGCCCGATCTGCACAGAATCCAGCGGAGACTAGAAAAAGAAGTGCTAGTGCTGGTGCTTTGGGTGGCCAAACAGGAAGTTTGCCACACGCAATCAGCATCAAGTCAAGAGATGAGATGAGATGGGAAATATATATGCGGCATACTGCACACCTCGGAATCCCCGAGTGCGAAACAGAGTCCGCATCCAAACCTGCGTCCCAGTCTGCGTCCGAGTCCGGGTCTTGGCCCGGGCACATTCCAAACTCGAACTAGACAAATATTGATGGCCGCTCATCAATAGCCACAGCAGCAGCAACACCAACACCATCAAAATCACACTTGAAAAAGCAATAATAATATAATTCCAAAATAAATTATTTCCTTTAGCATTTTGTGGCCTTACTAGCAGGAGAAATGTTTACACATTATTCTACACCTTAAATCCATTATGTTTTTTGACGATTATATTAAATCAATTCCAATTTGATGAAATATTTTTCGCTAAGTGCACTAGCGAAATCAAACGCAACAGAAACGGAGATGGGAAAAAAAGAGCGAGCAGATTTTTTTTTTCTCTTAGCGTATTGCGATTGATTTATTTACCACGGCTTAGATTTACCGCCTTGCGAGTGGCATTTTGGCATTGTGCTGATGATGCCCCAAAGTCTTCTTCTTGGGGGCCTGGGCCCCTTCTTAACCCGAACTGCTGCTCTCCCCCGGAGTGTGCCCCGCGCCTGAACCCCCCCAGCGACGGCGGCATCATCATCAGCAGCGGCACTTGCGGCACACGGCGGACAGCGGGCACTTGGCCCCCAAGTTGCAGCTGGAACGCTGCATCGCTGCATTTGATTTGGTTAGGCCAACTTGTTCATGTCCATCGGCATCGCCATCTATCCGGAATCCGGATAGCCACAGCTCTCTCGCTTTTGCATCGTTACACAAAACCACAAACAATTTATATTCCCATCAAACATTTTGACCGCAACGCTGATTCATCTTAATCAATTATAATCTTTTGGATCGAGCCCCGTCGTCTGCTTTTCTCTCTCCCATCTCCCATCTTTACTTGTAATGAGCGAAAAATATATATCTATATATACATATATATATATATACTCTTTGCCAAGCTGCATTGCGCCCAGTTAGAGAGGGGTAGAGGTCGTGTGCTGGGGGCAACTGCGTGTAGAGATTTGCTCCACAGGTCTTGTCCAGATAAGATGTACCCAGACACCCATAGCCATAGCCGGAGACCCCGATCCGAAGTCAAGCGATGCTGCGAGGAGCGAGAAAGATCGAGCCGGGCTTAAGCAGATTGCATGCCAAACAATGGACATGGACATGGAATCGGGTGGCTGCGATTTAATGCGATCCAATGGACCTATTTAGCGGAGAGTTGCCATAGATAAATAAAGATAAAGTGTCAAACAGCGAATAATCACTGGGAATTGCCAGATAAATAAGAGAAGAAAGGAGTTTTTAAAAGTAAATAAAATATAGTTAAGGGGAATTTATTAATAAAACGTGGATTTATTTATATACAAAAGCCTGACTACATTTTCTTATAATTGGAACATTCCTTTATCTAATAGTATTTTTACGTTATTTTCTTAGCTCAGGATCAAAGATAATCCTTCTCAAAAATAACTGTATCTCTAAACAAATTTTCTAGATATTTTTTTAGCGAATTAGCGTCAACACTTCAACCATATCGAATACCCATATTGTTTAACATTTTTCACCTTTCCGCATAGCCTTAAGACTGTCTCAATCTAATCAAGATCTTGACTGCTGTCCTCCAATCAATCATTTCCCAATAAGTATCGGCCATCGACACATTGAATATTCAAAATCATTATCAAATTTCGGATTATACTTCCTGTTGTTGTCAGGTTTTTAGCCGAAAAAAAAAACAAAAAAACACTTAGTTGCAGCAAAAGGCATCACCTCGATTACGAGGGAAAAGAAATAGAAACAGAAATAAATCCAATGCCAGCTCAATCAGAACTCACTCTATCCACTATCCGCTATAATTACAGGCCAACCCCCCGCCATCATCATCATCACGATATTATCAATCAACGGCCAACAAACATAGAAACAAGACGGAAAAAATAAAACCAGAAAAGCTGTCAAAGCTCACACCGTTTCTTCATGCTCAATTTTCAATTACAAATTACAAAAGTCTCGCGCGCTCGCAATTGTTTAATTTACAAATCATGTGAACCAATTAAACAAACGCGGCAATAACAACAGCCACACAGCCGAAGCTATCGCGGCCACGAACAAGGCTTAAATAGACTTTACTTGTTAACAATTATGCGTCTGGCAACAGAGGGGGAACGGAGTTGGAACAATCAAAACCGAATCAAATGATAAATGACAACACCAAAACACAACTAGCCTAGGAGATCCATGAGCCATCGAGGAAAGGAGACGCTGCCCCACAGACGCAATCCCATTCCCATTCCCAATCGCAATCCCAAATCCCAGTCTGCGTCTGCATGGCTATCTTCAATATGTGTGCACTGCTAGAAAACAGTATTATCTTAACCCAAACTGAACAATAATTAATTTACTTATGATACATAAAATGAGAGAACTTTCAAGCCTTTATTTAAAATTCAGAACCTCTATTTTTACACATTTTTCTCGCAGTGCCTACGCGCCTCAATGTCGATCCATTAAGACCGAAAGCCCTCGCACCACTTGACGGATGAGTTTGAACTCACATGTCTGACCCAGAGCGGCGAGTGGTGCGGATCGCTGGGTGAATCGCTGGATTGGTGGATTTGCTGGCTATGGAAGTGGATGGCAGTGGAGGCGCCCCTGCCCAGGCATCATGGGAGGGAGAGCCACCAAATGAAACTCACACCACCAATGGGGGCAGAGTGGAGTGCCTTCCTATGCTGCATTTGGATTGAACCCAGGGCCCAGTTTCAGTGCCAAGTTACAAGTTTCATGGGCAATGGACTCTGGGACTATGGATGCTGGGCAATGGGCAAATGGGCAATGGGCCAAGTTATACATTGTTTGATAAATGGCACACAACCTTTTCGAGGTTGATTATTGTGTTTTGTCTCCCTCGCTCGCTGATGGGTGTGAGTGTGCTCATGTTTGTTGTGGGATTTCTATTTTGTGATATCAGAATACACTTTTAAATAGAGTATTTGGGGTTGTAAGCCTAACAGGTAATACAGAAAAAACTTTACCTTAGAGTAGGAAATATGATTCGGAATAAACTTTCTTCTTCCACTTCCTTATATGTAAGTATCATTCAGAAAT
Source organism: Drosophila birchii (assembly GCA_035046345.1). NCBI lineage: Eukaryota > Metazoa > Arthropoda > Insecta > Diptera > Drosophilidae > Drosophila > Drosophila birchii. The sequence goes on along the minus strand of JAWNOA010000048.1, from coordinate 18,728,854 downwards.
GAATAAGGAAAATCATTAGAATAAAATATAATCTCTATAAAATTATTCCTAAATAAGAATACTTAACAATCTTTAAACCTAAAACCTTCAAAAATAAAAATTCTTTTCAGAAAAGAGCATTCAATCTTCACTTCACTTCTATATCTCATCAAATATATAGCCGATTGGCCTAAGGGCAAAACCCGAGATCGACCACAAATTTAGCTACAATTTCAAACAGTTTTTTGTGTGCCATGTTTTGTTTTAACCATAACGGAGCCTTCGTCTGGAATTGGCGAATTGAATTAATCGTTTCCATTTTGTTTATTTGTTGGTAATTAAACACCTCTGCTTTGATTTCTTGTCTATCTCGTCAGCCGAAAAAGTGATTCATTTACAAACATTTTTTCATTCGTTCGTTAGTTTTTGTTTTCCTTCCCAGCATTTTTTAATGTTGAATCGTTGTAAGCCATAAATTTCGGTTACGCTCCGGCTATTTATACTATTATGTGGGGGCCTGGGAATATATATTTTTTCTATCAATTTTTTTTGTATTTTGATTTTGTGTGTGTGTGGCGCCTGTTGTGAAATTAGTGGGGCAGAATTATGGCGAAATTGAATCGGCTAATGAAGTTTCACAGATTAATGGGAACAGATGAGAGGCGTAGGTAGGCATCAAAATATTAATGATGGATGGAGGCATGAATAAATATATTATTCATGGTTGTAAAATATAAGGATCACTAGATATTTTGTGTGAAAATAATAATAAAAAGACAGAGCTGTCATGTTTGCTATATATTTTTAGTTGTAGTTTTAGTGTAGTTAAGAAAGTGCATTAGCTAATTCTATTTTTCTTAAAACTTTAAAAACTCGCGAGAAATATATAGATATATTGACTGTTAAACTTCCAAAAACATTTTAAAATATTTCTTTAATAATATTATACTTATCCTTGTTTGTTCAGCAATATTTCAAATTGATTTCCTATGGGTTTGAGTATTTCACAAAAGGTTTACTCAACCTTTTCTTCCTTATTTTTGGGCATCTCTGAAACGCTAGCTATTTTCGATATTCAATTTATAGCAAAATGTTAGCAGCAGGTGTTCCTGTTCCCGTTCCCATTCCCATCATCATCACCATCATCATTATTGCGATCACACGCACACCCAATAGCCATCATCATCACCATCTTAGGGGGAGCTTAGCACAAAAATAAAGCAATCTAATGTACGCCATTGGTGGTGTTAACCTCATTGGGTTACTTTCGGGAAAGTTTATAGTTTTTTTTTTTTTTTTTTTTTTTGAAAAATTCACCAATGTCAAAATGGAAAAATTTGCATTAGCAGAGGCCTCGGCCTCGGCTTCGGCCTCTCAGCTCTTAGCTCGGATCATCTCGGCTTGGCTCACCCTCAGGCATTCAATTACAATCGATTCTGGTGTGAAAAAGTTCAATTTCTTTGCCGGCCGCAAACGACGACGATGACTGCGACCCGTTTTTATTTTTTTCTCAATTTTTTTCTTTTAGTTTCTTGCTTTTTTTTTGCGGCTAGTAATGAGGAAATGGCAAAACGCAGTTGTCGAGAGAGATGGAGGAGTCATGGGGGCTTTTGCCGGGTTTTGTGGCCATATGGAAAATGCAATTCATGCACTTCCTAGATTGGACAACTGGTTGAAAAAAGCTGCTGCCGATGCGAGATGCTGCTGATGCTGCTGCTGCTGCCGACGAGTGTGTGCGCATATCTACATATGTGATTGCCATATTGTGTAGATAATTGTGGGGCCCTGGCCCGACCCTCCCCGCCAATACACCTGAAGTGCTTAATGCTTTGTGACTATTCATGGGCACTTCAGCCATAGCTTCAGCATCAGCTTCGGAGTCCAGCTCGGAATTGGAATTGCTGCCCCAACAGAAGCAGCAGCGGCGAACTATGGGGCCACATATGCAAATCGCGAGTCGCACACAGGTGGAGTTCGGTGCTCGGAGCTCGGTGCTCCGTGCTCGGTTCGACAGGCTGACGAAGGGGCGGACGAACCAGGCCGGCCAAAAGTGCAGCACTCCAAAATGGGCAAACAAACACACTGCCGCAGGCACAGGCACAAGTGCACCGAGAGAAAATATGGCAAAAGCGGAAATGAAAAGGGATTCTTGAAGAAGAGCAGAAAAACATGATTTAATAAATGCAGATTATAATATTAATAATATAATAATAAATAAAATATATATAAATAAATTCTTCTATGGTTTATAATAACACCACTAAATATTTATCAATAATTAATAAGGTGACGTAAAAAACGGCTTACTTTCAAGCAATAGTGTAGTATTTGTTTGTATAAATTTTATACTATATATCTAGGACTTGCCACCATTATTTAGAGAGATTAATCTTGTCTACAAAATGATTAAAACAAAATATTATATTCTCCAAGCTTATTAATTATTTTTAAATATATTTCTTTTGTAGTTTCTTCCAGTGGACAATATCGCGAATGATGTGATGGGAGGGTGGGACCGGGTTTACCCACTCAAGCATTGACAGTTGAGTGGTCAGCGTTTTCTAGCCTGCATCATCAAGCAGCAGCAGAGGCAACAGCAGCAGCAGCAGCATCAACTACAACAATAATAATAATAATAATAACAACAACAATAGGAACCACGACAAAACCTCCTTATAAACCACACGGCACACACAGAGTCAACAACAATAATTACCCACTTGCCTGCACTTGATATTAAAATCAGACAAAAAGGTAAGGCCTTCCCTCCTCAATCAATTCCCGCTCTCTCTCTCTCTTCCATTTAAACACTATATATGTTTATATATATATTTTACTTTTCAACTGATTCGACAGGTCAAAGCGAACACAGAAACGTGCAAAAAAACGTGCAAAATTATCAAAAATCGTTCATCAAATTACCAAAAAGAGCGCAACGGGCCACTTAACGACTCTATTACGAAATGGATAAAAATATATATAGAGGAGCTTCCAAAGACATTGAGACATTGCTGCCCGGGCGTCTCGGGGCTGGCAGAAATTGCAAAAGCGTCAACACAAAAATTATTTTAAATTAGAACTCGAAACTACTCACGTTTTGCAATTTTCGCTTTTTGTGTGGAATGCCAATTGAAGTGTTAGGAAAATAAACAAAAGCCAGCCCCAACTGGGAGCTGCAGTGCAAAAAAAAGAAAACAACAAAAGCAAAATAAAATAAAACCAAAAAAAAAAGCAAGGCAACAACTGAAACCAAAACAAAAACAAAACTGAAGCATCATCACCATTGGGAATCGAAGAGAGAGAGAGAGGTGGGCAGGGGCGGAGTGATCAGCAGGGGGCATCCAGGCAATGGAGACACCATCCAACAACAACAACAACTAACAGCCAACCGCCAACAGTAGCACTAAAAATAACAAAAACAATAACACGACTCTGATGGGAAGACTTTCGGGCCATTGGGTCCCAATGTAGTGGTGGAAGCGTGACAGAAAATCAGTAGAGTATCCAGGATATAAACTTCAATATCCACAATTCATGTTTTAATAAAACAAGATATTTTAATTATTTGAAATTGCATTCAATTAAAAAAGGAATATATTAAAAAGATAATAAATATTTTGTAAAACACCAGCAGGGCGTAATTTTAATTAAATAAGTTGTGTCATAAACTGTTTACTGGTGTTTAGACCTATAAATGTTATAGATTTGTAATTAAAATTTTGTAATAAAGACAGGGTTATTATTATGGCTAATATCTGTCATGAGAAAGTTATTAATGGGTCTGAAAAGTGGAAATAAAAAATAAACAAACATTTGTAATTAAAGTCTTTTTATATGATTTATACATAATAATTAATGGTTATTTGCCTGCCATAAATTTACTTAAGAATTCCTAAAGGTTCCTTGGACAACGGCAACTTGGTCTTTCGCAAAAATCCCGCTATCATCACTAGCCAAGTTAGTTTGTGTGTCCCTCTTTTTGGCGATGGCTTGACAATCAACGCAAATAGCTCAAACGCCTCAAGTGTTTGCTGAAGATGTCACCCACACTTCAGGCTAAAACTCCGACTCCACCGCTCGCTGCCGCTATCTGCCGGCCAAGTTCGTTGCCAGAGTCTTTTTTTTAGACAACGTCAACGTCGCGACGCGGCTGCGGCCTGCTGCTGCTCGTTTCCTCGCTTTGACTTTTGCAATTTGGCACAGCAGCACTAACAACAGTAACGGCAAGAAGCAGCAGCAGCAGCAGCACAAATATTGGCAATATTTCGATGACTGCAAAATATCGCTTACAGTTAAATGGAAATTGATGCACTTAGCTGACTCACTCACTTCTGTTTGGGCATGGGCATGGGCACCACTGCTGCTGCTGCTCCTGCTGCTGCTGCTGCTGCTGCTCCTCTCTTCCTCTGAAGAAAACTATGCAATTGTGTGTACTCACCGGAGAGAATTCCTCATTTTCCAGCCAAACTCCTCATGCAAGCAACGTGACTTTGAATAAATTAAGTGCACATATGATATGCAAGCACGAGGAAAAAGAAAAAAACGAAAATAAATATAAGATGGGGCAAAGAAATGGAGCGAACGATTGTATGAGAGTTTGCCGAGGACAAACACAAAAGGATGGTAGCAAACAAAAATATATTTCTGCCGGCCTCCTCTTCATAATCATATCGAGTGTCAGGCGAATCATATTTATTTTTCTTCAATAAATCCCCCGCCATCAATTCGGATCAGCTTGGGCCTTAACTTACCGGCTGTATGACCATAAAAATCGTATCAAGCCAGCATTAATTTCCTGGCATAAACTTCAATTTGAATAAATTGCAATTAATTTAATTTAATTAACAGCTCTACAAACACGTTCCGGAGCAATTGGACGACGGCGGCGATGGAGTATTACCGATCCTGGGCAAGTCATCTGGTAACCACTTGTCGCTTTTTATTATCTAGTCGGCTGTCAAAAACTCGTGCTATATGCCATAAGATATTAGATTTTATATCCAGCAGCCCATCGGGCTACAAATGGCACAACAAATTCGTGCAGAGCTACCACACCGAACCAAACCAGACTGCCAAGCGCAGTGATCGGGATGAAGATGACGCTGGCTATGGCGATGGCAATGAGGATGACGATGATGATGGTCCTATCAGCATAGAAACTATCGGGACTTTTAATGAGGCTCCTTATGATTTCTTAAAATCTATTCAAGGAGACAACTAACAAATTATATGGCAGAAGCCGAAGATAAAAGCGGCTAGATAGGGGGGAAAAAGATCTCGTTCTTGGCCTATGCAAAGTTGGCCACAACAATCATGTTAGTATTATGTTTATTTGATTAACTATTTGTGGGGAAGTTTTTAAGGTAAATAATAACTAAAAAAAGCACCTTAAACATATAAGTTTGTTGAAGTAATCAAATAAAGTAGGAGTGTTAAAACATGATTATATTATTTCTATTACAAAATTTTAAAGTATAAATATATTGTATTATATATACATATATATTCCCACTCTCCATACTTCATATATTTTATATAATTTAATTAAAAGATATCAACAACTTTCTAGTAATTAAATAAAATCATAAAATCAATATTAAACCATTATATAAATTCCACAAGTACCATTTATGCTCTTTAAGCTTATTACACACATTTGAAATCTATTAAAAATAGTATTAAGCCGAGCTTATCGGACAGAAGGAGGATGATAAAGCCAGGGACATGTCTCTCAAACTGTAAACAGCCGGTTGGCTCAAATATGCGAAATTAACAAGACACAATTACAAGACACCGAACGCAACAGGCAACACGCCTAACCATCAAGTGTTTTCCTACCACTTTACCGCCCGTCCCCCTTGCACCCACTGTGTTGTTATCGTTTAGTCTATAGTTTTATTTTTATAACTCCGCAATGCACACTGTTGTATAAATTTGAAAAACAAAATATTTAAAAATAAAATAGAAAAGAGAGTATTTATTTGTTTATTATTTATTTAATATTTAAAAAGCAATTGCGATTTCCTGCAATATTATTTAAAAACCTACAAGATGTTTTTGCTATATGCCTAAATTTATAAATAACAACTCAGCTCAGCTCGTTCTGCTAAATTCAAAAATATTTAAGGTTACTGCCAAAATATAATCATTTCTTTTTATAATTAACAAGTAATTGTTATGTTAAAATTTCTTCAATATATATTCTCAATATCCTAGACCACTGTGCCTCCGCTTGAATCCCGTGGCTGCAACTGCTAACGCAGCCTTTAGCATTCGGCACCGAAACTCTCTTGGCCAAATGTTCGCACAGAAATTTGCGAGATTGTTATCGGGGCGGAGAGGTTGGCCAAGTTGGAACGAAACGGAGGCGTGGAGAGCAGCCTAGTCAAACATCGTTGTTGTCGTCGTTTGAGGTGAAAACCAGCAATGCAACTGCAACTGGGACTGCATGCAAAATGGAATTTATTGTATAATTAGGATTTGTCTTATTGGTAATAAGTCGGGTTAAACATAACGAGCTTTTGTGCTTTCTACATAAACAATATTTTCGTATTGTGGTCAGTGCGAGAGAGGAACGCCTATGGAAAGGACAAAACTGCAAGTGGAACTGTATCTGCATCTGCATCTGGGAAGAAATTGTATCTGGACAGCTTACTGCTTCACTAGTAAAATAAAGAATATATAAATTAATTTTATATTTATTATGTACTTTTTTTTTAATACTCAGTTGTTCTTTATTTCCTTGTGGCCAACTCCTGGGCCTTGTTGGCCCAAACCCTGGTGTGTGTACAAGCTCATTACGACTCTTGCTCACCGAGAGTTGCGTTGTTGTCTTAGTTGTTGTTTCTTGTTTAGTTGTTGTCGCCGGGGTGTCGAAATGTACAGCCAATTACATAGGACAACAACCACATAGGGCTGGGACAAGGGGAACGGCGAATCCCCACCAGAAGCAGGAGCAGGAGGAGCTGGCAGGGAATTCGGGTGGCTGGTAATTCGATAGCTGAGCCCGCAGCCAGAAGGAATTCAAGGCTAAAAGTCTGAGAATCAGAGGCAGGCATTGAATTTCATGAGTTCTTGCCGCGACTTAGGCAGCATCCAACGGGTTGCGACCTCTATAGATAGAGATTCTCGCATTCAGTTCCCTGACGCTCACATAGAACAATTATTTTGCGTGTAATTATATGAGCATGTTATGCGAGAGGCCAACGGATATCTTGTTAAAGAAGCGAGATTTTAATGGCTTACAAACGGTCTTGCTGGCATTCAATTATATTGGAAATTTCAATTGAATATGGTATAGTTTTTGGTATATTCGAGGATGATATCAAAACAAACCCGCTAATACTTAATTGTCCCAATTAAAATGTCAAGTTAAGTCATCAATATGTTAATCTTCGACTATCGTTATTGAATAAATATTCCTAGCTTCAATTACCTTTAATATGGGAACTACATTTTGTGTTTTTGTTAAAAATAAATGTACATTTTAATATAGAGAGCTTATTCAAACACCTTTATTAAAAATTATAATAATTATTCAGATTTTCCAACAATTTGTCATGGGAATACAATGGCTAATAGCTCCGCCAAACCGGGGTAATTCCCATATTCACAGTTTAAAAAGCGTAGCCTAATATAATCCGAGTATCATAACTTTATTAGCTAACCATTGATTGGTATATTTAACCTTAACGAAGAACGTGCTCATCATTTGCCTGGGACCCCGGAACCCTTGGCTTTTCCGATCCCAATCCGATCCGATCCCAGCGAGCTGCTTTCGATTGCCAGCAATAACTCAATAAGGGCTATGTTAAATTTATATTCGTTCTCGAAAAATCTTCGACACACATTGGAAAATTATGCATGCGAAACCTGACCCGACCCCGGCGACCTGGCCAGCATCCAGCAACCCAGCGAGAGCGCGCGGATCCGCCAGGTGATCCAGCGACCTGACCAACATTGACTGTATAATCGGCCGCGACGGCGGCCGCGCAGATCAATCATAGGCCTCGGCCTAGCCTTTGGTTAATTTAATATGGCTAAAGATCAACTGCAGCCGCAAAATGTTCCCGCGAACTTTTGTGCACTTGCTCGACTCTGTTTTTAATACCCTTTAAGCCGCGAAGGATATGGGGAGTATATGGGGGGAAATGTCGAAGGAATGTAATATATTCCCTAAGAAAAAGGTATATATTTTATGGCTTTATTTTTGGTTTAGTTTGTGAAAGCAATTTTGTGGTAAGTGAGTAGTATTTAACGATTCATTCATTCAGAAGATGAATGCAATTTTATTTGTTCAAAAATATATACAAATGGCAAACTTTATTAAGATCTTTAGTTTATACCAAAGCTTAAACGTTATATTCTTCAAATTATAGCAAGATATAAAGATATGTGCCTTTAATAATGTCCTAGTGCTAATTGATACATTTTTACTGCTTTCCTAGTCCCCTGAATTATAATATTTATTATTAAATATCCTACTATCATGACAAAAAATCCCAACAAGATTTTATTTGATGACTCAAAGTTTAATAAAAATTAAAAAAAATTTAAAAAGGGTATCGATAATTCCTTAAATCACCTACAACAAACCGCCCTCTTAGCCTGGCAGCACAGATAGCTATTGGGAGAATCTGTGGCTATGCTCTCTGGCCAATTGATTTGCAAGCATCAAGTATATTGTGGCATCGTTCCAATGAGCAAGCCGTGCGAATGGGTTTTCGATCATCTCGCCCGCTGCACTCTTCCTGCTGCACCGTGCTGCTGGGGGTCACTGCTACAAATTTTGAACGTTCGGGTCATAGTCGTAGAAGTCACACGGGGCCAGGAAAGAAAATCTGACGGCAAAAAGAGACCCATCCATGGAGCCATCGAGAGAGCTCGTAATCAGGCGCAGCGAATTTGTATATGAACATGCATGACGTGTGTGCTGTCGAATTGGAAGTTGGAGTCGCCGTCGCGGTGGGAGTGGAATCAAAGTGGGAGGAGGTCGATGGAGATGCAACGATCGCATCACCTCGCATCGCACATCGCATTGCATCGCATCGCGGCACGTCGGTGAAATGTTAAAGTTCCAGCAAACAAAATCACGATTGACATGACGTATCAATCTCGGCGGATTGGCATGTGTTTTTGGCGGAAGAAATATCATAATTTCATCATTTTCAATTTCCATGGGCAATCAGCAGGTCAACGAAATTAGCGTGGCCAAAAATGATTGCCCACCTACCAGAATGTCGAGTGTGTGGTACGGTGATTCCCCTTCTCTCTGCGATAAGATATACATACTTATTATATATGTACATATATATTTTTATTGTCTGATAGTTAATCGATCAGTTGAGTATTTGCATTTTGCACACCTCGTTTGCTTCCTTGAAATCTGATCCGTGATAATGTCTTTGGATGCCAGTGTGGTTGAGGAATTAAATAAATTAAGTATACGCAGGGGGTGATACTAAAATAGTTAATATATTGCTATTTAATTTTATTTAATGGGTTTTAAATTATTTTAATTGGGATATCCATAAGAGAATCTCCTAATTTAAACATTGTATCGTCTCACTTAAATACGTTTTATATTTAAAAAAAATAGCCTTTAAAATTTTATAGATAAAAATGCATTAGAAAACCAAACTTATTTTTTAGTAAATATAATATTTCCCTTTAAATATAAGTTATTAACTCATGACTAATTTTTTTCTTACCCAACTACTACATCAAGGTTCAAACTTGTAATAGCTCCACCCTGAGAGCTAATAAATTATTAACCACAATTAAGGTAATCCCTCCCCCAAACACCTGAGCTCTCCTTCCCCTTGAAATTTCCAATTAATTTGCCTAATTTCCCCCCCTGAAACTCAGTTCGGTCTCACATTTGGTAGCCGCCTGCCTGCGTCTTTTTACTCAATTCATTTGGGCTCATTAAAATGCGTTCGGCCCCAAGCTCGCACGTCGTAAACCAAGCTGAAAAGCATCATCCCAGTCACAGGGAAAAAACGATAATGTTCACCATAAATTTCCACAAATCAAATCGAGCACATTTTCCACCCATTAGATGGGAGAAAAAAGGCTACTAATTAGCAACGCCCACAAATTTTTTCGCCTAGGAAAACGAAAATGGAAAGCGTTCGAGAGGAAAATATTATTATACAAAACGAACCGAAGCTCGCTCGACAACGATTAAAGTCTAAAAGTTGAGAAAATGGGTGTTGCTGGGTCATAAACAAAAAAAAAAAGGAGGCTGAGGCTGCGGATGGGCTCGTGGAAGAAACGAAATATGTTATGAGAAGAGTGTTACAAATTCCCCAAGAGCCGAGCAGAAGATCCGAGAAATGTTGGTCTCGAATGTCTCGTTTTGGAAATCGATTCGTCACGTCAAAAAGTGCTTTGGCTCAATGTCGACAGATCGACAGATTCGGCTCCCATGGGGTCAGGCACCAGGGGTTCGGGGATATATCGGGGTCGATGGCGTGTAATTTGCATACATTAAACTACTGTCGAGCTCCTCCAAATCGAATGCGGCCCCAAAACTTAATCTAAATTTAATTATTGCAGCCAACAAAATACCAAATACCGAATAGCAAACGAAACGGCAGCGACACAGAAATCTGTATATAACGATTTGTACCCCTGATCTCTCATATTATTTTTTTTCTCTTCTCCAGTTTAATAAATTAATAATCAACAAAAACGCTTTTCATATTTTTATGGGAGAGAAAAAAAGAAACGGTGCGCTTTGAACTCGTGTCCATATGCATTATGTACATATATTTTCATAATTTATAAACGATTCTACAAGCTCAAGCTCGGGGCTCCCATTTCGAGATCTTTTTGAATGATGGCCTAAGCCCCCGAAAGCCAAGCGAATGGCGTGTAGTCCGAGTCCAAATGCTGTTGATATACTTTTTATGGGCGTTTGATAAATTTCTTTACATTTTCCACAACAATTAGTTGCAATCAAAAGCCATATTGTTCACAGCAGAAATCCAACACATTTGGCCAAAGGGCCTTTTCGGATTTTGGTTTCTTTCTACCCTTGTCCGCGGTAGATACTATACATAGATATATATCTCAGATTTCTATGGGTTAATCCGTAAAGCTTTCGTTATGAACTCAACCTGTTGTACTGGCTCAATTTAAATTGTTATGGTCCATGGTCCGTTGATTAATAATCAGATATAGTATATCGATCTGGGGCACAGATAACAAAAAAACAAGCTATATTTAAGCATTGGTAATTGGGGGCTATGCAAATAGTATACAGAAATTGGTAACTGGATTGGAATTTGGATACACGCACCTGTGCGTATCTAAACGATATAGTATACATTAATTCCATGTATCTTCTGGATATTTATTGCTAAAAAAAGGCACTACTATCACTTTCCATTGCTCAATTAATTAATTTATAATCAAGTATTCATTATTTCAAAGGATCCCACTACCATCATTGCTTAAACACAAATATTTAACAGAAATAAAGTACACACGTTCTTCTATTAGCATACAAAATAGCTTACCTAGACAGAAGTCCTAATTAGTAACCTTTGCTGATCTCGACGGTGCTCGGCTCGTTTATCCAAAACCTGACCATAATTTCAGATTACACAAATGCCAATACGAACGTAGGCCAGCAATACACCTGCCTGCACCTGTTCGTCAGTTGTTTACTCTTGGGAAATCAGGCAATATATCCAACGGACTGCCACTTTGCTACGCCTTAACACCAATCAAAACCTTTTGACCGAGACTTTTGGAATTAGCAGACAAACATGTGGCCCCAAGATTTGCGCAGTGTGTCTTAGTGGCTGAGTATGTGTGTGAGTGCAATCCGTAAAACTCGTCAACGGCTGTCTATTTCCCCCTATCCCCTGCTCACCTGCTTACCTGGCCAACCCGCAATGCCCGGTAGTTGTAATTAAAAACGCGCAAGTCGTAAAAAGACTGAAAGCCGAGGAAAGGTAAGAAAAACTGCTGCCAAGAACGGGTCTCTTCCCGGAGTCTCCAAGTTTCCGAAACTTTAAGTGTGTGTCTGGGGCGTAACGCACCCGAGAAGTAAAATGAATTTTAAATATGCTTTGCGGATTGACCCAAGACGACTAGGCTTCTCTGGCAGCCTTCAATCATGCGGGAAATGCGCTAATTGCAATAGAAATACAATTTCTATCGTAAAAATAAATCAAGGAGTTACAAAACAAGAAGAAAAACAAAAGCGAAAGGAAGCATAAGTTCCTTTCAGCATAATGAAGGGTGAACAAGGGAGAAGAATTGATATTTATTGTAGAGACTTCCGAGAAAAGTTTCAAATGTGTGGTTAAAAAATTAATAAATCCGAAAATAATTGCTAATTTACCGAACTAAAAAATAAATATTTTTAAAATGTTGGAAAATATTTTCGGTTAATAAAGAGGTATTACTAAATTCATAATAAGATATATTAATACCCAAATAAAAAGGTAAGTAAGGTAAGCTACAAGTAAACAAAATTATTGTTAGCATTTAATTCACAAAAAAACTTAAAAATTAAATTTATTGAATGAAAATCCATTCATTTTACGAAAAAAGGGTAAGCAAAATAGCTGAAGTAAATGGTTTTTAATTTGTTAAGTATTTTAAAGTTAAAATACTGTTAACTAATCTTAACTAATCTCTCTTCTAAAAATAATTTTCTAAAGGCTCCATTTAAACTTAACTTAATTTGTTTATTTAATTTTATGTCTTTAAAATATCCAAAAAGTGCTAATTGTGAAAGATCATAAAAATAAAATAAATCAAGAAAGCAAACCAAAGCAGAAGGAAAGGCAAGGAAACACATTTTCCCAACTAATGAAGCGCAAAAATCGAAATAAAAATCGGTGAACGCTGCACAGATTGCTGAACTGAACGATTGAGAGATAGGCAAAAAATTAGTTGTTGAAAATGAATTGCACTAATATCGAATTTCACACTGTTGCGCTAATGGCTGACAGCAGCAGCACCACCAGCACCAGCAGCAGCAGCGGCAGCAGCAACAACTGCAACTTGCAATTGACGACGGCAACAACAAAAGGCGAATGCAATCAACATGTGTTTGCAATTGTTGTTGTGGCTGTTTTTTTTTTCTCCCCCTTTTTTTGCAGCTAATGTGCAAAGCGCTGATTGGACGAAGTCTGACCGCAAAAATGGAAATTATGATGAGGCCCCGTTTGAGTAAAGAGCACAGCAGCAGCAGCAGCATCCACCACTAACTCGAATCCCAAGCTGGTTTCACTTTTGGGCGAGGAGTTTTCGTTATTTAGTTGTCGTTTTATTTTAGCCATCGTTGTTATTTTTTTATTTTGTGTGTGATTTTTTAACCTTTTTGTGAATTTTTCGAAAGCCAACCAATAACAAACTATAACTAACAACGTCAACCGATATGAAGCTGCAAGTTTATTGGTCAATCGTTAGAGCACAAAGTGTGCGGATTTTTGTTGTATTTGAATTTGCGGTTTCTTTTGTTGTTGTTGTTGTTGTTGTTGTCTCCACCTGTTAATTTGCCTCCAAGCTGCCATTATATCGAACATGTGCATATATAACAAGTTGGGCGGGCATTAAAATCTGTATACACCGAAGGCAGAGCGCTGCGGAGTGAAATACGATGGAGTATGGCAGACAACAGCATAACAAAGTAGAGATATCTTAGTTATACGGGAGATACATAAAAATAAAATCATTAATTTTAGGCAAACATATTGAGGTTTAATTGGATTTTTTTCTAACGCGTACAATGGGAGACATTTTAGGTTAAATTAATTTCGAAATACTATGTGCCATCTTTTCTACAAAAATTTAGAGATTTATTTTACTAAAAGTTTTATTTTTATATTTTAAGTTGATTAATTTTTTGTTGTATTCATATGACCAACACTAGTTTAAAAGCTTCTGCAGTTCAGTAAACAAATACTCCATAAATAAAATCATAAAAGTTTGATTTTTATACGAAATTTAATCATAATTTAATTTTTATATGGTCCTTGGTCCTCCAATATGTTTTAGTAAATATTTTCAGATATTTAAAATCTCAATTTATATATTTACATTAAATATTAATCAGTAAGCGAATGATCACTTTTGACTAATGCTGTGTGGGATACTATGGCTTAACTTTGTTGACTTTTTTTTCTTGACATTGGTATTATATTTTAATAAACGATATCTTAAGTGTATTTAAAAGATGATTCCTATAACAAAATTATTCATATTAGGTATACATTTTTTCTAATGCTAAATAATCACCCCCATTTGAACCCATTAAATAGTCAATTGACGGAATCGCAATATGACGGCCAAGACTCACACTAAGCTAATGATGGAATTATAGGCCAGAATGCAGAACTGGGACGCCAGTTGGAGACGAGACTGCGAAGCAGACCAAGTTGAAGGACCGCCCCTTGGCGAATAAAACCCGTCGAGAGCTGAACTCGCTCGTCCGGCTTAATTTATGTACCTGATTATGCTATGGAAACCTCCCAACAAATCAATTGGAAACAAGTAAGAGAAAAGCGAAATAATCAAAAGGCAATGAGTACGAGCGAGGCATTTAATTGGCTTCATTTGCTTACCTCTTGCCTATGGGTAGGTGGAGCCAACAAGGTATTTCGCATGCGAGAGTGGCAGGTGTACTGAATGGGGGGCTTTGACGTTGTGGAGGACCTGTAATAATGCTTTATATAAATATATTATATTTTATGACATTAAAGTAGTTTATTTATACATTTCAAAATATGAGAGAACAAAAGACTTAGATAACGAACTTTATGGGTCTGCAGTCAAGTTCGTTGCCCAGCTCCTTCAAGCTTATCTTCAAAGCTCAAAATAATTTTCTGGGTCAATCCTAAATTCATATTATACCATAAACCACAATCGATATGTTTTACACAACAATTTTAATTACATATTTTAAGACCCAAAGCTTTAAAGCCATCATCGAACGAATCCACCCCTCATGGCGGCCAACCACTTTAATAGTCGCATATGCAGCACACATGTTTGAATGAAAATGGCCAAAAACGATGGATACCAGTTAATACACAGAAAGAAAGAGAGGGGGGAGAAAGGGGGCAGGGGAGTGGAGGAGGCGATAAACGATACCCAAATCTGTTGCCGCACCCAGACGACGACTACGACGACCCGAGATCCAGAGGAGGCTGGCAGAGATGCACAGATCCAGAGAGTGGGAGCATCTGCAAATACAAAAACTTTCCATTCCGACTGAGACTGAAAAATGTTATCAAATCACCGGCGAACGAACACAAACGATGGCGTTTGAACCAACCAGCGACCACAAAACTAAGCAAGCCAATTTTCAGCTCATATTAACCCGCAGCACAAAGGCCAAAACAGGCAACGGACACGGCCCCTGGCCAAAAAGGCAGAGGACTGTACGCTAAGATATCTCGGGTCGGGAGGAGAAACTGGGAGAACTGGCAACTGGGGACTGGGGACTATGAATCCGAGACCGGAGATCGGAGCTCGAGCTCAGCCCATTTCCAACTTTCTCACGCACTTCAAATTTCAATTGGCAATAAATGTAATGCAAAGCAACACTTTAAATCATTTGCCGAGTCGGCCAAACAACACGCCAACACCAATAAGCCAACAAGACATTGGCATCGGAATTGGATAGCGATTTCTTGCCGGTTGTACTATTAGAAATCGGGAAAGAAAATACAGTGGATATTGCTTACGAAAAACAAATAAATGTGGCAACATTTACTAGGCATTAATTAGGGAGAGAATCTTGTAATGTTTCTATTAAATATTATTTTTATGGCAGAAGGAAAATAAAGTGATTTGTGTACAATATATTGGCAGGACAAATAAATTGTGAGAATACAATTAATAAATTAATAATGAAGTAATAATAGGAACTCAATTTTTAAAACTATTAAGAGAATATTTAACTAATAAAATAAATCCATAATAAATATATAAATCATGCATTTTAAAACAATAATTCATATATCGAAGACTATCAAAATTATTTTAAAATTTCTAAAAGAGATCTATACTGTACCCGACCTAACTGGGGGAAAAAAAAAACTTAAGCAGCTTCTTTCACTTGAATGTGCGGCGCTGTAATTAAACGTTCGCCTAATTGCTATTTCTTTATAAGCACAAAAATTTGTCCAGTCATAAAAGTCGAAGCGAGCACATCTGGGAATAATGCGGGTAATGCAGGGAAAGAAGGAAAAGTAAAGAAATATTTGCAAATTCAATCGTCTCAACCGCTAATGCACTCATAAATCCTCCATGGCCGCGCTACTTTGGCCTTAAATGTTCGGGTGGCGGCCAGCGGCAAGCAAGCACATTTATATTTTATCGTCCATTTAAGTAAAGGAATAACCCGGCGGTGGTTGGAGAAGTGTAATAAAGAAAGCAATACAGAGTCCCCGAGAGCAAACAGAGAAACACATTAATGCTGCGGCTGTAAAACAGCGTCTAAGTATTATAAAAATCCAAGACATTTGTGCGGGTTTTTTTTTTTTTGCAAAGATGCTGCGAAAGTACACTCGTACTTGTATCGGTTGTAGGAAACTCGTAAATCATTAACCCAAGGCATATCTCATTAGAAAGGATCAATGGGAAATAGGTTAAAATTATAAAGCAATAAGTGGGGTAACAACAAATAGTTCGGCAATGGTTTTTCTATACTAAAATATTTATTTCTTAAGCTATTAGTATCTTTTAGTTTAATTTGAACCTTTAACTGCTTCTGATAAATTATTTCAGCAAAACCAACTTTACTCAACCATTATGCATGAGTCTACGGAAAATATAAATTATTTTCGCAGGCACTTGAACTAATTTACATAAAGACAAGCTCGAGAAACCTGCGATCTGATGAACTGGGAGACTGGAAAACAGGGAAACTCAGGGATGACGACGGTCCGTCTGGGACAAATGACTGACAGTCTCTAGCTCGAGGGCCCTGCATCGAGTGCTACTTCAGTAGCCGCAACCGCAAGGATGATGGTTAAAATAAAATTGAAAAAAATACAGAAAAAACAATATTGAAAAATGTGAAATAAAAAAAACAAAAAATTGCCCGAGAAAAGAACGAAAAATATAAGACAAAGGCTGGCGATAGTCTGCATGCTAAATGCGCGTTAAATGACGCTTTCGTTGCGCATGCGCGGAGTAGCTTCTAGCCTGAGAATGGAAATGCTGCTCCAAGGACCATGCATCATGAACCATGCACCTTGGACTCGTAAAAATCACGAATTGATGGAGTGTCCGGACCGCGGCCATGCCTTCACCGATCGCCAAATCATTTTTCGCAGGCTCCGCACAGAATTGCCGAAACATATGCAAATGGTATGGAGCAGCTCCAGAAGCTCCAGCACCTCTCTGAGCTCCTTTCTAGTTGCCAGATCTAAGGCAGAAGCTGGATACTGGAGCCCTCTAGGGCTGCTTCCAACTGCACAGAGGCCCTCAGGTGGACTTTGTTGTGGACTTCTTGTCCTCCATCCGATCCGCTACCCTCTGGCCTATGGACTGAACCGCCTTTCTTTATTTTACTAAGGTTGCCCTAGCCTCTTTTGTGCCACTTCCCAGTTGCACTTGTGTGCAGGAATCGGAGTGCAGTTGGAAATATATAGAATTCTTGATGCCCTTAATTTGTCTATGTTCTTAATATAGTTGTCTTACTTACTAGAATTTTTAGAAACCAAAAGAAACTATATGCCAAACTTACAACCTTTATTATTCATGCTCTTAGTTTATTAGTTAAACGAAACTCATGAAACTCCCAATATATTCCTGCGAAAGGGTATATAGCTTAAAAATCAATTCACACTCGATGGCCGAAGAGCCTTAAGCCGTAGAGCCAAGGACTGGACCCGAAACCCCAGCCAAGTGAACCTTTGTTATTTGCTTTTTCAACTCTGGACCAAGGTGCTCTCCTTCAGTTGCTCCAGTCGAGTGCCGTGGCAATGGAATGCTGCCACTTGTCTGTCTCTGCTCGTCCATTGGATCTGTGACTCGACTGCCTCCGTTGAGGCTGCTGGATTTATGTTCCCGAGGGTTAGAGGGCACAATGCCTCGATGAGCGAGGAAACTACGGAGGCTGCACAGCAAACAAAAAAATAAAGCCTAAGGGTTTTTTGAAAAGAACTATGACTTTGTTAGGAAAATAGTTTTTCCTTTGATTTTTTTTTAATACCCGCGAAGCAAGCTACAATATCTTACAGAATAAATTATTGAATATTAAATATCAAGAGCTAAAGGGGACATTTAGTCTGGGATATTTATTTGTAATTAATAATTAATACCCTTTATAATATTTTTCTATATTAATATACGCTTTTACCTTTTCCACTTCCACTTGCGACTTTTATAATTTTATAAATTATTTATTTCAGTCAGATTTAATTTTTCTAAGACGATACCCTTTTATTGCAGTGTTTTTTTGAAACTCTGAGCAATTTTAAGCGTGGCATGCCGAAATGATTTACATTCGCAGACGTGCAGAAGTCAAGTTGAAGTTGAGACCGCGAAACGACCTTCTTTCTGCTCGTAATTAATTTTCCCTCATATTGGCAATTTTATGCAGATTTGCGCCACAAATAAAATCGAAATAGATATGGGCAACCAAGACCAGTAGCCGCCCGATATTGGTGTCTATAATTTCAGCTGAAAAAAATACAGATCTCTGCGAAATGCAGTGGCATGTTGTAATAGTAAAGAAAAGCAAACATAAGTTGACCCTTTTTCCCACTTCTGCCTATGTGTTTTCCAGCTCTTTGTCGTTGTGACTCGAAAAATATCGATTACATGCTAGACTCCAGCGACTCCATCTAGCCATTGAAAATTCTCAATTCCAGCGAAAACAGTTAAATTCCGGTAAAAGGAAAAATGGGCAAAATAAAACAAAACGGCTAAAAAAAAGAAGCTGGGAGAGAAAAACGTTTCCACCATGCGAACGTTTTGTGGTCCATGGTGGTCCCAGCGATTATCATGAATTGATCTGTAAGATGTCAAAGCGCAGACGATGCGAAAGACCCAAAAGAATGGCCAATATGCACTGAAAATAAATAATCGAATTTATTTTTAAGGAAAATTTGGGAGATGGGTTTTTACTAATAATATAAAATCTGTAAAAGAAATATATTTGTTTCCAAATTAATCGAAAACAAAGCCAAGGTGTCGGGAGGTTTTTTGTTAATTTTATTAATTATTTCAATCTTTGCAATTAATTATTGATAATTAATTAACCTTAGATAAAAAAAAGCCTACTTAAAATCCTGGTATACTTTGAGTCTATTGATTTATTTATTAATTATAATAAGTAAATTAGTAAATATTGCAAAAATATTAATAGTTTAAAGTAAGAAAATATATATATTTACAGCTTTGTAAAGTTAGAAACAAATATTTTTCTCTCCCTGTAGAGGTCGCTGTGGCTCTTGGCTTTTGCTCCATGGTGACCGCCCTCCTCTGCCGGCTTCTCGCAAAGCTCACATGTGGTTCGTTGCATTTCACAGACCCAGACCCACAGCCACTTTGTCTGGGCAGTGGCTTCCTCAGCTCCGTTCCCATGTCTCCGTACTCCGTTCTCCGGTCTCCCATCTCCGGCCTGCCATCTCCGTTCTTCACTCTGCTGTCTCCAGTCTTGGGTCTCCCGTTCCCATGTGCAGAATGTGGTTGTTGTGGTCGCTGTTTCTGTTGCCAGAATTGCGCGAGCGGCGCAGATAACAGCACAAAATGTTGGCAGCACTGTTGACATTATGAATGACAGCGGTTATTTATTATGTCTTGGCTTATTTTTTCGGCTGGGGGAGATCTAGGGGTCTAGGATGCTGCTGCTGCTGCTGCTGTTGGCCATTCGGTAGCCATAACCGCGTATGTGGGCTACCCGGCTTCAAACAACGGATGTGTCATCGTGCTATCAGAGGCACCACGATTCCCGACCACCGAACAGTATTATTATTATGGCAGCCAACAGATGTAACTTATCGCCAGTAGGTTAATTTAGCTTGTTACGAAATTGTTTGTGTAATTTATAAATTGATATAAATAAAGCACACAGGGAAATGTCATTCGACAGGATAGAATCATTTTTGAACAGGGTTTTATAATATTAAAAATGTCCTAACATCGTTTTATTCATCTGTTCAAAGGATTCAATATGTTCACAGATTTTCCCCTTTCAGAGTCAATTCTTTTTACCACTCACAAAAATTAGACATCTCGAGAGTCGGCAGCAACAGTTCATGACCATTCGGACGTCTTGGCGCAAAATCATCTTCTTATTTTTCAGCTGGCCAAACTGTTTATGATACCACCAATTCAATGCCCCATCTGCCGTGATAATTGCGTAACTTCAACTTCGGCTACAAACAAAAATCACAAAAAAATAACAAACAACTGCAAACTGCAAACTGCAGACTGCAAACAAGCAACAGGCGGCTTCTTCTTCGTACCGTTAAGTGCCAGGCTCTCGACTTCATTAGATTGTAATAAACGCGTTTCGGTTACAGCCCCCTAACAACCAGAAAAACACTGACAGTAACATAAAAACAACAGCCCGCAAAAGAAGATCTAAGCTCGGCTTATAAATGCAATTTCGCTCGCACAAAACTTCAATGGACTTCATTAAAATATTCGAAACACAAGCAGTTTAAGCACCGAAAACTTGTCCGAATGGCAAAAGAGTGACTCGGGATTTTTTACACAAACAAAAAAAAGGATAAAGGAATATTTAAATATAATGATTTTAAGATTGAAGATATAGAAATAAAATTAAAGGTACAAGAAACGCTGATCTTTCAGAAGAAAACCCCCTCTTAGACATCACAAAACCAATAATAAAATATTAATAAATACCCACCGCCCGTAAACCTACTTTTCTCACAGTGTTTCTGGGCGGCAAAGAAGGAGCAGTCGGAGTAGTTTGTGGGGGCCAGCTGTGCGTGGCAGGCAAAAGCGCAGCGTTCAAGTCCAAGTCGAGAGTTCAGAGGTCTAATTGAAAATGCTGAAAACCTTAAAAATATTGAGAGTGCTAAGAGAGATTTAGGTGGAGAATCGGAGCCATAGAGATCCTGATGGGTAGAGGGAGTCAGCAGCCAACTTATTCCCATTAGAACTCAATTTGCCATTTTTTGTGCACAAGTCGTATGTGCCGGGGACAGAGTGAAAGAGACGCCCACGAGCCATGGTTAATATCATGAAATCCCCCCTCACCCAGCTCCTGCCCAGTTCTGGGAATGCAAATTTATAATACGCAAGGCAAATTGGGGCCAACTTGTGACAATTTATGATATTAACACTAAATATTTGTGCCCCGTCGTGATTTACGCGCTGGCGTATAAGAAAAGGTTAAGGTTTTGCTGTTGGCATAACGAATTGGGAATACCTTTTAATCAAGCAGATAAAAAAATTATAGCATCTTCTTTATTAAACTATTATAGGAAATTACAATATTTTATAATAAAGTATATATTTAATATCTTATTAAAGCCTTTAAATAAATATTCATTATTTTATTCTTTATTTTTCTTTGAATATTTACTTACACAAGCTGATGAAAGTATTAATAAAATTAAATATATTTCCATTAAATATTTTCTCACATTCAAAAAGCTTTTCATTTAATTGTTAATATAACTTAACCAACTTATAACCTTTTAATGTGACCATTTCAACATAAACTATAGAAACTGAAGTATTAAAAAAACTATAAATACTTATAAATATATTTTTAATTCTATGCTATTAAAAATTAATCAAATAAGCAATAAATGTACATAGTTCCTGGCTTGTTTCTAATTTAAGTTTCCATTATGAACGAAATTTATAAGCCAAACATCTTGCCAAAGCCTCATATACCCAATAGCCCTAAGGCAGGCCGAAGAGCGCTTTAAAAAATATTTACAAGTCGCATTATTTTGAGGTTTATGCGTTTTTATTGTTCAGCTGCAATAATTTCAGCGCTTAAAGCGCTGCCACAGATGTTAATGTGGATATGGAGGTGCGATCCCAGACAGATAAAGTGGAGCAGTTCAATAAAATTTTATGATAATTGCATACTGAGGAGGAAAGCGTCGCTTCAGAAAACCCCTGACAAATGAAGTGATTTTCGGGCTTCAGTTTCGTTTTCTTTTCTTTTTGCGTATTTTGGCAAACGATTTAATTATACAGTTCAGTTCGGACAGGGGAATATATGCTAATGATGGATAAATTAGCCGCGCCCAAATTTCAATCTAAAATGGATTTCACCATTAGAAATCTGGCCAAGACGCGGCGAACAATTAAGGGATCTTTCTTGGGAACCAGCCAAGATATTTTGGGTCAATCGCGCTGATGATGATGGTTTATCATCAAAATGTAACCGAAGCGAAGCGTCATGCACAATTTGCATGAATCGAACGCGGAACGCAAATTACAAATTACAAAATCAAAAATCCAAAATATAGGTATTCGAAAACATCTTTAATAAGCATTCCCATTTGACGTTCGGCTGACACAGAAATCTGCACCGTCGGCTATTAGCAATTAACTGGGTCTATTATGAGCTCTCCGGTGAGGCCCCCGAGAGCCCCGAAAGAAATCTATTTGACATGCTACAAGGCAGAAGAAGATCGGAACGAATCGAATCGATCGAATCCAACAAAATGGGTAAGAAAAATCCAACGGACCTGGGAGATTTTTGGGCAGGTTGGCGGCGGGGTAACTGGGCAACTGTGCGCATAAAAGCCAAATGCCATAATAGCCAAATTAATCAGTCACAGCTAACAACACGAGACTCTCGAAACTGCGAGCACAGATCCAAGCGAAGGCGACGTCCCGTCGTGTGCGTTGATGACTTAACAAAAATGTCAAAAAAAAAGAATAAGAAAAAATTTAAAACACAAAGAGATATATACATATAGTTTAGTAAATGTAGAGTTCGGCGGCGGGGGAGTGTTTTCAGAGGCTGCCAAGTGCAAATGCGAAGTTGATATGCTCTTGCAGAGCGCTTGGAACTGGCTTTGGATGAGATCTCTTTTAAAGAAATTTGCATTAGCATTTCATTAAATTTAAAATAAATTAATGAGTTTTAATATCTATGTGGAAATTTAAAACTTTATTAGTTGCTATAAAGATCT
Source organism: Drosophila birchii (assembly GCA_035046345.1). Lineage (NCBI taxonomy): Eukaryota > Metazoa > Arthropoda > Insecta > Diptera > Drosophilidae > Drosophila > Drosophila birchii. The sequence continues at coordinate 18,705,761 of JAWNOA010000048.1, read as the reverse complement.
TACCAAATATTAGCATTTAAATTTATTCAAATCATATACTTTTACTTATGAAATTAATAAATAATAAACCCAGAATAAACCTAACAAATATCCCTAATAAGGTTCAAATATCCACCTAAACCCCAATACACCAGCTCATCGCATACTTAGAGTACTCCATTAGCCACCAGGGCATCCCAGTGTTGACCATATAAAAGAGTTTATGTTTATCTTAACCATCGGACACACATATGATTGTTCGAGTTAGTGTGCCAAGTTGGGGATTTACATTGTCCGAGGCTCGCTGATGATGGTGGGTGGTTGGATTCAATTGGATTCGATTGGATTTGGATTGGATTCGATACAATTGCTTTTCTTGTGCCTTAAAAGCCCGCCGGCTGTGCCTCACATGGGCAACAGAAGAGCGGCTACCGTTTGGCCAAGACATACATACATACAACCATACATCGGTCTATAGACAATGGCGCCAGCATCAAAAGGCTGACAAAATGTAATTGTTTCACAGGCGCAAAAATGGTGTTCGGGGGGTGCTCCATCAATAAAAACCAGACCGCAGCGAACCGGATCGCTTGGGGAACGGTAACTGGGCACTGGCAACTGAAAGATGGTTAAAAAAAATGTTAATTGAAATATGCGTATGACTGATGGACATGGGGACACTCGGACATTGGACATTGGACACTTGGACAGCGAGAGAGGCAGCAGAGAGAACGCCTTGCCACGCAGATGGACACTCTCTTAGTTCAGCTTTCACAATTATTGATTGATTTATTGATTGAAATCTTCGCAGCCAGTCGGTGGCAACTCCAGCGACAGCCTCTTCTTCGTTTCTTTGGCTTTCGCATACGAACAAATTGTTTGGACCAAGTTCGTTGCCTAAGTCATTCGTTTGGACGGCGCCCAGTCACGAGCTGAACTGAACTGGTAACTCCTAAAGAGCACAAACAAACAGACAGGCACACATAATACACACACTGGCATGCTCTCGGAATGGGCCAAACAATAAATAATTAAAGCAATTAAAAGCGCTAAAACAAACATTTAACAAGCAGCAGCAGTTTGGACAAAAAGAATCTGTTTTCTTTCCTCGCTGTTTTACTTTTTCCTCTTTTATTTTGGCAAGCTTCAAGGTGGGAAAGTCTGGGCCTTAAAGGGTTAAGATGGAAGATACCTTTGTTTTCACAAATTTAAATATATTTTTTAACCTAAATAATGAAATAAAAACACACAAGCTTGAAGAAGCTGGGATCGATAAAAATATGTTTAAAGGATTTTCACACAGTTATTTAATACTTCCATAATTTAATGTAATTTAATATTAGTACATCATTAGCTTTTCGTTATTTAATACTGGAAATCATTTGTCAAAACTAAGTAAATCAATTTTAAACATTCCAGTGCGACATCTCCATTAATTTGCAGTCATTCATGCCTAATACTGAAACCTCATCCCCCATCGATCATACCCTTGATACCCCGCACGCAATTCGTATTCAAAATCGGCCTTATCTTGGCCCCAAATCGCGTCTAAATGTTGCACATTTATCAAAGAGGCCCAAGACCAGCCAGAAAAAAGGTCAACGCACAGTTATAGCCATCTCGGACCTGGCTTCTTCATCATCATCTTGTTACAGTTGGTGTTTGTTTCCCCCAATTTTTGTCCGTAGCACAAACTATTTCCGCTTCGCAAGTACTTGTACAAGCTAAACCTAAAAAAAAAAATAATACAAAGATATTTTGCAAACTACAATTAGAAGTGTTGCCTTTTTTTGCAAACAAAATCTAATTTTTGTTCGGATCTTTGTGTGGCAATTAAAATTAAATTGTGATTCGCCAAAAAAATAAGAAAACGAAAAAATAAAACAAAAAACAGACACAGCCAAAGAGGAACAAGAAAAGGAAGCCCATTCGTTTCTGCAAAGAGAATAATCTCCAGCAGAGTCGTTATCTGGCCGAAGCCCTTAACTGTGCCTCGATATGCAAATAAGTTGATATACAACATAATTAAATTTCATTACAGCCAAACGCGCTGAAGGCAACTGACTTTGGCCAATCTCGTGGCATGTAACAAATTGCCAGCAATTAGTGTGGATTTCTGGAGGGGGGCATTATACCGGAGGATATGGTGGGTCTCCTTCCCGGGACTGAACATTCGAATAGATGTTCTTTAGCTGTGGAAAGTTTGTATTTACTTTTCAGTCTAGATAATGAATAGGTTTAACCTTTGGCCATTTACTAATTATTTCTGAGGCTACTTTAAATAATGAATTAATAAACGAGATTTCTTATATTCAATTAATATACAAGTTTATGACAAATATAAAATATAAACTTAACTCAATATTACACAACCCTTTTATTTCGAAAATTCCTTACTCCCCAAGCCATCATCAATAACGACTCCTTCTCCCACAACTTTAAGGCTGTCAGCATCTGGTGATAAGCCTGTGTTATTTCATCTTTCTCCGATCACCTCCGCCCACACATTCTTTCTCTCACTCTCTTTCTCAGGGATCCCTCCTGCCATCGCTCAACAAAGGGGGCCACCTTTTAGTTCCAATAATTTACCAATTAATCATATTACTCAACATCTCCTTCGCCGAGCAGACGCAGCTCTGGAGAATGCTGGATGCTGGGTCTCCGCAGCCTGACAATAGGTGCTGATTGCCCTGCCCCCCACCATAATCGGGAACGAACATATATTTATATAGGAGTAACCGCGAGAGGCGGGAGGCTCGGCTCTAGCCTGCATGGTGACGTGATAAATGATTTCGATTAGTTTGTTCTTGTAATTCGACGCCTATAAATGGGTCTATGATTGAGCGCAGACGACTTCGTTTACGTCAGCGATGTCGCTGTCGCCTGTTTAGTGTTTCCTATATCTCTTCTTCTCCACAATATAAAGTGTCCCCACATCGGATCCCAGACAGTTCAGTTCTTCTCCTTCCCGTGCCCGTTCCCAGCCATTTGACAAATTGTCTATAATTGAAAGATTAGCTTTCCTCGCACACGGCAACGGCCATAGAGCAGACAACAACTTGACGATGAGAACACGTCGCGGCGACTCCGTTGATGTTCCAGAGTCTGGTTTTGGCCTGGCCTGGTGCACCACCAGCCCCGTTTGATCTCAGCTCTTCCCCCTTTCTAGGTACACTTGGAGTAGGAATTTATATAACATTTATTTTAATATAAATCGATATTTAGTAAGGACTTTAAAGTGAAGAAAAGATATAAGAAAGCCTTGTATAGGTTTATAGTTTATATAACATTCTTAATTAATTAATTAAACATAATATATCCAAACAGATATAAAGCTTTTTCCCCTCATAAAAATATGTAAGAATAATTATTTCAAAAATATATAAGGAAATAAGCTAAATATTAGATCCTTTATGAAATGGGAAATTATATATTCAAAAACAAATAATTCCTGGCTATGAATACCCATAATTTCCTCCAGTGCAAGCCTTGTTCCTTATCACTTAACTTGCATCTGTTGTCTGGTTCAGGGTTTTATTAATCAAATTCACAAAATGGTTTTAGGGGCTGAACCAAAGTAGGTGGAGCATGTTTACATAGACAAGTGCCTCCACCACAGCCATGGTCTCCTTTTGGCACCTCTCTCTCCCTCCTCCTGGTAATTGGAATTGGTGTGAAATTCGCGTGCCAAGCCAAGAGGATGGCCGAAGGTGTGGTCTCCTGGCCACGGATCAGGGATCAGGGAGGATGAGATGCCTTTTGTAATGCCAGAAACATGTCAGCGCAATGCGATACCTTATCGCTGTCAATTATTCAACGCAGTCCGCTGGCGGGAAGGGTGATGATTGTGATGATGGTGAGTGGTTCTGGGCTGTAGCAGTCCGTTTTTTTTTTTGGGACAGAATTACAAATTACCCTCTTAACTATAACAAACCCGAAAAATTAAGGCAGGAGTGATAGCCAGAAAAAATTCTATAGAGGGAATAAACATTGTCTGCGGAAATGGTTAAAGGAAAAATGTATTTGACAGTTTAGTTTAAAGTTTTTTAACATCCCTTTCATAATATTTATAATATATCTAAAAAAAAAATCCACTGCTTTAATTTAATTTGAATGTCAGCAGTTTTTGCAACTGAATTCCGGCAATCTACTGCCACTAAATAATTAATTCTGATAAATCCAGCAAACAGTCTGTGTCAGTAAGAGTTGAAAATCACAATAATCAGCAGGCACATTTACGCTTAATTGCACACAAAATATGAATAAGAATTTATGAGTGTGTGGCTGCAGTACAATTTCAGTTCGATTCAATCAGCGGATGCTATACAATTTTGTCATAAATTATGCGGCTGGTTGCACTAAATCAAGCCGGGGAAGGGTTGTGGCGGTGTGTCGGCTGGTGGATAAAATGCAAAAACTAATTAACACTTTTATTGCGACTTCAATTATGCTAAAAATGCGCAAATTGTTGGAAAATCACGCCCCTAATTGCCCATCGCAGCCAACAATGAGGTGGAGAGATACTAAAGTTGATTGCCTTAGGTCATGGCAGTTGGGTTTTTAACTAGCAGCCAACTAGCAGGCAGCATCAGCAGCAGCAAACTGTGGCTTTATTTATTTCCCTGTGGCAGTAGGAAAAAGTTTCGCTTTTAATAAATTGTGCGAACAAAAGAAATGGCGAAAAATCTTTCGTGATTTTCCCTTAGATCCTCACACGCGGTTTTTCCCCCCCACCGACACCTGCTGTTTGTGCGATAATTTATCATGGACCTGCTTAAACGCACATCCATTATCAGTGGAGTGTAGTCCGAGCTCCAGACTCCCAGCCTCCAGACTCTGCAAGGAATCTTGCCAAGATCTTGGCTCTCCGCGGTCCATTGAGCCTCTTTTAAGCCTTTAATTGAACAATTTGTAACAATCATGTGCACAAAATAGCGCAACAATTTGGCTTAAATAGTTTTCAATGAAGACGCAACTGGCGAGAATTAATAACATCGATTAAGGTTTTGGCCCACCAAAGAGAACAATGCTCACTGTACGAGGGGAAGAGCAATGGTTCTATTTGGTTATTTGGAACGTGGAAAACTATTTTCCAAAGGCATTTCAGTGGAATTTATTGCAGCTTTTGTGTTTGGGAATGAAGATGTATCTTTAATAATTTCTTAAGCCACTTTATTAATATATAGAAAATATTTAGGATAGAAATATAAATGTAGATTAATAGATAAAACTTAGAACTATTTATTTTAGTCATGAAACACTTTTACATTTTAATTCCAAAGTGAATATAAAAGCTCTTCTTTAACAGACTCTTTCCAATTAAATTGTTGAGCATACTTTCTCTCTAACATTTTCATACTATATAGTTTTTCAATCTCAGCAAAACTTCCTTCCCACAGCCACAACAATTACAATCTCTGTAGATCATCAAAAAGTAGACTTTGTTGCTTTTTGGTATAAGTAGCACAATCAGCTCATGAAATTTGAGCGCCAATCCGCAAGAATCCTCCTCGCCTTCAATCCTCATCATCATCCCCAGCCACATTCACGGGCAGTAAGAGCCCCAGCAACGGTTGGATCATTATGATCCAGGTTAGTAATCAGCACCCAAGAACAGCCAGAAAGAACTCACTACGATTTGGAGTTGGAATTTTGCACAGCAGAAGAAAAATATCAAATTGTTATTAGTAATAAAAGTATTCAGTTTATGCTTGGATGTTTATATTACTATTTTGTACAAATATTTTTAAGGAGAGATATTAGTATTTTTAGGTTTTTGTATGGTTTTTATACTTATATTTTTCTCTGTGTTCTGAAGCTGATGCTGGAACTGAGGCCAAAGATGCTTATCAGACACAGACAGGAGACGGGAGACAGGAGACCCGAAGACTGAAGACTGAAGACTGGCGACTGTTGACTGCAGTTTGGCATGTCAACCTGGCCAGGGACCTGCGCCAGAGCCTGCACCAATTTATGATCGACAGACGACCGAAAACAAGGAGGAAACTTTATGATAAATCTAGACAAGCTGGGAGATACTCTTTAAAGTAATTCTTATAAAAATTACATAATTAATTCTGGTCATTATCTGAAACTATAAAAATTAATCGTTATAAAAAAACATTTTTTATCAAAGAAAAGCACAAAAATAAAAGATTACATTTTAATGTTTTATTTAATTGATTAATTTAAGTACCAAAAGCATTCAATATTTATAAGAAAATATTATCAGAGCCTTAGCTACAAAATAACATAAAATGTAAGTAGTTATTTATTTAATATTAATAACCATTATTTCATCTTAATAATAATATTTTTTTTTAATATTTTAACAAACGCTTAAAACACCCCCACAAAACTCACAAACCTCCTCTGGGTTAGGGTATTAAGAGGCAGGATTGAGCCCCAAACAGAGGCAATGGGGTGTTGGCATACAAAAATGATAAATTCTCATCAAAAAATATTTCACACTGCGGGATATCATCAGGCCAAGATCAAGATCAGTGCACTGGAAGAGGACGCCACAAAATAAAAGACACCAGCAACACCGAGACCAGATACCACAAATATTTCGAAATTATTAAAGATCATGCAAAGACCAAAAAGAGATTTTTGAAAAACACGCGCCCATTTTGGCTTAATTAGTGAAACAAGCCCAGCCACTGCGACTTGGACACGATCTCTGGCCCGTTCCCTGCTCGAAGGCAGCATCTCTGCAAAGCCACCAAGTCGATTTCGATCTTGATCTCTCAAATATCGTTCGGCTAATTAAAATTTATATATTTTAAGGCGCATAGTTTCTCGTTTGAGAGTCGCCTCGCTGCCTTATTTTTTACCTCGCCTCTCACCCGGTCTTTTGAATTACGTGTTTTCCCCGATTGAACCCATAAATCTTATTGATAATATGATTTTATTAACTTTTAAATAGGCAAAACATTTGGCGCCTGTGTTTGACTCACCACAAGGCATCCGAATAAAAAATAAAGAAGGAAAGAAACGAAATCCATTTTAAAATGGAATTCATTTAAAACTGAAGTCGTTTTGACAACCAAATTAGAGTACATACGGTGTTATTTGTTTTTGCCTTTTCTGTGTATTTCTCCGGTCTTTTTTCATCTCATTTTTTGTTGTTGTTTTTTTCACCTGCATATTTATCAGAGTTTTCGTTGTGTGTTTTTATTTTTTTTCTAATTTTTTTGGTTGAATTAATTAAGTATGCAAATGTGGTTTTTAGGAGGTTTGCGTTTTGCGGTACTTGCCACGCACCAGCGATCAAACGGAATCTGGGCCTCCGATTAAATATATATATTTAAGCATGAATATACGGAAATTCCTTGTGGCGTTATTTTTATGAGGTGAGCTCATAATTTTCGCTGTATTGCTTAAAATCCACACCAATCTAAATTGGCCTTTTGGGTCAAACCCGAAAGTGATTAGCGCTTGTTTCTTCTCATTTTTTGTTGTTTTTATTTGATATTAAGCATCTGTTGCCATGAAATTAGCTTACATTTTTTGGACTCCCAAAACGGCTATAAATAAATTGGGAATTTTTTGGTAGCAAATATAAATATTGGTTAAAAGGGGCCTATGGTTTTTGAAGGGAAAATAAACATCGAAAAAGTTACACGCACTGTAGGTTAGTAATTTCATTATCTTCGATTCTTTATGAGCTTACGACACTATATTATTTCATTTATTTATTAAAGTAGTTAATAAAGTACTTAATAGCTCGAAATGTATTAACTTTTAACTATTTTATTTGGGGTTATGTCATAATATTATTGCTTTTATGCATTGAAATATTGTTGAGTTTAATTTGGAATTTTAATCGTTAACGCGGAATAAAAGAAGTAATTTACTGCCCGCTTTAATTAATATATAAAAGCAATAATATTTAATACTAGTCCAAACATACAATACAATTTTGCTAAAACAGGACAATGGTTACCTGCAAATAATTCTTCTTAATTTAATAAAATGTAAACAAAACCTTCAGCTCTTCAACACCGACACAATGTTGCAATCATGATCCTTATAGTCGCCATTGTTTTTGAGTCTCCGGCCAGTGTCCCCCACGGGTAAAACTGTTGACATGTGTCAATTATAAATGTCTCAACTTCCAAATAAAACCGCATGGGACAAGCTCCAGGATAAACAGCTAATGACATGCATGGCAAAGGAGCAGAAAAAAAGGCGGAATTAGCTATAAAATGAGGTTGTCCGGCGCAAAGGGAGATCCTCACCCGAAAATAATAAAAACATGTGAAATATGTTCGGGCAGCGCTACGATATACGTCTATACCGATTGTCAGATTTTATGGCCTATTAAAAAGGCTGAATCATTAAGCGCTCTTCGTTCGCTTTTCTTCCTGGCCCAGCCAGGCGATCCTCCGAAAGAAACCACACGAAGCACACACGCACACTCCGCCACAGCCTCCTAATTGATGTTAGTTCATAATTTTCCTTTGGAAAATGTAGCAATTAATTGCTGTGCCAATAAAACGCGTCGGTTCCCCACTGTGCCAACGACGCACATTGCGCAATGGGCGCTGCATAAAAACCCCTTACACCCCAGCGAGACCGTGGGCCAATAAAAGTTTACAAGACAAAAGCCACAGACAACCCACAAAAAAAAAGAAGGAAGAAAAACCGAAAACTTTGACCATCAAAGGAGAAAACAATTTGGCAAGCAGAAGAAAATGCGAATGGAATTTGAAACCTTTGCCTAGATTCGCAGTGCTAGATGCTCTTTGAAACGGATTTGCTATTTGCAATTTAACAGTGTTTTTTTTTATTCCTTATGATATTGGCCATAAAGTGTTGGAATTTTTGGAATTTTTCGATCTGAGTGTATGTCTGCCACCTCCACTCCAATGACCTCTTTTTGTAGGCAATGAAAAAGTTCCAACAGAGTTGAAATTTTAGATTTGTACAAGGAAAACAATTTTAGAGTCATAAAAAGATGGGGAAAACTTGCCTGAAGTTATTATTCGATAATAAAATGAAATAGTTTGTTAATGTATAAATAATACAAATAAAATTATGCCTTTATTACCTATTTATTATTTTCTATTTGATTTATTAACTAATTTTTATTGTATTTACAGTATTAATTTGTTAATTTCTTGAAATGTTCAAGATTTTAAACTATGTTTCCTTTTCTTATTGCTAGTTTAATTAATATTATTACACAATTTACCATGCAAACATCATTCAGTATTAAGTAACCCCAATTATAGTGTATGGCCCGAAGCCTCTTGTGGGTGTAAACCAATTATATATTAGTTTTACGATTGTATATAACCAAAGAGACGATAAAGCCTCATGTTGGTAATTAGAACAACAACAACAATAACATCAGCAGCAGCCATCTGTGTCATATATAACGAAACGTTTTCCATGATTTGTGATGTGGGGAAGAGCAGGTATCGTTAGATAAAGTGAAGGAGGAGTGGAGCCATAATGCTAATAGCACAAGAAGATGCCAAGGTTAACCCACCCGTCTATATAGATATATAAACGATCGCCAGGCGATCGACCCACCGCTGCTTCTACTAGATCAGCACCGTACCATAGTGATTTATTGAAAATTAAATTTTTCAACCAACAGAGGTCGAGCGATGCTAGGAAAATAAATAATCGCAAAGGCAGCAGCCACTAAAATTTGCAGGCAGCAGAGCAAGTTAATTATGACTGCGGTTAGCCAGGGCAACAGCGCTTGGGGGAGGGGCTGAAGTTGGAGGGGGCTGCTGGGCAGGAATATGGAGATGGAGAGTTCCACAAACAAGTGCGGCCGCCAGGTTATTTTGCTGTTAATTAGTCTTACGTGATGAAACTTCGTAGCCTGATGGGTGGTGCCCACAAATGGCGACTCCCCATATCTGTCTCTCTTTCGCTTTCTGTCTGGCTCAGTGCATCTCTTTCTTCGCCTTTCTCCTTCTCTTTCATTCATATGCGCTTTTCTTACTCCCTCTAGCTGAGGTTTTCTCACATTTTCTGAAGGGAAATGACTTTCCCAACTATAATTGGTAGTCAAAGAAAAAGGAAATTTAAAACGAAATTAGATTAAAAGTGTTTAAATAAATATAAATAATTTGTTGATATAAAAATATGATAATTTTAAACATGTATACCCTTTTGGATACCTCTAACCCTTACTCCTTACCCCTTCTCTATCACATTTTCCAATGCATTGCTAACAAATTGTGCACAATTTTCACCAATTTACAATTTTATGATGCGCAATTGCTGCAAACGCTAAAAGAAAGAAACACACAACACGGCGAAGAAAAAACTTCATTAAAGCAAATATTGCGAATTAAATTTATGTTGCCAATTTAAATACATCGAAACAACAACACCACCACTAATAAAAAAAATAGTAGGAAAATAATACAACAAAAAAAGGTGTAAAGACTAAAAGGCTGTAACCAAGCCGGCAACAACAACTAATCGAGCTGGTCATCAATTGACCAAAGCCAGGTAATGGTCGGTCACAGCCCAGACTTCTTTTTTTCTCCCCCGTTTATTATTTTCTGCAGCCAGTCCTCTTCACGAGACGGAAGACCCGAGCCATCGACGATCGATCGGAACGACAACGCGCCCATATAGACGAAACTGAAGGAAAGATTCAGGGATCGAGAGGAGCTGGGGCGGAGGTCGATCGATCTTGGCAGCAGCCAGCAGCAGCGTCAGCAGCCGACGAAGAGTCATCCAGGAAAAACCGAAGAAAAAATAAAAAGCCAAAAATAAATAAAAACAAAGTGGGTGAAGCGAGGCAGGAGCTGCAGGCGGGTGGCCGAAACAAACATAGCCACACATGCGAAGGCTGACGAAAAGTGCAAAACAGTGAAACCTGGTCTAAGGAATTTTTCAAAATCTTTTAAGACCCAATAAATAAATGAGTAAATTTAAAAGTAATTTTAAAATAAATTTATGGAATAATACAGCCTTAAATTTACAGAATCAAAAGAATCAAAATAATCATTTTATCTTGAGGGAAAATATATTTTGTTACAGAATTATTGGATATAATTTTAGATTTAATAATTTAAAGATTTTAATAAAAGTTAGTTATTTATTTTTATAATTTTATACATAAAAAGAAGCCTTTAAGAAACTACATTATTTATTTATAAAAATCCCAGAAAAATGTATCAATAAAACCACTGTGCCATCGATTTGCCTCGCCCGCCGCCATCGACATCATTTGGCACATGTGAACACCAAAAGAGATATGCCCACCGACCGCTGCCAGTCCCCACTCCGATCCTGATCCCAATCCCGATCCCAATCCCCATCCCAAGCCCGTCTCATCTCTCGCTCTTGTTCGTCTCGGAGCCGAGTTTGGGATATACGAATTCGCTTGACCGCTCCAACGTCCAGCTGTCCGTGTGTCCATCGAAGATCCCCGTATGGGGCGAGTCGACGGGCGGCCAATTCACCTGTCGCGCCGTTTTGTTTGCCTTACGCAAAAAAACACACACAGAAACCAAAAATAAATAATAAAAAAAAGGAGGAGGAGCAGCGGAGGAGCTGCGACCTAGTCGTATGCAGCTTTATGCGAAAATTCCATGAATCTGATCGTTTCGGTGGAAGCGTATTAGATATTTGGCATTTCGGCTTTCCACTGACTGACGTACAATGCCACAGCCAGGAGGAGCGAAGAGGAAGAAAAAAGGAAAACCCGGCGGGGTCAGCGCACACACGTGACCCCAAATGATCGATGGTATTGCCCAGCTGAGGAGTCTACAGAAATTAAATGGATTATAATTATTATGCATGGCACGTTTGCAGAGCCTGGCTCACTTTTATTGTCAACCAATAAAGTGGCCAAGAGGGCAAAATCCGGCGGACAGGCCAACATGTTGGCCCGGGAATTGATTTGGCCCGCAGCGACCATTAACAGGCGCAAAGCCCCAGCCACAGATTCAGATTTGGCATCATCATCTTTGGCCAAAGAAGCCAGGGAAATAACCCTAAAGCCGCTTTGGATGATGATCATCGGGCTGCAGGGGCCGGAGTGGATGACATCAGGTGCAGTTACAGTGGGACTTGCATAAGGGAAACCGGATAGGTGACCGGATAATCTACTTTCTAAATATGTATATACACAAATTTTCTTTTTTAATTAATATAAAATATTAAATATTTAATATAATACTTTTTATATGTATATTTTATTTATTAGCCCATTTTTTTAAAAGCCCAACTGTATAGGTTGCTTGAATTCCTGCGGACATTTTTGCTAAGCTTTAAAGACACAGACAACGAGGCATGTAACAACATAAACAACAGAATACTATTTGGCCTTTTGCACCTTTTTGGCATGAACAACTTTTGGTAGTGGGAAGCGGCAAAAGGAGCAGGAGGAGGACAAGGTGGAATCTCCCCGGGATGAGCTGTGTGCGCCGCGAGAGATCTTTATTTCGGGTCGAGGCGGCGGCCGATCGGCCAAGTCGACAACGCCCCGAAAGGCACAATTAAAATTTCACGCTTTTTTTCCCCGAGACCAAGGGGCTGAGGAGATGTGTGACCATCAGGACCAAAAAGAGACACCACCTAGGAGCCGAAAAAAGCTGGAAAAAAACAAACAAAGCAAAACAAAAACACCTTGACCATTTTTGGGCTTACATTTTAGCCAGCGAACGAAAACAGTGCGGCGGCATTTTCGCTTTGAGGCAAGCCCAGGAGCAAACTTTCAGCGGTACGTGCACTGAGAAAAAACTACGGAATTAATAAAGAAAATTTTCCAAACGAAATGTCGACTACATATAACAATTAAGAAAGCTCAAAAAGCATTTAAAATTAAAAAATTTTCAGTTAAACTTGTTTTCTAATTTAATATATATTCTAAGTATATGGAATAATGATTATAACACAATTTTATTTTCAATGCTGCAGCACAGTTGCAGCCGCCACGCGTGCAATTTGCTGTCGTCGGGGAATTGCCAGCGGCCCCTGGACACAAGCCCACAAACCCACAAGCCAACAAACTTGCAGTGTGGAGTGCTCAGCTCTTCCAGAAAGTGTTAATTAGCAGCGCGCGTGCTAATTACCAATGCCAGTTGTGAGTGCAGCCAATGACAGCAGCAACATGAGCTGCAGCAGCCTCAACAGCAGCAGCAGCAACTCCAGCAACAACATTAAGTCCGGCAGCAGCCAACAATAAGATATGTTGCAAATGGCAGGCGGGGAAAATGTCAACGTCAGCGGCGCCACAACATGTTTAGAGATGCGTAAGTCGGTCGGATGAAATATCAATTAAATGCGAATTAATGTATAGATGTCGAGAATGTCCCCCACAAACAAGCATAATAATCTAATCTTTTTATTACAATTTAAGTAAGTTAGGAAATGCATTTGAAATTGGTTTGCTAGATGTTATTTATGTCACAATTCTTGGAACTATATAACGAATTAACGTAACTTGTAGGATAAATATATTTTAGTGCCGCTATTTAAATTTCAAATAGTAATTGTAATTAATAATTAAAAGGAAAATACATTTATTATTGCTAATTTATTAATTTTATTAATTTATTAAGGAAATAAAGGCCTCCTTATCTACCCCTTTACACAATTTCCCCTCTTACCTTTATCATTAAAAATATAGTCAATAACTTCTTTGATATTTTAGCCATTCAGCATTTAAAATAATGCAATACAATTTTAACAATACATTTTTCCTCTTTTATTTTAGTTTTTTATGAAATTGTTACCCATTTTCCCTACCCACAATATATTTACCATCAAAAAAGAACAACAACTAATTGTAATAATCTCATTTTACATTTAAAGTTTACAAAATTCTTAAACAACTCCCAAATTACAAACTTCATCTGAAAAGTATGCTACGAAAAATATTCACAACGGGCTGCCATATCAGCGATTCCTTTTCTCTCAATATGGCAGCTCAATAACATCATGGCGCTGTTTACAGCACTGGTGTTGGTCCGCCATCGATAACAGCAATGGAAGCGCACATCGATGGCGTTTGGATTGTTTTGATTGCGTATACGCACAATAAAACCGAAACAAATATTAAGCATACGTACTGTGGGATTCTAACAAATTTATTTTCATTAAATAAAATTCAATAAAATTTAAAAAAAATTCAAGAAAATTCCAAAAGAATTCCAAAAAAGTCAAGAAAATTAATAAAATTACAGGTAAATATATGAAATTACTTAAACCTAAAATAAATAAATAACACAGTGCGACAAAATTCAACTTTTTGTCTGTATCTGGAATGAGACAAACCTTTTCTTATAGATTTTTGGACGCTGAATCAGAATAATCAGAATTTGTCTATCACGTAACATTTTTGCAAAAAACGCGTACAAAGTTGCCAAAAACGCTGTTTTTGCCCTACTTTACAGTAATATAGCTCGGTTTCAAGATGTGCTAGAAACTTCGTTCTTTTCGCAAAATATAGCTAAATACTTCTATAATGATGATCAAGTGGTCATTCGTCGGATACATTTTTAATTGGTGAATGATATGCAATTGAATAAGGCGCGCGCGCGCCCCATATTGCTGCGGTAACATCCTGGACAAGGCGAGCGCGCGCGAGTTATTCCGTTGCATATCATTTGTCTATTAGAAATGTATTCGATGAATGACCACTTGGTCATCATTATAGAAGTATTTAGCTATATTTTGCGAAAAGAACGAAGTTTCTAGCACATCTTGAAACCGAGCTATATTACTGTAAAGTAGGGCAAAAACAGCGTTTTTGGCAACTTTGTACGCGTTTTTTGCAAAAATGTTACGTGATAGACAAATTCTGATTACAGATTCGGATTCAGCGTCCAAAAATCTATAAGAAAAGGTTTGTCTCATTCCAGATACAGAAACCGTGTTGCACTGTGTAATTAGTGTTTTTATGTTTATATTTACTCCATACATAAAAAAATATCTTACATATATTTTGGTAGCTGTAATTCCCTGATATTTATTTTAAAATCTTGTAAAATTCCACAAGAAGTACTTTATTTATGGTATTTTCTTAATTTATTGTCAGAAAAGCATTCACTTAAATATATATAGTAATCAATGCTTGCCTTTTGTAATTACGCATTTAGCCAGATTTATTAACCAAACGAACCCAAATAACAAAAACAAACAAGATCGTAAGAGAGGTGCCAAAAGAGAGGTAGAAAATAAGAGAATGAAAGAGAAAGTCTGTATTTAAAATAGTTACTCTTAAAAATGTTAAAACAAATTATTGTTAAGTTCGAGGTTTCCTATAATTTTCTTAGCCTAATTTAATTTATAAAATCACAGAAGGTGCAAATAAGAATGTTAACTATTCGTAATTCCCATCAATAAATTAAGAACAAGCTTAACAAGAGAGTTGAAGAAGCTATGTCTCAGTGCGACGCTTTGCTCATGGCGAAAATGAAGGCAATTTTGAACATTGTTTTGGTTCATAAGTCTGTTAGGCTGAGAATCGATGCCACTTCGCTCAGAGAGTGGGAGCTCTCCCTCTCTTTCGGCCATTCGGCTGCCTTCGGCTTTCGTGAAATCCTATAAATACGAGTGCGACCGCGCATCCAACAGATTTAAATTTCTTCCAAAGCCCGCTGCAGAGCTAACAAATAAGAGTGCAATTTCCAAATCGAGATTTTCCTGCTTTTCCACCGATCGCGAAAATTTCTAACGTTGATGGACGCTTTCGCGGATGCTCGGAATGTAAATTGTCTTTACCTCCAATAATAAATACATGTGTGTCTGTGAAAAAAACCCCTTGAACAAATAATATATCAACCAAAGCGGTGGCCTAAACAAAACAAAAATACTGGGCATTGCCAAAGTAAAACAACAACAAGAAAAATCGAGAAAAAATACACAGAAAAACAGAAACAAACTGAGAAATAATGGACAGACAAACCGTCAATTGAAAACAAATAGTACAATGAAGTTTTATTTTTGGATCAGTTGGACTCTCGGCAAGTAAAGGTAACGCCAATTCGTAAATTCGTAATCTGCGTAGGCCAGCGACCTAATTTCAGCGCTAAGTACAAGTATTTCCCCTGGCCGAAAGCCTCTTTTTTTCAGGTTTTTATTTTTTCGCTGTCTTGGCCGCTTTACTTTTTTATGTTTTTTATTTTATTTTTTATATCAACCCAATATATGAGCAATTTGCGCGGTGCAAGTGCGAAAGATGGAATTTCACTGGCCGCTTCCTTTTATGGCTCGAATTGATAAAACGCCAGAGACAGAGACTCTCGGTGATATAACCAGAATCGGTCAAATGCACTTGCATAAATGCACGTGTCGGCGGATTTTTTTTGCCATTTTTGGTATTTGGTTTTTGCTACTTTATTTTTTTTGCCGAATAATGAAAAAGTGTAGTATGATTTCGTATGCGGCGGCCGTCGTCGTCGCGACGCGTCGTTTACCTAACACCTTTCCATTCTACCGCCGCCCACGAGTAAATTTAATTACTATATGTCTGCATTTCGGCGCCCGTTTGCACTGCACTTAAGTACAGACGCGGTCAAGAACATAGCAGCTGGAAGAGTTATCATTATATCATAATACACCGCTAACAACAATAAAATAATTTCATTAACTATTTCAAAGTTACCTAGGAATGATTTAATATTCGAATAGATGTCTTTAAAGAAACAAATTGAAATATTCTAAATAAAATAAGAAAAACACCCCCAGAACTTGACAATTCAGCAATATTTTTCTGGCCCAAACTGTGTGCATTGGCTGTACATTTGCCCTCATGTGTGTGTGGTATCAAAAATTGAAGAGTTATCAGGCAATCAGTTTTGGCATATGTTATAACACACTTATCGTTCGAATTGAATCGAAACGAAACGAAAACAGCGCTGGTAGCGTGTTTGGGCGGTAATCAGAGTGTGTGTACCTGTACCCGAAGATACGGTTACGACTTATTTTATTTCTTATTATTTATTTTATTTACTGCTTGGTTACAGCAGCCACATCTTCAGGACCAGATAGAGAAATGAGAGAAATGAGATCAGATAGATAAGGGCTTTGAAAAAATATAAAAATGCATATATATATATATATATATATATGCAAATATATATCTTTGTGACTTAAGTAGGTTTAAAACTGGCTAGATTTTTAAAAGATATAGCTGCAATGGCAACACCGATCCCAAAGATAAGAGGGAGGCAGCGCCCAAGATGCAGGCAGTATAGTTTTAATCTTGCAGTTGTCAGGTTCAGATACATTTGTAATTCAAACCCAGCGACAGTGAAAAAAGTTAAGGTTTTATATTTAAGGCAAAATTAAGCTCCCAGCTTTTAGATTGCAATTTCACCATAATGGTAAAATGTTACATTTGAAACAGTAATTAATTTCTGCATCTTAATTTTAATATTCATTTCTTACAGAACAATTTAAACTTATTTACGTTATATTTATTCTTTTACTTTCAGAGATTCAGTGCGGCATATTAAACCAAAAAATATAGACACGTGCCTTGAACGTTACACAGAAATTTAAATATACATATATATAGTCATATATACATATATATTTTATTGCAATTTTTGATCGAACTTTGATCGAAGAACGCACTGCACGTGAGATGGCAAAGTTAATCATAATTTGCCTTTTCCTTTGCTTCAATGGATTATCGGGTGAGTAAATATTGCCAAAAATAGCCCATTAATGAAGTGAATCAGTACCACGAATCGGATAATATAGTCGTCGTTACGCATTTGTTTACTTTGACCCTCTTGAGATAATTTTCTTCAAAAAACGAAAAAGTGAAAACCGAATCAGCCAAATGGAAATGGCCTACGTCACGGCAGCAGCATCATGGGGCTATATATATGCACACATATATCGATCGGATTTATCATATGACGTGTCGGAAACTATCTATAGAGTCGGTTCTGGCCATATGCCATGAGAATCTGCCGCAGTCTTCTTCATTCTTAGCATACCGCCTTTTGTATTTGTTTTCTTTTTGTTTTGGTTTTTTTTTTTTTTTTTTTTGTTTTTTGTAAACACATGTTGCCGCGCCAATTTTGTGGTTTCTGTTTTTGTTCTTTTTTTTTTTGTTTTGTTTCCGAATTTCATTGATAATTCAAATGGCCGCGTATCGTACACAAGTGTGTAGATTTTTGGTTGTATTTCGTATTTTGTTTTTCTCTTTTTGTTTCTTTGGGTCGTCTCCCTGGGCATTTCTCAAAATATTGTTTATTTTTTATACGATTCGTTTTTGTTTGGCTTTCGCTGGCGAAATGTTTTTCTATGAACCGGAGCACCAGCGACCTTGATATGCCACCTTTCGAAGGGCATGGGCAGTGGCTTTACCTTTTGTTTAAACTATATAACCTGAAGTGCGTCACAAAACATGTATGGGTTAGGGGAAATCCGAATCTCGAAAGTTTGAAGTGCCAAAACATAAAGATGCGGTATCTCAGATGAGTCACTAACATTAGAGGAACTCCTTATTAGGAAATATCTTTTATTGTCACATTTTTTTTCAGAATGAAATACCACACAAAGTGGGTGGAGATCAATAATGAGAGCAAGCTTATACTTTATGATGTTACAATGAGTCACCCAGGTTTCTTTGAATATTTTGAGTCAGTTTTTTGGGTCACAAAGAAAGAGTTCAACCGATGAGAAACTTAAAGAATAGATTTGTGCTTTAGAAGTGCTTAAACCTATTTCATTCGACTTGAATAGTCACATTCCCATTTCGATATACCCTTTTTCTTTAAAAACTGCGCACCGTAAATATATTTAAAGAATGCACATTGATAAGAGCAAAAAAAAATATATATAAATATCAGTAGAATTCGAGTACTGTAAGCAAATTTTTCGCAACTAAGAATCTGCAAATACACGGACAGTAGATAACACAATCTCCCAGGCACTTGAAATTCACATTTATGTGAAGTCCCATTCCAATTTTATTTCCCTCCCGTGTGTCTATATAGACACAGTGATTAATGCTGAAAATAGCTTCATGCACTTCCCAATTTAAACATCGTTTCAAAGATATTTCGATAATTATTGAGCTTTCTATTTAAATTTAAATTTATTAATGCTGATTTCTTGATAAATAATCTATTATTAAAAGAATACTTATATATGAATTTAATAATTTGTGATAAAATACATATATTTTAAGTATTTCAATTTGCAATACAAGGAAATAATATTTTTAATACACGACCATCTCCAAGTTACTATATTTCCTAGCACCCCCGCTTATGTACAACCGATATCGGAAGAAACATGTGTTAATCTAAAGAAATCTAATGTGCTTAACCTTGAGTGTGGAGTGGAGTCTTGATTTTTATACTGAGAGCGAGCAAGGAGGAGTGCCACAACACACAACAACAAACACACACACAACAAGCGTGTGGAATTCCAACTTAATCTGTGAGGCGGTGGTCTTATCAATCCGAGAATGGGTGACAAACGACAGATAGTCTATTGTAGAGCGTGTTTCGTTACGTATATAAACACACAGACATGGTCGCCCAACTGCCACCAGTTAGCCACTTAGGCATTTAGCCAGTTAGCCAACTAGCCAGTTGTTGTTGATGTTGTTGTTGTTTTAGGTACCATGTTTGCCCAATAAATTCCATCCAGATGAATACGGTAAGTGAACTTAGAACGAAGCCAGGGAAGTTAGCTACCAAGTTTTCCTCTCACAGTCGAGCGACGAACGGCGAGCGTTTGGGGCGATAATGAAAACTCTCTCAACACGCCGCCCGCCAGCCCCCTAGGAAACACAGTTTTCCATTACCTGATGAAATGGCCAAAGGCTGACTAAAGTGTGAATGCACTTGAAAGTTACTTAAACTTATGCAATTGTCTTTTGGCTAGAAATTTTACGAAAATCAATGGGAATAGCTGCAATAAAAAGTCTTTGATAAAGGTAAATATAAAATCAGACAGATTAGGGTTTAAATGTTTTATTAAAAATATTTCAAAATAATTTCTTTATATTTATTAAACAATTTTATTGTTAGAAATTCAGGTAACAAATTTCTTTGAGTGCCGGCAAACCCCCCCTAAAAAATTTCGTGGCCTTTGACTAACCCACTAAGTGAGCTATTTTGGCTTTAACTCCCCTTAGGTTAGTTACTAGGGGTGGCTTAGTTGCTTTCGGCCTAGAATTTCCCAACTTCCTGGGTTTGGGTTATGTCACCATACCATTTCCAAAGTTTGTTGTGGCAAATGCAAATGTGAAAGGAAATGAAAATGAGGGAAATGGCTGGGCGGAAACACTTTCCTTTTATTTGCTAGCTGCTGGCCTTGACAGAGGTTTTTCTTTAGTCGAAATACATTTTGGTAGAGTTTCCTTATACACATATTGATGACGAATCCAGACCTCAGACCTCAGACGTCAATAAATGATAAATAGACTTTGCTCCACTTGAGTTTTCGCCGTGTTTCTTGGGAAGGAATTTATCAGGGGCAGTTCTGAAAAGAAAAGAGAGGGGAATGCCAAAAAGAATCTGTGGCCATGACATTGCAGACTGGCCGAGTGAAAGGCGTTTGTGAGGGGGTGAGGAGGGGAGACTCTTGATAAACGCTGTTCTATTTATGCTCTGCTAAATATCTTTTGTGGGCAACAGGCTCACGTCATTTCTTAATTTGATTGTCGAGCACTCGAAAAGGGGCCTGAGTTTGCTTAATCTAGTATTTTTCTGCACTCGCATTATCAACAAATTGGACTGCTTAAAATGTTTAAGAAAAAACTAAGAAACAATAAAAATTCAGACTGGGAGGAAACCCTCTTTGGGTATCAAAAAAGAAATCAAGAATTCTGTTTTAAATTAATTTAAATTCTTTAACAATCTATAAGTATATTGTACTATTTTTCTGTATTTATTTTTCATAAACAATGAAATGTGGATACCAGAGAAACAGCTGGTTCATATTAAGAAATAATTTTAAAATTCCTTTTTGTTAATTTTACCCGCAAACTATTCTTAAACCTATTTAATATATATCAATAAATTAACATTTAGGTAGCTGCAAAAATAAGAAAACCCCGCCGACACCTCTATTTTTTATATGAATTTATATCTGATTTGCCGCCACAAGGCAAATCTCATTAATTATGGATAAAGTTGCCTTTATGTTTAATTAGCGTTGAAGTGCAGAAATCAGTCAACCAGTTTCATGCCAAATTCCTTGGCCATGAATCACATGCGAGGGTCTGTGTATTGTGAAATGTGGAGCAAAGCGATTTGAAAGTCATGGCAGTTGTATCTCTGGGGTTCGA
The DNA here is from genome assembly GCA_035046345.1 of Drosophila birchii. Taxonomy (NCBI): domain Eukaryota; kingdom Metazoa; phylum Arthropoda; class Insecta; order Diptera; family Drosophilidae; genus Drosophila; species Drosophila birchii. The sequence goes on along the minus strand of JAWNOA010000048.1, from coordinate 18,684,532 downwards.
TGATGATAAAAATAGAAGACGTCCATGGATATTGCTGTGCACCTCAACCAGGCTAGGCGTCTAATCTGAATGGATGTGTATCGCGCATAAGCATTAGTCATTCCCAGAGACGTAGTCATGGAAACGCATAAATACTATATTTTCCCCTTTTTAATATACTCTTGCTATGTACGCCTTTTTGCTTTACTTTATTGAAATATTTCTTGCCTTACGATCGTCTCATCACCTCGGCATCCACGCTGGCCCGGATCAGGGTGATGTTCCTGCTCAGCTGGAAGGCCAGCTTCGTGTTGAATCTCATGTCCGGCATGTAGGCCGGAAAGTGATCCGGATTGAGGGCAAAGTGTGTGGACGTATAGTTTACATTCTGCGAACAGAGAGAAAGAGATATGATATGGGGGAAAGCGATTTGGGTTTCATTCAGACCTTATTCCTTTCGCTGAAATCGGTGGATCTCGCTTTCTCTGTGTTTCAGTTAATACGCAATTGATGTGTTTATACGTATCTATGCTTATTTATTTCATTTGTGTTTATTTGTTTATTTTTTATTTGGCTTTGGCGTTCTTTTTTTGGTTCCTTAATGGCGGTGGCGGTGTGTGTGTATTTTTTGAACAATCGTATAGATAGCATTGTTTATTTGAGACAGAATTTTCAACTAATTTGTTGCTCTGTTTATGCACGGCTCATAAAGATAAAGATTATGGGAAATTTTTTCATCAGATTTCAAACTGTGAGTAGGTCAGAAATGGTTTGTTTGCAACGCCTTGAAAGGTTTAATCAGGTGTTTAAATTGTTTCTGGCTGTTAAGTAACCTGCTTTGGCATTTTTTTCTGTTGTGCTGTTTTATCGAGTGGAATGTTTGTGGAATTTTTAACAGGCTTTTTTAAATTATTCATGGTAGTAAAATGCATATAATAAATATATAAGAGAACAATTTTGTAGTATTTGAGCTCAGATATAGCATTTTTACAAGAAAAAAATCCATTTGAGTGACTCAAAGTTAGATAAATATTAATTAAAATAAAATATTGTGCTCACAGTTCGTTGCCTTGTAATTAATACCAAGTTTTGTGGTTAACTTGAAGCCCTAAAATATTAAATTCAATACAATTCTGACATCTCTGCGGTCACAACACTATTTTTTGAGGTCAAAAGAACAAGTTACTTCGAAGAAAATAAAGTGGCTTTCTGTGATGTATTTGTTCATTTGAATAATGCATTGCTACGTGCTTCGATTCTTTAATTTAATTTACCTGATTGATTTATAGAAGATTAGCTTTTGAAACTCACCGCCAGCAGGGGACATGCATCTGGATAGTTTCCGGATTGCAACAGTTTCTTAAGAACCGCATTTAGGATACGATTCTTGCTGCGAAACCCAATGAGGTGACAGCCATCCACTCGGATCTTGAGCAGCTGCTGGACGAATCTCTCCCGGCGATTGAGCAGCTGACCCACACTCAGCTCCACCCACATCTTGTGGACAGAGCGGCGCAGGAGGAGCAAGGTGTTGAGGAAATTTCCCTGGCGCTTCGGCATCTCGACTATGTCGCACGTAAAGGCCTCCGTCGTTGCGGGATCAATAACCGAGCAGTTTATTTCACGCCAACGTATCTCGAAGTCGCGCTACAAGTGGGTGAGGGAGCCCATTAAATAAATGCGCATCATATGCTGCCGACTTTATAAACTTATAGTCTTAGTCACGGTTTCCCCAGCAACAAAAGATCTTTCGATCCCCCAACTGCATCTAATTTCGTTTCATGGCATTTTTTCGTACACAGAAAAAGAGGTTTACAGCCAAACTTCCCCTGATTGAATTTATTATTATTAATATTTTAGCAAGAGATATATTAGAGAATTGTTTTTATATTTTTAATCAAAAGGAAATATATTTTTATTTGCGGTTATATTTTCTTTATCTTCAAGTAAAACGTATAATATTGTTATTTTATTAGTTCTTTCGATTTTTTGTATTCCCGGAACTCAAGATAAGGATTATCTGTAGGGCTTGGAGTCGATTACAAACACAGGCCTCCTCAATAAATGAGTAATCAAAAATAGTAAATATAAACTAATACATTTATAAGTTTTTATATTGCATATTGATAAAAAAAAGTATTTTATTTTGATTCTTTACTGAACCAATTAAAAGAATAATAAATGTGTTGAAATATAAAAAACTCCAGATACTTTCACTAAATTCATAGTTTTAACTTTCTTTTTAAATTGAATTCATATATTTTGTAGGATTTCATATTTATATTTTGTATTGAAATTAGTTAAAAATCTTCATTTATTTTCAATCTTTCCAAAGTTTTTAAATTATTTAAATTTATTGCAGCCAACATTTTATTTACTTTTTTTCTGTAAATATAAATATTCTATTTTAATGTTTACTACAATACTTACAAGTTGAAATACCTGTTTCTAATTATTTTTACTCATACTTAAATATATTTTGTATTAAATATGTTAAGGTAATAAACACTTTGAGAACGTTTTAAGTAGCTTATAGTTATTTTTTACGTACGGTTGACAGCGTTGGCTGCCATAGAACGGAGAGTACTAGGCAGCATAATAATCCCAGCGGAAAGGCGTCAGTCATCGTACTAACGAGCCAGCGAAAGACACATTGCTGTGGCCCCAGTGCAGTAATTATTAAAAAATAATTATTATTATTATTTTGTATACAAAACATTCATATATATATGTACATATATATACAAATTGAATATATCAGCGCACATCTGTTCGTTTGCTCTCGTTTCCTGTGATGCGGCTCAGGGGGCTTTCGGGTAAGCAGGGTTATTTTTTGTCATTAATCAGACATTTCACGCTGTCCCGTATAATTTAATTGTAATTGTGCAATTTGTAGAAAATAATGCGAAATAATCACCGGGGGACAACCATGCATCCTTCCCTCCCCCCCATAAAAATTCAAGGCATTTTTGTTTATTTATTTTTAATTTTTGCATATTGAATAATTTGTGAAGTCGTGTGGCGGTTGCCAATATTGTTTGTTTATTTCAGTAAAAGGAAAAATGTGTGTTTAATTCGATTTTTAATATAATTATGGCATTGTTTATTCATTTTTAGAATATTTTTTTTTTGAAAATGGAAGCTTAAACATTGTTTAATTCATAAAAAACTTTAGCTGGGAATCTTTAACGAATTGTTATATATTTAATTTCATTGCTATATATATAAAAATAAATAAAAATAACTTATCTTTAATTTTCTTTATTAATTTTTCTAATTTTTAAAGAGTTAAATATAAATATATGAAATATTATTTAAAATTATTTTAAAAAAATTGTATTCCCTTTCTATATGTCTTTAATATATTAAAAACATTTTCTATAACCGCACGCTTGTTTTTCTGCTCAATGCCAACTCAATTTATAAATAACTCATAATGTATCTGAACACAAAATAAATAATAAAAAGGGAACTGACTCGAATTGTGACACGCATTAGTTAATTCCCTGTTCCATTTGGCGCGTTTACCTTTCCCCATATGGCCAACTTGGGTTTGCACTTATAATTAATGATGTGCGCTGTATATTTTTGCCTAGTGTAGTGGTAGCCCCTCTACTATAATTGATCTATAATTAAGATAAGGTTTACTACGCCTGTCGCTGCCGGCTTAAACGGGGCCGAACCGCAAAAAAAAAATAAATAAAAAAATGTTGGCATAAAACAAGAAAGCGGTGCTCATACGAAAATGTTTTGTTTACGCAATTCTAACGTATTAGTTGGCCATTTATAAACTTTGGTTACTACTCAGACAGAGGGGGAAATATCAAATTGTGGAAATATTAGCAAAAGGAAGAAACGCTAATGGTAATGCCAGTGCCGTGAAGTTGGGTGAACCGAGCTAAATGGCCGCTTAATTGGTTCTGTGGCTATGCGGAAGGAGGCCAAAAATCTGGAGTGACGAACGCCTATTTGCTCTACTATACTACTGCCGGCGATTAAATTAAATCGCATAAATTACGCTTACTTTGCGCGACGCGTGAGAGACGTTCAAAATAAGATTGATTGCGTTTTGTTTCGGTTCGAAATACATTCGAAATTATACTTCTGATTACCGCGGGGTCTGATGTCACATTTTTCGGCAGGCTATACACGGATTATAGTGCCGTTTAACTCGAGTATGATTAAATCGCATCTGTCATAGTTTATTTTAATTTTTGTAGCGGTGGCTATTGTTTATGATCATCAAAGTGAAAATATACACTGCGGTTAATAAAAGAATTAATGTGAAATTAAATTGTGCTTAAATACAGATGAATTTATTAAATTTATATTGCTTCGCTGAATCTTTATATGTGTAGTTATTTAATTACTTAAATTTGATTCATTGATTGGAGGTAAAATTAATAGTTTTTATTGTTTCTTAACTTTATTATAAATACTTTTAACTTTGTTATTTTGTTCTGACCCGCCACAACTAATTGTTTAAATAAAATATATTTATATGCAAAGGAAATTTAGGATTGCAAAAGCATTTCAGATAAATGCAAAGCTTTGTTTTTTTTTTATAAAATGCGATTCTGCGAAATTTTTATGGGGATCGGAAGCGGACACACGGTTGAAAATTTCATTTTCAAGGGAAAAGGCTCAAGTTCTCTTATTCATTCGCTTTTTTTCTGGTCTTTCGAAGGGAAATAATTTAATAATTTAAAATTTACTACAAGTAATTCCATTGAAATCTTAAATTTTTCAAAAAAATCCTGGCTTAAATCACCGTTTTCCCCGTGAATCATCACCAAATTAATTACTATGATTCATGGCTAGTAAATCTCAGTTTAACGAAAAGCTGTCTGCCTTCCTGGTTTTTTTTTTTGTAAAGGTTACTAAAGTCACAGTTTTATGACTGCCATAATGACCAGAGTTCGCTTAAAATGCCATAAAATGTACGAAAATATGATAATGCCCGGAGTGAACATTAGATTCGCCATCAGCAAATTATCAAAGAGACAATTTCTCAATGTTCATGGTGATTGACGTGAATGGGTAAAACAAATGCTGAAATGCTAAATGGGGGAAAAATGAAATAGTGTGTACATTTTGCTTTTTTTGAACGGTCTCTAATTACTCCATCAACTGCGGGTCTTCGTCGTTTCTGGCAGGCCACCACCTCGTCAGCGGCGGAAACCTCTTTTTCCCCCGAAGACGACCTTTCAAATAGTAGTTAAAAGTAGACGACGACCTCCCTCCTCTTGATTTCTTCAGTTTTTTTTTTTGTATTTTCTCGTGTAATGTTTGTTTTGTTTTTTGTTTGGTTTAAGTAACTTTGCATGTCAACGAGCGTGTCAGGAAAAAATGCGAAACAAAAATAAGCGACTGCTAATTGTACTGAAATTTATTTTCGCTCTGCGGTGCGACGACGAGTATCTGTATCTGGTTTTTGTGAGCTGTGAACTGTGAGCTGTGAGCTCCTCTGCTCCTCGCTGCCTGAATTGCATTTTTGCATGCCGGCCTTCGGCTGTAGATCAATCAAAAAGAAATATGGATCGCCTCGTTCGCAGCTTCAAAGTCTCCGTATCGGTTGTGTATCCGTGTATCTGTGTATCTGTATCCGCGTCTGCTTGGCTCCCTGGTGACGTAAGTGGGCAGTAGCTGCTTCTCTGCTGGTGCTCCCCTATATAATCGTCATAATCACAATTATAATCATCGCCTTCGTCGCCAGAGAGATCTCCGCTAATGAGCGCCGACCCATTTATAAGGCGGATATGTGCTTAGGTAATTTGCATCGAATTCTTTTTTTTAACCTTTGGAACCTGGAAACCTTCTCCACAACGCCACACCGTTCTGTCTCTTTTTTTTTTGCTGACCCACAGGCGATAAAAAATCATTACTATCCGTTTGGGTCAATAAACTCGCAGTGCAAAGCAACCACAAAAAAAAAAATAGATATATATATATTATAACAAATAAATGAACCGACAAAGAGAAGAAAGCAAAAATACCTTGCACATGTAGAATTTATTGACCAGCTAAGCATTTAAATATATATAATTCTGAAAAAACATACTTCAACAGAAACTAGATTCAGAATGAAATTTTTACTGTGCCAGTTGTGGTCGAGCGGTTATTTTTGGACTTTGCTGTGTTTTTACAAGGAAAACTTAAAGCCGTTTCTTTCTAGTTAATATATTTTATTGTTTTTTCACTTTAAAAACCATCAAAACTTAATTAATTGTGTTTATTATACAGTATAAATTTCATGCGAAATCATATTATATTTTAATGATATTTTATTCTAAGCGATTAAAAAATAATATATTGTGCAAAGTCTTTAAATTCCAAATTTCCAAGCCTTTTATCACCTTTTTTTATATTTTACAATAATTAAAAATGTAACTAAAAAGGTTTCAAAGTTATATTTATTGGCATTGATTGAGCCACTTTCCTGGCCTTTTTAAAATAATTTTAGGAACTTGTATTGTTAATTTGTATACATTTTCTTTATTTTTTGTTAATAATTTTCATAAACGCATAAACATCTCCTTCAGAGCCCTTCCCTGCGCATCTTAATTTTCTGTTAATAGACTTTAATTGTAGGAAACATGTAAACATCATAATAATTATATTCGAAATATATAAATAAAACAATAAATAACTAATAACAATTCCAGAGGTATTCAAATGATTTGTTATTGATCCCAACACGCAAGGCCCTTCCTTGCGCTTCTAAATTTCCATCGTTTGGGTTCGCTTGGTCTAAAGAATATATATTTGTTTGTTTCCGAACCTCGTAACCATCTATGAATAAAATGATTAACAACAATGCCAAATTCCAGAGGTATTCTCAAATACTCTCTTATTGATCCCTGCACGCACAGTGCCCTGACATTCCTAGCACCCTTTTATGCGCTTCTCAATCAAGCGACTACCAGCACGCACACATGACCACACACATGAATAATTGCCCCGTCTGGTGGCTGTCATATAGATCGCTCCGACCTGATAGCAGAAGAATATAGCCGCAACGACTTATATCTATTTTAAATTACGTTCAATTAAATGCGCTTCACCTACAAAGTCTGCGACACACACAGCACAGCACAGCCAGTAGTGACGTCAATATCGAAAATACTTTTGATAACCTTCGATCACGATCGGGAAGAGTTATTGTAACCATTTTTGACGACGCATTTGTGTAACAAAAGTTTACCACGCCAAAAATTGATAATACCGGCAATTGGGGGCAATATTGATTCAATGAAACGATCGATCCATATCGATCCATCCAATAAGGGAAGAGGCACAAACTCATTTGGGTTTGTTTCACACTGCAATTGTTTTTCATTTCTTTTCTTTTGCTTGTTATTGTTATACCCCATTTTTATCGCTCCGGCGCCTTCTTCCCTCTTTTATAATTCAATGATAAAATGTCAAAAATCAATAACAATAAATAAATGATAAACGAGAGTGTCACTCTCATTGTACTTTGTATTCCACCAAAAATAAATTTCATTTCTTTTCGTTTGTTTTGATTGGGTTTCTGCTTTCCTTGGAGTCACTTCTCCCCGAGTGTGCCTAATCAAATTGCAATTTTTATAAATTTACCTCAAGATTTATTGAATAATTAATTCAGGGCTATATAGTTTGTTGGCTGGAATGTGATTTTCCAGATCGATCGATCGATCGATCGATACAAATATTAAACTTGAAGGGCATTTAAATAATTTTGGAATTTAGGGTTGTGGGTATTGGATTTCGTTACAGTAACTTCAAATTATATTATTAATTTATATATATTTTTTTTTAATATTCAAAGCTAATTGGTCGCTTTATTTGAATTTTTCCAGCTCTGCCCATCATTGACTTGGATGAAATCCCACAGATAACCCGCTGCCCGCCGGACAGCCAGAAAAATTACACCCTTGAGAGGTGTTCCTGCCTACCTTGCCCCGAAATGCCGGCCTGCAGCCATGTGCTCGTCGAGATTTATCCCGGCAATGAGGAGCCCGGCAGCTGTTGTCCCCACTACGAATGCCGGGACACGGAGCCCGTCTGTAATGGCACCAATGTCACCTACTTTCCCAACAAATGCACCAAGTGCGAGTCCTGCAATTCCCATGCCATTCGCTGCATACAATTCTGTGACTTGCCTGTGGTGGTCAGCAACTGCCTGACCATGCCGAATGAAACTGCGGTCGCCCTGGGCGGCACTTGGACGGAGGATGAGGGATGCACTTTGTGTAGATGCACTATGGATGGAGAGCCCGATTGCCAGGTGACCGAATGCCCGCTTGTGGACTGTGATAGGCCCATTAGGAAGGAAGGGGAGTGCTGTCAAACTTGTCCGGATGAGGAACAGGCAGCACCTCCACCTCACGTCTCGATCCTCCAGCCATACGCGGGTCCAACGAGAGGACCTGAACCCGAAACTGTCGGCTCGATATCATCAGCTGAAGGTTTCCCATTGATTCCGGATCTTCAATCACCTTTCAGCACGGTTTATTCCGATTTCTATGACCTGGCCAGCAGTACCACCGATGCCGAGGTTAGCTCTGACGCCTCATCGGAAGCGCCTCTGCAAGAGAACAACTACTCGACAAGAGACCTGGAAGAGAGCACAGATTCAAGCACAGATTCTTCGATTGTATCTCCAACAGATCAGAGTACGACAAATGGTCCAGCTTCTACTAGCGAGGCTTCGCCATCTCCAGTTTCCGATCTCACAGCATGGACCAGTCAGAGCCCGGCTGAGACCACGGGAACAGAACAGAAATCAACCCCTGAGCCCGAGGCCCAGACACCGGAGTCAACCAGCCAGGTCAAGGCGCCCAGTGAGGAGAAGGTTCCCCGCGACGCCAGGAATAATACCGAACATCGCCCCTATGTGTCCCAAGATCTCCTCGATATTGATTCCAAATACTTTTTTGCCTTTCTGGTCGCCATTCTTTTAGTTTTTTCGGTTGTATTTGTCTTTGTTTTCAACCATATTTGGAAGCGCTGTAGAGTTGGCAAGAAGCTGAATGGCAACTATCACGAGGTCTCTACGCAGCAGCCTCAGGAGGTCTGCAATCTGAAGTCCTTCGATGATCCCTCGCTTCGAAGTAAGGCTGCTTTCAGAGATGAAGCGAAGCATTAGTTGTGATTCCAGCACAGAGAAAAATAAATAGTATCAGTTGTAGGTTGCCATCTCAGATTATTAATAATTAACATATTAATATTCTTGGCGAGATGGTAACAACTTTAATTTATAAAGTTAGATTTCGTTACAGTTAAGTTCTAATTTAAATGAATTTTTTTCTCTGTGTGATTTCCATCCCGCAGACTGATTTTTGATCTTGACAAGCTTTCATCTAGCTTCCGCTAGAGAAAATAATACCAAAACAGTGGAAGAGGTCTGCAAGTTAATAATTTTTAGAAAACGAAACTAATTTCATCGTCAGTCGAGTTACTGAGAGCATTTTATATGGATTTCACAGAATTTAAGGACTGGACTCTGTTCCCCTTCCACATCGAAGGATAGTCAGCATAGACATTGATAGAAGCGAGCCGATCGAGCAAATAAGCGAAACTTCATGCATAAACCCTCACTCACTCACACACACATCTTGATCTTAAGACTATTGCTCAAATCAATTAATTAGGGTGTTTAAGTTAAGCAGGAGAACACACAAAAGTAAATGTAATTGGAAAGTATTAGTAGGAAACACATTAGTTTGATTGTATATTATGAATACTATACGAAGCGCACTCACTCACTCAATCATTCATTCGTTTAACTCAATTTAATATGTAGAAACATACGTACATACTTATGATAGTTAGTTCGCCCGCAATGCATTCACTACATTCATTCCTTTATAATCATTCTATTATTATATCCCAGACATGTATTCTACGACAAATAAAACGATAAAAAAAACCAAAGTTTAAGAAAAGCAACAAAAAATGTAATAAAATCTGGCGTTATTATTATTAAAGTCTTGGGTTTCGGGTTTAATGGAGGGGAAAACACATACATACATATATACGATGTTATTTTTAAACAAAATATATTTATAAAAGTACAGACTTCCCTTTGGCTTTATTTACAACTTAATAGTTTTCAAGTTCTCAACTATCTCGCGCATCACCTTCGCTATTGGCGAGTCTGGCAGTTCATCCAATACAGATGCAGTTGTGCCCGCCAAGACGCCAACTCGTGGATCTATGGGCAACGTTCCCAAATGAGGAACACCAGCGTACTTGGCCAGCTCGCAGCCTCCGTTCGAAGAGAAGATGTTTGTACAGCAAGAGCAGCTGGGGCATACAAAGCTGAGGAAATAAAATAAACGATAAGTAAGGCGAAGGGTAAATATATGTCTAGGAAAACTGGGTTGCTTGGTGGGCAAGTGTGCCGCAGTGTTTCAACTAACCCACTCATATTTTCGATAATTCCCATTATTCTGATTCCGGTCTTCTTGCAAAAGGTTATCTCCTTGCGCACATCATCAAGGGCCACCTCTTGCGGCGTGGTCACGATGACAGCTCCATTGCATTGCATCTCCTTTAGACACTCCATCACGGTGATATGCTCGTCCGAAGTGCCCGGCGGCGTGTCAATGATCAAATAGTCCATCTCCTCCCACTTAACGTCGGTGAGGAACTGCCTAATCATCATGGTCTTCTTGGGACCACGCCAAATGACGGGATCTTCGCGGTTCTTCAACAGAAATCCAATGGACATCACGGCCAGGGTTTTCGATTCATCCGTGTAGACGGGTACCCAGCCCTCATCGCACATGTATATGTCACGTCCTTCCAGTCCCAACAAATAGGGAACACTCGGTCCACACAGATCTATGTCCAGCAATCCAACCTATAGGAATTATCAGCGAATCAGATTTGCATGTTTTTGTGATGAAATTAATTGTCGCTCACCTTATATCCCATATTTCGCAAGGCCAGCGCCAACTGTGTGCTAACCGTGGATTTCCCTACTCCACCCTTTCCGGAGAGCACGGCAATAATATTATTTACTTGTTCCAGAAGCATTTTAAGTGTTTCGTTTCAGGAGCCGCACGAAATCAAATGAATTTCATGGATTTCTTCTCGGTCAACAAGTGCCACCAGCTGTTTCGCCAGGGCTGAAGTGGTGGGGTGGTTCGGGTGTTTGTTTCATTGGTTTTCCAAGTAGTTTTATTAATAAAGCGGTTTATTTAGTACTTCTATAATTATTATTAATTATACATTTATTATTACAAAAATAAACATAGCGTTGAATAATAATGCTAGTTTAAACGAAACAAATGCCTGGAACACCCTATTCCCGCACACGACATGGCAACGCTCCCTTATCAAGTTGAGAACTTTGTCAAACTGGCAACGCCGCACCGCCGGCAAGTGTCGATTTTTATTGGTCCAAGTCGGCGCAGCATGTTTAATTGAAAACAACGGCCCGCTGGTGGCAAATGATAAAATAAACGTGCGCGGTATACACTGGAATTGAGGTTCTAGGACCAGGGCCCGGACCATACCACCCGTAGCAATCCGATCCGGACGCCAGCGAGGCCGCAGGCAGGCAGTGGAAGCCAGAGAGCCGCTGAGAATCGAATGTTGCGCAACCTTCAGTCCCCGCATGCACCCGAGCAGCCCCAACAACGACGACGACGTAGGGAAAACAACAGTCAGAAGCAACCAACCACCGGGGCCATTGCCGCCTAACAACAACCACATCACGCCATCGCTTACATCTGATAATCGAATTTAGCGTTTGGCGATGAAGAAACGCTCCAGTTCACGTGGCACCCCGCCCGTCGGCGAAGGCGACCACCCTCCTCCATCATCATCATCATCATCAACAACATCAGCTGCCTACAAACCGGGGGCGGCCAGTGCCCCGGCCACGCCCACAAAGGGACGGAGAGATGGCAGCGACGGCAGCGGCAGCAGTGCGGGCGCCAGACGAAAGCGAAAGGAGGAGATAGCCCAGACCTTTGTGATTGTTAACGAGCGGCCCGTGGACGATATATCCCTGGACTTCTTCTACAAGCCGCACACGATTACCCTGCTGGCTGTGTCCGTGCTGGCCGTGATGTACTTTGCTTTCGTCAGGTGAGATTTAAGGGAATCGATCTAGAGATTATGATTTATCTTTGATAATCCTTGATCCTTTAGTCAAGTGAGGTTCTTTTTATATTTTTAAATCAAGCATTTCTAGAGTTTAGAGTGCAAAGTTTATTAGACATTAGAGCGGGATCAAAAAGTCTCTCATCATCTAAAGGGCAGAACTCAAGTGCTTTAACCCCCGGTCACCCCACTAGAAATCCGGGAGTTACCTAATAAAATAGTCTAAAAACCCGTATTGTATGCCTATGCTGGTATCTATAGAATTTCTACTTAAATTTGCCTTTGAAAAACAGAAGACTGACAACCGAAATTTAAGATCTTTATGTCGCACAATTAACCCTCTATAAGTCCACGTGACCTGACGTTAAACTACCTTAATTTTGCATTTGTTAAACGTTTTATCGGTAGCCCATATCTCTTATCTCTCAAAACAAGTTATAATTACATAAAAACTTAAAACTTAAATTCAATTACCATCCTTTTTACATAACATCCTAATTATACAAAGATTTTTCCATATAAACAAGCTCTATCATACATTTTTGAATCAATCTTTCCCCTTATCATGTTAAGAGCCTAAAGAAAAAATAATTTCAATCAAAAATCTGTACCACGTGCGATTTGGGAACACAGTTTAGTTGTTGTTTAGCGGGTTAGCACTTGAAAGTATCACGAGCACACTGCCAAATGTGTCAACTGAGACAGCCGAAGGTTCAAAGAGCTAAAAAAGAAATATATATTCTACATGCGCTAGACTAAAAATATATAATATATGGAACTAGAACTAAACACAGACGTAATGTACTCGCCGACTTTGTTCACCTCATCGTGCCATTGACCCCCAAAACCCCAGCGAAAAACGTGCTATGCTGATAAGGAATACTACAACGACCGAAATGGAGACCAAGATCAGCCACTTAGCAGTGCTATTATCTCGTTACAGGAATGAGGCAAACGTGGATGATAATCTCTGGGCGGGCCTGCTGTGCATTGTGTTCTTCTTTCTCATCGTCTCGGTGATTGCCTTCCCCAATGGACCCTTTACACGGCCACATCCTGCCGTTTGGCGAATATTATTCGGTTGTTCGGTTTTGTACCTGCTGACGCTACAGTTTCTGATGTTCCAAAACTATCCGACCATCAGGAGTATATTCTATTGGATCGATCCAAAGTTGAAGAACTTTCATATCGATATGGAGAAGGCAAGTAGTCTACACTTCTTGTTAACGTAATTACAGAATATGCTAATGAAATAATTGCTTTTTTTGTAGGAATATGGCGTCAACTGTTCGGATATCAGCTGGGATCGCGTCAAGGGCCACTTGGATGTCTTTGCCTGGGGTCATTTCCTTGGCTGGGCCTTTAAGGCCATCCTAATCCGTCACATGGGCATTCTGTGGGCCATTTCGGTGATGTGGGAAATCACAGAGATCACCTTTGCCCATCTCCTGCCCAACTTTATTGAGTGCTGGTGGGATGCCCTAATCCTCGATGTGATCATTTGCAACGGTCTGGGCATCTGGATGGGCCTGAAGATCTGCCAAATCCTGGAGATGCGCGAGTACAAATGGGCCAGCATCAAGGATATATCTACGACGACCGGCAAGATTAAACGTGCCATGCTCCAGTTTACGCCAGAGAGCTGGTCAGCTATCCGCTGGTTAGATCCCAAGTCCACGGCCATGCGATTTGCTGCGGTCATCCAGCTAGTGATCTTCTGGCAGGTCACCGAGCTGAACACATTCTTCTTGAAGCACATTTTCGAGATGCCGCCGGATCACTTTATTGTGATTGGTCGCCTCATATTCATCGGACTCTTTGTGGCGCCCTCGGTTAGGTGGGTACAAAATGGGGGATGCAAACTACTAGAAAAGGATTAAAATGAACATCTTCTACTCGCAGGCAATATTATGTATATGTCACCGATACGCGCTGCAAGAGAGTCGGCACCCAGTGTTGGGTTTACGGCGCTATCATGGTCTCCGAGGCTATTCTGTGCATTAAGAATGGCAAGGAGTTGTTTGAGCGCACGCAAGCCATCAACATTGTCCTGTGGCTGACAATCCAAGTGCTAATCTCGGTGGCATTCGTCTATCTGGCGGTTTGGTGGCAGGCAAGTCCTTAAAAAGCTATTATTTAATCGAAATTGTATATTAACATACAACTATTTGTTTGTTTAATCAGCAACGGCAGCTAAAAAAGGTTTCCTCGACACCAACGAAAAGTAAAGGAGGTAGTAGTCCAGCCCACCTATCTTCTTCATCTAAAGGTATGTCTTTTTATATATCTTAATATAGCAGGCAACATAAAGAAGGCGTAGGAACCATCAAAATTAATGATAAAATATAAAAATGTCTACAAATATTTGTATTAGTTTCTATAAAGTATTAATCCTCTTTGATGTTGCCTGCTTTATTATGTTAATTAACTTTTCTTTCTGCACTCACCACTGACTTTCGTTATTATATTGGCTCACTTAAATGGTAAACGATTTCTCTAAACTTTTCTGCTCTCAATTTGAATTCTCCTTGCGCTCTCTTCCCCCTTTCTCTTTTGTATTTCTTTTTCTCAACAATCAAAAAGCGCAAATACCGAGGAGTAAATCCATTGAAGCCCCCAGCACAGCGCACTACGATATTAAAATTAAAATAGTCTAAGCCATTATTATTGTTAACTCTTTGTATCAGCAACTTTTTCGATCTAAATTTTTTTTTATTTCACTTTTTTAGGTAAATTGTCGCCGCAAAAAGAGAAGAAATTAAAATAAGAACTTGATTGATATTTAAAAAACAAAACAAAAAACTTGAAAGCTACAGAAACAAAGTGGATGAGGCCATTCATATTCTATTAAAAAGGAAACCAAAACAAGAGAATTATGTACATACACTTAACGAAAACTGTACTGATTAAATTAAATACATAACGTGTAAATATATATATATGTATGTATAAAAGATATATATTATATATATATTTATTTAAAAGACAAACCAAGAAAATGCTTGTTAATAATGCTGCTCTACTTCTCTAGATTAATACAGATGATTTAATTGTCTTAGCTTAAGTTACAAACCGATCTATGTACAGATTGTGTACAGTGCCATCGATTCTAGACCTCAAAGCAGGCCGACACGGTCTTCTTGACCGCATCCCGGGCATAGGGAATGTACGATAGCGAGTACCAGGTCATGGCCAGGGATTGGATGATAATGAATATAAGCGTAAGTCCGGCTTTTTTCAACTAAAACAAATTGGAAATGAAAATAAATTAAATGGAAATCATAATAAAAGCTTTAAATTATAATGAAAACATACAGAACGTCTTTTGTTAACTAAAATAGAAGAGAAAATGCATAGGGTTTTTCGTTTTAAGCAGAAATAACAGTAACTTAATGCTTTCGGCGAAAGAACAAACTTAAAATCAAACGAATTTGCATGCCAGAACCAAAATAAATAAAAATAATAACAATAATGTACCACAATGGCTGAAATGAACGTCATAATGATGGCCGCGATCACTATGCAGGTGGCTATCAGACGAGTATCGGCAAACATTTTCTTTATCTGCTTAAACGGACCCATCAGGAAGCATGTACTGAAATCAGGCACATAATTAATATAGAGCATAAGGAAATAATCAATCTCTCCCTTACCTGGCCATGGAGATTATGTTACCCAGCGTGTAGAAGACCGCAAAAACCACAATTCCGCGATGCAGAAATAGGGCAATGGATCCCAAAAGGGAAAGGAAAATACCCAAGACGAAGCAGATGCAGAATGCCTTGATGCGCGTGGACCAACTCAATGTGGACATTTCGTTAATCTGCAATAATTAATGGGATTTTTAGTGCGTATTGTTAATAAGCGTTGATAAGCGTTGAGTTGAGTCACAGCTCTCAATGTCTTCATGTGATCGGACCGGGGGAAGGGGCGTTCTTTGGAGGGCTTTCACAGTCCACCCCGATTATCGCCTCCATACGCTAATTTCAGAAATATTTAAGAAGTTGACAATGGGCAGACACACACCTGGGTGATGATGCTGCTCTCCTCCTCCGGCGTGGGCTCATCTCCACTTAGAACGCGACGTAATTTGTCCATGATGTTGGGTTTGCCACAGTAACAGCCAAGACTGTGATATGGCCAATAAGATCCTCAAGGCGGAATCAATAAAAACAAGTCTTCTGTAGTCTCTGGACTAGATTATTTTTCTGCCCCAAACGACAATAGTTAAGAATAGTGATGCTGAAAACATCGATGCATCGAGTATCGATGTCTTTTCAGCCGAGGGTTTTCGATGAATCATCGATAAATATCGACCATCGATAAGTTTTTGAACGCGACTCGCAATCCGGAATTTAGTTTGCGACAAGTGTTTTATTGTTTTTTTGTAAATGCGCACTTAATTTCCCGCGCGGCGTCTGCAGGATGGCAGATGTTTGTGTCCTTTGTGTGGACGGGTTGGCGGCACTCCCCCTCAAGTCGAATGAGATATACAGGATTGGAAAAAAAGCGGGTCTGGAGATTTGCATTGCCGATGATGTGAGTTTGTGTGAATATATATTTGCAGAACTATCAAAATAATGTCCTTTTGAATCGAATGTGCAGTCGATGGAGCTGGCCCATGGCATCGTCAGCCTCCTGCGAAGTGGCATCGTCCGCATAGCAGCCGTGGCAGGCAGGATATTTGTAAACGAGGAGGAGCAGCAAGTATCAGACATTAGGAAGGAGGACGCCAGGGATGGCAAGGTGAGGCTGCGTTTCGGCAATGTGGAGGCCAGCCTGCAGTTTAATGAGGCCAATGAAGAGGTGCGTTATCCGAATGTTAGCAGTTTTGAAGGAATTCCTATTTAACATCACTTATCTCTTGACAGGCCCAGGACAGCAGTGGGTTCGGTGAATGCCTGAAAGACAGATTTGCCGACACGACCGACGACAGCCTGTGTATACCTGAAACGCAGCCTCCGTCCGCAAATACTAGTGTTAATACCACGGCGGACAGTTTCTTTATACCTGAGACCCAGGCGATTGTTTCCGAAAGACCCACGGGGAGGGGTGGAAAAGTGTCGCTGGACGATGACTTCATGATACCTGAAACGGAGAGGGACCCTGCTGATCCTGTTAACCTGAACCAGGAGACGTTGATGAGTCGGAACGATGACTCCAATTCGTCCGGCATGGGATCACAAATACGTATCTGCACACAGGACTTTAATGAGTTCAATGAGGATGCCATAGACGACTTTGATTCATCGCTGATGCTAGGCGATGCGCCGATGGCTTTAGGAGCGCCAAAGGAAAAGAAAGAATCGCCAGAGAAACTAGACAAAAGACAAGGTAAATGGAGAGTTGAGTAAGAAGCTGTTTAGATGTTTGACTAACGAATCTTTCCCCACTTTAGAGAATCTGTTGGATGCCACTGACCTCGAGATGAGTGCCTTAAATTGGTCGGCCACCAATTCGAAGTGCACTGTTTTTAACAGCACCAAGGCCGATGAAACACATCGTGCTGCTAACTGCATAACACCTGATTTAAGCCCTCCTCTCGCCGACGCCATTCGTGACATCAGCACGCCTGATATCTTGGAGTTAATGGAAGCTCATGTGGAGGAGCAGGATGCACAGCGATCGAATGCCACCACACCGCAGCTTTGCG
Organism: Drosophila birchii; assembly: GCA_035046345.1. Taxonomy (NCBI): domain Eukaryota; kingdom Metazoa; phylum Arthropoda; class Insecta; order Diptera; family Drosophilidae; genus Drosophila; species Drosophila birchii. Next base: position 18,666,801 of record JAWNOA010000048.1, on the reverse strand, counting down.
GAATAAAGCAGCTGGTTGTGGCCACCATCGAAACGCCGAGGACAACACAAAATGAGGAGGAGGAAGACTTCAGTAATCTGGTGGAAAATCAAGACATAGATCAAGATTTCGTGGCCACTCAGGCTTTCCCATCTCGGGTTCCTCAACCAAACAAATCCGATGAGAGACGCAATCAAGACTTTATCGCCACTCAGGTATTTCCTGGCAGCAGCAATGTCTCTGAAATTAGACAGGACGCTGACATTGACCAAGATTTCGTCGCCACTCAAGCATTCCCGTCACGGCTTCTCCAAGCTAAAGAATTTGGTGAGAATGTCAATCCAGACTTTATAGCCACTCAGGTATTTCCCAGCAAGGACAAGATCTTTCAAACTGGAGCCAAGGAGCCATTAAACCAAGACTTCGTGGCTACTCAGGCATTTCCAACGCGGCTTCCCGACCCCAAAGAGTCCCCAGGGATACCCAATCAAGACTTCATCGCCACTCAGGTGTTTCCCAGCAAAAGCAACAAGGAAAACATTCCGCAGGCTACAGGTAAGTAATTGTAATTAATGGATCTGGAAAGAGTAATTAACTTGACAGCCTTTCCAGATTCATGGAGTGATGAGATCGAACAAATACTGAATGAAATGACTTCCGGTAATGTAGTTTCATCGCCGACATCATCGCCTAATGAAGACGTGCTCCAGTACGTTAAGCCATGTGTCGTCAAGGACAAAGGTCATAACCAAAAGGTGAATATCAATAGCTCAAAGACTGATCTTGATCAACAAATAAGGCAATGTATATATTTTAGGTTAACTTATTCGAAAATATTTTCCCGAACGCCAGCAAGAAGAGTTCCTGGACGAATGAGCTATTAGTTAAGGAAAAAGAAAGTCTAAAACGCACTGCCAGTACGGATTCACCTTTTGTGACACGTAGGTTGCTTATTCTATTCCAGTTTGTAAAGCTAGAGCTAGAATAAATGGATATATATTAACGTATACCATTATTAATACAATACTAATTATAATATGTAACAAATGCTCCCTACAGCCAACAAAAGAAACCGCCGTTTATCAGAGAAATCGGAGAGATTGGATGAAGCTAGTTCCTCCTTAAGCTGCTCGAGAAAACGTCCAGCAAACTTGCAGGAAGGCGACAAGTCTGAACGTATGTTCCTTTAAAAAGGCACTAATGTTATTCTAATTTGTTTTCCCCAATCTCAGCTCCCATTAAAAGCAAGTGCAAGGCAACCTCAATTTCAGAGACGGCGGAACTGAGTACAGAGGATGAAGCTGCTGCTCCCAAAATGGCAGTCACTAAGCGGCCCAGTCGCAGAGCTAAAACCAAGAGCCGGTCCCGCAGTCCAACAGTGGAAACCAACCAGGCTAAAAAAGTCACCAGGACAAGGAGCAAGCAGGCTAAAAGTCAGGAGGACAAACCTACGGAAAATCCACCAAAAATGATAAGAACAAGGCGACAAACTAAGTGTTTAGAGCCCGAAGAGGTCTGTACAAAGCCCCCGGAAGAGATTATCACAGAGCAAAAGACAGCCAAGGCAGAGGCAATAGAAGAAGAAGTTACTAAAAGAGCCGTCAAAAAATTAGTTGAAAGTTCCAAAAGGGACCCTGAGGAACCTAAGGAAGAGGCTGAACAGTCTACTTCAAAAAGTGGCCGAAAGAAAAATAATGACAGTGCCAAAATAGACTTGGATGATCCGAAAATACCGACAAAACGCAGAGCAGGCAGGCCACATAAAGGTTCATCATCTGAAGATTCAATTTCAAATAAATGTTTAGAGCCCGAAGGGGTCACTGCAAATCCCCCAGAAGAGATCATCACAAAGCAAAAGACAGCCAAGGCAGAAGCAATAGATGAAGAAGTTACTAAAAGAGTCGTCAAAAAATTACTAGGTAGTTCCAAAAGAGACCCTGAGGAACCTAAGGAAGAGGCTGAACAGTCTACTTCAAAAAGGGGCCGAAAAAAAGATATTGACAGTGCCAAAAAGGACTTGGATGATCCAAAAAATCCGACAAAAAGCAGAGCAGGCAGGCCACGTAAAGGCTTATCATCTGAAGATTCAAAATCTGTCATGCCAGAAACAAGTAGTCGAGATGGCGCCGATAATAGCTTAGCTGCTTTACAGGCCGAACACAAGCTAATAAAAAATCCCGTGGTGCGTTTGAAAAGAGCCATTGCCGGAGAAATGACATCAACCATCACCTCCGCCCCAACCGAAGGCAGTGTAGGCGAGAAAACAGCTTCTAAGAAAACAACTAGTGCTCGTAAGTTTAATTAAAAACGAACTAAAGTTTCTAGAAATTAAAAACAATTGTAAATTACAGCCAAGACACGATTAAGTCAAGAATATCAGCAGGACCCACTTAAAGGTAAACTTAGTTTGTGTCATTTGTCTCAATTTTCATTCTCATTCATATTTTCTTTTCTAATTTCCTTAGCCCTCAATAAATATGTGAGGCAGGCCAAAGCGAATGGAAAAATAAAGATAGCATTCACCATGTGCAATCGTCTAGCTTTAAATCACCTTATAAAGGCCCTCAAACGTAAGCACAAACAACAAATTGAAGGTTGAAAATGTCTAAATGAAAATGTGGATGTTGCTTGCCATTTTCCAGATGTGGTCGATGTCACCGAGGATCCCCAACAGTGTGACGTACTTATTATGGACAAGGGCGAGCGCACCTTCAAGTTCCTCACGGCAATTGCCTCAAACACTCCCGTTTTCAACTCCAATTGGCTGGAGTCTATAAAATCAACTAAAACCATCACCGTTAAGGACGATCATCTGTTCGATGATTCCACTTTTAAGAAGACGTTCAAGTTTGAGCCTTTAAGCGTCCTGCAGCATCCCCGTTTGTTAGATGGCTTCAACTTTCTGCTCTGCGAGGGTATCCAACCGAATGTCACTGACATGAATGGTATTGTATTTATTTTTTAGGAATCCTGAAACCTGAACTCTTAGTAATTCCCCCAACCTTTTTTCCACAGTCATCATACAGAGTGCCGGTGGTACAGTTCACAGCAAGCCGCCTTCTTTGGCCACCATTAAGGATCTCTATGTGGTGACCACTAGCCAGGACAAGCAATCCAAGCATCGCCTACGAAACTACGAGAACGTACATTATATTAAAACCGAAGGGGTGATGGCGTCGCTCGTCCAACACAAAGTGGAGCTCCTGGACGAACACAAGGTAAAGCAGTGATCCCGGCGCCATGGAAGTCAAAATTGCATTTGTAGGAGTTAAGAATATTGTTTACTCAGAGATATTTTCTGTCCCACGGATTAGGGCTTTGCTGACCCAATTATAGTTGTAACTAGTTCGTTTTTTTGGCTTTTGTATTCAAATATTTCCTTGTTAATTATCCTGTCAAATACATCATACATTATTTTCTTATTGTACTTAACTACTATTCCAACTTCTTTCGCTTCGATCCCGTGGGCTTGTCAAACTGCTGCCGCATGCCGCCGCCGCGTTCGTTGTGGAACTTGATGTTGCTGGAGGACTCCGCGTACCAGGGCGAGTCGAACTTGGTGGTGTCCTGGTCCACTAAATGCGTGTACTTGGTGCGGCCGCAGCGACCAAAGTTCTTTACCTGCATCACCTTGGGCAGGATCGTCTTGTCGAAGTGATCCTCGAGCGTGGCCTGCGCGAAGTCGCGCTTCAGCACATCGTTCTCCTCATCCAGGTAGAAGGCGCCGCGATGGTAGTACTTTTGCAGGAACTTGTACTTGCCCTTGGTGGCCTTGTTGGTGACCAGCTTGGGGTTCTGGCGCAGCTCCTGGCGTCGCTCCTCCTCGGTGAGATTGCGCATTCGATCGATTTCAAGCTTCTCGCGTTCGTTGTTATCGCGCTCCTCGCGATCCCGCTTCATTCTCTTGAGCTCGCGCAGCTTCCAGGCCTCGTACTCCACCTCGTCGTTCTCGTCATCCGTGCACACATCCTCGATGCAGGCCTCGTTGGACTCTGGCTTGGTCTTCTCCAAATCCTTCTTGACGCTCTCTTCCACCAGTCGCAGGGTGGCTCTCCTCCGTTCCTTGGCCGCCCGCTTGGCCTCTGCCTCCAGTTGCTTCTGCTTCTGGGCTTCACGTTCTTTTTCCTGGATGGTGGCGCGATCCCTCTTCCGCACAAAGAGCGGTTTCAGCCGGGGCTCGTTGTCCTCCTCGCTCTCGGTCTCCTCCTCGTATTCTGAGCTCTCCGACTCAGAAGATTCAGACTGTTTTTCGTCCTCCTTCTGAAGCACCTCCTCTTCGCGCTGTTGTTGTAGCATCCGGGACCGGAGCTTAACACGGCGCTTCTCCAGCTCCGTGTCGCTGAGCTCGGCATCAGTGTCGGATTCGGAGGCCAGTGTTATCTTATTGGTACCTCTCTCGAGGTTTCTCTGCTGCTCCTGGCCCTCCTTGTCCACCTCCTCTTCGTCCTCGCTGTCGCTCTCCATGATTTCGGGCTCGTGAATGTGTCGGTGGCGTTCCCTGCGCTCCCGTTCCATGTCCTCCATGTCCACGGGTCTGGCTCGCAGTCGTCGCAGCCGGGGATCATCTACTTCGGCGTCATCCTCTTCGTCCGCCCCTCCTGGAGCCTTGCCTTCGCCCTCCGCGCTTCCTTCTCGACGGGAAAGCTCCATTTTGTGGCGCTCGGCTTTGTGGCGCTCCATGCGCTTCTTGGTGTCAATGAAGTCATCGTCGTCACTCTCCTCGGTGGAGGAATCAGCTCGCGCGTAATCAGGTCGTTTTCCGGATATATAGCGCTGCACCTTTACCTTTTGCATGGACAATTCACCTAAATAGATATGATAAACAATGTATCAGATGTGGGGGACATATTTAAGGAGATGGAATTCCTTGGCTTACCTTTCTCATTGCGCACGGGAATGGCGCCTGCGGTGCTCTGAATGCCCGTTGGGGCGGTGGCGGCACACATCTTTTCTTAATCTTAGTAATCTATGGTGTAAATAAGCCAATTATTTATTTTATGTTGTTTTCATTCAAGATGTAAGAAACTAGTGATGGCAAATAATCGATAATAACAACAACGAGCAGAGTAATCGAACAATTAATCGGTCTTTGATTGTTCCCGTATATCGTTCGATAGGAATTTAAATATAAATCCCTGTGGCAGCACTGTCACCAAAAGCTGTTAATTTTAAATAACGAAATATTTTTTGGTTTTATTTTGCAATTACTTTTCAGCTTTTTATTGTTTTTTTTTTTTAAGTCTAAATAAGAAAAGAAGTGACGACTAAGCAGACTCCAACCACCGATTAAATAAGAAATTCAATTAAAGCTCAAATTGATGTACAGATCAAAAAATGATCAAAATGTGTAAATTAGATAATAATTGACTACATTTACATTTAACATAAAAAACTAAAGAAATTACAGTTTCAAAATATGAAATTATGAATCTATGTAGTTCTTTAGATCAAATTATTGTCTCATTTCAGATTTTTTCTCAGTGAACCTCTTATTTTTTTATAAATTTTAGCAATGCCAGCGCCCACTGTAATTAGTGCAATAATTGACTACTACGCTTTCGTTCCAGACATTTCATAAATATTGATGGGCACACATCCGATCTTGATCTTGTGTAATTACGGAATTGAATAACCCCAAGAAGAACCCCCAAAAAAATGTCTCGTTTATTGATATATCGTTTGTTTTTTTTATTATGTTTCGACAGCACGCAGTCGGCACGTGTCGTTGGGTTATGTAAATAAAGTTCTTACAACAAATGCCGATGCCCAGTTAACATACCAGACCAAAGTCCGACAGAACAACCTGATGAGCAAGAGGCTCGACCAGTTTGTGACGTCTCTCCGGCCACTTGCATCTGTGTAAGCAGAGTTTCTGGTGTTTTTGTTGGATTTGTTGGCTCGGTGATTTTTTGTAGTAGGATCGTTTCGGGCCTAAACACTCTGCTGCGTCGCATTTGCCGAACTGCTTTGAACTGCTTTTGGTCGGCTCAGGCTTGGGTGCACAGTATCTGGTAGTAAGTAGTTGGAATGGCCAAGATTTACATGAGAGACTGTTAGTTAACGACATGGCGGGCATATTTAATTAATGCAACACGCTTCGGAGCTTAAATGCAACGCCGCTCGCCCATCTTCGGAACTGGAGATATGTCGCCCACCTTAGACCAAAGCCAGTGGATTTGGAGACTTTCCGTCCGCCTGTCTGTACGGGGAAGTACCCTATAAATTCGATATTAATTCATTGATCTTATTTCGATGCATAAGAGCCGGCATTCCTACCTCTATCTTACCCGGCTACGTGCATTTCCCTTAATTCCTCTATTCAAATTTATTGTGATTGGAGGCGGGAAAGGGAGGTCCCTTTGAACTGCTCCGGCGCCCAGAGCTCGCGAGGTTTCAATTCAAATTGCCACTAATACATTTCAATTAAAATTAAACACTCACACTCGATGCGATATAGAAAAAATTGTAAACAAATAATTTTCTATTAGCGGGCAAGAAAGAGTGTCATGCCTGATCAAAATCGTACCAGATCGAACTCGTTATCGTTATCCAAGTAGGAGACATATAACCATAGCCAGAGCGGCAATTGAGGCGAGGCGACATAAAAAAGCAATACAAAATAAATACGAGAGCGAGAGATAAAATCGTTTCGAAGATTATTAATTGGCGCACTTTTTTCCTTTGTTGCGAGTTACTTAAAAAGTAATAAAGGGTGCTGAGCCAAATGGAAATACATATTTACACCATCACGCAACCGAATCTTGCCAAGAAAGCACTTGGCACATCTCTCTGCTCTCCAACAATTAAGGTTTTCTGCTTTGTTTACCGAGCATTTCCATTACTTGTCACCCTCGGTTAATTGGCGAATGGGTCTCCGGTCTCCGATCTTCGTATCTGCAAAGGAGTTTGGAAAATACCGGATATTTTCCGCATATAATCTTCGATGAATCGGAAACTACGGCATGAATGAATCAGAGCTTTGCAATTCCCCAATAAATTGATTTGAATTGATCTTGGGTTTGGCAAACATATTTTTCATTAACTTTTGCTTGTTGCAGCGAATCAGGAATTTTATTACTTAACCTCACGAGAGTTTGTTTTTGCGTCTAAAAAAGACAGAAATTAATAGCTTAACTTGATTTATTTTTAAATAAAAAATACAAATACAGTTTGTATAAACTAATAAATTATCTAGCTTATACTACAATGAATCTTCCAATGACGGGACAGTTAAAACCGACAACAAATAGTTTAAGTATTATTTAAGATCTTGAACAAATCTATCGGTTATAAATAAATTTACTTACACCACTTTAGTAGTTGTTAAAAAAACTTTGCTTAGTAAAAACTTTTTTAGTTGCAAATACTTGATAAAATTAAATATTTTTATGACTAATTTCCTGTTATGAATATGGAAATAAAAAGCGCATTAGTAATTGATACTGAGCTGTGAATAAAATGTTAAACTTTAGATTGATGAATTAAAAAAGATGTTGCCTTTATTATAATATGGTTAAACTATTTAAATTTTTTATTTTAATTTATTTAAGATTGTTGCCTATATTTTAGCTTCGGCTTTCTATTAATTTTTCTGTCTCTCTCCTTGACGACCGGCGATCGCATATCCGGCGTCGCTGGAGCTTCGGCTTCGTCTTCTGCTTCTGGGTTCGCCTTTTGCCCGCTCTTAGTTCGATCTTCGCTCTTTCTCCGCTTCTCAAAGGCCCCCCCAATGAAGAGAGATCGAGTTCATTGAGAGATGTGGGGTTCCCAAAGCGAAGCTCCGCCGAGATCTGTGATCTGTGATTTTGCCTGCGCCGCCTTGGGTGTCGTATAAAAAAGCGTAACGGCCGCTTGCAAAACTCATTCATTTTCAAATTGTCAATACGTTCGAACCGCCAGAAGAATCAAGCCCATCAAACAGTGCTCAAAGTCAACGCAAATACACCAAGGACCCAAGGATAATATAAAAAGGACTATAGTTCCTAGTGATATATAGAACAAGTGTTAATTTTGTGTACAATATAAAAAACACGTTAATGAAATACAGAAATAATCGTGGAACCATCTTGCAAATACAATTCAGAACATTCCTAAGATATCATCATCTCATGTTTGATTCCATTTGAGTGCTAAAACGAAGACGACAACTGAGGGATTTTGAATCTAACGGATTGGAAAATAATTTAAACGAGGTGAGAAATCGAAGGAATAACTGTGTTTAATTGTGAGTTTTCCGTAAGATAATTTTATTTTTAATGTTGTACTATGTGTGATGTAAGGAAACCGTTAAAGCGTCAAAACAAACAAGTTATGGCTAATAAACAAATGAAAACAATCTAGGGTACTTGTTCACTAAATTTAATAATAAAAAAAACTACAAACTACAAACTACAAATCTTGTAATAAAACTCTAGCGAGGAGAGAGCATTTTAAAAAAATAAATAAAAATTCTATGTAATTCCTTGACTTGCCCTTTGGTATTAGGCAATATTTACAGTTGTCAAGGCTGTGGGGAAATTGCTCTGATTGATCTGGAATCCCAGTTGTCTCACCCACTTTACCAGCCGCCAGCCATATCTTCCGCCAACAGTCTGGGCCGCAAATCATGTCAACTGCTGGTTGATGATTTTGCTTAAATTAATGAAAATAATAAAAAATTTAGAGGAGGAGATAAAAATGTCGAGCGAAACCAAACAAGGCACGCATACCAATTGGCGATGCCAGAAATGCTGAAGAAGATTGAGGAAAAAGGGCCTGGGGAAAGAAGCTGGGCGGGGGGATGGAAAGTCCATCAATTAAGCAGAACTTTGGAACTTGTCACTCATACGACCCGTGGGACCGATCTATCCAGAAAAACGAGTTTCACCCACAAGACGCCCTTATAAAAACTAACTAAATTTTTAGCTGATTTAAATATTTGTTTATTGAAAATACTTAAGGTATTTAGAACAGGATAAGATAACAAACAAACAAAAAAACAAATAAGTCAAAGCTGGTTCTGTTCATTTAAATATTTTAAAAGTTATAAATATTTATGCATTTAAAAATTATATTCCTGAAAGTTATTGTTTAAATGATTAGATAATTAAAAATACAAAACTTCTATAGATATGTGACTGTAAATATTTTATCAAATTAAACTTTAAGCTCATTCTAAAATATATTTGATATATTCTCAGGCATTCTGAAATATACTAAAAATTATTCTTCTCAGCTAACATTTTTAAAGCTAAAAATTAATATTTAATACCTTCCTATGATAATAAAACCATTTAAAATGTCAGAAATATTTTTAAAAATTAATTCCTCTTGTAAATGTAACCTTTCTTTTTTTTATAAATATTTCTCACAGTGCAGGGAACCCCTTTTGGCCATCATTCTCTTCTGTTTGGTGTGTTCTTTTTTGTGGCCAAACTCTTTGCTCAGCGGCCTAGCCATCTTCAAGCGGGAGGCTGGCTGGCTCCTATCCACGAAGCAATGGCGATGGCGAATTTCTGGCCCAAACCGGCGCAATCCGGCTCAGTCCAATGGCCACCGATTCAAACCAGTTGAATTAATTTGAATCTCGATTGGCGCACAGCGAGCATTCACATTCCTCATTTTCATATTCGCTCAAGACTTTGTTGCCCTGTTTTTGTGGCTGTGTCTGTGCATTTTTGTGCATATGTATTAATGTCCGTGTGGGACAGGAGCAGCTTTTCTTTAATGGCTTGATTGGCTGGAAAAGTGGGAGGAGGCTTCAGGCAGGAGGAGGCGCCAGAGTTTCTATATTGATTGTCTCGTGTGTGTGTTTGGGATCAATTGAAGGGGTTTTCTGATTGCGATCTGTTATCGGGGGTTGCAAAATGTGTATTTTATGATTTAACAATTAAGGAAAGGCAATTGAATGTGTGTAATAAATTTAAGTAACTCAAAGATACAGCTACAGATGAAGGAACTTGGCTATTTTCCAGATTATTTAATAGGATTTTTATATACAAATCCAGCTTTGAGCTAAATTGCGTCTTTGATCTTCAAACATTATGCTAGATAATTTATCAAATTGTCAACTCATCCATGCGATTTCTTTTTTGCCAGAAATAACCAGTTTTGAGTGGCCTAACACCCAGTTTGAAGCAGCTTTCAGAGCCCCGAAGTTCAACCTGTAGCACAGTAAACCTTGGGCCTTGAAGAAATATCTCGCAGATCAAATATCTGCGAGTGAAAAGTGATCGCCTTGAAAGCCTCGAAAGTATCGTAAAGAAAACATATTAATCATAAAGCAATTACGCTCAAATGGAATTGTTTGTTTAAGGAAATAATATATTTGTACTTGAACATGAGGCGCTGGCCAATGGCCTTCCTCCCCCCTCCGCTTTTTATGTACTGTTTTTCTTTTTTTTTTTGGATCGTATCGGATCATTCTGTTAATTAATTAATGGCTTCCAAAGCTGACACCCAAACTGACACCCACGTCTTGGGAAAGCTTTGTCATGCCGCCGCCTCGCTGCAATTTCTCTTGCCGAATCGCGAACCTTGATCTTGCAATGATCTAAGTTGCCGTTTTCTGATCTTTTCTCGTTTCAGTTTGCACACAAGTTGCCGGGTGAAAAGTCATCGTTGTCGGCAGGAGAGAGTCTTCTCCCCCAAGTTAACATCTTCGCTCCTTGCTTCAGGCCACCTCAGGCTCCAGGATGTTCGCCACGCAGGACACCATTCTAAAGTTGCTGACTCTGTGCGCCCTGGCACATTCTATAACCGCCTTGGCGTTGCAGGAAAAGTCTCCGGTTAGCTCCGGATCCGGTGCTTCCTTGGATCCTAGTCACAAGTATTTAATTGTGCGCGGCGAAGGATCCACGCAGGGATCTTCGGGTTCACAGGAGCACGTGGAGTTCGATAATGCCGCCACCCTGCTACTGCGCGCCTTCAAGAGCCAGCAGGTGCCTGCTGCGGATGGTCTGGAGGAGTGCAGTGCTCCCAGTCACAAGGCTACCTTTTCGGGCTATGACTATGTGATCCTGCTGGGCATGCTAGTCATCTCCCTGGGCATTGGCATCTTCTATGGCTTCTTCCAGAAGGGCGGCAGCTCCTCCAACGAGTTCCTGTTGGGCTCTGAGATGAGCATCTTCCCTGTGACGCTGAGCTTGACCACCAGTTTCATCACAGCCATTGAGCTGCTGGGAAATCCCTCCGAGATGTATTTCCAGGGCACTCAGTTCGTGCTCATCGTTATTCCCATGGTGCTGGTCATTCCGGTGGCCGTGAAGATCTTCTATCCCATTTACTTCAAGATGGAACTGACCAGCTGCTATGAGTATCTGGGCATTCGGTTTGGCAAGGAGATCCGGATTCTGGGCGCAGTACTCTACGTTATACAGGTGAGATCTAAAACATTTTTCTTTTGGGGGAAAGGACTCTTGACTTACTTTCGGTGTTTTTTTTCCAGATGTGCTTCTATACCGCGGTGGCTGTCCTGGCTCCTGCCATAGCTCTTTCCAAGGCCACTGGCCTGGACACCAAGATCGCTGTGGTCCTGATCTATGTGGTGTGCGTCTTTTACTCTTCTCAGGGAGGCATGAAGGCTGTGGTTATTGCCGATTCATTTCAGGTGAGTTTAGAAAAATAAAAAGAAAATATTTAAGGAGAAATATTTTACCTAAATCTGTGGACTAAATGTGAAATAATATAATTTTTTAGTTCATATTTGAAGATATAAAATATATAGATTAATTTTTTTTATTTATTTATCCTTCAAGGCTGCTGTCCTGGCTGTATCCTTGGTGTTAATAGTGGGTCTGGGCTGCTTTTATAGCGGCAATCCTATTCAGGTCTTTCAGACTGCGGCCAAGCACGATCGCTTGGAGTTTTTTAAGTGAGCTTTTGACATTTAAAATCAAATATTTTTATATATTTAATAAATCCCTTTTTATCCTTTAGCATGGACCCCAATCCTACGACCCGTCACACCGTCTGGTCGGTGGTTATTGGTGGCTTCTTCTATTGGACTTCGCTGTTTTGCACTAACCAGGCCTCCGTTCAGAAGTGCATGTCCTTAAAGTCCTTAAAGCTGGCCAAGATAGCTTTGGGCTTTGCCATTATTGGTCTGATTGCCGTCTTCCTGCTGAACTTTTATACGGGTTTGATGGTCTTCACCCATTATGCGGACTGTGATCCTTTGACGGCAGGTCGCATCTCAGCCACGGATCAGCTTCTGCCGTATTATGTGATCAACACCTATGAGCACATCTACTCAGTGGCAGGAATCTTTGTGGCTGGCATCTTTGCCGCCAGTCTGGGGTAGGTATTTATTTATGGAAGGGCTTTATAATTTATTCATAATTATTTTTGTATTATTTAACAGAACTGTGGCCTCTGCCTTAAACTCCCTGTCGGCGGTGACTTGCGAGGATCTTCTGGTCAATGGGATGAACATTAAAATCTCGCCTGAAAAGGGAGCCACCTATGCCAAGTGGATGTCCTTGGGCTTTGGCATTGCCTCCTTTGGCCTGGTCTTTATTGTGGAGCATCTTGGCGGAGTCCTGCAGGCGACTCTCACCCTGAACGGTTTGATTGGAGGCGTCACTTTGGGTTTGTTTGTCTTGGGAATTGCCTGTAAACAAGCCAATACCAAGGGAGCCTTCTATGGTGGATTATTGTCGCTAGTCCTGGTTATCTTTGTGGGCGTTGTGGCCCAACTCGTTAGCGTGGAGCAACCATCATTGCCCACATCCATCGATAACTGCGATTGTCATGTCAACATGACGAATATCATAGGAGATTTGCTTACGGAGCCTATGGAGATCGTTAAGGAAGGAGGATTTAAGTAAGTTTTAACAAATTTGTTTATTTAAATATGATTATTCTTTCTTAAAATAAAGTTCCTAATAATAATGTACTAATTATATAATTGTATATTGTAATTACAGAACCTGGCCGATCTTCCGGCTAAGCTACATGTGGTACAGTATGATCGGCTGCCTGCTCACCGTTTTCCTGGGCTTCCTCATCTCGCTGATAATCGACTTCATCCAACGACGCAATGTGCTAAAGATCACCGGTAACAAGGGCATCGACAATCCCGCCGTTTCCGAGGAGGTCTTCAAGAGCGATCCCCAGGTGCAGTTCACCACCAGCAGCACTGTGACCACCACCACGGCGGTGGATAACAAAGAGACTACAAGTGGCGAGGGCCATGTGAACCATGCCATTCGCATCGACGACGAATAGAACTCGAGTGTAGCCATGAGTCCTGAGAATCGAATTCACTCACCTGTGTATTCCTCTTGTGTAACCTGTAACCTCTATGTACAAAGACCAGTCGCAATCCTAACTGTCCTAGCTTAGTCGAAAGAGTGATTTCTAGTTTTTAAGTTCGTTCCAAGCCGAGGTCGCTGGCCTAGAGCAGCGATCGTTGACACAGTATTCCGTATTTACAAACACACAACACACACTTACTAATGTTACTACGAAAATGAATTTATGATTAGTTTTTGTTTTAGTTTTAAGGCATCGTAAATAAAATATAAAGCAAATATAATATCGAAATAAGATGTTTTTTTAGGTGGTATGTCAAGGAAGGTTTGGTGTGAGTGAGGGAAAGTTACTCTCTTGAAAAATTTAATTAATACGCAAAAAAACAGTATATTTCTAAATTAATTTAATTTATTAGTATATGATTGAACTTTCAGAGCTATTTTGAATGTATATATTCTACTGGAAAAAATATTCCAAATTAAAAGGTGATTCTATGACTTTTCAGTTCTATGGGAAAGTATTAGTGTTTTTCCAGATCCAAAGTCTTGTTAATGACTTATTTAATTACTCAAACCCTTCTATAGTCTGCTAGACTTTCTTTTTTTAAACTGAAAATTTATGAAATAATAGCTACGCCTCATAGATTTTTCAAAGAAGTTTATTTCGCTTGGGAATTTAAATTCGAAAAAATATTATACACATATATTATAAATACAATAATTTCAATGCATCAATAAATTTACAATTAAAACGTATGAATATATTTACACGGCCTGTCCACGTTACGAATCACGTCACGCTGATCTCCTCGTCACTGTCCGAGTTGGAGTCGTCGTAGTCATCGTAGTAAAGCTTCATAAACTCGGAGCTCGGCTGATGTTGCTGCTGCTGTTGATGTTGCTGTTGTTGTTGATGCTGCTGCTGTTGTTGCTGCTGTTGTTGCTGCTGCTGCTGCTGGTGATGATGATGCAGCTGTGCAGCTGCTGCTGCAGCGGCTAGTTCCACCTCACGCATGGCACTGAAGTGCGGAGAGTGATGGAGCTGCTGCTGCAGTTGCTCGAACCGCCGCTGCTTGGCCTCCTGCAGGCTGCTCTCCAGCTTAAACTTGAGATCGGCGGCCACCAGTTGCTTCTGCATCTCGGCATTGATCTTGGCCTGAAACTCTGCAGCACTGCTGGCCACGCCAGGTGGCGAAGAGGTGGCAGATGAAACCGTATTGCCAGGTGTTGCCGTCGGAGTAGGCGTGGCCGCATTGCTGGTGAGCAGCGGCGGCGGCGAGCTAATCTGGATGCCATATCCCACCGAAGGACTGCTCCGGCTGCTGGCGGATTGCGGTGACTTGGGTGTCACGGCTGCTGCTGGCGGCTCTTCCTTGGCCACAGTGCCCGGCGGTGGGGCCGGTGGAGGCGTGGCACTTCCGTTTGGCGACAGCAAGGATGGGCTCAGCGGCGTCAGCGGGCGATCGCACTTGGCATCGCTCAGATCCGGATTGGGGTTGTTCTTGTTGGGCAACGTCTGGTCCCGGGAACCGCCGCTGGCCAGTAGTTCGCGTTCCTTGGAGTTTCGCCACTTCATCCGCCGGTTCTGAAACCAAATTTTCACCTGCAAATGAAAGGGAAAACTTGTTTTAAAATGCAATTTTAATTTTCATTGAAATGGGTGAGAGCCTGTCGTCCAGCAGATGGAAAGCTGTCCGGAGCAGGACTCCAGGATTATTTAGGAAAATAGGGGATGACAGTGGGGCAGAGATAATGGACATACAGGCAGAGAAAAAGGTGGAAGTATATGGTCTGTTATTATAATTATTATACATTTAATATATTTAAAGTACCTCTTCCTCAAAGTCTATATAGTTTCCCAACTTTTCATGGTCATTCGCATGGATGAATAAGTGTGTGTGTGTATGTAGTTTGTATATTTTATTCCTTCCACGTTGCCCGCTTTCGGAAACTGAACTTTTCCGTTCTCCCCAGCAAAAACTTTTCTGTGGCAAATTGAATCTCCGGATAAACCCACTCAGATCCAAACATTCACACACCACACCCACCCCAGTTAGGCGAGGGTCGTGTGTGTGGGCGTGGTCATGGGTCCGGGGGCAAAAGTTTGAACTGCACTGCCATTGCCAGACGCTGGCCATATCCATAATAAATGCAAATTAGAGACATTTTCCCCAAAAGCGGCTACAAATTGATTAGAGGCCGCACTGTGGCACAAAAGTATTAAATGGGAACATAATTGATTTTTGAAAAGGGGAAATTTATGCTCAATAACTAGATAATAAAAGATTATTCTTTATTATTTAAATGATTTTAAGTTCCTCCAAAAATAATCACAAAAATATGTATAAATCAGCAACAAAGTAGTTTGAAGTCTTTAAAAAATCCTTGATGTTTCCTAATTGTTCTCAGAACTTATCAAATATAATGTTAATATATTTTTTTCTATAAATAAAGTATATCACAAGCTTCTAAATCTTTTTCCAAAATATAATCCTAATATTTTTGTTTATTTTCTTCACACAGTGCCAGGCCAAGTTGGTCCTGCAAAAATTCTGGAAGTCTTGTTTCTCACATCCTAGAGCCTTTCCCAGACGACCTGATCTCATCCGGAGGCGGAACGGTGGCGGCGGTGACCCATTGCATTTGACAGGCGAGAGAACAGGGCGAGAGACACTTGAAGTGGATTGCAGGACTCGTCGGGCCGCATCCTTGGCCCTTCCACTCCTCATCGGTGAGTGCTGTGTTTGAGTTATTGTGCCGGGGGTTGTGTTCTGTTCGCTCGTCCTGGAAGCTCGTTGTTCCTGCGTGCCTATGACACAGCAGGACACTCGCACTTTGTTGCAAGCCAAAACAATTTGCAACAATTTACGGGGAGACCCCACCCACCACACACACACAGCTCGCAATTAGATTGTGACTTGATGTGAAATTTAAAGCAAATTGATGCGTGAAATTGGAGAGGGAGGGGTCCACCCCCTCTTCTGGTGATTAGATTATTTATAAATAAATAAGTAAACAACGGCAACAAAAAGCTGCTGACATGTTAAACAAGCGATTAACCGCAGAGATTTCTTGGGTGAAGCTGCCTGCTCCTTGGGTAGCTGCCCATTCGTCCCCATTCCCCTCCCTGGTGGCACGTGGCCCCCCGAAAATGTTTGCGGCTTTCGGCTTTTTGGTTTGCTGTTTCGCTTACTTCCGGTCATTGAGTTTTTTCAGCGTCTGTCCCTCGGAAAATCCGCCCACCCAACCTTCGGCAATTGAAATAATAAGCTCAGGCGGCGATAAGATTAATGATTATGGGTCCAGAAGGCCCAAAGCGGAATGGGATCTTTGGACCCGGCCACCGTCGTCATAGTCATCGTCTGTTTCTGATGGAAATTAATTATAAAGCGTGCAATTTAGTATGCCAAGGAGTGCGACGCGGCGTCTGGACATTTCCGTTGCCTTGTTTAATGAGCTCGAAACTGTGATTATTGCCCCCGGCGAGGAGAGCTTGCTCTTTCCGCTTTCTAAACATGATATGGAATCTGTTCTAGTTAACTCAATCGGTTTTATAATTACTAACAAATAAAACAGTACGGGAAATGCCTAGTTTGGGGGAAAATTTATAAACTGCCATTGAGAGTCACGTTTAGTCGTCCGGCTTGTTAACAAATATTGGCCATGTAATGAGTGTTCTCTCTCCCAGCCCCCCGGAGACTCTCCATTAAAATCGTATAATTATTGTCTAACACATAGAATATTCGTTATCATATAATAATTAAAATTATGCAAATATTTGTATTTCGCGATACAAAAACTAACATTTTATGGTTGTGTATTTTAATTAGCAGAAGGAGGAGTGGCCTATGGAGTTTTGGGTTTAATGGAGTATTAAATTGTTGTGATATAATAAAAGATAATATTTTGAAAATAGATTTAGACTATTGACATAACAAAAAATACCTATAGTTAAATTTAAAAGGAAATTTAATAAAATATAATGTGTTCCAAATAGATAAATCTTTCAGGGATAATGTTTGGTACAAAAGATTAATTTTGTGGCACATTTTCAACCTATACAAATTCTTTAAAATTAATTTCTTTTGTTGTGCTTTGAAATAAATTAAATAATGTTAGGTTTTTAAATTTTTAGTTAAATATAAATAAATATATTTCTATTTAATTATCCAATTTCTTTGTTAATCTAGTTACTTTAAGTTAACCCTGACCATCATCCCTTTCAGAGCCCACATGTAATCACATCTCTGCTAAAATGAAGTTCTCAATGCCCGGGTGCTATCTCAAATTCCGGCTAAACGTTTTGCCACTTTGTTAAAGACTCCAAACCATCAGCATCCTAGGGAATATATAGACTCCCCCAAAGGCAGTGGCACTCGCCATAGAGCCCATTCCATTGACAGTAAGCCAAAACGATAAGTAACATATTTTTCTGACACGCTGCCAGCATAACGCGCATAGAATTTGTTTGAAGTTTTTATAAAGCAACCCAGTAGAGTTGGGATATAATGGGTGGCAATCCTCCCCTCTGCTATATACAATTTTTTTTTCTTCCGAAAATTGACTTTGGGCAATGAGCACAAGCTGTTGTTTTGTGGGGGAGGATAGAGTCCCCTCCCGTACCGTCTCGTCCTCTGCTTTATCCCGGACTTTTGCCAATCTCGTCCGAGGGCAACATATGTTAACTAATGAGGCTGGCTTCCAAGGGGAGTCATGCCTCCTGCCTGTCAACCCATTCTCGGGCTCCGGCATGTCATTCGATATGCTGCGTAATAGCGTATTAAATAGTCTGCTACTATTTGCCAAAGTCATTCCAACAGCAGTTGGCAGTGCGTTTTGGGTTACTGGCCATGGTCCATTTGGATTGGACTGCCCCCTCCCTAGTCCCTGCCCGTTTTTGTGGTTATTGTTTTAGGGGAAATCTCTCCAAAGTGTTTGCAAAATTTCCTTGGCTTGTGGCCGGGCGAACCATTTATTTAGCAATTTGTCAACAAATTTATTTTGTAACCAAAGCTGCAAATGATGAGTTTTAATGTTTCCCAATTGGTTCTTGGCAAAAGAGGGTTGCAAATTGGCAAATTGAAATGAAATTTGAGTTTGGAACATTAAGTGTTCTTTGATTT
Source organism: Drosophila birchii (assembly GCA_035046345.1). Taxonomy (NCBI): domain Eukaryota; kingdom Metazoa; phylum Arthropoda; class Insecta; order Diptera; family Drosophilidae; genus Drosophila; species Drosophila birchii. Next base: position 18,648,467 of record JAWNOA010000048.1, on the reverse strand, counting down.
CTGACGTTGTAAAAGTTGAATAAGATAGATTTAAAAATAAAACAGGTTTTCATGTGGAATATACGATGTATGGCAAGCTATAGTCAGTGGGGAAGTGTCCTTTTATATATATTTAATACAGCATATAATTTTATGCCTTATGTTTGAAAATAAAACTTAATAAATCACTATTTTGTATAGCCGTTTGCTATAGGAAATCGATCTTAACTAAGCCAAAAATTAATTCATTTCAATTTGAAAAGCTTTTTCATGTTAGTTTTTTGTATGTTATTTAATCTGCATACTGCATTTATAATTTTGAAAAAATTCAAATTTTTATGAAATTTTGAAAATTTTAATGATGTAAATGTATAAAAATTTCAAAAATTGACCAAATTTGAAAAAAAATTTTGTATACATTTTTTATTTATAAATAATTAAGAATTTACTAACGAATCGGAATATATATGCCTTTTTCTTATCATTAGCTTTTTGGGAATTTTATGGCCTGTAGAAGTCTGGAATATACGCACTATTTAAATCGACATTTATTCATATTTTTTGAAAATATTTATTATTAAGAAAAAAATTCTTTTGAAAAACATAACTAGTCTAATAATATTTATTGAATTAATAGAGATTTTATGTGTACGTTTTAAATCTGTAAACTGAATAAAAAATTAAAGTTTAACCTCATTAACATTTAGAAAAAGTTAAAAATGTTATTTTGGAAATGGTTTAGTGGAACTAATAATAATTAAATTAAGAAATATATACAGTATTATTCGTCTCCTTATATTCCAGTAATCTCCGCCAACCCTTAAGTTCGTAATCTTAAATCACTTTGCACTAGCCAAACCCCTTAGTTGACCATTAAGGGGCTCTAACAAGACTCATAAAAACCAAAGCAAACAATGCAAAAGACCAACCCAGAGATCGAGTGTTAAATATTCTCTAAGGATTTCCCACAATTCAGGGATTATTATTTATTGTGCAGCTTGATTTAAAGCCTACGGCCAGCTTCTGTCAAACAGAAATCGAAATCGTGAAATCGCAAACCAAATAAAAAACATAACGATGCCAGCCAAAGTCTGCTGGGTGTGGAAAACAGCAAAAGACAAGGCAGACGAAATGGAAAATAAAAATATTTATAACGTGAAAATGCCAAAAGTGCCACCGAGGGGAAAGTAAACAGAGAGTGAGAGAGAGTGGGAGATGGTTGAAAATTCCACAGTTGGCGGGAATTTCCTTTATTCGATGTGGCGGCGAGAACTGCCAGATTTTTTCTCCCCTCAATTTTTCGACAAATCAAAAACAGACGAATTTGTTTTGGACATAACACTTAAAAAGTTGCCGGGCGAGAGCGAGAACCAAAGCCAGGACACGTGTGTGCAGCGGGGGTGGCTATTCCTATTATACTGCCATCCTGTTCTTCATTCCTAGTCCTATATATACATATATTTGTATATATTCCGCGATTCCTTTGTGTATTGATTTAAAAATGCAAATCACATTTTCGCCTCAAGATGTTTTCATTTCCGCCGCATGATTTTGGCAGCAGCGCCTGCGGGGCAGCAGCAAGCTATTTCCTTTCCCGGGATTTCCACTTTCCCGCTTACCCGCTCTTGGAGTGTCATTAATGGCAATTAAATTTATAGCCAGCGGATTATGAGGCTGGTAACTGTCAGCCGCAGTTCCCGTTGAAGAGGGCGTGACTGATGGCTGGAGTGTGCTGGTCTGGGAACTTGAGTTGTGTAAAGCTTATGTCTGGATTTTATTTATTTATTGAGCATTAATCGAATAATCAGGCTTTGATTTAAAGGGATATGTCAATTTTAGTATTTATTCAAATGGGAATTAGGTATGGCATTGAATATACAGTATTTGAAATATAAATCTTGGGGTTTTTTGATAAATAAAACTCAGTAAATATAATTTAAAGGGTAACAGTTTGATTTTTAATTGTAAAAACAATTTGAGAATATTCCGCCGGGTCCAGCAAAGACCTTAATATACTTCACTTAATCCCAAACACCATAAACCTTAGTTAATAATCCCTAAAATGTGACTTGCATCCACAATTTGGGGGTTAAAAAATGCACAGAAACCGCGCCCATAAATCGGTTGCCAGCAATTTTTCGAGTGCGTTTGTAAAAATCGCAATAAACGTTGCAATGAACAACACTCGAAATGATGAATCACCTGGCCAACTGGTCAACTGGCCAACTGAGAAGAGTTGGGCATCATCAATGCAACGTTTGTCGACCGCAAGGCACGCGACACAAAATTCCCTCTGGACAATGGCCAAAAGCCCCCCAGCCAATGCCCTCGATACTCGGAATTGCAGGCGGCCAGTGCAGTGTGCGGATATATTTATGACACGAACTGTGCACCAAAGTGAACAACAAGCGAGCTGCAAAAAGTGCAGCAAAACGAAGGAGGCAGCAGGCAGGCTCTTAAATCATGTTGCATACAGCTAGGCGCAATGCAAGCCACTCACACTCAGATCCAACACCCAACACCCACACACCCCTGACTCAACCTGTGACACTCGAGTGTGAATATCCGCACTCGTTCATCACCCAAACTACGTACCCAAGGACCTCAATCCCGCACATCCCCCACTCTCTATATATATGGCGCTCGTTAATGGAGCTACCATCGCCGCCGGCTGGCCAACACTTTGGGTGTATGTGTCCGAGTCCCTTGTCCTTTGTCCTTTGTCCCTCAACCCATATCCTCTGCTCAGAAGCTTCCAGGGTCTAGAGCCACCGCAAGCTGGACACCCGCTGCGATTTGATTGCGAATTTTTCTGACATTTTTGCACATTTTTTTGCCACGGTCGCCAAACGAGCTTTCTTTTAGCTTCTGATTTTTTTCTCAGTGCTTGGTTTCCCTCTCGGTCTTTTGTTTCATTTTCCATTTTCACAGCTTGACAAACTGCATTTGATGAATGCTTTAGAAGTTTTCCCTCTATATCCTAGGATTTATAGCTAAGCTTTGGGCAATAATCATAAAATAATAGTTCAAGTGGCAAGAGGATATAACTTTGAATTGGTTTTGAATGGACTTGAAAGGAACTTACTGTTGTTAAAATAAAAAGAAAACTTTAAAGTTTATTTAACAATAAATAAGTAATTTAATTGGAATATAGTTTTATATGTATATTTATAAATATACATTCTACAAAGCGATCTCTAAATTTCTCTCTTTGTGACACTAACAATAATCTACGACTGTGATTTATTTTGACTTAAGTAAACTCCATAAATCTTTAGAGTTTACAGAGCTGAACTAAGTCTCTAGTCACGAAGCAAATAATTTACTAAATGTAATAAATAAAAATAATAGCTCACAGATCTTACACAATTTTTAACTCTAGACATCAGTTACACTTTTACGTTTGAAATGCGCTCGCTGGCATTATCTATGTAGTATATATACATTCCAGACGCGGGGCATTATAAGATCATTAGGCTGTAAATGATGGATCGCTCCTAAAAAAAAGGGGCGTGACTTATGCAATGAGTTGATGAATTCATGTTTCGAATGCAAACTGGACACGCTTATATTGTGCAATTATGAAATTCTTATGAATCATATCGTAGGACAAAAAAAAAGGAGCTGCACTAATTTGGCATGACATTGTCAGTCATCAGCATCATCATAGGGATTCGGGATTATATTCGGACCTATTCAAGGGATGACTCCGGTTGGTGGTGACAACTGCCGGGGCCTGATTGAGTTGTGATCGATTACATTTTGACAAGACCAAATTGGCCACGCAAATATTCGCAGCCATGTGAAAATGCCTGCACAAAAAAAGGTTTTTTCTCTGTCCCAGCTCTCGGTTTTCCCTTTTTTTGTTATAAGTATTGTCAGAGTTTTACAAAAATTAATTTAATTATTGCATGACTTAAAAGGGACCTGGCCGATGCTGCAATCAATGAAAACTGTCTGCGTCTCAGGCGACATGAATTTCTTATGGCTCGTTATAATTTCATTATACCTCGACCTCGGGGCCGTGGTGTATATATATCCGCCATATATATCTGGGGGATATATGTACCATATAAGAAAGCGACTGCGCATTTCAAGGAGAGACCGCCCTCCCATTTTTTGGCTTTTCTGCCATTTTCCCGTGCGCAGCCATTGTCAGAGAGCTTTCCTGGGCGGAGTTTTGTCCGCTTTTTGTTTCGGGCTTTCCTTTTCCATCGTCCTCGTGGTCGTCGTCCCTTTTTTTGTTGTCTGCTTACTTATTAAAGCTGATGCGAAAAGTTCGGCAAACTGAATTTTCATAAGCGGTTTTTATATATATAATTTTATAATGGCTTCATTTCGTGCTTATTGATTTTGACGTTGTTTGTCTCGGGAGCAGATTGTTTATGGATTGCTTACATCGAAATTTAGGGAGTTTAGTGGGAAAAGTTTGTTGTTTTGTGAAATGCATTTAGAAATGCTAATTTGGTGTTTTTTTTTAAGGGGCAAGTTGTGGGGCAGTTTATGGTTTTTTATAGGGATTAAATTTAAGGGATTTTCAGTGGGAAAAATACGTTATTATTGGGAGGATATTAAATGGGTGTTTAAAGGAAAAATAATGCAAGTATTTCTAAGCATTAAAAAGATTTCAAACTGCTTTAAAAAGATTCAAAAATTTAATAAATTATATAATGAAGAAAATACAAATAAAATTTAAACAAAACACACAATATGATGCAACATTTTCGAATGTTACGAAATATTTGCCTTGCAAAATGTTATTTAAAATTATACTTAAACCAAATAATATACTATGTAATATATATAAACCAATTATATAATATTAAATATTTGCAAAATAAAGGGGGCACCCGGATTTGAACCGGGGACCTGTCGATCTGCAGTCGAATGCTCTACCCCTGAACTATGCCCCCCATGCGAATGTTCCCCACATTTCTGTTTATACATATATACAAAATTGCTAATTCAATTTCGCAATAAGCATGACTCACACATGAATCGAAAGTATCGAAGCTAAAGCAAAGGCAGCTAAAGCTATGTATGGTATTTAAAATTCAATAAAAGAAACCGAAACTCACCTGAGAGTCTTTGAGACCCAGTCGCTCGGCTAGCTTCTTACGATCCGGCTTGCTAATGTACTTCTGCTGCTGGAATCTCTTCTCCAGACCCTTCCTCTGGGAATCTGCAAGTAGGATGAGTAACCACTAAATCAGTCTCCCCTTTCCACAGGGCAAAGTTCCCATTCTACGCACCTGAGAAGACGGCACGTCGCATCATTCCACGGCGAGGCTTGCCACGCGTCGAATGGGCCCAGGGAAAGCCCTGACCGGGGGGCAGAGGAAACACTTGGGCGCCGACTGCAGTTGGGGAAAAATAAGGGGTTGAGTCCACGGAGATAGAGAGAGAGGAAATGCATTAGACCAAAACACTTGTTAATTGGCACAGCGGGAGGGCGATCTAGTCGGAAGTTGGGGATATGTCGTCATCACATTCGGACAGCAATTAGGAAGCAGTAACACTTGGAAATAAAAGCCAAATATGCTAAAGTTATGGGGTTTCTAAGGGAATTTAAAATAAATTTGAATATTATATTTTAGAAGATCTGCCTCTTTAACAGAACTATTATTTAAAAAAATAATTTGTTACTTATTATCAGAGATATTTTTCCCAAATTTGCTTTTGCAATTTAAATAAATTTTATTTAATGTACTTAAACGTCACATCTCCAACTTCAGCTGATGGGGAAACTCCTCTTACCACTCATATAGGGATTCCGGCAGTGCGCCAGCAGCGAGTGGAGGTGCGGGTGGTTTAGGGTGTGCGGCAGGAAGGGTGTGGGTCTGCTGGGCATGGGCTTAGCAATCACCGGCGGAGGAGGCGGTGGCGGCGGCGTAGGATGTCCACCACCACCTCCTCCTCCTCCGGCTGATCCCAGCATCTGGTGCTGCTGCTGCTGCTGCTTGTCTTGCGTTAATCTTCGATTGGCATTGTCCTCGTCCGCAGATCCCATTTCGTGCGGTCGCCCATCCTGGCCAGAGTTGGCAGTGGGATTGGGGCCCCCGTGATTGTTGTCGCTATCACTAATTGTGCTGCCAGGTGACGACGACGAGGATGCGGTTTGCGGCTGACAACTATTGCCGGGATGCTGCTGCTGCTGTTGTTGCTGTTGCTGTTGCTGCTGATGCGGCGGCAGTTGATGCGTTAGAAATGCGGGATGCGGAAAGTGGGCGTGCCCCGCCCCCGGATGGTGATGGTGATGATGGTGATGCGGATGCCCTGGATGTCCTGGATGTCCTGGCGCTGGCAACTGTTGGTGCTGCTGCTGGTGGTGATGCTGTGGATGCTGCTGCTGCTGCTGCTGCTGATGGTGTTGGTGATACTGATATGTGTGCTGCTGCATGAAGTTTTGTTGTAGATAAGGCCATATATGCTGCGGTTGCATGAATTCTGTAAAATCGGTTAGTGGCAGAGAGGAGTGGTTATATCCATTAGTGAACTGTTACGAGTTGGAGTGCCCCACTAGCAGTTAGCTTTAAATATAAGCAGCCCCAAAAGTATGTTTAAATAAATTGTTTTACATAAAAGAATTTGGAGGGAAAAATAAATCAACAAAATTAATTTCGTAGTAATTTGAGTTCATCTAAAATAAATTTATAATATATTTTTAACTACAAAAGCCAAAGAAATTGGCGAACAATTAAATATTTGAATTTAGCTTCCATAACAAAAGGTTCTTTATTTAAAATCTCAATCTAATTACTAGTTGACCACATTAAATGACTTCAGTTGTCTACCTTCTAATTCTTGTTATAATATTTTGGTTTTCAACATTAATTTGATAAGAGAATAGTATTAATTGACATAATATTACTCTCTTATCAAATTAATGTAATTCCCGCAAACCGACATCTCTTTGAAGTGTCAAATTGTCAGGCTTGGAAACAATCTGCCATAGCCTTTGTGGCAGTAGCTCCACGATGGCTTAACACATTCTCAGAGCAGGGAACTCAGATTCCTTGGAGCGTGTTATGTGCTGTCTTGGCAGTTTTCCAGACAGGATATCCCCTTCCCTCCCCCTCGACACAGACACAGGCAGACAATGGGTTGTGAAATCTGCTTTGAAGTGTCAGTGTGAAGTTGGCATAATTAAGCCAAGCAACACAAGCGCCAGGATAAAGGACTCGACGCACACTCGCACCTTGAGAGCCAAGTTTTGGCGCCTTTGAAACGCAGGAAGCCGGCAGTCGTATGTGTGCGTATATATATGTATTAAGGATATCAGGATAATGGGGGGTGGCTCCATTTGACTGCATTTCATTTTCTAATTAAACACCCCCAAAAAAGGCAGCCATTGCCAGCCCCCATCTTGTGTCCTCCTCTCTCTTTCTCTTCCTCTCTCTCTCTGCTGACATCCTGACAGGCGCTGCAGGATATTCGGGATATGATTTTAATTCGATTAGAGAACCGAAACAATTAACGTATTAACGCCTCTTTAGTTTTGGCAGTTTTGTGTGTGTGCGCGTTGACTCCTGTGGCCAACGGCGGCAGTGGCCCCCCAAAAATTTCCATTTCTATATGGATACCCGATGCTGGATTCTGGATCCCTTTGGGTGTGTGTTTGTTTTTGCGAATGATGTGGCACATGTGCGCCTAATGAGCGCACAAATTAAGTTATAATTGTTCGCCTTTGTTTGTTTTGTTTGTTTGTCGCGCGGTTTGCCGACTGTTTTCTGTATCTGCATCTGTGTCGCGGGTAACTTTTTGGCCCCTTTTTGGTTTATGGCAAAAAGTTCATTTTGTGGCTGTCTTACTTCCAAGCAAAAAGCAATTTCCGTTTTGGCTCTGGAAAATTTCCCCCCAAATGGGATCATTGATTGGGATACGATGGCAATTAGTTGGAAAGTTTGGAGAAAAGTCATTAGGATAGTAAATTAGTTATTGGGATTGGGAGAAATTTATATATCATACAAATTATGATTGAAAAATTAAGGAAATGAAGAAAATTGAGTAAGATTTTAGTTCTTACTTAGAATATACATAGTTTTCTGGATTTCAATATAATAAATTCATTGTTAAATTTATTATTAAGCAGTGAATTTAATAAATATTAGAGTAAATAATATTATCCAGAAACTCTAAAGGAGTTTCAAGTTGATTTAAAACTTACTTTAAGTCTTGTAAATCTTGTAATTAAAAATATTTTGACTGCTTTTCGAAAGTCTGATCTATGTTTTATTATATTTGTATATTCTTACTTATTCTTAGCTTCATTATGTCTCTGATATCACCATATATTCTATAAAATTTTCCAAAAACCTTTCACATAGTTTACCCTAATTCCCTTCTAGTTATCAACCTTCTTTGCCACGCGTTGTCCATAAAAAACTAAAGCCATAACTGCATTGATTTAACCCCAAAATATGACCAATAAAACCTCATAAAAAATGGCCATAAAATATAGAAAATCAGAAAGACAGCCATTAATATCCAAAAAAATAAGCCGCGTAGCGATAATCACATGACAATTAAAATCCCACAATCCCGAAACTAGCCGCGGCGAACAAAGCAAAGGACTTCATTCAAATGCTAAAAAAGAAGGCCAAGGCAAAGCTGTTACATTGACTGATGGCCAATTGGTTCCGCCTTCTTTTTTTTGTGTCCCACACACACACACCCCAAAAAAAGAAAGCCGCACATTGCTCATCCTCAGCCTCAGCCTCAACATCATCCTCATCCCCCGTTTTAGCACGCGGCCAAGGATCGCATCGGATCGCATTGGATCGGTGGTTATATCTATTCGAATCCTTACGGAAGTCCGAACTGGTTATGCGGCTTTGTTGCTTACGGGGCTCAGCTCAATAATTTAAACATGATTAGGTCTGGTTGTGTTTTTACAGCCTGCGAGGCTCAGCGGAGCAACGCCCCGAGGGCTTAGGCCACAGACAATAAAATCACGGCGTAAAAAACGAAGGCAATGTACTACGAACTACGAAACTATGAAAACTTTTCAGCCAGATTGTTATTCTTTTGGCTTTTCATATTGCAATTGTGTGTATGTTTTGTTTATGCTTGGCATTAGCCACGGCAAATTAATTGCCAAGCCTTTTTAATTGTATTCTTGTGAGAGCAGCCCAAGGCGAGGAACCTAATTGGAGGAAGCTTTGACATAGGGAATAAATATTTTCTTTTTTTGACAAATAGAATATGCTAAATAATATATTAAAAATTATTATATAATATATATATATATTATTATATATATTATTATATAATATATTAAAAATTAAAAAGGTGTCTTTAATCTCTTAAACATTTTATAATAATTTATAAGAATGTTCAACTTTCAGAAGCGAAAAAACAACTTTCAGTAACTTTTCAATATATTTATCTAAGTTGTTAAAACTTATTTTTATAAAAACTAAATTATGCCCAAAAATAAAACACTTACCATTCCTGACCCGGACACCTTCACGGGTATCCCCCAGAATCGCGCTGACACTGAACTTGAGGATGGGCTTGCTGTTGCTATCCTTGAGAATGGTGGTGCCCACCGCCGGACTGCTTGGATCCTTGGGCTCCACCTTGGGCAATTTAATTGCCGCTGGTTCGTCCACCTCGGCCAGGTCATCCTCCAGCTCCAGTTCTTCATCTAGATCCATATGGGGCTCCTCATCACCGACGCTGCCTATATCGGCTACGATTTCGTCCGCGGATGAGTCCTCATCCTCGTCCATCTCCTCGATGCTGTCAACACTCTCGGCCCGGACTTCGCGGCACTTATCACACTTGTAGCCGCGCTTCGAGCAGCTGCAGCTTCTATTTGGACGCTCCTCAACGCAGGAGACGGTGGTCTCCGTGGGATCCGCGGGATCCCGTTCTCGTTCACGTTCCCGACGCGACAGGAGCATCTCGCTTAGGCTGGACTTCAGCTGGCTCTCCGTGAAGGTCTGCTGGGCGTGCAGGAGACTGTCCACGAGAAAAGCCGTAGACATAACGTATTTGCCGAACTTTCTATACTTTCCGCGATTTATTTCTTGCCAGGATTTATTCCGGATTACCCGCCGTTCGCGTCGAGTGCTCAATTCGAACTGAACGGGCCTTGGTTTGTTATCCTGGCAGGCGCAAGTCGCAGGACGCAGCATCCCGTGGCCCAGGATGCTGCTATTGGGGGTTGCTCTTCGGTGGTTGGTCCGTTTCTCCTGCCCAGTAGCCTTCGTTTATGTGGCGGCACGTGATTTTCGTCCTTATATATATCACTCTCTCGCTCTGGCTTTGACTCTGGCTCTCGCTCTCTCTCTCTCTCTCTCTGTCTTGTTGTACGAGTGTCCTGTTTAGCCTTTGCCTGCTCCCCATTGTTGTTCGCCTTTTATTTGATTTTATTTGTGTGAAAACAATAAAAATTTAATTTTCTTGTTTTGTTGCCGTTGTTGCCTTTGCCACTCGCTGCCTTGAACTGTGCGCGCACATCGCAAATATCCTTTCGTTCTTATTAGATTTGAGCTGCTATATTCCACAGTGTGGCACAGTGGGGCAAAAGAAGGGTTAAATAAATAATTTATATAATATAAATAAATATTTTTTAAAAAGAAAATATACCAATAAACTTTAAAAGATCCCAAATCTTAATTTTCATATACAAATTCCCTTTATCAGCATCATTAAGGGAAACGGCTTACGCATATCCTTCGGTAGTCCTCAGAGATTTTGAGAGCCTTTAAAAACTACAACTACCAAAATTTGTAGCAATCAATGTTAATGTTTAAAATAAACAATGTATCCTAGAGATTATAGATATTAAAAGCAGAAAAATGAATTAATTTTCTATATAAAAATTGAACCTGAAAAACTACTTACATTTAATATATTTAAATACACAAATAATATTTAAAATTATAATTAAAAAATTCCCGATACTGTTAATTAAACTATAAATTAAATTTTAAAATAAAATCCCTTTAAGATTAATCCTACTATTTATATTTCAGAAATCTTGTTAAAATAAACTATAAAAATTGCCAAGTATTAAATATTTTTCAAAAACCTCAGCCCCATTTTGTAACAGTGTTCATAAATTGGCATCATATATTTTAATAGAAAAACTTGATTATACAAAATTCATGGAAATGTGTGCACCATAATTTGAACTGGACAGCACTCGCCACCCCCAACCACCCATCAACTTTTGAATTTGTCCGCGCAATTTGTTGCAGGCACCAAAGGAACGTAGAAAAGCGGAAAAATGAGAAAATCCTGAGGCAAAGAGCCAAGGAGTCAGTAGATTAACTTTTATTATGACCGCAAATTAGTTGTCCTCGTCGCCGTTGATGACGACAATCGAGTTTATCGGCAATGATGACTTATTTACTCTTTGGGGGTCGGAAGCCAAGTAAATGCGAAAATGGCCAAGCAGCGCGGTTATGTAAGCTTAGCAGTTACCCTTCCCCCCCATCTAGGAGCTAGGATGTGTATGTCCTTTTGGCCTCTATTGTGCCAAACACACACACACAAAGACCCAGTGCAAGAGCGAGAGCGAAGAGCAACCCTTGTGGCTTGAGAGGGCGTGGCCTCACTCGAATTGGAAAGCCATCATCAGGATCTGAAAGGAGCAGAAGTGCTCTCCACAAAAGGGAAGAAGTGCGAGCACAAGGATAACAAAAGCTCGTCCTCCTGGTCCTCGTCTCTCTCTCTCTGTTCCCCTCCGTCTCCAATTGCGATTGTTTTGCGCTGCCATTTGTGGCTTTTTGCTTTCATATGAAGCACGCCTCAAAGGATTACCCCCAGGATCTAGCAACCCTCCTCCTCCAACCCCTCGCCGAAGGATTCGCCGCTTCTTCTGCTGGCAGCGAGTACATAAAACATGCTCATATAAGCGTATAAATATGTGATAATAATGATTAAAAGTTCTCATCATGCCATCATCATTTATGCAAAGGATTCCGCTTTCACTGTGTGTGTGTCTGTGTGTGCTCTGAAGAGTCCTTACATTTTTATTTGGCACCGACACATGGCTTAAGCTGCTGAGTATTTTCCATTTTCCGCAATTTCTTTGGCGGGGGGAAAATGGGGGTCGTCTTGCTTTGTCGCCAGCTAAATGGGGAAATGGAAAATGAAAAATAGAAAATGGTGAATTTGGGGTTCTCTGCATTCCGACTTGCTATCTCCATCTCTTTTTGTAGTTGCCATAATATGAGGACAATTATTTGATAAGTGGGTTGAATGTGCAGCAGTTTTTTTGACCCCCTCCCGCCCTGACTTTTCCAGCTTCCGTTTCTGGTTCCATCTGCCATTGTCATGGCGCTGCTTTTTGACAAATGAAAGGGGTCACCAAAACAGGCTTTTGTTGGGAAACCCCCATAATATATATATATATAGACAAATATATATATATATATCGTGCCTAGGTTGGGGATAGCAACGGGTAGGTGTTGAAGACAAACTTTTAATTGTTTTTCACAGAGTGTTGCCATGGTCTGAGTTTATATTTTGCATTTTCGTTTTTATTTTTTTAATTTGTTTGCCGAATTGGAAATATGTAAATGATGTTGTTTGGCTCTGCATGTTGGGGGATTATTGTGCTGTCAACGTTTGGCTTTTTGGCTGGGCTTTGTGGGTCCTTTTCTCTTTCAGCTTGAGGAGCTTGACATTGTAGATAATGGCTGTGTGTTGTAGAGAAAGGAAATCGGAATGTATAGACAAAAATCTGTGAAAAAAAACCTTTATGGTTCAGAGATCAAAGTCCTTGTGAAGTGATTCTTGTAATTTGATTGATGTCTTTGATTGGTTGGTTTATTATTAGTGATTATCGTTACAATTAAAATTGTATATTTAAGTATTTTGGTTTTTTAAAAATAGATTATTTAAAAAAGACAGGATTCTAGCTGCATGTCATAGAAGAACTTTCATTAAATACAAACTAAATGATATAAAAAATAAAATATCTATTAAAAAATGCACATAAAAAAAATATATATTTATATACAGATTATTTTATTTTTAAATTATGAAAATCAAATGATAATTATCCATAGCAACTGTATCCCTATTCCTATCCAAATCCTGTCAGATAAGTTATTAGTAATTATAAACTATTGAAGAAGAAAATAACCAACAGAATATATAAGCTTCTTCTATCAAAATTAAATCTAAATAATCTCCTCTTTACACAGTTTTTTATTCCACCTAAATATATCTTTCAAGAACTTATTATTGATCTCTTTTCACAAACAGACAATGACGTTAGTTATGATAATACCAAAAGGCTTGTTACTCCTGCTTTTCTATTTAGAAATCAAAGACCGAAGCTCATGAGTCATGACAAGTTCCAGCTAACTTCCTTTTTGAACCCAGTTGTGAGCCGGAATACCCTTGCAGGTAAATTCGGTTGGCCAAAAATTCAAAGAGTGCCACATGCCAGATGCCACTCCAGCTCCAGATCGAGTAAACAACTTCATGGGGAAGAATGTTTGTGTGCGGAATCGAATGCCGTTGACAGCCGCATCATTATATGGATATCATTATCGTGTATCGTCGTCTGCAGGACCCAGAAAAGAGAGAAAAAAAGAAGGTAAAATGTCACAAGATGCTGCAAGATGGGCGGGGATAAATGCGTGGTTGAGTGGATTCGTGGGTGGCTATATTGCTGGCTGACTGGCTCGGTGGCAATATAATAAAGCGCAAACATTTATACACGACACTCGATGCGAAGGACGGCGATATAGAAAAAGCATTCCGGCCAAGTTAACTGTCGATATCAGCTGCTGCCACCGCCCACTTTTGCTGGCGCACTCGCAGCCATGAAATGAATGCGAATTCTGTTTGCCATCGATTTTCAGGACAACGTTTATTATTTTTATTATATTCGCCGGGCAGCTAGGAGGAGGACTGGAAGGAGAACTGAGCAGCTCTCTGTGATGGGGTGGCTGGGAAATTATGGGCTTTTCATAACGTTAACAGTCGCATAAATACGCTCTTTGTGTCAGCCAAGTAGAAAAAATGCGATAAAAGATTATAAAGTGTATGTGTTGTCGTTGGGCTTGGGCTTGGGCTTGGCTTTTGCTGCCCAGTGGGTGGGTGGGTTTTTGGCCCGGGGATCGGAGTTCGTTCTCGTTCCCGGCACTGGGCGGCGACATCTGTTTCCGACATCTTTTAATAAAATTTTCATCTTTATTACAAAACGATTGTTTTATGCGCTATGCTGCTCTCCCTGGGTCCTTTTTCGTGAAGTTCAACTTGAACTTGGACTAGACGGCGGAAGTCCTTCAGCGAAGTCGCGAAGGAAGTAATTAGAATGAAGCGATTTTTAGTTGCCAAGTTTTTCGCTACTGCCGTTTTTTATTTCCATTTTTATTTTTCTTTTTATTTGGCTTTTGGGAGGAAAGTTTGCCGAATGAACTGAAGTTCAGTTTATGAAAATATTTTGCATTTCATTCATTTTATTACTTTATTTCACTTAATTTGATTGCACATCGCTACGTGTTTTTTTTTTGTTTGCTTCATCCATGATTGTATGGAAATAATTGCCAACTTTATTGGTTAATTTATGAAATTTACACATTTAATGGTTGTTATTGTCGAGTGAGTGTGTGTGCGGTTGGTTGGTAGTTGCGGTTTTGCGGTGGCTCGTGAATATTTATTTGTGTTTGGACAAAAAGCGGTCGGAGAGTGTGTTGTTGAGTCGTGGTGGAGTGGTTGTTAACAGCGGCTAGTTAGGTGTATAATTAAATATACGTGAGAGAGCCTAATTGGGATAGATTAATCAAATATCTTAATTCCCAAATAGCTAATAAAAAATATATATCAAAGATTAATTAAGCTAATTTTTAAGGAAATCAAATCAAATCAAGGGTTTTCCTTTTTAAATTAATTCCTGAAGCTCAGTTTAATACTTTCCTTTTAAAAATATTTACATTTTCAACATTATTTGCTGGCCATTTCCATTCTTAAATAAATTCCCTTTAAAGTTGGTTATTATTTGCATAATTTTTTACCTTTTTATATTCTTTCTTGCCAATGCAGTTCCCTGACCTCTGATGAAGTGCCCTGCCCACTTTTTGATGGTAGACCAAAAGAAAAATATTTTTGCATTTATATTTTTTGCAATACTGTTTTTTTTTTCTTCCATTTTTTGCAGATGAACTTCGTTGATTTTTGATGTACGCATGGGGGCGCCGATTAAGCCAACTGGAAAATTTGGATAGCCCTGGCTGAGAGCCTTTCCCCCCATGGTTTGCCATGGACTGGACTTCCCCACTGCCCCACTCTACAGGAAATCGCTTCAGCAACAAATAAATAAACAAAGCTTTAAGGGGAAACACCAACAAACAGGACTGCAGAGTTGCATAATTTTCCAACCAAAGACAACGAAGGACAACGGGACGGGTGAAGGCAATTAATATTTTTTATTGCATACAAATTGCATAATTAGTCAAAACTAAATGACAGGGCACACAGGCCCACAGACCTAGAAATGAAAAGGATAACAGCGGCAGAGTAGCGACAAAGGAAAAGGGTAGCTGGCAACAAATGTGTTGTTGTGATTAATAAAATTACACGAAATTGCAAAAAGGCCAAAGGAGACGCACAGGAGGCACAGGGGATAGCAGGATACAACGAAATTTGACAGCTCGAAACAATAATAACAGAAGCAAGCCCACAGGACTCGAAGAGGGTTGCTATTCCCTGAAAATCCCTGAAAAAGGCTCATCACTTGACGCTGCGGCGGCCAAGGAGGAGAAATGAAAAGGACGAGTAGGAGCGGTTTCCTACAAACGTGTGAAAGCCGGAAAAAAGGACCGCTACTTGACTCGACGAGGCATAAGGAGTCTTTTAATTAATTTGTATGTCTTCCTGTATACTCGCTGAGTTATGTGACTCTCTGCGGGCACTGAAATCTCGATTCAAGGTGTGTGTTATGTGGGCTCAGCCAGGCGGAAGTAAGTTGGGAATTTATATGGCATTGGGAGTAATTAGTCAAAAATATAATAGCTAAAGGAAATTTATAGATGTCGCGAGGTGAGTATTCATAAACAAAAGAGTCTTTCTCGAAGGATCTTTAAGTCATCCAAGTGAAAATTAGCTTGAAGTCTTGGATTAATATATTCAGTGGCAGTTAGAAAATTGTAATATAGAAATTTATAATTTAAGCAAAATGTATAAATCATGTAAAACCCCCCAATAAATTTAATGCAATTATAATAATATAATATAATATAATTATAATAACAAAATATATTAATATCTCTAGAAATAAAATCTCTTTAGAAACTAACTTTTTTAATTTTATTTCCCTTTAATTTTCTCAATATATCTTTCCTTTGTTAATCTTCGAAATCAATCTCCCTTTGTAATCCCTTAATAACTTTCACCCCATACAATAACCTGCTCATATTTTCAGCCAAAAACTTATTTTATTTCTCCACTCATCTGTCACCTAGTTTGGCAGGACCTGAGCCTTCGATTCGCATGATCTCGTAACAAGTTGTCAGGACTAATTAGAGAGTTGCGCCAGCTGACGCCGCGGCAGCATTCATATTTCGCCCCTCAAAGTGGAAGTCGTAACCCCCGGAAAGTAGCATCAATGTAACGCCTAGTTAGGCAACAGATTGCGCTGAAATGTATGCAAAAGGCTGGAAATTAAAACCACCACCACACAGGACATACATTGGTATAAAAATCAAGGCAAGGACAAAGGGATGCCCGCCGACACGGTGCTAAATTAGTGAAAGGGTGACCCCGATTTATTCAGATCGCATGGGGGATTATCAATAGGAAGCAGCAATTGGATAATGAAAATAAAATTCGTCTTGGTCATGTGCTTAGGGAAATATGAAATGATTATTTATGAAAGGCCAGAAATGCCTTTCTTTAGGCCATTTTCAAAATAATTTCTAATTGAAGAACTAAACCAGTAGCCAATTCAATTAACTTGGCTGCCAGTGCAGTTGAAGCCAGTCTTTGAGTGAAGGCCTGCGGCCGGAGGCGTAACATTTTTAATTAATCCGGAATCCGGTATCCGGAGATTGCTCCGCTTTCCTCCCGATCCCAGCTAGCAAAAACACCAAAAACCCCATGGTGGCCAGCACCTGGTGTACTTTTTAGCAAATCCATTGGCTGCATTTCTGATGGACATTTGGCATCTGTTTCTGACCGAACCATCCTGGACGAGGTGCGTCAAACGAAGTTCCTGCATTTGCCAGGCTTTGGCATTTCGGTTTTTTCACTCCTCCGCTCATCACAATTTTTGATTGCACAATTTAATTTTCATTTATTTTTTTTCTCCTCTTAACCAGAGCTTGCTGTTTGCATAGGCAAACTGAGAAATTAATATTTACATTTATGCAAAATAATTTCCACAGTTTTTATTTGCCTTCCCATTTGATTGACATTTGCAGCCGAAGGGTTGAAGTTTCTGTAATTAGAAAGAGAATCATATTTATTTTCATGTTTGCTCGGTTTGAGGTAGGTTGGAATTGCCACACAAATTAAATTATATCATTCTTGCTGGGTTGAGGCTGTCCACAAAAGGTCACCAAAAACTAGATATACATATAGAAGACGGAATAGAACACTGAGTGCTCTCTTTCTTCACGCATTAATGTCTGGTATGCTGCCTTATATGGAGCTATATGTGTTGGTTTACGCATGCCAGCAGGTCAATTAAGTCTTATTAAATGTTCTTCAAAAATCAGGGGCGGAGCTGGACGCTATAAGCGACAAATTATGATAATAAATAAGGGATATGCCCCTTAAAAAATGTTTAAGAACGAGAAATAAATAAAAACTGGGTTAAAATAAATATAGAAACATAAAAACAATTGAAAATTATGTTTATCAAGCAAGTTTGTTCCCCTTAAAAATTTTAATTATAACTTAAATCTTTAAAATCACTCCGCACCTGTTTTATGCAAAAAGAAATCTGAATTTGAGTAAACCAAGGGCCGCGGCACGTCACTCAGTCGTCTTCGAGGCTTTGTGCGTGGACAGCCAGCAAAAAAGGTTCTTAAAAAAATACAAAAAGCTCAGTTAATTAAGTGAGACGAGCTAATTAATATAAAAAACTATTACATAATATAGCAAAAACAAACGCAGGATAATTAAAAAGCTGACAATGGGAGAGGTAATCATCAGCATCGCTGGCAAGGACCTGCCATGGGTGAGTGAAGTGCATAAATATCGATCTGAATGAAAATTGATTGAGTGCTGCACCAATAAATAAACAAAAACAAAAAAAAACGTGCAATAAATATAACGAGCTTTGCCGCAATTTGTTGACCCTTCACGTAAGTGGAATCGAGGTCAGAAAACCCCGACGACCTGAAGTTATGGGTTAATGTTTTTTGTGCCTACCTCTCGCCTCACCTCGCACATTGCAATCTCACTTTATAGTGCCATTGCCTGACGTCATAAAACCCGTTTAAATAATAATTAATGCTGGAAATGTTTAATTTTTAAGACCATTTGTTTGTAGTTTACAGTTGGATCAATTGTGAAGAGGCGCTTAGTAAATCCCCCCATAGAAATTAACGATATTACAGCCAAAGTAGGTCCACAGCCGAGCTCAGTACCCTTGACAGTAATTGGTAATTGCTATGGAAGCTCCGAGTTAATTATAAGGGAGAAATTTAATTCAAAGTTAAGCTCAAAACAGTGGAAAATCTCGTTAAGCCTTGTGGAGCAAAATTACAATAGGGAACGCCCCAATCGATAAAGGGGCGGGATTTTCAATGTCGAAGATTAATAAGTTCAAGAACTTGTCCGGAACTAGTCGTTATTATAAAATTGATTTGTTATGTGAATTTACGTCAGTATTATAAGTTAATTAAATAATGTTTTGCTTTCTTTTGAAAGGTATTTTCTATGTAAACATATATTATGAGATATATCTTCATACAATTTAAATTATATCTGCCTAAAAGTATGCCAATTTGAGGATTACTTTTTTACATAAACCTATTATGCGGCTAACAGTGCTCTGTTAAAAGATAAAATATGTTGTATATTTTTTAAGCTTTGTTTTTTTAACGCAAATCATTAAAATTGTCATTGAAACAATTCTATAAAATAGTTTACTTTAAAAAAATATATATAATCTAAATATTTTTAAGGTGGGATACAAGCTTTCAAGTACACAAACAATCAAATCAATCAATCATACAATTACATTTTAATATTCTGATATATAAACACCTCTTTCCTGGTCAAATGAAACCTATTTTACAAAAGTCTTATCAATAAAATACATTTTAAAAAATAAATGAGTATTTTTCACAGATGAAAACAATATCTCACGAATCATATTACTTTAATTAATATTTCTGTCAATTTTTTTAATTAAATATAAATAATTATTTCTCTTTAAATAATATTTTTTCTTTGTGGATTTCAATCCACAATTAATCCCCCAACTGAAATGAGAAATCATCAAGAAATGCAAAGCATTTTCCACAAATTAAAACATCAAGTCTGCGGGTAATTATTTCCATTTCAACGCCACCATATAACGGCTAAGGGAAAAACTTTTCGTTTTCTTGGCCGCGTTAAGAAAGAGATTTGTGTTGAGTTTTGTGCCGCATTCTGGGCCTGCAGGGTAAATGTTGTCCTTCAGGCGGCGATTGAAAGAAACAAATATATATATACATATATAATATATATAAAGTTGGCCAACAAGCATGCCGTTCCGTTGTTGGGCCAACTCCTCGGGCTTCTAGGCCAGTCGTCTGTGAATTATGGCCCTTGGAGCCCAAGTTGAGTATTTTGTAAGTCCGCTTACCGCTTACCGCCGTCACTATAAATGGTTGTGAGTAATTGAATTAATGGATATGTAAAATAAAAAAAAATAGCAACAACTATTTCTGCACTTCGCGTCATATTTTGGCAATAATTTTGGGGTCGTCAGTATATATTGTTTTTTCGGCTAGGTCATATTTCATGAGTCTGGCTCGTGCTGTCTGATTTCCGATTTGCTTGGCAATGAGAGATTTCGTTTGATCTTCTCGATCTCGGCTGGATATTTTTTGGGCTAGGTTACGGACTCCGGGGCCTGACACTCGAGACCTGTTTTCGTTTTCGTTTTCGTTCCACCAACAACAGGTGAATCAACTCTCAATGTTAAGGATGAATGATGTTTCGTTCTGGTCACACCCTTGTCGTACAATAAAATTACATAGAAAAATGTTTGTTTCAGGTTCAAAGTTCATATTTAATTCCGGCTCACGCTGTCTATAGATGATAGGTTGCGATATCCAGGCAAATCCGAGCCCAAGATTCCGTGCCAAGTGTCTGGCAAACAAACTTAAAGGTTTGACATAAAACCCATTAAAGGGCCAACAGTGTCGAGGGCTTGGCCCGGTTCGAAGTGCAGGGAATCGTAGTAGATTCTGATCTGAGCCATAACGATATTACGATGCCCCCTCTAGTTAGCAATTTGGTGTGAATTGAATCTTGAATATTAATAGGTACGTAAAAAATCTAACGAGCAAATACACTCTCAGCAACGTCAATTTAAAGAAACATGCATGCTAAAATTGGGCAAATAAAGTATAAAAACAATATTTTTCTACAATTGTAAAGAGTAATATACTAGGTGAGACTTCCTTAAGACTTCTGAGAAACTTTTGAAAAGTGTATGGAAAATGTTTTTAAGTTGGCTATAAAATTGATTTAAAGCTAACTTTGGCTATTTTATTTAAGGTTTCTTTGAAGTTATAAGCGTTATTTTAACAGATGCGCTGTTTAAAATTATTTTTAAATTAACTTAAGTATATTTTAATTACCAAATAAATTCGTGAATAATTCAGTAATATTAAAAAAATGCTGTGGAAAGTTTGCAGACAATTTAATATATTTAATGCGAAAGAAATGGGGATTTACCCCAAGCACTTAGCATTTATATTATTTATTCTAGCAAAAAAGGGGTCTGTATTCTTTTAAAAGGTAATACAAACATTTGTCAAACAAACTCAACTTTTCAGTCTCAAAAAAACAACTTTTTTCTGGTTAATTTGTGGCTTATTTTTTTGTCACTTGGACGTTTATATCTCAGTACCAAGTACTGAACATGATCATGCTGTTAAGATCACCATCGCGGGCACTTAAATCGAACGTGCCGTTAACTAATCACCCATTTAAACTCCAACTCCGACTCTGAATCCGGCAAACTTGAACTTGCAATGAGTGTTAAAAAATGAGGAGGCTCTGTAAAATAAAAAAAACCAAACTGAGACTGAAACTGAAACTGAGACGGAGGCAAATTCCTCTTGCCATTCAAGTGGAGCGACGTCTTTTGAATACTTTTAATGTCCGCCGTGGCCTTTTCCGCAAAATGCTAGTAATTATAATTATAAGCAATATAAATTAAAATTTTTGTTTGCCCAAAAACGAGCGACGACCGCAAGTGGCCGGACAACATGTGTCGACGCATTGTCAAAAAAAAAAAAAAAAAAATGAAACATAGTTTATGTTTCACAACATCTGCAATTAAGTCGTTCTTGTGGACTGCAACCTTCGTGGTGGCTATTAGATTAAGGCCTTTTGGGGCCAAATAACTGCAGTGGCATCCTTGGCCGATAACCGTACTAACTGCCGCTGACTGTGTGTGCCATTTGTAAGCCGTGCGAATTCCGGACTCCACGCAGTTTGCCAAGCACTTGAGGATCGCATTGAGTGCTATACAGGTTTGACCCTAAATTCGCATTGAACTGCGGCTAAAACTTCCTTTGTTATGGCGGCAAAATGTGCCACAGAAAGTGGGGAGCTTCCGAGTTCCGGTCATGCTATTTAATGTGCTGAAATCTAAAGTAAGCAAGACGCCTGTCATCAATCATTAGCTCTCAGTGATTAAAGCTTGCACAGCTAAAATATTTACTTGTAAACTATATATTCAGCTAAAAAGGGAACTATATAGTATGGGAAATTAAATAGTTAGTTTTCTTGAAATATAAAGTAAATCTTAATCTAGATTACACAATGCTTTTGCTTAGATCTTTCTGGCTTAACTTACATTCCACTTCCATTTCAACTACTACTATTAATAGTTCGAGAAAGTTATGATCCGATTTATATACCAGATGTCCTTCAGCATTGCTCATTGAAATTTATGACCAAGTTCTTGACATCAGGTTTTTAATTGAAGAGTTCAACAATTCCCGTCTTGGGTGAGATAAACAAAAGCTAATATCTGTTTACGAGATTAAAATGACGTCAGTATGCGTATAGCTACAACCCACTGATTTGCTTTAGTTATAACGATTTGCTTTAGTTAATACGGTCTGGAACCTAAGCGAGAAATTAATGGTCAAGCCCCCGTCAATAAGACAACTTAGTGTTAGACACATAAAAACAATTGCGCCGTGTGGAAAATTTTCCACTTGGGTTTATAGCTCGACTCGTAGGGAGTTGGGGAGTTTTTCACAACTCTTGCACTCTTTGCCTTCAAGGTGGATAATTCGGGGTTTATTATTTGTAATTGATAAAGCATGATTTTTGAATGGGATCAGACAGTCGCAATTAGCCTTGGTTTTATCGTAAATGCACTGGGAATAATATGATATGAAATTAATGGAAATATAATTTAAATAATTATACTTTTCATATATATAAAGTATTTTTTAAGGCTTCCAAGTAAACTTGTATTGCAAATATAAAACAAGTTTCTAAATTATTAATAAATCGCTCACAATTTACTTCGAGAAATATATAGAGTAAAAGGCAGCTCTTTCCAGGCTGTCGCCTCGCATATCCCTCTCAGCCAAAGAAAAAACCCCAAAAGTCGGAAATACCAAGAGGAAGCAATAAACAGTCAACCAAGTTCACTTAACTAGAACCACACAAGTCACCAAGGTGATAAAAAGGCGTCGAGAAAATAAAGTAAACAAGTAAAAAGGTAGCCCAAAGTACAGACAGTGACTCAGCATAAAAGCAAAGAATAAATGTAAGAAAGATACAAAAAAAAATCCCCCTAGGAAAACCCAACATGATCACCCAACTCACCACAAAGCCGTTTAAGTTTTAGGCTAAAGCTAAATTGCCAAATTTCTGGTCTAAACGGAGCGAGGATTGCAGCACCTGGTTGTAGCACTCGTATCTCACAGATACATAGCCACACAGATACCACAGATACTTGGCGGCGAGATCGGCTCAGTTTAAACAGCGCTCGTACTTAGTCGGCGATCGCTGTCGACGTCGCTGCCTGAAGCCCGGGGTTTTTACACAAAAACGTCTTGCCCAGACAACGGTCCATTCATGCGAGTTTTTCACTCCGACGCGGCAACTTCGAAACGAACGACACATGCTCTCTCGGCAGCAGCGGGCGCGATCGCAGCTAAATTCGCCATTAAATGCACTTCAATTCGGTTAAGTAAATGGCCAAAATCCGATGGATATCGCAACTATGAGTTCTTAATTGATTAAGAGCTAAAAAAATATAAAGATAACCCATACTAATTGGCATAAATTCAATTAGACCGATCGGTAGTGAATATGCAAAGAGTTTAGAGACAAGAAATACTCCCCGAAATATTCCCCTCTCGCCAGCGAAAGCGAAAGCCTAACTTTGGATTAGCCGTGCAGCCTTTCTGTAAGAATTATTGCAAACGTAAGTGTCAAACGGGGCGTATACGTTATTTCTTTGCCAAGCTAAGAACAGGGCGTATGTGGCACATTCTGTGTAGGAAATTAATAATAAATAATAACAAAGTGCGCGATTTAATAAATTATAATATTTTGCCATGTCAAGTGTAGGAATTTTGATTAATGTGTTGCCAATAAAAGGTTTTTGCGGTTTAACTATAATGTTTTCATTAAGTGCAGGTTTATTAATTGTTGGCCATTTGTTAGTTGAAATTTAAAGAATTTACAAATGTTAATAAGATCTCTAAATTAACAATTCTTATTGAGTTCTAACTTTCAAAAGTTGTTTGGGTATATTATTTTTATTTAAATAAAAATATTGAAATTTGATTTATTTTCCTAATTTTTTCAAGGAAGCGTGTTTAAAATTTTTATTTTATCAATAATCTAAAATATTACAAAATAGTGTACAACATTTTTAAGTAAATGTTTTAATTATTAAAATATTTCCAATTTCCTGTTCAATTTGATGTTTAATTTAAATTGTGAAACCCGCAAAACTTTAATTTTAATGTGTTTTTGTATTCAAAGAAATTATAAAAATTAATCAGTAATTAATGCATTAACTATAATAATATAATATAATTTATAATAAAAAAGGCTTCTTTAAATCAATAAGCTAAAGTTGATTGTTGTTTGAATTTCGTTGAATTCCTTTTGGCTATTTAATTTAATCGAATAGGCCAGCCATCGCCCTGCACCTTTTCAATCAAAATCTGGGGTTCAATGTGCGCATTCATAATTGAATTATATTATATTAACGAAGCTGTCAAAAAACTCATTTTATTCCGGAATCAATTAAACTGATTACAAATGCCAAATGGCCACTCTTATCAGGTGCCGGCAGGTACAAAAAATTACTATAGACATCGTAAGCCTAATCAGAGAAGCCCTTGCCCAACGACAAAGCTCTTAGTTTTGTGTTTGCTTTAATTTATAAACAGTTTCTCGGTTTCGGTTTCGGTTGGGGTTTTTTCTTGGCTCTTTTTCTGTTTTGGTTTTTATTTTTTTCTTAGTTGTTTTTTGCAGTCTGCAATTAAGTGTAAACATTTTGCAAGTTATGCAAAATAACGGCAATGCGGTGGTTATGAGCGGTCATTTCTTGAGTCTGAGTTTGTGTGTGTGTTTGTCTCTTGGCCAAATGCATATTTTGGAGTCTGTCGATCTGTTTTTTCGGTAGGAGATTTCGTAAATATGCAACAGCAGACACGTACCGAAGTCCGGTAATGATGCGTTATTCCCCATCCGCCTCTGCATTCAGTTTGACCCACTTGCACACACACTCGCAGACAGAGTTCAGGTCAATGTTAAGGTGAAAAGCGGTTAGCAACAATGGTGACCTTTAAATCTATGGATATTTCTGGATATTGCTTTATTGATTTATTTATTAGTTCCTTGCCAAATAGTTTATGACCCTTGCTTCAAACACAAAAGTTAAGAGAGCACACAAAGTAAATAAAAGTAATAAAAATTGGGAAATTTGCTGTGTGAAATGGTGTGAAATTTTAGGCTCAGCCAACAAGCATACGCAGAATTGGAAATGCCAAAAAATGAGTAAGCGTCGAATATTGTCAATGGTTGCGATGACCCCAAAAAAGGGAAGCAATTAGGCACAACTTTAAGAGCTTTTATGGGGAGAAATAAGGGTTTTGTATTTTTAATTATAAATTTTATAAAATACTAAACCTTTAATTATCAAAATCAAGAATTCTAAGAGCTTAAGGCCAAAAAACATTACATTTAATTTAAATTCTACCTTTAATTATTCACAAAAAACGAAACAAAATTTTAATTACAAGAAAACTTACTTAGCTTCAGGTCTTTCCACACTTTTTACTTTATTTTAAGTCCTATTTAATAACGTCATCTCTTTGCCTAAACCCCAAAATCAGTTTCACTTTCAAGCTTGAACCGCAGACAACAATTTAAGCGAAATTTCCAACGGTGTCTGCGCGCCGCCTTCTACACCACTTAGCCAGTCACTCATCCCAGCCATCCGCCTATCCATCTGCCCATCCGTACGCCCACCAATTGGCCAGACTTGAGCATGGGCACAGAAGTTGTCTTAAATTAACCAAAAGCCCCCCCAAAAAAAAGATACCTTTAAGAGCAATAGACGTCACACAAAAGCTACAAAGTGATCGCTTTGTTGCTTCGGCGTTTTCCTAAGCGTTAAATTGAAATATTGACTTAAGGTTTTTGATGTGTGCATTTTTTTGATCGCTTTTTATATATATATTTGTTGTTGTCTCTGATTCATTTGCGGCAGAGGCCCGGAGCAAGCACACTTGCTAATAACCGAGCATACAATTCGCTTACATAATGAGCGAGCCACGCTCTTTAATAACCAAATAGCCGATTGGCCCCCTGATAAGCGCAAGAAATTGGCAAATTGCCGTTTGCCGGCTTAAAGTGCGAGAAATCCATCAATCGCCGAATATTGGCCGCAGGCGAGACAGGCGAATATATAGCCATATAGTTATGGCACGGTGACTTAGGTCAGGATTGAAGTTTGCCGGCCCCATGGCCCACCCGCAGGCACACTTGGGAAAACCTGTGACCTAAAGTTTATATTATAATATTAATTTTATATAATATATCGGTTTATAAACTAAAAACAGACATTTTAATAATTAAATTTTTATAGGCTTCAGTTTGGATACGAAGTTTTTAAATTTATTGACTTGATCTTTGGTCCAATTTCTTCATGTTCAGACACACGACGACCTTGCCGGCTCAATTTCTCTGACAAGCCGATCAGACCCTTCTCAAAATCTGCGGATTTTATGCACAATTCGAGTGAAGTGCACACTCAAAAAGGGTCTTTTTTGGTTGGAAATTCTCGGGCGTAATTGGAGCATTTCGCGAATTGTTTCGCCAAATAAAAAATAAAAAGAAAAATAATGCCGAAAATGGCCCATAAAATGTGCCCAAAAATAGATGGCGAGAGAGTGAGTTCGTATAAATTACAACACTCGACGCAGCCTGCTGACGAGTATTGGAAAATGTTTGCCAATAATGTTGCCGTTGATGGAGCGGCCGGCCACGCTTCAGCGATTGGCCACGGCTTTTGGCCAAGTCTGTGACTGAAACTGCAACTGCCACAAGAGTCCATGACGTTCGCAATAATCTTGTTAATGTTTTTAAGCCGCTCTCAGCTCTCGGCTTGAACAGGGCGCGTGTTAAATGCCGAAGCAAATAGTCAAGTGGATTTGAAGATGAGAGCTTAAGGGGGGAGAGTATGAACTGTAAAGCAACAAATTGACAAGAGTTATTAATAAATAGAGCTTCTGAAAATAATAACAAATTCAAATGGGTTTTAGTTATGATACATTTTATAAAAACTTAATTGAATTTTTATAATTTAATTTACTTTCTTTTAAAGGAAAAGTAAAACAGAAATGTTTTTGCTTTGTCTCTCTGTTGAACTCAAAAATGTATATGAACTTTGTGCTTTAGAACTATTTAAAAGTTTAATTTCTTTTAAATGATTCTTAAATCACATAATAGACCTTAATAGCTTAAACTTCTATTAAGACAATAGCAATGTTCTCTCCATTAAAAGTCATTAGATGTATAGCCCCAAGAACCCTTAACTTACTCAGCAACGCCGTTCGCGGCATCCGCCACACAATGTCAAGTTCGTTGCCTAAGTCTTTCGTTTCAAAATTTTCATTTTGAACTTGCTACATTTATTTTTCTCAATTTCTTAAAACAACAATAATTATAATTATTATTACATCAAGTTGAATGTGAATGTTGCATTACTTAATGCCATTTAAATTGTTTACATGGCTGCAGTTGCTACCATTTAAAGAATGATTTGTTGCGCTTGGCCTGGCCAGGTGAGCTATGAATGAACGCATGTAAATATGTCTGTAAGCTTTCGCTGAACAAAACGATATAAATATATGTATATATATGTGGCATAAGAAGAGCTCAACTAGGGGCTAAGGAAAGTGTGGGGCTGCCAAGCGGAAAACTCGTGCAGCAAATTAAAGAAAATTTGTATTTATTTTAACTCGATTTTAGTGGCAGTTTATTTTTAATATTATGTAAAATAAAATATTAATTTACTAGGCAAAATTATATTTATTATAACCAGCCAGATTTCCATCGTATATTTTTGTAGATAATTTATTTATTTTCCGTGTAGCGTTTGGGGGCAAAACCAAATAAATGCCCTGCCCCTTTGTTCAGGCTGCAATTAGAGCTAAATGAGCGACCAACCACTTCTGGGTTCGATTACGGAAACTTCCGTAAAGATTTTTATGTTTATCTCAATGTCAACAGCAGTGGCGAGATGAACGAACCCTTTGGGATGTGAAATCGGAAACCGAAAAAAAGGACTGCCTGCGCAGTTTCAATAATTGCATACAATTTGCCAATCAACGCGTTCCCAACGATGCCAATTATGAAAGGCCAGGCCCTTTCGAGGGCTCAGCTCTTTGGTTCCTCCACTTGGCCATGGCTTATGAAGCCATTCAAGAGCGCTCTCTGTAATCAGGCGGCGTAGCACAAGGAAGCGCTGATGATTCCCAAAAAAAAATTGATATTTTATATATGTAATAAATACGAATGGGGAAACAACAAAAAAAATAACTATAAAATTATAAAGCGTTGGCTGCCAACAAAATTAAGCAGAAATTTATTAAAAATGCATAAAACAGGCCGAAAATCTCGCACTCTCGCACCAAACTGGATCTGGGGATAAATGCAAGAGCCTCCTGCAAAAAGAAAAGTGGCGCGTGACCTTCGCACTACTGCAGACTGCAGACTGCAGCAACCTGAAACTGCTGTGTGAAATTATTAAATCAGCCGCAGCAGCAGCAGCAGCAACTGCAGTGCCAAGAAACCAAAACAAACAACTACCAAGAGGAGAGAGAGAGAAACAGAGACAAACAGGCGGAGAAGCTGGCACTCGAACTCCAGTGGCTGGCTGCTGGCTACTGTTTGGCAAGAGGCCACATGACTCAAGGAAAGCAGCGAACTTGAGATGCACTCGACATGGTAGTTGAGGAGGCAATATTTATATTTTTTGGTAATATTTATACAGACGTGTAAAACCCAGGAGAGGCCATATCTCAGAAGTTATTAAATCAAAATCATTCGGTTTAATTTTTATTTTTGAATATTTTTTGGTTTTATTAAGGCAGGTGTCTTGTCTTGAATGATTAATGTAACTCGTTTAATGAATTCTATGAATAAAATTGCATTTCAATTATAATTTTTATAAAATATAAAATAAAAATTAATTAAAAAAGGTTTTAGCATGAAATTTTCCATTTTACTTGGATAAATAAATATGAATAAAAGTTATTCTTTATTTTATACATATACTCAGCACTGCCAAAGTTTCGCCTTATGTTTTTAATAATTTAAGGTTCATAAAACTCATTGCTTAAATGTTAGTTTTCCCGATACTGATATCGACCCGGGAACATCGATCACAAATCGGGCCAATATAGTCTAGTCGCCTAAGAAGGCGCACCTCTTGACTCACACTTAGAAATGCAAGCGAGCAACATGCAACATCCACAGCGGCAACGGCAACTGGAACTGCAGCAACATTTCGGCAAATGCCAACGAACGCTGCCTTATTTTTGTATTTCTCGAATTCAGGCAGACAGAGCGGCTAACTTCAGTGGCTTAGTATCTTGGTGGCCTGCTGGCCAAGCAACCCACTTCTGCTAGTGCACAGAGACAAACAGTATTATATTGAAATAAAGCAGATAATAAGAGGAGAATAAAAAGATATATTAGTATAACTCTGCATTTAATTCCTTTACCTCAGATACCTTTTAGGTGCTCTAAAATTTTCAATGATCTTTTGGAGATTATTAAAGAAAAGAACTACCATTTTTGCCATGTGCAAACTGCAATTGAAAGTGAGACTAAAGCCCAGTCTCTTGGCTAGACCTGGAGCTGGTGCTGGAATCGGGTTGGGTATCGTCGCCGTCGCCGTCGTCGTCGTCGTCGTCAGCTGTTAGAAAGCTTCGCTGGACAGCGGCACAGTGGCATGTGGCAATTGCAACACATCCAGTTGCCATATATACTGGATGTGGATGTGGATATCGATGTGGTTATAAAACCGTATTTAGGTCAATCAAATTTTCGCATTTGGCATTTTGAAATTTCTTTACGCAAATGCTTGTGCTATTTTTTAATGATTTTCTAACCATACCAATCCAGTCTCGTGTTGCTCTCTCACATTGCATAATAAGCCAAAGAAGCCAGTCAGCCAGT
The DNA here is from genome assembly GCA_035046345.1 of Drosophila birchii. Lineage (NCBI taxonomy): Eukaryota > Metazoa > Arthropoda > Insecta > Diptera > Drosophilidae > Drosophila > Drosophila birchii. The sequence goes on along the minus strand of JAWNOA010000048.1, from coordinate 18,618,617 downwards.
CAGCCAGCTAGCCAGGTGACCAGGCCGTGGCCAATAAGCACAAAATTGTAAAAAACGTGTTTCACTTTTTTAATTTTTTTTTTTTTTTGCGGAGACTTCTTAATGGATTGACGCTGACCATTGGGGCGTGATTTTGTCGGCAAAGGAGTGTGTTTCAAGGGAGCTAATGGGCGGGGGAGTGGTCAATGGGCAGCCTCAGATGATAATAATAAATAACACCGACTTCCGACTGTTGAACTTCGAATGAAGTCGTTAAGTCCCGGAGCCTTGCCTTGCCGATTGTGATTCCTGTTTCCGCATCCTTTCCCTTTCCATACCCTTGAGAGCAGTTCTTTTTTTCTCTTTTTTTTTGTTAAGGCAAATTAAATGCGGCCTTAATTATTTTATGCTCATTAAGCGTACAGCTAAATATTTGCCCTGCTAAAATGCCACAAATTAAGGCAGCAGAGTCTTGGCCCAAAGCGGTTTACAATCTGGCTGCAATTAAAACTAAAAGATACGCAGCAGAAAATAGCAACAGCAGCAAAAAACAAAGTACACAAAATATAAATGTCATTAATTGTGTTTAAATATTTTTTCTCTCTTTTTTCTGTATTTTTGTTGTTATTTTTGCTGTTGTTTTCTTTACACAATTTTGTTCATAAACCAAAATCGCTCAATTGTGACAGCAGCGCCGAAAAAGGTTTAACTAACATTTTTTCAGTTATGTCAGAAGTCAATTAAATATAATTTGCCCTCAGTTGAGATGCGGCTGAAATGGAGATCTTTGTTAGCTCTCGGTTATAAGCTCACACGGAGAGCGACAAAAATTAGAGCTAAACTTAATGAAAGTCCACTTCAAGCATAGGTCCAAGTATGCAAAGTTCGTTGCCTGAGTCATTTGTTTTTGTCAATGTACTGCCCATGGAAATTTATTCAATTCCTTTGTTACTTTATTAATTCATGCTAAATTCTTAAAGCATTAATCTAAAGACTGATATGTAAATGTATTTAACGATCTAAGGCACAAGTTCAAGCTTAATATATGTCTATTTATAATTTATATTATTTTTATTTTAATAAAATTCTATAAAACTGTTCTAAAATATTAATAAAATTCTAGTTAACTTTAAACCTTTACTATTTAATCTTTAATTAAATGTCAAAATTTGCCTATATATTTTGAAGCTATTTTATTATCATATTAACTTAATGCTTTTTATGGAGACTTAAATTAAAACTACAATTTTGCACCATAAAAATCCACAGCCTGAATTTATTGCTCACGTGCATGAATATGTGTTCGATTCTGCTTTAAGTTCATTAGAACCCTGCTTCTTCACGTTTTCCTGGACGCTCTGAAAATTTCCATTTTTATAAGCTGCATTTTCAATTAGCAAATAAAACCATGCCGGGCAACCGGACAGCACTAGCAGCTACAATTAGCATATTGTTGTCTGTGGCTTCAGGTAACGACCTGCCAACGGAGAGGGTTCCCCGTGCAATCACGTATCCACCGACCGAGTGACAAATGTATTTACAGCTCTCGGCGCGGCTAATAAAAACATATGTGATTATATTGTTAAAATTAAATTTATGGCACGATTTATTGCGGTTTCTGCGGATCTAATATGCCGAAATCTTTCCAGGAGTGTGCCAAGGCCTGAAGTTCCTGTTTGTTAGTAGAACCCCTTAGCTAAGATTAGACACTGACCTCAGGAAGTACTTGGCCGACACGGTAGACATTAAATTTGATTTTAATTGCTTTCCAGAAATATCCCCGCATCTCAGTTTTATTTACTACATTGAACTAATCCACCTCAGACAAGCTTTAATTTCAAGCGGATTTTATCGCTTCACAAAGAGAATATTCATTTAATAAAACGTCGAATTGTAATATTAAAAGGTGCAAATATATTAATATACTAGACTAATCTGCGATCATTTTTATATATACCTGTTTATTTCGATTTTGTGCTGATTAAACCTCTTTGAATTTTTAATTGAATTAGTTTTTATTATGGTGTTATGAATATTTACATATTTACAAAGTAATTTATGGCCTCTAAAACAAGATAATTATATAGAAACACGAGCAGTATTTATAATATCTGCGCAATTAATGTTTTAATGTCTACAAATTGAATATTCATAAAGCTAAATATTTAATTATTTATTTACTAGTTTACAAAAGAATCAAGAGCACTATAAGTAGTATTTATTATGTTTATTTCTTTCTCTGTACCTTCTCCCGTTAGACTTGAATTATGGGCTTGGAAAAACATTACCTGCGATATGGACGCACCGCTAGAGATCACATCCTTGACTGGGCCACCTGTGGGCGTAATCGACGGCAGCAGCAACATCAACAGCAGCAGCAGCAACATCAGCATCAGCAGCTCCAGCAGCAACCGCAGCAGCAGCAACAACTGCCATCACAGGGAACCCCGACAGCCACAACTGCCACGGGGCGGAGGTCTCGCCCTCATGTGCCACACAGGGGTACGCCGCTCTCCATGCTGATATCTCATGGAGTTAGGATTAGCAATAGTAAGTACAGTCCACTTAATTATATATATAAAGCTAAAAACATGCCAGTCACTCGTAAGAATAAAGTGAGGAATTAAAAAGACACGGAATTAAAAGCCAGAGCAGCCAGAAAACAATTAGTGGAACAATATCAGCATGAAGCGAAAAAAGCGGTAATGGATTTATGGAAAATTTTTGGAGTATTATGAAAAAAATCTAGGGATTAAATATTTGTTAGTAAAACATAAAGGGAATTTATTTATTTTATATTATGCATTTTTAGGTAACCATGCACACTTAAAAAAATATATAAGTATATTTATTCTCACCTTAGAACTATGTTAATTTCTTGAAAACCCACAAAAATCTATATATATTTATTTTCAAACTTTCCCTAAAAGGAAACAACTTCAATGACAAGACTTCTGGCTTTTATCACCTTCGTCAATCGACAAGAAAATTGAATTAAGGAAAAATGCTATTAAATGCTCAATTAGCTAACTAAAAGTCAATATCAACGGCCAAATTGGTCGGGCACTTGTTAAAACTTGGCCAAAATCAAAAGCCCAAGTAGTTGCATTGACAGATTGAAGTTGGGAAAAAAAGAAATAAACAACAAAAAAAATACCGCAAACTGGTCATCCAAGAACTGCAACCGAAAAATTGAAAACGAGTCTTTATATATATTTTTTTGGCTGAAAGGAAAAACCAAGCAGCAGCAGCAATAAAAACCGTAAACAAAAACCTAAAAAAAAATGAAAATAAAAACAATTTAGTGGCAGACTTGAAAACTAAAAGTCGAAAAGCCAACTAAGCGCAGATGTAAATCAAGGAAACTCACAGACGCTCTCGCACACACACACTTAGTAAGGTTCTTTGCAATGGCCGACATTGCGTATACGCCGAGTGAGCCAAGCCAAGTTGCTACTCGAAGCGAAGGCAGCCAAGTGTGCAAAAGCAAACAGCGAGCAGGCCAAGTAACCATGGCCAAGAACATTCGCCAGACAGAGACAGAGCCATCAGAGCTCTGAACTTGGCTTAGACTTAGAGCCCAGGCTCCGTTTTGTTTACGTTTCGCTTTTCTCTATTTTTTCAGGTTTTTTTCAATTCGAATTCGGATATGGTTTTGGTTTCACTTCGTTTTTCATAGGCATTCATTCGATTGCATTCATTCTGTCGCTCATATATAGAATTATGCTTTAAGCGATTTGCACTTGACTAGTGGCCAGGCTTTAGAGCCATTTTTTCCCAGTGTCAGTGCCAGTTCTGAGGCAATTTATAACACTCCTCCAAGAGACGTGATGATTTGATTAGGGATTAACAATGATACCCGGATTTATGGGCAACTGGTTTCGCTTTCATGTTGGGGCAATTTGAGATAATCTTGCGAATTAATATTTTATTGAGGAAGCTGTGTTGTCGCCAGATAAATTCTCCATAAATGCCTTATGCTTGGGCAATGGCAATTCTAGTGCAATGTACAGGCAACGACAAACAACAGGCAGCATTAAAAACAGAAGTGAGGCAAAGAGGCAAAATTAAAATTGGCAATTGAAAGCGCGGTGGCCAGCAGCACTGGCCACTATTAGCCGAATACTTGGACTAACGCAGACCAATGCAACCTGAAAAAAAACAGCCACAAACTCATTCAAAGCAAATATGAAAATGTTGCCAAATCAATTGGTCAGGCACAGAAAGAAATTTACCTCATTTTATTCTTTAAGAATTTCATTATAATATAATATATTTACTTAAATAATTAAAAATAATTTCTTAAATTTCTATAGTATGCATTTATCAAAAATGATTTTTTTAATTTGTTAAAATCTTAAATGCTTATAGATTTCCCATATTTATAAATTTTTTCCTGTGCCTTTTCCGTGAAGCTACAAAATGCTGAATGAGTGCGAGTTGTGTTCCTGAGAGGTTTGAAGCGGTCAGTGATAGCGACATGGAGTGGAGTGGCTTCGAGTGCGAAATCAAGTAGCCGCCATGGATGCCCGACAGCCGGGAGAGTGAGCATAAATTAACACATGCAGGCAGGCAGGCGGGCGGGCAGGCTTTCCGAGCCAGCGTTTGCTTAAGCTTTTTGGCCAATTCTATGTCTTGTGTGTTGGCTTGGCTCAAACAGAAACAGAAAAAGGCGCGGTAGTTGTCGATGCAGCTCAAGTGGCTCTAGAAGAAGAGTTCCCTCAGCAGCAAAGCGGACTCTTTGGCAACACCAGCTACGTACTTGTGTGTGTGCGTGTGTATGTGCCATGCGATTATATAACCAGATGCTGGCATTAAGGCCTTGCCAAGATCGTGCTTAGCTCTTTGAACACTCTGCATTGGAATTCGTAAGACGTTGACACAGAATTTCAACGACCAGAAGTAAGCAAAATTTATTTTTTCTCTGGGATAAATACTATTTAGCAAGTAAAATTTATTACAATTAAAAGAAATTCCATAAAATGTAGCTTAAGTGGAACCATAAATAAGAAAATAAAACCTTTTCCTACATCGATTACAAGTTTACTTTCCATTCTGTGGGTTTCTCCCCAGGATTTCCAGGATTTCCCTTTCATCTCGATCCAGTTCTTCTAACCTTCAGCCGGCCAGCCGGCACTTCTCTGTTTCCACTCGGGGCTGGGACCTTATCCAGGGCGAAAATCAGTTGTAAATGCTTTAATTAAGGGCCGAAATGCGATAACTTAAATGCAAAATTGCGGCGAAGGCACGTCCCGCCGATGTACAAGAAAACCGGTTGCTGTTGTTGCGATTTGTTTTTTGTGGGACATGCCCATAGCATTGCCCTTTGTTACGGCTAATTGGGCCTCATCTTAATACCAATCCCAATACCATCCAGCAGTAGGGATCCCCAGAGATACGGACGGCGACACGTGATGCCAATTGTGGCGCGTACGAGGAAGTGAGCTTGGATCGGCAGGAATGGCAATTATTTGCATAAACAAAAGTGTTTACATGGCCATAAAAGATACGGGCGGAAGGGGGATCTGAATCGAGTCTTGAATCAAGTCTTGAATCACAGGTATTATCATTATTATTATAATTATTATATTGTGCTGCCCCCGAGGCGGCACGTTCTTAAATGAAATCGACGCTGGCGCTGCAACTGTTTAGTTTCGCTCTATTGTTGCACTTGGTATTGTCCGGGTACCAGAAACGCTCTATTGAAATGGTATATGGCCAACAGCAGCAGCACGCTTTGTTGGCTTTTAGCTGCTATAGCTCTAGCTGCTGTTGTTGGCCAAGAGCTGCGAAGCAGCTGCAGCTATATGGACACCGGTAATTGTGAGCGTTAATTTTAACAGGCAATTGGGAAACTCTATATACTTTAGACGTTTATTCTTTTCCTCTGGTTTATTATGTTTTTTTTTCTATTTATTTATATTTTGGAAGCAGGTTGAACAGACCTCCCAAGGTATTGCTATTTACACCTCCCAAATTTTATATAATTTATTTTTTAAACTGTTTCATAGCCTACAACCAATTACATTACTTCAAAGGTTGTACTTGCTTCGCTCTTAACGCTTTTATTTAAACCTTTGTGCGTGGTTTTCGCTTAGCTTCGGAGACTAGAAGCTTGAGTTTGTGAATATCGCGTGCTCGGCTGTAATTTTGCAAAAGAGACGAGCATATGACACCAGCGGCAATATTCAGTACAATCAGGGGCTTATCGCAAGGGGGTGGTGTTGGAGATGATAATACTTGAAGTTACTAAAATTATTTTAAAGAGAAATTGAAGGAACGAAATTGAAACATTGGATTAATTTTTTGCTTTATTTTGTAATTGGAAATTAAAGTTTTATAAATATTAATGGAATTCAAATCAATTTTAAATCAATGGAAGTTTAAAAAATTCATAACTTATTTTTACAGATATTACAGCCAAGGGAAATCTTAAAAAATTCCGCATTTTTAGATACATTTTTACTTGTTTTTATTATTATAACTTCCATCAGGGAATAAATTTACCTGACTCCTTAATTCTTAACTTTGAACTTAAGACTAATTTTCATAGGATTATTAAATTTATAGACAGTTTATTTCGAAATTAAAATTCCCCCTTTGTCCCACCCCTGCTTTTGTTGTAACTAAAAACTTCACTGCCCGCTTCGAACAGGTAAACGAAATGGCAAAAAAACAAGCCGCAAAAAACAATAACAAAAAAAAAAACAAAACATAACGCAAAACCGAAACATCAAAATAAGTGGCAACAAAAATTACTTGGACTGGGATCAGCATAATTGTCAACAGTCAGTTAGTCAGTTGGTCGATCGGCGGTGGGTCGCTGACGTATCAATTGTGTGCCAAATGTTTAGTGACCATATCGCTGCTGCTATATGGCTATAACTTGGTCCCCGATCCCCGATGTGCAATCGCCGTTCGATTGCAGTAACATTATCCGGCGGCTTAGAAGAGCAATAACTTTAAATAACTGAAAGATAAAGCCTTCCGTTGAGGCCTCTGTCCGTCGTTGTTGTCTTCCCTTGACCTTGTCCGGTAAGGCCCCAAAAAATTGTTATGTGCCTCGTTTTATGACACCTCTGCACACCTGCTCTTAAAGCCGTTTTTTCACTCTCCTTTTCTGCTTCTTACTTTTTTGCGTAACTTTCTCTGGGACGCAGTTTATGGCCAGCGAGTCTCTCAGGGTCAGTGGAACACGGCAAAGACGATAAAGAAGCCGCCCGAAGTTGGAAAAAAAGTATATAATCCGTCTATATTTTGACAGCAATTATCGCGCCCATTTTCAATGCGAGTTTAATGAATTTCCGAGCTGATTTATGGCACTCACAATGTAGATGTCTGTCTCCCGGTTATTATTTCACTACCCTCACAGGGGGTCTTGGGTTTATTGGCCATAACATTGAGATCACAAAAGTTATACACATAGTATATCCAGAATATAGCTAAGATGAATGCATTTTTAATGAGATAATTTTTTATAGAGAGTTTGCCTTTATTTTAGTGTTATGGAAGCTTAGACATTTCAACACTTTTGATAACAGTTCAAAAGGTTTCTTAAAATATTTCAATTAAAATATATCTAAGCTAAAAAATCTAAATTATATTGCAAGACAATATTTTTAGGGTATTCTTAAATTCGTTTTATAAATCCTCAACTACTCACCGATCTGTCATGTTTTTTTAGCATTTTTATTCGCATCCCGCTGACGGCGCTGTTTTTGACTTAGTGACCTGTTAAGAAAATCGAAGCAACTTCGGTGCTGCATTTTATAAAATAATAAATAAAATTGAAATTTATGTTGTTCGGAAAAAAAGAGCTTCACCTTGCACTTTTTTTCGGGGCAGCCGAAAAAACGCAATAGCGAAACAGTTTTTCTTGATCGGATCGGTGACCAGTTCGTTGACTGGGGCTCTGGGGCGTTCAGCCGCCGCCACAAGTTTAAAAAAATATAATAATAACATAAAAAATACATACTCAAAATGGACAGAACCCGTTGGCATTGTATGCCCATCATCATAATCATCAGCGGATTCAGTCAGTCAGGCGACATGCTGCTGGCCACGCCCACAGCCCCAAAATGCCAGCAAGGTGATGGAGGGAAGGAAACACAGAAAGAAAAATATATATACTGATCATCTCAATTGGAGATCATCTCAATTGGAATAAATATCAAATTATATCTCTGAAATATTAACTACAACAAAATTTTTATCGAAAAACATATCATTTCCATTGTAAATCATTTAAAATAATCAAATTAATTATTTATAGATAATATTTTGATATTAAACAAAATTAAATAAATATTTTTGAATTTAAAAAAACATCAAAATCAATTCCATTTTATATAAAAATATTTTTTTCTGTGTTTAAGTACGTTAACCGGACTAAGTGCACGATCCAATTAACCATTAAAGTAAAGATTAAGTTTCAATTAGTGATAACAGAGGGCCATAAATTTTTGGCAGCTGTCAGACATATGTCCAGTGCAGTGATAAGTCGGCCAAGATCATCCGTATATATCGCCCACGAAATCTCGATCGTGTTGACCGATGTAATTGAGGATGACATCCGTGAAATTGTACCGTGAAATTCGAATGAATTCGGCAAATAACTTTATTTTATTGACTTTACAAAATGGCACACAAAACTAAATGATTTTAAGGAAAGATGACAGAGTAAAGTTAAAGTTTTTTACGTCATTTATTATTAAAGTTAACAATTATTCACTGCAGCAATGTATTATTTATTTTGCCATTGTGTTAATTGTAGTTCTTCATAGAATTTTAGTATATTTTTTAGCAAGAATCTTTTTCTGGAAAATCAAACTTTATTTATTTTGTTAATTGTAGTTCTTCATAAAATTTTAGTATATTTTTTAGCAAGAATTTTTTTCTAGAAAAACAAAATTTATTTATTTTTAAATCAAACACACATTTACCCTTATTAATTAACACTTATTTTCTTCAATACTTTCAGATAGACTAGCTGTGATAATCATAGGAATAATTACCTTAATCTTAGGCATAGTTTTAACATCCATTCCCTGGCTGGATTATTTTATACTAAAGGTGGGTTTTCACTTCAAATTTATTTTAAAAATAAATTAAATTATAGCTTATCTGCATTATCCTTCCAGAACTTAAGGCTGTGGAATGATACGTTGAGCTATCATTATTGGCAGAGGCCCGGGGTCATCCGGCTGACCAAGCTATATATCTACAATGTGACAAATCCGGATGGATTCCTTAACGGCGAGAAGCCCAAGCTGCAGGAGGTCGGTCCGTTTGTATACAGGTCAGTCCAGTGCAGTTTTTTTCTATATTATTTTTGGTTTTTATTTTCTATTTTTGTTGGTCATAAGTCTCGGCAATTGAAAAATTCGTTACGCTTTTGCGAGAAACATTTTTCACAAAATAGATAAATTTTCATGGCGGCTTTGGCACAGCTCACTTCCATTGGTCATGGTTTACTGGGAAGTTGATGTCTTAATACCTGTAATTAGAATCGCAAGGGGCTAAAAGCAATTCAAGTAGCTGGAAAAAATTAGCCAAGGAAACGGTCACTAGTTAACTTATTGAACTTCTAAAAGGGCTAATTAGCAGCGGCATCAGGGAAGTGATATCATTTCTCTCGCTGCAACTCCATAATATAGTTATTAGTTGTTAAGGTTAATTGTAGACTTAAAGCTATTTTCGGATATATAAAAAAGCATACAAATTACGGCTGTAAAGCAAGTAATTAAGCAATATTACATGTAACATTTTAAATAATATTTAGCACGGGGTCTTACCCTCAAGATCATAAAGATGGAGTAGGAAAAGCACAAGCTCTACGTAAAATCTAGTAAGAACATATAATTAAATATTTATGCCTTATTATACCTTTTCAAATTTAGAAAATCAATTAGACTAGCAATAACAAGCTTCTAAAGTCTGTAGATATATATTTTGATAATGATAATTTCATTAATAACTTGACAAACAATGGGTTTCCCAAAACCAGATAATCTCTTTAATAACAATTTAAATTTTCTTAATAATATCTTGACAAAATCTATTTATATTCCTTTCAATAAACCAACCTTTCTTGATCAGATTAAACTAAGAGTAGACATAAGCTGTTGCATGAGTCCAAACAATGGTATTAACTGCTCGAATTTTAACACTCAATCAAAGTGGCCAAAAGCCATGAGCCGGCGGGGCAGCAATCAAGCTGGCCAATTAAGCCATGAGCTCACACCGAGGAGTAGTTTCCGCTGATCGCGAGATTACAACATCTAGAGCTCGAGCTTGAATGTAATGCAATTTTTTAATTACATATCTAAATGCCTGCGAACCCGTTTCAACGAAGGATAACCTGGGAGGAGAGTTCGTTCGGTCCAAAAGTGATCAATCATCCGATCACCTGTGAGTCTAGAGATTAATTTCTGTGGGAATTGTTAATTGTAATGACAAAAAAAGGTGCCCGTCATTCGCTGTTGTTGTTACTTTTTATGTTTATTTGCAGCCCCTTTTTTGTGTAGTTTATTTCGTTTTTTTTTTGTGAATTTTCTTTGGCTTGAACTTGACATTCAATTGCCGACTGACTTTGGACCACGAAAGCCAGTTGCCAGCACGTGCCGATCAATGATAACGAATTGTGTTCCTTCATTTCATCTTTCCCAATTTCAGAGAAGACATGCAGAAGGTGAATGTGAAGTTTCACGAGAATAACTACACCGTGTCATATCAGCATAAGAAGATATTGCAATTTGTTCCTGAACTGAGTATTGATAAGGACACGCCCATAGTCACGCCCAATATTCCATTGCTGGTGAGTCTAAGAAGCTTTATGGTTCATAGATATATTTTATTTATTAAATTAATTATTTCCATATTCAAAACAGACCCTCACAAGTCTCAGTCCCAAGCTGGGTTACCTACTGTCCAAAACCATATCGGTGGTAATAACAGCGGCCAAATTTAAGCCCTTCATTAATGTCACAGCCGAACAGTTGGCATTTGGCTATGACGATGCCCTAGTGAGTTTGGCCCATAGGTTTTATCCAAAGCACATGAGACCTATGGAGAAGATGGGTCTCCTCCTGGGGCGGAATGGCACACTTACGGAGGTGTCCTCTGTTAAAACCGGCATGGATAGCATGGATCAGTTTGGGTATATTGATTCGCTCAATGGAATGGATCACCTGCCCCATTGGGGCGAGGAACCCTGCACGAGTATAGCTGGATCCGAGGGATCTTTTTTTCCGCCACGAGACCTCACCAAGTCGGAGATGGTACACATCTACGATAAGGATCTGTGCCGGATTATACCACTAAAGTATGTGGAGAGCCTGGAGAAGGATGGCATAACCGCAGATCTGTTCAGGCTGCCGAATAATTCGTATGGCGACTCGGCACACAATCCGGAGAACAAGTGCTACGACTCGAGTGACTACGAGGCGGTGCAGGGTCTCCAAAACATTAGTCCCTGTCAATATGGAGCCCCTGTCTATATATCCAATCCGCACTTCTTTGAGTCCCATCCGGATCTTCTCGATTCCGTGGAGGGCTTAAAACCGGAGCGGGAAAAGCATGAAACTTACTTCAAAATACAACCAGTGAGTGCGAGTTTCTAATTATGTTTATTATTTATATTATTAATAATGGGAAGTAATTATTATTTATTCTGTAATTCCCATTTATCTGCGTCTCAGAAACTTGGAGTACCGCTGGAGGGCAAAGTGCGGATACAACTAAACCTTAAGGTGACACGTGCCAAGGACGTCTATCCAGTGCGTGATTTTCGAGACTTTGTCTTTCCGGTCATGTGGCTAGAGGAGGTGAGTCTTCGCATTCACACCCGGAAATCTAAATCTAATCTTTTATTTGACCTTTTCCAGGGCATCTCGGAGCTAACGCCGGCCATCAAGCGTTGGATTTATTTGGGCACTGTGATTGCCCCGAATGCCGTGCCCATCGGCTCCTACCTGATGATCATCGGGGGTGCCTTTGCCATTGTGTTTAGCTTGGTGCGAACCTACCAGAACTTTGTGTTCGCCAGGGATCCCACGCTGGAGATCCTGGAGATGGGGAGGCGTTCCCTGAGGCGTGGCAGCAGCTTCATAGCCCATCAGCAGCACCGCTTATTGGTGCACCATCGCGACAGCTACTCCCTGCTGAGGCACGGACCCATGGCCACCTGCCTGGGCGAGGGACAGCAGGAGGAGGATGCCCAGCCAATAATCGATGGAAGCCTGAACAGTCAGTCGGGAGTCATAGTTTAGTGGTAGCTGCTAAGACTAGTTTTAACTAGGTTTTTAGGGCGTGAATCTGTGTCTGAGCGTGTGTGTGTGTCTGTGAGTGTGTCTCTGTCTTAATATTAGTTTCATTCTGGCCAAAATCGTGGCATATACACATACCTGAAGTTCTTGCCACTGCATAAGCATTATCATTACTCAGTAGTTACCACACATCGAATCAATCAATCATTATCAATCAAACGCCAAAACGGGTTTGCCTCTAGCCACTAACTAACTTGTAGATAGACATATGAATTTGTATAAAAATGCTACAAATAATTCACTAGTCAATATTTACAATGTGAAAAATGCGAGCGCTCATTCTCTAGTTTCTCCTTAGACACTAAGTATATGTATATGTAACTATAATTATATTATGTATTTGTTAAATATTGTTTAGGCTGAGGATGTACGAAATTATTGTGTATTTAATTTAAGTGTAAAAATTTCAAATTTTATAAAATGAAAGGAGATTTTTTGAAGGAAACTCCACTGACTTTTCTTGGGGGCTTTAAAGATTTGATTTATATTTTTTAAAAATACTTTGTGTTAAACCCATAAATCCCAACAGTAAGCATAAATCTCAGTGTTAACAGCAGCTTCTCCTTCCCTAAGCTGAGAGGTTCCAGTTCCTTGAATCTTATAAATCAAAAGTATATGAAAAATGCTGAAAAAATGCACTGCAAAATAAACTAGAGCTTTGGCCATTCTTTTCCTTGAAGTTTTTTTTTGATTGACGCACTTTTGACATTTCCACATTTCTATACAGCAAAGCATTTTCCGCTTTTCCTGCCAAAGGCAATCCACACATGCACACGGGTCGTATGAGCAATAAATTATACACAAGTTCCAGAAGAAGAAGAAGGGAGGTTCTCTAGTTTTCTAGCCTTCTTTTGTTTCGGAAATATAAAAAACAGGCACAAGAAATATGATGTTTTGCTATGCTACCCAGTCGGAATCAGTCGGAGGAAAAAGCAGAGGGAAATAAAAATGAAAAAGAAAAGAAAAACGTAGGAAAACGATTCAAAAGAATGAAATTTCATGGCAGGCAGGAGGCAAACGGCAAGCGGAACAAGTCGAAAGTCGTAAGAAAAGCGTTTTCATTTCATTTGGCAAAAATGTTTATACAAAACCAATTTTACAATTTTCGATTCAATTTCTGTTGCTGACATTTCACTTAAACGAAAACCTTAAAGGCGCAATTCATTTCCCCTCCATCTGCCGCTTGCTTCCTTTGTGTTACTCTGAGAGAAAAAGATTAAACCATCCCCAACACACCAGCTGGGGGGTTTGAACCTCCGTCTTGATGTTCCGGCCGCTTATGCATTGCGCCACGTAGGCTCATATAGGAGGACATCTCATTCACTAAAACCCTGGAACCCTCGTCGAGTTGCAAATAAAGTGGAAATTATATTCAAGAAAATTCCAAAAAATTTTGTTAGCTTAGAACATTTCTAAAGAAACACCAAAAAATACAGCTATACATTCCGATTTGAAATTAATGTATTTTTGGCCATAATATGATTTTTCACTGTTGCAATTAGCCATTTAAAATATCATAAGATGGCTAGATAGGTTCTTCTCATGATTCTGATCAAGAATATATGGGGTTTATACGATCGAAAATGACTCCTTCCTATGTTAAAATAATAATTTAAAACATTGTTTAAAAGGGTCGTCAGAGCGAAAACGCCATCAAGCGGCCGTAGTTTGAACTACAGCTCATTCTTATCTGAGTGGCGATGTGTGTAAAAGGCTGTGGGATGATTGAAAATTTGTTCTTTCTTTTTGACTTTTAGCTAACTTTGTTTACATTACAAGGTCGACCTTAGGAATTCCCAAACACGGGAGAATGTCAATGAATCCGCCAGATTTTAAAAAAATTTAATTTTTTTTAATTCGAAAGGATATGTTACTCTGCGCTTCTCCCAATTTCTTTTAGGATGATTGTTACGGATTTCTGCTGCAAAGAGCATGGCCCCGATATCATTGCCCTTTAATTGCCACACAAATTCCACGAATAAACCATGAAAAAGTTGGGTAATACTCTTCTAATTTCCCTCAGCCACTTGGAAATCCATAAAATGGCGAGTGATAAACTAATATTCGCCGGCAACATATGCTGCCAAGAGCCTCATAAATGTATGCCACACATACTCATAGCCATACCCCCGGGGATAACCCCACCCCACCCTCCTAAAAGACCAATATCGCCAAAATATGAAATGGCCGCCAAACCTCAAGGACAACAAAAGTTAAAAATTCGTTTATGGCGCACCATAAAATCGAATAAAAACAATTGGCACATCAAAATCCACCGAGAAATGCGAGAGAGATCTTCATTGCCATTTGGGGGTTCGAGGGTGGCTTTTGGGTTGAGCCTTGCCTTGGGGGTGACTTTCTGGGAAGGGGAGAGGCTGTGCAAGGAAAATTGGGGAAAAACGCCCGGCCATATGTTGCAGGCGGCAAAGAGATGGCAAAAGAAATGGCTCAAGTAAATAAAAACAATCAAGGGAGCTTAACTCAAAAAAGGTGAATATAAAAATGCTCTTAAATAAATGTTATTATGAAAATTCATTGAAAATAATTATTATATAAAATTATAATATAAAATTCAATAATAAAGGAAAGTAGTTATCAGATTTTTATTAAATTATTAATTAATAGAAATATTAGCTGAAATATAAATATAATTTTTAAAATATTCGCAAACTAAAAAAATCCATGGCTTAGTCTTTTTTATTTTTTTACCTAAATCTAATTTATTATTTCTTTAATACAGTTAAATTCTTACCTAAAATTGCAGACTGGAAACCTCTCAAAACTCTCCTCTGAATTATAGAACCCGCATTGGAGAGTATTTCAACTAGAGAAGTAAACCCCATAGGCGGGGTTGACTGCTGCTTGGCTTCCCCTGCCCTTTAGACTGTCGAATCTGGGGCTTGATTTGCTCGGCGTCAGCTGGTTGGCCACTTAGGCCGCTGATGGAATTGCTTATGAATTATACAAGAATATTAAAACGTGCCCGAGACTTGGCTCAAATCTCGCTGCCCCGGGATATTTCAATTGCCGCCCCCGCCAATAAGAAGGAACGTAGAAGGAAATCTTGGCCTCGCCGGGAAAATATACTTTATTGGAAAAGTATGTGCCAAATGGTTATTGACGCTGGGAGGAGAAGATTTCCGACCAGACTTAGGCAAAAAACAAACAAATTGGGCGCTAAGTTGGCCGTTATTGGTTTTATTTGCGGGGCGGGGTGGTCATAATTTGATTTTTGCCAGAAGTCCAGAAGTTGCTGACCTTGATGATGACGATGATGGCATAATTGAGGCGGCCATTTGCGGTTAAAATAAACATGGCATTTATATGTTTAATATTTGTACATTTTTATTGTTTATGCGTATATAATTTACAGGCAGCAGAGTGATCTAGATGGGCTCGGTGGCGTATACTTAATCGAAGCATACATTTAGACACTAGCTACTTACACGAAATGTTAGCTTAAATGTTAGGATCCAAGCTTAACATATAGTCGGGGCCAGAGTGGCATATACAAAATCATTCATTCACTCAAAGGCATATAGTATCTGCTGCTGCTACTGCTGTCTGCGGCTAAAAGCTACATCAAGGCCGAGACAACTTTTTGGCTAAAGGAAAAACTCTCAGCTTAGCCCACCACCCCGGTTGCTGACAGCGCTAAGTTTGAACGGTTGTTGTCTCGGCTAGACAAAGGCTTCTTTTCTCTCAGTGATAGCGAGAAAACGGCGATATATTCACCATTCATATGCCACCACCAAAATGGACTGCAAGTTCAAACCAACTACCCGGGGATTCGATATCCTGGACCAACCTTCCAACCTAATCACATCTGTAAAGTATGAATTGTTGATTTCACCTACGGATAATGTTATCCGACATAAAAAAAATCCATATCAAAACCACCTTTGTGTTTTCAATTTTTACCTAAATTTTAAAAAGACCGCCAATCAATATATATATATTTTTTCTGCCTATAATGCCTGCCACATTCGAAACTCTCACTGCGCACTTGCACCCTCTCGGGGGCTGTTGCTCTCTTGCAACCGTTACCGGCTCTTTTGCTCAGCAATAAACAAAAATTGTTGTGCTGCCGTTAAGAGATAACATTCAGGCCCCCGCCGCCCCCGCGATAAACAAATCAAATATGAAAACAGCAATAAAACCAACCCTCCCCTCCCCTCAAAAGGAAACGCACAGGTAAACAAATGGCAAGAAATGGCTGACTGGGAAGAGTCGCGGAATCAAGGATTAAAGGAGCTGAAGGAGGAATCGCATGCGCTGGCAAAAACCTGGCCAAGGCAATGGAAGGAATGAAGGCTTGGCGGAATGAAACCGAAAATTGAAACTGCGCTGCTGCCAGCAGCGCTGCCCTGCTGTGCGGCCTGTGCTCATTTCGCATTTGATTTCATTCGTGAAATGTGCGTTGTGCGGTGATGACGCTAACGGTTTGTGTTTTGTGTTTCGTGTTTGGTGTCCTCCTCTCCGGGTATCTCTCCGCCTTCTTTCCGGGGGGAGAAAAAATCCAAATTATTAAAAGCACGCCTGGCGAATTAATATTGATTGCGCGCTTTTCTTCAATTGGCAAACAATTGAACAATTAAATAGCAACAAATATACAAAAAATAAATAAAAAACTGTCCTCTATTAATGGAGGCTCATCTTGACCCCGTGTTTGTTGTTGTTTATTGTTGTGAAAAGAAAGAGCAGGCGGAGAGAGAGAGAGAGAGAGAGGAGCAAGGGGGAGGCAGCAGACGGCAAAGCAATTGACAGCACGTTACGTATACGCCTCTTACGCCCCGCATTTATAGTAGCATTTTGTTTGCCAAGTTTGTTGTGTTTGTGTGTGGTTGTGTGCATAAAATAATTATTAAAAACCAAAACCTCGGCCAAAACAAATAAGAAAAGTGAAAATTACTTGAATTTGGTCTGCAAATGTGTTGTAAAAAGACATTAAACTATAAAAATCAAAGTAGTAACTTTTAAAAAAATAACTAAAAGTGAAAACCTTAAATAAAAATACAAATTAAATTAGGATTTCATTTATCAATATTTTCTTAAAAAAACAAACTATTGCAGTGTTTAAATAAATATTTTTTTGGTTAATACAAATTAAAGTCAAGGCCATATAAATATATTCGTCAAAAAATATATAAAATAAAATATAATACAAAACACAAATTTCCAATAGCACAGGAAATCTATTTTATTTGTAAATAATTAAAAATCAAATCTGAAAGCATATAAAATAAATAATAATTAAAATGAGCTGAAAAATCAACATAAAATTATAAATAAATAAATAAACAAAGTCAACAGCTTGCTAAAAGTGAAACTGGGAAACATAAACACATAAAGAGAACAGCTGATTAAGATAAATAAGGGGTGAAAATGTGAGAAAAATGTAAATAAGGCAAAGACAAAAGTATGCAAAAGTGAAAATAAACCTGCAAAAACAAATGAGGGGTGTTTTCCAGCCAAACACAAACACCTTAACTCCAGTTGCACTGCAAATATAATGGAGTTTGAAGAGCGGAGAAAATCAATAAACGACTTCCTTTTTGGCTTTTTTGCCTTGGCCTCGCTTGCAACAAAAAGCACACCCCCGAGTTGAATCAAAAACAAAAGGGGGAGACAAAAGCGGAAGCAAATCAATTGTTTGGCCCGAACTATTGAGCAGTGGCACAATTATTGTTTTATGGTCGAAAGCCACTCGAGCATAAAGCCAAAAAATGTCATTCTCCTCAAGCTCACTCGGTATATTTTTGTTTTCCGCTCTTGTTTCTGATTTTATGGTTTTTTTTTTTTGTGAAGAACATTTAGCACACCAAACTAAATTTAGAAAGCACAACGTCGACGCCGACGATGAGCAGCACCACTTACAAAATCTGTCGCCAACTGCAGGCAAAGTTTGCGGCCGCGTAGCAAGCAGCAACAGCAGCAGCAGGAAATGTCCCACGAATATCAATAGCAGATATACACGCTATATCAAACAAAAACAACAAAAAAATCAATCCAAATCCGGCAACCACTGCAAACCACTCCAAACCGGAAACGAGGAGCGGATAGAGAGGTCCCAGGTCCAGGCCCCCATCAGTTCCTATGCAGCAAGCATCGAGTTTAAATGAAATTGAGCAAGAGCCTGGCAAACTGTCGCGCCATCCGGCGGTATTTGCTCATCTTCACGGCCGTCTCCCTGCTCCTGCTGCCCCTCTCCCTGGTCTACCTGGTGTGGAACGAGCAGCTGCAGAAGATCCGAGGATTCGAGGTGAGTCGAACATTAGTGGGTGCTGTGGTGGGGAGTAGCATGTTCGGGGTTTTGGTAGTTTTGTGTAGCCCTTTGAGGGTCCGGCACAAACATTTGCTGGACAAATAGCTTGTACAGAGTACACAGAGAAAAAATACAATAAATATTATTATTATTATAAATTATTTAAGGGTATCCGAAGAGTTTCCTATATTTTTTCATAAAGATTTTTTTAAATTAATTACTAAAGCCTGAAGATAATTATAATTATACATTTTTTATTCAATTTTAAAGTCTTTAATTGTACAGTTCAAGAATATTTAATAATGAGAGAATCATGAATCAAGATAACCCTTATTTAATTCTACATTTTACGTATAAATGCAAGCTAAAAAATACTTTATTACCACCAAAAAAAAACCGGCCAGCAGAGATTTATGGGATACCTATAAATGTTAATTGTTTTTTTTTTACTAATGGTTGCTGGAATAGTTAATTACTTCACATCAATATTGAGTGCTAATTAATGTCTTTCAAATGATGAAACCGGCTTAGAAATGCAGTTTTTTTTTCTCTGTGTACCGTTAGCTGTAGATATATACATATATATGTACATATACTCGCTTGTAGTTGCCGCCCCGCCTGCCCAGCCTGCCTCGCCCACCCCTTCATCGCCTGACAACAAACAAATTGCAGGCCATCGATTGCCTGACTCAGTTTCAGGCCATCAAAAAAATAAGAAACAGAGGCAACCGAAAAACGATACAGAAAAATCAAGAATACAAAAAAACCAATTAGAAATAATGCACAGCCAATTCAGCAATCTGTGGAAAATCAACAAACTTATCAGCTAAATAATAATGCTCTCTGATTCTATAAACAAATTCTATAAACATGTGAAGGGCATTCGAGGCTGAGAATAACTTACACGCAAATTAGCAGCGATCGCTATAAATACACGATAAATAGCTGGAATTGAAAGCATCATCTTCATGTTGTTGTTGTTTACTTTTCAAAGTTGTTAGTGATTTTAGCATATTTTTGTATTTTTGTTTTGCCTTTAGCAATCTTGCACAAACATTTTTATCGCCTTAATTCTCACCCAGGGTATTGGGAACTGGACTGGCTTTAAAGCATTAAACATCGCGCCCGATTGGGTGCAAATTAATTCGAAATTAGCTGTGGGCTCTTATCGCCTATTTGTGCATCAAATTGAGCAAATGTCGAATAAAGACGGAATATTCCGAGCGTCAAAGCAATTACACGACACACACAAACACACACGCACTGAGGACTTGGACTCCGGGTTACGGAAAACGTTTCGGTCTTGGCTTATAATCACATAAGCTGGCCGGCCGCCCACCGGACACGCCCAGTTTTGGCCCAGACAACCCTTTTGGCATGGCCTAAGCCGATTACACAGGGGGAAAATATTTTCAAATTCTTTCCAATTTATTTAAAGCAAAATAAATAACAGAACCACATTCGCTACGAAACCAAATCGATTTACTAAAAATAAATTAAAGATAACGAGGAAATGAGTTTAAAAAATTTACATTCCTTTAAATTGTGTGCCCTTGATTGAATTTCTCACAGTATCCACAGTCATATTACCCTTTTCCCGGTGTAATCATCGGTTGCAATGCTTTGTTGCGTGGTCGGGCGAGACTCTGGGGCGCCCGCCCCATTCGCAGTCGGCCTTGGCCAAATGGCTTGCAAAAAGGCAAAAGTTTCGCACAAATTATACTTAATTGCGTGTGGCATCATGAAAATGTAATCAAAGGGGGCTAAATTCGATCGATTTCTGGTTGGGTGGATGCCTGCTCCTCACTTCAATACCCAAGCTGGCCCACTGATAATTTGCATAACATTAGCCCAAAATGACAAATGCTTAGGCAGACGCCCAAAATGACAAAAAAAAATAATGAAAGCACATGAAAACACGCATACGCCGCGTTAACTCCCAACTAAGCTGTGGTATTTTCCTTGTTTCGTCCGGCACACACGCATAATTAGGCAAGGCTTTTGACACTCACACCCCCTTCAAAACCACCTTCCCCCCAAGAGAAACAACACACAGGTCACGCCCCCTGTGCATTCGTATAGCCCCCCAATTTCAAACATCCTAAAGTCCTTGAGCATTCCGCAAAGTTCACGTCATGTTCCTAGCGCCACTTTAGCTTAGCAAAGACAAAGGAAGACTTTTCTATACCCTTACAAGGATCATAATGGGTTTAAAATTAAAAAAATAGCTTAGAAATTATTTCTTTATTCAAAACTTAATACTTTATTCCCCGAAAATATAAATAAATTCAAATTAAAGACGAGTCATTTAGTATAAAGTACCAAAATATTGTAGAGCCTCCCTAAAACATGAACTATGTATATAAAAATATTCCTTATTCAGTCCCAGACGTCCAGCCATGACCATTAATCAATCTTATCTGAACCCTGCATTCATGTAGCAGCGACTTGCCCCAATAGTGAAAGTCCCCGCCCCTCGAACATATATCGTATATATAGTATATGGTACTATTTCTGGGGAGCGAGGCGTACGCGAGTCAAATGCAAAGTGCTGCCATGATGACGCCAACTTATCCGCGAAGCCACTTGATTCATGCTGCGATTTCCCGGACGACTGGCGTCTGGCGGTTTTAATTGGGGTTAGAGATTGAGATTGAGATTGTGACCTTGACAGACCGCTTGTAAATTACGCATACGCCACGTCATCTCTGCCTATTAACCCAAAAATAGTAACGAGCTAAAGAAAAACCAACAACATCCAACAAACATCCAAAATGAACTGATCTTCTAGGCTTTTAGTGTGCAACAGCAGCCGCCGCAGCAGCAGCAGCAGCAGTTACATCCGCAGCAGGGGCAGCAACAGGAGCAGCAGCAGCAGCAACATGGTCAGCTTCCGTATCCGGTGGTCCGGTATCCGGTGCTGCTGCTGAACAAAAACAAGAACAAGGATCTCACCGTGGTGGCTACGGGCAAGACTAAGAACAAGTGGCGCTATGTCGATAAAGTAAATATGTAACCCACACAAACACCGCACACCGCACACAGCACAAACACACACGCAACACCACCACCAACACCCACACCCAATACCAAACACCAAAAACACTTAAACTCACAGGCTCGTATAATTAATGATGTAAACAAAGCAGACAAAGCTAAAATAAAATTCAGAGAAGCCAAAGTTGATTGGCAGGCATTTGGGCACGGCATTCGATTCGATTCCCACTCCCATATTTCGACTCCTCCATCATTTCCATCAAGCATGTCGTCCTTGCTGCGGTTCTCCCCCGTTGTGGCTAAACTTTTCCGTATGTTTGTCCATCGACAGGACAGCAACCAGACGCTCCTGCCCCTCATACCCGAGTATGCCGTGCAGACGCTTTCGCCACAGGAAATGCTTCAGGTGGAGCAACGGATGGACCAGCGCAGGGAGCGGTTGAGGGACAAGTGCTCCGCCTACGGCCTGGACGTCCTAGGTGGGTGGTCCAATGCGAATTCCATGGCACACTTACTGAGCCCCTCGCCCACTCACTCCACTCTCTGACTAAAACCACGTCCATCTTACTTACAGGTCACGACTCGTGGCACACCCCGAATACGTGGGAATTTCTGGTCAACAAAAAGTATCACATTATATGGTGGGTGCGGAATTTATTCACAGTTCTGATAACTTTAAGATACCAAAAGGTGCCCTAAGAATATATACTTTGACTAAGATTTTTCCCAGCAATTTATTTTTTAAAGTATATATGAAGACGCCTCTTTAAAATTATTTACTCATTTGATTTGATTTTGATTTATATTTTATAATTATTTTTCATTTATTTATTGTGCAGGTGCAATGTCTTTAAGGCAGCCTCCTCATCCTGGATGTTCAACTTCAATGTCCTGGCCGGCTACTCACCCAGCTATTTGCGCAAAACCAAAAAGATTCTCCTCAATCTGGCCAGGGAGCGCTATCCCCGTGTGACCCTAGATGAGGTTGGTGTGCCAACGGATTGCTCGCCCCGAGCGTATTGAGTTACTATTTATTATTTGACTTTCCCTTTCCCTGTGACAGCTGCGTGAAGCTCAGAATTACTCGCTGACCTTCATCATAGCACGCGACCCCTTTGAACGGCTGTTGAGCGCCTATCGGGACAAGATGGTGTTCGCCCTGCCCTACTCCTTCCACGATAAGTTGGGACGCAGCATTGTGCGTAATTATCGCAAGAAGGTAAGTACATTCATGGTCTACTTGGATTTAATTATAATTTCTTCATTTCTCCCAACAGCCTGCACTGGCTGCCCGTGCGGCCAACACAAAATTCCCGTCGTTTCCCGAGTTTGTCCACTGGCTGCTCGACCAGGTGAAGCGGGGCAGCTTCATCGACATGCACTTCGTGTCGGCCACCTCCTTCTGCACCCCCTGTCTCATCCGGTTCGACATGATACTGAAGTTCGAGTCGCTGGCGGAGGATCAATTATATCTAATCGAAAAGACTGGCCTAAAGCGGGTGATAGCGCCCGTGTGGCGCAACATGGGCAAGGGCCGCAAGACGCACGAGCTCCAGCAGCAGTTCTACGCACAGCTGACGCGCCAAGAGATGATGGAGCTCTACGAGTATTACAAGTAAGTAGCAAATAACTTAACCATTATATATATAATTTAAATCGTTTAAATTCTTGTTGACAGATACGACTTTGAGCTGTTTGACTATGACATCCAGGAGTATCTGCAGGTGGCCCGGCCGGACATGGCCGATAGTCCGGCGAGCACAAAGAATTAGCCCCGGCTATGAATCTTAGACTTTGCTATATAGAAAATACCAATGAATCAAGTTCAACGAACTCACATATTAGCCGTCACAGTACGTAATTGCAAATGTTGATAATACTGAAGGAAAACAATAATAAACTTAACTACATTTAAACGAAACGTTTCTTAGTCTTTGTATTTAAATTCAGTGTTAAACAATATATTAGCTTAAAGGTATTTTAGATTTAAAATCTATTTAGTTATTTAGTAGGATCGATTGTAAAAATTTATACAAAGTAAGTACCAATGTGTTCCTGCAGATCTTTGTCATGGGAAAACACTGTTGAACTGTGGGAACACTTATATATAAGACCTCTTCAGTATAAGTTCGTATGTCTTCCTGTAGATTAGCTGTTTCTGATGTCCTTGGCTATATCTTTCTCCTTGTTCAACTGGAGGAAAAGGTGGTGGCTCTTGAGGATGGTTTGTTGTACCTCCAAACTGTTTTCTGCAAAGGGGCAGGCAAGACTCGTATGTCGGTGTAGCAATCGCCTTTAGCAACATCATATTGAGTGCATTGGAAAATTAGATCGGCGACGGAAATATCTTTTCCCGGCAC
Organism: Drosophila birchii; assembly: GCA_035046345.1. Classification (NCBI taxonomy): domain Eukaryota; kingdom Metazoa; phylum Arthropoda; class Insecta; order Diptera; family Drosophilidae; genus Drosophila; species Drosophila birchii. Next base: position 18,594,690 of record JAWNOA010000048.1, on the reverse strand, counting down.
ATTGTCAAATATGTTGATCATAACTGGCTTCTTAGCAAGCGCAACATTGTAATTCTAAAATAAAATATCAAAAACTATAATGCGTAAGTCGTGGCAGTGACATATTTACTTACTTTTCCATTTCCTTGCTTATTTTTGACACCTTCAGTGTTTAACCATCCTTAACTAGAGCAATATACTTTTTCGTTCGTCGGGAACAATAAATAAAAGGAAATAAAATATCCAAAACTAGAATATGTAAGTCGTAGCAGTGACTTATTTACTTACTTTTCTATTTCCTTGGCTTGGCTTTTATGACACCGCATCAGTTTTTAACCATCCTCAACTCAAGCAATTTACTTTTTCGTTTACCGAGAACATTTTTAAACAATTTACTTTGTTTCCCTCTCATTCTAGTGGTGACAGAAATATTCATTAACAGCCCTAGTAAAAACATCGACACGGCCTGAGCACCAAGCGATTGTTCCAGTAGTTGGGCAACCCATAGCGTTATCGATAGGGACCATCGGTGTTTTGACAGCTCTATCACGTAGACGCCGAAAACGCGCAATTTTTTCGTCCGGCGGAATTTGCAAATGCAATTATTATTTGTAAATTGAGTTCAACTGGAGCACCTCAATCGCAGTTACCTTCATCGACTCCGGCAGCAAGATGTCAAGCTTTGTGCTGGATAAGGAGGCATTTGTGCGCCGCGTTAAGCGCCTCTACACGGAATGGAAGGTGAGCTTGTCTGTCCGTCTGTCTGCCGGGCTTTTGTGTCTGCTTGCAGGAGCCGCCTCGAACACATGGAGACTTTTACTACTTATACGCAGATAAAAGAGTATTAAAAATTGTGATGAAATTCGGTGTTTACTGGCAAGAAAATTGCCCAGGCAGCTGCCGTGTTAGGTTAGGCGCGAAAGATTGCTATCTGTAAAGTGTGTGTCTATCATGCCATGAGATTCTACAGCGTTTTCTGCATCTCTGCATCTCTTCCACAGGCTCCCAGCATCGGGCACGACGACGCCCTGAGCAATTTGGACTGCATCATGAGCGTGGTGGGCGCCGACGAGGATGTGATCTACTCCAAGTCCATGGCCCTCCAGCTCTGGCTCCTGGGCTACGAGCTAACAGACACAATCTCTGTGTTTGCCACGGACGCGATCTACTTCCTGACCAGCAAGAAGAAGATCGAGTTCCTGAAGCAGACTCAAAATATCAGCGAGGAAGGCTTTCCCGAGATCAAGCTGCTAGTGAGGGACCGTGTAAGTAGTGTCACTTTTTAAACTCAACCTCAATCCGTGTAATCCCATGCTTTTGCCCACCCAACAGACGGACAAGGACAAGGGCAACTACGAGAAGCTGATCAAGGCCATACAGAACTCGAAGAAGGGCAAGCGCTTGGGTGTCTTCACCAAGGACGCCTATCCCGGCGAGTTCAGTGAGGCCTGGAAGAAGTCGCTGATGGACTCAAAGTTCGAGCATGTCGACATTAGCACAATTATTGCCTACTTGATGTGTCCGAAAGACGAGTCCGAGATAAACAACATACGCAAGGCCTCGCTGGTCTCCATGGACATCTTCAACAAGTATCTCAAAGATGAGATCATGGACATTATTGATTCAGACAAGGTGAGAGTTTATGGGAGGTTATGTCCCTCAATATCCTATTCATTGTGCATTTCCCCAACCCCCCAACAGAAAGTCAAGCACACCAAGCTGTCGGATGGCTGCGAATCGGCTATTGCCGAGAAGAAGTACACCAGCGGCTTGGATCCCCGATTGCTGGACATGGCCTATCCGCCCATTATTCAGTCGGGCGGCAACTATAGCCTCAAGTTCTCTGCCGCTTCCGATAAAAATGTCTTGCATTTTGGCGTAATTGTGTGCTCCTTGGGGGCCCGTTACAAGTCCTATTGCTCGAATATATCGCGCACCTTCTTGGTTAACCCCACCGAGGGCATGCAGGAGAATTACACATTTTTGGTGAGTGTGCAGGAGGAGATACTCAAGCTGCTGGTGCCCAACACCAAACTGTGCGACGTGTATGAGAAAACGTTGGCGTACGTGAAGAAGGAGAAGCCCGCCATGGTCGATAATCTAACCAAGAGCTTTGGCTTCGCTATGGGCTTGGAGTTCCGGGAGAACTCCATAGTGATTGGGCCCAAGTGCCAGGCGCTTATCAAGAAGAATATGGTCTTCAATCTCCACGTTGGCATTTCGAATCTAACGAATGCCGATGCCACCGACAAGGAGGGCAAGACCTATGCCCTCTTCATCGGCGACACCGTTCTTGTGGGCGAGCAATCGCCGGCCAGCGTAATGACCCCCTCCAAGAAGAAAATCAAGAACGTGGGCATCTTCATCAAGGACGACAGCGACGATGAAGAGGAGGACGTGGATGACAAGAAGGCCACCCAGGAGGATCAGAGCACAGAGATTCTGGGACGGAGCAAGCGCAATGCCGTGATGGACTCTAAGCTGCGCAATGAGATCAACACCGAGGAAAAGCGCAAGGAGCATCAGCGCGAGCTGGCCCAGCAGCTAAACGAGCGAGCAAAGGAGCGGCTGGCCAAGCAGGGCGACACCAAGGAGGCGGAGAAAGTGCGCAAGAACACAGTCTCGTACAAGTCCATGAGCCAGATGCCGCGCGAACCGGAGGTCAAGGAGCTCAAGTTGTATGTGGACAAGAAATACGAGACCGTCATCATGCCTGTCTTCGGCATCCAAGTGCCGTTCCACATTTCCACCATTAAAAACATCTCGCAGTCCGTGGAGGGCGAGTACACGTACTTGCGCATCAACTTCTTCCATCCGGGCGCCACGATGGGTCGCAACGAGGGCGGTTTATATCCGCAGCCTGAGGCCACATTCGTCAAGGAAGTGTAAGAAGTACCTTTGGGTTTGAAAATTAAAATAAATCATAATCTCTTTGTTCCCCCTTTCAGAACGTACCGCAGTTCGAACGTCAAGGAACATGGTGAGGTCGCTGCACCGTCAGCGAATCTTAACAATGCTTTCCGGCTGATCAAGGAGGTGCAGAAACGCTTCAAGACCCGCGAGGCGGAGGAGCGCGAAAAGGAGGATCTGGTTAAGCAAGACACACTCATTCAATCGCAGAACAAGGGCAATCCCAAGCTCAAGGACCTCTACATTCGTCCCAATATCGTCACCAAGCGAATGACTGGCAGCCTGGAGGCGCATACCAACGGCTTCCGCTATATCTCTGTGCGCGGCGACAAGGTCGATATCTTGTATAACAACATCAAGAGCGCCTTCTTCCAGCCCTGCGACGGCGAAATGATCATCCTGCTCCACTTCCACCTCAAGTATGCCATTATGTTTGGCAAGAAGAAGCACCTGGATGTGCAATTCTACACGGAGGTGGGCGAGATTACGACGGATTTGGGCAAGCACCAGCATATGCACGATCGCGACGATCTGGCAGCGGAACAGTCGGAGCGGGAGCTTAGACACAAGCTCAAGACGGCCTTCAAGAGCTTCTGTGAAAAGGTGGAGGCAATGACCAAATCGGTGGTCGAATTTGATACCCCGTTCCGCGAACTGGGCTTCCCGGGCGCCCCATTCCGCAGCACTGTCACCCTCCAGCCGACATCCGGCTCTTTGGTCAATCTCACGGAATGGCCGCCATTCGTTATCACCCTGGACGACGTCGAGCTGGTGCACTTTGAGCGTGTGCAGTTCCACCTGCGCAACTTTGACATGATTTTCGTGTTTAAGGAATACAACAAGAAGGTGGCAATGGTCAATGCCATTCCCATGAATATGCTGGATCACGTGAAGGAGTGGCTCAAGTAGGTCTTACTTTTTAACAATCAAAGAGCCTGACTTTAACAGGAATCTATTTGGCAGCTCCTGTGACATTCGCTACTCGGAGGGCGTCCAGTCACTGAACTGGCAGAAGATCATGAAGACCATCACCGACGATCCCGAGGGATTCTTCGAGCAAGGCGGCTGGACCTTCTTGGATCCCGAATCGGGCAGCGAGGACGAGAACGAAACAGCAGAGTCTGAAGAGGATGAGGCCTACAATCCGACAGATGCCGATTCGGATGAGGAGTCCGACGAGGATTCCGAGTATTCGGAGGCCTCTGAAGATGAGAGCGACGAGAGTGATGGTAAAAACGACTACCTAAATCTATAAATAATTAAAAGTTAATGAAATATTTACCATTTTACAGATGATCTGGGCTCTGATGAGGAGTCCGGCAAGGATTGGTCCGATCTGGAGCGCGAGGCCGCCGAGGAGGACCGAAACCATGATTATGCCACCGATGACAAGCCACGCAATGGAAAGTTCGAGCCCAAGAAGCACGGCAAAAGTTCAAAGCACAGGTAAGATATTCAGCGTTTAGTTCTCAACCTTACCTAGAGATCTCCTCTATCTCCTGATTATATATATTATATATAATATATCAAATCGTTCTCCATCACTTTTACAAATCCCCCCAACAACAGTCGCCGCGAGCGCGAGGAACAGCGATCGTCGTCGTCGCACAGTAAAAAGCATAAGTCGAACTCCTCCTCCTCCTCTTCGCATTTAAAATCCTCCAGCTCCAAACATGGCAGCTCATCTAGGTTTGTTAAAGAAAGAAACCCGCCTAAACACATAAATCATTCGGCCTATCGCAAGCGCACTTCACAAGACATTTCACATTCACGAAAAAAAAACAAATTCTAAATATTGAAAACTTATTATTTAATTCGGGAAAACTTTAGAGAAACTGGAAGGGGTTTTTTATGTTTTGTTTGTGGGTTTTAAATCAAGAGTGCCAAAGAAATCCTTATTTATTTTAAGCTAAATATTTTTTGTAACAAATTTCGTTTTTGTTTATTTTTTACAATTTAATTTACGTCGCTTTCTGAGGCACTCTTGTATGGTTGGTATCTAATTGGTTTTGGTTTCACAGTCTTGTTTTTATACAACAAATAAACCGCATACACTTTAGCTTGCTTCAAAATTCGTTTAACCCAAATATTAACTCCTCTGTGGCGAGTACAAACTTAAAATTAATAAAGAAAACCATATGGTATCTTTAAAGCCCATCGAAATCGTCCAAGGATAAGTACCACAACCGGGACAAGCATCATTCCTCCTCGTCGTCGGGACACAAGAGCAGCAGCAAGGACAAGGATCGCAAGCGTTCGCGGGACGACAGCCGAGACAATGGTCACAAATCGAAGAAGTCGCGTCATTAGGTGGGCTCTTGCCTCTCTCATCGAATTACAAATATATATATATATTTAAATCTTTCCTGTTATCATTGTCAGTCTGTTATGAGGTCATCCCACACTCCATTCAATATTTTCACACTTTGAAAGTTGTATTACAAATTAAATATAATACGCGATAATACATTTATGTAATAAACTACAATATAAGAACTACATTAGCGGCGGCTACTTGTTCCAGCTCCCGAGAAGGTGGCGATATGCGTGTACTACATCCTCATCCTCGCTGTCCCGACGCCGCCGCCGCCGGCTTCCGCCTCTTTGCGGTAGCTGCTCCTGCTGACGGTGATGCGAGTGATGAGCGTGTGGACTTCCTGCGGCGGCTGCTACGCTTCCCCTCCTCTTGTGGGCATCGAACATGTTGCGGGTCTTGTTGATCGGATAGCGCATCTTGTTCTTTAGCCAGGTGGTGAAGGCCCGTTCGTTGTCCTGCATCTTCTTCAGCTCCTGCTCGTTGCGATTGATGGTCTGCTCCATGGAGAAGCGCTGCTTGCGACGCAACTGCTGCTCCCGACGCTGCAGCTGCTGGGCACTCAGTCCGTACTCGGACATGTAGCCCGTATACCGGGGCAGCTTGCCCTGCAGCGAATGGCGGTGCTCGCAGCAGATCTTGTAGTTCATCCGGATCGAGGGAGAGGTTGTCGAGGCGGTGGCGGATGACGGTGTAGGCGTGGGCTTAGACCGACGCCGAAAGCTAAAACTTCGGGACGTGAAAAATGACTTGGAAGTGGCCTTGGGGCATTCGGAGCAGGATTGCTGCTTAGCTAGCCCGGTCAAGTCCTCTGGATCGTCCTTCTTGTAGTAAATGCTCTGCTCGTTGAGCTCAAAGTCATCGGGTATGTAGCTGGCCACAATTATGGACAGATCATCCTCTTCATCGGCATTGGCTGCGGCAGCTACTGGCAGAGGCGGTACAGAAGGAGCCTCATCTGGGACCCCAACCCCCGTTAACCTGTCTATGGTGGCCTGCTCCTTGGGATCCAAAGTCTTGTAGAGATTCTTGTACGCATCCCGAAGCTTCTGGCGGGCCTCGTTTAGAGTGCGCTCCTCCTCCTCGCAATCGGACTCGGTCAGCAGATTGGTGAGACTCTTTTGATCGGAATCATCCTGGTCGAAGGTGGAGATCTGCCTTACTTGAAAGGGTTCAGCAACGGCAACATCTTTTACGGGCGAGTCATCATCCAAATCTGCTTCATCCACGCCAGAGAAATCGTCTTCATCTTCATCCTCAATAGGCAGTGCCTCCTGAACGACAGGCTGCGGAGAAACCTCAGACAAGTCCAGGATTTCCTCGCAGATCTCTTCCTCCTCAGGCTCTTCTTCAACCGGCGGTGGAGGTGACTCCTCAATCATTTTTGACGTCTCTGGTGCTGTCTCCTCTCTCGTCTCCTCTTCAGCGATGGTCTTCAGCTTAAGCTGCGTCAACTGCTGCAGCAGCTCATCCGGCGGACTGGGACTCTGGTCCTTTCCCGACGACACTCCCGTTGGCTCGTAATCCTCCAGATTTAAGGCGAACTTCACTTTGGTCACCTTGCCATTGCCGTTGGCCCCAGCCCCAGCACCCGCACTCTCCTCCTCCAGGGCAAAGAGCTCCTTGTTGGCCTCCTTGATCCTGTCCACAATATTGTACTCGTTGACCGGCTTCAGGACTGTGGAATAATCCATGAGTAGGGACATGCTGCTGCTGCTGTCAATTTAGAGGGATCGACTTACAATAGACCTCGGCGTCCTCTCCGTCCGACTCCGGCTCGCGTTCGCCCATCTCTGCCAGCTGCGGGCACATCGATTGCCTTCGAGTGCCGTGATATTTTTAGACCTACGCGTTTTCGCGCTGCGATTTACGACGATTCACCAAAGGGATAGCGATGTGCCGAAACTTTCCATTTCGTGTTAGGCAGCTCTCCCGCCCGCACCTACCCAAGTCTAATGAACTTGGACGGGGATGTGCACTCCAGACATTAGCAGCGGCTCCTCTGTGCCTCCTCTGCACTCCACAACCACTCCCTATTGCGGTTATGGGTTTGCCATCCACGGTTTCAATGGCGCCCGTTGCCAGGCCACTCAGATGTCCCTTGTTTGATCGATGCCCGCCGGTTGACAAATTGTCTATCTCACAGGCGATGGCGAAGGCGTGGACAATAGCGATGGAAGAGGTACATTTTTGTTGATAGGGAAAATATATATATTTGTTATTTTGATTTAAAAAGAAGATTTGGATCTTCGAATAATGAATACTTAAATATTCGTTTAAGTTTGCTAATTAATTATTTTAAAAAGAAGAATACAAAATATGTGTTTGTAGAAATGTAAAAGAATTTCGCTGAATTTTTTAATAAATAGTAAGGTTAATATATTATTATTATTAAATTATTACTTTTATGGCGAATTGGAAAATTTGTAAATCTCATTCGGCAAACTGATGCCTTTAAGAAAATTTAAAATAATAGAAATCTTTAAATCGATTTTTTTTAAACCTATTTTTTGACAAATCAAAGTTTTAAAAACTTATAACTAAGCCCAAGAAGGTTTAATTTTAATTCGGAAAGCTTTCCTATGTAAATTTTTATAAAGTTAATAAACCTGATTTAAAATTTAAGCAAATTAAACATTTTTAAAATGATTTTTTCTATGAAAAATGTCCTTTACTCGCTACAATCTTTAACTAATTAATTATAATACGATGCAAGGTAATTAAAATATGAAATATAGCTTTTATAAAGGTAAATGTACCCTATTTGTACACTGTGACCACTGTACAGGTACAAACTCCCAAAGAAGGATTTCCCACCTCTGCCTGGCTTAACGTTGACACACAAAACAAAAAAAACATTGTTTGGCGATTAATTTCCATGCACTTTATTCCATTTCCACACTTACTTCGCTAAGCACATTTAAAGCTTAAATCCTGTCGAACCGAATCGAGTCGAGTGGAGTTTCCGAGGCAACAATTATTCAAATTCAATTCGAAATAAGTTCAAAGCTACAAAAATAATCGATTCGGGAGGCGCACAACACCAATATAATTAAACCTATTTAGCCATCGTTAACTTCGTATATTGAGCAAGTATGTATGTCTGTCTGTATAGTATATATCCTATTCCAATGCCGATTTGATTGTTTCTAACATTTCACTTCATCTCATTTGCATCGCCATTAGACCCGAAGGCAACCGAATCCATTAAACCTACCGGAGGAGTGGCTGGGAGCTGGAGCTGGGCTTGGCCCACAGTGCGTGCCGTGACTGATTGCCTGGGCAAAGGTCAAGTTGTTGCTGGAGGGTTAGCATAAATGAGATAGAGTAAGGTCAGCCAGAAACTGAAACGTTATCGCCAACGACGACCCAATAACGATTATATTAATCTGTGGTATTATTGCAGGGCATAAACAAATAATTAAAGAAATTATAAGCCATTAAATGCCGATTCCATAACACTTTGGAATGTATATATATCATTTTTTTCCCCAGCTCTCAGTTTTAAGAAACGCACTGTGGTTCTTACGAGGATGAACCTGATAATGATAATGGAAAATCTGTTACAATTCAATGGGCATGCGGCAAAATAAAAGATAAAACTTATCGCTGGCTTAAAATCAAATTAAATCACTTCCCCGAAGACAGTTCTGAAAAAAAGAAAAGAAATAATAAATCACGTTCAATAAGTGATAAAAAAACGGATAAAATATTCCCTTTTTATCATGTCAATATAAGATAATGATAAAAGAAACCAATGGAAATGTTTACAAATAATAATATTTAATAATTCGAATAAAAACCAACATAATCAATGGGAAAATACATACAAAAGTCACAAAATTAAGGCTACGAATTAGGAAATTAGGAGTGTGTGTAAATTTCGATAAAATAATGTCCTGTATTAGCCATTAATTGGTATTTATGTGTTTTTTTTAGGTAAATTTATTGTTTTTTTCGAGTTTTTGTTTCTTTTTTTTGTTTTTCATTTAATACAACCATATTCAGCATTTCTTAAAAAAGAAATTATACAAACACTAAGAACTAAACGGCAGATGAGGTGTGTGAGAAATATGCGATGACTGTGTGAGATGTAATTTCATTAGAGGACGGTTTGGGTTCGGGTTTGGGGGTTAGGTCAGCGGAAAAGAGACGCGTCATCACTATCAATAGCTATAAAAAGAACGTATTGCAATATCGGCGCATCGTCTTACATCACTAAGTAGCTTGGTATTATCGAGAGTTCTCTCGTTACAATCAATTAGGTTTATAACAATATATAATCATAAAGTCTAGTTCTAGGTTTTATCTTTTTTAAGGCGCATCCATGGACAGACGCTCACTAATCATATACATAGATTCGTGGGTGTTACGTTTTTTTGTTAGTTTTTTGAGTTGGTTTTGAAAATCGTAAAACATTTTCGTTTCATTTTTTGGTGCAATTAAATTTCAATAAATTACAATTACCATTTATGTTATATATACGTATGTCATAACTCTAGGCGCTCCCTCAACATGTTAGCATCATATACAAAGTCTTTCGTTTGTTTTTCTTCTCTCTATTTTCTTTAAATAAATTTCGAGTACGTACGTATGGATCCTTAGCACTCACCAAGGGGTGTATATAAAAGAAAATATTGTAAAATATATATATAGATAGATATATAATCGTATGTATAAATATATATTGCTAAATTTTGATTCGGGTTTGGGGGAGAGGGGGCTGACGTTTGTCTAAACGAAATTTCTTGTTGCTAAACACAAAAAGTACGTTACACAAAAACCGAATTTCGAGTCTCGGGTTAATTACGTTTACAAATAGAAAATAAATTGTTTATACAGCAAATTTATATAAACAAACACATCGATTATATTTAGGGACAGGAGCAGGGATCGATCTCCTCCACTCTATCCTGCTTTCCAGCTCAACCAGTGAACTCGGCAGCAGCTGTACGCTTATGTGAAGAGCGGCAGGTGATAAAAGTCGAACCCTCGATATCCCTTGGCCGCCAGCCAAATGTAGACGACGTGATAGGCGCCGGGTATGAAGCAGATAAGTCCTGCAACGAAGAACACCACTCCCTGCGATGTATTCTGCGGATCGGCAATGGCAAATGTGCCCATGACGAACAGGCCCGTGCCAACGACCAGGAGCGTAAAGGCGGCCAGCACTGTGCGCCAGTTTTCGCGCACCTTCGGGTGCCGCCAGCAGTATGTGTTGGTCTCCTCCGTGGGCAGGTTGCCGTACTCCTGGATGAGCGAATCGCTGTCCCGGGAGGTTGTGTCCTCGGCATACTTGTTGTAGCCCCTAAAATTTAAGTTAATGGTTGGAATTAGGTTTGTTTTTATGGTCACAAGGGTATTCAATTATTAAATGTATGAGAGAATGTACAAAATAAAAGGTAAATGAGGCTTAGGCTTGGTAAATAATTTTCTTTCTTATCGTTTGAGCCCCCAAGCGACTCGCTCTTGATGCATTATTTGAAAGAATGTAACTCAACTGAGAAAACTTAATCAAAAACCTAAAGAAAATACCTTAAAACTGTAATAATTTATATCTAAAATCTTCTTTTAAACTTTTTTATTAACGAAATGTAATTTATACTCCATTTAACTATTTTTTCTGCTTGAGTTTTTATGGTAAAAGCACTTGATACCCACTGGAAATCGATACTCTGGCGAAAAGTCTAAAGGAGACAACCTTTGACTATCTTTAAGCCTCACAATAGCTCATAATAATTAGTTTTATAATAAATACGTGAATATATATCTAGTTTATTTATAGTAATTATAATATTTATATTTTCTTCATTATCTTATCAAAGTTGGTAACCAAAATACTGCTTTTTCATTAACTATTTTTATACAATTTATCATGGTTTCAAGACAATCTTCCGGATGTTGTCTTGGTAGTCGAGTTAAGTAATGCCACAATATATATAAATATGCACCTTTGTTCCCGTTTTCATTTCCCATTTCAATTTAGATTAGTTATCTGATTTAAATCATATAAACGCAATATAAAGAGTTGTGTCTGTAGGGCTGGCTGGTCCCCTAAATCAAGTTTTCGAAGATAGCTTTCCTTTTTCGCAAAAAAACGGACTTTAGGACCGCTTATCGGGCATCGAAGCCTCAGAGGAGGGGTTATCGCGGGGTTGGATTGCCGCCAAAAGCGAAACGCAATCATTTTCGCGTTTACTTTTACACATTTCGCCTATATTGCAGCGGCGGCGGCAGCAGCTGAAGACCGACAAGTGCAAGCTGGTTGGTTGGGCTGCCGCCTGCCTAACTGGTTCCAGCTGACCGCAGGCGAAGGCCACCTCCTCGGAGAGGCCCTTATGACGAAATTTATGCGCAATGATTTTCACAATTGAATGCCAAATTAGGCTTGGACGTCTGCATTTATAATCCCCATAATTACATCGTCGCGGCGACACGCCATGCATGGCTAATGGAGGAGCCGCGTCTAAGAAATGGACAAGCCATCCCGCAGCACGCACGCGCCGCTTGGCTAACTTATTCAGGTGCTTCCGGCGGGAATAAGGAAGTGCCAAGAGTGGCGGCGGCGGCTAGGAACCCAGAACAGGGCGTGTGCACCGCGTAGAACAGCTGTCGGGGCTCCAATATAAATAAACATAAGAATAACCAGAAACGGAATGGAAATCAGAAACGGGAACAAAGCCGCAGACTCCTTGTTTGGCGGACAGAGCTCGTGAATCACAGAACGCTAAATGGAAAATGTTGCCAATAACAGCCCACGCAGGCAGCTCCGATCGAATCGAAGACCAGTTTTTATAGCTCTTTTTTTTTGTTGTTGCTGCTGTTGGCATGATGGCCCACTCACTTGGGATCCTGAATGCGAATGGAGACATCTTCGGTGGAGCGACCTTGCTTGCCGCCCCTCATGGGCGTGGATATCACTGTGGAGCCATAGACACGTATCGCCTCGTCCGTCTCCTCCTCGAAGGCGTCGTGTATGGAGAAGCCCCGGGCCCCGTTGTTGTACATGTTGTCGAGTGGTTCTTCCGCTGCTGCTGCTGCTGTTGTTTAATAATAAACGATATTGGGGCTGCCAACGTTGGCTGCGCTCGCCTTCGCCCTCGCCTCGCACTCCGCACTTTGCACTCTTTTATGACGGAAATCGGGGAAAGTGCGGCTCCGTTCTAGCGCTGGCCCGTCAGCATGGCTGTGCACTCCGAGATCGGGATGTGTTACACTTGTTTTTGCTAATCGTAACCGTTGCAAAAGTGTTTTTCTCTTCACATTAAAAACGCGACACAAAAGACGAACAGCGGAAAGAAGCAGACAATAACTAGTGTGGCCAGCGGGCAGTATATTGCAATTGCTGCGGGTTCCCAAAACCCAAATGGCGCTGCCAGATATCTTTTCACATTCTAAATTTGGAATCCCGCCAAGAAAAATACCAAGAAAAAGATTATTCTTCGCCTTGCTGATCTTGTAATTCACCTGGCACAGGTTAAATTTCGGTGCCTTGTGTTTATTGTGATGAAAGTATCAAGATTATATATTATATTATTACAGAAATAGTTAAATGCTATTTTTCATGGCAATTCTCGAGCTCATAATCCTTTACGAAATCCTACAATCACAGCACATGATCGTGTAATAAAGACATTTGACAACCAAGTCGTCGTCGCTATCGTTGCCCTTGAACGAACTCAAGTTATCCTTGTCAACGTTGCTATTAAAGTTGTACAGTTGACCGTCTGGCTGATCTGCCCCAGCCGGCAAGCTGCCAGGGAGCTCCTTATCCGATGCCTTCTTTTGCTTGTTCTTGTGCATCATCTCGTTGCGTTTGCGCTGCTCCACCATCTCGTCGATCCAATCAAAATCGATGTTGTTTCCCTGACAACTCGGGAAACTGGATATGCTTTCTATGGAGTTGATATCCTCCTGTTTCAAGGAAATGAAATATCAATTATATAATTCTATATCATATTACTGATGATTACCTGATTGTTATTATGGTTTCTATATTTAATCTTGTGTGGCAAGGTCAGCTGAGAATGGGCCAGGTCCTGCGCTTCTTGTGTCATCGTGCCTACGGAGCTATTTAACATCTTAGTTTCAGCAGTTGTGGTTGGCACTTTGGGCAAATCTTCGGGACTCTTAATTTTGGGCTGCAACAAGAATAATAACATTTCTAGGAGTCACTCTGTGAACACAACTTACAATGTCCTGTATCTCGGCGGTAGTAATGACATTCGAAGTCATGGCTTTGGTGGATGGAGTCGATGTTCCTCTCAAGTTTGGAAAGTAATTGGTTAAAAGTGTAGCGTGTACAGTGGCGGTCTCAGAAACGATGGCCAGTGAACCATTAGTGGACGATCCAGATTCGCTTTTGCCGCTGAGGGATGAGGGTGCATGGACATTACCTTCGCCTGGCAAATCGGGAAAGGGCCTGCAATAAAGCAGTTGGGATACGTAAACGGTAGTAGGAAGGCATCTTACTTACAAGTCAGTAAGCTCCGACTGCGCCTTGCCGCCCTCCAGAGACGACATCTCGCCTTTCTTTAGCGGCCCCGAGTAGGAAATGTGATTGTTGTGGTCTTTGGAATGAGTCTTTCGGCCTGGTAACCACAATAAGCTCGGGCGAGAGGATTGGCTTTTCGTTGTCGAGTTGGAAGCCATCTGAAAATCATTGACTTGTGTAGAATTTGACAATGAAATGGCACAAATATACATACACACATGCAGGAGATGTGTATGACAGAAGTGGACTTGTTGGCTTGGTTTTTATTTGTATATTTTAATATGAGAACCTCAAAAATAAATAAACAAATTTAAGCTCGGCAAATGCCGCCTTGGCTGCTTTGCGTTAGTCCTTTTTAAATGGAATTTTTCCGGGATTCCTAGAAGACAAATCGTGCGGTCATACTTTGTTTACAAGTAGTTAAAAACAAAACACAATGTCTTTGTTTAAAAAAGCATTAAACCTTAGGTAATTACGAGTATAAAGCGAGCGAAGAAGAAAAGATGTTTCTGGTAAGAGTTTACCACCTAAAAAAAACTATTCCATGATCTAATTTGTGCTCTGCACCCTGCAGTTTATCAGCCGGCCTACCCGCACCCTGGGCAACCGGATGCGGGAGGTACGCGAGCGTCTGGGTGAAGATTTGACAGAAAAACTGGATGCACTGCACAGAAATAGCCTGCGCACCGGACTGGTGTCCAAGCAGGAGCTGGAGGAGGCGTTCCGCAAGACACGCGACGTTGACCACAATCCGAACCGATTGAATCTACTCTGGCTGGTGGGCATCATCTTCTTCATTTTGGTGGCCACGCCGGTCTTTTACGAGACCATCTCGTTCTTGCTCGGTGTGCGCTGCTTCTTGCCCAACAACTATCTGGTGTGGGAGGCCACGCGACCGATAAGTGACTGTGAGTTCTGCAAGGGTGTGCGGGCGCCGCTGATCTTGGCCAATCTTACCAGAGAGGAGTTTGCCCCGCATGCCTACTCCTCGCTGCCGATCATCGTCAAGAAAGCGGTGGCCCATTGGCCGGCTCAAAAGTATCTCAACTATGCCTACATCCGGGATCTGTACGAGAGTGTGCCGGGCGCCATGGAAATGGACTGTCAATTCCTGCACTTCAACTCGGACCTCAAGTCGCTGAGGGATGTGTTTGCGCTGTCACCGGAAAGGTCAAATCTAAGCCAAGGAGCTCCCTGGTTTGTGGGCTGGAGTGTCTGCCAGCCGGCAGTGCTGGCGGAGCTCAGAAAGCTGTATCCTCGGCCCCATTTCTTGCCCGTGGATGCCGAGATGCCGCACACGGACTTCATTTTGATGGGTTACGAACAGGGAGCTGTGATGCACGTAAGCTGAGGTGGAACATTAGTTCGGCTTAGGCCTAATCTCTGGGTTTTCTCACTCTAGCTGGACTACATACCCCGACTGATGTGGCAGGCACAACTGAAGGGCAACAAGAGCTGGTTCCTCGCGCCGGCTCCCGAGTGCGATCATCAGTGCCAGCCCTTCTCCTTCTACGTGGAGCCGGGCGACGCTGTCCTGGTGGACACACGCCTCTGGTATCATGCCAATACCATTCCCAAGGGTCAGTTCTCGCTGACCGTTCAGTCTGAGTACGGCTGAGTGCTTTTGTAGCCTGCCATAATGTTATAAATACATTTTAAGAAATGAAATATTGTTTATTGTTTTAATTTAAATGTTTAGTATAATTGTTTGAAATAATTAAGAAATAAACAAGATTTTCAGATGTCAATTTGATATTTATTTGTATTTTTTCAACAACATTTAATTAAATTTTGAAAATTTAAATATTTAAATACTAAAATACCTAAAAAAAAAAGGTTTTAAAAACACTAAAATATGGGCTTACTTTCCAACACTGACGGGCGCTATTCGCATTCAAAAGGAAACGCAAAAGCGAAAAGAATTACAGAAATGAAAACTGAAGTGGATTTCGGCACCATAGCTGCCAAGGTATACCGAAACTACGGGCAGCATCTGAAGAACCTCAAGGATTGCTGCGTGGCCAAGACGGTGATGAAGCCGCCGGCATTCTTTGAGAATCTGCAACTGATGCTGGAGGAGGAGACGGCTACCATGACGCCGCCCAAAGATCTCGGATCGGTGGCGGAGTACGCAGAGCTCTTCAAGACCCTAGAGGAGTATCCGACCAATCTTCAGAAGATGCCCAAGAAGCGAGGAGAGCTGCAGCGGGCCAACTCTACGCTCTTGCGCTGTACAGAGACTTCGACGGCTGCTCAAGCGGATCAGTCGACGGCCATCAACACGTCGAATGTATCCTTGAGTATGACGCGGCTGGAGGAGCAGCCTAGTGCAGTGGAGGTGTACAAAGACTTCAGGGCGTTCCAGCGCAAGCTGGAAAAGATCTATGAGGAGACCGCCGCTCTGGACACCATGGAATCCGTTTACAAACAAAAGCTGGCACAGATCCATGGCTTTGCCCAGCAGGTGGAGAAGCTGATGCCCACAGGCGGTGATGCTCCGCCGGACGCCTTCTCAGCCGATCAGCAGGAGAAGTTGCTAGCCCTGGCCGCCAATATGGAGGAGCTGAACTATCTGTGCTCCAATACCCTGCCGCTGCCCAATCCCAGCGAGCTAATGGCCAACGGGGCTCGTCTTGAAATGTTCGTGGATGTGCTCACCTATGCCCTAATGCAAATCAGTAGTTACAACATGGTTTTGATTTGATTCAACTAAATTATTACAAAATCTTATTTTATTAGAATAAAAGCAATAAGAATTCATTTATTTTCCCTTCGTGTAGCTTTACAAATCATCACGGCGATGCCTCGCCAGCATCCTGTGCTTCCAGCTCAACCTGGAAGCTTCTCATCTGGTTAACCGTGTCGCAGAGGGCCACCAGCTTGCGCACCGAACTGCCCAGGTGTTCCACGCGATGCCTGTAGGCCAGGCAGCCGTCCAAGGCGCTGCCAGTGTCCTCTGGCTGCTCGGTGCTCTGCATTAGCTGACGAAAGCTCTGCAGGATACGGACCACAGCCAGTTCGCACTCCGGCTTAAGATTGTACACCTTTTGGGAGTCCTGCGGCGAAGCGTTCTGTGCCAAGGCCTTGTAGTTGGACTCGATGTGGAGCAGGGTGTTGTTCGAGCGCTCCATTATTTCGTCCATCTTGCTAATCTGCTTGCCCAAGCAGCGTCGGCGAGCGGCTGTGGTGGTATACAGGTGAAATAGATTCAGGAACCGACTTGGTTTAATATATTTACCCAATCCCGCCAACATTTCATCGGCTGCGTCCGGCATTTCGAATTGTTTGTTTACTAATATACGAAAAACAATGTGGCCGTAGGCTTGTCTCTTTAAAACGCTTATTTATCGAAATTCAAACTTAAAGTAACGGCTCGAAAATTGTTTGGCAACTGCAAATGTTTGAAACCTTTCCTTGTTTTCCCCTTCGTTTCTTATAACGAGCAAGACATATTTAACGTTTTTTTGGTTTATTATTGTTGTTCAAATTGTATTTGTTTTCTATTTAAGTTTAAGTGAAATCCGTTTCATGGTGTTTGCATTACAATTACAATTTACTCATACACATCCTCCTTGTCGGCGACGTACTTAATAATGTCGGCAGGTTTCAGCAGCTTCTCGGCATCGGAGTCGGGGATCTCGAATCCGAACTCATCCTCCATGGCCATGATGACCTCCACATGGTCCAAAGAGTCCAGTCCCAAGTCGTTGATGAAGTGAGACTCAACGTCGAGCTGCAATTGAAAGGCTATTAGCATGGATTGAAATATATCTGGGTATGGGATAGGCTTTGTTCAGTTCTTTTGTGGCGGTAACCAATGCACTGGCAAAGGCAATCAAAATGTTTTACCTTGCAGGGATCGATCTTGTCGTACAGCTTGAGGACAAGCAGGACGCGCTCGTTGATGAGCTTCAGCGAAAGTGGGGGTTTCGCCGAGTACCTGCGCACCGATTGCGTTTGCCAGCGATTGCGTCTGCACTCCTGTTTGTTGTTTATGGTTTTGGCCAAAAGAAAAGAACGAAACACAAACCAAGAGTTAGTGACGCCTGGAAGTTGATAGTTTTACCTTGTCGGCGGTGACTTTGTCATAGGCGGAGACAACCTTCAGCACACGGAACTTGATTTCATCGATGGTGCTCTTGGCTGAGTAGCTTCGCACACCAAAGTTCTGTGAATTACAGGGTTTAGTTTAAAGGTAAACTGTTTTTAAGAACTAGATCTTCTAGGTTTCAATAAGAACTTTTAAAATTCGTTTTAGAAATACAAAAACTAGCTAAAAAGGTGATTCCTGAAGTGGATAAAATTACTTTCTAAGTATCTCTAATTCATTTAAATGAATTATTATGATTTTAGTGTAATTCTTGTCAATGTTTTTGAGAAGCTCTCTCCATAGGCAGGTTACTTTAGTCAATTTCCACTGTAGTTTTATCAAACACACACACAGGCAAGCACCGGTCTTGTTTGTATTGGTGCATTGACCAAGGGAAACAATCATGTTTTATGCCAAACAATATGATGCAATCACTTTGGACCTCTAGTTAGCCACATGTCGCTATGCCACTGCTGCCTAGGGTTCTTAGAAGTCGTCCTGCGATCCTTTATGGAGCTATAAAACTCCCAAAAACCTCTCCACAATGAGGTTAGGTAGCCAAATCTGGAGAGGTTTCCCCACATGGATGTGGCCTGGAAAAGGTTACGCCTCCTACTCTTAAGCACTCACTTGGCTCCACTGGCTGGCCACGGCCGGCATGGCAATCCTGTGCATCATCCTGGCCTGCTGTGACTGGACAAGGGCGGCGGTGGCGATCCTCTTGGGGGCCAAAGTCACCGCCAGCCGACTGCAGCTGCGGGCGATCTGTGTGAACGACATCTCGGGTCTCCTGCAAGGCAAATACGGGCGAATTAATTACGCGTCTCGCCGGGGTAAGTGCACGCGGGCAGTGTACAAGTATTAAGCAATTTCTTACACAGTTTTCAGATTATGTAAAAGTTCTGGAGCAAAAGAAAGACAGCTAGTGTTGGTGTGGCCAGAAGTTGTCGCTCAATAATTGGGACTAACGCTTGCCAGCAAAAATCTTTGAATATGGAATTTAAGGTAATATTAAAATCTATTAATCACATTTAAAATTAAAAGAAACTGTAGCATTACTTTCGTTTCCAATTCTTTGCGTTGCAAACTTTCAGCTCTTAAAGCTTGTTCGAAAAAATTAGCCAACATTAGCTGAAGCTGATTCATTTTAAGTGCGTATCGATAACAAGTCCTAGTAATCGAATATGTGGCATATTTAAAATTATACAATTAGCAGTTAAATAGAAACTTGTCCACGTACCACTTTTCTCAAACCCAAATTAAAAATAAAATAAAAAAACAATTTGAATAAAACCACTTTAGATATACAAAGTCTCATATATTTATAGGCATTTTCTTTTTTTTTATAAACAATATACATTTAGATGGAACATTATTCATATAAAATCCAAATTACACATTTCGCTTGCGCGGGAGTAACAAAAATACATACAATAAGTACAGTATAAATACACGAATATAACAAAACAAACGTCGTTTGATTTAAAGCCACTTTTTGTTGTAGAAAGTCGTTGTAAATTCGCCTTCTTATTGTCCAGCAATCTAAACAATAAATGAATAAAAAATTATAATTAAAAATGAGGTCGTAGTGATAAGAGCTTTTTTTTTGCATCGTCTAAAGAATGACGTCACTTACAACAACAAGGTGGTCCTTATCACGCACCACGCCCGGCTCCGCGCCCGTTCGAATGTCGATGACTCCGCCTTTGCCCTTGACCACGTTGTGCTCCAGCCTGCAGAACGAGATAAACGACAAAAAGTGAGAGGGTAGTTCCAGAAAAAGTTGTAAGAATAAATTAAAATCTGGAATCAGGGGTTTTGGGAGTCTTGACAATACTTACGAATTCCTATCCACAATGGACACGATCTGGGCTGTGCCCACGGTGTCGATAATGTAGGTGCTGAACTCGATGATGCGCGGAATGATCAGGATAAGGTCGCCCTTGTCCTTTTTCAGCTCGAGCGGTATGCGAATGACCATTAGGTCGTCGTTGTGGTTCGTCAGCGTAAAGTCGATCTTCTCCAGGGGCAGGCGGTGCTTCTGCTTGTACGTCTTGCCGTCCAGGACATAAATCGCCTTGTTGCTCAGCAGGATGAACCGATCGCGAGACTTGTAGCCGTGACGATCGAACTTGGTGCAGAAGGACTGGTATTTCAGTTGCTCGCTGCCAAAGGTGCTGGCCACAAAGTCGTTGACTCGCTGAATGTGTTCCTTGGGTATGCGATCCTCCTGGAACCACGTGGACACACTCGACGCATAGTTGTTCTTCTTGTTTTTGAACACCTTCTCGGCGAGCACCTTCAGTTCGAACTGGCGCTTCTGCTGCGGCGTCAGCTTCAGGCGATAGATCCTGGCCAGGTGCAGACGATGCAGGCGATGCAGATACTCGGAGGCCTCCTGACAATGGCCAGGTGCATGGGGCCAGCTCTTGTCCAGCACTTTGCTGGGCAGCTCCTTGGCGAGCCGCAGTAGCCACATGCGCTTGGCATTGGCAATGAAGTCCTCGTTGAAGCCGTTGGGAGCATCGTTGCGGGTAATGAAGCCCTTGATGAAGGCCCGGATCTTGTCGGCCGCCTCCCTTCGCTGCTTGGCCGCCTGCTGGGCCAACCGGCGGCGACAGTAGCTCTGCAAGACGATCACCTGGGCGCGGAGCTTGAGGTACTTTCTCCTCTGGAGCAATCCCTTCCAGTGGGCTTGGATTATGGCCGCTATATCGTGCTTCTTGGCCTGGTAAGCGTCCTCCGTGTCGAACAGCGTTCTCGGCCAGCGTATGAAGAGCTTTGTCTCGCCCACACGGTACTTCTCATCGTCCCAGCCCAAATCCTTGACCAACTGCTGCACTCCCGCTTTGGGGCCACCCGGACCCTTGTAGTTCGGCCAGGTGGACTTGCTGAGTGACTTGTAGCGCTCCAGGAAAAGGTCGTAGGTGCGACGGTAGGCAAAGCCGGCCCTCCTCACCCGCAGGTTCTCCATGAGTCCCAAATACTTCACCTGATGCAGCACCAACTGGTCATTGAAGACACTCGGCGTCTGCAGATCGTTGGGCTTGATGCAGCGGATGTAGCTCGGCTCCTTGCACATCAGGATGTCCATGAGGTTGTTCAGCGAAGCCCGGAACTGGGTGATGGCCGTGTCGGGGCGCTTCAAGCTGCGCAGCTCCTGCTCCGGGAAGCAGCTCCGCACAATTCCGTTGCCCGCCTTGCTGAGCGTCTCCTTGAGATCCCTGAAGAGCAAATCGTTGTTCTTGTCGAGGAAGCCATGGACACTGTAGGTGACCTCGCCGGCGTAGTGAACCAGCCGGAATTCGTCACGCAGCATGATCTTCTGGATGTGGGTCGGCGCCTTCTCGTGGCAAACGTAATGATGGTGCTGGGCCAGCTTGTTCGTGAGCTTCGCCAGGAACGTAAGGTCCGTGGGCTCGCCCGGACGCAGGCACTCCTCGTCCATAATGGAGATGATGCCCTTGTGCTTCTCCTCGATCAAATTGCAGATCACCTTGTTGTCGAAATACTCCACGGGTATCCACTCGATGCCCTCGCGTCGGTATTCGTCCTGCTCGGACTTTAGCGTCAGTTCGATGAACAACTGCTGCAGCTTTTCGTTGCAAAAGTTGATGCAAAACTGCTCGAAGCTGTTCTTCTGGAAAATCTCAAAGCCATAAATGTCCAGGATACCCATCACATTGCTCTTGGCACCCCGAGTGTCCTTTGCCTGCAGCGAAATGTTCAGACGCTGCACCAGCCACGAGAAGAGGCGATCGTACACGGCCTTGGCCAGGGCATCCCTGGCATAGATGGCCAGTTCTTGGTTCAGCGGCGAGGTCACCACATCACCGCGAGCATCGATGGTGCGATGGGTCAGAGCGGCCTCCAATTCGCTGGCATTGACGCCCAGGAGCCGGGCAGCGGTCACAACCAAATCGCGGCTGTTCACCTTGGCATTGCCCTCCACATCGCTGAATGCAACATTGCCCAAATGCAGAATACTGGCCACAATTCCGAAAATCTCCCGCTGCTCCTCCTTGCTGAAATCAATCACGCTGAGTGCCTGCTGCACTTGCCGGAAGTTGTCCGCATCATTGATGCTCGACACACTGCCCTTGAGCTGAAAATAAAGGAAATAAAGATAAAGTTTCATTGGAAATCCTCTGAAGAATAAAGCTTAGAAGCTCACCCCATCGGTTAGGTAGCTATAGGTGTCCAGAGCCCGCTCCAGACGCAGCTCCTGCAGCAGGGTCTCATCGGCACCGGCCAGCAGCTGGTAAAAGATGTGGAAATTACGCTCGCCGGCCATCTGGGCCACCACACGGGACTTTTCCAGGAGGTAGTTGAGGATATTGCCACCAATTGGGGCACCCTTGAAGTCGAACTGGATGTCCATGTACTTGCCAAAGCGAGAGGAGTTGTCGTTGCGGTTGGTCTTGGCATTGCCAAAGGCCTCCAGCACGGGATTGCTCTTCAGTAGCTTATCCTTGACATCCTCGACGGTGGTCTGATTGCCCGAGCAGGCGGCAATGAACTGCAGCACCTTCTTGGAGGCCTCAGTCTTGCCGGAACCACTCTCGCCCGAGATGAGCACGCACTGGCCACGGTTCTCCTCGATCAGCGAACGGAAGGCATTGTCCGTCACCGCGAAACTGAAGGGGAATTAAATATATTTTTTATTTTATAAATTAAGAAAGAGCAGGAAACTTACACATGTGGAGGCATCTCATAAAAGTGCTTGTTCTTGTACGCCTTGATGTGGGCATCAGAGTAGATATCCAGCTGCTTGTAGGGATTCACCGAGATAAGCACTTGACCAATGTAGGTCTGCTCAGGGCAAAGGTTAAGTTTGAATTAGAAAAGCCAAGAGATATATAGTTTAAATTATAAAACTTACATAGATTAGATTCTCCTGAAAGCGTTTTTTCAAGTTCCCAATGAAGGCATCCTCGCTCTGGTAGTTCTCCAGCAGGACAAAATCCTGGACACCGGCACGGTCGCGTTCATGCAAACCCGTCTCCATGTTGGGCAGAGTTGTAGAGCTGCAAAAGAAATCATATTCCCAGATTTAATTGTGATTCTTTGGTAAGATTTCGCTCTCTCTTCGATTTCCCTATAATTTCCCCCACTTCCTGGGAAACTCCTCAACCTTCTCCTCCTCGAAAAACCCTTATCATTCACGTACCTAATCTTACAACTTAGCAAGAAGGGTTGCCATGTTTTAGCCCGCTGTATTGATTAGAGGACAAGAAACCTCTTGAGAACATAGTATATACCCATTCCATTTTGATAAGATTTACGTAAAGTATGGGCTTGGGGAATTTATATAGAAACAAGGCGGCGGAAATGAAAGCTTTAGCCCAACTGAAGTTTGAAATGCAATGCAATGACTTCATGCCATGAGACAATATCCAAATATTTGTTTTTATCACAATCCAAATCTCTCTTTTGGTATTTATAGAAGTCTAGAAATAATGGTGGGCAGGTGCAATTCAACCTTATCAATGGCCATATTTCATTAGGAGTCGGAGCAGAGGGGAACTGACTTTATAGGCTTCCACTGATATGGGGCGGGGTAAATCCATAAAGAACCCGATTACGCAATGGATTTTGTGGCTCAAATAAGCCCATAAGCCATCTCAAGTTTTGTACTTTGATATTGATATCAATTCCTCGTCAGGTGACTAGATCACGTTTTACAATGTGGCCTCTACCTGGTCATGGTTATTCGATTGCTTCTCCTTGTTCCACTGGGGCTACAATGATCTTCACTGGGAATCCCTCCTGATCTCTGAACGTTTCAGTTTCACACTTTCTAATCTCCGGCAGAGATGTCAGAATTCGCGCATATTCCGCCCGTTGACGGTTCTGATGGCAAACTAAACCGATCCGCTGGCAGTTGAGGTGTTTTAACCATCAATACTTCTCCGCTCTACATATCAATTGGCCTCGTACCTTTTTTTATCAACGATAATATAACTCTAGCTATACGGAGGAGAGCAATGAGCCGTCGCCGCCACTGCCAATCAGTCCTCCGATTAGATAAAGCCTTTCTGCTTTCGCAAAACTAAATGCGGGACTCGGGTTTTTGGTCAGAACCATGACAATATCCCACAGCCAAGAGGCAAAGGCATTCCGAAGCGAAATCCAGTATCTAAAATCAGTATTTGTTTGATTTTTATATGAGTCAGCAGTCCTAAAGTTATATGTTCTCATCTTGGGTTTTTATGTACTGAGAGGGAACATTATGATTCAGAATTTGTAAAAAGCGATTAAACAAGTTTGTTTCGTATTTAAATTTTGATAAAATATTGTTGGTGAGTTATACAGGGAGAAATGCATATATATTTATGACTCATATTGTAGCACATTTTGCATATTGAAAGATGCATATTATAGATGGATATTTTGACTAGAAGTTAACCAAGAATCACATTTTAAAATTAAGTAAAAATTGATGCACTGCTAATTTGATATGCATAGTAATTATATATTCTAATCTGTTCTCTATATTGGACAAGAGCTTTGTTTAAAATTGTTTAAAATCTAATCTAATCAGGCTTAAATGCCATTTAAATTTTATTCAAGCAAAATTGATAGAAAAGTAATGAATAATTTAGTTGGCAAAGAAAGATGACTTTCCTTTCATAAACTTGGCAACAAATAATATTAATTAATAATAATATATAATAATAGTTGGCAAAGAATCGACTTTCCTTTGTCATTTAAATTATTTATTATTATTTATTTACTTATTATTATACTAATTAATATTGCTTTATTATTACATTATTTATTAATATTAGTCGTCTTCCTTGGCCTACTAAACTTATTTATTATTATTTATTGCCAAATATTTAAAATATTTGAAATATTTGAAAAATCAATGCATATCAATTTTTAAATATTTCAATTAAAGAACTTATGAAAGAATCACCTCAGAATCTATCTTTATTTTTAAGGTTTATAAACTACAAATTGCTTACTTTTGATAGTTATCCATATATCAGGTTGTTAAATAAAGTTGCTTTAACTTGTCAATGATCACAGAACAAAAAACTACAGTTTAAAAATATATATTCTAAACTAATTCAATTTGTCTGCCTCTTTTTAAATACGTTTAAAAAATAACTAATACTTGTTAATAAAAACGATTTTAAGGATGTTTCTCCTGTTTTTCTTTTTTTTTTTTAGCGAACTTAGCGGCTTAGAGATCTTTCGCTGACTGCCTCAGCATTCCAATTTCGAAGCCAGTCTCTGGGCTGGGGACCCCGACTCTGATCGCTCTCACATTAGCGCCGTGTTATCAGCTATCAGTACGCTAAATAAGTCATTTTCGAAGGCAAACATTGTAAGTAAGTAGTTCGTATACACACTCTCGGTATCAATTGATGTCGCTTTTGTTTTGTTGTTACCCAACGATAGGTGATCAATGAGGAGGAGAGGAGAAGTAAGATGGGGAGATCTCGTCCAGACAAGGCCCTGGACTAATTGCAATATGTTTGCCGGCATTTAATGACTCAAGATCTTGGTTGCAGGAATTCTCGTGCTCTCCAAGAGATCGACGAGACACGTCCCAGCTCAGTGGCAAGTCACATAATTGGTTAATTGCACGTAGGACAGAGATTGATGTGGATAGCAGAACATGTCTGCGAGAACCATTTATATATGTCTCTTAGGTGTATGACATAATGGGGAGTCAGACTTGGCTTTCCCATTTAATTTCCGCACCTAAAGTTAATTTACGGACGCCTGGGATTATGCTATACAACGTAGTATATAGGGAAAGGTAAAGATTGTTTGGGGTTCTCATCCATCAGATACCCCATATCCTGGTAGAGTTTGTAGACGACTTTTGGCACGAATTGATAACAAAGTTATTTCTGCACAACAAATTTAATTAGGTGTCCTAGCTCTCCCCTTGGACATTATTATTAGATTAGATAAACTCATTACAGGTTATTGATAAAAGTTGATGCCTTAATAATGTGGGGGGACATCATAAATATAAATAGATGGGTAAATATGAAGTTATTATTAATGATTTGATTACTTTTAATATTTGTTTATGACAACTTTGAAATTTAGATTCCATTTCAGCTTCATTGTGCAAAAGAAAAGAAGAAATAATTCTTAATTGTTCTTAAAAAGTACCAATCACAATCTTTTCTCAAAAATTAACAATATTTCCCTAAAGAATAAATTTAAACAATTTTTATATTCCCCTTTAGAGGGTATCAAAAGCCATTAAACTTATCCCATGTGGTTTTTTTCCTTTCCCTGAGGAAATCTTGCCTTCTTGTCGGCTTTCGATCCACGCATTCTTTTGTCGCCATTCAGTTTTTTGTAATTGAGTGAAGAACTGGTTTCTCTGCTCCACAATCATGATGTAATATAAGAAAAGAACAACTCCTTGGGCTCTTAGTGGTATCGGACAACTCGTAAACATGTCTACGACACACGACCCATAACGGAACCCAAAAATGTTTGTCCCCAAGCACCCAAGCAGCGGATAAGTTCTTAAGTTTATTATTTCAACAGTGAACAAAATCGAAGAAAGTTTGAGCCAAAAAAACTGAAGATTTCAAAAAGAGATTTTTAAAGAATTAAATATTATAAACACCTTTTTTAAAGCTAGAATTCCTCAACTTGTTGACTTTCTTTAACAATTTTTCTTTCAGTATAATAAGCTTTCCGGATCTGCATACAAATGACGTCATATATCAAGTAGCTATATCTACTATATTGAACTCTTCAAATGCACTGCTGGCCAAGCGATTAAAGAACTCAAAAAAGATCAAAAATCAAACAACAGAGAATCGAGAATGGGCCAAGAAGTGGGAAGATCCCACAAAGCCCCATTGGATCGTATGCAAATTAATGAACATAGTTATTAGAACGGTGCCTTGATCGATCCGAGATCGAGAGCGAGCTCTAAAGATCGGAGCGATGATGAAGAATAGAAAGCCAGTCCCAATTTGGGCCACTCTATTCTAATGAGAAAACCGGGCACAAAACGATGCCCCCGGGGGGAACCTGGAGATGCATCGGACTGCCGCCTATAAAAAGGGAATGCAGCTGCAGTGGTCAAGTTATTAACGTCATGGCGATCATGGATCGAAGAGTGACAACGATTTGTCTGGGTGAGTATAAGGATTTCGGAAAACTCCTCGTAAGAGATCCCAAATTAACTTGCCACTCGGTCTTCTTTCCCTGCAGTTCTGCTGCTGCAGCTGGTGGGCCACGGATGGGGCTTCCAGGAGAAGGCGCCGGTGCAGAGCAGCCTGGTGACCGGCCAGGCCAGGAACGATAAGCAGCAACAGGTGCTGGACGACACGCTGGGCAGTGGTCGGGGCATCGACGAGCATCTACTGAAGACCATTGGTAAGGGCGGCATCAAGCTGGTGATGGCCTCCTCGACGACCACACCGAAACCGTCAGTACATCAACATCATTACTATTATCCACCAGAGGATCAGCAGCATCCGCGCCAGTACGGCTATGGTCCGCCGCCGCCATGGTCACCCACACCGCCCATTTATCCGCCGCCACCGCAACGTCCCTGGGGACCGCCGCCGCCACCACCGCCAGTGCCAGGACCACAGCCCGCTCCATTCTACAATCCCTACTACAATGGCTACAACTACTACGGCGGCTACGGTGGCTATGGCTATCCTGGCTATGGGGGCTTTCCCGGCTACGGTGGCTATCCCGGCTATCCGTTCTATCCTTTCTATCGCTCCTCGGCCGGCGGCGATGGTGATAACCAGGTGCCTGGACCCGATGGCCTAACGCCCTCGCCCATTCCGGGTGTCTTCCAGGGCCGGGCAGTGCTCTCCCAGAATTTCCTTGAGGCTAGGAACAATGGCGCCAACATTGTGCCACTATATCATCTGCTCCAAATGGCCAGGGCCTAGGAAGTTCAACTATAAAGTGACGGATTGGGATTGAAATTGAATAAAGTAAAAACGAATTACAAGGAAGTTATTGAAGTTTTATTGGAATTATGGGAATTTTAAGAATTGAGTTTAAATTCAGGGGAAAATTTATAGTTTTTAAGAGAAAAAAGTCTTTAAATTATTTTATAAAATTGAAATCAGAGCAAAGTTTTGTTTTAATTATACTAGAAAACCTATTAGATCTTGAAACATAGATAATGAAATGTAGAAAACTTAAGCCGAATGAAATTGTTGCCTAAATGCAGCTTTAATAAAAAGTGTATCAAATATACATTTAGGCAACAGTTTTAGCCTCACAAATTGTACTTATCAAATCCCAAGAACACCTCAAAGCCAATCCCTACAAAGTAACTAAAAATCTTGCCATGTAATCGAAGCCAGTTTAAGCCCTGAAAATAATGAGAATATTGAAAATACAAAGCTTTCAAGAATCACGCCTCATGAATGGATCATTAGGTTTGGCGGAGAGGCCGCTGACCGGCAAAGAAGCGATGATCGAATTTGTTCAGAATCTGAACTTCAGGCGATCGTTTCAGTCATCGCCACATTTCTCTCTCTTTCTCTTCTCAGCAGATTGAAATTCAAAGTTTGCAAAGAAACTCACAAATCCGGACTCGCGCTGAGTCACCCGCACATTTTCGGGGACGAGGCCCCCGAGGAGGTCTTGCCGTTGGCATCTGTGACGCATAGCAAGTATCCAAAGCCGCGGATAACCATTAAGTATTAAACAATCACTGATGGCATTCTCGCCCGGCTGTTTTCTTAACATCCAATGCCGGCCATAAAAAGCCCGAACAGGCATAAGATCTTGAACGCGAGTTACAGCAGCAAAAAAGTTTTGTTTTTGTTATGTTTTCTTTTACCTAAATTTATTTAAATTGCTTGAAACAGACTTTTGGCTTGCACACAACACATTCACTCACTTGGAATAAGTTTATTAAGTTTTCTGCTGGGTTGACACTTTTGCCAAAAACCGATTCGCTGTAATTGTGATCCCAAAACGAGCTGACGACGACGACGACGACACTCACTCCTCCATCGCCGTTCTGGCAATGTGGAAAGACTCCCCGATTTCTTGGGGCTCGTCAATCGTGGTTTTATGACAAGTGGATCGACTTTTGCTTTGTATGTACATATTTTGTGCCTCCATTCCTCCATTCGAATGGGGCATATGGCCATGAATGGCCCCAATAATTAGTTTTATGAGGGTGGATCAGTAATGTCCAAGGGGGACTAGGTTACAGGGAGTTTGGTTACAGATTGTAAGTGGATTTTCCAATAGAAAATGTTAAAAATCGTATTTTGTTTAGTAGCAGAAACTTCCGTTTTAAGCTAAATGCCTTCAGATCTTCCATCAATGATTTCTCCATTAAAAAATAGGGCATTCTTAAAGTCAACTCAACCTCTCCATTCACGGCTTGTGCAAATCTTTCTCGGAAAACTCGGTGCTTCAATGGTTATGTGGACGTTTATGACCATCGCCCGGGGTCTTGGCATTTCCCCTCCACTTTAATATCTTATCAAATCAGCTCTTTTTTTTGTTTAAAGGGAAATAAACGAAAGCCATAAAATGCAGTGAGATACTACACCATGTATGTGTACATGAACATGATCAATTGTTATATCAGTGAAATTGGTTGAACCCCGGGAATGAGATAACGCGCGATACCAACCGAAACCGATAAGGGAAAGTTCAAGTTTGTCATCAAAGCTAAATACTGTCTTTTTTTCGGTTGTGGATACCACCACATAGTTGGCATAAGATTTGGTTAAATGTTAACCTGACAAGTCGGTGGCGATAATAAATATATATCGCAATTAACTGAACCAAAAGGCGTGCAATTTTATTTCCTTCTTTAGGTTCTTTGACTCTTTTGTTTGGCCAGTTAGTAAGCAAAAACTTGGCATTACATCATTACCAAAATAATCTTTTGTTTTTTGTGTCTGCCATCCCTCAGACATGGTTTTCCAACTCGTTTCATTTGGGTGCCAAGTGTGAGGCAATGACATTGAGGCCAGTGCTTTGTGCACTTGCCAAAAAGAGGTCCTAAAGTTTATGAAAAATTACTTGTAGAACTTGTTTTCAGTTTTTAATTAACTGCTTAACAAAGCTGTGTGGAAAATCCACAAAGAATATTACAGGTGAAACCTGGAAGAGTCTACTAAAAGATTATTAAAAGCTGCTTATACAAAATAATTCATTAGTTCAAATTTTAAGTTATTTAAAATATCTCTCCCAAAAAATTTAAAGCATGTTTTTAATATAGAAAATGAAAATACTTAATTTCTCAGCTTAAAATCACAATTTATTTCCCATTTCAGTTTGAATTCCTTTCTCAATTTTAATAATTTAACTTTAAGCCAATTTTTATGTAGTATTTTCTGAAAGTGTAACTTTATTGTTATTATTATTTGTTTGTATTTAAACAGCTGCCAGATTTGGCAAATCATTTCGTCTGTCGATCGATTGCAGTTGGTTATTTTTAAGCAGCTTATGGCCACAGTTTTGAAAATTGGGTCAATTTAATGGAGGGCCGCAACAGTTTGTCAATGAAATCGAAATTTGATACATTTTCAATTGGCCAACGAGGGTGGGGAATATGTCCATACATATATTTGAATATCTGAATGTATATCCCTCCTCGCTCCACCCCGATTACTCATAGCCCGCTCTCTCACACATCCCCATACGCAGTGTTGACCCTCCTTGGCTGTGTGTGGTGTGTGTTTGCCTGTGTATATTTGTTCCCGCTATAAAACCTGGACAAACAGACTTAGCGCTAGGTGACGGGGGAGACGGGCAGGTGAGCCCCAGCCAGCACAGGCACAGCCACACATCCTCGATGGCGTGAGGAAGAAGCCACAGCAGGAAGCGAATGGAACAGCGACGAAGAGGTAAAGAAAGAGCGAAATTGATGTGCCTAAACGTTCGCTTTATTAGAGAAGCATCGCCGTAAACCAGATCTCCTCTTCGATTTGTGGCAGCTTCCAGGTAAAGAAAAACCCGAGTTTATCTATTAAACATTCATTAGAAAAATATAGTTTATTATGTTTAAAATTAAACAATTTCAAAGCTCTTGAAAACTAAATACAAAATAAAATGTTCGGTTAAAAATATTTACTCAATTTTTCAAAAAATTATCAAAATAAAAATAAATATTTTATAAATTGTAAATTCGATTTGCAGATTTCTTATTCTAATAATTTCCAAATTAAAATTAAGGCATTCAAAGCAAGCCAATTAAAAGAAAACTTCGGAAATTAAAATTAAGACATTAAAATGCATTAAATTAAAAGCAAATTGCGGCTTCCCCCAAAGTGAATTCCCTTACTAATAGATTAGTTTTTTTTAACATTTTCTTCCAGTGCATCCTGTAGCTATTGTAGCTATATTTTTTTCCTTTTCTTTTGTATCTTTTGTTGCGTTTGGTGTCCAAGTTCAAATCGTGCAAAGGAAAGAAAGCAGCGGAAGACGCTGCAGATCACGACCACAGGCAAACCGGCAGAACCGCTTTTTCGAATTTATTTCTTTTTTGTTGTTTTTGCATCGCATATTGCCCATAATATTTTGTAAATTTTTTTTGGTGTCTCCCCGATGCTTTTAACATTTGTTAGCTGTCAGGATATGCAAAGATCGGTAGTGGTAATTGGTTTTATAGGCCATCGGGGCCATGTGTTAATGACGGATTAAGACACACGACAAATTGGTCAGCAAGCTCAGCATATTTGTCAACGGGGCGGCCTCCTAAGTACGCATAATTTCACCTCGTTATTTGTTTCTACCTGTTTTGAGTTTCTTTTTTCGATGCGGGTACCGTTAGCTTGACCCGGCGCTCCAGGTGACAGCGGCAAAAAACGATCGAGCCGCGAACTTGTCGGGAGTGTTTTTTATTTGTTTATTTTTTATTTAATGAAAAATCGAGGCCAAGGCGGCAACAGAACTTGCACTGCCACACACACACACACACCTTCAGTTGGCTCTTCGTGCCTGTCGTTTAATATTTTACGCCCCGCACGCCCTACGCATTCAAATGAGAGTAGTGCCCAAAAAAGTTCTTGGCCCGAGAATTAAATTCAAACACGCGGCTTTTCCGCACGCGAGCGCGCACCTTGCAAAAGTTGAAACTTAACTGACTTCGTCGGGCTTCGATTTGCCGCCACAATTCGCAAGCAGCTGTTGACGGCGGGCCTGCCAACTCCATAGGAGAATGATAATCGATAACGATATATTGAGGCAACCTGTTGAGCCAAGATCAATGTTATTGCTATCGAATTTAATTTTGAAGATATTTTTAAAAAAATATATTTTCTCATTTCATTTCATCTTCAACTGATGCACCAATTTTATTTTGCTTTGCTCTTTTATACCTTAAATTCCATAACAATGTGATATTTACTACTAGAGGTTTTTAAAGCCATAACACACAACATTATACTATTTGATTTGATCGCTGATAAATGTCTGTGTTCCATGTAATGTTCTTCATTAATCCAGAAATGCGAGAAATAGTTGTGGAAAAATACCTGCATTTGAAAGTCGGTGTGAGTATCTCAATCTCAGACCAGGCTGAAGCCCTGAGTTTGCTGAATGGCCTGAAGTAGCTTGAACTTGAGGCGCTCCTTGGTTTTGTAGCGCGGCAGGTCGAGCAGGTTGAAGCAAGTGTGGGCGACGGGCAGGAAGCGCTCATCGGCCGTGGGCTGAATGGTGAGCTGTGTGTGCGAATGTGACTGTGATTTCTTTGTTATTTCCGATTCTCTTGTAATACTCACCTTGAGAGCCTTCATGCCCTGGATGGGAATACGATCGCTGCCAGTCAAATAGAGAAGAAAACTCTTCTTTTCCGCCTCGGACAGATCATGAATGATCTCCCAGAACCATTTGATCTATGGGAAAATAAACTTCAAGCTTTTGCGATACGCCTTTAAGGTGATTACTCACTGTATCATCGCCCGATGAGTAACCCTCCTTGTACTCGCAGTTGTCCTCCAGTGCCTGCCAGTCATATTCCTCGTTGCCAACCACCACCGCCATCAGCTCTTCGGGCTGGAAAATGTTAATCACCCTGCCGGAGCACACCTTCAAGAAGCCCTTGTGGAAGGCGTTGTAGTGGGGCTCCACCGACTTGTTAAACACAAAGTCCACATAGAGGTCCACAAACTCTTGTCTGAAGGGGAAAATTTTAGCACATTTTAGTATGAAAATATTTAATATCAATAGGAAAACCCTAACCTGTTTTCAAGAGTTACGGCTATATTGCTGCCGTTCGGCTTAAGGCACTTGGTCTCCGACTCGCCAAACACGTCGCGCGATATCTCAAAGGTCAGGTCGAAGACTTCCTTGAAATCCTCGCCCTTGTAATCGAGCAGAGACTGCATGGAGTTGGCCTCCGAAGGCGACAGCTGGCGGAGATCGCTGAGATCGACGGGCTTACCCAACAGCTTCTTGAACAGTGCCAGTGGGAAGGGCAGATTGATGATCGTAAAGTTGTAAATGGCCAGCCCGCAGAGCACGCCGATCAGGAAGTACATGTTCTCCGTCTCGAAGGTGAGATCGGCGAACCAAAGCAGTCGCGATTCCTCAAATTCCTTGAACATTCCATACTTCGGATCTAGGAGATCCTTTAGGAGCAGCATAAAGAACTCCTTGCGCACTCCGCCGGCATCCTCAGCCTCCTCGTCTTTGAACTTGATCTTCAGAGGCTTCTTGAGATCACTCTGCGTGTAGCGGTGCAACTCTCGGAGGGAATCCTGCACCAGATTCTCTCGCGTCACGTTCAGCACTATAAACTGGGAGACTGGCAAGCCGTAGTTCAGCAGATTGTAAAATGCCTGTGAAGAGTGAGTATTAGCTGACAGATTCTACCTGGAAAGCCCTTAACTTACATTGTTGGCCGCATTGGCCATGGCCGAGTGCATTTGGAGGGCCTGGTCCGCTTGCAGCAGCGCCGTCTTTGCCGCCGGATCGAAAAGGAATGAATAGTTGCAGATATTGAACTCGCCGGTAGTGTCGGCCATTATCCACTTTAAATACTCTTGCTGGACATCAGCATAGTCGCCGAGATCCGGCCAGTAGAAGACCTGATAGTTGAGGCGATCATCACGCCGATTATTGATCGCGCAAAGCGTTGAGATCAGCTTTAGAATCACCTCCAGCTCAGAGCTGTAGGGAAGCAGCTGCAGAATATAAATGGACATAGTTATTTACTTCCACAGAGTTATATGAAAAGCTATACCCTTTGACGTCTCTCGGCTGCGGGATTGACGACAGCCAAGCCCATTTTAAAGCTTATTATGTGGATTACAACGTGCAAAAAGTTCTGCACCAAATGCTCAAAATACTCCGATGGCGTTTGGGCCAGCCACTTCATCAGCACCTTGCGCGGATTCTCAGTCAGTCTGAATATGGCATTGGCAAAGGGCACCTGCAGGGATTTGTAGTGCTTGGAGTTGACAAACTCATGATAGAGCGGCAGCAGGAGGTATACACGCATGCTCTCAACATCAGCGGGTGAGGCCACCATGGAAGCAATCAGCTCCTTGGTCACATTGTCCCAGATCTTAAACAAAAAGCTGGTCTTTAAAAGGAGTACAGGAGATATCAAGGCGAGACTAATACGCACCACCTGCTTGATGGCTTCGTTCTCCACATTGCGCAGATTATCAAAGGCCAGCTGAGCCGCCTTAAGATCCAATCCGTGATTGCGTACGGAACAGGCAAAGTGTCTTTCGTGGTCCAGCAGGAAGGAGGCATTCAGGCAGGCCTGGCTCTTGAAGATCAGCTCAATGGTATTCAGCAGATCCAAGTCGCTCTGATCGTCCTGCTTGAAATGAGCACATTGCTTGGTGGCCTCCGCCGTTAACGAGAGAATCTGGGATTTCTTCCTGAAAATAGACGGAAATTGAAATTTAAAAATATGCAAATTTTAAAACAAATTTACTTGTAATTACTTGTAAATCCTTAGATCTTCGGGCGGCACTTTGTCCATATACAAAGTGGTCGTCACTATGGACTGATCCCCGCCGGAGAAGACCTGATGAATGACCACTGAGACCTTCGCATCGCTGGATTGCAGCAAAGCCGATCCACTGGGTGATACCCAGGGACCGATAACCACTTGCGGCAGCATCAAACTCTTGGTGCTCCTCGTTCCCAGCTGCCCTGAGCTGCCCAATCCAAAGCTGTAGACTCTTCCGCGCGATGGAACTAACGCCAGAGTGTGTCGATTGCCGCAGGCGACTTGGGTAATAGTGCTACCCATCAGTTCCATCACCATTCTCGGCAGCATCTCATTCGAGCCGAAGCCGTGTCCCAATTGGCCATAGGCGCCAGCTCCGCAGGTAAACACACCGCCTTCGTTGGTCAGAAACACAGAGAACTCATCGCCGCAGGCCACAAATCGTACGCCCAAGGTGCGCAGTGTCTTCAGCTGTGTGGGATAGGCGCGATTCTCTTCGTCGTTCAGTCCCAGCTGCCCGCAGTTGTTCCTGCCCCAGCCGAACACAGCACTCGACTTGGAGATGAGGAACGAGTGGTTGCCACCGCAGGCAATGGCCGCAAGCGGAATTCCCAGTAGCGTGGTCAGTCTTACGGGCTGATTGCTGTGCGTCAGCTCATTGGGGGTGTTTACGCCCAGCTGGCCGTAGATGTTGGAGCCCCACGAATATAGTTCGCCACCTGGAAAGAGCAAGAGGGAAGGCGCAAATTAGAGGATGTGTAGTAAGGGATTCCTTTGGATTTTTACGATAAATATCGATAAATTATCGAACTAAATGTTTATCAATTTTCTTTTCTAGAGAAGAGCCACTGGGCGCTCGCCCAAGCTCCAAGGGATTACACTTACAGCTCGTCAGCGCTAGGCTGTGATTGTTGCCGCACGCAATCTGCACCACTGTCTTGGACACTAGCGGGCGCACGATCTTCGGCAGCTCAACGATCTCCTGATCGGTGGCATGTCCCAGCTGGCCGCAATCGTTGTCGCCCCAACTTAAAACCTGGCCCCAGTCGGACAGGGCCAGCGAGTGGCGGCTGCCGCAGGCGATCTGGACAATCACATAGTCCTGCAGCTCGGGAATAAGCACTGAAAAGAGTCCGCAGAGGAGGGTGAGTGTGGATCTGAGCCTCAGTTATGGCGGTGATGGTGGTGGTGGCGGTGACGATGCGGTGGAGATAGGAGTGAAAGGAGTGAGAAGACGATACATGAAGTTTATGTACATACGAAATGGCGACATACGTGGCCTTTTGGTGGGCAGTTCGTGTCCCAGCTGATAGTGGTCATTGCTGCCGCAGGCGTACACCTTGCCGTTGGCGGTCAGGAAGAGAGTGTGCCGGTGTCCACAGGCCACCTGCTGCACGGCGGAGTCCGGCTTCCAGGGTATCTGGGTGGGTGTGAGGATCTGCAGGGCATCGACATGGAGTGAGTAACTTAGTCGACTCGAATTGATAGCCACCAACCTGCTCGTCCTCGATGCCGCCGAGGCCCAGTTGTCCGTGGGTGGTGCTCCCCCAGCAGTATAGCTCCATGCCGGCTGTCATTTCAGCTCCAGCTCCGATGTCTTTGGCTTAATTACTTTCTTGCTGATACACTTCCGACGCTACGAGAATTTTCGAGAAAGTAGCTGTGCTGTTAGCTACATTCTTCGCCCCCGTTTGCCCTCTGCGCGCTGTTGTTGTTGCTGTGGTTCCGCTGGCTCGGGATGCGGATTCCTTTGCTCATGCCTTTGACACTGTCCCAGACTGTTGTGTGTAGCGGGGTCTTGCTGCTTGTTTTCGGGGTTAACAACACGCTAGTCGAGCGAGATTTACGGTTGCATATCAGGTTTCTATGAAAATAAACTATTAAAAAAATCAAAAACCAGCAACAAAAAAACCAACAAATAACTGTGAGGCTGCCAATCGATTGTAAAGGCGCCAGAAAGCCTTGTCGTAAGTTGGCAGCTTTAATCCTGAGCTTTTATTGGGGCTGCCTGCCTGCTTTGAAATTTACAAAAATTCAGAAAACATATTAAGAAATTTTATTTAATTAACTAAAATGTATGCAAAATCCGTCGAAACTTTAAGCTCTTTTATTGTAACTGGACAATATCATAGAAAATAAGTCTGGAATATTAGCAGAAAAACTCTATGAACTTAAAAAAACAATTGCTTAAAAAATTACATAGCATTCATTTATTTTCTAGTTTTAATAATTATTAATACTTTTATCTTACTTAATTATTAAGTATTTAATGTGGAATCCATTTATAGAAACAGAATTAGTAATACAAACAGCTGCTTTTACTAAGGCATTGCAGCCCTGAATTCCGTATCAGCCGTTTCTACGGGCCGGTCAAATGAACCTCTGACCTTTGGCCATTCGGCGAATCGAAAGACTGATCCGCCTTGATAATTGTAATCAGAGCTATCAAACACTGGATATACCGCGCCAATCCGACGGATTCAAATACCGCCAAAGGCTGCACCAGCTGTGCAGTTGAACAAAGGAAAAACCGGTTGCCACGGGAACGTGGACAAGGCATTGCGTGTGAAAAGAGCTGGAGCAGCAGCAGTTTGGCGGTGGTTCGATTCGATTGATTTTCAGCGATTGTGCCACGCCGACGACATGCAGGAGGCATACGTCAATATTAATTCGATACCCACGCACATCTTCACGTGGGGAAAGTGGATAGAGGAGACACTGACCGAAAAGGAGGTTGTGATCTGCATAACGGGCAATCCCGGCCTGCCCGGCTTCTATACAGAGTTTGCTGGCACACTGCAGAGAGAGTTGGGCGACCTTCCCGTCTGGGTGATAGGTGAGTGTTGTTGGCAGGCGATATAAGGAAGGGGTTTTTACATGGTCTCCGTTCCATTCCGGTACAGGACATGCTGGCCACGATGATCCCCCCGAGGCGAGCATTCGGGAGGTACCCCAGCTCAGCGGCAACGAGGAGCTCTTCAACTTGGACGGCCAAATCCGGCACAAGATCGCCTTCATCGAGAAGTACGTGCCGAGCGATGTGAAAATTCATTTGATTGGCCACTCCATCGGCGCCTGGATGATCCTGCAGCTGCTGGAGAACGAGCGGATACGGAATCGAGTCCAGAAGTGCTACATGCTCTTCCCCACCGTGGAGCGCATGATGGAGAGTCCCAACGGCTGGGTCTTCACCAAGATAGCCATGCCCCTGTATTCGGTGTTTGGCTACATATTCTTCACGCTCTTCACAGCGCTTCCCGTATGGCTACGCCTGTTCTTCATTCAGATCTACTTCCTGATATTCTCCATTCCGCGCCATTTCCTGGGCACTGCCCTCAAGTACTCGAAGCCCTCGGTGGCGGAGAAGGTGGTCTTCCTCGCCGACGATGAGATGGCCCGCGTTCGTGGCATCCAGCGCGAGATTGTGGAACAGAATCTTGATTTGCTGAAGTTCTACTATGGCACCACCGACGGCTGGGTGCCCGTCTCCTACTACGAGCAGCTCAAAAAGGACTATCCCAAGGTGGATGCCCAGCTGGATACACAGAAGATTGCGCACGCCTTCGTTCTGCGCCATTCACAGCCCATGGCGGCCATCGTGAGGGACATGATCCAGAAGCATCGGCGCGGATGAGAACGAATATAGCCCTAGCCAATTGTGTAGCCCGGTTGGGCTTAAGTTCGTGGAGGAGGACCTGCGCATTATTTATCCCATAATTAATTTGACTCGGAAATCGATCAAGTTCTTTGATGTCCAGATTATAATCCGATTATAGAACCAAATTTATATTCATGTTGCTCGATTTCTGGACAAGAAAACCCTGCACGCCGCCCCTTAGCAATTCCCCATCCACCAAGCACTTGTTTTATATATTTTTATTATCTTTTTTGCATCTCTCGAAGGAAACTCTAAATATAGTCAAAAGTGTTTTACCCAGCTTGTTCTTGTGTTTAGTTTTGTGGCGTTCCTGATCGACTACGCGACCCAGACTTGGACCGGCTGCCAGAGCGGGATCTTGAACGGGAACCGGACTTGGAGCGAGATCTGGAGCGCGAGGCCGACCTGGAGCGGGATCCGGACTTTGAGCGGGAGCGGGAACGGGATCGCGAGCCCGATTTGGAGCGCGAACGGGAGCGGGAGCCCGACTTGGAGCGAGAGCGCGGACGGGAGCCCGACTTGGAGCGTGAGCGCGGACGGGAGCCAGATCTATCGGATTCCCCTTCAGATTCGATGCGGTTCTTGACACGCTTGCGTTTGGCTGCCCCGTCGCTGTCGCTGCCAGAGCCGGATCCACTCCTGCTCCTGCTGCGCTTCCGACTGGCGGCACGATCACTGCCACTGCCGGAGCCGCTACGACTTCTACTTCCGCTGCGACTGCGACTTCGACTCCTGCTCCGGCTGCGCTTGCTCTCCGATTCCGATTCACTGGTCGAGATCGTCTCCTTGGATACGATTTTGAGCCGCTGCTTGGCGGACAGCTTCTCCTTGGACTCCTTGACCGGCTTGGGTTTCTTGCCCTTCTTCTTGCCAGACTTTCCGCTGCCTCGGGCGGTCTCCTCCTCGCTGTCGCTCTCGTACTTCTCCGTCTTGCGCTTGCGTCCACCGCCGCTGCCCTTCTTGCGCTCTCCCGCCTTGCTCTTCTTCTTGGCGGGACGCTCGCCGCCCTCTCGTGGCCTTTCGTTGTCGCTGTCACTGCCGGAGATGTATTCATCCTTGCGCTGTCGTCCGCCACCCTTTTTGCGTTCCTTTTCCGGAGCATCGGCTATGATGAGCATAGCCTTGGTCTTCTCCACATACTCCTGCCGCTTGGCCAGCAACTGATCCCTGGATGTCTTGGCCTCCTCCTCGCGGCGCTTGCGCTGCTCGGCCACCTTGAGCTTAAATGCCTCACGCTCCTCCTCCTGCTTGCGACGCAGCGAGCGTTCCTCCTCGTCGATGCGCCGGGCACGACCCACATGATACTGGGCCTGCGAGAGGAGATCCTGGCAGGTGTTGGCCTCAATGCCGGCTACCTCGATGTTGAAGCGGTTCTTGTCGCCATGAACGGAGAGGTATTGGAAGTATCTAAGGGATAAACACAAAAGATTTAAAAGGTTTAGAAAATAAATGGTTTTCAATAAGAGTTTTTTCGTTATTGCTTAGTTATTCAATCTAATCTGGTCTAGACATTGAAGATTCATGCAGATTATTCCATTATTAATCAGCCATTTGATAAGATTTCATAATCATAAACTCATTCAAGGATTTCCTGTACTTTAAACTTTAAAGTAATCGTTTAAAGTTATCTTAAACAAGAATCTACCGAAGATTAGGCTTTCCTTCCACGGAAATGCGGGGAATTCGAGATTAAATTCGAGATAATTACATTAAGTTTCTTTCTTACTTTTGAGCCAGCTCCAATTCGTGAACCGCCTGCAGCACAATCTCCAGCGTGGACTTCTCATCCTTTAGGATGGCCATGGCTAAGCGGGAGAGCACCACGGCTATGTTGAAGAGCAAAACCGTGTCCTGGGGAGCCACGCGACGTGCCTTCAGCAGCACCGCCTTGGCCTCCACCAGCTTGTTGGCCCGCAGATAGGCTCTGGCCAGATATTGCATCACCTCGACATTGTTGTGCTTGTAGAACTTCTTCATGCAGTTCTCGTACATCTGAATGGCGCTGATGTACTGCTTCTGCTCCACATAAACGTGGGCAATGTTCAGCCACACGTCGCAAAAGTCAGCGGTGGCCTCGCGCACTTGGGCGAAGATGTCGCGCGCCTCGATCACGCATCCCTTGTGGGCCAGAACAGCGCCAATGCCATTGGTGGCCCATATGTTGCGCGGATCATTGCGAAGAACCTGCAGGCGCGGAGGTGAAATGTTAATAAAATCTCCCGAAAAATGCCGAAAAGGCACCTTTTTTTACCTGCTTGAAAATGGCCAAGGCCTTCTCCTGGTGCTTCCTCTCCTTCTCCTTGTCCCTGCTGGGCTGGTGCAGCGTTTGCAGCGAAAAGTTGCCCAGAGCAATCAGTGAATAGGCATCCGTGGACGTGGCCGGGTTCTTGAGGATTGTCTCAAAGTTCTTCTGCCCCAAGGCGAACTGCATCTTGGCCAAATGGAGGTTGCCCAGCAGAGACCTGGCATCCGGATTGTCGTTGTTGATATTCAAGGCATCCTTGAAGAAATCGGAGGCCACAAAAATCAGACCCTTGTCCCTGGCCATGCAGCCCAGCCGCAAATAGCAGTCTATGTAATTGGGATGCTCCTTGAGGATCTCCTTGTACAGCTTGTCGGCCACATCGTAGCTGCTCATGGCCTCGTTAAGTCTGGCCAGGTTGTACTTCATGGTGACCTGAATGGACTCGTAGTACTTGACATCCTTGTCCATCTCGGAGGTGGCGTGCTGCAGGGCCGACTCCAGCGTGTCCTTGGCCATCTTCAGGTTGCCCAAACGGTAGTGCAGCGACGCCACATTGTTCTGAATCTCAGCGGGTATCTCATACTTGGCCTTGTCCCGCAAAATGCTCGAGGCGGTGCCGTAGGCATTCAGCGAGGCCTGCAGATCGTTTTGCTCGAGAATCTGGGCCAGCTCTATCCAGGCCTCAATGTCCTCGGGAAACTGTTCGGTGACCTTTTTGAGATGAGTCTTGGCCATGTCGCGCTTGGTCTGCGAGTTGGAGTGAGCGTACAGCGAACCGAGGATCTTCATGGTCTCGTAGTTGCCCGGCTGGATCTTCAGAACCTTCTCAAAGCACTGAGCAGCCTGAAATAGATAAATTGAATCAGTAAAAGTTCTCTTTGAGCAATTTTCTAAAGACTTACGTTCTCCGTGTCCCCGCGATAGATGTACATCTGTCCCAGGCCATAGTGCGGCAGCACAAAGTTGGCCGGAGCTATCTGGGTGGACTGGTAGTAGTACTGGAAGGCCTGATCGTAGTCGCTTTGGGCATGGAAGCTCCTGGCCAGCTGGTAGCAGCTCTCGGCTCGCATCGCCTCGTTCTCGGTATTGTGGAAGGCGTGCAGGGCCAGGTGGTGCACCTTCTGGTAGTCTTTCTTGAAGAAAAAGTGGTTTGCCAGATGATTGAGCACCATGGGATTGGCATTGTCGATGGTGTAGGCCTTGGACAGCATCTGGACGCCGAGCTTATTGGACTCCGGCTCCAGTTGGTTGAGCTTAAGCACGGCAAGGCCAATCAGAGCGCCGACACACTGCTGATCCAGCTGCAGGGCGCGCTCAAAGGCGAGCTTGGCCTTCTCGGGATTGCCCATCTTGAGGAAGCAGTGGGCCATGCCAATGCGTACGTTTGCCGGGCAATTGGGATTCGTTCTTAGCGCTTTTTTGTAGAACGCCATCGCTCCGCGATAGTCCTTCCGATTGAAGGCTATGCAAGCCTTGCCCAGCAGCGAGGGGATGTTCGAGGGCGACTGGTTGAGCACAAAGTTGAACTGGGCGTCCGCCTGGTCCATCTTGTCGCCCTCCAGCAGACAGAAGTAGGCCCTGCCCAGCAGATGGCTCTGGTCGTACATGATGATCTTGTCGGCGCTGGTGTACAGGTTGGTGGCCTTCATGAACAGCTCGCGTTTCTTGTCCTTGGACTTCTCGCGATACGCCTCCTGCACATAGTGGGCGGCCAGCATGTCCAGGGCGCGCATGAGGTCCTTGTCCGAGTCGCGATAGTCCTTGGTGGCGTCATCGCTGCGTGACTCCTCCAGCAAGGTGACAAAGTCCTCCGTCTTCTTTTGCTTGTAGTAGGCAAGCTGAAAAGGCGGCAGACATGTTGAGCAAGTCTCTCGCCCGCGCGGCATCTCCTCCTTTTACTTACCGACACATTGACCCACACATGCAGCGGGGCACGCTCCTGCTTGAGGATGCTCAATACCTCCGGACAGTCGGGCAGTTGATCCGGATCCACCTCAATCACCTAAAAGCAATGCGAAAGCATATGGAACTCGCATTGCGAAACCTTGAAAATCACTTGAAACTTACCTCATCGGTGTCCTGCAAAGGTATTTCAATGCAGTTGGACATGGTAGCAGCGGGTTTTGGCTATGAAGCCAATCAATGGGGCCGCAGAAAACAAGAAAGGCGAACAAATGTGCAAAATTGAGCGAAAGTAAAAAACAATAACTATTTTCTTTCCATTCCGGTACGCTTGCTAGCGATGGCACTACGCTCGATATTATCTAGAGGTGGGCCCGGCCCAGTGCTAGCGTGCTCTGCATATTTGAATTTTTTTAAATAATTTTATTATTTTCAATCTTTATTTTTAATTTTATATTATTTATAACGATATATAAGTGCAGAGGGAAAAGTAATTAAAAACCAGAAAGGAACTATCCATTTTAGCTAGCTGTAATCCTTGCCACATCGCAGCAGCAAATCCGTAGTCAGGCAACACTGGTCGACGAGAAAAAATGATAGATAGAAAATGGTGTTGACAAAACCGCCTGAAAGATAGTGAAATTCGGTTTAATTTTAAAATTAGAACACGATTCGTGATTGGGAGATGTGCTAGCCGATAAGATAAGATGCTGGCCCTGGGCAGAACGGGCTCCTTGGCCGTCGCCGTCTCCTTTGCCTCGGCCGTTCCCTCCGCCAGCGCCACCGCCCTTGCCCTGCGCCTTGCCACATCAACAATAACAAACGAACACAAACAAAGGCGAACAGATGTTTCGCACCAGTTACGTAATGTTCGAGAATTGGCGCAAAATTCAATGCCGCTGCGACTCGACATTGCAGCGCCGGCAGCTGTGGGCATAGGAACACGTGAAGCACCATATAAACAGCAGCAAACCCACAGGCACTTTCACCATTCGGCTGTCAGCGATTCGAGATACTCCGCCAGCACCATTATGACTTCCTACTGCAAGGAGCTGATCCTTAACGACTATGACATCGTGGGCTTCGACCTGGACGGCACTCTGTTGCGCTACAATCTGCGCGAGATGTCAGCCTTGATCTATCGGGTGCTCAAGCAGTTCTTGGTGGAGCAGAAGGGCTATTCGAAGGAGCTGCTTGACCTGCCGCTGGATGTGGACTTTCTGCAGAAGGGTTTGTTTCTCGATGGGCCGCGCGGCAACGTCCTAAAGCTGAGCAATGAGGCAGTAATCCTGCGGGCGGCTCACGGCACTCGACAGCTGAGCGACGAGGAAATCCTGGAGATCTACGGGCCAGAGCGCAAGTGGGACGTCACCAGTGCCTTTCACAAGGATCCTCTGTCCACGTGGAACGGCGCTGCCTCAACGCAAATGCGCTCCCTGCTGGATTACTTCGATATGCCCAGCGCGTTGGTCTTTGCCCAAGCCGTGGATCAGGTGGACAGGGAGAGGAGACCATCGCCCGGCGAGGAATACCAAGTCTGGCAGGATGTGCAGGCCGGTTTGATGAACATCTACAGCCGGGAGCACTTTGCAAACGACAAGAGCTCGTACTTCAAGAGCATGCGCGCAGAGCCCGAGAGATTCATTCTTCGGACGGACGCCAGAGTGCTGGAGTGGCTGGCGGAGCTGCGGCAAGCGGGCAAGAAGCTCTTTCTGCTCACCGGCTCCAATGTGGACTTTGCCAATCTAACGGCCACGCAGGCTCTGGGCAAGGACTGGAGACAGCACTTTGA
Source organism: Drosophila birchii (assembly GCA_035046345.1). Classification (NCBI taxonomy): domain Eukaryota; kingdom Metazoa; phylum Arthropoda; class Insecta; order Diptera; family Drosophilidae; genus Drosophila; species Drosophila birchii. The sequence continues at coordinate 18,550,406 of JAWNOA010000048.1, read as the reverse complement.
TTTCGTGGTGACATACGCCAAGAAGCCGGGCTTCTTCACCAGCCAGCGGCCCTTTATGCAAGTGGATGTGCAGGCTCTGGAGGAACTGCCCACTGAGGCGGCGGAAATAAAGGCGGGCGAGGTCTACTCCCAAGGCAACTGGCATCAGCTGCACGCATCCATGGCCAAGCTGCTCGACAAGGAGCCGGCCAAAGCGAAAGCTCTGTACTTTGGCGATAACATCGTGCAGGATGTTTATACGCCGGTCAAACATCGCGACTTCGATGCCGTGGCTATTGCCGAGGAGTTGCTTCTGGGCGACGGTAAGTATCCGTATGCCGCCGAGCTGGACTCCCGGCAATGGGGCTCGTACTTTGCCCTGGGCTGCACGCCGACCCTGTGGTCCAGCTTCATTACCAACTACGCCCAGCTGTGTGTGCCCTCGGTGGAGCAGGTGGCGCAAACATCGCCGCGGAAGAGAATCATTTGCACCAATCCGTACGGCTTCAGTCCACGGCTGCCCAAGGAGCTGGAGGCGTTGCAGCTGAAAAGCTGCAATCGGTAAGAACGGCGGACGCAAGAGGCTATCATCTATCATCTTCCTGGAGACAATAAACGACCTGCGAACCCGTGGCAAGGTTAATCCGATAAAGCTTCTTTCTGCTGGGGAAACGTATACAAAATTTTTGCGTACAAACAAATTGTATTTAATAATAGCAATAAACAGCGCGATTTCCTGAGTAATTCAATTGGCATCTAAAGTGCAGGTCATAGCTGTAAGGCATTGAGATTATAAATACCTAAATATTAGACATTTTTAATTAATATTTAACGTTTTATCAAAGCACTTTGTTGGAAGATTTAAAATACTATTGAAGGAGTTCGGTTACAAGTTATATTTGCGTTTAAGGACAGCATGTCTTCGAGTTCCTTTCTTGTACTCACAAAAATCGGAAGTTACATATTATGAAATTCAGTATATATCTTTTTATCATTATTTTAACTTGAGAATGTTTAATGTCTTATCGTCTGGCAGTTTATTACCTTGCGACAAAGTCCGAACTGACACCCGATAAATGTTGTTGCACAAGTTAAGGAATTATGGCTATTGTTAAAAAATTAATGCAGTTTTTTAAAATGAATTATATTTTAGAGAAATATTTCAATTAAGCATTAGTTCAATTTTGTTTTCTGTATTTATTATCTGTATTAACTAACTTTTGATAGCTGAAAGTTTTAATAATATACTAGAAAAATGTCAATTTATATTTGTCTATAAAATAGAGGAACCCCTTTTTTATTTATAGCTTAGATTCTTATTTAATGATGATGTATTTGTTTTAAAGTTAAGACGCTAATTTCATTCACATGTTAAACAAAAGATTGCCTTGTACAAACTGAAATGAAAAGCAAATAAAAAGGGTTGTGCATCATCAGATATATTTTATAAATAAAGTGCAATGGGGCTGACGTAATTTGAGCAAATTTCGCTTTGCCAATTAAGACACTTGGATGTCAGTTCAAATAAGTTTTCCAGTTTCCCAGTTCCACTTAAAACGCAGTAAACCTAAACGTTACCAAATTGGCTTTAATTGAGTAGACTTTGTGACTTGGTTTCGGTGTGCATCATAGACACAAGTACTTGGAAATACTACGCGATCAGAAAATGGAATATTACTATGCAAACTATACACTTAAAAGAGAGTCTGGGATATAATAAATAGGATATCATGAGTGGGGCCCTAGTTGAGGCGCTCTACGGCCAGGGCAATGCCCATGCCACCGCCAATGCACAGGGAGGCGATGCCCTTAGTTCCACCAGTACGTTCTAGAGCGTACAAAAGCGTGACCAGGACACGGGCGCCTGAAGCGCCTATGGGATGACCCAAGGCAATGGCACCGCCATTAACATTGACTTTGCTGGCGTCCAGTTTGAGGTCTTGCAGCACAGCCAGGGATTGGGCGGCGAAGGCTTCGTTGAGCTCGTAAAGATCTACTTCCTCCCGTTTCCAGCCGATTTTGGCAAGCTAGAAGAACGAGAAATCTGAGCAATCTGTAAAGCGTTTAGGTTCTCGGTTAAATACCAAAGCCTCCACAGCTGTGACTGGTCCTAGGCCCATCACTTTCGGTTCAATGCCACTCTGCGTCCAGCCCACGATCTTGGCCAGCGGCTTCAAACCCAGCTTGGTCACCTCTTCGCCCGACGCGAGCAGTACAGCGGCAGCGGAATCGTTGACACCGGAGGCATTGCCAGCGGTTATGGAACCGCCCTAAACAAATAAGAGAGAAAGTGGTATTCGTTTCCCTTTAAATTATCAATCTAATCGTTGAACTCACATCTTTGAAGGCCGCCCGCAGCTTCTGGATGCCCTCGATGGTGCTGCCCGCCTTTATGTACTCATCCTTGTTGAATATCTGCGTGCCCTTGCGATCCTTGATCTCCACGGGCACAATCTCCCTATCAAAGTAGCCATTTCTCTGGGCCTCTTCCGCACGATTTTGTGACTGCACAGCATAGGCATCCTGAGCCTCCCGACTGATCTTGTACTGCTCTGCCAAATTCTCGGCAGTGACACCCATGTGTATGTTCTCCATGGCGTCGGTGAGGCCGTCGTGAATCATGGTGTCTACCAGTGTACCGGGGCCCATTTTAACGCCCTGTCGCAGGTGGATGACATGTGGAGCCAGGGACATGCTCTCCTGCCCGCCCGCAACCACGATCTTGGCATCGCCGGAGCGGATGGCCTGATAGCCCAGGGCAACAGTTCTGGAATAAGAATAGATTCGTAATTAGCAAAAGTTCCATGTGTTTTATACTTTTAATGAAGAACCCACTTCAAGCCCGATCCACAGAGCATATTGATGCCATAGGCCGGCACCTGGATAGGCAGACCCGCCTTGAGTGAGGCCTGCCGTGCTGGATTCTGGCCCTGGCCCGCACTTAGCGACTGGCGAAGATTTACATAACAAAGAAAATGTTAAGAATGCCAGGAGCCCACGAGTAGATATGCAAATATTTTGACAATACCTGGCCGAGAATAACCTCGCTGACCTGCTTGGCCTCCACATTGGCCCTGCGGAGCACCTCCTGGATCACCACGCTGCCCAGATCGGAGGCCTTCAGTTTAGAAAGCGTTCCATTAAAGCTACCTGTTGATTTCGATTCGGGTAAACGGAAAGAGAAAGTTACCAATTGGATTTTGGATATCAAACGCAAACGCCCAGCTCGGCGGCTGCTGGTTCCTCGATCTCATCACCTATGGGGGTACGGGCTGCGGACACGATGTACACGTCAGACATGCTGGATGGGCGAGAGACGACAGGTGGGTGCAGTGTTTATGCCTTAGCTAATTGGCAGCAAATAAATTCTAATTTTCGAAATTGCTATTGGGGGTCGCAGAGTGGCCACATACATATTCTGCTTTCCGCAACCGTAATTTTTCAGTTTCAGTATAAATACTAACAAGGAGCAAATGGGAAATATTACAAATATGTTTGTGTGTGGGATACACTATTGCTGTTATTTATTTTCGACTTAACGAGTAATTTATTTATAATAGTTAACAATATTGAAGATTTTTAAAAGCTAATTTCAAGCGGACTTCAATTTCCAGCACTATTTTATTGGTATATACCACAATACAAACGGTATATTTGTTGGTATACTTGAACGCCGGATGATATTTCTGAACAGTCCAGCCGCGGTCACACTGCAGTACACAGAAAATTTACAGAAATTAAGGAAAAAATTAGGGAATTCAACGCACAAAACGCGATTAAAAGAGCCCGCAACACAAGGCGCTATAATCAGGCGTCCCCGAGGACCAAAAGGGCACTGGAAACGAGTCCGTAGCGACGAGGATAACACGGACAAACGGCCGCCGCAAGAGCAACAGCCCTCCGCCGTCGCCGCCGCCCAAAAAGAACCGACGACTGCCAGCAGACCAGCGCACCCCCTGCAGTAACACCACCCCGCCGCCACCGCACAATCTCCAATCTCGCACAAAGCACTCCACTCCTACCACAGAGTCCGCTACAGTCCGGGACACCAACTAAAAACACTAAACACACACCATGCAGGCGATCAAGTGCGTCGTTGTGGGCGATGGAGCCGTGGGAAAGACGTGCCTGCTGATCAGCTACACGACCAATGCCTTTCCCGGGGAATATATCCCCACCGTTTTTGACAACTACTCCGCCAACGTGATGGTGGACGCGAAGCCCATCAATCTGGGACTATGGGATACCGCTGGACAGGAGGACTACGACCGTCTCCGGCCGCTGTCGTATCCGCAGACCGATGTCTTCCTCATCTGCTTTTCGCTGGTAAATCCGGCCTCGTTCGAGAACGTGCGGGCCAAATGGTATCCGGAGGTGCGTCACCACTGCCCCAGCACGCCCATCATCCTGGTGGGTACCAAGCTGGATTTGCGCGACGACAAGAACACGATTGAGAAGCTGCGCGACAAGAAGCTGGCGCCGATCACTTACCCGCAGGGCCTGGCCATGGCCAAGGAGATCGGTGCGGTCAAGTATCTGGAGTGCTCGGCGCTAACGCAAAAGGGCCTGAAGACGGTGTTTGATGAGGCCATCCGGTCGGTCCTGTGCCCGGTCCTGCAGCCCAAGTCCAAGCGCAAGTGCGCCCTGCTCTAAAAGAGATCGAGCGATCGATAGGAAGAGAAAAACAGAGAGAGAGAGAGAGAGAGATCCTCCCGCTGGATTCTATTTAAACGTAATATTATTAACGATAAACAATTATGTAACCTAAGCGTTGGCCAGACAATCTGCGATCTGGCTAAACCATAGTTTCTTTGTTACACTTCTTTGCCACTAATTTGTGAGAGGGATCCCTGCTGCGGTCCCCCGCCAACCCATTCATCCTCTTTGCTTTTGTTTCCGTTTCAAGTTTCGTTTCGTGTGTGTTCTATAATTCATAATCCATAATTCTGTTTCCCTGTGTGCATTAATTTGAACTAAAAGTTGTCGCGCGATGTTTCTAGATAAAAGGAAAATATGGAGAACCCAATGGGCGGTCCGTAAACTGTAAACTCTAACTGTACTTTGTATTATTTAATAACTTTTTGTAATTAAAATTAATGTTGTAAAACTGAGGTAAAACCAAAAGAAAAACAAAAAAACAAATGAAAAACCTAAAAAAAGAATAGGAAGAGAGCGTAAGGAGAGACGAATTAGCCGCATAAAAAGAGCATAAAGCATAATAGATGTCGCCTGTTGATTGGTAGGTCCTCTAGCCGGGGATCCAGGATATTGATATTGATGATATTGAGAGTCAGTAAAGTAAACGTTCCATTGCAATTACACTTACATTATTACATACTTGAATTTAGATGTTGTTGGATGTGTAACAACTTTTTAAACACTTTTGCTAGATCCAGGAACTATCAATATATATATACATATATTCTATATACAAGTATGTATAAGATGAAAAGTCCTTCGTATACTATGTACTGAAAATTAAAGGCATCAAACTGAGAAACACTTTGAATACTTTGTATTTTGAAAAAAAAAAACAAACAAACAGAAAACAGATATTCAAGAAATAAAAATCAACAGCAAACAAAAAAAGAAAAACAGAACGAAATCAAGATAATTATATAAATGTGTCTATTTCAATGGAAATCAATAAAGCATACAAAAAAAGAGTTTTTTTATTCGTTTTTTATTATAAAATAGAAACGGTTAGTTATTTATTAGTTACTAAATAAATTAAGCTTTAGGAAAGCATTTTACTTTCTTTAGATATTTAAGTAAGTAGATATTTTCTAACAAGTTTCCTTATTTTTGCTCAAAAACTGATTAATGATCTTTCGTTATTATAAAAATATATAAAGATTTGGTCATTATGGAAATATGAATGGAAGCAACAAACTAGTTTCGCTTGGAGGCGTTCTCAGAGATCGGAGTATCTCGAGATGTTCTCTCTTCTATTCCAAGATCTGCACAAATGAACCCACACTCACGCACCATTTATGTACGCCTTCTGCATATATCAGACATCCGCCATATGTCTGTCTATGACTGAAATCAATTGCGAGTGCCCACTGTACACACAAAAGAGGGGAACATCAGACTTATCGTCAGCCGAAAAACGAATTATTTGCTTATCTCGGCGAAAGTTGAGAGCCTAAAATAATCAAAATCAGCTTAAAACAAAGTAACTCGATTGCTGTCGCCCCTCTCTTGTTCTAATACACTTTGAAAAATTGGCTAATTTTATGGGGATGACTTGGATTGTAAAAGATATACATATCTGTAGTAATTTCTATGAAAATGTTCAAAAAATGTAGCTTGTTACTAATGGTATGTTGCAAATATTTTAACAATGCCGCTTGCCTTTTTATTTTCAGTAAAAATTTAACTATGATCCAAAGGCTTTATATACAATTTTGTTTCCAGTGCCCTCTCTCATATTGCTCACACATATGGTCATGGAAATGTTCTCGCAGCTGGAAGTGAATCGGGGCAACAGCGAAAATCATTTATGTTTATGTATGTGGTGGCGTATCTGTGGCGAGGACCGGGAAAAATGGGGGCAGGGGTCACATAAGAGTGTGTTTGTGCGTCCGTTCCAGTGACGTGGCCATCGATGCTCCACAAGAGCTGACGTGGACGCCTTTCAATTAAACAAATCACAGCAAACATATCAAATCATTTAGTCTGGATCCTCGCATTCATGTCAGTTATAATGTACTCTCAATTGTCTTATCGTCTAGGGAAGTTTTACAAGATATTTGGCATTCGAGATGGGAGATTCTTACATACAGATGCAGGATCATTCTTAATCATTATTAATCTCTGAGCTCTAGAACTCGTCGTGGCGGGCTAGGGCCTCACCGAAATCGGTGGCCTGAGAGCCCACGAAGACATCGTATTTGTCCAGAATTTCCGCCTTGGTCAGCTGCTCGTCCTGATCGGCATCAGCCTCAAAGATCAGATGCTTGGCCTCGCTCTCCGAGTGATCAAAGTCGTGGGGCGTGATCCAAAGCTTCACCTCCTCCTCATTCATATAGCCATCGTTGTCGATGTCGCGATGCAGCGAGAAGGCCTCACGCTCATTGGCCACCCACTCGGGCTCTTCCTCATCCTCCCCGGAGGATCGGAACATGTCGCCAATGTACTCATCCACCGATATCTTGCCATCCTTGTCCTTGTCCAGGTCAGTAAAGGTCTCGTGCAGCACTAGATCTTTCATTGAGGGATGGTCTTCGGGATGCAGGAAAGCAGTAAACTCCTCCTTGGTTAGGCAATCATCCAAGTCCGTGTCGGCAACCGACCAGCGGTAACGATCGCGTTTTAGGATGTTCTTGTAGCTGACGCCTTTAAAAAGAAAGAAAAATAGCAAATAAATTAATAATTACAAAGTTCCGGCAGGGATTTGTAACATAATTAATAGATAAAATCATTTAAGGCTGTTTTCGAACCATTAAAACTTTTAGAAACCCAGTTTTCCTTGAAGAAATTCCCCCAAGTACCCACCATTCTCCTCCTCTTCCTGCTCCTCGGGGCTAATATCATCCATGAAACCGTAAAGGGCCTTCTGGTAAGTCTCCCAATTGATGGTTTTGTTGTTGTCCGGATTGTAGCGGTTCCACACGCGATTCACATCCTCCTCTATGTACCGCCGCTGGGTGTAGGCGATCCAGTTCTTGAGCTCCGACAGATTGATAAGTCCATCCTTATTCTCATCGATGCGGTCGACAATCAGGCCCAACCTACGCCGACTTTCCTCGGGAGTAAGGCTGTCGAACTTCTTGGACTCGTCCGGGCCCAGGAAGGCCTCGTGGTCGAACTGGGGATTGTGCTCGCCGCCGTCAAAGTGTTTGTTGTGCAGCGAATCGTGTTCGAAGGGATTGTGGGCCAAATCTTCCGGAATGCTGGAGGCGATTGCCGCGCCGGCGATGGCCACAACAAGTAGCAGCAGCATCCGCGTTTTGTTATTCGACATATCGGATTTTTTTTAATCCGTCCGGTTGGTTCGAGGCAAAAAATGAGACTGGCGGAGATTGACGAGATTTGCTTGGGCAACGACGGCAGCACGAGAGAAACAATAAAAGCTCGGGTAAATTGTAGGGTTGTCAGACAATAAAAAAATGTTTGTATTTATACTAATTTCAGATTTAATATTAAATACATCTCTTTATTTTTTATTTGTAACGAATCATTGTTTCCTTAAACATTTTTCCGGAACGCCTTTTACTTTAAATGTTTTTAGAAATTAAAAAATTTTTAACTGCGCTCGATTAGAAAAGTAGCATTTTATCGATAACGATTTAAATTTTGCTAGAATATGCTAGATGAATATTATAAAAAGCTATTTTTAACAGGGACCGTAGTCTTTATAAATTATATTAAAAAAAAACATAATTTGTTATAATTATATTTAGAATTTTTCTTTAAATTACAAATCAAAATCAAATTTCTGATCAAAAAACTATAAAGCAGCGGTTTTTGTTTTACTTTGACCTACAACAACACCTTTTTAACTTAAACTTTTTAAATGTTTTAAATTTTTTAATTAGGTAAATAAAATTGTTTAAAATAAAAACATAATATAAATATTTACCCTGTTAGCTTATGTAAAATTTTTTTATCATGAAAAAATATAGTTTCGTTTTATATGCTCCTAATAATAAAATTATTTTTCCATTAAAGCACCACAGGTTTAAAAGTTGAAAATATATCTTAATATTTTGTTTTTAAAAATTCAAATTTATTAATTAAAGTTCCAATTACGCCTTGAACTTAGGTATTATATGGACCTCCATAAGAATTGTAATTTTTAAGTATAATTTTCGTTTATTATTCTTAAAATCAGTTTGCCTGGGAGATTCCTTCATTATCAGTTTTAATATTCAACAAAGTACTTTTACAATAATCCTGAATAATTCCATTTATTATTAGTATAATATTTTTGTAAAGATTAGTTTTATTAGCATTCGACTTAAAATGTTTGTATGCACTGATAAGCCGGCTATTTCTTATTTAATCTCTACACCACCTTAAGTTATTCACTGTAAAATCAACAATTATTTGATTTTCAATTGCATTTATTAAACGTCCCTTTCATAAAGCTAAAGTTAAATAAATATGTGAAAGTGTGTTTAGATTTTAAGCGTCGGACTAACTACAAGATATATATGTATATTATTTATCTCTATTTACAACAGTTGTACGTGCAGGGAGGAATCGGGGTTCGGGGACCAAAAGGGGACTTATGAATTTATAAATTATTTCGGCTCCTCGGCTCCGTCGTGACCCAGCGAACTGAAGTCGCCTGTGTTGCAGGATATGCTGGGAATATCAAAGTTGGAGAAACCCCGATAGTTGGCCACCTCGGGCTTCAGGGGAGATGGCAGCAGGACTGCTGTGTCCGGCACTTCGCTGTCTATCAAGCTATCCGTGGTGCTGTCCAGCAGACTAGGGGTCTCCGGTAGGGTCGGAGGCTTTTGGGCAACGGGGCTGCTCTTTTGAACTAAGGGATCAAATTCGTCGAGATTCAGCTTGGACTCGTCCGCAGTGCTATTCTCGCCACTCTGATCCGACAAGTCAAAGTCGTAGTTGATGTTGGTCAGGCCGCCTTGGAACTCGGAGCCCAGCATCAGGACATTTGCGTCGTGGCCTTCTGTCGCTGGCTCCTCCAGCAGGGACACAGCATCAAAGGCGGCATAATTAAACATTGGTGAAGCGAAAAGGTTATCGGCTGGCTGTAGACTCTGTTGCAGCGGCGACAGGCGGCCCACGGAACCAATGCTGGTGTCCTTCAGGGATAACCCGGAATCCTCCGGAGCTATTAAGGGCTTTGCCAAGCTATTAGCCGCTGTCAGAGATTGGGAGGTCAATGAACCGCCGCCGCTCAGCACATTGGCTTGATAATGCCCCGCCTCGTTGTCGCTGAGGAGATGTGCCCGGGCTTGTCCGATGAGAAAGGCGGGCGTTTTGATGGGCAGCAGGTTAAGCGGCGCTTTGGCTATCACCGTATCCACCCGTTCGGTCACCTCTCTTTGGAACTCGATTAGCTCCTTCTCGAACGAAGCGATGCCAGAGCTTATTAAGGCGTTTCTCTTCTGCAGCCCCTCCATGCGCTTCATGTTCTCCGATATCAAATGCAAGCTTTCGCAGGCTAAAAGAGCGCTTTCCCACGGCGTGCTGTAAGGTTGCTGGCCGGACATCAACGCCCCGAACTCCTCACTGCTGATTCCCAGACTCTCGCCATTCAGATTCTCGATGAAGGCAATGGCCGAGCAGAGATTGGTGAAATAGTAGCCGCCCTCGCCGCTCATTACCCGCGAGGCGTTCGTGAAGCGCGTCACGAAATTGATGTTGCTGTGCAGGCGAACGGGATTGGCCTTAAGCACCACAAAGATCAATGCGGGCAGAAAGTCATCGGCACTGGCCGGGCCTCCCGTTGCCCGCTTCAGCAGCTCGAAGATGTGCCGGCAGCAGCGAACAGTGCACTGGAGCTTCTCCTGGGGCGAGTAATACGAATCGATGCCGACCAGCTCTGAAATGGCATTATACACCAGATCCCTGGCCTCCGCATTGACCTCGTCGATGCTGCAGTCCAGATGCTTGGCGGTGATCCAGCTCAGCTGGCGTATGCGCTTCTGAACCTTCACATCGCTGTCCTCATCCTCGGTGAAATACGGACTGAAGAGGAATCTGCAAAATAGTGTGTATCCCCGCCTTAGAGATAAACGAACATTCTTGTGGCAGTGATATCTGCCTTTGGGATGACTCACTTGTGGTTCTGCGTCATCACCACTTTCTCAAAGAAGTCGATGGCACTATCGCGATCCTCGTTGGTGGCAATCTCAAAGCTGGGATCGTTGTGCACGATGTCTGAGACCTTGGTGTAAGCGTTCTGCACCGCATCGGACAGCTCGTCCACATTCTTGGCACTGTTACCGTTGATATACTTGCGTATTTCGCTATCCAAACGCTGGATCTCCAGCTTAAGCTTGCGTTTCCCATCGTCGGGAATGCGGAGCTGGCGCAGCTGCAGCAGAAACTGACCCTCTGTGGGATCTGGCACATGGCTGCGCTGCTGGGTGACTGTGGATGAGGTGGATAAATAAATAGTATGGCGCTCTAAGCTAAGGCCTATACTTCTTACTTTTCTGAGCTCCCGCCTGAAGGGTTTTCTGTAAAACGGCGGTGAACTTCTTCTTTTGCAGGGTGCCTGATGATTCGGCTGCCTCCTGCTTCCTTGGCTGCTGCTCCACTCTCCCGTGACCGTGATGACCATGCTGTGGGGATCTTCGTTCTATGGACCCGCCCGCGGAACCGGGGGCGTGGCCGGGCGCCAGGCCCGCTGTTTCGCCTGCCTTCTCTGCAAAGGGCCACTTCATGACTGAGGGTTGGGAAAAACTGCGAGCGGGACTTACGCCTCAGCTTCCGTTGCTTATCGTTGAACTTCTCGCGGAAGCACATAGAACAGAGGCCGTCGTTCTGGGGAGTTCCGTAAAATCCGCAGCCCGTGCGACACTTCAGGTCCTGCTGCCCCAGGCGCAGCGAGGGAGGTCGGGCAGCCGTTGCCATCTTGAGTAGGCGAGTGTTCTGATCCGGAGCTGGTCTCTGATTGCTAATCTCTGCCTCTAGCTGGTCTTTGTTTTGTTTTTTTTTTGTGCGAAATGTCGGAGATAAATAAAGTCGAATTATTTATGAGAGATGGGACCGAATCGATTTCAATGTCAGTACTATCGATTATTTTAGTATCGGAAGACACTGTCAAGATAAATTCAAACACTGGAAATTACATTTCGATTGCTCCGCAGCCATTATGAAAAATTTTAACTTCCGGAAGTCGTTACATCCTTTAATTTTGCAATTGGGTGAGAGGGAGCTTAAAGATGCCGGGTTCGCAATTGTTGTTATTTTTAAAATTTCAAAGCTGGAATCGACAAATTGTTTTTTATCTTAAAAATAATTCATAAGTACATATTTAAACTAAATAATAAAAATTACAAAATAAACCTTGGTATTTATAAATTCATTTTTATTTAACTTACAAATAAATTATTAACTTCTTAAACTAAATAAGAGAGCGTAGAAATAGCAACACCATCGCCCTCTTTTCTGTGGAAAATTAAAATTAAAAAAATCCATAACTTGGACAAAAAAACTTCAATTTCAATTCGGAAAGATTTTTTGTTAGTTTTTATTAGGTTATTAAATCTATTTTATCTATTTAAAATTTTAGGAAATTTAAATTTTGGACATTTTTTGAAAATTTTAATGATGTAACCCCTTACAATTTTTTTAAGAATTGTAAAAAATATAAATAAAGCAAGAATATATATAATATTTGGTTTGGTCAAATTCATCGCCCACTTCCCCTCTCTTTCCCCCACAACCTGTAGTTCAAACTGCGGCCGCTTGATGGCGTTTTCGTTATTACGAAAATGTAAAATACTTGTTCGTAACTAATTCTTTTTTAACTTTCAGGTTTCTTAACTTGCATATTTAAGTTATACAAAGTTAATTATATAATATCATACGATTTTAGCCCACTAGTATTAATAAAACACCAGTTCTATGTTCCACTAAAATTTAATTTTAGCATACTTTATTTGAAAAGAAATCAATTAAACTGCAACTAAGGGGAATCTCTTTCACAATTTTGATGGAATACATTTAGTAAAATCGAAACGCTTCAAAATACACATTCAAAGTTCTTTTTTTACGCACACAAACAATTTTTAAAAACCAGTTACACATTTTTATTGGTTTTGCGTTGGCAAAGTTGATAAAGTCGTTACATTTAGGACGGTTACACACATACACACGAAGAATGCAATTTCTGGTAGGGTCACAAACAGTATTAGTTCACAACAATGATTCGAAAAAGCTCAGAAACAACAGAGTTATAGACTAAGACTAGGCTAAGAATTTGCAAAAGTTTCGTCCTAACTGCTTTACATGTGCATCAATCTTGTTCCCAATGAAAAACCTAAGCCGGCAAATAAACCTTTAGACATCTGCCCCTTAACTTAATTGACGCTCTCCCCAAAAACGCACTCAGCTACCAACAACTCGACTAGTTCAAACGCTACCTCTACCTCTAACTCTAGTTCATCTAAATTTGTTCTCTTTCATTTTTGTCTAGCAGTAAAAAGATTTGGAAAAACCATTTTGTCGTCTCTGCGATTTTGTTTATTGATTAGTCTTAAAAATTGCTAATACTATTCTGCTAATTTAATCAAAATGCAACCTTGCCTCGCCCCGGTGCTCAACTACTATCCATAGTTACGTATACTTAACATGATCGTTTTCGTTTCCGTTTCCGCTTTCACATCTATTTCCGTTTCACTTTCCTTTTTGCAATTCAAACGCTTCGAAAAAGTCTCGTGTATAGTTTTGAACTTGAATTTAACACTACTTATGATGTCTTTGGCTTCTGTTTTTTAGGTTTCGTATGCGATCAACTCTTATAGCTAAAAAATGTAAGAATCGGTAACACGTTTTCAACAGTTATGCCGCCATTTTGGTTATAGGTTTTTGATTAAACATTCTTTGGTTTTTTTGATTTGTTTCGTATGTGGTTGTGTGTGAGTGAATATCAATTCCCTACAAAAGAGTTGCATTGGTAAAAAATTCAAGTCTAACGATTTGCTTCAATAAATTCCTTGTCCCAATTCGCGGTTTAATGGGAATAAGTTTTTGGCGGATCAGATGATACTGGTTCTTGTTCTGACTTTCATCAATGAGTACCCTGTTTTTTTTTAATTAGTTCTTTATATTAGGTTAGTATTGAAGTAAAGTACAGGCTGAAAAGGGTTTTAGGTTGCCTAAACTTGAATCGAAACATAAATAAATTAAAAGTGACAAAAGTAAGTATATAAATGTTATTAGGAACTTTGCCAAGACTTTTGAGTAAATTTTAAAATAAGCTTAAAATATATTAGCTTTAAAGATGGATTTAATCAAGGGATTAACCAAGTAAAACTAGTATTGACCCCTTTAAGCATGTACTTTACTCTTAATGAACTCTCTAGGACTCTACAAAAGATCTTTTTAAAAGTCAGCAGTAGTTTTGGTTCCTTGATTTGTTTAACTGAAGTACTTGAGGCCCGCGATCAGCATAAATTTCTCAATAAATAACTCCGAGTCCAGGACAGCTATGTGAGCCGCCCGACCAATTAGGGTATTAGCCGTGTGGGGCAGGGCGTGATGGACATCATAGCGGGCTAAAGTCAGTTCCGGTCGAGCTAAAATTGGGGCTATGACATTGTGAACCATTTCCCTGGAATATAAATACATTATAAATTGGCAAAGGAGGCAAATTTTTTGATAATATTACCTATAAATGGTTCCCAATGTGGAGCTATCCCGCATGGCCGCCTTACATAGCTCTAGTCTGGCGGAATGCGCTGGCACATAACGATCCTGGCTGGAGCCGCACAGCAGGATATTCTTGAAGTGATGCAGGGTGCTCCTCTGGCTGAGCCTGTACAGGAAGCTGTTTCGCATGTCGGTGGTGTCCCGCATGCAAAGCTGCAGCAGTGAACCAGATTTCTTCCATTTTTGCATGAACCACATGCCTTAAAGGTGTTAAAAAGCAATTAAATATCCTTGAGGTTCCTGGATCTCGTATCCTTACCCATATTGACCAGTCCACTGGTGTTGTACAGAGTACCCAAGTGCGGACCCGAGAGCGAGAGGAAGGTGTGTAGGCGCGGCAGCAGTGGACGCATCTGGGGCCTGGCCAAGGCGCTTCTCACAATGATCGTGCCCAGGGAATGGGCCACAAAGGAGATACGAACGGGATTCAGAGCGCAGCTATCGATATGGTAGAGTATCTCGGTTACCAGCCTAAAGGTAAAGAAATTCCAAAAGATTTAATTAGCAGATTAGATTAACTCCAAAAATTCCAAACTCACCGATCAGTCATGGTGTCAAAGTCAGAGAAGGTGTCTCCCTGGTTTCGTTCCGACATCAGAAATTCCAGGTTAACTCCCGGCAGTCCCAGCTCCAAATAGGTACGGACCAGCCTTAAATCCGCCGAATTTCCATCCAGCCCATGGACGCAGATAACAAGATGCATGCCGTTCGGCGAGAAGGCGCGGTATTCATCGCTGATGTAAAAGTAAGGCAGCTCGGAGGCCAGCTGGACGTAGTCCGAGTATATGCTGCCCTGGTACTTGATTTGCTTTCGGAACTCCTCGCGATACTTCTCGAACTCCAGCAGCGAGATGCTAGGCGGCGCCTCCTGCACAGCAGCGGTGCCCTGTCCCTTCCGCTTATGCTTGCCGGCGGAATGGGAATTGTTTCCCGGTGGCTTGGCCGCTCGGACCTGCCCATTGGAGTTCTCCTTGTTCTCATCCTGTTCGGTGTCCAAGCCATTGCTGCCATTGCTGCCATTGATGGCCAGTGGCTTGCACTGATGGTTAAGAGGATTCGGTAGATTCTGTGGCCTCTTCAGTTCCGCCAGGCTGTGCGATTTCAGAACGGGCTTATTGGTGAAAATGGCCGGCGTGGAAATCGGTCGCAGGGACTCGTATATGTGGTACACAGGATTGTCGATGGCACCTACCGGCTGGCGCTCCTTGAGCGGGGGCGGCATCGGCAAATGGCAGGTCATCTGGAGCTTGGCTTTGCCATTGGGAGGAAGTGAGGCGGGAAGGGGAACTGTAGCGGCAACGGCAACGGTAGCAGGAATAGGGACAGGCGCCGCGGAGGGTGCTGGTTCCGGTGGCGGATCCCGGAACTCGTCGGGCGGCGGTGGAGCTAGGGCGGCCAAAGCCAGCTCTTGTTCCTGGTCTTGAAACTGTTGAGGTGGCGGCAGGCAGACCGCGTCCAGCGGCTGCATATCCTTCAGGCTGGTGATGTCAAAGTCCGATTTGGACTTGCCCGTGGAGGCGACAGTCTTGTGGCGATTCCTGCGCGGCGGCGGTTCCATCTCCTCCACCTCCGTGGACTCTCCGTTCGGTAGGTGACGCAATCTGTCCAACTGAAAGCGAGAGCGCTCCCTCTTGATATTTACCGTCACCGAGGACACCTTCTTGTGCACCTCCGGCGGCTGACGAGCTGGGGTTCTGCTCTGACTGGAGGTACCCGCCTGTCTCTTCCGCGTCTTGTGCGGATGCTGCTGCTGGAGCTGCTGCTGTTCCAAAACCTTCTGGAGGCGCAGACGCAGCTGTTCCCCATTTAGGCGCGTCTCCATGGCCATACCCATGCCCAGATTGAGCTGCGTGTGCCGCTGCCGCTGATTGTTCAGACCCGCCGTGCTGGTTATGGTGTCTGGACTGGAGATGGCCAGGGAGCTTCTCCGGCTACTCACCCAGCCGCTTTCCTCGCTCAGCGAAGAGGTGGAGTTGCTTCTTTGCCGCCTTAACTGCGGATCCGAATCGAATTCGGGCGGAGGAGCTAGATTGGGCAGGGATTCACTGAATCCGCTGGTGTTGGGATCGCTGCTGGTAGTATTGTTGTTGCTTGTTCCATTGCCATTGCCGCCGCCGCCGCCAGCGCCCTCGAGGCGGAAGGGCACGCTATTGGAGCTCAACATTTGGAGCTTCTGCATCATGTCACTCTCGGAGCTGCTGGACTCTTTCCTGAGTTGGCCCTGGCGTAGCATCTCCTTGATGTCTGACACCCTAACACGGGCAATCTCCACGGCACGTGGTATCTGCGAGGAGCTACTCCGCGGCATAGTTGTATGCTGCGTCGGCGGTGGCGGCGGATATGAGTTCCTCGGCGGCACCATTGACTTTGGCAGCGAGTTGTAGCCATTGGTGCACTGCTGTCCCTGCTGCGCCGATCCCTGTTGTCCCAGCTGCTGCTGAGTTGTGCTGTGCAGCTGCTTGGGAGGATTCAGTAGCTTTATCTCGTGCAGGTAATCGAACTTCCCATAACGCTGCCGGAACTCACAAATGTTCCGCATCAGGTCATCCGCCTGGAGGCGCGGCAACGTGTGATTGGTCGTTGGTGGCGCCGGATTCGTGGTCAATCCCTCGCAGCCATCGAGTTGATCCAGGGATTTGCTATGCCGCGCCGGAACACTAGAGTCCAGATCGAGATCCTCCAGCAGACCAGTGACCGAGTGCCGAGAGAGATTGTGACGCAGTGCTGCAGTGGGAGGTGGCGGAGCCGGTGCCTGCTCTTTGCTGGGAGCTATGGTCAGACTGGCCTGGAGCACCTCTCCGCCTAGGGCGAAGCGCGGTGTCACCACGCACTTGGCATGCGGATGTGCTGGACCCGAGCCATTGGTTTGCGGATAATCATAATCAAAGTGGCAGGCCAGGCAGTCCTTAATGCCATTTAGGCTGCTGCTCGAGTGCGTCTTGTCCACCTTTTTCTTCTGACAGCCTCCGACCCCACCGCCAATGGACACCGATTCGTCCAGCTGGGGATCGCTGCCGGAACGCCTTCGCCCATAGCTGCTGCCTGGCGTCACGTAGCGATCCTCGAAGATGAGAGGCAGGGAGGAGGCGTCCCCATCGATGGGCGTACAGTGAACGGGAAGCGGTGGCAGGGACTGAAGATAGCGGCTCCGCCGCGCCAGCTCTGCAATGGCCACATAGCCCTGACAGTGACCCAGCGATGGTGATCCATTGGCCTGCTCCTGACAACCAGCTGCAGCCGCATGTCGCGGTTGCTCCAACACAAAGAAACCCTCGGCAAAGCGTCGTACTCTCAGGATGTGATGCTTCCGTGCCAGCAGCGTGTGCACCGCCGTGGAGGATCGGGAGGCCAGGAGCACGCGACGCCACCAGAAGATGCTCTCCGCACACAGCTGGGCAATGTCCGAATTGGCACGAATGGCAAAGTCCTCCTCTGCCTCCAGTTGCTTGGCCTGATCCAGCAAAAGCTGAAGCCGCTCGCCCGTATCGTTCTCCCTCAGAGGCGGCGATCCGATCTGCGAGTTAATGCTTGGCGGCAGCACCGTGCTGAACTCATTAAGGGTGGCCTTCAGCTGCTCGATGGCGCCCAGGAGCAGGCAGCAGATCTCCCGATGAATGGCCCGGGACTGGAGCAGACGCCCGGCAGGACCGCCGCTGCACTTGGTGGTGCCACCTATCTGGGGTCCAAAGAATACTGCTTCCAGGGGACCCGGCGAGGTATTTCCCCGACAGCTCAGTTTGCCGGCACTCCAGGGCTTCGAGCTGCGCGGGGCACTGAAAGAAAATACAGAAAATTCCACAACAAAATCGGGAATTAGATTTTAATGTTAAGAAAGAAGGCAGAATATGTTGCCAATTGTAGGTGTTCTCAGGTGTTTACTTGTTTGATAATTTTTTAGCTAATTCATTTAGTTTTTGATTCAGTTCGTTTGTTTATTTTATTTAAATTTTATTTGAATGCTTTGAAATATTTAAAATTTAAATTAACAAGTAAACCACAGTGTGAACAAGTAAACAACTGACTTGCATCTAATAATTACTATATATTCCATAAAGATTTGTACACAATGAAAATTATACAACAAAAATGTATGTACAACAAGCTCTCCTGGCCACAGAAACTACACCAACTACGTGAACCGAGCGGATTGGATTACGAAGTTACGTAACTTTACGTAAGAGTTTTATCATGATTTCTTACCAGAATTTAATGTACGAGAACATGCTTCGCCTGCCGTGTTGATTCCGTTTTTAAAGGATGATATATTGGTATGGATATAATACGAGTATATTTTGGATTGTATCGTTACCAAATATATATCGTTGGAGCGCAAAAGAATGAGATAAATGAATCGGAGATTATAATAAATGATACCATGGTTGACTTTGAATTATGGATTCATTTTTAAAAGGAGAAAAAAGTGTGATAAATTTATGATAGGTGAGGGAGAGGGAGTCCCAATTATGCAAATATTATATTTACAAAAGATATGCAAAATTAGAGAACAATAAAAGATACTGTCTTCCCATAAGGCTTTTATTTGTAGTTATATCTTTAATTAGGAAAGACAGGAACGAATTTAAATAAAGAATTAATAATATTGCTACTTATTGAAAGTGTAATTAAAATGAAATTTGAATAAGGAATAAATTGGAAATATTCTAAAATATTTTAAAGTATTTTATGAGAAACAAAATTAATTACAGGAATTAAGTTCATGCTCAAAGATTATATTTATGACTTTTAAAAGCAACAAAATCCTTCTGAAATAAAATCCCTATTTAAACCATAACAAATGAACTATCAAAAACAGCGTTAAAATAAGTATTTCCAGGAATATTCTGAACGTTAAACTTTGACAAAGAAAAAAGGAAATATTTTATTATTCCATTCCCCGGGAAACCTGAAAAGTTTTCATGGCCCAAAAGCCAAGAAAATCATCTGCTAACGATTTAATCCCAGAAACACTTTAAAGTTTCACCAATCCGACGCCGATTCCTGCCATGATTGGAGGACCTGCCGCGATGCTGGAGAGATAATCAGGCAATTTACGGCTTCGCCGGGGCGCTTCTGTGATGTGTAATCAGCATGAATATATCCACATCGGGCCAAAGGCCAAGGTCAACATGGGATTCGTCGCTGCTGCGGCCCGAGATGAGGTGATATTTTATTCATCCGAAAGAACCGGGGAGTCGCCCAGTCGAGTCAATTTCAAATTCCGTTTCGTATTCGTGTTCGGTTCGAAAAGGATTCCCCTCCGCAGGGCGACTACAAATTGCTACGACGAGGAGTAGGAGGATTTGGTGCTCGAAAGCACAACTTTTTTCTTTTTTGGCAATACAAAACAGATTAAAGAATTAGGCGCAGGATGCAGGAAACTTTTGAGAGGAGAATAAAAAATAAAACTTAGCTGGAAGTCAAAATTGAGCTCTGCAAGGAGCTTGAGTTTGGAATCCTCCTTATTCTTGTTAGTTCTTGGCCTGTGTACTTTTTTGTCGCAACATTCCAGGAGCAAGAGCCAAAGGACAATTGCAATGCAGGAGAGTCATTAAAATTTATGCCTCGACATTTTTATCCTGCGCTCTTTGTATGCACAGGGAGCAGGAGCAGGGCAGGAGCAGGAGGCGAGGGCTTCGCCGCCTGTGTGCAATTTTAATGAGTTGGAAATGATTTGTGCGGGTAACTGGCCTACCTAGTCCTCCCTCCCCATCCGCCTCTCTTGTTATGTCCTGTCGTGTTCCGCTGATGCTGCAGTCCCCACGCAACAGGACACAAGAGGAGGCAGAGGTGGAGACTCCTGGCCCCTTCCTGGATTTATGCAGTCCCTATGTTGCGTTCAATTTACTGTGAAAAATATGACTATATCAACGTTGACATTAGAGATCATGTTGTCATCTCCAGTTTGCATCTCGCCTGACACTCGAACCCCTAGCTACACTATGAAAAATTTGATCAAAGCATGTTTTATAGCAAATAAATTTGTATTTAAATCTTTGAGAATTCATCAACAATAAATCCTGCCTGTTATCACCACCTAACTCTTCATTTTATAATTTCTTTGGCTCCCTTTGGCTCTTTTCCCCTTTTTCTCTGAGTGTTTCCTTTCTACTCACTTGATGTAGGGCTGATGGAGAGCCACCAGACTGGCATGAATGCCCACGCTGATGGCCGCCAGGTGAAAATAGTCGAACAGCACCGGCAGGTGATAGTGGAGGCCGCGTCCCGGATGAAAGTTCAACTGCAGACTCCTGGTGGAGGCCAGTGTCAGCGTAGTGCTGCCGCCAGAGAAGCTGCCCATTCTCCCATCGCCGCCGCCGTTGCCTCCATGTCCATTGAGGCTGCTGGAGCCGTTTTGTTCCCCAAACCAGAGTTCCAGCTGCAAGGAGAACTCGGCCCGTTCAATGGATTCCTTCAGGTGACGACTGTCAACTGGAAAAAGCGAGAAATTGAGAAGGGAAAAAATTAAATGGAAATCTAAAATGCCAAGGGATGGAGGATTATGCTGGATTAATAAGGGTTTCCAAGGGAATATATTAAAAACTATAGTTAATATATAAAAAAAATCTATAATAAAGTTTGTAATTATTCAATAAAACAAAAAATTAAGTCTTAGTTTACATCTCTGATGCCGGGAAAGAGTCTCCACCTTGAGGTTGATTGAACTGCAAATCCCCAGAATAAATGCGGCAGAAAATCCTGCATGCAAACAGTGAGTCTCTCACTCTCCCCGAATTACGTTTCCCCATTTCCCCCAATATATTTCCAGCAGTCGATTTCAATTCCGTCTTCGGCTTATTTGTTTTCCTATTGATTTTCGTTTAGGTTCTCCAAAAGAGGGTGGCAACTACTCGTACCACCGGATAGTGGCGGGTGGCCTGCCCCTAAACCCCAAAAACAAAATGGGTTAATGTCCGGGTAGTTGTGCATGCGGCAAAAGACAACTCAAAATTCATTGAGAGGCCACAAATATCGTTGGCCGGAAACCAAGGAATCGATGAGTCAGGAAAATGTTGTCCTAGTTCGATGGACTTGTTTCTGGAAAGCTCCTCCTCAATCAATTAGGTTTCATTGTTTACTCCAATAACATGGCAGACCATTAAGTTTACTTGAATAAGTTTATGTTTTTGCTTGATTAGTTTACTAAGGATATAGGCTTAAACTATAGCTTTTTGATATATTTTATTTAATTTAAATACAAAGATATTTTTTAAAGAAAGTTTAGCACATTTTTTTGATAAAATTATATATGTTTATTTGAGAAAATAACTTTTAGGTATCTTATTGTTTAGCAAATAGCTAAATTATATTTTTTATGAACTCGTAAAGTTGTTAAAAAAGTGATATAAACAAGTATTTTATGAGCTTTATCCAAGGTTTTATTTTTATTAAAGCTTCTTAGCTGCCTTAAGCAACAAGTGAGCTGAACTTAATCGTTGCCGCCCACACATTTTCCGAATCCATCAATTTTTGCGATTATTCCACCTGCCACTCCATAATAATAACCATCAGAGTTTACCAATGTTTTCCTTTTACAGTCTCCATATCCTTCCCCAACCATAATTCCCTTTCCCTGAGTGAAAATGTTAATCAAATTCAATTTGCTTGCCATGTCGATGGTGGTTTATGGGGCAGCTACTTAGGATTCTCGCTCCACGTGTGTGTGTGTGAGCCATAAAATTCATTTGTTTTCATAAAATAAGGATTTATCCCCATAGCAGAAAAAGGCAATAAAACAGAAGCAAAGGAGATGCTCGCATTGCAGGGCTCCTTTTATTCCTTGTTGAGATTTTGCTTGGTCTCCCGCATCACTCATCCGCCATGTGGTCCGTGTGGTGACAATTGCTTTTGGCTGGAATAATTTTAAATGGCGAGAAGGAGATTTTCACAAGAGTCTCCACAGCTCGACACAGTTTATTTTATTGTCTGTGCGCTGCAGTAACCCACTATATACAAGTGTGCACTGAAAGAAATATTATTTGGTTAAGGAATATATTAGAAACAAAGAGAAAGTAAGATGATTTAGAACTAAGAATAGTTATTTAAAACTTTAAATAAAAAATACACTTAATATATTCCTAGTTTATTTGTTTATTAATTTATTTAATCAATTAAAATCTTTAGAATATATATTTTTTATCAACTTTCTTGGCGCTTTCATATACGTAGCATATTTTTTCCTTCCTGCTCCTGCGAGAAGATAAATTGCACAGTTAGGGGAAAAAGCGGAAAAGCGCAGGACGTTTGAGGAAAAACCAAAACAATCGCACACACACTCATAACATCAACAACAGAGACTGAAAGCTGTCAAGTAAAAAGTTACTCTTGTTGCTGGGTTCCTGCGGTGGCTCCTCTGCGGATTTACCACCCTCCGCCTCTCCGCCCCACAGTTTCCACCACACATGCTTGGGGAAACTTGTCCAAATGAATTAATCACTTTACCCAGCAGCCAAGTGGATGATGTTTCCATTGTTTTGTTGGCCGGAGAAAGGCGATGCAAGAAAAAACAATAAGGCCTCAAGTTGAGCTAGGAAAAGCTAAGGGAAAATGTGGGGAAAACGTAGGGGAAATAGTAGCTGTAGTAGTCTGTCAAGTCCTCATCATTCTCGCACTTTTTGAGAGTGAAATGCCGGCACCTTGCGCTTTTTTTATTCCCTTACACAATACCCCCATAAATATTCGAATAAAAATATCTCTTTATATTTTTATCCACCATTTCCACGCTTCGTGTGAATGTTTATATATGTATTTATATTTTCCTGGTGTTTTCCGCTTTTATTCCACCTTTTGTTACTGAGAAAATTTACTTCAATTTGGTATTTTTATGCCTTTGTTTTGTATGATGAGAATTTTATAGTGTTTTATAGTGTGCTGTGTGCCGCGTGATAAATAAATTTTTAGATATGATTATCATATAGACCTTTAACGAGTTGGAAAAAATATATATCCATTATTAAGACATGAAAAATATTATTAACTTAAAAACATTAAATTGTATTTAAATCAAAGCTTAATTATAATTAAATTTCCTCTTCAAGAAAAGTTACGAAAACTTTTCCATAAACTTTAACCTATTTTTAATATTCTTCTAGCTCTTTTTTAATTCGATCTGCTGGCATAATCTATTACTGAATTGTTTACTTTTTATTCCACTTTACACTTGGCCTTCTTCCCACCTTGTGCGTTTGGTTTTTTGTGTTAACAGAAGGGGGAAAAAACTAGGTCAATGTGTGGCCAAGTTTTTCCATTTTCTTTGGCAGAAGCAGTGGCTTCTAAAAGGAGTTTTCCCAACTTGCCGTAATTGCATTTCCAGGCGGAGGAGCTGCAGAAATCCTTTTAGCTGCAGCCAGCAATAAATGCAATTAGGTGGAAATATTTCCCCCACCGAAAGTTTCAGCATCTGTCCCGTGTGGTCATCATCTGGCTCCATTTCCACACCCACCCACTGTCACGCCCACTGATCCCTGCTCGGAGCATTCCCAGAGCTCCTGGGCCAGGGGCAAACTTTGTCCGGTCTCTGACAATTTGATTTATATTTCCAATCGAACAATAAACTCATTTCGGGTCGGAAAGTTTTGCTGTCCGCTGACTGGACGAGTGATTTGGTGTCTGGTTAGCCGCGCTCTGGGCGACATTTTATTTTTTCTCGATTTTTTTTTTGTGGCGTTTTTTGGTTGGCTTTTGCCATCGAAATGCCACCAATGCGGCAAACGGGGAATTCTGCGCATTCTTGGCACTAGCAAAAGTGCAAATTTCTAGCCTAGCCTACTTGGCAAACATTTGAAACCATTTTGTATTATTTAATATGTGATTTCAGACGAAACATTTAATTACACGTAATTTATTATGTTTAGAATAAGGAACAAGCTATTATGTTTGATATAAAAATATTTAAGTTTTTAAACCATTCTCAAAGGATATCTACTCACCTAGAAGATGACTCCGAAAGTGGATAATGTCGCGTAAGGGCACCTCCTCATTCCGATAGAGTATCTGAAAGATGCGCGAGGCGCCGCTGCCGTTGATAACCGAGGCTGAGGAGCAGCTGCCCGCCAGCGAGGCACTTCCCAGGTTCCCACTGCCCTCTCCCGGCGACAATTCGCCACGTTCACTGTCGCTGCTGCCATGGTCGGTGGCATTGCCGGTGGCGTTGGCCGATCCGGAGCCGGATCCGGAACCCAGGCCGTTCGTCGCGTGTCCATTCTGTTTGCCTGGGCCGCTGGCATCCGGAATGCTCGTCTCCACCTGGACGGGCAGACGGGGCGAAACACGCAGGCCACAACGCACCTGGTAAAGGCTGCAACGTTGGGGTTAAATATGGGAGAGGGGAAGGGAAAAAAAGAAGAGGAATAATCAATTTAACCATTCAATAAATCTTGGACATAATAGGTAACAGCAATGAGCAATTTCACACCTTTAAACAAAATTTTGAATGCATTTTTATGAGCTTTTAAAAAACGTTGAAAACTTCACCATATTTAAATTTCTTCCATAATCCTCAACTGTCCAAACATTTAAAAGATCACAGGAAGTAAAGCCTCAATTCCCCAGTGTTGTGTCTACCAGTGACACTTCGGTCATCGGCAGCAGCGTCATTCGCAGTGACAGGCAAACAAAGGAAAATCAAGGAAAAACACACATGAAAATCAGCCCAAACCGATTGCTTGATTTTACTTTTTTTTGTTCACCGTCGTTTATTTGCGCACATTTTTGTATCTTTTTCCCTTTTCTTTTTTATGTATTTTTAAAACACGAGCGGCTGCTGTTGCTGCTGCTGCTGCTGCCTGGTAATCTTCAAGAGCAACAGAAACAGCAACAAATTGAAATCCCATAAACACTCGGCTGACAATTAGTGAGTGCTACGGTCAGTACACCCCCACTAGCCCCTCTCTATATTTGCTGCATTCTGTTTTGTTTGCCCTCGGCGAGTGTGCACAACAAATTGCAGAAAAATTAACAAATTCATTTGATATTTTTTCTGTAGCTCGAGCGAGCCTTGTGTAAATGTCCCGCATTTGACCTGAATTCCCTCAATGTTTGCATATAATTACCAAGTGCAAATCATCATCATTAATCTGCAAACATAAAAGTACTAATTGCTAGTTTATGTTCTTAAGGATTTCAATATTTTAGGCTCCTAAGCTATATACTAATGGCAAGCATAAGTGCTGCCGAATAAACACTAAAGTTTATTATTAAAGCACAATATTTGGAAATATTTGTTAAGCTGTCAAAAGCAATTGGGTTTTATGGCTCACTAAAATATGGGAAATGAAAATGCTTAAGAAAACTGTGACTGTAAAATAAAATAGTTAAACTGAGATGAATATAAAATTGTAATTATTAAAAGAAATCTTAGTTAATAGTCATAAGGCTTATACTTTTTTTTTTTGCCCTAAAAATTAACTTAATTTTTGATATGCAATTAATATGTTCCATCTAAAATTATTTGGCTTTTATGTTAAACCCCGATTATAGCTTCTTATTGATCAATTTCTATGCTATATTCGCACCTCAAAATTAATAAATTAAAAGCAAATCCCTGTCTTGTGACCTGAGTTTGGCAGGACTTAAAGTTAAGTTGGCCAAAAGCATTTGCCAGCTTATCGATCAATTTCGATGGCGTTGTAATCAAAAGTTTATTCGTATTTATTTTGTTGCTTTACGTGCTGTGTGGAATGAATACGGGCCCAGTGATTGAGGAGGGATCTTAAAACGTGGCGACAAACAACACTCACCCGCGCTGAAACAAATCCACATTGAAGAACTTGTGCAGCTCCACGGAGAACTCGATGGTGGCCTGGAGGTCACCCATGATTCTTTGACCGCCCAAGGGGCTTCTCCTCCACGACCTGCTACTTGTGGCCGGCTCAAGTTGTCAGCAAGTTCATTGGCTCCTCCCTGGCAATAAAGAAATACAAAAATGTGCGATAAGTTTTTACTTTTATTTATTTATTTATTTTTTGTTGGCTCTGACTGCATAACCCCCGGCAATATTGGCGTTCCAGCTTTTGCCAAGTTCGATTTGCCATGCTCTCAATAAATTTATTGGCAACAACTATTGACAGCTTGGGCAATTGATTGGCCCGTAATTGTGCGAGGAAACTGTGCCAAGTGGGTGAGTTTCATCGAGCACACTTTATGGCCGTGGGCGCGGGTTACTTTTGGGTTACACGGGAAAAATAACAGCGGAAGTGGTCAGGAAAATGGCGAATTTTCATTCCAAAATGGGTTATATTTTTTAAGATAATAATTTTAATATTTATCAGTCAGTTTTAGTAGCTTTAAAAAGGAATGTACAAAAGTTTGGGCTATTTTTCTATAATTATTTTTAAGGTTTTAAGGAAGTATAACTAAAAATTAATAAAAAATGTATTATAAATGTATAATTATTTAGTTTCGTGCATAACTTTTAAATGATTCAAATTCACAATATAAATTCTTAACCCTTAAGTACTTGAATTTCCACTATTGTTATAAATTTCTTTTAATTTTCCGTGCAGGAGCAGTGGGCTTGTGTGTGCGTGCTGTGAGGTTAGCGGGTCAGCCACAACAACAGCAAATGGAATAACAACAAAAGTGTAACCAGAAATGGGGGGAAGCCCCGCCACGATGTCATACGAATGGGGACAAAAGCGAAGGGAAGACAGCGACAACAACTTTTAATCGCCAAACAACAAAAGCTCCTTTTTTCCCCCCAGAGAAAGCGAGAGGGAAAGCGAGCGAGTCAGCCAGTCGCCTGTGAAGACCGCGCCTACAATAACATTAATGTGCTGCAGTTAATGCCACCCCCAACCCAACGCCCCCTTAAGGCCTCCTTCTTCTCGGTGACCTCGCTTGTTGTTGACACAATGGAAGCAAGGCAAGAAAACTGCTGCTGTTGCCGCTTCTGCTGCTCCTGGTTTTACACACAAACAAAATGTTTGGTTAAAGATAAGGATAATACAATAAATATTTATTAGAATATAAATATAAGATTTCGTTTTTCTTATTAAAAAAAAACTCTATAAAACTTCATTATGAACATAAAATAAGATGTCTTGACATTCTCTTGAAGTTTTTTGTTATTTTTATGAATTAAAATTTGTTTCAAATATATTTCTTGTTGGAATTCAGACCCCCTTTGATGTCTTTTCTCTCTGTGGATTCCTTTTCCTGCTGATGAAAGAGTTCTCTGTTCTTCGTGTGGATTTTTTTAAGGATGGCCTGGCAAAGGGAACAAGTCTGCTCTCTATCCCTCATCCGTTGTCTGCCCCATTGTCAATGTGGGTTAACCCAAGTGAGCCAAGAGGCTACAGTTTCAGCCAAGAGTATAAGAATTATGTTACTAAAAGGATAATTATAGTAAATCAATTATTTAATAGGAAATTATATTGAAAGATTTCAGATAAACATTTAAAAGTTTGTTGTAATTCAAAGACTAAGCATAATTATTATTAAATCGATTTAAAAACAAATAAAATACTAAATGCATTAACACAAAAATATTAAATTTCTGTTTCTATTACTTAAAAGCTCTTTATAGTTTAATACCCAAATAGTTCCAAATAATTCCACTTTCATGAATGACTCTCTTGTCATAAGTTTAGAGCTTTGTTTGCTTGATATCTAGATTCAAGTGAAGCTGACTTATACTGGCAGACCGCACTGTCTGTCTGTGTGCTGCTGCTGCTGCTGCAACTCGGTACAGTGAAAGTGATGATGCCATTTGTTAGCAAAGTCCTTAAACCGCTCGCTCGCTTGCTATCCTTGCCATCCTTATTCCCCCTCCTTCTAGCCATTTCCATTCCCTCTCTTATCTCATGATGTATGGGCAAATGTTGTCGCTACATTTTGACTTACTTTGTCATTAAGTGCTCCTAAGTACAAGCCCCAGCCAATTCCCTTCTCCTCAAATATTTGTGTTCATGAATTCGAAATGCTAAGGGGTTTCGGCTTTGCCTTAAGCTTTTGCTTTTTGGAAATTAAAAGCAAATCTGCTTGTTAGTTTTCGCCTACACAAATACGCTAAATGCAAAGTTCGTTGAGCGTGGCGAATGCTTCTTTAACTTTTCACAGGCATTACGCATACGCCGCGTTGTCTGAACGAAAATATATGCAATAACAACTTTTCCGGTTTGGGCTTAAGGAAACTGGGTCAAATCTAAAGTTCACGCAAAAATACAAAAAAAAAATACAAGAAAAAATGAAAATGTGAATAAAGTGCCAACACAATGAGTGCGCGCAAAGAATGAGAAAATTTCTATATACATATAGCAGGAAACGGAAACTTTTTTAAAGGATAAACCAAAACACATTTGTGTGCGCACAGGATGAAGTGGAAAATGGTTCTGAGGGGGGATTAAAAACGGGGAAAGCCAAACCATAATGAGGATTTTTTTGGCCACAAAAGCACTGGCTGAAAAGCGAAACGCATTTATCAAGTTTCTAATTGAAAATAATAAAATAAAAAGCTGACTTCCGCCAAAGAAAAAGTTTCTAATGGAAAACTGCACAAAAGACCATTGAATAAATGTGGCCAAAACTAAAATTATAAACACTTTGAGTTTGTGAACTTTTTAAAATAGTTTTTAAAAGAGAAATTTGTGGTTTGATATTTCAGTAACTTTTAGAGACCTAATTTGTATAGTCTAAGTAGCCAAAAAATTAAAGGTAAATCCAAAGAAAACAACAGGTAGAAATGCTACAAATTTTGCTGCGTTAAATAATAATAAACAAAATGAGCTGTGAACTATAACAGGACCACTAAGGGGTACGCACGTGAAAGTAACCATAAAAATAAAGCTACAAAAGCCACTTGAGTCACTTATCGAAACAAAAGCAAAGCCAAACAAAGACACAAAGACCCCAAAACATAAGCCCAGCATTTCCGATCGACTAGGAGACGCCTCATCCCTTAGTTTTTTTGTTTTTTTTTTCTCTCTTCTCTTGGGCTATCCTAGCCAAACTGTCGATGACAACGGCCTCATAAACGGGAGAAATCAAATCGTTCGTGCTTATCATCGTAATGATTATCCCTAATGTCCTGGCGCTGGGCCGAGAAAGGGACTTCCGCGAGAAGGAAATGAGAAAGGGACCGAGGCTATATCCTAAAGTATCCCCAGGAACCTTCGCCCCGACTTCGATTTACGTTACGTGTGCCCTAAATTATCGCCGCCTCGTTTCGTTGTCTGGCCCAAGACCAAATGGTGCACTTAGCCAAAAAGGTTAGTAACTAATTAAGGGGAAATTTTAAGTAGAATAATTTATAGTGTGTATTTTCCGGTGTATATATTTCCTTAATTTTGAAGTCTTTCAGTTAATTTTATGGAAAAAGAAAAGATAATGAGCTTAAATATAAAAAAATGAAATTTGTTAATTAACTTTAAGACAATTTATATTCCCTATTTCTACTATTATTTTTGCAGTGCATAAAAACTAGGGAGAGTGCCGAAAAGAGGAGTTGGCCGTCAATGGCAGACAAACGAGGGTTGGAAAGTGGTTGCTTTCCCGCTTTTCCCACTTTTCCCCACAGCCAGATGAAGATAAGTTGGTGACCCCGGCACGTCCTGTTTTTTACGCCTTGCCTCCGGTCCTCCCAAGGAAAGCGTGTGTCTCTCCTTCATCCACTTGTTTTGATAAATAATACTACTGACTATCATGGAGGAGGAGGCGGCATACGCACACACACATAAAACATGGTGTGCGAATGTGCTAATGTCTAAGGTCGTCGGTGGCCCCGGTTGATGAATGGAAATGAAAATGCTTTCATGTTCATATTTCAATTTAATGCCACAGGCCGCTGGTCGAATTTCCTTTTGGGTATCCTCTCTCTTTTTTTTTTGTCTCGATTTCAAGGCCGTAAATTCAATTAATTTCCTCTTCAAGCTCGACTTTATGATTGTGCAAAATTAATTAAAATATTTTCTGTATCGGCTTCAAAGATTGCCCTGATTGTTGTTGCCCAGCAACGAACCTGCAGAGCTCCTTGAAATTAATGTGGAAGCTTCCTTCAAGAAGCTCGATTTCATAGTCAACGCTTTGCATTCAACCTTTGTTACCTTTAAGTCCCGATACTTGGCTAAACAGGTAAATTAAGTTGCCTGCAACTTTTGCTTTGCCTCATGAAATTTGAAGCCGAGACCAAGTCAAAGAAGCAAAAGGAAACTTTTTGTTGATTTTTATCTTGTTTTTGGTTACCAGAAAAACACACAACGAGATGGAGATGCGGAGGAAAAGCTCTTTGGTTGCTGGCCGACAACTTTTGGTTACCTTCCTCATCCGCATATACATCCTACAGTATCCTCCATCCCCAGGACAACTTCCTCTGCAGTCAGACGGAGCCGGAAATAGGCAATTTCATATCAGACAATTTCAACGACCGATTTGTTTGGCTCGGAATGGCGAACTAAAACATGTGTTCAGCCCTTAAATTATTCATCAACTCGGAAAGTTAACCAGGCGGGGCTCTAACTCTGGTCGCCGCATTTTCCCAGGCATCTCATAAAAAATGCCCTCGAGTGCCGGCATCGTCGCCTTCCGTCCGTGAGCATGAAAATTATTTTCTCTGGCCTCCAAAAACTCTTTTGCCCCCCTCTCAGACCATATTTGTGGGACAATAAAACAAGCAGAAAACATTTAAAGTTGGGAGGTATATATAGCTATGAGTTACCCTAGAAATAAACTGCATTTGAGAACAACTAATTGTTTAGTAAATAATTTGTAAGCAAAGCGATATATCAGAGAATTAACTTCATATTCTTAATCAGTGCAAAAGCTGGGTTACATTTTTTAAAATTTAAAAAAGGATATATTTATTAAGAAAAAATAAATCAGCACAGTTTCCCACTTAAAATTAAGTAGTTTTTTACCATTTATTATGACTTTATTTAATTATTTTATTATAATTTAAGCAATATTTTCCCAGAAATACCAGCATATTCACCTGAACATAATACCCTTTCCAGCCAACTGCAAGTACCCAGTAGCAAGCACAAAAAATTGCCAACAGTTGCAGTTGCTGACGAAGAAAAGCGGGTTAGAAAAAGGGGGCAATACAAATGGGTAGGAGAGGTGCTCGGTGCTGAGGGTATCTTGGCCAAGTGCATCGCGTGCCTGCCCGCCTGCCAGGGGCGCTTCGGCGGGCCACTTGCTCACGTTCACGTGTCGAGACCAGGCGAGGCAAGGCCCACAAGGGGTTAAAGTCGCTCCGAGAACAATAAAGGGCGAGCCGAACAACTCAAGTGCGCAGCCAACAATAACACAGGAAGGCAACAAAAAAAATAACAAGAAATGCTGCGGAAAAGTTTAGGGGAAAAGCCACCGCCTAACAGGAAACTGGGAAAAGAGAGATGGTCAAGACTGCACGTGGTAAATGTTGGTGGGAAAGGCGACGATTGAAACATCTAGGATGTCTCAATGCGGCCAGTCTTGTGGGCTCTTAACTGGAATTGAAGTGGAGGAGGCACGAAAGATTGCACAGGGGCTCAGGAGAGCTTTGCGAAATGAAATGGAAATGAAAAGTGCTCATAGAAAGGATCACCAAAAAGCTAAAAAGCTAAAGATCCTGACTAGATTCTGCTCTATTAAAACGAAAGATTTTTCGAGATTAAACTTGAAATTTAACCTGGAATCTAAAATTCAGCTTTAAAGGACCCTCTCTCAGGTTTATTAGGAAAATTCTGCAGTTGGAATAATTGAATTAAATAAATTATTTAGTTGCTGAAGCTACAACATAATTTGCTCAACTTTCAGCTGCATTGCCGAGGACAGCCCTCCACCGGATGACTTAATTATATGCACCAAGCACCCACTTCCTACTCCCAGGACATGGGAGTAGCAGCTGCTTTCACTCCTGCTCTTGCTCCTGCTCCTGCAGCATAGATGATGAAGCACCCTAACCACTTGGTTAACTCCAACAAAGCTCAACGAGTTGGGGGCCATTGTGCACGAGTATGTGAGCACCTGAAGGACCTCCAGTGTTCCCCCCTAATGAAAATGGAGACTTGAATTGGCAGCAGACCGAAACGGTGGGCAGGAGGAGGTAGGAAACCACGGGTTCGGGGGCTGGGGAAAAATTGAATTGAGCCTTTTTATGCGACCAGCAGCAGACTGACGACGTTGGAACAGAACGGAACGGAACAGGATATTTCATTACATTTAAGCATGCATGGCTGAGCAGGAGAAGGATTCGCTGGAATGGGCAAGGGTTGGACTTAGATAGAGTTACGCCCCCACGTGGGATACAAAAAAAATAAAAGGCAACATTGTAGAAATGTGCAAATATTGGATCAAGTGACGGCAATAAAAAGAGTCAACCCCGGCAAGTTGCCCTCAAGCAACTAAGGGTTATCCTTAATGTTACCTGGATTTTAATTTAGGGAGTATTCAGTTTGTTATATATACATATGGTATATATAATCCTTTAAGTATTACGAGAAAGATATTATATTGCTTAGAATACTTATCATTGAATAACTTTAATGTTATAAAAATTACTAAATATTTTTAAAGAGTACCTCCTAGTCCTTTCTTTTTTATACATATATATTTATTTTTTGTAAACTCCCAATCCGTTTCACCCTTACGTCACCTGGCATTTCATCAATTGATGTCCCTTTGGTGTTATCCCAAATTGAACCCTAAAAGCTCACGATTGTCGACAGCAATTTCGATTTCCCCTTGATTGACAGCAACCCAACGAGAGCCCTGGCCACCAAGAGCACGCCCACCTTTTTGCATAATTGCATACCTGGATAAGCAATATTTGTGCATATAAATATATGGCCATTTATAGGTAGAGATGAGAGTGTATCCGACCAGTCATGTCATAGATCTTGACGAGCATAAAATAGTGGCAAAGAAGCCATTAAACCCTGGCCTGTCATGGTGGCTTGGCACCTGGCATAACTTTTTATAGTCTGCTTTTCGGCGCGGTTTGATTGGAGTTCAGCTGGTATATTGATAAGGAATCATAATTATATATTTAACATCTCTTCTTGAAGGCAAATTAAAGTACATTTATTAGTATGCATAAGATAAAAGTAATATTTTCTTAAGAAAAGTTTAAATGGAAATAATTTGTACATAAAAATGCATCCCTAACACAGACTCTGTGTAGCTTCCATATAGGGTTCGACTGGGTTTGGGCTTTGGGACTGGGCTGAGTTGCTTTATGTTATGTTGGCTTGTGTTTTTCCTGCCGCTCTGCGTTATGCGGCTGGCAGTTAACTGTGTCGTGACATGTGGCAAGCATAAAAGAACCGTAAAATGTCATGTTTGTTGTGGGCCGAACATGACGTGAAGTGGTCGAGATGGAGCGGAATACGAAAGTACGGAAATGCGGAACGGAACGGCGAGGGACGAGCGGCGGTGTGGCGGAAAAGCTGGCAGTATGATGACGACTCTCGCAGTTGGCTGACATGTGACTCACGCATTTGCCGAAAGGTCGCAACAATAGGTGGGGTTTCCGGGTGCTTTTTGTGGGCGGTGGCGGTGGGCTAATAGGTGGCCATGTCAACACATAGCCAAATTACACTAGGCACGCCAGCCGGCGAAACCGGAGAACCACAGGAAATTTCGGCGATGGCGGTTGGTAAGGATTTTTTAATAAACTCACAACGCGAGTCGAGTTGAGTAAGTCATGCGAATGGGGAGGGGGCAGGATTAGGAGGAGGAGGAGTTGTTTTTCTATGTAATTAATCGATATCTAATTGAGAGTTGGTATATATATAAATAAAAGTGAAGTTCTGTGAGGTCTAGGATGCTATAAATGGAACTAGAGTCATGGTTTATATGTTGTAAATATTGTATTTAGATTTTAAATAGATTTTTTATATACAAATATAAGAAAATAACTAAAATAAAAACGAACTAAAAATTCAAGAATTCTATTCTTTTTGTGCGTATTTTTTAAACCAATATTGGCTTTCGAAACTCTTGTTGTCGAGTGTTGGGCGCAGTTGTGTCTCCCCTTTTCGAGGGTCCCGCCTCTTAGTCCCTTTTTTTGTTGACCATCAAATTTGCGAATAAATGTCCCATGCCCAAGCCCATCCCTTCCCGGTCATCCAAAATTCGTTTTAATTAAATGCATCATAAATTCTCGCACATTTCAACCGAAGACCAGACCCACAAAACATACTGTGTCGAATCGCACTTGTCACTCAGTTTCAGATACTTTTCATTCCACTTTTGATTCACTTTTCTCTCGCTATTTTCGTTCTTTTTTTTGTATATATTTATTTTGTTGTTGCTTCTTTGTTTTTGGTTTTATGGTTTACGGAGGTTTTTGCCCTACAGAGAAGGATGGATGCCGCTCGATGCTTTTTTGTTGTCGCCCATTTTCTGTGTGCCACGTTGTTTGGCCATGAAAATCGGTATATTTATTTATAAATTTTTGCGTTTGCTCTGCGGGCTTTGCGTATGAAATGTTTTTGCAATTTAAAAATAATTAACCCAACGAAAATGTTGTTTGTTCAAA
The DNA here is from genome assembly GCA_035046345.1 of Drosophila birchii. NCBI lineage: Eukaryota > Metazoa > Arthropoda > Insecta > Diptera > Drosophilidae > Drosophila > Drosophila birchii. Next base: position 18,515,608 of record JAWNOA010000048.1, on the reverse strand, counting down.
AGAATAGCATGTAAATGTGGCGGCATCCCCCATGGCTTCTCCCCTGGGATTTGCAATTTAATATGTTTGTGGTTTTGCGTATAAAAATATCAAGTGAATGGTAATTGAGAAGCCTTTAAGTGACTTTACGGTAGCAATTTTATTATATTTGAAATTATTATATAAATTCCATGAGCCCTTTTCAGGTATTTAAATGTGTTGGGCTCTTAATAAAATTGCAAAGTTCATTCAAGAGGCTTGCTAAAAAGGTTTAAACCGATAAATAAAAATAATAATATTCTGTATTTTCTAGGGATTTAATTTAAAGGGGGAACGAACCCCCTACCAAGTATCAAGTAACTACAAAAAGGTCTTTAAAAATGCTGTGGCCTTTTCGGGGAGCCCAGCAAATCGAGGTGCCCGAGAGCCATTGAATTAATTAGGCTGCGACAACGAGGAACGAGACTTTAAGCCAGGGCGGTCAAGTGGTGGGAGTGGCGTTGGCGGTGGCAGTAACACACACACTCTCCCCAGCAGTTTGCCCTAATTTTACTTTCTGCGATGTTATCAGGACACACACACATATATTCAGGGAGCCACCCGAAGAGACACTCGCTCTCTTTTATCTGACATTTTCCTCTTTTATTTTTCCTTATTTTTTTGTTTAAACGGTTCCGATGTCATAATTTACGCACTTCTTCGTTGGCCCCATGGACAATTATTATTTGCACTGCCCAGTTGACATTTCACCGCGCCTAGTCCACTCCCTTCTCTCCGCCTCTTTTCCGGCTAATGAATTTCCCGAAAGGACGCAGGAACAGAAAGGCGAACGCCACGGAATTTATGTGAATATTTGATTCTCGGCTCTCGTGTTCGTTCGCAACGTGTGTGTGCTCGAGAATTTCCACCGTTCAACGCACGTCCGTACCGGGAAAATGTCTACAACCAACTGCGCCGGAAAATGAGCACCGAGTATCGTGAACCCGAGACCTGAGAATTGAGAATGGCGAACGGAGAACGCACCACGGAGTGCGTCGTGCTCTTGGCCGTGTTTCTTCTGGCCAAAATGCTAAATTCAATTTACTTTTTATTTTCGTTTGAAAAGAGAGAAAAAAAGCATTGGAATTCTCTTCGAGAAGAGAAAGTTGTGTTTTTTTTCGGAATGAAAGTGTTAGAGCTGCCGATGAACGAAGGCTGATTGATGGGAATTTAAATGTCCTGGCAGTGACGTTGGGGTGATAGGTGATTGATTAATTGGTCAAAATGACGGGCAACACTTTTAACTTTTAATAGAAAATGGTGATACTAATAGATTGCAAACGGAAATGTATATTTTTTATTAAGATGTTATACTGTCAAAAATTGTAAGTTAATAAAAAGTTTTAAGATATTATTTAATGTGTTTTTAAAGATTAGATTTATGTTTACGATTTACTTGGTATTTTAAATAATTTGTAAATGGAAGATTTTGTTTTTGAATTTAATTTCTAGTGAATTGTCTTTAATTTTAATTCATTGGCGCTTTCTCTACGGGCTGCAACGGTGCGTATGAGCAATCCGCGCCCTCCGCTTTGGCTCTTCGTTTGAAAATAATAATAATCATTGCATTATAAATTGTTTTATTATTTCTAAATATATATATTTCTTACATTTTACAATTTTTTTTGCATATTTATTTATTTTATTTTTTACCTTTTTTTACAGTTTTAAATTATAATATTTCTTAACTTTATAAATATTCCATATTTTGAACAAATAACACGATTTTTTATCCTTTCCTCACCAGCTGATTTCTCTTTGCTTTTCACTCTCTTAGTAAAAGTCCTGCGCCTGTGCCAGTATTTGGCGCTCTCTTTAAAAACAACAAACGTAAGGCAAGCACGTTTTTTATACATCCTGTCTGCTCCCCCGGGTCCTGTTCCTGTGACTAGCCCTTGCCGGCGGCGACTGTTCCGTTCCGGCGGAGCAGCAGAAGGAGTAGAAGACCTGGACCTTTGGAGGCGTGTTCTCTAACAGCTGGACACGAGGACAGATAACCGGGACAACCAAACAGACAGACAGACACACTGGCACAACGAGAAGGAGGCGCTGGAGCTGAGATAAAAGCAAAGTCGCGAATCGCTGGCAGCAATGTTCGACGAAAGCTCTTCTCTCATCGCTGGAGCAGAACAAAGTAAATCATGGATGGAAATCTCGACGCCGAGTCCTTTTCTCCTTCTCTTTGCCGCCACCTCGTCCTTGTCTCAGCCAGCTGATTATTTTATCGGCATTAGTTTTTGTTTAGTTGCCACAAAAAGAGAGAGAGAGGCGACAGACACACAGACAGACAGACAGACAGGTGGCTGCATTCCCTGGAGAAAAGGATATACACATACATATAGTATGTGCCCGCTGACAGGCACTTTCAATTTTATTTGCGCGCATTATGGCAAAACATGATTATTGAGAGCGAGCGGGAACCAAGGCGGAGGACGCGAGGATTGCTCATACGCACCGTTGCACCCCGTGGGGAAAGCGCGGATGCTGATGAAATGATGAGCTTATTTTCACTCCCCCCCAATTGATGGATATTATTTTGCGGCTTAAAAATTTGTATGTATGGATGGCAGCAATAAAGCTAATTAAAAAATATACTGGGATAGATATAATCGTAAATGTTATTATTATTTGGTTGAAATGAATTTTAGAAATGGTTAAATAAATCAGATTTGTAAAATGGCAGCAAATAAACCTAGGCATTATTCTCGTTTAATGAGGTGGTAAGGATAATAAAAGGCTTTTAAAGGTTACGCTTATAAAATTAAATCTTTAAGTTAATAATTTCTTCACTTCACTTATAATTCAAAAAGTAATATATAAAATCAATTACAGCATTTTATTTATATTTTATAATAAAAATATTACAAGTAAATAAGCATACTTACTTTCTTTTCAACTTCACCACAAATTGGGAAATGAAACTAAACAACACACAGAATTATTTACCTAATTTGTATCAATAAATTTTATTTATACTTTACATGAGAAAATACAGGCAATCCTAGGCATAATTTAATTAGTTCTACAAGCTAATTATCAACAAGCATTTTTTTACACTTACACAACTAGGCTAAGAATACGCGAATTTCGATTGATCATCAGGCTATCTGTCTGCCAAGCTTAACTTTATGCACATTCACATCCACTTTATCCCTTTAGCGGCTGCTAGCTAACTAATCGGGTTAGGATCCTGCGGATCCTGCAGATCCTGCGTTACCTAATTGGGCTGCACTTCGCAGACAAAGTAGGTCTCGAAGCTGCAGGGTGAATCGTTCCACTTGAGTCCCTTGCCGTCGCGATTCCACAGCTCCAAACAGTTCTCCTCCTCACCATTCTCGTACCGGAAGTTGTTCGGCTCGCCGGCGTTCCAGTTGGTGAATGTGATGGGACGACCGGTGGCCATCCAGAAGAAGTTGCCCTCATCGGCCAGGTCGGTGCCGGAAATCCAGAAATGTTCGTGGCCCATTCCTGGAAATTAAATGAAATGAAAACGGAGAGCAGTCGGTTAGAGAGGGATTCTCAAAAGCAAGAAAAGGACTAAGGAATATCCTTTCAGAATATATTGCAGTGTATTATTTTTCCAGGGTATTTACATTTGAGTCTAAAGGTTTTTAAAATATATACAGAATTTAGCTTAAACTTTATAAAAGTATCTGATTTATTCACATAAGAAAAACTATCACTGAAAAACTTTCCAAATTTAAATAAATATTTTTTTGACTTATTTATGGTTTTATATATTTAAAGTTTAAACACAAGTTGGCTACGGAATGAGGAAGTTATTTATGTTTTTTATTTATTTATTTTTTACATCAAGATTTATTTATTTTAAGAGCTTCTGAGTACTGAATACTGCCTAGTTTATTTACCAAAACTCTACTCTGTTCCCAGTTGATTGCCTTCCTCCCTCCTTACCATTTCCCTACCATTTTCCCCTGACATTTTCCTATGTGTGAGTGGGCGTGGTTTTTGCCCATGGCCCTTGCGGCGGTCAGCTTTCAACAAAAATGTGCAACATTCACTTTTTTCCGTTCAACGACAACAACTGCTGGCCCTGTGTTTGTTTCTATGGAGATTTATGCAATGGAAAGTGCACCAGTGGAGTTCGTTACTCCGCTCTCCCCTGCTTCCCACATACAGCTCGGTTTTCGGTTACCAACTTCCGTGTATTATGTTAGAAAGTCCACTCCAGTGACCACCACACAGTTCAGTTTCCCCGGTCACCAGTTGTCATATTCCCATTTCTAGTGGCATTTTCCTCCCATTTGCTTTTGTTTGCTGGCCGGCTCTATTGTCATATTGATCGGCTTTTCAACTGATTTGTGTTGCTGCAATGTGGCAATATGAATGCAGTTCCAGCTGTCCAGGCTGTCAGGGTTTTGTCACAATTTTTTGGTAAATATGCATTGATTGGGCCCGTCAGACAATTGGAAGATTTATTTTATTTCAATCTAAAGTGAGGCCTGAACTTAATCAACTTTGGTCAGTTTTTTGTGTTAGTTTTGCTTTGTATTTTCAAAGTAATTTAAGTAATTCTTAAATCTTTTTATGAACTTTTTAAGTTAAGTATTTTGACCATTTCTATCAAACCTTAAAGCTTATTAAATAAACATTACTCGTAGGATTTATCCCATAGTTTTTGTTTGTGATTTCCCTGGCCAAACAAAAAACTTGTCGATAAATCCTTGGATACCCTCCTTAATCAAGTTATCCCCAGAGAAAGGACTTCAACTTACCAAAGTCACGTATGTGCTTCTCCAGTCTATCGTTCTCTTCCTGTGATGAAATGCTGGCCAGATGCATGCCATGGTAGCGGCAGTATTGGGTGGCTTTGAACCAGTTCGCCTGGAATGGAAATGGAGAGAAAAAGCAGACATGAAGTTGAATTGAATTGAATTTAAGATGCATGCCAAGTTAAAGATTATATAATTGTGTTTGCACAATCGCCGGCTGACCCAGTTTTCCCCCAAACACGGAGACCAGAGCCAAGTTCCAAGCCAAGTCCCCAAACCAACTCCCAATCCTTCATTCAATCTCGGTCTTCCCTCCGCTCCTCCTTCTCCTCTCACCTGTGACACCTGTCAATAAAATGCAACGAGGTTTGTTTGCATTTCTGTAACTGCTTTTTTTGCGCTGCCATGTGTGAAATGTTCACATTTAAATCGAGTTTATCTGCGTGGGCTTGGGCTGCCAATTAGTGTTTGTTTCTGTATCTGATGCGGTTTTGGCCATCTAAATTGTTATCAGAATCTAAATTGGCATCGAAATCTGAATTGGGCTTAGGCTACATGGCCATCAAATATCCTGTGAGCGTCCACGCCACTACATATTCAATTAACTCTAATGGACTTTGGACGGTCATTAGAGAGATTGGCCGAAAAAAACAAGTTGGTTTGGATATTTGTAAGCTGTGATGTTTAGTTATCCATTTTCCAATCTCAGCAGATTATTATTTATGCTTTTATATACATTTTTAATTTATAAAATATTTGGAATATTTTAATACAATTTATTGGCTTAAAGGAATGATTAAATCAACTTGGATTCTACAAAGAAATATTTATACAAATGATATCTAAAGCAAAAATAAATAACAAAGAGATTTTAAATACATTTTGGGACCTCCTCTTTTATTACCATATTACTCTTTAAATTTATTACAAAGCCCCCAGAGATTTTCCTTTTTCTAAGCACTTTTTTGGCTGCACTGTGACTATATCTCCCGCTGATTGCGGTGGCTGTGAGCTGATGTGCACATAAATCGATTACGCAACTATCCATCCTGCAGCAGAAGGGATCCTGCGGAGCTGCCTCTCCGCTCGGTCCTCCCCGCCATTAACTTGGCTTTAATTGTATTAGCCGTAATTGTGCGCGAATAAAGCGGGAACTGCCGGCAGCAGGGCAGACAGCAGGCATTCAGCCAGGACATGCCGCACACGTGTGGCAAGGATACTGGCTGGCTGGCTGCTGCTGCCTGCTGGAAGGTGTTTAATGCCTTCACTTGTCTGCGGCCTGAAAGTGTTTATTGGGACGTAAAAGGTTCATCTCGCTCCGCCAAGAAGTCAATTAGTTTCGCTTGCCAAGAGGTGAAACGTGGTTTCTGGTTAATAACAAAGCCAGGACCTGGTCCGAGACGAAGTCGGTTAATGCCTTGATTTTAGTTTTGTGCGAAATGGAAAGAGGGAAACCCCATAAGGGAGTTCCTAAAGTTGTTGTCAAGCTGTGACACAGCCTTTGTTGTGGGTTTTTTTGGGAGATTAACTGGCAGTCAGAAGACTTTGTTTGGGAGACATCATGGTTATAGTGTGGTTAAAAGTTTTATACAAAAATATATATATTATACATTTTCCCCCTAAGCTTATACGCTTTAAGCTATAAAATGTTTCAAGGTTTGAATTTTCAGAACTAAGAATTTAATAATAAATAAAAATAAATATAAAAATAAATTCAATTTCTTTACAATGTATGCCTTAATAAAATTGTGGCCTACAAAATTCTGTTAAATTATTTGCTCCAAGCAAAAGTCGACCAATTAAGCGAATGAAGTTATACACCAAACTCAATTGAGTGGCAACAAAATATTGGCCACGTTGCTAATGTCATTAGCAGAGGTACGCCTTTACACCTGGCCCCCTTTTAATATCCAGGTGTCTCTCAATTAGCTTTGATTTGATTTGCGCCTGCTTGGAGTCTGCAATGACATTATGCCTCCGATTGCTGCTGTGCGGTTGTCAAGTCTTATTTTTCTTTAAAAAAAGACAAACATTTAATTGCTTCATTTGCATATTTACACACGAAATGAATTTGCATTAAATTGCCCATATTATTGCGTAATATTTGGCAGAAACCGAAAAAAAAACTGAATGAATTTTGGTGTATTTATAAATACCAAAGGAGTTCTTAATTAGATAAACCCATAAATAATCGGAAAACACTTTGCGGGGTTAATTAACTCACCGAAAACCAAAAACCAGAAAAAGAGAAAGAGAAAGAACGAAAGAAAAGTGAGCAGCAAAATATACAAATTAAATATTTAAGCTTCATTTCATCTGTTCAACGAACTTTATAATGCTCTTTAAAAAAGTTGTTATGCCTATTAATATTTAAATGTTGGAATTTATTTAAATTTGAGAATGGGAAAGAAATTACGAAAGAAAACATTTCTTCAATGTGGATTTAATAACTGTTAAAATTATGCTAATATACAGAAGTCGTAAAGATAATGACAATAACAATGAATATTCAAATTTTGCCTAGAATTGATATATAAGAACTTTAAGCTTAAAATAAAGCCAATACGTTTCGAGGGTAAATTTAGACAAAGATAATTCCGAATTAAGTTCCAATTAATTTAAGCCAAAGTCGTAAAGATAAGCAACATAACAATGAATATTAATATTTGATATAGAATTTAAAGAATATTAAAAAATATATTAGCAAACTTTGCTAGGTTTTTTAAATAATTATTTTTTTTTAGCTTGAAATTTCATCAACAAATAATCCATTTATATTATCGAGTATTTGTTGTGCTGTTCAAGAACCTTAAGCTGACCATAAAATCCCCTCATTCCCTATCTCGATTTAAGCGTACAATCGGATGAATAGAATTAAAAATTAAATTCAAATTAAAATGCCAATGCTGTGAGCTTTTGAGTTGCTTAAAATTTTAATCGCTTTGACAATTGGCTGGGCAATTGTGGGTGTTAGAGCAGTTAAAAAAGAACGGGGTCCCGTTAGTTAAATAAAATTTGGGGAATATTTATGGATTTTATTTTTGTTTCTTTTATTTGGCTTTGTTTCGTTTTATTCCCTGCTGGGTGGCTTTTGCTATCTTCTGGCTAATCAGCAGCTGACTGGTCGGAGGAAGGTGCTCGTTAATTAACAATCTAATAATTAATTCAATTCAATTTCAAACTTAATTCGTTGTTGTTTATCGTCGGCATATTCCAAATAGAATTGTTTTATTTACACACGAGAACAAAACGTTCATAAACCAAAATATGCAACGAAAGTTGATTAAATATGTATTTATTTGCATTTCGCCAATGTCACCGCAATTAAAATTAAATTGTCAAGGCTGGGAGAGAGTTAAAAAAAAATAAATGAAAACATTTTTATTATGCCAAAGAATTTTAGATTAAAATGGACGTTCTTAGAGCAAAGAAAGTGGGTTCAAATTTTAAATAAGGTTTACTGTGAACTCTAGTTTATGATTAAAATATTAGAACAAGGTTCTCATTGGTTTGCGGATTTAATAATTAACTAATAAATCAACCTTTTAAGCTCTCTTCCTGAAAAAAACCTAATCCATTGATAACTGACCACCAATAAAAAATGTATTCAATGAATATGTGCATCCGATTATTATTATTGCCTTTACAAAAGGTAAACTTGGCTTCCACTTGATGGCTTTGCCTTTTAAAGTTCAAGGAGACTCTGCTGGGCATTTTATGAATATGAAAATATAATTCAGTCCGATGTGGAACCAGTATATGGCCCCGCCTGAGTAGCTAGCGGTTCACTGGATGCGTTTTTGATGCTTTGACTAATTTGCTTTTAATATGAATAGCGGCTAGGTATTGTTTGTTACTATATTTTACCATATCTGGCGATGCGTGGCCAAGCACGCGCCTTTTTTTGATACCCTACTTTATTTTTTATTCATGGTCGATACTCGTTGGTACTTTGTTTTTGTCTTGAATTTATTTTTAGTTTTATATTTCTGTTATCTAGCTTTTGTTTCAAACAAACCGACATTGAGATCTATTCTAAGGCGGGTTTTTGTTGGTGTAATCGATGGGATATTGAGGTTGGCTATAGTATTTTAACTGGCATTTGTTGTAATTTAATGATTTAATTTTTTTAAGGTTTTTGAATAGTTCGGGGGATAAATAGAATGAATATAATAAGTTAAGGTAGGGGTTTTTTAAACGCATTTAAATGATACTTAGTTTACTAAGCTAAGGCATAGAAAATATGTCTTAAAATGACTCCCTATTTAAATATACATATTTATTATATATCAATTAGTATTTCAACTGAGCACTGGCATTTAATCTCTTTAAATTAGATCAATTAGCCACCAATTTTAATTAAACATAATAACTATGTTTAACCAGCTGAATTAATTATATATATATATAACCATATTAAACAACGATGAATAATTTTCAAATTAATATTTGGTTTGACTAATTTTATCGATATGATATTGACGAGATAAATCACCTAACAAATGAAACGATGACAGACGAATTAATTTTAAACTGCCGAAATTAATTAAGGAAACTGAGAGAAGAGATGGAGATTCCCTAAAACTGAAGAATAATAAATATGAAAAATATATTTCCTTAACCCCAGAAAAACCAGTAAAGTCAGATCAGCGCAATGTGCAATGTGAAGCTTCTTTAGTCACCCCTTCTTCTGCTGTAATATTCCATATGCAATCTTCTTGAGAAACCCGAGACCCATCAAACCGGACTTGGCGAAACCGTTGGACGTTGGCCGTTGTCCGTTGGGTCAGTTGCATTTTTAGTTTATGGATCGTTTTGTGGGGCGTGGAATGTTGCTTACCTTGAAGAAGATGCCGAGGTAGTAGCGCTTCTCGCCGAGCTTCAGCAGCGGCATTGTCCACTTGTTTGGCGTGTACTGTGACTCGTCCACGCAGTTCGGGCAGTCTAAAAAAAGAAAAGAAGCAGAAGAAGAGGATACTAAATGTTTTACAAAAAAAGAAAAAAATAAATACAAAGTAAACCAAAAATATAAAATTAATGCGAAAAACGAGTTATGAAATATAGGTGGGGGATGAGGATTTCAACAAAAAAGGACTCCCGTTGCTTAATTCTTTTAATAAGGAATATGAAACATATTGAATATTTGTGGTTGGGTACTTCAAAAAGCGAAAATAACAACTTGGACTTGAAAAGTTTAAGATCCTGAACAAATTTTTTAAAGTCTAAGTTGCTTTGTCCTCAATCCCCTTAGATGGTCAATTCTTTAATAAAAAATTCTATAATAAAATTAAGATTACCAAAGTCTCTAACGCATTAAAGTGGTTTATAAGAACCATAAACAATAAATGATATATCTCTAGAGTTCTTTCTTTAAGTCTCTTCTGAGTCAGCCGACTGACTAATTAACTAGCTCATAAAACCCATCTTTATCTCTGCTTTTAAATGCCGTACCCACCTTAAACGGACATCTTAGCTATATTTATTTATTTCTTTTGTTTGTCACAAGACTTTTGAGACTAATTGCGGATGATGTGCGACATGTTTGTTGTACAAATTGAGTTATGAAAGTCTGTCTGTCCGGAAAATAAAATAAAATAAAGTTTTGAACTTTAACTGGTTCTGGTTCCTCATAGGAATTCGCCCGATAACCAGTTCAACTCGATTTTAAATCCGAATGACTTCAGCATAATCCGCAATGACGCGAAAGACACAAAAACTTGAATCCAGATCGAACTAGAACTCATTTTGAGAATGTAAATCAAGGTTGCGGGGTCGCAGCATTGTTTGGCCATAGCCACCAACTATGTGAAGGTCGTTGGCGGCATATTCTTTCTATTTCCAAAAAATAAAATAGAAAAACGACACTCGTAACGGCGAAACAGCAGTGGTTTCCCTTTTGTTTCGTAACAGACTTTCCGCTAATGTCTGTTAATTAATCATCCGCCGCGTGTGCCCATCCACGAACATTCTGCGAAGGTCTCGCCAAATGCTGACGCTGATGGTGATGACGATGATGCCGATTGTCGAATGCTGCCAAGATATATGGCGGAGGCGTATCGAGTGGGCGGTAGACGTACTCTAAAACACAAATAAATTCGCAACGTTGTCCGTGTGAAAATACGACCCAAAAAGCAGTTAACATTTCGACTCCATCTCGTAAACAATGCAAAGAAGCGGCTAAAAGCAATGCCCCGAACAATGTGAATATTTGGCAAGAGTTTTGCTTCAAGTTGCATTATTTATAAGCCTTTAATGGATTTTTCTAGGAAATTTATAATCGTTAATTAAAGTCTTTAGAAAAACTAATCAGCTTGCATTAAATTTGACCCCAAAAACTAGGCAACGATTTTAGATAAAGAAGGCAAAGGATTTACAAATGACTTCTTTAAAAGTAAATTAATTAGCATCTATAGCTTTTATAGTTCCTAATTGATAGTTCAAACTATTAACTTTACTATATAATTTTTTGCCAAACCTTTATTGCAAATTTTATTGCTAATTTCTTTGAAGGGGATTTACTTTACTCTCGCTGCAATCTTCGATTTGCACAAACCATTCGCTCAAACAGACATGTCTTGCATGATGAAATTAAGGCTCTGTTGTTAATTAATAACTAAACTAACCAAATACCGGTTGTACCCTTCCTGTTTCTCGGTTCCTTCATCAATCAAAAAAGGTGCCAAATTGATTAGGAACCGAGCAAACATTGAAATTTGCATGCACTTCAGTCCGTCTTTCACTTTTTGCCAATCAACTTGAGAGATAACCGTAAATTGAAATAAACATATTTATTCGTTTATTGTTTATTAATTTTTCAAGCAAACACTATGGGATTATATCCATATATGATATAAATAAAGTTTCGTGTGTGGAGGCGATTTAACACAAGAGTTATAAACCAGTTTCGGCTCAAGAGGCGATTAAGCAGAATGCCGAAAAGTCAATGTCAATTTGGTGTTGCCCCCAAGTAATTATGATTATAAAAATTAAAATTAAACAAGTTGCCTGAGACCTTCGTTAAATTTGCAAAAACTGTCTAGGGAGACATGTGCAATTTATGAGTTAAAAACTTTTATATATATTTTTATTTCGCCGAAAGTCGTCTGCAAATAAATGCCGACATTCAAACAAAAAATCAATCTGTGTCGCTTCCTGCATAATCTAAACATTTTTATTGAAGAATATTTTTTGCTATGCTAATTAGCCAAACAACGTCAGCCGAACAAAAGAATATTTAATATTTAAATGGGTTTCTTCTGTTATTTTCAAGTTTATGATTATGTTTGGACTTTTATAAATGACATGAATTATTTTCTATTCCAACAGTTGCAATTTTTTATGGGGTAGCGAAATATTGGCATGTCGAAGATAAGATTAAACCTGGAACTTGGCTGATTTATGATTATCTTGTCAAGGAGAATAATTTAAATCCATTTTCAATATTAATGCCCTGTACAGCCTTTTTAGCCCTGACCTTCAGTTCAGAGCTTTATTTTAGCCTTTATTTTGCTTTTAACCCAATTAAGGCTGATCTCCTTTATTCAGTGATTTATTTTGGACGTTGTCTTAATTTATTTTGGCTGCTCGTGTCAACGAAATGCTTTATTTTATTACAAACATTTCAACATTCATCAGTGGAGGCCATAAAAATGCAGGCAGGTGCAGAAACGAGAGAGACATTTGACTAATTTTGGACCAGAAAAGGCAATATAATTCGAATTGGGCCAAAAACAGAAAGAGAGATAAATTAAAATGGAATGCAGCGGCGGCGGCAAACGGTAGCTGTCCAAACATAGTTTATATATCATCCATTTTCGGCTCTAAAACTCCTCAATTAAGCGCTCCAGCCCCACATGAACACTCATTCATCCCAGCGGAAAGTGAAAGTAGGTTTTTTTATTTTCGTTTTTCGTGCATTTCTCTCTAAAGTCTGGACAGGATTCCCTCTCTCATGACATGACGTTATGTAAGAGCTACATATGTGCATATGGGAGGCTCTCTTTTTTCTTTATTATTTGTTTTCAGTAATTTTATTGAGAACATACCAGCCACAGGACCTGCTTTCTGCGGTGAGGCCATCGTCCTGTCCAGACTGCCTAGCAGCTGGACGCAGATTATCACAGACAAAATGATATACTTTTGCATGATTCCAGACGTGGCTGTTATTCAGTTATATATTATGCAAATGTATTTATCTTTTTTCTACACACTTCCGCACACTTTTACCCTGAAAATTCCGTAAAAAATATGTTTATTTTCTTGTAAATGTGATTTCGCTTTTTATTTTATTTTTTTGTTTGTGCGTGGAGAAGATTCAACGCATATTTTTCTCGGTCGTCGGTCGGGTTTTGTTCGAATTATGAATTATTTAAGTTAATTTATTTTTTGGAATATACAAATAGATGTTTATCGAACGAAATCGAAAGTTGGCAAAATCGAGGGAATAGAAAAAGAGTCAAGTAGCGGCGATATCGGAACGGATCGAATCGAAACGAGGTGCTGGAAACTTGTGCGCAGGCGTGCGCCCAAACTGACCGTCGGCTGTAGAAGAACTAACTCTTTCGGCTAGCCTCGGCTTGAACCAAGGCAGCATTTCTGCCTGAGATTCGGATAGAGGGAAAGACGGCTCAGAGAAGCTGCTTCTCTCTCTGTATCTCTCTGGAGTTGCTTAACTGGTTCGAGAGAGACCTGAACCGCGTTGGAGACGAACTTGTTTGGCGAAGCGAAACCCCAAAGATTACCATCGGAGATGGAGATCCAAGTATGGAGCATGAAGCATCCACTGGACAGGGGACACTTGCGGCTGTTTGTCAAACACTTGACGCGAGCCCCAGCAGGGGATTCAAATCCGAAACCGAATCTCGAACTGAGCTGCAGAAGCCTCGCGCCAAGGTGACCATTGCCGGAGCGTGGATTTTGGTTTTGACTTGAAACGAACACCAAAATCTTAATCAGAACGGTGTACTAAGTTCGAAGTCGAATAGGGGTTACCTAAGCTGCTTAAGAAATAGTTTAACTAAGTATTTATATATAAAAATAAATATTTTCTCGCATTCTACAATTTTTTAAGGAGCCTTTACATAAGAGAAAAGAACAAAAGATTTGCTAAGTAATTTTCAATCATTGCTCTCTTCCCCAGAAGTATTTCTTCAAACTAAAGGAAACTAAAGCTTGTCCCAAATACCTCCTCATGACTCACAAGCTCATGATCATAAAACACCCATAAATATTTCAGAGTTCACATAAATCTACACCCATTTAACATACTCTGCAACTACCGGGTACAAGCTGCAAAATAAAAAAGAAAAACAAAGTGGAATCATTTTCAAATTCTGGTTTCGCTGCTGCGGCTTCTAGTTCTCATTTCATCTCGAAGCTCATCTCAAATGGATATAAAATATTCTCTTGGATTACGCAATTTCACCGCCGGGGAGTGGATGCATCTGTGAGATATAGACGTGGGCCTGAAAACCCAACTAACTTCTCACTGTTGCCGGCCGAATTTCTTGACGCCGACCTTGGGATGATGCTGATGATGAACTAGTTTGCTGGCTTAGATTGTTCGATTTCGGCTGCTGGCGTTTTGCCTTTTCAATTTCATTCATTCAGGCCATACACTGCGTATGCGTGATATTTGTCAGAGATCCGCCAAGTGATGGGAAGATAAATGTGGGATGAAATGAGAGACCATGTATTTCAAAAGATGTATGCTTAAATTTTAGACAACTTTATTTGCAGTCGAATGAGTTAGGATCTAACATTTAAATCTAAATGTTGAAGGGTAATTATTTGTATTATTAAAAACAGGTGAGGGTAAGATAAATGTGGGATGATTCTAATGGGAAAGTTACTAAAGTATTTCGAAAGGAATTGATCAGAAGAATAAGTATTTTATTTCCTAAATTCCAGTAGCTAAATTAACTGTTTAAATGTAATTATTTCTCAGCAATTATATATATTTTTTATTCGTTGTTATTTATACGATTTCAAAAGCTTACTGAGAATTTTCTTTAACTAGTTTATTAACTCGTGTCCCCTGAATTCCAATAATTCCTCAAAAAACATTACGATTAAGAACAGCAAATATTTCTCTGCTTAAGCTCCTTAAAAACTATGGCTTTCATAAAGCTCAGCGTGCCGGCAATTAAGTCTTGGCCGTAAAAATTGATTGTACAAAACTTATTGACCACTTTTTGCGGAAAAACTGAAAATCAAATGTCAGCAGCTGCTGGAAAACATATCGAAATGCCGGAGGAGAACCAAAGAGTCCAAGAGCCAAGAGGAAAACGCATCTGCAATGGCCGCAATTTGTGAAGAAATACAAACAGCCGCCGCTTTGCATATTTCTTGATTTTTCGTTGCCTTTTTTTTGCCATGAAAAGCCACTTCACCTGCCTGCTCGGTTGGTTTGCCTTTATTTGTGTTGTTTTTTTTTACATGTTTTAAATTAAATTTTTCGGTGCGAGTATCTTGTAAACGGCATCGATACAATTTCTTGGTTCTCCTCCGCTCCCGGAGGCTGGACTAATAAATTAATTGGAAGCAAAAGATCGATGAAACATTAACAGATTCAGAGCAGCTGCTGCTGCGACGTATTTATTTGGATCTTTTTTGTAGTTTTAAATGCAAATAAAATCAAACGAAACCAGATTAGAGATAGAATTTAGGAATATATAGGCTACTTTGGGAGTTCATTGCTATCAACCGAAAGCCAAGGCCAAACGTGATAGACTATAAAATTCTTTAGCTTAATGTTTAGAGGGAATCACAGAAGTCTCTTCAAATCGGAAGTGATTTAAATATATTCTTTAAATAGCACTAAAATGGGAAATTAATTGCTGGCTCTTACAATAAATTATGTAGCCACTAATTGTTATGTGGATACATTTTAATAATCTTAATTATATAATAAGCCAGTGGCTAATGACCCACCAACGATTTGCATAAATATGTAGTTTTCGTAAAACCATTCTTGGAATCAAGAGATTCCCCCAAGCTGACCCTCGGCTTGAGCGTGTGTGATTCGATTCGGGTGAATCCCCGGCAAACTACGCAAACACTGGCCTTTGATGGATCTGCAAACGCAAAGTTTTTACAATTTGTGTGACGCTAATGGTATAGAAATTCAAATCTTATCTTTTGTATGCTAATTTTGAATATAGTTTTAGTAGGTCTAGGCGCTAGAGGCAGCCATTGAAGTGGTTTGCCAAACTACACTAATTCCAGTTTTGTGTTTGAAGAGATCTAACCAAGATTAAGGCCAGGTTCTAAAGTATGCTAACAATAATAACGATGGATAAATAAATATAAAAAAGATATATAAATAAACATACAGTTTGTACATGTCTAGAAATGCTATATTCTAAATCATTCTCAATAAGTATTGAGTTGCTTCACAGACACCTAAATTAATCCTCCTTTTCTTCTGCCAAAAAACATACTCAGATAATTCATTTCCCTTTAATTTTCTATCTAATCTCAAACGACTGTCGCATTGAATTTTAAAGAATTGCTAACAAAGTTTCGCAAATCCTCAACTAGTTCTCAGCTTCGGGCTGTGGCTGTGGTGGGTGCAATGTCTCCTCGAGCTCAGTTTTATGGCAGCTCTTTTGTTTCACAGTCGACTCCTCGAACTTGTGTGTGTGGATAATAAATTTTAATGGTTTGACGTTTAACTTAAATAAAATCCCGTCATCGAACTACTTCTA
Organism: Drosophila birchii; assembly: GCA_035046345.1. Lineage (NCBI taxonomy): Eukaryota > Metazoa > Arthropoda > Insecta > Diptera > Drosophilidae > Drosophila > Drosophila birchii. Next base: position 18,499,149 of record JAWNOA010000048.1, on the reverse strand, counting down.
GACTCGACTTGATTCGCTGCGATGCGATTCGATTTGATTCGATTCGTGGTCGTAAAAAAGTTCGGAAGATTTTTGCTCAGGGTTAAAATCAAGTGGTGGAAATGGGGGGACAGCCGAGGGGACAACCAGTTTCGACCCTGGGCATCAAGTGAAATAAAAACCTCATAAATTTGCCAATTTTTTCGCCTTTAAGCTGTGCAAATAGCCTGGCCAAAACGAGGCTCGTCTGATTTGTTATGTAAACACCTCTGTACATATGCAGCCCGAGGCCATTCATCATACGCACTGTGGTCCCGGAGGCGACAGAGCGATCGAAAAACCAAACAAAAAGCTGCGAAATGCAAATAAACAATGAGTTAAGCTTAATGCCTGAAAAGTGCAGGTAATGAGTTGGAATAGTTCCATACCGATAATGGTCATCAAGGGGTTAAATTGTGTTAAATGGTAAGTCAAGTTAGGGTGTTCCAATGAAATGATTAAATAAGAAAAGCTACTCTCTTGCGAGATAGAATGTGAGATAATGGTTGATCGTTAAAAAAGACACAAAGAGTGAGGAAGTAGATTCCAAAAGAGCCATAAAAACAGCCACTCGGTTGGCAACTAAAACCATGAAAAAATAGAATTGGGTGGAGCTAAAACTAAAGCCAGAAAAAACATTTAAACATTTTTATACAGCTCCCAAAAATCAATGAAATATTTAAAAAATTAAACCCATACACAAAGGAGCTTAAACAAGACAAATAACTACAATTTAAGGAAGAAAAAATGCCAAAAATAACAAGATAATTGCTTCAACTTCTCAATAAGGGTTTCCAGCGGAATGTCCAAAATAATTTTTAAGCTTCTTAAGGAATGTTCACGAACAGAAAATGGAATGAACATAAAAAACAACTCTTCAAGGAATGAAATTGAAAGTGACAACAGCTTCAGGCACGAGATAAATCCCAAATATTGCTTTAAAAAAACTAAAACATTTTATGGCATGCAATAATTATGGCAATGAGGTGACTTGGGAGCTGGAACTAAACAAATTAAAGTGGATATTGATGGATGGACAGCGCAGCTAATGGCATAACCTCTGAGTAATGTGTAAGGTGAAGTCTAACAGCGATCACTTTATCAATGAATGGGTAAGTGGGGAATTGATTGATGGTTATAAGAGGAAGTTGGACCAAAAATAGATATATCGATCATAGTTATGTGGATTTTAATGTTGGAAATAAATAAGCAATTTTAATGGGTTTTACTCCGGATATTAAGGTAAATATTTTAATTGAATTTTATAGCTTTAACTGTAAAATTAAATTCAATTTCCCATTTCTTACCCGCATCCACTTCATTCTCACTGGGATCCCGATGGAATATATTGCCATAGTACTGATCATGCTGCTCTGACTCCACGCTCTGCAGCGACTCCTGCACATCGTAGTCAAAGTCCTCCTGATTGGCCTGCGTCTGCTGATCCTGATCCTGATCCTCATCATCTTCAGGACGCTTCCTACTGGAGCCAGTTTGCCTTTTCGTGGCCGCTGCTGCCAAGCGATTTCGCTGAGCTCCTCCTCCGCTCCGCTTAAAGTTGCCCGAAGAATCGCTGGCGGCAAAGCCCCGTGGCCGCGGCCTGGGCGATGGCTTCGGCTTGGGCAGAATGTCGGCTATCGTGGGTATCTTTTGGTTGGCACTCCGATTGGGAAACAGTCGGCGCTCCAGATAGTTGGCAAAGATCTGTTGCGTTATCTGATTCTGGCGGGCCAGCTCGCTCTGGTCCAGTTGGAAGTTTGGACTGGGATTGGCGTTGGTATTGGCGCCTGAAATTATTTACAATTAATCACCAAACACGAGCAAGTCACCTCAGTGGATGTGGATGTGTTGTGCAATATTTTTCTCTCCCCTTGACTTTAATGGGTAATAATAATTACATAAAGTGCGGGACCCACGTCGATGGAGGTGTCGTCGTCGTCGACGTCGTGTGAATGAAGAGTAATTAAAACAAAGAAGCTGCCCACGAATTTCGGTTACCCTTGTGCCTAAATATCATGCCCTAAAAGCCGAGCTAATGCCAGCCGCAGTTGGCCAAGAGAGTGGTGATTTTTTATATCACGTCGTCACTTGATGAATTTTTGATGGCTCAAAGTGACACGCATCCATCATTCAAGAGTTATGGGAATCGGGGGAAGCCCCTGCCAGATCGTGGCTTCTTGTGAATGAAAGTGAGAAGATCGGTTAATGATTGAAGCCACCTATTGTGTGTTCATATGTATATGTTTTTTTGAGGGCCCCCTTCATATGCGATCACTTGCCATTTCCCCTCAACGAAAAATATAAGCAAAGTGTGTCAAGGCCAAAAGACTTTTACTGCCCAGCAGTTAAGCGGATTGCTGTCGTATTATTTTGAGTTCAGGTTCCCCGATGAGACCCGAAATTGCCAAATAATTGATATAAACTTTATGAGAGAGGCCCCCGATTATGCCATAAGCGATGCTAACTGCCTGATGATGATGCATTAGGGCCACGCCCAGCCCTCAGCTCCTAATTTGAGTGGCAGTTTATGTTGAGTGTATCTCTTGTTTTCTTTTGCCACGGAAAAGAGCAAAGAGAAACAAGAAAAAATTTTAATTAAATTAAATTTATTATGCAATTAAACGTAATACATATTTTTAAATATTTCCTTTTGTTAACTGCAACATTACGAGACGAAAAAATAACTTGAAAATTCCGCCCTGACATCTCTGTGAGGAAGTGGGAATTTTCGGTGGCTTCAAGTACCTGTTGCGATGTCAGGTGAAACATTAAAGCCAGATTACCAAAAACAAGGCCTCTGGCCACCTGAGATAATGCCCAGCTTATCTGATTACCGCCTTCGGAACATGAAATTGGACTCACCAAATAAGGCCAGAAAATCGGTAAGCAGAGATCTCTTCATGCGAGATCTTCAAATTATTAATGGAAACTTCGTGTATCAGGTAATGGAGTGAACAATTTTTGTGTAATTAAATGGAAAGTAAAATTGAGAAAGTAAATCGATTAATGAGCTTTGATATTAATTGATTGAAGTTTGTACTTTTAACTCTGAAAAACGTTAATTATAACATTTAAAATGGGAGTACGCAAGCGAAGATTTATTATTATTTGGAATTTTATCTGATAAATAAACTGGAATGCTTGATTGAGAAAACAAAGCTGTAATTAATATGTTTTCAGTTCATTTAACTTTAACTGAGTCTTTAAATGTATTATTAATTTTATTCTGATTGTAGAAATAAATTGAAGTTGATTTAATAATTTTTTGTTACTGAGAAATATACATTTTTATAAATTTATAATTGTAATAGGATCTGTAAATTCTCTAAAATAATTTCCCATGCTTCAGAAAACACTTTAAAAACATCAAATTTTTAATCCAATTAAACAACAAGTTCCAAGACCACTCCAAAAACAAACATGTGAACTAATTTTTTAATCCCAGACGGCGGATGTGAACATTATCCAACAATCTTCCACAGAATTTGGAGTGCTTCAAGAGCTCACCCCACTGGGGGAATAGAGCAAGTCATCGAACAAGACCTCCATTTTGGCATTAATAACCAATCAAGCTGGAATTAGACATTGCCTTTGAGGTCACTCTAAGCAGAACAAAGGCGGCTCAACGCACTCCAAGAGTCTCGTCTGTGGGGAGTTCATTGTTCAGCGATTGTTCTCCTGAGTCGCAAATCCTTGGCTTGTTAACCGTCCATTATGCGAGATAATTTACGTGCCATTGTTGGGTCCATTTGCTGCTAACCAACTGAAAGTTGCAGCGAAAATATGACAACAGTCGAAACGTGATGGCCTAAATGCTCTGGAAGTTTATTATCGAAGCGAAAAGACATGAGGGAGTTCTGATCTCAAATCGTTGATCGGTAATCTTAAAAGTGCACTGAAAATTGTAAAGGTTGAATATGATTTCAATAGCATATATTTCTTAGAGAATTAATTTTCTATATTCAATATTTATTGATAGATTTCTTGATAAGCCTAGAAACTGTCGCAATCTTGAATTAATTTCATTTCTCGCCGTGCAATTGACGATCGCCTGGGCATTCAATAACTTCACGACTCACTGACCCAGTTGTGTCTGATGTATATCTATATCGGGCAACAGCTATATAGCTTTGTAGCTATAACTATAGCAGATACTTGGGACCGGCTAATTGTCGCTGGCCCAGGCCCCATAAATCATGACAACTCGCTGAGGATGTTGGCTGATGTTTGCTGTTGCCTTGAGAGAAAAACGAAGCGAGACGAAGTGGCTGGCAGCAGCAGATATCGGAGGCTGTAAATCATTTCGACTACATGGCATCTGCGGCTAAGAACCGTGGCAGAATGTATCTGTATCTGTATCTGCAGCAAGCAGCTGCAATTGTAAGTTGCAACTGCAAACTGCAAATGATTCGAGGGCCGTGCAATTGCCGCTTGGCTGAAAAGAGGTCAATTAGCTGCGAGGAGTTGCCCAGAAGACAAAGGATTTCGCAATTCCGCTCGCTAAACGTTTGTTTTTTCGTGTTTTTTTTTTTTGTATCTTTCTACCAACTTCCACATTCCATAAAGATACTTTTTCAAACGCTTACTTGCGCAATCGAAGCTCGCTGGTATCTCTTGTTTAGGAGGTAATTACATTAGCAGCCCATGCGGCGTATACGTAACGCAGCTTGCGGTCAAACTTCTTTGATTGACGCACTCAATGTGCCCAAGAATCTATATATTCATACGTATGTACACACAAATTTGATATATTAGATCATAATTAAGTTAGCTTGTCAGTTGTGTTTCAATGTCAAGCTTACGACGAGGCGAAGAAAAAGATTTATTTAATCAATTCTGAATTCTGTAATTATATTCATAGGCAGTTGTGGCGGAGTTTTACTTTAACTGGGAAAAAGCATAGTGACTTTTGTGTTTAGGCTGACAACTAATTAAAGGATTTAGTATTAAAATAAGCATATAAAATTTATTATTTAAACTGAAATCTTAGCTGCAAATTGAAATTCCTTTTACCTTTCTACATTTCAAGGAAAATTCATGATTGTTAAAATGTATTTGAATTTATTTCATAAGAAGAGGACAAGTACATAAGTATTAAATTAAAAAATATATTTTTTGTCAACTCAAAAAGCATTATAAATAAAATGTATTGGTTCATAGACACTAAACAGCTGGAAAATCGATTTATTCTATCTTTTAAAAAGCAAAATCAATTCTAAAACTAAAAAAATTGTATTGCTTATAATTCCCAGATGAAATTCATAGGAAAAACTATTAATTTCAAAGCCCAGAAACGCAGTTAAGATAAATCCAATTAAAAACAAAAAAGACAAGTCCATCTCAATTCTAACTACCTTTAAAGTTTCTCATATATATTAAATATTATCAGCAGCCAAAGTGACTCTGATTAATAGAGACCAAAGCCAACTGAAAGAGTATTTTAATTTCAAGCCTCACAAACACCAAACAAACATATTTCTTATCTTGACAAATTACCCTTTTAAGTCTTAGGCCCAAAGGCCATCACATATAAATATAGTCATTAGCATAGGCAGTTTCTGTATTTAGTTTTTTTCGGACAACTTTCAGTTTATTTCTGAACCTGGACATCACGACTTGGTCAAGTCAAATCTCCAATGCAAATCGAAAAATTCTTTATTGGCATAATACCCGCGGTAATTATCGATGATGATGATGCCTCATCGAGAGGTGCTTGAACTCTGTATTTTCTGTCTTTTGGGTAGTCGAAACTCTCTAGACCCATTAATCTTTTTTTGACCAGCTTTTTAAGGGCAAAGGCAGTGGCCACGTGTCTAGGTCTTGGCTGCTTCTTTTGGCTTTTGTTCTTGCTCCGAAATGTCACGAGGTGAAAGACTAAAGCTTGGTGTATAAAATGTCATATTTCTTGCATCTTTAACTCGGCTCCTATGCTTAATATAAAATATATATATTATTTAATGTGTTTTCTGTTTTGCGTCAGTGTTTTCTTCTACTCAATATTTCATTTAATATTCTGAGGTCACCGGCATTCCGATACCAATTCAAAATGCAGCCGAAAAAAATAAACACCAAATACAGCGCCTCAGAATAAAGTCGAAGAGGAGTGAAAAAATATTATTATAAAAACTCGATTTCTCGTTTTCGTTTTATGGCTGATTATTTATGCAACTAGAAGATGGGCAACGAACGCACCTCTGTTATGAAAATATATATACACAATCTATCTAAATCGTATATAGTATATATGTATTCGAAAGATAAAGCCATAGATGCGAAAGTTTGCCTCCGATTTGATTCGATTGCGTCGAGACTTGGCTTCGCTTGTGTGAAACTTAAATGTTTATAAACAGCAAAATGCGAAATCCGAACAGCGGGATCCTCAAATGTCAAATGGTGCATGGGAAATACACAATTAGCATTTTAATAATAAGCAGTACGCCTTTGGGCGGATTGCTTTTGTTGTAATGCATAAGAAAATCGAAAATCAAGCCACATGATGCTGTGCAAAAATTTCTGGCGCTATTCTTTGAAAATAAATATTTATTCAAATAGCTTCTCTTTTCATCTGATATTCTCTTCAACTTTCTAGAGTTTGTTATTAAAAAAAAATACGAGGGATTATCGGGTGGACTTTCGAGTGGTTGTTAATAAATAAATACAAGTTTTTAACAAGTAAACTTTATAGGCAATAAATTATATTATGAATTACTTTATTTAGGAAATTATTGGTTACCAAGAAATTAATATATATTTTTCATCAACTGAACATTTGCTCTTCTTACATACAAACTGCATGTTTGTTATTATTTTAATTATATTAATTATAAAATAAAACAGTTCCCTTTTTTATCCTTTTTTCCCAATATTGACTTTTGTAGGAAAGTGCCTTTAAATTACTTTCTTATAGACTTCTTTATGTTTATGCTGTATCCTTTGAAGCATAATTGATAGAATATATACCTTTATTTTCAATATAATTATATTAAAATAATTTTATTCAAGCCTTATAAATTTTATAAAATTAAAATTCCTTTACATAAAACTGTATACTTGTAAATAAGCATTAAATATTTCCCAATATTTATTTTAAATCCTCTTTTAAAGCATAATTGATCGAATATATATATATTTTTTTCAATTCAAAAAGATATCCAAATAATTGTAATCATTTATTTATTTTATAAACTCAAAATTCCTTTGAATATATTTGTAAATAGGCATTAAATCTTTTCCAATATTAATATTAAGTCCTCAGTTAAACTATGCTGCCATTAAGCTGAAATGTCACCCCCCATTAAACCGTCTAATCCTTGAAGAGCCTAGACCAGTGGAACCCACTCTTTTTGAGCCTCGTTAAGAGGCCATTCCATGAGCCTTGGGGGATAGGGAAGGCAACTGGGAACCTACAGCGATTCAAAGCAATCTGGCCAAGAGCAAGAGCAATTGTTAATATTTGCGAACCAATTGACACAGCCTCTTGATCAGCCTCTCTGGTGTCCATCAAAGGTTCGAGATGCCTCTGACCCTGACACGGATTTACCACTTGGATGTGGATGTGGATGTGGTTATGGTAATGGTTGTGTTTGTGGAAGTGCCCCCCTCAAAAGGGGACAAGTGCTCACCTCTCTTATCACGGCCACTGGCGATGGGCTGGGGCTCTGCATGAATCTCGGCGGGAATGGGTACACTTGTGATGTTGGTGCTGGTATGGAATCCGTGCGGCAGGTTGGATACTTTCGCGGCATGTGAGGATGTGGGTGCGGGTACTTTGGTGGAGTGTTGGGGTATATTATAGCCGGAATCGACACTGGCCAGCGATATGAGCACTACGAGTAGCGTGGGGCGTAACATTATCACTTTGTTTCTGTTGTTTCTGTTTTTTAACGCGGACCAACTAGGCACCTAAAGTACTTTATTCGCGCCTTCGGAGAAAGCAGTAACCCCTTCGATCTCGAGCTGTAACTGAAAGCCAACTGACTGACTGTGGCCGAATGTGTCTCTCTAGATCTTGGTCTCCTAAGACGAGTATTTGGTATGCAGCTCTTCGCTTTCTAAATTATCAATATTTAGATATCGGATCAACGGTCTTTTGTCTTTTGTCTTTAATAAATTCAAATACTCGTCGTTTCTCCGCCCAACTATCATCGATAGAGCGACGGGGGCGGGGCGAAGTCAGTTCAGTTCGGGGCCATTAGTTTGCGCCTCCGAAAACAGTTTAAGATCGCTGGCTCCAGGGTTCGATGCCTGAACGAGCGGATTAAGTAATCGTGGCGTCGCGTCGCGGTCGCGATCTCCTCAAAAAATTCACTTTCTTTCCGCTTTCGCAGAGAGCGCGGAGATTCAACAGCGATTAGACTGGGAGAACTGGAGCTGGGGGTCTCCTCTTACTTTTATGGTTCGATGTGGACCGATCTCAAAAGTTGCTCGCATTCGTGGCCGATCTCTCAAAGAGTCAGCACCTGGGCTTAGGCTCCGCTTTTTTTTCTTTTCGTTAGCTTGGACTCGGAATATATTTTTCCTGCGATCGCAGACTTACAGACTAAAGCGTTTGAACGCAACTAAAACGAGTTCCTCGCTTGATTCCTCTCCGAACCTCGCTTGGTTCGCTTGGTCAGCTGCCAGCTGCTGCGATCTCCAATCTCCGATATCTCTTCCCTCTCCGAATATGTCTCTGTAGCTCTACGTGTCTCCCAACTCGTTTGCGGTGACCAGACCCAGACGCAGGCCCGACCAGATTACACACCTCTCCTGTCGGTGGGCCCATCTCATGGCGTTTAATTACAGGTGTGCAATAGATGAAGACGATGGTCGGAATGGAATGGTATTCGTTCTCTGCTGCATGTCAGCCAACGCAAATGGATATTGCGGGTTATTTTTAGAGGCAAAAGAGACCTTGAACTGCGGCAGAAATACCTTAAGAGGAGCTACTTAATTAAGTCACTTGGTTAATCCCAAGGGACGCAACAAAAAACAGGGTATAAAAATAGACCGAAACAAAACCAGAACCATCAACAGAAGGCGTCGAAAACTATCAATTTGTCTATTGTGATCTTAGCTTAATTTTAAAGCCCGCCAATTTGATATAAATTTAAGCAAAACAATAAAACTGTCAAATATAATAAATTCTATATGCATTTCAGTTTTCTTAAGGTTTCTAGTCAACGCCATATGGGGTTTAAACTGGTTGACTACAGCTTTAAATATTCAGTGACGCTTGAAATTAATGTTTTATCTTTAAAGAAATATTATAAAAATGTGCTATAGGGTATTTATAATTTCACAAAGCAGAAACTGTTTTATTTTTAAATATCCAAGGGCCAGTTGCTGAGTAACTTGATCATTTCCAGAAGCTTCATCTCGCGACGGATCAACAAATCGTCTCCTGTGGTTTTCACACTCAAAAATTAAGACAACACTTTAATTATTGGATATTAAAATTTTGTTTGCAATATTTTAATTGATGCCAAATGAAACATTTACTAAACTATTGTCTAAATATATTGACATTATGGGTAAAAGAAGGGAGAGGTTGTTATTGCCAAATCCGAATTTCGACTATTGCTTTAAATTTGAGGCTTGGAGAGCGGGTACAAGTCCGGTTAATTGTTATTGATTCGATTTTTGGGGTTTACTTCTTCTTCTTGCCCTTGCCCTTGCCCTTCTTGCCTTTGCCCTTCTTGCCCTTTTTCTTGCCCGCATTGAGCATTTCCTCCGACACATATGTCTCCGTGGTGACCTTGCTAACCGGCAGATTCAACGCCTGCTTGGGAGTCCTCAGCTCAATTTCAATGGTGTTCTTCTTGTGCTGCGACTTGGACTTGGTGCCCAGCTTGACAAGGAAGACATCGCTGTCGGTCTCATCGCAGGTTTTGTAGCAGACCTGAGATAGAGATGTGGGAGTATACATCAAAATTAGTGTAATAACCAATATAAGTTACAAAAGCAGACTTTGGCCTAGCAAAAAACCCAGCTAATTTGCGGTTGCACCTGTTACGACCACATGCATCTCCCCTGAACGATTACCATTAATAAAAAAGCCTATGGAAAGCCAGAGCAAAGTAGTGGCTGCTCCACACTTGGAGCTTTGGCTGGAGCAGATGTTATGCAACTGCCGCACAATTGGGGCAATCGAGAGCCTTCCAAACAACACACCGGGTTTCCGTAGCTGCAGAAGTTGCACCACCTGCCGCAGCATTTAGAGGGGGCCCAGTCACGGATCGAAAACGATCATTCACACACGTAACCAACGATCCCGCTAAGGAATGCGGAGGCGATCTCACCGATTACATTTATCTCAGATTACAAATTCTCAAAAATATGACAAAAAACGTGGATTACCATTCTCGAAATATGAGAAAAATCCTGATCTAAGGCAACTTTTTTGTGTGAAACTAGCAATTAAGGATAGGAATTGGATAGCCATTAAAAACTATGAATAAACAAGTCAATTATTTGGAAAGGCACAAGACAGACCGCAGTGAAAAAACTGAATAAAGATTTTAAATTAAAAATATTGAAGAATTCTGGCATCTGTAGCTGAACTCACCTCAATGCCCTTGCGCCTGGTATCCACATTGACGCCCTTCATGGTTTCCATGATGTCCTTTCCATCGGCCTGCATGCAAACAGTGCGTTGATTCTTGCTAAGATGTTGCGCCGGAAGCTCACGATCGCAACCACCCGTAAGCCGTTGGCGATAGAGGTCCACCTTTGTTTCCTGCTGGTCAAGAGCCTCCTTAATCTTGGAGAAGGGCACATAATAGTTGTCCGTCTCTCCGCCATCGTTGCCCGAGTATTTGATGTTGGCCCGAACTTTCGGAATGTTCGGATGATTGACGATACTGCCACCTGTGCGACGCTTTATGTGATTCCTGGCAATGGTACTGCGCTGCAACATATCGTGCAGACCGGAGTGCTGTTTCGGTGCATTGGCACCGCCGCAATCATCCTCGTTGCCCAGATCTGCATCCTTAGACCCATCATCGACGCTCTCCACCTTGTGGGTATTCTTAAGGACTCGTATGGTCAGGCCGCTGCCATTTAGACAAGCCTCGAATTCGTCATAGGCCTCCGGTCCTGGGTCAGGCCGAGTGGGTTGTATGAAGCAGGGTGCCAACTCCGGACTGCAGTCACAGTCGCAGTCACACTGGCAGCACCCCCCGCATCCATCGTCAGCGGGATCTGGGGATTATGTTTATTAAAGTATTCAATTTGCATTGAATAAATCCAGAGATCCAAAGTAAACTTACTGGGCTCGTTCATTGGCTTCAGCATAGCATCGGTGATCTTGAAGTTACAGTTAACCTTGGGCTTCCTGCCCTTCTTACCCTTCTTCTTGGCCATGTTTCTTGACTAAATGTGATTGCAACTGATTACTTGTGTGTCTGTTGTGTGTGTGCTCCGAAAGACCTCTAATTATCAATTTTGATATTGTACTTCAGCATCAAATGGCGCAGCTTCCGTATAGCTCGTTTTCGAGCTGCAATAATACAAGATTATTTCACGGTTAATACTTAATTTCAAGAACTATTTCGGGAATTACGCGCACTAATCTGGTTCTGTATTGTGGGGATCAATATGTTCATCCAAAGTTCGCGTTAGGAAAGAACGAAAGAATTTAATTTTTGTTTATTTTGAACGGCAAAAAACATTTCCCCTTTGAATGTCTGAAACGAACGAAAAAAGGAGCAACGACTGCTCACCCCACGACTACTTGGAGATACTGGCAGTTCTGAGGGTTTTGAAAAAGCAAAGCTAGGAATATAATTTCGGGGCCTACTTAGGGTTTAATGAAATTAAAAATAAAGGCAGTTCGTGACGGGGAAATAGTGATTTTAAGTGATAAACAAAATAAAATATACAACAAATAATCATTGTAAAGATAGTCATAAATATAGCGTTTAAAAATCGTTTCAAATCGAAAATAAAATGTACAAATATTTAAAAATTCTCTTAAATGCTACCTTTAAGCACTGATCTTTTATAAGCAGAATATTTAAATAATTTAATAATTGTTTTCGTCTAAATTTAGGATAACTCAAAGATTTCCAACTCACCATCTTCGCAAGCTACATTGTAGTCCGCCTGACACATGTCGCAAGTTCCGCTGTGTTCCGTGCACGGGCACGGGCACGGGGATGGAGACGAGCACGGAGACGGGCATGGGCACGGGCACGGGCCCTTTCTCGTCTCAATGAGCCTCTTCTTTTTGCTCGCCTGCAAGGCACCCTCACAGGCGGGTTCGTCACAGGACGCGGCGGGACAGCCTGGAGCGTCCACAAAAGTGACGGCACCTCCCTTCTGCCGCTTCTTGCCCTTGCCATCCTTGCCCTTGTCATCCTTGCCCTTGTCATCCTTGCCATCTTTACCCTTTCCATTTTTGCCTTGCTTGTCATCCTCTTTCGTCTTGCCGGCTTCTTCTGCCGCCATGCGATCCTGGATAAATCGGGGATGGGGCTGAATACCGCCACACGGACCACACTTGGCGAGCTTCTTCTCGATGGGTGATTGAGGACACCGCTTCGTGGGTACAGTGGGACACTCTGGGTAATAAAGTAGTAAGTTTGGGATTTTTTATTCTTAAAAAACAAACCGGTACTCACCCCTATCGAACTCGTCCTCGCAGTAATCGGTGGGACAGAGCCTGTCCACATTGCAGGCGTAGTAGCGCAGGCACTTGGCTATGGGCTCCACGCGCGGGGCGCAGGGATCCACCATTCGGCATTTGGCGATCGGTGGCTGAGGACAAGACTTGCAGGGCTTGCACTTGTTCATGGGTCCGCCAGTGGCTGTAGCAGAGGCAGCGCAGGGAGCGCAGGGATCGCTGGGACCGCAAGGATCACCCGGGCAGGGATCACAGGGTTCACAAGGTGGCGGACAAGGCGACGGGGGTTTGGGATTTCTCGAGCAGATGCGGCTGAAGGGGAATGAGGAGACAATGGTCGGGCCATTGCAGACCAGGCGCATGATAATCACTATGTTGCCGGTCTGCATCTTGCAGAGATTGAACAGGGGAAGCAGGCGCTTGGATAGCTCAGAAGTGGGACACCACTGCTCGTGTCGCTCGTTCAGTTTCTCGTAGCAGGAGCAGTTGTCCAACAGCCCCTTGCTGTTGGGACCCTTCATTTTCGGCAGCTGGGCCACGTGACCCATCATGGCACTCTCCCAATTGGGATTCTCCGCATCAAAGGACTCCCTTACCCGATCGAATATTGGCTTTATCGCCACCTCCGTGAGGCCGATGAGGAACTTACAGCTCTCCGTGCGTTTCTTATATACGTGCACCTGCAGCTTGTCCTTGTCCGTGATTGGGGACTCCAGAGTGAAGAGGGCACACTTTCCGCACTTGGGCGAGCAGGGATTGACGCAGCTGCCCACCTCCCTGTCACAGATGTTCACATACACCGACGACCGGAATGTTATTTCCGTGCAGGTGGGATACTCCTCGGGAGCGCACAGATTCTGCCGCGTTATCAGCAGATCGTCCACCACAAACTCCAACATATACAGGAAGTTTCGGGCAATTTTCCCGGTTTTCTGGCTATCTTGGCTCTCAGACATTTTGTTATAAGACCAAAGAAGACTACGTGAATTTTATAGGGTAATTTTGAGAGAGTAAGTTTTGAAACCTAAAAAGCGGAAACAAGCACAACTCGAAATTTGGAAAATAAAAGTTAATGCCGAAACTGCCCCGAAACAGGAAGAGTCTAGGTGGAGACTATGTTGACTGCTTACCTAAGGCCTACTCGAAAGCAGATGATTAATTAGGTAACTGGGCTAATGATTCAATAATATAAAAGAAATTCTGATTTCTAATATGTATCCTTTATATTTCTAACTTCTGACCATATAATAATACCCTGCAAACCCATAAAAAAGGGTTATTACTGGTGGTACATCTAATTGCATATTAATATTACACATAAAATGCATTCCACATTCTTTCATTTAAATTAAGTTATTATAAACCTGCACCACATCGTACTAAAAACGAATATTACCTTTAATTAACCTTTACAAGATGCGATCATCTTTTATTGGCATTGCATAAAGACGATGCCTTAAACCCGATTTACTTGTATTATCAGCAAGCAATAACATTCTTCGTTTATACAGATGTTGACCTCCACAGATAATTAAATTAAAGACGCCGCCAGGGTTGAGGTTTTCTAGCAATGCATAAAATACTTTATTAATGTCATAAATGTTTCTACAAAAGTGATTGATCTACTTCGCAATTAATCGCAGTTAATAAGCGGCGGTGCTGCCTTGGCCAAACCAAAGCCCCACCCCGCCTCGTCCCGCGATCGGACGTTCGAGAAAGAAATCCCAGAAAAAAAGCTTGCCTAAAATTGTAAACAAAAAGTGTAGCCAACAACAGGAATGGACTCGGCGAAATTACAACTAAAAAAAAAGAGAAGGAATAAAAAAACAAAACAGAAGGCGGAAAGGTTTTCAAAACGTTTACAGAAATCGCATTACAGGATATATTATTTTTTGAAGCACTGTGATCCTGAGAGGTACATCCTCCTCCGGGACAATTTATCCTTAGTCCTAAACGACACTAACGTCATGGGCCGCGAAAGGAGATGGGCGGAAAAAGCCGCGGCCACTGCACAAACTCGATGCCATAGTGCAGAATGCCTGTGGCACTCACGGCGATCATGGCTCCCCAGAACAGCATAAAGAGCAGATTCTCCGTATTGAATTCCGCCGGATAAGTCATGGTGATCATGAACATGGCCACCGCCATCAGCAGGACCGAGGGGAAGGTGAAGAACCTCCAGCCGCGCGGCGATTCCAAAGGCGATGGCACTGCGCCACCCTCCATATCGTTGATAACATACTTTCCGAGGAACAGATCAATACCATCCTGCCGCTTTCCGTCCGCAAAATTGTTCAAATAGTAGCGCATTAGCGAGTTCTTACCATCCTGCATAGCTCCGGCCTTCGTTCGCTTGCCCGTCCGCGTGAAATCCGTTTTGAGCGCTCCCGTTCCGGAGTATTGCACAGAAATTAGATCCGCATTATCGGCCCACACGCCTTTGAAGCGACTCTCGAAGCTGCCGGCAGCCTGCTCCACTTGCTGGCCGGCATGCAGCACGCCCAGCTTCTGCAGGACGGCCGTGAGGGATCGCCGGGCCAGCATGCTCTGCACCACATTCGTCCGGTCCAGGCAGTCGATGCAGTTCGTCCGGAAGACTCCGGTCTGCGTTGACACCAGCTTGCCGTCGTCGTAGACGTGATAGAAACCAAACTGACTCTGCTCGTAGGCCAGTCGATCGATCAGTATGTTCAGCCTATCCCATCGCATCTTTCGGCACTCGTGATGGAAGTCGAAAGCCTCGTAGCGCACCCGCTTGTCACCCAGTTCCCGGATAAGGCGAGCGTAAGTGGCCTCCAGCTCGCCCTCAGAGCCTTTCTGGTCCACCAGATTAATGGCCACATTGTTGCCATACAGACGGAGCTGATCGTTGAAATGCAGACTGCAGGCAGCCAAATGATCCTTGCCTGGCACTAAGTGCGGACGCGGCTTGTATCGCAGATTGGGCAACTGATGCCAGTGGAAGGGCATGCTGCCGCGAGTTTGCACAAAGCCCGTAAGCTGTCCGTTAAATTCCACTATTTGCTCCGTCTCCACGAAGTTGGCCACGTGTCCCTGCTCGTTGCTGCCGCGACAGAAGAGTCTGGTTCCAGCCCGTTCCACCGATCGCCTCGTCACGATGCTCCAGAAGAACGTCTGCCCGTTGATCTGCACCTGGTTGATGGACACAAAGCCCAGGAGCAACGGCAGCTGGAATTTATCCATATTGTCGCAATTGAACTGCCGAAGCGCATGGCCATTCCACACGAAGCGCCGATCGGCCCGCTGCAGCAGGCCCTCTTTCTGCTTCGGATTGGCGGTGGCCAGCTCCCGCTGACGCTGCAGCGAGTGGGTGAGGTCGTAGCGGTAGGAGAAATAGTAGTACTTGGTGTCCATCGTCTGGCGCAGCAGATTGAGGTACGTCTCGTTCTCGTTGCGCTGGATGGCATTGGGAATGTATGGAATGATGTCATAGCCGGCCAGCCGCCACACAATCGAGCCGTTGAGGACGCCGACAAAGATGCGATGAGTGGCCACTATCAAGTAGTCGCAGCACACCAAATGTATCGTGCCCAGCACACCGCAGATTCGACGCGTGGGCCGCAGGTTCTCCAGCTGGCCGCCGCTCGCTGACTGGACTCTGGTGACCTTGTCGTGGCGCCCAATCACCAGCACTTCCTCCCCTCCATTCGGCTCCACGATGAAGCTCTCCGGGGTGATGTACAGGTTCATGTCATCGTACACTGCGTTGGCCTCCTTGTTCTCCATGATTTCCGGGGGCGGTGGCTTGCCCAAATTGAAGTCTGTGCGGGGGGAGAAGAGCACAAGAAAATCGAATATTAATTTAAGATCTAGGCTGCACCTGTGCTGCTTCCTCTTCTTCTTGTACCAGGGGGCGGCTCACTTTCTGTAATCAGGAAATTCCCGTCCTTATCGCTGCTGTTGCACACGCACAGCACCAAGCAGAGCAGCCACAGCCAAGGCCTCAGCAGTTTTATTGTCGTTTTTATTGATTTAACACAGTATGCGTTTCATCAAAGTTATTTTTCGATTTCTTAATTTTTAACTGCCCAGATTTTGCAAAAAAAATATCAAAGCAGGGTCACACAAAAACAAATATCAAAGCAGGGTCACACAAAAAAAATATCAAAGCAGGGTCACACAAAAAAATATCAAAGCAGGGTCACACTTTAATCCATAAAGAAAAAAACATTACCCCCTTCTACTTTTACTGCCCCCCCTCTACTCTATGTGCATGAATTGCCAATCGGTTATTGAGGGGTATTCTTGTATGGGGCATGAATTGCCGATCGGTTATTGGGGGTATTCTTGTATGGGGAGAAAGGTGGGCATGGATTGCCAACCGGTTATTGAGAGAGCGCTTGCGACTCCTAGTGATGCTGAAAACATCGATGCATCGCACATCGATATCAACAAAAGCATCGGTAAAAACGACAAGAGCGCTGCCGGACAACTTAGAGAAATTTAAAAATTGCCATTCGGCAGACTTAAAAGCTTAAAAGAAATTTGATTAAAAAGCAATATCTTTGCAGACTTCGCAAATAAAATTAAAATATAACTACAACTTTGATGAAACTCAAAACGGCCTGATTAGGGATTTTAGGTATTTTAGGATTTTAACGTACCTGAACACATGCAGCCTTCATGGAACATGAAAAGAATAAAAAGAAAAGAATTAAATCTTTTAACTGATTACCATTTCAGAGATACAAAGGCTTACCAACATCTGGCGAGCTCTTGAAACAAAGCCATCTAAACCATCGCTTCATTTCTCCTGCTTTTATCCTGTCATAATTTTGATTAAAAAAAAGGAAATGGTGACAATTTTTTAAATGATACTATGATATGGCTTAAATTCAAAACACAATCTTTAAATTGTAATTATTTTATTGTGGTTTTATTAATATAAAGCTATTTCTGACTGTAGCACTGTCAACGTTCGTTAAGCGTTTACAAAAAGTTCATAAAGTTAAAAATCGGTGTCGGACTGAGTGTTGGTTTGTGTGTGCTTCTTTCGACGTTGTGAGAGGAGTTCAAGGTTTTTGCTGGACTAAAAAGTAGAAAATCTATATCGAAAAATACTTGACTGACATCCGCCGGCAATGTCCTGCCGCCTCCTTTTGGTACGAACTTTGTACATTACAAATTAAGACTTAGGCTAATCTGGCGCGAAAGTTAGTGCATTAAGTAGACGAGAATGGCGGCGAGCGCGGTGGCCAGCAGTCCGGGAAGACCGGATCCCAGGGACGGAGCACCGCCCGTCCGGCAGTAGTAGTCGCCGCAGTCCGCATCCGCGATGGTCTTGTACTTCTCGAGGACATCAGACCATTTGCACAGGCCAACGCTGCACCAGTCCAGCTGCACTGCATCCTGGTTGAGGAAGAAGACCACCTTCTCTCGGTCCAATTCTTGCGGACAGTCGTACTTCACTGCCACAAAGTTGCCGGCGAAGGGATCGATCAGGCTGCTCTTCCAGCGGCGGCTGCTCATGCTGTCGGAGTTATCTGCCCGCAGCGGAATGTCATCCTTCCTCATGCCCAGCGCTGTGAGCAGAGTCAGCAGACCGGTGGAGTGGCCAAAGTGGGCAACCACATGCGGCGAAACTGGGTTGCTCAAATGCGCCAGCAGATCCTGCGCCAGACGGCAATTAAGGCGTGCGGTCTCGGGGAACCCATAGCCGGATCCCCAGTAGTACTTCAGATCCTCGGCATACTCGAACACGGTCACCTGCTCGGGCAGGAAGGCGGTGCACCAGGCGCTGCTCCTGTCCACCTGCCACGCCTGCTCGTAGCGGCACATGTCGTACATCAGCTTAATGTCCTCCTCCTCCAAAGTGTACTGGAAGCTGTGGATATAACAAATATTTCTAACTAAGCTCCTGAACTTTAAACCGACCACCACTAACCCCAATCGCGTGGAGATGTCCTTGAGGGTGTTGGTCCATAGGCTGGCCTTGTGATACTTCTCGTACTCGGATCCCTCGCCCTTGTAGTTCAGATCCTTGTACGACTGGCAGTAGTCATAGGGACGCAGGAGCAGATCCTCCTTGGGAATCTCAACGGGATGGGCAGTATTTACACTACCGAAAAGACCCTCGGTGAAGGCCCTGAAGCTTTCCCTGGTCCGCTGGGTATCGGTGTGCCGGAACTATCAAAAATTTCAACATTTATTAATTGAGACCTTTGAGATTAGTATCGGACCCACCTGATAGTAGGTATCGTTGTACTCCTTGGGCAGCACGCCGGGATAGTAGCGCTGGTACAGCTTGGCCGTGCCACGAAGATCATCGTATCCCTGGCTGGTTAGGAACTCCTCCTGGTCGGGCGTAATACTGGAATTCCACCGCCACATCTGGAGGGCTAATAAGTCCGTGGTGCACAGAGCATCCGTATCCGGCTTGGTCTTGGCCACCTTGTAGTTGTTCACAATGAGATCACGGAGCTGAGAATGGGATTAAAAGTCAATTATTATTATTTAACAAATTAGCTAGGCTACGAAATATATTCAAGTTGATTTTAGATCACACAAAAAAACACACAATATTGCCTATCATTAATTTATTAAGGCTGTGATGAATACAAACGATGTACTTGTGAAATATATTACGTCGTAAAAATTAGCAGCTCGATGCTTTATGGTGCTTGTAATTTATTGCTTCCTAAACTGGCATACAAATGAAATACTATTTTGCAAT
Organism: Drosophila birchii; assembly: GCA_035046345.1. Taxonomy (NCBI): domain Eukaryota; kingdom Metazoa; phylum Arthropoda; class Insecta; order Diptera; family Drosophilidae; genus Drosophila; species Drosophila birchii. The sequence continues at coordinate 18,479,833 of JAWNOA010000048.1, read as the reverse complement.
AAAAAATATTAGTAGATTGAATAGTTTATATTTTTTAGTAACTATTAAGTGAGGAGGAAATCGTAAAATATTTCAAAGGCAGAAAATGTTCAAGAAATTGTTCCTAAATACATAGATACATGTTGCTAAGTATTTGATTCTATAAACATGTTGCTAAGCAAATGATTCTATAAACATGTTGCGCAACATAGCTGTTGCTGCAAAAAATAATTCCAAACTTTCAGGTTTATTATCCAATTGTACATTATTTTTAGGAAAACATCCACACAAGGATTTAAAAATAAAAAACTACATTAATTAGCACACACTCATTGGCACATTTCGCTTAGGTGATCTCATAAATCTTACAACTAAAAATAATTTGCAACGAATTCCATTAGCATAAGTGCATTTTTCGAAAAGCTTTATCAAAAATTGAGAGCAATTAAAAACCATCAGCTAAGCGAATCGATTGGCAGTGCTCAGCATATGTACCTATATTTAAAAATGTACATATTTCTATGTATTCCGGACTCACCTCCGCCGCTCGTGCAGCGTTGTTGATCATGCTCTTCTTGGGCAGGCGGGTTCCATGGCGGTGAAAGATCCACATCTTCTTGGGCTCACAGCCGGGCACCAGGTACTGGCGATCAATGTCGCTGCCCTTGACGATCTGGTAGGCGGTCTTCGAGGAGAACTGGCGGGTCTGCAGGCGCGAGTTGTCCTGGCCAAAGCAGTAGTCATCGCCGCGGACGAGGGCCACCAGGGGCAGAAGTAAGAGCAGCAAGCGCATGTCTCTGGGGAGGAGGAAGAAAAAAAACAACAACCAAATAAAAGTCAGCTTGAGGCGGGAAAAAGGAAAAAGTGTTGCACGAATATTTAAGTGGCGGCCCAGCCTTTCCTTCAGCGCACATATCCTTGAACTGTCGCCCTGTCCAACTGGCGGCTGACTAAAGCTATGCCCTAATGGACAGGAGCAGGACCACGAGTGTCATATGTGGATCGCCGCCACCGCAGCACAGACTACAGACAGCGGAAAGGTGTGGCATTTAAATTGCTTCGCTGGCGTCTGGCCAGGCAGAGAACCAAAGAAAGCCAAGGGCTCCAAGGAAGTCGAACTGGGAGGGGCAACACAGAATCGAATTGAATGGAATGGCGGCAGGGAATGGAAATCCGGAGTTCGGAGCTCGGAGCTCAAAGGAAATGCCAGCACACACGCACCCACAGCTGGCCCTGAAAATTAGGCTAATGATTTTCGCTGACAAATTGCTGCAGTTCGTTCTCCACGTGGCTTTTGGCCATCAGTTCCAAAGAGTCCATCAACTGTCCAACGCCGCCGCCTTCACACTCCGCCTTTTGCCCCAATTAGGTCAGGCCAACAAGTCTGCGATTGCCCATAGATTGCCCATAAAAGATTGTAATGTTTCAATTTAGGGCCCGCATCCAGCCAACTTTGATTAATCAACCTCCTTTTCCGGGTAACCCCCTTCGATGGGGACACACAATGGCTCATTAGAGCGTGTCTTTGACAGCTTGTAACATGAGCTAAATCTAATCTCTAGGCAGGCCTGTCGTTGTACCTCAAGCATTCCTAACTGGAGGTTTACTTTCTAGAAGTTTTTCAACTCACAATTAGTATGAAGAAAAAATTAATGTCGTTGTACTGCCGCCACAGGCCTTCGGCAAATCTCAAAGCAGCCATTGTTTCATTGTAAGTATCAAGAATTGACACCTGCTAAGAATAGCTTAATCTTAACTTAATTATTCCAATTAATTAATAATCACACAGTGCACCTTCCGCTGCTTGCTTTGGTCTGGCTGCAGCTATTGGCATTACCTACTTCACCGATTGGAGGGTTGTCACCGATTGGATTCCCCTGTATAATACGAAGTATCCCAAGCCAGAGCAAAAATGATATTCTCTAATCCAAACCAAATTTAAACACGGACCCTTGAAAATCGTGCCTTATGTTGAAAATTAACCAAATATACATTTTTACCCATATTCAATGGAAAATGTGCAGCGATGTTTTCTCTTGGATTTATTTTAAATGCTTTTTGTGCGGTTTTATGTTGCCGCTGTGATGTGTGTGTTTGGGCAATGCATTTGGAGGAACACGCTTCCAAAACAAATAAATTCTCTGCCAGTCAAAATACAAGCCAGAAGAACAACAAATAACAAATTGTTGCCGCAGCACCCGAAATAGATGAACCAAAAAATGTTGCCCCCTAAAAACCCCTCCAAAAAAAAGTATTACTATTTTGTGGGGGTTTCTGTGTTTACAATTTTCGCCCCCATCGATCGTATCGGAACGAAACGGATCGGATCGAATCGGATGCTGGCAAATGCAGAGTTGGGCAACCTGTTGCAGAAATGGAATACTGACGTACACAGGAAAAAATATAATTTATATAAAAAATATATTTTGTAAAGTTTAGATTTTTGGTAGTTTAGATTTTAAAATAATTTTGGAATTATGAAAAGAGGGGGGTACGATACATTTATTATTTAAATAAATATAGCGAAGTTAGGAGAATTATTTTATTTATTTAAATAATAGTTTTATGGCAAGTAATTTTCAAAAGCGTTTTTAAAATAATTTAATAGAAGTTTGTTTATATTCTTACTTAATAAAATCTTTATACTTTCAGGTTAGTTCGTTGAATTTAATTTAAATTGAAGCAAAATCCTTTTCTTTTATTTTTTGCCTATGCAATTTTATACCCTCCCTTCTTATAAACTTTAATTTAGATTGTACATATTTTCTGTAGCTCTTTTTCTCCCAGTGCATGTGTGACGTCATTGCCATAGCATTGACAGCTGCAATTAGCTTGTGAAATTTCCAATTACATTTCCCAGGCGCGGAAGGCCAAAAAGCGGAGGAACTGACACACGCATCTAATTCAGCTGTCTCCGCCTCCGCCTCCGCCTGGCATCTTTGCATTTTCAAGTGCAAATAATTGCCTCGCATGGCATCCATCGGATCGGTTGCATACCCTCGATATATACATATTACTATTACTCGATCTCCGATCTGCTAGATCCCTCCTCCTCCAGGCGGCACTCCCCTAATCAATTGAATGCGCCGCCTTTGTTTGCATTTTCCAGTCATAGAACACACATCACATCGTCATCGTGCCCCCGAACCCCAAGCCCCAACCCATTTCTAGTTTTCTGTGTATTTTCTCAATGCGAAATTAAAATTCCAATTTGACTGCCATCTCTCGTGTTTACTTGGCGGGCCATTTATGAACTCTCGCGCTGCCATCGTTTATTGTAAAACAGATTCGCCACGAGATGGAAAACTAATTTAATCTGTGAAAATAATATTTATTATACTCCCATTTGTTTTGTATTTGCGAATGGGAGAAATGTGTGCGTGACATTTGGCTAATTTGCGTATATTTGCAGCTCCCCTTGGCTGCCTCTCCCTTCAATAATTCCCTAGTTTTTATATTTTTAAGAGATCTGCCCTCGTGCTGGTTTCATCGGTTGGTTTTTTCGTTTTTATTTAGAGCAATGCCCATAAATCAAAACCAGAAATGTATTTTCAGTTGCTGTTTTTCTGCTGTTTCCATTTTAACTAATTTATTTTGGGTTCTTTTTTAGGTTTTTCTTGTGATGTTTTCTTAATTTTTTGTTTGGTTATTCTGCAGAGGCAGAAGTCATTGCCAGCGATTTGATTCGAATTCATCATTTGACCAATTGATTTTTCCAGCCTCAGACAAACTGATCGATCTGAGATCATTGAACTTTTTTGGGGGAAATTAAATCATTTTCATTACGAAATGAGGGCAGAGTAATGCGTTAGATACTTGCCTTAAGCACCTAAAAACCTATAAGTATCTAGAACCACCTGCTGACTAGTTAATTAAAGCAAAGGCACCTCCCAACATTTAACAAATTATTCCAATTACTTTCCTGATGGAAAGGTTATCACCGAATTCTGATTTCAATTCATCATTCCATCAATTGATTTTCCAATCGATCACTCGATTGGTTTGCTCTGCGAGATCGTTGAACTTTTCCGGGGAAATTAAATAATTTCGATTACGAAACGATGCCAAGAGTGAGATGTGGAGCAGAGAGTAAAACATACGTCAGATACTTGCATCAATTGCCGGCCAAAGTTAATTGATTACACACGCAAGCAGCTGGCTTTTAGGAGCGTTTTGTTGCAAGCGATTTTCACAGCTGCCCGCGAAAATTGTCGCGGAAAAGAATCCAGAGAAGAAAAGCGAAATGAAAGCTCGCCCAGGCAGCAGCTACTGTTCATATTAATTAGCATATCAGCGCTAGCGAATGCCAGGTCGACTGACCAATTATCGTAATGATGCTCAAGCGCAATTCACTTAAAATCCCCGACACGTCGCCGGATAATGGCACATCCATCATGCACGCCATATACACCCGGCTATTACACGGCTATACGAATTTATGGAGGGTCTTGGGGTCTGGGGTCTTGGGGTCTCGGGGAGACCGGAACATCCATGTTCCGAGCATAAAGCAATAGGGTAAGGCGTTAAAGACAAGGCTACTATCTTGTTAATATGCAGACATCGCAGGAACCCCGGAACCCCTGATAATTCTAGACTGGCGCTCCTCTGGAGAATCTTTAATTATTAACGACGATATACCCGAAAATTGCCTGGGAACATTAAGTATTTAATTTATCGCCATGGACCCCGGACCCAAAGGCGACCTTCTTCTCTATTACAAGTCGGATAGGAGGAAGAGAGATGCCATGGTCTGGTTTGTGTTTGTTTGGAAAATTTTAAAAATATGCCGCCTGCTTGACCTCAGCGATCTCTCACATAGCCATAGCAAGTGTGTCTGGTATCTGGGAATTTTGTAAGAGTTTCCAAAAGTATCTCGGCGACGGCAGAGCTCGAAAATAGAATTGCTTCATTTCTAATGATATATTAACTAATGCCCATTAAAATGTGGAAAGCTGGCAAACAAACAAGGAAGGAAAAGGAGGGAATAGACTGGCAGGGAAAGTGTTTTCGGTTAAGGTTAAGTGAGCCAAAAGCCAAAATAAAAGCAAAAGGCGGATGCCAAATTCATTTTTGGCAAACTATCAAGATTGAAAAGCTTTTGACAAATTCTGTAATTTATTTGAAGCGAGTGTGGTGGCATTTTCAAGAGCACCTGATCGCCACAATTTCTCTCTATATCTCTCTATATAAGCAAATGGAGGAAATGCTCCAAACATATTTACACAGCACAAAACGCAATCAAAGTAAATTACAAGTAAATATTTACAAAGTTGTGCAACTTAGTTCGAGTGATTAAAGGGGGGAAGGAGGGTGGAATTCAAACACTAATCGACATTTCAAGAGCAAAAAGTGGCGCAGCTGCAAAAAAAAAAGATAGCACAAAAATAACACAGAAGAAAAATTAATGAATTCCTGCCAAAAATATACACAAGTATTTAAATACTTTCTAAATCCTCAATAAGCTTGTTTAAAATATAGTTCTTTAGTTGGAATTAAATGTTGTTTAGTTGCTTGTTGTTTGTTTATTCTATGCTTAATTTGGAAAGGCTTTTAAAGTTGTTAAGTAATACAAATAATTCAATACATAACACAAAAATATTCTTATCTTATTTGGTGATAAAATTATAATATAACTGTAAAAATCAGATAAGGTAAATAACATTTTATAGGGGCAAAAATACTTTAAAATTCTGCCAGTAATTTGAAGCAATTAAAAACAACCAACGAAAACCTATAAAACCTTTTAAAATTAAATTAAAATTGAAATAGAAAAACCTAAAAGAACCACATATTGCCTTTGAAAAGTAACCTCAAGGCTAAGTTTAAATTATAATCCCATAAAGATCAATTAGAAATCGTGATGCAACAGCTTGTTATACAAAAAACATACCACATAAATTTACCATTCAAACGAAGTAAATAAAATCTCAATAAATAGTGCAGATTATGTGGGCTAAACAAATAAAAATAAAATTGAAGGGAGAAAAAGGGCAGGTGGAAAAGCCTTGCTATGGAAACAGTCGAACGAATTTTCCGAGAGAGAAAAACGATCGCAATTGCGACAGGGAGAGCAAGAAAACGCTGAGGAAAAACAAGTTAGAGTCAACGGTCTTTGACAACCGGTTTTACCAACCAAAAACATTGTTTGTTGTTTTGTTTTCCAAGTCTGTTTGGCCCACATAATGGGCCAAGACCGACTCTCTAGCCTGCACCCGCAGCCCTCACCCACGTCCCTCAGGTAGGTAGCTGCTGAGGCAAATACCAAATAGCAAATACCATTTACAGTGGAACTTCCATAACTCTACAATATATAATTACTATTTTTGGGATCTTGAAACATACATAGATCATAAAAACATTTACACAAAAGAATAATTACTCAAGAAATATTTAATATAAAAAGGTTTCTTTTTTGAGTCTTTTGCAATTTGGAAGTTCCACTGTACCAAATAGCCAAGTGTCAAGACATTGAAGATTGAAGCCGTCAACAAAAACGCGCGGGAATTTCAAATATTTCCAAAGGCTCAACCCGAAATTATGTACCAAGTATGTGGAGAGAGGGCAGGGACTCCGAGAATAAATTAAATATTTTATGTGTCGCCAAGGAAAGGAATTCTCTTACAGAAACGAAGGCGTGGAGGAGGAGGAACATGGCGTGTCCAAGTGGGAGTCGCGTGCACCCCAAGGGAGCTGGTCATAAATCTGGTAATCCGGCACAGGACGAGGGGGAATTGGCAGTAGGAGACACTTGTGTCAACTATTTGTTTGCGTAATTTGCTTATCTTTGTGCGGCCATCCATTTTAATTGCACGCGCTTGGAGACCTAATTATTTTAAGCGCGTTTTTAAACGCGTGCGAAACGAACTCTCGGCGCGGTGAGCACAGCTGAGCTGAAGGCAGGTGGGCCTAAGCTAAGGTAAGCCCAGGCCAAATGATTCAAGCAGCTGCCAACGGGCTAATTTGATTGCTTGGCCAACGAAACGCGATTCAGCAACAAATTCTAGCACAAAAAGATTTTATTTTCGCCTAGAACGTTGAACTTCTAGCTGGAGTTTGGCACTTGGCGAAAAATAGTATCTACAAGATACATTACAAATTTAAGCAACAAACAAATTATATATCTTTTGGCATATGCATATATTTTAAGTATTTTTAAAAAAGGGAAATTAAAATTTGTCAACAGCTTTTAAATTTCATTTTTCTTGTCATGAAAACAATTTATTTGCAAATATATACATACAAACAGTTGAGGTGAGAAGAAAATTTTAGTTTATTTCTTCTAGGATATAAAATTATAGCTCGGTTACTGAATTAAATTCTAGAGTTTGCATAACGTTTGTATAAACTTCCATATTCATCTACTTTTTCCCCTAGTGTATTTTTTGTCCAGGCCAAAAAGACGAACAAAATAAAGTCCCACGCTGCGTGGAAATGGACACCCAAAGAAAAAACCAAATGAAGGAAACGTTCCCCAACAACAACTGATTAATGTAACCACCTCAGGTTTTTCAGCGTTTTTCATTCATATGCAAAATGTCGAATGGTAACAAGTTAAGATTATTTCGCTGAGCTCATCACGAAATCGAAAAACAAAACAAAAAATATAGGCAAATACGAAAATACGTTATTTGTGTTAGCGGGATGATGCCCGTGTTTGTTATATAACAATTATACTCAAATTATATAGACGTCGAGCGAACAGGTTTCCCAAGCTCCTGCCACCTCTCTCGACATATTTCTCTGACTTTTCTGACAAAAATAAACGCAAATAAATTGCAAGCTGCAGGTGCAGCTGGGAAATCTAAGTGGTATTTTAATTGTTCAATTAAATACGAGATGATCGCGAGTATTTCTTGGCGCAATTTATGGCAAATATATTAACGACATCTTTAGCGCTACATAAATTATGCCGATGAATTATGGTAATTTTATTAATTTAACCAAATTTCTTGAGACACACACAAACAACACACACCTATATTTTTTAAAGCTTAAATGCTAAATGCTTTGCCAAAGTTAAAATCAAGTTTTGGGCTGTTTTTTAACTCGAGCGTTTTTAACCGCACGACGCGACCGCTGGGCGTTCAAAACGGAACTGAAAACCGCCTCGGAATCGCCTTGCCAAGTTGCCTCACTCTCTCTGCCGCCGCACAGTGGGCAAAATGAACAATTATCGAGTGAAACTATTTGAAAAATATTTTTATTTTATTTTTATTTATTTTTATTTAATAAATTAGTGATAATGCCAAAATATATGTATTTCTTTAATGCATATTTCAACTATAAAAATCTTTTAACGTCACCCACTGTGCACTCTGACACCCTCAGGCTTGCTCCCTGATAGAAGAAAGCGATAAGCGATCTTAGAGGCAGGGGCAGGTGAGATACATTGTCAACTCAGGATTAATTATAAGCATTTCCCAGACCATCTAAGTCTGCGAATAATAATTTAATAATTTAATTATATTTAGCCTGACTATCCTTTTTTTTATATTAATTTAATTCGTTTTAGTACTTTATTGCTTGTTTGTTTCTTTTCTAAAAATGCAATCCTCCTCTTTTCTGCTTATCTAAATCTGATTTTCCTAAGTGGGAATTTCTGTAATTACATTACATTAGCGTTTTGTCACAACAATTTGTTTATTTTGCTATCTCTCGCTAGTTTTATCTCCCATGAAACACGAAACTCGCATAAGTTTTAATAAAACGCAATTTTGGCTGAGTATCGAAATTCCGCAAACAAAACATCATTTTGGGCTGCAAAAATAAAATTAATATTTATCATTTACCTTTAAATCAGTTCTAGAAACTCTTGCACTTGTTTTCATAGCTCTACTGTCGCTTCTTCCGATAAGACAAACAATAGATGGTCATCAAAGTCCAACTCTATGGGACAGACGTTCAAGTTTACTACCCTGAAGGCGCTGCGCTAATCACATTTGCCTGATAACAACAACTTCTATGGAAAGTATAAAGATCCTTAATATAGATTTCGGTTGGAATATCATCACATGTTTTCTCACCGAAGATAAGTAATTGATTGTTGGCGTCAAACCCGTGCAATCTGGTTGCTAAATAATAAGATTATAAAAGTAAGTGACATCTTGAAGTGCCAGTGATCCATTTTGAATGTCACAATCGTAACTATAATGACGATTCTCAAAGATTTACTTACGTCATACAGGAGAAGTGGGTATTACGCATAGTTAACCGCCATAATCAGATAATATAAGTAAGTTATGGGTGTACTTGAGAATTTCCAAGAGTTGATTCTAGTTGGGAATCACTTCTAATTGTTTTTTTTTATTATTTAAAAATATATTCGACATATTCCCATATGTGTATCATTTTTATAATATTTTTACTACGTAATTAATATCTAAATAAAAATCAGAAAGCTTAATAACAAAGTTGTATCCTTATAAATATATTTTGAAAACTTTAAACATCTTGAAAATAGCGCCGATTGGTTTTCCTCTCTCTTGTTCTCGCTATTCGATAACGTATTTTCCCGCCCTCGTAACGGCCACACTTTCAGTAAATAAATACTATGTTTCAAAATGTCGATATTTGATATTTACAAATACCGTGATATAAAAGTTAATTTTCTGTTTATTATCGAACGCGCTATCGTTGGTATGGTTATTTTTTCATCTTATGAAATCTAAAATTTCTGGCATAACATTTCCCATAAGCAAAACGCTGTTAAGCTCCTCTGCCTGTAATCTAACATAGACGCAACAGAGGAGGCAATCAAGTTAGGTTTCGTGAGTGTGGCCGAGGCGGGATCTTTAGAAAATACCGAGTGGCGCGCAGGAAATAGAGTGACCTTCGCACACATATCGAAAATCGTAAAATCGTAATCGAAGATATATATGCCATAGCGCACTTCGGTCACACTGCTATAAAAAACGAAAACAGCCGGACGTGCTTGGCCGTTGAATTTTGATTTGTAATTCCGACGCGCAGCCGTTGACGCGTGCCCAGACGTAGTGCATCCACTTAAGTTGTTTATCATATGTTCGCTGGACTATATACACAGGTTCCTCAGGTGCACACGGGCGAATACTTAACGATCGGTGCCTAAAAAGAAAACCAGGCGACGCCAGCCTGCGTCCGTGTGTGTGTGTGCGCTTGTTCTTTTGCGCGCCGCTTTTCAATTGAGCAATCTTTTTAAATTGTCCAAGCAAAACGATGCCCGGGAAGTGCACCACAGCAGCAAACGCCACAGACCAATAAATAAATGTGAAATAAATAAACAAATCCGGGTACAAACGAATTATTTGTCTCCTTGTGCGTTTGTTTACATGTGCCTGAGTGTGTGTGCGTCGCTGTATTTTACTACATGTTCTGCGAATTATTCGCCAAAAAACTAAAGATCAATCGAAATGGAGACCATCGAGGAGCAGCAATCCAAGTGCGGTGAGTGATACTTAGGTGGGGTTGGGGGCGTGGCACCCGCAATTCCCCCAAATTTGTCATATTTCAATGTCGCCGAAGGGGTGATGCGCTGAGGGGTGCGGCGAAACCACAGTCGAGGCCAAAAGATCCTCATAAAAAATGTCGCTGGCAGCAAATAAATTCCGAGTATAAGTACAATGTTAATATACACAAAAGTATATAGGGTGTGTGTGTGTGTGTGTTTGTACATTTTGAAGCTTTATTTTCTGAATTTATTTCTGTGTAGAAAATATTTATCGCACAAAAATAATGTGTGTGCAAAATGCGTGCCTCTTCTGTCCCCTCGCCCCGTCCCGCTCTCGCTCACCCCGCCGGCACTGTACCGAGGGCCAGGCAACAACAACAATGGAGTAGGAGAAAGAAGGACAGAGACGGGCAACAAGCAACAACAAAATTAGGGAGTTCCTGTTATCGGAGATGCCAACTCGGCGTTTCCCAGCTGATCTAGCTAGCCAGTATAAAAACAAAAAAGACAGTTAAATTTAAATAAGAAGCCAGATTTTTTATTTAAAATCAAAAAACAATATTTTGAAGAAATTATTTATAGTATTCGGGGTTTTATATTATTATTATTTTAACTTTTTATAAAAATATTACTGGTAACTTTCATTTCGAGTCTTACAAGTCAGAGTTAGGGAGTAAATTTCAAAATTCTTATGTTGAAATTCTGATTAAAAACATATTTTCTGCTGTATTAGGTCCAACCCGAAAGTAGCAATTCCACCCATTTCCCTATCTAATATTAAAGGCATTAACCTTTGATAAATACGTGTAAATATGTGTGTGTGCTTTGAAGAATTTTTCCGACGTGGCGGCATAAACAAATAAAATGTTCATTAAATATATTTCGTTGAGTTTATAATTTTCGGTTACGTTCAGAATGAGTTTGTAATCAGGAAAACATTCAATAAAATTATATTTTACCTTTGATGTTATTTAGCTTAAAAATGCTGTTATTTTTTGGTAACATTTCCATTGTATTTTCTTTAATTTTGTTACTTACCTCAGGTAGGAAGATCTTATCCTTGCTCTTCCTGTTGTTTTCTCACTTCTTTCTCCAGAGAGATAGAGAGAGGGAGAAGGATCCTTGGCAGACTCGTTGATCCTTAGTCTCTGCTGTTGCCGTGTACCTACCCCGCTGCTCGTCTACCTCCCATTCCCTTTACACATGTTGACAGGCCGCACATGCCCAAGACTAACAATATATAGTCTGCAGTCTGTGTTTTCCGTTGTCCCTCAATGCTAATGGCCATTTTACATGCCCCGCAGACCTTCGGATCCGGTCCTCTCCTACGTCAAGGCTTCCGCGGGATGCGTAATTTTATTACAAGATTTTTCTTTGATGAGTCTGTGCCGGTTTGACAAATTCTTTTACACCGAAAGAAATGATTTTGTGCCCTTAATGGTTGTGGTATTTGAACTATAACAATTTTTGTATATTTTATACGATTTTTAAAAGAGAGATCAAGCTTCTTAAATAATTTATTAAATAGAGATTTTAACTCACTAGGCAAGCTTTTCATTTTCTACATATTCCATGACTTTATTGAAAAGAATCCAGTGAATGTGGTTTTCCCCTGTGTGGCTCGACTCACCGCCCACAAATCGCAAACCGCCCTCTTTGCTCCGATGGCTTTTCACGTATCTCGGATGCCACTCAATTAGTTTTTCATCATGTTTCTGGCAGGCCGCCAGCCAGCAAGCGGGGAAAATGCTGAAAAGCAGATGAGAAACAACAGCGGATTTCGCTCAGGCAGAAAGGAAGGAAATTCCCAAAATGCGAAAAATGGTAGCTGCCACCTGTGAGTTTCTGCACTTTTCCCACACTTGGCTGGCCCTTGGCCATTTCCATTTCTCATTTTGGCTGCAGTCCCTTACCTTCGCTTTGAACCACCTGTGGTGGCTATGCAAAATGCATTTCTCAGACATTCCCCTGAGCCCGTCTCGACGTTAGTTAGTTATACTTCAGAGCCCGATCCTCGAGGATCTTCAGGGCAAAATGTTGCACTTGCCGGTTGTACACTTCAGCTTCGGCAGCCACTTTGGGAAGAAGAGCAACCAAGTGGTCACGGTTCAAAGGCAATCCGCTTCGTATTTCACATATGCCGCCGCCGAGGAAGTCAAGCAGGCGAAGCTCCGGCAGGCAGCTCTCTGTCAGGTGTACGAGGATTTAACAGGTATTTAAAAGGGAGCCAGACTTGACCCTCCAGGTACTCGTTTCAAGGGTTGAATATGTGCAAAAACTGACAAATATTATCCCAGAGGAAGGGAAACTTAAGCAGGGTACAAAAGACTAGTCTGAATCATCCAGAAAATGAAAAACACTTGGGTAAAGGTGCAGGAACAGGAAAATTACCAAGAATATAACAACTAAATAGATCGGTTTCCTTAATTGTTTAAGTGGAAAACCTAATACTTTAATGTCGCGACAGGGATATGTTTATACAAATGCTAAACAAGACTTTAAGCAGAATGAAAAAGCAATATTAATAAATATCTGTGATTTTTTATTGAGCAAAGTGGTTGTGGTTAATTGTTTCAAATGGTAAATGCTTAAAAAACGAATGCAGTTCATAGGATATCAGAAATTATGTTTAATAGAAATGTAAATTGCAAAAATAACAATTTGGAGTAAATTTCTTAAGTATATAAATTTTTATATTATTTTTCTAATAAATAAATTTACTGTGACAATTAAATTGGCAAAACGGACTAAGAGGCAGGGTTAAATCGACTCTTGGTGCTCATCAAGAATTCGTACATCTATAAAGAATCTATAAAGAATTTAATATGGAAAAATAAAACCAAATAAAACATCTACAAAAAATGTAATTAAAATATTTTAAATAGACCAAAACAGACGTTTATTTTCAGTCTCTCGTAACATTAAATGATGGGAACATCTCTTCGTGACTTTTTATTCTCAACAACGAAAGAAATTCCCATAAATTCTGCATTCCCCCTGGGGGCACATTTCCCTGTCCAAGTTTTCATTAGATTCTGGCATTCCAGAGATTTTCCTACCTTGTAAACATTTTGCTAGTCCATAAATCCCACCGATTTTACATTAGGTAAATTGCATTGTTTATCGCGCTTGTTTTGGAAATGCATAGCGGGGAATATTTATCTAAAAATTCCGATACGTCAGAGTGCACGACACGAACGGCAGTAATTCTCCAGCAGTTTTTCCTGGACTTTGTTCAATTGCACAAGTGGCGAATGTCTCGCCACATATTATAGCGCAGATGCCCGCTACAGATATATATATATATATATCTATATAGATGCAATTGGCATCGGTTACAGCTGCACAATTCTGGATAAAATTAATGCAACAAAGCCGCCGTCTTCCATGTGTTGTGTCCATGTCGATTGGGGGTAAATGATTTGCACTTGAAAACATTTTCCTAGAGACCACCACTGCCTCCGCCTTCCCCTTTTGGATTCTGCGTTCTTGTTCCTTTCCTTTTGTGTGTCAAAAACTATGCGAGGCGAACGAGGGAAGGTCGAAGAAAAGAAATCGGCACAATTAAAATTGATGTCAACAGCTCGCAATTTTGGCCGCTTTATGATCGACAGCGCATTGCCGGGGATTCGGCTGAGTATGCCAGACCCTGCCCACCATACCACATGCCGCACATCCTCCATCCTCCTCCACATCAGCCTCATCTTAAGCAGCAGCACAATGGGGTTCTATTTTGGTTAGTCTCGGTGTTCTGCTGCTCCGCTTTTGTTTGTTTTATTTTGCACAATTTCTGCTTGGGTGCCGTAGGCTCCTCTCCCTTCCTCTGCCCCGATCTCTTTCCCCCGACTCGCACACTCAATTGCATAAACAAACAAATCCACAAAATAGCCATAAATCAAACACAAAATTTGTTCCAGTCTCCTCGGTATACAAAACTATAGTTTTGAGGTGGTTTTGTGCAACCAAATCGGGAAATAATTTAAGTATTTATTAAAGATGTTTAAACTTAAAATTAAATGGAAGTAATAGAAATAATTTATTGCTTTAATTTTGGATATGTAAAGAAAATTGTAAATGAATTTTTGTAGCTCTTAAAAAGCATTTGAAAATTTAAACAATAAACCCTGTATTTCATTAAAAACAAGATAATATACAATATAAATATTTTAACAATTAAATTGCAATAAAAAATTTAATTTCTTGGCTTTTTTAAAAGCACAGTAAACCACATATTCGACTCTTAGTAAATTTATTTAGATTTATGACTGCCTTGCACTTATTTTATAATTATTCTTTAAATTTTTAATATTTTCTAATTAATTATTTGAATTTTTATCCACCAGAAATGTCCATTACCACAACCCTGCCCAGTCGCATCTGCCTGGTGGGCAATGTGGGTCAGGATGCGGACACGCTGCAGGCAGCCGAATCCTTTGGCCTGCCCATCGTTACCTCAGAGACGGGCCTGGACATTGCCGGAGAGTCGGACTGGCGTACCTTTTACGTGCTCGATGACTTCGAGGGTGCCAGCTTCGAGGCGATACACAAGCAAAAGGAATGGTGAGTACTAGTCACTGCCACTATTAATAAACCCGGCGGAAAGCCGAAGAAGAACAAGAATGCTGCTTAATTTAGACAAAGAGCTGATGATGGTGGTGGGGCTGGTGGTGGACACAAATCCGTCACTAGCTAGCTGTCCGTTCCCCCCTTTTCTTGGCGGCAAAGTCAAGAGCCATTATCATCGGGAGGCGATGCATGCTGGGTTAGCAGCAGGGGGAAGCGGCAAATTGAGTCTGAAATCGAGACACACACGCATTGGGAGGATACTGTCGCCTCTTCAATTTCCCCGCTGGATCCATTCGTTATCCACCGATACCCAAGATTGACAGCGTCAGCCATGCGCCGAAAATCAGCCCCCTTCATCATTGTCTTCCTTCCGATTTTATACCCTTACTTGAGATCTTGTGTGAGCTTTTCTATTAAAAAAAAGAGTTTTGAATACTGGGTAATATTTATAATTTTTCCAAATATCCCCTTTCATTATATTTTCTATTTTAAAAAAGAGTTTTGAATGCTGGATAATATTTATAAATTGTAAATATTTGTTATAATTTAGTATTTACAAAAATATAGGGAAGCTTATTTAAAAGAGGGAAACTATTCGAAAAAATCGGTTTTAAATTCATATTTTTAAATATTTTATATTTATGCCAAATCTTAATTATTATTTAATCATTTTTTATATATTTTATCTAATTTATTTGATATATTTTAATCATTGAAAATTCATTTTACAAAGACAACCCAATGGCAACTTGATTGCCTCCACATGTTTCTCTTTTCTGTAAACATTTTCAAATGGTTATAAATTAATGGAATTTATTAACAATTTTTATTCTTTTCATATAGATTTTATTTACGGATTTAAGCCTTTAAGCCCTTGTTTTGGAGGGTATTATCCACTTCGACTTTTCGCAAATGGCTCGCAATCATTTTTCTCGTGCTACAAATTGTCGTCAAATTTGAAACTTGCGCAAATGTTTGCTCTTCTGCTCTATATATATATATACACATATGTATATATGTACTCAGTCCGGATCTGTTTGGTTCAGTTTCTATTCTATATTATTTTTTTTTTGCACGCTTGATTAATTTGCCTGCTGCGTAGTAATAGCCTCAAATAACATGCACGCTTTGGGAAGAACTCCCGAACTCTTCCCCTCTTTTTTCGTAGATTTCTTTTCGGAGACCTCTGCCCTGTCTCATTAGTGATTAACAATAATTTTGCGATACCTTGGTTAGCGTTTATTTACGAGCATTTTCATTTTGGAGGTCACCAAATGCGTTTAAGTTGTTATTATGCCTCTTCTGTTGGCAGGAAGAGGAGGCGGTGGTGGGCGTCTGTTTTTTCCTTTTCATGTTTTCCCAGCACGCTTTTCGCTTGTAAGGGAAATAGAGCTCGTTTTTTGCCATTAAGAATTATTATTTATTTCATAGATTTTCATTCATGTTTCGGTTCGTTTTGTTATTGCAATTTGTGTTTGTTTTTCGCCACTTTTGCCAGCGGAAAATAAAACAAAAGCCAATCGGCGGAACAACCTAAGAGAGGTGCGTAGAAGTTTGTTTTTTTTCTCCGAGCTAATTATATTTCATGTTTCACATATTTTTTTTATGGTATTTTGCCATCTATAAATTTAATTGATATTCGCATATAGAAAAACATAAACTGGAATTAAATAGAAAATCATCTGTTTATCACTTGAAAGAAAACTACGCGGAAAGTTTGCTGCGCGTGAGTTGTTTATTTTTTAAATAAATATATATTTATGCACTTTGCCAGTTTGTTTTTGTCATTTTGATATAAATAAATGATGACTGTTTTTCCACAGGTGAATTTCCTTTTAGCCATAAAAAGATCTTTGTCTTGAGGGATTTGTTTTTTAAAAAATATTAAACTTTAGGAATTTCTAATAATCCCAAGAGAAAAGCTTGGTTTCAAAATCTCTTAAATAGCTTTAAGACATTTCCAAATTTCCCAGGATTTTTCCAAATATTTAAATAAGCCTTATTAGTGCCTTTTACTACCGGGAAATAATTCTGATTAAAAAGTTTATAGAAAAACCCAATGGGAAACCGAAGAAATTTTAATGAGATCTTCCCAGAAATGTGCGATAAGTTGAAAGAATGACCGAAAGCACTTTAATGGCCACTTAACCTCGCCGAAAATGATGCCACAAAGATCTTGTTAATTGTTGTTCCCAGCATGGCCAATATATATATATATATATATGCATATTTAATCTGAATCATAGGAATGATCAATCCGCTAAATGGGGGAAGTCTCGCTGCGATTCGTTGCCTATTTTGGGGACGTCGTAGCGGGCTGAGAATAAAAATTTACTTAAAATAAAAATGAAAACAAATAAAATGTTGTGATGACAATTTCGAATAGAATTTATTCAAATGAAAACCTTGCGTAGTTCTACAGAAATCGAAAATGAATCGCTATTTGTTTCGTTTTTTTATTTTTGCGTGAATTTTAGGGGACTTCTCTGGGGAAGCAAAAGAAATAAATGAAAATAAAAGGAAACAAAACTCTGGTGTGCCGCTGGCCAAGTTTTCAAATTTGAGGAGGAGGTGGCATTGCAGCAATCTCTTGGCGCCATGATTCTACAAGAATTTCTATATATTTAAGATCGAGCGATGTCAAATAAAGTCGAAAGTGTTGAAAGAAGCGTTTTTGGGGAAAAACGGAAATTCTTTCCCATAAAAAAAACCATACACACAAAATATAACAAATTGCAAAAAGAAAGAAGAACGAGAATCTGAGAAAAATCAGAATTTATACGTTTTTATTGAGGCATTTATATGATGAGCTCTTGCTCTGTTTTTGTATTTTGCTTTTATATATTTAAAGATATTTATGGTGTTTCTGTGCGGCTGACTATATAATTTATAAGTTTTGATATGATGGTGTATTAATTGAGGCAGAACGAGTCCGCGAACGACATGTCATTGACTGTTCTATAGTTTTGACCCTCGCAAAGTTCGAGTGCCCCGTCGAGTCAGTCAAAGATCGGCGCACTTTACAAAAAGGCACACAGAGATGGCAGCCGAGGAGATCATCCATTTGTGGAGGCCGAGACCCCGTTTCCCCTCGATCCAATCCATTCTGAACCGATCATCATCATTTACCCCGAGCATCCCATTTTGTTGACAAGCACGCGCTGCGCATTCTTGGGCTTTGACTAACCGCCAGCAGTCATCATTTTCCTGGGTTTTCCTTGGGAAGCCAAGCAAAATATTTAATTGTTCTTTGGAATTTCATTTCATTTCTGTGCTGCTGCTGCTCAAATATTTGTTAGTCTCGCCTCACTCTTTGCATTTCACCTGTCTCCGTTTTGGCTTTCTTTATTTACTGTCACCTCGCTCTCAGTCTCATTTCCTCCTGATACACAGAGCAAAAATGTATTTAAATTGAGAATTTATATGTAGAGAGAAAATATATTTTAACCTCAGCTTTGGTTACAATTTTTATTTAAACTCCTAAATTAATGGCTTTGTTAAACAAGACTTTTTCATAGCTACAAGGAAATATATGTGAAATATAGATCAGGGAAGAATGAAGTACTTAAGCTACTTAACTAATTACTTCTCCACTATTTAATATATTAAATTGTTATTATTGGCAGAAGACAATTTTCTAACTGAGAAAGTTATTTCAAAACAAAATTAAATAAAGCTTAAAGATTAGGATCCTTTTTCCCCGACTAAGATTATCATTGTTCCTCTCGTTTTCCCCTGTATATCTCACATTCTCCGGGTTGAGAGAGAGGAGATATGTATATATGTTTGCTTATAGAGGAATATATCACGCCTGGGTAGCATTTTGCCACTTATGTGCCACAATTAAGTGATGAGGAGAGAACACAAACAGCAAGAAAGCAGCGGGGCAGCCAGAAGAAAGCAGAGGGCGGTGGATGCCAACCGCCTGGCATGTCAGGCATTTTCTATTTCCATTTTCCATTCGCTCACTGTGCCCGCCCCATCGCTTATTCAATAATTTTCCCAAGCAACGAGCTCTGCCAGTTGTGTTTGTTTAGTTGCCCGGATAGAATCATAAACTCTTGTCGCTCTAGCTGGCTAGATATTCCATATAGTATTCTTGTGCCTCCTCCGAATCGGATGAAATTGTTTCGTGTGCCCGCGACAAATATTTGAGCATATGGAAATATTCTTTTGTTGGTAAAAGAAATTTTTAAGACCAACCCAACAGCAGCCGCAGGAGTAGACTGCAAATGTAAATGCAGATGTAAAGTGATATTAAGGAGAAGTGGAAGGAGGAGTGAAAGTGAAAGACAAACAACAGGAAGTCAACCTGAGAAAAGTCTTTTGAAAGTGAAAGATCAAGCAAGTGAAAATGTGGAACTAGGGGAGAGAAAATCCATTAGAGGAAGTTGCTGCCAGTGAGTGTGTTTAGCATCTTGTGAGAATATTGTGCCAGCAGCAAAACAAAGACAAATATGGATATAAAAAATACAAAAACCTTTAACTTTAACCTACTGAAAGACAAAAAACTGGATCAGCTATTAAAACTATGGTAAATGTGAAATAAATTAATTAATTTTTAGCTTTGCTTGGACTTCCCTGACTGTATTCCAAGAAGAATTCCTCTCAGAGTCCCTTTAATCACAAGGATTTATCTGCTAGAATTTGAGCTCTTCCAGAAAAAGATACTTCACCGAAAAACCATTCATAAAAGATCATTTTCCAGTTTGTTTTTAATTCCGTTCATAATTACGCCTGATGAGGGGCATAAATAAATAAATGTGAACACATTTCAAGTACCATAAATACATGCCTCTACGCGACGCCCACAACCCACAAAGTGGATACGAAATGTGGCAAAAACAATGCTCGATGTGTCAGGCTGCAGTCAGCTTCCGCTCGATTGATTTGTTTACAGGAGCTTCCGGCTTTCGCCGGGGCTTGGGGATGGGCTGAGGATGGGCTGGCTGTCGTCCACACCAGCTGTCGATGTCCGGTGTTGTGTATAAACAAAAGAGCCGCCCTTAGTCAGATGGTTCAGAGTTCAATAAAGCGGAACAATCGGCACTGCGGCACTTCAGCAATTGAAATGAATTCGCATCAGTTGCATTCGGAATGCTGTCGGTTAAAGACACCGACGATATCGCAACCATATCGCCCCGGCAGAGATTCGAATTGAATTATTGGGCAGTGCCAGTGCAAGTGCAACAGCTGCCAAGGTCAATTGGGGCATAAAAGACCAGATTGCCTTGCATAACTCAAAAGTGTGCCACATAAATATTTAATTGCCTTTCCCGTCTCCTCACTTGCAGCATTCTGGGACCGCCGGCTTTGAAGTACGCGGCGGAGATGAAACAGACACTGGGCCAGAATTCGCGTCCCATTTACAACTATGCGATGCGCGGAGTAGTCACTTGCTTCACCGGCATACGCAAAAAGGATGAGCTGGTGAGTGGATGCAGCGACTCCTCCTAATGGGAGATACTTAATATATACTCTCTCTCTATCTAGACCAAGCTGGTTAATCTCATTCACTCGATGGGCGGCTGCATCAAGAAGGACCTGAACACGAAGACTACGCATTTAATTTGCAATCACAGTGGCGGCGAAAAGTACCAGTAAGTTTTCCATCATAATGAGCTTCAAGAGTTCTCATATTAATATTAATAATCGATCCTCTTAACTCTGCAGGTACGCCAAAACCTTTCGGTTAACCGTGGTTCGTCCTGCTTGGGTGTATGCCGCCTGGTCGGATCGCAATTCAGTGGAGTTTGATGCAACACAGGAGGTTTTTACCAAAACGCATCGACTAAAGGCCTTTGAGGGGCAGAAAATCTGCTTTTTTGGCTTCCCGGCTGAGGAGCACCAGCACATGGTGGATGTTTTACTTGAGAATGGAGGCGTCTGCGCCGAACTGGAGGATCCGGAGTGTTCGCATGTCGTGAGTCTACCCTTTCGTATGCTCTAAATGCCTAAAGGCAAGCTTTTTGGATAGTTTGGAGTCTGTAGTTTGCATGCTTTTGTTTTTTTTATTGGACATGCTTCTATTGTTTATGGCCGCCTCGAACGGCTCAATCTTAACCCACAAAATAAAACCTAATGCGTGTGTCTTCCAGGTGATGCCCAATACGGGCGCAGTATTCACAAGCACTAGCACTAGCACAGATACTAATAACCCAACTAACACCCCAAGTAACCCATCCAAATCCCAAAACCCAACCCAAACCCCAAGCAGCAGTGCGTCGGAGGCGGCCGGAGAAGATCAGCTAAAGGCCGAGATTAAAACTGAGGAGGAACTATCTGAGACGGATAGGGGACTGCCAGTGGATATGGATCATCAGCAAGAGCAGAAGGAGAACCATCAGGCCCTTGTTGAAGACGAGGATGATATACATTTTGACGAGCGCCTCTTTGTGGAGGCGGCAGACATTGGGAATCCAAACGACGATCAGTTGCCTGATTCGGATGATGAGGAGCTAGAGGTTGTGGAGCAGAAGCCACAAGTTAAACAAGAGGAACAGGGCAACGAGGAGGATGTGCAGGCCAGCACGCCAAAAACCAGCAAAATCAAAAATTGTCTAAATGCTGCCACTCCCCTAAGTTCCCCCGAAATGGATGGCATTGTGCTGGATTTTGAGAGCACCACCCAAAATATTTCACCCATCCTGAAGGCCATTAATGAGTGTGAACTGGAGACAGAGGAGGATGATCTGCCAGTTACGGAGAATGATTTGAAACGCAAGCGCGACAGCTTGGATAATGTGTCGCTTATGTCTGTCGATTCTTTTGCCCTGCCGACAAGCACCAAAAAGCCCAAGCTCATCCGCACGGGCTCCATTTCGAGGACCCTTCGACGATCCGTAAGCTTTGTGGCCGAGCCGCTGATGAAAACCTTGAGACCCCGAAGGAGTTCTGTGGCAGATGCATCCACCTTCTTGGGGAGCGAGGCAGCTGCCGATGATTCCATTTGCTCCCTGGCCTCGTCCATTAATCTAACCCTCAACGAATCCATACGGAAGCCGGTTAAGGAGAAGTTGCGCAGCTTTTGCGGCAGAATTACGAGAAGCAGCAGTCGCAGAACTGACCGAATAGGTGGCGATGGCACGCCTGAATGTACGGGAATACTTGACAGCGGCTTTAAGACACCCAAGGCACCTAAGCCCCGATCCACGGCAACGCCAAAAACTGGAAAGCGACTCTTTGGCCCCGTCTCCGGCGTTGTTTCTGCTTTGACCCTAACCACTAACCCCTCCACACCCACTCCCATTCCGATACCCAATCCGAATGCCAGTTTGGATGTCCAAGACACCTCTATTTCCACCACCACCACCAATACATTTGCTTTCTGTGCTGCTGCCATACCTCCTCCATCATCATCATCATCGTCGTCATCTCCCACATTGTCGATCGCTGTACATAGCTCGGTGCAAGTAATGAAAGCGTCAGGAGAAGAGACGTCGACAGTGGGGCGTAACAATATCGTCCACTCCATAGAAGAAACCGTGCAAATGGTACTTTTGAAAATGTTTCTGCTTAAGGATATGTGTGTGTTTTCCTCGCGAGGAAAACCAGACTTTGAAACGGCAAAGGCAGTCAAGTTTTAGGGTTTCTTTTTAGTAAATATAATGCAGAAATTATATAAAATACAGGGATAAAAACAGGGAGCCTTTAGGAGCATCAGAACAAAGCTCCTATATAGTCAGTACCAAGGATTTAGCTTAGGTAATCGTTTTTATTGATAACAATGGGTGTATTATTTAAAATGAGTGCCTAACCATGCTCTTTGTGATGCTAAAAATACATTTGGTAAATAATTTATGTAAAATATGGATAAGATCCATGCAAATATGAATTAATCCCAACTACACGCAGCTTTATATGTATCATGAAATCGAAATTTGACCATATTTCATATCATTATTCATTATTAATATTTTCAGAATTTTTTAACTGATCTTTTATGAACTTTTTAATGCAGAAAAATCATATTTATTTATGTTCCATTGTGTTCTCCATGTCAAACTGTGTTCTCGAGCATTTTTAACATTTTTTCAGTTGCTGTACTGCTACGCGATTTGTGTCACTCTTCCCGCCGCCACATCCATATGCCATCCGCCATCCAACCCCTCCTTCCTCCATCCCCAAGGCCCCCAAATTATTTTTGTTAATTGTTATTTAATGGTTATATATATGCTATAGCTTAGTTCTAATTTGGTGCGGTGTCTGGAATTTCATATTCTCTATCCCTAACTTTGGTTTCCTCTACTCACTCTTGTTTTTTTTTTTTAACTCTGGCCGAAGCACAAAATTCGTACAAAATAACAAATCAAACAAAAAGCAGCACAATAAATATTGGAATAACATTTATTTGCAACACCCAAAAAACACACACACAGACACAGACATACGGTTATAGACTTTTCGTTCAGCTTGAATAAATGTTAAAAATGCCAACTCGAAAACAACCGTAGATACACGTAAATAAATTGAAACAATAACACAAACAAATGGAGGAAAATACAGAATCGAGCAAACCTCGAATATTGGAATTCCTCTGGATTTTAGGTGAAATATTTAACATGTTGTCGATGGACTAACCAAATATATTTGCACAAATGTTCCTTAGCTACTTTTTTGCATTCATGTTCCATAGCTTTACCTCAGTTTTTGCCTCGTCCCGTTTGCCGTTTCAAAGTGCTGTTGTTACCCCAAAAAAGAAATGTGCACTAAAAATGTTTTGTTTGGCCTTCTTTTTTTTTTGTTTTTGCATTTTTGACGAATGATTTTCCAAAAATTTATTGTGCTTGCTGTGCTGGCTTTTCATACCATCTCTCTGGCTATATATATATGTATATCACCTATCTATATAGACGCATGATCGTGAATATAATCTAAAAATTGGGCTGCAAACAAAACATTTTTTGTCCATCCTGCACAAGTTAAACGCTGGAAAGTCGTATTAATCGTCTCCGATTTATTGTGCCATTCAGGTGGTGGACGAGCACACGACCGTCACGAAGCCGGAGCCAAAGAATAACCACACGCACATCCTGAAATCAGACTGGTTCTGGTATACCATACAGAATGGGTATGCCAACGAGATGGACTATCTCTTCGGCGATGTAAGTAGCGAAATAAGTTCACAAGCTCGAAGAGAAAATTAATCTTTTGTCTCTCCAATTCACAGTACCTGGATAGCATCACGAATACCCCCAATACAGATCGCAGGGACTCGTTACCCATTAGCTTTAATAAGCGGAAACGCAAGCGTTTCTCGCAACGCATCCAGCTGGAGGGCACTCCGCTGGGCACCTCCGGCAAGCGACGCTCCTCTGTCTCGGATGCCGGCCTGCTGTCCGTGTCGAATAGCTTCTTTGATTGCACCACCAGTCCGGATAAGCTGGAGGCAGCCGATAAATTGCTGCATGCCGAGCCGGAGGCCAGTGATGCCACCACACCAGCCAAGAAATCGATGCGTTTTAACCACTTTATGGACTTTTTCACCACCGAGTCCAACTATGTGGGTATTTTGGATACCATACTGAATGTAAGTTGGAGTTCTCCTTATAGTTTTTACTTTTATCTTGGGCTTGAACACCTCTAATTACCTAATCCTTCTCTTTCAATAGCTTTTTAAGAACAAACTGGAGGAATTGGCCGAGACCAATGATCCGCTGCTGAACAAGTCCGAGATTAAGACAATATTTGGCAACTTTTTGCCCATCCATGAGGTGCATCAGAGCATGTTGGAGCACTTGCGCAAGCTGCACGCTAATTGGCGGGAGGATTGCCTCATCGGCGACATCATTATCCAGCATCGCGACGAACTGATCAAGGCCTATCCGCCTTACGTGAACTTCTTTGAACAAATGAAGGAGCAGCTGCAATACTGCGATCGAGAATATCCACGCTTTCACGCCTTCCTCAAGATTAACCAAACGAAGCCAGAGTGTGGACGCCAAGGCCTGCAGGATCTGATGATCCGGCCCGTACAGCGATTGCCCAGCATCAGTCTGCTGTTGAACGACATCCTGAAGCACACGAGTGGCGGCAATGCCGATCACGGGCGGCTGGAGGAGGCACTGAAGGCCATCAAGCAGGTGACGCTGCACATTAACGAGGATAAGCGACGCACCGAGTCGCGCATGGCCATCTTCGATATATTCAACGATATCGATGGTTGTCCGGCGCACTTGGTTAGCTCCAATCGCAGCTTCATCTCAAAGTGTGAAGTGAACGAGCTCTCCGACTCGCTGAGTGGTCGCGGCGATAGCCTGGTCCTCTATCTCTTCTCCGATTCCATTGAGCTGTGCAAGCGCCGATCGAGAGGATTTAACACAGCCAAGTCACCGAGCACAGCAAAGACGCACAAGCATCTCAAGCTGATATCCCTTAACACGATACGGCTGGTGATCGACATCTCCGACAGTCCTCGTGCCTTTGGCCTGCTGCAGCGTGGCGAAAAGGAAAAGCTTTATACGTTTACCATCAGCGACGAGGAGACGGATAAGTCCGTTTATGTGAAGAAGCTGTGCAACCAGATTGCAGCCCATACATGCCGAACGGATGCGGTAAGTAATCAAGGAGAGATTGAATTCTAATATTGGAAATTAATTTTTTTATTTAATTCGCGTTTTTCCAGGACAAACTCTTGATTTGCCGCACCTCCCAGGAACTGGAGGTGGACATTAGCGATGTAAATGTCAGTACGCTGAGCAAGGCTTTCAAACTAGCCGCCAAAACGCGCCTCAAGGTGGGATTTTTGATGCTGCATTTAACCTGTTAAAGCCTCGCTAATGGCATTATTTATTTTATCCTCAGGTGGGTCGCGCCTTCTCTTTCAACAAGACGCCCAACAAGCTGAAGCGAGCCGTCTCCACGATGATGACCTCGCCATTTGGCAGCACCAATTCGCTGACGCCCGCCTCTCAACTGGCCCAGATGCGCTTGGCCAGCTGCACAAACATAAATGTAAGAACAATATATTTAATTGCAATAAATATTATAATTAATTCTACTTTTTTGTGCAGGAGGTGGACGATGAGGATTGCGCCAGCATGCGCAGCAGTTCGCCGTCAACGCAATCCGAGATGCTGGTGGTGCCGCCGCTCTCTGTGCAGCCCACGCGGAAAAACAAGGCCGTTGTTGGCCGCATTTGAAGTTTAGCACACTGATTCCGTGCAGCCAATTTGTGTATTCCATTTCTGAGGTCGTCGTCCTTCAGAAGCGAGAGACTCGTTTGCAGTGCGATCAATCGGGCCATCGAATTCGTAATCTCACAACAACAACAGCAATCAGAAACAAAATCTATCACGCGTCCAATATTGTTTAGAATTAAAAAAGTTATTTTTTAAGTTGCATCTCCTCTCGCGCGAATGTTGAAGCGTTCAATGCGAGCGGCCATCGATTGACCATTTTATGATCTGTAAATAGTTCTCTTTATTGTGTAACTCCCGTGTACCCGCGTCGCGTCGCTAAATGTAGCTTGAATCGTAGTAAGTGACCACAGAGATCGCATATTCACGCGCGCAGCGATCGATCGATCGATCGGTTCGAATGGGTTTCCGTTGATCGCCACACCGCAACAAGCTGTGAATGTTTACTGAGTAAATTTTTTAAAAACCTATCTTACTATATTGATTACAACTCAACGATTTTGCTTGAGCAGGCCATTTACGGCCCTAAGCCGTAGGGCATTCAAAGCATGATGATGTTTTAAGTTAATGTAATGTATGGAACCACGATTAAAAAAAGAAACATTTTAAAATCGATGGACTTCTTTTTTTCTTAGCCCAATAGATACCACTGGAATTTGGATCTTTAATTTAGTCTCAAACAACAATTTTTAGCAGGCGCATCTCCCAGCAATCCTCAAATATTTATAATCTTCCTCACATACGAATCTGGTGTATAAAAAAACTAGAAAAATAACAACGTAGGGGACCTCCGCATTCACTCCATCGTTCAGAGCGTGTAAACCGATCGGACGCCCGAGTTTGCTTTGTTCATGGCATCCGAGTGCAGTTGGTATTGCAGGAGATGAGACTTCAAACGCAAGACGGTCCTTAGCTTATGGCCAATCTCAAGAATGGCAGCCTCGTTGGATCCATCGGCTGTCCACACGGCTGCAATTGGGAGTCGATTAGACAGGCTTATGAATGTGCCAATTGCAGGAACCTACAGATCTTATTGGTCTTGGCGCGTATATTGGTCACAGCGCCACAAATCTCATCGGAATAGTCAAAGGTTTGGCCCACCATCATCAGGAGGATATCCAGCCAAATGCGATCCAGCTCAGTCTTTGAGCTTTTGCCAAATGTGAGCAGCCAGCGACCGCCCTTGATATTCGAATCATCTTCCCACATGGGCCTTAGGGAGGAGGTGAGGGATTAGCCATTAAAAGGATACTATAGATTGCATGGGAAACTCTTCCTACTTAATGCCTGCTTTGAACATGGAGTAATCGCAACCTGTCTTCAGCTCCGATGGCGTCTTGATGGTATTGTACAAGCTCCAAAAGGTCTTAACGCTGTCGATTTGGGTGATCTCATTCAGCATGTCCTTCCAGTGTTTTGTGCGATCGTTTTCTAGATACCATAAAGTCCACACATGCTCCAAAGGATGTTGGTACTGCACTTCGTAAATGGCCTCTTCGAGCGAATCCTGATTTTCTAGATTCTCAGGATTCTCGGTATTCTCCTGCTCCTGTTTCTTCTCCACCGCCGGAGCCGGCACTTCCACCAACTCATTCAGGTTGGTGGAGATCTCACAGTTTGATTCTTGTGCACTGGCCATGGTTTAAGGATTTTGCTTATACTTATTTTTTGCGGTACACAAACAGAATACTTCCAATTTAAATTTGCTGGCAGCTGTGTGGCCTCAACGAATTTGGTCGCGACTCGAGTGGGAATTACTTACAAGAATACCAAAAGATTCTACTTTAGCACATTTTTCCAAGAGTGAAAGGGATACGAATCGAAATGGGAGGCAGAAAGTCTAACAATGACGCTACCAGTCCAGGTACACTGTGAAGGCCTATTCTACGCCGACTAGATATCGTATAAGTTATATTTATTGATTTATAAATACTGAAAAACTTAGAGCAACTGAAATTTACATATACGTATCTTGTTGATAACATAAAAATGCGCATTTTTGGTCCTTAAAATAACTAAACGATATATAAACAAATTGAATTGGAAATTGTACACTGTTTAAGAGTGAAGTTTAAACTAAAACTTTAACTTAAGCGGAGGCACTAGAGAAAAACAAAGGTTAAATCCTACGTGGGTTATACAACATTTAAATGTTCGTTTTTAATCCAGTTTTCAAATGCATTTCTGGGCGGCTTCCTAGGCATCTAAACCCACAAAACAGCAGCTGCATCTTCGTTCGATAGAGTTGAAAATCGCTGATAGCGATTCGCATTTCGATACGTTTTCGACGGCGATTGACTGGCCGTAATCTGCGCCTGAACTTGTACTTGAACTTGAGTCTGGGACTGAATGGGAAGTCCGAGCATATTTAAGCCCGATTTTAGCGTAGAGTTGCGGCTGTCGGAGCACATGGAAAGGCGGCGCTGGGCGGTGCCATTCAGTAGGGTGGAGCTCAATGGCAGACCAACGTCATGAAAGGAGCTGATGGAACTGAAGCCGCTCTCATCTTCCGTGCTGGAACCGCTCTGCTTATTGCTGTTACTGGTTTTAATGTTGCTGCTAATGGCGGTGTTGCTGGCGGTGGTTGTGGCATTGATGTTGCCGTTGCCATTGCTCTGGGTCTCCTCATCGGTTTCCACTTTGGAGGAAGAGGATGCCGTTGAGGAGATGGTGGAATGCACGGAACTGTCGGTGGAACTGCGCAGCGATAGCCTCGAATCCCTCATATTGTTGGCCCGCAAAAAGATAAGCTCTGCATTGGTCTTAACAGCTGGCGAGGATGTGCCCTCCAGAGTGGCATTCATAATGCTGGTGGAGTTGTGCAATGGTGGCGTTAGCAGCGTCATCACCGAACTGGTTTTTCCCTGGCACAGGCGATGATTTCCCGAAGGCAGCGAGGAAGCAATGGAGTGACGCGGTTGGGTGAGATCCGGCTGTTGTTCCGACGTGTGCAGCAAATTCCTGATGGTCCTGGCCAAACGAAAGGCCTCCTGATTGAGTTTCTCCTCCGCAGCCTCTGGCGATGATAGGCGCGCCTTGCAGCCGCCATTTGCTCCAGATTTCTTGGGTGAGCGACGCCTGTTTGAGGGTATAAAAAGATTTATATAAGGTATAAGTAGATTTTTGTTTCAGTTATTCTCACCATGTAAAATCCTTAAAGGCATTATAGCTTCCAGCTGGCGCAATGGTCTCGTAATTATGCTCCTCATTCATGGCGTGCATTGATTTATTCAACATCAAATTGGTACTGCTTCTGGCCCGCAGATATGAGGCAGATCCAGCACTTGAGGCATCATCATCCCGGGCATCAATCTGCAGCGAGTTATTGTTACCAACGCCATGGACATGATGCAGACTCTTGGATCGGGCAATATGCTCTCCATTGCGATGAATCTGTTGCTGCTGCTGCTGGTAACGCTCAAAGAAGCGGGCCACTTCCTCCATTACAGCGCGATACATTTCGCAGTTAGTTTCGGTCTGGAATTTGAGATAAATTTGGGATTATTTTCGTGCAGATTTATTAATTTGATTAAGAATTATTCGGTCTGGGATATTTAATTATCTTCCTCTACAAATATAAAAATATTTTATTAATTAAACATGAAATGAAGCTAACTTCGGTTTGCCAAACTATAAAATTAAGAACGAAATTCTGAAAGGTATAAGTTAGATAGAAGCTGACTCGGTTCTTAATATATATAAATATCTTCATCTACAAAAATATAAATATGTTGTTTTAATTATTTAAGAGAAAATCCATATAACCCTATGATTTAACAATAAAAATATAGCCACCTCATTGACTCTGTCCCAGTGTGCCTTAGCCAGGTGCCTGGTCATTGCTTTGACACTTTGAAAATGCATTTGAACCCATGACTTTAATTTATTATTTATGTTAATTGTATATGATTTTGCCTGGCGGCAAACAAACATTTGTGGAGCAGCCCCAGCCATTAGCATCATCAGCCTATAAAAAAACTTTCACTTGATTTGTAATCGCGCGCGCCTCTTTCTCCGCGCATTTCTCTGCCGCTTTGTGTGGGTCTCTATGCCATCATAGCATCATCATCATCATCATCTCCATCTCCATCTTTGGTCGCCTTTGGTTAACTTCTGTTGGCCAAATTGTCTAATTATCAAATGCCATTCGAGCATTCTGCGGCGCTTTGCCAAATTGGCAGAGACCTCAAATAGGCGTTAAGATTGCCATCACCTGGCACACGCCCACCAAAACGACATTTGGCCATTTGAAAATTGGCCAAAACGGGTGAGCATATCTGGTAGTAGTGGTTTTTTTTGGGGGGGACTTCACACGCTGCCAAAAAAAGCTGTCTGGCTGATTATGTAAGCTGACGTTGCCGCTGCCGCTGCAGTTGCCGTTGCAGTTGCAGCGTTTGGAAATTGTTGCTAATTTTTCATTGGACGTTTTCCGTTTACGGAGTTTTTCCTACTGCGTGCTAGCTGGCTAGGTTTTCATTCGAATTACCGAATTGTGTTCGTGTGCCAGAGATTTATTTGAAAATTATGTGGAAATTATATGCCAGCAATGCTGCTGCTGCTGGTGCTGCTACTTGTGTTGTATTTGATTTCGATTCCATTTTGTTATGCCTTGTTTAATTTTATTAATGCCTCGGCATTTGCCTCGCTCATCGAGCAATTGGAGCTGAGAGGATTTCGGATTTCGGATTCGGATTCAGATTGGGATTTTCTTGTACATTGAGATACGCTTTTTTGGATCCGCTTGGCTGTCTCAGCTTTAACTTCTCATTCAACGCATTTCCTGGGCTTCAGGCGGAGAGTCTGCAGTCCGGTTTTCACCCGACTGGCTTCCTTTCGCTGCATAAATTAAATTCCATCTCCACCCATCGATTTAAGCTCAATCAATCAATCAAATCTGGTGGTCGGTGGTCAACCCACGCTCGTCGCAAAGTTTTTACAGTTATTCCGTACAATTTTCCTGCCTTCTAACCCAGTTTTTCCTTTCCAACAAGCGTATGTGTGGCGAATCAAGAAACGGACCAAACAACACAGAAATATTTATCTTTTCTTATTATATTTCTGGTTGCTTTGTTTTCTTTTTGCGATTTTCCAAGGCAACCGGAGACGGAGACGGCGTCGCCCGGCTTGGCTTTCCAAGTCAACTTCATTGGGGCTCATTTAAAGCGCATTAAATCGAAATGAAAGCGTAAATATTTTCGCTCTTTCAGAGCACAGAGAATCTCGCCTCGAATTGAAAGTCTTGAGGGGAGTGAGCGCAAAATGCTAAAGGTCACAACCCCCACCACCATCATCCATGAGTTCAAAGTTGGATGCGGTGAATTGGGAGCAGAGTCGGCTTTAAAAACTGAACTCGGTCTAGTTTTGTGTTGAATGAAAAAGTATTTGAGCCATTAGAAATGATTATTAGGTTTGGAATTTAATAGAAAATATATTTCAAACCATTTTTAAATGCTTTTTAAGTAGTAGAATTTATATATTTCATATTATTTAGTATTTTGAATTAAAAATATATTTTTTCATACAATTCAAATGTATTTTTTATAAACTAGAAATGCTTTTATTTAGTTTTCAAATATTTATCTCACAATTAAGAAAAATATAATTAATTTTCTGTACTTAGATCTCAATTTAATTTCCAGCTTGATTATCCCTTTCCTAAGCTTACAAATAATGCGGAATTAATATAATTATAATTTGTATCGTAAACTCATTGGCAGCTTTATCTTCTCATCGCTTCGATCTAAGTCCAAGCCTGCTTGGAATTCCGCTTGCTTAAGAATTTTTCCTCAATGCCCAAGTCATTTTATTGATGCCCAAGTTATTATTACACATCATATAGATGGCAATCGGAATTGTTTGAATCAATCTCAAGCTATACTTCGCTGAAGATGCCTGAAAGGAACCCGTCAGATCCATTAGCAACCTTTGGTGAGGAAGTATAAAATTAATGCAGCTGTTGTTGGTTGTTAAAGGAAATGGTCGAAAGACAATGAAAGAGCGCGATGACCAAAGGCCAGAACAAAGTAATATCTAGTATATGTGTGTGTGTGTATATAGCCAAAGACTTGGAGTCTATAATTAAGCGTCAAAGAAGAATGCTGCCGCCTAATTGCGATGGGGCAAGACTTCCCCCATTTTGCCCTAACACAAGAGAGGAATTATGTTGAAAGGAAATGGCTACGATTGATGCACGTAAAATAACTAACATTAAAAAGTTATGAAACTAAGAACTGCCTAATTAAAATGATATTTGTTTGATGTTGAGAGTCTTACCTAATTTTATCATTAAAAAGAATTCCTATTTCCATAGGTTTCATATTATCTCAACTTTAGGTTCTTTTTTCCTGTGCCTGGGTCAAAGTTTTCTTTAATTTAATAATTAAAAATAATACCTATTTCCACAGTTATCATTTTAACTCAACTTTAGGCTCTTTTTTTCCCTGTGTACTCGACATAACAAGCAAACCCCTTCCCCACATCTCTTATATTTTCATTTCCATTCCGATTTGAGTAAATTAAGCGTGAGAACTATTTAAATAAAAAAAATAAGAATGCCAGAGACAGGAAAACAGGTTGATTCAAGGAGGGCAAAAGTCGGTAGTCAAAGCAGATCAAGATTGAGATTCAGATGGAGTTGTGTGTGGGTTGGGGGTTGGTGGGGGGATGGCAAGTTATTTATTTCTTGGGTTGACTTGGCACTTAACACAGTTTCCTTCCCGCTGAGAATACAAATCCCCGAGTCACGTTCGTGTCTTAAGTCTTTTGTTTTTGTGGCAAACTTCTTGGTTTGCCTTTCCCCAACTCAGCTCATTCACTCAACTCACCTGTTTCAATTGCCAATGCAATGTATCCACCTGATTCTGCAATATGACAGCCTCGACATTTAGTTGATGTTGTTGCTGCTGCTGCTGCTGATGCTGCTGCTGCTGTTGTTGTTGCGGCAAGTCATAGATGTGACTGTGGATATTGTTGTGGTGGTGGTGGTGCTGCTGGTGATGGTGGCTGGGTGCGGCCAAGATGCTGGAATCCTGCAAAATAAAAAACATATATGGATAAGTTAAAGAAAAATGCATGTAAAAAATGCGCGTTAAATTAGCTGAACTAAAACGAAAAATGCAATTTGAAAAATGTTGTCAAAGTGTTGGACAGCCACCAGGCACCACCTTGCTGGCTTCGCTGTTGGCTATCAACATTTTCAATTCGCTTTTCATTTACTATATAAATAAAAGCCAAGCCAAAAGCGGAAAGGCCCGAGCGCCTCAAGTTGTACAATTAATTAGAGAAAATTATTTATACAATGCCCCGCCCCCTGGGCCTCTGCCGCCTTCGTTATATATTTACTTTTTACACAGTTTGGCTGTAAATTTCTGGTATACTTAACATTTTCCACATTTATTAACAACTAGAGGAGGAGCTTGAAACAAACATATATCTGGTCAAGCATAACCCGTTTGTCTCTGGCCAAAATCATGTTTTCACATAACTTTGTTTTTATTTTTTTGCCTATTTTTTATGTTCACGGTTTACTTTTTCTTTTATAACATCATTTTTTCAAAGACTTTGACCCACAACTTGACAAAGTAAATGGATAAAAAAAATACAACAAAAGTTAATTAAAAAATATATATTAAAAGCAGAAATGAAATAAAACAGCAGACTCTTAATAACTTCACTTATTTGGTGCTTCAAATAAAATCCAGAAAGTAAAATAAAGAAAACCCCCAAAAAAGACAATTACACTTCAAGTTGCCACATTTTGAAGTTTTGACCTCCATTATTTGGACCAAGTTATGATGCAATCTCATTTAGCCCACTTTCCACGCCCACGCCAATCAAACCAACAACAAAAAATAGACAAATTACCAAGAAAAATATATGAATTTTCATCAAATTTGATTGCAAATTGTGTGTTTGTGTGTTATTTGCCACAATGTAAATTATCATTTGCGGTTTTCCAATTTGCCACGCCCACAAAACCAGTCGATGCCGGCGCCCCCAGCTTTTTTTTCGGCGCTGCAGGGAAAACCAAAAATGTGGTCAGCTCAAAACTAAATTTGGCGCAATTTTACGCTTGTTAATTAAAGCATTTTGCTTTTATTTTTGTTGCTGCCTTGCTTTTTGGATTTTGATTTATTGATTATAGACACACAGTCAGGGGGGAGGGCAATGTAGTTTCGGTAGATGAAAAGAGGTTTCATTTCCAAAACAAAAAAAGAGGAAATAAATAATTGTTTATAAACAAGCTTAAAACGAGAGAGCTTTGTTAATATATTCAAGCTATTTATTAACATAATAAAACATATATATAATTAAGGCTTGACTATAACATGGCGGATATATGGTAAAGCATTTTCAGCTACATTTTTCCTTAATAACTTTTTTTGTATCAGTATTTCCTGTAAGAAAATCTTGGAAAATCTTGTACACTCTCAGACTCTTATTTGAGCCCTTTTACGATCTGGGAATATTCCCACCTGCTGCCCACCTTTCCAATGCCTGCAGAATTACTTATCAATTATTTTTAATGAATTTTCTTTAAGTCTGCATTGAAATTATTCTACAGATAAGCACACAACGAGCTCATTTCCATGGCAATCTAAACGGTACTGTAATTGTATAAGGGCATATAATAAAATGCACATGGAAATCCAATTCTCAGGAAATCAGCCTCCCCCTCTTCTACAAACATAATTGGATTCTTGTGAAGTGTAAAGCTACCCACATTCTCCACTTCAACTAATTTGCATGAGAAGGAGGAGGAGGAGGTGGAGTTCTAAGACTCTAAGAATCTAATTAAAATGCGCGTTACAATTCACAGGGAACAGGTGAGGGAACCAGAGATAACGACCTCATTCCTGTCGAGACTTTGGCATCTAAAAAACTTTTCTTCTTTATTCTTGTGTTGGCAACAAACAAAACGTAATGTCAATTGGCATTGCAACTGCAAGTTTCCAGTTAAGGAATGTTACCCCCATAAGATGCAAACTACTACCAACAAACATATAAATTGGAATGGCCCAGAACTCGGCTAAAAGTATATATAAAAACACAGTGCAGGCCACAAATAAAAGTTGTATAGAAATCCTGCTGAATGTGTAGAAATTGAATTAATCATTTCAATTGCATTTACAATGCAAATTAATTTTGTGAATCAACACAACTGTTTAGTTAAAGGAATTCTTAAAGTAGGTTTTTTTAGGGTTTGTTGAGGGATGGGAAAATTGTTATATTTAAGTTTCAACTATTTTAATACAAAATAATGTAAATAATACAATATAATGTAAGGTTTTGTATTATTTTGTAAAGATTTTATTTATGTTTGTGTAGGTTGAAGATTTTTTAGAAAGGCTTTACAGCATTAGAGGAATTTTGAATCTATAATATAAATATAAAAAAGTTTCAGTAGTATCGCATTCTTAGCGTATTCTTAAATATAATTTTCTTAAATATTATTAACTTCAGCTTTTTTATTTAATTAAAAAGAAAGGTGGCCATGGCTGGAAATCAATTGAAAATGCGTCTATACAATCCATGCTATATTGAATGATCTGTGTGTGATCTTAGATAGTCCAGTTGCGAATTATGCAATTGGAATTGAGGGGACAAGATCTTGAGTTAGCTAAAATCTTTTAAAATAAATTTGGACACAAAATGGGAATGTTGTCAGCCAGGCAAATAAATTTCCTGACTTCCTGGCTTTGAGTATCTTAAATTTAAATTAATATGCAATAAATATATGGTTTATTTTACTCTAATACTTGCTATCACTTAACTTGTATTTCCAGCTAGTTTTTTTAGTTTAACTATTGTTATTTACAAGCTGTTGCATTCCTGAAACGCACTGTACTGTACTATATGCAGTGAGACGGGGTCACAACCAGCTCCCTTTGCCCCCAAGCTCATCAATGTGCTATTTATATTTAATGAAATAAAACCGCTGCAGCAGCGAGCAAAAGAAATCTGCATTTCAAATCAACAGCAGCAGCAGCAGCAACACACAGCAAACAACAGACAATCGCATGCTCCAGTAATCTCCAATTGGAGAGATGGAAGGAGGCGGAAAAGGGGGCTGGCTGGCATAGCAACAAGTGTGCTAAAGGGTTTCCACATACCGCATAGAGAGGGGGCGAGGAGGAGACACAGAAGGTGGCCAATTCCCAGGCCTGTATATGAAACTTGGCTCGTCTCCATTACCAACTGGATGTCGTTGTTATTTAAATTGCGCTGTTGTTGTTTTTTTTTTTGCTCTAGAACTGATGCAGCAACGGGCAGTGCATGTGTGTGGGCGTGGCTAATGGGAGAATAAAAAAGGGTCAAATGAAACAGGGTTTATGCTTCGCTGGCGAGATCCCCGCAATCTCACAAACAAATCTGACTCCATTTCATTCCAGTTTAGACATTTTTGAACTAAACAAATCTGTTAACAATGAAGCTCTGCCATTTAAATAGTTGCAACAGGAAGTGCAAATGAGAGGGTTTCAACTTTAAAGGAAAAAGCAAACAGAATAATAATTATACATTAAGTTTTAATTATATAAATCAAGTTCTTCACAATTTTAAATAGTTATAGGCATGGGAAAGTTAATTAAAATATAAATATAGACAAGGAATAATACTGTATTTCATAGGAAAATCAATAAAAAGGGTTAAAATATATTTAAAATATGTTTTATGCCCTGTTAGCCCCATGGATGTTGCTCAATGGCATTAGCAAATGTTGCTAGCAACATGCGGTTCTTATTGGATGTTGCGCAACATTTTTCCAACTACATTTTGTGTTGAAAATGCCTTCAGCAATGTTTAATTATAGATTTTATATTTTATATTCTATTTACTAACAACATTCTGAGTTTAAATTGCCTTCAGCAATGTTTATTTGAAGTTTTTAGATTTTATATCCTATTTGTTACATTTTTCCTTATAAAAATTACATTACTTTATTTAATAAAATAAATTTCTTTAATGTTTATGGCATTTTTGCCTTCTTTATTCATATAAATTTCTGAAATTTCAGCTTAAAATGCACTCAGTTTCAAGAAAATATAAATTTTTAATTTAAATTGTCTTAAGATTGAACTATTGATTGAACTTTTCACAAACTTCCTCAAAGAGTTGCTGCGAGAGTAACCAAGGATTTTCCATTCGCAAATTGCACAACCCAAACGAATGGCAAGACAAAAATAATGTTATTCATTGCACCGAAAGCCTGAAACTCTGACTAATTCGATTTAAGGGCTTAAGATTTGTGCATTATTCCACCCTTTTGGCCATGCTTGGCACACTTTAAGCTTGAAAAATATCAGCTTCCCGCCCTCCCCTTTTGTATAATTTTCAAGGCGAATAACAAAGACAAACACAAACAGAAAGTGCAAAAAGAAAATGAAAAGAAAAATGAGCTTGAAAATGTTATGCCATTATAATGAGATGGAGCTATAGTAATGAGTGGGTGGCAACTGAAGAAGGGAGGTGGTGGCCTGCAAATTGCATAGATTTGTTCAGCAATTTGTGGCTGGCTGCAGGCAGCAGCAGCAGCAGCATCGCACATCTGGGGATGCCCCGAATGGAATTTAGCTTTGGATTTCGCTACATCACAAAACGCTGGATAATTGTCATTAGGGTAATGGTTAAAAAGATCTGCATTTGGCACAACTTTCTCACATGACAAAACCCAAACACACACACACAAAACAATGACAAACTTAAAGTCGCTTTGGCAATCCAAAAGATTCGCTGCTGATGATTGCTGTTTATTATTACGATGGAATTTCTATGCACATTTCTGTCGCCGGGCTTTTGTTTTCCGTTTTCATTTTCATTTTGTCATTTGCACGGAAATTGGGTTAATTTCAAAACAACATTTTGTATCCGACTTCCTCGCTTTGCCACTCGTCAAACATTTGAGCATTTTGAATGTTGCGTGACGTTCGTGTGCCCTCAGCTGGAACAGTTTTCGATTGCAAACTCAGCCTCGAAGTTGCCGCCAATGATTGGTCTGAAGACAATGTGGATATCTGTCAACATGATTTGACCTTCATTAGGCCCAAGCTTGGATGATTACCTGTGCCGTGTGTCAGGTGTCTATCTTAGCTGCCTGTCTTACACCTGGCAGAAACTTGTCTGAGCTCTTGTGACTTGAACTCTAATTAAGATTTTAGCTTATCTTTGCTTACAAAATTCTTTAGAGTTAATAATAGCTTAAAGAATATATTTAAAGGTGAGTCTAGGTATGATACTCCTCGAATAAATGTGTTATTATTAATTATATATAGAGAAAAAATATATTTAATATTTATATTTCTAATATTTTTCAGATTGAGCTGTAAATAAATTATCTTTTAGTTAAAATTTTGATTTATTTATATGTTTACCTATCCCAACAACATTTATTTTCCCCTGTGCACAGGTGTAGCCTCTTCCCGGTTTTATAAAATGTCTAAAACTATTCCAACTATTCCCCCGGCAATTGCATTGACAGTGAACCACAACCAACAATCAGCGACAGTCGACGACCGGACAGACTTGGCTTTTGTTTACTTGTTGTGTAAGCCGATTTGGTTTAACCAATACGAGTATATAGCCGGCGGAAGAGGGGCGGTTAAATGAGTTTTAAATGGCCCCTCGTAATGGGGCCCGAACTGAGCCCTTTTAGCCAGCCCTTTGTTGCGTTTCCTCATTGTTCATCTTTAGAGCCCCCACCAGCCCCTCCCCCCTTCGTTTGTGTGTGGGCGTTGGCTGACACGCCCTCTTTTATGTATTGGCCACTCTTTAGTTTACGCATAATCTATTTCAATTGTCTGACCTTTCAATGTTTTGTTTTTATGGAGCCAGTCAGTGTCAATGTCTTAACAAATCCAAAATTTAATTAAATTTGCATTTTAAATTTGGATTTTCCTTGTTCATTGAACAAAAATAATATGTTAATGGCCTCATTAAATTGATATTTGTATTGTTTATAATTTTGACTGCGCTTGATTAATGGGTAAAACGTAAATTGATTTATTGAAAAGTACTGGAATTTATTAATAGCAAAAATTTGAAGCACATAAAGATGCTTTAGTAACTTCAGTTTTAAACAAGTTATAAAAATATATAAAATTAAAATATATAAATAGTTAAAAATTTGTAGAGGATCTTCTTCTAGAAGTAAAAATTTTATTTTTATTCATTTATTTACTTTATTTATTTAATATTAATATTATTTATTTAATGATTTGTTATTTCTTGCTATGATTTAGACAAGTTTTTAATGAAAATATATTAAAGCAATTAATTAACTTAAAACGAAACACACACAAAACTTTATTCACAGACATTTCTTTTGTGAAGTTTGTCCCTCTGTCAATCTGTCAATCTATAATTCTCACTGTCTGTCAATCTGTAGGTTTCTCATCAACCTCCCCAGAAACCTTTTCCTATAAGTTTTTCTCTAACTTTTCCCCACAATCTGTCTATATTTACCTTTGCCAGAAATTCCAACCGCTGACTGTTTGTCTTTTCATCTGTCCATGGCTATGTTAACTGAATAAACTTTTGGTTAAAAACGGATCTTCAGGTACAAACTTAAAGTGGTAATTAAAGCTGTTACTGTTTACTTTTTCGTATTATAATTTTTATATAATTTTTTGCACTTATCTAACATTTGCAGTGTTTTTTTTTGCTCACTGTTATTCAACATATTT
Source organism: Drosophila birchii (assembly GCA_035046345.1). Lineage (NCBI taxonomy): Eukaryota > Metazoa > Arthropoda > Insecta > Diptera > Drosophilidae > Drosophila > Drosophila birchii. The sequence goes on along the minus strand of JAWNOA010000048.1, from coordinate 18,440,045 downwards.
TTGTGAATTAACTGTTTACGTTTATCTTTTTTCCACAACATTTTTCTCAATTAATTTTTAATTGAATTTCTGTCAGTGTTTTCTTTAATTTGAGGTAATTTTTTTTCCTATTCAAAGATTGTTTCAATTGTGCGACCTGCGGCAGAAAGTTGCACTCGACTTTGCAGAACTCAAGTGTGGCTGAAAGACTTATTATATTCCCTATTTTTTTTTAGCAAATTCGATTCGCTCCCTAAGGGAAAAAACTACTTGAGAAATGTTTTTCGAGAGTTTCGTTCTGAGTTTCTTTTGGGGCCGAGAGAATGTTTCTTGCAAATCACGCAAATGGATTGATTACGCCCCTTCGCAATTCGATTAAACTCGCTGTCCGTGAGCAACTTTCCGTTCTAATGAAGCCAGAAAAACAAAAATATAGCCCCAGAGAACTCAATTGAATTAATTGAGAATTCTCGGTTCCCTCGTGGGTATTTTCGCATCCAAAAGATACTTTCGACTGGCGGCTTCAAAGCGGTTTCTTCACGCCTGAGATTTGACCGGATTCGAAATGGTTTCTGACGTCCAACGATGGCTTCTCGTCCGAAATGAGAACACGAAATTTAATTTTCCAACTTGATTGAGTGCGAAAATGCTTTTCCAGGCGGCAAGGAGTTTGGCACCTCTCACCGTGGGCCGAAGACTTGATTTTTGTACCTTTCTTGCTTGCTGTTTTTTTTTTTTAAATTTATTCCATAAGCCATTGGCCTTCGGTGACCAGCAGCAGAGTGAGGAGTAAGCAGAGGAAGGTGGCAGGGGCAGAACGGAAATGCAAAGCGACAGGCAAAGTGCGCAAAGAGCGGAACTGGAAAATTGTGTTTACCTATTGACGGATGGTTTGGGCCAGGCCCGAACTCAGAACTGAGGAGAACCAGTACTGAGTGACTCTGCCTATATATCTTCTACCTGTTTTTTATTGGTAAAGAGGGAAAGGTATGGGTAATTGCATTCTCTTCCTTACTTTAGCTTGTCGACAAAATTGCCATAGCTTGGAGTTAACTAATAGAAAACTTAAATGTTTTCCGGATTATAAATGAAGGTATTTTAAGGGGAGAAGCAGGAGAACATATTGAAACAAATTGTTTACAGATTTTTTAACGATAGACAAAACTTGCCTCACTCTTTTACCAATTAAATAATTTAAAAGATTTGTTAGATAATATTTTAATAATTAAAACTGTAATTAAAAGCATCAACATCGGAGCTACCAAGAACACCCTTTCTAAGCGAGCTTAGATTTTAATAAATCTCATAGGAAATCACTTTTTGTCTTTACAAGTATTAATTTAGTTTTGTTAAATATTATTTAAATAATTAATATTGTTTATAAAATCTTCAAAATCTGCTCTGCCAATTAAATATTCTTTCTCTGAACTTAATAAATTAAAAAAGCAATCTTAGGACTTTATAAATCTAAAAGAATATAATGTAATCTTTTTACAAACAAAATAAATATATATGAAAATGTTTGTTAGGTATTATTTAAATAATCAAATAAGTTTTTAAAAGCGCCAATATTTATCCCATCAATAAAATGGTATTCCTAATTTATAATCAAGCTAAGAACTTAATAAATCTAATGGGAAATAATTCAATTTTTACCTCAAAACAAAACCTATATATGAAAAGGTTTGTTAAGTAATATTTTAATAATAAAATCCTAAAATCCTAAAAGTGTCAATATTTGTCATATCAATAAATTGAATCCCTAATTAATAAGTGAGCTAAGAAGAAGAATTAAACTAATAGAAAGTAATGTAATTTTTAGCTTCAAATCGCATAAATAAATAATAAATATAGTTTGTAGAAATCTCTCTATCTGCTGAACGAATGAAATTCGTTCTTTCTCTGATGAGAGAGTTGAAAGCCTAATAAATCTAATAAAAAGTAATGTTTTTTACACCCTCATCAAACTCTTAATTTATTCTGCATTCTTTAAACCCATTGTTACTGTTCCATTTCGCTCCATTAGCGGTGTGCTTTATATATTAGATTCCCTTACCCGATTTTTTTAGCTATACTTCGTCGTGGAGCATTGTTGTGTTCTCATCAATTTAATTCACTCATCGCCGGAGAATTCACAGTTAAACGCATTTGCACGACCGCTCCTTATGTTGTAGACCCAAAAACCCTCCCCCCCTTACATATAGCCCGATCCACGGATATATTGCCACCTCAGCCACTCAGCTGGCACGTTCTTTTTAATTTTCTGATAACTACAAATAGGTTCGACACTCGTGCAGCAAATTTTACCGCTGCTTTGAGGGGGTTTTTTAAGAGGGCTTTCATGGGTTCTAGCAGGGGATTTTCAAGGGGGGAGGGATAAGGAGACTTGACTTGAGTCCGGAGTCCGTACACCCTCTGCATACATGATGAGGTGAGTGGCTCGGTTCTGTGGCCAAGATTTCAGCACGATTTTTGTTGTCTTTGATTACGTTTTTTTTTCGTTCTTACGTTCTTTGGAGAATGATTTTATTTATGCCCCGCTTGTGGTTGCCTCATAATTCAGCCTGTGTGTGCAGCATGGTTAACATCAATTTTGGGTTCTGAAAGCAGGAGCAGCTTCTTCCTTTCTTTCTTTTTGCCTGCCTTGAAAAATGCAATTTAATTGGGTTCACTTTGGTGGGAAAACTCCTAGACTCTATCCACTCATTCATTCTGTTTTTCTAATGTCAAGGATTTCTCTCTGCCGGTTCCTTTCCATGGCCAGGCCAATCCCCTTCAAGGCCATTCGGATTTTAGTTTGGATTCAGCCAAATGGCTGGTCGATGGCAGGTGAGACACTTTAGTGCCCCAGCACGCCTCAAGTGTCTGCGATTTAATTTTACGATATTTCTCTCCGCCTTTTCCTCACCTTAAGTTGTTGTTTTGTTTTTTGTTTCTTTGCATAATTTCCATCTAAAGCTTAAAGTTTCAGTTCACGTAGCCGAACGACCGCAGCCGAACTTCAACATTTTTACATTATTTATCAAGCACGCGATTCCATGTGAAGCATCTCGAAACGATTCATTACGTATATATATTTATTTTTTATAGGGTTTTTGGCTAACATATTTTATTTTTGGCGGTATTCACTTTTTATTTGTTGCTTCTGCGGCTTCTTTTTAGTTGGTTAAAAAGGTTCAACGAACTGAATACAAAAGTAAATCAAAGTTCGTTGTGAGGTGAGAAAAGCCATACGAAACGATAATTCAACGAACTATGAAGTTGAGGGAGTTTATATAATTTTATAATATAGTTCTCAGATTATTAGGTAACAGCATTTTGAAATTAGAAAATTTTAATGAAAAATTCTTTATTCCATTAATTCTGTCAGTCTTTTGATATTTTTATGATCTCTATATTATTAGGCATTAAAAATATTCAAAACATTAGTTTATTTAGGGCATTATATGAAAATATTTATTTAAATCAATATGTGTCAGTTATTAAAACAATAACTTATAGTTATTGAGCCCGAAAAAATCAAATTTATTTTCTAAACAATTTTTTTAGCTTATCAACCGTTCGAATAAATAATTTCTTGTTGTAATAATTAGCCCAATTTTAAATTTAAATAAATATTTCCATACACTCCCTAAAAATACTTTGCAGCCAAGTAATTTGTGTACCATTAAAACCATTTCCCATTAAGGAAACCCCAAGAAAACTTAAGCTCTTATAGTTAATTTCCCTGGAAATTGCCACAAAAAAATCTAATTAAAATTCAGTACAAAAAAACCAATCAACCCCAGAGATCAACTCAAGATCTAATATACTTGAAATCTCTCTCCGCCATTATAGATCAACTGCAAACTGCCAGGAACACACCTCATACACATAAACGTCCAAACACTCCCTAAAATCCGCAGCTAAACGTTGATTGTCCAACTTAACAGAAAAAAAAGAAATATAAACAAAATAGCTGAAGAAACCCAAGAAATATTATGCATAAAAGTGCCGGCAAGAAAAGAGTTAAGCGAAAATTACATAATAATTCTTTTTTTTATGTGTCTGTCCATTCGTTTGCCTTTGCGGGGCTTGCAAAATATATTTTTAAAGTGTTTTTTTTGTTGTATTATTTTTTTAAGTCAACTCCATGCCTAACGCTGTCTGGCCGTCGCTGTCGCTTTTTTTTATGCTTGAAAAATTGGGACAGCAATTTGCACGCTCTCAGCAGCAGCAACAAAACAGCATTTGGAATATGTTTTTTGATTCTAACGGAAGTCGGCGCTGCTTTTGGCCATTTTTTTTGGGAGCCTGGGCGCCGCTGATGACCCATGCTAATTGGCTAATTGCGTTTAATTGCCTCTTTAACATATATTCTAGTTGGGAGCCGCCGGGAATTCGTTTGTTAATTATAATATTTTTCAATTTACTTTAATGCGTCCGGCGGAGTGAGTCGCGGGCCATTAGCTGGCGGTTTTTATAGAAAAAATTTTGAATCTCAGTGCGAAGACAGGAAATGAAGTGTATATGTGTGTCTGATGGGATATTCTTAGAGAGAGGGAAATGTTTTTCATTAAAATGTATATAGAAAGACTCTTAGATACACATACCGGAATATATATTTAAATATCTGCTTTAATTGCAAAAATAGCTTGTGAAATAATTGGGTAATAATTGGTTTGAATAATCAGATATCTTTTTTATTTATTAGCTGCCAATTTATAAGACTAAACATATTTTAAACCATAAAAGATAAAACCTCTAGTCCAATTAAAACTCTAATTTCACAATTATAAAACCAGAATTTATGATATTCTATAAATTCTGTTGGAATTTATAAGCTGAACTAGAACTTTAAATGGCCGCAGAGAAAGTCTAGCCATAAATATATGACTATGGCTGCTTGCAGCTCAATTCATGAGATACTTTTCACAGCCAGAGCTTGGGGCAAAAGATACAAATACAGATACATATATACTGTTGCTGATACAGAAGCCACCGGAGCACTAGTCGCAATTAAAATATTGTGCATGGCAAACTGTGAACCAAACGAGTAGCAACACACAACACCAACCAGCAGCAGTAGCAGCAGCAGCAGCAGCAGCAATAGGAGCAGCAGCAACACCAGCAGCAGCAGCAATAGGAGCAGCATCAGCAGCCGAGGCAGCTGATTTATGAGCCACCCCAAAGGACGCTTGAAGGGCAGAGGGATGCAAAACTAAATTTAAAGAGCTTTTCCGCTCCCCTTTCTCCCCTACAGGTCTTCACTTGTAGTATCTTCCGCCTGCCTGAGAGCCTGTTAGCTGTAAGCTGCAAATGCGTGTAATTTATGTCGCAGCCAAAAAAAGATAAATTCCAACCCCAAAAAAGTGGGGAAATAGAGCTATAAATGTAGCTGGCAAAATGTGATACGGAATGATTAATTTGATAGGCCCTAAAGCAGCAACACAACCAGAGCCAGCCTCCGCAGCTGAGCTCTGTTTTGCTTATTAGTTTGCGTATCTCATGGATACCCGCCGGTCTATAGTTACTGCTGTTTCTGTTTTTTCTGTTGCAAGTTACGGGTGTTGGCGCTGCTGCTGCTTGGACTAGTGCAACACGTTGCATGTCAATGGCCATAATTAAGCATGCGAAAACGTAGCAAATGAAAACAATGCGGGCAAACATCACAAAGCCCCACCAACACCTCCTCCTCCTTCTCAACTCTTATTTTGCAGAGAGAAAAATTGGTGAATATTCCAATTAAAAGTCTGCCCTCTTTTGAAACAGCAAAAGTTAATATTGAATCACATTTAGAATCTATAATATTTTTTATATAATTAATTAATGTATTTTTTATATAATTTCTTTAATAATTTTTCTTTTAAACAAACCTTATTTCAGTGCCTCAAGTTTCCATCTTTATTTCTCGCTTTTCCTCACCTCCCCTTGCCATCTCTGCCACTTTTCCGTGCATTTTGGTGGCAGCTCTGTTGGCCATTTTCATTAATGGTCCAAATGCTGCTGCTGCTGCATTGTGGGGCGCAGTTACCGCCCCCACTCGCCATTGTCTTGCTGCTTGCATTGTTTTGGCTGCATTTTGATTTGAGCCACAGCATCCACAGATATGCCTCCGCTTTTCTCCCGCTTTCCCCACTCCCCGACACCCCCCGGGGTGCTATCATTATTTCTCTGTTGCTTGCATTCTGCTGTTGTGTTTATGCGCAGCACAAGAATTTGCAACCTCGAGTCGAGATCTCTTTCCTCTGTCACTGGGGGCAACACCGCCCACCGACCACCGCCCACCCAGCTGAATCCGCCGCCCTATTATTGTCCCATGACCTTTATAAGCTTCGCTGTTGACCTTATTTATTGTAGCTACTCATTGGGCCTGGCTTTAAGTGAAGCTGAAACTGAGGAACTTAAACCCTGGAAATTAGTTTCGAGTATTTCTGGAATGAGGCTTAAAAATAAATTTAAATATTTCCACTTGACAGACTTTTTCCTTACTCCTTTTTTAAGCTAATTTTTCACACGCTGTCTCAGTTGGAGACCCCCAGAACTTAACCCTTTTCGAGCAAAACTTTACAAATTTTCCCACAAAACTCTTTTTGACCCCCTCTTTTTCCCCCAACTTTATTTTACTTAATTTCACTCTTCTCCTTATTTTCTTTTCAGCTTGTTTAAAATGCATTTTAATCTAAACGCTGTTAATTTAGTTGTTACGCTTCAGTCAAAGCCACACAAAAACATACAAAATCTAGATAACAATTAAAAATGATTTTTTATAAAGAAAAGTTATATGAACGCTAAAAAAGAAGAAAAAAGAGTTTCTCCCAAAAAGAAATGGAAAATGCACTGCGGCGGGGAAAAGGGGAATTCCCGCTTTGATTGCGTCTTTCGCTTGACATGTGTATGGAACATGGAAATGTGGAGAATACACCAAAAGGTAGACAAAGACCTGAAAGCAACAACAAGACAATTGTTGCTGTTGTCGAGGCTAGAATTTATTATTTCCGCCAGCTTTAAAACTCCCCTTTTGCTGTTTTCGAAAAATGAAAAAAGTTGACAAGCCGCGAGAGGGATGCGGAAAGGTAAAAGAGGGGCGCCCCACGGCAGGGAGACAGTCAACAGGTACGCATGCGCAACGCGATGTGTCACAGTCAACAGTGTGACTTCGAGAGGAAGAAATTTGTTCAAACTTGAAACCAAAAAATATATAAAATTGTATAATAATCCAAGGAATTTGCAAGATTGTTTTCCTAATTAAAAATTGTATATAGTTTATAATGTTTTAAAAATATTTTATTCCCTTAAAGTTAGAATTCGGGAATTTCAAAAGGAAATATTTAATTAAACTGTTTTCTATTCGGCATTGAAATAATTAAAATAAATGTATTTCAAAGTATTTTTGTATCATCTAAAGTTGAAAGTAATAAAATAAAAATAAATACATTTTAAATAGTTATTATTTGAAATAAATCATTGAAATTTATAAAATACAAAAAATATAAATTAAAATTAATAAAAAATATTTATTAAAAATGTAGATCAAGGTTTAAAATTTTGTAGTATTTATAATATCTTGTATATTATTATTCTCTATCTTTCTCTATTTCTATCTTTATCTCTAATCCTAAAAATAAATTAAAAACAATTTAGTTTTCAACAAAATCATCTACCTTAATGGATTTATTTTAAGCCAAAGAAAATGTTGCTTTAAGAACTGGAAAAAAAATAGAATTACAAAAGAACAAACCTAAAGAAGCTTCACTGTGCTTGCTGGATCGCTGAGGGTGGCCGCTGAAGGGGAACGCGGACAAACGCAGCGAAACGCGTTCACTGCGGCTCTGAAATGTGTATATACTTACTATACATATTACTATATAGTATATACTCTTTTCGTGGATGTTTTACTTTAATTTTTCGGTTTACCTTTGTTGTTGCTATTTGGCATTGTTATTGTTGCTGTAGTTTTGTTATCGGCGCAATTCCGCCTTTTGAAATTTGCTGCTCTGCTGAGCGTTTTTGTTATTGTTTTACACACTTGATGAACTCTCGCTGTAAAAGCCACCATGCAGACAGTGTGAGAAAATGCCAGAGAGAACCTGTATCTCCGTCTCGTATTATATAGTACTATATACTACGATATGTAGTCATGGTCTGGCAGATTCACGCTAACACACATTGTTTATTAACCAGTCTGCTGCTGCTGCCTACTACAATTTTTGGCCAAGAGTTTATAAGAGGTTCTTTTGGGTTAACTCACTAATTCGGAATGAGGAATCATGAAAGGTTAGTACTTTGGTCACTGAAGATTAATTAAGTAATTAATTATTGCATTTGGTCACTGAAGATTAATTAAGTAGTTAATTATTGACTTTATAAGTCATGATCCTTGTAATACATTTGATATTTTATTTTTTATTGGGTCCAAAGGCTAGTAAATGGATTTATTTAGTAAGCTTTTTTAGCTTTCGGCTTTATAATATTTGAATATTTTTTACTTAACAATTAATGTACAAAGACAGAGCTGTCTTAAATCTTTTCTATCTACTAAAATTTTAGCATTTCCATTGGTTTTCCTTCCTACAAAATAAACACACAAAACTCAAATTCTTCTCAAAAAAATGTTAAACAAATAAATTTAATGACTTTGTTTACGTTTAGCTGGAAAGCAAAAATTATGGAAAAATTCATATATATATTAAGAGCGGAAAAATAAATCCAAAGTGCGCAAATATTTTATGTGCGCCCGTTGATTAATTGAGTTAATAAAGAATCAAATGAACTTGTTGTGGGGGAAATGGTTCCCTTTTTTAAAATTCAATTTCTGGTTTGCTTTCTCTTTTCTTGCTTTACTCCTAGATTTTTTTTCAGACAATTTTTATGGCCACTTTGGGCACTTGAATTGGCCTCTTTATATATATAGTATGTATGAAGTAATTTTTCAATGGCCAAACGCTAATTGTACTTTATTTTATATGCACTTTACTTTGGCGGCCTGTCTGTCTGTCTGTTGGTTTTTCTGCTCGCTTTCAAGGCATTTAAATGATTGCCTAAACGCAAATAAAAGTTGACCAAAAAGAAAGAAAAAGAGTGGAAAAGCAAAGTTTGCTTAAACCAGTAAAAACTATTTCAATGTGTCAAACCAAAAAGCGCTGAAAGGAGAGGGGCAAATGCGGCGAGATGACCAAATATTATGGCCAAATAGTTTCCGGCTTGGGAAAATGCCTAATGAGACTCGGCTGCCAGCGATGAAAGACGATTTCACGATCAGGCCAAAATGCAAAATGCCCAGCCACCACCACCAGCAGTTCACTCTGTCAGTCACTCAATCACTCAGTCAGTCAGTCAATCAATCTTGCATTTGCTGAGGCTTGCCAAATGGAAAATACTTGGCTAAGTAGAGCTGGCCAGAGAGCTGGGTCCAGGCCAAATTGGAATGCCAATCCCGACACGAAGCTCCTTTTAAAATATTTCTTAAATTGTCTTGACAGTTGCAATATTGTTACGGTTATTCAATCAAAAAATAACTAAAAAAAAATCAAGAAAATGAAACAGAAAGAAAAGAAATTGTTATGATTTCTTCAGCATCTTCATTCATTGCACTTAGCCCGGTTGTATGAATAAAACATTCAAGCCAAGTTAACCCATTTCTGCATTTATCTTCAGTTCTCTTTCCTTTGCCATGGAAAAGCTATGCAATTTTCGCACGAGTTGGCCGAGGCTATAAATAAATATCACACTTGTCGAGGCGAAATTCTCTCTCTGTCTGTCTGTCTTCTCCCCCACGATTTATGTGGGAGCCATCCTGGGAGATATCAAGGGGGTTAGGGGGTTTCCTGGGGGGTGGCCAGTGGGGCAATCAACTCCCCAATGCGTTGTGTGTGTGACCAGCACCAAATGCAGAGAATCAACAGACACATTTATTTTCTTCCCTTTTCCCGGACACCCTTTTTTATAATGGAGGTCCATCAGTCTCTACAGAAAGTTGTTACCTGGTTTATTTTTTTATTGCACTTGTTTGGGTTGTAAGAAATCGCTTAAAGCTAAAAGGTAACGATTTTTCTTACAACAGCTTAGTGGCTTTAAGCGGTTCGATTTATCCTGGGTGAGTGGGGTTATTGTTTAGATTCGATTTAGTATTTTAAAGGACTTAATTTTCTTGCTTTAATAAAGTCTTTTTAATTCTTTTAAAAATCAATAAAGAGCGGAATTTAATTTATTTAAAGGAATGTTCCTTGAAAAGCCAACAAATTGCTTAAAAATTCCAGAAAATTTCATACTCAGGCAGCTCTTTAAAGAATTTCAAACCCCTGGCAATTTTCAGAAACCACCTTTTATTCTTTTATCCTTTTGCTAATTTTATATTTTTTGCCAATAAAAAAATATGTTAAATTAATAAAACCCAAAAATCGGAATGGAGAGCATGAGCTTTCTTATTTTTAAAAATTCCTTAAAAAAGAGTATTAAAATTCAGCTAAACCCTGTTCATTTTTCTTGCCTGCTTCATCAGTATTTCTTTACATATAAATTTCCCTTTTTTTTTTGCTTTCCGCGTAATGCAACCTGGGGCAAAGTGGCGTCTGCACTTCTGCAAAGCACCCTCTTCCTCCTCCTCCTCCTTTCACCCTACATTGTGGCATTTGACGATTGACGAGCAGATGGAATGAAATTGTGGCCCAATGGCCGAGAGCACTCTGGCCATATACCCGGTGTATCCATGCCCCAAGATGATGCGGTGATGAGGCCTGGGATTTCCAACGAAGTGCTATACGAATTTTGGTGTTTTTCGCGGGGAAATGGCTAAAGCTAAAGATTTATATGGGCATCATTTTAAATGGGGAACATACGATTTCAAAATTTGCATTAAACTAAGGAGTTTATGGGAAGCCAATGAACTTTCTAACAAATGTATTTCGATCGGAATATTTCAAAAGGGAATTCTTGAGAAGCACAACATTACTTATTTGGGCTATGAGGTCGGTTCAAGTTTTTTTTTTGTAGTTGTAACCAAACTTTTGTATATTTTTACCTCTCTACATATTTTCCGCTTCGCCTCAATCTTAACTTGGTGATTTGATATACGATCCCTTATTACGCTCTGAAATTACCTTCAATTACCCTAAACGGCAATTAGCCAATGACAACAAACGAAAAAAAAACTCCCTTTACCCTGGTCATGGTCTTATAACCGGCATAATGAAGACATTTCAGCCATATGACAATCTTTTGGCCTAAACGCACCAAATGACAAGAGATGATGATTATAACATTTGAAGTAGGAGCAGCCCAGAAATCAAGGTTAAGGTATATCTAAAAACTTATGAATTTCAATATATAGAAATCAGAAAATATAGTTTTAATGGCAACTTTAAATCTGTACAAGATTAAAGTCGAAACATGAGCAGAAAATAGTTTATAAAAATATATTTAAATATTGTTCTAAGGGGTATTCATGACAAGTATAATTTATACATTTTTAATAGATGTAAAGGTAATACAAAAAGAGCTTTAAAAGCTGTGAACAATATTTTGTAGCATTTTTTTCATATTTCAAGAGAATATTTGATCTTTAAATGAACTAATAAATAAAGCAAATTGCAGAAATCGAATTAATTCCAATTCAAGGTTGATATTTTTACAAAATATATGAATTTCCTTTCGATAGCAATTGAACCTTAACTTCTTTACGATAGGTTAATGACAGTTTGGGATTGGGTAATATCCCCGCTAAGGTCAACGTAATTTGACTTCTATTCACGCCTGCCGGCGTTCGCTGGTTGCCATTGTTGTTGGCCACAAGCGATGTTGTGCTGCTGTCAACACTGCAACGAAGACGACGACTATGAGACTTCCACTAAAACTTCAAATGCGGTTTGGTGTTTTCAGTTAGCCATCCAATCGAAAGTGAAAACCCGATGCAATGAACTCCACTGGAGGGAGGAGGATGGAACTGCAACTCCTACACCACAAGGCTGCTGCTGCATGTTGCAGCAATGGGGAAAGCAGCAGCAACAGCAGCAGCAGCAGCTGCGTTAGAAAAATTCAAATTATGCGACAGAGAGCCAAAGCCATTCAAGTGTGGCCAACAACACAGACAACAATATCAAGTGACAATCATAAGGAAAGAGAAGAGAGAAAGAAAAAAAATTAAATATAAAATAATAATAATAAGCTGCTGTCGCCAGTTTGCCTGCCACTTTTTCTCATTACGTTTTATTGGCAGCTATTAAAGCCGCAAAAATCTTGGCGACATTTCGTAATGAGGCATCTGGAAAATCGGTGGGGGCTTTGGCTTCAGCTTTGGCTTTGGCCATATCCAATTGCCAGGTTTTGCATGCCCAAGACAAAAGGCCATAAACTTGTTGATTGTCTGTTGCCATGGCAGACGGCAGTGGCAAAACGAAAATCGGATGTAGCTCCCCTTCCTTTCAATCACAATCACAATCACAGGTTCCCCTCATTAAATCACGCCTGACCTTTGCACGCAGTTTGCTTTCCAAACCGCCCTAATGAATGCTTTAGGCCCAAAAAAAATAGAAAAAACATAAACACATACGAGTAACGAAAGCAAGGCGTACAATAATTCTATGGCTAATTACAGTTTAGGCCAAGTTAGGCCGCTTTGTAGACCTTGCCAGCAGTTTTCTTTAAACAGGCACAAACACAACAACAACAAAAAGTTTTGTTTTCCAATGTTTACGATTGAGTTTTCAACGAACCGCTGCTGCTGCTGGTACATATATTGGGTCATTATGGCATATTTGTTTGAGAACGAATGGAAATGGATGGAGGAAATATTGTGATTGGCGGGGCCTACCTACTCGATAAGGTCAAAGGTGTGCAGGGTGCTGTGCTGATAGTTGGGGGCCAATGTTGATGGCAGAGACCTTCAAGCCAAAGGAAGTGAAACTTGTGAGGTGCGAAAATATGATCTTGGTGTATTTTTAGTAGAGGAAATTGAAGAAATACTGGGCTATGGAAGCAAAGAGAGCAAGAGAATTTAGAATAGATGAAAGAAATGTAGTACTTGGTGTATTTTATACATTAATTTTAACAAATTTTAACCTTTGTATATTTCTTATATTATTTAATTTATCCATTAGTTAAAAATGATGAGATAATTTATTAAAATAATTAGGTAATGGTCTTGAATAAGCATATGTTATGAAAACATAAGATAGTATTTAATTTTCTATTAATTTTACTAAAAAAAACTTCGCTATAATAAAGAAAATAATAAAATATAAACAATAATAAAGAAAATAAATAAATTTCATATGAACTCATATATCACAAATGCAAATTGTGAAACTACTCATAATTTTTCAATAAATAACAATAAATGAAGGATTATGTTATACTTTGTCCATATAAATTGTTATAATTGTTATTTTTTTTTAAAAGACAAAATAATGGAAGAATCTTCATTATTTTTCAGAAATTTCGAAATATCTATTACACATTTGTAAACAATATTCATATTTCGCCCGAGTTAGCCTCGTGCAACTTTCAATTCCACTTGATGCCCAGCACTGAAAAACGGTTGAAACACTTAATAAATGTTACATTTATCCCTCACCCTCTCCTCCCATCAAAACAATCCCTCTTTTCCCCCCGGGACCACTCCTTATCAATGCCAAGTGAAGTTTTGCTCTCCAATCCCCAACCCACACACACGAACATTTTTCGCACATAAATCACATTGACCTTAAAAAAAATGCGTATCGAAATAAAAACGTTGTCATAACATGGCCAAAACCATAACCAAAACCGAAACCAAAGGAGGCAAAAGTGTCTCCAGGAGGGGAAGTGTGGGGGAGCAACAAAAGAAGGACAGGAGGACGCGGCGCTGGAAGGAGGACAGAGGCTGTCAAGGCTACGTGACAAACAACAAGGTGACATAAATATCCAGTTGCTCCAAAAAGGAAACTAAACTTTTTTTTCTTTTTTAGCCAAGGCAACATAACAAAGTCCCCACAGAAAGGGGGGACCAGTGTGAGGGGGCAGACGGAGACGAAGTGTTCCAATGAAAGCATAAAAGAGATACAGACAAACATCGGAATTTAGAATCATTACGAAAAATCTAAACTAAATATTTAACTGTCTAAATATTGTTTACAAAATATTTTTACAAAATATTATATTTACAAAATATTATAAAATATATGTAATATTTTGTTAAAAATGTATAAATGTTCATTAAACAATTTATTACAGTTTGTATTTCAATAATTCAAGAATTCTGTCTTGAAAAATATGCTTTAATATGCTTAATGGCAGAATATTTCTTTTATTTCAACATTTCAACACAATTTTTTCATTAAATAGAATTAAATAAATGATAAAAAATAAATTTTAATAGGAAATTATATTATTTTATATTTTAAAATATTTCCCTTTCTAATTTATTAATTGAACTTAAAGAAAGATCAGTGTAAAAAATAAAATAAATGATACAAAAATAATTTTAACAGGAAATATATTTTATTTTGTATTTTAAAATATTTCCCTCTTTAATTTATTAGTTTTGTTTAAGGAAGGATCACTGTAACTAACCTGCACATGCTGCTGCTGCTGCTGATGTTGCTGCTGTTGTTGTTGCTGCTGCTGCTGCAGTGTCTGCGGCTGCTGATGTGGCGGCTGCATTGGCCAGACAAGATTGAGATTCCTCGCAGATTTCGGCGGCTGTGGCGGGTGTGGGGAGGAGAGCTGCTGATTAGCTGTTCCTGCTGTTGTTGTTGTTTCAAAGTGTATCAAATTGGCGGTGTGACGTCGCGCGGGTAGAGCAGGAGGTGGTGTGGCGCAGGGAGAATCCTCCAGATCGCTGTCTCCCTCTGGCGAATGTGAGAGCGAGAGCGATTGCAAGTTCTGCAACTGTTGTTGTTGTTGTTGTTGTTGTGGTTTGACCTCGTTTGTGTGCGTTTTCTTGGGCAATGTCAAGGAATTGTTGCTGCTCCCATTCCCATTCTCATTGTTGTTGTTATTGTTGTTTAGCGAAAGCGAACGCGCAAAAGAACTTTTGAAATAGCGACACGGCATCTGGAAATCAAAGTCGAGATCCGCCAACGGCTGCATATTTGTCTTTTGCATAGTTACAGTCCCACAGAAAACGTAATATTTAGCTTTTAGCTTCAATTTAGTTTCTAATTCACTTTTATTCAATGCTTTTGTCTCGCTCTAAATTGGCATTGTTGATATTTTTCTGTTTGCTTTTGCCCTTTTCCTTTCGCGCCTTATTTTATGATTGCATTTCTTCACGCACTCACATCCGCAAACGCACTAACACACACACACACGCTCAAATCAAGTCGTTTTTGAGCGAATTTATTCCAATAATTAAAATTTCCAACTAAATGGAAATTAATTGTAATTTTTTTGCCGAATCTATAACCGCGCACGCAGCACAAACAAAAATGTGCAAAGGTTTTTCTCGATCTTCAAATATCTTTAGAAGGACTTCTTTCGCACTAACACACAGTTTGAAATTACAATAATTTGCGCGCCATATTCTGCGTTGCACTTTGTTTATTCCATTATTTTATTATCCTTTTAAAATTAACAGCGTTCTGCTCATGGATTCTAACAGCGTTTTGCTTATGGAATTAACAGCGTGTGCTTCGGTCGAGTTTTTTTGTTGTTATGAAAAAAACTTTGGCAACAACCAGTGCTGCCAACTCTTTGCCTCATAAACTGACGTTCAATAAAGCTAAAAATAGCTAGCTTGGCCCTCCCCATTTGATAAGATATATGAAGTCAAAATATATTGTTTGGCTTAAAAAAGTCTTAATCTGAACGTGAACCAAACAATTTAAATAATGTTTAGCATTAAATAATTTTACTTAAATTTGAAAAGCTTAAATGTATTTTTATTTGGCAAATAGCTACAATAAATTCCACCTAGTGGTGTGTGAGATTAATTTTGCATTAAATTATTTTACTTAAATTTAAAAAGCTAAAATGTATCTTTATTTGACAAATAGCTATAATAAATTCTACCTAGTCGTAAAATAGCTAAATTGGCCAATGTGTGGGATCCCTCTCTCTTTCAAAACCTCTCTCTCTCTCTCCCGCTCTTCAAATTTCGATATTTTACAAAGCAGTGCAGAAGATACATTCAAAGTTATGGATGCAGTTCGCCTATCTTTAAGATTTTAGAAAGCAGTGCTATAAGCAGTGCAAATTAAAGATCGTGTAAAATATTGTAGAAATACATAACAAATCTATGTCAAATTTATGTAGAACCATGAACGAATGTCGCACTTTTCTTATAGTGTATGTAAATTTCGTTTAAAGAAATGTTAATTCTTATTTAATGAAAACTCAAATTACCACACAATTTATTACATTTTAAAATCTATTAAATGTATCTTAGATGTATCTTATTTGTATACTTCAAAAATGATCTATATTTCCAAAATAAAGGGTAACTTCCATTCGATACGTTCTCAACATTGAAACTCATTACAACACCTTATATTTAGACCCAATAATGCGACTTTAAGGTATCGAAATTGATTTTTTCCCCTTTCGCTGACGGCATTAACATTTGTTTCCATAAAAAAAAAGGCTACCCCTCCTGGTTCCCTCCGCTTTATAATCCCTAGACTAATTCCTATGCTTTATATGATATCTAAATTGGGGTAGACAGCTTGCCAATCAATTTGATTGTGCTGCGCTGATGTCTTGGCCCTGTTTATCTAGCTTTGGGGCAAGGATTTTTGGGCTTTTATCAGAAACGTAGTGCCTAAAGTCCCTTTGACGCACTGTGCACATAACCCTTCTGTCACATTAACCGAAAAAATAATACTGGAAACTTATAGAATCTATAAGATACATCTGATACCACATGATTTTAAATATTTATTTTGTCAATGTTTTAAAAATGCTTCTATTTTAGGAGATTATTGAGTCATTATTAAATTTATTTTTATATAAAAAAAATTTAATAAATGTCTGAAATTTTTGTTATTTAAAGAAATGTTAATAAGTGTTTTTGCTTGATATTAATATTAATATTTCGAAATCTATTTTTATTCCCACTGTTGCAATGTGCGCATGCCCCGGCGGCTCTCTATTACATAAGCCTTATATAATGGGTGCGAGCGGGACAAGTATAGAAGCTCCCCAGCGGGCGCTCGAATTGCGCTGCTCTCCCGCTCAACCCCCCCGCCCAGCCCCCCTGTTCCAGTGATAGCCACCACGTGATTGCCACCGGCTGCAGCAAAAGAGCGAGCAAGTCACAGAGCGAGCGAGAGGAGCACATGGAGTTGTAAGAGTGGGGGAGGGGGGTGATTTCTCTTGTTTTGATTTTCAATTTGTGTTCCAAGCTCCAGCTCCCCCGCGCCGCCATGAAAATGATTTAATCTTTTCGAAAATAGTTTCAGTTACGCATCGTTCTTGCGAGTGTGTGCGTCGGTTTTGGCTATTGGTAATTGCTAATCGGTTCGGCCGGAAAGAGCCCCCCAAATGTGCGAGCCCAAGGAGAATATTATGGATTTGTCTGTTAGAGGTAAGAGTTCTGCAGCAGATGCAAAAAATCCCATTCAAACTCCAAAATTCATTCAAGACACCGCGAAAAACAAAAACAAAACAGCAAAACACGTGAAAAACCGTGCCAGTGGGTGGGTTTGTTTGCTCTGCCTCTCACTCACACTCCCAGAACTTGAGAATGTTTTTGGGGAGAAAGAGAGAGAGAGAGCGAGAGTGTTGGGTGGGGGCGTGTAGCGAAAGCTACTCTCTTTTTGCGCACTCTTTTTTGTGTTTTTTTGTTGTTTTTGCACGGGCTAAGCCCCCCATGTGACAAATTATTTGATTTGGCCTTCTGATTACTACAAATTGGTTTCCCAACTTTGCTATTTTTTATTTATATATTTTTTTTTTTATTTATTGTGCCTTTTTTGTTTGCTATGCGGCGGAGTCTTAGGTAAATAGCGGCAAATAACGCACGCAAAATATTGGGTGGAGAGAATGACTGTGGAGAGTGCGTTTGGCTCTCAAATAAAACTGCAGTACAGTGAGATCAGGATAAAGAGATCAAAATGAAGTCCAAGAAAATATAAAATTTTTAATGCAAAATATAATTAATTTTAGAGCTGCAAAAACTTGAAAATTGATCAAATAAAGCAAAAATAATATTTACTTAATATTGAAAGATGATCAATTAATAAAAATAAGAAATTGTAAATTCTAAAAAGTTTGGTTTATTGAAAAAATAATTTATAACTTGAAAATTGATAAGAAAAAGCTAAAATTAAATTTACTTGATATTAAAATATCAAAAATTAATAAAAATAATAAATTGTGAATTCTAAAAAGTTTGGTTTATTGAAAAAATTTATTTGTTAAACTTACAATTAGTTGGTTTTTGGGGGTTTTAATGTTTGTAAAATATTTTCAGACATTAATAAAAATAAATAAATTAAATAAAATAATAATTAGTCATCAGAGTGATCACTGTTCTGCCCAGTTAGCAAATTTAAACAGCTTGCTGCCATTAATTAGCCAAATCCAAGATGCCGCCTAATTGATATATTGTAGCTGCTGCCAAAATTACCCCTTGCCCACCTTGCCACCACTCCACCGAACTACTTCCCCCGAGAGATAAACCCAAGTATAAACCCAAACCCCCTTCTCTCCGATTGATATGACTCTCAAAACCTGACCCCATTGGATCCTAGGGTCGGCATTTACTGCCTTTGATATCAGACTAATCAAGTGTCCGGGGGTAGGTGGTAAGCTCGATAAAATTCTAGAGACTCTTGGCTCTTGGCCCGATTCTGGCATAGTTTTCAGTTGGTTGCCATGATGGACTGCTGTCCAGAATTGGTGAAATAGAAGCAACGACGTCGTCGTCGTCGTCGCCACAATCACAATCAATTGCACTGTCATCGTGTCGCCGGCTTCGTTATTTCTTATCAGGAGGAAAGGAAAGACGAGGTTACCAGGCGACTATAAATATTTACCCTCCTCATGATATAGTTGGGCCGCATAAAAAAATGAGTTGTGGCTGGTTGGCTGGTGCCTTATGATGATTATTATGATTATGATGAGGATGGAGCAGAGCAGAGAGCCAGACATTAGTTTAATTATAAACATTTACGACGAGAGCACACGGAGGGTGAGGAAGGGAGTCTTAAGTTGACATTCATCGCTCACGTTTTGGAAAATAGGGCCTACTGATAAGGGCAGGGCCACATAAAGACTTTTCTTTATTCAGAACTTTTTGGGGAAATTCATTTTGGGTCCCTAGGGTTCGTTTTAGGTAAAATTGTTTAATGATGGGAATGTTTATAAAGCAATGTGTCTGCATTCTTTTCTTCTTTTTTCTTCTGCGCATTTTTACACAAAAAAAAATATTTTGTGATAGCCAATTCTTTCTCTTAAGATGTGTTTCCAATTTTTATCAACTCTTCTTAATTAAAATTTATAATTATAAATGCAATTACTAATAAAAATGACAAACAAATGTTATAATTTATAAATAAATAAATATATAAAGTTGATGTATATTTTAAATATTGTACATTTTGCTTTAAAAATTAATAAAATGAAATAATTGATCATTTTTTTGTATTATTTATTTAGGATATAATTGATATTGATAAATTGATAAATAATATTGTTTCTTTACCAAAAAATATGATAAGCTTCAAGTATTTATTGTTCTAGGTTTTATTTAATATTCAAAATATTTATTCCAGGGACCGTAATCATTATAAGTTTTATTGATTTTTATATTTCAAAAATAACAAGTAAGAAAGCTACAGTCGAGGGAGCTCGACTGTGAGATACCCGCTACCCATAATAAATAGTTAATACATTTTTGAACGGCTAATAATTATTACCATATATTAAAATTGCTTCTCGAATTCTTATAAGATTCTTTTCCGATTCCAATCAAGAACTGGTAAGAATATTTAGTTGGTCTAGTTGGTCAACCAAATGAGGCATGCTGCAGCGGCCGTTCGTGGCCATACAAAATTATTTCTTTAATAACTTCGACAATTTCTATCTGATCGCAACCAAATTTTCAGGAATCACACATACTATAGTTTTTAATGTACATTCCAAAATTCGTGACTCTAGCATAAAAAATATGAAAATTATACGCTTTTTGCTGATTTGCGGGGGCGAAAGTGGGCGTGGTAAAAATTTGAAACAAACTTGATCTGCCTGCAAGCATAACAAATACTGTCGAAAAAAAATTAGACCTCTATCTCTTATAGTCTCTGAGATCCAGTGTTTCATACGGACAGACGGACAGACGGACAGACAGACAGACAGACAGACGGACAGACGGACATGGCTAGATCGTCTCGGCTGTTGACGCTGATCAAGAATATATATACTTTATAGGGTCGGAAATGCCTCCTTCTACCTGTTACATACATTTCCTGCCGGCACAAAGTTATAATACCCTTCTACCCTATGGGTAGCGGGTATAAAAATAATCGTTATTTACGGTCCCCGATTTATTCATTAGCTAACTACATTTTCAAAGTGTAGTCACTTCAATTTCGTTCTTTTAAATAATATTTAATATTCGTTTATTAACATTATTCACCCTGACAGCATACTTTTCGTTCAGTACAGTATCTCATACCCTATAATTTATTAGTATTTTCTAGCAACTTCTCCTAGCCGATGGACAAAGCTTCTACGATCAAATCTTGAGAGCGCCAGTGCCCCATTCTGAAACGGCTTCTCTATTCAACACCGACTCTCCCCCATCTGTCGCTCGGTTTTTTGTTTTTTTTAACGATCGGATCTGATCACATGGTCAGGTCGTCGTCGGGGATTTCGCGGCTGTCCCAGAGAACCTCCTCGATTCTCAGAGTTCCATTCACTTCGCTCCGCCAGATAAGATCGCAGCGCACGCTTCGCGGCGTGGAAAATTTGCCAATGCAAAGCGCAAGCGTTTGACCCCAAAACCAAAACCAAAAACCAAAACAATCCCTCACTCTTGGCAGCTTTTGGGAGGCTGATTCCACAAATCATTATCTAGCCGAAATCGGGTCGCAAAACACGCGACTAACCTGAATGGAGCCTTGGCACGCGCCCCTAGAAAAAAAGTGGAATCTAAAGAAAGACATCAAAATGAGGCGCGTCTGGGGCAGTTTTGGAAATTTTCTGGACAATCTCAAACTGAGTCAGGCGTTTTATTTGGGTTCAGTTAGACTGGGAATCGAAGTGGACTTGGACTGCCGGTGGCGTGATGATAAAAACGTATAGTATAACCAATATATATACTATGTATATATTGAAAGCATAGAGGCGATGCCAAGGCATTTGTTATGATTCGGTCTGGTACAGTCCACCATAAAGAGTAATTGCCTTTCTGCTTAGATTAGATTCACCCTGAAAAAAGGGTTTATCAAGTCTGTCAGTTGATATGCAAAATATTCCGTCAACTGCTATTTAAATGGGGTTATTTTTTTATTGTGACAAAATTTAGACTATAAAATTTTTGTGAAATGTGTACGTCTACTTAAGCTTTTACTGGATATTCAAAATACTGTTTGTGGTAATATTTTTGTAGTTAACAAGTTTACGAGAGTGTTTTTTTATGGTTCTTTTAAGTCAAATGTAATTAGAAATTTTCTAAGCAGCCAAGAAAGTCATTTGCAATCGTCTAAAGTACATTATTTTTTATTGACAACCATAAACAAACGAGTCAATTTAGCCATAAATCTGGCTAAAGGCTAGCAAGCTTCTTGGGTTTAATTCAATAACATTAAAGACAAGACACAAAACTTATAGTTCATAAACTCCAACTCATATTTTAAATAAATAAATAATACATAATAGGTTATATGAGTAACTGCCACCGAAAGCATTACCAAAATCACAAATAAAACTCTGATTTCAGCTGTTTTATATAAATATTAATATTTCTTAGCTTCGGATTCCTGGGAATCATGGATACCTAAGCTCACAACTACACAAAAAAAAAACCATTCGATAAAGTCAGCAGAAAAGTCCCAGACCGTCCTTCGCCCCCACTCTTTCGGCCCCCCTTCGGTGGCCATTACGTCAATTTGCAATAACGAAAAGCAGAGAATTCTAAACAAAACTGCAGCGCCATCAAGTGCGGTAATAAGCAGTGTATCTCGCTTGCACCCGCTGGAAACTCATTCAAATTGCGAATGCGAATGCGGTGGGAGAGGTGGGCTGAAGCTGGGGCTGGGGCTGGGGCAGGGTCGCAGAAAGTGGGTGGCGCTGTGGCAGACAGCGGACAGAGGCTTAAAATGAAATGGGGGAGCCGTCGCGTCGCCGCCAACGTCGAATTCTCTGTCGACGACAAAAAATTAATATTATGTCATACACATGTATTGTGGTCTGCGGTGTAATCGGTCACTGTATGCGTGTATCTGTCTGCGAGTAGGAGAGTGTGTGTGTGTGTGTGTGAGTGGGAGTAATTAGAACTACACAGGAAGAAATATCATTTAAATTTAATAGTAATTACATTTTTTAAAGCTTCTTTTTCATGAAAATAAACAAATTATTTACATTTCCTTGGGCAAATGTCTTATTTTTTTGGCTTCTTTTTTATTAAAATAAAAAAAATCTTTTCATTTTCTTTGGCATATGTCTCATTTTTTAGAATTTCTTTTTTATTAAACAAAAAAACTTTTTACATTTTCTTTGGCAAATGTCTCATTTTTTAGAATTTCTTTTTCATTGAAATAAAAAAAAAATTATTTACATTTCCTTGGGCAAAAGTTTAATACCAAAGACAGCCCTAAAAAGTAGGCAATAAAAAGTTACGCGAAATTGTAGTTTTTTTTGCAAGAAAGTAGGCAATAATTAAAATTTCTTATAGTTTTTATAAAATGCACCGATTTATTGAGCTCAATTTACATTTTTAGAGCTTCTTTTTCATTTAAATAAATAAATTATTTACATTTCATTGGGCAAATGTCTCATACCGAAACAGCTCTAAAAAGTAGGCAATAAAAAATGAAGCGAAATGCGCGTTTTTTGCAAGAAAGTAGGCAATAATTAATATTTCTCATATTATTTATAAAATGCTTTGATTTATTGAGCTCAATTTTTGTCAAAGTTATAGTTGTTTTTAAGCTTATCCTAGAAATTTAATATATACCTTTTAAACTTTTTATTATAAAATTAAATTGTAATAAAATAATAAATAGATTTGTATTATCAAGACAAAAAATTTAAGAAATAATAAGAAAAAACACTAATTAATATTAACAAATAATAAATAAATAAAAGCTTTTTGCTTTTGTTTATTTTCGGTGTACATTACACAAGTGTAAAAGAGAGCAACTGATAGAGACGGGCTCGTTGATAAAGCGATATCAATCTACACGTGTTGAATGAAATACGGCAGAAACAAAAGCAAACCGCGATCGTTCATTGCCACGTAAATAAAAGCGCCAATTTGCATAGACCGTTGAGCGAGAGAATAAAAAAGTATCTGAGCCACTCAGTAACATAAAGATAGAGAGCGAGCCCGGCTTAACACTCACACAATCAAACCGCACACACACACACACAGGCGGCGGTTCAATTAAAAGGCGCCACATAGATACATCCATAAAAACGGTAAAAACGGTTTTTGTCATCGTTGTTTCGCATACAAATTGCAGGCAATCAATTTGCAACAGCAGTAACAACCACAAAAACAACAATAAATCCAATAAAAGCCACCGCAAAACTATAATCAAGAAGAACATTTAATGAAAAAAAAAAACAAAAAGTCCAATAAGCCAGAGAGCTTTTTATTTATTTATTTTATTGCGTGAGAGGTATGTGTTCGAGTGCCAGAATAAAATTGTAATTTTATTGGCCATAAAATTTCACATTAAATATATAAAATGCACCGAAATTGTATTAGCGAAAAATGCAAACAATTGTTGGGGGGAATTTCTAAATGGCCAAAACCCAAATTAACACAAGGCCAAGTTTATAAATTAACAACAAATGTATATAAATATATAGTATATGTACATAGATATATCAAATGATAGAAACAACTTTAATAACTGGTTTTGGCCTAGTGACCAGCTGTAAAACCAATAAAAGGCAGTGGAGCAAATTTCAAAAGTATTCATTTGCAAATTTTGTGGGGCAAAAGCTTAAATAAATTTTTCAAATAATAATAAAAATATTAAAATTAGGATTTTTATTATAAAAATATTTTAAAAGTTATAACCAATAACTATTTTATAATTATATTTAGTTAATGGTCAGAAAAAATGTAATCAAAGCTTATTTGTCTTATAAAAATTGATAAAACTAATAAACAATAAATAAATAATAAAAAATAAAATAAAAATTAATATTGAAAAATGCATTTACAAAAGTTTTTGATAAAAGAAAGCATTTTAATTTATCCTTTTGATTTATCCCAATTATAAAATTAAATATAAATATTAATAAATTTGTGTATATTTTAAATATAATAATATTTTAAGCTGCAAATCAAAAATAAATAGCTTTTGCTCATGTTTATAATGAAATGTATACTTAATAGATAATAATAAAGTTAATTATTTATTAACTTTTACAAAATATAGAAAATTGAATAATATATAAATATTAAAAGCCACCAACATAAAATTATTAATTACAATTCCGAAAATTTCCTTTACTATAAAAAGTAATTGAAATGCGGGTGTCAAAATTATTTCTTTTCATCTATTTGTGATGATAAATTTTCTTTTTTTGTTCTGCATAAATATATCAATTGAAATTTAACTATCACAACACACAGAAACACAGAAATTTAATTGAGAGTACTATTTTTCCCCCCATTAAAAGAAAATGACACACGCAGGCTTAATTAGCGACCACAACAATCAATTATGAGGCCCACATACTTGCAGCATCTCATGCCACTGTATCTAATGGATATACATATAACCCGAGAGAAACCGAGGGGGTATTGAGGGGGAGCTACCGGCAAAAGATACATATACAAAAAAATATAATTGAAAAGCCAACTTAAATAAGCACGTGGTGGAGTTAAGTGGATTGTTGCTGTTGCTGCCTGTTAAAGCGGAGCTCTCAGCGGTTTTTCATGCCAGTTTGTTTTGAATTGCAGTGCAGCTCAAGTGCGGCGGGTCACTCGCACACACAGATACACAATACAGGCACACACAAGCGCACACACACTCTTATCAATTGTTTTTGTTGGCTCTTTGCGGTGTGCTGCTGCTGCCCAGCGGCAAAAGTGTCAACAGATGATGAAAAATGCGCCACTTGAGAGGCGAGAGGCAAGATGAAGCTGAAACTGAAACTCAACTCGGCTACAGATACAAAATTTAGTAGTTTGATTTCTTTTGGGGAAATATATTCTAAAAAAAATAATAGCAATATTATAGAAATAAATATATGTGAATATGAATATTACATGCCCAAATGGTTGTGTTGTTTAAAAAAAAATCTCAATTGTTTTTTGGCGAATCAAATATTTGTTGTTGCTTTTGATTTAAAATCTTATTTATTGCAAAAATGAATTTTTTCCGGGATTTATAAATAAACTTTCCAAAAAGGTTAATTATCTGATTATCAACACACATTTAATTTGGGAAACTTGAATATTTTTGTGCATATTTTGAGTACATTTTAAATTGATTTTTAAAATGTTACTTTTAAAATGTATTAAATGAGTACACTTTAAATAGACTTTTTTAATTTTACTTATAAAATTTATTAGTTTATGAGCTTTATAAAAAAGTTTATAAGTCAAATATATTTTATAAGTTTTTAACTTGTATTTATATATAAGAAACATTTTCAGAATTTGCTATTTGTATATTAAATAATAATAATAAATTATTATTTACAAATCTGGTAGACATTATTCAATTTTTGTATCGAAATGCATAATTTCTCTTTATCTTTAGGATTAAATATATTTATGTTTTCTACACACAAACCATAAATTTGATTTATTAAAAAATTATCGAAGGCAGCCGTAGCCAGTGCTTGGCAATTTATTATTAAGTTCAACATTTGTTAAATAAATAAATAAATTTCTCAACTGAACTTTGTGTACGTTTTTTAAGTGTCCCATTTTTTTGTAGAACCATTTTTTCCCTTATTCGATTTGATGTATTGGCAGGAGCAGTGACAGCGAAAAGGGCAGCCCAGATTGCTGGAGGGAGTCCCTAAAGAAGGGTATCGGTTTGTGTGTTTGCTTTTTTGTGGCTGGCAAAAGGAAGGTGAGCTGCGTGTGAAGTTGTGACACTGACAGCTCCATGGATTTGTTATTTTTTCGTGTAATTTTTTGTTTTGTTTGTAAGTGACACTTGTCAGGGGGGAGAAGAAAGTAAAAAGGGGGTTGGGGGGGCCTGTGGTCTTTAAACATTTTCGGTTGCTCATTTACGCCCCCAACCAGGAATTTGCCGCACAGATCAATCACAAGACCTAAGCCCATGTCTTACCCCACTCAGCTACCCCCTCAACCCTCACCCCCCAAGCCCCACTTCATAGGAAATCCACCCCCCCAAAAACGGTAAAATGCTGCGTTAATTGACAGTTGACGCTGTCGTCAACGCTGCTGGCGTCGCTGTCGACGTCGTCATCGTTGCCTGACAGTAAATTGAAAAATTGTTGAGATTTCTCAAAATAACGCAAATGTAAAATATCTTAGAAATTACAAACAACGAAAAGCAATCAAGAAAGCAAAAGATACACGTAAAGATATTGAAAATTTGGATTTTATGAATATTGCTATTGGTTTTCTATGAATATTTTAAGAGGAATAAGAAAATAACTGATAAAATATAATTATTATAATTATATTATTTTTGTATATTATAACATTATTATTATAATTACAAATTTTCAATTATTTTCTTTAAATATCCTTTATTTTATATTAAAATATATTTATTTATATTAATATTAATGTTTTTTAACATACACATAAAATATTTTCGATTAAATTGAATCAAAATCCATTTAAATGTTAAAGCTGTATCTGAAAAAATATAATAAATAATTAAAGTTAGTTTTATTATAAAGATAAAGATATATTTTGTCTTGAAATATAAAAATTAGTGTAAAGAATTTTTTCTCGATCAAGACAAATATTTCATAAAATATAATAATTATATTTTATCATTATTAGGCTATAAAAATAATATAAAAATATCTTTTTTATTCCCTGTGCACCTGTGTCTTGGTCAGCTGCTAATTCTCTATCTCTTTCGGTTTTGTATTTATTTGTTCTTTGGCTCGGGCAAAAATAAATGAAACTTTTACGAAAATGCTCGGTTCAAGGTGAGTCTATATGAGTGTGTAGTATAAATAATTTATGTGGCCATAGTTTCTGTACACCCCATCAATGCCCCCAACCCCCTATCTTTACTCCCCGCACAGGCGCCTTTTGTCTGCGAACGTCACACGCAAAATTTTAATTGAATTTACATTCCCATCGAAGAAAAAAAAAAGTAGAAGACGCAATGAAAATAAAGAAAAATTCCTATCTGTTTGTTAGTTGATAAGAAACTGGAGAAGGGCGGTGAGAAAAAAAAAAAAACTAATTCAATTAACAGTTGGCCAATAAAAAACGTGAAACGATTGCCCATTTAACTGGCCAAGAGGGGGCCGAGGGTGTGGTCGGTCTGAATTGAAATAGTGTTCAATAAAATAGAATTGCTCAATCAAAATGGTTACCCAGGTAGCATTATATTCTCGTTTTTATTTTGGCTCGGTCTCTAAGGCCCCTTTTCTATGTAGGTTTTTACCGAATCAAAGGTATATACGATTTATCAGATATTTGGCATGCTTGGAGTATAAGGATATTGTGGAAGGATAAGAAGGAAATATAAATATGAAGAAATGGAATTATCTAGTTGAAAATATAAAAGAAAATCGTATAAATTCATTAAGTTTATTTGTTTTGCTAGTTTATTTATAAAATAATTTGCAATACATTTAATTAAATTAAATAAAGCTTAAATATATATTTTTTAAGTTTACTTTTTTCGTTTTCCTTGAAAATTTGTAAAGTAAATTGAATTAATAAAGTTAATTAAATTAAAAGAAATTAAATAAAGATTAAATATATTTTATATTTATTTCAATTTCTGTTTCCTTGAAGTATTTATAAAATAATTTCCTTATTTACTATAAATAAAATGATATTAAATTAAATAAAGCTTAAATATATTTATTTAGGTATAATTTTTCTCTCTGTGTATAAAGTAAATTGAATTAAATAAATAAATGTAATTAAATTTAATTAAATAAGGCATAAATATTAAGTTTAAAGACCAATTTATATAGAAAATACCTCAAATATATTAAGCCTTTAAATTTTAATCCTTTACCTTTACAAATTTAAAATATTAGAATATTACAAATATTTTTACTAAATCAAAATCATTAAACTAACCTTTAAAAATTAACTTCCATTGTTTCTAAAAATAGTTGAAATAATTTAAAGTTTTATTGCATTTTCCTACAATTTTTTTTCGCATAGCCAATTGATTTTCCATAAATAAAATAGACTTTTTATGGAATTACTAATTAGTCTGGAGCGTTTGAGTATGTATGTTAATTATGGATTTTCATGGATTTTAGCATGATAAACCTGTATTATAATGGCAAGGGCAAGGGGCTATCAGGGATGGCCAAGAACTCAACCGAAAGGTGCTATCCAGTGCGAAGGGAGTCCCAAGGCACCAAGTGCGTGAGCTGCCACTTTGGGCATTTCCTGCCCAAAGTGTTTCCCAAGTGTTTCTCCCTTTTTGGATAACAACAAAAAAACTGAAACTCATAGATACACATAGTACACATGTGTGTGTGCACACGAAACCGACAGTTTATAAATGATCATGCGTGGGTGTGTGTGTCTTAAACAGTAGGTCGTTGGGTGGCAGGAGCTTGTGGGTGGTGGCAGTGGGCGGTGGGTGATGGGTGGCCAAGTCGTGCAGGCTTTGTTTGTTTTGCTTTTGTTGCTGCCGTCACGTGGCCCCCCCTCTTTCTCATCATCTATTCTTTTTTTGATTTTTTTTGTATTTTGGCATTGAAGCTTTCTTGTTTGCACTTTTTGTTATTTCAGTGCAGTTGAAATTATCAATATTGTTGTTGCTGTTAGTTGAAAAAATGTTTGACTTCTTTTAAGAGAGGAGAAAAAAAAGAACATTTTCTGTACGTCTGTTTGTTTGTTTGTCGTGAAGTCGAGGGGAGTGCTTAAATGGAAGCACCACCCCCAAAAAAGGGAGGGAAAACCTAGAAAAACTTGAAGATTCCATGACATTTTAGGTTGCTCTATTAATCATATGGAAATTGAGGAAAAATACTCTTTGAAGTGGTTTCAAGTGTGAGGGGGAAGGATTAAGCAATGGATTGATATTTTTGAGAAATTTCTGATTTTTTTTAGGTATTTGGTATATTTTAAGAGATTGAGGAAGTATCTAGGAGGCCTGAAAGTATATTTTAAGAATGAAATAATTGAGTTTATTACATTTTGAAATAAAGAAACTTATGAATCGAGTTTTATACTTGAATATTCTTTACAAAATCAAATAGTTTTCAATGCAATGATATTAATATCTATTTCTACTAGAAATTTCTATGTTTTTTTCATGAAATGAAATTCCCCACCTTATCACCTGCCTTAACTTCAAGTTAAATATGTATTCTTAAACATATACTAGCTACTTAATCATATATTTTATGCCACCTGCTTCTGTTGACTTCCTCTAATTTTCTTCTTAACAACAATTGGCGGGCAATAGTTAAGTCCATCATAATTAATTCTATTCATCGGACTGTGTATCCGTGCATCTAGCGATCTATTCAACCGGAGCTGGATCGAAGTGTGTAAACAAATCGACAATCATTGCATACATTTGAAACCTTTTGAGAAAAAAGTGCTAACAAAGGAAAAAACTTGAAAAAATATTCTCGTAGTTTGGTGTTATTAATTCATTTGCGTGCTGCTAATGAATTGCTTCAGCAGATACATGTGGCATCCGAAAAGTAGTGCAGTGTATCTTTTTTTTTCGTTTTTTTTTGGGAGTGTGCGCTCTGCTCTGCTTTTGGAGACATTCCAAGTTTACTCAAAGAAATTTTTGGACCAACAGGGAAATAGGAGGAAAAAAAGGGCTCCCCCATATACAAACTAGAAGCTAGATATATGCATATATACCCCATGGCTTCCCCCTTAATCTTCTCGAAAGATCAACAAAGAGCACACGTACTAATTCCGTCATTCATTTGTACGTTAATTTGTACAACTTGTCGTCGTTTGTGCCCCGTCGTTCGGTTTCGTTTCGTTTTGGTTTTCGTATAAATGTGCGAGATTTCAAATAGAGCAAAATGTAGTTCAGATCTCTGGGTGTATGTATGTATATACAAACATACAGATATACCTACATATATGCAGCTAGCCAGCTAGCTGATAATGGGTAATCTCCATCCAAGATGTTAGCGTGTGTTAGAGAAACACAAACAGAAGTATAGGTATACCTCCATGCCATGCTCTGCTCAACTATATATCCCGCAGATCGCTAAACATGATGATCTTCGGCGTAGATGTTGTATCTCTATGACAGGCCCCTGCTAATGTCCACTAATTAAACGAATTTCAGTTTGTTGTTTCTTATGGATTTTTGGGTGCAACTTTTAAACTTAACTTCTTGTAGTAGTTGATGTTTACCCAAGGCCGATCACCGATGGATTGTGATAAGGATCGTATGTATATACGTGTGTACATATAGCATATGAAATTTTGTTTCGGACCTTGTGTGTTTGCTCGGTGATATGTGCAGCAGTGTCCCCCGATAAGGTGAGCCATATTTGCCAGCTACCCAGCGGAGGAGAACCTAAAAATCCGAAATCCATTTTTCGGCTGCCTGCGACACATTTCAGAAAAATGCCAAAGCAAATAAATTTTCGGTTAGGTACAGAGGCACATGGATATATGGTACACTGAGAAAATTAACAATTTTCGTAAAGGAAAATAATAATATGGAAATAATATAACCGGTATTATTAAGGACATTTTAAATAATAATAATTGTTTGTGAATTCCGCTTTAGCTTCAGATTTAGTTTTTTTAAAGAGTTTTTAAGATTATTCTTTTGTACCTAAAGTATTTTTTAGGTCATTATTTCTTAAAAAATAAAATATCCTAAATATATTTAAGCAAAACAAATGTAATAAAGAAATACAGCTTCTAAATACATCATCATAATAAAATATAAATCTTAATCTCTCTAAAATTAAGCATATTTCTCCTTTATATATTTTTTTGCCCCCTGCATATTCAATATAGATATATATGCAGCGATATATATAGAGGTGTCCGACGTTGGTTCCTTGACAAGCTGACATCTCGTGATGGGCAACATTGTTGGAACTATCTAAAACCAAGGAGATTCATATTTTTGGGTTCGAGAAAATGCGTTCACCCACACACACTTTTTGAGATACATTTTGCGCTTTGTCTTTCTTTTGTTGCACTCGGAAATGTGGATAAGACCCTTGGGTCAGAAGGGGGTTTTTCCGAAGGGGGTCAGCCTCGGTCGCCTCAGCATAATTTATGGCGCTCAAACACGTTTCGTAGAGGGACCTCTGAATGGGAATGACGTTTCCGCCTTGAGGCTACAAACTAGAAGACACATCCATCCATCTATCCAATATATATTTGTCGGATTCGGATTCCGATTTTCTCCTGCTGCCACCACCGCTTCCTAGTTCTTCTTCATGTCACATGATGACAGGCGACAGTTTTTCTGTGTTCTGTGTGTTCATTCGAAGAAATTAAGTTTTTGGGTTTCTCAACTTTGAGTATATATCCCCCTCGGTTCTGTTCTTTGGCATTTCTGGGCCCTGACTCACCGCCAAAATGGCCAAAATAGTACACGAATCCCCTTTGGCTTAGTGTACAGTCAAATTCGGTTAAACTATTCTGATACGAAACGCTTTGTAGTTGATCTCATCGAAGGTTGTCCATGATTGGAACACGAAACATATAATAAGTTCGTTAGCATCAATGAAGGTCAGTAGGAAATTTTTTTTGGGGCAGATGAAAGGGCAGACAATGTCGTGATCGGGGTTAAAGTAAATAATCTTTTGAAGTTGATTTTGTATAATTTATAATACAATAAGAAAGGGGTAATTAATTAAACAAATATTTTTAAATTCGGCAGAAGATGCCACAGTTGATAAATGTTGAATTTAAATGGAAATAAAGATTCCTACAAATAGTTTTGTGTAGCTTTAAAATGGTTTTAGGATTGTTAAGAAGAAATTCATTATTTAAATATTATTTAAATATATTTTAATTAATGTATTAATAAAGGTATTCATTTTTTCAGTTGGTCAAATAATTAAATTCCACAATTATCCATATTATTATCCCAAAATTTTTTTATTCTCTATAAAATATCCTCAAAGCATCTTAAATATCTTAAAATATAAACTCTTGTTACTTATTGCAAATAAACTCAATGAAAAACTATTTAAATAGGCTCGCTGATCATCATTTTTTCGTATTTTAATTATTTTGTTTACTCGCCGCAATTAATTGAGTGTGAACCTTATCAGCGACAGATACTTTTTGTTTCGTTCTAATCGGGAATAAAACATGAGTTCCAACTGGTGCTGGTTGCCACCTGGGTTCTGAATTTATTTATTTATTATTATTATTTATTTTGTGAAGACCAATTTCAAGGCAGTTTGATTGTTGCCGAGCTCAGTTCGCCATTCTTGATTCCACAAATTTGTGTTTATTTATACAAATTACAGAAACGAAAAGAAAAGGAACAGAGCTACAACTACAATAAACTAACAAAAATTTCCACACATTAAAAAGGTTTTCATAGCTATGAAATCAACTCACGTGAGCGCTGCTGCAGTCGACGTCGCTGTTAGAAATAATAACAAATAAAAAAAAAATAAGAAAACAAAAAAAGCACAACCGAAATAGTGAAAAATAAAGAAACTGGCAGATAAATCGGAGAGGAGAGCGAAAGGCAGAACCTAAAAACATTGAAATGAACGCTATAGTTGCCGCAGTGCCAAACACAGATACAGATACACAGGCATACCTAGCAGATACATCTACAAACGTCAGCGTTATGGTTCCATTGACGTAATAGCCAAGCAGAGAGCAAAAATAAAAAAAACACCGACTTTTGCATGAGTAAATTGAAATGAAGCAAAATAAATAAAAATTGGCCGGCTAGCGATCTCTCAGATACTCAGATATATTTCTAACCTAGAGATACTTGTTCTGAGAGAGGGAAAGAGCATGCGAGAAACATGTGAACTTTGAGACGCAGTGGAAAATGCCAAAACTTTGGCACGAGTGTGAGTGAGAGAGTGATGATTAGATGGCAATTAGAGGCATTAGAAAGGGAGGGGGCCAATCAGAGAGCGAAAGAGAGCGACTAGTAAACTTTAGCTTGAATTTAAGCTTAGGTTTTTCAAATTTAATTCTCAGATTAAAACTTTAAGCTGCAAATTCAAAATTGTAATATGATATTTTTTTATTAAAGCTTATTTATTACAAATGAATTGTTAAAAAGTTTGGAATTATAAGAGCACAGATTTCGAATTTTAGATAATCTTTTAAATAAAATTACTACAAATTGCTTGATTTTAGTTTAAAAAAAATGGTAAACCTAATAATTCGCAACTAATTTCTTAATTTCTGTATATTTAAACCGCTTCTCAGGCACACAAAAACGTATAAAAATTTAAAAATATATATTTAATATTTAAATATTTTTATAAAGCCCTTTTTTTGTTTTCTACAATTGCTTTATTTATTTTATTTTTTTTTAAGTTGCGCGCGCCGTTTGCCAAAAATAAAAATCCCAACACGCGGGAGAGAAGCCGCCGCGAGAGAGCCAGCCTGCCAGAGCGTTGTATCTCAATCCGAGCACTCATCGTGTATCTGTATGTGTAAAAGTATCTGTGAGTTCGCCCTTAGCCGCTGTAGCTCGCTCGCTCTCTCCGCTTCTCTCGCGGGCGGCATGTTTCTACACTTTGAAAGCGTGTGCCAGTCAGAAGTTAGTTGAACATTCAGCGCCACAAAAGCCACGCTAAAAACATAACAAATTTTAAATCAAAATTCAATAAAAAAATTTTAATTTTCCTTAAACCCAAACAAAAAAATTCGGCATAATTTTTTGAGCAATTAATAAAACACAAGTTAAACGAAAACTATTATAATGAGACCTTTACCGAGAGCTAAAGTTCAAAGAAGACCAACTGAAAAGCACGTGTCACTGCCGAGCAGTTGAAACAAATGAAATCCAGCCAAAAGTGAAATATAAATGTGAAACTTTCAACTAAATAAAAATTAAGAAATAAAAATCACAAAAATTAGCGCGTGTTTGTAGGTTTGTCTGCGTGGAAACATTGGAATAAATATATATATATATATATATATATATATATCTTGTGGGTTTGTGTGTGTGTGTGGACGAGGTCTGAGTGTGTGCGTGAGTGTAATGTTCAAGTTTTGTTCATAGTGCAAAAAGCAGTGTTAAACAAACAGAAACAACAATCAGCTGACTTGCGCGCACTCTCTCTCTCTCTCTCTTTCACTCTCGTGCTCGGTTTTTCTCAAGTCTCCAATCCTCCACCCCTTGCTCTAGCGGGAAATGCACCGCCAAGTGCAATGGTGAATACGAAAGCTTCGGTGTGTAGAGTTGGCCCCACTTCCGCATCCTCCTCGCTGCTGCTGTACGTGTATTTCTTTCGGCGACCTTTCGAACTTCGAATTCGGCATTGGTATTGGTAGTGGTTGTGCTTGGTGGTATAGGCGCTTGTCACATGCGCGCTACGTCGACAGCGACGCCGGCAGCGGTGGACACGAAGGCACAAAGATACAGATACGCCGACACCCACACAACGCAGCGCACGAACCGAACCGAGCAGCCGAGCGGCGCGCAGTCATGGTTTTTACAGTAAAAACAGCAGCGGCGGCAGCGAGTCACACGTCGAGCGTCGTTCGTTGAGATACAAACGCACGGATACGCGGATACAAGAGCAACGCACCGCATACACCTTCTACTCTCCAGAAAGGATACCAAATAAATTCACCATAACCGATTCCGCGGATATTAACAGTAAATCAAATATAAATAAAGATAAAAATCGCATAAAATATATATATATATTCAGATAATGAGTGTCTTTGTGGGTGTGTTGTTGTTCTGATTCCGATTCCGAATCCGTTTCTGTTGTCAACATTTTTCATCGATTTTCCCTGTCGGGCGCTCGTCGTTTTTTCGCGAACTCTCTCCCTCTCTCTTTCTCTCTTCCTGTCGCACCTCGCCGTCTAGCTCGCTCTCTCTCTCGCTCGCATCCTGTCGTTCGTTCGTGTGTGTGTGTGCGCTACGCGTGTGTGATCGCCACCCACACCGATACACCTACACACCTATCTGTGTATCGCAATTCTCCAAAAGCTACTGCAGCTTCCTCTTCCTCTTCTTCACCGCCAGCTATCTGCCATCTCTGTCGCACGCCGGGCGACGAAACGAAACAAAAAAAAAATAAAAACTATTGCAAATGCCATATTAGTGCTTTATACCTGTACAATAAGAGATATATCACAACAAAATAAAAAAGAAAGATTGAAACACACACACACACACCTACCAAGATATAAATACCAAATATATACATATGCGTATATATAGTAGCAACGAAAGCAAAGGAGAACTTTACCCAAAAAGCAATTGATTTTATTTTTAGTGCCGCCAGAAAACTAGAAGGAAAAAAAAGCCTAACAACAAAATTTCAGCAGCGTTTCATCGGCAGCAGCGTTAAACGTTTTTCAAACTGAAAACTGTCAACAAAATAAAACACCCCCCGCCCCCGACGAAAACGGAAAGAGGAAAATAGAAAATAGAAAAGCCACACAGAGAGGAAAATAAATGCAGCAACTAAACTAAAACTAAACGCATTCGGCATTTGCAGCAAACGGCAGCAGGAAAAGACTCTATAAAAATAGCTTAATTAGCCAATGAAACAACAAATTCAATTACAAATTAAAATAACTAAAAAGTAACCAAAAAGTCAGCGAAAATCTTTGACGAAAAACAAAAAAACAAAAAACTTAAACTTACTTTTTTAACTCAACATAGAAAAAGAAAGGAAGCCCAGCTAACAGATATATGAATTAGTTTTTAATGCAAAACCCTTCAAAAGAATTCTTGTTGTACTCGCAAACGTTGTTGTTAAAACTAAAAAAAAAATACAAAATACAAATAACATAAACATTAAGTTGAAGCAGAAACGTTTAAGAATTGTTGAATGAATTCGCGGTGCCTTTATTTATAGCAAGCATAACAAAATCCAACAGAAAAGTAATAATATACACACACATATATATATATATATAAATACAAATATATATCTATATACAGCTCTATATATAAAAATATCTATGTAAAAGTCTATAGAGAAAGATCGTATATATAGACGAAGCAATAAAACGTAACGGGAACGTGCAATATTTTCAAAGGTTTAATTAAATTAATTTCAATTGTGATTCAAATAAAACAACAACAAACAAACAAATAACTAAACTAAGCAACCAAATCAAAATAAACATAAAACAAAAAAGTGAGAATAACACAAATATTCATTTGTTATAATTAAATAATTGATTAATTATTAATTGTTATTGTTGTGAGATTAACATCATTATTATTGCAATTATTAAATATTGTTGCCATTGTGAAAACGCACTCAAACAAAATATTATAAAATAAATTAAAAACGAAACAAGAAAAACAGCAACAAATAAATAGAAAAATAAACCAAACTGCAGGCCAATAAAAAACCCGCAACGAGACAATTTTCTGTTCGTGTATAATCACAAAATTTCGGAAATTTTTATGAAAAAATGAGCGACAGGGAGCGATCGTCCCCAACACTGATCGAAACTGGTTTAAAAAACTTAATTGGCGGCCGTGATGGTAACTATCCACTGATCAGCGGCATTAATGGTGAGTTCAAAAACGGCACCAAACCGAAACGAAATTAAAGGGGAAAAGTATAGAAATTATATAGAAATGCTATAGAATTGGTATCAAAATAGTTTTGAAGTTTCGTAATAATAATTGCAGGTCTGCAATTGAATCATTCTCCCAAATAGTGGGTCATAAAAGTATCATTACCCCCGCAAGTGCCGGCAGCAATCTGTTTCCACTTGAAAACATCAGAAAAAAAACGACCCTCAGAAGCTTACCCCAAAAAAAAAAAAACAAGAAGCAAAGTCATAAAATACGAATTATATTTTGATTGGGTCATCGCACGTCCGGAAATGTATGCAAAATAAGCCAGGGAATAGGGGGAAGTTTATGGTTAGGGGCTTAAAAAACATCAATATCGGGCGGGCAGACACGTTTCGTACCAGACCCAAATCCAAATTAATGGCAGAATAATGTTTAAAATAAAACCAAACATTTTTCATTTCTTCGCTAAACATAAATCATTTCGAGGTGGAGATGTGAGCTGGGGGAAGGTGGTTTCTGACCCATTTTCCTAGCACTCATCGTTTGAAGTAATATCGTTAAAGCTATATAAAAGTATCTAACTATCTATTGCCTCAAATCAAAATTGATAAGCACACCCAGGGGGGAGGGGCGGGGGTTAACTTGAGCCAAGGGTTGTTGCAAGGTTAAAGTGTATGAGAGCACGGTCAACCGAGTGTCGCATGTACTCGTCGTCGTTGTCGTTGCCGTTGTCGTTGTGGCGGGGTCATTGAAGTCCGTTGAACGTGAGCTGACCCCCCCTTCCCACAAAACGCCTCGATTAACCCGCTCCCCTCCCCGCCCCCCTACCAAATATACGGACACCGGACATCGGACCGTTATCAGTGCCTTAACCCATTGAGCAATCTGGCACAGCAATCGATTTGCTAGAAAAATAATTAGTTTTAAGTGTCTGAACGAAGGTTTTTGGGTTAAACTTAATTATTATAAATGTTTAATGGAATTTTGTGTTAGGCTTTTGATAGAATTTTTCATTTGGGGGATGAAAGGAATATATTTTAGATGGGAATATAGAAAGATTAAATTAATAATAATAATAATATATAAAGAAAGTCTTTTATAATTAATAGTTTGATTAACAGTTTCTTATAGTAACTTCTGCTTTATTTATGATAATATTTATTAGTATATAAAATAAATAGCAAGAAAATTGATTATATTTTTACAAGTTGTAATTCTTTAAAATCTTAAATACATAAAATACAAATTTATATAAAAAAAACCTTTCAATTTCTTTATTACTTTCTTATTACTTTCCTATGAACTTTATTTCTAAGGAAAACTCTTTCCGGAATCCTTTAATTTTTCTAAATTCTTTATTTTTACACACTTTTTGTTCCCTAAAAAATATATTTCTCAGTAAAATTCTTTCCCGAATATTTATTTATTCTTTTATTTATGCACTCAAGGCTGCCATTTATCTTACTTCTTGCTGCAATTGTTATGCACTTTTCATTGCATTTCAATTCGAATTTCTTTTTCCAAACAATTACACAGCAATTTTACTACGCCATCGGGGCCATACGGCTTACGGGGCTTTTCCTCATTTCCCCAACCCACTCCCAAATCCAACCCCGCAAAATCCCATTTTTAAATCTGTGGCAAGACATTTGCATAAGAAAGGAATTGGTCTTGACCAGCATATGGCTTCGAAAACCATCTCTCTGTGGTGGGGATGGAAAAGAATTCAATTCAGAAAGCATTTTAATTCTCTTATTTTCCTTTTTTGTGCTGTTGCATTTTTTTTTCCTTGTGCTGCCCCGCCCACAGAGGAGCACCCCACACACTTGGCCTGCGGCAACGTAACCAGAAATCAATAGCATAAAAGCAGAACGAGAAAATGCCATTAAAAAGTGTCATAATCGGTCAGCATAATGAAAAGCATTTTCTGCCTAGTATGGGTACAAGTTTTCCCAACCCCCATCTCACTGTTCTCCTCCTCTCAAGTCGTTATTTTCATAAATCAATAAGCGGAAACCAGAGGGAAACCTTCTCTATTAGTTTTTATTTATATTTTTAATTTATTGTAGCATAATTTTTGAGGCCATCTTTAGTTTAAGTTAACTTGTTTTATATATATATAAATTATTTTGTTATTTTTTTCTTAGTTCTTATCAGCCATGCGGTTTGGTGTGTTAACAAGCCTTTGATTACCGCATTAAAAAAAAAGAAACAACTCTTTATAAAACACACTAGTTAAATACGGCAAAAATAAACATCGGAGGGGTTTGGATGGCAAAGAGGCAGGAACAGGCTGATAAGCTACAGATAGCCAAGGGGCAAGTGTGAAGAGCGCTAGTTACACAGCAACAAAAAAGAA
This sequence comes from Drosophila birchii, assembly GCA_035046345.1. Taxonomy (NCBI): domain Eukaryota; kingdom Metazoa; phylum Arthropoda; class Insecta; order Diptera; family Drosophilidae; genus Drosophila; species Drosophila birchii. The sequence goes on along the minus strand of JAWNOA010000048.1, from coordinate 18,400,772 downwards.
GAAATGTAACAATTGTTGTAAGTCTTGAAAAAGCATAAATAATATCTGCTAAAAGTAAAACAATTACCCAAGAAATAAGAACTTTAAAAGCAAGTTCATTATCTAAAAGATTTATAATCTCTTAAAAATAAATAAATAATATTTTCAGTGTAGAGGAGGGAACGAGGGGAGTAATCAACTCGGTGATAAGCTTAACGAAACTACAAAAATCTTACATGAACCAAATGGCAAAGGGGCGGAGATAAGATTACTGGACTTTGGGTGGAAAGGAGTCGTTCTCGTCTGGCACAAATCACTCGCCAGCCCACATAAATTCTTCAAGTGTAACACACTAATAAAAAAATACAACAACAAAAAAAAATAATGAAAGCAGCGTGTGCCGTTGTTGTCGAGGGCAAAGCTCAAAATTTGGTTTAGTTCCTTTTGATAAGCAGCAATGCCTTTGATTTGTATCTTTGGCGGGATGAGTGGCGAACCAATTTAAAGAAGGGGATTTATGTGGCAGATACTAGTTAAAACCAAGTCGAAGTCATTTGCTTATTAAGAGTCATATAGCTAGATTTATGCTTTAATTTGTAGAGAGAATTAACTAATAGTTTGCTTAAAATAAACAGTTTAAAAATGTTTAAAATATTTGAAACTATTTTATGGTAAGAAAAAGGTACTCTATACTTTCCTCAAATGAAAGCCTTTAAATTAATTGAAAATAGTTGAAATTATTTATAAATAAACAGACATTAAATATATTTTAAAATATGGCTTAACATAAAGTATGATTTAGTTATAGAATAACAAATAATTGGTTAAAACTAAACAATTAAAAAAAGCAAGAAACTTCTAGTTTAAACCAAAAAGCCTACATTTTAAGTCTGTTTAATTTATAAATAATAAAATTATCAATCAAAATTGTCAATTCCCTATATATCTGTATACCTTATTTAAAATTACAAACGAATTGCATTCATTTAAAATAAACCTTAAATAAAAGCCTAATTGCTTGTCATCACCTTTGTTTCGTTTCAATTGAATTATGAAAGCCAAATGAATGCATTATTTCAAGTGGAATTTAAAATGCTATCTACAAACGCCATCGAAGTATCTCTCTATCCATCTATCTCGGTTTGTAACCACGCTGTCTCTTTCCAGGCTGATGGGCAATTATATTTTATTCGATTTGCATGTCAATGTTGCATAAAACGAAGCGCCAGCGCCGGAAATTGGCATAAATAAATGACAGCTCGGAATTGTTGTTTGACCGAGTAAACAAGTGGCAGGGATTGACTATCTCTGCCTTTCCTGCCGCCTTCATTATTGATTGCAAATTAGCAGCAAATCATTAATCTAGTTTAATTTTTTTCAATGACATAATACGCAGAAGAAAAGGTGACAACTGATTGCTAATGTGAATCAATATTTATATAATCTAACAAATGCATTGATAACCTGGCTCAGCACCACCCTTGAATTCAGAGGGAGAGGAGAGCGATTAAAAAATCAGTCAAGTGCGAACTGAACTTGGGGCTGGAAATCCGGCTTGAAAAGTTGGCCCAAAACCCATTGATTCATTGACTTGGCTTTATGCAATTAAAAGTTTTAATTGAAAAACCTGCCTAGGCAAGAGTTTCTTCAAGACAAAATCACATTCACATTCGTGGGGCAAGCAGTCTTTTTTTTTTGCATTTTTAATTAAGCGAAATGTGTGAAAAAGCTAGTACTAGAAATATCAAACAAAAGTGGCTACAATGTGTGAAAAATATTTTCATAAAAATATGCAAGAACAGGGGCGGAAAATGCATCAGCGGTGGCTAAGGGGGTGGGTAGCGGGGGGAAAATCTTAAACTGAGCAGAGAAAAATGCTGGCGTGTGAATTTGTCATGCCCGCGAGCAGCTGGTGTGGTAATTTTTTTGTTGTTCACACAAATTGCGGTCAAACAATATGTTTGTTGCCAGTCTATTTTCGACATGATCGCGATGCGTATCAAAAATCTATATATCTATATCTACCTATATATCCCTCTTCGAGCAAATGGGCCAAGCTTAAAGTGTGAGTCGAGTGTAGGGAGAGAATGTTTAATCAATTTTCGCTGAGTTTGCCTTTAAAAAAGAAAAAAAAAGAACAAAATATGTGGGAAATTATTTGTTGGCATTTGGCCATGCCAACCTTTATGTATGCCCCGTCCGCATATGTGTGTGTGTGTGTGGGTATCATCCGCAGCAAGGACGTTGTCGGCAACGTTTTGTACCTGGCAAAGGCAACAATTCAAAACGAAAAAAAAATAAAGAATGAAGAAGGAACACGGCAAGAAAAAAAGGAATCAAATTAAGGTTAAATACCACAAAGCGAGCACACAATCACACGCCCACACACTAACACACACACACACACTAGCTAGCGCACGTTCAAGCATTCGCAGTGACTTAAATCTGAAACTAACACACGGACAACGGGTCGTATACGTTATCCTCCTCATTGGCGGCGCCTGAAAGCAGGCAACACTTTTTGGCATTTGCCGCCCGCCGACTTCGCTTCAATTTTTTCGTTGAGTTCAAATGCACTGGCAGAAAATCGTAAATAAAAAAAAAGATCTCTATAAAATAGATCTCTAAAATATTCGAAATATATTTTTAAAGGGGTTTTTTTACGCAAAAAAAAGTATTTTGCTGTATAAATGATTTGATAACGTCTAAAGAGAAGGTTAAGTTAATTTTGTTTAATATTTAACTACAAATTTAATATTGATAATTCTGAATTTGACATTCTTTAAGTTATTAAATAATTTTAAATAAATTAAAATCTAGCTTGTTATTATTTTATAAATATTTTAACTTCAAAAATATAACTTTCTAAAAAAGCACCAGCTTTATCTTAGAAAAATACTGAATAATAATTTAAATAATTAACATTTACAACTTATTTTTAGAAGAAAATAATAAGAATAGTCTTTCCTTGTTAAATCTAATTAAAAAATCTTTTTTATAAATATTTGTATTTTTATTTGGGCGTTTCTAGGCCAATTCCTTGCTAGAAAATCTTGTTTATGAATAAAAACTTATTTATTTTATTAATTCTTTGTTAATCGACCTATTATTTTTTTTTGCCGTGTCCTTAAAGTTGCTCGTAGGCGTTGCCACCGGAATTTCTGTTGGCAAAATGATGGACAACAACAAGAGCAAGAGTGGCACACAAAACAAACTGGCAGGAAGTTGGAAAACAGTCACGAAACCCAAGCGGCTGAATTGAGCACTAAAAATAACAATAGCAACACACACATACTAGTGGGGGGGGGGGGGGGCACACTACTAAAACAGTCACAATTCGTGCAACATTAATAACAAAATCCATAAATGAAATAATGTTGACTTCATTTGTTTGCCGCGATGACGTCAAAAAAAAGAAGGAAAAAGGAAGCGCACAGGAGAACTCGAAAGGGAAATAGAAATGGCAACAGAAATAAAAAGGAGGAAACTCAAAGTTCGCAAAGTGCCTAAAAATCGACAAAATACCAAGGGGCGGGGGTGGGGGTAGAGAGCTACACCCGCGGATATATATATATGTGAACCCTTATTGTTGTTATTTTCTTGCTAAAAGACACACAGACCTACATCCAGTCGGGCACCAGCCCAGCCCCCCTTTCGTTTGCCGAGATTTTTACTGTGGAATGTCCTGTCGTCCCATGGTCCTGCCTTGAACATGTGTTGGTTGTAAACAGGAAGCAGCAGCAAAGGCAGCAGCAGCAGCAGAAGCAGCAGAAACAGCAAGCCGAAGCAGCTGGGGCCTTAAAAATACTCGTATACTCGAATCCGAAGAATGTTTTGCCACTCGAATATATGTACTACAATCGTCCCTCCCCTCCTCTGGTTTCCTCCTCTTGTTAGCCTGCTAAGGCTGCTTGCTTTTAGCCAGGCGTAGCATGTTGCAAATGTCAAAGTGGCAAAACCCGGAAATTCGAAGGACATGTTCGAAATACGACGCCCACACACACACGCTCAGCGGGTGGAAATAAGAGAGAGCTCCGAGAGTAAATTCGGGCTGAAAAAGTCTCCAAAGAGCGGGAAACATGCGCAAAACTCTCTGAGAAAATTTGCTTTTGAATTTCATTTACGGGATTTTGTTTTCATTATGTATGTAATTGTTATTGTCTCTGGTGAGCCGGTAATGCTAGGCTCTCTTTTGCTTCTAGCCTCCTTTTTACCGTCCCACCCCCCACTCTCTCTCTTGGCAAATGTAAGCCAAAACTAAAGCATCTTAAGCCAAGTTAGCGTCTCTCAGGTTTCTGCTTGCTATTTTAACTAACACTAAGAAAACAGAGAAAACCAGAAAAGAGCCCCTAAAATCCCCTCTTCTTCCATTTGGCTTAAAGTTTTTTTTTTTTGTGTTTTTTGATTAGTTGAACTGAATCACGAGTTTCAGTTTAACAACTAACACCGAAAATAAAATTATGCATAAATAAATAAAAAAAAAGAAAAGAGGTAGTGGGCAAACCAATTAGCGTTTAATAAAAACTAAACACGAGGCAAGATTTTGGTAAAATGATGAAATTGCAGGGACCCCATGGGGCGTATACGTGATATTGAATTAAGCTAGGAAATTAAAAGCAAATCAAAAACTAAGCTAATAAAATATGCAGCCCCTTTTTTTCCTACAATTTCAAGGTCGCTGCTCTAAGCACGTAGCACGTAGCACGTAGATCAATCATACGCACTGTTGTCCGCTGGGAGCTGTGAGATTCGCTAATGCGCTTGACATTTGACAAATTACCCTCGAAAAGATCATCTAAGTATATGCATATGTATATGCCTGGCACTATCAAAAGCCATTTAAAATTTATTTTTCCAAGCATTTTCCTAATCAGCCTCCATTGCTGCGGGTCAACAAAAATCACACATTTTACTTCTGCTTTTCCTTTAGCATAATCAGCGTTTTTTTATTTTTTGTTCACTTTGCTGACGTAGTTTAGAGAGCTTCGCTGATCATGTGCTGAATGATGAACACTATAGCAACACAAAAAGGAAAACAAAAAAAGCTTAGGGAAGAATGAAAGCAGAAAGCATGAAAAATGATTTCAAATAAACATTCTGAAGGAAAAATAGTAAACATTTTTCTGGTAGATGAAAATCCCCAAAGAGAGAAACTAAAATTAGCTCAAGAAATAAATGAAAATTTGCTGCAACAAGTAATTGCAATTTGGAGCGTCTTGGCAGCAGCCATCTCCCCTTGGAAAAAAACATCCATTAGCTTAATTTACCTTTTAAAATTGTTTTCATTCTCAGCATATTTTTTTTGTTGTTCGTTTTATTTTTAATTGCACAAACATATTTTTGGAAAATTAGCTGTGCGTTTGCTTTGCTCTTTCAATTAGCATTTCTTTTGGGGGGAAGGCTGCTGACGTAATTATCAATTGTTTCCAGATAACTATAATTATATTTTCTCTTATTAAATTTCTGTGTTTTTTATTTGGCAGCCAAGTAATTTTGTTTTATTTTCTGAAATTTTCTGCATAATTTCTCCTTGGCAACTGCGATAAGCTCACAATTTGTGACAAAAAACAAATAAAAGAAATGCCAAAAAAATTAAGAATTAAACACAGGAAATTGATCGATACTGAGTTGGTTTTTTGGCTTTTATTTTACGGTTCAAAAATTTGTATATTCCAGTGGTTAATAATTCTTATCACCTTGATATAAAATTGCATTTTTATGAACACTTTTATGACTGGCTTTGTTGATATGACCACGAGCCTTCTACGAATTACTTAAGAGCTCTTCATATTTGTATATATATATTGTATTTATAGATATAGCAAATAGCTAGCCCTGGTATATCTTAACAGTGAATGCCTTGAAAAATTCTTAGATTGGCATTAACTTGATATGAGTGGAACCTTCCTCAAAAGTTGAGTTGAATTCCTGAAAAATTATGATAGATTCAATTATATGATTATTGGTCTGATATATTTCTGGCTCTCCATTATGCTTATCTCACCTAGCCCCCCTTTATTTTCTTTTTAAATACACACACATCGATCTTCATAATCTCTTTTGGCTGAATTGAAATTTTATTTGTTTTATTTGTTTTCTTGGCTCATTTGTCATAGAGACTTCTTTTGTCAGCGGCTTTTGTTGCACAAACAATTGTGTATTCCCTGGGATATTGACAGTCTGTAGATATATGTATGTCTGTGATATATGTATATGTCTCTAGATATATGTTTGACTTATCAGTAAATGTTTACGATAAATCAAATCGCAGGAAGTGCAATTTTTATCGAAGGAAAATTCACAGACAGTTGAGGTTGCCGACCGAGTAGGGAATTATTATAAATAATTTAGCCTTTAGCTTGCAGTTTATTTTTCAATTTGGGGCGATTTGTATATAATACGATATCGTAAACAAAGGATTGTGGGATTTTAGACACAACAAAAATTAAAACCAAAGAAAGAGGGAACCTTAAAGGGTTTCAAAAAATATTAAACAGGTTCGTAATTTTCTATGAATGGTAATAATGATTAAAATTAAATTTATTTATTTAATTTCCTGTGAATTTTTGGAATTTAAATTTTATTATCCTTAATTTTGTTATTCTTTTGGCAAACTGTCAAAAAAATAACTCCACTGAAAACCCTTTTTTTGCTGTAATTTTCTTCAAATCAGCACTCATCCCTGACCACAACTTTGTGTATATGTACGATTGAGGGGCTATCCAATCCCAATTATTTCTGAATTGCTCTACTTTCGATCCTTCCATCAAGTTTTCAATAAAAACTGCGCCAGAGCGAGATAGCAAGAGAGAAAAGGCATAAAGAATTGATTAGTTTATAACGAAGGCAAATTGAGCTTTAATTTGTTTTGATGTCTCCATATTTCCAGGGTTTATATAAAAAGGGGTAGTAAATATGGTCAAGACTCAAGTCAGAGCAACAATTTGTTGGCCATTAAGCTAAAGACCGCCCTCGGAGGGGGGTATTGCAAGTCGAGACATTCGTTAGGGGACATCGATTAAATATTTAAAATGACGCACAGATATGTGGAACACAGGAATACATGCTGCTTGGTTTATTATTTACAGAAGGTATTACCGGGAAAAGAACAAAAAATTCTTGGAAATATTTTAAAAATTTAAAAAGAATTTGGTCAAGTGAAATAATCCTTTTAAAGTCCTTAAAAATAATATTAACACATTTTTTTGCCTTAAGTTGTTTCCTAATTTCATTTATTTCTTAGAAATCTTTTAAATTTGAAAACTTTTTAAGGCGAAAGAAAGTTCCCTTATTTTAACTTCAATGAAAATAATCTTTTTTACATTAATTCAAAGGAAAATAAAGTTTAAAGAGTCTTAAAAAACTTATTAATATGTTAACTTTTATTTAGCCTTACACTAATTTGATTTAATTTTAAAAAACAATTACTATTTTGTAAGTTTTTAAGGCAGTTTGGAAATTTTCCAACCAAAAGATACTACCTTGACCTTTATTTCTAAAAACAGTAAACTCAATATTTGGTTTTATAAGATTTTCATGACAAAAATAATGTTTATTTTGATGTACCCTGCAACTAATTTGATTTATTAAAAAGAAAGATCAAAATTTTAAAATTTTGGAAGGCTTTATCATCTTCACCTTTAAGAAAAGTTGTACCTTATGAGTCATATTTTTATTATCAACCCAAAAGATAATATCTTTTCCTTTTTAGCTTTTGAGCATTTGCCTAATGGGAATGCTGCTGCTGTGGCAAGTCACTAACATATATTAGTAGTTTGGGCATCGCTGTGGCTTTCCTTCTCTGTTGGCCTGCTCTGCAATTAGTTTGGCTTGCATTCGGCTGACATTTTGCCTGGCCCCCAGCAACACCTTCCCCCCGCCCATTTTCCCACCCTGCGATCATCTGGCTTTGCCTTTCGGCAAAATCTCGTGCATTCGCTTTTGTTAAATGACATTTCTATTTCTTGTAGAGTAACCCACACATTGCCATTAGTGTGTACATATATATATATATACTATATAGGGTATAGGTATATGCAGATATAGTCGAGTGTTGCCAGGAGGGATCCATCGTCCCCCCTCAACCCCCACACCTCTGACTGCCACTAATGTGGCGTACGTTTTTTGGCCAACACTTTATCAAGATGGCAGACACCTTGGCTAGCGGCCAGAAGTGCACACAAAACTACAGAATTTTACCTAGAGACAAGGGAGAGGTGGGTAAGTAGGGGGGAGGTGCACCTTAGGGGGAGTTTTGTTATTCTCTAAAAAGTCAACTGCTCATTTCCCAAAATTCGAAATTCTCGAAGCAATTATCAGAATGAGTTTTCTGCCCATCAAAACATGAAGGAAAATGTATAATCAAATTCATCGCACACCGTCGCCGTCAACCCCCTAAGATACAGATGAGTCATTCGCCCATTTCTATTTGATTTCCTTTTGCCTTTTCGTTTTGCTTTGTTAACAGATTTGTTTTCCTTTTTGGAATTATTTATCTTGGCGCAATTTCTCATGCCGCTTGAGGGGCTGAGGGGGTAGGGTGGTAGGAAAACTCTTCACATTTTTTTCATCCCCAATTTAAAGGAGGGGGGGCCAAAATCGGGGCGACAACATGTGCCATTTGTCTTAACCTTCAAGAACATTTAGACGTCATTCATCTCTCATAATTTTTCCTGCGCTTTTCTTTGACTTTTACGCATAGCTTGTAGCCATTTTTGTGTTTTTCTTTTTATATAGACGCTATAAATGGTTGGTATTTTTCCACCCACCAGCAGCAACTCGAAACGAGTTAAATACAAGTTGTTAGCCAGTTTCACTGACAATTGTCAAAGTTCTCAGGGCGGTAGACAAATATTTTTCCTACTTTGAGAAGGGAGCAAATTTCTGTCAACCCCCCGAAAGTTTTTTTGTTGGCCTTTTGCTTTTTGGGTGGTGGCCATAAAACTTTTTCGACTGCGCCAGTCAAGGACGTTTGATAAGATTGAACGGGCCGAGGAAGTTGAAACATTTTGGCCGAAAAATGAACTTAATTTGTATGCTTTTTTTGTTGGCCAAATAAAAAAATAAGAATAAAGTTTTATAGACGGAAATTATAAATGTTTTTTTGTAGAAGCTGTAGAGGCTGCCTCAAAGTGCAAGTTTCAAGAAAGCCATTAAAATTAAGTACATGTTTTTATGTTTGAATATGTAAAAAAATATTATATTTCTAATTATAGAAGAGGGAAAATTTTTGACTAATTGGAATGATGGATAATCACTTTATTTTGCTTAGAAAATTATGAAATTTTTAAGATATTCCAAAAAGCTAAAGAATTTCTGAATAGAAATTCTTTTAAAACATATTAATTTATTAAAGCAACCATAAATTTTCCTAGAATTATAAAGCTTACTGGATACTTTTATGACATATTTTTTAAATATATTAATATTATATTTTAAAATTTTTTTTTTTTAATATTTCTCTACATATTTAAAGTGCGAAATAAAAAATCGTTGGAATCATTGAACTAGAACTTTGTTAGCCTAATTCATAAATCACCGGGTGACGCAGTTCGAGCGGAAAATGTCCCTGACTAATATCTATATAGCTGTGTATATCTCAACTTAATCCGCCATCAAAAATATATGTCAACCGCACCAAATAAATTCCACGAAATACATAAAAAAACAACAAAAAAACACAGAAAAAGCTACGAAATATTAAGCGAAATAGCAAGAAAATACTTAAAATTAAATGATAAAAATTCCAAACATACAAAAAATTAGGTAAATAAAATCAAATAAATTCTAAGAAAGAAAAACAAGCAACTGCAATAAAGTGAGAAAATTTTTTTTTTTGCTATTTGATTGTCTTGATTACAGTCATCAGCAGCAGGCAGCAGACACAAGCTGATTACAACATATACACAACACACACATATATAGTATATATACGTATAGTTATAGATATAGATATAGCGATATGGACATTATACAATAACCAGGAGAATGCCGCCGCCTCCTGGCATGGGGCCAATAAATTAGGCTCAGCAAATGAAAATGAACAATGAAACTCAACAAAAAAAAAAAGGAAACCACACTCATAAACGGGATGAGATGAGATGAGATGAACAATAAAGGTTGATCTGTGGAGACTAGGTGTTGCACTATATATACAGCAAGTATATATATATTCTCCGACACATTTATGGACAATCAATTTGAAAAAGAAAAGATAATCACAACAAATGTTTCAAGTTTGTTTTCTAATTTATTGGTTTCGTGTGCCTTTCGTTGTACTGCCGCCACCTTATCCATGGGATATAGCCCAACCACGATTCGGTTCGGGGGGATCATAAATAAACCCCGATTCGAGTGGCTATATCAATAGTTGTGGCGTCGCGTCTGGCTTTATCGATTATCAGCTATCAGTTTTCGATTTTTCAGTTTAACGTTCCCATTAAATGGCTTTTTATGGTTCTATATTTTATGTGGGTCATATATAAATTGCAGTGATGGATTGGGATTTTGACATAATCAGCACAACTAATTTATGGAGATTTATGCAGGTGAATTAATCTGTATTCTTGAATCTATAAACTATAACTATTGAAACTTTTTCCTATATTAAAATTAATTGCATTTGAAGCATATAATTAACTAAATGCTTCAATTTAATGAGAATTAGTCATATAAATATACATTTTTTTTCTTGGCAAGCCCCTCGTAATTCCCACTTGATGATATACATATTTCCATATCGCTTTGCTAATTTCTTGAAAAAACATCACAGCTTTAGATCATCGGAATGACACTCAGTTTTTTACATCATCTTTGAGCTTGACTTACATTGTTCTTATAATAGAGGCTCTGTCAATTTTGACACCTCGATATATACTATATAGTATATGGTATATAGTAATATTTGCCCAGTCAGGTCTGCTGCTTATCTCATTGTGTGCACTCTGTGCGTTGCCGGGGGGAATTCAGCCCGACTTGATGACTACTTTGTCTATTTACCCTATCCGCCAGATTAAAGTGTCACGAGTCTTCTCCGCTATATGCTCCCGCCATCTCCTCTCATCTCACCTCTCCCCCTGGGCCCCTCCAATCTCCAATTTGCGTTTATTAGATGCACACACGACGGAGAGCGAGGCTTGAGCCATGATACCTGGTTGGGAGGGTCAGGTGGATGAGAGATAGAGAGAGTGGATTCCATATAGATGAACTTGGAAAAAATATGTTTGGTAGGAAAAACTTTTAAAGAGATTTTTGTTTAATATTTTGGTTTATTTTTTTTACAATGGAATTTCTGTCAGAGAAAATGAATTTTCTTTGATATATTTTAATATGTTGATACAAAAATTTCTGGTTTTTACCTAAAATCTCTCAAAAAAGAAATTTCTTAATATACAACTTCATGGAAAAACGATTTTTCTATGACTTCCTGACTTAAAATATTTTATTAAATGTTTTAAAAAGCCTTTTTAAAACGTTTTTAAGTAAAAACTCTACTAAAAAGGTTATTAAATGCATTACAAATATTTATAAAATTAAAAAAAATGTTCATGTGGAAAAATAAATATTTATTTGCTTCTAGATGCCTTTTTAAAGTGTTTTCAAATATAAAATTTAATTAAGAAATGTCTAAATACATTAAAAATATTCAAAATAATAAAAAAAATGATGTTTATCTGGAACTGTTGCTTCAAAACGTCTTTTTAGAAAGTTTCTAACCATAAAACGTACTAAACAGGTTTTTATATACGTTCAAAATTATATTACTTATTAAAAATGGCACAAATTAAAAGGAAATATCAGTTAATATTCGTTCTGTGCATAGCTCAGGTGAGACAAAGGTGATATATGGATGTCTTGGGTCACAGCTGGCGGCCTAATCCTTATGTATGGACGCGAACCTTGGCACTTGAGAGCGGCTGGGCGTGCTCAACTATTTTGCTGCTGTTTTCTTATGCCCCAAAAACCCCCCCTTCCAAGCCCCCCGTATGAAGTACTGCCCCTACATCCCTGGCACACACATGCTTTTTATTCAATTAACACGGCGAGAAGAGGCGAGCTGAGAGACATGCATTAATTTAAGCCAACAACAGCAGCAACAAAACGAGCCGAGGCAGCTGCCAAAAAATTGACTTAATTTGTTAGGCAAACAATGGGTGGAGGAGAGGAGAGGGCAGGGGAGAAAACACACATCACGAGCAGCACGAAAAAAAAGGGTTTTAGGCGAAAGAGGGGGCTGGGAATGAGGGTTCTAATCAAATAGCAATCGACATATTCCGTTAATTAGTTGAGCAAATAAGAAGAAACTTTTACTTTTTTTTTTGTATCCTTCCTTGCCAAGCGAAATAATCATGTAAATTTAAAATGCTTTAAAACCTTGATGTCCGGCACTTGAGAGGGCAAATAAAAAATAAAATGGATGAAAGGAAAGCGGGGAAAAAAAGCTAGAGAAAACGAAGGGAGACTTGAAGTACCCTAAAAAAAATCGATATGAAAAGGAACCTTTAATTTATAAGGGATATATTTTCTAGCTTTATCCTGAAAATATTTTTGTGGGATTTTTAGCATAAATGTGCTGCTGTAAAGTTGAAAAATTCTTAACATGAAACTATATTAAAATATACATATTTCAAAGCAAAGGTATATTATTTTCTTTTTGAAAAAAACCAAACTAAAATTTAAAAGAAAATATAGTAAAATTTCAATTACCAGGACATTGCCTAAGTATCAATCCTGAGATACTTTCCAAGGCAAAATTCTGCTACCTCTTAGCCACTGTAGTTGAGAATATCAAAAAGTGAGATGCAAACGCATTCGGCAAGTGGCCACTTAAACAAAAATAAAAAAAGGAAGACCAAAATTCCAATTGAAAGAGCTGCACAAAACAAAAAGATACAACAAAAACAAAAATCTGAAAGAAAATTTGCATAAGAGACTGTGAAACGGTTTGCATTTGATGAAAGTCGATTCATGGCTAGCCACAAGGGGAGCGGAAATGGTGCTTTCGGCGAGTGAGTAGTGTATTTGCCCCACTCAATTCATTGAAAGACAAAAACCATAAAAAAAGGAAACAGAAAACTGCATACAGAAAACACTTAAAGTGGCAACGAGCACAGCGACAATCTAGAGACCCAAAGCGAAGTGTATAAAAAATTGGGGTGGAAAAACAAAATAAAAAGGAAAGAAAAGGAAAGAGTATTAAATGAAATTGCCACCCAGCCAGTGCACCCCGCATTTCCATCAGTCTGGTGTCGCTTCATGGTTTGCTTCATTAAAATTTGGTTTTCATTTCAATTAAGTTGCGGTTTGGTTGGCCGGAAAATGCCAGGGAAAATCAAAGAAATTGTTTGGCTTTTTCGCAGGCAAATAAAAAGAACGCGAAAACAAAAATGCAACGCTAGGAAATCTCTCAGGATTCTGATTAACAAATTTAATTGGTAATTTCGACAGTAAATAATTTAAGGAAAATAAATGGCTTACCAAAGACAAATTTCAACTAATTTTCCACCCAATTAATTTCTAGTTAGCCAAATTCATTTAAAAGATTTCTCATCGATTTATGGGCCACCAAGAAAGTGTATGTATTTAAGGAAAAACACATTTCCCGCGGGGCCGCCCACTCAAAGTAAATACAATACACCTGCCTGGCAGTTAGCGAAAACAAAACTGAACATTAAAAACTTTAAAGGCAAAGGGGGGCAGACATTTTCTATCCATCTGATGGATGTGAACGACGAATATGTCTTAAAAATTCCTGCCTTGCCTTGTGGTAAATAGAATTTAGGGAAAATTGAATTTTGCTTTTGATCAGAGAGAAAAAGAGAGATGAAAATGCATTTCGTGGCTGGGGAAGGCGGAATTATTACTATGAAATGTTGCAGGCGGCATACGGGGCGTATGAGTTATGTGCATTTTGTCTAATCATCTGCCAAATGGCAAATGGAAACGAACGAAATGGAATGTAAAAGGCGAAAGAAAAAAATATGTTTGCACACTTAATGAACCAATAAAAGTGCGCTACACCTAAATCAATAAAAATATTATATTATTCAATATATCTTTTTTACTTGCCGCTCTTAAATGTTTTCTGTTTGATATTTAAGAAAATAAAACGTGTAATAATAATTTTTCAAACAGAAAGTTTATATATCTATAAATTCTGTTGGCATTTTTGGCAGATGCATTTAATATTTCTATTGATTGCCACTTGTGCTCCCATCTGCGACATTTTCCCGTTTTGAACACGAACATTTTCGTGTTTTCGTTGATTAGCCCTAAGACTCGTCTCGTTTTTCTATTTCCCTTCTGAGCGAACAATTCAGGGAATTTAATTGTGAATCCGATTGCAAAATGTCTTTAATGTTTGGCTTTCCTCTTAATTATTCTATTTCTTCTTTAAGTTTAATTACCAAAACGTGTACGTAGCCAAAGCATTTTATTCGGTAATCGTAATTAAAATAATATTTCTTTTTGCTTATTTTCTTTGCAGGTGAGTTTAACCCCAAGACTTTTATGTATACAAAATAATGATAGATTGGTGAGTATATTAAAAGATGTTTATTTTGATCTTTTTAGAGCCCTTGAATTTTTCATTTTAATATTTTTTTTTTGCGTTTTTGCTTAAAAGGTTTTCCGCCCATAAATTTCCTGCCCCTCGTGTCCACTTTCCATACTATATGCTAAGCGCTCGGCTTAGTTAATTAACACTCGTCGGCAATTACAAAATAAGGAAAATAAAAAAATAGCAGCAGAGGCAACAATAAAGAGCTCAATTAACGCCACTCACAGCTCAGGGGCTAAAATCGAGGGGCATTCAGGGGTTAAGAGAAGCGGAGGAAATGTGCATGCAGCGAGGCAACAAAAATGTTACTAGTTTGAAGTAGTTTTCATGTGAACGACAATTTGAAAACCCGGTTACATCATTTCTGACAACAAAGGGTTAATTTCCATTACCAGCTTATTGAGAGCGAAACGCAGGAAGCTGTCGTTTTTTTCGTTACAAAAACACCCACAATATTTGACAGCAAAAATCGCCGAAAAAAATACCATAATGTATATATTTAAATTAGAAAACCATATTTTTAGTTGTTGGGCGTAAATTGAGTAAAGTCGCAACAAGCGTGTAGAATGCCTTTGATTTTATTTTGGTTTAAAGCAAATGCTTTACACATTTAGAACTGTCAGAAGACAAAGTGTCTAGAAATTCTTTTGGATGCCGAAAAAAACTACATGAAATGGAAACTGAGTCAAAGTATATACGAGTATATGCATGGACATGTGGGTGTATCTTTAGACTAAAACTCTTAGTTGCTTGAATTATTGAATCTTGGACATTGTGGCAGCTGCTGCTGCCGGGGAGAACATTTCCAAATTCCAAAAAACGAATTTGTAATTTCCCTTTGGCGCCATCTATCGCCAGCCAGTGGCAACTGCCAACCATTGACATTTTCTGAATTAATAGCGAGTTATAAATAAACAACAAAATAAAAAAAGGGGAAAATGCGGCAACAAATAATTATTAGTTCTTACTTTAATTTGTGAGGCTTTGTTAGCATTTTAAATTTGTGCTTATTCCAGAACAAATTGATGTAATTATCAAAGTTATTAGAGAATGAAATATAGAAATATTAGCTTTAATGTCATTTTTTTAGCTTTAGGTTTTCCCTTTAGATTTTTATTATTTATTTATAGCTTTCTGAATTATAATAAAAACTGTTAATATATATATATATATATAATGTTAATATAAAAAATAGAAAATGTTCCTAGACAAAGGTTGCTGGCAACATGTTGTTTCTAAATAATTCAATAAAAATTGTATTTAACAAGCAGGTGTATAAAATGTTGGCTATTTTAAATATAATAATTTGTAAATATCTAAATTAATTGTACAGAAATTCAAGTCTATGCCTTAAAGTCGTATTAATATTGGCATTTATTTACGATACCTATGCATCCTGCGTATATAAAATATATATAAATCTCAATTCCGTTTTAAAAAAGCATTACAATTATTCAAATATAAAAAAATTTTTATTTTATTAATATTTTCATAATTTGTATTAAGTAATTCAGTAATTAAAAGCTTATTTTTGTCGACAAAATCATTATTTTTCCAACCACTGTTTTGAAAAAGCTTTTGAATAGACAGCGCCCGCTAGCGGCTGTTTTTCAAAACCTTGCAAATGAAGCTCTGTCGGAAAAGCTTCAATTTCATCTCTCTCTCTCTTTCCGTCTCTCTGTTTTTGCATTCTCTATTTTCTCTCAGGCATTCGCTGTTTTTCCGGTTTTGTTGCTGCAGGCAACTTGTCTGGCATACAAAACCTCCCCCCAATAAGCCACCCTCTCCCTTTAGATATTCAGCTAATCCCAGACTATTCAAACATCTGAACTCATCATCATCATCATCGTCGTCGTCAGGGGGCTAAAACACGTGAAGCTAAAACCTCCCTTTTGACGGCTCCCTGAATATCACTCATACGCAGCGTTGGCAATTAATTAGAATTTTCTGCTGCTGCCTTGCCCTACGAAAACGAATTGAACTCAAATTCTCAGAGTTTTTCTTCGTTTGTTTTGTTTTCTTCTTTCATTTCTTTGTTTTTTCGCTTTTACCCTGGTTTTTTTTTTGTATATTATTTTCTTTTGGTCGTCACATGTTTGGCCAGGCGACGTCTCAAATTTCCCGTCCAAAGTGCCAGGTGATAAGGCCCTCAAGGGGGTTTCCCCCCTCCCCCTGGAATCGCTGCGAATTACGTAAATTAATTTCCGATCGGCGAACCCTAACATCGCCTCTCTACGATATCGAATTCAAGTTTATTATTTTCGCTTTGTGTGTGGTCAGCGAATGGCCGAAAACCTGTTGGCCAAGTAGGTACTAGTTGGTCGTCTGATAAGCCGCCCGCTATATAAATTTTTATATTTTCCGCTAACTTGTTCTATTGGGCCATAAAATGAGGCGAAGATAGCGCATGTTGGCCGGTATGCAGGAATGCGAAGCGTTTGAATGAAAGTATTTTTTGGAAAGAAATTATGTTTTTCAGATTGGTTTCAAAAATTCAGAGATAGTTTATGAAGATTATAATAACCTTGGAAGAAGTTATAAGACCATTGATATAGGATTATCATATTGCGAGCTAAATTGTAATTTAGTTCATTTTTATACTAGCTTTTATATAGTTATTTTAATAAAATTGAATTTAATTTATACTCAATCATATTTTTATATATTTATAATTAAAGGGTAAGATGAGTGTCACCTTCTGGAATGCAAAACTAATTTTATTTATTAAAACTATTTTGTTTTTTGTATTAATACTTAAATAAATACACTCTTGAAACTATAATCTGTCGGCCAATAAATAATATTAACCAACAAATATTTTATGTGAAAATTATATTAGTTTTATACTAATTTCCCCGATAAAATGAAGGCAATAACATTTTTATCACCTATTTATTTATTTATTCACTTTACCAGGAGATAATTTCTTACAGACTGCTTTTTGCTTTGGAAATATGAACATTTTCTCGTATACATTTTCTTAAATAAAACAATTATCATTACTTCAAACATTAATCACTGAAACAGTTTTATTGCTAGTCATTTTTGTATATTCTCTATGAAATTTTTAAAAGTTTTTGCCCAGACTCTAATTACCTTTTCCCTGTTTTGCCTTTAATAAATACTTATTAATCGTGACAGCTATTAATTGCCTATAGAAAACCCTTTGTTCCAAAAGCACAAAATTCGCCTTCACTCACCCCCTTGACAGACAATTAAAAATGATTGAGAGTAACTAAACGTAGTCAGTATCTTGCTCTGATTTAGTCTTAGCAACCATCCAACCATATCGAGCCCTTAATTCCAACACTCAACAGGTTCTATACTTTAGCTGGCCTATCTAGGTCAGCTGGTTGAAAGAGCGCCTTAATAATATGCCAGTTGCCGTGTCGTAAACAGAAATCGTTTAAACATTTCAGTATTTCTAAATAATTATTTAGCAAAATGTTAATTTACGACCTGCTGCACTAAACACGTGTATAATGACTCAAATGTCGCCATGCCAGAACCATTTACCCAGACACAGAATTACAGAACTAAAAGTAGTATATATATAATATATAAATATATATATATATATATATATTACATATAAGCAAGCAAATCGTAGAATGTTTAATTAAGATTTGATTTGTTGCACTTGTGCTTTGAGTGCTTCAAATTTGCAGCGACATTTTCATTGAAATATTGCGGAAAATTTCCACAAAGGTTTTCTTTTCAGGAGAATAGTAATTAAATACAAAAACAATTTAATAAGAAAGTAAAAATCTTAAATAACGAACTATAGTTCTACCATATATTTCATAGATTTTTAAAATATAAAATTTTTAAGTCGAAAACTAAGTTGAATATTGTAGATTGTTAGTTTTGACATATAGATTTTTGTGTAATAGTTTTAGATATTAAATTGTATTTGCCATTAATTACTTAAATTTAAATAAATTTGCTGTTTTTTATAGTAATTAATTTACAAAAATTTTAACATTTGACTAGCATAAATAATTTTTAATATATTTTCTGCTTAGTTTTTTGTTTTATTAATTTAAAATGTTTTGTTTTTAGATTTTGGATTGTCTTCTTTCTATATTTTCTATCAAAATTAAATTCAACAAATTCTAGATATATTTTTGCCAGCCAACCTAACTATCTTTATTCCACTTTAAATTTATTTATTATTATTTTTTTTGCAAATGTTTACCCTTGCATTAATTTGTTTACTTTCTGTTTATCTTTTTTGCCTTTGCTTCCGATATTTACTCTGCACAATTAACTTTATTTTTATTTCTATGCAGTTTTGTATCTTTGTATCTGCAGATGCCTGACGGGGGATGTGTGTGTGAGTCATTGATTTGATGTGCGGGTGTGTGGGTGTGAGAGTTACTTTAAATTGCTATTTATAAACCAAGCAACAGCTTCGTCTTTATCGTTCTCAGTCTCAATTGGGTTTGTTTTTAGTGCTCTTTTTCTCTCTCTCCCATTCGTTCTCTCTCTCCCGCTCATTCATCCGTTTGCTGCAGAGTATCTGTGTGTTAAAACACACACACACACCATTGCACGATAGCCGGCGCACGTGGTAGCGAAACGTGATAACACAAAATCCAACAACTGGCAACAAAACAAACAGAAAACCTGACAACGTCAGGCGCCGCTGCTGCCGCCGACTTCGCTGTAGCCAGCGACGCCGGCCGAACGCCAGCTGAACGCTGCATTTGTGGATTTTTGCGATTGGTTCCCTAGAATCTCATGGTTCGGCATATAAGCCCGGCCAATAGGGCTTGCCGGCAGCACATCCTTCTGCCATTGGCAGGTGCCGAAGCTCAAACCGAAGCCGCTGCCAAAGTTCGTGTTGTTCTTCGGCTCCCGAAGTTGCGTCCCCCGCTGACTTGTTGCTTTTTTGGCGCTTCCAGAAATAGCCAACTCACACAGCGCCACGGGGCGTATACTTGATATTCGAGTGCAGGGCCATTGTCTCTCGCCTGGGAAAACAGGTGACCGGCCCAGAAGCATGCTTTCACAGATATTAACCCAAACCCGCATTTTGCAGGGGTGACAGGAGTTGAGCAGAAAGAGGAGGACACGTTTTTTGGATTGGAAAATGTATAAGGATATTCTTGGGATTTTATTTAAATTTTTATAAGAATAGAAATAATTATTTGAAATTGATTTCTAGTATTTTTTGTGTGTGCTCAGTGGAAATAATTGTGGAAAGATTTGAAAATTTGGAAAAATGTTGACAAAGACAAATATAAATATAATTTATATTTATATTTAAATTAAATTTTAATTCAATACTTATTTTAAATTCAATAAATTAAAATAATTCGTTTATAGGCTTGGGGAAATATCTATACATCTCATCATAAATGGGTTTATTTATTTATTATTTATTTATTGGTTTATTATTAATATTATTTTTTTGTAGTATATAAATATAATATTACAATTTAAATTTGTAAATAATATATTGAAGTAAAACTCTATATCTTGTATCCTAATTTATAATTTATATAATAAATAATAATTTTAATTTAGTTCATATTTTTATAAAGCTTTTAAAACTTGTAAATGCATAAACAAAATGTTTAGCAATTTAAAAAAAAATAAATTAAAAACTAAAATGTATTTTAATATACAATTACTGAATTTATTTATTATTTAAATTAAAATTTTATTTTAGTTTAGGTTTTAACAAATATATCAATGTTTTTCCAAGAACATTCTATGACCTACATCAATGTTGAATGCTTATTAAGAAAAATATGTAAAAATATTTCTGAAAGCCTGACAGTAATGGGAATTCCCTAAAAAAAAAAAAATAATAATAACCCAAGACAAAGTACCGGACCTAGGTCAACGTGAAATTTATATAAGAATTATGGTTTTATTCCCCACTGAAATCGTTGGAATTATTTTCAAAATATTCTAAGAAAGCGCTGCTGCTGAGGTTGCCGTTGCTGCTGCTGTGACCTACGCCAATAGTTTAGCAAATATTAAGTATACGCCCCATTGGCAGCTACTACGACTTGGGGTTTTGTCTGGGGGTGAAGTACCCTGCGTCCCGCCAATAGATCCGCTTACTTGCCATGACGCAGCGCTAATTAGTTAGTGGCACAAAGAGAGAGACAGAGACGATTCTGGCCATATTACGCATACGTCACGTGTTGCAAACGCATCAGTGCCGAAATATATATGAAATATTGCCACGCACTTGGCTTAAATTGGTTATATCTATAGAATATATATTATATATGATATATATATAGACATATATAGTGTGTTTAACTGTAACAAGGGGCAAATGAGAGGCAGGCGGACAGCGCGAAGCGACTAGAAACCTTTGAGCCGTATCTGTAAGTGTATCTGTGGCTATATCAGTATCTGTATCTCTATCTGTATCTGTATCTGTTTTTTATTTTTTTGAGTACGCTTGCCTGGCGTTCAACGTGCAAGTCCTCTCCCTCTCTCAATTAATTTTGCCGGGGTGTGTGTGTGAGTGTGTGCGCCCGGTGTGTGTCCACAACACGTGCTTAGAACTGCGCTAGACAGTGGGCTTTGGGTCATATTGAAATCCGCGTGACTTTGCCGCCGCAGCGCAGTTTGCTGCCGCTGCTGCAGTCCCTTTTTTTAAAAATACACTAGAGCTCAAAATAATAGTTGTACTATGTAAAAAAATAATTAACACTTATGTATAATAAGTAATACTATATACATATATTAAATTGAGAAGAAACCGAAGGAAAGGCAATTAATTTATGATATAATAAATGATTTTAACATAAAATACATTTAAGATGAACAAAAATAGTTACTTTATGGTTTAGTTATATATTAAATGACCTAAAATATTTAAAAACAAATGGATTATATTATAAATATAACAATTCTTTAATTTTCTAAGCTGAAATGAATTTTTTTAATCTTTCTTTGATATTTAATTTATCAAAACTATTTTCGTACTTGTTAAAAATTTGCAAATACTCCTTAAGCAACAATTTCAGCTTCCCAAACTCTATTTTTCTGTACTTGACTGTATGTAAGTGTATATAAATATTTTTTATATACAAATAATATTTTGATAAAAAAAACAACCGAAAAACAATTATTAAAAGTGGGAGAGGCAGCGCTGTTTTTGGACCGCTGCCCTTTACGTAAGGCGACTTTACTTGCAGAAAATTGCAATTTTAGCAGGCCGTTGGCGACAGCAACGCCAACGCCGGCAGAGCAGCGACTGCAGGGGTGGCAGCGACTGAGGCAGCGGCAGAGGAAAACCAGAGACACTGAGACCGAGGAAATTTTGCTCGCCCGGCATTCTATCGCATCGCGTTCTCATGTGAAAATCGTCGCTGCGCGTTTCGTTACCGAGTTCCACACTCTCGAGCGGGAAAACCCAACCAAATATTAAGCAAAAAAATCAAAATAAAAAAACAAATTAAAAATTTATACAAATTAATTTAATTTGAGTTTCCAAAAAAAAACGTTCTGGATGAATTTTCACCAGTTTTCAAGTGCAACAAATTGTGAAATCAATTGCAGTGTCAGTGTCAGTGTATTGCATATAAATTAGCAACAATAAAAAGATCAAAGAGAGAGAAAGATAGAACCAGCAGAGAGAAAGAGAAAGAGCGAGAGCCGGAGATCTCTCAGAAATTCTCTGTCCAGCGACGCCAAAGTTACGGATTCAATTTCAAACAGTTTAATTTAATTTTAATTTTACAACTACAAGAAAACAACAAGACCCAGAAATAAAAAATACAACCGAAAAAACAACAGAAAAAAACCCAAAGCAAAAAACGATCTCATTT
Source organism: Drosophila birchii (assembly GCA_035046345.1). Classification (NCBI taxonomy): domain Eukaryota; kingdom Metazoa; phylum Arthropoda; class Insecta; order Diptera; family Drosophilidae; genus Drosophila; species Drosophila birchii. The sequence continues at coordinate 18,378,434 of JAWNOA010000048.1, read as the reverse complement.
TCTAAGCAGCAACAAATTCTGAGAATAAGAAAAGGTATTCACACCAAAAAAAGGCTAAGAGAAGGAAACGAATTACAATTCAATTGATTTGGCAAATAATAATGTATTTGTTTTGATTTTACAAGTAGAAAAACTTATTCAAAATTTCCATCCAATAATATTAATCAATTGCTAAAGCCTTTGTCCCCCGATTATCAACTGAATTTTGTTACAAAGAACGTCACAAAAATCTTATTATTAAAATTAATTGAACTAAAAAAAGAAAGCGCACAACTATATACAACTATACAATGCCTTTTCTTATTCCTAATCTTCATGATCATCAATTAAATGGAAACTAAATAGAAAATCATATAAAAATAGACACAAACAAAGTGCATTTCACGATCAAGGAAAAAAACAAGGCGCCGACTAACAACACACACACACACACAACTATAACTTTATCACCCACCATTATCACTATCAGTCACTATCAATAATCTATAGTTTTGCACTCATCGATCACTTCCCGAAAACTGAATCATATTCTCAACATTCCCCCACAATTGCCACTTCATTAGAAACCACCAATATTGGCTATCAATTGGCTAGAAAAAACCACAACAACAAAAATAAAATCTAGAACAAATTGGAAACGAAAGAAAGAGGAGCAACACACTAATCTGGGTTTTCAAATGAAAGCACAATCTTTTCAGATGTGGGCGATTTGAAGGGCACAAAAACCACCCTCTGACAAAGACTATAAATTTTCCATTATTCAAAAACAAGTGAATCGGTGTGGTTCTTTTGTAAGACAATGCGCACAACTTTTGGCCGTGGCCCAAAGTTTATTCTGCTAACAAGCAAATTTAACCACGTTCAACACAAGGAAGTGATCACTTAGGCCAAAAGCCTTAAAGAAACAAAACCAAGCCCAGTGATTTAGCAGCCCAGTGAAGCTAGAGCCCAGTTAATAAACCAGTGAACCATGTCGTCGGATACCAATTCCTGCACCAGCTTCTTCAATCAGGAGCATGCCAATTCCACCCTGTCGCAGTATTTCCAGCATCTTAACTCCCAGGTGGCAGCTGCAGCGGCAACAACCAATAATATTAACAGCGGAAGTAGTGGCAACAACAGCAGCAGCGGCAATAGTGACAGCGGCAATGATGGCAGCATGACGGGATCAGCATCCGGATCGGGATCAGGATCAGGATCCTCGGTATCCAATATGGACAACCATCGCAGCAGTGTGAGCAGTAATGACTCGGGCAAGAGCTCGGGTGGTGGCTCCGGTGTAGGATCAGGTGTGACCAACAACAATGTCAATGCCTGGGCTCTGCAGCAGCAACAGCAGACAGCAGCCCTGCAGCAGCATCACCACCAGCAGCAACAGCAGCAACACCAACAACATTTGCAGCAACAGCAACAGCATGCACATCAGCAACATGTGGCTGCTGTAATGCAGCAGCAGCAACAACATCAGCAGCAGCAGCAGCACTCTCATCACGCCCAGCACCAGGCCCAACAGCAGCAACATGCTCATTCAATGCAACCGCACCACACGCATCAGCAGCAGCAGCAACAACAACAACAGCAGCAGCAGCAACACCACCAGCAGCCGCATCAGCAGCAACATGCCCACCAGCAGCAGCAGCAGCAACATCATGCCGCCCAGCTGGCCCACACACTCTCCTCAGCGGCCGCTGCCGCCGTTGGCAACAACAACACCAACACACACTCCATCTTTGGCACCGGCAACTTGCACTACAAAACCAACAACTTGTGGACATTGCCCACTTTGACATATCAGAGGATCTATCAGGAGAATCCACATTACCAGCGCAACTCCTTTATGGATCCGCAGAACAATGCGGCTGCTGTTGCCGCCGCTGCAGCAGCTGCAGCTGCGGCTGGTTCTGCTGCTAATGTGACAAGTGGCAATCAGGGAAACAGTGCGAATAACAGTGGAAATAATAATCCTGTTGTGGCAGGACCCAATCCTGGTCAGAACAACAATAACAACAGTGGGAGCAACCAGAGCAACAGCAACAACAATAACAGCAGCAACAGCAACAACAATAACAATAACAATGTGTCATCCGTGCAACATGTGGCCAATGCCGTGGCAGCCGCCATGGCCAATGAGCATCAAAATCATTTGAACAGCCTCAAGGCACGGTTTCAGCCATCTAGCTCAGGTGAGGTGATAAGAAGAAAGAAGCTAAGAAGGTTGGGGAATGATCTAGATAAAAGTCGTTCTTCAGTTTCATATAAAAATGTCTACAAAAATTAAAAATATATCTTTTTCTATAAAGTTTTGGTAAAAAATTATTTAGTTGGTTTTTATGAACTTTCAAGGGAAAAGCAAATAAAAATAGAGAGCAAAAATTGGATTCAAAGACTAAATAATAAACCAAATAAATCTTTACGTAGGATTATCTGACATAAATAAATATAATGATTAAAAATAATCAGTATCTTTATAATTTGGTATATAAAAAAAATAATATACAAAAAATATATATTAATTTAAATTTGTTTAACTTGTGTAGAACCTCAAAATGAGAAATTGGTAAAAATATCTAATTAAAGTAGTCAATTATCGCCAGCTAAGATAATCATTAGTTGTAGTCCTACGAATAAAGCAAAACTAATAGAAATAATCTCTCTTAACTCTATATGTTCATCCCCTTTTGTTGATTAATTTGCAACGTAAAAGTTGCAATCGGGAATGGGCACCCTTAAACTAATTTCCCCACAAAGAAAACTTTGTAAACAACTGATAAAAAAAATGTATGACTAACTTCTGTGATTTCCTCTAAGCCTGTCTTTTGTATTAGAAAATTAGTATTCCAGCGATACAAAGCCCTTAAGTTAAGTGTCTGGAAAATGTCGATCTGTTTAGAAGACCAAAAGCGAGCTGATATCATCGGACGTCAGCGACCGAGAACTTTGCGCTGTTCGAGCTTGAAAAAAGTGCACAAAAGTCTAGAAAGCTTGTCGTGCACACGTGAGCCAGGCTATATATTATAGATATATATATATATATATATACAGATATATATATATTTATATATTTTTGTATAGGGAGTAGACTATATATGTCGCGGACTGACGTCGATCGTTCGAAATTGTATAGGGAACAGAATTCAAATGTATCTGCTTGCTGCTGCCTGTGTAAATGTATCTTTGCACTGCGGATCGTCAGGTCTATATACATTTATTTATATTTATTTGTGATTTCTTTGTTTGTAAGCAGTTTACCTACCACAAGGGAACTTTGATTTATTTTTGCAATTTGGTTTTAATTATTGAATTGTTTTTTATAGAAAAAAACCTTTAAATACAAACCAAATACCTTCAAGTTTAAATATATATATCTTATCATTTAATAACCTTTTCTTGTGCCACCCATTTGTGGTTTTCTTGAGTTATTTAAAAAGAAATTGCATTTTGCAAGGCAATTTGCACTGGAAAATGATTTAATGTGCCTTGAAATTTTCCATTTAATATCAATTATAAGGGCACAAGTGTGTGACATTTAGACCAAAGAGGATTTTCAATGCTGTTGCTGATTTTCAGTTTCATTTTTTTGGCACATCCTTTCACCCTTTCTTTTTTTGATGCATTTGGCACAAATACCTTTTGAAAAGCGCGACTAAGCCGCCATTTCCCTTTTCTTTTCTTTTTTTTTTTTTGTTTGAATGAAAACTGACCTCAGAGAAAATGCATTTGGCTTGATTAGCTTTCAGAATTAGGCTGATGAGATTTTTATGGCAGATGATATGGAAATGCATATGGCAAATGGAATGTGGGTGGTCTTTATGCCACCCCTCCTCCCTCTTCCCCCATTTTGCAATTTTTTGCTGGGTGAAATTTTCGCTATTGAATATACAATACTGGAAATGACCTTTTAAAGGCAGAATGAATAATAATTTGTATGAATTTTGTTGTGTGGGAAGCGGGGAAAGCTAAAATGGATAAATGTCGGTTGTCGTTGTAGGTGGGCCTCCCCTCCATTCATGGATAGTTTTCCGCCACCCTTGACAAGCCAAAAATGTTCCTCAATTAATTCTCACTTGCAGCGGACTAATTTATTGAAATAGTTGTGTTTTTTATAGGAAAATTACTGAATTATTATATTTAAAATATTTTATATTTAATATTTCATACAAAATAATCTAATTTTATTATTTTTTTTTATTTATTTACAGGTAAGCATCGAATACCAATGTTTATGAACTGCTTTGGCAAATTTATTGTAAATGTTAAATGTTTGTCTCTTTGGCTTAACTTTTTACTGGTAAGCTTGTTTTGTGTTTCATTTACTAACATTTATCATTCAAAGGGGTTAAAATTTTAATGAGTTTTAGCGAAAAACAAATTTAATTAAAAGAACAAATATTTAAATAAATAATATAGACCTATAAATGAATACCACATTAATATTAAATGGTCGTAGAAAATAAATCAAAATACCAAGGGGCTAAGAACCTTTAAATAAATAAAATCTGTTTTTCATTTCATAATTTCTTTCTGTCTTTCCAAAACCTTTTTTTATTAATTTTTTTATTGCGGCATTTTTTTAATTATAATTTATTAAGAAATTCCTAGTAAAAAGGCTTATGTTTAGGCATTTTTGAAACAAAATTTTTGTGCATTTTTGGTTTTATAAGATTCAGTTTTTTTTTTTATTTAAAAATTAATATTTTTTAATATACATTTTTCTTTTGGGCTTAAAATGTATATTAACTTTAATTCCAAGACCAGTTTATTGTAGTTTTTGTTTCTGTTTTAAGTTGAACAAATTTCTATCTCAGGAATTTATTTACATTTGAAAAGAAAAAGATACAAAAATCCCCGAACTTCAGCTTAAAAAAAAGTATCTCACTCAAAGAGGCGCAAGTCGAAAGCTTTTCTCAACCCACTCAAAACAACGCCGCGCTGCTGCCGGCGTCGACAGCGGAAAATCAGCTTCCGCATTCGAGTGCTGCGGCGACGTAGCAGCGGGGCTCCCACCAAGCGTGGCGGCGGGCAGCGACGAACTTTGGCAGGCTGCGCGAAAGAAAGTAAACAGGCGGAATGCGCAAAAAAAAGCAAAGCGTAAGCGTGAGCGAGAGAGAGACAGAGTGGGGGCTTTCTGGCTTTCGGTTTCAAGTTTGGCTTTTATTTTGCCGTCTGCCTAGCCGCTTCTTCTCTTTTCCTCTTCCTCTTCTGCTGGGGGGTTTCTGTGGAGCTGCGGCTGCTGCTGTTGCGCCGCTGCCTTTGGCTCAGCTGCGAAGCTGTGTTGCACGACGCTGGCGACGCGCGCGTTCACTCAACGTTCGCAGTCCGGCGGCACCGGTTCGATTCCACGGGCTCTCCAAACCCAAAATACAATAAAAAAAAAACACCTAATAAAAACTAAAGGCCGAAAGCACATTAAAAAAACACACAAAATATCCCCCATACTACACATGCAAGCAAAGGCCATAAAAATAATAAGTATACGCCGCGTGTCTTCGTCTTTAGCACCGCGCTTTCGAATCCAAATTTGAATTCGTATTCGAATTCGTGCGAACCTCTGAACTTTCGCGACAAAAGGAAGGAGGATCACCGCCCCGCATTTTCCCAGGATTAAAATGTACTGTGAAGTGAACGAAAATAAATTATCTGTAGAGTGAATTTAGAAGAATTTATATACATACAAAAATAACCACGAAACGAATCAAAATACATATAATATTTATGCTGCTGAAAGCGAAGAGCATAAATCTAAAGTGTTTATAAGTTTGCTAAACAAAAAGTAATTAAATATAAATTAAATAAAGAAAAAATCATAAAAAAATATAAAAAGACTCATTAATAAACTATTTTTCTTGCGCTGACATATTATAAACAATTATTTTTATGAGCTGGTAAAATATTTTTACTTAAAAAAAACTTTATGTAAATAATAATTAAATAAATCTACAAAATATGTATTTTAAAATAATTTATTACAATTTTAAAAGAATTTTATAAATCTTTATTACCTTAAAAATATTTTTATCAAAGCTCATAGCTTGCAATATTTTATTATTTCAAAATTATTATTTTATATTTTCATAATAAATGTTTTTTATATTTCAAAGTTTGTCATACATTTTTTATAAAAACTATTTAGTATACAAGTTTTAGAATAATATTGCATTTGAACCAAAAATCTTAAATTAAAAGTAAAGAATCCTCTTTTGAAATACCAAATATTTTTACCGGCTTTAAAATAAGTGCAAGTAATTTTTCAAATTTTTTAAACACAAGCCAAGCCATTGAATCATTAAACAAAAAAATAAAGAACAAATAATAACGAAAAGAAAAACGCAAAGATAGCAACATTAGCTCGACGATCAGTTTGACAAATAGCAATAAAAAAAACGCATAGCAAAAACATTTCGCTGGGTGCTTTGTTGCTGCTTTGCTGTTGTTGCCGCCTCAAGGTCAAACTTTTCTCATTCAAAAGCGGTGGCAGCGGGCGGCGAGAACCGAACCGAACCCCTTAACAAAACGGCCCAGCCCCACACACAGCGAAAAAATAAAAAATAAAACAACGCTCAGTACGCGGAATAGTTGACAACGAAATATAGGCAACGCCAGCAAACAGCAACAACAAAACACACAAAACAGCGTAATAATAATAGAAAAAGCAAACAAAACAAACAATAGAAAAATTGCGAATGCGAAAAAAGCAACAAAAAAACTGTGAAATAAAAACTGAGCCAAAGCCCTCGCCATATTCTGAGTGGTGCCCACAGTGAGTGTGCGGGCTAAGCGAGAGCTTAATGTTGCTGCCGTGATCGCCACAAGCAATTAGAATTTGCTGCGGGAGCAACATCACAGCGGCGCGTGCGATAAAAAGCTTTTTTCCCATTTCCATTCCCATTTCCACTTCCAATTTCAATTTCAATTTGTTGTTAATTAAGTTAGCAAGCAGCAGCGGCAGCAGCAACATGCAATAATAAAAACACTACAAGTTGAGCCAGGGGAATCCGTAACCAATTGTGATCTCAGCAATGAGAATGGACTATCAAATGCCACCGCCAGCTTTGGCGCTTCAGCAGCAGCAGCAACAGCAGCATCTCGGCCTGCAACATCAGCAAAATCAGCTGCAACTGCTGCAGAATGTGCAGCAGCAACACCAGCAGCAGCAGCAACAGCAGCAGCAACAATTGCTGGGCCAACAATTGCCACCACTTAGCAGCTTGCCACTGCAAGTGGTAAACAATTTGCCGCATTTGTTGGGTGGCAACAACAACAGCAATAACACCACCAATAATACCAACAATCCGAATCTCAACTGCAACAACAATCTGCTACGCAACTCCATGCAACACCAGCAGCAACAGCAGCAGCAGCAGCAACAACAGCAGCAGCAGCAACTGCTCAACAGTCTAAGCAACAACAATAATGTTGCCAATGGCAACTTGCCACCGCCAACGCAATTGTTGCAGCATCATCTGCAACATTTGGCGCATGTGAATGTGAATGCAGCAGCAGCAGTAGTTGCAGTGGCAGCCAACAACCTGCAACAGCAGCAGCAGCAGCAACTTGCCACCGGCAACAACACAAGCAACACCAGTCCCGGCAGCAACAACAACAATACTCAATCACAACAATCTCAATATCATTATCAATAACCATAATAATAGTAACAACAACAACAACAATAATAATAATAATAACAACAACAATCCAGCAACACCAAATGCAAATCTTGCGGCTAGCAACAATGCCACGCCCACGATTAATACCGCCGTTGCGGTGGCGCAACAGCAGCAGGCGCATGAGAATAGTTTGGTCAATAGTTTAGTGGGTGTCATTAATGGCACTACCAATAATAATAATAATAATAATAATAATAAGCAGCAGCAACAACAATAATAATAATAATAATAACAACAACAACAACAGCAATACCAACAATAATAATACAAGCAACAATAATGGAGTTGGCGATGACAACAATCGATGGACACAGTTTCAGGTGCAACAATTGTGGAAGCAACACGCCAACTACTTGAACGGTATGCAATCTCTGCAATTAATAAACAACAATCTAAGGGATAAAGTATAATTATCAACAATTGTTTTAGGCAATTAATAAGAAGCTGCTACTCGAACTAGTCATTTAAAGTGTATATTTATTGAACTTAATCTTGCAGGAAAAACAAACATGGAAGGTTCTTTTGATTAATTTTTTGTTAGCCCACATGTTGCTCATGTGTCAGCTCTTGACCTTGGCTGGCCAAGTTTATTTCCTTGTCCACAAATTGATTGTATGCCTGGCTAATTTTTGCTCACACCTCGGACACACACACAGAGAGAGATTCCCCCCCAATGGAAACCCATGACCCTGATGCAGTGTCAAAGTCAGCTTACATCGATTGGCTAGGGGGGCGGGCGAGCTGGCAACACATGTGGCAGTGGCTATTTATTTAGGGGGTTCCCTCTAATTGAGGGGATTGTGGATTCGGGGATTGTAAATTTGCTCTGACATATTTCCGCGTGGGGTAGGTTTAGTCCAAAAGTCGAGTGTAAACTCAACTTTCAAACCTTTCGGACGGACTTCGTTTCACAATCACTTTTGCTTTCGACTTTAGGCCATGCTCTCGGCAAGGGCCAAGACACAGCCAACAACTAAAGCAACAACTTGTTGAACGCGACATTTCCAGACAACTTTCGTTTCTGACTTTTTGGGTGCTTTCCATATATATATATATATATATATAGTTTTTTTTTTGTTTTTATTATTATGTATTTAAAAGCCGCTTGGCCCGGCCTTTTGGCGTTTTTATTTTCTTCTCTTCTCTTTGGCCTTTTGTTGTTATCACCCAAAGTTGATCTGCCAAAAAAAAATAAAAAAAAGACAAGCAACAAAAGGGCAATTTTTGTGTGTTTTCGGTTTGACATTGCGCGGCATAATTTATATTTGTCTCCGACAAACAATATTAAATTCGTAAGCGGCTCTTTAGCTGCCGAAAAATGCGTTTTTACTTTCATTGGGCAGCAGCTCCAACAACAACAACAACATCAGCAGCAGCAACATTAAAAGCCGCAACAGCAACAACAGCAGCAACATCGCCGTCGTCAGCTGCTCTGCCGGCTTAGCAACATCACCGAAAAATTAACTTTCACTTTTTCGGCAGTTTTTAAATTCATTTCTTTCTTTGCTTTTTTTGGTAGTTTTTTTTTCGTTTTTGATATTTTTTTTTTGTGGCTGTTACTGTGGCTTTTGATGTTGACTTTGTTGGCTCTTCTTTAAAAATAAAACTGAGAGAAACAGCGACGTAAAAAAACCAAAGTTGAAGGGTTCCAGTTCAGCTTAAAAGAGTGGGAAATAAATATAATTTTATCTTAATCAAAAAACCAAAAAAAAATGTACAATTTCGAAAGTTGCCAAAAATAAAAGCTGGGATTTCTGGGAAATATATTGAAAAAGTTTCTAAATAGTTGTGGATAGAAAAAGGTGAAACAAATACTATAAATAAATACGACATGTTCTTTAAAGAAGATGCTAAAACTTGCATTTGTTTTTTTTCGTAAAAATTCTCACATTTAAAACATTTCCAGCACGTTTTCCTATAATTCTTAATACCATTCAGTCACATCTTTTCCCAAAAGCCTTTTAGCTTTAGCTTTTTCTATCAGAGGAATGGCCAATGAACACCTCAAAAGTCGCCTCGAATTTCCATTGACTTGATCCATTCGTTCGTTTCGTTTGCCTTAATCTGTCGCTTCATGACTTCCTTTTGTTTTGGATTATCTCCAACGGTTGGGGGGGAAGAGCTTGGCGGCACATTAATGTGGCTAAAATGTGTGGTGAGACATGCCAAAAGGCAAACTTTCAGGGGGGGGACTAGAAAACCCCGCGAGGCGTCGTCCGTCACACACTCACCCAGATAGGCGGCCTGCCAAAATGCAACGTATTACAGTTATTTCAATCAAAACGCCTCAGCCACTCGGCTACTCGTCTTGGCCCCCAGATTGTTGCCAATTTACGGAATATATTGTTGTTTGGCCCACAGTCTTTGAGTTGGCTATGGCGGCGGCGGCGACGGCGCATGTTGCGCAATCGAGCGGCGGTATGGCGGTACAACGGTAAAACGTGCGAATTGCTGTGACGCTGCCCCAGGTGAGAAACTTGAATCAGTGAAAGTGGCCGAAAGAGAGCTTTGTCTTTGACTTCGGCTTTTGGATTTTTAGCTCTGTCGCACCACTAGGCGTATGAGCAATCTGTTCACACACGCGGTGTAGTTAAAAAAAAAGTATAAAAAGTAACACCAGAAGCACTTTGATTGAATTTACTGTGTTTTGATTACGTTTTTAGCCCAGTCCTCCCTCCAGCCGCCCAGTCCGTCCGCTTTTCGCCGTGCTCTGCATATTTGAGGCAATTTTATTTGGGTTTCGATGTCTCTCTCTGGTTGTTCGTGTTTCAGTTTTTTTTAGCCGCTTTATGGCATGAGTCTATAATTTGATAGAGCCAACACGATACGTATGATTATCGGTTTCGCTTCCTTATTTCTGCTAATTAATGTTGCGGCTTTCTTTCTACAAACCGAAAACTGAAATTGGGCTAATGGGTTGAGCGGGGGAAAAACTGCAATCAAGTTGTAATTGTGTCGCTGTCTCGAGGCTTTTCACTTTCCCCCCCACAGACGAGACGGGCAATTAAACTATTGCAAAATATTTTTTTGCTCACTCTTTCTTGTCTTTCATAATTTTCTATTAATTTCGTAATCACAAAGAAAGCGGTCTGCCGTTAGGGAAATCGCGTTTATAACCGCTATATGTGTGTCTGCCTAACAGAGGCTGAAAAATTTTGAGGGAATCAAATGGCAGAGAATTAAATTGCACAGCTGGAAAGAAATTGTGAAATTGAGGAAAGCCTTTTGCGAGGCTTTTCATGGTTTTATGCTGCTATTTTATGGTATTTTTTGACATAATTGTTTATTGAAAATTATTTATGGAAAAAGGGGAACTGGTTACACTTTTTATTATATTTATAAATTTGAATTGGGCTTTGAGTTTTTTTTTTTATTACAAAAATAGGATTTTTAAATCTTAATTAATATTTTATTATAGAAATTCAAGTGAAAAAATTGCAGTGAAATTTAATATAAAAGCAGGAAGCATAAATATATTAAATATTGTTTTCCAAAATAAAAAATTCATAGTAAAATTTGTAATCCTCACTAACAAGTTTTCTTTAATTTAATCTGACAAAAAAGTCTGTACTTTTCATGAAAAAGCTAAGCCTAGCCACAAATATCCATGCTAACAACCCGGAAATCAAAAGTCCATCACATTTTCCCACACATAATTAATTTCAAAAAACAAAAAAAAAAGAGCGGTAGAAGGCATAAAACAAACACACACATAAATACTTAAAACGTACAAAAAAGATACACAACAAAAAAAGCAATGCAAATGAGCGCAAATACGGAATGAATGCAGTGCACATACAAAAACCTCAAAAAGCAACAACACGCAAACACACAGAAAGACAGCGCAACAATCGAAAGTGTTACACTTTCTGCACTTCACCAACAACAACAACGACAGCAAAGGAAACAACAATAATGGCAACAACAAACCATAAAAAAATAAGAGTGCGATGTACATATAGTTTATACAGCGATGTAATACAACGAGGCACTCATGCGCAGTAAACAACAACAACAAGCAACAGAAAAGGCAGAAACATCAACTGTAACACCAACAAAAAAAATTTTAAATAGGCGACTTTCTTTATGCCCTAAAATAAATAATTACAATGCCAAGAAAAATCTACGAAAATAAATACTTTAAAATATAGTACAATTTTTAAATAATTTTCTAGTATATAAAAAAAATTCTATACTTCGCATTTTTTAAAATTAAATAACCTGTTATAGTAATTATACCCACTGAAAGAGTATGAAAACCTGCCACAGTTGCGCCATCGACGCTGGCAGCGACGCATGCGCAGAGAATTACCTGAATGAGTGAAAGAGCGAGAGTGGAAGTGAAAAGAGTGAGCGAGAATGGGGGGGCAGAGGGGCGGAGAGACAGGTGAAAGGGGCGGACAGGCAGCGCAATCAAAGCGTTGTTGTTGTTACTCTTACCGCTGTGATTGTTGTTGTTGCCGGCAACTGAAATGCAAAAAGTTGCATAATTTTGCAACGGCTTCTTTCTGTTTTTTGTATACTTTTATTATTATTATAAAAACTATTTTATTTTTATATCCCCATTTATTGATCTTTATTATAATTATTATTATGTTAAAGCCGGCAAACTTTCGCGTGGAATTAATTATCATAAATATTTGTCAATGTCGTCAGCAAAATCTTAAAGTTTATTCTTCCCGCAGAAGTTGACTGCTTTTTGGGTTTGCATTATTTTTTTTTAACAGGTTTTTTTTTTGTTTTGGGGATAGTTTTTTTTTGTTTTTTTGGTCTTGAGACTTGTTTTTTACTGCAAGGCACTCTCACTTTCATTTCGCTTGTCCAGGAAAAAATGAGGGAGGGGATGGATTTTGAGACGGATGTGAAATGGAATTAAACATTTAATTGGTTTACTGGCTAAGATATCATTTTCAGCCAAATGAAAAATGTGCAGCAGATAAACCAGAAAATAATAAATAAACAATATTGATTTAAGGATAAGCAGCAGCAGGTTTTGGGACACAATTTATGCATTTTTTAAAAGATTTTAAAATAAAATGTTAAAAACTAACTTTCAATCAAGCATAAAATCTCATTTCAATCACTCTACTTACTTCCTTCCCCCTCTTTTAATTACTTCCTCAATTTCCTCTTCAGTTATACATCAAAATCACAGTCACTAAAACCAACAACTTAAAAATTCACGCTGTTTCATACTAAAACCCGAAATAAAAAAGTGAAAGTTTAATTCCCCCCCAAAAAAAAATATATATCCGAAAAAACCTACGGACCATGGTCCACTAAAAAAATTGTGGCCAACCATTAACACAACAAAGACCACAAAAGTTAACAATTTACAGAAAAAATAATAAGCATAATAATAATATTATTAGGTCCATAAAAAAAAGAGAACTGGCAGCAGTGTGAGATCGTTTCCCTAGAGAAACAATATGTTTGTTGTCGTAGGCCCAAAAAAATAAGAGAGAACTCTCTATTATCTGCGTCTCTATCGAATGTGTGTCTCTCTCCCTTTCTAATGAAAGTGAAATACAAACCAAAAAATGCACGAAAATTATGCAAATTATTTTAATTACCAAAAATGAGAAATTTCGTTGGAGGGAAAAAGGCAAAGCACCAAAAAAGGTAAAATAAAAGCAAAATCAAAAAAGGTGCGAGGGCCTTCCAAAGATGACACAGAAAGAAAAAATGGCTTGACCTACTTAAAATGGCAAGAGAAACTGAAAACTGAAACTGAAACCGAAAAATTGAGACTGTGACAGAAACGAGTGGAGAAGATTAAGTCGAATTCCTGTTTTTTGGGGGGTTCGCTTCTAAAAATAAACCAACAGACAAGATTCCTGCTGTTAAGCACACAAATCAACCGATGCCGATGATGATGACAGTGAAAGTGAATTCAGATCACAAGGCAATAAAATAAAAGTAAAAGTAGTATCTTTTTCAACGAGGCAGCAGCATCTCATTTGCATCCTTTTGCAATCTGCTCAGATATTCCCCCATATATATCCTCTTTCGCTTGCATGCATATCCGTTGTAGCTATAACTTTTTCGCTTTCTTCCTGTATTTTTGTATCTCTGTGCTGTGCTGTTTTTGTATCTATATTAATGTTTTTTTTGTGTTTTCTGTGAAAGAATCAATATTGTATTTCTTCTCTACTATCTTTCTTTTCCGTTTCTTCTGTTTTACAGGCAGGAAATCTCCATTTTTGGGTTTCATTTGCAAAGCAAACGGTAATTTGGTTTTTTGTTTTAGTTTATTTTTCTTTCTTCTTTTTATGTGTTATTAGTTTGGTTCTATTTTTATTTATTTGTTTTGTCTTTTGTGCTCTTTCTTTCTGTGGTTTTTTGTGTGTTTTTTATTTATTTAATTACCATGCGAAAGTTTTTTTTTGAATGAGTTTTTGTTCGCTTTTTGTATTCAATATTTGTTTGGCTTTTGAAGAAAATATTTTATTGGCTTTGTTTTGCATGATTTAAGGCAAAATATTATGGCTTATATTTGCTGGATCATTGCAATTTTTAGTGGTTTCTTTAATTTGCATAATTTTTGTTGCTATATAAATATTACCCTAATTGTAGATTAAACTAGTTTTAGCCCAACTTGATATATATGGTAAATATATATTCAGGTTTTGAATTTTTTTTTTTTTCCTTTAGTCTGGTAATCAAATTTAATGGCATTTTAATATTTAATTTTGCATATCAACAAAATATTTAAATCAAGCAAAAAACTTTCCATTTCCTAAAAAGTTACAATGTTAAATAATATTTAATATTTAAATAATATTAAATGTTTCATTTAAACAATTTAAAACATTTATTGTATCCTTAAACATGATAAAGAAATTATTAATTGGTTTTCGTTACCAAAACTTTCATTATTTGTGCTTTTACCAACTTCATTTATGGCCTAAAATGTATAAAAAAAAAGAAAACCGCATTGGTGACAAAGTTCAAAGCCTGTTTTTCCAAATTTCCCAGACATAAATCCTCCTAAAGAGACAACACAAGTGTCTAATTAACAAAACCAAAAAACGGCAGCATGAATACTCGCACATTACCCATACGCCGCGTGGGCCGGATCGCTTGGACTGAGCCACTGCACATTTTCAGATTTGCAAGTCCCAATTTCCACCAGCAAACGACCAGATATTACTTCACACCCCCAGACATTTCACTTATGCTTTGGTTGGTGGTGAGCACATCGAAAAGAAAAGATATTACTTCATTGCACAGACCAGAAATGTGTGCAGAGAAGCAGTCGCGAGGCAGTTGAGGAGGAAAGAAAGAGGCAGGCCGCAAAATGGCATAAAATTTCGCAATAGTCCGTAATGCAAAAAGCGGCAGTAGCGGTAAAAAGTCCAAGAAACACAAAAAAAAAAGAGAAAAAAAAGAAAAATAAAAGGAAAAACATTCGCAAATGAAAGTGAGAGTGAATAAGAAAGCGGAAACTATTGCGAGCCAAAGAAACCAAAGACGGCAACTGGTTTCTGTTACTGTCTGTGGTGGCCAAGCAAAACTCGTTTTCGTGAAAGAAATCAAAGGAAAGAAGCGAAAAAGAAGAGAAAGATCATGCTCAGCTGCGCATGCGCAGCGTCGTCTAAGCCAGAAATCCACTCAATGGAACTCGAATAGGGCTAAAAAGAGCTTTTACCCATCATTTGTTGCTTTTTTGAGTGTTTTTGCTTGAACAAAAAGTTGTTGCTTTTTTTGTTGATTTTTTTCGTTGATTTTTTTTTTTTGGTTGCTTGTTTTTGTTGGTATTCATTGTTGTATTTGCTTGAAGCGATAAAAATCAGTTTGAAAGCTGCAGTAAAAATTTCACTTTCGCTTTTCGGGCTTCCTCTTGCCGTTGTTTGCATTGTGTGTGTGTGTGATTTGTTTGTTTGTTGGTTTTCTTTCTTTGTTTCGTTGTGTTTTTGTCTCTTTTTTTATATTTTCCTTTTTTTTTTGTTTGCTTGTAAACCCGTTTTTAGCATGCGGAAATTTGCGGAAATTGTTGCTAGCTTCTCTATAAGTGCCATTCCCATACGATTTTTAAAAAGAATTCAAATGGTTTATATAATAGAAAAATGAAGAGCACTTGACCCAGTTTACAAAGCAAATAGCCATCTTATCGGAACCCTTGACTATACCATATAGACTCGTATCTAATCAGTAACTAATTGCACCCTTTGTTGACGCTCTTCTTTTTACAGGCAAATCCACATCGAATAGCAAAGAAATCATCTGCCCCGATGACAAATACAAGGAGGAGGGTGACATTTGGAATGTCGAGGCGCAGACAGCGTTCCTGGGCCCAAATCTGTGGGACAAAACCCTGCCCTACGATGCCGACCTCAAGGTAACACAAGTTAGTATCATTTCTATCATCGCTGCGTAGTGGCTGCGTCTATTTTCTATAAACAATGTTCCGACGGACCAAATTACACAAAAAATAAAAAAAGAAAAGCTCAAAATTTCCCATACACACACAACGAAACGCAGTACAGTCATGATACACACAAGTTAACGTGAATGTTATCGATTGCTTTACTTAGTGCGAGAATTGTATTCTCATCATCAGAGCTCAGAATCGTGTAACTAACCCCAAGGAAATATGTTCTCCTCCCATCCATGTCAGAGGTTTTCATTGCATTTTTCATCTTTAACCTTTTTTTAGTATGCCGACCTAGATGAGTTCCTCTCGGAGAACAACATACCTGATGGCCTGCCCGGCACACATCTGGGCCACTCGAGTGGCCTGGGCCACCGGTCCGATTCCCTGGGCCACGCAGCGGGTCTGTCGCTTGGCCTTGGCCACATAACCACAAAGCGGGAGCGATCGCCCTCGCCGTCCGACTGCATCAGTCCGGACACGCTAAATCCGCCATCGCCGGCCGAGTCAAGTAAGTATCATAATATATGGCGCAAAGCTGCCTATCGATTTATCGATAACATGGCAATGAAGATCACAAAAGTAATCGTAATCAAAATTGTAAAAATTAAAATGTCGAAAATGCAATATCTAGCTACCTATAGATTTCTGAAAAGTTATCGAAATTGTAAATTAATCGATTGAAGATTAAAAAGTAGTTAAAAAAATTCTATAAAAAATCTAAAAAAATAAAATAATCAATAAATTAATTTTTTAATTCATCGATAGATTATTTATTTAATCAAAACATATTTAAATAAAAAAAAATGTTAAATTTATAAATGTTATCAACTGTTTTTGCTAGTGAAAATATTAAAGTAAATATAATTAATATTGAAATAATAAAAAAATAAATAAATGTCCAATTAATCTAGTTTCAGCCTTAAAATTATTTATAATTTTGAATAGAAAAAATGTATTTCATCTGCTTAATTGGTTTTTTATTTTAAAAATCAATAAAAAAAAAACGATAAAAAATTATTTAAATAAATAATTTACAAAGCAACTTAAACTACGATTGATATTGCCAGTAAAATGTTTAGTCTTTATTACTGATTTCCGTAAACTAGAATATGTAAACAAAAAAAAACACAAATGGAATGGACATTGCTTTTAACTTAAATTATAATGGAATTGTATAAATTA
This sequence comes from Drosophila birchii, assembly GCA_035046345.1. NCBI lineage: Eukaryota > Metazoa > Arthropoda > Insecta > Diptera > Drosophilidae > Drosophila > Drosophila birchii. The sequence goes on along the minus strand of JAWNOA010000048.1, from coordinate 18,361,208 downwards.
ATTTAAGTTACCCACAAATGTCTTATCAAATGCTAAATGTTAAAGAGACACAAACGATAAAGGTCGCAAGGCCTTTTGACTCAATGATTCCCATTCCAATTTGTGCAAATCCTTAAATTTCAATTTCAATTCAAATTAAATTCAATTTAATTTCTAATGAGTTTCCACCCATTTCGTTCCTATTTTGAGTTTCCCCATCATTTGAGGTTGATTTCTATGATTTTAATTTAGCACGAAACAGTCTGTGAAACATTGTTAACATTTAGTATTTGATATTCCAGCATTTTCGTTCGCCTCCTCGGGCCGTGACTTTGATCCGCGGACCCGAGCCTTCTCCGACGAGGAGCTCAAGCCGCAGCCGATGATCAAAAAGTCACGCAAGCAATTCGTTCCAGATGAGCTCAAGGACGACAAGTATTGGGCCCGCCGCCGGAAGAATAACATTGCTGCCAAGCGATCCCGCGACGCCCGGCGCCAGAAGGAGAATCAAATTGCGATGCGGGCACGCTACTTGGAGAAGGAAGTGAGTATAGCAGAGTTTAAATCCCAAACAAAATCCTCAAACTAATCCTGTTATCCTTTTATCCCCACAGAATGCAACATTACATCAAGAGGTGGAGCAGTTGAAACAGGAGAACATGGACTTGCGTGCACGTCTATCGAAATTCCAAGATGTGTAATGATAAATACAATTTTGTGACTTGGCCTGAGGACACCACAACAATTAAATAATAATAATTATTGATAAACAAAAAATAACAATAATCATAATTATGATAAAAAAGAAACTACTAATAATGTTTAGTAAAGGCAGACATGAAAACCTACACTATAAATCTTTATATATATCTAAATATATATATATATATGTGAAAAAAATAATATAATTAGTAAGCAAACACACACATACAAACACACACCTATACACCCCTCACGGCATTGTGCTCCGCTTAAATATTTATTTTATGCTAAACGAAAACTAAAAGCAAATTAACTACAAAAATAAACACAAAAGAGGAGAAACCGAATGGAAACTAAAACATTTTTTAGAGTAGCCAAAAAAACATAAATGAAAAGAAAGTAAGCTTTTTGCCTTTAAAAATCGTAGCATACTTCCGAGCGCAATGGGAATCCTAGCCAGGACACACTTAGAGCCCAGATCCTAGAATTGTTATCTTTTAAATTGTTTAATAGTTGTTTAGCTTAGTTTTTACATTTTCTCCCCACAACAAGCGTCTCCATTATTCTTTTCCCCCTCCCCGAACTTCTTCTTTTACTTACTATTATTATTATCCTAATTTTTAAATAATTTCTTTGTAATTAGTTCTTCGGTTAAGTTTTGCTTTAGCAATTACACACAACAAAAATCATATTGTAAATAATTTCGTTGCCTTTTTTCAAATTAAATCGAGAGAGGAATTAACACACAAAAAAGCATGAGAGAAAATCTTGTATAAAAAATTGCAAAATGAAAACCCACAAAAAAAAAAAAAACAAAGAGAAGAGAAGAGAAAAGAAAACTAAAGGAACGCTAAGGAAAAACCATTTAGAAATGAGCAAAGAACTTCCCTCCTCAGTTGCCGGGCACTTGGCAGCTGTTTAGTTTAAGTGAGCTATGATTTTTATATAAACCTAAATGAGGAAAATATATATATTAGAAAATCAAAAAAAAAAAAATATAACAAAAACAAAAACAAGAAAACACGGACACGGACAGACGGGAAAACAGAGACAGACATAAATGCAAAACTAAAAGTGAAATAGTTTTCGTTGTTGATTTGTTGATACTAAAAATAACCAACCCAAAACTAACCCCAAGACATAGTCAGCTGGTTAAAGCGAGATAATTACTTTTCTTACTACTTACTAACAAGCATCGTCCCCCCCTATCACCCATCACCCATCACTCTTCATCCTTACTTTTCACATTTTTCCTTTTTAGTTTGTTAAGAAACATCTTATTTGTTTACCTTTTATTACAAGAAAAACTATTTCTTTTGGTGTGATTTGCAAGATCTTAAACAAAAACAAAAACAAAAAACAAAACAATTTTAAAAACAAAACATTTTTGCATAATATTAAAAATAATTATGTTACTTTAAAAGAAACCACTATTTTCGTTAGTTAAGTTTATTAATTATTATTATTATTATTTGTTATACAATTGAGTTACATTTACCTGCATACAATTATTTAGACTTTTAAGCAAATATATGAGAAACAACAAAAACAAACTTACAGACCGAAAAACGAAAAATTTATATTTTATATTCAAAAACAAAAATGGAAGCTACATAAAACGTAGAGAGCTAAGTTCATTAAGCACTTCTTCTTAACAAATTTCAATAAGTTTTATTTATTCTATGGAAAAATGTGCAAAACAAAATCAACATAAACAACAAAACACAAAAGCCAAGGAGAAGTAACAGAAAAGTGAGAAAGCAAAAAACAAATAACAACAATTTGTGTGTAATAATAAAAATCTAAGCGTTGCTTTTAAATACTGAAAATTCGTTTTACATTTGATTTTCTTTTTTACCTCCCTCCCCCACTCTCAACCTACCTACCTACCTACTTATCTATCTATAAATCTTTGTATCTTTCCACACAATTCACCTCCCGCAGAGACCCCGCATAGCTCATCGTTTAGAAAATATCTACAAAATATATACAAAATATAAAAAACAAGGATCTCAAGACAGAGTTAAAGAAAATAAACCGTAAACGCAAACCGAATCGAAACTAACCCTAACGATAGATGCAAGAACTACACAAATTAATAAAGTAATCTATATAGCATTATATAGCAATTTATATACCTAGATATTTAGTCAGTGGGAAAGCTTCTTCTTTGGTTTCTAATTTGTTCCCAGTTTTGATTTCGAATTTTTCTTTAACCAAATCTAACTTTGAGAGCCTTTTGCACTGCTATGAGACCACCTAGAGAAAACAACCACAGGAGAGAATAATGTTAAACCCACTACAAAATAACCTTCCAAAAAATATAAATTAAAAAACCTATAAAAAATGCGTTGGGTGTCATTTTGCAAATACAAAAAATAAGAATTTTTGAGCTTCGGTTGTTGAATAAATTCACACTCAGACACACACACACAAACACAAGTATATACGATAATGATAAAGCGTAAAGATTTATTGAAAGCTAAAAAAAAAATAGCGGACTTAAAAAACCCCCCATTAACTATACAAACTAAGCAAGATTCAAGCAATTGCTACAACATATTTGTACAACAGACAACAAAAAATCATGTTATATTTATATAAAAATATTTATATCTAAGACGAAATATGGACAAGTATCATAGATCGCGCGTAGAGGTGAAAAAACAAATAAATAAATACGATTTTTTGCTTAAATATTTGGCCTGGGCAGTCAGCCTCCTCTCACACACACACACACACAGTTGGTTAAGCGTAGAATTGTATATTTTTTAAAACTTATTGTTTTCCGTAGTTTGTAGTTGAATTTTTGTAGACAATTTTTTTGTTGATGTAGAGAGAAATTGTTGAATAAAACACAGAATACATTTTTAAAAACGAGTTTACAGATTTATCAATTCATTTGGCTAACACAAACACACCCACACACACAAGCAAGCAGCAGCAAGAGAGAGGATGCCAATTTTTTGTAGCCTACTTCTAGGCCACGAATTTCCCAGGCCAATAAGCTAGCCACATAAAATGCAGCAAAAAGGCAAGCGAGCAAGCAAATTGTAAGCAAATATTTTATGCAACGAGTTTGTTGTAGATGCCTTTTGATTTTCACATTCAACAGTTTTAAGTTGGAAAAGAAAAGGAAAAGCTAAGAAAAGCTAGGAAAAGCTAAGGAAAACTAGATTTTTCATATAAGAATGTTCCGTAACAAAATGTAGACTTTGTAGCAACAACAAAAGACGATAAAACTGAAAAGTATGAAACATTTTTTGTCAACATAAGCAAGAAATTAAAAACAAAACAAAAGCAAACCAAAAAACTAACGAAATTATGTTTAATATACAATAATAAACATTAAAGTATAAATATATATATATTATATATTTATTATATACAACAAGGATTAGTTAAATGAATTTCGCATGCAGCAACAAATGAGTAACGAGTAACTTTTGTAGATAAATTCGTAGTTGATGATTTTTATATAAACCTTATACATAAATACATATATATATATTAGTTGTATGCCTACATATAGTACACTCAACTACATAGCAAAGCGGGCAAATGGACGGCGAATCGTTAGGCAGGGTTAAAAATAGTAACTAAAGACACAAATTGTTGCAGTGCAAAGCAGAAAACAAACAAAACAAAAAATAAAAGAAAACGATAAATTAGCAAAGCGATAAATTAAGTAAGTAAAGAGCGAATGCTGAGTGTTTTTAGTGTTTAAGAGTTGAAAACAAAATGGAGCGAAACGGAAACGGAAGTCAGGCAGGCGGCGCGAACCGATGGCAATGCGAAACATATTAAATGCTATTATATAATTATATACATAATATTATACACATATACATAACTTATATATACATATATATATATATAAATATATTCTTACATAATATTAAAGACAAAAAAATGTTGTTGAATTTTAAAATCAATAAAAAGAAAACCCCCGAGAAAAAATCCTCAAATAAAAATATTTAAATGTAGTAAAGACAAAAAAGAAGCAAAAAAAAAAAACACAAAAAATTGTTAGTTGTTGCAAAAAACCAAATCAAGCTAAATTAATTAAATAAATGAAAACCCAACTAAAAAAAGAGAACTTAAAAAGCGTTTTAGAGCCTTTACTTATATTTTGAGAATTTTGCAAAAACGAAACGAAATGCAAATAATTTTATATATGAAAAAGCAAGCAAAAGCTGAAAGTAAAATTCATAGACAACACAAGGCTACAATATAGTTTAAGTGAAGGCTTAAACGGGGCCTAGATCAAAGCTAAAACTCAAAGCAAAACAAACTTCATTTGGTACTCAAAGCAAAAAAAAGAAAATAAAACGTAGAGAAAACAAAAAACAAGCTTAAGAAATCCACGAAAAAAAACTCAGCCTAATTGTTGTTGCCGGCATGCAAGACACAAGAGAAATGCAAAATCTAAATTCAAATTTAAAAACTTAACAATGAAAGCCTACGCAAGGACACTAACATGTACCTAGATATATATACAAAACCAAAATAAATGTAACTTAAACGACAAATTCAACACAAGTGCTCGATACGCTGCAGATATTAGTTAAATATTTAATTCATAAACCACAACTCATTTGTTAATTATTTTACACTTACTTAAGCTTAAGTTCGAACGGCATTCAAACTAAGTTCTTTTGTAGATTTTGTTAATGTTACAAAAAGTGAGAGGATTATGTTTATGTTATTAATTCAAGAAGGCAACTTTAAATTAATTCGTAGGAACTTCAAGCGATAAGAAGTGAGATTTAGAAGAGAAAACGTAAGGCGAGTAAAATATGTTTTATGAGAAACTGCAAAAAAAAAGAACAAACAATAAAGGTTTAGATACAAATTTTGAAACGATAAATGCAAAAAAAAAAGAATAAACTTGGCAAGTTGTTTTATTTCTGTTTGGGATGTGGCATATCTTTGAGGTAAGTTTGGGTTTATGTTTTTTAGGGTCTACTTTGAGGCGGCTTTTGCAAAAGCAACTGGTTGGCCTTCAAAGCAGCTGGAATATATATCTTTTTTAAAGGGTCTGGAGGTCAAGTTGATTGCATAATTGGTAAGTGGAAAGAGGCCCTTAAAACTGGAAATGCATATGAGCTGTGCAACAACTGCCAGGACCTCAAAGTGCCTTAAGTCCTGGTAGATTGAATAACATGCTAACTCAAGAACTCAAATAAAATATTCAAAAAATACTATAAATCTATCAAAATAATTATAAATATAACAGCAACGAAATAAATATAAATTTCTTTATATATATACAACCGCCAATATTGGCGGTTGATATATATCAATCTGACACCCGTCTAACTTCAATTCACATTCATTACCAATTCAACGACAAAAGTGATCGGAAATAACTTGATTTGTTTGCCAGCTTTGAGCTCAACCCAAACCCAAATCCGTCGAATCTTATGCAAAAAACATAGCCAATGAAAAAAAAACAAGCTTTAAAACTAATTTCCTCATATATTGCTTACAAAATAAACATTTCAAACATGAAACTCGCAGCTAATTTCCGTTGATTAACAGCGACAACTACCTGAAAAATGGGAGCTGCATAACTTTTACACAGAAAGAAATAGCTGATAATAATATATATTCAAATTAAAATTGATCTATTTTGTAAAGTCTGGGAAGATATATTGTGATTTTAAAAAGATATAAATATATTAAATGATACAAAAGGGACTTTTCCAATTTAAAATCAAAATCAAAAAAGGAATTCCCTCTAAATTATTTCGAAGTCAATTTTTCGATAGTGAATAATAGGCTAAAATCAAAAAAAATTCTTTATTTAAAAATATGTTTATAATTTTACTTAAAAGTTAATTCGAATTTGAAAAAATATAAACATAAGTTGAATTAGTTTCTGGGTATTTTGAAGAGCACATTAATACCATATTATTAATAAATAAATAAATATCATAAGTTTTTGCTCATAGCTAAGGTTTTTATAAATTTTGCTCAAAAATATAATTCGAATTTCCAAATATATAAACATAAACGAGTGGATTTCTGGGTATTTTTAAAAGAACATTAATACCATAACATAAAATATGATCAATATCTGCTCATAGCTTATGCATTTCTGGATAAAATAACCAAGTTTTTTTCTCTCTGTGCACTTTAAACCAGGCCCAGACTCGAGGCGAACCATTTCGATTACTTCCCTATGGGGAAATGTTGCAATAAATGCGAGCAATGCTCAAAAACATATGCGGGTCCCTCTCGCTTGCCTCGTAAGCCCCAAGGCTTACGAAAGCGAATAAAGAGTTAACAACAAACCCAGCCGACACTCAAAATGTTAATGCCAAGCCACCGACGACGAGATGGCATGAAAACTGGTAATATGCAGGCAAGGCAGCAGCGGCTAACAGGCAACGTTGAACTTGAGCTTGAAATGCGAGCCAAGCGAAACCAAAAAATAACAAAAAGAGAGAGAGGCAGTGAAGGAGAAAGAGAGAGAGATAGAGAGGGAGACCAGGAGGGGGGGTTTGTTTAAGCCAAGCTTGTCGGCAACTGCATTTGTTGATCGCCCCAAATGAGGTCAACGCGTCGTATACGTAATTTGCGTTAAATGACAAAAGCAAATGTAAGCGACGAGGGGCAAACTCTTATGAAACGCAGAAATTCGATTACAGATGAACATTTATAACTTGGAAATCTATTGGTTAATGGCAGAGATATAACAATAATATTTAATATTTTATTTAAAACTTTAGAAATGGTAGATTTTTAAATTTTATCTAGAATTACTAAACGACTTTGTAAACATTTTTCTAAGCTTATAAGCAGGAAAAAAAAGACTCTAATAAATAAAAAAAATAGATTTTTTATATGTATATTAATATAAAAATATTATTTAATAATGTACAATAAAGAAAAAGGATTTTTTTTTTTTAAATAGGAAATAGTCTGAAAAATGTGTCTTAGTTTTATTATATTATGTTTTAATATATACATATATATATATCAATATAATGATAATAAATTAAAAATTAATAATAATTTAAAACTTAACAAAATAACATTTTTCTTTAAAGTTTATTAATTTAATAATTACATTTTTCTTAAATTATATTAATATAATAATAATTTTAATAATAAATTAAAACTTAACAAAAAAAAAAACTTTCCTTTCTTTGAAGTATATTATTTAATTATTATTAAATTAAAATACTTTAAAGAAAGAAAAATGTATATAAGTAAATTAATAATTTAAAATAATTTCATAATGTTTTTGTTAAATTTTAATTTTTTTATTAAAAGTTATTAATATTATTTGTTATTTTAATAAATCTTTAATTTTAAATGCTCTAAAAAATGTGAATCTTAGTTTTATTGGATTTTTAATTTATAAAAAAAAAGTCTTTCAAGACTAAACCCTTTTTAGAGCACAAATAAACCCATTTATATGCCTAAAAAAAAAACACTTATAAATGGGAAATTCCTAAGAAACTTAAAAAATTGATAAACAATTAGTTTTTGACTTATTGAAGTTGGTCTGTAATTGTTGTTATTATTGATGTTGTGCTCTGCTGCTGCCTATATGGCCGCCTGTTGTCTGTGTTGAGTGGCGCCGGAAATGCGCATCATACGATAAATGACGCCCACTGGCAAACTAGCAGCCCCCCAGCACCTCCTCCCTAGCCCTCAACCTTTGGTTTTCCCCAACACCCACACACACTCTCAGTGTGTGTTCTCTCTCGCACACACCCTCTCATCACCATCACTTTAGTTTGGCGTCGCCTGTTTTGACAGTTGACGTTTTGCCGGCAAAATTTTTTGTGTGGAGAGCCCCAAGCACACACACAGAAAATGCCGCCGAAGAGAACACTGAATTGATGACGCAACAGAGACCCAAAGAGCGCCAACATCCCCAACAGTGACATAATATTCGAGTGCTTGAAACGCGCTCTTGGGGCGCCTCGAAAGAGAGCGAGGTGGCACACTGCTGCTGCTGCTGATATTTCGCTCTGGCAGCTGGCTGCTAACCGATTTTGCTCCATTCATTCGCGAACATCGGCCCTGGCAAGTTCAGCCGAGAGAGACGTTTAAAGCCCAGGCCGAGACAAAATATAATCAAACAAAAAGGCAAAAAAAAAAAAAAAAATTAAAAGCAAGAAATAACAACAAATTAGAGCGCAAAAATCAGCGCTTGGAGCCACTAGAAACACGTTGTTGCCACCACCGTCGCCGTCGTCGTGGTCGTGGCCTCTCTTTTGCCGTCGCGTAACGTAAGCGTATTACAAAACAAACGCCAACGTAATCAAAAAATAATAATAAAAAAAAAATAGTGCCGTTTAGTGCGTGTTTTCCCCCCCAGGTGTAAATAGTAAATAAATTTTTGGGCCCCGAATTTAGCAGGGATTTCCTTATACCCCCTTAAAGGGTGCCGCACACCACCCGCCCCCTCATCTCAGCCAACGAAAAAAATAGCAAAAAAAAAAATTTAACCCGTGTGTGCGGCGGGGTTACGTAAAGCCGTTCCAAGTTCTTACAAAACACAAAAAAAAAGCGAATAACAAAAAATACAACACATAACACGAGAAAAGTTACGCGCACGCCCAACACAAAAATAACAACAAATACGTATACAAATACACAAATACACGAATACAAGTGCGGAGCAAAAAAAAAAAAAGAAAAAGCGGGGCAGGAAAATATATTCCCGAATTTCCCCTACTTTTCGCACGCGTGTGGCAATAAATTTTTTGGCAAACAAAAAAAAATATATAAAAAATTATAAAAAGCAAATCAGGAAAAAATATTGTTAAGAAATTGCAAGAAGAAGAGGGAGAATTTCGCGTGTGTGCCCAAGTGTGTGTGTGTGTGATTCTCGAGAGCAACAGAGCAAGCTAAAACCCACCCGCCACCCCCTTTTTTGGGCTAAAAACACAAGGAGGCGCGGTCCAAACAGCGACAGGTAAGGCGAAAGAGAAATTTTTCGAATCTCTCTCCCCTAGTGGCAACGCTCTTCGTCGACCCATTCTCTCCTTCTCTGCCTCTGTGGGCTGCCTTCCTCTCTTAGGGTTACGACATCGTGCTGGCCACATGCTCACACACACACACAGTGTGAATGTGAATGAACGCCAACGAACGAGAGCTCAACAAAGTTGCAGTTGTATCTCAAAGATACATTTATTGGCAGCACACTCAAGTCGCTCCCTCGCTCTCTCTCTTAGTTCGCTTTTGCCTCTCTTTTGTGGGGTGAAAAACTGTTTTCCATTTGCTATCTGCTGATTGTGAAAACACAAATTGCAGCTGCATGGTTCAAGCGAGGGCGGGGAGGAGGTGGGAAGGGTGGGTGGGTGCCTCTTACGTGTTGCCATATTTTTAAAGGCATTACTAAGCGCTTTTTTTTGCGCCGTTTGTTGACGTTCTGCCTGTGGCCAATTGAATTCGGCCTGCACTCGATAATCATTATATATATATATATTTAATCTGTGATAAATATTTCCACGGAAATAAACATATAACACACCAATTTCATGATAAATTTGAAGTGATAACCAAGGGCAGCAAAGGCAGGGAAATAGGATTTTTAAGAAAGTCGGGGAAAGTTCTTAGTGAGTAATAATATTTTGGAAATAACAATAATAGGTATATATTTTTTTTCTAAAAAATATAGAAATAATATTACATTTTGTACATAAATACATTTCTGACTTTGATTTCCCTTTATTTTGTATTATAAAATTTGTTAATATAAAAAATACCTAAAACAGCAGCAAAAGTTTAGAGTTTCTCCTTAAAGTTTTACTTTTCTCAAATCTAAGAACTTTATATCGAAATTATATCAAAGCCCTATAGCTAAAGCTGAAACCCTTAAGGAATATATAGAAATTGATAGCCAAACAAAACAAAAATGCAAAGGAATTATCCATTGGGAATGTGTATATATCTTTTGTTTTGGTAATCTAAAGCCCAAAGAATTTATTAAGAATTTAATTTCATTAGAATCTAGACAGTTGAATGCAGCTGCACATTCAAGCTACATATACAAATAAATATAAATAAATTTACCTAAAATTTAACAAATCTAAAACAAAGAAGGTTAAAGTGAGTAAAGTAAAGTTGATGAATTATTACATTTAATTTAAGAAATGTAAATTTTATGAGAATTTACATTCAAGTTATAAAAGTGAATATAAATTAACTTTAAAGAAACTAAAAACATAAAATTATTTGCATTTGTGAATTATTTTAGTTGATGGAATATTAAATTTAATTAAAGAAATGTAAATATCTGAATTTAATTAATTACATTTCGTTTAAATTTTAAAAGCAATCAATTTCAATGTTCTTGTTTTGTTTTTTACGTAATGTCAATAGTTAAGTTTAAAATCTGACTCTTTGGGAGGGGTTTCAGAAACTTGGCTTTATCAGCTTAAAGTACCCGAAATTTTTGTAAATAAATAGTTTATAAAAACTCTTCAGAGTTCTGATAAAATGTATACTAATTGTTAAAATATATACATTATGAATTTTCTTAGGAAAAATGTTTAAAAACCGTAAATTCTTAGAAGCCCTAAACAAAATATGCAACCCCTTACAAAGAAGTCATTCATTTTCAATATTAAAGCCAGAAAACAGTCCTTTTTTTTATTAATTTTCTATTATTTTCTACTCAATATATTAGGCCCCAGATAAACCTCTAAACTGATTTTAAAATGTATCTCAAACTGCTTACACTCTTTTTCAAAATGTATCTCAAACTCCTTAAAAGCCTGTTGCCAATATCTTGCGATAATCTGGCAAAGCTCAAAATCCTCAAATTTGTCTGGGGTCAGGCACCCATTATTCGCCAGCCTCCAAAGCGAGTTTTCTCAACCCTTCCCTGCCTCCCCTCCGCCCAAGACACTTAACGTTACGACACGCACTGTACGTATGCGAGTATTACGCGACGCTGGCAATAACAGCTTCGGGTTAGTCGCTCACTTGGCCCGAAATGGTAAATAAAAATTATAGCCAAGACGAAAAGAGGAAAAACCTATTTGCATACGTCATCGCGTAAAAAAGGTTCGTCATGAGTCATGAGAGTCGATTGAGCTAAGGAAAGCCAGACTTAAAGCCAGATCGTTGGTTATTATTATGCAAACATCACCGACATTACAGACACTATATATATATTATGCAAGTCGAAAAAGGGACCCGCCAATTAGTCAGCAAATGAGTGGGGCGGGGGGAGGGTTCTTGTATAATCCGAGTGAAATCAAAAAAACTGAATACTGAAAAGTCACAAACTAGAAATTTTGTTGCTAATTGGCTTGCCTCAATAAATTCTTCTGGTCTTTTGTTATTGTTAATTTTTGTTTTCTGTTGTTGGTTTTTGAGCTATTTTTATGAGTGTTTATCGTCTGGCCTCGTCATCTCTACAATGTCATAAAAATGGGCAACAAATGGGAAACCAATAAAACAAATATCAAAGAAGAAATCAAAATATACAAACATCAACAACGAAGGCAATGAAAATATGTATGAAATGATTTCATAACTACTCGCTTGATTTCATAATTACAGAAAAAAAACGACCAACAAAGCATAATCAGTTTGTTATGCAACATAATTGCTTATGTGATCGATAAAGGCGGATAGAACTTAAGTTTTGTGTTGATTAAAAATCTAGTGTTTATGGGGGAATCATAAAGATATGGAAATGGAAATCGTACTCGATTTTAAAGCAAATCAAATCGGGTAATAATAATAGATTTAAAGATAACATAATTACAGGGAACTATAATTATATAATAATAATATAGTAATTACATTTGCTTATTGAATCCTTATCAAGAGTGAGTTTTTATTATTTCTATCAGTTTCATCAGGCAATATTTTTTTGTTTGTTACACAAAATGACTAAGCTTGTGACTAATATTATTTCATCACTATTCTTTGTCTTGTTAAATTCTAAATTTATTAATTTTGGGTTTTATATCACATTTTGTTTATAAATAGCTCTGGGTATATAATGTTTTCCTTAGGCAATCGAATAGTAATTTATAGAAAACAGATGTCAATGCGAAATAATAATTTATTAAACCCAAACATAAATAGAAAAAGGCAAAATGTTGCTGAATCTGTAGATTTCTGGCTTTAATAATTTTTAATATTTAAAATAATAATTATAATTTCCCCTATAACTATTTATTGTTTTAAACCCAAATATAAATAGAATAAAGCTAAGAGTTGTTGATATAATTTCCCCTATAACTATCCATTGTTTTTACTATTGTTTCCATTGACTTCAATCAACATTTGTCTAGTATGTTTGACTTATCGGATTTAAAAAGCAAACATTCAGGGGACTTAGAACATCGTCGTCCATCTAACAGCTGTTACGACTATCATCAAATCGTGCTGCCATTTTGTCTGACTGACGATGGACGGCGATAAAGCGACAGGCGACGACCGACTGCTATATATGATTGACATTGCATAATGGCAATATGGTAAAATATATAAAGCAATCTACAAGCTTATGCCCTGCGGGCGTGTTTCCAGGCGACTCCCCCTCTCGCCCCTTCCACATATTTGCAGTTCATTTAGGAACGCTTACGTTTATCGGCTTCGGGTTATGCAATCCCCTCAAATACACATATATCCACGATTGCAGCCCGCCCACACCCACACCCACACACACGTGCTGTTATATGAGGCATACCACATAATTTTTGACTTACGCAAATGCAAGTCGGCAGTAGGAACAATTAGAATCGAGGGAGGGCAAGGCGCATGTTTACCAACTTTTTCCCCCTTTAACAAAATATATTTCACAATGCCAACTGCCGCGAACACTATCTTTACATGCCGACACAGCTATCTATATTTGTGTATTTCATTTTCTACGGTTTCCAAGCCTAGTCAGAGCTTGGTCAAAGTTCTGCTTAAAATAATCTTAAAGTGGGGTTTCTCGAGTGCATGAAGGTCGAGTTCAGTTGTTAGGTTTTAAAAGGGAAATTTTAAGGAAGTTTATTAATAAACTAAAGAGACTAAAAACTAAACTAGAGACCCTAAAAGCTTAACAAGAAACCCTAAATGCAATTAATAAACGTATTATAATTATAAAAAATGTATTGTATCACAAATTAACTTACTTAGTTTAGATTTTAAATTGTGGCTTAAATAATTAAAATTCCAATAAAATTCTATAAAAAAAGTCTGTAAAAGTCTGTCTAGAAACAAACTAAATATTTAGAAACTTATTATTTGGAATACTCATAGCTTATCTGATCTAGACTATAACTAAGGTTTTCCTAGTATTTAAAGAGCGTTATCAGTTCATGTTTTTAAAGGGAAATTTAATATATATTTAATTCCTATAGAACTAGCCTTTTTAATTCCAAATAAACCATTTTTTTAATGTTTTTTTTTCTTTGTATTAAACAAATGTTTCTTTAGAAAATAAAAAGCACCAAATTTAAATTATAGTTCAAATATGCATAGGTTTTAGGTGATTGCTCTCAGTCAAATGTGTTTTATTGTATGAAAATTTATTCAATAAATATACATTAATATTTAATATTATTAGTATTTAAAATTTCAAAACCGTAATTGGTATTTTTTTATATTTGTATTTTGAAGCTATTTAAAATACAACATAAAAAAAAAACAAAAATGAATAAATTTTAAGTTCACTTTTATTCATTTAAAGAAAAAAAAAACAAAAATGAATAAATTTTAAGTTCACTTTTATTCCTTTAAAGGAAATAATGCCACAAAATAATTTTTAAAATATAAATAGCATCATATTCGACACTCTTAATGACTATCTTTATGTCTCTCAATATTTTATCCTTATCACAATTACAAAATAAACCCAAAATGTATATCCTAACATTTTGCATTTAACGCACAAAAACTTCGCCCGGATCTTATGTAACCTGGCAGGCAGCATACCGAAATTCTATTCCAAATATATAAAAATTCGTATTTTCTTGATATACTTTTCTTTTTTTTGGGTCGCCCCGTCTCGATCGCAAGTTCTCACGTAAGATCGTATATCTGCGGATGATTGCGGCGTGGCGTGGCGGCGGCCCCCACATATAACACACACCCTTGATAAATTCATTTTCTTGGCTAACTACCAACTTATAAGATATTTCAGCATTACTTAACAACGAGATTTATGCAAAAAAAAAAAAGAAATATATAATATATATAAATATGCGTGGCCGTGTGAGTGAGTTTATAACCCACACAGGCCCACAGGCAGCATAAATGAAATAAAGAAATTGAACATTTTCATTTGCACGCAATTTTTAAGCAATTTCTTTTATTTTGTTGTATTATTTTTTTATGTATGGAATATTTGGCACACTTTGATTGCCTTTGGAAATTGTAAACAAAAAACTATGTTAGGAAGGAAAAACTATAAAGATGTTGATGCCGGGCGGACGACAAGCAAAAATTGTTTACATAACAAAACCAGAATGCGAAGAGAAGGCAAAAGCCAAAGGCAAAACCAAACTCGGACTGCGAGTATTTTGTATTTGTATCTGTGTGTGAGTGTGTGTGCAGCGGTTATGTTATGCCGGCATTGTTTATCTTAAAGATACAACGAACGACGTCAAAAGCAAAACGTGCGCACAATCACAATCAAAAGAAGAAAAACAAAAACAACACCCACTAGCAAGACAAAAACAAAACACACACACACATAAATTGTTTTTGATACAGCAAAGCAAAGAGTTCTAGCAGAGAGAAAGGGAGAGAGAGCAATGCTGCCTAAGAGAACCAAAGCCAAGCCGCTCAAAGAGCGAGACAGCTAACTGAGTGTGTGTGAAAGTATCTGTGTGTGTGTTGTCGTCGATGATTTTGATTTCGTGTTACTTGGGGCCGCCAGCAGCAGCAGCAGCAGCAGAAGCAGAAGCAGCGTCTATGTGATTCAGTGTTAATTTTCATAATATTATGTAATAGCATGTGCCACATATTGCGACCAGCCAAGACCAATATTCTTTCTAACTGCATACAAAATGTAATTCTCCACAAATCTCCACTAATCTCCACTAATCTATGTATGTAGATTTAGCTTAAAGTTCAATGAACCCGCGCTTTTTCCACACTTTTTTGTTTTATATAATAACTTCTAAGGCAGCAAAGGCAATTAGCTTTGTGCTAAGGCGACAAAAGTCACGTCATCGCTTTTTGGGCGAGAAGTGCAGCAGCAGCAGAGATACACTCTCGGTGTATCTGGCATTCTCCAGTTGGTTAAGTAATAGATACAGTTCTTCCTCTTCTCTGCCACCCAGTAATCAAAAGAGAAGCGGGAGAGATATCAAAAGAGCAAGAGGGGGGTCGTTCTCACTCTCTCTCTCTCTGTCAGTGTGTGTGTGTGTGTGTTTGGGGGGAATTATAAAACAGAATCAAAAGCTGCCTCCGAGAATCAGTCAGTTTTAATTCATTTTCTTGGCCTGCGCTTGCTTTTATTTCTATTTTGTATTCTGTATTTTTTTTTTTAGCGTTACGTAAATCCCTCTGCTGTTGGCTATCTTCTTCTTGTTCCGCTTACTTCACATACTTCTACCCGCCTTTCTCTCTGTGTATGTGTGTATCGCGCTCTTTGTCCGGAATCAAAATTGAAATCGAAATCAAAAAAAAATTGTACTAATGTTCTCTTTCTTTTTGTTTTTATTTCATTTCCAGATGACTTGCCGCTGCCTCAAAGAAAACTTCTTCTTCGGTGAAAAGCAGAGATTAATTTGGAAATAATTTGAAATAAATAAAATATAAAAAGTGTTGAAAGTGAAGTGATGATAGATAGATATATAACTGAAAGATAGAATATATATTTACGAGGCAACGCAGCTACGTGACTGCAGGCAGCTCTCTACCCTCCGACAAATCACAAAAAAAAAAAAAATCGAAAATAACTATATAGATATAGATATATACATATAGTTAGAGGGATGCCGCTGTCGCAGGGCTACTGCGTGAAGCCCTCTTCGCTGGGCGCCAAAAAGCGAGTGCTGAAGGTGCTTCGCAAGGAGCAGCAGCACAATCAGGAGCAGCAGCATCACCATCACCCCCACAATGTTGGAGTACAGTGCTACCTCGCCAGCGAGGACGACAACAGTCAAAGCTCGCTGCATCTGTCCTATTTGGTGGGCGAGTCCTTTGCCAAAATTGGCAGCCTACCGAAAGCCTTCGATGTCTACGAATTGATAGCCAGCCGGCAATGCGATGGCCATGTCCCGCTGGACAAGCTCAATGTCCTGGCCAGCGCCTTGACCTCACACATCCGGCAATTGGGTGGCATAAACACAAATTCAGCCGCCGCCATGAAGAGTCCCCGACAGGATATGATGCATTGGTCACGTTATCATCATCAGGAGAAACTAAATCAGGCATCAGAGTTCTTGCCCGGAGCAAGAGAATCATCCGCCAATGAATCCTTCGTTGGCGCAGCATCTCCTTTGGACCTACATTCGCCTACGCGAGAACTAAGAGTACCCAGTCCTCTGCAGGATCCCGAGGATTATGATCCGCTCCTGTGCCCGCTGTGCAATGACATCCTGCGCTGCCCGGTGACCACCAATTGTGGTCACACCTTTTGCCGGCAATGCTGTGAGACGATCACCCAGTGCAATATCTGTCAGGTGCGTTTCCCCAGGATGCAGGATTCCTCGCCGCCGCCGCCTTGCGCCCTGACCACCACCACAACCACAGCGAGCGGCCCGGTGGTGCAGTCCAGTTTTTTTGCGGCGCCTACAACAAACCACCAGCAGCAGAATGCGAACCTTGGGCTGATGAGCTTCCCTGTGGGTTATGGCATACAGCTGGCGTCCAGTGTCCATCGATTGGCGGCACCGCCCATGACGGTGACCACCACCACGGTGGCATCTACCACGGCCACGGCCACCACCACCATGGCGTCCACTTCGGCGGCAGCAGCCTTGGGATTAAGTGGTTATAGCAATGGCAGTTCATCTGCCATGAAGTTCATGCCGGATGTTTTGGTGCGGCGTTTGGTGGAGAAATGGTGGGGCCCGGATCTGCAGGCCAAGAAGATCAGCGAGAAGGCCAGCAGTTGCATGCATCTCAACCTGCTGGACGATGCTCTCAAGTTTTGCAATGCCAGCTTGGAGAAAGGTGAGTGTGCTTTTTGAAGAAATCTATATATATATTTAAGGGGGATTTCCTCAGGGGGATTACTTCCTTAGAGAAAGGGAAGAGGGGTTGGAAATGAAGGATTATATTTTCACAAAGGCATATCTTGAAGCTGATTTATTAATTCATTCGATTAGGTTTATACATATATTTTGTCTCCCTGTTAAATATATGTTTTTGAAAAGCGTTTTGGTATTCAAACCCTGGAAAATGTATCTAAATACATGCCATACATTTTTAAAATCGCCTTAAACATTTGTCTACAAGTATGGATTGTATTTAAAAACCATTGAAAATGTTTCTACAAGTATGAAATATATTTTAAAACCCCTAAAAATGTGTCTACAGATATGAAATGTATGTTAAAAGTCGTTTAAAATGTGTCTACAAATATGGAATACATTTGAAAAACCTCTTAAATATGTTAAAACATTTTTGAGCTAAAAAATTCTAGATGCATATATTTTTTTACTATACAAAATATTGTTGTTAAATTTTTAATTGTTTATTAAGGGTTATAATGATTTTTAAAGCAACCCGAAATAGTCCAGAAATTTGATTGTGTTTAGTAGTTGGAAGTTTCAACCTTCCTTTATTTTTCTCTTTTTCTTTTTCATGTGACACTGCCACGACGGCAATCCTTTCTAAATCGACTGCAGTGGGGAAATTGAAAAATCAATATAGGGCAGGGCCAACGATTGACTCTTATTTGCTGACGTCAGGCGAAAGGAGCAACAAGTCCTGTGCTACGCCCTCAAGCAAACCCATGCGGCGTATGCGTATTTAAGCCATAATTTCCACTTTCCTTTTGCCCTGCCCTCGCCTCCAACCGAATGTCAACTTGTTACTCTAATTGTGTGTGTTCAGTGGCAAATGGCATTGGCACAGGCACAGGCACCAGCACCAGGCGGGCCAAGGACCCAATTATCAAATATTTATAGAGCAAATTCAAAGTAAATAAGCCTTGACACAGGCAGAGAAGACAACACTAAAAGACCCTTAAATTGTATCTGATAGATACGTGAAAAGTGGCACGCGTTGTCTGCTCAACTCTATCCGCACCCGGCAACGACAATATATATTCTCTTTTTTTGTTTAAATGAATTATTGAGGCGCTGAGTCAGTCACTTGAGCTCAAGAGGATTTTCCCTGTTCACTTAAAGAACACACACAAAATATTGAAACAAAGAATAGCCACCAAGCAAAAGGCTAATTAATCATTTTAACATTTTTCCCAGAGACCAAAAAATTGTTCTTGCTTTTTGTGGTAGTTTTTTTCTTCGCCCAAAAAAAATCACAGCGATTTACGCACTTAGAAATCCATCAAACAAAATGCTTTGCTTTGAGTAGCAGGAGGAAAAAAAAATTAACAAAAGACAGAAGGCATCAGACGGGAAACACTTGACTTTAAGAGTGTTTTTTTCTTTTACTTTTTGTGGATGGATGAGAGACTATTTAAACAAAACAATAATGATGGACAGAATTAGGTGGAAACTGTAGGAAATGGAAGGCCAAAAAGAAAACTAAAATTAACCAGATTGGAAATCGGAAAAAAAAGATTGTTGGTTGGCAATTAATAGACAATTTTTGGGGTTTAACAAACTATTTGTGGAATATGAAAAATGTGTGCGGATTTATTAATATTAACGAAATGTATTTCTGATTCATAGATTTGAGTTATATTTAGAATTTAGGGAAATGCTATAAAAAAATGTTATGGGAAAATTATCATAAAATTATGTAATATTATTTGTTATGAAATATATTACATAATTAATGGTTTATTATACGAGCAAGTTATTGATTGATTTAAAGCTTTTTGAAGTATATTAAAGAAATGTATTTCTGATTCATAGATTTGTGTATATATTTAGAATTTAGGGAAATGTGTGCTATTTTATAAATATTTTTAATGGGAAAATTATCATTAAATTATGTAATATTATTTGTTATGAAATATATTACATAATTATTTATGGTTTATTTATTGATTGATTTGAAGCTGTTTATAATATTTTTGTTTATCATTTATGGCTTTTCTAATTATGACCTCATTTTTCTCTAGTATTTCAGCTGATAAATTCATAGCAGAATATATCGATTTGCGATCATAGCAATTGTTTTTATCAACATTTCCATTTAATTGACTCGTGTCTGTGTGTTTGGTCACCATAATTGCACTTATTTCGCTTTTGTGTGTTTAACAATCAATATTTGTTTTTGTTTTGGTGATTTTCCGCCTTTATGTATATATTTCTCTGTTTACCCCTGGCACACACACACATTATTCTTGTGCTACCCGTGAGATACAGATATTTTCTCTCCGGTGAATCAAAGTGTTTTCTCTCTCGGCATTAGCTTTCACTTGAGGGGGATATATGTATAATGCATCAAAGTCTTGGCATTTCTCGTGGGTGCGTGGGTGGTGGATTTTTCACCTGAGTTGAGCGTGACACACACACGACGGCCCAAGCGGTATTACTTTCATAATTGTCATTATCAAAGGTGTACTTTGAGTGTGTGATTAGCCGAAATTGTTTGTGTGTGCTGACGCATCCAACCATCGTACGACTTTGTTTACCCTCCCCTAAAAAAAAAAAGCAAATTAATTAAGAGAGCGAACGTTGAACGTTCCAAATGACACGTAAACAAAATATATAATTCCTAGTCCCCTGGTCTATTTATAAGAATCGAATTTATTTCTACTATTTCTTTCTTCTTTTCTGCTTTATTTCTCCCTCTCTCTTTTGCCACAATCAGTTATTGACTTTTGCTGATAAAACACAAAATATTTTTTTTGGGGCAAAAGTAAGAAGAAAAAAAGAGACTGACTTTAAGTAAACACTTTTGATAAATAAATGCCAAGTCATGGCTATAAAGTATTTATATAGAAAAATGCAAAACAGTCAACCAAATCCAAATCAATTAAGTGAACAAATAAAAGCATTTTAGCTGAGATTCCTTGAAGACAAGTCAGCACTCATCGCACATCGCACATTACACATACGCCGTGTGGTACAGACAAAGAGCCAAGTGCCACCTCCCCCACTTGACAATGAAGATGTCAGGCTGAAGTGACAGCTTTAGCTTTAGCTCTCTAGTAAAGCTTTTCGCCACCCCCCAAAGCAATTTAATATCCTACCAGGACCTCTTTGAGCCAGACATGCACAATTTAATTTGAATATATATACTATATATATAAAATGTGCCAACACGCGCCAGTTAATATAGTCGTTGACCTCATCAGGCATTTATTTTCACTCTCTCTTCATTTCTGCCAAGTACACAGAAAATAATTAACAAACAAAAAAAAAAAAAACGAGAATGATACCAACTAAGTGAAAAGAGTTGTTAAATGAGCCGCAAGGACTCTTGGCCTGAATACATATTTGGTTAGTAGCAAAGGGAAAAAGAGTTTGCCTCCTTCCGCTTTTGGCGGCCTTTCATTAGAAATATTGCATTGGAAATGCTTTCATGTCATGCAAGGCTTTTCTGGTTTATGTTTTTTTCCCCCCCTTTAATTTAATGCGATATAGTATAATGGCAAACATGTATATACATATGCATTAAATGTATATGGAAGAAGGATCGTATAATTATATGGCGTGTATTCCGGGCTGACCAGTTGACTGCATTTAATGTTCCCTTTTCGAGCTGCTTCAATGAAAGAATTTAGCACGAAACATGCAATTAATTTGGTTATTCTTTCGCGTGGCTTTACCACCATCGCATTTTTCCCCATTAACTTTTATGGCCCGCTGGATTTCCTTTTTTTCTGTTTCAAAATCATTATTTTAGTGGTTCAGGGAACTCGGACTTTGGGGGGTTAACGAGCAGCAGTGACTTTTTGCTGGAGAGGTGGAAATTATTTCAATTTATTTGCTTAATTAAATTGTAATTTTCTTTGTAATTAGCCAAAGGTGCCAACTCAAGGCGTTGACTTTTGGGGATTTAGCCGACTGAGAAAATGTTTTGCGGAATGTTTAATTAATCAGAGAGCTTAATTAGGATGTCGCTTGTGGCTGCTTTTTGGGCAGAACTGATAAAGCGTAGGAAATATGCTGACTGAGGGGCTTACAAAGGCTTATAAAGGAATTTATTTGTTTAAAGAATTCATAATAGAAATAGTTTGTGATGTTTTTACTTAATAAAGTTCTAAAATATATATTTAAAAAATTATTTAGAAGTGTGTTCTATCTATTCTTGGTATACCCTCATTGTTATGTATAAACAAATCGTTATATTTACCTATATAATTCTCAAATATATTTTTATAAAATTATTTTAAAGTCTCTTCTATCTTTTTTATCTATTTCTTGATTTTTCCTATATATACAAATCATTCTGCCTCTAGACTTTTATATATCTCTGCCTTGTTGATGATAAGAAATAATTGCACTTTCTCATGGGACCCTGACGTTTTGTGATTGCCTTTTGCCAGACCCTCAACTGCAGATAGCTTTTCCTTTGTTCTAGACTATCAGACGACTATACCCATATAGTACATATAAGTACACCTTGAGGGACATGTCCGACACGATATGGCAGTGCTGGGTTTTGTCCAGGGAAGAGGGAAGACTCCCCTCCGGGGTCTGAATAATATATCCATTCATGTGATTAAGACGTGACGCTTATCGCAAGCTGACTTGCTGCTCGACCAATACACCTGATAAAGCCAGGCAGGCGCTGCTTCCATTAATATAGTATATATATAGTATGAATATTTATATATATGTACGATTTGTGGTTATTGTTTGGAGAGTGCCTTGATCTTGTTAGCTTTTTAGCTTTGCCTGAGGTCGAGTACTCGTACCATTGTCGTCATTTCTCTATTTTTAAAAACCAGAACGAAACCCCCCTTTCGCCTTTTGCAATCATTCAAAGTGACTGCACTCATTAACATTTGTTTCTGGCTGTTCTTTTGATTTCTGACTTTTTTCCTGCGGCAGCTAACATTTTTTTAATTAGTCAAACAAGAGCTGGAAGCAGTGCTTCTAGTGCTTTTTTCTTTCTTTTCTTTTTAGTCAAACTGCAGGCAGCTAAAATTTATTGCGCATTTTGAGGTCGTTGAGTTCTGTGCCGTGAAAGTGAACAAAGAAACCTCAACGGAGGAGAGAGTTTAACGACCACAAAAACCCAATTGGCCTTGAACAAAAAAAGCCAGTTGCCAAAGCTGTCACTGATACACTGCCAAAAAAGTGACATTTTGAATGGATGAGGATTTTTAATCTCTTCCTTGTGTCATATAGAATTTATACAATTATATAAATATAGTAAATATATATTTTGGATATGCTAATATGTGGCAGTATGTCAAATTCATTTTGGTGAATTTTTCACACCTGCAATAACCTTAGGGAATTTTTTTATATTTAGTAACTTATATATCACACTTGTATACTAAATAAGGGGAACTTTATTCATGTTTTTGGTTTCTAAGAAGAATTTTTTAACTCACAGAATAAGAAATTTCTATAGATTTTAACATCAATTATCTTTTTTGTGCCAAAATTAACGAAAGAATTTAAGCGTTAGCTTAGAAAAATGTTTCTTGCCAAAAGCCAAGAAACATCTGTTTTTCTTTTATATAAAAACATTGTTATTAAAGTATACATATAATATATCCCACAATGTATTCAAAATAATTTAATTAAAGAATTTACCAAAATATTTCCTTTTTGTTTGTTTCTGTGTAAAACTCATTTAAAATAGAATTGTGTTAATTTTTAGCACTCCTCCGTCTGCTTTCTTTTCTTTTTGAGATATTATTTAGTGTTTGCAAATTTGATTTATTTCTTTCTACGTGTGCTGCTTGCTCCTTTCTCTCCCCCCTGCCTGCCCCTATTGTTTGTGTCCCTCTAGACGCCATGCGTTGCATAGCCGGCATTCCCCGTGTTCACGTATCTGATAGATACTTTTTGGCATGCTCGCCGCTACATATTCCCCCCACCCTCGCCAAAAGTCTGGTGCACATTTCTGAAATGCCATTGCACATTTCATTAGATAGTCGAGCAAAAGACAAAAAAAAAAGAAAGTAAAAAAATAGCAAATAAATAGAAGAAAAAAACAAGTAGCCAACATTTTACAAGACTTTCAAATGAGAATTTTAAACCGAAAGGAATTGTTTGTGTGTGTGTGTGTCTCAAATATTCATTCGCTTTGGGCCAGCAAATGCTCGGTTTGGGCCAATGCAAACTTTTCCCATTTTGAAGTCAAGTTTTTTGGTATTTACTTCTGGAATTCAGTTCACTCATCAGAGGCGGCGGCGGCTATGGCTGTGGCTGTGGGTGGCTGTTGTTTGCCTTGTGGGTTTTATGGGCCAAGTCTTTGAAGTCGAACAAGTTTTTATGTGTAGGCGACGGGTTAACCAAGTGGAAATGTGTACATATATATTCTTGCTTGTACACAAGTTTAGAATATCTTGGGTTTAAAGTATCTGGCTCAAGAGTGTACTATTTTCTAAGATTTATGGCAGTCTAGAGACTTTACTTGAACTGCATGCGTTTTGTATTATTTATAGGTAATTTAATGAGTATAAACTTAATGTTAATTTGTTAAACTAATAAGTCAGGCATAAAATTTGGCTTTTTCCGCAAAAACTCTTCAGTAATAAAAATCAAAGAATATTAATTTATATTAAAAATAAATTTCAACCTTTATTTTCATTTAAATAAAGTAAAGTTAATACCCAGCAAATCAGTTTATATAAACATATAATCATCGCATATATTTATCTAAGATTACAAATAAAATATTAAATGACATAATAATAACTCATCAAACTACGTCAGCAAAATGTTGCCTGTTATGAAAGCATTTCCCTTTAAATGAACGGGAGACCGTTTTCCATCGCATTGATATAATTTTTTATTGAATAACTTTATTAATTATTCATTTGTTTCATAATAATGCCACATTGTGTGCGAGAGCAACAATTTAATTGAACTGAAGTGCAAACGTAAGCAAAAGGTCTTTTGGATTTCCCTCCTGAATTTCCCCTTGATTTTTCCCTTACAAATTCTGTCACCCAAGCGGAATGATATAATAATCAGCTCACAGCTACACATCAGGCTTGAATTTCAACAAAAAAAATATAAAAACAAATAAACAAAAGCCAAGAAACATTAAGACATATTCCTAATTGAGATATTCGCCCGTTCACTCGCTTGGCATATGCAAAAAAAAAAACAAAACCCAAAAATTGTTTTCTTGTTGCAATTGCATAATGAGGACAACTGCATTTTGCAGTTTGCAACTGAAACTGCAATCGTGAGTCATAAAATACTACAACAACAACAAAATAACAAACAAGCAAACAAGTAAACAAATGAAAACAAGCGTTTTTTTTTTGTCAGATTGTCTATTAAGTAATATTCTATTGTAAAATGTGAATTACGGATCGCTGAAATTCACTTTCAACATTTTGCGAGCAGCAGCAGCAGCAACAAATCAACTGGGAGATTACTCAATTGACTGCAGCAAGCAGCTACAGCTACAGCTAAAGCTAAGGCTATGGCAAAATCAAAAGTAAGTCGCCCGCTCACTTATACAAGCCATGACTCGGTTAGCCCCCTCTCTTTCTAATGGCCTAATGCCATCTCTTTCGCCTGCCTCTGGTGGTGCTCTCTGACTCGTTTGAATTACAGTTATGTCATAGAACGTAGGCAAAGTTGTTGCTGCTGCTGCCGCCGCTGCTGCTGTTGTCGCTCGTGTTGCGCTTTATCGCATTGCCCAACAACAACAACTACAATAAGTACACCAACAACACCAACAAGCACACCAACAATAGCTGCTGCCCACAATCAGCAATCAGTAAAAAAAAAAAAAACAACAAAAAAGTTAACAAGAAAAAATAATGCAACAGCAGCAATAATTTGTTAGACTATTGAGTAATAGACACGAGTCCCCGACATTATTCCACAGGTAAATTGCCCTAAAGTAACCACCACCCTCACTCCACACCCTTAACCTTTTTATCCCTTAATCAATCTATTGGAAAATTACATCAGCCTGACATTTTCCGCCAAAGCGAATAAAATCCACAAAACGATTTCCATGGGGCGTGACTCCGCCAAAAAATAAGAGAGACAAATCAAAGTACACCTAGGTTTTTCGTGATATTTAAGGCCAAAGTGCACTGAGAAAAATGAGTGCTTAATTTATATATAAAATAATGAGATAAATATTTATTTTTTATAGTAAATATTTATGTTGTTAAAGCTTTATATAAATGCATTCAAAATATGTTTTATTGTGATACATTTTTCATCTATGATTTCCCAGAAATTGTACTAATCTTTTATTCATAGATATAAATATTTTATATTGGTGTATTTTTAAGGTTTGTTTTAAAACCTTTGAATACTTGAATACTTTGAATACTTTGAATTAATGTTCTTTTTTAAATTTGAATTAATATATTAATATTAATATAAATTCTCCAAAAACTTGAATTCAAATCAAGTTCTTCAAAAAAAAAAGTATTTCATATTCCCTAATATTTTCTTTCTGTGCAATTATGCAACATTATCATCATCATCATCATCATCGAGTTACGGGGAGTGTTGCCTAATTGACGGAACGAAGGCAGAATGGAATTGTAAAAGCAAAGTTCACCCTGATGACATAATTGCTTTGAATTTGATTTGGCCCGCAAAAAGGATTTCAATTAGCATTTAACCAGGAAAAGCTGTTAACACTAAATGATAAATCGCTAACTTTTTCTGCCTTCAATTCTTGGTATTTGGGTCAGCGGAGGAGCTCTCTTGGAACTTGGAACTTTTTTATTAACAAGCCCGGAACCGAAACTAAAATGTTTTTTTTTTGCTTGCTCTTAACAAACAAAAGTTTTTCCCCCTTGAAATAAAAAGTGGAAGTGAAAAGTAAGCACAACTTTTTGCATTATCGCATGCTTTATGTTTTTGGCATTCGTTCTAGCCAGGTGCGAGTGGCAATTGCAAACAAATGGCCAAAAGTAGGTGCAAGGACTATTATGATGTAAAAGTAATTATGTAACTTGCAATTAGCTGCGCCTTTTCTAATGTGTATTTTCTTACAAATTACAAATTACAAATTACACATATTTTTAGAAATATTTTATGGGTGTCTTTATTAAATAAGACACTTGCATAAAGTTGTTACACAATTTTAAGGGAATTGTAAATTTTGTAAACAAAAATTCGTTGGAAATTTATTTATGATATTCCGGTTGGATTTTCTACAGAAAATGCATTTGTGGGGATATACAATTCTGTATATAATATTCTGTGGTGCCATAAAGATTTCCAAACACCCAAAAAATGAACTGAAATGTAATTATATGATAATTAGATTATATTTTCTACTGTAAATACATTTTTTGGGAACTTGGAATTTTAAAAATATTGTGAAGAAAATTCTTTGAAAATATTTTCCCGATCTAAAAGGTATGGTTATATATTTTTCCACTTTATTGCCTTTATTTCTTGACTTCTTAACGCTAATAAAGGGTCACAGACATGTTGCCAATTACCCAGAATGGCCCAAATAATGCAAACAACTTTCAAAATAAAAAAACCTACCATTGTAATAGTTGCCACATAGCGTTGATTATTTAATCGCCAAAACGGAGAAGAAAAAGTTATTACAAAATTGCAAAATCCTCTCTGTGGCAACCAAAAACAAAGCAACAACAACAAAAAAACGAACAGAAGAAAAAAAAATTAAAAGCAAGACGAAAATTTGAGAGCATTTACAAATCACGATTTAATTTCCACGCGGCAACAACAAACCCAAAAAAAAGCGTTGAAATTGGCAACAAACAAATGAGCAACAATGGGTTGCTGCCGCCCCGCTGCTGATGGGGGAGGTGGGGGAGTGCGACTGAGGCCAAGACTGAGCGTGAAAAAGACAAAAGACCGCGACGACCACGACAAACATTGAAGGAGCGATGTGGGGGGGAAGCTGAGGCAATCTTGGGCCTCGAGCTTAACGTAACCAACAACAGTTGGCCGCTGGGGCACAACTTACATAACCCAAAAAAAAAGTCCAACAGAAAATAAATAACAAAAAAAAAAACGGAGCTCCACTTAACAAACAAACATAATAAAAGTGACGTCGTCGTCGTCGCTGTCGTGTTGCCGTTGCTGCCGCAGTCAGCTTCGTGCCGCACATTTGACTTTGACATACTTTTCAGACTTTGCAGACTTTGGTAACCAATATGGCCAAAAAGAGCGGCCCAAAAGAGAAAGAGAACCAAGCCAAGCCAAGCTTGTATCTCTCGTCCCTCTTACTTTCTCTTTGGCCTTTCTCTTGCCTGAAAACCCAAAAACTGTTGCTTTTAAACCTGCGTACATGGCCATTGCGTAGCTCTTTTAGCCATCTTTCTCTCGCTCTCTTAACGGATTGCACAAGCCTTGGCTTGGCTCACGCAATGCTTAAGCGTTGGCCACCCACCGCACCTCCCCCCCTTCGCTCAGCTTACATGACTTTAGTCATATTTTTTGGCAGCTTTGCATAAAAAAAAAGCCGGTTTCGTTGAATGTTGAATGGTTTTTAGTCATTTTTTTCTTGTCTGCTTATCGAACAGCGTTTAGGGGCTGATTGGCGACTCTAACTGATTACATAAGTGAAAAGCGGACCGAAATAGCCCAGGATAGGAGGGGACAGAAAAAAGGGAATATGCACGAAAATAGATCTTGGAAAATCTAATGGAAATCACTTTGAGAAAATACGATAATTTTTCAAAGGGTTCTTGGATTTTATTTTTAAAGTTTTTATTTAGAAACTCAATTTTGATTATAAGAAATCTTGTAAATGGGTTAAAATTTGTTTAATAATTTAGGAAATATTTAAAAATAGAAAACAAATCTTATTTAGAATATATAATTACAAAATAAATTAGGTTTCAATATCAAAAGCAATATGAATATATTTTGTAAATAATATATTCAAGTAGTAACATTGCAAAGTCTGAATCTATATAAAAGATAAACGAATTTATCAAGTTTGGTTTATAAAAAGTAAATACAAAAGGTGCATGTTCTAATATATTTTAGTTCTTTTAATTCTAAAATAAAATACACTGCAATTTCAAAATAAATAGGTAAATTTTTGGCGCTTTTTAAAAGCAAAAGCTTTTTCTGGATTCTTTAAAACCTATTAGGTTTTTTTCAAAACCTCTTAAAAAGGTGTTTAAAAATACGCAATCCGACTTTTGGGGATCAGTTTAAACTTATTTTGTAAATTTAAATTTATGTAAGCTACTTTTGACTTCTTTTAAGGGTTTTTAAAAATCATCGTTAGCACCTTAATTCTCTCTCTACAAAACGTCTTTTAAACTCCATCTATTTAAGGCCTTTAAGATTAAAACAAATATATATAAAATATTTAAAAATTCCTTTAATTTCCCAAAAGTCAAGTATTTCAAGTATTTTCCAAATTTTCCCCTGTACACTTGCTGCCACCCCAAAACTGATTTTTAAGTGGATTATTGGCGTACGCTGTCACCAGCCCCACACACCCTCTTCATAATGCATTTTGATGGTTTTTGGTTTCAACCTCCTCCTTTTCTCTGCCTTGTCTTTGCTTTGCTTTGGGCTTAGTTGTTTGGTAGTTTTTTTGCTTTGGCTCTCAGGTTGTTTGGTGGTCAGCAGCTGAGGGTTTGGTCTCTGCCGACCTGCCCTTCTGTCTGGGAAATCAATTAACTGCGCGTCAGACGCGCGCGTGTGGCAACGGATGTGGGAACATGGATGGGGTTCCGGCTATGGATGGGGGATATGTGTGTGTCCAAACAGAACATTTATCAAGCGACATCGGGGGAGACGACAACATATGGCGGCGAATGCTTTTCCAGCTCAACATATGGCAGAGACTGGAGGGAGAAGAGGCGAGAAAAATGGGGCCAGAAAATGAAGGAAAACAAGGGGTATCAATTAGATACAGGGTGGAGACATTAAGAGCATTAAATCCCCATAGTCTTATCACATGGGTAAAGCCTTAGATTGGGTCTACTAATTGTGTCCACTTCAAAGGGGGAGAGCCGCTTTTTAAGAACTTTTCGTTTATGAAGAGTTTTTCTTCTTATTCAGTATACAATTTTTAATTTTATTTATTAAATAAAGAGGTTTTAAAAGAAAAAAGTTTTAAAAAAGGTTGTATTTCAGAAATTAAAGCCAACAAATTAGTACCCTTAAAATTTCCCAAAAAATATAGATCTTTAAGTGGTTTATAATTATAGAAATAAATAATAGACCTTCATTATTCTCAAAAATAATAGAAAAACCCTAAGACTTAAATTATTTCTTATATCAAACCAATAACTACTGCAACACCTTATCTTTGGTTATATCTTTTGTTTATAAAATAAATCATCTTCCTAAGTTCGACTTGTCATAAAAAGAAAATCCTCTCTTTTGGTTGGTCTCTTCACCGCCTAAAAACTATGTAATCAATGGAGGCCATAAAGGAATTTATCATTTATTTTTTGAGTAACTTTAAAAACAAAAGCCACTTATGTGTGCTCTACCAGCTTTGAAGTTGTCGGCATTGCATAAGCTTAACAGCGAATACAAGACAATCAACAGAACCCACAATAAAAAGACCTTAAAAATATATATATTATATATATACTTTGTATATGGAAAAACTTCTTTATATCTTACGACCCACATAATGGGGAAACTTCCGCAGTTGTTGTTTGGCCAGAATTCCCCTCACCAGTTGACCTTCAGTCCGCTCAACTAGTTGTTGTTTTTATGGTTTGGTTGCTCATTGAAGCGCTTGGAATTGTTGTTGGTTGGCGTTTCAGTTTAACAAATATTATTATTTGTACGCCTCATGAAATCTGCGAATGCTTTTGGCATTACAAGAAAACAAAGAAAAATATCGTAATATTTTCCGAATCGCAAAATATTGGAGGAATGTTTTTTGTCTTGCCTGAATGAATGAAAAATTTCGCATTTGATTTTATTTGCGTGTTGGAATTGTATTTTTTTTTTTCGGTTAAATCGGGTTTGTTTTTTTTTTGCTCCAATTTGCCCGAAGGTTGCGCTTGGCTGAGCAAAAAACAAAGAAAAATAAATACGAAAAAATATATATACACCATAAAAGGGGTTATATAAGACTTGAAAATGAAGTTCACTTTACATTCTCCCTGCTACCTTACCTTGAATTTTTTTCTTCAAGTGAAGTTTATGTATGGTTTTAGAGACAGTGAATTTAACCCTCTTCAGTTGCCAAAATATAAAGCATACGCCTCGTTGTACGAGTTCAACCAGAAATTTTGCGTCGCAATTTGAGAGAAATTTCAGGGTTCAATCACCCTTGAATATATATACATATATTCTTTCTCTGCTTATACCAAAAATTCTCACTTCATTTTCAATCTTTAGCTTCGTTTGCTAAATAATTGTGAGCAGCATCAGAGCATCATCTTCATCATCATCATCAGCGGCCTTGGTTCTATCTGAACTTCGACATTTGCTGTTTCTGTGTTTGCTGGATTTTTTTTCTTTTTTTCTGGATATTTTTTTTTGCGTTTTGTGTTTTGTCAGTGCCAAAAATTTATGCGACAACGCATAACAGCGATATTTCCCAGATGTAACCCACGCAGCGACAGCCACAAAAATCTTTACAGTCGGTTGATTTTCACCAAAAGGAAAAAACAGGAAAACAAATGGAAACCCAAAAAGAGAGGAAGCTGAAAAACCAACTGCTAACAAACTTTCAGCAAATACTTCAATGACCTTTAAATTTCCTTTAAAAAAAACTACAAAAAACTTAATCAAAACACATGCATAAATATTTCCCACAAAGTAGCTAAAATAAGTAAATAGAAAAGAAAACCATACACATAATAAGCGTATAATTTACACAACACTTGTGTGTCAAGAAGCTCTCATAAAAATGCACTATAAAATTACAAAATAAAAATAAAAACTAAACTATAAACCATTCATTACTCGAGACTGGCTGTCACAAATTTAACGCCAAATTGCCAGAAGCAGAATGCAAAAAATAATGTGAATGTGAATGCACTTCCTGAAACGTGAATAATTATTATTATATTTATATTATTTGTTCACAAATTTCCGTCAACAGCTAGTGAGAGCATTCATTCATGAAGACAATTAAAAAGGCAGATGTAGGCAAAGGCAATGCCAGAGGACGAACAACAACTCTTTGTGCCATTAATCTGTCTAGAGAAATTGTGAAATTTCAACAAAATTTGATTCGAAATGAGGAAATCAAAAGATGGGGGACTCCTTTGGGATTCATTTAACAAACGATTCTCTGGCACTTGAGTTCGCACTGACTCGAAACCTTGTTGAAAGACAGAAATAATGCTGCCAAGCTGCGAAAAATGAGAGAAATGAAAATAAATGACAGGGGAATCAAGGCGGAAATCCTTTAAAGGAAGGAAATATTTTTGCATTCAACAAAGGATATTTCCTTTCATATTCCAAATGAATTATGTGTAGAATTCTTTCCGCATTTAAATTCTTGTATTTTATTTCCCTTTTTGCAACCCGCAGGCAGTATGTTTATGAGGATCGTAAAACTTAACTCCGCACAATTAGCTTCATCTGCATAATGGTCATATTTTATGTACGCTAGAAGGGAGTGTTGACCTCCCTCATAGACATAAAAAAAAAACGGTCAATTTCCCTAAGGATTTCGGCTTTCAGTACGATGGATATGAGACTGGGTTCATGGTTGGCCTGGGATCTGGGGTGTCGCATAAAGTTTGCCATCTTTTTTGTTGGTTTGCTGCTCTCGTTTATGGCCGCTCATTTCCCGTCTCACTTGGCGCAATTTTTTATGGGCATTCATTTAGTATTTAGGTCAGTTTTTTTTTTTTTTTTTGCCGTCGTCTATTTTTCTTTTACATAATAATTCAGTGGCTTTCTGTGGCCTGCGAGTGTGTGTGTGCCTCAGCAATCAAAGCAGCTTGGGGACATGCGGCGTATACGCAATGTATTTATTTTTAGCAAATTGTTTAATGACTTTTAAGCACAATTGAATTGAAAACATTCCCGAAGGGGGCGGAGGCGGCAACAACAAATTCTATTTTATTATTCATTTCATTTAAAATTAAATAAATCACATGATTCATTGCCTTTGTCTTTATATATCTTTCAAGTTGCTTTTATGCGGAAATCAAAAATTCTTAGATTTGCTGATTTTATTATGCAATCCATGCCAATGCCGTGTGTCAACAGCCAAAAAGCAAAATTTTCATTTGCATCTCTCTTTCTTGATTTCAATGCAGTTTTTTTTTGGTTTTTCTTGGTTTTTGCAAACGATTTTTAATGTACGTGACGAAATCTGATTTTGAATGCCCACACACGACAAAAGTAAGCAGAAAAAAGATGAATACATAGAGAAAAAAATAAAGTAAAAACCTTCAAAAGTCATATAAAATTTTTGATAAATTTGGGGAATGACTTTATAAAAACAAGAAATTCTGAGAGAGAAATATCTAGGTAATATTATTAATGTAATATTATAACCCAAGCTAATTTTTTTTCTTAGTGTACTGCCCAAAAAATGTATATATATACACTGCACACACTTATAAGCAGAGTCATATCTGAAGCCAAATGCAATTTATCAACAGTTGGGCTTAAATTGTCTGCAGCGTAACGGAAACTTGGCCCCGCGTGGAAGATGTTTTATATCTTTAGATATATCTAACTTATATATCTCTCGAAACGAAAAAAGTGGGGGGAGGGGGGTTCGCAGAGCGTAAAATTCTCTAATAAGTGCAAATTGGTGCAAACAAAATAACAACAAAACACAACAGTAGCCATCAGCGTTTGGTTTTGCATTTTAATTGAATTCGAATTCGAATTCATTTTTTATTTTCGCTTACTCGTTGCGGTTGTAAGTGGAAGTCTATACAAGTATCTGATGGATATATGTACTATATACACACACGACCACAGATCGAACGGGAAGTATGGCTGGTCACCGAGAACGTGGTGGTGGCCGCCTTCAGGGTGATATAATATAGAAATATATATATATATATATATAATTAGTATGCATAGTACATATAGTTGTACAGCTCTGGAGACTTTGGGGGTAACCGAGAACGTATTGCATATTGCATAATGAACAGAGAAACCTCATTTGAATGGGCGGAATAATGTGCAACAAAGTTCGATATAGATTTTTTAGAGCTCATAAACACTCAGAAGTCTACTTAGAATATTCAAAAACTTAGTTACTACATTTATTTAATACTTTAATGAGATGGAAATTAAGATACAACCTTTATTACTATTGTGTTATATAACTAATTAAGCAAATAATAAATTGATTGCACTTAAAAAAATTATAAAACTTTGTTTAAACGAGTTGCAAGACAGCTATGATTTAATATAACCTTTTTTCTCAAGGAACTTAAGCAATAAAAACAGCTAAAATGTTGAAGTATAAGCAAGATAGATATTTTTAGAAAAAAGGCAAACTTAAAGATAATTCCCTGGTTTTATTTAAACCCCCGAATATCTCCAACTGGTATTTATTTCTAACAATCCTTCACTCATTTCTTAGTCTTTCTCTAAGATATCACCAATCTACCAAGACATAAAAAAGAAAACTCCTTATCTTTCCAAAATAAAAAAGCAAAGACAGTTCAAAAAGCGTTTAAACTATAAACAGTTGAATAACATTTTGCCAGTTATCAGTGTCGTTATGTTTTGGCACCTCCATTCTCTTCATTCACATAACGCAAGTTAGCCACAAATCCAATCCCATAGGCCTTTCTTATCTGGCAAACAAAGCCCCCCCACCTCAACCATATCAGTGGAATTTTATTTTCGGAACTCGACACGCAAAACAAAAATAATAATAAATATTTAGGCTATAGTCATAGCTAATTAAACAAGAAGTATAGACAAGCGTTTTACATAATCAAAGTAAATAATTTGATTGTAAACGGAGCAATAAACATAATGTAATTAATTTCAACAATTTCATTTATAAGAAAAATAGTAGTGACAAAATGTCTGAGAAAATGTGGTGAAATAAATGTAAGAAGATAGTTGCATAATCAAGTATTAAAATGGGGCAATACGATTTTAGAAATTTATATTATAAAATAAAAGCAGAAATTTGTTTGTAAATATGGCATGAATATAATAAGAAATAAAATAATAAGAATAAATAAATAAAGTTAATAAAATAATGCAATAATTTGCAGAATGAAACTGATTCCATTTTAGTTAAGTTAAATAAATAAATACCAATAAAATAAAAATAAAACCTTTAGTATTTATATAACAAAATCAAGGCAAATGTAAACTTTTTTCTTTAAATTAAAATTGCTTTAACTGAAATTAAAACCATTTTTAAATCATAATTATAAGCTTTGCCTTATCTAGCTGATACTTTTTAATAAAATATTTAACCAAATAAATCCATTTTAATTAAATTGTTCCTTATCTGAACAAAGTTTATCAACATTTTACATAATAAACATATATAAAATCCAATCTTATATTGCAACAATTATGGCAAAATGTAAATTAATATCTCTAAAAGGAAAAATCCAAGCTTCTTTTTTTTATGCCTGCTTATGTTTTTATTTCAGCCTTTTTTGTCCATGTAATCATTTTTTGCAACAATTTGTGTAACAATTACAGCAGCAGCAGCAACAACAGAGCCAAGGCAATTACAACAGCAATAACAACAACAACAACACTGTTATAGGGCCCTCAAACTCAATATGTTGTTGTTGCCGCGTTGTTGTTGCTGCCACCTATGCCGCCGTTTTATGTTGCGTAATGTTAGGCTACATAATCTTTGGCCTTAACAGGCTAAGAGTCCGAAGCGTCAGAGAGAAACAAATAATTTAAGAGATTTCCCCTCTGTTCATAACAGTACTAACCCCTGTTAAATGCTCTTAAGATGCGCTCTTAAAATGTTGCAATATCGCATGTTGCTGGGCCGCCTCTTGGCAACATTGTCTACAAGTGGCGTACGTGACGTAGTGAGGGTTGCTCGTGGGTGGGTGGTAAAGGGAAATGCATGACCTAGGCACTGCAATGACTTTGTGTTCTGACTTACCATGTTTTTTTTCACTTTCACCCTGCATTTATCGATGGTCGACGTTTATTCGCTGGTCGAGCATTAGTAAGCACTTTTTTTTAGAATTCCAAAAGAGAATTTTTTACACTTTTTATAATCACTTTGCGGGGGAGCTAACCTGTTGAGGAAATAAACAAAAAGAAATTTATTATTTGTGAGACAAGAAGTTAATTGATATTCAGTAAATATCACAAAATAGACGAAACAAACAGTATTTATGATATAATAGTTATTAAAATAAAAGGTTTTATTGAATTACATATTTAAATTAAACGTTATCTGTACTTAAATATTTTTGTTGTTGTTTATTTTAATTATTTATTAGAAATAACTATTTAAAATTATTTTGTGACTTATTCTGTTTATTTTAACGTTAATTTACCTCATCAGTTGCTATGACGCTGACTCACTGAATTATATGGAAAATAAATCATTTTTCCTGTCAGTTGAAATCGATATATTTTTAACAACTAATTGATTAGGAAGCGTTTCTGTAAAATAAAATAAATACTTCTTAAATTATGTATATATTACCAGTTTACAATAAAATTAAATATTTTTTATATGCATAATAAATGTAAAATGAAATATATATAAATTCTTGTTCAGAAATTGTTGCTAATTTTATAAATTTTAAATTTTTGAATGGTTTCTTAATACAAAACAGTATTTCCTGAATTTTTACCATTAAAATTGATTTAATTTTTGTTAAAATGAAAATTGGCGCCACTGCTAACGATCTCAGCTGTCAAAATATGTGTCCGTCAGTCCTCATTGACGGACAAATAGCCAAATGAAAAGTGTCAGAAGGAGGGAAAAAGACGTGTAAAAGTCTAATTGTCGAATATTCGCGCGTGCTGAACATTTACCATATATTCCTATATACATTTATATATACTGTTTGCACGTCTAGATCATTACATTTAATATATCTGTATCTTTGTATCTTTGTATCTTTGTATCTCTGCCATCTGCAATATTGGCAGACGTAATTGCTTTGGCCGCACGCCGAGAACTTTTCCATGCCTCATGCCCCACCGAATTTTGACAATTTAATTGGCCAAACGCTGACATTCATGGGGGAATTCACTTAATTTACTTACACAAATTAATTTTTACAGTCATTATGAATTTACTATAATGTTGGATTTTCTTTTTAAATATTTTCCAGCCCCTGCAAATTTCAAGAGTCTCTGCCTGCGTGCCGAAGTCTTGCTCAAACTGAACCATTATCAAAGTTCTCTAGCGGATATTGAAAATGCGCTGAGAACGCGCTGCACTTCGCCCAAGGTAAGGCTTGATTTTATACAAATTAATTTATAAATTTTAATAAATTTCTATTAACTTTTCAGGCCCACTATTTGAGGGCTTTGGCCTTGAGCGGTTTGGGTCGACTGGAGGAGGCGTTGTACAACGGTTTTTTGGCTATTTGCCTTGATAAGAATACAAATCTCAGCAATTCGGAAATATTTCAACATGATCTCGCCAAGGTATAAGCAAAATATATACAAATTTACTGCTAGAGTTAAGCAATTTGAATGTAATTATAATCTGGCGAATTTATGTGGATTTTTGTAGTCTAGACATCATTAAAAATATGTTCAAAGAGAAATAGTAACAATGTGACATTGATAGATCAGTTTTTAAAGGATTAAAAATAATTAAAACAAACTAAACAACTTTTAAAAATCAAATCAAGATATCAAAATATTAAATTCCCTTACCATAGTTTCGCTATTCTTAAATTTAATTAAAGTTCAGCTAATGCATTTACCTGAAATATATAAATATAATATTTACTAAAAATATATAAAATTTTACTACATTAAACTCACACCTGCTTTCTACTTTCCTTTCCCCAGATTCTCCAACGTCTCCTGGCTCAAATGCCCAAGACTCGATGCTCGGTCACCGCTGCAGCGCATCCTGGTGTCCAGCAGCAGCAGCACCGTAGCTACGCCAGCTCACGGCAACCTTATCCCCTTTTGTGGGAGCAGGTGACAAGACGAAGAAAACAGCAGCACCATCATCACCATCATCACCACCTCCATCATCATCATCATCATCATCACGTCCACCTGGACGATGTGGAGGATGAGTTTGGTCATTACGATAACTACATAATGGCCGGTGATGATATGGAGGATGAGGTTGATGTGGAGGTGGATGGCGGTGAGCCGGGTTCCCTGCATTTGGACGGCGATTTTCTGTTCCCCAGTGCTCTGGACTTTATGGATCATCATCGACATCAGCGGCATGTCTTCGAGCAGAAGCAATTCGATTTGCAGCCACGTCGCCATGCAAACCGTAAGCACTGCAAACGGAAATGGTCGGCGGCCATGGGACCGTTAAACGGACGCGTTGCGGAGGAAGAAGAGAATGTGGATCAGACTGAGGTGATTGGAGCAGGAAGCCAAAGGTGCAGCCGCCTGTTCACCGGTGTCCTGGAGCGCACGCAGCAGGAGCTGCAGCGTCTGAGAAGTGAGTGTGAACTGAAAATAAAAAGAAATGCGAATCTTTAACTAATGCTTAACTTTATACTCTATACTTACAGAGCTGGAGGAATCGGGTCCATCGCTGGCGGTGAGCGCGGTGGCCGGGCAACTGATCGATGCCAGTGACTTTGATTGCGTGGTGTGCTGCCGAACGCTGTGGAAGCCGGTGGTCACCCCGTGCGGACACACATACTGCCTGGTATGCTTGGATCGTTGCATGGATTACAACTCCCCGTGTCCATTGTGCATGTCACCACTTGTGGAATTCAATGTAAATGCCAGTGCCAGTGCCAGTCAGAATCAGAATCAGATCCACCTGCATCCGGGCTCATCCTCGCCAGTTCCTTTCGCGCTGGCCAAGCGGCCAGTGACGAAGTTCCTAGAAGCCGCAATGAAACGATTCATTCCAGACCACTATGAGGCGCGTTTCCGCCAGGAGATCGACCAGGAGCCATCCGTTCCCGTATTCATCTGCACCACAGCCTTTCCAGCGGTTCCATGTCCGTTGTTTGTGTGCGAGCCACGCTATCGTTTGATGGTGCGCCGTGCCGTTGAGTCCGGTGACAAGACCTTTGGCATTGTGCAGCCAAATAGCAGCAAGTCGCGTTACTATGACGTGGGCACCATTCTCGATATTCGCGACTGCGTTCAGCTGGGCGATGGCTGTTCTATTCTCAGCACCATTGGCTGCAAGCGCTTCAAGATATTGGCACGCAACGAGAAGGACGGCTATGAGACGGCCAAGGTGGAGTATATCTGTGACGAGCCCATTGCCGAGGAGCAGGTGAAAATTTTGGCCGGTATGCAGGGAGTGGTCTTGGCCAAGGCCAGCGGCTGGTTCGAGAGCCTCAGTACCTCGCAGAAGCACGAGATCTTGCAGAGCTATGGCAAGATGCCGCCGCTGGAGCCCAACTGGGAGCTAATAAGCGATGGGCCGGCGTGGGCCTGGTGGGTCATTGCCTTGCTGCCACTGTCCCAGCAGCTAAAGGTGAGCTGAAATAGAAATGTAAATTATATTTATTGGAAATTCATAATTAATGTCTTGAATTAACCTTACCAGGTGGATATTTTGGCCACTACCTCGCTGGAGAAGCGGCTGCGTGCCATTGACAAGACACTGGACTGGATGCATGATCTCAGGCATCCGCAGCAGCCGGCGCATCACCACCAGCAGACGCCTCAGTCACCGCAGCAGGCACACCACCACCTCGATCTCGACTGCGAGGAGCAGGAAACAGCATCGTCCGGCGCCGATGAGTGCTGCCTGTTTGCGGAGAACGGCTCCGAGCCGCATACGGATGAGGAGCTGCTGCTCTAGGAGATCCTATTTGAGATCAATAAGAGAGATGATGATGATACACATTAATTAGAAATCGGAACTATTATACATTTTGTAAATTCTGTGTCTAAGCCATTTCGTTTGTAATCGAACGTTACATGTTAATCCTAGGGGCCAAAACCGAAAGCGAGCAACTTTAGCAGAACCAAAATTATCACTAGATCAGCAAACAACATAATCTTTAGCTCTAGCCGATAGATAACCCTGTGTGTGTGTGTGTATGTGTATAATGTATAGTGTAAAGTACAGCAAATCGGAGAATATGAATATTTTAGTGAAACCAGAGACCCCAGTAAAAACAATCAAAAAACACCATTTGCTTTTGGCTCAAACCCCGTCGTCACATCATGAAAACCAGAATCAAAACTCAAACTAATTTCCCTAGAACAACAACCACATTCCACAAAATCTTGAATATATATAAATATATATATGTTTGCCATAGCAAAAGAAAGCCAGGGAAAGGAAATAAGCCAGAAAGTAACTTCAACTTTAACAAAGCAGAACTCATGGTTTCTACAAAACAAACAAACAAATACACAAATTTTTGAACATAAAAACAATTTTAAAATTAAATTTAAAAAAAAAAAAAACAATTCAAAGGCCAACAACAAACATACACCTAGTAAAACAAAAATAATAAAGTCGGTTAGGAAAGAGCAAAGGAAACAAACTCTTACAAAACTTTAACTTCTCTTCATTTACTTTGTATAAAGCGGCTGGAACTCTAAGACAATCTGCAATATTTTTTTGATATACTAAAAAAAAACTATAACTCTATATATACAAGAAATAAATAAGTAAAACTGAACTAGCAACTAGTTATGAGTAATAGGAGAAAGAAACAAATGTGTAAAGAATTTTCAAATTGCTTTTCAGTTGATTAACCCCAAAACACACACACTACTTTCACTCTCTATAACCACCCGCTGCTACCTACTCTCTCTCTCTCTATATCTTGATTATGCTAAGGCTAACTAATGATATGCTCACCTATATATACCTATATATATATATATACGATTCTATATGCTAAACGCTTGTTTCTGTATTCGTATCTGTATCTTCAGCCCGCATTCCTATTGAAGAGCTATAACTTTGATATAACACATTTGCCTCGACTTTGATTTCTACTCTTACCTCTATTTCTAAGCCTCTCATCATTTCGTTTATTCTTTTCTCCATCCTCAAGCTATCCCTTGTAAAGCAAATCAATTTTAAAAACAACAATTTGCTTTATCAGTCGGCACATCCTTATCTTTGTAAATATCTTTTATCTGATAATCTTAAAGCTCTATTTGTATGTATGTATCTTCTACGTTAGCTATAGATCACGAATTTAATTTTTTCAGCTCAACACAAAATGATTATAATTAAATATAAAAATCAAGAGTTTGTCAAATAAATATTTATATAATTTTATACAACTTATATATATATATATATATACACGTACACCTAAATTAAATCATTTTACATTTAAGTTTAGCAATTAAACAAATGAAACACCCCCAAAATCGACATCATTTTTTGTGTCTACTTTATATGGATAAATTATTATGTAAATCTATATATGAAAACAATATATATATATTTCAAAAATATTTCTAAAATGCTTACGATAAAATCAGCAAACATCTTTTCTCTGTGTTTTTTTGTGCTAAACGATTTTTTTACTGGTACTTCTTAATTTAATAATGATGTAAAATAAAGAGGAAAACAATTGAAATATAAAATAAATACAACTTGTGTTATTTTTTGTACAATTTTGAAGAAGAAAGATTATGAAATGGTGAAATAGTTCCTAACCGATTTGTTTCTTAAATTTAGTTTTGACTTGATCCCAAAATACTTGCAACTGCACCACTGCATCTCTGAATATATATGCATATATATATATACATTGTGCGTTGCATAAACCGATAAAACTTTCAAATCAAATCGAGCAAAACTTGTAAATTGCAAATAGTGCGCTCGATTGTTACGTAAGCATCTGATAAATACCAAATTTCTAGTGCAAGCGGTGGTTTGCGATTTGGCAACTATGGAATAAGAATCGGAATTGATTAGTTGATATGCTGTGCCTCTGAAAAGTTATATATCAGTGCTGGTTTCTGGGTTCTAGTTGTGGAAATATTATGGAGCAGACAGCATATGGCCATATCTCAGACATTTCTGGAGCTGAACTCTTTTGTTTTATACTTATGAAATATTCATAGCGGAAATTTGCGTAAGCAAAGTATAAATGAATTGGTGGGACCTATGAAACGACTAGCTAATTCCCTGGAAAAACTGAGGCATCATAGGTAGTTCCATTGAGAAGAACATAAATATCGGACAATTTTAATATTCATTGCCTCACATTTCCATCAGAAATTAATTACTTTGAATAGTTGTTTAATTATGGCGAGTTTAATAAATCAAAGATCATAGCTGGATAATTTAAATAAATATTTAATGAAACGTCAGGGTTTATTATGAATATTCTCTGGTTAATAGAGCTATATTCCCTTTTGAACTAAAAAATATATATATTTATTATTACAAACTGAAAATAGTGAAGCTTCTATTATATTTATTTTTCTTTATTTTTATTTATAAATCATTATAAATATTTTTACAGAACAGTTTAAATTAAATATATCAACATAATATAATATAAAAACAAAACGTTATTCGTTTATCCAAATAATTATGGGTTTTATAATGCTCGAATTTATGAAAAACGTTAATAAATTAAATTAAATTTAACGGAAAAGGCAAAGTAAAATACCAACAAACTAAGGCCAATGTTGCTAGGAACATGTTGCGCAACACACATTGGGTGCTAAAAACACAAATATAGATGTTGCAGGAGGTCCGAAAACGCAGAAATTTTATTATTACGATTTTTATTCGAGATTTTATAGTTCAGAGTTAAGATATATATAAATATTTACAAAAAGAAAAATGTTTCCGATAACGTTTTAATTTATTTTAACAAACTAAGGCAAATTTTGCTAGGAACATGTTGAGCAACACACATGGGTGCAAAAACACAAATGGAAATGTTGCAGAAGGTCCAAAAACACAAGAAATTTAATTATTACGATTTTTATTCGAGATTTTATAGTTCACAGTT
Source organism: Drosophila birchii (assembly GCA_035046345.1). NCBI lineage: Eukaryota > Metazoa > Arthropoda > Insecta > Diptera > Drosophilidae > Drosophila > Drosophila birchii. Next base: position 18,318,373 of record JAWNOA010000048.1, on the reverse strand, counting down.
AGGGAAATATTTGCAAAAAGGAAAATATTTCCGAAAACTAGTTGATTTATTTTAACAAACTAAGGCAAATGTTGCTAGGAACATGTTGCGCAACACCCATGGGTGCTAAAAACACAAATGAAATGTTGCAGAAGGTTCAAAATAGATAAGAACTTTATTGTTTCGATTTTTATTCAAGATTTTAAGGTTCAGAGTTAAAGGAATATTGGCAAAAAAGGAGAATACTTTCGAAAATCAAATGATTTATTTTATATATTTGTATACATATATTGTAAAGAATTTATAATATTTTTCATTACCTTTATTTAGAAAACCCCAAGCTATTCTTTTTGCCAAAAACTACACATAACAAGCCCTACCCTTAGGCAAGACCTTGAACTTAAATCGTAGCAAAACAAAGCCCGTTGACTCAGACCGAGAGACACACCGAGAGACCCTTATATCTGTAATCTCCAGACGAAATACCAGAATTGCACCCAGAGACACCCGGAATATCGGACAACAAACAGAAAGGTGGAAAGGCAGCCAAACTATAGAAAAACATGATACTAGGCTACTAGCCTCAGCTAGGAGAGGGAAAAAAGCAAAATGAGCAAACGACCCTGGGCTGCGTGTGTTGATAGTTTGATAGAAGCCACCACCGAGAGAGATAAAGACTCGACTCAGTCAGATCCGTCAGATCGGTGCAATTGAGTGGGTTCTGAGTTTGGAATGGCGAGAGGAGAAAACCCCAGTCGCGAGTGCAGCGACATATTAAATAATAGCCGAGGGTCCGTTCCGAGCTCAATCAGTCTGTCACAGGTAACGCCGCTCGGAATGTTCACACATATCGCGTATACGCCCCGGCCGGCACAGGCAAAGGCATAGGAGGCACATCGAGGCAGTCTGTCTTGGCAATAGTCTCGCTCTCCCGCGTCCCCACACTCTATATATCGGTGTATCTGTGAGAACGTTTCTGGAGTCGTCCCCCGCTCGCAATTTCGTTGCATTTCGACGTTTCCATTTTCGTTTATCCACGGGCCTTTTTGCGAGCTTAGAAAATGCACTTCTCGTGCATTTATTCAGTTTGAGTCCAGCACGCGCAGCGTCGACGAGCGGATCTCTCTATATCCCCACCACAATATAGTGTCGCTTTCCGGATCGGGGTTCGGTTTATACGTATCTTTCGGCATTCGGATTCCGCAGTAATTCTTTTATATTACTTGTAAAAGTCAAGCCGTCTGTCATCAAAATATTGCCTCTCAGTGTGTAACTTGATCACAATTTACACGCTTTCCACTTGGTCCGTGTTTTATCTTTTTTTGATTCTGTCTCGGCTTTGATTTCGATTTTTTGTTTTCTTTCCCCTCCTATGTGATTCGCCCGAAATTTTTTGAGTTTTTGTGCTGATATTGCCCGAAAACATGGCAATTTTTTACCTACAATGAATTAAGACGTTTGCAAAAAACCAAACATATATTCTTTTTATTTTATTTCTGTTATTGGAGATTTGTTTTAAATATATATAAATAAATGTATGTGATCAACTGAAAAGCAGCAAGCCGGCGAGAAAATAAAAATGAGCAAAGCAAAATGGAAAAAAGTTATGTTATGTAACCTTTAAAAGCAATTTGCAAACTCACGAGCAATAATAAAAGGCATAAAATATGAAATAATTCTTATAGAAATAAAGTGAAAAGTTGGATGCAAACAGAAGTGGATGAGACGTCGAAGCTGAATATATGAATTAATAATGGGGCGTTCTTTAAAAGCCATTTAATCGAATTTGATTGTAAATAAAAGTGAGTGAAATATTAATAGAAAAGTGAAACAACATAAAATATAAAATTAACATCGATCATTAAAGTGCCAACCAAGCTAAAGTACAAAATTCCTAAAATATATTAACTACAAAATACCCAAAACCTGAGCTCAGCTGTTAACTAAATTGTTAAGTGAAGTGAAAATGAGGAAAATAGAAAAGCCATAAAACAAACAACTGCAGCCACTAAATAAAATCTAACGAAAAAAACGCGCCAAAGAAGATAAGGAGGAGAGATATTCTAAACGGAAGAAACCTGGTGACAGAGAGGGGAGAATTCTCGCTAAAATAAAAAAAACTAAAGTGCATTCAACCAAAAATTACAACACGTTATCTGTCAGACAGAGAGAGAGACTTTTCCCTTAAATATAATTATTATAAAGCCTACATTTCTATATATGTAGAAATAGGTATCAGTCTGTGTTATTGCATTTTTTCATTGTCAAAGTCGGCTTTTATACCTTTTATATACTAGAAATGGGTATATAGTGTTTGAGTTTGATATTACCAGGTTGTAGCGCATGTAAATCTGATCGGATACAGGTTGTATATAGTTGAGTTTATTGAGTAATTAACTAATAATTTTTAAAATGTATATAGTAAAGTTGGTGCTAATTAGTTTGGAGGTTGATAGATTAATACATCAGAAACTATAGGATATCTTTCCTTTTTTATTAACTTGGGAAAAAACTAATCAGGATTTGGAAAACCTTTTAAAAATATATTTTATAATAATTACAATTTTGAATTTATTTAATAAAATGGAAACTTTTATGGTACTCCACAACCCTTTGGTTCCTTTTAATAGAAAATAAACGGAATAAAAGATTTCAATTTAAATTTTAACCCAATTTCCCTACTTTATTCACCATTTAAATATTTCCAGTTCACTGTGCTTTCACTCCAATAGACCCAGAAGTAGTTTCCTTGAATTTTCAGGGAAATAACTAGTAGCTAGGTATTTCCCCAGTCGCCAGACTTGACTTTTCAGCTTTGTTTTATTTCAATTTTTATTTGTTGTATTTTTTTTTTATTGTTGGCCGACAAGTCTCGGGTCTCGGATCTGGGCGTCTTTTTCAATTTTTTTTTTTTTTTTTTGAAACGTCATCGTCAGCGTTTGACTTGCCCGAGTATACGTGTGTGCCTGTGTGTGTGTGTGTGCGGGAGTGTGCCTAGGTGTGTGTTAGTGCGCGTGTGCATTTCATGCGGTGGTCTGTGTGTGATCATGCAGTGTCCGCACACACACTCGCTCTCGGCAAAAGTTATTTCAATTGACAACCAACTTAAAAAACAAAAAACTATAAACACAGGCAAAATAATTGTAAAAGCATTAACCAGCTAGTGATTCGAACTTCTCAGACACAAATCGGCATAAAATGTGGCACAATTACGAAATGTAATTAAACGACCTGGCATTTTGCTGCACTTTCTAGGCGTTTTCGCTGCGTCTACTTCATTTTCGTTTTGAGCAAATAGCTGCTTGTTGATACGGTGAGATAAGCAACTGATTGACAACCGCCTCATGTCGTCAGGAGTATGCATTTTTGCCATTTTGCTTTAAGTTCTTTTTTTTTAGAAAATTTAGCTAGTTGAAAACAAAGAAAGATAATGTGAAGAAAGCTATTGGCGGTAATTAGAAGTGTTTCAGTGACTAAGTTTAATTATTTATCTATTTCCCAGTTTGCATACAAATTTCTTCTCAAAATTACTTTATTACACTGAAACTTTAGGGTTTAGCAAATCCCCTAAAACCCAGTGCTAAGTTTTTACCAATTTCTAAGGCCTTTCTCAGTGATTCTCGCAGCTAAGAACTTTGATTTCAATAACTATATAATTATATATGTTAAATACATTCTAAATTATGAAGCAAATACGGTTTTGAGATGATGTGATGACTAGATGATGATATTTAACAGGCGGACTACTCATGATCAAGTGCTCATCTTAGTGCTTGATTTATTATTAGATGAATTACCCATCAGATCCGCTTTTCCAAACCCTTTCATTAACCCATTTGCAAATCCAACAGCAAAATAAGATAAAACTCCCCCCATTAAAGAACCGGTTAAATCGAGGGGCCTTTAACCCTATAAAACGTCTAAGCTGCTTTAAACTATACTTAGTTTAGGAATTTTAACTAGAAAAGAGAGTGAAAAAAAGGGGGAACGAACGCAACGAAAATAAATCAATGAACGGCAATTGGCAAAAGATAAAAATAACAACAACAACAACGAAAAAAGTGAAAAATAGTGAAAAATTCAATTAAGTCAAGTTTAAAACAACACAAGCGAGAGTGAGAGAAAAAATATTACAAGCTTTGCGGAACCAAGAGGAATAGGAGAAAAAGAAAACTAAAAGCTGTACAACGGGTCGTATGAGTATTTTGTATTATCACTCACACACAGACACTATGCTGTAATCGCAATGCAATTAGCATTGGCAAAAGCTCAAGTTCACTGACAAAGAAATCAAGAGACACACACTAGAGAGACAGAGAGAGAGAGGAAGATGCAACCAAGTGTGTGTACACCCACACATTGACAGTATGCGATAATGTTTGTTTGTTTTTTTTTTTTTTGTAACTGAGCGAAGCTTTACAAATGCAATCAAATGACGTTAGTGTTACCCCCGCCAGAGCGAGCTAGCAGGCATTAGAGAGGGCGATAGATATAGTGGCTATATCTCTCCGAACTCAATGCTCGTGAGTAGGTCAGTCAACGATCTTGTGGCGGGGTTGAGTAAACTTGCCACTGCGCCAACCGGCTTTCCGTGCTTTTCATTTATTTATGTGTATGCTCACATGCATGTTTTCATTACAACTTATTGGCTTCCGCATTGCAAAAACCTTATGAATATATGCCATAAATTCACAACCAACAATAACAACAACGTTGTCAATGCCAATTGTTTAATCTATTTGATACTGCGGGGAGGGGGTGAGGAGCACTATCTGCAATAAATGATGGGTTGTATTAGAAACTTGAATATTTATTTAATTAGACTTGGATTTCTTGGGGTTAAGACTAGGAAGAACGAGGGTATATCCTTAGAATAAATTAATATCAACAAATATGCTTGTTATAGGCTTTAGTTGGTTTAAAGATGACCTTAAAAAGTCTATTAATTGTAGTCATAAAAACATAACTAGTAAATAAATAAATAATTTATAATTTAAATTGTAACATAAATAAATAAAGAGCGAGCAATGTGTAATATGCAAGGGAAATAAATTTAAATTGTTGTATTAATTGTAAATTTATGAAAATAGTTTTGCTTCCGAATAATCAATATAAAAGAATGCTGCAAAGTCGTAATAAAATATTTAAGAACTAAATAAAAGAAAGGGAAAAGCCAATTTGCATAATTTTCCGATAGTTTTGCTTACGAATACCCTATAAAAATATGAACTTTAAATAAAATAACCAAAAGCTTAGCTGCATAGTCGTAATAAAATATATAAAGCTTTATATAAAAACTAAATAAAAGGCATGATTTCTTTGAATATCTTTATTGATCTTTTTGCTTCGGAATAACCTTTAAAAAATATTAACTTTAAATAAAAGATGTATGTATGTTCTAAGCTGCATAAAAAATATAAAAACTAAATAAAAGAAACCAATTTGCTCATCTAATTCGATAGCAATAACATTCTCCTTTCCAAAACTAGATGTTCAAGCATTAAACACACTTAAAAGCAATTAATAGCAATGATCATTGTTCACCTACTTAAGTGTAAACCATTTACTTTACTCCTTAATTTGCATTCAATTGAATTAAACAAAGATTTCAAGCAAGCAAGTGGCATTATTTTAGAAAGTGATTTATGAATTATATTAAACCCAAACTGCCATCAAAAGCTCTTAACTTGGCTTAATTGAATATTTAAAAGTAGCTTTAAAAAAAATTATCTTATTTGCTTGAATGATAAAGTTGTTTTACCTGAATTTACTTTGTATTTAATAGCTTCTATTCGTTCTGTGACCCAATAATTTCCAAGTTTGTAATTGAGTTGGCAAAATGGCAATTAGTTTGCATTCTCTGGGGGAAAAAACTACTAAATGCTTCAATAATAACACCTGACACTGTCTCTACATGTCTCCATTTGAACCCTTTTCCATGCTTCTTGTTTTTTTTCCTTTTCTGAGACAAACCAAACCGACCGCACTAATTGCAACACGAGCCATTAAGCTAGTCATTGGCAATTATCTTGGCAACTTTCCGAGCCAAGAAACGGTCCGGGGTTCTGGGTTTAGGCCAACCAACAGCTACTTAGGGTTAACCAGCAGCAACACTTGGCCCTGGGAGCAGGTTGGAAGTCTACCTTTGATGTGTATTTAAAATTCGCTTTTATACATGTGGGAAATTATGAGGCTCTCTGGTCAAACGGAGCTAAACGGATTAATTACAAATGGAAGAAGGAAAAGCTGCTGTAATTTTAAGCTGCTTTGCACATTTTAATTAAACGCTGATTTTTGCTTTCGGCTTTAGCTTTAAAATTGATTCATTTCCAACGTCATTCATAAAGTTTTTCAAACTCATTCCATTGGGGGGAAAAATGCATTTAACAGGCTTGGCACAACCCCTTTGACATTTACTCGAAAAGTTTCCAAGTTTTTGTTAGCCAAGAAATTGCTTTTCGCCGAAGCCCCTAAAATGTTGTCGCCGTCAATTAACAGGGAATAAAATTTTGAGGGTGTGAAAGAAAATTAGTTAAAAAAAAAACAGCAAAAGCTGAATTGAATTTTGAGTGAAAATCAGCAGCATTAAAACCAAATATTCTCACAAAATTATGCAATAGGCGAGCGAGAGCGTGTATGGCAGCTTATTTATAGCCGACAAAGGCCGGCTGCAGCCAGGCAATTGGTTAGCAGCTGCTTCACTCGCTCTCCTGGCCACTCACCCACACCCGTCACCATTACCCCAACCACCACAATCCTTCCTAGCACACCCCACTCCCCGCCCCACTCCAACCACCAACTGGTTGTTATGGCATTCGTTGAACGCATTTTGTAACATGACAAAATAGCGTAGCATACATTTCAGGGGTTGCAAATGTGCAACATTGATTGGCACGGCCACAACTGGCAAATTGGCCACAGGGTCTCCATCCGTGAAGCCTGCGCAGGCGCAGCTTACGGGATTACATAACCTGGTGGGGAGGAACTCCAAAGGATGCTGCTCGAAGCAGGCAGCAGGCAAAGCCGAAACAGAATCACAACTGCACTTGTTGCTGACAGAACGCGGCGTGAGAACAACGTATTTTCGTGAAAAGCGTCGGGAAAAATATTACAAAAATAATACAAAAACATCTACAGAACTAAATAAAAATGAAATAAAAAGTAATTTTTGTTCTCCCAACCCCTTGCAGGCCTTCAAAATGTGGCATATTGAGCATATGGAAATCAATTGTTGCGTTAACATTACCTGAACTTTGACCAAAAAGACCCAGAAATATATGAACAAAACTATGTGAGCGTGTAAATCAAATTGTTTCGTGGCAGTTGTGTGAGCAAGAGAGTCTTCAAAAAGAAGTTTGAAAGTTTCGAGCTTGTTCTTAATATTTTCTTTGGTGATTATTTTTGAAAAATTCGTGCGGTTTGCAGTGGATTATCCGACAGATACGAAAATGGACGACGAAAGCGATGACAAGGACGATACGAAAAGGTAAGTTCACCCATACATCTGAAATCCTTGGCTATTCATAAATAGATAGCACAAATCCGTGGACAGGCTGCGACTGACAGTTGACAAGAAACAGAATCGGAGAGGAGAGAATATACGTGTGTGTATATGGCATTTTGTGAAATTTTCCGCTAAACGAAGGTGGAATGTCCCCATTCTTTGTTTATTATTCTTTCTCATGAATGACTGTGGCCAAGACTAAGAAACTGCGCTCTGCTGCCGTCACAGTCTCTCAGGTGGCAGTAGCCCCAACCCCCAAACCATTTTGGTAATTTACACCCTCCCCACGCCCGAATCAATCAATGGAATCCCAGGTAGTTAGTAACTCGATTCGTTGATCCGTTTCTCCTTCGGCCAACTTCAATCAGTTGTAATCGGAGTGCAAATTTCATTTATGCTTGTGCATTAATTACATTTGCTGGGCATTACACAATAACCAAAAGGTGTCCAGCAAATCCTTATTGGGGAGTATCATTTGACATTTATAACAAGTTAGTAATTGAGTATTTACAGGGAAGAGGAAATTATAATTTCAACAAGGATTTGTCAGCATTGAATAGGATCATTCATGTATCCATGTCGAAAATAATGTAACTTTAAAGTTTGTTAGGGATTTTATAAGGCATTAAAATATTAAATATAATACTTTGCTTACGGTATTCGAAGAAATAGGAATACAAAATGCTCTCTTAAGGTCACTACTGTAATAATTGTCTAATTTATATTGTAAAATAAACCTTTTTAATTATAAAAATAAATAAAATAAATCTGCATTGCCTTGTTATTAATACTCATACTTATATTCAGTTTAATTTTCATTTAAAATATGAAATGTCATTAAAAAAATGTAGTTTTCACAAAATTTAATCAAAAGGCCTTTAAGGTCTTTAGTATTTTCAATCAAAGACTTAAGAAAATCAATAATACACATTTAAAATAGAATTATAGAAATATAAAGTGAATAGATTTGGTTGAAAAAATTAATAATCAGCAATAATTAATGAATTAATCGTCACTCATAACGCAAAATATTATAAATCCTTTAAAACTGTAAAAAGTAATTATAACAAAACCTAAAATATTCATATTTCTAGCATTGTTAAGAATGTACTTAAAATGTTTACAATTTATTCATATTTGCCAGTGTTGACTTCACATTTTAAACTGCTTGTTTCCTAACAAAAACCCCAAAATCAAGTTTATAATAAAAGAATTTAATAAACCAAACCAACTTCATAAGAAGAAATTTTATTTCATATCAAAAATCCTCTATTTAGCATAAATAACCCAATGCAGTCGTTAATTTTCTTTTCTTAAGTAAACTCATTCTTGACTGAAATACTCTTCCAACTCATTGCCCCTCAATTAGCTTTGAAGATATTGTCTAAACCCTTACTGGCCATGAACTAGCTTATGATACTCAAATAAAACTGACAGTAACGATAATCCCGATACTCCTCCAATCATCGGCCAGTTTTTCTGACATGCTAATGTCAATGCCAGAGCAGAAAAAGTTAACTCTAGCGCAGCAAATGTAAAGCGACAAAGGGCACACACAAGCTCAGCCCCTTACCGAGTCTCGGGACAAATCAGGGCGGCTGATAGCATATGGGCATATGTGGCTAATCAACGCCAGACAATGCCTGAATAGGTCGGGCACACGTGGGTCACAAACGACTCGCCCGCCTTATGGGGGTTGCAAAGCTTAAATATTGTAAAGGTACTCACCTTGGTAGAGAATGTAAAATGTTAAATGCTAATCGTAAATGCATCTGATTGATTATTGTTTAACTCGTAGTTTCCTTTGCAGAAAGTCGCGCAATCTGAGCGAGAAGAAGCGCCGGGATCAGTTCAACTCACTGGTCAATGATCTGAGCGCTCTTATATCGACCTCCAGCAGAAAAATGGACAAGTCAACGGTCCTCAAGTCCACAATAGCTTTTCTGAAGAACCATAATGGTGGGTTAAACCAAATTATGTCAATACTTTGGATCATTCATAAATAAACACTTACTTAAACAGAGGCCACGGACCGTTCCAAGATTTTTGAGATACAACAAGACTGGAAGCCCACATTTCTGAGCAATGATGAATTTACCCATCTGATGCTCGAGTCCTTGGATGGTTTTATGATGGTCTTTAGCAGTATGGGCTCCATATTCTATGCCTCGGAAAGTATTACCTCTCAGCTGGGATATCTGCCGGTAAGATAAGAAGTTAGCCATAAATGCTGAAGGTTTACTTAGCCGAAACTTTGCAGAAAGATAGCTATTAAGGTCTTAAATATTCACCCTCTTTGCAGCACGATCTGTATAACATGACCATCTACGACCTGGCTTACGAGATGGACCACGAGGCGCTGCTGAATATTTTTATGAATCCCACACCTGTGATCGAGCCCCGGCAGACGGACATTAATTCCAGCAACCAGATCACATTCTACACGCACCTGCGGCGCGGGGGTATGGAGAAGGTGGATGCCAATGCCTATGAGCTGGTCAAATTTGTGGGTTACTTTCGTAGGTAGCCAAGCAGCCAGTCAAAGCCAACTCCTCTAATGCCTCCTTCTTTGATCCCATCCTATGTGTGCACAGGTAACGATGCAAACACATCGGGGGGCTCCAGTTCGGATGGCTCCAACGGCGAAGGCGGGAACGGACTGCCCGCCGTTTTGCCGCGCATCTTCCAGCAGAATCCCAATGCCAAGGTGGACAAGAAGCTGGTTTTCGTGGGCACCGGCCGTGTCCAGAATCCTCAGTTGATCCGCGAAATGAGCATTATTGATCCCACAAGCAACGAATTCACCTCGAAGCACAGCATGGAGTGGAAGTTTCTGTTTCTCGATCACCGCGCGCCGCCGATTATTGGCTATATGCCATTTGAGGTACTGGGCACTTCCGGTTACGATTACTACCACTTTGATGACCTGGACAGCATTGTGGCGTGCCACGAGGAGCGTAAGTTGCACAACATTTTACACAATTAGATATTTTCACATCGTTGTCCTGCCAACCTCTGGCGAAATGGCGGGGAAAACTCGGTGGCAGCGCTGAACTGCACCTCAGGATTTCTGTGGAAGGAGGAAAACGTGTCTGGTTAAGTTAGCTTCGGTCACATTTTTCTCAGCATCAAATATTAGATGGGATTTAATATTTAAAATGTAAAGAAGTTATTATCTATGGGCAAATTAGTTTACAATTTGCTTAGTAATGTTGTTATTATAATTGTTTAGCTAAGTTCTTTGTTAGTTAAGTTTACAAAATGGTGATCACTTAAAAAAAAAACGATCTGGCAACTAGCCAGAAAAGCATTAAGTTGGCTGCAGTTAAAAAAGGATTCTTAAATAGTAATATATTATGTTTATTAATATAATTGTAAAGGTTTATGTTTTTAAACATTATTATATACAACTAGTTTGTTAAATAAGTATTTAATAATGCTATAAGCATAACAGCTGCGAAAAATAGGTATAGTTAGTCATAATAAAGCGTTTAAACCATTTGTCAAACTTCTAGTAATTCTTATATTTTGATATTCCCTATTCCCGATATATAGTGCGACAGACGGGCGAGGGAAAATCCTGTTACTATCGATTCCTAACCAAGGGCCAACAGTGGATATGGCTGCAGACGGATTACTATGTGAGCTACCATCAGTTCAACTCCAAGCCGGACTACGTGGTCTGCACCCACAAGGTGGTCAGCTATGCGGAAGTCCTGAAGGACAGCCAAAAGGAGCGCACCAAGTCCTGCAGCGGCAGCAGCCAAAACAATGGGAACAGCAAAGCTGTGGCCTCCACGGCAAATAGCAGTAAATCCGCATCCGCCACCACAACACTCAGGGACTATGAGCTGGGCAACCAGAACTTGGACAGCGCGTTGCTGGGCAACAGTCTGGCCAATTTGGGGAACGAGACGACGGCCACCTCGCCCACCGTGGACTCATCGCCCATGTGGTCGGCATCGGCGGCTCAGGCCTCCGGCTCCTGTCAAGTGAATCCCCTGAAAACATCACGACCTGCCTCAAGCTATGGGAATATCAGTTCCACAGGGATCTCGCCGAAGCCGAAGCGAAAGTGTTACTTCAACACCAACCGGGGAAACGAGTCGGATTCCACATCCATTTCAGCGGACTCTGTTACCAGCAGGCAATCCATGATGACGCACGTCAGTTCGGTGGGTATATATTGTGAAATTAATTATTTTTTATTTAAAAATGTCAAATTTTTATCATTATTTTAGCAAAGCCAACGACAGCGATCGCATCACCGTGAGCACCATCACAGTCAGTCGCATCATAACCACCAGCAGCAGAGCCAGCAGCAGCAGCAGCAGCAACATCAACATCAGCAACAGTTGCAACACCAACAGCTGCACCAGCAACTGCAACAGGGCGTGGGTCCACCCAAAATGGTGCCCATTCTACCGATTGCACCTGCCCAGCTAATGGCCAACAATGCCTGCCAGTTTCCCCAGCCCGCCTATCCGCTTGCTAGCCCCCAGTTGGTGGCACCCACGTTTCTGGAGCCACCGCAATATCTCACCGCCATACCCATGCAACCGGTGATTGCTCCATTTCCGGTGGCACCAGTCCTATCACCGCTTCCAGTACAGGCGCAGCAGGACCTCCTGCCTGACACCGTGGTGATGACGCCCACGCAGAGCCAACTTCAGGATCAGCTGCAGCGCAAGCATGACGAACTGCAAAAGCTGATATTGCAGCAGCAGAATGAGCTGAGGATTGTCTCCGAGCAGCTGCTTCTGGCCCGCTACACATACCTTCAGCCAATGATGCCGATGGGATTTGCAGCCACAAACATGACGGCAACGGCCATGGGAAATATGGGTTCAGGAAGTGGTCAACGTGGCCTAAACTTCTCTGGTAGCAATGCAGTGCAGCCTCAGTTCAATCAGTATGGATTCGCCCTAAATTCGGAGCAGATGCTGAACCAACAGGATCAGCAGATGATGATGCAGCAACAGCAGAATCTGCATACGCAGCATCAGCACAATTTGCAGCAGCAACATCAGAGCCAAACCCAACTGCAACAACAGCATCAGCAACAACAACAACAACAACAACAACAACAGCAGCAGCAACAACAACAGCAACAACAACAGCAACAGCAGCAGCAAATGTTGCAGCAACAGAATGATATCTTGTCGCGCGAGGACATCGATGATATATTTCTCAATTTATCACCCCTGCAATCTCTGGATTCTCAGTCCACACTCAATCAGCTCAATGCCGGCTGCAATAATAACAGCCAGAATTATAATGGTGGCAACAACACTCAAAACAATGGCAACCACAACCACAACAACAACAACAACAACGGTAGTTCGAATCCCCCACAAAACAACAACGAGGATTCCCTGTTGTCCTATATGCAAATGGCCACCGAATCGAGTCCCTCCCTCAACTTTCACATGGGTATAAGCGACGATGGCTCAGAAACCCAGAGCGAAGATAACAAAATGATGCACAGCTCTAGCAGCAATCAGATGCAGCAGCAACAACAACAGCAGCAGCAACAACAACATCAGCAGCAAATGATGCAGCAGCTCCAGCAACAACAACAGCAGCAACAGCAACAACAACAACAACAACAACAGCAGTCAAACAATTTCTTCAGTTCGAATCCCTTTCTCAGCAACAGTCAGAATCAGAATCAAAATCAATTGCCTAACGATCTAGAAATCTTACCCTACCAGATGTCCCAAGAGCAATCACAGAATCTATTCAATTCACCGCACACAGCCCCAGGCAGTAGTCAATAGCCCGTGCAGGCCCTTAATGTATATAACTCTCTTTAGCTATAGCCCCCGTGTATTATGCTAGATATTAATCAAGTTTTGGCCTCTGGCTCTCTTTATCATCGACCCCATCCCCATGTATTGGTGAACGAGAACTAGTTGTAGATCTCAACAGACTGAGTATTGTCCTAGCCCCGATTTGTGTGTTGAATGTATATAGTAGTAGCTATAGTAAAGTTCTCAAAATATTGCGTTGTAAGTAGGGATTAATTTGTTGTAAGATTGTGTCTGTGTAGCCTTTAGTAAGAGCCCATCGTTTCCGTAGGTTAGCCTTATCCAGTAAGTGCCATCAAGGCACACACAGGGATCTCTGATACGTAATCGAACCTTAAAGCATATTCTAAGTTATTGTAAACTAAAAACAAAAAAGAGTTAAGCAAAGCTAATCCAATTCCATATTATTTCCAAGACTGGACTGAGGTCAAAAACGATATTTATCATTCGATTTATTGTTTATTCTTGTACATACTTTAGATATATATATATATATATTATATGCGTTTATGTTTAATCCAAAACTCAGGTTGAGATTGCAACTGACATTTATTTTGCTGTGAGCATATTCCCATAAGTTCTCTTAAGGCCCGATCTTTTCCAACAGCCGAAATATCTTAGTTCAATCATTTCCCCACATTCCCCGTATTAAAATTTTGCTGTTGGAAGAGCTCGTTCGAATATGTTTCGATCTTCAGCTGATAAAGAGCCAAATGCTTTAAACTTAGCAAACTGTAAATGAAAACTATTTTACACTCAACTACAACTACCTTAAAAGCTCTAGTTAATTTAGTGTTTAAGCTATGTACATACCTATAGAACAAGTCGGGAGAACTTGCTTAAGCATGTAAATACGATAGTCTAGAACTTTTTTGTACATAATTTGATGTTTTTATGTTTTACGAAACAAGCTCCCAAAAAAAAAAAACACAAAAAAACATACCGAACAAGCTAATTAAATCAAAAAACATAACCAAACTAAACAGAGTTGTAATAAAGCAAACAAAAAGGTTACATAAGTCGACTAAATCATGGTATTTATTATTGAAATCATTCTTAATAGTATATGTATATAGACGGGGGGATTAATGTAAAGTAGAAGGAGTCCGCTGGCTTAGACGCGCAGCTTGGTGATGGCATTCTGCAGGATCTGAAACTCGGAGTTGATGTTGTCCATCAGATTTGAAATCTGGGGCTTCGAGTCCAAGACCTCAACGCTTTGGGTATAGGCATTGTAACGCACACCGAACGGACGCGGAATCGAGTTGGCAAATTTACTGTGCGAGGGGAAATGGGATATATTAGGGAGGATTTTATTATTCTAAATACGAAATCCTTACATGGTCTTCTCCTTGGCACTTTCAAAGCTATCAGCCACATAGTAAAGGGGCTGGAACTGGGTAATTGGATACTTGGTAACACCAGTGACCTCCGGCTCAAAGTCCTTCAGCTGCGGCTTCTCCGTCAAGCAGTATTCCAGTTCTCCATAAGATGAAAGCAAGCCAGCTCCGTAGGCCTTCAGCTCACCCTCCTGACGGCACAGACCATACTCAACGGTGAACCAGAAGATCTGAAAATATAAATTAAATATTTGAACAAATATTTTAAATCGGATATTAATTATATATTTTATTTTTCATTATACTTACCGTCGACAGCTTTTCAATATAATCATCTGGAGCTCCCAAAGAAGCCAATCCAATCTCCTGACTGAACTGAGCAAAGGCCGGATCGGCAAAGAGTGGTACATGGCCCATCAGCTCGTGGCACACATCTGGCTCTGGGGTATACATAGGCTTGCTGGGATGACGAATGTACTGAGTGGAGTGGAAGACGCGGAAAGCCAGGCCAGCCAGGAAGTCACGAGAGCTAAGAAGACCAGCCACAGGACGAAGGGTGAAGCCAGTGCAATCTTGAAATAAGATTTTAATCAAGTAAATAAATTTATCCAAAATCTATACATATATGGTATTACCCCTCAAAAAGTTGGAGACATCTTCCAGTTGGGGAATATTATCCTCGCGGAATCCACAGTTATCCACCAGCAGAGGGAAGACGTGATTGTATTCGCGACAGGCATGCGTCTTGTACAACTTGGTTAGGTTCCTGAAGATAATGCCCCAGGTCTCAGTCTCCTCCTTGGTATATGCCACATGCGGCAAAGGCTCGCCGTGCTTGTAGTTGTAGGCAATGTCGGCAAAGTACTTGCGACGCTTGCGATACTCCGGATCAGTGAATCCCGGATGGTCGGCATCCAGTTCGGAGCCATAGCTCAAAATCTGATTGGCAAATCGATCCAAATCACGTATACGCCGTGGGAACCAGGGCACTGCAGTGTCATTATCCTTGTAGTCTCGCGAAATGATATTAAAGTAGCTGCACTGCTCCTTCACATCCTCGATAGCTTTGCCCAGAGCCCCCGATTTGCCATCGGCCTCCACGAAAAATTCGTAGCCGGGAACACGCAGCGAGGAGCGGGACTCAATGTGCACTAGATTAATGTCATGCTGCTTGAAAATGCCCAGAATATTGGCCAAGGCACCGCTGGACAGCGAGGAGTCCTTGGGCGAAAACAGCAGGCAGGTGTTCCTGGCCTCCTGTATATCCACACCCTCAACTATATAAGCCGAGTCCTCAACGCGCGTTGGCTTCAAAAATAACAAGTGGGGGAAAAACGTAATAAATATTTACTTGTTTTCGAAAAAACCAAATGGCATCATAGGAAAACCAAGTGATTGAGCTGGTGTGAACCAGCTATCAGTCACAAAATTTATATTATTATCAGCAACACTTTTTAACCTGTCTAAAGGTTAAGTTAAATAATAAATTGGTAATAAACGAAGCCATAAATGATTAAATAAACTGTAATTTTAGCACTTGCATAAGATTTACATCATTTGCATTGAGATATAGTGACCATATTGAAGGTTTAAGCCTGACCGCAAAGGCAATCAGTGCATATGGCCAAGGGCTCACCTTGAACTTGGTGTAATGTGTCTTGAAAGGGTCTTGAAAAGTTTGTAATTTGAGCATGTTTATGCCAAGGATTTTATTTATAAATATGTTATATTATTTCTTAACGCATCAAGAGTTTTTTAATAATTTAAAATATTTACAAAGAAATATACTATTTTTTTGTGTAGATTTTTCTTTAAGAATTCGTATTATTCTAATCGGAATCTGCTCTTATTTTTCCCCATTTCTGTTTCGATAGTAAACTAATTTTTAATATTTTAAAATATGTACAGGAAGATGTTATTTTATTGTTAACATTTCTCTTTAATAATTGTATTATTCTAATTGAAATCTGATTTGATTAAATTATCAATTTCTAAAACTATTCGGATTTTATGCCTTATTTTTCTCCATTTCTAAGTTATGCATCTGCTCCGTTAGCAAAACAAATTATTTAAAAATAGAAATAATGCCGGTTTCTTAATTCCGGTTTCCATTCTAGTTTCTCATAAATTTGCCAATTCATGTTTTATTTTTAAAACATAAAATAAGAATAACTATTGTTTTTATTTTGATGGAGAAATAAATATTCCACTCAACACTCTGTATTTTTATTATTATTCCTTTGTCTAGCGAACTAACCCAATTCCATGTCAAGTCAAATCGATTATAAATCCGCTTTCTCACTTTAATCGTTTTAATAAAATTATATATATGCCTGTTGTTGATATACATATACTTGTCAAGGTTAGCAAAAGTTCAGGTTGAGTGCACAAATAAATAAATGTGTTATTGTTATTAATTTAATAGCTATTTAACAGTTCGCGGCGAGGACTACTGGCTGAGCCAAAAAACAAACCTTATCAAAGGAGACCTGTCGCTGGTACATTCTCACTAGATTCCGTCTTGGTGGTGTCTTCACTGAATTAACGAACGATCCGCTCGCTCGGCACACGATTTAAAACTGATTTAATTTCTGAGTTAATCGCGAGCTTAAATAGACTTTTTGCTAGGCCCCCGACAACCCAGCCCCCCACAGTTTATGGCGGCTCCAAAACGAAAACGAAAACCAAACTCAGCTGAAACCAGTAAATAATAATGCGGGCAATCGGGCGAGTGAATGATCTTGGAATAGCATCCACATGCGGTCCAATCTGGGCTCTAACTCTGCGGCTTCTGGGGGTTATCAGTAGTAGTCTGAGCGTCTTGATGGGCCTAAAATCTCATTCCATCTCATTACAGAAGCCGACGTCTAGCCGATTAAATCTAAATATTAAAAAAACATAATCTACAGTCTAGCTTCTTATAAATCACATGATATCATTGTAACTTTAAATACTAATTAATAAAAAAATGTACTATACATAATCCCTTCTAGACTTAAGATATAAGAGATTGGGATTGTATATTTAAAAATAAATGAAAAATAATCATAAATGATTACTTCTTTGATAGTTAAAATAATAAATATATAATGCATATAAATATTAATATTTTTAGACTCAATTTTCATTAATTTTCTTCCTTAAAAAAGCTCTTCCTTAACTCATGAAATTTCAGCTTTTTGAATCTCGACTGTTTGTCTCAAAATATTATCAGCAGTCATGTTCATGGCTCTGCTGGGGTCCGTTTTAACAAAACATTATTTCAGCTAGTTTTAGATTCTTTGTTTTTGCAAAACAAATAAAAAAAAATAAAACTGAATAATCTTAATAGAGTGAATTTTTTTTATATTTTTAATGACAGGTTCTTACCAAACGAGTTCAACGGCATTTCAGGGCAATTATTTCAGTAGTAAATAGCTTCAAGTGGTGGGCCTGGCACGCGCTGCCTTACGTTCCACAACGATTTGATGGGAATTGAAAGCAGTATCAATCTTAAATCAATCAGTTCACTCAACTGCTGCCTATAGCCTGATTTTTGTTCGCACAAAGTTGCTCCAATCGAATGTTGGACATAAATCAATCATTTTAATTTAATCAAGACTCGGTTTAGTTATAATTGTTGTGTGGATTGCTTCGTAATGGATCATCTGTTTGGTGTTTTGTTTGTGGAAAGCAATAATTGTTTTTGTTTATACTCTAAAGTTGAAAGGTTAGTGGTAGTGGCTTATGGCACGCTGAACTGATAAAAGAAAATTTTAAGCTGATGTAATATTACACAAGTTTACAAGACTCTATTCCGCATTATTGATAAAGAAGAGTTTCATGGTCAATAAGTAAGATAAACATAAGCTTAATTAAAAGTATAGAATTATTTATATAATGCAAGACTTAAATAAATATTAACTATTTCTTATAATAATAAATCTCCCTTAAAATTCATTCTTTATTATTTTTATTATATATTTATTTAAGTTAAGCATACAAAAGACGTACAAAAAATATTTGTATATATGTCGCATCAAATATTCTACTCCATGTGATATTGTTTAAACCGAAAACACATTTTCGTATATATAGTATATATGATATATATAGTTACAGACTAGAAATTCCCATAGTGATGCCACAGCGAGGTGAGCTTGCCGCGTTTCAGGTGTTTCTGGGGACTCGATTGCGGGCGCACGGTCTTCAGAGTGCAGCCCACGGGCATGTTGACCTAGATATTCAGATATTCAGATATATATTATTATTATTAGATATTAAATGTTAGATAAGACGAAACCTTCGCTCAGTGACTCTTATTACAAGCGTAGCGCTAGCTAAGTTCGAGGAAAGTCACACTTACGGATTGGTCAGTCACCCGAACGGGCTCTTTATCTGGGCAGACAACATAGACGCCCGATTCCAGGCCATCAAAGATCCGGAGCTGGGCAGGCGCAGAACTGGACTCCGTTTCGAGCTCAAAGCGGAGCTCTGCACGCGGCGGTGGATGTGTGGGTTTTGCAGCTTTTAAAAGGAAATATAAATAAATATATATTTAACAATTTTTAGCTTGAATACTTACATCTCACATGAATGAAGAAAATGCATCTGAGGATCACACCGTCTGTGGTGGTGGCCTCGTATTTAATGGTATGATCTCCAGCTTTGAACAAAGCTCCGGGGAACTGTAAAGGTAATGATATGACATTACATTTTTCAGGTTTTTCTAACAATTTTGATGTTACACTCACATGCGACTTGTAGATCTTAAGTAATTTCCCATCGAAACGCGGCTCCTCCCAGACCACAGATCGCAGATTCTGATGCTCTCTCAAATGAACCTCAATCGAAGGTGGACAATAATTGGTTGTATCCGAACCCAAATCTATACGTGAACTTTCCGTAGGAGCCGGAGTAGGGGCAATTAGCTTAGCAGATTTCTGAGAAAATGATTCCAGCCCGGAGAAGGGTGAAGTCTTAGGAACTGACGAACTGAGACTGGGATATTCCGATTTTCCAAGTGAACTGGAAAATGTGGGAAAGGACGATGGCTGGGTATTTGAATTAAAGGAACTAATTGAAGGAAATCTAGCAGAGCTGCTGGAGGAGAAAGTGGGAAATGGAGCCGGCCTAGGCAGCCGGGAAAATTGTGCTGAGGAATAGCTAGGGATTGCCGCCTTGACGGTAATCACAGTCTCACATGATGCATGTAACCTGGTCTCCGGATCGGTCACCCTAAAGTGAACCTTATGCACTCCGGCTGGCAAATGACCCTCAAGCTTTCCTGCCCAGGCGGGTGATGCCACCAATTGGCTTCGTTTCAGATTCGTTTCTGGCCTCTGCAAGGTCACATGAGTTTTCTGTTCGCCGCCATGTAGAAGGATCACCACATTCTCCGGACACTTAATCTGAGGCCTGATTCTCTGGTTGACTTGGTGAACTCGCACGGGTGCCAGGTTCTGCAGGGATTGTGCTGGAGCCCAGGGAATCTGGCTGCCAAATATGCTGCTGCTGTCAAAGGGCTTGCAATCGAGATTGGAACCAAAGGCCCAGCCTTGCAGGACCATGCAGGAGGTCAGCATGGGCCCGGTGGCCACAAAACCGGGATTACACTGCAGCTGACAGATGTCTCCAAATTGAGATGGACCTTGGGTACAGCTAGCCGGAGAGATGACGCCATTGCGAGCAGGTCTAAGAGCGGGACAGATTCCTGGCGACTGCACTGGCGGCTGTTGGAAAGCTGCGAGAAATAAACGGTTAAAATTTCAATTGAGGAAAAAAACCCAAAAGGAAGAATAACTCACCAACGCACTTGGTCTCGGGACCCTCCCAAACTCCTGTGGGTCCACAGCTTCTGAGCTCCGAACCCTGGAGAATGTAGCCCGGATTGCAGGTGATTCGGCAGCGACTGTTGTAGAACAGCTTCTTCTTCTGGCGATATCTGTTGCAACGGGCCTTGCCATTTGGCGGAGCCTGGAAGCGAGGACAGAGATCTCTGGGCTGCGACTGGCCAAAGGTTGGCTCCGGTGTGCTTGAATCCAAGAAGCTTGGCAGCTTGGGGAGCGAAGGATAATTCGGCTTGGATATCTCCGGGAAGGAGGGGAACTTTGGACTCTCAGGTATCTCGTTTGACAGTTCGGTAAAGTCGGGATATTTGGGTTTCTTCGACTCGGGAAATTCGGGCAGAGCAGAAACTGCTGGAACGTCTGGCAAATCAGGGAATTTGGGGAATTCACAACGGAATCCTCCAACCTCATTCACACACTTGCCAGCCATGCAGCTCTTCTTGTCCTCGGCACACTCGTCGATATCCTGGCAATCCCTTTGTTTGGCATCCAAATTATAGCCCGGCGGGCAGCTGCACTTGAAGGAACCCTTGCTGTTCTCGCAGCGATGCGAGCAGCCGCCATTGTTCACCTGGCACTCGTCAATGTCCACACATTTGCCACCCGATCCCAGGATCCAGCCGAGACCACACTCGATGGGAGAACAGCCATCGGAGGTTCTTTGGGTGCCAGGTGGACAACCGACCAAGGCGGGACGACAGCTGCGACCATCTTCGTTGAGGATATAGCCCAGGGGACAGCCGCACTCGAAGGTGCCCACCTTGTTGATGCACTCGTGGGTACAGCCGGCGGAGAGTAAACCCGCGCACTCGTCCACATCCTGGCAGGTTTTACCGTCCTTGGCCAACTCGTAGCCCCTCTCGCAGGCACAGGCAAAGGTACCTAAAAGATTTATGCAGATATCGCTACAGTTTCCATAGCTCTGAGAGCACTCATCGATGTCCGAGCAGCCGAAGCCATCTGCGGTTAGATCGAAGCCCGTTTCGCAGGCACAAGCGAAGCCCCCGGGTTGATTCAAGCAGAGCTGCGCGCATTGGCCATTGTTTTCGCCACACTCGTCGATGTCCCGGCACGTGCGCATGTCCTCGGCGAGAGCAAAGCCCATGGGACAGGCGCACTGATAGCCACCGGGCTCATTTTGGCAAAAGTGCGAACAATTGCCATTGGCCAAGGAGCACTCATCGATGTCCAAGCATGAGGGCGTTGATGGAGTCGCAGGTGAAGTTGTGTCATGAGATAATAATGGTGATGAGGTGGTTTTTAGGAATGTGGGTGTAATGTAGTTATCCAGTCCCAGGGCATAGCCCGGCGGACAGAGGCAGGTGTATGAACCATTGAGATTCTCGCAAAGCATTTTCTCGCTGCAGCTATGAGTTCCACGCGAGCATTCGTCGATATCGAAGCAATAGCCACGGATGCCGTCCAGCTTAAGCAGCTCATAGCCGGCGGCGCAAACACACCCATACGAACCTGGCAGATTGCGGCACACCTGCTGGCAGCCACCGTTCGTCACCAGACACTCGTCCACGTCCTCGCAGCTCTTGCCATCGGAACTCAGGTGGAAGCCCTCGCGACAAGAGCAGAGTCCACCGCGGGCAGTTAAACAGATCTGCTCGCAGCCATTATTGTTGACCTCACAGCGATCCTCGGCCAGGCAAGTGAATTCCTCCACCAGATTGAGACCCTCGGGACATAGGCACTCATAGCCTCCGGGGGTATTTTGGCACTGATGACTGCACAGGTGCGACTCCTCTGCACACTCATCGATATCGGAGCAGCTTTCACCCTCACTCCTGTATCCATTGGGACAAATGCAGCTGAAACTAGTGTTGTCCTCGCTGGGCTGGCAGGTGCCCGGTGAGCACAGCTCGTGACCGTTTTGTGTGGTGCAAGGGGTCTCCAGTACCGAACAGGAGTGTCCATCCTCGGAGAGTTCATAGCCCTCGGGGCATTTGCAACGGTATTTGCCCTCCGGCAGATCCTCACACTCGTGAGCGCAACGAGTGCGATTCAGCTGTGGATTATCCAGGTCCGCACAGCCATCCAGGGCACAGTTGTGAAGATCTTCGAGGAGATGGTAGCCTTCGGCACAGTGGCAACGGTATGAACCAATTGTATTCTCGCACTTGTGTTGACAATAATGCGGGTCCTCTGGAACAACCACTTCGCACTCGTCAATATCCTGACATTGACTGCCATCGGCTGACAGTTCAAAGCCGGCATTGCAACTTGGTTTTGTGGGTGCAATCTCGGTGGTTGTCTCCTTGATTAATTCTTCAGTGACCTCAATGGTGGGTTCCTCTTTGGTGGCTTCCTCATTGGTGGCTTCCTCTTTGGTGGTTTCCTCTTTGGTGGCTTCCTCTTGAGTGGTTTCCTCCTTGGCCGCTTCTTCTTTGGTCAGCAAAGGCACCACACAGCGGTAGGTACCTGGAAGGTTCTCGCAGCCATATTGACAGTCGGATGACAGTTCGGCATTAACACATTCATCAATATCTAAAAGGAGAAAGTGTAAAATATATAAGTGAAGGATATATAACATAGAGAAGATTCCCTTTATTCCATTATTTTACATACCAACACAAGTCTTTCCAGTTGAGACATCTATTTGGTAGCCCGCCTGACAGGAGCATTGGAATCCTCCTGGCAAATTATTGCAAATTTCCGAGCAGCCACCATTTGACTCCTGGCACTCGTCGATATCTGGGGAAATTAATATAAAATTAAATATTCTTTCCACCGAATCGTCGATATATTATATTTCGCTCACCAATACAGCCAGTATAATCGGTGAGATTCAGCGTATAGCCCTGCCAACAGTCACATTTGTAGACGGGTTCATTCTCATCTGGATAAAGCAATCGCTTGCATATTTGCTCACAATTGGGATTATCTTCCCCGCAATCGGTACCCAAAAGGGTTGGGGCATAAGCGTCCTTTCTGTGTGTAATTTCGGTAATCGGAGAGATTATCTCTGGTTCCACGGTTGGCTGTACTTCGTTTTCCTGGACAATTGATTTTTCCGGTTCCTGAGAAGTTGCGATCTCGGTCTCCTGGAGAGTCTCGATTTCTTGGGGAACTTCATTGTCGACTTCAGGTTCTATAGGCTCCGCAGATGTAGCAGCTTCCTGCCCATTGTTCGTTTGAACTTCAATATTTGATGGTGGCACATTATCTTCATTGATCTGGATTATAATCTGTGGCTCTGGCTTGACATCACCGGTCACTTCCAGCTTGGATTCATCTGCAGTTGCTTCCTTTACCGGCGGTGGCAATGGGGGCAATGGCGGTTCCTGTTCATTATCCTGCTCGTCGTCCTCCTCATTGGGGACCGTCTCGTATTCATCGTACTCATCGAACTCAGTTTCGTCATTGTCATCGTCCACGTCCTCGCCCTCGCCATTGGTATATTCTGGCAGAGGAATGCAGGTTGGGATTTCCCCTACCCACTTCCGGTTCGAGCAATACATGGCGGTGGCGTCGGCCAACTCAAAATTGTAGTTTTCGTTGCAGGAGAAATAGGCCACCAGGAAGACCTTCTCGCCCCGCCGGCGACGCTCGAAAAGAGACACTCGACCATGATTAATCTCTGGCGGCACAACCTTGGCCTCCACGCAGCTCATGTCCAAAATGGCCGCCAGGGAATTGGGTACATTGGGCTCTTCGGGAATTTTCATGATTTTCTCCCTGCGCTCTCGACTCATAGAAGCTTTGAAAAGAAAAGGGAAAGGGAGAATAATATTTTTGTACCGAAAACCGGTTTTCCTGCCTAAAATTATGCCAGTAAATAATAATTTAAAAACTTGCAATCGTTGTTTTTATAAATTGGTAATAAAAATATACTATAGCAAGGCAGTAGCATACATATATTCTATTATTAAAAACTATTATATCTTTAACATATCTCCTGGTCAAACAAAGATCAAAATTTGTAAAAGGTCTTTAAATTTAAATCTAGGTATCAAAGAATATTATAAAAGTTCTTTTAATCATGTCAAAAATCAATAAAAAATGAAACTTTGATAATCTTCTAATCTTATTAACATCACTTTTCAAATAAAAGCAACTTTCCACGGTCCTCTATTATTTTAATACTTTTTACAGCTACTCATAGTCCCCTCCAAAATTATAAAAATTAACTCAAAGCTACATTTCTTAGACACTCATCTACTTAAGGGGAAACCCATAAAAACCAGCTGAATCAATCAAGTTGAATCTGTGCCAAAAGACTTTTCATTGCCATGAAAACTTTTCTCGTGTCTTCTCTAGTTTAATTTTTCATTTTGGGATTTTCTTCGGTTTGATTTACGATCGGTTTTTATGTTTCTTGTCTCACTGAACGCCGGCCGGTAATTTGGTGAACTATATTTTCGTTAAGGTAAATGGGTGACCCGTGTTAGTCATGACTCATTTATATAGAACAATTTTCTTTCGAGAGAACGTGTCATAAAAATATATATACATATATGGTCCATTAGCTGTTAGGACAAATGGTTTTTATGACGGTTTTGTGGATCATATAGATAAAGATTCGAAAGAAGAATGAGTGTGTTTTTCTTTATGAATAAGAAAAAGCTAAATAATTGTTTTTTTTTTTATGAATAAGAAACCGTGGAAATTTAAACTTTATTAACTTAATAAAAATTTAATTGTTTTAAACAAGAAAATAAATATAAAAAAAAATAATAAATAATATAGGGATAATACACATACAAAGTAACTTCGTATTGTAAATGATTTGCTGTATGAATCAGTTAAAGTCTAAATTAAATAAATTATATAAATCATTTTGTAACTATATTTGTACTTCTCTTTTTACTAAATCAACTTTTTTAAGAGTTTTTTCCATAGATCTAATGGCATAATTTTATGTTATCCCAAGCTCCTTCATAAGTACGCCATAAATTTCCCTATTCTCGATATCCCCGAGACATCTTAAAGCTACGCCCACACTTACCTGAAGCAAATGCAACGCATGTCAGCGTCCATAAAACATATTTGGCCGCCCACATTATGCTGCAGCCCTTTTAACGATCCTTTTGGAAGCTGCCTTACACCTTTCCACTCTCACTTCACCGTTGACTTCTTCTTTTTTGGATTTTGAATTTTATAAATAAGAAGACATTAATAAAATTTCACGTTTCTCGTTTCGTTTTGTATTTTTTTTAGTTGGTCTCCAACATATTTATGGGACAAGAACTATATATGTAAAGATATATAGGAGGGGGGGCCAGAGCCATTAAGATTAAGGCGGCTTTATAAATAGCACATGTTCAGCACTTTTTACATATATCTATAAGTATTTTTCGAAAAGTAAAAAGGGACAGTTTTACACAAAATCAAAGTACTTGCAGTAATTTAAATTCATCAAAAAAGTAATAACTTTATTTAATTTTAAGAAAAAAGGGAAAGAGGCATCTCAAATATATATATATGCATTTCCAAAAATCTCAGAAAAAGAACTCGAATTTTGTGGTATTTAGAAAAGAACGCACCGTTTCCGCCGAGAGCCAAGGCAAGACTGAGGAGCCAAAGAGATTCCAACTTTTCTCGAAGGGAACCCACAGATTTTCCGCGTCTCCAAAGAAATTTATATATTCATATATATATAGGCTAAGAGGCAGATATATGCTGATATTTCATTGCTATCATAAAGCAAATTAGTGCGAGAGCGCACAAGTGTCACCGTTCCGATCGGGTGGGGGGAGAAAGGAACCTATTTTTACCCGGCGGTATTATCATTAGGCCTCGAAAAATTGATGAGGGGCTGCCATGAGGGGCTGCCTCCTCTGCTTTTGCATTGAACTTGATCGCCATGATCCTTCAGCGGCTGTCAAGAAGTGTGCTTATACGGAAATTGATTATTATTGTTAATATTAAATGCAGCTGGGAGATGGCATTCCTATTACATAAATATAAAACGCTCAATCATCTCGAATCAAATGCGCCGCTGCAGTCGCTCGCCAAATTGTAAATTGTTTTTAATTAAACAAAATTAAATACAACACAAAGGCGCGTAGGTGTGTTACACTCGTCGCACTCTTCGACTTATTTGGCCAAACGAACAAACATGTTTTTCTATATATACACACCACCCGATCCATAATATAGCTAAAGTAGCTCACCCGTTGTAGATGCTCGCTCCCAAATGGGCAAAGTAGTCACTGCCCAAACCCCGCGCTTCCGATCCCAGATCCCTCCTGTTGTGGTTCCCATTGTCCGGCAGACCTCGCTGGTTAGGTTGATATAGCCCACAATTTGATTGACAAATTGTTTTCGGTTCAAACAACTGCAAAATGTTCTAAGGCTATACACATAATTGATCCATTCGATTGAGTTGGGGATTGACAGGCAATTGTATGCGACTTTAGTCGCTGTGCGTGGGAGTGTTAATTCAAATATTTAAATTCAATGTTTTTCACCAATTAATGGTCTATTGATTGGGCTAATTAAACCGCAAAAAGGCATGCAAAATTGTAATTAAATTGCTCTTTAAATATATATATATTTTGGCATTTAATATAATGCCTGATCTCATAAATTATATATTTTTTTTATAATTAATAGTTTGTAGTCACTTTGAAGCGTTTTTAAACGCTTGGGCCTAACAACTGCGCGTACGCGTTTTAAATCGCTTTTAAAACGGTCTAGCGTTTTGAAACGCCCAGCAGTCGCTTCCACGCTTCACAACATTTTTGTGGGCGTGCGAATTCGCTCAACGCTAGCTACTTTGTATGGTCAGCCGATATATATATCTAGATTAGTTTTTCCAGACCCATTTCCAGGCGGGTTCTATGCGACACTTTCCTGTGTAGGTTTATGCTCCGAGTTGTTGTCCATTTACATTTTAACCTAACCTTAGATGGCAAATTGCGGAAATTGCTCAAGGGCGTGGCGATATAACAAAGATATATACTATAGTATATACATAGTCTAGTCTCTAGTCTGGTCAGTGGCTGACTTTTGAGTCGATTTATGTTGACATTTTCCTGGGCATTGTTCTTGGTAGCTCGCCTTGGGTACATCCGCTGAGGGAAGGAAATTGGGGAAGAGGCAACCAAATAAGACAGGCGCAGAGTAATTAATTATTAATAAATTAAACTTTTATTTTATTTAACTAAACAATTGTTGCCTTGTTAATTACAAAAAGAGTCCAATTCTAATCTTAGCAATATGAATCTCGGGATAGTCTCAGACATTATTCATCGCCTGGTCGTGTGCATTAATTTTTGATGGCTCGATTTTGCTCCAACAGAAGAGAACTAAAAACAAAAACACGAAAGTGCGATCTGGTATACTCTTTCAGACCCCAAGGCGGGCGGCGGGTGGTGTTAGTTCTTGATGCTTAGATACGAGGGACCCACTTGGCGGACGTACACACTCCGCTCATTGGTCAGGTACGGGGGACAGCGCACGGTGAGGATGCCATCTGAGGAGAGCTCCGATCGCACATCATTGGGATAGTATCCTCGTGGCAGGACAAAACGCTTGACAATGTGGCGACCCACAAAGGTGTCGCCATCGCGGCGCTTCTCATGCTTGGCCTCCACCACCACAGTGTCGCCGGTGGTCTTTACCGTAATCTCGTATGGCTTAAACAGATGCACATCCACATTGGCCTCGAATCCATCCTTGCCAACGATCACACGGCTGAGATCGGGTGCGGATCCCACACGAGACAGAGACCGCTTCCAGTAGGGTAAATCCCAATCGGCCAAATCCCAGTCGCGCCACAAGCGACGACGGTAATCCCAGTAATCCCAATCGGTGTTATTTGTAGCCGGAACCAGAGCCATTTCGGTCAGTTTTTTTATATAAAAATAATCCTCGTAAACAGGACGAACAGCAACGCAAGCCTAGGTTTAACTTTTCACTTATCGCGTTCTCTTGAAGACGTCCACTCGCGGTTTCTGCTCTGAGCAAATTAAACTTGCCACCGACAGTAGCAGCCGCTTTTATAGCCATTAGCTTCCCCCAGTGGGTTCAGCTTAGAGCATAGAGCAGAGCTCAGCTCGACACAACAGTCGCACATTAACGCAGCTCGGCGAGATTCCAGTCTAGAACCAATGACACATGTGACGTAGTTCTAGCACGGCAAAACAAATGAGATTTTAATATTTAAAAAATTGTCTCGTAAAAAAAATAAATAATTTACAAAAAATCATATTCAAGTAGTTTATCCTTCCCAGGAAAATATATAATTAAAATCTTCAACCTATTTGTACAACTGATTTCCATAAATCAATGATAGTTTCCATAGTTTTTTAAAAGAGAAAATAAATAATAAATCACAAAGCCTATAATCTGCCAAAAATAATTAAATACCTATTTAAAAATAAATAAATAATAAATATAATAATATTTTTCTATTTTTTCTTTCACTGCAGCAGCAGTTACAGTCCCAGTCGAAGCTGGGCGATGTTTTCGATTGTTTATCTTGGGGCATTTGTTGTGTATTTTTTTCTGCCATTTCTGCTGCGAAAGGGGGCTGAGAGCTGCTGTGGGTCGAAAACCGTCTCTTTGGCCGTCAATGGAAATGCTTAGATCCAAGTTTTATTTCCTTGAGGGGCTGCTGTAAGGTCTATCTAACGCTGGGTGGGTTGCATCGCAGAATTACTTCCGTAGAGGGACAGAAAATCATTAAAGTTCTACCAAGTTAACAGTATCAATGAATTTAAATAACATTTTTAAGGGATAATTGAAAAAATTTAATACATTTCGAGTTCTGCTGCTGATAATTCAGTTTATAGAGCAGAATTCATTATAATTTTAAATTACATTTAAACAACTGACTCTTTATCGAATGTTCCTTGGATTTAATCCCCAAATTATTGAAATGTCATATCAAGGAAATATAATATTTATCCACAAACCACTCTTTTGATTATGACGATTTTATTTTAAATATTTTAAATTAATTATCTAAAAAACAAAACGTTTCTTTTCACTTTCTTTCCAGCTTCCGTGATTTCCAAAGCTGACCTTCCTAATTTGGCTACAAATTCCTCCCTTCCCCCCTTCTCTTCGAAATCTAACCAAACCATTCTCCCATATCGCCAACGCCTTAAAAAATCAGCAGTAAGCCAAAAAGTCAAGCTGAAAATTCGAAAAGTTTGCGCAGCGTTTCGGTTTCAGCATTTTTCAACTTAATTACGAAGCATTTCCGCTCGCTGAGATACAAAATGTATCTGTGGCTAAATTGAAAAAATCAAAACAACAAACACAAATACAAAAGCCAAATAAAAAAACGAAAAAAAGACAGAGACATTTCTTTGGCGGAAATCCGAACGGCGCATAATTCTTTTCACTTTTTGACCAAATTTGGGCGCTAAGTTGTTTTCTGTGCTAAAAGATACAAATCAGCAATACATCCAACAGATACAAAATCTATAAAAACACAAATACAAACAGAGTTCTCCCCATGCTCGCTGGTAGCCATGACAAAAGGGCAATTTGTGACGATTTTTGCAGTGCAGATTAGCCCCTAAAAGCTACAAAAACATGATTTCGTATATGTATTGTCGATGTCGCGACATCTATAGGAACATTTATGGAAAGGCCCTGCCTCTGCCACCCCTTCACCCCCCCTGTAAACGTTATAAACCCGTGCCCATAACGAATACGGAATCATCATCACTGTGGATTGGCTTTGGGGTTGGCCCACCCCGGTTGGTAATTGTAATTTGTTAGAGTTATTGTTGGCATTGCAATGGAATTTGCGTGTATTTTATAATAATTATAACAAGCTTCGCACAGCAATTTAGATGCCATGTGAGTTTGTAGTAGTAACTATAAAGTCATTTGCCATCGACTAAGTTCAATGGGTTTGCGATGAAGCTTAGTCAGCCGGGCAGACAGTCAATGGCACTCGAATAGTGGCTTAAAAATATTTGGATTTTTATTTAAAAATTAAGATCAAACAATTTAGGTTTTAAGGAAGATGGTTAGGTGTGTTAGGAGCTCTGGAAAATCGTATTTCATTCTCGATTGTATTTTTGAGTTCTTCTATAAATTATAGCCTCATCCCTCAACACCCGGAAAATTCAGATTTCATCTGCCAAAAAGCCATCAACGAAATGAACATTGAGCATTATAAATTATAGCACGGATATTTATATATGCCTCGACACCTCTTTGGGACCCTGTAGACTTTGGGATCTTTTAAAAAAAGAATCCAAAATATAATTTATATATGTTCCGGGACTAAATTTAACTTTCACAAGTCACAGAAATACATTTTTGGGTAAAATACAGTGATTTTTCTTTTATATTTATGATAAGAAGTATATTTATATTTTATTTTTGAATAAGAAAAAGTCCTAAAAAGTAATGTACATAAATCAAGAGACTTTGGATTATTGTAAATAAATTTACCTGAAGAAGTCATGTATATTAGTCAAAAGATTTAAATAATAAAAATTGCTTAAAAATTTTGGCATTTACCAGCACAAAGCATTATTTTTATTTAAAAAGAAAAGGGGATTATGGGAAAAATATAACTGATGTAAATAACTTGAATTTCTTTGCATATTTCCTTTTTTTTTAATAGTTACATTAATTTTTTTTGCTCTGTTTAGCAAACTAAGCCCAAGTTAAGTTAAGTGTAACGCTAGAGAGCATTTCTCGTTTGGAAATCAATCGAGGTGCCGCAGCTGGCGCAACGACAATACATTTGCAATTAAAGCTAAACAAAGCAATCAACTAATTTGTTTCATTTTATGGCAAAATCAAATGAAAATCAGAATCAATTCCCCCAAGGGGTGGTGGTGTGGGTTGTGCGCAACTTTCTTTAGATTCCCGTGTGCGGGGCATTATCTAAGCGATTGCTTTCTATAATCGTAGATCTCATTAGCATAGCTGTAGCCCCACACCTTCACCCACACCCACAGCTACAGCCGCAGCCACCCAATCCCCAAGGGATCCCACCCCCCACCTTTCCTGGTAGTTTATGGCCACAAATGTTTCGTTAGCT
The DNA here is from genome assembly GCA_035046345.1 of Drosophila birchii. Classification (NCBI taxonomy): domain Eukaryota; kingdom Metazoa; phylum Arthropoda; class Insecta; order Diptera; family Drosophilidae; genus Drosophila; species Drosophila birchii. The sequence continues at coordinate 18,286,943 of JAWNOA010000048.1, read as the reverse complement.
TGCCACAACACGGAAAAGAAAATTTGTCATTCGCTGGGATGGCAGTCTGCCAGCTTGGTATTCACCTTTAGAGAAAAAAAACAGCCTGGACCATTTGTTTGATTAGCGCAACAGTTTGCTCTGACCAATTTTATTGGTACCGACACCTCCGCAGTAAAACGAACAAGCCCATCCCGATTTTACCTAAATCATAATTTATATTTTCACAAAAAAATCTTATGAAATGCATCGCCTGGCCCCAAAGCCCCCTGAAATGTGTGGGCTCTAATGGGTCAAATGTTCTTTAAGAAATATGTTTAGATTCTCCTTAACAAACGTCATAAAAATTAACTAAATATACGAGGGGATTAGCAAAGCTAAATCTGAACTAATTTGATGGTTTAAAAGTATGCAAGAGTATTTAAAGAGCTATAGAAAATATTTATATTTCAGGCTTGAAATATTAAAATTAAGTGAGTTATGTATTTTATTTATAAAAATTACTTTATAATCAAACCCTACAATTTTCTTTATAGTCTTAGCTAATTTTAGTTAAAAAACTAACAAATGTCTTTAGAAAAATACCAAAAATATTTTAAAAGCCTAAAATTATTCATTTAGTTAATACAAAACCCTGAAACACATTTAATTTTTGTAAAACAAAAAGTAAAATATTTCCCTCCTTCCGCCTAAAAGTCTGCAAAAGAAAAACTTTAAACAAAACTTGGCTAACATGACGTATGCGTAATAACAGCACTTAAAATTGGCCAGCAAAATGGCAAGCAAGCAAATTAAGTCTGAGAAATCAATAAGCCTTACTGCTCACATGGCAAATGAAGTCGCCGGTCGGTGAAGTTGAGTGTAACAAATAAATGGCCACCAAGACACTAAACATTCAGCCGCAAAAGGGCAACAAGGTGCCGGTGCACGAGCCAGGTGCAAGCGACCTGGGCCAACATGCCACTGCAATGCGACGCCTGCCAAAGGGAAAGCGGGGCCAAACACACAAGACAGAGGCGCAACGAAAGCAAAAGTTCAAGCCCAAGAAAAAGACAGGACAACGCGGAGCCAGCAGGACCGTAATTGGCCATGCGAAGTGAACACCACTACGTAGTTCGTAGGTTTCCAGCCAGCAGTTGTCCCAAAGAATGAGCCCCCAAAAGGCAGCCACAATAATAGTTGCCGCAACAGCACCAACAGACTGGCAAAGTTTTTCCCAAAGAAAACTTAAAGAATAAGCCAGGAAGGGAACTCAAGTCGAAGCTGAGATACTCTTAAAGGATGGAAAATAAATTTAAGGAGATGTACTGTAATTATTAAATATTATAATTGATTTAAGTTTAAGAAGGTGAAAGCATTTTCAACCATTTTAGAAAAGTGGTTATTCATTCCAGCAATTAATTACAGGTTAGTTTGCTTCATGTTCCTAAATTATTAAATATCCCTTTAAATAAACGAAAATGCCGCATTCAATTTAATAATCTGCATAGTTAACCAAGTTTGTTCAGATGGAAAATACGTTTTTCACATGGGAATAAGTTAGTTATGTGGAAAACCATAAATCCTATAAATCATACACCAGCAAACACACCTGGAAATGTAATAAATCGTAAATAAAATTATAAAAAATATTTAAAATAAAATAATATTGTTACCAGAAAAAGAATAGTTTGCTAAATCCATAAAACTGATAATTCATTTAATGATTTTAAGTCAATAATCTCAATTTATATTAACCCAAAAAGTTTGTAACTATAAACATGTAAAATAATTACTAAAAATATTTTATTCCGTGTATAATGCTTAATTGAATTAATTTGATTTCTGTCAATAATAAAAATATACATACATATACATATTTAAAAACTTCCTCCTCCACAATTCATTCCCTCTGAGATAGTTATCATGCCCCGAGGCAACCTTCAGCGGAATCCAGAACTGCAACTACATTTCCCCAACTTGTCCATTATGCCCGCCAGTTACGCCCTTCGAAGGCGAATGCGAGGCGGGACCCCGCCCATTCAGTGGCCGCCGTTTGGTGCACTTGTTTGCATACAAATGAAGGATTTATTTATAGCAGGACTTTGAGGATCGGGTACGGTGGAAATGGGGTCGAACAAACAATGCCTGGCCCGGCCTATTATTCTATTTTTGTTTTGGGTGCTATTGAACCCAATATAGTCGTAATGTGATGGCTAAACAACGCCAAACACCGAAATGGAAAGTGGGCACATGAGCCACTGCAGTTAATTTGAAATTCCATGAGGAACCCTATGACCACATATCCTTGGGTGAGATGTGCACAGCTTAAGGACACTACTTGGCCTTATGAGTCACCAAAAGGTCTGCGCTTAAAAATATGTACAAAAAAAAAAACACATACTTGCTCTTGAACATTTGCAAAATGCCTTCGGACAGTTTTGAGTGTCAGCTTTCTAATTTTTTTTCCTATTTGTGCCAAGACAGTAAAATTAATGCTAGTGACAAGTTTTCGTGTGGAGGACGCACAAATGACCTTGCAGGAAGGAGCAAGGAGCTGTCTTCGCTTTGTAAACGGATATTTATGGTGTGTCAGGAGAGAACAGAAAAAGTGTCTAAGAGATTGTTATCAAAAGAGAGTCTTCTTTTCAAATTGATTTAAAACTATCAAAGAATATTGTGAAAGGTTCTTTAATGCTAACAAATAAATACAATTTCGATTAAACCTTTAATAAAAATAAAACACCTTTTGCCTTTACTGTTGATATTTATTTATTTGAATCTCAAGTTGAATACGATTTAGCTGAAATCTATTGTATTGGAATGATATGCGTTGAGTGCTTGTTCGTTGATAAAGTATGTAGTTACGAGAGGTTTCTTGCGCCATGATGGTGTTCTGAGGAACATCTAAATTACCTAGAATATATATATATATTCATATATATCTTGATATTGGATGAGTGTGTGTATGTTTAAAATGCATTTCCATCTAGATAAAAGTGGTTCAAGAGCTACTGGCAAAACTCGTTATGTCCAAACTACAGCTAAGTAATTCTTGTTAACAATTTTCTTTGTGGCATATTTGTGTGGTTTAGTTTTGGGTTTTGGAGCTCTTAAGTATTACATTTATCCGAGAGATATGACGACGCTGACCTTGACTTTTGAATTTTATATAGTATCTTTTCATTGAGTGATAAAGCTATGATTTGGATACATTTTGCGTATTTATTTAATGTTGTTTCTAAACTCTGAAGGGTGCAAACAGTGTGGCTACACATATAGTATACATATATATCTATATATATATAAAATGTTTTCTGTAATGGCTAAACTTGTTCTTGATTAGTTTGTAAATACTTTTGAAATATTTTTGTTGCCTTTGGGTTTGGTTTGTTTTGTGTTTTAACATTTAGAATACATTTAGAACACGCAAATATTTTTTCATCGAGGAGAATATCTGACTACAAAACTATAAATATATATATATTTATTCTGATATATCTGTGTTCCAGCATTTATCTATACTCAAGCCCCAACAAAGTTTTCCATTTGCTGCAATTCACCTACAAAATCTGTTTTCTGTTTCTGTTTCCGTTTTTTTTTTTTGCTTCGGTTTCAGTTTTGGGTTTTTTTTTTTGCTTTTTCACTAATTTGAAATTGGGACCAAGGTCTTCTGTGTGTTTGTCCTTAGCCGTAGTTCGCTATTGACTTGTTTACAGTCCCCCGAAAAAAGGAAATTGAAAACATGTTTCACTTTTCATAGGGCCCCCGCCCTTGCCCCTGCCCCTCTGTCCCTCTTCTCTGGCCCAAACACTTGCCGACATTGCGGAAAAGTTCCGCCAGCTTTCCTGCTACAACATTTTTTTTGTTCAACATTTTTCAGTTAGCTGGGCTTTTAGTACAGGAAAAATAGGGGAAAATAAAAGTTTCCCGTGTGTTTGTGTGAAAATGAAACATTGCCATTGCATTGGTATTGGTGTGTATAGTGTGTGTGTGTGTCAGAAGACCTATTGAATTAGCCCGCAATTTATTTGGCTTAAAACAGCTAACAGCTTGTATAAAATTGTAAAGAGCTTCAAGCTGAACCAATGCCTTGTGTACGCCAATTTAATAAAATGTGTAAAAGTTTAAACTTAAAATAGTTTGTCATAAATAATTTTCCCTGAAAGATTTGTATATCCTTTGAAACGGCTTAGCAGGAAGGAACATTTTCATTGCGATAAAATATTATACAAATTTCCCTGAAATAAATTCAAATAACAAATTGTAATCATGAAATCATAATAGTGCTTCAAAGGTCTTAGTTCAACTCGAAACTCTCATCTTCTTCCTCAATTGGTAACTTGATTTAATCAAACATTCCCAGTATTAATATAATATCCATATATAAGTTATATCTTTTGCTTGGTATCAAAAAATTGTATAAAAAACGTTTGCTTAACAAATTCTTGGTTTCCTTTTATATATATTTTATTTCGTAGTATAAATCTGGCTTTAAAAATTGTGTGTGTTTGGGTTGCAAAAATTTATCGGTGTTGGCTTAATAGTTGTTTGTTTGGTTTATTTGGTTTTTTGTTTTTGTTTTTACATTATTAATTAATACACGTATTCGTATAGTTCTTGGAAATATTATTCTTTGCTTTAAGCTTCAAATTGCTTTTGGCCTGTAGTTGATGGCAATTTCTGGTTAAGTTTGCACTGGGAAATTGTATTTGGAAAGATTTTTTTAGATTCAAAAACAGCAATTTAAATGTATCTTTAAATTTGCTTACAAATTTCAAATTATTATTTTAAAATAATCTTCTAAAAACCCTTGGAATAAAAACTTTACAAAGAACTTGGTTCATACATTTTCTTTCAGTGCAAATCAAAATCCTTATCCTACCAAAATCCCTTTAATAAATTCCTTCATTTTCCATATTCAAGCCAAAGGATAACCCCAAAAGGATAATCCAACTCAATAACTGGTCACAAAAATAAAATTAAGAAAACACCCAAAGCGTATTCCCCCCTCCCGTTTTAGGCCACCTCTGGACATGATTCGGAGTCGGACAAGTGGGCCTAGTAGGCGATACGGCCGAGACGCGTGGCTGGCAGCGATGTGGGCTCCGAACTGGGCAGCTCCCCGCAGCGCTGCAGCCAGCTCCAGGCCTGGCCACACACAACGCCGACTCCGGCCAACATTCAGAAGCAGTTGCTGCGCCGCTTCGATGCCGCCGTCTCCGTGTCCATGCTGGCGCTCGTCACGGCCCCGCTGGTGGCCGTGGAGCTGAGCGTGGAAGTTCTGGCGGACATCGCTGCTGCCGGCAGCAGCCGGGCCGTGTTCTATGTCTTCTTCAGCTGCTGGCCCGCTCCGGAGGAGCTCTTCGGGGTGCGCGACTTCTTCACCAGGAAGCAGGTGAGAAACTCTATCGGCGAGGGTATCTTCTGCAGGCTCTCCTCAGAGCTGGAGCTGGATTTATGGCTCTCGGAGCGCAAATTGCTGCACTTGACGCGTCCACTGGCCCCTGGTCCGGTCTCCAGGGCATGACGATAGTAATTCTTGCAGCATTTCTTGGACAAATTATACATGCGAACGGTGCGATCAATGTTCTCGTCATCCTCCTCCTCGCCAGACTTGAGATTCAGGCCCAGACCGCCCACGCCCACGTCATGCGAATGGGAGTTGACCATGCCCAGGCCCTTGCGAGTGGTGGCAGTGGTGGCATTCGAGGACTTCACCTCGGACATTTGCATCTGTTGTTGGGTCTCCTGTTGTGGCTGACGCAGCTCCTGCGGTAAAACCTGCTCCTGTGGCAGCTGCTGGTGCTGCTGCTGCTCCTCCTCCGCCTGCTCCTCCTCCTCCAGATTGTTCTGCGAGTCATCGTAGAATTTGTAGCTACGATAGCGTGTATGCCTGCCTGTTGCCTGGGACCAGTCCCGACCCGTCCAGTCTGTGCTGGCGGGCAGGGATAGCTGAATGGTCGGGGTGCGATAGTACTGGCGGTGCGGATGGAAGCCCAGGCCAAAGTCGTCCATGTAGGACTGCGAATGAATGTTGTCCAGCTCGTCGGCGACGCTCAGGAGGAAGGGTAGCGTCGACATGGTTGCTTCTGGCTTGTCGGTTGCTTGTCAAGTTGCAGTGCCTCAGTTTTCCAGGACTCTTCGCTTCGCTTCGCTCCCGTTTGTTTGTTTGTTTGTTTTGTCCACCAAAAATGTAGGTATCTATGCTAGGTCTGGGGGATTAATCTCCCTCTCCGGAAAAAAGGACTGCACTTGTTTGCTTATTTACTATTCTCTATTTCTCTACTTTCCACTTTCTCCACTTTTGCAAAATTCTCTTGGCAAATTTTCACTCCGGCCAACACGACTGCATGGACTCGAAACTGAAACAGAACTGAGGGAAAATGCAATTTCCCAACTGGCACACGACGCTGCCGTTATGCTCATCATGATGGCAATGATGACGATGGGGGAAACTCCTTCGTGAGAAAGCCTCTCTCTCTTGCTGCGCTCTCTCTCTCTCTCTCTCTCTGTGTGTGTGTGTCTCTGGCCCTTTCTCTCTGTTTTGGTCACGCGCTCAGGAAAACCCCGATGCAGTCACTGGATTTGGGTTTATGTTTTGATTTCGCTGCTGCACGGCGGCGTATGCGTGATATTTTTGTTAGCAACCTCAGGCAACGCGGCGTATGCGTGATATTTCTAGTTTTTTTTTGTTTTAGCAGCTCGCATGGCGGGTGTGGAGGAGGGGAGGGGCTGTAGGGATTTTCCCAGTTCGCGCCTTATTGTCATTAGTTGTTCGCCTGATTTCGTTTTGGCCTCCAGCGTCTTTGCAGCGTTTTTATTTCACGTTTTTTTCCCCCTTCAAGCTGTGGCCCTCAACTGCAACGGCGAAGGACACCGAAAAGGGGGCGGAACTGGGCTGGGAGGATGTCCTGCGGAGTAGGGGGTGTATATATCCGTACAAAGAGGGATGCGGGCGGATGGTTAGGTGGCGAAATCTTAGTGCGCAATAATTCATTTGGCGGCATTACTGTCAGCCGTGCGAAGGCTGCGTGCCTGGAGAAAACGCTAGCAAAATCAATTCAATTTTTTGGCTTGTTAAGGCCCGATTAGGGGGGAAAATTTAAACAAAGTGAGATTTATTTAATATATTATGTTGGATGGGTTTATATTATTGCAATGAGCTTAGGTGCTTGAAATTTACTTTTTCCTTTGGCAAAGCAGGTTCAAGCTTCAATATTAAAATAAGAATCCTTTGAAAAGTCACTAACTAAAATTAAAAGTCCCTCTTAAGTTACTTAACCCGGGGTAGGACTCCATTATCCTTAGTTCCCCATTAAAACCCCAAATTTCGAATCTTCTAGCTTCATAGAACATCCCAGACCTGGACTTCATAAGACTCCTTTGCCTTATTCATGAACATAATCAACTGAAAGAAATCGAGAGATGAAATGGTAAACCGGAATTGTGAGCTCAAAATTGGCCTGGGCCGAAAGGACATCAACATCAGGCCAGGAGCTGGGAGGGAAACCCAATGAAAAACTACACACACACAGAGGAGAGCCCTCGAGGGCTCATAGGCGAAATATCCAGTTAGATGTCCTGTCTGTCTGGTAGTTAGAGACACTTAAGCCTGCGGTGAGCGTCAGCCGCTTGTCCTTTGTGCCACTTATTGAGAGCAATAGACAGGACGAGCCAGAGAGAGAAAGAAAGGTAGAGAAAGAACGAGATGGGAGGCAGAGGGAGAAGTATTATACTCGCCGAAAGAGCGACCCAGCTGGAAAAGAAGGTGCAGGGCATAAATCTTTTAGCACTTTATTTGACACACTTTCAAGCCAGGAAAAGCTGACAGAAAGTCAGACAGACAGACAGACATATAGGCAGAGAGCCTATATAGACATATAGACGGATGTGCAAGGGTCAGGGCATAAAAGTCACATGCTCATCAATCGGTCGCTCACATTTGCAACAATACAGAGTGATGTCCATGCACCTTAGAGAGAATTTACACGGCGATAAATGATTATAACAATATTTATATATATAAATTAGATAATTAAACAATAAAAACTAGTTTTACTTAGGAAAACATTTCTAGAAAGCCTTTTCTTTTTAAATTGATATCATTTGCCTTAGACTAGCTTATTTTTTTCTCAGTGCTCTAGGGTTCAGAGACTGGCAGACGATGACAGTTGACGATAAGCGGTCGAGTGCCTGAATCCTCGTATGTGTCCTAGAACCCCCTCTTCCCCGCTCTCCTCCACTGTTTTGAGCCTTCCCCCTTTGGAATGTTGTGACTGCCTCTGGTTTGTTGTTGGCCAAACAAACACAGACGACGAGCAAAGGGGGAGAGGGAACAAGGGGGCTAGATTCAGAGGAACCTTCTTCACGTTGGCCTCATTTGACTCTTGCCTCGTCCCTTTCGCTTAATCCATTTAATTGCATTTTTTTCGCAGTTGCTGCTGCAGTTAAGCTTCTCTCCCCCTTCTTTTGTTCTGGTGCATTCCAGTGTTTTATTTTTTTTTTGGGTCGTATGTGGAACGTGAGAACGAATTACGCATACGCCCCAGTAACCCCCAAAAAGCATTCAAATATTCATTTGCAATTTGGTGGCTAATGAAAATTCGTTAGAAATGCATTCCGAAGCCACCACCACCATTCACCATTCACCCCCCAACTTGTCCTTGTGCCACTTTGGATCCGACTCTTTCGCTGAGCGACTGTCTGACGGCTCGTATCAAATTATCTATAAATTGCGATTGCCTAGGCACGCCATCGATGCAAAGGCAAATCCTCGACCGGAAACGGATGAGGTGGAGGAGTAGGAGGGTGCCAGAGGGTGGCAGTTCGTGTTCGCTGATTGTTCCTTTTTGCCTTACATTGTCGTGTGAAGTTTCTCATATCACTCCATTGAACATATGCACGTATGCCCAGTGATGGGCAGGAAATTGTACCCAGATTAATGGCAATGTACTTTAAGCGATGTGCTTATGGCAGTGGGAAGGCAATTTAAATTAAAGGGTTAAATAAGAAGTAATAGAAGAACACGGGAGAACAGGTTTTTAGGTTGTTTGACTACTTCTAAGAATACTAATAAGAACCCATTAAATATAAAAAAAACTTTATTGATAGAAGTTTTTGGGTGGACTCGAACCCGCGGCCTCTCGATCGAAGCCTCTATGTTAACAGCGCTGTTTTGCTGTTAAAGAATTATGCGCATTCCATAAATATATCAAATTAATATTTATTTAAACAACTCAAAGAAAAATTAAGTTATTTTACAAATAAATAAATGTATTTTCTGGTAAAAAAAACCTTTACATTTTCTCCACACAAATATATAATCAATTTGCCAACGAAAAATAAAATAAATGTATTACAATAAAAAACCCTCACAGTTTAAGCAGTAATAATAGCCAACTAAAAAACTGAGAAAGTAAATTGTTGCAATGTGACAACAAATAAATGTTTAGATTAATGCTTGTTAAGAATATATATTTACAAAGCAAATAAAAATACTTTCCTTCCGCGTTGCAAACTCCCTACTTAAACTATAATGCCCAGCAAGCTATACCCTGGTATAAAAAGAACTAAAACAGCCTTCTGCCAAGTCTTGCCATTTGCCCGAGATTTGAATTTAATTTTGAGGTCAGACAAAAGGCAAGAGCTGGGGACCGATGGGGCAGGTTGTTTGTGCCTCAAGTGTTGCCTGCATAAAAAAATGCAATAAATATTTAAATTACTATATCCACATGCTGCACGCAAATGGAGAGCAAGTCCTCTGGGGCGAGGGAGAGGGTTTCCCCAGAGTTGGGGAGACTTCTTGAAAAACTAGGCTAAATGTGGATCGCACTACAAAATAATTAAGAGAAATGTTTGCAAAGAAATTGAAATGAGTGTCGAGTCACATGAAAAGCTAAGGAATTGCCAACGGAATCGTTTTGGTTTTGGGAAAAGTGTTACAGGTATTTAAATGAATAATTAAAATACGAGACAAAGAAAATATATAGAACGAGTACTTCAAGCAGGGATTATAAATCCAAAAATATAAAATTTTTTAATTGCATATTTCTGGAATACTCTCAATTCTTCTTTTCTACAATCTCAAATAAATATTTCTTTTTTGTATTTGTTAAATAATTTAAAGCTTTACATTTTTGCACAATATTCGAGACAACCAAAGCAACCAAAAATATCCGCAACGAAAGGCAATTTATGCGAAGAACGACAACAACAAAAAACAGACCACCGAAAACTGAATGGACAACAATCGTGTCAAGTTCAACAAAAGCTTCACCCGCAGCTCGATCCAATCGCAATTGTTTTTGTTGTCTTACAAGTTTTTACATATAAATTTCACGGCACGCACAGAAGACTCAAAAAAACCTGTTAATGCGTTTGCCCAAAAAAAAATATAGTGGAAGCCGCAGCAGGGAAGGGAGTTGCACCCACGCGAGCTTCAGCAAAAAATTCAAAAAGAGAGGCTTCAAAGAGACACTTGAAGACTGGTCTCTGGGGGTTAGCGGTGGATGAAAAGAGAAGATAGTTTGGAAGAGATCTAAGTGGGAGAAGGGGTGGTATTATTTACAGAAAATTATATAGATTTATAATGGATTTTGGTCTAATTTAGTTAGAAATTTTTTATTTATTTATTATTTATTTTTTATTTTACATATCTTTCACAAACATAAAGAATCGACAAGAAACACAAAAGAACAGGAACTTCATGGAAGACCTAATTGCTTATGATACTTTGTAAATTATTCATTAATTATAATAATTATAATATTTATTATTATACATTAAATAATAAAGAAGGTTATGACTTAAGCAAAAGTTGTAAAAATTGCTTTATATTTACTTAAATTAAAAAAATAAATCAAAGAGAATTTTAATAAATAATTAAATGCTTAGTTAACATACTCTTGCAAATCAAAAATAAAATATTTACAATATACAAAAATATTTAAAAATATATAAAATATACAAAAATATATACAATATATAATATACAAAAAAATATAATATACAAAAATATTTAAAATATACAAAAATAAGTCAAAAGAAACAGGCAAGTGTTAAACAAAAGCATACATAAAATATTTAGTAATTAAAGATTTTGATTACAAGTCAAAAGTGTATTTCAGCTAAAATAATTGTAGCATAAGCTTTTATTTATAACAATTAAATATGTAAATACATATATATATATATTTTTTTGGTTAAAGAACACCTACACCTTGACATTTAGATACCCAATCCGATTCCTATCCGGAAGATTTATAGATTGAAATATATAGCCATAATGGCATTACCCTTTAGAGACCTCCCCAAGCAATCAAAGGCTTCTCATTTATAAACCTAATGTAAATCTATAACCAAATTCCAGTAATTAAACAGAGTGCATCATTAGCACTATTTCGATGCCAGATAAGGTCAGGCAATTTATTGGAACCCTCACCAGGGTCAACACTGCCACCTTCCCCACTCTGCTAATTTGGCCAAAACAAATATAGCGAAAAAGTGGCCAGACAAAAAAAAAACTTGCACTAATTTGCTAATGAGTTCATCCATAATTTAAGTGAAATATAAAGATGTAAAGAAATATTACAAAAGCAGAGAAAAAAGTCGAGCAACTAACTAACTGAAAACGCGTTGCTCATCGGCGCTAAAAACTAAAAAGCCCTCAACAAGCTCAGCGAGCGTTGCGCATGCGCTCTTTGGTGTCCCCCCAGCTCTCAGTAGCGATCGGTGGCTTAGGGCTTTTGGCCAAGACAACTACAACCTACATAGTGACTGCCGAAAGCCATAAGTCACAGCATTGTCATCGCAGCTTGGCCTGAACCCCAGCCGCCAGTCGTCAGCGGTTGTTCAGAGCGGTGCGTCGTTGCTCACTGAAAAGATCTCCTCCTCGGTGGTCGCGGAAAAATACATCAAAACCAACGAAAAACTCAATAAAATCGCACTTACCTCAAACAACTCAATTACTCAAGTACGCTGGAAATTCATGTTGTTTAATTCTGCTGATTCACTTTGCCCGCGTTTTGCGCCGGAAGTTTTCCCCCATTTTCCCCTCTCTGTCGTTCGCGTGCCACCATTAATTTGAATGTGCACCTCTGATTTAATCGCAACGAAAAGCCACCCACTATTGTTTTCCGGCCAAGTTCGCTTACGTTAACCAAGAATCGAATAAATATGCAGCACAATTAACCATTAGGTGTCATTTGGGCGGCGGTGCCTCAATGGAGAAGAGCGAAAAGGCTACTCCTTTTCTCGACTTGTTTTTGTGCGCGTGTGAATCTGTGACTCCTCGACCCAATTAAGCAAAATAAGCAAAAAAAAAATAACAAATTAACAAAAAATATTATAATTATACTCAGCTGATGGCAGAAAAAAGCTTTCACTGCAACACAAGCCAGCGGCCAAACCCGTTTTAATATTTTTCAACTCGTATAAAGCTGTCGCTCCTACTATAAGGGACATAATAAGAAATATAGTAAAAGACGGCATCGCATCGCATTCGGCAACTTGTTTATTTCAAAATTATATATAACAAACACACAAATATAAAAGCCCCCCTAAAAAACGGGTATCGTATAAATAGTGCGCTTTGTTTCGGCACCCAACAACGAGATCGACACCCAAAAAACATAAACCGCCGACGAGCGGCTCTCTTTCTCGCTTGGCGTAGGTCAGGCCAAAGCTCCGCTTGATCGAAAATCGTAAATACAAAAAAAGAGACAAATAAATTTAATATATATACTTGTTGCCGGCATTTTGGGGCAGCTGATCGAAGCCGATAGAAAAGAGAGAGGTTCCGCTGGCCTAAAGAGAACCCGATAAATGGGTTTTATCTCGTCTAAGTAAGATAAAACCATCGATCTCCACGAAGATGCTTCACTGGTCCCTCATTGTCAGCGCCCTGGGCGTCTGTGTGTCTGCCTTGGGCGGCTACTGCGGCTGGGTTCTCTTTCCCAGCATGGTGCACAAGAAGGTGGAACAGGTGAGTCCGTTGGGTCAAGTGGAATCATTCGAAATTGCAAGAGTTTTTCAAATATTATGCACAAGGCCTTGTTCCGAATACCGTTGCCGATTTGTAAACGTTTGCAATGTAATTTTGTAGAAGAAAAGTAAATAAAAAGATTTAATTTCAAGCAACAGGGATATTTTATGATTTTTTTGAAGTATTTTTAAGTAAAGAAATGCGTTTTGATTTATAGAATAAAGGCGTACAGCGTGTTATCCAGGAAACTATAAACTTCAACTGAACAAAGATTAAATTAATCATTGTTCTTCTTGAAGAATATATTTAATCAACAAAAAATTATTGAGCCCAAGAATTAATGTATTATAAGTGTAAATAAATATATGTTAATGATCTGATCAGTGCTTTATTTATTTAGCAAACTTTTTAAATACTTTTTTATTTATTCCTCCAAACTCCATCATCTTTATGACATTTTTATAGGCTAACAAAACCCAACCTTTCATTAGAAACTTGTCAAAGTTTCGTGTACTCAAATATTTAGATTCCCAAGTTCGCACAGATATTTTCTCTCACTGACCAAACAAAGGGCAAAAATGATTCTATTGTTGACTTTTTGCTAACTGAAAAAACACTGGCAAAGCGAAAACATAGCAGGTATTGAAAAGGTAAATAGAATTAAAGTTAGCCAGAGTCATGATGAGTCAAAGAAAGTTCAGAGTACAATGAGTAATGAATCAGACGTTATAAATGTCGTAGTTCAGCTACCTTAAAGAATTCATGAATAGAACGTAAAACAGGTTTACTTGATCAAGTGTTTAAGCGAATTTCTTTATAATTTCCTTAATTACTTGATGTTATTGAAGGGTTTACAGAATCGGAATATAATCGAAAGATAAACTAGTAGTTTACAGAGGTGTGGGTGTGTCACGACAACCCAACATTATCCACCTTATCCGTAATGACATCGCAGGGCAGCTGTCAGCCACCCAAACCATTGCTTTCCACGCTCAGTAACCAAGTTTAATTGCTATTCAAACAACTGCAATATCAAATATCACATATTATACATATATTTAATAACCTAATATGACACGAACTAATTACATAGATGTTGTCCCAAAGGCTCGAGAGCGAAAACCGAATCGATCCCTTGGGTCACGCTTCCAACGAATGCCAAAAGCAAATGCAATTGAAATGCCATGTGAGCAATGCGAATTAATTTGTTAGGCAAAATGCACTTTATTATTATTGGATTTTCCGAGCCATTAGAGCCAAAAGCAAATACTTAATTTACGATGCATGTTCTTGTCCTTCGACGCATTTTATTTACGACCCTGTTGAAATGCGTGACATGAGGCCTACGGCAATGAGGGGACAAAGGTTAAGGAAGAGCATGACAAGCTTGATTCCATCACCAGATTTTTTTAACAACTGTGAGCCGTGTTGTAAACTATATAAATTTGAATTAAATTTAATTGCATGTTCATAAAAGATTCACAGAAATTATAGTTTATGATATTAATCATAGATTATACTTTGGGAATATTTATAAGCTTGTTCTAGTACAAATTTTATTTTGATTTGTTTTGGCTTTATAAATAAATTAAGTAGCTAGCAAATTTTGAATTTTAAAAGATTGTTTCCAGCTTATAAATATATTTAATACATTTTATATAATAGCAACATATTGCCTTGATTAAATCACAAAGTTTACTTGTATCTCATTGTCGACTGCAATCCTTGGTTGCAAAATTAAGCCCAAAACTTGATTCTTTTTCGGCACTTAAACTTCGAGGTAATATCTGTGTTTCTTTAGCTTTTGGGCAGTTTCCACTAGTCACGCTGCAGCCTAGAGAATAATGCTCCCATCGCTAGGCACACGCTCACTGAATCGGGCGTGACATCTTCGTAGCTCATTGCCAAGGCAACTAGAAGTACTTGGAGTTGACTTTGAGCCGGGCTGTGGTATTTTTTGTATTGTAATTAGAATGCAAACAGAAACTCTAATCTTTTTAGTGTGTTTGGGGGGTTTGCTCTTTTTTGTTTTGTTTTTTTTTTTTAATTGTTGTAGCCATGTTTAGTTAATAGCCCTTTTTTTGTGGCTTTTGGCTTGCTTGCCCCTGGAACTTTGTTTGCCACCCATAACTCAGCGCCAAAACCGAAAACAAGACTCTTTTTTTACGAGCCATATAGTTAGCAATGAACTTCCGTGTGTAAAGCGTTTTGAGATCAGATCTAGAATGGTCTGCAGACCCGACCCTCGAAATGGTGGGGCCTTCAACTTGAAGGTGCCCCGTCCCTTGCACATAAACCACTTCTATTTGGAATTCAAATGCAGGCGCCAAGACAAAAAGTCGGAGGAGCTGGCGAACGCGCCATGAATTGAAATTGAAATTGAAATTCAAAGCAATTGAAGTTGGTTTTCGATGGTCAAAACCAATGTGGTTATGCAATTTGGCCCATAAGCAATGCCAACCAATGGTAATAGACACTCTCTAAGACAGCTATTTTGGGAATTTACCATTAACAGTTTCTTAAATACAATTTTCGTTAATATTTTACATGACTTTTATTATAAATATTGTATTTTTATTGTAATTTTAATGCTTCTTAAAACCCTATCTAATATTTAACATTTTAGACTAAAATCGAATCTTATTAAATTAAACCTTGTGTTTTATGGTTAAATCCTAAATTAACTTGTAGCTAACATAGTAAACTTTTAATGTTTATCAACCCTTTTTATTTAGCCTAGATCGTTACGCATACGCCCCTTTGACCCATCACATTCTTGACCAAAATTTCATGCTGCAGCCACATTTAAATTGTGTACACGTTCAACACGGGGCTTCAGGCTTGTAGCTTTGCCAAAAACCGCTCTATTTCGCAACAATTATTCGTATTTCTTTCTGAATGAATATCGGGCCATTGTCAGCCACCGCCGCCGCCGCCATCGAAGCCTCTCTGTTGGGCTCTTGAGGTTAATCAAACGTTTTGTATGCTCTTCGATATGCTGAACTGAACCGAGCCCCATGTGCATTGACCTTGAAATCTGCCTTAGTCATACAAAACTATATATATATATACCCAGATTTGTGTGTGTTTATGTTTTTTTGACAATTTTTCAATTGTATCAAGTGCGAGGGGCCAGACCGTAAAATTATATTGCTGGTCATGTTTTGAACTTGTTTTCTGCCTTTATTTATGTCCCTCGGTGGGCCTTTTTATGTTTTGCCAATTTATTTATCTCTCTGTGAATCTCACTCGTAAATATTTTTTCTGGCTACTGAATTGTAAAAATTAAAATGGAAGGTTAACTGGAGAATCACAGAATAACACCCTAATTAATATATTTGTTTTGATAAAATTTAAAAGCAATGCAAATATTTTACTTCACTTGGTCATTGATCTCATCAGTTTGCTGATATTTATCAATTATAATTGGTGCAAAAAAAAATCAATATGTAGAAGCTGCAGTGCCAAGTTAAATATTTTCTTGAAACCAAAAACTGGTTTAGATTCAGCTTTGATTTGATTTTTATAACTTCCACGGCGTCATTAAATGTCATAAATATACGTCTGAGTCGTGCGATAAACAACCTTAAATTATGGTTCAATAAATATAATAATTTAGCATAAATAAAAGCCCTAAACCTATTACACTAAAGTCAAGCTTAATCAAAAATACACAAACTTTATTAAATCAATAAGAATTCGTCAGGCAGTCGGCTTTAAATATTAAATCTATAAGTATATATTTTTAATATACATACATATGTATAACAAGGTTTAAGCTTACATTTAAAGACTTTAAGTTGGCATTGATTTAAAGACTTAATCTGAAGATTTAATATAATTTAAATTCGATTTCATTCAACAGACAAATTATAAAATAATTTTAAAAATTAATTTATTAATATGAATATTACAATGTATTTTTGTGAAAGAATTAATTTAATTATTAAATTCTGCTTTTAATTTATCCGCAGAGCGTTATCATAGCCGATGGATCGGAACAATATAAACGTTTTGTGAATCTGCCTCAGCCTTTAAACTTCAAAGTCTATATATTCAATGTGACCAATCCGGATAGGATACAACAAGGTGCCATACCCATAGTCGAGGAAATAGGACCCTATGTTTACAAGTGAGTTTGAATTTGAAATCTAAAAAAAATCTTTTAAAATATTTAATAATATTTTACAATATTCCACAGACAGTTTAGGCAGAAGAAAGTGAAGCATTTCTCCAGGGATGGCTCTAAAATCTCCTACGTTCAAAATGTGCACTTTGACTTTGATGCAGATGCCTCGGCTCCCTATACCCAAGACGATCGCATAGTGGCCCTCAACATGCACATGAATGTGAGTTAAAAACTATATAGAATAAATTCCTAGATAAGTTTATATCTCGAAAAAGATTGATCTCAACCAATTTTACAATCAATTTTCAGGCCTTCTTACAAGTATTCGAAAGAGAAATCACAGATATATTTCAGGGTTTTGCCAATCGGCTCAACTCCCGATTAAATCAAACTCCTGGTGTGCGAGTCCTTAAACGATTGATGGAACGTATTCGAGGGAAACGTAAAGTAATTTTATCCACTACTAATTTAATGGAGAATAGCCCCCCGAATCGGTGATGGTCTCTATTTGCTTAGATACTAAGTATCTTTGTATCTCAATTGCAACGGCTTTAGCTGTGCAAAGATTTACTTACTGACATGCCTTGGTAGATTTAACTTAATGGTAATGGCTTTTTACGTTGCTTTTCCGATGGAACAAACAAAGCTCTGTTTGTCTTTGTTCTGCTTTTGGGCCAGCAGCAATTTCAACCAATTTATTATTCCTTTTATTTCGGCCGGGTAACCCCTTCATTGTTTATTAATTATGATTTTACCCCAGAGGTGCGTCATTGCTTATATGGGTATCTTTTCGATTGACTATTTATAAGCAATTAAGTTGATGAATTTTTTTATTGCTGATTTATTGAGCCGATTCAGGCTGCTCAAATTTTCTGGGATTGAGTTAGGTCAGGATTTTGGAAGAAAATCATTTAAATATTCCATTGGGGTAGTGAAAAAGAATTTATAAAAGGTTTTGATACCAAATAAAGTTATCAAACTATGAACTTTAGAGATTTTTTGCTGATATTTATATATTTATTTATATAAATGACAACCATGATTAGTTAAAAAGACCTTCCCATGCGAGACAACCAGTTAATATGCAAGATAAAACCAAAGTAATAAATTATATCCCTCTTATAAACTGGCATCTCTTAACACCATCTTAGATTTTGGTTGAATGAGATATTATAACAACAATTCCATGATGATTAATAAACCCTATTTAACGACCCCCAAAACATATAGCGCCCATCAGCTGGGTGGAGGGCATCATGATCAGCCTTATCGATGGTGTCAAAGTAAGTTTAAATAGCCTCTCTGCTCCGCTGACAGCTTTGCAACCGTTTAATTATAATCATTGATTGCAATTGGGCGCAGCTTCAACTCAAAAGTCAGAACTTAAAACTGAAAACTGAAAACATCAAATTCAAACTGCCAAAGTCAAGATCATCCACATCCAGCGAAGATCCCACATAGAAGTGCTGACTCGTAGAACAGCAAAAATTTTGATTGGCATTCACCTTGGGCCTGTGGCTCGTTGAAACTGACTTCTCGCCGTCTATGTAAATATTTTGATAAATTGTCGAGTCGAACTGACAATGGCGAGGAGTAGAGAAATCAATGGAAACGGCAGCTGAAAACCGAACGATTGGAAACATCAATTTTCACACATGCTTCAAACGCAAAAACATAATTAATAATAACAAATTCGAGCTTGCGCTTTACTAATAATTTATGGCTAACTGCTCCGCCTGCTGCTAATGCTTTTAACTATTTAAATGCTAAATTCGAATTAACTTTGAATTTAATACTGGCTTTGGACCTAACTGGCTGTATTTTCCTCAATTAACGTTGTCCGTTTCTCCACCACTTTTCCCTTTTTCTTTCAGTCTGTCCTGCAAATCTCCGAGAACGATCCCGGCCTGGCTTTACTTTTGGTCCACTTGAATGCCAATCTTAAGGCTGTCTTTAATGATCCCCGCTCCATGTTTGTCCAGACTTCTGTGCGGGAATATCTGTTCGATGGAGTGCGCTTCTGCATAAATCCCCAAGGCATCGCCAAGGCCATTTGTAATCAGATCAAGGAAAGCGGCTCCAAGACCATTCGGGAGCAAAGCGATGGCAGCCTGGCTTTCTCCTTCTTCGGACATGTAAGTAGGATTTTCGACAATCTTTTAAAATATGAAAATGAATTTAAATCGCAATGTTCTTTTCCCAGAAAAATGGTTCTGGTCACGATGTCTATGAGGTTCACACTGGCAAGGGCGATGCCATGCGAGTGCTGGAGATCCAAAAGCTGGACGATTCGCATAACCTGCAAGTGTGGCTCAATGCCAGCACGGAGGGAGAGACCTCCGTGTGCAATCAGATCAATGGAACAGATGCCTCGGCATATCCACCCTTTCGCCAGCGTGGAGACTCCATGTATATCTTCAGCGCGGATATTTGCAGATCGGTGCAGCTGTTCTATCAGTCGGATATCCAATATCAGGGAATACCTGGCTATAGGTACTCCATCGGCGAAAACTTTATCAATGACATTGGACCGGAACATGATAATGAGTGCTTCTGCGTGGACAAGCTGGCGAATGTGATTAAACGCAAGAATGGATGTCTATATGCGGGTGCATTGGATTTAACCACATGTTTGGGTGAGTTGAGATATAAAAGTATTTAAAAGTGGGAAGAATTAGGATGAAGAAACCCCTTAAAACCCCCTTTAAAGAGTGTTCAATGTGATAAGAGCTACTCTAAATTTGTTTTTAAACTCTTAAACATATTTTAGCCCTATTTCAGACATTTTTTTGAGGTTTTTAAAACACTAGAGACTTCTTTTGGACCTTTGAATATTTATAAAGATTTCCTGGAAACAATTTATTAATTTATCCAAAAAATTCCTCTTAAAAACATTTTAATAGAATTAAATCTTTAATTTTCCCCTATTGTTTTTCCTATTTAAAATGTATCTCTCACATCAAAATATTAAATACTTTACATTTAACCAGCTCAACACCTGACAAAACATTTGGAAAATATTTATACTTATGTTATGTTATCTTCCGCTTATCTTTAGTTCCTCATGTTATTTCACAGTATTAACCAAATTAGCATTTCAAATGAATTAACATAAATTTAGTAGATTAAAGACTTCTGTGTCGCATATTTATATTTAGAGTAAAGTCTATAAAAGTATATTAGCTTTGACTTGCAGTGAGAAATAATAATTTCTTACATTAAAGAACCCTCCAATGCAATAGAAATTAATTTAGGATTAACAGAAAATTCAGAATTTATATTTATTATTTTAAAGTCTGCATATTGTGAATGAATATTTATACTTAGAGCTACCCAATTGATGAGCATGATATTTATTTTTTGCAATTTAGGGGGATTCCCTTGGCAAAAATAAATTCAACAACAAAAAAAAAACCATACTTGCTTCCCATAACTCCAATTCTTCAAAATAAATCCCCCGAGCGTTCGTTTCGTTGAATTCGGTTAGAGTATTGATAATTATATTCGGTGCTGGCCAAACCTTCAGTTTATTTTATTTTTCGCCGGAATAATACTGATTTAATTTAATTAGCATTTTATTTATGTCGATAGTTTAAATATTTGACAGTTTGTTTGTTATTTTGTGATTTCGTGAACACTTAACTCAAATATTAACGATTGTTTGATCAATTCAATATAAGCTTTATCATTAATTGGAGCAATGCTAGACTATAGCTACCATATGGTCACGACTAAAAATAATACAGCTGAGATAAACAAAACAATGAACTTTCAATATTATAGAAGTTTTGTGATCAAACCGGAAATATTTGGAATAATTTTTGACATTTTTTTCTTTTCGTATTTTGTTATGCAAATGAGCCTCTTTATGTTGTGTTTGTTTTATGGCGATTAACCGGACATTCATGCGATGAGGCTACGATGAACTACACCAGAAGACAAACTTAAAACCCTCGTCTCTGTCATCGGGTCGTGGTCGATTACCTCAGTAATTATAAGGCAGCCACTTATAAATCAAATGGTAATCATGGTGCGAGTTCTAGTTTGGATTTAAATGTGTTTTTCATGCAAATGTTGATAGCTTTAGAGAAGTGCAAACTGGAGGCATCAAAAGTCGCAGCTAATCAATGTTTAATTAAGTGCTGGCAGCCATAAACTAGAACTCGAACTCGATATCGCCGAAATTCAAATGGAAGATTTCCAGATATCTGACAAATTGCAATCGCTTTTCGCTGGGACTTTGATTAAGAGTCCGATTCAGATTCAGATTCAGATTTCGATTGCGAGTCTGTGTGGGCTGTCGTCTTTGATCTTCTTCGATTGTTTAATTTCTTAATTAACACTCGAGTTTTAGGGGGGAAAACAAAAAACGTTTTGCTTCGCATTCTAAGCTGAGTTCCCCCGGGGGCATTGCGCATTTGAAATCAAAAGTGTTGTCTTGGATTCAACTAGGGGATATAATGAGCAGCTCTTCATTATGATGTTCTCGAGTGCTGTGAACGCTCTACAAATTGAAGCATTAACTTGGATTTTTTTATTATAATTTATTTTTTTCTACACTTTTTTGTTTGCTTGGGTGTTTGCCGATCGCGCGCACGTTTCAATCTTGAGATTCTTTTGGCGATGCCTCCTTTTCGTCATACTTTTTTTGTTTAATTGTCGAAACGTGAGTTAACAGTTTCAGTAATGAGCATTTGAAATATTTTGTGAGACTCTGATGAGGAAATTCTTACAAATTGGTTCAGCCATCACAAGTAGTTAAGTAAATAAATAAATAAATGTTGTTCTGTGAAAACGTGACGAGGACCTAAGAAGCTTCCGCAACTTGGCGGACTTTTTGTTTAATATTTTCCAATTAATTTAATTAAATTAAATGTAAGTAGCAACCACCAGCTAAGGTCGCAGAATCCAGTTGTTTTTTTCTTTTTTTGGTTGGTTGTAAACAGAATAATTAAAATGGAATGCAACAACGATACGGAGCTCAAGGAGCTGGTTATGCTAATCAAGGAGCCACTTATTTAATGTATCTTTAATTTAGCTATATGTTCATTTATTGTCATCCCAATATAGATGCCCCTGTGATTTTGACATTGCCTCACATGCTGGGCGCCTCGAATGAGTATCGAAAGATGATTCGAGGCCTAAAGCCAGATGCCAAAAAGCATCAGACTTTTGTGGATGTGCAGTCGGTGAGTTATATTAGTTAGTTATATCCTAAATTAGATTTTTAATTAGGATATTATT
Source organism: Drosophila birchii (assembly GCA_035046345.1). NCBI lineage: Eukaryota > Metazoa > Arthropoda > Insecta > Diptera > Drosophilidae > Drosophila > Drosophila birchii. The sequence goes on along the minus strand of JAWNOA010000048.1, from coordinate 18,264,627 downwards.
GATGATCCATTAGCTGACGGGCACACCTTTACAAGGCGGCAAGAGGGTTCAGTTTAATATGTTCCTCAAGAGCATCAATCGAATAACCATCACAGAGAATCTACCCACAGTGCTGATGCCAGCCATTTGGGTGGAGGAGGTTAGTTATATTTTATCCTTAACTAAAATTAAATTTTAAATCTAAAATGAATTGAAATTTTCACAGGGCATCCAACTCAATAGCGAAATGGTGGCCTTCTTCAAGAAGAAGCTAATTAATTCCTTAAAAACCCTCAATATTGTCCACTGGGGAACCTTGTGCGGTGGCCTGGCCGTGGCAGTTTTAAGTCTGCTGTACTATATCTATCAAAGGGGTCGTGTCGAGGAGCCCCCTGTTAAGTAAGATAAGATCATAAGATGTGTATTTGTTATCGAGTGCTTTTGTATAAATGTATTTGTTATATTATTATGATAATTATTATGGATGTAACACACACACACGCAGTTTTTGTCTACGAATTTGTATATAATTTATTTTTTAAATGTGATTCTATTGTATTGTGATTTAGCGTTTACTAAAAGAAAGAAAGAAAAAAAGAAGAAAAACTACTACATACGAAAAAAGTTGTTTTTATATGGAATTCTAGGAATTGTTTGTGGTTTTAATTAGGGAGTTTTAATAAGAAAATGCGGTACCAATTTTTGGAATTTGTTCTGAATTGTAGCTAAAATATTTTATAATTTCCCCAAAAATATATATTTAATACAATGATTCTGGGAAAATTAATTTACAGAACAGCGCATGGCTTTAATTAGGTTAAGACTAAAATGCCTTGATGCTTAGAAAAATTGCTTTCGCATTTCATTAAGGTTTTTTTCCTGCGAACTTCTAAATCAAAAATCAATGCTAACCACAAAAAGCACTTTGCATACTTAAAGCCTTGATCCATTCGCTGCCTCCCTTAGTTTTTGGCAATGACTCAAGTTCAAGACCAGTTAATGAGGGAACCCGGGTATTAATCAATCAGCAGCAGCAGCAGCAGCTATTTTTCGGCCCAGCAATTTGCACACGAAAAGCGGCAATTAAACCACAGTTTATATTGCATCAAATCGGCTATCCACGAAGCTAAGCTGGGTATCTCAAGCTTAGGCAACGGTGGCTAAAAAATTAAAGGCAAAAATAAATCACTAACCTATTGGCCAAGTCCGAGAGATGCAAACAAAATATTTCACCCGGTCGGGCAAACAAAGCCGGAGCCAAGGTGTTTGCATTACAATGTGATTGAGACACTCCGGTGGGGTGGGGCCGGCTGCTTCGGATTGATTGACAGCCGCGAATCGCATTTGTCGATTTCTTGATTGAGACTTACGAGGCGATTAAAAACGCGTGAAAACCGCTCGGCTCGGGGAACTGGGGGAAGAGCGTGTCTGTCCCATAAATATTTCAAATTAATTCCATCAGGCAAATGAGCAGCTAATGGCCCAGCAAATGCAGAACTTTCTAGCCAATTTTTTATGACCGATTCGACATGTTCTTTGGCTAACATTCGCGCTTCCAATCTTTTCGGGTTCTGTGTCGGAGAACCTTTATTTTATTTTTCTTATTTGTCCGCCGTAATTATGCAATAGCCACAATAGCCCAGAGACCCCGAGCAACCAGTTTGTCTCGCTCGGCCGTCCAGTCGTCGACGCCGTCGTCGTCATATTCAAATTGACTTTGGGCTGAAGATGCGACCGCCGGAGATTTCAGTCGTCAACGAAACGCGCAAACGCACGCAGTCCAGCTGTAAAACAAAAAAAAACTCACACGAAAAATCGGCGAATATAAATCGCTAAAAGCGACACGCGCTCAAAGTGACTGCTGGAGAATTTGAATTTTAAATGACCTAAGGATCTTGCTCCAGTTATTCTATATAAGAGTGTTAGCTTTGGGCTCGGGAGTGTCAGAACAAAGCAAGATGTGGAGCTGGCAGGTAATCCTACTGCTTCCGCTCCTGGCCTCGGCCAAGATCTTTGATCGCTGCGAGCTAGCCCATTCCCTGCAGCATCGCTTTGGACTTCCTGCCGCCCAGGTGGCCACCTTGGTGTGCATTGCCCAGCACTCGAGTGACCTGAACACGGCCGCCTTTGGCGGTGGCACAGGCCTGGGCGGAGGATCACATGGTCTCTTTCAGATCAGTGATGTCTACTGGTGCTCGCCACCTGGTCAGGGCAAGGGTTGTGGTCTGAGTTGTGCGAGTCTAAGGGACGACGACATTGCCGACGATGTCCTGTGCGTGAGGAAGATCTTTGCGGAACATCAGAGAATCAGTGGAGATGGCTTTACTGCTTGGCAGGCCTATGGCTCTTATTGTCGCCAGGATGCGGCCTCCTATGTGGCAGGATGTGCTGGCGTTAACACGGCCCTCTCGGTGGCTGCTTCCTACCAGAGACCCCAGCAGGTTCAGGTGAATAGCTACCATCAGGTGGCACAGGCGCCAGTGAATCACTACCATCAAGTGGCTCATCAGCCAGCTAATAGCTACCATCAGGTGGCTCAGACCCAGGTCCAGGGAAAAATCTACAATCGCTGCGAACTGGCCCAGGAGCTGTACTACCAGCACAAGCTGCCGATGCCGCAGATACCCACCTGGGTGTGCATAGCCCAGCATGAGTCCTCCTTTAACACAGCTGCCGTAGGTCGCCTCAATGCCGATGGTAGTGCGGATCATGGACTTTTCCAAATCAGTGATCTGTTCTGGTGCACTCACGACCAGCGGCCAGGAAAGGGATGTCAGGCTACCTGCAACCAATTTCTGGATTCCAACATAGTCGACGATGTGCAGTGCATTAGGAGAATCCATCAAGAGCATACCCAGATCTCTGGGGATGGCTTTAATGCCTGGACAGTGTACAAGAGGAACTGCCTCAATCAGCACTACGAACAGGTGGCGGCCTGCTTCGCCAAGCCACCAGCTCCGCAGCATCAACATCATCATCACCAGCATCCGAATGCCATCGGAGGAGGTCCTGTCAAGCCAAAGGTCAGCTATGCCTATCAGTTTGGACAGGTGCAAGTGCAGCAGAGTCCTGCGCCCGCCGTGAATCAATACTATCGACCAGCTTTGCCAGTTGTAAGCCACCAAAGAGTTGAGGTGGCTGCCTATCAGGGGAATCCCTTCCTGCGGCCGCGTCTTCCTGCTGCTACTCCCCCTCCTCCACCTCCACCACCACCGAGGCAGCATCCCAATGCCATTGGTGGCGGCTTTAAGAATCAGACCCCAGCCAATCCCTTTTATTACAAGCAGCAAACACAATATCAGCCACACTATCAGGCACACTATCAGTCACACTATCAGCAACAGTATCACACCACAGCAAACACAGTAGCGCGCACGGGTAAAGTTTACAATCGCTGCGAATTAGCCCAAGAGTTGTATTTCTCACACAAGTTTCCCATGCAGGAATTGGCCACCTGGGTGTGCATCGCCGAGCATGAGTCCTCGTTCAATACGGCAGCCGTGGGTCGCCTGAATGCGGACGGGAGTGCGGATCACGGCCTCTTCCAGATCAGCGATCTCTACTGGTGCACGCATGACCAAGGTGCCGGCGGCAAGGGCTGTCACATTGACTGCAATCGACTGCTGGACTCGGACATCTCGGATGACGTGAGATGTGTGCGAACCATTCACGAGGAGCATACCAGAATTTCGGGCGATGGATTTACTGCCTGGACCGTTTACAATGGACACTGCAGGCAGAAAACCCGTGCCGACATAGCCAGCTGCTTTGAGGGCAAAGACATGGCGCAGGCAGGGATTAACCCAGCAACGGACAACGAGCTGGTTAAGAAGGCACCGAGAAAGCCAAAGGGAAAGATCTACAATCGCTGTGAGCTGGCCAAGGAGCTTTACCATAAACATAAGTTACCCATGAAGGAGATTCCCACTTGGGTCTGCATAGCCCAGCACGAGTCCTCTTTCAATACAGCAGCCGTTGGAAGACTAAATTCAGATGCCAGCGAGGATCATGGACTCTTCCAAATCAGCGATATTTACTGGTGCACCCACGACCAGACAAGTGGAAAGGCCTGCCACATCGAGTGCGATCGTCTGCTGGATTCCGATATCTCCGACGATGTTCAGTGCATTCGCACAATCCATGAGGAGCATACTCGTCTCTCAGGGGACGGCTTCAATGCGTGGACTGTTTACAATGGACACTGTCGGGGTCAGAGCTTGGCCCAGCTGAGCGACTGCTTCGAGGGAAACGAGATTGCAGAGGCGGATAAGATCAGTCCGCATGGTGAGAAGCCTCAAGTGAAGCCACTTCAATTCCAAACAGAGAAACCAGTGCAAAGGATTGCCGCCAGTCCAGGATATTCAGGAAATCCTTTCCTGCAGAATCTACAAGCAGTTAAAGCACCTCAAAATCATGTGCCGCCCACTAAAGTTATCAATAAAATTACAAACTCAACACCCAAACAGCCGCCCAACAATAAACTTTATGCTACAAATCCCTTTTTGACTAGCTTTCAGGGCCAAAAGATTTACTCAACAAATCTAGCTAAAAATCAGCCTACTCCCACACCTGCAAGTGTCATTTATTCCACCCAAAAGCCAAACTACGATCACAATCCCTTCCTCAAAGCCCCAGGCTCAGTCCCACACTCTGTCATTTCCTCACACGCCGCACAAGAGGAGAACAAACCCCATGACAGTTTCTCCTATGCCCAGAATCCATTCCTCAGTCTACTTAGCAAACCAATAGTACCGGCACAAGCATCCATCAAGCCCCAGCCCAAGCCAAAGCCCTCGAGCGCAAGCCCATCTAAGCCCCCTCAGACGGTCAACAGACCCTATGTCAGCAGCGACAGCTTCCGCAATGAGGTGATTAAGTTTACGGCCACTTCTCCGGCACCACCGACTACGTCAAGTACAAGGCGGCCCGTGAGTACAACAAGTATTACAAAGCCATCTGTAACAACAACCACGGGCAGACCCTTGACAGCAGCCACAAAGAAACCAGTCTCAACTACGGCCAAAACAACTAAATTGCCGTTATGGTCATGGCAAACTTCTGTCGGAAAAACAACAACGACGGCTAAGCCCACGATAACGGGAAGTGGTAGCCGCTACACAGCCACAACAAAAGCCTCAGCACATCCCACACGATCAGTTACAACTAATAAGCCAACTATTGGAAAAACTACTCGGCCAACTGTTCGCACAACAGCTCGTCAAACTACCCATCCAACTATTCAACCAACAACTCGTCCAACTACTCGGCCAACTATTCAACCAACAATTCGTCAAACTACCCATCCGACTACTCAACCAACAACTCGACAAACTATCCACTCGACTCTTCAACCAACAACTCGTCCAACTGCTCGTCCGACTACTCGTCCGACTACTCGTCCGACTACTCGTCCAACTACTCATCCAACTACCCGTCAGACCACTCGTCCTTTAACTACAACTCGCCCAACTATTGCATTCAGTTCGACAACCCGCCAACTATATTCATCAACAACAAGGCGCACAATTCCTTCGACTACAACACGATATACTACAGTAAACAAACCCACAACTCGCCCAATTACAACAACACGCCCAGTTACAGCTACTAGACCAATTACAACTCTCCGCCCAATTACTACATCAAGGCCAAATACGACCCCTCGCTATATTTCCACTACTACAACAACAAAGAGCTCTACACGTAATGCAGGTGTTTATTTACCCACTTCTCGGCCAATTTCCACAACTAAATCCACACCTCGTTATACACCAACAATCCGATATACCACAAAATCTCCATATCATTATATAGAAGTAAATAAATCCACTAAAACCCCAACACCAACTACCCGTCGAGCATCAACAACTCATCAGCCTGCAATAACAAGATCCACCACACGTTACTCAGTACCGACAACTCGTCAAGGAAGCACCACCCCAAGGCCATATCTATTCACTTCGACTCCAACAACGAAGAGCAGCGCCATTACAAAAGATCCCTTTGATCATCCCTTTTTCCAAAAATACAAAGCCAAGTTTGATAAGACCACCAAAGCTCCTGCACAAAAAACAAAGAGCGACAGCACAAGACTTTCAAATCCAAGCAACACAACCACTAGCAGTCCCTATTATGCCAAATATCAGGAGAACAAAATAAAAACAGCAGCAAAAACCATTCTTTCCTACAATTTTGGCCACAATGGAACCACAACGATTAGGCCAAAAAGCGCTTTCGATGTTTACCTGAATTGGAACAAGAATTAAGGGACAGACCTCCATTAGGGTGACATTTTCGAGACTTGTAAATACATATATGTGTTATTGATTGATGTAATACTCCTAGTTTATCGTAATGGCAAAATACTCATGCATTATTAATATTAAGCCAAATAAATAGGATTTAGATAATAAAATAAAAATAAACTCATGCGAATGCAAAATGTACGAAAATTAATTCAATTTCAGAGACACAAACTCAACTGGTCGGCGGGCCAAGCTGACAACGTGCCAAACGTCGGCAAGTGCGCTCCGACCGTGGCTTAAAGCAGGGGGCTTTGATTAATTTTCGTTAACCCGTTTTCGATCGAGCCTTGTTAACATAAATGCTGAGCACCGCGACAAAGACAAAGCGGGCCAAAGAACTGCAGAAATAACGAGTTTTGAATTTTGAATTGAGTTCCCAAAAATTATTCTTGTATTTCAGCCACTTAATAATTTTGCATTCCTAATGTAAATGTTTGAGGAGCGTCTGATGTGACGTCACAGAAGGCAAATAACGAAAATATTATCCCTGGAAATTTGATAACTTGTTGGGCGTATTAGATTTGTATACTGTGTATAAGTAGCAAACCCTATAAACTTTATAGTATAAAGTATGAATCTTGATACGCATCAACAGCCGAGTTATTTATTTATTTTATTTAATAATTTAAATCATTAATTAATTAAATTAAATCTGATCAGGGTCGAAAAAACGAAAACGCCCACAAGCTGTAGTTCAAACTGTGGCCGCTTGATGGCTTTTCTTTCTGACGACCCTTTCAAACTATTTTTTAAATAATGCTTTAACATGAAAAGGAGCCATTCCCGACCCCATAAACCCTATACATTCTTGATCAGCATAAACAGTACAATCGATTTGTGACTTAAAACAAAAATTTGAAAAAACATTCGATTTTCGAAAAATGATGTAATTTTACATCACACGAAATTTTTGAAACTGGACGTGGGCAAAAGAAAGTAAAAGGGGAATCAATTCCAGCTTTTAAATATCTAAAGAAACAATTTACGAACCCAGCTTCTAGAAGCTGATAAAAACTAAAACTTTTTAAACCAAAGATCAATAACGGTTTCGATTCAGTGCTGTGGCGCAATTATCGATAGTCGCCGCCGATATTAAATATGACCAGTGCTGGCTCTGAACAATTTGGATGGATACAACGGCGGTCATACTGCCCACCGATCGCGCCGCAAAACAATGTTTTTGTGAAATATTTTGTTTTATTATTCTGTCCACCGTTTTTGTGTGTCCCGTGTCTAATGGATGAGCGGCGCTTTCTGAAGCGCAAGGAGAAGGCGCGCAGTGACGGCAACAGGGAGCAGGTGGCGATCAGCTGCAATCAGTTGGGCGACTTCTACAATCAGCAGGGGAAATACAGCGATGCAGTCAAGGAGTATGTCCAGGAGGCCCAAATCTATGCCAGCATGGGCAAGGAACTGGAGACTGCAAAGGCCAAGCGGATGGTGGGCGAGATGTTCACTTTGCTCTGCGACTACGACGCCGCCAAGGATCACATCAATGACTATCTGAGTGAGTGCGTGAAGCAGCTAAAAATGATCCCGAACTGACTTCTTTACTTTTTCCTGCAGAGATTGCCAAACGCCTGAAGAACCAAGTGGAAGAGCAACGGGCGTATGCCACTCTGGGTCGCGTGCATCTGCTGCATGGCCAGAGTCTGGCCGACAGTTCCGCCTCGGGTGCAATGGAACAGCTGAAGCAAGCAGAGAAGAGCTTCCTGCGAAGTCTTCTGCTTATCAAAGAGTAAGTTGCTGAAAAGAAATATCTATATAAAAATTTACCTATATTTATTCTCTACTTTATAGACTCTCGGGGCAGATATCAAAGCTGGAGCAGATCGATATGCAAGCTCGCTGTTACCTAAACATAGGCGTGGTGAAAGAGCACATGGATGCTCTGGCGGAGTCCATCGAGTATATCGACAAAGCCATTAAAATCAGTACAACGCACGAGCTGTGGGATCTCACCCATTTATGCTACATTTCAATGAGTTTGCTTTACAATTGCAAAAAGAACGACGCAACTGCGGCACTGCGGTACTGCAACATGGCCTTGCAGGTGGCCAAACGGCTGCCGAACAAGGTGAAAAAGATCTGCGAGACCCTGATAACAAAGGCCGAGATACTGATCAAAGCGGGTGACTTTGCAAGCGCCAAGCAGATACTCACAAAGGCCTACAAAAAGAACACGCCGGATGAGAACGATCGGGCGAGCATTGAGAAGCAGCTCAGGATCGTGGTGAAGATTTGTCAAACCCTCGACGATCTTGTGGTCACCAGCTCCGTTGACTATGCCAAATTGAAGACTTTGTACGAGAAACTGGGCGATGCATGCTGTCACCTGTTGAACTACGAGAAGGCTTTGATTTATTACCAAAAAATGCTGGAAAATGCGGAATTAAATCAAGAGACTGGCAAGAGTCTCGTGCCCATTTACGTGAGTCTCTACCAGACATATCGGGACAGTGGGCAATACGACAAGGCTCTGGAGTATCTGTGGAAAGAGTTTGAGGTGAACCAGGACGTGCCCGCAGAGGCCTTCACCACTCTCTGCACCATTGCTGAAATTTGCGATCAGCAATCTCAGCCCTTTTGGACCGTTCATGATGTATACCAGAAGGCTCTCCGGCAGGCTGAGAAGGCAGGCAGCTCCTCTACGAAGCTGGAGAAGATTGCAATGGTGCGACTGAGACGTCTGGAGCTTAAGCATAATATGCAGGTTCTTGTCGAGAACCTCGAGTCGGAGGCCAAAGCCAAAGGCATCGATTTGTCCCATGAAGATAGTTTTGAAGGTGACGACGAGGAATCCGAAGAAGGGGATGCCCCTGTTCAGCAGAATACTCCGGACTGGGACGATGATTTCGACTTGAACACGCTCACCGATTCCGATGCTAGTGATCTGGATGAAAGCGAGAAACCACGCCCACAAAGAGCCACCCGTGGAACCAGATCCTATACCATCAAAAAGAACAACAAGGGCGAAACGCAGCTGCACCAGGCGTGTATATCGGGCAACCTGGAGTTGGCCAGGCGACTCATTGACCAGGGTCATACGGTCAATGTGCGAGACCATGCTGGATGGCTGCCCCTTCACGAGGCCTCGAACCACGGTTACCGGGAGATTGTGGAGCTGCTTCTGGATAAAGGCGCTGCGTCGGCCATCAATGACAAAGGTGGAACCAGCTGCGATGGCATAACTCCGCTCTTCGATGCCTGCTCAAACGGATACCTAGACGTAGCTGAACTCCTGCTGGACCGTGGAGCAGATGCCACTGTGCGAACGGATTACAATGAGACATGCATTGCAGGGCTGGACAAGTGGCGTCAGACGGCTCAGCTGGTAGACGGGGAGCAGGCTCAGTATGCCCAACTAAGAGAGCGACTCCTGCGAACACTCTCCAAGGTGGGCATCTGCAGCGACCGTAATGCTCGTCCCCTAACAAATTCCAATGTACAAAGACCCAGCAGAGACGAGAGTCTGAGCCAATTGGACGCGGAGGAGGAGGAGGAGGACGAAGAAGAAGCTCTTCGTGAGAGTCATAGGAGATCCCTCAGGCACAACCGCTCGGCAAGTGATTATGGAGCTAAAAAAGCTGAGAGCACCTCCCAACCAAGTGCCAGCAAGGAGTATAAGAGCGTCATGGCCCAGCTAAAGAGACCCAATCGCATCTCCGATGATCCACCTATTTCCAGCACTAACAGCAAGCAAAAACGGAATGCCTTCCTGGATGAGGATGAAGTGGATGCGGACAACTGGCTGATTGACGACGTGGGGCCAGATCGAAAGCGTAAGCGCATAAACTCTGGCAGTCTCTCCATTCGTCCCTCCAAAGAGAACCTGCAAGATTCAGCCTCGTCGCTGCCTATTAACTGGGAGGAGGATTTGCTCCAGGCTACGCCAGACACGGAATCCTCCCAACGCCAAAAACAGTTGCGCAAGCTTACGTTGTCACGCTCTTCCAGTATGAATAGCAATGAAAGCAGCAGCGCATCGGCTCCGGCATCTAGCAGGAGAAAGCATCAAGCCACCCTGATGGACAGCGGCTTTAGTCGCTTCCGCAGCGAGAGTCCATGTGGCAGCGAGTCCTCGCTGGATGGCGCTGCCTCTGTGATCAGCCTGCGTACCATTGAACCCGACTCCACCACAAGTATTCAGGTGCTCATTTCCCCGTCCAAAACGTCACCCATAAAAGTACAAACTACACCCGTTCTGGCCACTACTGTGTCCTTCAAAATCAAAGTGCAGGACGAGTTTTTGCTGGTCCCGATCGAACGTAAGAAACTGCATGATATCAACATGCGCTGGCTGGCTGAAGAGGCGGGAAGGCGTTATAACAAGTAAGTGAATTGATTAATATCCAAGATTCTATGCCTAATTCGAATTGCAATCTTTAGACTGACGGGCCTGACGCCTCTCCTGCGACTTAAGACTGCTGATGGCTTTGCCTACGAGGAAACCGATGCAGTTAGCGTGGCGCTGGAGCAAAACATGCTGATGGCCACCATTCTGGACTGGAAAATATCGCCACTTTCACAACGTTATGAGGAAATGTGCCATCAGGTTCAGAAAAGTGAGTGAAAATTTTAATACTTTAAACAATAATTAAAATTGATTATAAATCAACGATTTCCCCTCTATTACAGCTGTGGACAACAAAGTAAAGCTACTGTTGGAACGCTCGCAGAGTACCCAGATGCTGGAGCTTTCTGGTCTGTGGATGCGGGCATCGCAAACAGAACCAGTATTTAAGGCACTTCTGCACCAGGCAAGACTGACAGTCTTGGATCTTTCCCGTAACTTCATTGGCAACGAGGGTTGCCAGCAGTTGGCCAAAGCACTGCCCACGTTACTTCAACTTAAGGCATTGCGACTGGAATGCAATGCGATTGGCTATCAAGGACTGGAGGCTCTTCTGTGCGGTCAGGGCATGGGTAAACTAGAGCTCCTAGAGGAACTAAACCTTAGCAAGAATCCCTTGGGCAATGCCAGTTTAAGAATGCTGCATAAGTTCTGTACTAGTCCCGCTGGTCGTGCGCTAATCTCACTGAATATTGCCCAGTGTGAGCTGACGGAGCTGCAGGACTTTGACCTGGCCTTCCATCAACTGACCCGCTTCGATATAAGCTTTAATCAGCTCACCCAACAGAGCGTGCGTCGGCTAACTGAACAGCTCAACAGTTGCCGCTTGGAGGACTTGAATCTCAGCTATGTTCGCTGGCCCCTGGACGAAGCCAGTGGCTTTGCGTTGGGCGAACTTTTGGTGACACTTCTGGAGGGTGGCACATGCGAACGTTTCACTCGAGTGGAACTTGCCGGCTGTGGCTTGAGCGATGGGCATCTTTACAATATAAGCCAACACCTGGGCAAGGCCAAGGAGCTTCAATGGTTGGATATAAGCGATAATGGCAAGCTGAGTGGCATTGCCTTTGGCTATATTCTAGATGAAATGCCCCAATTGCGCACAATTCTGGCCACCAATTGTACAAGTCTTCTGGATGACTCTCGTCTCCAGAAACTGGAAGCACATAAGCAGCTGCCAAGACGCTTGGAACTCACAATTGATGAGCAGGTGTTCTCCACGCCTGGAGCCTTGGGAACCTTGAAATCCCTTTGGGAGCTGCAGTTCGGCGACAAAGCCAAGATGCTGATGACATCGTGTAAACGAAAGAATGGCAGGCGCTACAAGGGGATTCTAAAGCTTTTGGCTGCTGAGAACGAAGCTGAATAGCGTAATCAAAGTGAAGTGTCATCATGTATAAACAATTTTGTTGTTCCCTAGATTAGTTTTCTTTTATGTTTGACAATATATATATATAAAGCAAAAATTGGCGTAGACGCATTATCTTTTGGTAAGTGGGACAAACACTCAGCCCCCACTGGCGGCTGGGCTTATCTTATCGAAGGGTGATAGCAGCTGGCGAAATAATTTAACCCGGCAAAACCAACACTAGACTATAGACTCTTGGGGTAAGTGTAATTTCCAATTCAACTTGAGGACTTAATAGATACTTCTGGTAGCAATGTACTTTTCTTGCCTCTAAAGTGTTTGTTTAGCTTTTAACTTGATGACAATGTTCCCTCCAAAAAGTTTAAATATTTTCATTCAATTATTTCTTTTAATTATTACTTATTTTATTTATCGATTTTGTGAATGTGGTCTAAAAATGAGAATGAGGACGATTGAGGTGAATGGCGGCGTCCTTTGGACGTTATGGCTTAAGCACTACCCTTGGCAGCCTCGTACATGTTTCGCGAGATGATGAGACGCTGGATTTGGGAGGTTCCTTCGTAGATCTGGTAGATCTTGGCATCACGCATCAGCTTCTCGACGGGATATTCGCTGTTGAAACCGTTGCCGCCAAAGATCTGGACAGCATCGGAGGCAATCTTGTTAGCCATGTCAGCGGCATGGCACTTGGCGATGGAGGCATAGTAGCTGTTGCGGCGTCCCTGGTCAATTTCCCAGGCGGACAGACGCCACGCCAGACGGGAGGTCTCCACACCGATGGCCATATCCGCCAGCATGAACTGCACAGCCTGATGGTAGGCGATGGGCACTCCAAAGGTCTTGCGCTCTAGCGCGTACTTAAGAGCCTCATCCATACAGCGCTGGGCCAGGCCCACGGCACCGGCGGCCACTGGGGGACGGGTCTTGTCGAAGGTGCCCATGGCAATCTTAAAGCCGGCACCCTCGCCAATCAGCACATTTTCCTTGGGCACGCGCACATCCTCAAAGGTGATGCCACGTGTGTCAGAAGCGCGCTGTCCCATATTCATCTCCTTGCGACCGGGCGTCAGACCAGGGGAATCGCGCTCCACAATGAAGCCGGTGAAGGCCTTGCTGGGCGGGCACTTGGGATCGGGATTTGTGCGGGCCAGCACAAAGTACCAGTTCGCCACGCCACCGTTGGTGATCCACATTTTCTGGCCGTTGATCACCCACTCGTCGCCCTTCTTCTCGGCGCGGGTCTTGATGCCGCTAACATCGGATCCAGCTCCGGGCTCTGTGACACCGTAGGCAGCCACCAGTGGCTCCTCCAGCAGACGACCCAGGTACTTCTTCTTCTGCTCCTTGTTACCGGACAAGATCACAGGTGTTTGCTACGTCCAATGAGAGGATTTATAACATCTTTCGGTAAGTCTTTTTCAAACCATTTCACTTACGCCCAAACCACTGGCCTCCAAGGCGGTCATAATGCCGGTGCAGCCGTAGGCCAGCTCCTCGGCCGTCAGACAGGTGGTGAACACATCGAGATCCATGCCACCCAGATCAGCGGGAATGTGGTTGTTCATCAGACCCAGCTCCCAGGCCTTCTTGATGATGGGCCACGGGTACTCGCCGCTCTTGTCGTATTGGGCGGCCACTGGGATGATCTCCTCGCGGGTGAACTTGCGGGCCAGCTCCTGCAGCTGCTGCTGCTCCTCGGTGAGGGCAAAGGAGGTGCCATTGGGCGAGACGTGAGACACGGCGGCATAGGACCGACTTTGGGCCACCAGCTGGCGCAGGGCGGGCGCAGCTAGCTGTGTTTATTAGAAATATTAATTAGAGTTATAATCTGCCATGAGAGCTTGCACGGTACAGCGGATTTTAGACTATAAAATAAGTCTTTAGATGCCTTTTTAATTCAGCGAATGTTTTTTCTTTATATAGGTCTTTTGACTTATGCTTTAGGTTATATCAGGACCGATAATAAAGTTCACATTCCAATTGAAATCGAGTGCAAAACATTCGCCGTTAGACGCCGCTAATAATAATTGCCGCAGGGGGGCAAAGTACAGATGATTGCTGGCAGATAAGCAACAACAAATGTGTTTACGAAAAATATAGCACACATATATACATATATATGCATGAATATATAATTCTGTATCGCAGACGATCAACAGTTGCTGTCGTTACTAGACAGAACTTTGAACCCCAGCAATTCACATTGTTATTTTCACTTTCTGAGCACCTTAACTGCTATGCTCATGCTCACCTTGTTGAGGAACGCCATGGTTTATGGGTTTATGGTTTTAATTTTTTTATTCAGATTTAACTAGGTCGCCGTACTAACTCGTCGGTGGCTAGCAGCGAAATGATCCAAACGAGTTGGCTGTGCACCGGTACAGCGATATTTGTACATGGCGGAACGGCGAGCAGCGACGGTTGGACATTGGACTTTGTTGCGTTGCCAGCGGAGCAGCAAAGCTACACAGACTCTTGGTGGTGACGGTGACACACGTACCACAAGCATATATATTCACATCTCTGGGTACATACATCCAGCTGGATGAGATATGGGAATGCTCTCGAATGTTGTATGCGCTGCCATATCAGGTTTTGTGGAATGGTTATGTGCATGGATTTCATTTTAATCTATTCACTTGGGGCTTTAGTAGGCGTTCTTTCAGGAACAGAAATATTTTAATAAATTCTTTTTGAATTTTTATTAAAATAGTATGGAGAGTTATCTATTTTCTAATAAAACCGTTGAGTTTATTTTCAATATTTAATTCAAAAATTTGATTTAAAATTAAATATTATATACGAATTTACTATATTTCTATTTATTATCTTCTTAGTATATGATTATGTGGTTTATAAACTGGTAAAACAGAGACACACCCCCTTTTTTGAGAAACAAATGTATCTTTTTAAATACTCTTTAATAAAAGCACTGAAAAACGTACCTACAATTCAACGTAAGCTGGGGAAAATAACGTAAGGACAAAAGCTCTTAGCTTAAACCACGTAACGCAAAGTTGATAGGGAAGACTGAGTAAAAAAAGAGTTTAAGGGTATATAAGGCTATAAGATGAATAACTATTGAGAAAAAAAATATGTTTATAAAACATATAAGTTTAATGAAAAGTTAGAATTTTTGTTCGTATAGCTATCTTCAGTAGAATGATTAAGCAGTAATTAATCGCTTATTTCACAAAAAATTTTTAAACGTTCTGTTTTTTATTTAGCTATAAAACAAACGATATCAAATACTAGTTAATAAAAATTTAACTTGAATTGTAAGCATAGGAAATTATGTTTCAAATTAAATTAATATTAAATAATTAAATAAAAATTAATCATATTATTTTTTTAAGAAATATAAATAACATTTTTTAAACCAAGCTACCCTTTCTATATTCCTTCCAACGACCTTGGATGAGTTGTTTATCAGTGCCAAAAAAAAACCAGTCGATCAGCTGTTCGCTAATGTAAACAACTCATGTAAACAACTTCAGCGAAAGCGAAAGAGCAGATCAGCTGTTTGCAGATCTGAAGGTCGTTGACTGTATGTTTGTTTGATCGAGAAGTTTTTAACATAAGCAAACAGCTGATCGTCTGTTTTTGTTTTGGCACTGACTGAAGTAATTAATGTAAACAACTGATCCGAGGTCGTTGACCGCTGCTGCAGCAAAAGAGAAGCTTTTTGTATGAGAAATTGGTAGATGGGATTTGGAAGCAAAGATTAACAAAAACCTAATCTCAATAGATTTCTATATATCTGAAAAATAAATAATTATTATTTACTGTCCCTGATATATGTATGTATACACAGCAATCTCCAGCAAAACGAATTGGTAGTCCGTGACACAGTTGACAGCCAGTAGATAAAGAGCAGAGCGAGGCGGAGTACAGAAGGAAGGCATCATTAAATCAGCATCCGCATCCAACCAAAATCAGCATCAGCATCAGTGGGAGGCCGTGTAGACAGAAAAAAAGGAGCAGGAGCGGGGTATCTCTTATCAGCCAGGCGCATAAAACTGGGTCCGGTTAAAGCTCTTCCGCCAGGCAGGACTCCGAGCAGAGCCCGACTCGGAGCCGAAGTGGTTCGGGTTCGGGTGGTGCCTTGGCGGGTGGCTCGATGGCTGGATGGCCGGGTTGAGGGGGGGTGGAAAGTCCCGTGGCATCTAAGGCACAACTGGGATAGCTGCTGGTCCTAGGCTGCTTGCCAGTCAGTCATTTGACATTGCTCTTGCGAGAAGGTTGTCCACGCTCCGAGCCTAAATCCCCCGTTGCCGCCGTCTGCTCCATCGCTTCCACAAGTCCCTGAGAGAAAGTGAGTGCCAGTGTGTGTGTGTGTGTTCCATGCTGCCCACTCCCACTTTTGGGATACATATAGAGCCCCCTCGCAGGGAGCAGTGAAAAGTTAAACAAGTGTTACCTAAGCCTCCTAAAAATACAAATAGTAGCGAACCGCTGTCGAAGGTCTCGTCAAGATGGCCCAGTTTGTGACCCACATACAGCCTACGCTGATGGAGGCGTCGCAAGGTCATGTGCCCCACCACCACGGCCATCAGGTGGGTGTGCAACACTCGTCGCATCTGCCACATAGCGGACACAATATGCCCTCGCCTCCAACTCACAATCACCACCATGGCCATGGGCATGGACACCACTCTGGCGGCGGTCATCATAGCGGAGCTGCCTCTTCCGCGGCTCATCCTCATAAGCAGACGCACCACACTAATACAACCGCCGGACACGCCTCGAAGACACAGCATCACAGCCACAGCCCGCCCTCGCAGATCCACTCGCCGCCAGCGGAACACCATCCGGATCATATTGGCCATTACGAGTACTACCAGCATCAGCATGAGCAGACCTTCCACCACGAGGGCGGAGCTGGCGGTGCCAAGCAGCAGCAGCCGCACCCGCACCACAGTGCCAACAAGCACGAGCATTGCCCCACAGGACACCAGAGCGCTGTGAGTAGACCTTCTCGGGATTACATCATAGGGAATTGGGAAGAGCGTGTTGCACCTTTTTTTTAATAAATATAGTTAGTCGTCACGTGATCTGGGAGGGCTCAGAGGGGACAAAATTAGAGGTCACCACCTCTAATGGGTTGGAAAGGATACGATGGAGTCGTAAAATTTGGAATACCTTTTATAAACGGGTTCATATTTGTATGTATCCGCTTTTTTATCCTCGAATACTTTTATATAGAGAACATTTTTCACTCGGCTAAAAGGATGAGGGGGAGAGTAAGGCAATATAAAGCCACATTTTGAATGTGTGGTGTGCCATTATCTAAAGAATTTTATGGGATGTTGTTTACATATCTTGTTAAAAGATTAAAGGAAGCGTTTTTCACACAGCTTAGTAGCCTTTACGATGTATCAACTTCCAGATGAAGGATAAACGATACAGAAAACCCGTTGAGGTCACCCCTTAAAACCAGATAACATCATCAACTGGCTGCTGGAAATGAATCATCCTTGAGAGTTGCACATGAACCACAACTTTTTGCGGTAGTCTCACATCTTGAGGAGATATACTCCTGGCCCCGGTCCCATCCCAGCGATGACGCAATTGTAATCCTTGGAATGACTCCGTTCAATGCCAAATGAGTCATCGGGTCAGGCAATGCGCTTCCGTTGTCCTTGCGGGGGCATTAACAACTCCTGCTGGCGCCCGGATGCCTGGCATTTCCATAACTCGACAATCCTGAGGTCGACGCACAGCTAAAAGCTCTTTTTATTCGCAATCTTCTCGGCTTCTGTGTTTGGCCTTTATAAATAGCCAATTTGGCTAAATGTACTGGCTAAAATGCTCTCTTTGCTCACTCACTCTTTACTTTGGCATAGCCTGCGGTGCGGTCTCTGTGTGCTCAGGTCTATTCTATTCTATTCCGTTCTGTTCTGGGGCCTCTCGACCGATGGGGCGCGGATTCGAAAATAATTCAGAAAACGACTCGAATCGACTCGACTCGTCTCGGTGCGGCTGCCGCGTGAGACCCTCTAGACAATATCTAGATATATACGCGCATATATATTTCAATTTATTGGCCCGCAAGTTGAGGCACTTCGCTGGATAAGCAGGGAGATCTGGGCAAATGGAGACGCTAAAGAAACGCTTCCCATCGCTGCAGAGTTTGGGCGTAAGTTGACGACACCTTGGACTCAATTTATGTAATTCCACGGGAGGCAGAGGCGCATATCCCCCATAAAAAATATATATTAAAAAAGAAAAACAAGAACCTATAGCATCTGTTTTAGGTCGCCCTATAAATACAAATATTCCACCAGCTAAATTGGCCAGCGATGTGTACGAGAAATTTTACATTTTTCATAATTTTGTGCGTGCGTCGGTTTTCCTTTTATCGAATGTGTTTTCCCCCCACAGGTGCAGTGGAGTGAACACGGTGAAAATGTTTCCATTTCCCCCTGAAATTACCCACGAAATGGCGATTTTGGCGTGCTCAAATTTTGTTCCGTTTTTTTTTCTTTGGGGTCGTCGGAATTATGGCCAATCAGCTCATCTAGCTGGTAATTTACTTAAAGCATTTGCCCCAAAAACATTCCTGCCACGGTCTTGGGTGTTGGTTCAAGGGGCTCCGGGAGGGGGCGTTGAAATATCATATTGCTGCCGACAGCCCACAGCTACAGCGATGCTAACACAAATATTAACTTAAATGCGGGGAGGATTCAAGAACTTGTTACGGGGCATCGAAGTTGGGATACTCTTTGCTTCATTTCGGTGATTTATAAGCAAAGAAAGTGTTTTGTTCGAAGAAATTAAATTGAAAATTAAATTACATACTAAATTTATTTATCTTTTCAAATTGAAGAACGATACTTAAGCTTTGATACTTGTTAGATCATTATCTGTATATAATCCCCTTATTTTTATAAAATATTTCCTTAAAGATAACACACAATTATTATGATATTTAATTTAAATTCTAAATATTCAACCTGCCCTAAATATTACTTTCAAACCATTTCCACATTTTTCCCTCGGGGTTTGGTCAATTTTATTTAACCCAAGGCAAGAAAAGTAATTAAAAATCTATCAATTGCATGGCTAGAAACTAAAAGAAAGCTTTTGAATTATTAATTAAGCAATATACAAATGACAATATCCCCAAACAAGGGGAGAGTATATACTATATAAACACTGCTGGAGTGCCGGGTGGCATGCGAAAGAGCCATTTGGTTTTGGGCCCACCCTATGCGAGCCCAACTCTTGGGCTTTTGGCTTTAAAGTGCGACCAGGAAACCCCTTCGCTTGGTCAAAGAAACCAAACAAACAGGGTATATAATGGTTGGCCAGGCGATAAAGGCCAAGTGAATGGACTTAAAGGGCCAAACATTCGAGATCCGGAAGGGGGAAGCTCTTTTAATTAAATTCAAAATGTGGCTGCCACCTTCCGGGGCGAATGCATTTACCCCAGTTAATTACCTGCAACGTGATTCACGCACACCCATTCCCTTGTTTACGCCACAATTTGTCCCAGTCACGATGCAATTTGAAATGCAATTTTATGCAATCCCTCAAAGGGGATGGTTTCCTTCTTTCCCCCCCGGGGAGAGAGGCAAAGACAGAGAGAGAGGGGTGGGTTTCCTGTCTAAGAAACAAAATTAATGGCACTGGCCCTGGTTCGCCTTACTTGGCACAACGTGACTGGGAATGCATACGCATCCGATTGGGATTTTCGACCTCTCGATGCGGAAGCCCTCAAGGGGGTGGGTTTCGGGGTGTGATTTTCGAACTGGCCTCTCCATCATCCGAATCGCCAGTTCGAAACGGCAAGTAAACAAAGTCCAGGCGAGCGAGGCGCGTCTGCGCCGCAGCTAATCCCCAACTGGAAGGATTCCGGCCATCCAGCCGTCATCCGTCAGCCGTCAACCAACTGTGGATTGTGTGCACTCGCTCGTCCGGGCCAGGCCTTTATTTACTCTCGGTCAACAGTGTTTTCGGGCCGGCAGACTAATCTAGGGGTAGGACCACTCGTCCGGCCATATCCATGTGTTTTCGTGTGTACTTGGCTAATTAGTCTAATGTGCTAACTGAAACTGTCGGTGGAACTTAATGTCCCAGATTTTATTGTGCCCGCCATCATGGTGGGTGATTAATGTGGGTCTTGTTAGGATAGTTACGCCCCGGTAAGGATAACTACAGTTCCGTAAATATTTGTTAAAGGAACTGGGATGTGGTGCCCATTATTCTTATTGGATTGAACAAACAAATAGCTGTCAGAGTTCTAAGCAGAACAGGAACTTATTTATTTACAAGGGCTGGTTTAGGATACACATATTGAATATATTGTTTTTAAACTGACGGATATCCCTTATGGTATTTGTTTTATCTCTCTGGTAAAAATATAAAGTGTCCTTTTTAAATGCGTAACAACTAAATGTTACAAATTTCAATATAACGACATTTAAACTGGATTATGTATAGGAAAAAGGGGTGAAAAATGGCCTAATGACATTTAAGATTTTGAGCTTGAATAATGGAAAAAGTTCCTGTTTTAAATTTCTCTCCCTTGAAAATGTAAATTATAGTAGTTCCTTGATTATAGGAAGTACAGGAAGTACAAAAATTATATTTTACAATTCTACAATCTATATGTTCAAATATCCCTTCAAATAATTCTTAAAAATTAACCTTTCCAAATAAAAACCTAAAAAAAATACATTATAATTTTAACAGACACTTTTGGTCTATTTTTAATTAATTATAATTTCGGTAGGGAAATACACATCATTAAGTGATGACTTGTAATTTATTCCCTGAAATTTTACCAAATTGAGTTTTTGCTTTCTAAGAGTTTTCCCTCTTTAATGATTAATGAACTTGTCTGCCCTTTAATTTGCGATCTCAAGATACCCTGAACCGAAACCAAATAAAATCCTAATTTAACATGCATTAAATTTTAAAAATTTCTTAAAAACAATGCAAATAAGCCGTGACTTCCTTTATAGCACGTGCTCTGGGGACTATAAAAACGTCAACAATAACAAAGGGCACGTGCCGCATAGTGAGGGGTGGTAGCGACAGAGAGAATCTTTGGTTTTCCTGTCACTTCCATTCGAACTCTCCGCTTCCAGCGGTCGAACAACCCTCGGGTTTCTAGGGGGTGGACTTTCCAATTGGATTGGCCAAGTGCGCAGGTCCTTCGAACAGTCCTGGCCATGGCGACAATTGAAGTTACCACCACTCGCGGCAGGACTTGTCGCATCCAGTCTGGAGTTGAACATCGAAGAAAACGGCAGCAACGAAAACTGCTCCTTGAAAATCGTGAATTCAGAAGGGACTGTGTGAGAGCAGCCAGAAAATCCAATCAGACACACACACACTCTGACAAAGGCGCACACCCATACACCCATACACATACACTGACACGCACACACTCGACTCGGTCGCCCCGTACGAACACACCCTCCTCGCACACACTCCTGCACTCGTGTACATATAGCTTACATAAAGTCTAAGGAAAAATCGATAGAAGTGCATTTAATATTCAAAATCGGAAAAAAGCAGAGAAGGTCTCGAGCAAATCCTCGAGGCAAGTGAGTTTTCCGCAAGATCCTGTCGCTGAGGAAAAGTCTCTGGGGCCAGTGAAAAAAAGAATATGACTAAGCTGCAGTGACGACATACGCCGCCGTCGCCGCTTACACAATTTCTCTACACCAATTACAATCGCAGACTTAAACGCCAGGCGGACATTTGCCAATTTGCGAAAAAATGGTCACCGAAAATGGAGCTCAGGTAAAGGATAATTTTTCTACTTGGATTTTAGTGGGGAAAACTCAAGCTTTTCAGGCTTAATGTCTGAGATTCTTTGGGGGCAGCCATGTTGGCGTCCATTTTGTGGATTATTGATTTTTCGTTGTCTGCCTGAAAAAGTGCAGCAATTGAGAAAAATCTGGTAAATAGGTCTTTACAAAGAGTTTCTTTATATTTTTTCAACTAAATAAAGGATATTCGGGTTATTTTTAGAGTTTCTTAGGGGGTTGTTAAGGTCTTTTTACCCCCTTTAAGGAGGTTTATTGATTTTTCACTCCATTTAATTTGTGGGCGTTGCAGGCAATATCCGATATTAACCTGAACAATGGTCTAAAAATAATTGCTGTACTAACCAACGGCAATTGTACCCAGTTGGTGGCACCAACTCCACACCACCACTACGACTTGGTGGTGTCCCTTTAATCGGAACTGGGTGTGGTGCGTGCGTGTGTTTGTTGGCAGCAGCAGCGTAAGGTAATCGAGATTTAGGTTAAACCTTATGATGACATGCGACATTCGTGCCAAGATGGGGGGAAAATCCATATTATGAGTCACTTTTTTCATCTGCTCTTCGAGCAGCAGCCACAGCGGCATTAAGCGATTATTTGTTGCTCCTGCCAAGGACCTCCACTTGGACTTTGATTGGCCCTAAAGCATGCTTTCAAGAGGCAACATGGCCACACACAAGTTCAAAGCGAATCCACTTCCACACTTCAAGGCGAAACTCCTTTGGACGAGCACTCGATTTGCTTGAGCGGAGCTCCTCGTTATACAATGACGAAAGCGGTGGCGAGGCCGAGCCCAAGCACCTTTGAACTTTTGGCTCATGTCTGTGAGCCACCTCGTTCTAGCACAGTGAGAAAAGAGAAGTACTAGGATAACCTTTTTAGGATTCTTGATTTTGGGATAGGCAATATTTTTACAAGGAAAATCAAAATCAGTTTCAAAGGAAAATAAAATTTGCTTCAAGGGAAAATTAAAATCATCTCAAAGAAAAATTTATGTTAAGATCTCAGTTCTTAAAATATGGACAATAAATATGTTTGTTTAAATAATTTCATTTAAACCATTGCACAGTCTAGAAAATGTTTTATATATACAAATATTTCTTTTATAACTACTTTTTAGGATTTGTTTAACAATTAACTTGTTTATAAAATCAGTATAAGATTATAAAACTTGTGTTTTTTTTATGCAAACCCAAAGGAAAGCTCAAGTTTGTTTAGTAAGAAAGTAAATGTGAGTCAAATCACGTAAATATAGTTTTTAAACATAAATATTTTAATCATAAACTAATATAATATCATAAAGCTAATGGTTTAATATTAAACAATTGAGAAGAATATCAAAATAATTGCTTTTGGATGCTTCTGTACAATTTTCAAAACAAATTTCAACTGAAAATAAAATCAACTATTTTCAATTGTTAAAACCCGATATAATAATATTAAAAACAACTTATTAAATTGGTATAAAAACCGTTAATTAAATTGATAAAAAATCATGGTATAATATAACATTTTAGTTTGAAAACAAGATCCAAAATTATAAAAAATCTTTATGTGTAGAATGACAGCTTAAATATTCCCCTGTGCACTCAAGCAAACAGACTTCAGACTTCACAGGAAGTATAGTCAAAGCAAACAGGCCCTTATTCAATTCGTATGTATGCCCAGGGCATATGAAATGAGTTCTTTTATTGGACCGCTTCTGTATATCCTTCACACACACTTCCTTGTTTGCCAAAAGGAGGGCGGCGATGGGTGGGCCGCCTAGCGCCCAGGAAGCGAGTCACTGGCAGTGTCTGGGCTGCGGTCACTCTCCAGCGATGTCGTGTGTGCGAATTTCGCTGTTCGCTGCTTGCCTTCCAGTGCGAAAAAGTTCCGATTTGCCGACTTCCAGTTGCAGTTTTCAGACGCGACATGACGTCATTTTCGACATCGAAAATCGAAATCCTGACGAGCACTTTGAGGGGGTAGAAAAACATAAACAAAACATGGCTAACAACCACCCAAAAGCTGGAACGATAGAATCGACAGCTGAGCCCGACCCAGTTGGGTGGAGTGGGTGCCCGTTGGGTGGGCGTTGGCCATTAGACCAAAGTTACACCCGTACACCTGCGCCCAAAAGCCGGAAAACGACTGAACGCTGACCCCTCGTCGCCTTGACCGTCGCGAGTTGAACTTGAGGCAACGGGGCAGGTGCATAATAACGATATGTAACCATCGCACTTGTAGTAGGGACACCAAACTTGGAGTTGCGCAACCTAGCAACGATCAATAAAACTCCAAGTGCACCCACCACCCACAACACCCAGGTGATGAATACGCAGCTGGCACGCAACTAAACTACTTGTACCCACAAAGGAAAAATATATGGAAAGTTTTCCTGCCAAGCGGAAACTTTGCAAAGATAGATTACTTTGAGGTTGATAAAAGCCGACAAGCAATTACTTCTTGATGACCTTTGCCTCCTTAGGATTACTGGTGTGAAAATAAGGCTAATTTGCAGTCTGAAACTCATTATTTATGGCGCTTTTCCCAGAGTACTATTAATAGAGAAATAGTTTTTTACGAGGTTAACCTTAACCTTCTAGAATTAAAATAATTAATAAAAACTGAGATTTTTGGGGATTTGAAAAGGTTTTTCAGTGAAAATTAAAATTGTCTCCAATTATTTACTATAAAAAAGGCAGTTTTTAGACTGGATTTCCCTTTTATGTAAATCTAATAATTATTTTAAATATTACAGGGCGATGGAAACACTTCCTTCCTGCGTGCCGCTCGCGCTGGCAATCTGGAGCGTGTGCTTGAGCACTTGAAGAATAATATTGACATCAATACCAGCAATGCGGCAAGTTTTACGAAAAAATATCTTTAAAAACATATTCCTAACCAATATCCTTCCAATTCTCCCCATAGAATGGCTTAAATGCCTTGCACCTGGCCTCTAAGGATGGCCATATCCATGTTGTCTCGGAGCTACTGCGCCGCGGGGCGCTTGTGGACAGTGCCACCAAGAAGGGCAACACGGCACTCCACATCGCTTCGCTGGCCGGACAGGAGGAGGTGGTGAAGCTACTCCTGGAGCACAACGCCTCGGTCAATGTTCAATCCCAGAATGGATTTACGCCCCTTTATATGGCCGCCCAGGAGAACCACGATGCAGTGGTGCGTCTACTGCTGTCCAACGGAGCCAACCAGAGCCTGGCCACCGAGGATGGTTTCACCCCGCTGGCGGTGGCCATGCAGCAGGGCCACGACAAAGTAGTGGCTGTGCTTCTCGAGAGCGATACCCGCGGAAAGGTTAGGCTTCCTGCGTTGCACATTGCCGCTAAGAAGGACGACGTCAAAGCCGCAACCTTGCTCTTGGATGTGAGTATTCCTTAATAGAAGTAAAACGATAACAAATGCTAACTTAAACTTAAACTCTTTCGACTCTTTCAGAATGACCACAATCCGGATGTGACTTCCAAGTCGGGCTTCACCCCGCTGCACATCGCCTCGCATTATGGCAACCAGAACATTGCCAATCTGCTGATCCAGAAGGGAGCCGATGTCAACTACTCGGCCAAGCATAACATCAGTCCGCTGCACGTGGCCGCCAAGTGGGGCAAGACCAATATGGTCTCTCTGCTGCTGGAGAAGGGCGGAAATATCGAGGCCAAGACCCGTGATGGTCTTACCCCGCTCCATTGCGCCGCTCGCTCGGGACACGAGCAAGTGGTGGACATGCTGCTCGAAAGGGGAGCTCCGATTAGCGCCAAGACCAAAAACGGTTTGGCTCCTCTTCACATGGCCGCCCAGGGTGAGCATGTGGATGCCGCCCGCATCCTTTTATACCATCGTGCCCCCGTCGATGAGGTGACCGTGGACTATCTGACCGCCTTACATGTGGCTGCTCACTGTGGTCATGTCCGGGTGGCCAAGCTTCTACTGGATCGTAATGCAGATGCAAATGCGAGGGCCTTGAATGGATTCACTCCACTGCACATTGCCTGCAAGAAGAACCGCTTGAAGGTGGTGGAGCTGCTGCTGCGTCATGGCGCCAGCATTAGTGCCACCACGGAGAGTGGACTGACCCCGCTTCATGTGGCTGCCTTCATGGGTTGCATGAACATCGTCATCTATCTGCTGCAGCACGATGCCAGCCCCGATGTGCCCACTGTGCGGGGAGAGACGCCACTTCATCTGGCCGCCAGAGCCAACCAGGTGAGTTGGCAACACACAAAGAGTCGTAGGGAAGGTGCTCATCGTATTTTAATCCCTTTCAGACCGACATCATTCGCATCTTGCTGCGCAATGGCGCCCAGGTGGATGCTCGTGCCCGTGAGCAACAGACTCCGTTGCACATCGCGTCGCGGCTGGGTAATGTGGACATTGTGATGCTTCTGCTGCAGCATGGAGCCCAAGTGGATGCCACCACCAAGGATATGTACACAGCCTTGCACATTGCCGCCAAGGAGGGCCAGGATGAGGTAAAAGAACTGATAGCGAAAAAGATCACCGACCACATCGACACCGTTTACCTGATGCAACTGTTTTGGATACGCCATCAGGAGTTTTTCATTTGATATTTAGTCCTTAATTGACATTTTTTGATTTTTCCTTGTATTATGAGTATTATGATGAGTTGTCTCTTTCGATCTTGTGTTGTTCTTGCTTTTTTGTTTGTTATCGAATAAATGTTGCAACTCTTTTTTGTAGTAATTATGGTATTACTTATGGAATTTAATTATTTTCTGATGTTTTTCAGTTCTATTTTCAGCATTTATAGCATAAACTTGTTTAATTCATTGTAAAATATTTAAATATTTTCGATTTTTCAGTTTAAAATGAAATATTGGATTAAGATTCATAACCTTTCTTGATTTTGAATATATGTTGTAAGTCCCTTTTCAATTTTTTGGTATGTATGTATTGTCCTGTTTTTTCTTCTTTTTTTTTAATAATTTTTAAAAACTTTATTTTGACACAGAATTGAAAGGTTTAAATTTATTTAAATATTAACTTTGAAACCTTCTCTAGGTGGCCGCTGTGCTAATTGAAAACGGCGCCGCTTTGGATGCTGCCACCAAGAAGGGATTCACGCCCCTTCACCTGACCGCCAAATATGGACACATCAAGGTGGCTCAGTTGCTGCTCCAGAAGGAGGCCGATGTGGATGCCCAGGGCAAGAACGGTGTCACTCCACTGCATGTGGCCTGCCACTACAACAACCAGCAGGTTGCCTTGCTGCTCTTGGAGAAGGGAGCCAGTCCACATGCCACGGCCAAGAATGGACACACTCCATTGCACATTGCGGCCCGCAAGAACCAGATGGACATTGCCACCACTCTGCTGGAGTACGGTGCTCAGGCCAATGCCGAGAGCAAGGCTGGATTCACCCCGCTCCATTTGAGCAGCCAGGAGGGACACGCCGAGATCTCCAACTTGCTCATTGAGCACAAGGCCGCTGTCAATCACCCGGCCAAGAATGGTCTAACACCAATGCACCTGTGTGCCCAGGAGGATAATGTGAATGTGGCTGAAATTCTGGAGAAGAACGGCGCCAACATTGACATGGCCACCAAGGCGGGCTACACTCCGCTGCATGTGGCCTCTCACTTCGGACAGGCCAATATGGTGCGTTTCTTGCTCCAGAATGGCGCCAATGTGGATGCGGCCACATCGATTGGTTATACACCGCTGCATCAGACAGCTCAGCAGGGCCATTGCCATATTGTGAACCTTCTGCTGGAGCACAAGGCCAATGCCAATGCCCAGACTGTTAATGGGCAAACGCCTCTGCATATTGCCCGCAAGCTGGGCTACATTAGCGTCCTGGACTCGCTGAAGACCATCACCAAGGAGGACGAGGCAGCCGCTGCTACGACCCAAGCCGAGGAGAAGTACCGTGTGGTGGCTCCGGAAGCCATGCACGAGTCCTTCATGTCCGACTCCGAGGAAGAGGGCGGTAAGTATCCTTTAAGCACACCAATCAACACCTAACCATAAGCCACAAGCTCACTGCCCAGCTAGTCAGCCAGCACACAGACACCACCTAGCACAAAACCCATAGATTACGATTACGATTACGATAGTTCTAAGTGAATCCCCGTTCTTTTATGCGTGTCCGCCGTCAGGGGACACAAATTTGGAATTGGACGCAGGCTACGAGTACGGCATTGGCCCGGGTCGATCAGATGCCCACGTCTATCTGCCGTACTACCAGGGCGACAATCTCTATGTCTCCAGTAAGTGTCTCCCAGGGCCACTTGGAAGTCCCCTAACCGTATCCGTATTCGTATCTTAAATCCTGGCCATTATCAAGTGCAAACAATTGGCTAATGATTGGATCGTAATTGTCTTTATGAAATGACCACAAAAGTTTTGAATACAAACGGCACTTTATATGGGTCTGAAATGTATAAAACTATATCTTGACGTTGTAATTGAGTAAAAAAGGGTATATGGGAAGTTCACAACTTCTGATTTCTTGTTATTTTCATATATCAAAATGTTTACTTAAATTTCATAGTGAAATCCAAATCTAAATCGATAGGATTTTGTGTACTTCGTATAGGGAATTTTATTAAACAAATATATAGTTTGCTATATATGTGAAAAATATAATTTAGCTTATGGAAGCCAATAGATGCCATCAGTTTTAAGAAATCAAAGTCAGTTTATAAGGAACTTTCTAAGACAAACTTGTCTAGTCTTTTCAAGTCAGTTTTCTGATATTTCCATAACAAAAAACCCTCCCTACCCTATAGCTAGGATGTCAAATCGCTATTGACTTGTTTGCCAGTGTCTACGTTGGGATTAATATTCCCAAATTCGCTTATAATCGCGGCATGCAATAATGTATCCCTGTGTGTCTATATCCATGTAATATGCTCCTATTTAATGGTCATGCTTTACATATTATATCATCCTTATATATCAATTATATTATATCAATCTAAAAATAATTATCAAGCATGTAAAATTTACAAAATTTGTCAACTAAAATCAAACTCATTTGCATTCTTCTATTTTCAATGCACTGCGCTCTCCTCTCATCTGCAAATCAACAAATACAACAACTCAACAACTTTCAACAAATAACAACTCCGACACCCAAAAAAAAAAAATACAACTGAAACACGAAACAACAACAACAACAATTATAATAAATAACAACAACTACAACGCTATATGGCCGATTGGACTGTCTTGTGCTTAATCAAAATGCAAATGCTGCGGAATGCCCTCGAAACGCATCGAAATCGATTCAAAACTCTAGGCGAAGACAATATGCTATCAGATCAACCATACCGCTATCTGACCGTTGACGAAATGAAATCCCTAGGCGACGACTCGCTGCCCATCGATGTGACCCGTGATGAGCGCATGGATTCCAACCGGATGACCCAGAGTGCCGAGTATGCCTCCGGAGTTCCGCCAACCATCGGCGAGGAGGTGATAAGTCCACACAAGGCCCAGGTATATGGCAGTTCGCCCAAGGCCACCGTCGATGGTGTGTATATTGCCAATGGATCTGGACACGATGAGCCGCCGCATGTGGGGTGAGTTTCTTAAGGCCAAAGACCTTTTTTTTGAGGGAGAGATCTAATAATTTTGTTGTATTTAATACATTTATGTCAAATATGTCATTCTTCTCCCATCTTCTTTGATCCTCAATTAATTTTCCTTCACATTGCAGCCGCAAGCTAAGCTGGAAGAGCTTCTTGGTATCCTTCCTGGTCGATGCCCGTGGCGGAGCCATGCGTGGCTGCCGGCACAGTGGGGTGCGCATGATCATCCCCTCGCGCTCCACCTGCCAGCCGACGCGGATCACTTGCCGCTATGTGAAGCCGCAGCGCACCATGCATCCGCCGCAGCTGATGGAGGGTGAGGCCTTGGCCAGTCGCGTGCTAGAGCTGGGACCGAGTTCCACCAAATTTATTGGCCCAGTTGTCATGGAGGTGCCGCATTTCGCCTCGCTGCGCGGGAAGGAGCGTGAGATTATCATCCTTCGCTCGGACAACGGCGAAACCTGGCGGGAGCATACCATTGACAACTCGGAGGAGATTATACACGACGTCATGCAGCAATGCTTCGAGCCGGAGGGTGAGTGCAGGAGTGGGATATCCTGCCTTTTCTATAGACTATAACTGGTAATCTTCTTATTACAGAGATTGCCCAGCTGGAGGAGCAGGCTGGCAATCATGTCTGCCGCTTCGTCACCTACGATTTCCCCCAGTACTTTGCCGTCGTGTCGCGCATTCGTCAGGAGGTCCATGCCATTGGCCCCGAGGGTGGCATGGTATCCAGCACCGTGGTGCCGCAGGTGCAGGCCGTCTTCCCACAGGGAGCGCTCACCAAGAAGATCAAAGTTGGCTTACAGGTAAACCTCTTTAAACCGCGCAAGGGCGTTGCGCCTGAGAAACTGCGCAAGATTAGCGTCAATCATGTGCCCAAGAAGAAGCGCTTCTCGCTCATCTGGTAAACTAGACGGGGAAGTTATATTTATTCTTAAAAAAAAAAACACAAGAAAAGCTAAAATCGAATACAATATCGGTCAGCATACATATATACTCGAGCATTTAATCTCCAACTTCCCAAAGAATATCTAAAATAATGAAAAAGATGTTTTCCAAAATGAAATTACGAGCATTTATAACCAGTACTCCTATAACGAATAACTAATAACCATCTATGTCAACCCTACCCAAATCCTGTGTAGCAAAGTATGGTAGATCGTTGGCCCAAAGCTCACTTTCAGTGGTCTCGAAATAAATTCAAGATTAAGGCCCACTGTAAGCGAACTTTGCGAGCTGAATTTTCCAAATGTTATTACTCGTATGAAATATGTGCACTTTGTTTGATTATATTGAGACACACTTAAGAACTTTACGGCACTCAGCTTATGGAGCCATTGTGGAATCGGTATCCTCACGCTAAACTAATCAAGCCAATATGCTATACAAGACAGTGACACACAATAATACTTATATGAACCGCGATTAAATCTGATCATGGATCAAGCGACAGCTGTTAGATCGCAGACTAGAGCAAAAAAAAAACATTGTCCAATTTGCTAAGATGATAACAACCGTATATCGAATATTATGATACATTACCTATATGCTAACTCTATTCTTAACTATTCATACATTATTTATGATTATTACCAAACTTATGCATAAGATTATACCTACAAGTTCTCTGAAATGCAGTACTACCCAATAAATTTAGTTCAACAAAAACTTTATGCCAATGAAAATGTTTTAATTACTTTTCATTTGATTACTTTATCATTGAATTGCTTTTTCAAATCTAAAGAATATATATATGAGAGAAGAGGTGATAAATACTTATAGTTACAATTGGGTCCGGTCTGAGGTGCCTAACGAAGTTGTAACGAAGTTTTAGTCATGCCGTAAGCAAAAAACGATTTTATAATGGCCCCACTCATGAGTTCAAATTTTTCGCACGTTTTATTTGCATTTATCTGATATCTGTAAACATTTTCAATATATTTTTTTAGTTCTGTATATAAATTTTCTAGTTTGTTTTTCTAGTTCCTTAGTTTGTAGTAAAAGTTTTTTTGATGACTAAATTTATTGGGACATAAATGGGCTCGAACATTGTTATCGTTTGTAGTTAACTTATGATGTATTTTAACCAGAAACATGCAATTGTTCAATACAAAAACCATATAAACGATATATATACATAAACATCAAACTAAATAAGCATTGTACAAAACCCAAAAAGAGCACAAATTTTTATCAAAAACAGAATGTTATCAAATCGAAAATGTTCACCATTTAGCCCAAAAAAGACTCATTTCATATTATTTGTTTAACTGTTTTCGTTTCCTTATGGCAGACAAGAGGCGCATATTTCGTATATTCTTTTGTTTATGGATTTCGGTTGAGTTTCCTTTAGTTAATCTCATGACTGTGTATTATATAAGCGTGGCCGGGAAATCGCTTTTTTGTCTATAGTGCCAATCGAAAAATCCGTTACACTCGTTCTAGGCCCAGCCGGTCGATCCCGATCTCACCGCCAAGCTGCTGGGACGCGGCGTGGCCGTATCGCCGATCGTTACGGTTGAGCCGCGGCGCCGCAAGTTCCACAAGGCCATCACCCTCAGCATGCCTGCCCCGAAGGCGCACAGCCAGGGGATGATCAATCAATACTCGGGCAATACGCCCACCCTGCGCCTGCTCTGCTCGATTACAGGTAAGTTGAAGCCGATCCGCTACCGATCCGTCATCAGCCGGTCTTTTGTGTTGTTTGTACGATGTGATCCAAGCAGTTATTATTACCAATTACCAATTACCATTATGACTATTACGAGTATATCCACTTACATTTCCATTACGTTAGTTGATGTTTTTGAGTATTCAGATCCCTCTCGAACCCCAATTTTCCACATCCTCCCCCTCTTTCTATCTCTCTCTATATATACCTCTGTCTCAGGCCTCATTTCTTCATTCCTATTTATGATTTCTTGAGTGTATACTATATGCTTTCGTTCAGTTGAGTTCGTACCAGCTTACGTTATTCGTTTTGGTTGTCTATAACATTTAGAATACAAGTATCTCTCATGTGCTAATAAGTAGTACTATATATATACCATACATGCCATATATACTATATTCAATCCTGTACAGTGGAAAGTGCCTAGCTAAAAAGATACCGAAATAATTGATACCTCTGGGAACTATTCCCGACCTAAAATTGCAATTGAATTGAGGGGCATTCGTTCTCATATATGTAGGTCCCATCCGATCCGAAGTGAAACATTGTGCTTGTGTCTGTGTAGTAGATGTTCGTACGGAAGGCTCCGGCAGTAGCCAGCATCGTATCGTAATCCTATATCGTATCCCCTCTTTGAAACTCTAGCCAGTTGTAGAGCATTCGTCATTCACCTCTGCATTCAGACACGGTTACGCCCATCCATCAACTACACCACCCACTACACACAGTTTAAGATACAGATACAGATACAGAAACAGATACAGACACTCCACCTGTCACGTACACAGCCCGATCATAATCCAGATCAATGTCATGTACAGTGTGTCTCCTATTATTGTGCCAAAAGGTGATCGTTCCGTTACCCTTTGTTCGATTTGCGTTCATTATCGCTTTAGTTCGTTCTAATGATTTTCAATGATTTCGATTTCTATTTCGATTTCTATTTCGTGTTGAGCAAAAAAAAAAAAACAAACCCAAAACAAAACAAACTTCAATTCAATTCTTGATTGAAAACCTATTTAATTGTTCTATAATTTCGTACTAATGCGTCATTGCATATGTGTGCACGCATTCCGTTCTGTTTTCTCAATCCATTGAAGGTGTGTTTCGGAAAAGGTCTCTAAAAGGTAACTAAAACTGACTCAAACGTCACAAATACTAAAATAAATAATACAAAAAAATTCAGAAATTCACAAACATGTATGAAGTTTCAAATTGAAACTGTTTACCAAATAAAATCGTTATTTGTTCATATTTAGTTGTTTCGTTCTATGCCAAACATAAAAAAATGAAAAAAAATACAAATGATAATAATATTAATAAAATACAAATATTATTGTATTGCAAAAATGAGGCAGCAAACAAAAAAAATCCAAGAAGAAAATTTGACAACAAAAATTTGAAAATTCTGCATATTTTATTTATGATAAATTCTCTTGTTAAGAAACTATTGCAAATATTTCAAACAATTATTTTTCAACTTCTATGCCTTTAAACATTTTTGGTTTTATTGGATTTCGTTGAGTTCTTTGCTCCTAAGTTGCCCCATTAATTTACTGAGTTCCGTTCAGTTCGTTGCTTAAATTCGGGTTGCGCTGCGTCTTTGGGTTTACTGTGCCAGAAAAGCTCAGGATTAACTTTCTGTTCGGGGCCCACTCCAGACCCCACTCCATTGGCCATGTTCTCCATGCCAAGATATCGCTTTCAGCTCAAAACAGCTTCGTTTTGAAGTAAGCCAACTTTCCAATTTACTTTTTCGAACCTTAAGCTTGTCATGCAAACGTCTTTGCCGCCTACTCTTTCTCTCTGTCTAACCTCTCTCTCCCTCTAACATCTTACAAATAATATGATTACCTAAGCGAATTTCTGACTGCACGCGGTTTACTGCCAAATATATACCTAAACTGCACAATTTCATTAAAAAGTTTGTAGGTCTTTTGTAAGCTAAACTAAACGCTAAATAAAGTTGCTCTTTGGGCCATCGAAACCGTATTTGAAGCAAGGCCAACAGATTGTGCCAAAGTACTTTCATCTGTTCCGTTACCAATTCGAGTCTTATTCCATTTTAACATTTGTCATCCTTGTTAAGGCTATCTTAGCTTCAAGTTTAATTTTTATAAATTACTATTATTCTTTTCGGTTGGAATGCCGTGCACCTGATTGTGATTCGTTTATTTATTCGGTTCTGTTGAATTTTTCAGTTTCAGTTTGATTTTAATTGTAAATCATCAAGCAGAATATTATTATGTACATTGACTGTTTTCCAAAAATACAAAAAAAAAAAAATTAAGAACGTGAATGATCAATTTTGAATTTCTACTGTTTGTGGCACCAAAGAGAACTTTTCTGAAACCAAATAAATGTCAACTATTGAGAAAGAAACTAAAGTCAAGCAAGTGCTATGACAAGCTGACTACTTATACTTAAATACAAATATATAAATATCTAAGATAAATATCAAGTTGACAATTCCTTTATATTTATATTCCTGAATTCAGTTAAGGTTTTCAATTATTTTTGATTTTGATTTCTTGATATCGTTTTCGTTGGGACTTTTGTTGTTTTAAACACATTTACTACAACAAGAAACTCGTGACACGCTCACTTAATTTCCATTCAAGAGAAACCAAAAACTATGTTTTTCCAAAATATTAAGCATGTTGTTTCGAAACGGCTTTAAAGTAAGCAGCGCAACAAGTACCTTAGTACTCGTACCTCTGTAAATGCTAACAGCCCAACTAAATTAACCAAATATATGCTTGAAATAAAAGTGCCTCATCTTCCACACACTTCATAACATCACCACACACCCACACCACACCACACAGCTCTCTTACACTCGAAACATTCATCACATTCATCACATTCATGCCATGCCATTGCCACACAGATAACAAGATACTCAAGATATTTCTAATATTTATCGCTAAATAAGATTTTACTATACCATTAACTATATACAATAATACTTTTCGATACTACTCCTAATCCATCTAATTGCTTTGTAATTAACACACACAATCGTATTCTCTCTGAACAAGAACTTTTTGAGTTGAGATTTTATGGTTTCGTTTGTGAAATTAGTTCAACCATTTTGGAATTCAATTCAATAATTATCTGCTAATGAGACAACAGTAGAGTTTTCAAGAGTTTTTACATACATATATGTAGTCTATGCGTAAAACCACCCCAAGTCCCACATCTGAGCCTCACAATTGAACGTCTCCGTATTTCGTCTCCCATCTACCTCCTCCTTCGCCAGGCGGACCGTCCCGTGCTCAATGGGAAGATGTCACCGGATCCACGCCCCTGACCTTTGTCAACGATTGTGTCTCCTTCACGACCACCGTCTCGGCTCGTTTCTGGCTGATGGACTGTCGCAATATATCGGATGCCACCAAAATGGCCACCGAGCTGTACAAGTCAGTAATCGAGAATTATAGCTAGGAGTTGTATATTTCATTCATTATTCTTTAAACGCAGGGAGGTAATCCATGTACCTTTCATTGCCAAGTTTGTGGTGTTCGCCAAGAAGATCGAACCGTTCGAGGCTCGCCTGCGGGTGTTCTGTATGACTGACGATCGCGAAGATAAGACGCTTGAGAAGCACGAACTCTACACGGAAGTTGCCAAGAGCCGTGATGTGGAAGTTCTTGAGGGCAAGCCGCAGTATATCGAAATGGCTGGCAATCTTGTGCCCGTGACCAAGTCGGGTGACCAGTTGCAGCTGCAGTTCAAGGCCTTCCGCGAGAACCGTCTGCCCTTCACCGTGCGCGTTAAGGATCAACATGCCGATATCGTTGGCCGCACGCTGTTCATGAAGGAACCAAAGGTGGCCAAGGGTGAGCCACCACAACAGCCCATCTGCATCCTGAACATTGTACTCCCGGAGGCAGTGATTCCGGATTCCACAACGGCCTTCTCGGACCGTGTTACCTCCGCCTACAGAACCTCAATGTTTAGTTTGAGCAAACATCAAAATGACCATTACATCGGCGACATTCGCATTGTGGATTTATCGAACCTATTGGGAAAGGACTGGATTCAGCTGGCCCCAGAGATTGGCATAAATGCTGAAGAGATCGATGAGATCATCAATCAAAATACCGACAGTATTGCTAGGCAGGCCCAGAGCATGATTCGTCTTTACAAGGACAAGCCCAACTATGATATCCTCCTGCTGGAAGCGGCGCTCAAGAACATCGGAAGGGACGATATTATGAAGAAGTGCAAGAGTGGTCGACTTTCGCATTCCCGAGAGTTCGATGACACTGACATGATGAAGAACTCGGAATCCGTGGAGGAGCTGGTTCGCAGAGAAAGTAAGTACTAGACATTATTACAGAAATTTTGCCAAAGCTTTAATAGGATTTAAATATATTTAAAAAATATTTGAATCTTTTAAAACATAAATTGTTAAATGGCTCGAACATTTTCCAATTCCATGTTGAATAACCCCTTAAGCTCTTCCTGCAGGCAAGCGAATCCAGCAAATCAACGAACGCGAAGAGGTCAAATACTCAGCCGAGGAGAAGGAAGTCGAAGAGTCCGAGTCCGATGAGGAAGCCGCCAAACGCACAGTGGCCGAGCGGCGTGAAAAGATTGTCAAGCGTTTGTCCATGGAGCGATCAATTCCGGCCTCCACGCAAAAGAAGGAAATAACCCGCGAAATAACCGAAATTAAGCGAAAGAGTTTAATCGAAGACAAAAAGGCTCACCACGAGTCCGAGATCTTGATGCAGCTGCCCGCAGACAATGTGATCATTAAGACAACAACGGTACCCGAACAGGTCATTAAAATGAAGATGGGTAAAATGGACTCCACCGAAGTGAGCAAGAGCGAGTTTGACAAGGAACTGACGCACAAGTTTAAGACATCCGGACGCAGTTCAGAGGAGGAAGACCAGCCTTCGTCCCCAGACCAGACCGACAAGATTGTCCAAGATATCAGCTCCGCTGAGAAGAAGGAAAAGGATGGTGTAACCTTCAGTCGGGTGACGACTATCACCCGCCAGGAGGCTCGTGACATAACCGAAGATTTTCTTGAGATGGAGAAACGCACCCAACTGCCAGCTACAACCACCACCGCAACCGTTAACGTTAACGAGAAGTTTGTCGAAGAAGTCAAGGAAAAGACCAGCCCTATTGCTTCAGTGCCGCAGGAAACTGTCAAGGAGGTGCAGCAAGTCATTCACGAGGTCACCGAAATAGCCAGCAAGAAGGTTGAGAACATAATTAGCTCCTTCGAGACCACCAAGCCACAGGAGGCAACGGTAGTCCTGCCTACTCAGGCGACTTCCGAATCAACCAAGGTCAGCGAGACCATTAAACATCTCGAGGATGTCAAGACGGTTGCCCAAGAGCAAAAGAAGACGGTCCAAGTAATTGAAAGCTCTAGTATTGAGGAGACCATTGCGGACTTTGAAGCCAAGAAGGTTAAATATGATTTCCATGGTGGCGAGCCCAAGACCCAGATCCCCAAGTTCACGCGGAAACCTAGCGAGGATTCTATGAAGCCCACAGCAGCTCCACGTGCTGCCGCTGAGCCTGAAATTGAATCCGTAGTAGATACCAAATCCGAAAAGCCGATCTCGAAGATTCCAGTTAAGACATCTGCATCCGAAGTCGATGCTCGAAAGATGACCCAAGATTTCCTGCAGGGCGAAAAGTTAGCCGCTGAGCCTAAACCAGCCCCAGCAGCTAGCAAAATTCCGAAAGTGGAACCAAGGAAATCAGTGGAGAAACTGGTTGAGAAAGAGTCGAAGATTTTAGACGATGTGGTAGCCTCTACGGCAACCATTATGACAGCCGGTCTGGGTGCCGAGCAGCTCAAGGAAAAGTTCGACAAGCAGCCGGAAATTGCCGCCAAGGCTGATACTGTTGCCGAAAAGGTTTCCGAACTGGTTGACACATTCCACAAGATCGAGGAGAAGGTGACCAAGTCTGAGAAGCCCTCGGAAATTGCCAGCAAAGTGGAGAATTTGGTAAAGGTTGAGGACAAGCCCCTGTTACAGACTCAATTTAAAGAAGATAAGGTGGCAGAAAAGGTTGCCGATGTAGTCGAAACATTCCACAAAATCGAGGAGCAGATCACCACCTCTGAAGCTCGCAAGCTCACCCATGATTTCCTTAGCATGGAACAGCAATCCCAATTGCCGAGCTTGCCCCTCGCCGCTGAAAAGCCTCTCGAGTCCAGTCTTACATCCACCTCAGCATCGGAACCGGATTCGGTGGTCTCTGTGAAGCCTTTACCGCCGGCGAGTAAAATACCTGTGGTTGAAACCAAAAAAACCCTGGTCGAGGAAGCGCCGAAACCGCTGATCGAACCTGAGCCTGTGAAGCCCAGCGAAAAGAAACCATTAAATGAGCGCCAGCTTACCGCTGATTTCTTAAGCATGGAGCAGCAAACACAACTGGTGTCTGAACCTGCCAAGACACTCGTAGAGGAGGTAACAAAGATTGCAGAGCAGCAAGTAGATCTGACAGAAAAGCCAAAACCTTTGAATGAGCGCCAACTCACTGAGGACTTTTTGAACATGGAGCAGCAAACCCAACTGCATTCTCAGACCATCAGCGGTGATGCAAAGCCATTAGATAAACCAATCGATGGCATTGAGTCGGCGGCCCCCATTGGTGATGTTTCACCATTCCAGACTCCCAAGCTGACCACCAGTGTGGTGACCCAAGAGTCTCAACAGCTAGCGACTGAATACGACAGCGACACCTTTGGCAAGCAGGCCACTATTCCACTGAACGAGACAATCAAACAAGAGGCACTCACTGCTCCCGTATCCATGGAGCCACGCAAGTCTCTAACCGACGCTGAGTTCTGCAAGTCGGTGGGCGAAACGATCACCAAGAAAATGAGCGAGGGCGTGATTGAGATAACAGATGAGCTCAAGAAAATGGGTAAGCTATTCTTGAGGCATTCTCTTTCAGTTCTCTTTTCTTATTCCTAACTATTTATTAGCGAGCGACATTCCACACTCCATGACTCCTCCGCCAACACCTAGTGACACGAAAGCCGAGAAGCAGAGCGAGCAGTCCGAACTGATTAGCTTAGAACGTGGTAAGTTCTTGATTCAAAGCGGTGCCAAATTTTAGATATTTAATAAATTTTATTAAAGATTATCTGGCCGACACGGTGACCACGCTACACTCGACCACAGAGTCGACATTTGAACGCGTCTCTGCCATTACCAAAATTGGTAAGTGCGAGTCTTGAAATGAATGGCTGCCTCTATGCTGAATTTCTATGCAATTTGTAACTGTTATGTAAAATTATTTTATATTTAAGTTCCTATGTTTGCCTTTTTCGATAAAAAAATTAATCTGTAACTATGATTTAATGTACACCCCTTCTGTTTAATAAACATTTCCATTTTAATTTCTACCACAATCTGTAGTGTTTCATTTTTTGTTTTATCCCATTTCGTTACTCCCACCTCTCTGTACATTTCGTCTTGATTTAAGTCCAAAGGCTTTTTGTATGCAAAGTACCATTCAACCATTAAACGATTGCGATCCAAGAACTGTTAGTTAACTGTATTAACAAACTTAAACGGCAAAACTGCTAACTGCTACTGTGTGTATCTTAATAAAAAAAATTCTGTAAGTGCGGCAGTGAATGTGCCATAAATCTAAGCTAACAAGGATTTTCCAATCCCCAGATAACAACCGCCAGACCGTAGCGCATTGAATGAACGTGGCCACAAATTCTCAAAGAAACTTACTGGCAAGAAAGCCAGTGTTAAGTTTGCTAAGTAGCTAATCCAATTACGTTAACACTGACGAAAGGTCGCAGAAACATCGCTAATTGTCTGACTGGCGCCGTTCTGCGCTGTAGATATTGTATCTGCGTATACGTAACATTCGGAGGTGTCAATGTCAGTGGGGCAGTGAATCGATATATCGATCTGCGAATCGATTGTGCGCCGGTAACTTTATGTTACTGTCTCCGATCGGTGGAGACATTCCCGTTGACTGGCGAAAGCCTATTAGCCCATTAGCGCTCGAAAGGCATCTACAGTTAATAGCATTTTCCAAGGGTTCCTTATATAATTGGCCGCTGTGCTATCTGCCTTTGCTGCCACTGCCACGGTGAGCAATGCGTCGACCGTCGCGCACTTATGTCATAGGGCCAGGGGCCAGCCAACTAGCGAGCGAAAGCCGAGCGGTGGCGTATACTTAATTTAATTTGCTTCTAGCATTCTTGCAGTACGGCGATAGTCGCGCTTTCCGAGCAGATTTAGTTTCGAATTTGTATTTCCCAAGTACGCGCGATCCAAAAGTCAGACAGGAGTGCGTCTCTGTGAATGTCGGTGCTGTAAGAGGCAGCAATAGGAATTATTAGAGAACAGTTCAGAACAGAAAGTAATGTTTCTCAGCACTAACGATTTGTGTTTATAGTTCATTCAGTGCGCTACGAAATAAACTAATTAAATAAACTTAATCAAACACTAAAGTAACTTTAAGCCTATTGTATATTAATGGTAAGTTTCCCATGTACAATTACAATCAATTTGAAAAGTTGCCACAGCTGTAAGACTTATGTTTATGCATCTACATATGATGGGTATCGTTTTCTGATAGGGCTCTCCCTCATTGTTGTCCACTCAAATCTCATGGTGTAACAATTACGTTTGCAATTTTTGACCAACTATTTAAGCAATTGAGTTTATGTTTTGTAATATACAACTACAACTGCTGCAAGTTACAGTTAAAATACTACGATTTTTGTTAACATATGTAATAATCTGGTTTAATATACTCGTAAATAACTATTATAGCTGAATCTATGGATAAGCCATGCCATATAATCTAAAATACTATCTATATATATTTACCAATTAATACAAGATTTTTTTCATTAAGATAAACACTTTTGGCATACTTTTGGATTTCCGAAAATTAAAAGAAAAACCAAATTGAAAAGGTACCCATATGGGGATCAGCTAGCAGCTGGATTCAGTTGCGCTCCGATCTCCATATGAGGACTCATCGAAAGAACACTCCAAATAAACCACCATGGCCTTCAGTTTGCAATGTTTATGTTTGATTTGTTTTCAGCAAATACTTATGTGTTCTGTTGCTTTTCGTAACTTTAGCAATTCCTAACGAAAAAGCCTATATACGTATCATATATATATCTAATGGTATTAGTGTACTGTAACTGAATGTTAAGTCGAGCCACATCCAGTTCTCACAGTAGCATCTCTATATAGTAAATAGCATATCGTACTCCTATACTCGTACTCTTTGTCATTATTTGCGATTTTTAAAGCCAACAGCCAAAGCCACAACTACATATTTAATTAGCCCACCATATAACCAACCTATGTTTGTTTGCACCCCAGACCCACCAACCCAGCGAGCTTCTTTATGTAATTGGTTGTCAATAGATCGCACTGTGTAGCGTACGAGTATGTGACATATGATGTCGTGGTTGTTCTTATTCTTGCAGTAACCATAGCTAAATTTGCCTTTTTTTGATTTCGTATTCAACATAAACATTGCTTAAATATTTGCAAAACCAAAAATATGCAAACGTAATCAGCTCAGCTCAAGAATTGTACTCGAAAAGCATTGAATTTTTGTGCAGCAATTAGCAAGCAGAAATGGACCCAGTAATCCACGACCTCATATGCAGCATCTGTATGTATGCGGCTGAATGCAGCTCAGCTCCGCTAAGCTAAGCCAAGCTAAGCTTCATCTGGCATCGTTAAGTGCGGAACAGATATATTTTGATTTCGCTTCTCGACTAATAAGCGTAAGCATTAATTGCATGATTGTCCCTGCTGCTGGGTTCTTGGCGTACAGCTTGTAGTAAGAATATATATATATATATATGCTTGACATAAAACTATATGTCGGCAACTCAATTGCACTGTGTACATAGACTAACTAACCCACCATTAAACCCCATGGTTGACTTGTAATCGGTGTTAACTGTCTTTATATTGCCATGTTTTCTACTCCACTCTACTTCTATCCCTAAACAAAATCATAACCAATTTTGCCATCACGGAATGCCTCAAACAGAGCACTTCAGTGTTCATAATGTAA
Source organism: Drosophila birchii (assembly GCA_035046345.1). NCBI lineage: Eukaryota > Metazoa > Arthropoda > Insecta > Diptera > Drosophilidae > Drosophila > Drosophila birchii. Next base: position 18,222,543 of record JAWNOA010000048.1, on the reverse strand, counting down.
AACCCGAGACCTTTACAAAAACAGATGAAACTGAAAAGCTGCTTCATAGTGTGGTAGCTCCCCCCGATATTCCGAAAACGAACTCACCAGACACTACCTCATTTACAGAAATGAGTACAAGTAGTCAAACACCAAAGATGACAACAACGACGACCCTAACAGCGCAAGTAGATAGAACCACAGTTGACTTGACCATCCCAGAGCAAGATAGGCCAGAGCTTTCGCCAGAGAAGCAAGATAAGTCGCCCAAGGATCGGTCAGCAGTAGATATAGATGCGGAAGCTGAGAAGACTGCCAGTGATAGGGAGTACTTAGAGCAGATTATGGGCTGTGGCGATGTTAGACGCAAGGTAATGCGTTTGGAGAGCAGCGGCAGTACTGAATCATTGGATTCGAGTGTCAAGCAACCAGCTGTGATACCAAAGTATATAGGCGAAAATGTGCCGGTGGTGCGAGAGGTGGTGCAGAGCATCGAGGATAAAATCTGCAGCACAATGGTGTCGGCCATTCCCTTCGCCGTACAAAAGCGGCAGCCCCACGAAGATGACAAGGAACCAAATGTGGTGGAACTGGAGAAGCAAATACTAACGCCAGCGGACTTGGCTCTGGAAAAATTAATTAAATGTGAACTGCCGGCACAGGTAGTCAAGATTTCGCCCATCGAGGCAATGGAAGATGTAGGCCTTGGCCTGAAAGAGATTGAAGATGAAGTTTGCGAGAAAGTTTGTGAGAAGCGTAAGGCCTTTGAGGTGGCTGAAGACTTATGTGAAACGGAAAAGACTTTAGCAGAACAGGTAATAGGATTAGGTAGGCAAGTAGAAGTGGTACCTGGCAAGATTTTAACTGAAACTATTGAAGAGCATAAAGACTTAGGGGATAAGGAAGCCATTGATGCATTACCAAGGGTGAGGGAAGTAGTGCAGGATATTGAACGAAGATATCCAGTATCGAGCCTAGAGGCCAAGCCCTTTAGTCCTCGAAAGAAGTCAGCTGAGGACCGTAAGGTGGATGTTTCGACTATTGAGCAGCAAATTTTAAGCGATGCCGATCTAATTTTTGATGTGTTAAGCTCAAAGCACGTTCCAGAACAGAAAGTGCACTCTCCCGTTTCGGCCATGGCCAAGACGAGCGATAGTATTGAAAACCTCGAAGACGTCTGTGAAAAGAAGTGCTCTAAGCGAATCATCTCAGATATGGCACAGGCGAGCGAAGAGCCAGAAAAGGCGGAAAGTGCACTAGTAACTGACGACATCCAATTGGCCACGGCCAAGTTTCTAGACCAAGAGACCACTAAGTTCCACGTAGCAGAAAGTATTCATGATTTTGAGACTAAGAGTATTGTTAGCGAAGGCTTGACAGGGATTGCAGACAGTCAAATTAGATTATTAACAGAATGTGATAAGCAAGAATTTCCAATAGAATCGAGTAAGGATATTAAACTTGTAGAATTTCCTAAAATTGCACACACTTTGGAACGATTACATTCCATTTCCAAAACAGACATTGAACACACAAAGGAGTTTGTCCACGATGCCAGTGAATTTGAAGTAAAGCTTGATAAACTAGTTGATCAGACTTCAGCACAGAAAGAACAGAAAATCTTAGAAAGAAATATAGCTAGCAAATTTCCAACTCAAGATAATGTAAAGGAGCTCGAGGGCCCCCAGTATTCGATCTCAAAGACCTCTGAACTAGTTTCAATGACTGAAGATGCACAAAATAAGTTTCCATCTGATGGGAAGCCTAATTTAATTTTAAAACAAATCGAAAGCGACAGCGACGAAGAGTTGGATAGCTTTGGAAAAATCGAAAAACTAAAACATCTTAAAATTGAGAATGTATCCAATCTAAAAGTAGTTAAAGATATTGAATCTACTGAAAATATTACAATTTCAAAGTTTCCGACAGGAAAAGTTGACACAGACAGCCGACCAGGTGAACTTGAAAAGATTTTACCTAAAGACATGACTATAGGTCAGAAACATCCCACTAACCTAGGCGACAAAGCAAAATCACCCACATTTTCAAATAAGCCCATTCCAAAACAAATTTCAGACAATGAATCCGACAAAGAGTTTTCAGACAAGAATGTTTGTCAGCAAACTCCAGTCGTAGCTCCCTTCATCGGTGTTAATAATAAACCTCCTCTGAAAGAAGAACTAAAGAAAACCCTTTCCAGTTCAAAGGTAGAACAAACTTCAATAACAGTTAAATCCATCAAACACTCAGTTAATATAATCGCACCAGAATATCCCTTCTCAACTTTCGGAGATGATAAGGTTGAAGATAAATCTTCTCTTAACGAGGAGAAGCCAACGATGATTGAAAGTAAAGAAGAATCCTCTATTAAGCTAGACGACAAACCAAAGTCGCCTTTCGGTTCAGCAAAGCCTTTGCTGCAACAATACTCAGACGATGAAAGCGATGAAGAGTTTGGAGTTCCAAAACTTCAGGACAAGACTGTTGTTCAGCCCACTCCAACCGCAGTTCCACTCACTAGCGTTGCTGATAAATCTCCTCTGAAAGAACTTAAAGATTCGGTATCAATTTCAAAAGTAGGAGAAATCTCAACAATAGTTGAATCTAGCACTCATTCTGTAAACGCAGTTGAAGTAATTAAACAATCTGATCCCTTCTCAACTTTCGAAGATGATAAGGTTGAAGATAAATCTTCTCTGCAGGACGATAATAAGCCAAAGCCAAGTGAAAGTAAGGAAGAAAAATCCCCAACTAAACTAGACGACAAACCAAAGTCGGCTTTCGATTCAGCAATGCCTTTGCTGCAAGAATACTCAGACGATGAAAGCGATGAAGAGTTTGAAGTTCCCAGCCTTCAGGACAAGACTATTGTTCAGCCCACTCTAACCGCAGTTCCACTCACTAGCGTTTCTGATAAATCTCCTCTGAAAGAACTTAAAGATTCGGTATCAATTTCAAAAGTAGAAGAAACATCAACAATAGTTGAATCTAGCACTCATTCTGTAAAAGCAGTTGAAGTAATTAAACAATCTGATCCCTTCTCAACTTTCGAAGGTGATAAGGTTGAAGATAAATCTTCTCTGAAGGACGATAATAAGTCAAAGCCAACTGAAAGTAAGGAAGACAAATCCCCAACTAAACTAGACGACAAACCAAAGTCGCCTTTCTATTCAGCAAAGCCTTTGCTGCAAGAATACTCAGACGATGAAAGCGATGAAGAGTTTGGAGTTCCAAAACTTCAGGACAAGACTGTTGTTCAGCCCACTCTAACCGCAGTTCCACTCACTAGCGTTTCTGATAAATCTCCTCTGAAAGAACTTAAAGATTCGGTATCAATTTCAAAAGTAGAAGAAACATCAACAATAGTTGAATCTAGCACTCATTCTGTAAAAGCAGTAGAAGTAATTAAACCATCTGATCCCTTCTCAACCTTCGAAGATACTAAGGTTGAAGATAAATCTTCTCTGAAGGACGATAATAAGTCAAAGCCAAGTGAAAGTAAGGAAGACAAATCCCCAACTAAACTAGACGACAAACCAAAGTCGCCTTTCGATTCAGCAAAGCCTTTGCTGCAACAATACTCAGACGATGAAAGCGATGAAGAGTTTGGAGTTTCAAAGCCTCAGGACAAGATTGTTGTTCAGCCCACTCCAACCGCAGTTCCACTCACTAGCGTTGCTGATAAATCTCCTCTGAAAGATCTTAAAGATTCGGTATCAATTTCAAAAGTAGGAGAAACCTCAACAATAGTTGAATCTAGCACTCATTGTGTAAAAGCAGTAGAAGTAATTAAACAATCTGATCCCTCCTCAACTTTCGAAGATACTAAGGTTGAAGATAAATTTTCCCTGAAGGACGATGATAAGTCAAAGCCTAAACTTGACGACAAACCAAAGTCGCCTTTCGATTCAGCAAAGCCTTTGCTGCAACAATACTCAGACGATGAAAGCGATGAAGAGTTTGAAGTTTCCAAACTTCAGGACAAGACTGTTGCTCAGCCCACTCCAACCGTAGTTCCAATCACTAGCGTTGCAGATAAATCTCCTCTGAAAGAACTTAAAGATTCGATATCAATTTCAAAAGTAGAAGAAACCTCAACAATAGTTGAATCTAGCATTCATTCTGTAAAAGCAGTAGAAGTAATTAAACAATCTGATCCCCTCTCAACTTTCGAAGATGATAAGGTTGAAGATAAATCTTCTCTGCAGGACGATAATAAGCCAAAGCCATGTGAAAGTAAAGAAGAAAAATCCTCTACTAAACTAGACGACAAACCAAAATCGCCTTTCGATTCAGCAAAGCATTTGCTGCAAGAATACTCAGACGATGAAAGCGATGAAGAGTTTGGAGTTCCAAAGCTTCAGGACAAGACTGTTGTTCAGCCCACTCCAACCGCAGTTCCACTCACTAGCGGTGCAGATAAATCTCCTCTGAAAGATCTTAAAGATTCGGTATCAATTTCAAAAGTAGAAGAAACCTCAACAATAGTTGAATCTAGCACTCATTGTGTAAAAGCAGTAGAAGTAATTAAACAATCTGATCCCTTCTCAACTTTCGAAGGTGATAAGGTTGAAGATAAATCGTCTCTGAAGGACGATGATAAGTCAAAGCCTAAACTAGACGACAAACCAAAGTCGCCTTTCGATTCAGCAAAGCCTTTGCTGCAAGAATACTCAGACGATGAAAGCGATGAAGAGTTTGGAGTTCCAAAACTTCAGGACAAGACTGTTGTTCAGCCCACTCCAACCGCAGTTCCACTCACTAGCGTTGCTGATAAATCTCCTCTGAAAGAACTTAAAGATTCGGTATCAATTTCAAAAGTAGGAGAAACCTCAACAATAGTTGAATCTAGCACCCATTCTGTAAAAGCAGTAGAAGTAATTAAACAATCTGATCCCTTCTCAACTTTCGAAAATGATAAGGTTGAAGATAAATCTTCTCTGAAAGACGATGATAAGTCAAAGCCTAAACTAGACGACAAACCAAAGTCGCCTTTCGATTTAGCAAAGCCTTTGCTGCAAGAATACTCAGACGATGAAAGCGATGAAGAGTTTGGAGTTCCAAAACTTCAGGACAAGACTGTTGTTCAGCCCACTCCAACCGCAGTTCCACTTACTAGCGTTGCTGATAAATCTCCTCTGAAAGAACTTAAAGATTCGGTATCAATTTCAAAAGTAGGAGAAACCTCAACAATAGTTGAATCTAGCACTCATTCTGTAAAAGCAGTTGAAGTAATTAAACAATCTGATTCCTTCTCAACCTTCGAAGATGATAAGGTTGAAGATAAATCTTCTCTGCAGGACGATAATAAGCCAAAGCCATGTGAAAGTAAAGAAGAAAAATCCTCTACTAAACTAGACGACAAAACAAAGTCGCCTTTCGATTCAGCAAAGCATTTGCTGCAAGAATACTCAGACGACAAACCAAAGTCGCCTTTCGATTCAGCAAAGCATATGCTGCAAGAATACTCAGACGATGAAAGCGATGAAGAGTTTGGAGTTCCAAAGCTTCAGGACAAGACTGTTGTTCAGCCCACTCCAACCGCAGTTCCACTCACTAGCGTTGCAGATAAATCTCCTCTGAAAGATCTTAAAGATTCGGTATCAATTTCAAAAGTAGAAGAAACCTCAACAATAGTTGAATCTAGCACTCATTGTGTAAAAGCAGTAGAAGTAATTAAACAATCTGATCCCTTCTCAACTTTCGAAGGTGATAAGGTTGAAGATAAATCGTCTCTGAAGGACGATGATAAGTCAAAGCCTAAACTAGACGACAAACCAAAGTCGCCTTTCGATTTAGCAAAGCCTTTGCTGCAAGAATACTCAGACGATGAAAGCGATGAAGAGTTTGGAGTTCCAAAACTTCAGGACAAGACTGTTGTTCAGCCCACTCCAACCGCAGTTCCACTCACTAGCGTTTCTGATAAATCTCCTCAGAAAGAACTTAAAGATTCGGTATCAATTTCAAAAGTAGAAGAAACATCAACAATAGTTGAATCTAGCACTCATTCTGTAAAAGCAGTTGAAGTAATTAAACAATCTGATCCCTTCTCAACTTTCGAAGATACTAAGGTTGAAGATAAATCTTCTCTGAAAGAACTTAAAGATTCGGTATCAATTTCAAAAGTAGGAGAAACCTCAACAATAGTTGAATCTAGCACTCATTGTGTAAAAGCAGTAGAAGTAATTAAACAATCTGATCCCTTCTCAACTTTCGAAGGTGATAAGGTTGAAGATAAATCGTCTCTGAAGGACGATGATAAGTCAAAGCCTAAACTAGACGACAAACCAAAGTCGCCTTTCGATTTAGCAAAGCCTTTGCTGCAAGAATACTCAGACGATGAAAGCGATGAAGAGTTTGAAGTTCCCAACCTTCAGGACAAGACTATTGTTCAGCCCACTCTAACCGCAGTTCCACTCACTAGCGTTGCTGATAAATCTCCTCTGAAAGAACTTAAAGATTCGGTATCAATTTCAAAAGTAGGAGAAACCTCAACAATAGTTGAATCTAGCACTCATTCTGTAAAAGCAGTAGAAGTAATTAAACAATCTGATCCCTTCTCAACTTTCGAAGGTGATAAGGTTGAAGATAAATCGTCTCTGAAGGACGATGATAAGTCAAAGCCTAAACTAGACGACAAACCAAAGTCGCCTTTCGATTTAGCAAAGCCTTTGCTGCAAGAATACTCAGACGATGAAAGCGATGAAGAGTTTGGAGTTCCAAAGCTTCAGGACAAGACTGTTGTTCAGCCCACTCCAACCGCAGTTCCACTCACTAGCGTTTCTGATAAATCTCCTCAGAAAGAACTTAAAGATTCGGTATCAATTTCAAAAGTAGAAGAAACATCAACAATAGTTGAATCTAGCACTCATTCTGTAAAAGCAGTTGAAGTAATTAAACAATCTGATCCCTTCTCAACTTTCGAAGATACTAAGGTTGAAGATAAATCTTCTCTGAAAGAACTTAAAGATTCGGTATCAATTTCAAAAGTAGGAGAAACCTCAACAATAGTTGAATCTAGCACTCATTGTGTAAAAGCAGTAGAAGTAATTAAACAATCTGATCCCTTCTCAACTTTCGAAGGTGATAAGGTTGAAGATAAATCGTCTCTGAAGGACGATGATAAGTCAAAGCCTAAACTAGACGACAAACCAAAGTCGCCTTTCGATTTAGCAAAGCCTTTGCTGCAAGAATACTCAGACGATGAAAGCGATGAAGAGTTTGGAGTTCCAAAACTTCAGGACAAGACTATTGTTCAGCCCACTCTAACCGCAGTTCCACTCACTAGCGTTTCTGATAAATCTCCTCTGAAAGAACTTAAAGATTCGGTATCAATTTCAAAAGTAGAAGAAACATCAACAATAGTTGAATCTAGCACTCATTCTGTAAAAGCAGTTGAAGTAATTAAACAATCTGATCCCTTCTCAACCTTCGAAGATACTAAGGTTGAAGATAAATCTTCTCTCCAGGACGATAATAAGTCAAAGCCAAGTGAAAGTAAGGAAGAAAAATCCCCAACTAAACTAGACGACAAACCAAAGTCGCCTTTCGATTTAGCAAAGCCTTTGCTGCAAGAATACTCAGACGATGAAAGCGATGAAGAGTTTGAAGTTCCCAACCTTCAGGACAAGACTATTGTTCAGCCCACTCTAACCGCAGTTCCACTCACTAGCGTTGCTGATAAATCTTCTCTGAAAGAACTTAAAGATTCGGTATCAATTTCAAAAGTAGGAGAAACCTCAACAATAGTTGAATCTAGCACTCATTGTGTAAAAGCAGTAGAAGTAATTAAACAATCTGATCCCTTCTCAACTTTCGAAGGTGATAAGGTTGAAGATAAATCGTCTCTGAAGGACGATGATAAGTCAAAGCCTAAACTAGACGACAAACCAAAGTCGCCTTTCGATTCAGCAAAGCCTTTGCTGCAAGAATACTCAGACGATGAAAGCGATGAAGAGTTTGGAGTTCCAAAACTTCAGGACAAGACGGTTGTTCAGCCCACTCCAACCGCAGTTCCACTTACTAGCGTTGCTGATAAATCTCCTCTGAAAGAACTTAAAGATTCGGTATCAATTTCAAAAGTAGGAGAAACCTCAACAATAGTTGAATCTAGCACTCATTCTGTAAAAGCAGTAGAAGTAATTAAACAATCTGATCCCTTCTCAACTTTCGAAGATACTAAGGTTGAAGATAAATCTTCTCTGAAAGAACTTAAAGATTCGGTATCAATTTCAAAAGTAGAAGAAACATCAACAATAGTTGAATCTAGCACTCATTCTGTAAAAGCAGTTGAAGTAATTAAACAATCTGATCCGTTCTCAACCTTCGAAGATAAAAAGGTTGAAGATAAATCTTCTCTGAAGGACGATAATAAGTCAAAGCCAAGTGAAAGTAAGGAAGAAAAATCCCCAACTAAACTAGACGACAAACCAAAGTCGCCTTTCGATTCAGCAAAGCCTTTGCTGCAAGAATACTCAGACGATGAAAGCGATGAAGAGTTTGGAGTTCCAAAACTTCAGGACAAGACTGTTGTTCAGCCCACTCCAACCGCAGTTCCAATCACTAGCGTTGCTGATAAATCTCCTCTGAAAGAACTTAAAGATTCGGTATCAATTTCAAAAGTAGGAGAAACCTCAACAATAGTTGAATCTAGCACTCATTCTGTAAAAGCAGTAGAAGTAATTAAACAATCTGATCCCTTCTCAACTTTCGAAGATGATAAGGTTGAAGATAAATCTTCTCTGAAAGACGATGATAAGTCAAAGCCTAAACTTGACGACAAACCAAAGTCGCCTTTCGGTTCAGCAAAGCCTTCGCTGCAACAATACTCAGACGATGAAAGCGATGAAGAGTTTGAAGTTCCCAACCTTCAGGACAAGACTGTTGTTCAGCCCACTCCAACAGCAGTTCCACTTACTAGCGCTGCTGATAAATCTCCTCTGAAAGAACTTAAAGATTCGGTATCAATTGCAAAAGTAGGAGAAACCTCAACAATAGTTGAATCTAGCACTCATTCTGTAAAAGCAGTAGAAGTAATTAAACAATCTGATCCCTTCTCAACTTTCGAAGATACTAAGGTTGAAGATAAATCTTCTCTGAAGGACGATGATAAGTCAAAGCCTAAACTTGACGTCAAACCAAAGTCGCCTTTCGATTCAGCAAAGCCTTTGCTGCAACAATACTCAGACGATGAAAGCGATGAAGAGTTTGGAGTTCCCAAACTTCAGGACAAGACTGTTGTTCAGCCCACTCCAACCGCAGTTCCACTCACTAGCGTTGCTGATAAATCTCCTCTGAAAGAACTTAAAGATTCGGTATCAATTTCAAAAGTAGGAGAAACCTCAACAATAGTTGAATCTAGCACTCATTCTGTAAAAGCAGTAGAAGTAATTAAACAGTCTGATCCCTTCTCAACCTTCGAAGATGATAAGGTTGAAGATAAATCTTCTCTGAAAGGCGATGATAAGTCAAAGCCTAAACTTGACGACAAACCAAAGTCGCCTTTCGGTTCAGAAAAGCCTTTGCTGCAACAATACTCAGACGATGAAAGCGATGAAGAGTTTGGAGTTCCAAAACTTCAGGACAAGACTGTTGTTCAGCCCACTCCAACCGCAGTTCCACTCACTAGCGTTGCTGATAAATCTCCTCTAAAAGAACTTAAAGATTCGGTATCAATTTCAAAAGTAGAAGAAACATCAACAATAGTTGAATCTAGCACTCATTCTGTAAAAGCAGTTGAAGTAATTAAACAATCTGATCCCTTCTCAACTTTCGAAGATGATAAGGTTGAAGATAAATCTTCTCTGAAGGACGATAATAAGTCAAAGCCAAGTGAAAGTAAGGAAGACAAATCCCCAACTAAACTAGACGACAAACCAAAGTCGCCTTTCGATTCAGCAATGCAAGAATACTCAGACGATGAAAGCGATGAAGAGTTTGGAGTTCCAAAACTTCAGGACAAGACTTTTGTTCAGCCCACTCCAACCGCAGTTCCACTCACTAGCGTTGCTGATAAATCTCCTCTGAAAGAACTTAAAGATTCGGAATCAATTGCAAAAGTAGAAGAAACATCAACAATAGTTGAATCTAGCACTCATTCTGTAAAAGCAGTTGAAGTAATTAAACAATCTGATCCCTTCTCAACTTTCGAAGATGATAAGGTTGAAGATAAATCTTCTCTGAAGGACGATAATAAGTCAAAGCCAAGTGAAAGTAAGGAAGACAAATCCCCAACTAAACTAGACGACAAACCAAAGTCGCCTTTCGATTCAGCAATGCAAGAATACTCAGACGATGAAAGCGTTGAAGAGTTTGGAGTTCCAAAACTTCAGGACAAGACTGTTGTCCAGCCCACTCCAACCGCAGTTCCACTCACTAGCGTTGCTGATAAATCTCCTCTGAAAGAACTTAAAGATTCGGTATCAATTTCAAAAGTTGGAGAAACCTCAACAATAGTTGAATCTAGCACTCATTCTGTAAAAGCAGTAGAAGTAATTAAACAATCTGATCCCTTCTCAACTTTCGAAGATGATAAGGTTGAAGATAAATCTTCTCTGAAGGACGATGATAAGTCAAAGCCTAAACTTGACGTCAAACCAAAGTCGCCTTTCGATTCAGCAAAGCCTTTGCTGCAACAATACACAGACGATGAAAGCGATGAAGAGTTTGGAGTTCCCAAACTTCAGGACAAGACTGTTGTTCAGCCCACTCCAACCGCAGTTCCACTCACTAGCGTTGCTGATAAATCTCCTCTGAAAGAACTTAAAGATTCGGTATCAATTTCAAAAGTTGGAGAAACCTCAACAATAGTTGAATCTCATTCTGTAAAAGCAGTTGAAGTAATTAAACAGTCTGATCCCTTCTCAACCTTCGAAGATGATAAGGTTGAAGATAAATCTTCTCTGAAAGGCGATGATAAGTCAAAGCCTAAACTTGACGACAAACCAAAGTCGCCTTTCGGTTCAGAAAAGCCTTTGCTGCAACAATACTCAGACGATGAAAGCGATGAAGAGTTTGGAGTTCCCAAACTTCAGGACAAGACTGTTGTTCAGCCCACTCCAACCGCAGTTCCACTCACTAGCGTTGCTGATAAATCTCCTCTGAAAGAACTTAAAGATTCGGTATCAATTTCAAAAGTTGGAGAAACCTCAACAATAGTTGAATCTAGCACTCATTCTGTAAAAGCAGTAGAAGTAATTAAACAATCTGATCCCTTCTCAACCTTCGAAGATGATAAGGTTGAAGATAAATCTTCTCTGAAAGGCGATGATAAGTCAAAGCCTAAACTTGACGACAAACCAAAGTCGCCTTTCGGTTCAGAAAAGCCTTTGCTGCAACAATACTCAGACGATGAAAGCGATGAAGAGTTTGGAGTTCCCAAACTTCAGGACAAGACTGTTGTTCAGCCGACTCCAACCGCAGTTCCACTCACTAGCGTTGCTGATAAATCTCCTCTGAAAGAACTTAAAGATTCGGTATCAATTTCAAAAGTAGAAGAAACATCAACAATAGTTGAATCTAGCACTCATTCTGTAAAAGCAGTTGAAGTAATTAAACAATCTGATCCCTTCTCAACTTTCGAAGATGATAAGGTTGAAGATAAATCTTCTCTGAAGGACGATGATAAGTCAAAGCCTAAACTTGACGACAAACCAAAGTCGCCTTTCGATTCAGCAAAGCCTTTGCTGCAAGAATACTCAGACGATGAAAGCGATGAAGAGTTTGGAGTTCCAAAACTTCAGGACAAGACTGTTGTTCAGCCCACTCCAACCGCAGTTCCAATCACTAGCGTTGCTGATAAATCTCCTCTGAAAGAACTTAAAGATTCGGTATCAATTTCAAAAGTAGGAGAAACCTCAACAATAGTTGAATCTAGCACTCATTCTGTAAAAGCAGTAGAAGTAATTAAACAATCTGATCCCTTCTCAACTTTCGAAGATGATAAGGTTGAAGATAAATCTTCTCTGAAAGACGATGATAAGTCAAAGCCTAAACTTGACGTAAAACCAAAGTCGCCTTTCGGTTCAGAAAAGCCTTTGCTGCAACAATACTCAGACGATGAAAGCGATGAAGAGTTTGGAGTTCCAAAACTTCAGGACAAGACTGTTGTTCAGCCCACTCCAACCGCAGTTCCACTCACTAGCGTTGCTGATAAATCTCCTCTGAAAGAACTTAAAGATTCGGTATCAATTTCAAAAGTAGAAGAAACATCAACAATAGTTGAATCTAGCACTCATTCTGTAAAAGCAGTTGAAGTAATTAAACAATCTGATCCCTTCTCAACTTTCGAAGATGATAAGGTTGAAGAAAAATCTTCTCTGAAGGACGATGATAAGTCAAAGCCTAAACTTGACGTCAAACCAAAGTCGCCTTTCGGTTCAGAAAAGCCTTTGCTGCAACAATACTCAGACGTTGAAAGCGATGAAGAGTTTGGAGTTCCCAAACTTCAGGACAAGACTGTTGTTCAGCCCACTCCAACCGCAGTTCCACTCACTAGCGTTGCTGATAAATCTCCTCTGAAAGAACTTAAAGATTCGGTATCAATTTCAAAAGTTGGAGAAACCTCAACAATAGTTGAATCTCCATTCTGTAAAAGCAGTTGAAGTAATTAAACAGTCTGATCCCTTCTCAACCTTCGAAGATGATAAGGTTGAAGATAAATCTTCTCTGAAAGCCGATGATAAGTCAAAGCCTAAACTTGACGACAAACCAAAGTCGCCTTTCGGTTCAGAAAAGCCTTTGCTGCAACAATACTCAGACGATGAAAGCGATGAAGAGTTTGGAGTTCCCAAACTTCAGGACAAGACTGTTGTTCAGCCCACTCCAACCGCAGTTCCACTCACTAGCGTTGCTGATAAATCTCCTCTGAAAGATCTTAAAGATTCGGTATCAATTTCAAAAGTAGGAGAAACCTCAACAATAGTTGAATCTAGCACTCATTCTGTAAAAGCAGTAGAAGTAATTAAACAATCTGATCCCTTCTCAACTTTCGAAGGCGATAAGGTTGAAGATAAATCTTCTCTGAAGGACGATAATAAGTCAAAGCCAAGTGAAAGTAAGGAAGACAAATCCCCAACTAAACTAGACGACAAACCAAAGTCGCCTTTCGATTCAGCAAAGCCTTTGCTGCAACAATACTCAGACGTTGAAAGCGATGAAGAGTTTGGAGTTCCCAAACTTCAGGACAAGACTGTTGTTCAGCCCACTCCAACCGCAGTTCCACTCACTAGCGTTGCTGATAAATCTCCTCTGAAAGAACTTAAAGATTCGGTATCAATTTCAAAAGTTGGAGAAACCTCAACAATAGTTGAATCTCATTCTGTAAAAGCAGTTGAAGTAATTAAACAGTCTGATCCCTTCTCAACCTTCGAAGATGATAAGGTTGAAGATAAATCTTCTCTGAAAGCCGATGATAAGTCAAAGCCTAAACTTGACGACAAACCAAAGTCGCCTTTCGGTTCAGAAAAGCCTTTGCTGCAACAATACTCAGACGATGAAAGCGATGAAGAGTTTGGAGTTCCCAAACTTCAGGACAAGACTGTTGTTCAGCCGACTCCAACCGCAGTTCCACTCACTAGCGTTGCTGATAAATCTCCTCTGAAAGATCTTAAAGATTCGGTATCAATTTCAAAAGTAGGAGAAACCTCAACAATAGTTGAATCTAGCACTCATTCTGTAAAAGCAGTAGAAGTAATTAAACAATCTGATCCCTTCTCAACTTTCGAAGGCGATAAGGTTGAAGATAAATCTTCTCTGAAGGACGATAATAAGTCAAAGCCAAGTGAAAGTAAGGAAGACAAATCCCCAACTAAACTAGACGACAAACCAAAGTCGCCTTTCGATTCAGCAAAGCCTTTGCTGCAACAATACTCAGACGATGAAAGCGATGAAGAGTTTGGAGTTCCCAAACTTCAGGACAAGACTGTTGTTCAGCCCACTCCAACCGCAGTTCCACTCACTAGCGTTGCTGATAAATCTCCTCTGAAAGAACTTAAAGATTCGGTATCAATTTCAAAAGTAGGAGAAACCTCAACAATAGTTGAATCTAGCACTCATTCTGTAAAAGCAGTAGAAGTAATTAAACAATCTGATCCCATCTCAACCTTCGAAGACACTAAGGTTAAAGATAAATCTTCTCTGCAGGACGATAATAACTCAAAGCCAAGTGAAAGTAAGGAAGACAAATCCCCAACTAAACTAGACGACAAACCAAAGTCGCCTTTCGATTCAGCAAAGCCTTTGCTGCAACAATACTCAGACGATGAAAGCGATGAAGAGTTTGGAGTTCCCAAACTTCAGGACAAGACTGTTGTTCAGCCCACTCCAACCGCAGTTCCACTCACTAGCGTTGCTGATAAATCTCCTCTGAAAGATCTTAAAGATTCGGTATCAATTTCAAAAGTAGAAGAAACATCAACAATAGTTGAATCTAGCACTCATTCTGTAACAGCAGTTGAAGTAATTAAACAATCTGATCCCTTCTCAACCTTCGAAGATAAAAAGGTTGAAGATAAATCTTCTCTGAAGGACGATAATAAGTCAAAGCCAAGTGAAAGTAAGGAAGAAAAATCCCCAACTAAACTAGACGACAAACCAAAGTCGCCTTTCGATTCAGCAAAGCCTTTGCTGCAAGAATACTCAGACGATGAAAGCGATGAAGAGTTTGGAGTTCCAAAACTTCAGGACAAGACTGTTGTTCAGCCCACTCCAACCGCAGTTCCAATCACTAGCGTTGCTGATAAATCTCCTCTGAAAGAACTTAAAGATTCGGTATCAATTTCAAAAGTAGGAGAAACCTCAACAATAGTTGAATCTAGCACTCATTCTGTAAAAGCAGTAGAAGTAATTAAACAATCTGATCCCTTCTCAACTTTCGAAGATGATAAGGTTGAAGATAAATCTTCTCTGAAGGACGATGATAAGTCAAAGCCTAAACTTGACGTCAAACCAAAGTCGCCTTTCGATTCAGCAAAGCCTTTGCTGCAACAATACTCAGACGATGAAAGCGATGAAGAGTTTGGAGTTCCCAAACTTCAGGACAAGACTGTTGTTCAGCCCACTCCAACCGCAGTTCCACTCCCTAGCGTTGCTGATAAATCTCCTCTGAAAGAACTTAAAGATTCGGTATCAATTTCAAAAGTAGGAGAAACCTCAACAATAGTTGAATCTAGCACTCATTCTGTAAAAGCAGTAGAAGTAATTAAACAGTCTGATCCCTTCTCAACCTTCGAAGATGATAAGGTTGAAGATAAATCTTCTCTGAAGGACGATAATAAGTCAAAGCCAAGTGAAAGTAAGGAAGAAAAATCCCCAACTAAACTAGACGACAAACCAAAGTCGCCTTTCGGTTCAGCAAAGCCTTCGCTGCAACAATACTCAGACGATGAAAGCGATGAAGAGTTTGAAGTTCCCAACCTTCAGGACAAGACTGTTGTTCAGCCCACTCCAACAGCAGTTCCACTTACTAGCGCTGCTGATAAATCTCCTCTGAAAGAACTTAAAGATTCGGTATCAATTGCAAAAGTAGGAGAAACCTCAACAATAGTTGAATCTAGCACTCATTCTGTAAAAGCAGTAGAAGTAATTAAACAATCTGATCCCTTCTCAACTTTCGAAGATACTAAGGTTGAAGATAAATCTTCTCTGAAGGACGATGATAAGTCAAAGCCTAAACTTGACGTCAAACCAAAGTCGCCTTTCGATTCAGCAAAGCCTTTGCTGCAACAATACTCAGACGATGAAAGCGATGAAGAGTTTGGAGTTCCCAAACTTCAGGACAAGACTGTTGTTCAGCCCACTCCAACCGCAGTTCCACTCCCTAGCGTTGCTGATAAATCTCCTCTGAAAGAACTTAAAGATTCGGTATCAATTTCAAAAGTAGGAGAAACCTCAACAATAGTTGAATCTAGCACTCATTCTGTAAAAGCAGTAGAAGTAATTAAACAGTCTGATCCCTTCTCAACCTTCGAAGATGATAAGGTTGAAGATAAATCTTCTCTGAAAGGCGATGATAAGTCAAAGCCTAAACTTGACGACAAACCAAAGTCGCCTTTCGGTTCAGAAAAGCCTTTGCTGCAACAATACTCAGACGATGAAAGCGATGAAGAGTTTGGAGTTCCAAAACTTCAGGACAAGACTGTTGTTCAGCCCACTCCAACCGCAGTTCCACTTACTAGCGTTGCTGATAAATCTCCTCTGAAAGATCTTAAAGATTCGGTATCAATTTCAAAAGTAGGAGAAACCTCAACAATAGTTGAATCTAGCACTCATTCTGTAAAAGCAGTAGAAGTAATTAAACAATCTGATCCCTTCTCAACTTTCGAAGATGATAAGGTTGAAGATAAATCTTCTCTGAAGAACGATAATAAGTCAAAGCCAAGTGAAAGTAAGGAAGACAAATCCCCAACTAAACTAGACGACAAACCAAAGTCGCCTTTCGATTCAGCAATGCAAGAATACTCAGACGATGAAAGCGATGAAGAGTTTGGAGTTCCAAAACTTCAGGACAAGACTTTTGTTCAGCCCACTCCAACCGCAGTTCCACTCACTACCGTTGCTGATAAATCTCCTCTGAAAGAACTTAAAGATTCGGTATCAATTGCAAAAGTAGAAGAAACATCAACAATAGTTGAATCTAGCACTCATTCTGTAAAAGCAGTTGAAGTAATTAAACAATCTGATCCCTTCTCAACTTTCGAAGATGATAAGGTTGAAGATAAATCTTCTCTGAAGGACGATAATAATTCAAAGCCAAGTGAAAGTAAGGAAGACAAATCCCCAACTAAACTAGACGACAAACCAAAGTCGCCTTTCGATTCAGCAATGCAAGAATACTCAGACGATGAAAGCGTTGAAGAGTTTGGAGTTCCAAAACTTCAGGACAAGACTGTTGTCCAGCCCTCTCCAACCGCAGTTCCACTCACTAGCGTTGCTGATAAATCTCCTCTGAAAGATCTTAAAGATTCGGTATCAATTTCAAAAGTAGAAGAAACATCAACAATAGTTGAATCTAGCACTCATTCTGTAAAAGCAGTAGAAGTAATTAAACAATCTGATCCCTTCTCAACTTTCGAAGGCGATAAGGTTGAAGATAAATCTTCTCTGAAGGACGATGATAAGTCAAAGCCTAAACTTGACGACAAACCAAAGTCGCCTTTCGGTTCAGAAAAGCCTTTGCTGCAACAATACTCAGACGATGAAAGCGATGAAGAGTTTGGAGTTCCAAAACTTCAGGACAAGACTGTTGTTCAGCCCACTCCAACCGCAGTTCCACTTACTAGCGTTGCTGATAAATCTCCTCTGAAAGATCTTAAAGATTCGGTATCAATTTCAAAAGTAGGAGAAACCTCAACAATAGTTGAATCTAGCACTCATTCTGTAAAAGCAGTAGAAGTAATTAAACAATCTGATCCCTTCTCAACTTTCGAAGATGATAAGGTTGAAGATAAATCTTCTCTGAAGAACGATAATAAGTCAAAGCCAAGTGAAAGTAAGGAAGACAAATCCCCAACTAAACTAGACGACAAACCAAAGTCGCCTTTCGATTCAGCAATGCAAGAATACTCAGACGATGAAAGCGATGAAGAGTTTGGAGTTCCAAAACTTCAGGACAAGACTTTTGTTCAGCCCACTCCAACCGCAGTTCCACTCACTAGCGTTGCTGATAAATCTCCTCTGAAAGATCTTAAAGATTCGGTATCAATTTCAAAAGTAGAAGAAACATCAACAATAGTTGAATCTAGCACTCATTCTGTAAAAGCAGTAGAAGTAATTAAACAGTCTGATCCCTTCTCAACCTTCGAAGATGATACGGTTGAAGATAAATCTTCTCTGAAAGGCGATGATAAGTCAAAGCCTAAACTTGACGACAAACCAAAGTCGCCTTTCGGTTCAGAAAAGCCTTTGCTGCAACAATACTCAGACGATGAAAGCGATGAAGAGTTTGGAGTTCCCAAACTTCAGGACAAGACTGTTGTTCAGCCCACTCCAACCGCAGTTCCACTCACTAGCGTTGCTGATAAATCTCCTCTGAAAGAACTTAAAGATTCGGTATCAATTTCAAAAGTTGGAGAAACCTCAACAATAGTTGAATCTCATTCTGTAAAAGCAGTTGAAGTAATTAAACAGTCTGATCCCTTCTCAACCTTCGAAGATGATAAGGTTGAAGATAAATCTTCTCTGAAAGCCGATGATAAGTCAAAGCCTAAACTTGACGACAAACCAAAGTCGCCTTTCGGTTCAGAAAAGCCTTTGCTGCAACAATACTCAGACGATGAAAGCGATGAAGAGTTTGGAGTTCCCAAACTTCAGGACAAGACTGTTGTTCAGCCGACTCCAACCGCAGTTCCACTCACTAGCGTTGCTGATAAATCTCCTCTGAAAGATCTTAAAGATTCGGTATCAATTTCAAAAGTAGGAGAAACCTCAACAATAGTTGAATCTAGCACTCATTCTGTAAAAGCAGTAGAAGTAATTAAACAATCTGATCCCTTCTCAACTTTCGAAGGCGATAAGGTTGAAGATAAATCTTCTCTGAAGGACGATAATAAGTCAAAGCCAAGTGAAAGTAAGGAAGAAAAATCCCCAACTAAACTAGACGACAAACCAAAGTCGCCTCTCGATTCAGCAAAGCCTTTGCTGCAACAATACTCAGACGATGAAAGCGATGAAGAGTTTGGAGTTCCCAAACTTCAGGACAAGACTGTTGTTCAGCCCACTCCAACCGCAGTTCCACTCACTAGCGTTGCTGATAAATCTCCTCTGAAAGATCTTAAAGATTCGGTATCAATTTCAAAAGTAGAAGAAACATCAACAATAGTTGAATCTAGCACTCATTCTGTAAAAGCAGTAGAAGTAATTAAACAATCTGATCCCTTCTCAACTTTCGAAGGCGATAAGGTTGAAGATAAATCTTCTCTGAAGGACGATGATAAGTCAAAGCCTAAACTTGACGACAAACCAAAGTCGCCTTTCGGTTCAGAAAAGCCTTTGCTGCAACAATACTCAGACGATGAAAGCGATGAAGAGTTTGGAGTTCCCAAACTTCAGGACAAGACTGTTGTTCAGCCCACTCCAACCGCAGTTCCACTCACTAGCGTTGCTGATAAATCTCCTCTGAAAGAACTTAAAGATTCGGTATCAATTTCAAAAGTTGGAGAAACCTCAACAATAGTTGAATCTAGCACTCATTCTGTAAAAGCAGTAGAAGTAATTAAACAATCTGATCCCTTCTCAACTTTCGAAGGCGATAAGGTTGAAGATAAATCTTCTCTGAAGGACGATGATAAGTCAAAGCCTAAACTTGACGACAAACCAAAGTCGCCTTTCGGTTCAGAAAAGCCTTTGCTGCAACAATACTCAGACGATGAAAGCGATGAAGAGTTTGGAGTTCCCAAACTTCAGGACAAGACTGTTGTTCAGCCCACTCCAACCGCAGTTCCACTCACTAGCGTTGCTGATAAATCTCCTCTGAAAGAACTTAAAGATTCGGTATCAATTTCAAAAGTAGAAGAAACATCAACAATAGTTGAATCTAGCTCTCATTCTGTAAAAGCAGTTGAAGTAATGAAACAGTCTGATCCCTTCTCAACCTTAAAAGATGATAAGGTTGAAGATAAATCTTCTCTGAAAGGCGATGATAAGTCAAAGCCTAAACTTGACGACAAACCAAAGTCGCCTTTCGGTTCAGAAAAGCCTTTGCTGCAACAATACTCAGACGATGAAAGCGATGAAGAGTTTGGAGTTCCCAAACTTCAGGACAAGACTGTTGTTCAGCCCACTCCAACCGCAGTTCCACTCACTAGCGTTGCTGATAAATCTCCTCTGAAAGATCTTAAAGATTCGGTATCAATTTCAAAAGTAGGAGAAACCTCAACAATAGTTGAATCTAGCACTCATTCTGTAAAAGCAGTAGAAGTAATTAAACAATCTGATCCCTTCTCAACTTTCGAAGGCGATAAGGTTGAAGATAAATCTTCTCTGAAGGACGACGATAAGTCAAAGCCTAAACTTGACGACAAACCAAAGTCGCCTTTCGATTCAGCAAAGCCTTTGCTGCAAGAATACTCAGACGATGAAAGCGATGAAGAGTTCGGAGTTCCAAAACTTCAGGACAAGACTGTTGTTCAGCCCACTCCAACCGCAGTTCCACTCACTAGCGTTGCTGATAGATCTCCTCTGAAAGATCTTAAAGATTCGGTATCAATTTCAAAAGTAGAAGAAACATCAACAATAGTTGAATCTAGCTCTCATTCTGTAAAAGCAGTTGAAGTAATGAAACAGTCTGATCCCTTCTCAACCTTCGAAGATGATAAGGTTGAAGATAAATCTTCTCTGAAAGGCGATGATAAGTCAAAGCCTAAACTTGACGACAAACCAAAGTCGCCTTTCGGTTCAGAAAAGCCTTTGCTGCAACAATACTCAGACGATGAAAGCGATGAAGAGTTTGGAGTTCCCAAACTTCAGGACAAGACTGTTGTTCAGCCCACTCCAACCGCAGTTCCACTCACTAGCGTTGCTGATAAATCTCCACTGAAAGATCTTAAAGATTCGGTATCAATTTCAAAAGTAGGAGAAACCTCAACAATAGTTGAATCTAGCACTCATTCTGTAAAAGCAGTAGAAGTAATTAAACAATCTGATCCCTTCTCAACTTTCGAAGGCGATAAGGTTGAAGATAAATCTTCTCTGAAGGACGATAATAAGTCAAAGCCAAGTGAAAGTAAGGAAGACAAATCCCCAACTAAACTAGACGACAAACCAAAGTCGCCTTTCGATTCAGCAAAGCCTTTGCTGCAACAATACTCAGACGATGAAAGCGATGAAGAGTTTGGAGTTCCCAAACTTCAGGACAAGACTGTTGTTCAGCCCACTCCAACCGCAGTTCCACTCACTAGCGTTGCTGATAAATCTCCTCTGAAAGATCTTAAAGATTCGGTATCAATTTCAAAAGTAGGAGAAACCTCAACAATAGTTGAATCTAGCACTCATTCTGTAAAAGCCGTAGAAGTAATTAAACAATCTGATCCCTTCTCAACTTTCGAAGGTGATAAGGTTGAAGATAAATCTTCTCTGAAGGAAGATGATAAGTCAAAGCCTAAACTTGACGACAAACCAAAGTCGCCTTTCGATTCAGCAAAACCTTTGCTGCAAGAATACTCAGACGATGAAAGCGATGAAGAGTTTGGAGTTCCAAAACTTCAGGACAAGACTGTTGTTCAGCCCACTCCAACCGCAGTTCCACTTACTAGCGTTGCTGATAAATCTCCTCTGAAAGAACTTAAAGATTCGGTATCAATTTCAAAAGTAGGAGAAACCTCAACAATAGTTGAATCTAGCACTCATTCTGTAAAAGCAGTAGAAGTAATTAAACAATCTGATCCCTTCTCAACTTTCGTAGGCGATAAGGTTGAAGATAAATCTTCTCTGAAGGACGATAATAAGTCAAAGCCAAGTGAAAGTAAGGAAGACAAATCCCCAACTAAACTAGACGACAAACCAAAGTCGCCTTTCGATTCAGCAAAGCCTTTGCTGCAACAATACTCAGACGATGAAAGCGATGAAGAGTTTGGAGTTCCAAAACTTCAGGACAAGACTGTTGTTCAGCCCACTCCAACCGCAGTTCCACTTACTAGCGTTGCTGATAAATCTCCACTGAAAGATCTTAAAGATTCGGTATCAATTTCAAAAGTTGGAGAAACCTCAACAATAGTTGAACCTAGCACTCATTCTGTAAAAGCAGTAGAAGTAATTAAACAATCTGATCCCTTCTCAACTTTCGAAGGTGATAAGGTTGAAGATAAATCTTCTCTGAAGGACGATGATAAGTCAAAGCCTAAACTTGACGACAAACCAAAGTCGCCTTTCGATTCAGCAAAGCCTTTGCTGCAAGAATACTCAGACGATGAAAGCGATGAAGAGTTTGGAGTTCCGAAACTTCAGGACAAGACTGTTGTTCAGCCCACTCCAACCGCAGTTCCACTTACTAGCGTTGCTGATAAATCTCCTCTGAAAGATCTTAAAGATTCTGTATCAATTTCAAAAGTTGGAGAAACCTCAACAATAGTTGAACCTAGCACTCATTCTGTAAAAGCAGTAGAAGTAATTAAACAAGCTGATCCCATCTCAACTTTCAAAGATGATAAGAATGAAGATAAATCTTCTTTGAAAGACGATGATAAGTCAAAGCCTAAACTTGACGACAAACCAAAGTCGCCTTTCGATTCAGCAAAGCCTTTGCTGCAACAATACTCAGACGATGAAAGCGATGAAGAGTTTGGAGTTCCAAAACTTCAGGACAAGACTGTTGTTCAGCCCACTCCAACCGCAGTTCCACTTACTAGCGTTGCTGATAAATCTCCACTGAAAGATCTTAAAGATTCGGTATCAATTTCAAAAGTTGGAGAAACCTCAACAATAGTTGAACCTAGCACTCATTCTGTAAAAGCAGTAGAAGTAATTAAACAATCTGATCCCTTCTCAACTTTCGAAGGTGATAAGGTTGAAGATAAATCTTCTCTGAAGGACGATGATAAGTCAAAGCCTAAACTTGACGACAAACCAAAGTCGCCTTTCGATTCAGCAAAGCCTTTGCTGCAACAATACTCAGACGATGAAAGCGATGAAGAGTTTGGAGTTCCAAAACTTCAGGACAAGACTGTTGTTCAGCCCACTCCAACCGCAGTTCCACTTACTAGCGTTGCTGATAAATCTCCACTGAAAGATCTTAAAGATTCGGTATCAATTTCAAAAGTTGGAGAAACCTCAACAATAGTTGAACCTAGCACTCATTCTGTAAAAGCAGTAGAAGTAATTAAACAATCTGATCCCTTCTCAACTTTCGAAGGTGATAAGGTTGAAGATAAATCTTCTCTGAAGGACGATGATAAGTCAAAGCCTAAACTTGACGACAAACCAAAATCGCCTTTCGATTCAGCAAAGCCTTTGCTGCAACAATACTCAGACGATGAAAGCGATGAAGAGTTTGGAGTTCCAAAACTTCAGGACAAGACTGTTGTTCAGCCCACTCCAACCGCAGTTCCACTCACTAGCGTTGCTGATAAATCTCCTGTGAAAGAACTTAAAGATTCGATTTCAAAAGTTGAAGAAACATCAGCAATAGTTGAATCTAGCACTCATTCTGTCAAAGCAGTTGAAGTAATTCAACAGTCTGATCCCTTCTCAACCTTCGAAGATGATAAGGTTGAAGATAAATCTTTCCCTAACGAAGATGATGATTCAATGCCGTATAAAGTAAATAATGAAGCTTTAGGTTCAGATTTGTCTATTCAAACAGAATTTTTGGACACACTTCCTGATCAGTCGACCACTTTACCCCCGCTTGTTGCAACTGATAATAAATTTAAAATGATTGAAACTGGTTCTGATAAAGATTTGAGTACGAGTTCCAAAATAAGTTTACTGTCTAATTTTGAAGAAAATAGGTCTGTTCAACAGATTGTAGAAGATACTATTCGAGCTGGCGATGCTGAGGTTCAACAAATTGTAGACATGACACTTAAAAATGCCCAGCATTTTAGAAATTTGGACAATATTAAAAATCAGGTTTTAGACGAAGATGAGCGTTCAGTTGAGCAAATAGTCGAAGAAACACTGCAGAGTGCTAAGTCGAAGGTAGATATTTGTAGGGAAGAGCATAAAAGTCCCAAGGTAGACGAAGCAGAAGCTAAAGAAGTTCGTCCCATTGCATATTTTGTGAATTTAGACAATGAACAAAAGCCACCAACTATAAAACAAGTGGTTAAAAAAGAGAAGACATTGGCTAAGGTAGATACAGGAAAAGCAGTTAAAGAAATAAATACAAAAGCCACTGTTCAGAGTAAGAGGGTAAAGCCTAAAGCCGATTTAAAAGCCCCTCCTGTTCCACAAACTAAGACAAAGGCTACAGTTAGCAAGCAAACCATAATTAAAAAGTCATCAGCAACAGAAAAACCAAAAATTGCAACCAAATCAGAGTCAAGACGTTCCGTTACTAGTTCAACTTCAACCACCACCAGTTCGGCTTCCGCTACGAGCCGTGTGATAAGTGAACTGCATTTCGAGAGGTCTGCTAGCCCAGCGTCTAGTTCAATTTTCTACGAAAGCCATCCGCAAGCCGATAGCCGCTCCACAACACCCAGGCCTAGGGTTAAGACTGACGTCACGCGAATACCCTACAATGCTTCAGTTCGTTCATTTAGTCCTCAGCCTAAGACCAACAAGACAGAGAAAACAACCGTGAAATCAACAAAGACAACTGCCTCTCGATCTACCAAAGAGCTTACACAAAAAAGTTCAAAGAAGAATGATCGAACTGGTATCCAAGAACATGTGGATACCAAGCGAAGTAAGACCCCGATAACAAAAGCTGCCCACAGATACATGCAGCCCACCCTATCCCACAACATGCGATTCGGATTGAGTGGCGAGGGAGAGACGACTGGTCAGAGTGTCTCTCCGGTACCAGCACCCCGTAAGTCACCCGCACCACCAAAATCGCCTGCTCCGGCCCTAACTAGAAATACTCAACGAACACATTTAAAAACAAGTGCCTTGACAAAGTCCTCAACCCTGGAAGCGAAGCAAAAGAAGTCGATACCGGAGAATACCCAAACACAAACCCGTTCCCTGATCAAGAGAGGATCGCAGAGTGATAGCAAGGAGTCCCTGAAGAGCACAGACCGCCTTTACAAACGACAGACATCTAAAGAAAATAAACTAGCAAACGTGATAGGTTCAAAGAGCCAAACAACCAAAAGCATGAAAACACAATCAGCTACTGCTGCAAAGACACTTGCATACAGAACTTCCATAGAAACCGACAACAAGCTTCAAAAGAAGACCACAGCCACTATACAGCGCACCAAAGTTCCGATTAGCGTGTCTTCCAGTGCTAGGACTGCAGCTAAGCTAAGCAAGAGTGATGATGCCGAAAAGAAACCTCAGATAGATAATAAGAAGACAGTTAGGCGAGTGGCAGCCAAGCGAACAACAAGCGAAGTAACTAGCACCTCCGCCATCAAATCCGTGTCGAGCTCCATAGAGCCTAAAATGCAGAAAAAGATGAAAGACACCATGAACGAGTCCAATTCGAACTCGGGCAGTGGAAGCACCAGTGCCAGCGGCTCATCAAACAGTACGCGTCGCAGCGTGCGATCCGTTAGCACCGTCAACCGTAAGACAGACAAGGACTTAACCAACATCCGGAGGGCAGCGGGAGCTGTTGTTTCGACATCAACAGTGCGGACGCATCGGGAACCGACGGCCACCACCGGCGCTGTTAGCACCGTGCTCGTTGATGACGACTGTGAGGTGATAACCATACGTTCCATTAAATCAAGCGATAGTACAAAAAGTTCTACCTCATCATCCTCCGGTAGCGGCAGCAACAGTCGCAAGGTGCTAACCAGCGAGGTATTCACTAAGACCTTCGGCCCCGACCGGCCTCTCGAGGTGGTCTACCGCCAGCCGGAGTTCGATGTAGAACACCACACCATCATGTCAGTCCGTCCGCCTTCCAACAACAGCGGCGAGCAGCAGCGTTGCATTAACGAGTTCGATGTCAGCTTCATCGACACCACAGACTCCAGTCTCTCGGACTCGGTTGCCCTGCCCATGTTTGGCCCCAGTGATCCGGAGCGCCTGCTGGCCGCCAGCCCCGGATCACCAAAGCCGACCCGCAGTCCCCTGGCCCTAATCGAGGAGACACTGCGGCGGCAGCAACAGCACCATCATTATCAACAACACCATCACCATAGTAGTATTATTGTAGCCGGTGCTGCTGCCCTTGACCCATCAGTACCAATTCAAGGGGCTTTAGCAGAGAGTCAAAGGGAGGCGGCGGCGGCGGAGACTGCGGAGGTGGAGAAGAGCACTACTTTAAAAGGTAACTATGGTAGCAATAATAAAGATTTATATGTTAGGTATTCAGCACATTGATAATTAAGATTAGCTTAGCTACGATACCCATCATAATTAGGGCATAGTTATCAAACGCAACTTTTCTTATTGATATGCCTTTATGTATGAACTGCTTTAACTTAACCCATTTTTAACTTATTCTCCACAAATAGCAAACACAAATAACTAAAGCCGTCAAACCAAAGCAATAATATATACTAAACTACTGCAAAAACCCACCAAGCTAAGTTAACCAAAAATGTCAAAGAAACTCCCAACTATATCCGTAACTGCCGACAAGCGTTCTACGCATTCCGATTTATCGTCTGCATCATCATCATCATCCCACGACACCGATAGCAATGACATGGACTACGGGCGCGATGGCGCCGGGGGCGTGACCGATGTTGAAGATTTCGACAGCCAGGCAGAGGCTCTAAAGCCTAGCTCGCGGCGAGGCTCTGCATCCAAATCTGCCCTAAAACCCAAAATCAAACCGAAAAGTAACCCCGGCGAACCCGATGTCACTGATGTGGAAGACTACGACACCGAATCGGATGAGGATGAGAAGAGCACAGCATATCCAGAATTAAAAATGTCGCTGCGCGAGTTCCTCCAACAAGGTCTCCAGAACCAGGAAGCCGTCGATAATGATGCAAAAGAAAGCTGCGAGATAAAAGCCGGTGACTTCTTGCAAGCACAAAACCTGAATGGCATGGCCGACTATCTAACTGATTGCGAGGACTATGATACCGACTCTGAAGTGGGCTACGGCTGCGAGAAATCCGTGTGCGTGGATCTGGATCAGGCGGTGGGGGATCAAGGGCGAGTCGCCATTGCTGATGGCGAGAAGAACCAAGACGACTCGGACCAGTATGAGGATGTGTCCGTGATTAGTGACATCAGCGACCTGGCCTCGGCCATGTCCGATTGCACTGGCATCGGAGCGCGCGGTGCGTCCGAAGACGAGGTCCTAGAGGTATCCGATAGTGGTCGCGAAGAGGTCTGCCAGATTGCCTGCTCAGGAAGTGAGTCAGAGTCGGAGGGCGCAGCAGCATGGAGTCGTAGTGCAAGTGAGACTAGTTTTCCACCCATTGATGTGGCCTTTGTGAGTGCCAGCGGACAGCCTCGGCGAAATTCCAAGTCCAGTATGCCCATGCCGGGACAGAAGCATTTTTTACAGGCGGCAGCAAAAAACGAGGAGGTTTTAACTGATGTCGAAGGCATTGATGATTCTGCAGCAGAAGATAGCTTTGACAACGAGGAGGAAGATGAGCAGCCCATACCCCGGGCCATTATTCTGGCCTCTGGCGATGACGGCACCTGTCTAACCGACGTAGAGGACATGTTTTGTGAGGATAATTCGCTGGCCAGCACAGTTCCTGAAGCCCGTTCAGTATCCCACGAAGTGCTACCGCTGCCACACCGCGAGGTGGTGGAATTGAAAGAGGACAAGTACGGTGACACCATTACCAATGTGATGCCCATGGACTGCAACTATGAGTTTGGTATTTACAACCATCTGAAGGACACCATTCATACCGATTCGGAGGACTATTCTTGTGCCGACGACTGGAGCCTCCAGCATTCGGTCGCCGAATATTCTGCAGCTGGAGGATCCCATTTAATAGAAAACGAAGTGATCGTGTCCAACGAACTTTTGAAGCAGCAGCAGAACAAGCGCCTGGAAGTGCAGAGCAACGCAGAGTCGGTCACAGATGTGGAAGAGATATTTGTGGCCGGCACAAATAGGCGTAAAAAGTTGAAGACTCGCACCCTAAGCAAAGGCAAGAACAAGCTGCTGGATGTTGTCAAAGGCAAAGAAGATGGAGTGACCGATGTTGAAGACATGGATCTGAGTGAATGCGGTCTTCCGCCAGGAGTAAAACGAGTGGAGCAGCTAAAGTTACAGGCCAAGGGATCGAATGCAGATAAGGTAACTGACGCCGAGGACGTATCCACCGACGATGTGTCCGACATCTCTGAAGCCTCAGATGTGCCACCGCCATCGTCGGGAAGCAAGACAAAGCTACAGCCACTCCAGTTGCGTCTACTTAAGGACGATATCGTCAATCAGCAGCTCACCGACGTGGAGGACGTTCAGCTGCCGTCGGAGGCCGAGGACGCAATGGAGCCACCGGCCATTCCAGTGGCAAATAGCAATAGTAAGGAGCTCAACGATATGTTGAACGAAAGCTACACCGTGGTGCACGAGAGGACTGGTCGCAGCTTTAACAGCGAGGCCGAAAAGTTGCATATAAAGGGCATAATCCGAGATGCCCATACTGATGTTGAATATGTTGAATCCGACGAGTCAGCCGCTAGGGGAGGCAACTAGCCTGCTCTCTTTCCGATCCGACTCGGTCGCCGCAAGCTGTTGCCAAAAGAAATCTCAACAATAGTTATAATAAATTTTCATAGATACGATAATCCCAACACACACACTCAAGCATTTTGTAAGTAAAGCCAACAATTACCAAAACATTTTCGTTCAAAGTTCTTGCCACAATCAAAAGCAGCAAAAAGCCTAAAATCTATCTACTTGCATCGTTCCCATAATATTAATTCCCGTGCCAGTGCCATACTAACAGATTTCTAACCGTCACCTAGGCGCCGTTCTACTAACATCCACACTCTATTGTTAATCCTCTAACCGTTCTTGGTGCTAACAGAAATGTTCTTAAAAAAAAAAACTCTCATTTTGTTTGTCCTTTGTTCGATTGTCTGTAAATCATTCATTATCATTTCGTTTGTAGAGTATTCTAATGTAGCCCTAGGTCACTTTTATGTTTCTTTCCAACATCAGTAGAATGTCTCTAATCTTTGGATTGTTTATTGCAGAAAATCTTCAGGAAAAAAAAGTTGACTTATCCAATCTGGATACCGTAAAGATCTCACAAGAAATTGGTAAGTGCCCAATAAAACTCACAGCTTATATTAAAAAGTCAGCTTTTCATAGTGCTCGTAACTCATAATGCTTCATATTTGTGTGCCAAATTTATATGTATGTTGTATTAGTTTCAAAATGCAATTAAAGCTCATCGAGAAAATAATTTTAGCAGATTTAATTTAAAAAAATAAATAATCTCAGCTCACAACGACAGAGAATTCGCTCACATCACCAACCAATCTCACCGCCATCCAGCCATCACACATTATTTGCACATTCTTCTCGCCTCTCGCTCTCATCGCTTCTATCTTCATGATTTCTAAGCTTGACCTGCTCTCCACTCTCTGTTTCTATCTGTCCAATTTCTATCTACCATTGAACTGTGCAATTGTCTTCCAGGTGATGTTAAAGTTGGTGGTGGTGGTGATGATGATGATGGCGGCGATGGCAAAGATCTTGTGGCGCGCATTCGCGAGGAAGCCAATATCCTGGTTGATCGCGTTCTCGAAGAGAGTGTCGAGATCATCGAGAGCCATGGCCACCAGGCCAATGGCCACGAGATCGTTAAGCTGGACTATAATTCAGAAAGTGAGAATTATGCCATCACATGCGATGATATTGGCGGCGTCGATGTCATCAAATCGCCCACCATTGAGTCCATGTCGGGCAAGTCGTTCGACGACAATATGAGCTTCACCGACGAGCACATACATTTACCCTTGCATGCCCAGAACACAACCACCACAACGACAACGACAGTAACCACTCAATTTCAACAGCAGCAGTCCCAGGCCATTTCCCAGGCGATTCCCCAGACTGCTGCCACAAGCTCATCGGCGGCAAAAGGTAACATACCACCATACCATAGAGTCAAGCTACCATAGCTTAGCCAGTTAGGATCGTACCCAGCGAATATAGTTTACCATATAGTGCGTTGTCCGTTGGCTATAATCACTCTCCTATATCGTTTGCTTGTTTGCTCCCATTCCCGTTGTCATGCTCCATTCAGAACCCCCCGTTCCTGTACCCGAATCCTCCGTAGCCGTACCAGTAGTGTCTAGTCAAGATCAGGCCGAAGACATGAGCGAGACTCGGGCGAGGCGCATCGATCGTAAGATCGAGAAGCTATCAATAGACATGGATGACGTGAGCGCCAAGTTCGACGAGGCGTTCGAGGCGGCCGTGCCTGAGGACGAGATCAGTGCCCTGCAGGGTGACTTCTCCAAGCTTAGCTGGGACGACAGCGTCTCGCCCACGACCAACACAATGGCCGATATGGCCCAGAACCAGATAACGCCCGATAATGATATTCAAGATCTCATCGCAGGTACTACCGGATAAGCAAAAGCGAAGCTCCTAAACTTAAGCTATGATTTCATATTCCTTTGTCCATTACAATGCCGTCGATAGAGCATAAAGACTTACTCTAGACGT
Source organism: Drosophila birchii (assembly GCA_035046345.1). Lineage (NCBI taxonomy): Eukaryota > Metazoa > Arthropoda > Insecta > Diptera > Drosophilidae > Drosophila > Drosophila birchii. The sequence continues at coordinate 18,192,344 of JAWNOA010000048.1, read as the reverse complement.
ATGTGCAGTATTCAGTTTGGCTTACAAATGTCCCCAGATGGCGGCCAATAAAGACTTTTCGTTCAAGTTGAGCTCTAATTGCATTTAAACTTATTGATTCAGTTTGTATTCATATTAACTCATATAAAATATGCATGCCATTCTCTCTATCTACCTACCTTACTCTATATATCTCTATTAACATATCTTTCCAATGCTAACCATGTACTCGAATGTATCTGTTGTCACCTATATTTGTACCGAAACTGTTTTTGTTTTTTATTTTAGTTTCCGTTTCCTATCTTTATCCTATAAAACGTATGATTGTGTTTACTCTTCCTCATCTTCTGTTCTCGACTTTCACAACACTTTTAAAATTGCTTTCGTTTTCACACCTATTGTTTTGTAGAAACAGGCGGCGATTTACCGATCTCAAGTGAAACCGAAACCACTCCCGTACCACCGTCGGCTGCTGTGGCCAGCTTCACAGCGAAAAATATAGAAACAGAAAGCAAAACCGAAACTGAGCCGGCGGTAGAAACCAATACATTCACTACCACCAGCCTCGACACACCCACACCAAAACCACGAGTACTCAAAGCAAGCTCCCCACTCTCCGAAGGCACCGATAGCACTACCATTCCTGGCCCAGTGTCCAGACCCGAAATACCGAACGACATTAATTTTGACGCTGCGCCGGTTCCAAAGCCACGGGCTCCCATCAAGCACACGGAGCCGTTCGAGAATCTGGCCGCTCTAGCTGAGCAGTCCGACAGTATTAGTTTGCGAAGTTTTGACTTCACCGAGGAGCTGTCCAAGACGGATGAGCCGTCCACAGAGCTCTCCATTCGCTCCCAATTGCGCGACATAGTCACCACAACGGCTACGACCACTGCCTCCGAGGATCATACCGAAAGCTTTGAGCCGACAAGCGAGATTTCAGTAGATGATGCTGATACCGAAAAATCGGAGGGAGCTGAGAAGACCACTAGCTTCTACATTGGGGAGTCCAGTCGAAATGTTATCATCAAGACATCGACAAGGTCGGCCAGTGTAACGCCCCAAGAAGAAGAGGCTGCAACGGATATAGGCATCGATGCCAAGGATATTTCATTAATGAAGGAAGTATCCGTGGACTCGGACGAGGCCAATGATGTTTTCAAGGAATATGTGACAATGAAGCCCGACGATGCTGCCGCAGTGAGCAGCAAAATTGAGAGGCAGGGTTCGGAAACTAGAAATGATCTGCTCGAGTTTGAAAATGCCGATAAGGACAAAGCTGGCGAACCTAAGCTTTCCAAGGTAACCACCGAGGAGAGTTTGACCACATCCACCGGATCCAGTGGCCGAGCCATTCTAGAGGTTGCCCCATCAAGCAGTGAAGATCCCGATGAGTCCAGTAAGGAAATTCCAGAGATTGTGAATACCATCTCCGAGAAAGTCGCATCAACTGATCGATTTGAGTTGCCTTTGGAAAAAAGTGAATGGGAAACGTCGGAGAAGGAAATACCAACTGAGGGCAAGCCGAAAGTGGTTCACTCACCACAGCAGCCATTGGCCACCAGTGTAAAGAGTGTTATTGATGAGTCCATAGTAGGCGAAACTCTGGCCGAAGTGCAGGAATCTCAGGAGGGGGTCAAGGCGGAACTAAAGAGCATGGATGAAAAGCGAGATTCAGTTGAGGAATTACCATCGGAATTTGAATTAAGTGCAGGGCCCCTCTCTGGGCTCAGTGAGGCCATGGCGGAGACAGACGATATATCATCGTTTATAGGCATTCCCGATGCCAGCATGCACACTTCCACCTTGGACAGCACACTGCCTCCGGAAGGCCTGTTCGATACCACCATCAAGGAGACCCTGAACAAGCAAGCGGCGATGGCTCACTATGCCCAGGATGTGTTTGGCAGAGCTGAAAGACGGGACGATCATGGTTCTCTTGGCTTTGTCTCAACAGGAACAGCCGAAGAGTTAAGCTCCATGGAAGATCACATGGCTAAGGAGGAGCAGGCCTCTTTAGGCTTTATTTCAACCGAGACCGCAGAGGACTTTAGCTCAATGGAAGATTACTATACGGAGAAATTAGCCTCGGCCAGCGTGGTCGCAGAGGAAATGGCTGCAGATAAATCGATAACCACCAGCACCTTTGAGGAGCTCACTTCGGATCAGTCTATTAAGCCAGTCGATGTGGTTGTTCACCGTTTAAAGAACGAATCATCACCGGACTCGATAAATCGCTGGTCCATCCCAGATGTGGACAACTCCAGCTCTAGCGAGAGCTTCCACAAAAGCTTCGACAAGACACAGAGCCGACCGCTCTCCTCTGATATGGACAACCTTTTAACTGCCACCGGAACCGGCACAGGCACTTCTAGTGATTACCAGACCGCTCGGGAGTTCACCTCAACCTACCGCACCGATGGCACTGAGTATGTTAGTGCTGTGAGCACTCTAGGCAGCAGTAGCTTGGATTCCCAGTCCGAGACATCAGCCAACTTAGCCAGCATTGATGTGTCCGAGCTATCGGAGACTCTGGTAGCCTCCTCCGCTGATGTGGATGTTTTCGAGGCCGATGAAATGTCACGACTGCGTGATCTACGTGCCGATGACGAGGACAGTGATGAGAGCTTGGACATGCCGGGAGCTGCTTATCCAACTCCCGAACAGCAAAGTCTTATGAAGCGCTCGCAGGAAATGATTTTCAAGCCAAAGACCGAGGTGGAGGAACAGCCGTCCGTGGAGGCAATGAAAATCGAGGAATATCCCAAGCCCAAGGAGGCGGAACGAACCTGGGGCCTGGCATATCCCATGGAGGACAACAAGGCCGATAGCCCAAAGGAAAGCGAAAGGGGAGAGGACATCCTGTTGTATCACGGTGACCCGCGACGATCGATTGACGAGTCCAAGTTAGCCTCAAGCTTAGACGAGGGCAGCATCCTTTCCGTGAGCATGTCAAGCACATCCAACATTGACACCGTTGTGGAGAACTTTGATGATATAATTGGATCGGCGGGATCCTCTTCACTGACCGGCATAGAAGGCTTCCAGTACGGACATGATGATCCCATTCCATCTGCATCTGTGCCAGAGGACGCCACATTCATGCTTGAGATGGAAAGCAAGGAGCACTCGCCGCAGGACTCCAATGCCAGTACACCGCCAGGCGGAGAATCCAAACGGCGGGGACATAAGCGCAATGAGAGCATTTCAGGGGATGCCTTGAAGAATCTCGATAAAGAGGTGGCCCTGCTGGGTGAGGGAAAGGAATCGGAGAGCGAATCGGATACGGATCCCTATGAATCGGAATATGCCCGGCAATTCCGTTCTCCCAAGGAGCGAAAAAATAAAAAGAAAAAGCAAGCGGCAGCCGAAATGGATCACAGTGCTGAGCTGGAGAAGCGTCCGTTCACTCCCTCACAGCTGGTGGCCGAGGTAATCGTGGAGGATGACACAGAGGAGCAGGAGGCAGAGGCTGCCATGATTGAAGAGCGCCGCCCCTCGCAGAATATGCAGGACTACTCAAACATTCCCGACATTATGGTCACTGAGGACATCAAGTCGCCTATTCTTGAAGAGGAGGCCGATGAATTTCCCGAAAAGACCCCCCTGTACAAGGTGCGCACCGAGGAGGAGCTGCACAAAGCCAGCGACGCCTCAGTCTATCAAAAGGAGAAGGCCGAAGAGAAGGAACAGGATTTCCAGCGACGAGTGCAGGAACAATATCGGCAGAAACTGGAGGAGCTAAAGCGTGCCGAGGTCGGGGCAGAATACGATGATCGCAGGGCTGCCGACTCACCGGACTCCTTTGAAATGGTCGAACAGCCCGATATTTCGGACGAGTTTGTAATCATCGAAGAGGTGGCCAAGGAGGCCAATGAGGTGGATCTTGGCGGAAAGAGCATAAAAATAAAGCCAATTAAATATGAGCAAAAGCACGACGAGGACGTTGAAAAGATCATTATCAAGTCCGCTCCAGCGGATCCCAAGCTTGGCTCACAGCTCTACAAGGACGATCTAAATTTCGAGTTCGAAGAGAGCCCGCCGACGGCAGCCAGCAGCAGTAGCGAGCAGCAGGAGGAGAGCGATTCCAGTGATACTGCTGCTGCCAACAAGCGCTGGGTGGAGATGCAGCTGACGGACAACCAACTGCGTTATCCGTACGACCTGGCCGGAGCCGTGCTGGAGGACATCAAGGAGGAAGACGGCGAGTTCGAGGTGGGCAGCAGTCGCATCAGCAGCTTCAAGGATTCCTTTTCGAGCACACCCGAGTATGACATGGCAGCGCGTCGCTACCACTCCCGTGGCGAGCACGACGACGTGTCGATGAGTAGCCTGCAGGAGTTCGAATCGCTAGAGCAGGCCATTTCTCTGGAGAACCGCAACCGAACCCATCAGGGCTCCACGGACTCTAGCAACGGCAGCTTCACCCGCCGCTACGTGGTTCGCCACAGTGGCAGTGGAACGGCCCCTGGCGATGATGTATCCGTCTCCAGCCTAAAAGATTTCGAGGGTCTTGAGAACGCCTGCATCGAAGCCCATCTGATTGAGACAAAGGCCAGGGAGGAAGCTGCCTTGCTGTCGCGCTCCGATGAATCGAACAAGTCCAACGGCAGCGACAAGGGAGCCGCCGGCGGTAGTGTTGTGGTAACCAAGGTGACCCGCACAGTAACCCGTACCGAAGTGGTGCCCTCCAGTCAGGCGGAGAACATTGAAGCCCTTCTCAAGCAGAAATTGGAGCGGGAGGCTGCTGGCGAATCAAAGCTAGGACCCGCTTCAGTGAAACTCACAGACATAAGCAGCACTGATCTGGAGCCAAAGTCCAAGATCGACAGCCAAGACTCTGAGAAAGATAGCATAGACAGCATGGAGATAAGTAAGAGCCACGACATGATGACCAGCAGCATAGAGAGCTTCGATATCTCCAAGGACGCCACTACGCGATCTGACATCGATTCTCTAGAGATTGACAAGCGCCACTCGCGGCAGGAGAGCATAGAGTCCTTTGGGGACGAGCAACTGGACCTGATGACCAAGTTCGTTAGCAGCGGAGGAGGAGTGACTTTGGGCGATGGTCTGACCACCACCACAACAACAACGACCACCAGCACGGATGCCGATGGGCATGAGCATACGGTAACGCGGGTGATAACCACCACGACGTCAGTGGGCGGTGGAATTCAGGAGCTGCCGCTGGACGAGAGCGGAATGTCAAAGGATGTATCGGTGGACTCGCTAAACTTGTGCGTGGAGCAAACAACCAGCTCCGCTGGCACCACGGCCACGTACCAGACCAGCGCCGGCAACTCACAGATGTCTGGAAGCGTTACAAGCTGTGCCTCAAGCACGCTAATGGAGGATTCGTTCCCTGGTGTGGGTGGCATGTCGTCGTCGCAAATGTCGGCCAGTTTCTGGTCGCACGATGAGTCCACGGTGGTCGAGGATGAGGGCCACGACCCCGCCGCCAAAAAGCAGCAGCAGCAGCAGGGCCATTAGACGCCGGATGCGAGTGAGGGAGAAGAAATGGGAGAGTCCCGCGAAATCCTATATAAAAATGGGGCTTGAACGGTGGCATAGAAAATTCGGCTAGGTAAGCATCCCACGGCAAGGCTGCTGCGCGGCTTTTCGTTGTTACTTTTGTTTTGTGTCTTTACTTGGCCTTCGACTAGAAGCAGAGCTCAACTTTGACAGAGAAAAGTAATACCCGCCGCCCCACCCCCATTCACTCAAACTAGCCACCTAACGACATTCTTTTCACTCTTTTGTTCTTTCAGACAAGGCGCTCTTTTAGATGCAGCATCACCTGGCCTTTACGACAGAATCTCTGGACGGGAATTGCAACTTCACCGGCTCTAAAAACATCACCGATTTCAAATCGAACAGCGAAAGGGATTAATTAATTAGCAAATTTGACATTCTCCATCAACACACACATTTTTAAACGATACTGAAGTGCATAAACATACACGAGTTTTTAAAGGGAAATATATATATTTTATATATTTATAAAAACTATAAAACGGCATAACATGAATACGAATATGAATATATATGGCAAGCTTAGCCGTTCAACGCATTTTCTTATTGGCTTTAATGTTTGAAAATTACGTAAGATGATTGTGCTAGAGCGTTGTAATGGAATACACACCTTTGCTTTTAATTTGATGTAGTTATTATATATGTACATGTACGAAGGATACTTATTATTAAATAAATCGCTTATTATTGTAGTTTAATTTAAGCAATTATACAAGTGCATGTGGACAAAGGGGACGCAATGAAATAGAAGAAGCCTGGAAAGTGAAATGCTTTTAAAGTCTCATTTTTTTACAAGAACCAAGCAAATTTTATACGCTTGCATATTTTAAAAGTGAAATATATATACATAAATATACAATCTGAAGAGTAAATGCATAGATCAAATTTAAAACATATACAGACAAGATATTAAATTTATTCACATAGAACAACAACCAGCCATCAAGTGTATCGCTAATTTTCATAATGCACACTTTGCGTGAACAAGTGTTCGACAGAAACCTACATCTTGAAAGGATTTAAGCGTTTAGTATCACCACTGTAATGGGATATGAATAAATAATATTTGTGTTGAAAACATACAAGAAATAATTAATAACATTATTGTATTGTAAACCACACGCGTATGAATAACCAAATAAAATGCTTAATAAAATTCAGTGTTTCTTGATTTCTTACCCCCCAGCTACATAATTTGGGATTAAGGGTTTTGCGACTTTTCAGAGCCTATAATTTTCATTGTAAAGTATGAAAATAATCACGAAATATTCAAATAAATTTGCCATTTTATATAACAGGCTAACAGTAGAGCGACGACGATTGAGTTAATGGGACAACTAAGAGTTATTTGAAAATCTTATATCATATTCACAAATTTATAATGCCAAAACTCAAGATAGTACAACAATTTTACAACAATAACCTCTGTTTAGGATACCAAACTCCCGAAATTTTCGAATATAATTTGCAACATAAAATAAACGTTGCTTTTTATACTATTTTTCAATCAAGAAATTATTTGATGCTTTCCAATATTGATCACATTCCAAGATCCAAATAATTCCCATAAAAAACCAGTTACGGTTCGTTCGTTTACATTCAATTTTCAAGGACAATCTCATTTCAAGCCCAACCACAATAAGAATCAGAAAACCTAACAGCGAAAAACCATCGAAGACCTAAGAAAAAAAGAAGAAAACAGAAAATGGCTGCCCATCACTCACTCTGTTTTTGTTGTGGGATGTCCAATCGGCGCAAGCATTTTGTTCCTCTCCTTCTTGATGAAATTCATATATAAATACATAAATGCAGGCCAGGATAATATGCGCTTTAAGCTGGGTTTTCACAGCTAGCGCAGATTTTGGGTCATGGAAATGAATATCGAAAAGGAAATTAGAAAATGCATATCATTGATCTTCACTCACTGCGTTGTTGTTTCGATATTGCCAAAAGGCGCAAGCGCTTTCCTCCTCACTTAATATGTATGTAAAGCGAAAATGAAGGCCAGGGAAATATGCGCTTTAAACCGTAAAAAATAATGCGTTGATTTTCATTTGATTTGGTTTCAAACCCTCCTCAGAGCTGGGTTTTTTACGGCGGTGCACAGAATTTGGGCCGTGAAAAAAAGGATCGAAAAGGAAATTAGAAAATGCAAATGGCTGAATTCCACTCACTGCGTTGTTGTTTCAAGATGGCCAATAGGAGCAAACGGTTTCCTGCTCTCCTCCTTGATCAAGTTCACACATACACATGCATAAATATGTTTGCGCTTCCTACCACAGAAATGTGTAGATTTTTCGGCTTTTCGCACATTCATCGGTTCCAAACCCTTCTGATTGCAAGATTTTCACAGCAGGAGCAGAATCTGGAACATCGAAAAGCACAAAAGAAAAAGGAGACAGAAAAATCAAATGGCTAATCCTCACTCACACTGTCGTTGTTGCCTCTTCTCCTACACAGAAATTTAGAGAAGTATGCGTCAATTTTCAAGCCTTTAATCCTGATTTTCGCACTTTGATCGGTTGCAAATCCTCCGCAGAGCTGGGTTTTCACAGCGGGACGCATTCTGCGATTTTTCCAGTCGTTTTCCAGCATTTTCGAACTTTTTCGTTCAAACTAAGCATTTTTCAATGCGAATAAAGCATGGAAGGAAAAAAATGAACAACAGAAAAAAGCGGGAGAAGTTAACGACGGAAGTGCCGGTTCCAACATTTATCGATATCTCTGAGTTAAAAAATATCGATGCTTCTTCTAAAGCGCGGCCACACTCATTTTATATATGGCTTGAAATATGGCTATTTTATTGCTACAAAATGACGAAAATATTTACGTTCTTTGTATACAGATTTTGTAAAATCCTGGTAAATGACTTTATGGACATATATATTCCAAAAGTAAAAAAAAAACAGTACAATAAAATTTTGTTTTTGCCACAATTGTATCATTCTCGAAAATATTTTGTTTGGCCACCCCAACAAAAGAGATGTATATCAAGCTAAAAGTTATAAATTTCGAGTAAAATAAAAAATATAATCGAAAATATAAAGAATTCTAGCGGATTTTAGCCACTCCAGTATTCGTTTTCGCCCTTTTAGCTTTTTAAAAATGGTGATCTAGTTCATTTCCGGCAAATGAAAAACCGACACCACTGGTCACACTGGCTACCTGCTGGGAATCGGGCAACATCACCGTGAAAAAAAAAGAATTTGGGGAAAATGTGGTTTTCGGGCAAGTGATAGCCGCAACGCAGGTGACGAGGAGCTGGCCGTGGACAAATCAGAATCGAAATTGGACGGTAGGCAACGGGCAGGACCGGACAACTCCATCTCCTTGGTTGACTATGAAATTGCTGGCATCGACGTTCTCGTCGTCGTCGTCGTTGTCGTTGTCGTCGTGCATTGTTGTTGTTGTTGCTGCCGTCGCATTTCGTATTGGCATCGGTTTAGTACAAATGGCAGATGTGGAGCGGAGGTGGTGGTGAGGTAAATGTAAATCTACGTGCGAGTCCGAATCCGAACCCAAATCCGATAAACGGAGAAACCGAGCTGAGACAGGCAGAGATATAGGGCCGCTGCAGACAGTTCTAATTATACAACCAGCGCCGTACCGTGTTCCCCCGAAGAGCGAAACTGGTTATACACACATCAGCAGCGACGTCGCAAGGAAAGGAACGGGAGCAGCAGCAGCAGCGGCAGCGCCAGCAGCAGCAGCAGCAGCAGCAGAGGCGCAGCGGAGGGTGAGGGTGAGTAAAAATCGATTTGTTGCACAAAACACACGACTACGACCACGTCCACGAGACTCTGCACTCGGGGTGTGCTGTTTGCTGTGTGCCGTGCTGTGTTGTGCGAGTGGGCGAAAATCGGGGGGCGGCAGTGCGAGTGGGGTGCGGTTCTAGGTCGACCTGGGCAGCAAACAGATGAGCCGCACGAGCACAGCCCTCTCCCGCCCGCCACCCATCCCACATCTCGCATCACATCTGATCTCGTCTTGTTTACAGGCCTGATGGACAAAATCAAGTTAAAGGTTATTGGTGTGCTGCGCGAACGCGACGGCAGCACAAATGTCAATCGCAGCGGAGCAGGAGGAGCGGCAGCCGGAACTGGAGCGGGATCGGGAGCAGCTACCGCCGCCAGCAGCCATCAGGTGGCAGGCGGCGCTAGTGGGGGCGTGGCCATGGCTATTGGGGTCACGCAGGACAGCGCCAATGGCAACGATGGCAACGCCCCAGGAGCAACAGAACGGCAGGGCGATGTCCCGGCAACGGCTGGCACCGGCGTCGGGGCTGGCGCTGCTGCCGGTTTGGGTGGAGCTGCACGCACCTCGGTACTACCGAGGCCGCAGACCTCCAAGATCAGCGCTTTGGACCTGGCCGGCATACTCAATACTAGAAGACGACTCGAGTGGACCAAGGAGTGGCTGCGCAAGAACCAGGCCGAGTTCCTTAGCAAGGAGAACCTGCTTAGCGAACTGCAGTCGCGGAAGGATGAGTGCTACCACTTGAATTACTTCCTAGCCATAACCGAGAGCCAATTCCGCTACCTGGTACAGAAGCTGGAGCCGATCATTAGCCAGTATGCGCCTCAGCGCAAGAAGAAATCGTTCAGCGCCGAGGAGCGGCTGGCCATAACGCTCAAGTATTTGGCTACGGGTAAGTTTGATTGCATAAAACGACAATCTTCCATCAAATGTACTAATCTTTAGCTTCTCTTCCGCCTCCCCTCCTGCAGGTGAAGTGCATTCTTGTCGAAACTACTGCTTCCGTGCCTCGAAATTTGTGATAAACGAAATGATTGCCAATATCTGTCTGGGCTTCTACGAGCACCTCAACGACCAATACGTGACACTACCAAAGACTGACGATCAGTGGCGCAGCGCCGCCGAGGAGATGGAGCGCAAGCACAACCTGCCCCAATGCGTGGGCAACCTGTTCATGCGCAGCATCCAGCTCCAGGGCTCTGGCTCCGGGGCGGCGAGTAGCGGCGCCGCCTGTGGCGACGATCGCAAGCGAGCGACTGTCATCTTCACGGGCATCGTGGATGCTGATAACAATTTCCAGTACGCGACAGTGGAGCGGGCGGCAAGCAGTCGACCCAATGATATCTACAACCAGACCACTGCCGTTGAGCTAATTAGACACAAGATGCACACACTGGACGAGCAGTCGGAGCAAATGGACCGGCAGGGATATTATTTCGCTGGCGACTCTGTGCTGCCAGCCACCTCATACTTGGTGACCACACGCAACCTGCCCAAGGATCGGGCGGTGCTGGAGGCCCTCGAGCAGGTTAATGCGCACGCCGATCAGACGATGCGCATCCTGTGCAATATGTTCCCCATTCTGGCACAACCGCTGCGAATCAGCGACAAGCACATCCGCGAAGTGGTGCTGGGATGTGTGGCGCTCTACAATTTCCTGCGCAAGACGGATGACTCCTTTCGGCGCACCAGCGATAGCATTGTCCAGCAGCGAGCCGAACAGCAGCAGCTGGCGGCGGCGTATAGCGTGGACAGCGACGAAATTGACGACGACTGCATTATGCTGGCCACCGAGGAGGAGTTGCGCGAGCGAGCAGAATTTACGCCCAGTGTGGGCCTCACCACCTGCTTTCAGCCGCTGTGTACGCAACGCGGTGAAACACCCGAGGGTCTGGCCAAGCGGGACTGGCTACTCCAGCTGCCCATTGCCCAACAGAGCGGTGGAAGTGCAAGTGGAAGCGGAATTGGGTCCAGCGATGGCAGTAGCGGTAACATGAGCGGAAATGGCGGCAGTACGGATAGTGCGAGCGGTAGCTCGAATGGGAGTTTATATTAGTGCAATTTACCTAAGTACTTTACGAATTTTTGTATAGAGTTCCTTGTTTTCATTTTTCTAAATCTATAATCTGTAAATCTAAAATAGCAGCATCTGTTTGCCACGTTGCCGACTCTTGTTTACCTCTCGTTTGGCGCATTCTTCTCTGCATACCATTACGATTACGCGATTATGTTCAAAATCGTTACAGTTCCAGTTCCATCTGCGTTCCGTGCTTCACCTAGGGTTCTGTATAGTTAGCTTAGTTTCTTGCGGAAGTTCCGGTTCGATGAATGATGATGCTATGTGATGTCTCAAATCTCTATTTGTGGCCCAGTGCACCGCTCCTGGGGAGCTTAGGGCCAACGCCAGGCGGGCAGCTGACAAAAATGTGCGAAATCGACGAAGTACAGCGGAAACAGATCAACAAAATTAAAATTTTAGTATTCGTATTTAAGCAAGCAACAAATTATACATAATTATATTTACAAAATAAATGTGTAAGGAAAGTTCTTTACGTGTCGAAAGCTTAGTTAATATTTAACTGCTGGTCTGATCCTCATATTTCGGTAGACCAGTGCGGCCATTGCTGTATGAGTGTATAGAGGGCAGATCCTGGACTTTCGGTGGCGCTCACTTGACGATGGCCCAGCAGCTTATAGTTCTCTACTAATTGGCCCTTTTGCACAGCGTATTCCAATAGATTCTTAGCTGCCTCAATGGCTTCCCGTGTGGGTGCCTGCTTTACGAAAGTTCCAATGAAAACGATGCCCAGGGAACCTTTGTTGTTGGGAGCTGCGAACGCACCGCTCAGGGCAGGACTTCTGCCCTCGTATACCTTTCCATTGCCGCCAATCAGATAATGGTAGCCAATATCCGAGAACTTAAACCTGGACATTTGGAAATTTTGGAGGTTGCGCACTTGCAGGGCACAGCTCTCATCATCCGTACAACCAACGCCAGCCGTGTGTGCGATTATGGCCCGCGGTAAGGGAGTCTCCATTGCGTCCATGGGTCCGTTTGGAGGTTGGGCGTTCCATTCAGCCCTCGTCACTATCGTTGGTTCTTCCCCTTGGACAGCCATTGCCGAGAGGCTAGCAATGAGCATCACATACCACGTTGAGAACATTCCGCTGCCGTGTTCCTCAACTTACTGAATACAGATCGCAGATTGGTGCGGCTCTTATTGTCGCTGATAAGGGGTATGCCCCTAGGGCGATGGCTTATGGGTTCCGTAAATATATATATAAACAACAACGTGGGGTGAGGTAAGGTGATTTTTCTCGATAATTCTTACCGCCCAGAGGGCAGTTTTTATAGTATTGTAGGAAGTGTTTAATCTCTCTGAGAGCTGCACTTATAAAAACTATATTTCAGGTAATTATTTCGAGTCATTAAACATTTTTCAATTAAAAATCAATTTTTCCCTCATACTAAAAAATGACATTTTTCTAGCCAAGTGAGCAATTATTTGTTGCAACGATTATAATAATTATTGGGGTGATCTAGCAGCAGAATTGAAATAAAACGCTTCATTGCTGTTCAAAATGTTCGCCATAAGAAGTCGTTTTGTCCTGCTAATTTTCCTTCTATTTTTCGTGAACGAAGTAAAAAAAAAACATTGTGTTTAGCTTAGATCAAGCTAATAACTTTATGAATTTACTTTTTAGATTGCAACCAAGGTGGAGTTTACCAACGTTAAATGCACCACTTTGGAGCCCGATTTCGTCAGCTTTGAGTATTGCTTTTTAAAGTCTGTAAATCGAACTTATAAGTACTTGTCGCTGAAAGCCAACTTGCACAAGAGCCCCGTTACCAAAATTAAAGTAAGTATTATTATTAAATAATACTATTGTGATCAGTGAGTTTGTTTGTAGGTAAATGTAGCCATTTTTAAGCGTTACAATGGATACAAGCCATTTTTTTACAATATAACAGTGGACGCCTGTAAGTTTGTGATCCGTGAAAAGCCAGATCCCATCGCAACGTATCTTTATAGTATGTTTAAAAGTTATTCCAATATGAATCACTCTTGTCCCTTTGAGGTGAGTCCCCCAAATACTCTTTGATTTGTATATATGCAAATGAGATTCTGTCTTTGTTAATTCCCAGAATTATGCGTTGTTGGAAAAATTGCCAATTGGCTATATAAATCAACAGGTAACAGATGTTCTACCTGTACCCCATGGGGATTACCTTTTCCATTCCAATTGGATGGCTTACGACATAAATCGGGCAACAGTAAATGTTTACTTTACCATTTCCTAAGGTAATTAACAAATATTCGAAACATATTATTTGAAAAATAAAAGGCATTAAAAAATATATTTAAAAAAATGAATTATTCCAAACTTTACAATCCACCCCCCTATCGCTAAACTAACACTGATGATCAATTGTGTTTGTGTTGTCATTTCGTAGTCATATTTGAAAGGGGATTCACCATTTCCGTTGCTGTTGGCAAGCCCCTTTAAATTAAATCCCCCGATCTCGATGTTGTTCCATGCATTATGCTAGTTCATACAAGCCTCCGAATAACCTCAACTTGACACAGATGTTCTACGCAGTGATTTAATTAAAAAACTTTCGCAATTAAATGCAAAAATAGCAAAAAAACAACAAAGCAGAGTGCAGGCGGCCATTATGGCTGATGAGGAAAAGCTGGGAGCAGAGTGAAGTGACGGCTTGGTGGGAAATCGCAAAGTGACAACGAAAATGCAAGTAAGCGCCCTCAATTAAAAGCCAAAATGAACATAAAATGCCATGGAAAAAAGCCAGGCGGAGGCCAAGCCAAGCCGCAACAGCCAAAAAGCCAGGCCAAAACCGAAGCTGAAACCAAAAAACCGAAGCCAAAACTATGCGCCGCTGGGAGGCGATGGCCAGAGAACAGGAAAAACTCTTGTCGGGGAGGGGGGCTGTTAAACCGAATTTAAGTGAGTTTTCCACCAACCATGGCCCAAAAGGGACTTTTTTCTCCCCCCTAAACCCAAGTAACTTGTTGTATGGTTATTCGAATTGTTTGGCCCAGCGAAAAAACATATTTTATTTTATTTTTCTCCCTTTTCTTTGGCCTAGAATCAATTTAATCTGTCCTGGAAGCAGGCGTGGCTGCCGCCCACACAATTCGGCGCCATGCCGGCTCATTTGCAAAATTGTCAGATTTATTTCGCTAATTGCTGCTCATCCGTTTAATTAAAATTAAAAGAACTTGCGCCAGTTAGGGCAAAAAAAGTTTTTATGCGAATTCTCCAGAATTTCGCATTGGGCACGTTTAGTTTTTCCCTTAGCCGGTAGTCCCTAGTCCGCATTCTTCATTCCTCATTCCGTTTTCTGTTTTCCTTACTCCGTGATTTTCTTCACCTTTAGTTTTCCATATTGTTGTTAGCACAAAAGCCATCTATTAAATTGCTGACAAAAAGTTGCTGCGCGAACTCGATGATGATGATGATGATGCTGCTGCTGCTCCTGCAAGACGGCGGCCAGGTGCAACGCCTTCCCTGGTAGGCTGGCATCCATTCTGGACAGCAAACAAATTGAACTGCAAGTCTTGCAAGGCTCCGTTAAAGCTGTCACCTTTCTCCAAAAAGGTGTCAATCGTGCAGGTCCGGAAAGTTGTGGCTAACAACTCCCAGCAACACTAGTTGCAGCAGCAACAACAATTTGCCGCAAAACTGCAGCAGCAGCTGCTGCTGCCCCCGCCAGGCATTCGCCACTAAACCGGAAAGAGCAAAAGTTGCCTGCAACCACGGTGTGGATTTGGACTCGGATTTTGGGCAACTTTGCACTGTGGATTGACACCGCCCCACGGCAAAGCACCTTCTGTCTCCCAAATGCCCAACCGCCCCTCCCCCGAAATCCGAATCGGGAGGGCGTGTCGATGGGGGTGACATTTTTATGACAACTTGCTTAAATTTCATAAGAAGAACTCCCGCAGAAAACGAAAACTTATTTCGTTTACGAGGCGCCCAACTTGTGCGCGCTGAAATTTTTGCAGTAAGCGAAGTCGGAACGCCGCCCGCCTCATTCGCTAATGAATAAAGTTCGTTTATGAATATTCCTGGATAGAATTCCCACTGGAGAATTTGCACTGCGTCCTTAAAGTTCCGGAAAACATAGCTGCAGTTGTAGCCTCGAGCTGTGTCCTTCAATTTGCGAACATCTTAATTTCCATTAAATTAGCTGAGCAAATTTAGAAAATCAAGCATTTAATTGCATCATAATTGCCTCAATTCATAGTGAAATAAAAGCCCAACAAAAACTTCATTCTTATTTTCCTAAAATGCTTTGGTTACTTGATGGACATGAAGTTGTGTTAGAGGATTAATTAGCCAGAGATTAGGAGGAGATAGGCAACCACATTTAAAACATGATCAATTCTTTTAATGAATTGATGGCAACAATTTGCCATTAATTTGAATAATTAACTGTTTGAGATAAAAGGCAATAAATTGCTGAATATGAATTGTAATTGTTGTTCGTATATAAATCCATAGACATTTAATATATTTATAATGCAATGAGGAACTGAAAACTCTTCTTTAGGTGGTCAACTTTAAATATGTATTAAAACTTAATTCCCTAAAAATTACATGTTTACAATAATGGTTAATCAATATCAAAAATAGAGAAACTAGCTCGTGACCTAATCATCAATGACCTGGATTTCTCATTATTAGTTTATACTTAAAGTTTATTTTGAAGTGAACTTTAAAGTGCCTATTTTAAACTTCAAAACTTAGACTTGCATTTATTTACCAAATTCGATTTATTACAAATCGGACAAAACCAAGGTTATGGCATTATTTATTATCTGCTCTGACGCTGTACTATTTGGAATATGAAGCGAAAAATATGCGCAACACTATAAATGCTATATTAAAGTCAAAATGATGTGCGTAACAGAAACCTCGTTGCCGTCATCATATCATCATCATTATCATCTTTTTCGTCATCGTCTTGGTTGGTCGTTGTTAGCTTTACCGTCCAAAAATTTCGCAGCGTCCTGCAGGTTCTGCTCCTGCTCCTGCTGACATCTTGTCAGAAATTTTCATGCTGCTGTAAGCTGTTTTCATGCACATTTTGGCCACTTGTGCTCTGCACACAAACACTTCAATTTGGCTTCAAGGATGCGTGCATGCGGCCGGGACCCCAGGATCCCCAGCCGATCCACAGACAAGGCAGACAAAAATCAACCAGACCCCCAGACCCAGACCAGACCAGAGCGGACCATAGCGAAGCAGCCCAGCAGTCAAAGTGCCGGAAGGAAGTGTGCCCGGGGAGGGGGGTGGATAGAGAGTGCATCGGCGATATAGGGGGACGGACATATCCTGGATCCTGGAGGCAAACAACGGCCAACTCTTTAACTATAACTTTTGATGTATGCTAAGGAAATATTGTGGGAGTGCACTCAATCGTGGTTGCCCTGACAGTCATCTTTGGTGGTGAGGCGGAGTGTGGTATGAGGGGGTTGTTGTGGGTGTGGGTGGTGCGAGGGGTTTGTGGGTGTGCTTCGGTGGGAGTGTGCGCCATCAACTACTTAGCGTCAAAACGCTTAAAGTTGAATTTGTAACGCTTGAAGTGAGGGCGACGGCACAAAGCCAATGGAGTGTGTGAGAGAGACAGCTGTTGTGGGAGGTGGAGTGGGGCGAAGGGCAAAGGGTAAAGGGTATATCGGACAAGGGACGAAGCTCCTGTCTAATGCCAGTTTACTCATCTATTTTTATTAAATCGCCTCGGATGCACACACTCGCCCTTCTGCTGCATCGCATTGCATTACGTATACGCAGCGTGAGCAATGCCAGCACAAAAGGGAGGTCATAAGGCATCATGAAAACCCAAAAAATTCAACAAAATTATTTGTGATTTATAGTTTGTAAAATTAGCTAAGCCTTAAAGTTTAATTTAAAGAATTTGAAGAAAATTTCATTTCATTTCATTACGTATACGCAGCGTGAGCCATAAAAGTACAACAAATTTAAGAAAGGGAGGTCATAAGGCATCATAAAAACCCCGAAAAAATCCAGCAAAATTATTTATAATTTATAGCCTTATAATTTCTAAGCCTTAATGTTTAATTTAAAGATTTTTAAGGAAATTTCATAGCATTGCATTACGTATACGCAGCGTAAGCCATGCCAGCACAAAAGGGTTAAGCAATGGAGGTCATAGGGCACCATAAAAACCTCAAAAATGTATCAAAATTATTTATAATTTATAATCTCTAAAATGTTCTATACCTTCAACATTAATTTAAAGAAAATAGTAAAGAAATTTAAGGCAGAACTTAAGTAAAACTAAGGTCTTAAATTATTTAAAAAAAACCTCAAAACATTACAGCTTCTCCTTGTTTCCTTGTTTCCAATTAAACTCCTTACACAATCTTAAGGTTTTGCTTCTATTTTGACCAAATATTGAACATCTTCTCAACAAGAACTCTTGCAATTACAGGTGTAGCCTTGCGAAAGAAACTTATCTTATTACCAGCAATATCTTTAGGAACCACTTTCAGAGAATATGGTGAAAACCCTTGAAAATATACTGGCGAAATGGCAGAGTGCGTGGCGATGGCAACACCAAAGGGGGGGAGGACTTTGAGTTGACTTTAGAGCCTTGACTCTGTTGCAGTTGCACTGCCCAGATGTTCCACACTCCCCCCATCCACCCCAACTAACCTTCACAAGTTGCAGCTTATTTTCGGGGGTTTAATTTTGATTTAAACGCTGGCCGACAGCTTGAAGCCCTCTGCCAGAGCGTGCTGAAGCGGAAGCACAGACATGCTCGCTCACTCGGACATGAGGGAAAAGAAGAGGTTCCTGGGCATCTCTGAACTCTTGAGTATGAAATTGAAATTTAAGTTGCTCTTCTCGAGTGGCAGCACTCGGAACTGGGCTAATGAAAGGACACTTTAAAGCGAAGGTGCAGCCTCTCACAGATCGATGCTTCCTGTCAGTCATTTAATTTTCATTAGATTTAAGGTAAGCAGCTGAGCGGGCGGGGGAGTCCTTTCAAGGATTAAGGCAGAGTTTAATGCACAGGAAAAAATAAAATGAACAAACTGTAAACTTAATATATAGAAATATAAGTTTAAGTGGAATAAAAGTAGGTGCAAAGGCAATTTTTAAAACTTTTAAATTACTAAACAAAATATAATCAATGGGATTAGTGCCTGGATATATATTTCTTTGGATGCCCAAGGAGCAGTTATAGGGACTTGCCAGCAGACAGCTCCCCTGCCTGGATGTGGCTGCTGCTGTTGCTATTGCTGTTTGCTTTCGTTCTCGTAAATGTAAAAGTTGCAACTTGTAGCCTCAAAATAACCACAAAGTAAACACTGGAGTGGCGCAGTCCCTAGTCCTGCGTCCCGAGTCCGCAGACGAAGACACGACGCGTCGGGGGTACGAGTATTTGAATAGCTGGCAAAGACATTGCGTGCTCCTCGCACACTCCTGCAGACACGGACAAGGACATTGTACGTGCGAACAGGACACGGCAATGGTTTGTCAATGTCCTTCGAACGAAGCTGGCCAAAATAAATAAGTGTGTAATTTAATATTTAAGGCTTTGTCAGTAATTATTTCAACGCAGCTGGTGGTGGGGGGGAGAACTTTTGCATTTGGGCTGCTGGGAGCCCTGAAATTTGCATGCACCCGATTGGAGTCCTGGACCCAGAGTCCTGCGGCCGCTGCACCGCTCATAACTCAGAGATCACAGCTTGCGCAAAAGGCGCCATGGCGTCACTCGTTCAAATTGACCCACTTGCCTCACATTTGTCTTTATTAAATATGGGGAAAATTACGAGTTCCACCAAGCGTATAAATTATAAACCAATTTAATAACCCAGCCAGGCACAAAATGTGCTCGAAATGAACTACCAATTTGCGGGAATACAACGCAACGCAACATAATAATGGCTCCGGGTGAGCGTGAACATGAATTACGAGTATTTCGGCTGTTTCGGGGTTACGACGGAGAACAAGGTGGGGCGGGGAGGGGGAAGGTCCTTGGCATTAGAATTGCCTGACAGTGGCCCACCTGTGCGAACTATCAAGTTACTTGAATTCGTTTTTTTTTGGTTAGAATATCAAAAATTTTTACTGCGCTCCTGGCTCTGAATATGCGCATAGTTTAAGCTTGTAATTATTCCAGCATTTAGTTTAACAGTTAGCCACGCCCCTTCTGCCATGGAAACTGTGTGCTTTCCCCCCTCCAGCGCTTCCAGGAAAAACTCCTGCCGCAGCTCCAGTTGGCTGCATGCGCGCGTTAAAGTGAATTTTAAATGATTTATTGCACATCCACCAGCCAGACCACAGATACTACAAATTCTACAATTACAGGACAAGCATCCAGTGCAGGTCCTTTTTCCCCTGCTCTGACCTTTTTTGCTTAGACACTTTTTCCCTGCATTTTCTCCTGGACTCTCGTTAGCATGTTAATTGTAAAGGTAAAGCATGTCCTAATTGCATTTGAGCTGCAGAAATGAGTCCAGGTTTTAAATTTCAAGGCTCTAAAAATGAAAAAAACCTTCAGAGTTTATAGTTAGTTTTAAGCCTGTCCCAGGATTCACTCAATTATGGCCCAGGAAAATCCTCTCATTATACAAATAAAAAATTAAATGTTGGTATAAGTTCGAATGCCGAGGGGTTGATCGAACTTCACTCGGCTGCGGTTCGAGCAAAAGTTGCAAGTGGAACCCAATAGGTGAGCTTGTGGGCTTTAAGTGGCATTGAACCTTGTATGAAACCAACTCGAACCAAGTTCGATTAAACTTTTTGGGATCCCCTCCAACTTGGGCTCAGGACTCTTCAAACACATCCTGGTTTGACTTGCAACTTTGCAGAAATGAGTGAAAAACTGGAATTAAATGTATAAAACTTGGTTTTATTTGAGTCAATTTTAGTGGAAATTGTAAACGATTCATGGTAATTATAAATTATGTTTCTTAATTTGATAAATTAATACAGCAATTAAAGCAAATAAGCCGCCACACACAGCTAAAAAAAAAGGTAAACTGCAATCGAAAATCGCATCAATCAGGCAGCAGGACCTCAATGGTATATATATAGTATTTATGGCACAGATAGGGATAGTATATTTGGGGGTTTTGGTCGTCACCAAAGCATAAAAATAAATTGATATCACAGCGAATTTGAATGAGCAATATGGCGTTCCTGCCATTTTTCCTGTCCTTCGTTCATACATATATATATCAACGTTGATATATATTTTTTTGCCATGAATTATTTTTGCCAGCTGCATGTGAAATTTTTGGCCAAACAACAACTAACCCGGGAATCGCGGGTGAGGGGGGGTATAAATATGATGCATGAAATAACAATAATGAAATGACAACAAAGGGCATGGATAACAAAGGACGAAGGACATGGCGAGGGATCCATGGAGATGGGAAAAAAGAGGGTCCGACCAATTCAAAATCCAAAATCAAATGTGATTTTTGGTCACTTTGAAAATTGTTGATTAGTGACGCCTGAATGCAGCCCAATGAAACCGAATGCCGCTGCATTAAAGCAATTCCAAGATCTCCGCTCGTCTGTCAGTCAATTTCCATTCGGCATACGGATGTGGATTGTGGCCAGAAGGACATGGATATCGAGTCGAGGTCGAAATAAATATATCGAAAGCTCTTCTGCCATATAACCCCTTATGTAATTTAAACAATTAAAGCAACATAAATTAAAAATGTGGTTAGCAGCGACAAATTGCATGTACTAGTAGTGGTAGAGCCCACATCCAGTGCATAAGCCCTGACCACGCCCCCGACCCACCCATCAATTGCCATTAATTCGAGCATATTAATTCCAATCCACATGCCAGTTTTCTGTGTGTGTTTTTGGTTTTCAGATAACACCGCAAACGGGGCGTGGCCATGCACGACCCCCCATCCCCCATTCATTGTTAATCAATTACAATCTCCAGTACGCATTCGACCTTTTGCCAAATTATTAGCCCTATTGTTCAGATTCGTTGGGAAATCGTATGTATTTATAGGCAAATAACCAAATAACAATTATACGTCTTATTTCGTATAGCTCAGTACCAAAATTGGGAACATATAGAGTATATTTTCTTAACTTTATGATTAATTTGAATAAGTTAAATGATATCACAAAGATATTACAGCTTATTTCCATCTAAAATTATTTGCAATCGAAAAAATGCTTCTTTAAACCCGAAAAGAAAAGTATAAATATAAATTATTAATTAATTAGATTTATAAAAGTTAAATATTATTAATATAAATTAGGACTTGTAAATTTAGGATTTTCAAGACTTAAATAATTATTATATACTCGAAAGTCAATTATTACATTATAAATGTAAATATAAATATAAATAAAATCTATTCAACATTTTTATTATTATTTCTTTTTTATAATTTAGTGCATAAAATGAAAATAAAAAAAAAATATTTTATTTTTTGACATAAATTAAAAAAAATAGAAAATCAGTTAAACATCCAAAAAAGTCATCTGTGGGAAGCCAAAATTTATATTATTTTACAATTTGCAGCTATAATTAAGACAAAAAACAAACTCCAATTCGCAAGCTTTGCTTTATAAGTTTTAATAGGGGTTTTTTAATCTCAATTCTAATTTCTATAGCAATCCTTTGAAAATTGAATAATTTGGTAATATTAAAAACACTTTACAGCTTTTTGAAAAAAAAAAGTGATCAATTCTGAAATTCAATTCAATTCATAAACTTTTAGAAACAAATTTTAGTTTTTACAATCTGTATATTAAGTTTAAAATTATAATACAAAAGTTTATCCGAATTTTTGACAATTTTAAATATCAGAAAAGGCGTGAAATCATTTAAGACTCAACACGCTGTCCCAATGCTGTGCCAGTTTTTTGCACTAGCACCCAATGCTGCCCATGAGTCTCGAGCTGCTCAGTTTTTCAACGGCGGTCACACTTCAACGCGTGTTATTTAATGGCAAAACAGCTGTAGAATTTCTTTAAATTTTTAAAATATTTCCAATACACAATGTTGATTTTACGAGGGATGCTGCCACGGGGCAAACAGATTGCCGGGGCTCTTGGAAACATGAACCGGCAGCTATCGATTCCCCTGTCACAAAAGTACAGATGCATTGCCGGCTCGAGTTGGACGAAGAAAACGTTGCCGCTGCAAAAACAACACCTGCAGCAGTCACAGCTACAATTCCAGAGCCGGTGGCTTTCGGAAAAATCAACAAAAACCGATTCCGAGGAGGCATTGCAGCGCATTTATTACGGAACGCTGGCACCGCGCATGAAGATGGTGAAATTCTTCTCACTGAGCACCAGCTTGGCGGGAATAGCCGCTCAGCCGATACTCCTTGAACAGGGCATGAAAATCGGAGGCACTGGAATGGCCGTCTTCCTGTGTTCTGTGGGCGGATTCTTTACATTTGTGACCCCTTTGCTGCTCCATTTTATCACTAAGAAATATGTGACGGAGCTGCACTACAATCCCCAGACGGAGGAATACACGGCCACAACGATCTCTTTGCTACTGCAAAAGATCAAGGTGAGTGGTGCCAAATATGGAATTTCAATTTTAAAATTCAATGTCAATTTCAATCCTTTCAAGACAAAATTCCGGCCCAGCGATGTCGTTGTACCCGAAGTTCCCGGCATGTTCACTTCGTTTTTGGTCGGCAAACGTCCTCTGTTCATAGATCCGGCGCTGTTTGATGATCCCGAGCATTATGTGCGGATCATGGGATATGATAAGCCAATTGATTTCAAACTGGATCTTAATCCAGAAGCTGACAGGAACTCAAAGAGCAAAGAGAAGCAATAAATGTTATAAAACTTTTACTGTACAAGTTTTACACAAGTCTGAGTTGGAGAACATGGAAAACACACACAATAATTGAACTTGGAGTAATCCAAGAAGATAAAAACACGATTGCCAAAGATAAACTGTATATCTTCTGTGTTTATGCAGTGGCAGTTTAAGTTTAAGTTTATTTGTATGGCTTGGGCGAAGCATTCAAAGCACTTTTGATAGGATGAATTTGTGTCTGGGTCCATCTTCGATTTGCTAAGACGCATGCAATGGCTCTGCAGGGATTGCACAAGCTCTGTGAGGTCCTGGATGGGTTGTTTCTCTACTGCTAACCAGTTAGTGGAGGATTCGCAGGGGGGATAGTGGTATATTGCTGTAGGCAGGCCAGTAGGGGCAAAGAGCTTAGCTATAGCACCGGAAACTGCTGTGCTTATAAGCTGGGACAGGACCTTGGAGCGTTGGGGAAGCAGTGAAACGAATATGGAGTTCCTTCCGGGCCGAGAAAAGTTTTCAATCAGCGCAATGATCACCTGAAACTCCTAAAACAGATTAAAATAATAATAAATATGATTCATCCCTCTTGAAACAAACTTTTGCTGCCCAAATTTAGCTTCCATTTTAATTTTTTATATAAACTCAAAACGTACAGATAATTTTTAAAGTATTTTAATGAAATATTTTGAAAGAAATACATACAGATGTTTTTTAAAATATTTGTATAACATTGATATATTTTTCAAAACTATTGAAATATTTAGTTTGCAAAAAGGTTAAACATTAAAATATTAATTCAAATGAATATATGTTTTAATATATATTTAAAGAGTTTATCTATTATATCAGCTTTATGCCTACAATTTCATAAAGTAAATACTATTCAAAAAACTCGATTGAAATTTATTTTTGTTTTTCACAGCCGATTTCAATACTGACTTATAATTCTAAAAAATTCGCTTTTTAACATAAATTCTTCGTTAAATATATTTATGTACAATTACAAATGGGTAAATTTGCGTGTATTAATTATATACTAAATTAACTTAACTAAATAAATTAATAGAAACCAGGCAGACACATAAAATTGACCAAATTAAAACGAAAATAAGCCAGGCACTGGATTT
Organism: Drosophila birchii; assembly: GCA_035046345.1. Taxonomy (NCBI): domain Eukaryota; kingdom Metazoa; phylum Arthropoda; class Insecta; order Diptera; family Drosophilidae; genus Drosophila; species Drosophila birchii. Next base: position 18,168,122 of record JAWNOA010000048.1, on the reverse strand, counting down.
GAAGGGACTTTGGAATTGATTTACAACGCCGCTACCCAAAAGCTCAGTACACGTTTTTCTCGCAAAGTAAACCAAGAAAATTGGTATTAGATACTGTATTCCAGTGCCAGCATATGTACCAGTAAAAGCCACTAAACTGGACAGACTTTCGGTGAAATAGGTAATAACGAAGGGCGGTATGATGGCGAATAGGGGAAACATTAGACGAACGAATGGGCTGTAGGACTCATATTGGGACATGTCCAGGAACAAAGCTTGCAGATTGTTCTTCAGGGTAATGGCCACAATGGGGAAGCTGGTCGAAAGGGTAAAGATGGGGAAGAGAGCCAGGAAGTAATCAATGCAAATCAGGAGACCCGACCAAAAGTCTATGTAGGTTATATCGTAGGGAAGAAAGTCCAAAGTGTAAAGATCTTCGATTCGCTCAAAGGCAAATATGCCTGTCATGGCTAGTAAAATGTAAAACGCACAAATGACAATATAATCAATGGACAAAATCTTTGATACCATCGACTTGTGCTTGAGTGGAGCCAGCAGACTGGGCAGGGAATGGTGGCACATAAAGGAATAGACACAAGCGCCGAAAAGCGATGGAATACCATAAACATTAAAGGTCTCCGGGTGTCCCTTGGCGCCTTGAGATATCAACAGTTTCAGGGATATGCAGATCATCAGGGTAAATGCTGTAAAAACAAAAGTGTTAACTCTCCTTTCAATTGTCCATCTCTGAACTAGGTAACTTACCCAGCCAGCGGAAGGCAGCGGTTAGCATCTGCAAATATTTGGTTTTTTGTACATTGAAAGCGGCAAAGGGACCAAAGATCATGGTGAATCCAATTAAAAACACTCTATACATGCTGAGACGAGATATAGTGTGTTCCCTCCAACAGGGGCGAGCTGTGTTATTCTTAAAATCTCCCGGCCATAACATTAAGTTATTCGCATCCGTTCCATTCGTTTGATCACTGAATAGAAAAAATAATAATTGTATTTATATCAACTTGGAAAGAAAGAAGAACATCTCTCAGATATACTCACCATACAACATCCCGTAGACTTCTTGCCACGGCAGCGGAATATATGCTTAGGTCCCCGTACAGATACACTATCAGGCAGAGATAAAACATAATGCGTCCGATGTCATTGAAGAAGAGTGTTGCCATTTCGCCGAGCTCGAATTTGTGCGACAGCTGATAGTAGTGGAACTCCCTATTCTGGATGGTCAGCGGTACGCGCTCAAAGTCGCCAACCTGATCCGTTCCAGATGCCAGCGAAACCTCATCGGCATTGTCATCGTTCTCGCTGCTCTCCGCCGAACTCCGGCTTTGTCGCAAAGCTTGTAGCGTCTGCCAGTTCCGAATGGCATTCGCACAGGCCATGGCCTCGATGATAAAGGTGACGGTCATGTAACTGACAATGGCCAGCAGGACGATGACAATGAGGCTAAGCATCCATCCCGCTTTGGCGAAAACACCAGGCAGGGTCAAAGCTCCAGTTCCGACAATGAGATTGAAGATGAATATGAAGCCGACCTATATATATATAAAATATATATGCATTACTCATTGAACTGAGGCACAAAATAAGCAACAGATGTTTCGTTTTTGGTTTCCATTTCGGCAGGTATTTTGCCTACGCAGCAAAAAATTGTGCAATCACTTGTTTGAAATTGCAGTTACATTCACTCTTAGTTTATGAGGAAATGTAACTTAAATAGATAAGTCTACTTATTATGGTCACTGAACCCAATTAATCATGGTTAAAGATAGTAAACAAGGGAACTAGTCCATGTTTTTGTTTTGTTTTTGTGTTCAAACAAGCAACTGTTTTTGCTTACCAAATTCGAGTAAGTGGGTGCGGCCTCTCTTCCGTTGACCAAGCGGGGCATCTTGAAAATGCTGGTTTCTTTGTCTCTTTTTGTTTTTAAGCGGACTTCCTCTATTCAATTCAATGCAATCAATGCGCAAACAAAAAAAAAAACAATAATAGACGAAGAGCTGATGGAGCACTTGGATTTAGTATGACCAGATTGTCAAATACCGCAAAATAGGGACTAACGCTTAAATAACACATTAAATAATTTAAATTTATTTTATTTAAATAATTTTAAATTTATTTTATATAAAGCTTTTAGCTTTTAAAAAAAATAATAATATATTCAAAGTTAATAGCGCATAAATCACTTTCATTAAGAATTATCAATAACAATTCGAATTTATTATAAATTTATAACCACATTTTTTTTTGTAATTATTTCTATATACATTGCACAGCAAAAAGGCAGTTTTGCGACTAAAAAGCAGAACTAAACTTATCCATTTTGTGTATCTAGGCACCTAGAATTTATCAAATCTTAAAAAATCAATCAAATCCTAATCCTTGGGCGATGCACTTTGGTTCTTCTTCCGGTTTTCCAATATACTTGTAATAAAGAACTCGCCGGCTTTGTAAGAGCTGCGCACCAATGGACCACTGGCCGTGTAAAGGAATCCCAGCTCATTGCCGCGATTTTCCCAATGCTTGAATTTCTCGGGCGTTACGTATTCGATGACTTTGAGATGCCTATTCGTGGGCTGCATGTACTGACCCAAGGTGACACAGTCGACGCCGGCATTCCTCAAGTCCTTCAATGTGGTCTCAATCTCCTCATCGGTTTCTCCAAGGCCCAGCATAATGGAGCTCTTCGTTATGAGATTGGGATTGAAACGCTTCGCTTCGGTGAGAACCTGCAGTGTCTGGCGATATTGGGCGCGTCTATCTCGCACATAGGGAGTGAGTTTCTCAACCGTCTCAATGTTGTGGGCGTAAACATCAAGACCACAATTGGCAATCGTTTCCACGCACTCGAGATTACCGCGAAAATCTGGCACCAGGCATTCCACAAAGATATTGGAGTTTCTAAAAGAAATTAAAGGTTTTCATAAGGTTAAAATAGAATACAATTTAAGTTTTATTATTCTTACCGCGCCTTGATTTCCCTAACAGTTTCTGCAATGTGCTTTGACCCACCATCAGCCAAGTCTGCAGAGAAATATAAACTTTTAGGTAAAAACTAGTTATTTAAAAGATAAACACAAGTACTGACCATCACGATCCACGGATGTCAGTACAATGTAATCCAATCCCCAGGATGCAATTGCCGTGGCGGTGTTCACGGGCTCATTCACATCCAGTGGCGGTGGCTTCCTAGCTGTTTTCACCGAACAAAAGCGACAGCCTCGCGTGCATGTGTCGCCCATTAGCTGGAAATAATAATCATAGAAATATTAAATCTCTAGATTTTTATAGAGTCCCCCCAGAGATAACGAATACTTTCGCTTATCAACATAGGTCAAGGTCAATAGAGAGGCTTCTCACCATAATTGTGGCTGTTTGTGTGCCATGTTCGCCACCGCCCCAGCACTCGCCAATGTTTGGGCACCGTGCCTCCTCGCACACGGTGGAGAGCTTGAGTTCACGCATTTGTTCCTTGATTTTGGCGTAATTCTTGCCCACAGGAATCGTAGTCTTTAGCCAGGGAGGCAGCCGCAGGCGCTGCTCCTCACCCTTTTCGCGTCGCAACTTTCCTGCGTAGTCATCCCATTCGCTTTTGGAGTAATCCGGATTTTGGACAAAGTCCTGGAAATTGGGGCCCTTGGCCAGGCGTTCGCGAATCTCCTCCAACTTCTCTGCATTTGTTGATGCCGCACGCTGTGAATTCAATCAATAAATATATTTCATCGAGTTAATATTGGCATGTAATTATTTAAAATAATAATACTTACGGTGATAATCACTATGGGAGTTTCAACATGTGATTTTAGGGCTCGCAACATGGTTAAATTTTTAATTGTTTTCTTAAATTATGTTGTTTTGTTGGGTCTTATGAAATGATTTGTGTGACCAGCAATTATTTTGGGTATTTTTTAATACGATAAGTATTTGGATTTATCGATTTATTTAAATACTTGAAAACTTAAATTATTTTAAATGAAATTATGGCAAAAACTACAAAAAAGTAAGACAAAACTGCATAACATTTTGTCTTTGTTAAAGTAAATTCAAAATCAAATTGTTATTAAACATTTATACATTCAAAATCAAATCGATTACTGAGCCGGGGACCAGTCGTGCCCATCACTAGTCTATGAGTCGCATTCTTGTCAAAACAAAAGAAAGTTTTTGCAAAGTGATATTTACTTTGATTCCACTAATCGTGAGTATCCAAGCCGCCTGCATATTCCTGTAAACTCCCCAAATAACCGATAACGAACGCCTGAAAAGCTCTCCAGAACACAAATACGGCTACGCGGGGGTCGGCGTCCAACGCTACGGAGGCGAACGAACGCACACCACTCATGGCTGCTCATGTCCAGTCTACCAGCTCCTCCGGACCATCAGGTGTGGGAGTGGGTGCTGATGATGGCAGCCTGAACGGCGAGACAGAGCGTTTGGAGCGTCCTCCAAAGCGGCAGCAGCAGCAGCGGACTAATTACGGCTCCAATGACCAGGATACCCCAGATGCGGTGAGTTAAACTTACGAAATGGTTGAATTGTGATTGATTCTATTATTGTTTTGTTGCCCAGGCTATACTTGCAGTCCCCAATGTGGCAATACGAGACTCTGGCGGACCACATTCTTCAAGACTGAGCGGGGGCGGTGGCGGTGGTCCGCCCACAAATGAAACGGAGGAGGAACAGGGCTTAAAATACGGCGCCCAGCATGTTATTAAGTTATTTGTGCCCGTCTCCCTCTGCATGTTGGTAGTGGTGGCCACCATCAACTCCATTAGCTTCTATTCCAGCACGGATGTCTATCTGTGAGTTGAATTTACGCTCGCATACGTGCACCCACTAACTGGCTCTTCTTCCACAGCTTGTACACTCCTTTCCATGAGCTTTCGCCCGAACCGAGCGTTAAGTTCTGGAATGCCCTGGCCAATTCCCTGATTCTGATGAGCGTGGTGGTGGTGATGACCATTCTATTGATTGTTTTGTATAAAAAACGTTGCTATCGCATAATCCATGGCTGGCTTATACTTTCCTCGTTTATGCTATTGTTCATATTTACGTACTTATATCTGGAGTGAGTAGAGATATACTTTTTGTATTGAATTTCTTAATTATAAAATATATTTGTTAATTAAAGGGAACTCCTGCGTGCCTACAACATTCCCATGGACTATCCCACGGCCCTGCTGATCATGTGGAACTTTGGTGTGGTCGGCATGATGTCCATACACTGGCAGGGGCCACTGAGGTTGCAGCAGGGATACCTTATATTTGTGGCAGCCCTGATGGCCTTGGTGTTTATCAAATATTTGCCTGAATGGACTGCCTGGGCTGTGCTGGCTGCCATTTCTATTTGGGGTAAGATTAAGAGTCTATTTATCTTTAAAATGAGCAATTTGAATGTTGAATTTATGTTTCTTGCAGATCTCATAGCTGTCCTCTCACCAAGAGGTCCTCTACGCATACTAGTGGAGACGGCACAGGAGCGAAATGAACAGATTTTCCCCGCCTTGATCTATTCATGTATTTATCATAATCATAAATTATGAATGATTTGGTTTGTAACATGATTTCTATTCCTTAGCCACCGTCATTTACACATATATGGGCACTCATTATACACCACAGCAAACACAGGCCACCGGCTCATCATCGCCCTCATCTAGTAATTCCACCACCACGACACGGGCCACACAAAATTCGCTGGCATCGCCGGAGGCAGCGGCGGTTAGTAGTGGCGCACGTTCAGGTAACAACACCCGACCCCATCCGCAGCAGAATCAGCGGAATGATGGTGGCAACGCACTGGCGGCTGAAGGTATGCCACTTGTGACTTTTAAAAGCAATTTGCGCGGAAACGGTACATATGCATTATATATTTTTTTATTTTATATCCTCTCAAATATGTGTAAATATTGCTTATTTGGCGTTTTGTCTGTTTCTTTCATTTGTTGTCTTGTTTAGCATTTGTTTTGGGCATATGGTGTAAAGCGCTGCTACTTAGTAGAACATCATTCAACATGAAGCTGCGAAATGAACTCCATTTCAAAGGCCTGCATACCAAGGATTATCTTTAATTTCTCACTTTACTTAATTTCGTTTCAGCTGAGGCAGCGGGATTCACCCAAGAATGGTCTGCCAATCTCAGCGAGCGAGTGGCACGCCGTCAAATCGAAGTTCAGAGCACACAAAGCGGCAACGCTCAGCGTTCCAATGAGTATCGCACTGTGACGGCACCAGATCCGAGTCAGCAGGAGGGACAAGAAGAACGTAAGTGAATTGAAGCATTTTAATAGAAATTTATTTAATCTATATCATTTCCCACAGGTGGCATTAAACTGGGCCTTGGCGACTTCATCTTCTATTCGGTTTTAGTGGGCAAAGCCTCTAGCTATGGCGACTGGACCACCACAATTGCTTGCTTTGTGGCCATTCTAATTGGACTCTGCCTAACGCTCTTGCTTTTGGCCATTTGGCGCAAGGCCCTGCCCGCTCTGCCCATCTCAATAACATTCGGATTGATATTCTGCTTTGCCACCAGTGCTGTGGTCAAGCCGTTCATGGAGAACCTGTCGGCCAAGCAGGTGTTTATATGAACACAAAAAATGAAAGAAAGAAAGACAAGGACACATAAGAAATGTCGCTCAGTATCATAGTCGTCTAACACAGCTTTTTTTTGTAATCATTTCTTTATTTAACAAAAATGCATAGTAACGGAACTCGACTAATTACTCCACCTTACGCTTTATGATTGTTTTGTCCACAATATTGATAAGCCAACCGGGCTCCAAACCATAGAATATTTGCCTTGGATCCTTCGTGGTCGTGAGCATCTCGTAGGCGGAATCATTTTCGATTTTAGGCAACTCGTAGCCGTATTTTTGGGCCAGAACCAGGCGATCTTTGCTTATCTCCTCGGGATTAGCTAGATAGCCGCGATTCTTGGGATTCGTGTAGTAGTCTACAGCATCTTGGGGCGGCAGCATTCGGCTGGGTATGGGTACACCTTTCTGGAACCACTTTTGCGGATTGGCCAGCATGTGCAGGCTGCGTGGATCATAGTAGGCCGTGCGGATCACACCGCCGTTCTTCTCCACAGCTGCTATGACCGCCTCGCTGGCGTGCTGCACCTCAATGTTGATCTTGGCCTTGAAGTTGTCCAAGCCGTCATCCGTGAGCTGGAAACCGTACTCCAGCTCCGCTGGCTTGAGCTTCAGCAGTCCCGAATTGCACAGCGTACTGATATCTATGGGCTGGCTTGTGTCTATCCGATTGGTATCGACGAGCACCTGCAGCTGGAGCAGGGAGATGGGCGGGTACTGGCGCTTCAGATGGTGTCCCTTGTAGTAGGGTTCGTAGGGGAATCTCATGTAGAAGGGCTGATTTCCCGTCTCATAACCAAGACGCATGAAGTTCTGCCGCTGTCCGGATCCCTTGTTGCCGGCTCCATGCTTGTCACCGCCATGCTGAGCCCGGCCACGCTTGTCCTGAGAGATTTGCACAGAAAATTAAATTTATTAACCAATTTGATGTTGTTATTCAACCGGCTGAACGCACATTTTGTTTTGAGTTGGGATTCGGCCGGAGATTTCCGATCTGAACTCGCGGCAATGTGCGCAGTAACTTCAGCGCCTTGTCCGAGGTCTCTCGCAGGTGTGCCATGGCCAAAAACTATTTAATTTATTTTATAATATTAAGTTTATTTGGTGAAAAACTAAAAGTTATACACGAGTGAGTCGTTATCGACCATCGATAACATTTTCCAACACTACACAAACGATAGGTGCTAAAACGATAATTGGCACATCACTAAAACAGCAAAAACGTCAACATTCCATTAAAATAAATAAAACAGCATTATTATCTCAATTGTTCTTGATAATATTAATAAAAATACAAGAAAATGGTGTGTGGAACATGTCAAGGAAACAAGGAGCCGGGTGGAAAGTGCATTATTTCCGCTTTGGACATAATCAAAGAGCACACCTTGAGTAAGTGGCGGTCCTTAATCGGTTCCATTTTATTAATTCAATTAAATAAACTAATAAATTAATCACAGTGATGCTGCAAGTATCCAAGGAGAAAGACAAGCTTATTGAGAATTTAAAAGCGCATGGCGAAAATTGTGACAGAACCATTGAAAATTTGAAAGCACACAACGCGAAACTTCACAAGGCTCTGGATTTGCTAATGGAGCGGCAGGGGACCATGGTACAGGCGGGAAAGCGAAGAAAACTGTCGCCCAAAAAACCAAAGGATGACATATCACCCTTGCCGCAAAGTCAGAACTCCTTGAACATGAACATAGCCCTCAACAGCATTGAGCTGTCCGATGAAGATCAGGAAATGGAGGAGGACGAAAGCATTACGGAGACGGAAACCAACTTTTTGCAAAGTCCGCGAAAGTTGAAGTTGTTGCACAACAAAAAGCAGGATATTCGAAATTTGGAGAATGTTCAGCCTAACAGTCTGCCCCCGGCGAGTCAGAAATGGATCAGCAAGACTCCAAAGAACCCAGCCATCCTCACCAAATTGTCATTCACCCACAAGGGCAGTGCCATGAACTTGAAGCAAACTCGTCTAAAGTTCGAAGCCAACAAGACAAACACCAGCGAAAAGGATGTAATAGAGGATAGCCCCAATTCGAGCAGCACAAGCAGCAGATCTCGACCCCCACGATCTCTAATGCAAAGGTAATTAATCATTATCACATAAATCCGTTTAATATTCAAAGCTAAGTTTGCAGAACCGACACCGTGACCGCTTCAAGCTCCGGCGAGGCCAAGCTAGACGCCACCAGCAGCAGTCTCCTTCAGATTCCCAAGCCCACCTTTGAGCTGGAGGATGATGCCGAGTTCACTATGGATAGCTCTGAGCTCCCACTGATGCCGGCACCTGCAACGCCGCCATTTCTAAAAATAAACAACACCTCAGACAGCGTTGTCCTGCTTACGCCCGCCACTCAAGACATAATCTTTGTGAACGACTCTCTGGAGGGTTCCGAAAATGTCGATAAATTGGGCACCATGGATGTGTTGGCGGAGATTATGAAGGATGACGATGATGCTTGCTCTAATGCCTTGCGGCAGTACGAAAGGGATATGATTGATCGCCAAAAGCAGAATAAATCGAATCCTCCTGCAATTCCAATAACTCGCTCAGTGAAAAAAGAGCCAATTTCTCAGCCAGACTTGGGTAACGAATCAACTAAGCTGCCCGAGGATATTGAGAAGTACATGATGGACATTCAAGATGATGATGAAAGCAAGGATTCAGTGAAGGAAGAAGAGGAGTTCCCACGCCCAAGGAATATGATTGATCACCAAAAGCAGAATAAATTGAATTCTCCTGCAATCTCAATTACTCGCTCAGTAAAAAAAGAGCACATTTCTCAGCCAGACTTGGGTAACGAATCAACTAAGCTGCCCAAGGATATTGAGAAAGATCTGATGGACATTAAAGATCAAGATGAAAGCAAGGATTCAGTGGAAGAAGAGGAGGAGTTCCCACGCCCAATTGTGATTAAAAACGAGCCAGAGTTGACGCTCAAAGAGCGTTTTAACATTAATTGTGCTGATTGCGAAAAGGTTGGTATTATAATTAACAAATAAGAAAGGAAATATAACTTATTTATCTTTACAGTTTATCAACTTTATGGGCTCGAACCTGACTGATGAGAAAATTAAAGACTATTTAAAAAATTGCCGACATGTGGATGCTCGAAGTTCGACGCCACCAGGCTTCTGGAACCCGCTCATGGTATCCTTTGCCGAAGACGATCCTCGTAATGAGGTGTTGATAGACAATCGATTTAGGGACCAGCGCTTAAACAAATGACTTTTACTAGCAAATATTTGCAAGTTTTATCTATTCGGTTTGATTTTTATTGCATTTTATGGTTACAATTCACAAGTTGCCCCGCTTCGCCTGCTCGATTTCGATGGCCGTGAACAGGGACTTGAAGTTGCCGGCACCGAAGCCCTGGAAGATTTTTATTATTATAAAATAAATTATGTTAAATAAATATTTTTCTTAACAGCTCTTACGTTATGATTGTGACGCTGGATAACCTCCAGGAAAAGAGTCGGCCTATCCTGGCAGTTCTTCGTAAATATCTGCAGCAAGTAGCCATTCTCATCGAAATCAATCAAGATGTTCAGCTTCTTCAAGATCTCCATGTCCTCCTTGACCTTGGTGCGGCTCTGCGAGAGCTGCTGCTCCAAAATCTCGTAGTAGGACGAGGGAATGGTCAAGAACTCGGTGCCCCGAGCCTTTAGGTTGCTCACCGCCTGGATAATGTCGTCGGTATTGAGGGCAATGTGCTGGACACCGCCTCCTCCGTAGTACTCGACATACTCTTGGATCTGCGACTTCTTCTTGCCATTGGCCGGCTCATTAATGGGCATCTTCACCGTCTCCTCGTAGTTGGCCATCACGATGGACCGCAGAGCGGAGTATTCCGTGTGGATTTGGGAATCATCCACCGACCAGAAGCGATGGAATTGCAAAATTCTCTCGTACCAGGAGGCCACGCTCTCCATTTGCAGATCCGGCTGGTTGCCCACCACATGATCGATGAAATTCAGTTTGGTGGAAGGCAAACCCTTCAGCAAAACATCCTCTGTTCCACGCTGGAATCCCGGCAGAAAATCACCGGCATAACCATTGCGCTCCACAAAAGTGTGGGTGGTGTCGCCGTACGTCTTGATGGTGGCGAATCTCACGAATCCGTGATCATCGCTCTCCTCCCAGATGTCGCGCACCACTTCGGCGCCGCGGGACACAGCCAGCGTAAAGATGGCATTCAGATCCTCGACTTCAAAGGCCACATCCTTGACCCCATCACCGTGGCGCATCAGGTGGAGTCCATGCTCCTTGTCATCCGGCGTGTACGCGGAGACGAACACAAAGACAATCTTATTTTGGCGCACGGCATGCTTGGCGAAACGCCGCTCCCCGGTCTCTAATCCCTGATAGCCAAGTGGTTCGAAGCCCAGACGAGTGGTGTAGTAGCTGGCCGCCTGCTTGGCGTTGCCAACGTAGAATGTCAAGTGATCAAAGCTTAGAAATTTGCCGGCTTCAGGCTGCAAATAAAAGAAAATGTTAAGTATATTTCAGGAGAATATGAAGAATATTCATTCACTTACTTTGGTTCCTTTGTCAGTATAGCTTGTCTGGAAGTATATAAAATTAAGTAGAAAATATAAATTAGAATTTTATTCTTAAATTTGAAATAATTTTCATAAATTAAAAAGGAAAGTTAAATAGTTGAATAGGAAATTTAAGTAGTTAAAAAAGAAAACTAAGAGAAATTGCCAAACTTTTCAATCATAATTATTAATTTATAAACTTAAAATTTAAAGGAAAACTATAAAAGTTATCAAGTATTTAAATCATTACAAAATAATAATATAATATATATTTTTGTTGTCCTTTTTTTAGATACTTTAAACAAAATGTATTAACCACAATCCCGAGTCAAACATTGTTTTTACAAACGTTTTTTTTCAATTTTCAAGTAAGAATCAGAATTGAATTATGAAAAAGTGATACATTCTTTAATTTTAGGGACTGATCCTTTTTTTCTTAAATATCACTTTACTGCCATGGTGATAGACCATCTTATATAACACACATGTCCAAGCCAATATCTATCTATATCCATACCATTATCACTCAGACTCAATTTATGCAAATCCTCTCCTCACACGCGATATAGATTTCTACGTTCCGTTCGATCTTACACGATCTTCAAGTTGATTATGGACTGAGCTATGCCAATCGTTGGCTTTATATAGGGCCCCGAGTATCAGGTCTAGATCAGGTGAAAATCCTGTACTAATTTAAATAAAAGCCAAACTAGTATTTTGTTTATTTCAACTGCTATATATATCTGATATATACCGGTATATCTTAGGTAGCTGCTTGTTTGTTATTCGCATATTTTAACTCCTCAACCTGCAGAAATTTGTTTACTAGAACAGGTGGATTATTTAATTGAATGCAATCCAGTCCAGTGAAATAATTTGTAATCAGAGACGGGCCTTCTTCAATGAGTGTGTACTTCCCTATCAAGGCGGCTTTATAGAAGTTTTTGTAAACCCAAAAATTTCAATTCCTTCTAGAAGTGTTATACATAAAGCGATACATATCAGATCATTATGCAAAATGCCTGAAAGTTGATGTTAGAATTCCGTTAAATATTCATGAGGAGAGGCGGCAGCAGTCAAGTTTGCTGGTTGCCAAGTCGCATTGAACTTGATTCAAGTTGCGAGCCCCCAAAAACGCCTCTTAATGTTATCTCGATTGTTATTGTTATTTGTTCCAGTACGAAATGTACATATGGCGCCATTGAATTTAAAGTTGTTTTTGCATTAGAATCGGCCTTTGAAAAAAATGTAGAAAATAGAATAACTGGTTAGAAATGTGACTTTGTTATTGTTTTTGTTATTATTCAACGCAAGGCACACGCTGGCCATAAATCATGTATTTTGATTATTATCTTTATTTTCATTGACTGTAAGTGATTTGGGTTAAAAATGATTAGCGAAATGATTGGAAAAGTATTTTTAAAACATTTTTGGGATTTATTTTTGTTAAGGGAAGCTTAGAAAACAGTTTTCTGATAATTATTTAGCAATTCAAGCAAGGATTTCAAGGATTTGGTTAATAAAATATATTTTCACAAGTAATTTATTGAAAATATCTGATAAGTTATTTAACAAAAATGTTATTTGATTATATTTTTGCATAAATATTGTTGAGGGTCTTTGTTAATCTCAACAAATATTTTATTTTATTTACTTGCCCAATATTTTCTTTTGGGATAGGGCAGTTCTGTTAATCATTTTGACTGACGATTCGTGTCAGGTGTTTGGCAACCCAGCGACAAGGCCATAAATTAAACGTTTTTCCCCCCAGCGCTCATTGGCCGAACACATGGCGTATGAGCAATCTGGGGTAGCATAAAGCATTAATGATTTAGCCCTAAGAACTAAGTCTCGCCCAGCTGCTGGCGACTAGCTAGCCAAGTCCATGACGATGAGCTGACAGTCTGAAAGGGGTCGAGGGGGAGGTAGGACTGCGATATGGTCGATTGGCCATTGGCAAGAAGCCAAATCGATGCTTGACATTTATTATGATTGGCTTATTAGGAGCAGCAGAGCAGAGCAGAGGCGATAACCTGCCGGAGGGGAGCGGGATAGGGGAATACAGAAAAACACTTGTCGCTTAATTGTTCCAGATGTTATAGTTTGCCATAAAACTTAGAATTGGCTTAGAATTTTTAGAAGGATCAGAATGCCAGTAAAATTAAATAAAGGTGAAAGAATATTAGAGGATTAAAGGGGGATGCAGGTGTTTTACAAAATACTACAAATTTTTATTGATATTTTTTGTATGCTAAAATCATTTAATAAATATTTTATTGTCCTAAAAATCTTTTCCCAATGAAAGTTATCATTCGACTTCACAATTTTCCAAATTCACCTCCATAAATATCCTTGATTTTCATTTGTTTGCTTGACCAACACCTGCTACGACTTCGATTCCATTAGTCAGGGCATCCCAAGGACCTCACCCCATTGGACCTATCCCAATGATATTTACCAACTTCCTTTCCCTTCTGCTCCTTGGCTGGCTTGCCATTAGCTGAGCAAACTTTTGTCCTTGGCAAAGAGAACGGTATATTTCGACATTTGGGTTTGTTTTGGGTTTGATGTGGGTAGCCTGTTGCTCAATGATGAGAGCTCTTTGCCGCCACCCTTGGCTTGGATAGTAAAGGTAGAAGTCCTTCTCTTTGCAGGACCTCTGTCTCTCTTTTGGCAGAGACAACGGCATTGCCAGCTGGGAAAAGTTTGTTTGGTTTGCTTTGGGGGTTGCTTTCCTCAAAAAGGACGATTCTGCCGCCAGACAGAAGGATGTGAGTCTCTATTGTTGTCGTCGTCAGTAACTTCGTCGCCGTTGCACAGGAAAAAATTGTATACTTTATATGAAAAATGTAGTCTGAAGATTATGAAAATAACAGGATGGCTAAATAAATTATGAAATTAAAAACAAAATTTTGAAAAAGCAAATTATTTAATGAAAAAAAAAAAAAAAAAATAATAATACAAAAACCCATAAACATATTATTATTTATAATATAATAAAATAATATCAAGAATTTAATTTATAAAACTGGTTTGAATAATTTATAAATAATGTTCTATTTAGAAATTATTCAAACTAGTTTTATAAATTATATTCTTTTCACAAATTTAAAAAGAAAATTTTCAGTATATTTTCCCTTTTAAGACTTTAAACTCAACAAATTGCCTTTATGGCATATATAAATTCTTGTAATTTCTCATACTTTAATGCTATTATTTTTCTTTTTTGTCATACTTTAATGCTATTATTTTAATTTTTTTATCCTTATTTTTTTCTGTCAGTGCAGTGTTATTGTCCTTGTTGTTGCGGTTGTTGTTGTTGCCATAGCCGCAAGCTGTCGCCGGTCTACGTCACGCTTTCCATCCTTCAGTCGCGTTTACTGCGCTTCGAAAACAACAAGCAGACCAACGATAGTCGCAGATAAAAAACTAAAAAAAAAACAAAAAATAAAATCACAAGTGTGTAACAACTCTCAAATTATTGTTAATTAATTGTTATAATTTTATTAAAAAAAAAAAAGAATGTACTTGAACTGTCTCGTTGGTGCTTTGAACATAAAACCAAAAAATCATTTGTCTCGCTTTAAGTTTTTTTTTTTTAGTTTGCTGAATGTGAACTTTTTTCCTCTAAATATTGACAAATTGGTGTTTCTCGTAGAACGATTAAAATCTTTATGTTGAAAAAAAATCAACAAAAAAACAACGTCAAATCGTTGGCCCCCAAAAAAACGGACAATTTTCGAGACCAAAAAATCCCCCGAAAGCAAGGCAAAAAAGTTTTAAATGTTACAACATAAATTACTAAAAACTCAATCGCGCTCTGAAAGCATTTTTTAGTTAGTGCGATTTAAAAATAGTTCGTAGTATATGTTATTTTTGCGATTCTGTTGATTGATTGCTCAGTGTGAAAATGATCATAAATTGGGGGGACCAAAAAAAAAATAAAATAATCATTTCCCTGGGCAAAGTGGCAGTGCTTCCAAAAACTATAAAAGTTTTATGAGCGCACACAGTTTTACAGGCTCTGTGGAAACTAGTTTTTGTTTGTAAAAAAAATGGGGAGATATCTCTCTTTTTCGCCGACTTTCTCCCTTACAATCTCTTTGCGGGGTGTGTTTATTTTTCTTTACTTCTTCAGGGGTTAAAAAAATATCTTTAGACCGCAGGCGCAGCCATACCTGGAAAAAGGTGAGATTTTGATTAGCATTTCAGTGATAAGCAGATGTTTGTCACTGAGATCTGGAGATTTTGATTTTATAAAGGCTCTGAAATTGATTAAACAAAACTTTATAGAAAAACTATTAAATCTTTAACAATTTAATCCACTCAGCTCATCCAAAAATCATAGTAAATATAATTCATAGGATATATATGTATATAGGATATAGAAATCTGAAAATAAAGCAGTTCTCTCAGCACCACATTAAGTAAATTCCACTAAATCCAAATATTTGTATGCAAATTTTGCAAACTTAATTCGGTTTGCGTGCCAAAAACCAATCGAAAAGCTTCGACAAAGTCATTTTTCCACTTACCTGACGCGCCCTTTGTGACTTTAAGAGAATGGGGAAGTCCCCATTAAAGTCATAAAAAAAGAAAACATTACCCGAGGGAGAGGGTGGCAATGAGGCCCTCGGCATGATTCACTTTCACCTTGACATGCTTTCCCCTGCCTCAATATCCTTTTCAGTGGATGATGGCGGTATTAAGTTCTTAAAGCCCCAGGATGCCGTCGACATCTAAATGATATTTTTATGCAGTCAAGTTATTTACACGCCGACTTAGGCCCTTACTTAAATGTTGTGGTAGATGAAACCACATCAAGTGAAAAGCATAGGAAAATACAATAAACCGCCCACAGACTTAAAGTCCAGCCAGTGGCAGCATTTAATAGTCTTGGGTAATTCTAGAAAGTAAGATCCATAAAATGATGCTTTCAAAATAAAGATCCGCACGGGTTGGGCCAGTCCAGATTTACATTTTTGGGTGGCGAAAAGAAGAGGGGGGCAGAGCAGGTTGCAGTTTTACAAATAAACAAAAGAGATGAAGGAGGAGGAACTTCCTAGCCATCACCTCGCCCATGTGAGTTTTCATTTTTATTTTTAAAACACCAAAATTATGAAGACTAGAGAAGATCCCATACATATAGATATATCTCTTACATAGGTATACAGATGCAGATATATATATTTTAAAGGGATCGTTCCGGGGCAGTTTAGGTGGGCATAAATTATAAAAATATTTCAATGTGTGTCAGATATTGTTTGTTCGGTATGCCAAGGTATGTGTTTGGTGTTTATTTATTTTTTTCTTACCTCTGGAAGGGGAAATGGTTCAGCTTCGTTTCTAACAAATTACTGGGGCTTATTAAGTGCCATATTATTAATGGAGCATCAGTTTGAGGAAATATTTTGATTAAATGCCTGCTGATGATGATGGCCCATTTGGGAAGTGTGAATTGAGCTCAACAAATTTATATATCAGGTGAAAAAAATATATATTTGTAAAATGCAGGATGTTTATTGATTGACTGTATCTTTTATGTTCTCATTTTTATAATATTTTTAGTTCTATAAATACGTTTACTGCTCATCCTATGAGTTAATCTTGATTGTAGTGCTTATTTTTTCAATTATCTTGCATTTAGTTTTTGAAAGATAAGGATTTTGTCAATAAAAAAACGGGGTTGTTCCTCCCTCTACCTTTAAATGCAACCAGCTATCTGCAAATATAACTCATTCAAGTCTGCGGATCCGATCGTGCATTTAGCTCTACGTATCGCACGGATACACCACTTTTGCCAACGGGACAGTGTGTCATAAAATATTTGTTCAGATTCAATTTAACAAGTTGGTAACAAAATATAAAGTTTTTTTTAAACTATGACAAGACAAAGAGTTTTATATTAAAGATTTAGATAGAGTTTAAATCGATAAAATATTAATATTTATATAATGATTTAATGATGATTTTCCAGAATCTAATAGAATGGGTTGACATTTCAAGGTTTAAAAACCTTGAAGTCACCTAAAAATATTAAAGTTAAAATTATTGGGGGTTATAAAAATTACGTAATGAAATTAAATACAAAACCTTTTAAATTCTTGTTTTAATTTAAAAAAAAAACTTGCAATGAAAAGCATTATAAAAATAATTCAAATATTTTTATATTAGAGTAAACCTATTAAAGATTTTCTTTTCGAAAAAATATCCCAGAAAAAATATATCAGAAAACATTTCCTAAATATAAACTAAATTCATCTTAAAAATTACCATAAAAAATATTCAAAAAATTCAAATCATACTGAATATATTCGTGAGATTTAACCACTGTTTACTGTTCGCCTGCCGAAGCGGAGGAGAAGCCGCCACCGCCACTGCCACCGCCGCCGACTTGCTCAGAAGTCAGAACGAATTTGCATAGGCTGGGAATCGGACGTGCGGCCCGTCGATCTTGATGCGAAATCATCGCAGCAGCGGTACGACAAATATTACGAGTATTTATTTAACTCGATCCGCTCCTCACGTGCCGTGTTGTGATATTTGTAACTTTAATTTATGAGATGTGGAATGCGTTGAGTGAGTCTTCGCCGCTGACTAGCTGCTTCATAAATTATTTCCCAGAATACCAAGCATTTTTTTAGTGACAAAAAAAAATATATACATATATATCAACGAAATTCTAAAGCCATTTATCAGTAACAAACGAGATGAAAGAACTATATTTTATGCAACAAATTGTTGTGGATATGTGGAAATTTGTATATTTCCAGTTGGGAAAATAAAAATAAAGAGCCAGTAATTCAATAAATAAAAGGATTTAATGAGTTAAAGAATTATAAATGGATATCAAATTCAAACTATATTTATAATTTTTATTTATTCTTATATCCCTTATACAATATATTTAATAATAAAATATATTTAAACATTAAAGAAATTGTTCTATTTAACCAAAAACAAAAACTAAAAACAAAAAACTGCCTGCCAAATCGGATTATTTCCGTCGAAAGGAAAATTCTATAAAAATTGTTTAACAATATTAGAGAAAATGCCATCAAACCAATCAGCTGTAAAGTGAATTGAACGCACATTTAGCTGTTCGTGTGGAAAGCTGGCTATAATGTTGTAGAATCTGAACCATATACAATTTTGCGCTGGGCATCTATATGCCGATCACGACCGCAGTTTTACACACTATATAGAATGCCTATCAACACAGAATCTCAATCTCAATCTTGGCAATCCGTGCGACTGACTTACAGATCGTCTCCGATTGCTGCGCAACCGCAACGACGCATTAGTTAAAAGCCGAAAATAAAACGTCAATAAAAATAAATTCAACTAATTAATGTGATAATTGTGTGCAAAAAAAAAAAAAAGTGAAATGATCGAAATCGAACGACTTAGCACGATGTGGAGCGATTTGGAATGCATCCAGCTTGCCATAGAGGATTATCGCCAGTGCCCGAGATTACAGCTAACTTCGGCGAGATCTTCAAACGCCGATAAGCCCACCTCCTCCTGCTCTTCCTCCGTCTCTGGGGTCAGCCTGCGTTATCAGTCGGCGGTCAGCAGCAGCAGCATTCCTCCTTCGTTCTTTTTGGCCTGCACTCTGGCGATCCTCTGCCTAGGCTCTGTCTTGGCTGCCCCACAAACCTCCTGCATTATGTGCAACAAGGAGGACCTGCGTCCACGTGCCCCGCCCTACAGCGACAGCTACACGGAGTGGACCTTTGACCATCAGGTGTCCCAGCAGTCGGCCATTGAGTCGCTGCAAAAGTTTAATGAGTGTAAGTCTTAAAAATGCTTATTGATTTACATAATAGTTAAATATAAGACAAGTTTTTAGAGATTTAATTTGGAAATATGTTAATATTTATAGAAATAATATTTTATATATTTTGCTCTGTGTTTTAAATATATATTTCATATATTATGATTATTAACTTCACTTTTAAAATAATAATTAATTTCTAGAAGAATAAATTTCATAAAAATACAGTAAATACAGTTTTATATTTCCTATAAAAAGATACTCCGCTACTTGACATCTTCTTTTATAATTATTTCAAATGATTTTAAAATATTTCCCTTTAACTTTGTGTACAAAATATAAAAAACTATTTATTTCCTTGCAAAAGAATTATTAATTATTATAAAAGCCTTTTTGTCTTAACAGCACATGCCCAGAATAATGCCTGCAATTCAATAAAATGCCCACCGAATGTAATGAAATATTGCCTAGGAAATCAGGTAAATGTTTATGATAAGTTATAGGTTGCAATCAGCAGAACACATCCTTGAAAAAATCATATTTAAATAATAAGCAAAAAAGCTAGCTTAAAGGTTATTTTTCTGCTTTTAGCAACTAATATTTTACACAAAAAAAACTTTCAATTCAACAAAAAATATGTTTACAGTTCATAAACGACCATTGTTGGTGCGAAATGCAGCATCGAGAAGGTAAGTAAACACTGAACAAAATTTTAAAGAACTTGTTAAAATAATAAATAATTACAAATTTAAGTTGTATAAGCGATTAAATAAGAGTAGAAAAAAAAGACACAAATATTTAGGCCTAAAGTTTAAGTAGATACATATTGGAAAATCAAAATAAGAAGACAGATAAAATGTTTTTATGTTTGCTTTAAATACAATTTTGATAATATAATACGTATATATTATTATACATAATAACTTATTAAATCAGATAGAAAACTAACCCCCAATAGGAATATCTTTTTATATATTTATATCTAAATTTTAGCCATAACTTTTTCAAGTGCATTGTTTTCAATAAAGTTAATATTTATGACTTGCCCCAAGAGTCTCAGCACATGGCGCCAAACAATAACAAACAAGAGTCAACGACGAATCTGCAACTTCTCTGCATTCGCATTGGCAGTCTCCCACAGCAGACGTGTCGTGCCACTAACCCACTTGGAAAGCCCAGTGGCACTCAGAGTCAACTCTCTAAAGAGCCTCATTAGCCCTTAACAAGCCCCACTCACGCAGATTACCGGGCAGGGAAGCGGGCACAGCGATGACGCAACCCTTTTTTTGGTGGACACAACTTGGCCACAGAACTATCCCATGGTCGGAAGGGTGGTCATGGGTTCCCGGGCTGCTCTCCTCGTTGCCGCCACCTTGGCACGTGATGCGGCGCGGAAGTTGTTAAGTCTGGTCCACTGATTGAACCGCATTCTAATGCTTCGGCACGCTCCATTGCCCCCAACTTGCAACAATAACAATTTGTGAGGTCTCTCTAAAGGAGAAATATGTGGTTTTTTGGAATTAGAGGGGTTTTTGTTAAAGGTTCTATTCGAAATTTATCATTACAGGCTAGATATATTTATTTTGGAATTTTAATTAGAGAAATATAATCCCATTTCACCATTATTTCAATTAAAATTTTAATTTTAAGTTAAGAAACTCGAAATTATTGAATAAGAGAGGTGTTATTTGGTAGGTTCTATAAGATAATTAGTATTACTGCTTAGATATATTAAATTAGAAATTTTAAATTGATTATTTCAATTAAAATTTTAGCTATAAGTAAAGAAGAAAGAAATTTATGCTTCTTAGCCAGAACCCACTGTACTTTGTATTACTTCGACATTCCAAATGTCCAAGCATCAGTTTATAATTCTTCCAATCTAAGTAGTTGTTTTTTTCTAGTTTTCTTTGTTATTTTTTTATAGCCAGAATGCATTCTGTTTGGGGGAAAATTTTGTGGGCTCGGCACTTAGATTTGTCTACAGTTGAATGATTTTCTTCAAGGCGCCCAGTTTTCGCTTTCCATGCCATCGTAGTTTTCCTATTTTTTTCAATGTAGAATTGCAAATGCACCACCCGCCTTTGAATTGTTCTTTGCAGCTCATTAAATTCAATTTTGTTAATTTCACTTTTTTTGTTCTTGAATTATTATGCATTTTCCGTTGGTTATAAGCTCCAATGAAGGTTTCTGGGGCAATAAACATATACCCTGATCAAATATTATATACAAATCTTGCAGTTCTTGGAATTGAGGCTTTTACAAGGTGTTAACAGTGTGTAATTGGGGTTCTTATGTGCTTATGGATCGAAGATAAGGGAAACCCTTTGGCGTTTTTCCTGTTTATCTTTCTCTTGATCTTATCTTGTGTTATATGATCTGTTCAAATATAATGTTTTCGTAGCAGTTGAAAGCTTTTCGAATCAAATACTGTGACTGTTCCTTATCAAAAAGGAAGTTGACTTTTCCCTTGCCTTTGGTTGAACTTGTTTGATTTTTTGAGGATGGTATTTATAAATTATAAAAATGTTCTAAAATTCATAATTTTGTTCTGATAAAAATTGCAATGCATAGAATCAAATTATAATATCCTGTGTGGGATATAAAGATCTTTTATACATTTTATTGTTATTTTTTAATACATTTTTTGCTGCTTACTCTTGTATTCCTTAAGTATGCAGCAGGCAATATATACTACCGGCCAGAAATCCAATCGATAAGGAACGTGTCTGGCATACTAAGGGGAAAACACCTGCCAATCCACCAACTGGGTGGCATAACCACATAAGTAATATACAAATATATATATATATAGCTCTCCCGATGACCATTGTTAGGTGCCGCTTATAGCGACCAAATTAAATATTTCCATAATTTTACGCAATTAAATTTGACAGCTATTTCTCTGTTTCTCTCTTTTTTTGTAGTTCTTTACCAATTATTATTAAATACAATTATGGAAATGTTGACAGGCAAAATGTATGAATCATAAAAATTTTATATTAGTTTTCCTTGGTAACTTTTAATTTCTATTGCCTCGTGTAATCAATCACACTCGTTTCACAGTCATATTTTCCGTTTCAACAATCTGTCGATTTATTTATTTCCAAATGCAATTCTCGTCCTCGGCTTGTCTCAGCCGCCGTCGCTAAAGATTAATAACAATTGCCAGAGCAATCGGTAAAATTGACCTAACATATTAGACGCCCGGGACCCGTGTCTGTTTGCATTAACTTATAAATTATTTAATTGTATAAATATCTGTGACACGCAGCAAACAAATGAAAAGCAAACTACACAATATGTGTGGGCTTTCAATGTTCCGAAAATTTTAGACATGAAACTTTATAAAATTCAACACGTTGTGAGTTTTCTATAAACAAATAAGCATCGCGCAGCATCCATAAACAGGCCAACTGGAAAATAACTCAGGCATATGTTACGATCCCCGCCGATCGAAAAACAATGCCGTTCATATTTAGTCACTCGTCTCAGTTTATATTTTGTGGTCAGAAATTAGTACTATATATTCTTTATATTTTGTGTTCGTGCGCACAGCAAGCTGGCTTTCCAATAAACATATTCTATTTTATCGATTTCCGTTTCTACTCAAAGCGCAAAAGTTCCATAAATTGTGTATTTAAATTAAGTGGTTGCTATTATAAAAAGTTAAGCACTTGATTTCAAATTGGAGCAATGGGGCGGCATATTGGAAATTTTTTCGAATATTTAAAAATTTTTAGAAAATCAATAACATATGTGCATTATTTATAGTTTTTGGTGAGCTGTAAAGCAAAGGATTTTGCTTTGATTTAAATGTTATTGTTTAAGGTAACATACCAATTAAATCTTTTAGTCTATGAATTTAGATTTATTACTTTTTTTATTACTGCCTTTGCTAATTTTTCTAATTTGTTTATTGTTCTTTTAGCTTTATAGACTTATAAATCAATCAAATGTTAAGGCTTTGAGAGTGTTCTGGCTTTCACTTTCGCCAGAGTATTCTCTTAATTTTTAATTATTGCAAATTAATTAATTTTAAATTAATTCTTTAAGTCAAAGAAGTAAGGAACTTTGTTTCTATGTATAAGATCTATAACAATTTATGTTTAAAATAATTAAATTTGCTCCTAGGAAAAAGAAATTTGAATTAATTTGAATTAAAGTTCTAAAATAATCATTAATTTTTATGTATTAATAATTTAACCTAAATGTAAACTTAGGAAGAAGTATTATTAAATTAAAACTCTAAGTTAATCATTCAATATTTATGTTTAAAATAATTTAATTTAAAGTTACTCCTAAGAAAAAGTAATTATTAAATTAAAACTCTAAGTTAATCATTCAATATTTATGTTTAAAATAATTTAATTTAAAGTTACTCCTAAGAAAAAGTAATTATTAAATTAAAACTCTAAGTTAATCATTCAATATTTATGTTTAAAATAATTTAATTTAAAGTTACTCCTAAGAAAAAGTAATTGTTAAATTAAAACTCTAAATCCTTGAAAATTGATGTTTAAAATAATTTAATTTAAATGTTCTCCTAAGAATAAGTAAAATTATTTAATTAAAGCTCTAAATTAATAATTCAATATTAAATTCCTTTCCAGAGGGCCTGCCATATGTGCCCCATACCTGCTTTTTGGACGAAAAGGTGCACACACCGTCCGTGGGCTCCTGTTTCGTGTTCGCAGAGGTCAAGGAGTGCTGCTGCGCCGGGACCTGGGTCAAGAAGTGTAAGTATTTAAGAGATAGACACGCTGGAAGCTGCACGTAGTCATTGAAATCGCATCTGGCAGCTCAATAGCAATGCTAAAGCCCATGCCACCACTCTCCGAAGCACACATGAGGAGGGATTAACAAAGCGATGCTAATTTAATAATGTAAATATACATTTTGTTCGATGATTCTGTTTCCATACGGCGCCTTCGATAAACATACGAGAAATACCAGAAATAACAGCAACAATGGCCCGGGAGATCAGATCATGTCAATATTCACATCACTGGCCAGAAAATCGTACCATGTTAATTATATTTAGTTTATAATGCTAATTGAAATTGCTCACACGCACACACAGACCAGAGAGACTTTTAAATCATAAAATATATGTAGAGGGGAAAAAAAGCCTTGCGAAAATGACAAGCTATAAATTTTCAAAGAAGGGCAATTAGCCTTGACTTGTTGTATATTATCGCAATGAGTAGTTTATTCCAAGGAGCTTCTCACAATAATAAACATAACACTTTGGCCAAATCGGCAGCTAGCTCATAAATAAATATGAGTAAAGCTGGAAACAACAAATTGGGAATGAATACTTTACACTATTCACAAAATTTCTCTTACTTTTTTTCAGGGCGACACATTTCCGGAAGCTCTCGGAGTCAGCACATACCAAAATTATTAATACCTCTGTTGGCTGCATTCAATTTGCTGCGATGGACGAACAGAAAGTGGATATTCTGTTAAAAATTAACTGATAAATGTGTACAACAATATAGTCATAGCGAAATAGGATCGTCGTTTAAGTGTACTTAGTTCAAACGAAAGAAAATGTCCAAAATGGTAATCAAACCTACTTGCTAAGCATATATATATTTAAGCGTTAATAAATACAAGTTTATAAAGCTAACAACTGACTTGTTCGTTAGCGTGTTTCGCTTAGATCACTAAATAATGAGGCTTTAACTTAACGTGCTCAAAAGTGCATTCTAAAAAAAGGACAACATATCGAGGAACAATATTAAAAGATAGTTGTAACGTGCTAATTTTCGCCTTAGTTGCTATTTTCGGTCCACTAAACCTCGAGTTCAGCAAGTCTATAGTCTCCTTCCACAGTGTTTTCTTTTGTTTTAGAGGCTCGTACGGTTGTTAAGCGTACGCTGCAAGGCATTCACACAGGACAGCACATCCTCGTAGTCCTTGGACCATTCACGCAAATTGCGCTCCAAACTCTCCAGTCGCGTCTGGCCCAATCGCATGCCGCCATGCTTGATGGCCGCATAGCAGGAGCAGGCGAGCAGCTTGAAGCACTGCCGTCGCACAGCATTGTGCGCATGGCTCTCCCAGTTGGGTGTGCTGGCCACATATTGCCAGGCCATGCTGACATAGTCCACCAGGGCATCCCAGTGGCTGGAGTCATGCAGTCGCTTGGCCTGCAACTGAAGCACTCGTTTAAATTCGTTAAGATGCATCGATGCCTTCGAGTAGGCCGCCGCATCGGTTTTCTTGCACAAGCGAGAGGTGGGCAGGGACTTGAAGATGAGCCGCTTCACATGGTGCAGCTCCTGCTCCAACGAGCTGCAACAAGTTAGGGGGGTAAAGAGGATCTATCTATGGATGCAGAGGGAAAGCAGCACTCACCTTATGTCTGGCGTGGGCAGCTGCCTCCTGACCTCCTCCTCATCGCTGGCCGTGTTTAGGTTGTTCGTTATCAAATCGATTAGCTGCTGCTGGGATAACCCCTGCAGCAGAACGGGCAATGCCACATCGGTGTTTGTCTGTCCAACCGGTCGGTCGTCCATCTTTAGCTTTTTCACTATCGGCGTTCCCGGCCACAGTTGCTTGGTGGTTGCCATTTTAATGGGCGAATATGTCTCCATGGGCATGGGTTCTGGTGGCGTGCTGCCCATAGTTAGGCGCTTCCTGGGCGAGCTCCTGAGGATCATGCCGCTGGTCAGCTGCAGGTTCTTGGTGGGCGTACGCTGGAAGGGACTGCGCACGGAAGACCCGCTAGAACCGCCTCCCCCACCATTCACCTTATCTGGAGAGAACGTTGTAGTGAAACGTCGCCGTCCGCGCTGTCGGATGACCAACTCATCCGGCGATGGCAGGGGAGAGAACACAAAGTCCTGGGCCTGCACCACATTCACATCGTTATCCACCCGCAGGCCCAGTCCCCCGTTCGCATTCGGGGTATTTATTACCACAGCCGCCGGTGTCGGTTCGTCCGGAGTCCGGCGGTTGGCGTTCGTCGGGGTATTAGCCATGCGGAGAGCCTCCAAACGATCCGGAATTTCGGCCAACGCCATTCGCGTCTGCAACGGTGTCGTCATTGCTGTTGATTGTGCTGCAAAAACGGCATCAGGGAATTCTATAAAAACTTTAGGGACACCTGCACTGTACGTACCGCTTGGATGCTTCGCTTGATCTTGCAGCAGAATCACCGATTTATTGCGCTGGCGGGTTCGTATATCTTCCGGGCACTTGGGATCGGTTGCAATTATCTTTTGGCGTCCCTCCAGGCGAATGCAACTGTGATTTTTTACTTGTTTTTGTTTAAATTGCGCCAATTCGCACAAAGTGGCAGCACGCTCTAGTGCTGGACGCTCGGTGGAGAAACTATCGCAGTTGAATCGATATTGCAAGTGAATACCCTTACGGAGTTTATGGGATATGGTTTTAGCTTTGATACGATTTGGGTTTCAAAAAGTTCTCGCAATAATTTATTTTATTAAGTCGTTTTACATAACTTTAATTTTCTATTCGATTTCGCCGATATTTTTAAAATTCGATTTTTTTGAATATCTGGTAGCTCTATATCGCAGCAGCTAAATAGTTATACGGTCACCTTAAGCCTTCTTTCCCTCGCAAATTTCATTGCTCGCGGTCGTAGGCAGCCACAAAAAAGTTAAATTAAATAAGAAAAAATGAAAGATATCCCTGAAATACTCAACACAACTTGTGCCCCAATGTCGGGCATTGAATTGTGCCTGAAACCTGGAATTCAGCAAGCTGCAATAAGTTGAAATTGTGGCAAATAAATGGAGTGACCAAAATGTGAACCAAACACCACGTGTTGCAAGTGAGACACTTGGGGACAGACTGAGGAAATGTTACTATTTCTGAGAGGTATTTACTATTATAAGGCACAAAAATCTTGATCTTTATCTTTAACAACTTGAATGATGACATCTAACATACCCAATGCAGAGAAATTATGTTGAAAAATACTTAACATGCATCACCATCTGATTCAGTTGTAAAAGATACAAAATGTAATACTATAACTTGAGATTGTTATATTAATTTTGATGTTTTTTTTACAGATGGAAAAGTGCCTTCTAGCAAATGAGGATTCCTAACATTCCTTATATCCAGTTGAGCCCAGTTGAAGGTAATTTTTTAATATTTTATTATAAATCTTGTGTATTTTCCTGCTTAAATTGATGATAAATTCATACCCAACTCTGAGAAATTGTGTTGAAATCTATTTAACATGCATCACCATCTGAATAAATTATTTATATTATTATTATTTATTTATAAATGATTTATTATTTATATTTATTGACTAATTTTAATTCTTTTTATTACTTTTCAGGCTATTTTGGAAATTTAAAGCTGGGAAGAAGGTAATTTATATTATTTCCTTGTATATTTTTTACCAAGTTTATTTTTAAAATGATGATAACTTCATACCCAACTCAGAAAAATTATGTTGAAATCTATTTAACATGCATCACCATCTAAATAAAATTTATATATTAAATTTGGAAAAAATTAAGCAAGATTTACTAAGCATAATTTTCTTTACATTGCAGGCAGACGAAAATGGGAACTATTAAGAGCTAATCCCCAAACTGATACCCAAAAAAACCAAGAAATTATATTGAAATATATTTAAAATCCATCACCATTTGAATTCAATTTTAATATTAACGATGGCTACGTTTGAAAACATCAGAAAAAACCAATTGCTTGCTTTCTTAACTTCCAGATGCGTTGAGGTAATAAAATCTTGATTTATAATATATAAAATAAAGTCTTTATTATTAGAAACATAGATAATACAATATTTTAAGATCTTACAAAACTGTTTAACACGCTGCTCCCCACAACAATAACAGGCCGAGGAAGAGAATCTCCTTATTGCTCAATCGATTCCAACTGGATGAACCACCTGCTCCACCTATTCCATCGAAAAACACCTCTTTCTGTGCCGTTTTTCGCACAGCAGCACCGCCATTGAAGTCCCGCTTCTTCTTGAAGCTCTCATAGTACCAATCCATGCCATCCTTGCGATCCACTCGATCCACCTTTAGGAGCTCCACCTCTGTACGTTTTTGGGCATTGGCTGTCAGCTGATGTTCGCTGGCCAAACCCTCGTTGTCAGCACTGGGCGTGGTGCGTTGATACTCCTCTGCCGTGGGTTGAGCAACAACCGGCTGCTGTTGGTGAGGTGTGTACACCTTGGTGATGGTGGAGCGTCCTCCGCCGCGTATTGGCTGCGAGGGAGGTGGTGCCACTGAGCTTGTAGGACGAGCAGTTGTTGCCTGATAGTTTCTGGGACTCTGAGGTGTTGTTGTGGTGGTGGTTGTCGTCGCCCAGGTTCGGCTTTTTATCTGTGCCACATGCTCTTCAGCGGGTGGAATCAATAGAATTGTCTCGGCTGTGGTTGTATGCACTAAAGGAGGAGGCCGCAGCAAGGTTACGGATTGTGCCTCCAAATCATCATCATCGTACTGCGACTCCTGCGCCTGTTCGCTGCTGGACGATGATCCATCATATACAGGAGGCGACTGGGTGCTGGTAGTGGATTGTGTAGTTGTGGTAGCTCTGGTTGTACTAGTGATCATCCTATTGCTCGGCATCAAAGGCGTTGTGGTGGTAAAATCTGGTGTGGTTTCCGTAACATCATAGGTAGCTGTCTCTGCGCTCTCCCCATTGCTCACAGTGGGTTTGGGCCTCGCCTGAACTGGAATGGGTACAAAGTTGCGGGTTTCTTTGGCATCCGCTTGCTGTTTTCCCGTAATATTCACTGCCTCCACAGTGCCACGTCGTTGCTGGGGATCATGCACTGGCATAAAGCCACCCACATGGACAGGGACTATGGGACGAAAGCCACCGCGTTCGATGCTCGATGGTTCCCGAAAGGTGGTGCGAAAGATGCCCACTGTGGTTGCAGCACTTCCGCTCTCATTGCTCTGGGCATCTTCCAGCGAAGCGGTGCTGGAGTCTGTGTCCATATAGCGATTCCTGGCCACACTCTGCTTTTCCTGCTTCTCCTGCTGTTGCTGCTGCTGCTGCTGTTGATCCTTCAAATACTTCTCAAACTCTGCACTATTCGGCTGATACATCCTGGTCTTGCTGCGCTGCCCACCACTGGGTAGGCTTATGTGTGCCATGCGATGGGTGGCCGGCATTTCGTTGCTGCCATCCGTTCGCTGCTTGCGCCCACGATCCCCGAAGCCGAAAAAGCGACCCAAACTCACACTGGGCAATGGATAGCCAAAGAAGGTGAAGGGAGATCCGTTGCCGGCTGGTTGTGGCTTTCGATTGAAGTACTTTGTGTGCAATATCGTATTGTTCAGATCGAGGTTACTGTTCAGGGTGGGATTTGGCTTAGGCCGCTGTGAGGTGCTGATCACAGAGTTTGTGGTGTCTGGTGATTCGGTGGCATCCACATATTGATCATAAAAGTATTCGCTTTCGCCTACCAAAGGACGATCACCCGGCAGCCTTGAACCCTCAAATGCCTCGCATTCGTCATTGAAATCCTCAGGCAAATCCCGCTGAAAGACATCACCATGCTCATTGAGCAATGGCAACTGGTTGCCATCGTTGGTCCGTTCGTTACCAAAGATATCTGTGCCCACACACAGACTCCTTTCCATGCGAGCTGCTCTTAGGAGGCGTCCATCTTGGCATTTGGGTCCCGGATAGGGGAAATTTGTTTCCTGCAGCCAAACAGAAAGCCATTGCATCTCGCAGTTGCAATCAATGGGATTTCCTGGTTGGAAAATGGTTTTAATTTGAATTTGGACTTAAAGTTTTGAATATGTCTTACCATCCACATCCAAAATGGCTATATTCCCGCGAAGATTTCGAAAGGTTCTCTCTTTGATGCTTCTCAGTTGATTATTTCTCATGGATAATACACGCAAACGTGGCATTGTCTCGAATGGGGAACCCTTTAATTATACAAAGAATATATTTAAAGCAATAATACTTATTACTATATTAATAATTAATTGTAATAATTCTTTTTTAAATCTTAAATAAAATTAATGTAAGAAACTCATCATAATTCCAGCACTTCAATTCTCACCTGAATCCGACATATCTGATTGTTATCCATTTTGAGCTCCACCAGCCAATTGAGAGCCTTCAGCGGCATTGTGGACACCAATTTGACGCCATTGGTGGACAGATCCAAGACCTCCAGATTACGCATACTGCGTAGCCCGATATTCTCCATATTCCTGAAATGATTATTGGACAAATTGAGGAACACCAATGAGTTGGCATTATGGAAGCTTTCCGGTGAAATGTAACGCAATTTGTTGTACTGAAAGTGTGTGGCCAGGAGGCTCGGTAGCTCCTCAAAGACATGATCCTTGAGCTCTACCAATTTGTTGTCGGCCAAAACGAATTCCTGCAGCTCATCCAGACCCTTGAGGGCACCAGGTTCCACATTCTTAATCTCATTGCTGCTTAAATCGAGATACTGAAGCTTTGGCAGATTCCGGAAGGTGCCCTGCTGCAGTTCCACAATGAGATTATTCGATAAACGAATCTCGACGACATTACGCCAACCGCCTATCACATCGGATTGGATGCGAGAGATCTGATTGTAGCTGAGATCAATGTCCCGCAGGCTGTTTAGGTTTCCCAATCCCACGGATATGTCAAGCAGGGCGTTGCCCGACAAATCCAGATACTCCAGTGATCGCTGGGTATCGAAGGCGGTGGGTGAGATGCTGCGTATTAGATTCCTGGACAAATCCAATTGCTCCAGCCGGCTGTTATTCGAGAAGAAATTATCTGTGATGGCCTCCAGTTTGTTGGACTGAAGATTCAAGTTCCTTAGCTCCGCCAGCGGTAGCAGAGCTCGCTCATCGGCCTCGCCCAGTTGGTTTTCCTGTAGGTGAAGCAACTCCAGTCGTTGGATCCCTATGAAGGAGGTGTCCTCTAGCTGGCGAATCTCATTTTGAGCCAAACTCAAAACCCTCAACTCGGATGCACCCTGGAAACCATGCCTGGGCAGCTGCTCTATCCGATTCTGGCTGAGATCAAGCATACGAAGATTGGGCAACTGAAGATCCTTGCTAGCGGCTGCTGGGAGTAAAGAGATATGATTACCCTTCAGGGAAATGCGCTCCACAATCCGGGGAAGTCCTCCAATAACCGCCTTTAACTTATTGTAACTGGCATCAACCTCAAAGAGTCTTTCCAAGTGCAGCAATGTGGAGGAATGGATTTTTGCCAGCTCATTGGAGGATATATTAAGAGTTTCCAGGAGCGGATTATGTCGGAAACTATTTGGCGCCAGCTCGCTTAAACCATTCTCACTTAAATCTAATCTCCGCAGCGATGGCAGACCCGCCAGCAGCTGTGAATCCACTCTGGTGAACTGGTTTTGTGCCAAATCGAGTCCCTTGAGTCCAGGCAGATTCCAAAAGGGCAGCGGCAAGTCCGAGGACAGACTATTGTTCCTCATACGCAGTTCCCTCAAAGCAGGCATGGCCATAAGGGCGTCGCGTTCAATGAGTCTCAGTTGATTGTGATTAAGATGAAGCTGCTCCAGAGTGCCATGTCCTCTGAGAGCACCGTAGGGCAGTTCGCTCAACAAATTCCCACTCATGTCCAGATACCGGAGGCTGGGTAAAGCATCGAGCAGTGCTCGCAGGGCCTCCACATGGCCAATTTCATTGTTGTAAATGTGCACCGACTCCACGCCGCTGCCACTGGCCTGAAGCAACGATTCCGGGTGAATGCGACGTATGAGATTATTCTGCAGATAAATCGTCTTCAGTTGGGGCGTACGCAGAAAGGCACCATACTGCAGCTCCGTAATCCTATTATCATTCAGATGCATCTCCGAGAGATTGGGCAAATCCACAAATGAACCATCCTCGATGACGCTAATCAGATTATGATCCAGCCGCAGCTTCTTCAGATGCTCCAAATCCTTGACAATGCGACCCACCATGCCCACATCACTGATTTGGTTATACGAGAGCTTTAAACTAACCAAATTGGGCAGCCTGGACAGGGCGCGCAGATGAATCCAATTGAGGCCATTGTGCGATAGATCCAAATTCTTCAGCGAGATCAAACCATCGAAGAGACCCGCCTCCAGGCGTGTGAGTCCTGTGCCGCCGGTGATATGAATATGCTGCAGCTTGGGCAAGTGCCGAAACAAATGCGAAGGCAACTCCTGCAACGCTGCCGTCTGGACACTCAAATAGGTGAGACTCAGCAGTCCCGAAAAGTCAGGCAAATGCTTTAGCTCATCGCTTTGGATGGTAATGGCCAGCATGTTGATCATTCCATTCAGACTCTCCGCCGGAATGCTGCGCAACTGTGGCTCCACAACGAATATCTCCACCAGGCCATTCTCCAGTTCGTTCAGCCAGCCATTGGACACCCGCTCGATGCTATTGTGACGGAGCATTAGACGCACAATCTGCAGGCTGCCAAAGAAGCGTCCCGGCAGCGCCGGCAACTGATTGTTCTCCAGGACCAGCTCATCAATTCTGCCTTTGATATTTCGCTCCACGGCCTTTAGGCCATCCATAATCTGTGGCAAATTGCTATGAGAGCACCTGTTGTGAGGTAAAGGATTTTATACTGATTTTTATTAAATATATTTGTGTTAAACTAACCATATTTGAATTTCCTTGCCCTTTAGGGAACAGCGACATGGCAGAATAGCCTGCGAGGGTGGACAACTTTCGGCTCTTATCAGATTTAGGCCAGCGCAGAGCAATAGAAAGATGGTAAGCAGCATTCTGGGCTAAAATGAGCTAAACCATAGATTTTGAGGGCAGAGCAGGAGCACCAACTGGGCACATAGCTGAGGGAAATAATATTTAAGAGAAATTAACATAAAATATACTTTAATACTTTAGGTAATAAAAATGAATAATACCTTGTGAAATTACTAAATACTAACATTTCCTTTCATTCTACAATTTATTATATTATCAAAATCCATTAACTAGAACCTCTCAATGACTAAAATTAGAATGCAGTCGTGAAAAAATCAAAACAAACGTCATATGAACACTTGTGCCATTCCTTCCTGCCATCGTATATTAATGACAAATATTTTAGCAGGCGAAATAGCTTAAATTAAAAATAAATTATGTTTTATTGTGGCGAAAAAGAGAGTTCAATCGAAATGTAGACCAAACCCCCATCGAGGGGATTAACTTGGCCAGCCAGGTGCTCGCCATTAAAGATTGGGGGGACATTCCTGCACTTAGAAAATATAAATATAAAATATAAACTAAAAGTATTTATTTTAAAACACTTTGATTATTGTAAATTAAAAGATTTTTGTTAGCTAACATTTCTCTAAAATGAAGCAATTTTTAGGATCAGGTTTTTGTTAATATTCTTAAATATTTCAATTATAATTTAATAAATATAAAAACTATAATTTACTTATATTGATTACGGTAAATGCTCTAAGAATATTATATTTACATTAAATTACATTCCAAAAACCATTTGAAAACAAAATTAAGTTTTAAAGTATTTCCACTTGGTATCCACTTGAAATCTTTGGCTTCAAATCAAATCTATAACAAATTATATTATTATTGACCTTCTAAAAAAGTGTTGTTATTTTTTTACAGTGTTCGCGACAAGAGTATCTTCATAAATCAGCGAACCTACAAATCGGCGGTTATTCTACCTCCAGATAAGACCCACCTGACTATATAAAGAAGGCCCCACTGCCAGTTTGATCAGCAATCAAGTTATTCCACCATGGGTCCTATTGCCTACGCCCTACTGTTCAGTTTGGTGGCGGGTTTAGCCGTCGCCGAGAAGTCGGACTATTGTCTAAGTGAGATCGTCAAGTCGGATGAGCGAATCCGCTCGCATGGCTATCCGGTCGAGACACACGAAGTGGTCACCGAGGATGGCTATGTGCTGACCCTGTTCCGCATTCCCTACTCGCACAATTTGCAAAACCAGGACAAGAAGCGCCCACCGGTCCTCCTGCAGCATGGTCTGTTCAGCAATTCGGATTGCTGGCTATCCTCGGGTCCGGACAACTCATTGGCCTACCTACTCGCCGATGCCGGTTACGATGTTTGGCTGGGCAATGCCCGCGGCAACATCTACTCGCGGGAGAACAACCTCATCTCGCTGAACAATTACAAGTTTTGGCATTTTGATTGGCACGAGATTGGCACCATCGACATTCCCACCATGATTGATTATATCCTCGGGGAGACTGGATATTCCAAATTGCACTATGGCGGACACTCGCAGGGCACCACTGTCTACCTGGTGATGCTCTCAGAGCGTCCAGCATATAATGAAAAGATCAGATCCGGACATTTGCTGGCCCCATGCGCCTTCTTCGAGCACGGTAGATCCTTCATTTTCAATGCTTTGTATCCTTTGGTGGGCACACCCGGCGGCATATGGAACAAGCTTCTGGAGGACACTGAATTGATTCCGCACAATAACCTGGTTAACCGTCTGGTGGACAATGGCTGCCACTTGTCCGACACGATCTGCAATAATGCCTTCATTATGTTCGCCAACGGCGGCTATGAGAATGCCAATGCTGTGAGTGGGGAATATTTAGTATTTAAACGAAAGGTTTTTAAACATTATCCCTTATCTTTTTACAGAGCTCCATGAGCGTCCTAATTGAAACCCATCCGGGTGGCTCTTCCAGCAATCAGGGCATTCACTTCCTGCAGCTGTACAACTCGCAAGAGTTCCGCCAATACGATTGGGGTACCAAGAAGAACAATGAGCTGTATGGCCAGGATCTGCCCCCGGACTATGATCTCAGCAAGATCACCGCCCCCACTCACTTGTACTCTAGCGCTAACGATGCCTTGTGTGGAACCGAGGATGTTAACACTCTGGTCGCCAAGTTCACCAATTTGATAGAAGATTACCGCGTGGCTGTGCCAAGCTTTAACCATCTGGACTTTATTATTGCTAGAAATATGAAGGAGTTGGTAAACGATCCGATCATCAAGCGCATCAATGCCTACGAAGATCTTTAAGGAGAGTAAAGCCAATAAAAATCTATGAAATGCAGTAATTTCAAGGTATTTTTTAATCTTTAAAAAAGATTTCATTAAGTAATTCAATAATTAACCGAAAGGAAATGGAAATTTTTTGGAAGGAAAACCCATTGCAATACTTTTGGCTGAGGTCTTATCTAAAGACAGGCGAATGTGCAAGTATTTGAAGAGCTTATAGAAGCCATATATTTAATATATTTATTTGAATTTATGGGTGCGCCTTTAGTCCGATTAGATAATGACTTTAAACATAAGGTCAATTATTAAACACTTCTTCAGCTGTCTGGCTTTGTCTTGCCATCGAGTGCTTAGATTTAATAAGAATTCAAGAATCTTGATTGAAATGAAACCAAATTTTCAACACGATTAATGGCAATTGATTTGTTTTAATCACAATTTCAGATTTTAATAGAATTGACTTTGAATCACATGAGATTAGATTTGTTATTATATGAGGCTATGCCAGGTGGAACAGTAGAGATTTGTTTTTATTTTTAGAGATCAAGATTAGAATGTGGGTTTTTGAACAATTGTAGCATAATTATAGGCATAAGTTTGAGGTATTTCAAACCACTAATGATTCCCATTTTGCTTCCCTTATGTTATATATATTAATTTCCCCTATATCTTTAATACTTTCATCTTCAAATGCATTTCTAACGCCTCATAAACCCTTCTTTTGTTCAAAAAAAAGCCTCGACAGTCGTACGACAGGAAGTCATACGTACGCTGTCTTGTGCAATAGCCCAGAGACTCGTCTCTCGTCTCGTCTTCATAACGTATAGACATTATACCTTTTTTGTGGCTTGGCTATAACTATAACCATACCACCCTCTATCCATGCAACTGCGCAACTCCAAAAAGAAACTCTTTGCGCCGAGAAGCGTAACATGGCTTTTCAACGAAAATTTTGTAATCATTTAACGAAAAAAACAAAAAAATAACAGAAAAACTGAAAAACAAAAATACAGCAGAAGCAGAAAAGCAGCTGCAAAACTTTGGAATCGAGTGAAAACGCTAAACCGACGCTTTGGGGGTTCGGTTTCTGTAGCTTTTTTCTGTGTGTTATCTTCTGGCGCGTCTCTACGCATGCGCAGCGGAGTTTACATCAAACGAACCTTGAAATTATTGTCGTTTTCATCATTGTTCGGCTTTAAGTATCTGCATCTGTAGCTGTAGTCTATCTATATGTATCTGTAACTGACAGTGCCTGGAGCTAAAGCTGTAGCTGTGTGTAATTTTCTTGCATTTTGCACGCCTTGAAGTCACACTAAGTGAAGGCCCTCCTGTATTGTGTCCCCTTTCTATTCCCCTACACACATATATGTATTTATCTATATATGTATCTCTATCTTTTGCGACAATTTCACCTGCTCTGATTTCTTTTCTCCTTATAATTAAGTAACTGTTTGGTTCTAGATCAAACGGTTCATTACAAAAGGTAGATTTTGAGTTCAGATGTAGGTGAATTACGGAAAAGTAGGAAAATAAATTGAGACATTTTGAAAATTGGTGAAATCTGACACAGGGAAAAGATGTTTTGAATTTAAAGTATACTCTTAACTAATTATTATCATATTTTAAGGCACATAAGCCTCAAGTTTTATGTTTTTTTTTTTTAAATCTACAACTTACTCAATTTCAAATTAATCCAATAAATCCTCTTTTTTGACTCCTGTTTTAAACTGGTGAATATTTAGCTTTAACTTTTATTAAATTCATAAAATAAACCACAAATAAACTTGCTTAATTGTTCAATTAAGCCTTTTAGGATTCTTTTATATTCATGTATTTCATTCACTTCCCTTTCACATTCACTCTTGCTTTTGCGATTTAATTATTTATTTGCTTAACGACTCGATTCGATGGGTTTTCCGAGCCTTCGGTTTGAATGAACCGCTTCGTTTGGAATGCACGCAGAAACTGTTGCTCGAATAATGTTTTCGCCCAGCGGATTACTCAAGATCTCTGCCAGAAATGCTGGCTTCCTGCCCAGCTGCAGTCGGAGTCGAAGTCAGAGTTGGATTCCAACGGCAGGCGCCACACTTGGCTGATTCTCTCGCTGGGGAGAGTGGACTCCATTGTGGAACGCGGGTGAGACGATCTGTGACCGCGGATCAGAGGTTAGTCCCTCTCCTCACCCTCCCTGGAAAAGGGGCGTGGGCCCTGAGCTAGGTCGAGCCGTTTATTTTTGACACTCTAATCAAATTTAAATAATTAAATAATTACATAAATTGGATGGAGAGTATAAAACAATTTTTTAAGGGCGTAGAAAAATTGAAAAATCAGTGAAGACATTTTGTGGAGACTTTGAAGCGTTTATGGATAAACATTTAATGGAGAATCTATGGAGAGATTATGAAAGATCAATGAGGAATTTATAAAGAGTCAATGGATAGCCTACAAAAATTCTTGGGAGAATATAAAAAATTGTATAAAGTAATTTTTTTTTAATTCTTTATAATTTGTACATATATTATAAAAAAAATCAGCAGTGTCTGTGGAGAATCTATATGCTCACTTTGAAGAGTTTATGGAGAAAAATTCTATGGAGAGAAAAATTCGATGGAAAATCTGTGGAGAAATTATAAAAAATCAATGAGAAAAAGTCAATGGATAGAATACAAAATTATTGGGAGAATATTAAGGATAGGATGAAGAATCTATAAGAAAATTTAAAAAACATTTTAATTAATTTATACAGAATAAATGAAAAATCTTTAAGGAATCTATCTATGAAGATAATCTTGATGAAATTTATAATCCAGACACAAAAACACCACCTTTACAGCATTACTTTCAATGCTTTAATTTATAAAAAAAAAAATTAAATAAAAGAAACATTTTATTTTTCCCTCTTTCGCTTTTTCAATGCTTTTATTTCAACCAGCAGCACTTCACATTTCATTTCCCTTTCGGTTTCTACAAATCTCACATTGTGTGTTTTTTTTTAATTAACCAACAGTGCCTGGATCCATGATAGTTTTTTATGTAATTTCCTTAGTTTTTGGGTCAATTTTTAAAAAGCAAAAAATGGATCTTTCTATTTTATACATACATTTTTTTTCTTTATTTTGTGTATTGTGGTTTAAGATTTCAGCTTTCTTGTGCAGCAAAAATACAACGATGCAGTCAAAACCACTATATATGTACATATATAGGGCCGTAGATGGTGTCAAACCAACAAGTAAAGTGAACTGTAGGATCTATATTTATATTGATCACTTCATTTAAAGGTTTGCTTTTCAGAAATGACATTAGTTCTTTATGATTCAATATGTGTATCCAATCCACACTCTTTTAAATTCTATATGTATATGTAAATATATATATTTATATGTTTAGTCGTATATACGATATATATCGTACTTGGAGTATATGTATATGTACAAAGTTCACATAGATTTAAACTATAGTTTGGAGTATTTGATACTTTGCAAGGTAATTGAATTACTTTTACTTTTAAGAATTCTCGATCAGGCCCTGTTTCCTCTCATATAACTCAGTCTAGCACCCCAAAAGATCGAAGTTTCTTTGTTAATGAATATTAATTTTTAAAGTAGGATGTGTACATTTTCGTAAATATTTATATAAACTGTTTTTTTTTTATTCATCCGCCGTCTCAACCTGTTTTTCTAAAATTATAAAATCATCATTGTTTAGCACACAAAAGTAATTATTAACTGTTAAAAATATACATCTAATTTCCTAACTTTCCAACTTTAATTGAAAGCTAACACAGAATTTAAATCTATATAAAATAAATCGTATACCCTTGACCCTGGCGGATTAATAAAAATTGCTGTTTTTTTTTATGTCCATCTAAACTTCTACTGGTTCACTAGGCACTTTTTCTATTTTAGTAGATGTTAGTTTTTATCAAAATTTTCCGATAAATCAATTCGGATTTTGGTGAAAACTTATTTTAACACTTGACTGCGCTGTATACTAATTAGAAAAAAAATATTGTTTAAAATTAAACAAACTGGAAAAGAATTGTATTTTATTTCGGCTGAATTATCTATTAACTGCTGCAGTCAAAATAATGCAATAAATAATAGTTCTCCTTTTTTTAACCTATAAAATCCTTTATTTTACAAAGCGTAGCTTCAATTGAATAAAATAATATTAATAAATATATCATCTCTAAACAAGATTATTAACATTTAATTTGAAATTTCTAAAAAACAAAAAAGAGGCACATAAAACCCTTGGCATTATTTTGTTGACTGCAACTGTATGAATGTGATTTTTAGGTACTGAGGCTTTCTATGTGCTCTAAACTTTGGTAATGGGTTAAGAGGTCGGGGGTCGAGGGGTTAAGGATCCTGGGTCACTGGAGCGGGGGTTGAGACAAAGTGTTTTCTCACCAATTTTTGAGCCAATTATTTTCGAAACTGAAAGAAAATTTGGGAAATAAAAACAAATTTCATGGTTTTTTTTGTTGTTTTCAAAAATGTTTTTGTATTTTTCTTAAATATTTTTGTTGTTGTTGCAATGATACGTTCTATTTTCGCTCGTTCTGTCTGTATTTCTGAACAATTCTTTTATGCATAATAATGTAATTTATTCATAAATATATTTATATATTTGTATTTTTTCATCTCGCTGTTTACTTTGTATTATTTATAATTGTTTTAAATATATATTTTACAGGTGTTTTCTCTCTCACTATAAGTGATTCCATTCTCATTTTTTAAATTTTTTGCCATAAATTGTACGTTTTTTGTTTAATTTAATTAATTGTATACGTATGTAAGTGTTGGTATGAGGGGGAAGGGAGGGTGTGTGTGTTTTTTTTGCAAGTTTATGAACTTTGCTTAATATTGAATTTACTTAATGATTAGCAAAAATAATTTAGTTAAAAGTTACATACACAATTTTAACTTTAGATTTAGATTTAGATTTAGATTTATATATATATATATATATAGATAGACAACTGCCGCTGCCACGCCCCAAAAGGGCGATATGTATGTACATTTATGTATTTTTTGCTTTCTTTCAACGTTCTTTTACGCTTAGTAGGTCTACTTAAGTTAGGTAATTAGGTATAAATACAATATATTAAGTTTATAGTATTTATATATAATATATAAATATATATAAGACTTGAAGTTTGGAAATCTGTTTAATCTGCTCTCTAAACTAAATAATAAATAAATCAAATTCGAAATTCGTTCATTTCTTAATTGGGGTTTCGCAATTAGAGTAAGCTCAAGTCTTATACATTTCTTTATAGGGCAATTAGTAACCGAAAAAAAAAAAACGAAAACGAAAGACAAAAAAAAAGAGAATAATAATAATAACATTGATTTACAATAATGATAATTAGAATTAGAATTAACTAGAAAACTCCCTATTCTCCTTACCTCACTCTCAACTTTATTGTTTTATAGGCTCTTTTTTGTTATCTTTTTATATAGCTATGGCTAATATATAGCACATAAATCTGGGTTTATAAATAGTTGGGCCTAGAATAGTTACAGATTTTTGTTTTTGTTTACAATTTGCACCATATACAGTGGCTCGCAGCTTATTTCGTGCAGTCAAAGAATTTGAATTTATCATCTAAAATATAGAAAAATGTTAATACAGTATTTCAAATCAGAATTTCTACATTTTAAGTTTAAAAAATATATATTTTTCGAATTATGCAGATTCTAAGTTGTAGAATAATAATAAAACAAGTATTGCGAACATCTATTAAAGTGCGATTATTGATTTTTGATACAACAGATCACACAACAGATCAGAAAGTCGGTACATTTTTTTAAAGAACATGAAAAGAGCTATAATATCCGAAAATTTAAGAAAAATCCTAAACTATTGACTGAAAATTGGTTATAGAGTTGGTTTTATGTTCCACAATTTACAAAAAAATCTTTTATAAAGGAACAAATTTTCAAAGCTGCTTATAATTTGGCAATTTTCTTTTGGAATGTCTTTTATCTTTATCATGGCGGCCTGTGAAGTGATGTAGAAATATTCTTTTGATGCTCTCATGGCAGCCAATATTTTTTTTTCTATATAAAAGAACCTCTTTATGCATTCTGATGTACTTCAACTGTCCTAATGGAAACAAAACAACATCACAGTCACCTAGACGTTAACAAAGTCCACAAAATAAGCTGCAACATGAAAATATAGCTCTTTGATTCGAACGTTTTTTGATCGTTGTTAATTTATATTATTAAATATATGAATTTAAAATACTGCATTTAAATTTTTCTGGTTGTCCCCTTAAGCTTAGCCACGGGGACCTCTTGAAATTGTTCTTTCTACACTGCATGAAATCAGCTGTGAAAGCACTGTATATAAACAAACATATATATATAGTCATACTCCATATAATATATATATATTACATTTTTCCACACACACACACATTTTTCCTAGTAATTCACAAAAATTAAATACGGCTTAGCTCTCGCATTACTTCTTCCTTTTGTTTTTAATGACAATTAGTTTAGGTTTAATTTTAAATTGTGACTAACTAAGCACTAGATACGATATATATTTTCTTTTATTTTCTTTATGCTGATAATATAAATATTTAATTTAGTTTTTAAATTGGATTTACTTAACATTAGATTATTTTAATATATATGTATATAGTGTATATAGGTATATGTATTCTCTGCCCTTAGCACAATTTATTATAAACGATAAACAGAAAATTGGGTTCTAATTAGCACTAGATCTTTCCTTCCTTTATCACCTATACTTATCCTAGTCATAGTCCTACTACTACTACTCCTACATCGTCTTCGCCTTTTGAACTAAATTTCAATTAACTTAGGATTTAATTTCACTTTTCTTTTTTAGCTACAACTAGAGTTACATTCACTTTGACGTCGTCGTTTTGCTCGGCGACGTCCCTGTTCTGCTTCTGCTAATTGGTGAGCTGCCTCGCCCTACCGGCGAACTGCCCGATGAGGGGGAAGCGGCGGCTGCTGCTGCTGCTGCGGCGGAGGAGGAGGATGAGGAGGAATTCAAATTGGCAACAGCCAAATTATTGCTGCTGCCTCTCGAGCAGGATGCTGCTGAGATAGTAGAGGAGTTGGTGTTGGGATCACCGTAGGTTAGCTTTCGCATATTTTCAATGGCCTCTGACCAATGAATGGCAAAGCCCTCGGGATCGTCCAGGTAGTAGGTGCGATTTGGCTGTAAAAACCAAAAAGGTGAAAATTAGTTAGTTTTTTTGGCCTTTTAAATGT
This sequence comes from Drosophila birchii, assembly GCA_035046345.1. Taxonomy (NCBI): domain Eukaryota; kingdom Metazoa; phylum Arthropoda; class Insecta; order Diptera; family Drosophilidae; genus Drosophila; species Drosophila birchii. The sequence continues at coordinate 18,125,974 of JAWNOA010000048.1, read as the reverse complement.
TTAGTCTTATCCCCCAAACTCACCGTGTGAACAAAGAAGATCTTAAAGTTCTTGTACTCCGCCCTCAGTTCGGGACTCCAGGGGATTTCACCCTTTTTGATCATCTGCACGGGATCAATGTAGATGAGCCGCGGACCGGTGGTCAGCAGGAGCATACGCTTGCGGGCAAATAAACCCTTGCGCTTGTTCACAAATCCCTTCTTGAGAATAACCTCGCCATCGGCAAATACATGCCACTTGTCAGTCTTTTGCTGCTCCAATCGCTGCAGCTTCTCGCTATCGCTCAGATCGAAAGAATCTAAAAGGAAAGAGTTTATATATTAAAACCTAATCTCAGTTAGTAGCCAAAGTAGGAAAAACTTACTCTTCGCTGTCGATCGCTTGGCTGGCATGGCCACGCTGCTGCCCACGCCCAGTTCGGCGCTAAGCAGTCGCGAAATCTGACGCTCATCCAGGCCAGGCTCCAAGTCCCCAGGCACACTGTAGTAGCTGGAGCGAAAGTCTTCATCCTGACTGACGCCAGGCAAATAGGGATAGATGGGTGGCGGGGTCTTTTGGCGCACCGTATCCCAGTCGATGCCGGCAAAGAAGGGATGCGCACGAATACTTTCGTAGTAGCCGAACTCGTCCTGGGCTCCCAAACGATCACGCGGATCAATCTGCAGTAGCTTACGCACCAGATCCTCGGCGTCCTTGTCGAAGCCTTGGGGGAAGTCCACGGCACAGTCGAGAATCTCCTTGAAGATGACATAATCGTTGCTGCCACGGAATGGCGGCAAACCGGAGATCATCTGGTAGACAATGCAACCGAGGGCCCAAAGATCAGCTGCCGGCGTGATGGGTCCATTTTGAAGTACCTCCGGTGAGACATACTGAGCGGTGCCAACAAAGCTGTTCTTGCGCCGACGATTGTAACGTCTTTGCCGCTGTCGCGGCGAGTCTATCTCATCCTGCTGCTGCTGCTGCTGCAGAACATCCTCATCGCCATCGTCCAGCTCTTCCGAATACCGATCATAGTACTCATCATCCTCATTATCCAGCCTATCGCTGTCCTCCTCCTCGTCATCCCCATTCGAGTGAGCGCTGCGCCGCTGCTCCGAACAATGCTCGGTGGCCAGCATCCGTTCCTCGTTAGTCATTACCTTGGCGGAGCCAAAGTCAGCGATCAAAGTGTGCATATCCTCATCGAGCAGGATATTCTCGGGCTTGAGGTCGCGATGCACCACATTGCGGCGATGCATTTGCTCGCAGGCCAGCAGCAGTTCGGCGGCATAGTGACGCGTGCAGGCGACATCAAAGCTGCCGACGCGATTGATGTAGGGCAGAAGGTCACCCTTGCGGGCGTAGGTCATCACAAAGTAAAGGGAGCGCTGGTCCTGGAACGTGCAGGATAGATTGACGAAGCCAGGCACATTGGTCATCATGTGCATCACTTCACGTTCCCGCTTAATGTAGTCCTGTTTACGTTCGCGAAGGATTAGCCTCTTTTCGCAAACTTTGACTAAAAAAAAAAAGAGGGGAAAAATAGAAAAAATTAATAAATTTACAAATGAATTTTTATGTTTACTTAATTTCTCCCAGTATATAATTTCGATAACAGCTGTTTTGTACCCCAGAAAACCACTTTTGTCGGAAACCACTCTTGGCAAACGATAATGACAACAACAAATAGAAAAACAAAAATATAATAAAAACAAAATCAAATACCAATGCAAGTGAGCATTAAATAAATCTTATTAAAAATGCCCCACAAAATGTACGCGTGAGAATAATAAAAAACAACAACACACACACAGATACAGATACAGATACAAAAATGTATCTAAAGCTTCGATAGACAAAGTTGATAAGACAGGCGACAAGTTTGTCAAAGTTCAATTGAACATGTGCCACCCCATAAAAGGGAATTTGACTTTACTTGCCACTGTGTTTTGTGGCCTTGAGTGAGAAGCTCAAGATCGTTCTTTTTGATCTAAATAAAATAAAAAACAAGATAGTTTTATTAACAAAAATTGAGATAGAAATTCTTGAGATACAAAACAAACGAAAGCGAGAGCGCGTTTTGAAAACTTGTTTCCCAAAGCTGAGCGTTGAGCGTTGAGAGCGAGTGAGAAGCAAAAGTTGAAGAAATTCTAAACTGGTTGTTAAACTGGAACTAAGGGAAGACCGAGAAAGACAGCAGGCAAAAGGAGGAGGAAGAAAGAAATATATGAGATGAGGCGCATATGAAACGGTTTCGAGTTTAACCTCTAACTGGGAGGAGAAGTTCCTTCCTTCCTTCCTCTTTTGTTGGGGGGTTAACGGTTTTCAAAGGGCAAAGGAGTTATGACCGCTTATCACTAAGTTTTGAGTTTATTTTTTTACACTGTGTAATGTAATAATTCAAGATTGATTTGTTTTTATGCCTTGATTTTGTGATGTGTTTATTTATTATCAATTTTATTTTTTTTTTAGATTGACAATCACAGTTGAAAATCAAAAAAAAAAGAAAGAACTAAAAATAATAAAAACAACTATATCTCTCTCTGCCCACATTGTATGTCTCTGACCACACAAATTCAAGATAATTTTGCATTTTTTGCCTTTGTTTTTCTTGATTTTTTGCGGGCCCCTCCCTATCAAGATCAAAACAAAACGCTTTGCCAGCACAACTATTTTTGTGGGGGAAACCAATCTAATCTGATTCGCGGTGATATCGAAGAAACTAAGCTATAAGATGCCCTGTAAACAAAAAATAAAAGAAATAAAAACGAAAAAGAAATATTAAAAAAATATATATCAGAAAAATTAAATTGAAAAACAAGAAAATATAAAGTTTCGGGATTTTTAAAAAGTTAAACAGACACATTACTAGTTCATAATAGCCTTACAACTTAGGGTATACCCTAGAGTATAACAAAAAATAAATCAGAATCTAGTGTAAAAAAAAACATTTGGGCGGCGATAAGTCGTTGGTCGACTGGCAACAAAATAAACCCAAAGAGAAAAATAAAAAACAAAAACACATAAATACAGAATTTAAAGATTAACCAAAAATCAAGGCAAAATCAAAATAGAGATAAAAAGAAAACAAGCAGAAATTTTATGCGTTTTAAATTTCCTATTCCCCACCTTTACTTTGGCCTTTTTCCTCCTCTGTTTTAATTGAAAAAGTCACATTATTTATTCACTCGCACGACGGCGGCAGCAGTGCTCCAACTCTGATATTTTTTTTTGGGTTCTTAATTTTATTTTATTTTATTTTTTCCGCTTAGGTTTAATGGCCGGCTGATAAGCGTAGCCTTGAACTTGTTGCCCGCCTTTTTTTCTGTTTCTGCTTCATTATTTTTTCGCCATGCTGCATGTGCAACAACAACAACAACAACAATAAATAATATCAACGAAAGTAAACACACATAAATAAACATAAGCACAACCCAGCTGCAGATGAGAAACCATAAATGCTAAAAAAGAAGCATTAAATATTTACAAAAAAACAAAATAAAAAAAATAATAAATAGAAAAAAGCATTCAATATTTAGATGGTTTTCTTTAGTAACAATTTAGGAAATGTTTAAAGCAATGAAAAATTTCCACTGCCTACGCGCGGGTTATTTTTTTTTTCATTAACAACGGAAAAACAAGGCTTATCAAAAGGCTAATCAAAGCAAAAGTCAAAAGCTTAATGCGCCAAAAAAAATACAAAAAAAAAAATAAATAAATAATAATAATAATGTAATAACAAACAGCAAATAGCAACCAGTGAGAGAGAACAACAACAAATGCATTTCGAGTGCAACTTGTTGCTGCAACACGCGGAATGCCATCCAACGGGTTTTTAGAATGGCAAGGCAACAGAGAGGAAGGAACGAGAGAGAATAGTCTGCAATAATGGGGATTGTTGTTGTTGCCATAAAAAAAATATATATGTGTATGTATATCCAACTAGTCGATAAAGCAGTGCTCGCTCTCTCTGCTATAGACAAAGATTGAGCTAGAAGCTATAGCGAGAAAATCTATAAATAAATCGTATGAAGAATGAAGAAGGCCTGCAAGCCAGCCTCTCATTGAAGTTGCAATTGAAGTCTTTTTTGTGGTTGTTCAATTGAAGTTTCGCTGTTGTTGTTGTTGAATTGTTGAAGTTGTTGAATTGAAGCTGTCGTTGAATTGAAGTTGTTGTTGAATTGAAGATGTTGTTGTTAAACTGAAGATGTTGATGTGTTGTTGAATTGTAATTTTGTTATTGTATTTGAATTGAAGATGTTGTTGTGTTGTTGAATTGGAATTTTGTTATTATTGTTGAATTGAAGATTTTTTTGTTGCATTTCTCAGAGAAAGCGCAGAAGGCCAACACAGATATCAACTGTACGAAAACATTAAAAAAAAAGATTTGGCAAAAAAAAAAAAGAAAGCAAAGCCTAATGATTAATATTTAAATATTTTTTCTCAATCCAAAACTGTAGGTAGTATGGGCTTCATATTCCAATTTCAGTATCACTATTTTTGCTAGTGGGTTTTAGCTTCACTGTCAATTAAATGAAAAAACCCATGACGTAACACAAGGTCCGAGGTTTCGCAAAAAAATTAACTAAATATAAACAAATATATATACAAAATAAAAAAGGGGGATATATAGCAGCCTATATAGAAACAAGACTCTCTTCTATTCTGTCCGAAATGTGACCTGGGGGACGGATGCGTCCAATGAGAAATCCATTCAGGTAAAAGCCAAGGAGAAAGATCGCAACAATACAGATTGCAAGTACAGTGATCTCCCACTTTTAGAGATTAACTAGTAGCTACCTTTTTTTGTACTATATATATTCTTTATATTCCGGTATTCACAGTAATTCTGAGTCATAATCATTTATGTTGGCTATGTGTGTGCCTCCGTTTTATTGTTATTATTTTCACTCGGCTAGCAAAAGTTTATTACCCTTTTGGAGCGGCGCTATATAGTACTATATATATACTATATCCTATGGACTTGGCTTTGGTGACATATTGGCTGCACGCAAAGGAATTTGAATACAATTGTTGGACGAGCACAGAGAGACACAGTTATAGTTTGACATAAAAAAAAAAAAATACTAGCGAGTCCTTGGGACATTCTCTTATTGCTGCTCCTGCTCTCAATTTCTTGCTGCCCGACTTCCTGGCGCTATTTAATTCCGCCTATAAAGCGTCAGGCGAGCGCCCAAGGCACAGCCCCCCGGCCCAATGTCCTTGGCACAGGCAGGAACCGCCAGAGCTGGTGCACCCATAAAACAAAAACAAAACATGGAAAGCAAAGGTGTAAAAAGCTGGGAATTAAGGTTTCAGGGAAAAAAAAAAGGATTTCTCCATAGGCTTGGGGGTTGAATGACCCAAATAATTCCCAAAAGTAAATAAAAAGAAAATAATAACCCTAAAAAAGAGCAAAGGAAAACCCCTTTGGTCTCAGCCAGCTGCGATTGCGCAGCAGCAGCTGCTGTCCATTAATAAAAGTGTTAAATTAAAAATAACACGAAAAGACGAGGGCAAAGACCCAAGGAGAGCCCAACAGTTGAGTTGAAGATGTAAAGAAAATATGAGACAACAACCCCCAAGGAAATATACATAGAAGAACGAACTTGAAGCTGTAAACTGGGAATCTTGGGAATTTTTTTTTCAAAATATCCCAAACGATAAAGTCTCCACTCAACAAGTTGCAAACCAAATAAATGAGCTCTGCGTGGGTGCAAAAGCACTGCACTAATAATAAATATATCTCTTACTTGTTATTTTTTTGTGTGAGTAGGAATTCCAGGAAAACAACAGCTGCTGCTATTTTCTCCCTCATTTCGTTCTTAAGGATTATCTACAAGCTAGAAAAGAACATTCTCCATTCTCCATTTGCCCAAAATATCCCCACATAAGCATTATTCGCAAATAATATTATTGACAAAGATGATGAAATAGCAGTTTGTACGTACAGGTAAATTGAGGTGAAAAGTCTAAAAACCCTATTTCGTATTTTGTGCTTTGTATGGCGTCAAACAGACACAACCCACCGCCGCCACCCCCCTGGCGCTGTCGTCATTGAATATCAAAAACAAAGTCCAAGTGCGTGAGCAGCCGCTAGGGGCTCTCTCTCTGTCTCTCTCTCTTTTTTTTACGACCTGAGGAGAGATTTGCTTATGGGTTTGTTTTGTGTGTTTTTGCGTTGTTTTTGCGTGTTGTTGTTTTTGTGCTTCTCTATTTTTATACAACTTGACTTGGCTATTATTGCGATTCGTTTTAAATGCAATTAAAGTGAATAGTGCGGCAATAACAGTGCTTTGCACTGCCTCCGTGCTTGGCTCTGCTCTGCTCTGTCCTCTGCCCATCAACTGAACGCTGCTTAGGCTGTGCAAAGCAAAGCACAGCAAGTGCATTCTGATAGCCACGCGCCGTTATTTCTGTCCCCATCCCCCGCACTGTGTTTTTCTGTGTGCTTTTGTTTTTGTTTTTGCTTTGCCTTTGACTTTGTTGTGTGCATATTTTTGCTGGCGTTTGCATTTATGCGACACGTGCCATTATTTTACTGCTCTTTCTGTGACTCTAGCATATTGATTTGCTTTGCTGTTATATATATATGTAATATATATACATATATTTTTGCTATTGTATCAAAATCTTTTGCCACCCCCGCAGCACCAGCACCGCAGAAAAAGCAATGGAAATCTTTAAGCAAATTGGCTTAGCACACAAAAATAAACAACAAGGTAGAACAAAAAATAAGGCGTCAACATCGGCGCCGCAGTTGTATTTAACCTCTAGGAAACAATGAAACTAGAAATCTGTTCTAGAAACAGCTGTTAATTTTCTTTCTTTTTTTTTACTTTACTTTAATCGATAAACAACAGGCAAAAAAAAAACAAAATACTGAAATTATAGAAATGAATAATAAAAAAAAACAAAAACCTTATCACCTTTGATAACAAACTAACAGTTAGCTAGATTCGCCATTTAGCTTTGGGGCGTCTGTGATGAAATTTTAACAATAACAAAAAAAAAAACTACAAAAAAAAAAAGGGGGGGGTCACGTGAGCCAACAGCAAAATGGTCTGCGACACATTGGTCGCCTGTCAACTGGCTAGCCAAAAGCTGATAAGGATTTCTAGACTAATTTTAGTTTTTAAAAGTAACACATCTGCCGTAATAATTAATCTTTAATGTGTGTTAATTTCGTACATAAATTGTACATAGATACATAGAGCAGGTGACAGGCAGCAGAGGCGGCGACAATAGAAATACAAGACACATAACACACACATCTAACAATCGCCGACAGGCGGCGTCTACGTGGCGACCGCATTCTCGCGCTGGCGCCGACCAGAGGCCATACAAATGCCTTGCAAATGTTGTGGGCGGCGGCACCGGCGGCGGCACACTGAGCGAAAGTGAATGCCCTCCCACATATATATTATCAATTTTTAGTACTTACTTGCATATTCCTTGCGCGAATGTATATCCACTGCCAGGTAAACCATGCTAAAGCTGCCTTCGCCAATATAACGGCCAAAAATGAAATCATTTGGTGACCTTCTTGGTGCAGGATTTACTGCAGCCTGTTGCTGCTGCTGTTGTTGTTGCTGCTGCTCCTGTTGCTGCTGCTGCTGCTGTTGTTGTTGTTTCTGCTGCTGCTGTTGTTGCTGATTAAGCTGCTCATTAAACTGTTCCACTTGCTGCTTAAAGGCCTGCATGGTCAATAGCGTATTCATGCCATATTGATATTGCTGCAAACAGCACAATTTACTGCATTGCGGCGTCGTGGCCAACGATGAACTATTGCTAGCAACTGCCGCCGCCAAAGGTGAAGTGTGGCCTGGCAAATAAGAGAAATTAGTTAGCAATTGCATGAATTACTTTTATTAAAATTATTACTCACCATTTGTTAGATACTTTTTGTTGCTGCTGCAATAGCCACTGTTGTTATTATTCTCAGCGGTGGCTGAAATCTCACCACAGCTGCAGGTGGTGTTATGTCGCTGCTGCTGATGCTGCTGCTGCTGGGGGTCATGCAGGCGGGCTGTGGCAGCAGCTGTAGATGCCATAACGAAATCTTTGATATCCTTAAGATCACGGAAATTTGATTCGTTTAAAGACACTGGCGCTGAGGCTTTATCCTTGGCCATAGCTGGCATTGTTGCCGCCGTCGTTGACTCTGTTGCTGTTGTGGCAGCAATATTGAATTGTTGCTGCTGCTGCTGTTGCTGTTCAATGCAGTTGTGGCTGCTGCTGCTGCTGCTGCTATCGGTGCCTGTGGCGTTGCTGCTGCTGCTGCTCGAGACGGCTCCAACCGAAACTGAGACAACGGCGGCCGCTGCAATGCTGCTGGCGCCGCTGGGTGATTGAAGTAGCTGCTGCTGCTGTTGGGTACCGTTAATCTGTAAATAATATAATATAAATATTAATATATATATTCAAATATTGATAAGATTTAGAAGGCAAATGGTAGATATTTTTTGGTTTTTATTATTCTCAGAATTTCTTTTTTTTTAATAAATTGGAAAACTTTTTTCTCCGAATTAGTTGATTATACCTATTTTTTTGCTACAACTTTCTGTATAATTTATTTATTTTAGAATTTTATAATATATTAATTAAGCCCCTAAGCGAATTTATAAATTCTTTTGAAAAATCCTCTCTTTAAATTGATTAATTTGAAATATTTAGATCTACGAGGAAGAAGGGAGAATTGAACACGCAATCAATTAAATTTTTGTTTGGTTTTTTTGCGCAGCCGCAAAAGCCTACAAAACAAAAAAAAGAGTAAAGCTGGCAAAGAAGGCCTCGCAAAGCGGAACTCAAGAACAGGTCCCCAACAGCAGAGGCACAACAAAAAAAGTCTGCCCAGTTCGTTGCCGCCATTGACGTCAAGTTCATTGGCTTGTTGTTGTTGTTGTTAATGTTGTTTTTGTTATTGTTTTGCTTTCAGCCTTATGCTATGTGCGTGTGATTTTAGCGGGTTCAAGGACTTTGAAGCATAAAAATAACATAAAGTTCATTGCCACCTGTTTACATTTCTATTACAAGTTTTTGGACTCGGTTCAGGCCTTCTCTTTTTCGCTGATTTCTCAAAGAATTATAATTTTATAAACAATAAATAAAACTCCAATCAAAGTCCAGACCAGGCTTGCAAAAAAAAAAACAACAGAAATACTTTTTGGCGTTCAAAGATTATTAATTATGCAACAACACACACACACACACAATCATAAAAACTAAACAAACAAATGAACAACAACAAAACCAATTTGAATAAAAATCAAAAACCCATAAAAACAAGGTGAGCGAATGCGTCAATGAAAGTTTCAGCTGCTTGGCAAAGCTAAATTTAGAGCAACCAAATATCTAAAGATTAAGATAAGATGGAATAAATGGAACCAGTCTTAAGATCTCCAAAACTCCAGTCTTTTTGGAGACCTGACCTGGGAACCCAAAGACAAAAGCAAAAGCAAAACCAAAGCAGTTCGATTCATTTTATTTGCTTTTTGGTTTTGTTAGGGGAAGGCCCCAAGGGCCTGGCCTGGCCCTAAAAACAGGTGTATTATCTGGGAAATAGTCGTTGATTTTTTTTCGATGTGCGTCACATATATTGGAATGCGGTTGGTTTACTTTTCAGAGACCCCAATGGAAATTTAAGAAATATCGGGGGCAACACGCTGCCAGAGATTTAGCTTCAAAGAGAGAGAAGAGAAGTCCCTCTCTCTATGTTAAGACATGACCTCAGAGCCAACCGAAGTGATACACCCACAAAGTCCAATTTTATATAAAATAAACATACAAAAATTCCCCAAGATTTTAACTTGACAAACCACTTTTTTATTTCTTATATATAAATATAATATTTCCTTTTTATTTTACACACAAAATGTAACGAGTTTTAAAGGGTATTTTATACACAGCTTCCCTTCTGGTGTTGTTGCTTTTGGCAAACTGCTAATTAAGCCGACAAACTACGTCAGCGTTTTGAAAACTGGTCAAGAAACCATTGGTGAATGGCAGCCAAGCGGCAGAAGCAGTGAACTAAAACAGGAAATAAACAAAAATTCCAAACAAAAATGGGTTCATTACAAGGGGTTAGGTTTTAAGGCTTTTAAGGCTTAAACCAAAAATCTAATTTGCATCAAAACAAAATATTATAAGAAAGAGGATCCCATTAAAAAATATAGCGGAAAAATTTCTTGATTCTGAAGAATACATATGATATATATATATATATATATATATCGAGAAAGTTTCCCCCCTGAAAAACCCGATGACACCAGGTCTCTGATGATACAAATCCCATACATTATATATATTTATATATATGCAATATGTGGGGGATGTTGTGTGGGGATATATGTAACCGATCTATAAACATAGAACCGTGCCGCGCCCCCGTCTCCCGCCCCAATATCTTCTCCTTGTCTTGTCTTAGTCGTCGCCAGCGTTGTCGTCGTCTGCGGCGTCTAGACAAAAATGACATTTAAATTAATCTATTTTATTGCCAGGCCAACGCCATTGGACGTTTTCTTTTCTGCTGCCAACCAACCAACCGACCGATCCTCGCCCCAAACTAACACCTCTCCTCTCACTCTCAATTTATATTTATAAATACAATTTTCGTCTACAGAATGCAGGCAATTGAAAGCAGCAATGCACCCCATTGGGGCACTTGATTAGAAAATAGCAAAAGCGGCGTCTTCTATATCTGTTTCAATGTATCTCAAGGTGTGTATTTTTTGATGCGAAAAGAAAACCAAACGCTGCTAAATATACACAAAATGTTTTCATAATTTGGCACAACATAAAAATTCGAAAACACAGAAGAACCATTAAATTTGAGAGGTAAAAACTATCATTGGGATTTTTTCTGTTTTGTTAAACGAGCCCCTAAAATTGAATTTATATATAAATGAAATCGGGAAGACTTAAATAATTAAAGGGAAAATATGCTAAAGACCTCAGGTTTTTGATTTATTTCTGAGCTTTGTACAATTATTTTACAAATTAAATTTAAAAAATATATTATATGGTATATAAAAAATATATAACTAATATATATAAAATATATATCATATAACAAAGATAATGCAAATCTAAAAGATAAAATATCACCAGAATTATGGTTTCTTCAAGCATTAAAAAACTAATAAAAAAATTCATGGAAACTTTTTAGTCTTTCTTTTCCTCCTCCTATTCGTATTTTTTGATTTTATGGGACAGCTCAAATCGGGGCAATAATATAAATATATATATTTTATTTTTGCATTTTCCTTTGCCCACAAGTCTCGCCCCCAAAAACACAATACCTGCTGCATTGGAATCAATGTCGGCATTCCGTCCATATTTTTAGACCCAAAATTACATAAAAATGCGCAAGAATTTTGGAACAAACAATTTTGAACTTTGCCGGGGGGCGGCGGAGAAACTTGACTTTTTTTCCCTTTTTTTGTCATCGAAAACAAGGCCTGCTGCTGCCTTTCCAATTTTCTTGCGAGGCAAAAATGTAATAGTGAAAATGCGCTTATGAATGAAAATGCATACGGGGGCCAGAGACAGGGAGAGAGAGATAGAGAGAAAACAAGAATGCAGCCTGCAATTTGCCGCCGCCGCTCTTACACTCTCTCTCTCCCACTCACACTTACATTGTTGTTTCTGCGCTGTGGCATCGACGATTACAAAACTCGGCTCACCCTCTCTCTCTTGCTCTATCAAATGTCTACTCTCCTGGGCTGTGTGTAGAATGCGAGCGAGAGAGCGAGATGGATGCCGCCGCCGCCGCCGCCGCTCTCTGTTTGTGTATGTTGTAATTGCGATTCGGGTACAAATTCCAATGGAAGAAGAAGAGGAAGCATACAATACATACACCGAAAAGAATATGGTCTCTAATAAAGCGCGCGTATTTTTTTTTTCGGCTCTGCGCGTGTCACTGTAGGAGTGTGTGTGTCTGTGTGTGTGGGGCTTTTAATTTTATTTATTCTCGCTTTGATTTTTCACACTCTTGTTTCTTTTATGTTTTTTTGTTTTTTGCACAAATAAATTTCGAGTAATAATCTCACGTAGCACACAAAATTTCGCCAGGAACCAACCACCAACAACAACAACAGCAACGATAACAATAATAACGACGATAATTCCGACGCAGTAGGAAAATTTTTATAAGAACGAGACGAGACGTGCTCTGTGTTGGTGTGTCTGTATGTGTGTGAGTTTGCTTTTATAGGAACTTTTCTTAATTCGCAAATGGTACTGCTGGCTTACTATACTTTATGTTGTACATTTAATTTTTAGTAATTTTATTTATTTTAACATTAATTTGACTAATGAAAACAATTGGTTGATGTGAACACAACACGGAGGAGGAAGAGAACAACACGACGACGACGAACAAGCTCGTATTTTGATTTTGATTTGGTTTTGGATTTTTTTATGTAATTTGTTTGGCCTTTTGTGGAGTATTATTTAATCGCACACGAACTTGGGGCGTGTATGTGTATATGTATATCAATGCCAGCGCGGCGTGCGTGCGCCTGTGTGCGTGAATCGAGCGCCGCCGCGTGCACGAAACGGAGCCAAAGAAACGTCCGGTTTGAAAGGCAGCATACACAGCATATATATATGTGTGTGTGTGTGTGTGTAGGCCTTTTTCCAACAATTTTTCCGCGACACGACCAAGCGCGTTTAGTTTTCGGTTTTTGAATTTATCGGGCGCTTCGACTGGCACTTGTATTTATAGGCAACGCTCTCTCTCGTCGTCGGGTATTCTCGTTGCTGCGGCATTCGGCTTTTCGCTCTTTTGCCAGAGAAAAATTGCTCTTAAATCGAAATGGCGCACGAATGGAGCCGAGCGCCACACGAGAGAGCCAAGTTAAATGGGGCCAAATCGCTGATTTTTACAAGGCGAACAAGTTGCGCGCCACTTTTCAGAGCGAGAGAGAGTGAGAGAGAAATTGTTGCATTGCCAGCGACGACTTTTTATAAATAAACAATATCCCAAGGCAAAACAAACAAGTTCCAATCCACAAAATGAACACACGATCCCAAAATGAATACCAAAGAGCAATTCACGCTCTTTCTCTTTCCGCCTGAAGAAGAGCGAGCGCGCGACCGCATTCCTAACTGTAAACAAGCAAAAAGCAGAGCAAGGAAAAGAGGAAGGGGCACCAAGAATGCGGCGCTGCTGGAAAACAAAAACTCGTTTTTCCCGCTGGAAAATGTGGACAAAAGAAGAATTTGAGGAATTTTTGCGCCCCTAAGAGCGAGCGGTTGTATAAAAATAAACTAGCATCAAGGCGGGGGGACGGAGGGCAAAAGGAATGAATACACACAACAAAACAAGGAAGTGGGGAGGGGGAGGGACAAGAAAAACTACAGCAAAACAGAGCGGACAAAACAAAATTGGTGAAAAGCGAACAAGCGAACGGGGGGCAGCAAGAAAATCGAATTGGAAGGCATAAATAAATAAATTGTATTAAATATTGTAAAAAACACAAAGGTGTGTTTAAGTGTGTGTAACAACAACTGAATAATAATAACAAAACCGAGCAAAACATGCAAGTGAAAGGCATTTGCGTTTTTTTTTTCTTTGTTTTCTTCTCCTTCGTTTCTTCTTCTTACGTTTTGTTTGCAAAAAGTGATCAAAACGTAAATGGCAAGAAGTCAGTGGAAGGGAAAAGGAAAGAAAGAAAATAGAGGAGAGAAGAGAATGGGAAGAATACAGAAGCGAAACTTTACATTTCGTTGATTTCGTTTTAAGCGCAAAGCAAAAGGAAAAATTAAAAATAAATAAATAAATAATGTTTTATTATTTACCGAAATTCTAAAAATATTTATTAAAAAAGTACGTTAAAAAATCATAACCTTTATTTTATTTTTTTGTAATTTATAACAATAAATAATATAAATTTAATTTTCATTCAAAAAGTACGTTAAAAAATCATAAACCTTAATGTAAATATTTGGGAATTTATAACAATAAATAATAGCAATATGTTTTTGTATATTTCAACGAAAAATAATTATTTTAACTTGATAAGTTTTGCTTTTTGTTGACTCTTTAAAAATGTACAAAAACACTTTCTTATTTTCTGTTTTTCTAACTTTATAGAATTTGTTAGTTCTTCTTTTAAGTTACTTTCATATTATTTCACAACAGTTTTATTAATAATATTTACCTTGATGGACTTTAGTCGGCGCACAACAAAGTTGTTGAATTTATTGGACCAACTTTTGCATTTCATGGGTAGGCCGGGAAGTCTCCTCCGAAGAAGGTGGAGACGGCGGAGATGGCGAAAGACAACGGTTTAGGTTAACACACACACACGAATTGCTTTACGCCACTCAACATTTTTTTTATAGGCAATTATCTGGCGTTGGCGTTGTTGATGTTTTTGTTTTCTCTCTATTATTCACTTGTGGTTTCACTTCAGCTTCACTTCAGTTTTATGTTTGTTTTTTTTTTTCTTGTAATTTCTGTTGCGAGCGCAAAACGTAAACACGGTTAGAATAAAAAACAAATCACGAAACGAAGGTTTCGCTTTTCTCGCTTTTCCTTTTGGCGCGCACTCAAAAAGCCAGACGAAGGAAATCTGTGTTTAGGCGATTTCTGTTTTCGACCGAAGCGCGGGCTAAAGCCGGGAACGAAAATTGCTGTGAATTCCGAACCGGGCGAATGGAAAGAAGAGAATGAACAGTTAGTTTGGCCGAATGTTGAGTGAATGACGAATTGAAACGAAACGAAACGAAACATTGACGGAACCACCTCTGTTGCCTGCTCTGTTGCCTGCTCTGTTGCGACCATGTTAGAATCCATGGCAGTGGAGCTTCACACCGTTTTGCTTAGGGAATCTAACAGAAGAGAGGATTTCTGGCTATTTCCCACCAGATCTTTGGAGTGGCGCTGTTAGATTCCACAAGCAACGCTGTTAAGTTTCTGCGTTTCCACCGTTCCCACAAGTTGCATGCAACCAGCAGAGAGAGAGAGAGAGAGAGAGTATGAATCGAGCAGGTTTGAAAGTGCTTCGGAACGCTGGGAATTGGGTAATGCCAAACGTTCGCGCGCCTTTTTCGTTTGCATGTATGCATGTTTACGAGTGTATGCGTGCGAGTGAGTGGAAATTCACTTGTCTGTCGCCGTCGTCGTCGTCTGCTGCTGCTGCTGCTCTCGTTCTCGTTTTTACGTTTTTACTACGAAGCCAAGCTGCGAGAGCGAGATGCAGCGAAAACAAAACAAAACGGATGGGGTGGGTATGTGAAGGGGAGCGAAGTGAGGAGCGCGCCGCTGCTGCTGCTGCTTCGCTGCTGTTCTGCCGAAGTCGACGCTGTTTCGTCATCGAGTTTTTCTTCTTGTTTTTGTATCCCTCTTTTTATGTCGCTGTTGCTGATGCTTCTTCTTTGATGTTTTGCCTTGCAATTTTCCAAGTTGACTTCTTGTTTTTGTTGGAGTGTTTTTTTTCTTTTTTCAGAAATTTGTTTCTTGTTTTTTGATGAATTTATTATTAATAATTTAATATTTATACTTGATCAGCATCAAACGCAGGCCGTAAATTTAAATTTTAAATTGAAATTTGAAAAATTTATGTTGTGTTTTAAATTAAAAGAATAAAAAAAAGAAAGAGGCCGCAGATCTGAGCAAAGAAGAAAAAGAAGAGAGCGCAAGTGCAACGTCATTATTTTCGTCCCTCTTAAACCGCCGCCAAGTAGCCTTAGAATATTGCCATCTCGCTCATACCTTCAAGAGCGTGTGGCGCCGAAATTACGTATACGTAAGTACAAAATTACGAATACGCAAGTACTAGATTACGTATACGTAATTTTGTAATTTATTTATTTATTTATGAAAATACCATTGACCCCTTGCAAATTATATTTAGATTTTTAGCATAAAATGTGGGTATTTTCCCCCCTTTTGTTATTCGCTGTCTGCTTCCCTGCTTTTCATCAAAAACAGAAAAAAGAAATGCAAAAAGCAGATACAAACATGTGACCTTTGCAAGTGCAAGAGTGGGCGGCAAAAGGCGGTGCCATATGCCTTTTGCGCTGCGGAATATTCTCGGCCTGAACTCTGACCTTTCCGCCCAAATGTAATGACTCACCTTTCTCATGCAGCCTCGTTGCCATAAAAACTCACGGACTTAAATCTAAAAAATGTAAATGTTTAAATTTAAAATTTTTGAATATTTTTTTGGGGTTCAATTGCGAGCGGCCGCTGACCGCTGACTGAGTTGCAAGTGAATCACTGTCACCGCTTAAATAATGCAGCAATCGCTTTGCCAACTGAAACTGAAACCGAAACAAATCCCGAAAGAAAAAAATAAGCTGGCGGGGATTGAGTGGGAAGCGATGCAGGGATGCTGGAACTAAATGACAGCTTAGCTGGGGGAGAGATGTGGGAGGGGTTAACCATATGCGAAACCGCCCACGCCACCAGGCTAATGGGCTTCAGTCCTCGAGGGCCAGAAGGGAAAAGGACTCCCACGCCAGAGAAAACGTTAGAAAATTCTGCGTAATTTCAGATAGAAAAAATGTTTTGACGAGTACAAAAAAAATGTTACCAAGTAGAAGAAAAATGTTAACGAATAGAAAAAATATTTCAACGAGTAGGTACAAAATTTTAACGAGTAGGTACAAAAATTTAACGAGTAGATACAAATTTTACCGAGTAGATACAAATTTTAACGAGTAGATACAAATTTTAACGAGTAGATACAAATTTTAACGAGTCATTTCCTTGATGAATAGCGAATGAAACTATTTCAACGAGTAGGTACAAATTTTAACGAGTAGATACAAATTTTAACGAGTGGATACAAATTTTAACAAGTCATTTCCTTGATGAATAGCGAATGAAACTATTTCATTTTCATATATTTCATTTTATTCAATTTGTTGTTTTAATTTTTAAAAATGTATTTTAATCTATAATATATAATATAATATATAATATAACCTATAATATATATATGTATAATCCCAGTAATAAACATCTGAATACTCAAAAAATGGTAGGAATAAAATGTTTATACATTTTATAAAATGTTATAATTTTTTTTATTATTATTCACAATATTTGATTATTTTCAATGTCAATGAAATGCGTACTTTTAATGCAATAGAACAGTTGCATTCCTCCCACCGTTTACGGGGATTGCTTTATGCATCAGTTTGCCATTCCTGGGAAGCTTGAGATATATAACAAAGATATATACATATATAATGTCAAACTGTCAGCCAGCGTGGGCATCATCAACACTGTCCTCATCTGCCATTTCTGCTCCCTGACCTCCCACCAGTCTGACCTCTGCACCCACACAAAGACGCCAGTAACACCCACAAATACATTGTGTTACACCAAAGTTAGAGAGAGAATGAGAGAGAGATAGAGTGAGAGAGAGCGAAAGAGTGAGGTAGAACGGAGATTCGGGTAAAAGGTGGGCGGTGCTGGCGCTGTCCTGGTAACCCAATTACTCAGATCAAAGGCAAGGCACTCACTACGACCTCGCACTCGTTCTTGTCGCCCCGCCACGCCTTTTATTTCGACACCAAAAATTTTATTCCGCTTTTGGCAACCTATTAAAATTGCGCCAAAAAGTGTGAAATGTGAATTGTTATTTCTATATTCTGTGATTTTATAAGGTGTTTCTGGTTTTATTTTGCAACTTGCGTCAAAGTAAATCAAATTAGTTATAGAAATAAAATTATACAATTATCAAACGCAATTAGTTATACAATTCATAGAGTTTTCAAGAGGTAATTGAATTGTTACACCAAATATGTTCGTTATTGGAAAACCTTTTTTTTAATTATATAAAAATAAGTTATGAAATAAGCAATGTCAGCAATATTTATAATTTTCTATATATTTAAATTATATTATAAATGAATTTATATATGTAGGTAACATTTCCAGGGATTTCACCTCGCAAAACCCTCAATATTCAAGTCGAAAATATTGTAAAAAAATTTTAAACTTGCATTTAAGAGACAGTGTGACAAAGAAATATCTAGAATATGCATATATAACACTATATAGCTACCAGACTGTATTGCCATATTGGCCATAGTGTCAACTAATGGCAGCAGGCCTATTACAGGCCCTACAGACGGCACGTGTTGGCTCAATTGGTAATGCTTTTAGCCGCATCGAATTCGCATTGATGACGCCGGCAACAAAAAACAAAAAAAAAACGGACACGCCAATTTTCCTGGTCAGTGTCATAGAGTCACAGCTGTACCTTCGTTTTCTGGTCGTAATCTGCTTGTAATGGATAAGCCATTGACGTATACGTAATTTTTATGACGTCATTGCTTCAAGTCAAGTCGAAAGAGTAAATCCTGTCTACGATGATACATATAAAAAAATCGCCTCCCTGCAACAGGCGAAGGCAAGGTGGGCGTGTGGGCGAGTGGGCGTGGGCGAGTACATAGGAGAAAAAGAAGAAGCAGAGAAGAGTTCATAGAGAGTAGCGTAGCTTCCTCTTTCAGTAAATAGGTTACTACGCTCACAACCGATGCCACACGAAGTTGTATGTTAACGTGGGCGTATTAGTCCCTTCTCTCTCCTTTTCGCTCTATTACGTCACTGGGATTCGTTGTAGTTGCATTTTAACGTAAGCGTTGACGGATACATAAAAGGATACATAAAGACAGATTCGGGGGGCTCAGGCACTCGGCTCTGCTTTCGGGATACATAGCTTCGTGCACTTTGTACTCGTTTAACGTACTCGTACTCGTACTCGTACTCGTACTCGTATATAGAACGCGTAGCGTAACGTAAAACAACGTAAATTAATTTTGCATTGAATGATGAAGCTGGAGCGGGGGGGAGGAGTGAGACGTTGGGGTTGGCTTGTGTTGGCCAGTGTATGCAGTTTTTTTTTAGCCTCGAAATAGGGTCGGGAAATACATTTCCAGACCCCAGAGCAGAGAGTTTTGAAAGTAGGTTAAAGTTGGTTAAGGATACTCCGCTACACATTTCCGACAAGTTGCAGAAATGACAAAAGTTGATGATTGGCAAATCCATCAAATTCCGCCTAAAACAGCTGCACACACACATTTTTTTCCCCTCCATTTAAATTGTTTGACATTGATGTATTTTGGTGACAAACTGTTGCGGTTTATTATCATTTGGCAGTTAGAGAAGACGGAAACAACAGGAGCCGAAGGAGGCGTAAAGTTAGTCACGTAATTTGCCAAATATGTCACAGCTGCTGCTTAAGGGGGTTGTTATGGGTTTTTTTTTGGTTAATGATAAGGACGAGGGGGATGAGCCACCTCCTTAATATGCAGAACAGCAGCATTAACATCGCTATCAATAAATCATTTTAATTGTTTCGATTTTGAGGGGATCAGAATCAGCATCAGGTTCACATATGGTTAACAAAATAATGTGTTTAAACCAGTTAGTTGTTGTTGTGACTGAGTAAAGTGATTTGTACCCCAAAACTTAATATCTAAATTGTTTTATCTAAACTTCTAAATCTTTCGTGGCTGCTGAATAACTGTGGAACGACCTTGAACCTTTCACAATCAAAGCTTGAGTACCCAAATATAAACCAGCTTGAACCGAAATGAACTCCTTTAAGCACATTACATAGATCATTCAGAACCTCTTTTTATTTTTGTCTAATTTAATACCAAAAACTGAAACTCGTTCGGGGTTCGTTCACCTCATGTCCAGGGAATTAATTGCTTTGCACGGTGTTATTTTTAGATTGTGGAGCTCGACTCGAACCTTTCCGAATGGCAATTAACTTGGTCGCTGCCAAAAAATTGATTAGTATTGAAATTGTATCCCTTGAGAAATGTCGCACAACTTTGAAAACCAAATAAACAAAGGCAATGGCAATTAATTTAATTGAATGTGAGATTTCATTGATAAAACAATGACTCGTAAGACAAATGCAAAACATTAAATTATGTTTGTAAACTTCTTTGTGTTATTTCTATTTCTGCTGATAGATTATGAAAATTTAGATTTCCAAAAAAGAAGAAAAAATAAAATATTTCTAATCTTTGATGCCTTAAAAATACTACAAATATCTGTTTAAATAACTATATTTTTCTCTCTCTATTTATTCGCATTATCTCTTTCACTTAGTGAATGGGTATTCCCCAGACCGCAGAGATATGGTAATCTCGCTTTTCTAAGTAATCAAATGCTCTTTGTTTTGACAGACGCAGACTCAGACTGAGGGATTTGGGGAATCAGATTTTTCCTCTGACCTCCAATGGGGTCAGCACTATACTTTTTCGGGGATGATATGATGCTGGGCTAAGAAATTTATTTGTATTATTTTGTTGTCTTAATTATTGTTATTATTATTATTTATTATTATTATTATTTATAGCATTATTTTGTATTATTTATTATTCTTTTTTGTATATTTATTACAATTATTACTTTGTATTATTTATTATTATGATTTATTATTATTTATTAATATTATTTAATTTGTTTATCTTGTTTTAATATTTATTGTTATTATTTTGTATTATTTGTTATTAGGTAGAACTCTCAAACTCCCCGCATAAACCCCATAGATCCCATTTTAATTTCCATAAAAACGATGGAATTTTAATGTAATTTTATTTATTTATTATTTATTTTTACTTCATAAACATATTCTTCACTGATTCCACCTCTGACTCATCTACATATGTATTTATCTTCTTGGATGTATAGAAATCAAAACAAAAAGCACAACAAATAACATATATTTATCAATAATAATCCATTTGCGCTGAACTTTGAACTTTTTGTTACTCTGGAGAGGGGCGCCTTATCAAAAAGGTCAGCGCATATTCCGGTGGTTGGGGTTCCTCTTAATTAGCTGCCACTTAATGGTTAATTTTTCAAATGGATTGGCAAACAAAAACATATATTCTCCCTTGTCAGTCAGTCAGTTAGTTCGATTAGCATTTGAATAAGCAAACAATTTGTGTGTGTCGTCTCCCCAGAGGCACTTAATGGTTTATCATTTAATTAGTTTTGATATGAAAAGAAAATAATATTTATGGACTTGTATTAGCAAAAGAGGTTTTTATGGTGTTTTGAATTTATTGTTTTAATTCAATATTTAAATATTTATTATTGTTTTGTTTCCTTAACCTTTTCATACAACTTTTCCAGTTCACTTGTTAACTTTACATAGACATAGGGCCTATGTGGCTTATCACTTTGAGTAATACTGTTTTTGGACCATTATCTGATTACAGTGTTTGTGAAAAATATTTGGTCAGCATTTCCGAGAGAGGAAAGTTGCGTAGTTAAGAAATGCAAAGATTAATTGCGACGCAATTCTAGGGAAATGGGAAATAGAAAATGTAGGGCATACCCGAAAATTGATTTGCGCTGCGCATTTCTCAGATACAAAGAGATACTATAAAGATTTCTTAGATACAAATACAACTATCTGCTACTCTGTATCTCCGCTTATTTGTTTATGTCTTTACAATGTTGCTACGAGCAGACGACAACAGACGAAGAAGAAGGCCAGCAAAACAAAGAATGAGGCAGCAAGAACAGAAATCAAGAATGAACTAAAACAAAAACGAACTAAAACAAAAACGAACTAAAACTAAAACACAGATTTCAAGAGAGACAGAGAGGCAGACAGACAAAGTGAGAGAGAGGGCCAAAGACCTTATAAATCATCTCCCAGTGCAGGTGCACGAGAAGGGGGGCTTCAACGATTCAATTTAGATACACTTTGTGTGTGTGCTTGTGTGTGTAATGTATCTGTGTATCGCGGCCTAAAAATAGTCGCCATCCGCGATCAGTCACAAGGTGTTGTTGTCTCCCAAGGGGGATGTGGGTGGTGGGGGGCTTGTTGTTTTCGTCGTCGTTGCACGCTGGGTGATGCAACAACCATGGCCACAATAACAATAACAATTTTAAGCGGCAAACGACGCAATTGCAATGCGAAAGTCAAAGCAAAACAAAAGCGCAAATTGATGAGCATCTTTGGGGATCGGAAAAGGGGAATTACTACATATTTGTACTTTCAACTCGGTTTAATCTAGTTTCCAGTGCTGGAAATTGGCGAATTTAACTAGATTGCAATTTGTGCTCCATTTTTCCTGAGAAAAACTTTATTTTTCTCAAGGAAATTTATACATAAATTATGGAAATTATTCAGGCATTGTTTATTATTAATATTTAAATTAATTTAAAGAGTCTAAGGGAGCCTTTTTAACAAGATTTCCAAGTCGAGCAACATTTTTCCCAAGAAATACTTTATTTTTCACAAGGAAAGTTATACATAATTTATGGAAATTATTCAGGCATTGCTTATTATTAATATTTAAATTAATTAAAGGACTCCAAGGGATCCTTTTCCTCTTTTTAACTGATGGGGGTTGAGAGGTTTCTACGAATGATAGACTTAAGGTCGAACTTAAATTTTCTTCGGTGATTTCCTAAAAAATATTCCGTAGAAAATAGAAAAGATAATATTTAAGATTAGGGCAAAGGAAAAAATTGCTCAATTAAATTTATTAAAATTAAAATTGAGAATAATTTAATGGGTTTGTGTGGGGAGTGGAGTAAACTGAATTTGCTGCAATGATTTCCTTCAAAATTCTCTGCAGAAAATATAAAAGATAATATTAAACATCAAGGCAAAGGAAGAATTTGATTTAATTTAAAAATGTATTAAAATTTTTTCGAAATACTCTGCAGAAAATATAATAGATAATATTTAAAATTAGGCCAAAAAAGAAAAAAATGTCTTAAATTTTAAAAAGTGGATTTTGAGGAATTTCGTTTGGAGTTAAGTTTAAACTGAAGTGCTTGGGTGGGATGGCTTTAGCTGGTGGTGTCGTCACGCATTTGAATATTATAATTATGGAGCTTTTCATTGCAACGACGACAACGACAACGACAACGAATGATTCTTGGTTCTTTGGCTGTTCCCGGGGTTGAGAGTGCTCCATTTCCTTCGCCCCAAGCTTCTCCCTAACTCGAACTCTAAGGGTGGCTTTAAGCTATTCGCATATATACATATATTTTATGCCGCTAACAATGTCATTAAAATTTTATGCGTATGCGTCTGAAGGCAAGAGTCTGCTTCTGCCTCTCGCACTCCTTCTTCTCCTTTTAAGGTGATAATGGGGCGGGCGAAAGGCGGCTAAATTGCTACAATTACGTTTAAAATGTGTGCCGATGACGACGATGATGATGATGATGAGGATGATATAGCATAGTGGCTGCATGGAGGAGCAGGTAGCAATAGTAAGAAGAACTAAGATGCAAATAATTGCCTTAATTTATTGCTTTAGGCCTTAATTTGATAGACGTCGCTTCTTTGCTAAAATAAAAAATATTATAAATTAAAGCGAATACAAAATGACTAAAACAGAGAATAAAATAAATATTTTTGTAAATAAGGAAACTTGTTTACTTAATTTAGTGTTGAAAGTGAAATATAAATATGCAAAATCCATACTTATTTATCACTTCCTAAAAATATAGCGTATCAATATCAATAAACATATTTTGAAAGGGTCGTAAGAACGAAAACGCCATCAGGCGGCCGCAGTTGGAATTACAGCTTGTGGGCGAGAGGAACTGTGGCCGCTTGATGGCATTTTCGTTCTTTCGCAGTTTCGCTGTTTCGCAGCCAAGTTCGTTGCTTAAATCTTTTGTTTTGTTTTGTTTTATTTAATTTTATATATTATAATATATATTTATTGTATAGTTTTTTTTATATATTTTATTATATTATCTATTATATATTTTATTATATCATTTATATAATCAAATATAAAAAACTAATTTTAATTAAAAATTAAGCTTCTTTAAGCTCAATACAGACCATGGACCAGTTCCAACTTGGCAATGACTTTACTGTAAACAGGCAAAGCCATACCCGGGTCACATCCCATGGCTGGCCCCATGTCAGCACATCCTTCGATGGAGGAAATGGAATTGCAGTCATGATGTTGACATTGCGTGCAACAAAATAACCCCAGACGCAGGGGCCAGCAAGTTCTCTGTTAGCTCTTGGATATAATGTAATTCCCCGGAGTAATCCTCAGCAGCATTCGGGGGGTGAGGAATGAGAATTGGGAGTGGGATTCTGTGTGGAAGAGGAAAGTGTACGCGTGTATTGACATAAGATACATTATTGCAAATTGTTTCGATTTCATAAGAAATTTTCCACAACAAATCCTTGAACGACATTTTTGCCATTCGGCGGGTGCCAGGAAGTTAAGGGGGGCAGGAAAAGCTGCGACATGCAATCACACCCCTTTTCCACCCTCTTGCTGCCCCCTGGCATTCTCACACATTTTATTTCATTTGTCGAGCATTTGTTTCGCTTTTTCTTGGCCCTCTCTGGTGTTTTTTTCTTAACGTCAAGTCCTGCCGAAGGATCACTTTGGTCTTGGCTGCTGCCCAAATCGTAGGAGGAGGTGGAGAAAAATAAAAGCGAAAAGCATTTTTCCAGCGTGTTTCATTTAGCAAAATGAGCAAAGCAATGCAAGAACCAGAACAAAAAAAATCAATGAGAATTGCGGCCAAAAAGGAAATCATTTGTTATTGAATCCGGCTCAACAGGAGGCGGGTTGAGGGAAATGGAAAGGGAAAAGGGGGAAAGAGGAGAGAAGGTTTTTGTTTAAGTCAAGGGAATTGAAGTTAAGTTAAGTTAAATAAGTGAATTAAATATATGAAAAATTCAGCTTAGCGATTTAATCTTAAAAAATGGTTTACAAATATATTAAATATACTTTAAGAAATCATATATAAATAAATTATAAAGATTTAATAGATTTTATAGATTTCCCATAAAAACCCCTCTTAAATACTTATAAAGTTATATAGATACCCAAAAAACTAACCCTAAATCGCAGCATCAAACCAAAAACGTATTCACTTTCATCTATACTTTGGACAGATTCTATATATTGAATAAATTTTAAAAATTGTCAAGCAATGGACAAGCTTTTAAGGGTACTGACATCAGCAAGGATGTCTCAGGACTGTGTAGATTATGTATTACATGATTTACATTTTAAGCCCATTGAAAATTCTATTTTATGTGAAACTTTGCTTAACAGCTGAGCACATGGGGTGCCGAGGGGTTGTGAGAGCCATAAAAGTGATAGCCAGGATATACAGAATAAGAAGATTTTTTTTTAGAGTAAATATAAAGTACAATCAGTTAAAAATTTAAAATAAATAATATGTTTATAAATATTTTTTAGGTAATTTGAAGGCCTTAAATTACCAAGCTAACAAATTTTGCATTTCTTATTTATTTCTTAAAATTTCTTTTCTTTACTGTCATGGAATAAAATATTTTAAGAATTATCTATGAGTTTCTATGCAATAAATTCGCAACTTCTTAGATAGAGTATTCCCTTGGTCGTTATTGTCCTTCTGAGTCCACTCTCTCCCTTTTGCAGTGACCCGTCAGTTGCTACAAGGAGATCATTTCCTTGTTAACACGCCATAAAAGCTGTCACAACATGAACATATCCATACATATATCGATAAGTCCCCGGGTTCAAGCCCACCCAAAGTCGAGTGTCAAATGTGAAAACCCTTATTCCGTCCCAGACATTCTGTGCATTGGTTCCTAAGAAAGTCCGGAAGGAGGGAAAAGACGAAAAAAGAAGAAATACTTTTGGGTCTTGCCAAACCAATTGCCAGTTTATTACTTATAATTTATTGGGAAGGACAACTCTCCAGCCAGAAAATATAAATAAATACAAATAAAAGTCAAATAAATGGTGAACACAAAATACGTAGTGTTCATGCGGCGAGGAAAGCTGGATTGTTTTTTGGGGTAACTAAAATGCACTAGAAAATATTTTTTTTATAAAAAAATTGGGGGGTACAATAGGATTACTTGAATTAGAGAGTTAGAGAATAATAGTATTTATGGTTTAGTTTCAATAGTTTGTAATTTTTAATAGTTTCAAGAGTTGTAAAAGAGTTCTGTAAAATTTTGGTATAAACTCAATACTCACTCACAAATTGTTTGAAAACTAACGTTAAAAATTTGAATCAAAAATTAATTTTTTGTGTTTTTTTTTTGTATCTATTTATGTTCGTTTTTTGTACCTTTATTGTACTTTGTGTACCTTTTTTATTTAATTTGTGTACTTTTTTGTACTTATTTTGTACCCTTTCTGTACTCCTTTTTGTAATCCTTTTTGTACCCATTTTTGTACCCATTTTTGTAACCTATATTGTACCCTTTTTTGTTATCTTTTATGTACCATTTTTGTAGTTTTTTTTGTACCCTTTTTTATGTGCCTATTTTTTGTAGCTTTTTACCCTTTAATGTTTTCGTATTATTTATATTTTTACCACTTTCAATTCTTTCTCTCCAACTATCACATAACTTGCTTATTTTAAACAATAAAACGTAATTCCTCATAAATCGAATAATCTTATAAAACAAAAAAACCAATTCCAATAAACTTAATCTTTTGCCTCAAAGTGGTGGGTGTTACTCACTTTGATTCTCAACCGTTTTCCATCGAACAACTCTCCTTTCTTGCTCGAAATCATTTTAAACGAATTACGATAAATAATGGCCCAAAATGCCATATACATATTTTCGAGGTGGCTGTGCCAGTGCTGCTGATGCTGCATTATTATTTTTATTTATTTATTTCGTATTTATTTATGCCATTTAAATATTTTAAATGATGCTATTTTTCACATTTTATTACCAATTTATTTTTACTGCGCGACTGCTCTGCATTTATTATGCGAATATTACCGGCTTGCATACAAATACTTGTCATATATATATCATGTATATGAATATATAATATATTTATATAGGTTTGAGTGAATAATTATTTGTTTATAGTTTATTTTAATGGCCAAAAACCTGAGCAAGTGCCAAACATAAACTTTTTCCTTCTTTACAGGGTTTTTATTTAATTTCTCATTTATGCAATTTTAGCAGTTTTTTCTGCCCGACATTTAATTACTTTTCTCAACATTTCCTTTCGTTACTTTTTTTTCTGGGGCATTTTATATTTTTGCATTTTTACTAAATGCACTTTAGATGAGCTCGATGGGAAGGGGGGAAGTGGGGGTACAGGTACAGAGGTCAATGCAGGCTTAATTACCTGACTGACGGACTCTGACTTCGGAGACTCGCTGGCAGACAGACTGGAGCTTGCCGTTAATATTTTCGCTAACTCATTAACATTTTAATACGACTCTCGATGGCGGCGGCGGTGCCAGCACATAAATTAAGTCGCGTGGACAACGCTGCGTATGCGGAATGAGCGCTGGGGAGTCGCAAATTTCATCATTCAAAGGTCGCATTGCCGCCAATCGCTTCCAAGCCTTATGGTATATATGTTGTATATAGGTTTTTGGATTGATGTAATGAATCTGAATATTCTGGGAATTTTAAATATCATAAAACATTGAAATTTGCAATATTAAAATTTGAATTATGAAGAAATATAAATGGTTAAAATATCGAAATTTCTTAATGTATTACAAAAAAACTTTTTCACTATTTTCTTTTCAATTAAAAAATGTTTATTGCTTTTTTAGACATCTTAAAATTTTTAAACATTTTCAATTTGTTAAAATTTTTTACAAAATTTTCAATATTTACAAAATTTTTAAAATTTACAAAATTTTCGAAATTAAAAAAAATGTTTTAAATTTACAAAAATTTCAAAGTGTAGAAATTTTTTTCAAATAATTTTTGTTTTTCAAATGTACAAATTTTTCAAAATTTTCAAATTGTTTAAAATTTTTAAAAATTAGTTTTTTAATAAATATCTCCGTATTATTTAAGTTTTTAAAATGTTCAATTATTTTTTTCAAACTATCACATAACTTGCTTACTTTTGTACAAAATAAGCAAGTTATGTGATAGTTTGAAAAAAATATATATTTCCACATAAATCAAATAATCTCAACAAAATAAATGCTTTCCAATAAACATAATCGTTTGCTTTCCTGGAAAATACCGATCGGAGTTCGACGCTCGGCGGATATATCCACTTGACATGCGGTTATGCGGTTATTCCCCGAACCACTAACCCCGTTCAAGGGTGCCAGTTTTTATATTGTATATATATATATGTACTTGGCATATCAGATATCTGGTGCTTACTTATCGGACTGCTGGTGCTGCTGCGGTTCTGGGTAAAAACTATATTTGTTTACACTATTTCGATATGGTAACGGATGCGATAAGTCCGGGTCTTATTCCGTTTCGAAATGCATTTCATATTTGCTGATATTTTTGTATCAATTACGTACCATTGTGTCCTACCATATTGTGGGCTTTACGGATTAGTTTACAAATTGTTTTTTTTTTACTGGATTTAGTTGGTAATCAGCATGGTAAGGTATCTGTGGGAAGTTTTTTAAGGGTTAGTTACGGGGAAAAGTGGTAAAATTATTATATTAGATGATATAATTCTCTTAATTCTGTGAATTCGATTTTCAAATCATTAGCAATAATACATATTGTGCATATTGTTCTGTTTTCGAGTTAAACGAATGCTGAAATATTCATAAAAATTTTAAATCATTTATAAGTAGATAACCAAAGTTAATGAAGGTATTGAAAGGTATTGAAAACCCTGTTTTCCTCCGCTTTCAAGTATTTAATTCATTAGAAAAACCTTTTTGCTTACTGCTACTGCATAGCTTGCACTTTAAACATTATTATCATAATCGATTGACGTCAATTTGTATTTGTTTTTGAAACGAGTATTTAAAGAAAATACAAAAACAAAAAGAAAATGAAAAAAATGGGGGCTGGGGGAGATCATCAGGTCGTTTGTTGATCTCCGTTTAGATCGTTACGTATTTTGTTTTGCTTTGAAATTAGATTTTTAGCTATTTATAATTTTATTTTTTGTTGTTGTGGTTTTAGGTTAGAACCAAAACATTGCGAATTTTCGCCATTCGTTGGTGGCCTCGAAAGATTCGCGGAATTTATTTATCATTGAACATTGAACATTTGTTATTGTTGCTGCTGCTGGTGCTGCTGCTGCTGCGATTCAATTGTTTCTCGTTGTGCCAAATTATCTATTGGTTAGAGGAAGTGAGAGTAAAATCGAGCATCGACATATGTTTTGTTTATTTTTTTTTTTATGAAAATTAAAATGCGTTTGCCTTGTAATTAGCCACGGAGGAGAGTCTCGGAGCTGAGGTATTCCAGGAAATATTCGGTTTGCTCATTGCCATTTTTGGTAGGAAGATGGATGTGCCCAATGGCGATGATAATGTTGTTGATGATGAGAGGTACTCTTTTGGCAGCTCAATTTGATTTTGCAATTAGCAGTTGTGGTGCCTGGGATTCATTCAATATTCCCAGCCCAACCCCCAGACTGGGCCTGTGTGCCATTTGCCATTCCAAGATTCTGACTCATTTGCTCAATCTGTGCGGTATTCCATATCGCATATATATGTATATATACATGTAGATATGTTTTCTCAGTACTGTGGCACTTTTCACGTGAGTGCCTCTACTCTTTATCAGGTGCGAGGGCATTTGCACTGAAAAAGCAAAGCGTTTGGAAAACCAGCTGTTGAGTTTAAGTTAAGTTCTAAGAAAATGTGTTTGTTTAAATACTGTTTTTTTGTCTCTAAGACCAGCTAAGTGTCTCACGCATGAAAAAACCCCTTAAATTTATGTTAATTTCACTCTGTCCCAAATAAATAATAAATAATTTAGCCTTTAAGCGTTCCGCGCTTTAATCAACCTATTTTTACGTTTGGCATTTATGTATTTATGTCAATCTGCAACACGATACCCATACATACATATATTTTTTATGTGAACATTAATACATTCAATTAAACAACACATTCATCAGGCTTGAATTTTATTTAAACAAAAAAGTTATTTTAAAAGAAAACGGGCAACTTGAGAATGCTGTGGCATAAATCAATTTCTGGAAGCTAATTAAAAACATGTTAATTGCATGAGCTGGCACAATATATGATATGTATTTAAATATAAATAAAATCTGCACAAATTCCATTCACAAAATCGAAGCTGAGCAGCATGCGAAATCGCATAAATTAAAGAAAAAACAATTTGATTAATACATGTGAGAGGGGGACGTTGATTTTTGAAATAAATAATTTTTGGCATACGAGAAGGCGATATATACCAGATACACCACTTAGACTCGAACGACCTTCATGCTCATTATAAATTTGCAAGATAAATTGCACACCAAAAAATCCAAATCGGAAACCAAAATCCGGCTTCGATTCAAAACAAAACAAAACAAAAACAAACTGAAAAACCCAAAACAATTCGCGAGTTGCATTTGCTAATGAAGTTAACCATATTGTTGACTGTAATTTGTGCCAAGGTGCAAGCTGCAGTTCGCTGCGGTTCTGTATCTAACAGATATAGATACTCGGGAAATAATAATAATAAATCGTAATGAGGCCACCATTATTACTACGTTTACAAGTCTAGCTCATCGTGACGCTATGGAAGTGACTCGTAAAAATTCTAACTGGCATCTTGCTAATGAGTTAGTTTTGTACCGAGAAATACGCCGATGATATGACGCTACGAATAAAAATAAACCCCAAACAATGGGTGTGTTTTCTATAAACGGAAATTCCATAGAGCGCGGAAATTCTAAGAATTAAGTAAGCTATTTTTAGGTCAGGCTGATTTTTCTGCTGATTTCTTGCATTTTTTTTAATAGCTTTTAATAAAAATATAAAAGCCTAATTTATTATTTGTATTTATTATTTATTTTTATTTTGTATTATTTTTTATATTATATAAAAATTCAATTTTTAATTGACTTTTAATTGTTAATCATTTTAAAATACAATTATTTATACTCTCTGATATCATTCCTGACCCAAATTGAATAATTTTCTAGGCTATAACTTCAGCTTCTGCGATCACATAACCATAAAATGATTTAATATTGCTGCTAAAAATGCAAAAAAAATAAGAAACACAACTGTGTGACAGTTCTCCGTTCGATTTTGTTATTAATGTTTGCAATTGGGTTAAGAATTTTATTCGAGACTTTTATTTATCACACATTTTAATTTGTAATTGTGCTTTTGTTGTCGCCGTACTTGTGCTTTGCCGTTTTCTTTTTGCATTATTTATATGTACAAATTGTTATTGTTGTGGTGTTTTTTGCTGACGGTTTTGTTTCTTTACTTGATTCTTTTTTTGTAATTTTTTTTTTGTATTTTTGTTAGGGCGAAATAATTTGTGTTTGGTTTTTGTTTTTGTTTTTGGTCCCCGTCCCCGTCGCGCTGCTCTTTGTGTTTTGATTACGCAAATTAAAAGCGTCTAGACAGGGGCATTCGATGGTCTGCAAGAGGGTTTGGGGTTGGAGGAGGAAAGGGCTCGATCAAGGGAAATGGAATGTAATGGTGGGGGATGACCGACTGACCAACGACAATTGCGAGACGATGTTGTTATGCAATCGCATCGCGAACTTATCGTGTTCTCCTGCCCCTCATTAATGGACTTAAAATAATATTTCATGAAATCAAATTGTTAATTTATATATTTTATTATATTAAAAGATAATTGGGAACTATTTTCTCAAGAAAATAAATTAAAAAAATAATGCTATCAAATTAGTTAATTATTTGGGACATTATTTCGTAAATAATTAAATTTAATATCATTTTTGGGTTATTAAAACAATTTATAAATGATACCTTATTTAATTTTTATATATTATGTTATTAATCACCATTCTATACATTAATACTTTAATTTTATTGCCACTCATTGAATTATATTATTAAATAATGAATGCTGTCAAATAAGATACTTATTTGTGACATTATAACGCAAATAATTAAATTTAAAATCATTTTTGAATTATTAAAATAAGGTATAAATGTTTTACTTTGTTATTTTTTGATATGTTACATTTTAAATCAAAATTTTTGACATTAACTTTTGAATTTTATTGCAACTCTTTGCTTTATAAATATTATTAAAATGTTTTTGATTATATTTATTATTGTTTTCTTCCGAATTTTCAAGGGGCGGTCGGCGACGTAACTCGTAAAGCTACAATTGCCATTTTATATAATCTATATCTGTGGGATTGTTGTCTTGCAAATTTGCTTTTGTTGTTGCCTTTGCTGTGTTGTTTCTCTGTTGGTGTTTTTGTTTGGATTTTGTTTTGTTATTGTTTCGTCTTCTGGAAGCGGCCTTATCGGCGTCGCGAAATATTGCCCATTACTGCGGCCACCCACAGATGAGCAAATAACAACAAATAACAATGACAAACAATGTTTATAATATTGTATATACGATATAAGTTTATATATCAGGGATGCATGAGGTCTGGGTATCTATTGTTTTTGGCGGTAATTTTTTTTTTGTTCAATGCAATTGCATTTCGCAAATCGGCAAGCGGCTTATTTATTTATTATTTTTTGTGTGCTGAAATTTTAATGATATGAGAATGGCAAATAAACAAATTAACTCTAAAAATCATTGTATTTGTTATTCCATATGCTATGGCTATTGTTTAATAAAATTGTTTTGTTATTGTTGCATCCCTGCGTAGATGCGGCAGTAATAAAACAATAAATTTGAATCTCTCCACTAAAACTGCAATCAGAATTTTAATGAATTTAAGGCGTATTTTTGGAAATAAATTCCCAGAATATATATTTTTATTTTTAGCTTTGAGCTTCCGAGAAAATGTTTATAACTATTCCACTGAATAGCATTTAATTTCTAGGTTTTAAATAATCACAGTTTTGTTTTGATTGTGAATCTTGTGCTAGAGATAAGCGGCTTTTGTCTAGGAATTTGGGAAATATATATATATTTTCCATTCTATATAACATCATCAGGCAAATCAAAAAAAAAGAGGATTGAGCCAGCTTTGACTTAAGATTTTTTTTAAATTATAAAATCCATAATAATAAATTTGTGCGCATTTGGAAAATTGAATTGCCTTTTCAAATTTAGTTTCTTTGATAACGTTTCCTTTTCGTTTATTAACTTTCTAAAGGCGGGAATGTTTTTCCCTGAAAAAATGTTTTTAAGTTCGCCAATGTTTGGCAAATATATTAGGCATTAGCTTATTTATTATTCCACTAATTAACATCCTAATGAGTTGAGCATATAAAGAATGAGAAACGTTAAAAACTACTTTGTGGCTTTTGTTGCACGTTTGCCTGCACCTGTGAAATGTAAACAAAAGTATTTGCGAGTTTGAAAATCGATAAAAGATATAATAATCATGAAACCAGCACGAAATATAAAAATTGTAGTACTTTTGAATAATTTTCTTTGGCCATTTTACTGCTAAAACGGTTTACATTTAAATTTATTTAAAAAAATTCTCACTTTTACTAAATTACTTTAATTATAAGTTCACTAAATATACTAATAAATTTGTTGACGATATTCTAAGAGGCCTAAAGTTATGATATTTAAAAACTAAAGCCTATTGATAACATATTTGAGGCACATTCTGGGTAACACCATTTCCCAAACAACACACAGGATCACTGATCGATCACTGATCGATTGTAAAAATGCATGTTTATATTTTATGATTATTTGATTATACTATTTACACATTTCGACGCCACTGCATATGCGCCGTTAGAATTACGCATTCGATTTGCTAATTGCCCCACGAGTAGCACTAAATATAGACAAGGCCAAAACTGCGTATTCGACTGATTGCTGATTAAGCCACGAATGCATGCGATGGTCGGGGGTTCTTGTTTCGCTCCCCCCCTCTCTCCTCTAAAGTTTTTGGCCATAAACTGCGCAATTGATGGAGTGTAAATGAACGTAAAAGCGCCGCCATCATTACGCCAACGGCCATTCGCCATTTGTATCTGTCAGATACTTTTGCGCCAGCTCTTGATTTATGAACTGCGAAATGCAGCAGCAGCAGCGACAACAACAAGCATAATCGACAATTACTGTTACTTGCCATATTTATTGACTATATAAATCCCTGAATGAGTATCACCCCTGCATAATTAATAAATTGAAATAAATTTTTCCCTCTGAAACATAAAAGGTACAAAATAAAGATA
Organism: Drosophila birchii; assembly: GCA_035046345.1. NCBI lineage: Eukaryota > Metazoa > Arthropoda > Insecta > Diptera > Drosophilidae > Drosophila > Drosophila birchii. Next base: position 18,091,974 of record JAWNOA010000048.1, on the reverse strand, counting down.
TAAAAAAGCCCCACAAGAAGCGGGGGCCAATTGAAGTCAAAAGATCTAATTTAAAATGATTTTTCTACAGTTTCTAGTGATCCGCTTAAACGCTGCCAATTAACATTGCGATCACATCAGATACGATCCGGGGCATATCTGTGTAGATATATATAGAAACTTCCATTTGGTGCCGCTCAATGAAGGAACGGATACGCGGCTTTTGGGTTTTAAAAATAGCCAACTCAATATTTATTTTTGGCCACTTCGGCCACTCGCACTCGAACTCTATGTACTTGCGCTTCCCCTTTCGCTTTGATGTTTATTTTTAAATCATCACCAAAATGCTTGAAATCATTCTCAAAGCTAAGTGGTTGTTTTTGTTAATAACAAACAACGGCAGCAGCAGCAGCAGCCGCAGCGGCATTTCAAACTAAAGAATACGAAACGTTTTGATGTTTGAATGGAAATTAGATTTGGATACGGAATAGTGAGAGAGAGGGAGAGTTAACAACTCTCTGGACAAGTTTTTTTTTTTGCCAATTGAGTTTATTATTAGATTTGCCAGATTATTTATAATTTGTCAGACAATATTTGCCCTGAATCAATACATTTTTGCCTTTAAATATTTATGCAGCAGATTTCACTATTGAGATTGATTGAGTTTAACTGATTGATTTATAGTATTTCATCAGAAGAAGATTGCTTGACATATTTATTGTCCAAAAAGGAATTTTAATAATGAATTTTTAATTTGAAAAGTAATTTATTAGCAATTATGTAAAATGTATTATAGCTTAGTAAAAGAAAATATGAATTAAAATAAGTCTAGAGTGCTGACTCTATTTGTGTTTAGACCTGCTGCTGCTCCGTTTGTTTATAATTCGTACCTCGCTCTCGCCACCTTATCAACCATCATCGGTCTTATCTATCCGCTGACATTGAAAAGCTCTCCGAGTATATAGCAACTAAATTGCTGAACTATGAAAAAACTAATCTAAAATCCGTGCGAGGTGAAAGAACTATTGGCAGGCGTGTGTCATGTGCTCAGCTCAAGCTTAGTTTCAGCGCCTCAGGGGCTCCAAAAAACTTCCTCTTCGCCTTCATCGCCTGATGAGTGCGTGACTTGGGCACGCGCCTTGGCTGGAATTTTTGTTCTTTTTCTTTTTCTTTTTATTTTATTTATTTTTTGCTAGTTTCGCAATCTGCGACTGAAACTAATGAATCTGAAATTAATACATTTCGTCGACTTAGACTTTGGAATGCTTGTGAATTTCCCTCCAGCGGAGCTGTTATTTTGTCACCTGTTTTTGCAATAGTAGATTATTTGTGCTCTGTTTTTATTTGTTTAGCAAACTTCTAAAGTAAACTGGAAAACCATATGAAAAAGGCTGATAATTGTTTATTTAATTATATCTTTTTTCATATAAATTTGATTTGTAATTTTGTTTAGTTTTAATTCTTTTAATTCTATTTTTCGTCGAGTTTTAAAAGTTTTCTTTACTTTTATTTGCTTGTTTATTAACTTATTATGTGCATATGTTGGGGTATATTTTTTTTGTTCATTATTTGTTTATTTTTTAATATTCCAAAAAGTACAATTAAGACGAAGCTTATTCTAAGATATCACTCATACGCCGCGTATGCGTGTGTATGCTTCAAGGCATTCCCGCTAGCATCACTCATACGTCACGTTGGCCACATGCACAGACTTTTCCTCGGCATACCCAATCGCTGTTTTATTATTTACTTATTTGAAGCGTTTGTTAAATTAATTAAATTTCTAAAATATATAGATATTAAGCAAATATAAAGAAAAACTAATAGGATTTTTAAGAAAATAAGTAATTTTTGGAGCAGAAAATGTAATAAAGTAATACAAGTTTTAATTACTATACATTTACTTATGTTAGATAATTCTGTTAACCTATTATTTATCAAAACAGTTGTCCAAAATATTTGTTTTATTGTATTTTACTTAACTTATATTATCTTATATTATTTTCTATGCGCCATTAACCATTTTAGCCATTCCCAGATCGTTATCACTTCGCACAAAAAAGGCGAACAAATTAGATCGATTTTGGCGAAAATATTTGCTCAACTCATTTGAGGGCTTTCTTCCAATTCAGTGGGTGGCGCCGTCGTCGTCGTTGTCGGGATTGTTGTTTTCAGGGGGAATTGAGGAGGAATCCGTCTGTCAGCCGGTGACTGGCACATGGAGCGATCACTTGAGCGCACGTGAACGCTATTTGAGGGGCAAACAGCTGAGGCAATTGCGGAATGGATTTGATTTTCATTTTTGTTTTTTTGTTTAGGGAAATTCAACGAACAGCTTAAATTAAAGCTAGGTGCCTTTTCTATTTACATAAATCATTCCCCTCTGCTCGCTCATTAGCTGTTTGCTCATGAATTTGCAATGCTTTTGTATATTATATAATGTTTTATTGCATTTTGGTGATTTCGTGCATATATTCTAATGCAAAGCAAAAGCAAACAACAACAACAAAAATATATTAATTTATGCGATTTCGATGGAATATTTATTTCAATTTTCTTGCTATTTTTAAAATCATTTTCCTGCTAGAGCGAAATGCTAACTATTTTAGGAAAGATAATCTTTGATATTTTTTTGAGATAAATCTTTGGTTTTATTTTTAGATTTTAGGTTTTATGTTTAGAAACATTTGATGTTAAATAATATCAAGATATTTTTTACTTTCTGCTCTATAACTTTGCTCCAATCGAATTAATATTTCTAGCCCAAAATTTCCCTTCAGAATAAACTTACTTTTAACAATTGCTTTTTATTAATGCGTTTGCTTTCATATATTTTTCTTGAGTCAAAAGTTTACTTCGCTTCGATTTACGCACAGCACACGCTTTTGTTTTTTTTTAATATTCCAAAAAGTACGCAATTGAGACGAAGCTTATACGTAGATATCACTCATACGCCCCGTGGGCTTGTGTCAAGGCATTCATGCTAACATCACTCATACGTCACGTTGGCCGCACGCACGCACTCTTCCTCGGCATCATCCTCCATCTCTGCTCTGTGAAACCATCTGTGTGTGTGTGTGTCCTCATATCATATTTCACTGGCTGATCAATAGAAAAATGCCGCCGCCGCCGCCGCCAAACCACTTGTAAATGCACCACCCATGCGATGCTTGGTCTCACCTCTCCCCTTGTTCCTTCAGGCTTGCGGCAGTGAAATCTGGCCATCTGTTTTAATGTCGAATGTAAACACAAGCGTATGGATAGATTGAAGGGGGGGGTGATAGACCTCAGTCGTTTGGCAAACAAAATAGATGCACACGTCAAGAGATGCACGCCTCCACATAGGAAATAGTAACAAACCGGCAAAGATAATACACTAATTTAATCTTTCAGTGATTTCATGAGAACTTTATTATTATTTTAAAATTATATTATTTTAAAATTCCCCTTAAATATTTAACATATATTTCTCACAGTGCCTTTAGCTTCCACGTGTTGCTCCACTTTTGTTTAACCGCACGCGCAATCAGCTTCTGTTGCCATATGCAAGACATCATCCGAATGAATGGACTGAGCTGGACGGTGGCCATGGTTGGGGTAACCTGAGCTGATCCGAACGAGACTCATCTTTGGATTCTCCTTTTCCCTGTCTTTTTCGGGGGTCTTTGGGGGTGGCGGAAAATTGGCGCATTTCGCTCCAATTTTAGTCTGCACACAGATCGGCCTGCTGCTATTTCGCCTGCGTTGCTCTCGATACGCTCGGCCATTCTCTGCTGTTGTTGTTGTTGTTTACGCGAAATTCCAATGCCACAAAATACAAAAAAATATACAATGTATAATATTCAAAGTATACAATGTCTAGTGAGCGGAGGCCGTCGCCCCCTTTTTGGCGTACTCTATATAAGATATCGTATTTTGCTTACCCATCATCGGTGCGGTGCGGCATTTTGCTTTTCTTTTTCTGTTTTTGCAGCGCGCGTGTGCAGGTTATTTGATTTATTTTTGCTGACTTTTATACATTGTTTTTGGGTTAAATTATGTGCAGGTTGAACAGGTATTTTGTAGGTATTAAGTTGGAATTTGATTTGGGGGAATGTTATATCCATAGGGAAAATTTGAATTGTGATTTAGTTTGACTTTTGAAAATTTTTTTAAGTTTGTTTCTTTTAAAATTGATTAATAATTATTATTTATTACTTATTTATAACTAATTTATTTTGTATTTATTATTTATTTATTTATTATTTATTTGACAGTTTTTTGTATATGGCCAACTTATATTGAAGACATTGACAGAATCTTTGGCAACCTTTCAATATCGTGGAAAACCTCGCCCCGCAAGAAAATTGGTAAAAACAATTCAAAACGCGATAAAAACCGTCGGAAAAGTGCAAAAATGGTATCTACAGCAACAACCAATATAGGGGTAAGTGAAATAAAACTATTTGCAATTTCATTGCCCTTGAATATTAATTTTTTAGAACCTAAAAAGAACCCAAGAGCCCCTTTATTGTGACTATAAATTTTGGCACTTGAAAAGCTGTAGCCTTTGTTTACGTTTTTATTCGTGGCCTTTGTGTAAATGCTAAAACAAAATTGAAATGCTAGCAAAATTTAATGAAACTGAATCCATATAATTATCTACTTACAAAGTAAAAAATTACGTATACGTTATTATGCAAGAAAGTACATAATTACGTAATTTACGTATATGTAATTTTTGTACCTACGTATACGTAATTTTTGTACTTACGTATACGTAATTTTTGTACCTACGTATACGTAATTTTTGTACTTGCAAACTAAAAGCTAAACACCCAAATTTTGATTTGAGTTTATTGCCACCGATCTCTTTACCCAATTTATGGTGAGTGCTTAGTGGCTAAGGCCACCGCCCCTGGAGCTTTACCTTCTCGTCAGGTCTTCCACTGTTTTTTTTTTTTGCCTGGTTTTTTGAGCGCAAAAAATTTATGACAATCATTTAAATGTTTTTGTGGCTGTTGTGGCGTGTAAACAAACGCGTTGATAGTTTGCCATTTGTTTTTTGTTTGTTGTGCTCTCTTGCCTCTGCTACCACTTCCCACTTTTGTCATTTATTTATTGTTTAATTTTGTTTGTTTTCGTTGCTGCTTTCGTTTCTGTCCGGTCAGACACGTGCCATCATAAAATAAACCATTGACCCCTTGCAAATATTGACAAAACCAAAAACCAACTGAAAGTGTTTTGGGAGATCTGCCGGAAATTACTTAAAAATGGTTAAAGCTTTTTTATTTTTTTTGTTAAATAATTTCTTTCAATTGAATTCCCTCCTCACCTTGACTTTTGGTCTTTCTTATCCTATATACATGACGTCAGGGAATTATTTTTTGCCACCGATAATTTAGGCATTTTATCAGTGAAAGAACGGTGACTTACCAGAAAAAACGTTTACCAAAATAAACACATTTTGCTGAAGATAACCGCTCCGTGGCGAAATGATTGTTTATATTCGCATAGGTATGTGGTATGTGTGGCACATGAAGTTGGCAAAAAAAATGCCAGATTTTAACACAAGTCACACGAACATTGATCACGAGTTCACGTTATGGGTAGCTTCGTAATTTCGTCAGAATTGCTGGAAATCTTGTTGCTCTTGGCGGACATTATCGGAAAGTGCTGCTAGGGTACGTGGTTTATCTCAGATCTGGGCTTAGATGGCGAAAACACATATTTTACTACATTTTCAGTTATTTAGTTTCATTTGTTCTCTTTTTGGTTGCAATACAAAATATTAAGGGCTAATGCTTAGTTTTTATAAAATTGTTATTTTCACTGCTGCTGCTTCTTATTGTTTTATATTGTCTTTTAAATCCTTGAGTTTTAAAAACTATAAAATCTTGAAGATTGTTAAAAACATTCTCACAAGGATTGCATCTCAAAGATTGTTTTTAAATTTTGTCTCATTAAAGTGCTAGAAAATTAGTTTCATTAAATAGTTTTAATTAGTTTCTTTTCCATTTTTTAATGATCCATTCAGAAGCCCCCCTTAGAACCTCCCATAGCTTATGTTGTCCTAAATCTCGTCTGCTTTCTAATCAAATCATTATTCACCACAAAAGAAATCACGTAAAAATAATCAAAGAACTCGCTTCCTCTCTCGCTTTATATCTCACTGTCATGTTATTACGTCAGTGAAAAATATTTCTTGGCCTTCTTTTTTTTCATTTTCATTTTATTTATTTTGTTTTTGAGGAAATTTAATAATCGTAAAAACAAAAACGAAAACAGAAACAACTGCAAAATATTAATAATAAAAGGCAAGTCAGAGGAAGAGGCAGAGGCAGAGGCACGCCAAAGAGCCAACGCGGCATGACAAATGTGCGATAGCGTTAAATAATTTTTATGATGCGTTCACCATACGAAAAAAAAGAGGGTTGGGTTGGTTTTGCTTTAGTTTTTTTTTTGGGGGGGGTGGTAATGGGGGCCTGTGAATAGGGGCCACAGCCAGAGCACATATCACGAGCACGAAGAAGCAGCAATCTATCTCGCTCGTGTGACCTTCTCACTTAACTAATCAGTGGCACGTGTTCTTTTTGCAACAAAGTAAAAATTTTTCACTATAGACAGTCGTGTATATTTCTACAATCGGGCCCGAATTGGAACTCCCGAACTTATACTCTTTCCTTCCGCTATATCATTTTTATCTCAGACCCAATATCGTCTGGGTTCTGGTAGCTAAGGGTTATACATCGGCAGCTAAGTTATAATAATAATTCGATTTGTTTTATTAATATTTAATTCATATATTTATTAAAATTAAATTTATATTTTTATTTTATATTTTTGATTGATTGTATTTAATATTTTGATTAATATTTTTATGAATATTTATTTAATATTTCTATTTATATTTTTAAATATATTTATTTCATATATTTAGGAATATTTTGTTATTAACTTAATATTCAATATATTTACTGCAAAAAGAAAATTTCTATATTTTTTTATTTCCATATCAAAAATATTTTTGAGATATTTGTTTAAATCTTTATTATATCTGTATATCTTTATAATTTAAACTACTTTCAGAAGGGTATTTCTTTCAGTCGATCATGATCTTTATATTTTATAATCTCTGTATATATATTTTACTTTTCTTTCTTTTTTTTTGCTTAATTATTATTTCTTTTATTTTCTTTTATAAAATTTTCTTGTTTTTCGTATTGTTAAATTTGTTTATCGTTTTTGAGAATTGCAACTGTTGCGGAAATACGTGCCACCAGGCCCGAGCAAGACGCACCTCCACAATCTTCTGTCTGTGTTTGTTTGTTTATTGATTTTTAATACTGCCCATTTTTGCTAAGCCAAAGATATATGTTCACATATTCTATGTTTGCAAAAATTATGACAATTGGCTGGCAGTTTTTGGCATTACGCGATATATAAAGGTCTTAAAGCGAAAAAAGCTTCTATTTTGGGGCCAACCATCGACGACTTTGATTCTCTTCCGGCAACAAAAGCTAAACCTTTTTGGCCCGAATGCGTATCGGTGTTGCAATTATCTATAAGGCCTTTGCCAAGGGCGAAGTCAACGTAAATGCCTGATATTTTCACATATATTTCACTAGCGATGTATCAAACTTTAATACAGAATAGAGATATATCCGGGCTACAACGAAAGTATATATATTTATGTTTGGAGAATGAAAATTTGCTAGTTCTCTAATAGAGAATTAAGGCGATTTTGGCTTACTTCATTATGTCAGCTTAAATGCTAGTTAATCTTCAATTTCCAAACTATTTTTGGGATCCATTATTAAAATATTTAAAAAAAAACACCGACAATAAAAATAGAATAATTTGCGACACACAAAACAAAAGCCCGCAAATCGAATGTTGCTTTTTTTTTTGTGTTATTCTCTTGGCATTTATTTCAAATAAATTAAATTGTCATTGAATTAAATATAATTTATTGTTGTTTACCTGCGCTTGCCCTACGAAAAATAGACTATTATTCTTTTAATCGAATTAAATTTACTTTTTTTATTTCGGGATTTAATTCAAATGTGATTTAAAAGTTAACAAAAGTGATTTACAACCATTTTTCGAGTGGCAACAATAACAAAACAAAGCACAAAAAACAGCAACTGAAACCGTAGAAGCCCTCGAAAAACAGATGTAAAAAAACGATTGAAATTATCGACACGCGTTGGTAATTGAAACTATAAATGGTTAGTCATTCTTGTAAAAAAACAGAAAACAAAAACCATGCAGCTGGTTTTTGTGGGCCACATTTCAATCATTGAACTCAATTGTCCAGTCAATTTGATGATGACGATGACGATTCCGATGGCGATTATGATGGTAATCACCATTATTGTCAACTGTCAGAGGGAAATGCAAATTTAAAGTGCACTTTAAATGGTGGCACTGAAAGCTAAAGTTTGTTAATAAAAATGATATGGAAATTTGAGGCATGGTAGGTTGACTTTCAACAGGTTCAAAAAATTGTCAAAAATTAAGGAAATATATATATTTTATTTTGGGGGAATTAACCACTGATTAACCATAAAAAAACGCTTTTATGTAGGGGTTAACTTCAAAAATTAAAAAACTCTACAACTTGGTTTTGAGGGGCATTATCCACTGATTAAATATTACGTAAACTTTTAGTATAAAGGTATTTCCTCAGCTTAGCAGCTATGAGATGCAAATTCTGTATATTTTCTGTGTTGTGATCGCTGGCAAATTCAGGCTTTACTACGAAAAAACTTGTTGCTGCCGGTAAGCAGCGGAAAAGCTGGCTATAACAGGCAATGGGTGGAGCTGTAGGGGCGGAGGTGCTCTGTGGCGACACCCACTAACAACACAACACACATCTCAAAGTCTCGAACGGATGAGGGGAAGTCCACAACTTGTTTGCATTGCAACTGCAAAAAAAAAAAAACAAATAAAAACGAGAAAATCCCCGACCATATCAGTGCTTGCTCTCTTGGATTTCAAGTGCTTTATTTTTTTTTGCCTGCATTTTTGTCGGCGTTGGACCGGTCCGTATTCGCATGCGACATTTTGTATGCCACTCACATTCCACGGCGGCTGACTCACAACGCATCCGAGCTGCATCGGTGGCAGCCACTGTGCCACAGTGCCGACGACTCTGTGACTCGCCGCCAACCTCCGGTTTCTCCTTCCACTCTTTTCATCCTCCTCCACATTATAGTCAACGACTATAGTAGACGCGATTCGTCCATATGCATATATCCGCCACTCACGCGGACAGTGTTTCGCGCCTACTCAAGCTGCAGAGAACAGTGGGAGATAAATATATTTTTCGGAGTTTTTTTTTGAGTCTTGAATTATTGTTGATTGGTATACAGAGATTATTCATTTATATGATTTTATTGTTTTAAAGTTTTTATTATATATTGCAGATATATCGGTTTTTCCTTTTCTTTAACAGAAGCAATTTTATAAAAATTTTTGTAGCAAGTACAAATATTTAAAATATATTTATAAATATTTGATATATTGATTGATATTATTCCTTATCTTCAGAATTTTTAAATAAGTTTATAGGAACTTGTTTAAAATTACAAATATTTAAAAAATATATTTATAATAATTTTAAAACTATTAATATTAAGTACTGATCGAATATTTTCCAAACAATTTTGTTTGAACTTGAGAAGGAAAGTACAAATATTTAAAATATATTTATGATAATTTAAGAACAGAGAAATATTTAAAATATATTTATGATAATTTGAGAACTGAAAGAAATATTTTAAATATATTTATGATAATTTAAGAACTGAGAGAAATATATTTAGAATTTATTTATGATAATTTGAGAATTATGGATATTAATTACTGATCTTTGGAATACTTTTCGAATCACTGTGTTTGTCGTTTTGGTTTTGGCTGGGTTTTATTGGTTCTGTTTGGATTTTATATATATATATATTTTTTTTTGTTGTATGTTTCTGTGTTGCTGTTCGTTTTTTTGTTTCTTGTTTTTTTTTTTTTGCTCTCAACCGGATGTTGTGGGAATTTTTGCATTCTGTTGCCGCCGCTGCTGCAGTTGCAGTTACTGCCTGTTATTAACTGTCATATGCGTTGGGTAAATGCTTATTTTGTAATAATAAAATGTCATGTATGGTAGCTCCACCTCCGGCACTCCATTCGAACCATTTGCGGTGGCTAAAGTGGGTGGAGCAGCAAGCAGCAGACACACACAAGTGACTTAGTTACCAGTTGCAGTGGCGCGAAATTTAATGACAGGCGCGGTACGCCTGCTTTTTCGCACATGCCACATGCTGCTTTTTTTCTGTATATTTTCACCAACCTGCTATGCGTGCCGAAAGTCAATTTGCAGAAAAGTTATACCTTACCTTTGCCCCTAACCCCGGCCCCCAGCGTATACTTAATATTTGTAAAATTGTTTTGAGTTTCTTTTAGCCACTTTTAGGCCGCAAAGTTGTGGCCCATTTTGGTAGTTGCATTTCCTTTGGACATTTCCTTTACTTTAGAGTACTTTTTGTTGGGAGTACTTTTTTGTTAAATTGTGTCTAAAAAGGGTTGCGAAAGTCACCACATTAAAAGAAGTGATTAACTTGTTAAAATTTTGTGCTGTTACAGGTAGCTTGTTAATTAATAAAAAACTCTTTGTTTTCCACAGGGAAACGGAGAAGAAATTTAATCACAAAAACCTGCCAAATATTTTCTATTTAATTTCGACCCGTTTCCCCCTCTCTCTGTTTACTTCCTTATCTTTTGACCTTGCTCTTGAAATGAATTTTGTTTATACTTATCACATAACACATTTGTGCAATATCAACAAACAAAAACAAAATCAAAACAAAATTCCCATAAATCTGAATATTAGTGATATCATTGAACCATAATTTCCCCCTTTCTGAACTTTAGGAACTTGTAAACATTGAGGCAAAGTTCAAGTTGTGGCTGATAAAAAGGCCAGAAACATAATAAACATAAACAAGAAATATATAGAATTAGTAGTATGTAGGCGGGGGTCATTTATAATTCATGAAACTAATAATTTTCCCTCTGATATGGCAGTGATAAGCGAACCCCGAAACGAGACGGTATAGGACTACCGTAGTCCCATAGCCTCTGACATTTTGCAAATTCCCCAAACGCAAATTATTTGGTCACGCGAATAATTTATTATGCGACCTGTCCCACACACACACACATCTCTCTCCTCGTGTTTCCAGACATCTCGTGACGGCGGCGGATGCGGTAAAAAGCCCCGTTCCAATTTTCTCTGACGTTTGTTTTTCATTCATTTGCGAGATACGCCAGTTTGGATGGTCGTACTATGAGATACAACAAGCCAGGCAAGGCAAGGCAAGGCAGTGTGTGTGCATTCATTATCGGAACCTTCTTCCCTGCCGCCCCGCCCAACACCCACATTTCTTAATGAATGAATTGAAGATAATTAATTCGTTGTAGACTGCAGTTCTCCAAGTGAAGTCACCCGTCGCTCAGCTCGGGATGACCTGAGCGCTGCGCCCTGGGAACTGTGAACGTGAAGGGAACCGTGAATGGAATCACATTTGGGCGGGTTAAGGGGAGGACTGGGGAAGGGGAGAGGAAGTTCAGCGTGGGTGAAACTATATTTTTGGGTGGGTATATCACACCTACTTGTCTTTCAGTGTGGATTGTTTGTGGAACTTTTAGTTCCGTTATGAAAGTAAGCGTTAATTGATAGTTAAATAACTGAAAACTTATATTTATATATTGAGAAAATTAAAGAATTATAATACTATAATGATAATTCTATAATAATAATACTGTAATAATAATGCTAACATAATTATTATAATACTATAATAATAATAATACTATAATAATAGTTCTCTAATAATAATACTCTGATAAAAATAATACTATAATAATAATACTCTAATAATAATACTTTAATAATAATACTCTAATAAAAACAATAATATAATAATATTACTGTAATAATAATACTATAATAATAATATTCTAATAATAAGACTTAAATAATAATACTTTAATAATAATATTCCACCCATTAAAGTTTAATATTTTTTGCTAAGGAACGCAGTATCCCAAAGTATTGCTAATGAAAATTAGTTTTCATTTTAAATTTGTAGTATTTGAAAATTGTAATTAAGGACTTTGGCATAGCCCATCTTTTGGGTGGAAATATAGTGTTTATTGGATCGAAGAAGGGGGTTAGTTATGGGGATAATTTCAGGAAAGTAGATGAGAGGATGAGGGTTGGGCTTAGCCAACTTAACTCGACTCGAGCTCTGGTTAGCTAGGCAAAAGTTGGATTTTATGTTATCATGCAATCTCCTTTCGCTTTTCATGCAAAAGCAACACATTTTTGTTGTGTATTTTTGCTTTGCTTTGCTTTTATTCACATAGCAAATTCCGCACTTTTACGACCCGCTCGTGTGGTCAATTAAAATTTGACTCAACAATCTGCATAGTTTCGGTTTGCCTTTCCACTGCCTCGTGCCTTGTGCCTTGTGCCGCTTCCCCAAGTTATCTGTGCCCGATCATCCCCCCTTCTCGTCTGGTTGTATCATAGTTTTCTCTAGTGGATCGCATGATTCACTCACCAATTAATTTCTATGGCTATTAAAATGTTATTATTCAATGTCTGTTTTTTTTGTTTTTGTTTTGTTTGAGGGTGGACTTATCCCCTATTTCCATTGCTTACGGCACATGTCTCATAATTTCTTATCGAGCTGTTTTTTTCCCAGGCTCTCTAGGGGTTTTTCGGGGGTTTTGATCCCTGTTAGAGTTGGAAATAGATTTCAATTTTCACATTTAATTCAATGGAAGACATTATTTTTCTAGAATTTTTGTCGGAATTTTCCAAAAACGAAACTTAATCTGGCATATTTTTGTTGTATTTATTTTTTATCGGAAACCGAAGCCTGTCGCGTCGTCTCGCCTCGCTTATTTGTTTGTTTTTAGGCCCGGCAATCGGCGACTTTTTTCTGTATAAATTATGAGAGTTGCCCTGGAGTGGCGACGACGTCAATTCACGTGCCGGGCGGCTGACGGCTGTGTAAAGTCGTTTCAGCTTCTCACTTTCCTCCACCCCTCTCGGCAGCAATATTATAATAATGACGCCATGGAATTACCGCCTTCATTTCGTTGCCATCATTGTGGCGAAAAAGAAAAAAAAAAACGGGCACAGCTGCCTGATAAATTGCGAAAAGAAAAACACACTTGCAACAGAGCTCGAATGCAATTTGTATGGCAAATTAAATGGATGACGAATCGAATTGATGGATAAGTTGAAATGCATCGGAAATGAGGATATTGTAATGGGTATATATATTAATATTGAGCAAAGGGTTAACACTTTTAGTGCGAACATTAATCCAAATCCAAAAATAAGGTTCCAGGAAAAATATATATTAAGAAATTAATGAGAAGTAAAAAGAAAAAAGGAAGGAAAGAATTTCTGGAAATTATTATTAAGAAATATAAATGTTTCCAGAGATTCTAGTTAATACTATCGAAAATATTTACACTATAAAATTATTATCAAGAAATGTGAATGTTCCCAGAGATTTTAGTTAATACTTTCGAAAATATTTACACTATAAAATTATTATCAAGAAATATGAATGCGTCCAGAAATTCTAGTTATTGGTATCGAAAATATTTACACTATAAGGAACTTAATTGGTAATTGAATGAAATGAATATACAATTTATTTAATAATAAATATTTACACTATAAAGAACTTAATTGGTTATTGAATGAAATGAATATAATAATATTTAATTTTTCTAATGAAAATGAAAATTTGAAATGGGAATTTCTGGAAACAATTATCAGCAAATGTCTGTGAATATAATAATAAATTATTAATCAATGTTATTATTATTTAAATGATTAAATGAATATAAAAATATTAAATTTTTCGAATGAAAATGAGGATAATAATAATCAGTTGTATTATTAATTAAATGAATAAAATGTATATAATAAAGATGGGGAAATTAATAAACAGTTTTATTGTTATTTTAATGATTAAATGAATATAATAATATTTATTTGTTCTAATAAGAATGAATAAATTAATAATCAATTAATAATTATTAAAGTTTTCGAATAAAAAATTGTGAAATTATGTATCATTAATTAGAATTCACTTCAGCGTTATTTCAGACCTTATAAACTACCATATAATGAATGATCTTAAACTAATTAGGGTGAATCATTTATCGTCATTATCCTTCAATCCTTCAGCCCGGCTATTATTGTATCTGTATCTTTTACCCATAATTGTATCTGTATCTTTTACCCATAAATGTATCTGTATCTTTTACCTATAAATGTATCTGCTGTTGCATCCCATTCGCTTTGGCTTTGGCAATTGGAGTCTGGCCGCGATATCTCCATTTGTTTGTCGCACATTCACAAATTGTTCTTTTCCATTCTTTGTCATTAAATGGTTGTGACACACACACACACTGAGATCTATCTCTTTCTTGCTTTTTTCCCTCTCGTTGAATGAGAATGACCGCTGGAATTTATGGGTGTCTCTTTGTACCCCCGTCGCCGTCGGGTTTCCCTGCTTTCCCCGCTTTCCCCAGTAAGTGTTTGCTTTTTATCTGGGCAAATATTTACGCTGAACTTTCGTGTCAATTGATGTCACATTCCGCCTCCTCCCACCACCCTCTGCGGATGTGTGTGTGAAATTGTAAAGAAAAGTGTGGAATTTTACTGCTAACTGACCCGACACTAAATCAGCTGATAATTCGCCGCCCATAGGAGACATCTGTGTGTGTGGGCGCCATGAGGCGATTTTTATTTTATTTATTTATTTTTATTTTTCCTCTGACCCAACTTTGCTTTGGTGGAGAAGCGCACAGATTTCTGTGTAGGTAGGGTCAGTGATTGGTCTCGGTTCCTTGGGAAGATCTAAATGCCAAGCGGAGGAGGCAAAGGACTAGAAGGAAGGCCAAAGGCGGGCCAGATTAGGCCATTTGAGCGTGGAAAAAGCCTTTTACCATATTTGTTTGTGTGTGTGGGAGTATTCATAGTAGATGCAGCATATGGAATAGTCAAGAGCATTATTAGGTCAAATGGGATTATCTGGAATGCGTTTGAATGAGGAGGGAATTGGAATAAATGGAATTAGTAATTTCTTTATAGGAAACCCGATAAAGCTCTCATGATGATGATGCCATTAAAGCTATTACATAAATTTGTTAACAAAATCATGTTAAGGGGGAATAATTTAGTAGTTCAAGGAAACTTCTTAAAGTCAGATTAATTTTATGTATATTTTGTGACAAAAAAATAAGGTTCAAGGAAAAAATATATTTCAGTAAATTACTGAGAAGAAAATAAAGAAAGGCGAGAATTTCAGGAAATTATTATCAGCAAAAATAATTGTTTCGAATTTTTGAAAGCAGAAGTTTCTAAAGATTCTAGTTATGATTATCGGAACTGAATAGATAAATGAATGGAATGAATATAATATAATTTTTAAAACTTAATTCCAATCATTTTTAAAATTTATGAAACTAACAAAACATAATGTGTGTATTTCTGTATTTATAAATTGTTGTTTCAACTAATTTGGGTTCATAATTTGATCAACAACACATTTTATATATGCCTAATGTCCTGTTTTTAGGTACCAAAAATGATTTCATTTTTCTAACAGATCATTTTGTGCTTTTGAATGGATATTTAATGTAACTTATAGCACATTTTATATACCTAAAACCTCATAGAATTTTTTGTAACCATTTTAATTGTAAAGAAAAGTCCCCCTCGAAAGCCTTAAACATTAATACCAACACTTGCAGTAACTTAAATAAACTAACCTTTCCTCTGAGGATGTGTTTATGGCTCACCTTCTCTTTGTAAACACAAAAATGAGATTGGGAATAAACTCCAGTTGAGTCCCATAAATATTAAAAGTAACTTCAGCTCTTTTATCCCAAAAACTGAACTTTAATTTGAACAGTAACCACAAAATTAACTCCTCGGGAAGAGCTGACCAGCAACTGACCAGCAGAATATCAAAGCAAAGTGTTGACAGGCCAACATGACACTCGAACAGCCGCAAATGATGAAATCCATCCATGATAAAAGTCTGTTTAAACAATTATTTGTTAAATTAACTGTTAATTTCAATAGGCCAAATAAGCCAAGCGAATGAGTGACGGCATGTGGGTCCTGGAGGAGGGGTGCCAAGGGAGTTGGAGTTGGGGCAGAAAACGCAATATTAATGCGATTATTGCCCAATGCCAAAAATGAGATTCGATTTGGTTTCAGGGCTGCTGGAGGCGTGTGTGGACGGATATCCCGCATAAAATTGGCAGCGGCGCCCTACCATCATCATCACCATCATCATTATCAACAACCAACTGCCTAGAATCAATGTGTATATACTATATAGTATTTGTTGTTGTTGTTGTTTTTCCTGTGGTGTTTCCGTGGCAAATTGCAGCGGAATACTAATTTACAGATACAAATTGATGCCGTCGCTTTGTCTAACGATAAACGCAGCGGGCATTCCATCTGCCTGCCGCCAGTGAAATTTTCGGTTGTCTGTTCGTAGTTGTTGTTGAAAATTCGAAAATTACGTGACTGCATTTTGGGAACAGCAAAGGCGGCGGCGGCACAAGAATTTGTTGGAATGTAGAAATTTTCGGGGCCTGTCACTGAGCTGAATGCTAAATGACAGGCGAGCTTCGCTCTAATTCAGTTCGGGCCAAAGGAGGAGAAGGCCCAAATATGTCTTGTGCCTTGACCGATAGATTTTTCCCTGCTTTGGGAATACTCTCTGGGTCCCCCCTGCAAGTCTGCGTGTGTCTGGCAGGCGACTGAGCGCTCCTCGAGGGCAAAGACAAAACACATTTTGGCCATAATGTTGTTCATTTTTTTTAAGTTTGATAAGGTCAAGGGGTTGGTTTAGGCCAGAACCTAAAGTGCCACTTTAACAGCCGATATGCCAGTCTCCTTTTCTCGCCTTGAAATGTTTGTGAAAGACTCCTTAATATATGCAAATCCTTGACCCTCATTTATTTAGTCTTAAAACTAAATCTTAGTACTGCATATTTAATGTGATTTTTTTTTTGTTTTAAGTAAATATTAAATTTAGAAGTAATGGGAAAAAAATTTGCATTACTTTGTTGTTTATCAACAAATTTATTTAAAGCCTGAAATATATTTAAAAGGTTTTAATAAAATGTTTTAGATTTGATGAAAAAATCGTGTGAGAAGAAATGTTTTGTATATATTTTTATAATTTTATTTGATATTTAAACTATTTGATATTTATTTTATTTCTTATTTATTTTATTTGATAATTATATATTTTAATATTTATTTCATTTTGTTATATATTTATTTAATTTGATATTTATTTTAGTCGATATTTATTTCAATTTATATTTATATTATTTTATTTGATATTTTTTGTTTTTCTCAATTTACTCCCTGGAAACACTTTTGCCATAATGACCTTAATTTGTACACAAAGTTCAATTCCTGTTGACACTTCCCTTGCCTTGGTCAGAAGGTGAAAGGATTGGGGGTCCTTGTGCGTGCATCCGCCGTATTCCGTGTCTCGTTTTTCCTCGTTGTTGCTCTATTTGCACAGCTCTGGGCGGGACAGAAAAAAAAGAAAAAACAATAAAGAAGGAAAGGTGACCAATACCCCAATACCAGAGCACCCTCTCTGACCCTTCTAATGGAGTTGTAATGAGTGTGAAAATTAATGTCGTCACATTACTCACGCACCCAAATACAGGAATTCCTTTTCAAAGAGGGGAAAGGGTTTTCCCTTTGCCTGGGCGTGGACGTGGAGAGTGAGAGGGGGGAGGAGGGGGTTGAGTTGATGGTTGAGTGCTAATATTTGCGCTTAACTGGAACTGGAAGTAAGCGCCGTAATCAATTGCGACTGCAAAAAGGGTTGGCGGGTGTTGGCGCCTGGGTTGGTTTATGGGGGTTCAGTGTGTGAGTCATGGCATTGATATAGCCATGATAAGATATAGCCATGATACGGCGCATAATGAAACTATTCAGTTAAGCTGATAGTAGATAAATCCACACAGAGGGCAAAGATTTACCAAGAAATAAGAAACATTCAAGTGTTTGTTGAGATAGTTAACAAGGGGTTAAGGAAATACCATTAACATTAAGAGGGAAGTTCTAAGAAAAAAATAAATTTAGAAATAAAATTAAAGAAGGAAAAAATTTACTAAACATTTTTTATTATATTTTTCTTAACAACATTTACTTTTAGGTCTTGTTAAATATTTTTTAACTTGGTTCTGTCATTTATTTATTCTCTCAACAAAACAGTGAGTGGTCGTCCGGCTCCTCCTTTTTCACTTTCAGATTTTTGTCTTAGATGCAATTCTTTATACCTTGGGCCAACATTCATCACATTTTGCTCGCTTGCTTGTAGAGGTCCAAAGGCTTTTTTGATTTATTTACACATTTGCTGAACCCTGAAAGACAAACAGTTAAATATTTATACACTCTCTGCCTTCGTACTTGTTTTTTGGGGGGGATTGTAAATCACCTGAGAAGGAGTAAGCAGAGTAGCAGAGATACAAATGCAAGATACAGAGATACAAATATAGGCAAGGCAGGGAGATACATTTAGTAACTTTTGCTGCACGTAAATTGTATCTGGCAGATGCGCGACATTCTGAGATTAGCAATCAGCCGGAAAAAACATCGCTGCTGCTGCTGCTGCTGGGTAATTATTATTATTGTTTTTTATTTATATTTGCCTTGGTAAAATATATACTTATGATTTCATTCTGATTCATACAGATTTTTCTGCGTAGCAAACTTTCAATTTCAAGCCTTGATGGTGGTTGTTGGCCGTTGATTGTTTTGTTTTTCTTATTTTCGATTTTCTGTTTCTGTTTCTGGAAATTGTTATTGTTTTTCTTCTCTGCCATTGCCTGCCACTTGGTAATTTTTCATGATTATTTGTCAGTCATTATTGTTTATTTCACTATTGTTGACTGTGTTCATTTTGTGTGATTTCATTTTGTAGATAATGGAACCCCGAATGCCATTTTTATAAATAAACTGCATGACGATAAAAATAGATTGCACAGAAAAACAAGGCAAAAGCACAACTATGCCATTGTCAATTGTCTTCTTTTTCGAGTTGTTTATTTTTGTTCTTTTTTTTTTTAGTGAATAGTTTTGTTTTTGAGTTTAACCCACACGCAAACCACTACTACTATGGCAGGGAGTCAACGAAAACCATCAACATTTATCATTAATCGCTTTGAGCTAATTTTCGCATTTAGATTTTCTGCTACGCAAATAGTTTTCGTCACAAATTTCGAAGCGGAACTGGTTGGTTGATTCCTATTTTTGAACTTTGTTCAGTGCCAAAGATTGATGACTTGGCCAGGGGTTCAAGTTTGAGGGTCATCTCAGTGAGATCTTTAGTTTTTTGGTGGGTAAACAAATTTATATAGCCGTGGCTTTATTATAACTTAATATTTGAAGCTTAGGAAAGTTGAAAGTTTTACTTCAGCTAGATTTTACTTTTCCCCAATAGCTAAATATTTTCGTAAAACCTATAAATCATAATATTAATTAAGATATATTCCTTAAATGGTAATTCGAAGCTTTAGTGATATTAAAGAGGCTTTAATTTCGAGATTCTTAGTTGTTTTATTTATATTTTCCCCCAAATATATAATATATATATTCCTATACCAACAATTAATGGAATATCTATACATATTTTTCTATTCATCACCACAAAAAAAAAAAAAAAACAGAACATCGGGCGCCTTGGTATTTATAAAAATTCTTTTGGCTTTTATTGCACTTGCTTGTGGCCCAATTATCGTATCAAAACAAACAAACAAATAAAAGGAAACAAAAAAAACTAAAATAACTTTGAATTATTTTGAGCAAAAATGTAAACAAAGCCACAAATAGAAAAAGGGGACTTTCCCGCGGCCTGCCTGGCCTGACTGTGCTGATATTTTTCTACTTCTCCTCCTTCCTAGGGGATATATATTCGTTACGCATATCTTTCCGGCACTTAGTTTCACATACCAACGCATAGAGGCAACCGCAAACACACACACAGAGAGAGCAAATCCAAAACGGAAGTGCCTCTAATTTCAATATGGTTGCCCTGACCCCTGGAACCATCACTCCCTGACTTCCTGCTGAACGTTTGTGCGTATTTATACTCACGACAGAGAAACATTTTCTGACACAATTTCCGAGATTTATTGCCCGCACCGCCAAAGTCCGCCAAGAGCCACCCAACCACAGCCAGAGCCCCTTCCCCCCTCACCCTGCCCGAAGCTTTTTTCGGTGGTTGAACCCACGCAGCGGGTAGGCAGGCGGGCAAAGTGGGGGAAAAGCGGGAGCGATTAAAGCAAACAAAAAACGGGGCGCGGAGAAAAACGGCTCCTGGCAAATAAATCAAATAAAATCGATGATTTTCCTATTACCGTTGTGTGTTATGTCATGTTCCTTCCTGATTGCGCCGAGGAGGTGAGCGAAACGGAAAGGACTCGGTCAGGAGCCGGATGAAAATTGCCCGCAGCGATCCTGTTCTCAAAGTGTGCAAGAGGAGGGGCAATGGAAAGAGGAAATGCAGTTCTGCATTCTTCCGAATATATTCTTTTTTACTAGGGTTTTATGAAAGTTAAATTAAAAAGAAATTTTAGAGTAAAGCCTTATAAAAATTACTCTTGATGGTTAACCGAAATATAATAGTTTTTTTATTGTGAATTTGTAGGGAGAAAAAATAAATAAATAAATTCAAATTCAAATTATAAAATATAAATATAAAGCAATCAAAAGGAAAACTCTTAAAAATATGACGAATACTCTTGATAGTTTACAAAAAAGAAAATGAAAAACAAATAAAAAAATGAAAATAGAAATTAAAAATATAAATATAACGCCATCAAGAAGAATCTCTTAAAAATATAAAACTAAATTATTAAATAATCCATTTTTCGTTGATACTCTGTTCAGCTTCCTCTGCTGTTTAGGATTTGAACACGACAAAGTCACGTTTTTCAGAAACTTGTAAGGGTTTATAGCCACCTTCGTGGAAAGGGTATATTTATAGAAATAGTTTTTGCACAAAACCGCTACGCTTATTTGCCTTTGGCTTGGCCATGAAGGAGCTTAACCAACCCCCACAAAAAACAACAAAATGAAAAAAAAAACTGAAAGTAAAGAAAAGAAAAAAAAAGCAGCCCCCGCCACCACCCCCTTTCGATATTGGTTCGCCTGTCACAAAATGACAAATGAATTTTGAAATAAGCGTTTTGGATCCGTTTGATTGTTTGTGTTTGTTTTTTTCAAGCCACACAGCACTTGGTCGGTCGTCTGTCTTGCTTCCACCGATTTGAGCTGCAGCTCCCCGGAACTGATATAGCCGGGTGAGTGTGTGGTGTGTGGGGTGCCAATGATTGGCATTGAGCAGAAAGTTAAATTGATTTCAATGCAGAGAGAAAAGCAATTGAAAAGCGCAGCGTTTTCTGAATGCGGCGGCTGCCATTTGCATATCGAATGGCAATTTACCGTTGCACTTGACAGCAGGGCAGGGTAGGCGATGGATAAATCTGAACTATATATACATACATATATATATATCAATATATTGAAGCCATCAGTCTAATGGCCTTAAATGTGGGCTTAATGGGAGCAGTTATTCCTTTTAATTTCCACTGCAAAGTTAAATTAATATTGATTTATTGAGGAAAAGATAGGATAAATCAAATTGATTTTGTTTTCTTTTTTGAATAATTTATAATGCTTGATTTTATTATTTAATAATTTAAAATTTAATTTAAATTTTAAGACGACTCAAAGTTAATATTATTTATAAAGTCAATGAGTTTGCGGGAATTCCCATTTATAAATTTGAGGATTTGGGAATTGGGAAATTCCTTTCCCTTCAATTATAAATTTGGAGATTGGGGAATTCCTTGCTTATTTAAGTTTTTATTATTTAAAAAATTTCCTAATTGCTTTCTTGTTATAAATCTCTCAAAATTCAGAACAAATTTTACTAAAATTATTTTGAAATTTCCTTGGTAAAATTCATAAATGTAAAAATTTCCTTTAATTTGCGATTTGTTGGCATTTCCCCCTTTTCTGGCCACACGCAGCTCAGGACGGAACTCCCAGCTCAGGCTACACCTTGATCATTTCCTGGTAATCCGGTTGAGGCGGTCTTTTGTTTGGAATTCTCCTATAGCAAATTATTGCAATTGAGTTTATTTTCATAATTTTACACAAATAACTTTTTTATGACCCAATTATGGGGGGCGAGGGCGAAATAGGAAGCCAAACAAAGTAAGGACCACGGTCCCGTGGCGCCAGGATTTTCCCCGCACAGCAGGTGGAGTCCTCACTTTCGTAATTGCAGCCACACAACGATGACGACGTCCAAGGTTTTGTATTTTATTTTCTTCTCACCTGCTGCAACAACAACCCATGGAACGAAGGACGAAGGGGGGTGGAGACGATGGCGACGACAATTACCTGCGCCCGTAAATTGCAAAATTATTTGTGGCATGCATTATGGCCAAAAGCCCCTGCCCAAACTTCCCGGACGCTTAACTCCGGCAAAAAGTCGTTGTTTGTTATGGAAAACATGCGAAAACGAAAGGACGAGAAAAGCTATTTTCAGAATTGGGGTGGCTTTGGAGAATACCTTCGCGGAAATGGTTTTCTGCCTGTCAAAGTGGCCTACACTTTTAACGGAAGCTTGGCGAGTAGATAGGGGATTTTGAGGAGGCTAAAATAGGATAAAAACTAGTCTAAGAAATAATAATAGCCGAAATTATGACAATCTTTAAAGTTAACACCCACTTAACACCAACTTGCACTTAAACTTTCGAAAATTTAAAGTGAAGAAGGCCTTGTCAGTCAGATCCTTGATATTACCTTGATCTTATTGATAATTTTAGTAATATATATTTATTAGAATTCGTTTTACATCATCTCAAACTCAGATATAATGGTGCCTGAAGTCTGAAATCCGAATGGCACTTTGAAACCAAGGCGGGGGTCTTGTTGAAATTGGAACCCCGTCTGGCGCCAGGCGTGAATGTTTTTCATTTGCAATTTTTCTTTTATTCCGCCACTTGGGCTTCGGGGTCCTACTAGCTTCGCCCTGATTTCATGGTTTTTTTTTTTTGTATTTTCCCCACCACCGATTTTAAGTGGCCCGTGTGCGCCGGCAATAACGAGCGCGGCAGCCGCACCGGCAGCCACAACAAACAGCAAACACAAACTCAGCGGTAAATGAGAGTAAATGCAATAATTGCAAAGTTTATAACAAACATTAGCATGCGGCGGCAGTTGGAGTGGGTATATAATGTATATACATATAATGTAGGAAAAAGGTGCCAGGAAATTGCAGCTACCAACGAGAAGACCAACAACAAACAACGTCTAATGACCAATCGACCGTCAAGCCACATTTTTTCGCCTGTTTGTGGGTGGGAAATCAACTCTGTTGGGGGAGGGGGGAAAATGAAGAGAGTAAACAAGGTAATTAGAGAAATCATCCATCCATTAAATAAAAAATATATAGAAAAAAACCATACTACCACCTGAATATATATAATTAACATTCTTGTTATAAAAATGTAAAGATTTTGAGGGAACCTTTCTTATAAACCTTATAAACTATTTTAATTATTATTCATATTATTTAGATTCGGTTTGTTTTTGTGAATTTCTTGTATTACTTCTTGGTCTTTGGGTTCTTATATAAAATTTCATGTTGAATGCAACCAAAAAGATAACAATTAAGAATAAAAATGATCTTATAATCTTATAATTTCTTTGATATTTACCCTCTGCCACTGATGCACTGCCGCCTCTGTGCTTGCTTAAGTTTACTTTTTTTTAGTTTTGCGCATGCGTCACTCACTCACCTACTCCTTTTTTAGCATTTCGCATTAAGCCAGCAAAAAATAATAATATAATGGCAAACAATGACGTTGGCGTTGCCTCTTACCAAAAGTGTCATTGCCAAGAACCGGAAATTCAATTTCCGTCACGTTCAAAACTCAAAACCTCGTACAAAACCAGCTTACATTTTCTCTTAAATTGTTCCATAAACAATTAATAAATTAAATAATTTAAATAAATTAATCAAAGTTAGAAATATGAACTGGATATAATATTTCATAAAAAATCATTTAAAATCTTTTTTAAAATTGTTCCATTTTTCAGACATTTCTAATTGAACAAATCAATTTTTTTTTCATTTTTTCCCTACAAATTTCCATTTCATATTAATAGCTTTTATTTAGTGCAAATATTTAGTTTACAAAAGGTTAAAGTGCTAATGTTCAACTTCTTTGTGGAGGGCCTGCTTAGCATTATCTTTATTACATCGATGCCAGGCAACTATGGAGCTGCTTCTGTGATTGTCTTGACTGTATTTCCTGTTCCGTCTCCACTTCTGCCTCCGCCTCCACCTCCACTTCCATTTCCACTGCCTTGCCATCCATCCGTCACCCACTCGAAGTCAGTGCCGCCTTAGCCAAGTGACCAACTTAATTAAGCATGAAAGGGAAATGCTTCCTCCTACGACCAACACAGAGGCGGATTGGTCTGGCGCGGAGGTATGGAAGCTAAAGCCGCACACACACAAAATGTTTTCTTGGCCCCCCCTCAGAAATTGATTAATCAAAATTATTATGAGTATTTTTGGGAGGAATCCAACAAGCTAAGGATGAGGTTAGCTGAAATTGGGGGAATGCTTTTATTAATTAACTTACCTTGCGGCCTTAGGCAAATTATTTAATTTTAAAGGTCAAAAACACAGAATTAATTAAGGGAATGATTTGGAATTGCCTGGGAAGCTTATTTCTTCAGATACGAGCTATAATTTAAATCATAAATTAACTGTGAATATATATTTTTATGCTTTCATGATCTCTTTTTTTCGAGGAGATCCTTAAAGCCTCGAGGCCTTGGGAAATTCCACTTTTGTGTGTGTCTCTGACTCAGTTCCCCCTTGTCTTATTGCCCGGACTCAGCTCAGCTCTTGGCGTAAATGTTTCTGGCAGAGAGAAACAGGGAAATATGCTACAAACAATGTATTCAAAATTGCTGAGAGGCAGAAAAAACAGTTTCAGGTTGTTCAAGGATGAAAGTGTGAGAGGCTTTAAAGGAGACTTTAAGTCTTTAAAGTGGTTTTTGCATTGGCTTGCGATTTATATTTTATATATTTTATATATTATATTTTATATGGAAATGGAAAAGCAAAAACGTTCCATAAATTCCCAAAGAAAAGGCGATAAAAAGCAACAACAACAAAAACAAAAACAACAACAAGAATAATAATAATAATAACAAAAACAAAACCAAAACCAAAACCTATGGAGCTCAAGAGCTTTTGGCCATATATGAACGTCCGTTTCTCTTAACTCATTTTTATTTTGTATTTTATTTTCTGCTTGGTGTTTTAGTTTTTATGTATTTATTTTTTTTTTTTTCTTGCACGTATTGCTGCACGGCGTTTGTCTTGTGTGCAGCACAAAACCCCCCTCCGTGTCTTTTATCATGGCCAGAGCAGGAGAAAAAAGAGGAGAAGGAGGAGCGTAGTGGTAGCTTCACCTTGGCTTGTGGCTCTGCCACTTTCAGTAAAAAAAAATTAAACCAAGCCAAAATAACCAAAAGCAAAACCGGCAATGAAGAAGCACCGGCAAAAGTAACAGCAACAACAAGAACAACAAACAACCGACGACGTGATGCTTTATGGACTTTGGACTCTCTGGCGTTGTTGCACAGCAAAATACGAAAAATAAAAACAAAAAACAAAAAATAAATAAATAAAAAACAGCATTCGCCAAAAAGGCAAAAATGAAACCAACGACGACGACGTTGAAGAGAGCGTTGGCTGCATGAAAAATGGAAACAAGAAATGGCAACACCAACAACAATAACAAAAACAACACAGAATACAGAGAGAAAAAAATATGAAAAATACTGATTTCAGTAAAAAATTAATTTAATTAATTTAAAAAATAATAAAATTAATAAAATTTTCTTAAAAATTAATACAAATCTTTTACAAATTAATAAAAGTCATAACCATTGAATAATTTGACATAAAAGTATTTTGAAAAACTCCAGAATTAATAAAAATAATTTAAAAATTAATAAAATTAATTTAAAAATTAACAAAATTATTTAAATTAATTTAACAATTGAATAACTTGGTCAAAAAGTATTTTGGTAAACTCCAAAGCACTGAAATATTTATAAAGATTTCTGTTTTTAAAACATTTGATAAGCTTCGGTTAAGTTTTCAAATATAACTTTAGAAAATAAAATATTAAAAAAAATTGTTCTTGGTGCTCTCAACAACAACAACAACAACAGGCCAGGCAAAAGAAGAAGACAAAGGCATTTGCTTGCAACGCTTTCAACGTTGCAAACGAAACCAAAAAACAGAAACCGAAACAGTTCCGTAATGCCGAAAGAAAACAACAACAAAATGCAGCAATAAATGTATAAACAAAAAAACAAAATAAAAAAAAAAACAAGAAAAATGTGTGGGCTTTGGGGGGAGGGGGGCAAATGATGAAAGAGTCAACCACAAAAAACAACCTCAAAGCGATTTAACTTGAAGATAACGGTTACTTGGCAAATAAATAAATATAAAATATGTGAAAGAAAAGAAAACTGCTAGAAATGTACGAAAATTTAACATTTCTAAACTAGCAAACTATTTTTATGTGGAAATGGGGGAAACTCTTCAAATATTTTCTAATCTTTTATGTGACTTTGATAAGCTTACAAATTTCCCAAGTAAAATCATGCGGGGAAAACCCCTTTCAATCAAGGGGAAAAATTAATGTGGAAGATTAGCTTGCATGGAAATTAGTTGGATTTAGGCTATATGCTTATCTTCTTTGAATTAAGCATTGGGGAATTTAGAGAAAATTAAAAAATAAAAGATTTTGAGTAATCAGTTTAAAATAAACCCATTTAGCATTTGGAAATTTTGGATATAAAATTGCTAAAGCTTAAGTTTAAAAGAAAAGATTTTAAGAAATCAATCTGGGGTTAAAATTAATCTTATTTCTGTGTAAATTATATATATTGTTGGCTTTATGTGGTTTATATTTATATAAAAATTTCCATTTAGCTAACGTTGTTTTCTTGTACTGAAACTATATATGTTTGTACCTTCGATTCACTCTAAATAAATCCCCGATTTTCGGTTGTACTTTAGTCTGACCATCAATTAGCTGCAGTCAAGTCCTGTCTGTATTCTCTCTGGCAGCATTTCAAGCCCAATTCCTGTTTAGATGTCAAAGCCAATATTTCACAAGTTAATGTAGAGAGAACCAAAAAGGACAAAACACACTCACACAGATGGACAGACGGGGGGTTCTATATATTCTATCCGAATCCGTTTCTCGTTTTGAGTCATTATTTATTTACACTAAAAATGCATTTTCTTTGCTCTCTATCTCTCGGTCCTCCTAAAATTGAGCAATTTATAACGATCCACTTGACGCTGAAACAAGTCCGGATGGCCTCCGTTTCTGGCTAAGAGTTCTTCGGACCAACCAGTGGACAACACCACGTGACATGAGGGGGCTGTCCCCCATCACACTCGTTCTCGGCCGAGATTCAATGTTGGCCAGACCCCAAAAGTATCTGAGTAACCCGACATCTCAGTATCCCAACAATTTCAATATTTCATCAAAGACATTCAAAGACTCTTCGACCGGGAAATGTGGGGTTGGAGTTGGGGCTGGGGTAATGTTACTGCCCCTCTGCCACTGTAAGGGGTAAGTGCAGTAGCGCCAAACTGTCGCTGCAATTATTCTCGTTAAATGTGGAACAGATGGAGAAGGAGAGCGACGCCATTGCCTGCCATCGATGGGTAGCAAGGAGTGTGTGTGTGTGCTGCTCCTCCAGCCCAAGATGAATGCCAAGTAATGCACATGTTACTATTTACTTTGCGTGTTATCCCCCCCTCGGAGCTCGTTATGTCTCTGTTTCCATAAAATAAAAAATATAAAAAAAATGAAACAAAGAAAGTGAGCAATCCATCAGTTGGGGAAGTGAAACGAGCTCAGTGACATCCTGTTAAGGGATTTATGTAGTCATTATAATAGTATTCATATTAAAATGAGTGTAGAGGTAGTTGGAGAGAGTCACTAGGACCAGTATCATAACTCGAATCAATTTAGTTTTGTTCATAAATCCACATTAACTTTTAGATATTAGAAGATATCAAGTTAAGCTAACGAATATCAATATGAATCAATAGCATAATTTATCTTTAAAAAAATACATTTAAAATAAAATATATATAATTTTAAAAAACCCCTCTAAAAAAATCATGCATATACTTCAAGTAAAAGATTTTACTGGGTAAATAAATGGCGCAGCCGCCAGAAGACCAGGCAGACCCAATGATGATGATGATAATAATGGGCAAGATAATAATGATGGTAAATGGTCGATGGCGTTGGCGTTTTGGCGACATTGCATTTACTTCATGACAGCTCCAATCTGCTGCCACATCTCAACCCCCAACCCCTTGAACTTTGTTACTGCTGCCACATCTTTGTCCCAACCAAACCCCTTGAACTTTGTTACTGCGCTTCCTTCGACTGGCTGCTGCTCTTCGGTTATTACTCATACGCACTGTGGGCACTCTTGGCAGTAAGTTAAGGCCAAAACGCATTTTAGAGCGGAAATACTAGAAGGACAGCACACGAGATGGCGATATGTTTGGATAAGAAATGAAATAATGAAACATGTGATTTACTAAGAAAAGTTAAAACAGCAGGAAGGAGAGGGGGAGTGCAAATTGATTTAATTGTGGGGAAGAAGATTTAACTCAAAAGTATGAAATATATACTTTTTTATAGGTAATCCAGGTTGAATATAAATTGAAAGAAACAGAGTTCAGCAGGGCTGTACCTAGATTTTTTTACGTTGCATATAAAACAAATTTTAGCTTTAAGAAATAGATTTCTTCTTAATATATTTCATATATTTATATTTTTATTTAAAGTTATCTAATTAAATACACAACGAACAATATTATTGATAATATTTTTGACATCAAAGATCTTTGGTTAATTGGTCTCTGGCCAAATTAATTGTATTATTCCCACTGAAAGAATAAATTCGCTATTTGTCTAGTCCCCAAATGAATCAGCAACCTTCCGGTGGACAGCAGAACTCTAAAGGAAAGCTGATTATCCAGGCGGTTTTCTTTGTTTTCCTCCCAAAAACTAACCACAAATCAAACACACGGAAAATCCAAATCGTGGTTAACCGCAAATTGAAATCCATTTCGATTTATATTTCAATTGTGTCACTGACTTTGCGGCTTGACCTGAATTATTGAGAAGAAGGGCAGGCGGTTATTAAATACATAAATAGTTGGAAATAAAAGTAGGAAATAAATAGTAGGAAAATGATTTCCAGCTGCTCCTTATTTTTTGAGAATAAACCTTTGACAAATGGCAAAAAATCTGGTAAATCAAAAAAAAAAAAACAGAATGACAGAGCCAAAAGCGGGTCATTGCTGAGCGCCAAGGCCGAACCTTGCCTGACACTCGTCGTCGTCGTCGTTGTCGTTGTTGGAAAAGTAGGGCGTCAGGGCGGTCTGTTTGGTCTGGCCAAAGCGATGGAGGTTAGTTAGGCTTGCCCCAGAAGCAGACACACAGAGAGCGAGAGAGAGGCTCAGACGGAGGAGAGTGAGGTGCAACTGGTTCCTAGGCACGTTTGTTGCAACTTGCAACGTAAAATGTACAACGTAGTAAGTGTCGTAAGTGTAAGACTAAGGGTCGCTCTGCTATCAAAAATGATTACGGAAAATATAGAGGTAGAAAGGAAAAGAAAAAAGGAAAAGATTTTATGAATAACTATTTTCTTACTTTTGTAAAAAGCACTAAAGTCATACATTTATTTATTGCTTTTTCGCCTCTAATTTCCATACAATATCAGGACGTCTTTTTATTCACTAAAACTATAATTTTAAATATATATTTTTCTATATTTCTATAATTTTTCTTCTATTTAATATTCCTAATTTATTTTTGCAAAAATCAAGTTTATTTTTATGTATTTATGGCCTAGAAAATGTATCTCCCATCAAATCCCTTCTAATTTTGAATTTTGGTAGTAGATCATGGCCCTGGCCAAAAACCAGAAGCACCGATTACCGAGCGAGCACCCTGAGCACCGAGCACCGAGCGCCGACCGAGTGCCGAGCGAAAACTGGAGCACTCTGCTGGGGCACATGCACCTAGCTGGCCTCCGAAGTGATGGTGAGGCAGGAGGAGGAGGTGGCGTCCAGGCAAGGTCCTAACTAGGACCTGACACCATTTGTAATTTATCGTTAACCCAGTTTGCAGCGGCGCCTCAAGGTGTGACAGGTGCAGTTTATGGGTATTCCTTGAGGATATTGCATAATTAGAATGGGGAATCCAGTTAGAATGGGAATGCAATGACATCTGAACTTGGCTCTTTAATGAATGTGGTTAAATTGGGTTTTCTGGTTAGAGAAAAATCAATACTGAAGAAACACTTAATTAAAAAGTTATAAGCCAAAGGAATTGTGTTTAATGCTCAAACAGCTGCCAGTTTTCCCATAACCTTTCCCAGGATTTTTTTTAGTGACCGAAAACTAACAGAATTAAAGTCTAACCTCACAAAAGAGAGTCGGAAAAAGGGTTAATGGTGTGAGAAAACCTTCTTGGAAAATAAAATCTCAACGCCACAACTTCTTTCACTTACTTAACCCCAGTAAATTTTGTTGAAATGTTATAAAGCTTTTGATTCAGACTCCTGAGCTGCTTCCGTATTCGTATTCGTATTCCTATTCAATCTTTTATTGACCACACGTGATTGAATTCAGTCGCGGCGGCGACTGTCTATGATTTAACCCATGTGTTCTCATGCTCCATCGCATCACGTAGCGGGAGTGTCATAAAAACGTAAAATTAGTTGCAACCATGGCTTGGGTGGAATCATCATTCAGGCAGTTGGTTGGTTGGTTGGTGGGTGGAGGGAGGTAACTACATACATCAGGTTTTTCCCAAGACATCAACAATGTGTCGTCGTCTTGGCTTTGGATTTTTTTCTTTTCCACTGCCACCACCTCTCCCTGGCACTGTCATCTTTCTTTTTGGCTCGTAAAATGCACATGTTGATGGCGCGTGACTGGCATGGCCAATACGGGGAGGCAAAGGTCCAAGGGGGTGCTTAAATACACAGGGAGAAAAATAGGGTGTAATGTTTATTTTGTTAAGTTATATTTAGGCATGTCATTTAATGCCTGCTGTGAATAAAATAAATATCCTTGATTCCAGTCTACTCTAAATTTATCTGATTCAACTCTACAATTATACAAATTAGTTCTTAAAACATGCATTAATACCTTTTAGCCATAATTTATCTTAGCAGTGTTACCAGTTCTTTCAATGTTCATTAGTTTGTAATAGAAATGTGGCCAGTTTGTCAGAATTCATTGGCTTATATAAGAAATGATCCCTGCTTGGCAGATTCATTGGAGAAATTAAGTTTTCAAAGATTTTCTAAATATTATATAAATATTTTATAATTATTATATAAATTTTATACCAAATTCCTCTCTTATTTCTGACCGTGCACCATTTGAATGCACTATTATTTCCTCCTTTCTGACAAGGCCATGGAAAATGCGCTGAGTGCGTGTGGGGCTTGCCTCTGCCACCCACTTCTCATCAATTCCCCCAATCCCCAACCGAATCCCTTTTCGCCAGGCTACTCCCCAGATATTGTCCAAAAGAACAGGAGAAGACTCACCCACCGCCCTTCATTTCAATCTATTTTTCCACATTTGATTTGAATTAAAATAAGTTACGTGAGCAGAAGGCAGGCTGACATTTTCATTTCGGTTGTATCTGCGAGAGATGCAACCCCCCCAGCCCACGTCCATGCCAATGCAGTTGCCCCAGGGAGATGGGCGGTGATGTCGAAAGAGGGGGGGAGAGGGGGCTTCTTGCTGTGACCTAAATTCATTTAAAAATCGATCGATTTTTCCCTTGCTGCATTTCTCTTTTACTCTCGCTCGCTCTCTCTCTTTCTCTCTTTCTCCCTGACACGGAAAAAGGCAAGAGTATATAGAGCAAACTATAGACTATACTCTACTACTATATATACTATATACTATATATATATATTTATATTTTATATATATGTGTGTGTGTGTGTGCAACTGCATTGCAATTATTGTGAAATTCTACTACAACGGATATTCCTACGATGGTAGCTTTCTCCTTTCACTCTCCCTCTCTCGGTTCCGGCCTACGTTTACGTCTACGCCTACGACGGTTACGTTGCACATCCGTAATACTATATGCTATATGCTACTATATGCTATATGCTGCTTGTGGGTGGCGGAGGCGTGGTTAGGCTTATTGTGTTCAGTGGGTGGCTTTTCTTCTTCTTTACATTCTTCTTTGCGGAAAAGTCAAAAACAAAACACTTTTTGATGATGATGGCCAACAGGCAAATTTTGTTCTCGTCTTTTATGCTATTCTACTCGTGATATTTCCCTTCGTGATATTTCCCCTTTGCTTCCATCAGATATATATTTTTTTGAATTGATGCGGCGAACAGGCTTGCCAAGAAATAATGGGTTTTATATTTTTTACGTTTTTATTTTGTACTTTTTTATTTTTGGGAAGGAAAGCTGCAACGAGAGTTGTGACAAAAATGGTTTAATATATTTTAGAAATACATTAATTGAATTAAAATAGAATATTATTTTTTTTTAAATATATTTTTATATTGTAAAAATAATAAAATAATCCTGTTTCTCGAGAACTTTCTATTATTTTCCATTCAAAATATTATGTTATCAACATTTGAAAATAATCAAAGCATTTACATTTTTCTAGGTAATTAACTGAAATAGAACAATTATATTTTTGAATTTATTTGTATATTTTTGGGTTTAAAAATAATAAATTATGCTTGTGACTGATAACTGACTAATTTTTCTTAGAGGATTCAACAGTTTCTCTAGAACTTTCCATCAATTTACATTCAACAATTATGTTATCAACATTTTAAATTATCTAAAACATTAAAATTTTCTGTATTTAATATTCCAAATGTTTTTTTCTTGTTTTTTCAACATCACTAAGTTGCCACTTTGGGGGTATGTTTATGGTTCTATAAATTTTTTTTGTAGATCTTTTATTTTTTGAATTTTGTTGCAGCGTCGCTGACATCGCTGGCAAAACTCATTACGATGCCGCATGAGTGACATTTCCACGCTGTCAACATGACACATTTCATAGAAAGATACACACAACACCCGCAGGACCTACACACACACTCACACAGGCCACCAGCCTGTAGTCCTGACCAAAGGCGAATTTAAGGGGGGAAAAGGTTAAATAAAAATATTCTTATAAGGATAATATCCCTATTTTTAAAGTTTTAAGGCTTAGAAACAGGGAATGTGAAATCAACTCCAATCTTAAATTATTTACTTATTATTTAATTAAATCAACTTTATAGAGTTCTCTTGGATAAAGTGATTTTAAAATTTGGCCACGCCCTCTTCTTGCCTTTTTAAATAAATTAACAAAAATTTCTGAAGTTATACAATTTCATTACATTTTTTTTCTCTGTATGAGTAAAGTCTTGCTCGTGGCACATGCAACCGCATTCCTTGACATGCAACCTAACATATACAACAGTGGCTTAATGCCACCCACTCGGGGGAGCGGTAGGAGGATGGGGTGTCTCTCTCAACCCCTGCAACCCCCAAGCTCATCATGTGGAATTACAACGCATTTCTTCACTTTCGCATCGCTGACTCCTAAGCAGCTTATTATTGTTGTTATTATTGGTTCGTACGTTCTACGTAGGTCTTTGTTTTTTTTTCGTTCGTTTCCTCTTGGCTTGCTTTGTGCGAAAATTGAATTTCCTTTTAACACACTCCAACCCAACCCCCACCACCCACCCCCAACCCCAACGATCATCCCCTGTGCGTGTCAGAATGCATCGCTGTGTTACGTCCGTCTAATGGCAACGCATGTCAACATTTGCTGAGCTTTTGTGTTTAAATATTACTAATACGACATGTTGTGTCGTATGCCACATGATGAGGGACTCCAGAGGGGGAGGGTGGTCCCAGGGCGCTAACATACACACACGAACCCCTCTATTAAGACCCTAATTGAATTATGTTCTGTGAATGTTGGATGATTAAAAAGAATAACAAAAAAAGAAAGAGAGAAAATAAGAAAGTCAAGCACTTCCCTGGAGTCCCCTCGAAATATCCTTTGGGGTGGGGCATGAAAAATTATGGGAATTAGATGGGAAAATTATCAGATGTATGTCAATATTAGGAAGTACAAATATGAAGGCTCTTTAAAGTCAGGGTTTTAAATTGTAAAATTAAACTTAAATTAAATTAAGGACTCAAAGAAGCTTTAAATTTAAAATGCATTTAAGAAATTAATTTAATTTTACTTATATATAGTAACGCATGTACTTATATATAGTAAAATTGAATTAATTTCTCAAATGAATTTTAAATTTAAAGCTTCTTTGAGTCCTTTTAAACAGTTTTCTTGACTTTAAATACTTCTAATTAATTTTTTAAAGGCAATAACTCAACTTAAAACGTTGCACGTTTTTGCTGTTGTTTTTGTTGTTAAAGAAAAATGTAAGAAATATATTACAGAATATTTTTAAATCCACTAAAGTTAAGGTCTTTAAAGAATTCCTTAATTTTGTTTCATTCTTACAAATCAAGTTTCGTTTTTGCCTATTGGTAAGAAGCCTGTAAAATTTCCAATGAATTGAAATGGAAAAGTTTAATTGAAAGTCATCTCAAATACCAGGAAAAAAAAGAGAAGAGAATACAAATCATGGCTCAGAGGGTCTGGGGGAGGGGGCCTGAATCCGAATCCTGGCAGCAGATGCTAACTGAAAAGATAGTTGGCCAGCGCGCGGAGCGAAAGCAAAGACGAAGTAGAAAAGGCTGCACAAAAGATGTTGTTTGCTGCAGTTAAATTAAATGAAAAAGTTTACAACTTTTTTAATGAAATCATTTTATGCAGTAGAGGCATAAACAAAAAATAAAAAAAAAACAGCAGCAACAATACAGCAACAACAACAAAAAGCAGACAAAACAAAACAAAAGAAAACACAAAAAGAAAACTCTGCTTGCAAGATGGGGAAAAGAAAAACTTGCATGCATCTTGCACAGGCTGAAAGGGATCCTCCTTTGTGAGGAAATAAAAGTCGGGGGAAAAAAATAATCAAAGGATGTGTGCCTATGTTTGTACTCAACTTTTTTGTAAATGAGAAAAATTGTGTCCTTTATTTGATTTTGAACAATGGAAGAGGCGGACGGCCAAGTCTTTAAGCGTTTAACGTGTCGTATGCGTAATTTAGGGACTTGAAACGTATCGAAACTCATTCGGCTGTGATAAAACCGAATTCGAGTCCAAGCAGAGCAGCCTCAGGCCCCTCAAAACCCACAACCTCCTCCTTCTCATCCGACAGATTGCGTCCTTGGCCAGGATAACAAGGGTCGGGAATTCGTGTCACGGCTTTGTGGGTGTGTGTATGTGTGTTTTGTGCGTTTGATTCCTTCGTTTGTGTGTGAGTTTGTGTTTGTGTGGGTTAGAGCTAATCCAACTGTCATTTTCAGGGTCCCCGCGAGAGCAAAATGGCTGCAGGAATTATGCCAAAAATAAACCAAAAACGGAAGGTTAACCAACAAAACACAAATGAGGCTTCAAACAAGAAGCATTTAAGTTTGCACTATGGCTTAAATGTTGCGGGAAAATTGAACTTTGATATACATATATGTGTGAGACATTCATTAAAGACCAGGAAAATGCTATAAACAATGAATTAATAATTTAACAACCTGGTACAACAAGTTTCCAATAATATTTCAAGATTGTCTAGGTTTTGTTTTTTAAGTAAAACAGGTTCTATTTACATTAAACAAATTAAATAGAAAAATTAAAAGAAACCTCTCAAGAAGGAGATTAATTTAAATTATTTAATGAATTAATGAATGTAATTAATTAAATTAAATTTAATAATTTGAATTATTTTATTAATTATTTAATGTAATTAATTATTTAATGTAATTTAATTAAATCTTCTTGTTACTATTTAACTACATTTTTAAAATTGTAAACTTAAAATGCTGATATGTTAATTCAACAAAATTAACTTAGAAAAGCATTCCGAACTGCTATTAATTTTAATCACTAAAATATTTTAAGTAGATAAAACTTTAAAGTTCAATTTTTTATTACAAAATAAATAATAATAATAATAATAAATAAAATTTGTCATAATTTTCTTTAACAATCTAGAGCTATTCTAACACATTTACATTTTCATTGCCCCAACATTGTCACCGAATGAAATAGCTCTTGCATTTTTGTCACTTTTTGCGTACATTTTTATGCAGATCATTCAGCCATTAATACCAACTCTTGGCATCACATTGATGATGTTGCCATAAAAATATGATGCCATAAAAAAGCGCAACTTGTGTCGTTGCAACAGCAGCAGCAGTAGCAGCAGCAGCGACATCAGCAATGGCCCAAGGAGTCATCCAATGGCACTGACTTGGTTGGCTTACAGGTTGTTATCGGTGATAAACCGCTTAACTACCGATAGAACGATGAACGCGACCCTCCCGCGACTCTGAACTTCATGGCAAATTAAACTGCATTCTGCAGAGAAGAGTTTTTGCTCTTTTTTTGTATGATTAATGCGAGTGGGGGGAAGCGGTGCTTCTTGAAGCGTATTCCGGTGGATTCAGTCACCAGAAATCACAGTGTCAATAAAAGCGTGAACCGGGTGTTGGTGGGCGTAGAGAAAGGGAGTTGACAGTGCAACAGCTGTAATAAAACATAAAATTCATGATGACAGAGGAACAAAAATAAAAAGGGAAGCGACGCGGGCTGGCGATAGAAGGGGAAACGGAAATGCGAGCATTAAGGAGCTAGAGAAAATGGCGCGGGTTTTAAAAATATATATGGGAAAGAGTGTAAATCTGCACACATTTTTATGCTTTCGATGGTTACATTAAATCAAATAAATTTCTACAGATACAAAATTGTTAAATTGATTTTTAGATATTTCGAACATGACTTTCAGAAAGGCTTTCTTGAGTTTATCTTTTTTTAAAGCATTAATTTTTAGTAAATTAAAAATCACCACTCTTTCTTATAAAAACACAATATATTCTCTTACAAAACATAACCCCTCAACCAGTATTTCCATTCAAATGGCCTAGAAATCGGTCCAACAGGCTGGATCACACCTCTCTGAATCGGAGGATGAATCCGATTCCCAACGGTAACAGGGGCAGCCTCTATTGCAGCATTTTTCCTCACCTCCCAATGAGGTGGATGCCAGTCCGCTTAAAAAAGAATTCTCCTCATTATCCGTTAATTCCATTTCTAATTCTTCGTATAGCCTTCGCGATCCAAAGTTCTGCAGTTGTGCAGCCCGATTGATCAGCTGCCGCAAATGTATATCCTGCTGCTCTTGGCAGATCCTCAGGCGCTTGTACTCTTCTCTGTCTTTGTGGGTTTGGCATTGTTTACACCTCAACTCAGTGGCCAATGCCTTTAGATTTTGAATTACCAAATTTTGGGCATCGATTTCCTTGATCACCTCCAGATACTCCTTGTACATGGCCTGTTCCTGCTCATCGTCTGACTCGCTTTCGTTTAGGAGCTCAAAGAGACCCTCCTCGGACTCCTGCTCCTCCTCTTCTCCGCCTTCGGACTCTCCTTCTTCATCCTCACCTTCGAGAGTTTCGTCCATTTCTTCTTCTTTCTCTTCCCCGAGCTGCTGATCCTGAGGAGCCTCCTCCTCGGCCTCTGCGTCCGACATTTGATTGAGTTTAAGGGTTAAAGAGTTGGACTTACTTGGTGGTTAATATTTTACATAGTTTTGAAAACCGATTTTGAAGGGAAAATAAAAGTAAACAATTTTCTTTTAAAGTTGATTTGGAGACATTTTTTTGGTTTGTTAGAAATTGTTTTAAAAATCGGAATATATGAATAGAAATAAAAATACAAAAATATCAGGTAACGTAATCATTAGAAGTTTTTTTTTTTTTAATCACATGATAATGATTACAGATTAACATCTATTTATTTTAATCATTAATAATGATTGAAATTAAGTAATATTATATTAATCAATAATAATTATTATTTTTGATAGAAACAATAGATCTTTATTTTAAAGCAATAAAATAAAAATCAGAAATATTTATTTTATTTGATTAATAAAAATTAAAAATAATGATTAATGTTTAGTAATCTTTTGTTCACCCAAAATAAAAGGAAATTATGTAAAAAACTGTAAGACAAAAACCGTTGATCAGCTGTTCGCTTATGTAAACAACTTCTTGTCAACGAACTTGGATGGCCGAACAGCTGATGGACTCTTTTTGTTTTTGCAAAAATTCAAATATATTTCAATTCGCTTTAAATCGTAACTAATTAAAAATATTTAAGAATGTATTAAAATATAACAAAAATTATTTATGGTTTTAGTTACATAATAAAAAACCAATATAATTATAATGATTTTAATCGCTGTTTACGATTTCTAAAAAATATTGGCTCATACAAAAACAGAAATTGAATAAAGCCACAACACAACTGTTGGAATAGCTCAAAGTTAACCCCCCGAACTATCTGAAGTATCCTGTTGCGGGAACCCACTAAATGTCATCATTTTGGCATTTCCACTATTATTCTCCTCCTTTTACCATCTGCACACGCCCCATTGCCAATTGGCACTTTGCACTCGAGAAAAGGGCGAGAAATAATAACGAAAAGCTTGGGAGAAATGTTGAGCAGCTCCTCCGCATGGCAATCGCCCATCAATTTGCTGCTCATCATCCGCGCACATCTTCGACTGGGGAGGGGGAGGGAAGCTCATTGAGCAATTCATTCAATCGGCGAATTCAATAAAGTACAACTAATAAAAAGAATAAAGAAACCGACGCAATGGTTGGTAATGGAAATGATGATGGCCAGGATAAGGGAGATGGAGAAGGAAAGGGGAGCCCAGTGACAGAATTACAATTTTCTCGCCATTTCAGCAAAGGAGAAAAAGAAAAACAAAAACAAAAGGGGGAAAATTAAAGGGAAATCCCGCGCATTCTGGGCGCGTGTTGGTGTGTATCTGTGAATGTGCGGTCTTAGTGGTCCATCAAATGCTTGTAAACAAAGCCAACAAACGACAATGGGAATGACGGGAACGACGGATGGGCCATTACATGGAGCTTTTGGAACACAGAGGAACGACGAAGAGGGCAGGGCACACGGCTGGATTGGCGGGCGAAGTGCAGTGCAATGGCAATGAGAGCAAAAACAAATCGAATGTGTGTGTGTGTGTGTGCCCCCCAGACAGAATAAGGGGATCAAAGCAAAACGGGCAAAGACAAATACCCAAAGGGGGGGCAGGGGGATAGCAGCGACGAGCGAAATGAACTGAATTGAACCAAAACCAAAGCAAAAAACCAAGCAGAAGCTTCTCTGGATGGGATTTCTCTGCTCCTGTTTCTGTTGCTGTTGCTCCTCGACTCTTGACTCTCGATTCTCTCCACTCTCCACTCTCCGCTAAAGTGCCACGCCCACATTGTGGCGCATCATCCATGGCCAAGTGACTTTTTGGGGTTCTCTTTTTTGCGCTCTCCCCTTTTGTGTCTGTGTGTGTGTGTGCAGTCTGGTCAACTTCAAAACAAAGTCAACTCTTTGGGGAAACAAAAACAACAAAAAATAAACTAAAAACTTCAACCGTCAAAAGGGCAAACGTTTTTGGCGCGCAAAATGGCAAAAGGTTGATACATTGCGTACTCTAAAAATGAGGGGGGAAATTTTCGTTAAGAGGGGGAAATGGCGCTGACTGCTACTGCGACGCCACCTTGCGTCCATTCACCCCGTTCATTTATTGTTTATGTGCGTGTGTGTGTGGCTCCTCAGATACAAAACAAACCCACATACATACAGTGGGGCATAGAGAGCAAATTTCATTTAACTGCGCTTCGATTCGATTCCATTCCATTTTCCATTTTGGTTTTTGGACCTTCATCGTCTTCTCTTCAGTCCTCTGTTTGCCTTGTTCTTGTTGTTGCTGTTGTTTGTGCACTGTCTGCGGCTTGGGGATTTTTTTTTATGCGCCTGTGCGCCTTCCCACGTTCTCAGTCCCCAGTCTCTGCCCCAAGCGCCAGCCCGCCAAAACAGAGAAAGGGAGAAGTAGAAGCAAAAGCAGAAGCAGCAAAAGAATTCTTTGTGGATCTCTGAAATTGTTTTTTCTTATAATTTTTTTTATTTTTATTTATTTATTTATTTTTTTGCGGACTTTGATCTAGCTAAGGCGTAATTATTGTTGTTCTTTGGCTTGCGTAAAATCAGAGTTCGATGCACCGCCGCCGGCAGAAGAATCAGAATTGCAGAGAAGCGACGACAAAGAGCGGGACCTCTCGCGTCTTGTGTTGATGGTTTTTATATCTAACAG
This sequence comes from Drosophila birchii, assembly GCA_035046345.1. NCBI lineage: Eukaryota > Metazoa > Arthropoda > Insecta > Diptera > Drosophilidae > Drosophila > Drosophila birchii. The sequence continues at coordinate 18,051,428 of JAWNOA010000048.1, read as the reverse complement.
ATGCCACCTTTTCTTTTTTTTTTTGTTATTGCGATTCTGCGATTTAGGATGCGGTCAGAAGATCGGTTGCGGTCTTCTCCTGCTTGTGCTTCTTGGAATGGGTGGGGAGGAGGGGCGGACATGCCAGACATGGATCACACTGCGAATGCAGGGCTAAAAGAAGGTTGTTAACCTATCAGCCAAAGAGTCAAAGTCCCTGGAGTCTGAGAGTGTGTAATTTGATGACCCTTGGTGAACCCTTCACTTGGGGAAATCCTAATTAGAAAACTATAAATTTTTTAATTTTTTTCGCTGTATAGTTAATAAATTTAAATTTAGATTAAAGACTCAGAGGTAAAGATTCGAGGTGCAATGAATTTTAAAATAAATCTAAACTTTATTTTAAGAAAAGTTATCAAATAACTGGTAATTTCAAATTTTAAATAAATAAAATATGCAAAATTTAGCAAAAATAAAATAAACAAAAAATCAAATGTAAAAGAAAAATTAAAATTTTAAAGAAATAAAATTTTAAAAATTTTAAAGAAATAGAATTTTAAAGAAATAAAATTTTAAAAATTTTAAATAAATAAAATTTCAAAAAATTAAATAAATACAATTTTTTAATTTTAAAGAAATAAAATTTTAAAAATGTAAATAAATACAATTTTTAAATTTTAAATAAATAAAGTTTTTAAAAATTTAAATAAAATATTTAAATAAAAAAGAACAAATTTTATGAATAAATATTTTAAATAAATTTCAAAATCTCTAAATTTGTGCACGCCTGAACTTTGACCTTGCTGAACCCTTTCTCGCAATCCAAAAATTAACCCCGCACATTTCGCCAGAAACGTGAATTTGCGTATCGTTTGTACATGTTTCGGTTCCCAGAAAAAGTTTTCTAAATTAATTTCGCATAAAAAAAAGCCAAACAAAGGCAGCAACAAAGAGGGGGCTAACGGGGGGGGCGGCATGCGGTGGGCGTTGCCAGACTTCCACAAAGGTCACAGTCATAGTCGTCGCACAGCATCGTCTAAGGGTCAAAGTTCAGAGACGCGTAAATTTCTGCAGCCGCCAGCACCACCGGGAGTGGCCCTCTTTGGTTTTTTTTTTTTGTTTTTTTTGGGTAATTTTTGGGGCTGTCGTCGTCTGGTGAAGACAACAAATCACTTGGAGATGAAGTGGGTGGCAGTGGCACAACGTTGTCGTTGTCGTCGTCTGTGATGTCTACGTCTACGTTTACGCACCAAAGGAAGCAATGCGACATAGTGAGAAAGCCATCCGCCCTTCGTCCCGTTCAACGACAGCTGCAGACTTGGGATGACTCCTTCTTCGTCTGCCACAGGACTGTACCCCCAGGATCAGGGCCTTGCCAGATTCTTAGTAAATTGAGTTGAGTCATGTCAGGAGTCTAGTTTTGATTTATTTTTAATTTGAATTAAGTTGATTTAACACTTAATTGTGTGATCTATTCGATCTTTCAGCCAAAACTATACTTTCTTAGGATTTTGATTTATTTTAAATATATTTTCTATTATTTTTATTAAAACTTTCTTATGATTTTGATTTTAAATATTTTTTTTTGTCATCCTAATTTATAAATCAAAATAATCGTTCATCGGTCTGCGTCTGCCATCAGGCTCTGCTGCCCTTCGTTAACTTTTCCTTTCTTTACCAAAAATTTTGGCTTTGGTTTTGCTTCTTCTTTTTTTTGTGTCGTTAAAACATTTTCGGTTTTGCGACTTGTCTGCGTCTTTGTCTTCGTTGCGTCTTCGCCTCCCCAACCCGCTTTTATCTCGACCTGTGTGTTCATCCCGTCTGTCCTTTGGTCTTTGTTTGTTTTGTCTGCTTCTGATTTGGCGGGCAGACATATGTTGCTCCGAATGCTTCTGGGGATTTCTTGGGGATTTTTTTTTGTATTTATCTAAAATAGCTGGCTGGCTGGCTGACTGTCTGGGAAGGGGGATGGATGGATCCTACTGAATGTCGCTTTGATTTGTGGCAATCGTGCGCTAAACGTTGCAAATTTTTAAAGTGAAATTGCTTGAATTGTTCGTCGTCTGGGCCTGCTCCTCCTGACAATGACAATATTGCGTCTGGATTTTGGATTTTGGATTCTGGTTTTTCTGGCGGGGTGGTCGCCAACCACCGCCCTTTCCTTGATACATTTCTCACCCTAAACCAAACGAGCTTCTCGTCCTTGTTCTTTTTGTGGGCTGTAAATAAACATGTTTGGCAATATGTTGCTCCCGGGGAGTTCGGCTCCTTTGTCCAAATCCCTAGCTTCCTCAAGATCAAGACGAAATTATAGACAACATCGCTGAAATGTTTTGAAATGCAAAGTTTTTGCCTGCGAAATTGAAATGAATTAAGGCACCCCGAGGCTGCCTTACTGGTTTTGGAAAAGAGGGAATGGACTTCAAGGACTTGCCAATAAGATTGTCATGGAAATTCAAATTCTTTTTTTAAATTGAATTTTTTCTTTAAATATATCGACAAGGCCTAAGAAGTTCTTCTCTCGAAGGACCTGCAGAGCAATACTCGGTCTCTCTCCTGGTTACCCTTTCCAAAATGACTGACTAATCCTTCGATGACCACAAAGGACATTGAACTGTTTCCCTGCTACATCACAAACACACACATACAGATGCCAAAAATAAATAACCTCACAGCCGGCAAACAAATAAATAAACCTTCTCCCCCCCCAACCATTGCAATGCTTTCAACTCCACCGCCGCCAAAAGCCTGAGCCTGGTGTGGTGGCAGGTGCAAAACTACATCGAAAGCAGGTGCAATTTTGGCCAGAGATAATAGGGATCGCCTGTCTGGTGGCGCTAACTGGTCCAATAACGGCGATTCAATCAACAACAACAGCAACAGCGGATCAGCCTTTGTTTTTGCCCTCTTCTGGGGGTTAGCATTTAAACGTTTTGGTTCAACCAAGTGGGGGTCCGAGGGAAAACCCTCGAATGCGAAAGGCAGGAGAAGTGGTGCTTTTACTGGGGGTCTACGGGGCTTGTCGCTAAATATTTAATAACGTAACGCATCCAGCTGCCAGCAGCCGCAGGACAATGACGCCAGTCACAGGCTTACTTCAATTTTGCACGGAAAAAAAATGGAGAAGGGGATTTTAGAAAACCAATATGATATTTGTGTATTATTTGTATTATTTTGTGCCTTAATTTTAATTTTTTATGCTTTAATTTGAATTATTTGGATTTAAATTAGCAAAATGCATTTTTACGAACCCAGAGGTGGGAATACAAAATTAGGTAAGCAGATCATTTTATATATTTTTATATAGATTTTAAAGCATAAGGATAATTGTTTTAAATATAATTTCTTATTGATTATTGCTCATCGTACACAAGTGGTCTCTTCTTACCTATATTTATCATATTTTGATTGTTTTTTCATATTTATATATCTAGAATTCTCTGAAATCTTAGAAAAATCAATCATAAATAAATTCTGAAGAATTGTAGTAGACTAAGTTCATATTTTCTAGTATTAAAGTAATCAAAATATTTTCCACATTTCTCCAAAATCTTCTCCAAAATCTAGCAGGAGCTTAAAACCTATTTAAAATCTATGCATCTGGAAGCTTCTTTTAATTTGTTTATTTATCGATTACTGCTTCTCGATTTTCTAAATAAAAACAAATATTTGGTTTAATGATTTCTGAATTTTTTATATGTATATTTTGATTTAATTTCCCTGTGTAGAATTTTCTCATACCCTCTGTAAGAGTCTCCCCCTAAACCCCTTGCAAATAGTACTTGAATTGTTCACTTTCGTCTGGCGCTACTTCAGTCCATGTGGTTTTCTGCTGCCACACCGTCGACGTCAGTCTGCAGCATTCCATCTCTCCGTCTATCTAGAAGTTTTTTTTTTTGTGGATACCAGAGTACTGCGGGTGGAGCTATAGAGAGTTTGGGTTAGAGGTTCTATGGAAGCGCGCAAAAATTTTACGATTTGTTTTGTTTTGTCTGTCTGTCTGCCTCGTAAAATTTTGCAATGTCAATGACGCCGGCGGGGTGCTTCGTAAAAATAAGAAGAAAAAAACCAACCCTTGGCCAAATAAATCGCACACACAAAAATAAAAGCGAAACCGAACGGCGGTCGGTAGGCGTGGCACTCGCACTGGACCTGTATAAGCTCTGGGTCCCCGATAGTCCAATTTGCGAGTCAGAGGCGTAGATCATTGTCCTTGGCTGAGTTCATTCACACGGCGGCTCAGGGGAGAACTCGATTTGGGGATGAAATGGAATAGAAGCAGCGAAGGGAATGATGTGAAATTGAGGTTTTGGGGAGAGATATAAGAGATATATAATGTCATAAGATATAAAATAATAATTTAGGATTTACATTTGAATGCCATATGGATATGAAATTATATAATGATATGATATGATATGATATGATATGATGAAATGATATGATATGATATGAAATGATATGATATGAAATGAAATGATATGAAATGATATGATATAATTGATATAATATAATATGATATGAAATTATATGATATGAAATAATATGATAAGAAATAATATGATATAAGATATGATATGATATATATGATAATAATATGATATGAGATTGATAAAATATGATATGATATAATATTATCATATAGGATATAACATATAGTATATAGATAATAATATGATACTACATATTCGAGACAATTTAGAAGAAGTTATGGTTACAATATAATACTGAAAACATAACCATGATATAATATAACGAGATTAAAGTGTTATGGGAGAAAATAGTTGTTATTCTTAAGGGGTTTCAAAACTAAAACTAAATTTAAAACTAACTCTTGCGATTTGTGATTGATTTTGTTTGTCGATTTTGAATATTGAAGCAGCGGAACGGCTGAACTACAATGTGGCTACAGAGTGGTAGCTACCTCAACGCAATTTCGTCCTCATCCACATCCTCGTCCTCGCTTTCGTTCTCGTCTGCGGCCCGCATCTGTCTGGGACCTCTGCCTTGCTATGCTCTGTGGTCTGGATTCGGTCTCTGCTCCCTGTTCTCCTAGCTCTCTGTTTTTGTTTTGGTTTTGGTCTCTGGTGTGGTGGTGCCTGTTGTCGTCGTCGCTTGGTGGTGGCGTCGACGAGTAGCAGCCGGGCGGGCCCAGTGCTGATGGTGGTGGTGGTGTAACCGACCTAGGACTTGCCATGTGGTATTGTCTGCTGCACTCGGCTCGGGTTCAGTTCGGTTTGGTTTGGTTTGTTGTGTTTTGCCCTTTTTCCCCCCCAACCAATTGAGGCATTTGGCGGAAAAACTCGCTAGCAAAACAGAACGCAAAAGAGCTCTAGCAGGGGCATGGCCTCGCACCCGAGGCACGAATGCAAAAATAATAAAAAAAAACCCCCATAAAGGCAACGAACAGGCAAACAGGAACAGGCCAACAGACTCGACAGAACGTGGAAAGCCAAGTGCCCAGGAGCCGAAGTCAGAGACTAACTCTCCGAGTTGGAAAGCCGAAGCCTCCTTAAGAGTGACACAGGGCGAGTGGTTAGGAAATTGCTTATTGGGCCTAAACAGAGGCTATGGGGATTGGTAGGGGCTTGTAGGTAAACTAATGGTTAGGAAGGAGCATGGCAAATACAATTTATAGTGCCAAAAATAAATTTTTTTTTATAATAATAGATAAAAATGCGTAAAAAAAACTAAATACTTTGAGGTCTTGAGATACTTATATTTATTTTTTATTGCAAGCAACTTTTCACTTGACCGCAGCTGTAGCTTGTGTGTTGTTGTTTTTTTTTGATGAGCAACATGCGAACTGATTCTAAACTGTGGCAACATCATTATGTACAATAAAAGCAGCCCAACAGTTCTTGGGTTCCAGGGCTTTTTGTTGTTCATTGGTGTCTGGCCAGTGCGCAAGGTGAGGACCAGTCTCAGTCCCCCAGTATCAGCCGCTGCTTTCCCTGCTGCTTCACTCAGCTGCTCCCTGCTCCACTCTGCTGCTCCCTGCTCCTCCCTGCTGCTCCTTCCTACTGCTCCCTGCTTCTCCCTGCTGTTTCCCTTTTCGCTTTAGGCCTACGCCAAGCTTCTGACTCTGGTCGTAAACTGATATTGGGGTCGACGACTGCTAATTTGTGGACAGCAGCAGCAGCAAGCAGCAGCAGCAGCAGCAGCAACAGCAACAGCAGCAGCAGCAGCAGCAGCAGCAGCAGCAGCAGCAGCAGCAGCAGCAGCAGCAGCAGCAGAAGCAGCAGCAGCAGCAGCAGCAGCAGAAGCAGCAGCAGCAGCAGCAAGCAGCAGCAGCAAACAAAACAACAACAAAAAATGCGTGCCGAGCGACGCATAATGACAAAAGAGGGGGGATGAGGTGGAGGAAGCCACATGTGTGGTGTACAGTTGCGGGGCGTGGCCACACAGAAGAACTCACACAACAACAACAATAACAACATTGCAGCGTTCGATGATGAAATGGCAGTTGCAAATTTTGAATTTTCAAAACAATTTGTTGGCGGAATATTTATTTATTTAAAGGCATCTTAAGATTAATGCTTTTGTTTGTTTGTTGATAATAACAAACACCTAGAAATTGGAGAATTTAAAACTATAGTTACAAATTATTTAACATTAAGTTGGCTAAACCAAAAAAAAAGCATTAAAAAACATGCTTTCAGCTTGTTAATTATTAGCAAATCAATCAGTTCTCTATTAAAAATTTTCAATTAAAAATTTTAATTAATGCGTTTTGTCCTTTACTTTGTTTGTTTATTAATGAGAATAAACACCTAGTAACCGGAGTTTAAGTTGGGCCAACAACTATCAAAAATCATTAAAAACATGCTTTTAACTTGTTAAATATAAACAAATCAAATATTTCGTTATTAAATATTTCTCTGTTAAATATGAACAAATCAAATATTTCGGTATTAAATATTTCTCTGTTAACTATAAACAAATTAAACATTTATCTACCAAACAATTTTCAATTAATATTTTCTAAACAAAATATAAAACATCCCCCTCTTGCCATATATATATTTTTTTTAAATTATATTTTAATTAAAATATGTTTGAGAGTCCTGGCAAAAAGTAAACAATACTGAAGAAGTTTTAGGAAAGTGCTGATAATTTATGGGCTAAGCATAGGCCAAGCCTCGGGCCTGGGAGGATGGATGGATGGCTGGGTGGATGGTGGCGGCCAAGACAAGCTCAAGTAATTCGAATTGAATGAAGTGCGCGACGACTGCCTCCTTACGCACCAGGAAGTCCAAGGGAGCCCTAGACAGGCTCTACTTGTCCGTGGGCGGAGAGGGGACACGGGGCTTACGCACACGGACAAAAGGCGAACCCTAGTCTGGTTTTATTTACATTTTTTGTAGGTCTTTGACTGGGTTGTTGTACTCCTCACCTCTCCACTCCACTTCATTCCAAGCCACTCCACTCGATGCTGATGTTTGTTGGTGGTGGTTTGGTTGCTGCTTCAGGCAGTTTTGTTTTATTCCACGTTCTTTTTTTTTTACATTTTTGCTGCTGCTGCTGTTGCGCCTCACCGCCAGACGATACCCACAAGCTGGCAGGAGTGACGCACCAAATACAAATGAGGGAAGGAAGGACCGGGACCCAAGGACTTTTCAGAAAGTGCGTCGATATTTTGTGCGTGGCCAGGAAGCAACGCACGAGCGCGCCTCAGCCTTCTTCCTTCTCCTCCTTGAAGCTCTCGCCATCTGTCTGTCTCAGAAGCTGAGCGGCTCAGACAAGGAGCAGGAGAACAGTGTAGTCAGGACTCAGGACTCAGGACTCAGGACTCGTTTTGGGTCTTAGCTTGGCGTTAAAAGTTTAACGAACCTTTGGCGTTTCCTGCCCAAGGACCTCGTCTTTGCACTTCTTTTCTCCCTTTTCCCCGAACTTGGACCTTTTATTACACTTTTTTCTTTCTGTTCACCAAGCGAGAGAAATACAAGAAGAACTGAAGAAAAAAAAGGGGGAGTCCAGCGTCCAGTTTTCGGTTTCATTTCAAATTGCCGGAGTGAGTCTTAACCCATGTTTGACCCTAAGGGGGCTTCTACTTGGTACGCAATTTTGCTTCGGGTTATAAATATAATAAAAATGATGAAAAAATGGATTAAAATGTGATGTTTCTTAAAAAGTTTGTTTGTTATTTGTGTTTTAAATAATTAATATAGTTTAAATCATTAAGAATAATGCTTTCTTAGGATCTTGTTTCTTTTCAAGAATTTCACTAAAAATAGGAGAAGTTCCCATTAGATTCCTTTAAAAATCAAGCTAAAATTTGATAAAAACAGCAAACTATTTGCCTAAATCGTTTCTTGTTAAATATATAAAACAAACCAGATTTTATTAAGGATTTCTTTATTATTTTCAATTTATTTTTATATTTTTTGTGTTTTTTTTTTGAATGCGTTTTTCATGGCACATCGTTAGGGTTAGAATGAGGGTTAAAAGTTCGATCCAAGATGGTCTCCTAGTACTCAATGGAGTAGTCGAAGGTGCCGAAATGCTCGTACTTCTTCTCAAAGTACTTGGCAAAGGTGTCCACATAGTAGACCTTGACATCCTTGAAGTAGCCGTTGGGCACAAAGAAGCTATACTCATCGATCTGTCGGTCGAAGGGATAGCCGAAGGGTTTGCTGTCCACAAAGCGAGTGCCAGTGCCAACGCCCGAGGAGTAGGTGTAATCAAAGTTGGAGAACTGCTCGTATTCCTCGGTATAGGGCGAGACGAAGAAGTAGAACTGCATGGGGAAACCGTGCTCCCAGCCCTTGGGCAGGACCAGGCGATCGGGGAAGGCATTGTGGGGCTCGCTGATGTCCAGAGGGAAGTCATATTTGCCTTCGTAAGCCAGCATGACGTACTTGTACAGTTCGGTGTAGGTGATCCTGTCCTCGGCGGTCCAGGTGAATTCCTTGGAGCTGCGCTTGATGGTGTTGCTTCCGGCAATGAAGGGGTACACAAAGCTGTCGATCTGCACAAAGTTCTTGCGGTTGTATTCCAGAGGGATGACGCGGCCGAACTCATCGAACTTGGGGCCCAAGAAGACACGGACGACGCCCTTCTGGGCGGCCTTGGACTCAATGGTGAAGTCGAACTCGAAGGGCTTGTGGTTAAGACGAGCCTGACGGGCCAACAGAGTCTTATCCCAAACGAACTGTCCATCGACGAAGGTCATCTTATCGTTCAACAGATTGGTCACATCAAAGTCCACAATATCGTAGTAGGTCACCAGCTTGCTGACAGTCACATCCTTGATGGTGATTCCCTCGTAGAAGAGATCCTTCTGGGTGTATGGCTTCAGGAAGTACTTGAAGTGATAGAACACATCGGTGAATTTCTTGTAGAAAGTGTAGAAGAAGGGATCACGCAACATGGTCTCAAAGTTGAGGAAAATGTTGGGGAAGACCTCCATGTCGGTGTAGTCAACATCAGCGAAGTACATATGAGCCAGCATATAGTAGTAGTTGAAGAAATACTTGTCGAAAGTATCGGCATTGCCCTGCAGGTAGTTGCCAATGAATTTGACAGCCTCCGGCTTGTGCAGATCGATCACCTGACCATCGGCGGTCTTGTAGAAGCCAGTCTCCAGGGTCTTGTAGACGCGGCTGAAGAAGTTCTGAACCTGGTTGTACATCTCAAAGTTGCCGTAGGTGTAGAAGTCGTAGTAGTTCTTGCGGTAACTGTAGCCAATACCATTGTAGTAGACCAGCTGAGGATTATAGCCATACTCGATTTGCTTGTACCAGAAGAATTCTGGGATATCGCCATAGCCATTGGTCAGTCGCTCCTGGTAGTAACGGGCCAGAATCTGCTGAACATTGTAGATCCAGAACTCGCCGCGACGATCCTTATCCAAACCGAACTGCTTGCCATTCAGGAAGAAGGCGTAATCCATATTGAGGTAGTACCAGTAGGCGTTCCAGCCAAGATCCTCGGTGAAGTAGCTCATCTTGGTCTCATCGTTGAAGAAATCAATGTCGCGGGTATAGTCAACGGGCATATAGAACTTCTTCAGGCCCTTCATCACATCCACATACTTGGGATCATTGACGAAAGTGCCGAAATTCTCGCGCAGGAAGAACTTATCCTCGACATACCACTCCTGATCCAGACCCATCATTTTGTACCACTGCCAGGTCTTCCAGTCCTTGGTGTAGAAGTAAAAGTTTCCAGTGAATTCGCTGTAGTCCTTGTATAGGATATCCTTGTACTCCTTCTCGTACATAATGTACTTGCTGAACACCTCATAGTCGAATTTCTCGGCCTCGTACACAAACTTGCTGTTGAAGAAGTACTGAGGGAAAATCTCGTAAATCTGGGGCAGGATCAGACCCTCAAACTCGGGCTTGTGGATCACGGCCAGAGTCAAGGCATAGACAAACATGCCCTCGTTGACATGGATGCGGGCCCAGGCCACATTGCGGACGAAAGTCTCCCAGTCCTTGGCGTAGTAGAAGAAGTTGAACAGACCGTAGGCCTGCTTGTGGTGGGTCTTCACCAAAGCGCCGAAGAATTCACCCTTGGGCAGGAGTGCACCCAGCTTGTAGGATTCCCAGAATTTCTCCATGTAGAAGTCGAAGGTCTGCGTAGAGAGAAAGGATACCATTTCATGAAAGAGAAGCTCTAGGGATGACGCCCGCCCGCTCCCCCATTGCCTACCTCATAGTGTTGCTTCTCGACAATCAGCTTCTGGCCAAGCTTGATCCATTCCTCGAAATTGAGGGGATCCTCAACACGGTAGACCATCTCGAAAAGGAACTTCTGCTTCTCAAGATAGTCCTTGTCGGCGATCTTGACCTTCTGCGTGGGCACACTAAATGCGGCCACGCAGCCCACAAGGGCCAATATCACTAGGGTCACCTTCATCCTGGATTCTGTCCTTCAGTCTCTGCTCTTACTTGATTCCTCAACTGCTCCGGCCTTGGTACGCTGAACGACCAACACCTAAAGTCTGTTGTCTTTTGGTGCAATTTGCTTGGGTTTATATAGCCGCCTTGCAATGCATCATATCAGCTTTAGACAATACCAAAAGTCAGCATAGGTCCCGCGCATAGGTTTCGTACTGAAAATAGACCAGGCTTATCTTTGACTTTGGCTAAATGATGCTGTCATCATGCGATCAGCGCTATAGGTCGTCTGCGCCAGGTGGAGATAAGATAAGGGATTCCTATGCATCGGCGGCGGGTTCCTGTTTTGTGGCGACAGAGGCTGCTTGCTGCTGCTGCAGTGTGATAATGCTTTTTAGTGCTTTTGATTTTATGCCTCTGAACTTTCAATGCCACTCTGCCAATCAGCTCTCAAGCCGAGTTCAAGATTACTTTTAGGTGACTCTGACTCTGGCTCTGTTTGGATTTTGCATTGCCATCCGGAACTTTGGTACTTTGGAAAATATTCCATAATGAGAGGCAATCTCTGGTGTATTAAGTAATTTGGGACAAATAAGTAAAATATATTTAAATATTTATAGAAATTTATTTTGCTTAGGTTTCCAGGCGAACAGAAAAGTGAAGCTTTACTTTAGGGAATAACGAACTTGTAAACACTGGAAAATGGATCAATATTTTAGAAGAAATTTAGAAATTTAACACATTCTTATGTAACCCATTAATTTGATTCATTTTATTTATTTTTTTTCTACTTTTTTTTGCCTCTTATTTACTTAACCCATTCAAGTCCTTTTCTTGGTCATTTCTATCCTTCATCAGCCTTCGACTTTAATTTTACTTGAGACGTAACAAGGCGATAAGCTGAGGTGGGGAGGGGGTAGGTGTGAATAAATTGGCAGATAATTTATGCCATCTGTCCTGTGTCTATTATCCCGTGTCCACTGCCCATTATCCCGTGTCCTGTGCGCGATGCCTGGACCTTCTTCAGGTCCTCCCGCTGCTTAGAAATCAGCGCACTCTCTGTCTGCGATCAAGGTCAATGTGCGTGTTGTGTCAGTAACCTTTGCCCAGACACGCCGCCGTTCCCCTCCCTTCCACACTCACCGTTTTTGCTCCTGATTTTTATTATATTTGGGTTTGTACTTACTTTTTTTCTCCCTTTTTTTTGCCCGGCAATGTCTGGCCCGAAAAGAAGAAAAAAAAATATATAAGATTTGAACAGATGTGCAAAATACTGAAAAGTCGCCCTTCTTTTCTTTTTTTCCTGCTGAGTGTGTGTGAGCTGTGTGTTGATTTTGGAGAAGCATTTGATTTGCCATAATCGCATATTAGTCGTTTGCCCAGCATTTATGTATTTACTTTATGTGTCTGTGGCCCGAGACTTCCTCTTTCCCCAAAATCTGTAGTATTTGAGCCAAGTTCTCTGGCCTTGAGTTGGGCAAAATCACAAATTGAAAGCTGGCTTATCGCTCAAATCAGTTATCAGATCCACAATTTGACAGTTTCTGTTTCAGGGCTCTACAATATATATATATATATAACTTTGATGTTTTGATTCCGGAGGAAGGGGCAAGTAGAGTAATAAATTTGTCTTGTGGAAAATAATAGGAAAATTGCTGGTTAAATTGAGTTAACTGTGGCGTAACTAAGCCAAAACATATTGGAATGACAGCTAAATAATATTAATATATTGGATTAGAGTCTAAAATTGATAGAAAGAGGATTGTTATTTAATTAAATTTAGATGTTGAATAACTTTTTATATTAGGATTGGCAATTTCTACAATTAAAACGAAAAATCTTAGCGGAAAACTTTTACAAAAAATAAACAAAAATTCGAACATAAATTTGTAATTAATTTTTGCATGCAAGTTTCCATTTGTTGCCATTCTGTAGTTTTTCCTTTATATTTTTTTTATTATTACTACCTCTTCCTTCTACTGCCATATCTCATTCTGGCTGCTATCAAAGTCGAGTTCTAACTTTTGCCTAATTACCACCAAAATTCCATCCACTTATTGCCTTGGCTTTCCTTTTGTTTTCAGTTTGTGCTGACAAATAGTTTGAATAATTGCCTTAAACTTAAGCCCCCCTTTTCCCTCTCTCCATGCCGACCCAGATTGTTGCAGCCAATATATCATTCATTATCCTTCATGAAAAATTAGCAATCGCATTTTGTCTGCAAAAAAAAAAAAAATTACAAAAAAGAAAGCAGAGAAAAAAACATTAGAGAGGGAAACCAGAGAAGAAAAGAGCGAGAAAACTTTTATCAGTAACGAGACAGTCAAGGGAAATTCTTTTTAGGTTGTAAGAGGGGGATGGGGGTTGAATGTGCAACAAGGTCCTAGACCAAGTTTTAGCAGCAGTTTTCTTTTTGGCATAGCATAAAAATTAGGTAATAATGATGGCCATAAAATATGATTTGCACACAGCGAAAAGATGGCCAAGGAGGAGGGCAGGAGAGCAGGCGTGAGAAGGGAGGAGGACCCATGTCCGTCTCCTTGGCTAAGAAAACTTTTCCAATAAAATCAGACACACTCAGAGAGAGGTCAAGCCGATGCCGTCATCGATCATCCAGAAACAAAAAAACAATAAGGAAAAAAACATTCAACACTTCAGAGTGGGAAAAATCGGGAATCCCTTAGGATTATTTCAGTTTGCAGACCTTAACTTATATTTCTTATTTTAAATTTTTTCAAAATTATTTCCTTCTTATAAAGCTAGCTCTTTTTATAATTAAAGATAATCAAACATAAGAAAATAATAACAAATTATAATAAATAAGACCAGTAAATTCTTTTTTATTTATTTAAACATTAAAATAATAAATAATAATAAATAAATACATAATAATGAAATAATAGATAATTTTTAATGTATATTGAATAAAATATAATAAATAACAAATAATAAATAATAATAAAATAATAAATAATACAAGTAAATTATTTTTCTATTTTTCTTTCTTTAAATAAAATAAATAAAAAGACTAATAAAACAAAAAAACTATTAAATAAAAAAATAATAATAAAATAATCAATAATCAATTAGACCATTTTATTCTTTTTTCCTTTATTTAAACTTCGCTTTGGTTTATTATTTTCGTTGATATAATTTTAAAATAAATAAAATACTTTGTATAATTATTCGTATACCCTATGAAAAAGGGTACTAAAAATTTCCCGATGAAAGGAAAATAAAATGTATGCCAAAGTTTTATCGAAATGAATTAAAAAAGTTGCGTTGACGGTAATTAACTCAGATCTCATCCGGAACTCGCAGGCAGGATCTCCTCCAGCCATTTCTCTCACCACTTTTCCCCCAAACCACTTCCATTTCCCTCATTTTCCGCCTCCGTATATACATATATAGAGATGCCACCACTGAAGCTGTCCGGAAAATGATTCATAATAATTGCAATGCGGCATCGTTTCGCCCCGAAAAGCTCGAAAGTCATACATCGTCCTGTTGGCACCATAAAATTGACAAATGTGTCTGTAAACTTGGCTAATAATGCTGCGTCCGAATGGTGGCCAAAGTGATGCTCCTCCTTCTCAGTTTCCTACTCGCTGCATTATTTGAAAAGTGGTGTCCCCTTAATGATCTCAATGAGAAGCTTTGATATGAGGTTTCCTCAATTTTTACCTCTTTTGATTGCAAAAGAATTTAAAACTTATCTAAATTTACCCTTTCGTCTTGTTTTTATTATAATTTGAAAAACATTTAACCCAAGTGCAATGCCCAAGGGCTTTTATGACATTTTGAGTTGGGGTCAAGAGTTCGAGGACCCTCAAAACGAAAGAAAGATTTATTGTATGCGAAAAACAAGTTAATGAAAATTAGATGATGGCTTTCGATAAACGCAAAACGCTTCCAATATATCAACAGCAGCAGCAGCAGTAGCCAGTAGCCTGGTCAAAGCAAACAAAACTTGGGGTCATTGTCATTGTCATTGCCAGATGATTAGAAGAAAGCTAAGCCGCAGCGTAGTCCGGAGTGGCATTGAGATTTTAATGGCTTTTCTGTGCGCTCTCCAAGAATTATGACAATGCGACGAGATATTATCGCTAATCGAGCCCATTCTGAATGGATGGACAATGTGTGTGTGGGGTGGGGTCAGGGATTCGGGTCTTGGGACTTACTTCAGAGTTCAGTTAACCGAAACCAAGTCGTTGAGAAGCGACATAATTTATGGCGCACAGAGGGCACACATCTTTATGGTTATCTATCAAGTGAGCACTAACTCTTGGGATAAATATCATATTAATATTTATGGTGAAGTGTAAAGGGAAACTAAATTCGAATGCATAAAAATAGGAAGGGGGTAATTCATAAAAATACGAAAAAATTAAGAGAATGAGAATTTATTCATTCTTCATACTTTACAAGGCACAATTCTGGTCTAAATTATTCAAAAGAAATTCCTGTTATCCTTTTTTGAGAACTTTTAAAAGTAATTTCTTCTTATATCCTTTTCTGAGACCTGAAAGCCCTTTTTAGGTTTCTAAATTTGCTCCGAATTATCATCAATTTATTGACTAAAATGCCTCCACCTCTGCCTTTGATATTAATTAAGAACAATTCTGGTCTAAAATATTTAAAAGAAACTCCCTATACTTATATCCTTTTCTGAGCCTTCTTTTGGTTTCTAAATTTTCTTCGAATTTTTATCAATTCATTGACTAAAAATGCCTCAACACAACCTCTGCCTCTGATATTGATTAAGAACGACGACAAGGACTGCATTAATTCTGCTTCTTGTTTTGTTTGTTTTTTTTTTCGCTTTTGGTTTTTGAAAAGAGATTACGGCACGCTTTTGAAATGACCGACACCAGTTCAGTGGTCAGTTCCAAGAATCCCGATTGCAGTTATGTGTCTCTCTGGCTTGGAGGAGATTCCCACATCGAGCCAGAGCCCAGGCCATAAAGAATATAAAGGACACGAAACGATCCCGGGACTCAAACTCTCAGGTCTCGGTTCCAGCAGGGCGTTAATGTGCGAAGTGCGTCTGAATGGGTTTCGCCAGAAGTGTTTGGCTGGCGGGTCTCAGAACGAATCCCCGAATGCCTATCGGTTTGGTTTGGTTGCCTATTGTTAGGTAGGCAGGCCAGGACTGGCTCCTCAAGGAGCAGAGGAGCTGGCAGCATCACAAAAGGTAAATCACCTTTGGGTCTTGTTTGCCCTCGAATTTGGTCAACCGGAGAGTTCATTGTCAAGTTCAGCGGGCAGCAGCGTCGCCGTCGTTGTCGTCTGGCATTGAAGTATCTCTGAATCTGTATTTGTATTTGTATCTGTATCTGTGTCTGTCTGCATCTTAGCCGTATTTGTAGTTGTATCTGTGCGCTGCGCTTGCGTCAAATTTGTTGCTCAGACTTTTGTTTGTTTGCTTTTTGTTTTCTTTTTTTCGGGGCTTTTGTTTTGGTCCACCAAAGGATGCTCCATAAAACAAAAAGCTATTCGAAAGTGACATTTATGTGTTTTTAATTCCCTTTTCTGTGTGTGTGTGTGTGTGGGGGATCTTTTCTTATGCTTTTCTAAGGAATTTGCTGGTTTTCGAGGGAATTTACCTTGCACGAGCTCATTGAACTGCAGAAGACTTGAAATGCCTGAAAAGTGGAGTCTAAAGGGAAACATCAAAAGGCATTTCGGGAATTTGTTTGCGAATGTTTTTATTTCAAATATAATTTTTAATATTATAAAAATACTTAAATATTTAGTATTTATATTCATAGATTTTTTAATGTATTATTCAATTTTCTCATAAAATCTATTTAAATCTGCAAAACCCCTCAGATATTTCTTAATTAATGATTATTTCTTAACTTATTTCAACTCTCCTTTGATTAAGTCCTAAAATGATCGCAAATCGTTGATATTGTACCAAAATTAATGAAGGCAATTAAGGGAAGCAACTTTATTTCAAACTGAGAACACAGAAAACAAGATCGAAATCGAAAAGAATCAAAGAGAACAGTTCCAAGGATATTTAAAGCGAAAAATCAGGCAAGAAATACCCAAAAGGCCAATCACCTTGGGCCCCAGCAGAAGGACTACAAAAAATTATAACAAGCTTTAGGAACCGTTTTTTCTTCGTTTTTTGTTTTTGGCTTTAAGGCTCTCCTCCCACCTGGGAAACCAAGACACAGACAGACTCCTCCGACTCCTTTTTGGAGGAGCCTCCTTCAGCCACGCTAAAGTGGCCATAAAAATCATAATGAAGCGGCGACTAAAACAAAATGCCATAAAATGCCTTAAATGAGAACAACACATACACACAGCCAGCAACAAATAAAAAGGGGCAAGGGGAGCGGGGGACGTTGTCCGATGTCCTTCTTGGAATTTCGACTCGGCGGCAACTCAAAAGCAGAATCCAATTTTCGGGTTTTGAGCTGAGCGACTTTCACAGGCAGCGCGCGGAATTCATTCAACAGTTTTGTAATCGAAGTGAGTAGGAAAAGGTAAAACCAGGAGAAGATCCGGAGAGAAAGGGATATAAAGCGGGAGAACTGCATTCAATGACCTGAGACAGGTAACAGAATTTCGCGATTTTTGTTTCGATTTGATTCTCGTTTTTTTCCTCTGGTTTTTGGTGGCGTTTAAATGTTGTCAAGCCAAGGAATTGGGATATAGTTTATGATCTGTTTTGGTGTTGGGACTTTTTTTTTTGGTGCTGAATCTCAGTATATATTAGAGAATTTATTAGTTAATGAATATCGATATTGAATGGGTTGTGTTTGGGTTAAAAATTTATAAGAAATTTTTGTTTTAGTAAGAAAAACAAAAGATTCGAGAAACCTAATCAAGAAAATTCAAAATAAACAAAGAAATTATCATTTAATTACAAAATTAATTTAATTACAAAGAAAACTTTAATAAAAACAAAACACCTCGCTCTAGTTTTCCATCAAAAAACAAACACTTTCTCAACCAGTTTTTGTTGTTTTTATTTTGACAACTGAATTTCTCCTTGAGTCAAATCGAGTACAAAAGTTGAGCAATTTTTTAATGTCTAATACTTTGCTTTTTACGATCTGGGCCCAACAGATTTTTAATGGTCAATCGTAAAGTTTAATTTCTACTGTTTTTTTTTTTGGGTGCACTCTCGTAATTGGCATTTACAATGCCAAAACAAAAACAAAATAAAAAAATTTAAAACCAAGGCGGCTCATTGAAATGTTTTTTGGCTGTCAGACCCTAAATGGCCTTTGACCCGATCTCCCAATGACGGCATCTTCCAAAAAAGCGGATGCATTACACTCAATTAAACAGTTTAATTTAATATCTTTTTTTTATGATTACTAATTGTGACAAGTTTTTATTGCTCGTCGTCCCTTTAACAAATTTCAAGCCAAGTAAAATGTCATTTTATAGCCCGCGATCTAAAGTCATTAGTCATTAGCTTTTGGGTATTATATTAATTTGTTCAGTTTTATCACTTGTACATTATGTACAATAATGTCAGTAATCATGAAACCAATTAATAATAAATATACAAAATTAAAAACAATAAAATAAAAAGAGTCCACACTAAAATTTCCTACCAATTTTATAATAAAATCATTTCCAATGCCTGCGGCGCCTGGGCGGAGTTGTTGTTTAAAAGATCATTATGCCAGGTGATCATGTTTGGGAACCGGGAAGAAGAAGCCCCGAAAACCGGGCACAAAAATAAAAAAAACGAAACCAAGCTTCTCTTGGCGCCCAGCAACTCACTCAACTGTTTAACGGAGCCACACGCAAATGCAAATATTACCATAATTATCGCACATATCCCACAGACCATGACTAAAGCAATCGCGCCGCGTCCATTGCAGACAATCAGAGTTTGCTCTGCCCCATTGTGTATCCCTCACCTGGTGGCCAGGGCTGGTGGCTACCTTCCTTCCTCTCCTCTCGTTCCTCCATTTCTCCTTTAGCTTTACGACAAGGCATGCAATCGAAATCTATTTACCATGCAGCAGCAGCAGCTAACGCTAAGGGGAACCCCCGAGTGAAGAAAGCGGCTCATTACAGGTTGCTGTGTCTTGCTATTGCTTTATTGTGGCTATAGTACAATGGGTAATACCCTAACTTATCAGATATGTGAGTTTAGAAAAGAAAGATATGTATGATAGAGAAAAACTACATCGATTGAGGGTTATGCAATTAAATTTAATTGAATTAATTGTTGTTATTAAAAATAGTAATTTTAAAGTAATATAACATTTTTTTTTGTGTTTTTTTACAGTTGCGGTTATTTAATATAAAGCTGGAAGAGCTCAACGAGATATATGTATCAACTAGGAACACTTACTAACTTTTGATATGATCTACATTAAAATTGAAATGAATTATTTAATGGGTAAGTGTGTATTTAGGTTTTTTAACATTATTAAACATTATAAACATTAGCAATTGCAATTTGGTATCCGCCATAGTGTGAGCTTTGTTTTAGGAACCCCTGAGCCATCAATATATCGTCCATAAATATCTTTAATAATTTTGATAAACTCAGTAAATAATTGTTCATCTTTCTTATTTATTTTTTTATTATCTTTGTATTCCTTATGAAGCGGTATTTATTGTGACGATATGTAGGTTTTGTTTTATTACTCGAAAGCTTTGAAGTCTTATTAATTTGTATTATTATTTTTGTAAACCTTACAAAGCCATATTTATGGCGACGATATGTAGGATCATTATTACTCTCTGATTTATTTTTTTGCAAAAGCACACATATATAATATATTATAATTCATCTTCCATATCCATTCCAATCTTCAGAGTAATTCGCATTCGACTTGATTCAATTTGAGCTTGAAAACTTTGGGTATTCTTAGGCTCTTCCCCCGCGGCGGTAGTTTATTTTGTTTTGGTTACATGCCATGGCTATATGGCTATATAGCAATTTATACCCCATATTTGCCGTTCGCCATTCGCCGTGCCCCTAATAAAAGTCACTTGATTGGAACTGCAAGTGGCTGCGGCAGCGGCAGCGGTGGCGGCAGCAACGTTTTATTGGTTTATTATGGCGACGCTGTGCCTCCTGGGGCCACCACCGCCACAGTTTCCATAAAACAAAAAGAAAAATATGAAAAAGAAATACTCGTCGGCTTGGCTATATGCACCTGCCCGAGTCTTGGTCTTTCGGCCCTTCGTCCTACTCTTTTTTTAAGCCAGTGCCCGCCCTCTCATCCTCCCCTGCTGGTGGTGGTGGCTTATTTTTTTTTTTTTTTTTGGCCAGCAAAGCAATCAAATTTTATGGCCTTGTTGGCCTGGCAAAACATAATAGAGAGATCACAGTGCCGCATCTCTTCGTCCTCTCAACACTCAATCAATGCAGCAATGCAGCAAAAGGACACCAAACTTATACAGAGATGGACAAAATCAATGCAATTATTTAATAAAAAATATCTGAAAATTGGGCATTCGATTTTGGAAATTTTGTTAGATTTATAAATCGATTTTTTCCTGACTAAAAGATATATAAAATTCAAAAATATATAAAATTAAATTCAAAATCTCTGCCCCTTTTTTTAGATTTTAATATTTCGATTTTAAAATGGTTATTTGGGAAAATATAATCTTAAAACTTAATGATCTCTAACATTCAAAGTCCTCTTTTTAAATAAATATCTGAAATATTCCCAAGCTTTCGATACTTTTGTCCCATCGCTTCACGATTCCATCACTTTGGGCAGGCGACCTCTCATAAGTCAAAGGAATTGCCGTCGCACTGCAATTGGCGGCACTGCTGCTGCTGCTGCTGCTGCAGTCTGCTTAAAAGCCTCATTCAGTCAGCTTCAGTCTCAATATCCTCATCCTTGATCTCGTCCTTCTCCTCCTTCGGAATTGTTCTGAAATGGCCCCGGCCTATCTGAGTGCTCGCATCTAACTGTCGCATGAATTATGAGGCCGAAACTCATATTCGTCCTCCCATATCCTTTGTGCCTCGACTTGTGCTGCTGCTGCCGTTGCTGCTGCTGCTAATTTTATGGCCTCGTAAAAACATTAAAAATTACAAAATAAAATGAATTTCGTTTGCTGATGCAGCTCACTGATAGAAAGGCCGCTGCTCTGGTCAAACTGTCTGTTTTTACAGCCAACATTTTTATTGTTTTTTTGATATTTCGTGCAACATTTTTTGTGCCAATTTAGCGATATATTCTCCTTATGACATTTACGACGCAGAGATTCCACAGTGAAGAGCAGGTGCTTGCCAGTTCTCGGGAAGATCGGTTAAGATATAGTCGGCGGGAGTGATTTCCCCCCCCGTCGTTTTATGGCCCACAAATTGAGTTGAGGACATTTCCTGCTGCCTTAATTGACTCGTTCTGAGAATGAGATGTGTGTGGTGTTGCGCCGGGAAGAGTATAAAGATTCAGATTAGAATTTAGTTAAACGGGAAATGTGCAGATTAAAATGTCATTAAAATCCTAACTATCTGACTTAAATTGTACATAAAGACTACATAGTTAAGTCGTTCATATGCAGAAGGTAATATAAATCTGATGACAGGAAATGTTTAAGAATTTTGATTATTTTTTTTGTAAGAGAGGAATTATTTTTGTTATATATTTTAGTTGATTTTTTAGAAAATTAAATTGAATAAATATTGGAGAATCATTTATTTTATTAGAGCAACACTAAGAGTTCAATTCCTGATAACTTTACTTAAATTTTCCACTTCATTTGGCAATTGCTTTATGGCTTTTGCTGCCCTCGAAAAAATCTATGGGGCAGATGTCATAAATATAAGAAATTTATAACAAATAAAATTCGACTTCCCTTAAAAAATGCACTTAAAAAATTAAAAAACTGAAATCAAACTCGTACTCGTATTGAAAACAATGAGGGAAACTTTTAGCTTTTTATGGTAATTTTTAAGGCAAAATTTTCATTCCATTTGTGTTTTGTGGGGAAGCCTTTCTTTTACGATTACACTGTATTTCGAGTATATTTGGGAATTTTAAGGCCAACTTCTTTTTTTAGGCTGCAATGATAACAATGAGGCAAAGACTCTGAAACACAAAAAACACTTTGAGAGAAAAAAAACTGCCTCCCCCTTGGAACTCCACACGCAATTGACTATCCAAAATATTTTTTATGTTTCTCTTCTTGGTTTTTTTTTTGTCCCAAAGGCTAATGGCAACTTCAGGAGTGACATAAAATCCAATTTTATAATGCATATAAAGTTTTAATATACCAATCCCCACAGTAAGGCAAAAGCAACCCCCCAACAGAAATGTCAAGAGAAAAATTCCATGCATACACTTTGATAGAAATTTTAGTAGACCATCAAATTTAATGCGCCACCCAACAGTAGCGGTGGCAGTAAGAACAACAACGACAAGAACAACTTGTGCATAAAATTTTACTTCCCCTCAATATATGGAAGGGAGAAGGAAGTCGAGAGGAGGAAAACCCACCACAAACGGGAGGTACCTAGCGCCATCTCACCCGCAACGAAGTTATTTCACGAACCAATTAAATTCGGGAGCACACTCTTCCTCGTTCTTAACCCATTGCTGCCGGAAATTAGCCCAGGGGAACTCTATTTGAGGAGAGAAACCAAAAACAAAAGCAAGGCCGAAACCGGATATCTTTACTTTAAATGGATACCAAAAATTGGCGAGCAGGACACATCGGGCCCCATTCCCATTAGATGCTACACCTTCACTTCACCCTCGATGGCCATAACAATAAACATAATAACAACAAAAACAATAACAATAACAACAAAAACAACAACAGAGTGAAACATCTGTTTTCGAGCAGAGAAAAGGGTGTGTGGGAGGAAAACACACAACTTCCTGATGCCATTAACATTTGTGAAGTCTATTAGCCAAAAAAAAAAAAACGAAAGTCAAACAAACTTCACATCTAATCACAAGGACAGTGGTCAAGGGAATGAGTATTACGCACAGTCGTATTTACTATAAACTAAAGAAAAGTGAAAATTAAAAGCTTATATTTATTATATTTTCCATACTTGAAATTTTGGTTAAACTAAAGACTTATTGGTAACAAGATGTATAACGCACAAACATATAAATTGCCATTTTTCTATGGCAGCGAAAATCTAAAGTTACTGTCAACAGTTTTTTCCCCAGCTTTTAGCCACTTTCTCTCACCAATTTAATCTAGTTTTAAGCCCCATTAGCTCCACTGTCTCGTTCGACCCCAGCTTTTATCCTTGAACAGGAATATGAGCGTTAGCATTAACATTAGCATTGACACTAATGTGGGGGGTATGTGATGTGTTTAGTGTTTCGGTGTTTTGAGTGTTTTGAGTGTAGAGTGTTGTGTGTGCTGCTTTAAATGACGAGTCAGCTGGGTCAAAAACTCAACCCTCTGAGCCGCATAAGGGTTATTAATAAATTAATTTTTATGGCTTCTCTCGGAGGGTTGAATGGAGTTGGGGGTTTATATTCTAAAATAGATGCCCAAAGTGCCATGAAATTCAATATATATTTCATTTCCCCATTTCCTTTTTGAATGAAAACACATTGCGTATACGTAATATTTTGAGGGGAAATTTTAATAAACATTTATTGCCCCAAAAGAGCTAATTTTGCGAAAGCTCTTCTATAAATAGGATTTGTTAGGGATTATATTTAATGCAAAATCATCAAAATTGTAGAAAGTCTTCTTGTGCTTAGAGACTAATAATTTTGAGTGGAGGGTTAAAATGAATAAATTGAAGTAGAGTATGACAATGACGGAATTGGAACGGAAATAGATTTCAATCAATCAACGCCTAAAAGGTAAATAAATAACCTGTTAAACATTTTTTTTAATAGCTTCAATGTTTGTTTATCAATTTTATGATACAAATTTAGCTTAGAGAACGCTAGTTGCTAATAAAAAAATGGCTAAAATAATAAGTTTCCGTCACTTTTCCTTTTCTAGTTACTGACAAGGAAATCATGAAGAATGAGAAAGAAAATTAGGCCATTGAACCTGTTGGACAATAAACGCATTAAGCTTACACGTGTACGAAGTTTGGCTTAATTAAAATTCGACAATGATAAACACAGAAGATACATTAATAAGGCAAGGCGAGCGATAAAAAAATAGTAAATAGCCAAGGAAGAGAGGGGGGCATGAAAGCGACTCTTATACGTTTTTGTTGTTTTTTTTTTGTTTTGCGGTTGCGTTTGGGCTTCAACACTTGACTTGCCCTCGGCCAGGCCCACTTTAATGCCAAAGTCAAAGCTAGAGGCTCCATTCCCTCTACCTCCACTCCTCCTCACCTCACCCACCACCAACATTTCAGTTTCGGTCATTTGAAGTTTATTACCCGCGCACGTGTGAACCAAAAATACCGAAACGTACGAAAATGTTTTTGTCTTCGTTGTTGGCGTCTTTTTTTTACAATGAAACCAGAAACCAAGAAACCGGAAATATTTGCCCAACAGCTCGTACACTCCGGTACGTACCTCCTTCGGGGGGTTAACAGTCGAGCAAGAGTGGACCCCACACACGGTTATCCGAGCTGCAAGATGCTTGGTAGATGCGGCTATGAAGACGTCTAAATGTGAAATTAAATATGCCACTTTTAATGAAATTAGACGACGACCCACGAGCTCGAGAGTCTGACACGATTTCCATTTGATTTAATGGCTGCTTCTGCCGGTGGTCGTCTGGAATCGGAATCGGAATGCCAAAAGGTGTTGAAATCCTTAGAAGAGTTGTCTAGGTTTCTGTGTAAGCTTTTTGATATTTGACTAAGGAAATGTAAACCAACATCACACCTTCTAAATATCCTTCGAATTGATATTTAAATAAGAATATGTGAACCAACTTTACACCTTCTAAATTTTCTTCTAAATATCCTTTTAAATACCAAATATCTTAGACCTTGGCAAATCGGAATCGGGATAAAAAAGGTGTTGAAATCCTTAGAAGAGTTGTCTGGGTTTTAGTGTATGCCTTTTGATATTTGAATAAGGAAATGTAAACCAACTCTACCCACCTTTTAAATATCAGAAAAACGTTATCATTACTTTGTACAATTTTGTACATTAATAAACACAATTATTTTGAGTTTTTTAAAGTTCAGTTTAAATGAAACTTTCTCAGTTTCTCATTGAGCTTCGGTTACCTTCAAGATACAGATACAGATACATTTACAATTCGAAAACAAAACCCACTTGCGGATGAGAAACTTCTCGAGCTCTCTTGAAAACGAAAAGAAAATAAAACCAAAAAATAAATATATTTTATTTTATGGTATTGACATTTTTTTTTTTTCTTGCCTTGGCCCAAGCCCCAGCTCTCATTCATGAAGTTTGTTTGTGTTTGTTCGCTGGTTTCTGTAGATTTTAAGTTGGAGATAATTCGGCGAGAAAAAGAAACAACAAGACGGGGGCCAAAAACACGCGTGTGTGGGGCTTTTCATTCAAGACACGTACTCGAAGAGAGAGAGGAGGGAACGAACGAGCGCTTGGCGCTTTTTACATTATCAAGTATCCGACGAGTGTTACCTGCCCGCCCCGGGGGCAATCGCATTCGAATCGAATTGGATCGGCGGCGAATCGAACTGAATTGAAAAACGAATCGAAAGGCAAAAAAAAAAAAGCAAAACAAAACAAAGATATGGCTTCGTTCATTCATGAAATGCTTTTGGTAAACAAAAATCAACAAGCGAGTGCTTTGAGTGCCCTGAAAATAAAAAAATATTAACTCAATGTTTTTTACTTTTGCGCAAGCGCAGCCTTTCCACTCTCCTCTTATGCTTTTTTCTTGATTTTTTACCAATATTTATTATTTGTTTATTATGTTTTTTTCTGATTAGTCATCCCCGGAGCAGTACTCGAACTCTTGCTTAAATATGTTTTTATATATTTATCTCACGTCGTTTTTATCACTGCGAATTTTTGCGGCGGGGAAATTCAGTTTTTTTCTGGCAATGACCAAAAACCAAAACAACAACAGACCCTGAAAAAAACAGAAAAAAACAAAATAAAGAGAAGAGTAAACAGCCGCAACTGGTTTCTTGATTAAAAGGTGAATGAATTTGGGGATTCGCACAAAGAGCCAAATCGAAAAAAAAAGAAGAGAAATAAAATTGAAGGCAGACAAAATAAACTAATTTCACTCACAAAACTGGGATTAATTTGATTTTTCAGAGACTCTTTAAATAAAATTTACTTTGGTATTTTGGATTAATTATTTATGGTACTAGGAGGATATTCATTAAGTAATATATTTTGTTAATATAGTTTGTTAATATAATTTGTTAATATATTTTATTAATATATTTTGTTAGCATAATTTGTAAATATATTTTGTTATAATACATTTTAGAGAAATGACAAATAATCAAATATATATTTATAATATATAACAAGGAACTGCAAATCTTTAAATTATTAAATTGGACTCTTTAAAACTTGTATAATTTTTAAATAAAATCTATTTAATTCCAAATTTTTCTCTTAAAAATCTGTTAAAAAAAGAGTATTTTTCCTCTTCGATGAGATCTTTTTTTTCCCATAATTCCTTCCTCATTTGGTTTGTTGTTTAAATCGTTTTTTTCTGTATGATTTGTGAGTTTCTTTTCTCGACTAAAATGTCAATGGTTGCATCCATCAGATATAGACAGGCGATCGGCGGTCACTTACATCGATATCTGTTGCCGTTCTGACGTCAATGCTATTGGCTATTGTTTCCCAAATACATTTCAATTTGTTTAAATGCTCGTTTTAAAGTCGCCTTCAAATAATTCAAACCCACTAATGAGCAGAGCAAATAAGTAAGTAAATCCGACTTGACTGTCTGTTGAACTCGGGCTCTAATGGAAATTTACTGAAAGCCACTTGGCACATTGCGAGCAAATGCCTTTCCTTTTTTTTTTGTATTCTTTTTTACTTTTGTTCAATTGATATGGCTAATGTCACATTTTTTTGGGTAGTTTTCCCTTCTGCGTTTTGTGGAAAAGTTTACAAAAGTTTCCGTTCCCCATTGTTACAATAAGCTTGTAAACAATTCAACAAGTCGAGGAGGGGTTTTCCGAGAGGTCACTGCGATGATAGGGGAGAAGAGACAGAGAGTCACGAGACTTGGGGGCATGGTGAGGAGCTATGAGGGAGCGTCGTCTGCTGCTGATTATCGGCATTATTGTGCGTTAGGCTTATGCGTATTATGCCCCCGCCTTGCTTTGCATTAAATCATGGAAAAATCGGGGCCCAAGCCTGCTGCAGTGGAGTCTTTGGAAAATAACCAGAGAGATCAATGTGCGAAGTGTGCAACATTGTTGTTTATGCATTCCGAGCTGTGATAACATTGATGTATCCCAAAGGTCAGCGTTGATTAAGATTTGTTTATAGATTTATCTGATGATTGATGGGAGGGGGATTGTAATGAAAACATAAATTATGTGAAGGTTAAAAAATAACCATATAATTACATGAATAGATATATTTTTTGCACAAGATCAAGACATAAGTAAAAAAAGGGTTTTTGCAGAAATCAATAATATTATTGTTAATGTAACATAAGTAGTTTAAAGTATAGGTAAGACAGTTGTAGTCACAATTTGTTATCTCAATAAATAAGTCCATTGTAGCCTCCATTAATGGGTCTAGATAATTGGGATAAGATCAACAAATGGCTTGATTCTTCTGGGAAGAGTTAAGATCAAAATTGCCTATCCAATATGGCAAGTTGTGTTGTTCCCCCACTAATCTTATGATGCCCACCCACAGATATAGATACAGATCAGTATCTGATTGCTAATTGCTTAACCATTTACATTTATTCCCACGTTTCCTCATTGCTGGAACAGCCTTGGGGATCTGTCCAAATTTGGTCAAGTGACGGTCACCAAGATCCCATCCACTCCACTCCCCATTCTCTCCATTCAATGTCAGCTTTTCGCATTTTGCAGAGTTTACGCACGCGCACTCACAACCCAAATACCAAGGCAAGCAATTTCCTCTAGGCAGTTCCAAGAAAACTTGGATACTAACCTCCTCCCTCTGGCCCCCACATGTGGGATGTGATAATTCATGGAATTCTTTGGCGTTGCGAAATATGAAGGAATGCGGTCGTCGCCGTCGTTTGTTGATGGAGACGAGCCCAAGTCTGATTTCAAGTCTGGAGAATGTTTTTGCACTTTTGTAATCGAACTGAAAAATAACGATGAGGGGGAGGGAGGAAGGCGGTGAAACATGGGTGTAGCTTGTAGAGGGTTGGGAGGGAGTTACATTTTTTGTTTACTTGCATAAATTTAATCAAGACTTTGGACTGAAAAAAACAGTTAAAGTTGAAGTTTATAATTGATCATTTAAACTAAATTAAAAATTGATAATCGATAAAATCGATTAGTCATGAATTGTTAACAAAGCGAATTGCAGTAAATCGATAAAAAGTTTTATAGTTTTTTTATTTTATTTAGCAGACTTACACAAGATTATTTACTGGATCGATTTCCCTTTTATAATCCTTCAATTTTTCCTGGATTACGTTTTTTTCTTAATTTCCCTGCTTTTCTCTTTTATTTTCTTTATGCTTCTCTCATGTTCTCTGTTTAGCTTTTAATATACATACTTAGTATATATTCTTTTCTTTTTTTTTTTTTGTGTCAAAAAATTGTTGTCATTCTCCGGTTCTCTGCACTTGCCCCTTTTTTGGATTGTTGTTTTTGTTTATGGCTTGCTGCATCATCATCCAGTGCCTCGCAGGAGGAAAAGCATGAAGGTGGAGAATGATGGCGGGTCCCCGGGACCTGCCTTGTTTTTACGAGTGTTGCGTTTTTAGTGCTTTTTAATGACTTCTTGCGTGCCACATGCAGCCCCAGACCAGAGTCGGCGAATGCAAAGTGGAAATGGAAATGGGTTCAGAAAGAAAAAGAAGGGAGAGATCCTCCGCTTTTAATGCCGCATGTGGCATGGACTGGCCCGCATTTCGCTGGAATTCTCGAGGTGTCGTGGACATTTTTGGTTAAATTAAATAATAAAACGAATTGCGGGGAGGGGTCAAATGGGGATGGTCAAAATTAAAACATGAAAATAAATTACCAACCAAAAAAAAGTAAAGAAGAAATTGAATCAACAATAAACGAAGGCAAACGGTTTTGCTGTTCGGTTCCCCTAATGACGTTGTTCTACAAATTTCCTCCATTTTCTGTTTGTTTTCACTATTTTTTTTATTTTTATATTTTTTGTGGAGGTAAAATGGCGTGACTGAATGGGTAAATGCATTTTTTGGCATTTCTTGCTAAAGGAATGTTGCAAGAAACCAAACAAAAAATAAAAATTAAGGGGAACTAAATGTAAGGAATGTAAAAAAGCCAAACCAAGCAAATTTAATTTTATTTAAACTGATTTAAAAAAAAATACTTTAAGGTTTTATTTCTGTAGAACGATTTTTTAAAGCATTTAAGCAAAAAAAAAAAAATATATATAT
Source organism: Drosophila birchii (assembly GCA_035046345.1). Classification (NCBI taxonomy): domain Eukaryota; kingdom Metazoa; phylum Arthropoda; class Insecta; order Diptera; family Drosophilidae; genus Drosophila; species Drosophila birchii. The sequence goes on along the minus strand of JAWNOA010000048.1, from coordinate 18,022,170 downwards.
ATATATATGATGTTTTATAAAATACAACAAAAATATATGGTATATCATTGTTTTTTCTAGCTGGAAAATCCTTAAATTATTTCCAGATCATTTTTGTAATTTTGAACATGAAAAATATGTCAAATTCAGGCAACTGAAATCACTTCGCTCACCTCTTCCCCCTCTCTGTACTTGCCACAAACTATTTTTTGCATTGTTGCAAATAGTTTCTGCCTTGTTTCGCCTGTCAAACTTAGAGCTGCTTCACCTCCAATATTTTTTTTTATAAGGAAAAACGGACAAAGTTGCATCGAGTTCTGGGAATGTCTTCATTTCGATTCCCGTGGCAGCATTGCGGCTTGCAACCTGCGTTGGCATGTGGCTAGCCAACTTGTGTCAAAAACCTGGCAAGTGCCACTTGCAATTGCGGGAATGCCCCTCCCCGCTCCGTCCAGCAACAGTTAAATCCCTCTTTTTGGGGGGGAGGCCACCCACATATGAACCATGATGTCCCTGTCCCTGTCCTTTTGTCCCCCTTCTTCTGTCCCTGTCTGTCGGGCATTTTGATTGAAATGTGTTTGTTTGGCTGCGGCGGCTTTGGCGATGCCCCGAGTCCGGGCCAAAAACAATAAATGCGAGAAAACAAGAATTTTTGCACCGAAACCGAACTCTGAAGCGAACGAAACGAGAGGAAATCCCTCCCTGGATCTACGCTGCACAGAAAGAAATAAATACATTAGTAAGAAAATAAATAATAAAAAATATTAAATAATTTAAGAAATATCCAACAAACTGCTAACTAAAATACTTTAATTACAAATGTTAAGATCAAAGAAATATTATAAAAATTATATAATAATAATACAAAAATTATTACTAAAAGCCATAATATGGTATTATCATTCAAAATCTATAAAACACAATATATATTTTGTCAAGTGTATCAACACCATTCATTCCACACACTCGGTTCAGTTGCGTTTCCCTTCCGCAGTTGAGCACAATATGGCCATGGAGGAGAATCGGATGGACATGGACATGGACATGGAATGCTCCTGCTCTGATGTTGTTGCCACCGATGTTATGAGGCATCACACCCCCCATGCACCCCCCCTACATACAAACACATGCGGCAGCCGCAATAACAACAACTTAAACTGTTGCAACATTTGCGGTGACTTTAGTGTCTGTCAGTTGGATAAAAAAAAATAAAGAGGAAAAGAGGATGAGGAGGAAAGGGGTAAAGGAGGAGAGGTGGTGGCCGAGAGTGACGAGAATGATGTTTATACAAGGATGAAAACATGCGAGAGATTAAAGCGCAGATAGGACAATGGCAGACATAAAAACATATGATTTTTTAATTGTTTTTCTACTTATTTATTTATTTTTATCTTTGGAGAATTGTTTTATTTGGATTTGTATTAATTTTAAGCAGGTACATATAACAAATAATATTTTATATTACTTGGAGGAGGGGGAAAGTATAAGTTAATATGAGTTGTTAATTGTTTTCCTTTTTATTTATAAATATTATTTTGGCATTTATGCCATGTGTCTTCTCTTCCCCTCAGAGAATCGTTTAGTTTCCGCAAATTAAAGTATACAATTTGCTTTGCTTTCCTTTTAATTTATTTTATGGCAAACTGCATTTCTTGGTCTTGGTCTCTCGGTACTTTCTTTGGCCCCAAAAAAAAAACCCGACCTGCTGCTGGGGACCCGCTAAAACTGAACCCAAACTTCGACTTGAGCCCGAAAACCCAAGCCGAAACTGAAACGAAAGTGTCGCCCACTGGAATGGAAACAAATTTAATTTAAGTGTCAGTGACGCTTTTCGCGTTTTCGCGAAGGGGAGGTGGCAGGGAAACCGCACAGAACTTGCCACCGGAAGAAGTTTATTTTCTTGCATCGCGCCCCTCAGTGCATTATTTTTGCCAGTTTTGCGCGTTTTTTCCTCTCTCGTTCCTTGTTGTTATTTTGTTTATTTTTTATTTGGCAAAGTCAGCTTGTATCTTTGCTGTGTGTGTCGTTCAGTTATCATTATCGTTTTGTGGCAAAAACGACACGCAACACCATTATTTGCCACACACACACTTACACACACCAACAATTGGCGCTTCCTGTCCCGCTCAAGGACCTGCGATTGTTTCCTCGGTTTGTCCACACAAGGGTCCGCTATTTGTCCGCCCCGTTGTCCTTCAAGGGTTACTTGAAACAACTTGAACTCTGAACACTGCGGGCAAAAATGCTGCAAAAACCGTGTGCACTTGCAACACGAAGTCAAGCTCAAAACCCTAAACCCAAGACCCCAAAACCAATGGCCCGGCCCTTTCGTTTTTAAACTAGATTTGGCTGGCTGACAAAACTTTGGCTGCAATGGGGGGGGGAGGGGGGGAGGCAGGACTTTATTTTTTAAGCGCCACAAGGACACTTGAAAAACAGACTGTGCTGTCCCTGACATTAAAACCGCGTTATGTGTTGTCCTCACGACTTTAATTGGAACCTAAATAAGGGTTAAACGGCTGCTGCTGCTTCTGCTCCTCCTGCTGTTGCGGTTCCTCCCTCTGCTGCTCCTCCTCCTGCTGCTGCTGCTTCTGCTGCTGCTTCTCCTGCTGCTGCTGCTCCTCTTGCTGCTGCTGCTGCTCCTCCTGCTGCTCCTCCTGCTGCTCCTCCTGCTGCTCCTCCTGCTGCTCCTCCTCCTGCTGCTGCTACTCCTCCTCCTCCTGCTGCTGCTTTACCCCCAAAAATAATATTGAAACAAGGGCGAGATAGCTGATAAGCAACACGCATGTGGCAAGAGTGCAAATTATTGGGGAAACCACCACAACTGGAGGGGTTTTCTCATTTATTTGTATGCATCGAAATATCTGAGTCAGTTCTACATATAGTCGGGGGTTTTCTTTTTGCGATCACGTAACTGCAATATATATAAGTTATTTCTAAATTTATTATATATACATATAATTTAAAATTCAAGATTAACAGTTTTTGTGATTGTTCTATATTTTGTTAGAACTGGCAATGATTATCAATTTTCCATGGAGCCTTGAACTCTTTGAGGCCTTTCTCATTGCATAATTACCTCAATTTGGACTGCTGACTAACCAACTTCTGGCAAATCAGTCAGTTACTCTTATTCTCAGACTAATGATCATGATCACTGTGCTAAGTGATCGAGTAAAAACATTTCCTGATTGTTTAATGCGTATCCAAATTGGTGTTAGCAATTAGCAGCTGTTTTTTTAAGCAAGGTTAAAAAACACACACACAACACCCATTCAGAGCTCTCGAATGTTTGCCGATAATGATGATGATGATGTTGATGATGAATGACATCATTCAGTGCAGGTTGTCCCCCTACAGCTGATCTCAGCCTGAACGCATAAACAAGATGACGTATACGCCGTGTTGGTTGCCACAATGACGTCAGTTTTATATGCATTCATCATTGCCGCCAATGTGTCATCGATTGCTGCAGATTGCAACACACAGATGCCATCGTGGCGATGGCAATGTTGGTGACTAATGCCAGCCCGCCGCCAAATGTGGGTCAGGCATGAATTTGCATTTGGCCAAAATCTATTTTTGGGGCCGACAGCGACAACAGCAGCAGCAGCAGCTAGCTAATGCATAAAAATATAACCAAATATTTCGGTCATAAAATCAGCGACAGAATTGCGAATTAATCATACGGCTTGAGAGTTGAGTGTGCGCGGTGCCAGGCGAATAGATGAGTAGGGGATAGGGTGTTATAGACTAGCAGATGCCCTACAAAAATTTGTATTTAACTTGATATTTTATATAAATTTAATTAAATGAAACTTTACCTATATGTTTATATGTAAATAAAGATTATTTCCAGCTTAACAATTCAAAGAAATGGTAAGAAATGAATTTAGGTTAATTTTAAATACAAATTTATAGGGGTTATGCATAGATAGGTAAAAGATCCCTAATAATAAATGTTAAATACCACTTAGGACCTCCTCATTCAATATTCTTATCCAGGGCATCTCTTAGTAAACATAAAACCCCTTCGCTTTGAAGTCAAACTTCAGTTCAATTAGATTCCTGGTGCCCGTCGCTAACTTGTGGCATAATAAACCACAAAAAGTAGGAATTGGAGCCTAAGAAAACCTAAACAGAATACGGATTTGCCTACCCCAAAATCAATTGACATGATTTCCACATGAATTGCCATAACAACAACAACAATGGTAACCCATATACGATTATACGAAAGGAATACGATCCGGTTCGTGGTACGGATATTGGCCACCCAAATACGCAAATGTTGTATCTCCGCCAAATAGAGGAGCATTGATCAAACTTGGGTTGTTCCTTGGCAACGCCAACATTTCGATTGGATGGCCCAGAACCTAACCTAAGCCAAGTTGAAAGGTAAAGCGTTGGCCAGAAATCAGTTTGGCAGCAGCAAGCCAAGGAGCTGGAAGGCAACACGGATAACACCTATATCTCAACTAAAACTAAAACTAAAGTATCCAGGACTAGCAGGATCATCATCTAACCAACAACAAAATGTGCGATTGCGGCTGCTATTCATACTGTCTGCACGACAGCTCCTGCTATAGCCACTATCATTCGCACTCGCATTCGCATTCCCATCATTGCTGCGCTGGATACAAGTATCTCAAGTGCCTGTGTCGCTACTATCGCCATGGGCACTGCACCTGCTCTTGCTGGAGACGAAAATGCTATCTGCTCTAAGGAGGGGAAGCCAGAATCTAAAGGAGAATGAAGCTGCACACACACACACACACAACAAATCACAAACTCAAACAACGCAAATCACCAAAGAAATCACACGATAAAGTCCTTTAAGCAGTTGCATAACACTTGGCTGCATCCAAAAATCGACCAAGAGTGAAGGAGGGGAGTGCAAGCAAAATGGGAAAAAAGGTTGCCAGAAGGAGTACGAGGAGGAGGAGGTGGAGGCATGAGAAGAAGGCCAAACAACTAGCGTGCATACGGGTCGTATGTGCAACGTTTTCAGTTGTTGTGTGAGTGTTCAGAGTGTGCGAAGTGTGTGTGTGCGAGTGCGAGTGCCTGACTGCGAGTGAAAATGAAATGGTTCAAGGATGCGGCCAACACAGTTATCGACTGCGTAATTTTTTGCATTTTGCATTTGCAAAATTTTTACCCTTTTCCCTCCCCGCCCCCCATTCACACAATAATTTTCCCACGTAACTCTCAAGTGAAGCAACTCAAATTAGTGTGTAAGTCTTACTCCACACCAAACCACACCACACCACAAACACACACCCACACACATCGTTATCGAACTATAATACATCAATGTTTAGTGCATAGTTCAATAGAGACTTTTTGCCATATTTGTAACGTTACCAATTCCAGCAGAAAACAATCCAGAAATAAAGTTTTACTCCAACACCCAATTACGTAAAAAAAGGGATTTATGGGAAGGGAAAGTTCTAGAGGTTCAAATGGATGGGTATTTATAGAAATCTAAAAAAAGCTGCAGCAAAAGGGTTTCATAATAAGAACAAAAAAAATAATAAATAATTAATAGAAGAGAAAATAAAACAAATAATAAATAATTAATAAGTTCAAGTCCTTACTAAAGTCAAATTTATCCCAAAATATATTTCCCTAATTTGCTTGGTTATAAAGTAGCTTAAAACGAAATTTCTTGCATTTAAAATTGCCCAAAACTTATGCTAAAAAGGCAAACTTGATCTATAATTATTATCCTACCAATCTTGGCATTTATCTGAATAATAATCGCCTTCAGTAATTCCACTTAATATATTCCCCTAATAACTTCCCGTAATAACTTCCCCTAATATACTCTAGTTGCCCTTTTCGGTATTCGTAATCATCTTTTTGCTGACTTTTGACTTCGATGAGCTTTTCTGGCTCCTCTCTCGCCCCCGCCTTCTGTTGACATTGCCCAATTGGCCATATGCAAATACCAACAAAGACCCTCTAAGCCCAGCTGTTGGCGGTCGGAAAAGCCCGTGGAGTCAAAAATGGAAATGTTGTTGTCATTATGTGCATTGAATTACGTTTATTTAATGGCAACGTTATTCGTTCTTCGGCCCCGGGAAATCCTCCCTTCACAGTTCGTCCTGACAATGATTATCCGCCGTAACGACATCTCCAAAACCGCCCGACCCCGCCATGGAATCTACTCTCCTGTTGCCATTAAAGGTGTTCCGGCCGAAAAACAAGGTGATTATGGCCAGGCGAGTTGCTCTCTGGACTTGTGGACTCTCCTCCTACTAATGGACTCCGTTGGTCAATGAAGAAAAGGGAAGGTAGAAAAAAGCGCGGGAAAAGTGAGAGAAAAGCGTAGGAAATATAGGGGGGAAATGTGTGAATGCACAAAGAAAAAATATAATGTGAAATATTAAGGTGAAATTAATAATTTATTAAGTGTAAGTTTATTTTTTTATTTTAGCAAAAGCAAAAGACAGGGGCTTAAATCCCTGCTAAAATACCATAAAACTTAACTTCAAAATATGTTTTTTCAATTCTTTAAATTTTAAATCAAAAGCATATAAGATATAGATATATTCTATGAGATCTAATACATTTTTTTCTGTGTATTTGTGTTGACTTGTAAAGGCGGCAGGAGGGGAACAACGCGAGCATTTATTTAAATTTTGCACTGCAGGTTCACAAGGACGTGACTGCGAGTGTTGAACAAATTCCTAGCCCCCCTCCTGCTTTTTTGCTGTTGGAAATTTTCCGACTTCCTCATGAATATCAAATGATGACGCAGCATTAACGCCAAAAAGGAGATGGTGGGAGAAAGGGATCCCAGAGCTTGGGGGGGATGGTGTATCAGCTCTGATATTGGTTTTTGATTATCCTGCAATGCAAGGCCTAGTGTCCTGGGTGGTGAAGCTGACGGTGGTTGGCATTCCTGTTAACATTTTAATTAACATTTTGTTGGCAGATCGTAAAAACCTATTGGACAGCTTTTCAGAATTTACGAAAAATTTGGAAGGTAGCCACAGGGAGCAGTTGTTGTGTTGGGTTTTTTTAATCTATTAAATACAAAGTGTTAAATATTAAATTAATTTTGTTTTAGAAAATTCTATTTCTTTAACAGAATTAATCTATAAATAGAATACTTTTTTCCAAAAATAACTCACACATAAAACCACAAATCTTAATTACAATTTTGAAGTCGTCTTCATATCCTCTTTAAGTACTCCTTTAACTAACTTAAATAACATCTACTAGTTAGTTAGTATCTCTCCCTCTTTCTCTCCTGATGCACAGTCACGCTAATGAAGCCCCCCCCGCCCACTATAGACTTTTCCCCATTTGCCACCACCCTCTACCACCGCCTCTCTGGTGTTGCCCCTTGTTTTAGCCCGCTTTTTATGACTTCGGCCTCATAAAATTTTCCAGCTGACTAAATTTAAATTGCGCATGCAGAAAAAAAAAAACACTCACTCACCAAGGAAAAAAATACCAGTAAAGCTCTTACAGAAAAAATTTCGTTGATGATTTTTTTCTTGCTTTCTTAAGGGGGCAGTGGTGGGTGGGCGTGGCTGACAACGGAGGCGACGGCGGCGGCAACGGCGGCGCTTGACTGCAACAATGTTGCCGCAACATAATTGTCTGGTGCTTAATGCGCCTGTATGCTCGATTACCGCTCGTCCACGAGCGCCCCGCTTCCTTCCCCTTTCCCCGCAATCTTTCCGGCCACTCAAAATCCGTTTTACCCCTCTCTTCCTTCCCCCTGCCACTTGTAAAATGCATAAAAAATATTGCAACGCCAGCCCCCAAAAATGAGGAGAAAATGTGAATTGTTTTTCTTGGCTCCGTCAGCCGTGGATAGGATCGGCATGGCAAAGAGGGGGGGTTGGTGGTGTTTGGTGGTGAGGTTTTTGGTGTGGTGTAGCTTTTGGGGAGTTCCCCCGTGTCGTGTGCAAGGCGGAGAGTGTATAAATCTCGTATACTGTTTAGGTTCCAAAAGAAAAACTCCCCAGTGGAAAAACTCCCTGTGAAAAAACTCTGCTTGGGTGGTCACTTGTCTCCGGTGTCCGCCTCAAAGAGTTTATCGATAAATAACCATTGTAAAACTGTTTTCCTAGAAAGGGTTTTACTGAACCGAGAGCCTAAATCTTAAATGATCATTTTGTTAGGCAGTAGTTAACAAAAATCTAGGAATTTAGCACAAAGGTTGCAAATAATTAATAAATATTATTACACCCAATATCGATATCGATATCAAAGGATCGATATTAATGAAAATATATATTAAATTTTTGAAATTTTAAGATTAAAGATTAATTTGTGATTAAAGATATATAAGATATATACATATTAGTTTTAAATTAAATCCTTTATCAAACATTTTTGTGATCTATCGAAATTTTTGGTTGAAAGTCATTAAGAAGAATTCGAAAAATCTATAATTTAGAACAAAGCTTGCACTTGTTGTACATATTTGAATTATTATCGATATCAAAGAAGCGATATTAACAAAAAAATGATATTTAAAGTTTGAAAAGAAAGCCTTTTTTTGTAATCTACCAAAAATTTTTGGTTAGATCTTTAAAAGTCATTACGAAGAAATCGAAAAATCTAACAATTTAGCACAAAGGTTGCTCTTGTTGTACATAGTGTATATAGTTTTAAATTATTATCGATATAGGAGAAGCGATATTAACGATTAAACATACATATATTAACTGTGAAAAGAAAGCTTTTATCAAATGTTTTTTTTTTTTGTGATCTACCAATTTCTTGGTTGAATCTTTAAAAGTCATTAAGAAGAATTCGAAAATGATGGTTTATGGTCTTTCCCCCCCGCTTTCCTCTGTCATCTTCAATTGTTTGCCGCTCTGTTAATCATCATCTTTACAAGAACTTCCAACTTTTTAGAGTCATTAAACTGCACGAGAAGACATACGAAATGAGTTTAACAGGAACTCGTCAAAAGGGGCAAAAGCAACAGCAGCCGGGAGCAGGGTGCCGTGTGTGCCCCCCTGTTAGCTCCTAGGGGCTCGGTTCGGTTCCTTTTCACACTATGTTTGCCAGATCTATTAGCAGCCGCATGACACAAAAATCTCTCTCTCTGTCTGTCTGTCTGTCTGTCTTAAACCCCGGCGGCACCTCCAGCTCCAACTCCGGCTCCAACTCCAGTTCCAGCTCCTTCATTATGTCTGTCTGCATTTGCAACAATGTTGCAGTTGAATTATGCTCAAGAGGCGGAGACGGGAGAGGGAGAGAGGAACAAACAACTTAAGCGCTCAAACTTGAAGTTTTTATTTATTTTAATTCTGCTTAACCCGCCTTCTGATCCTCCCCTTCCCTTAAGTTACGACTTAATGATGCTACGGCCTCCAGTTTTCCGCTTTCCGTGTTTCGTTTCTGTTTCCATCTCTGTCGCAGTCGTTGTTGCTGTCTCTGTCTCCGTCTCTGTTCCCCAACAAATTGAAGCGGGTTTTGGCAGCCCTCGAGCGAGGCAACAATTGCAAATCATCAAAGTCATTAGCACACCGAATGGCCTATCTCTAGCCATCTTTCTTCCCTGCCCATATTTTGAATTATATAGTCAATAGTCAAAAGGCTGTAATAAAGGGTATTAACTCTATGTGATACCCTATCACAAAAAATTAACAACAAATCATCTCAGTTGTATTATAAATATTACAATTTTCTACGTTTTTACTAATTATAAATAATAGGTTTTACCTGTTACTAGAAATAAGTATTTTGTAATTCCATAAAATGTAAGTTATAGAAACACATATTTCAAAGATTATAAGTTTAGAGCTACCCAAAATAGTATTAACATTCTTATAGCTTTCATGCAGGTCAAGTTTATCGTTTAATTCGCCCACATTATAAGATCATGAATTTGCCTTTATCTCTTTGTTATTAAAACGGATCAATTATTTATAAACAAAAATTAATATTAATTATTTGAAATTATCTAAAGTTATATACAAAAATTAATATTAACTACATGAAAATATATAAAATTATATACACAAATTAAAATCAAATTATATAAAATGATCCAAAGTGAATATTAATTTTATATAATATTAATGTTATATAACTTTTTGAAGTTATATCGAAACATTAATATTTATTATATATAATTTTCCAAAGTTCTATACAAAAACTCATATTATTTATATGAAATTATCTGAAGATAAATGCCAAAAGTAATATTAATTATATAAAATTATCTGAAGTTATATACAAAAATGTATATTTATTAAATTTAATATTTTAAAATTATATACAAAAATTAATATAATTTAAAAATATAGTTTTCTGAAGTTATATACGATATATAATATTAAGTTATACCCAAAAATTAATATTAACTATATATAATTTTCTGAAGTTATATAGAAAAAATAATATTATTTATGAAATTATGAAATTTTCTAAAGTTCTATCAAAAATTATTATTAATTGTATGAAATTATCTGAGGTTCTATACAAAAATTAATATTAATAATATATAACTTTCTGAAGTTATATGTATTTCATAAAAATCAGAAGTTAGGATATGCAAAGCCTATAATAAACAATTTTCCAACTCACTCATCCATTGTGTGAGCCATCTTACACCTAGTCTGTGTCTTACCGCTCGCCACTCTGCTGTCTGCAACCTACCCGCCACCCTGCCATGTTAGCCCCCCCATGTTGGCCCCCCTCTTCATCTGTCCTGATTTCTTAGCCTGCAATCGCGATCATCTTTCACTTTCTGCCGCTGGCACAGGCGCAGCATTTTTTGTGCATTTTTTTTGCAGTTACTGTTTGCGTTTTTGCAGTCTTCTATAGTCTGCCATTGTTGGCTTCTTTTTATTTTCATTTTTTGCATTTAACAAATGCAATTCATACATTTCCATTGAGCCCGCCTGCAACACTGCTGCATGCATTTACCGCCAACCCCCCGGCCCCCCTTTGGGCCCGTCTGTTGGCTGCAACAATGTTGCTAAGTGAAGTGAAGGCTAACAGCAAGAAAACTGCACATTTTGTTTACCGCCTGTTGTTGTTGTTGTTGTTGCATGTTGTTTGTTTTTGCTGTCTTGTGTTTTGTGTTTTTTCTTATTTGCTGACAACATGTCTTCACTTTGAACGCAGCAGATTTCCTTTTTTTGCGTGTCTTTTAGCGGATTTTCCCTCTGCCCCCAGCCCACCCCCCTCGTTGATTTGTTTTCTTCTTCTGCTGCTGCTGCTGTCAGTTTCACTATATTTCATATTTTTCATCATGTTTTCGCCGCCGCTGTTAATTAACAACAATTTTGGGAAGCAACGCAATTTAAATTCAATAAACAGACAACAAATTACTCATACGCCACGTAAGCCTTGGGGGAATAAAACACAAAAACAAAACATTATTTGGCTATGACTTTTGGCTTTTGGCGCAACAACGAAAGGCCAACAATGTTTTATTTAGAAATGTTCCTAATTTTTTTATAACCGACCTTCGATAATGACACCCCTGATGATGATAATAATGGCGATGATCTCGGTCTGATATCGGGGGCTCGTAATGCTATAGTATTTCGCAAAGGGAGAGTTGCTGCCAGCAAAGGCCAAAAAAAAAAGAAAAACAATAACAAATTTGCAGATAAAAACAGAGGGCAGAAAAACAAAAAAAAAAAGAAAATAACTAAAAAAGAGGAAAAAAGAGAGCGTCGCTTGGGTTCACATTTTTTTTGTGCGGTTTCTGTGTCAAAGTAAAACGCAATTTATGATATTTATTACGTGAGCCAATTTCGAATTTGCGCTAAAAAAAATCAGAGAAGGAGGGGAAGGAGAAAGATGCTTTAGGCTACGAAAAAACAAGGAAGGCCATCATAGATACAGATAAAAAGGCACAACCAAAAAAACAACAAAAACAAACCCACAATAACAAAGGAAAACAAACTTATTTTAATGAAACTCTTTTTTTTTTGGTTCGGAATACCGTTTGTTGAATTTTTTTTATGCTAATTTCAAACAAATAAAAAACAGCAGCAAGGCGGAGAGAGAAAATTGCTAAAAATGAGGAATTATGGGAAAATCCACAAACTCCAAGAAAATACAAGGAAAAAACTAAACAAAACTGGTAATAAATGTGAGAAATGTTTGAATGGCAAAGAAGTGGCTGCCGCCAGCCAGTGAGCTAGCCGCGAGTAGTGAAAGTGGAGGTCAGGGAAGTTCACTGAGTTATGAGATCATCGCCGCAGTTCAGGTTTTGAGGAAGGGAGATCCAAACAACCAAAGAAAGAGTTATTATTCATATTTTTTATATACATATATTTTTTTTTCTATGAAAATTAGTCCCTAGATCATTGCAATTGTTACATTTTCTACATTTTGTTTTAATTTTAAAACGTTTTTCAACTGGAACTGAAAACACATCAAAAAAGCAAAGTTTTCTTTGTTTATTTCCTGAAATTAAATTGTTTAATTGTTAAATTGTTGTTCAAAAAGTGTCTGGAAATTAAAACACTAAAATAAGCAAAGGTTTTTCTGTTTAGTTTCTGAAATTTAGCTTAAATTTTACAACATTATCAACAAAATATCTTTTTTAGCGAATTTTTAAACATAAGCAAAGGTTTATTTTTCAGTACCATACCTTTTTCGAATATTTAACACTTAAAAAACTTTTTAAAATTTACAACATCATTCAACTAAATTACTTTGTTAACGAATTTTCGCATTTATTTTTCGCTCATACACTTTGAGCCACCTCTGCCGCAGTCGCTGCCTGCGTTAACAGCGCTGTCGCGTCTTGTTTACAAAACAAAAAACTCTTTTTCCAGGTCAAATTTGTTTACATTCCGCTTTGGAAACTGGGTCATTGTGAGGCGTGTGTGAGCGGGACAGACGCCTGCGAGACGGAGACAGGCATAGGGGGGAGGGGCGGGATAGCGCCTAGGTGGCAAGGTGAGGCCAGGTGAGAGGCAGGCAGACAGCAGCAGCGGCAGCTGCTGTGAATCATGTTAAAGGGGGTTGCAAGGAGGCTTTACAGGGGGCTTTTACAGGGGGCTTTACAGGGGACTTTACAGGGGGGTTTCACAGGGGGTTTGCAGGGGGGTTAACACTCCCTGTTACAGGGGTTTTGCAGAGGGTTTGCAGGGGGGTTTACAGAGGGGCTTACAGGGAGGCTTGCAACTTTTGTGTGTGGCAATTGTGGTTGCCATTAGTGGTTATTACTACTTTTTTTTTCAGTGTTGTTGTTGAAATTTTAATTTACGAAACAATCATAAAAAAATAGTTTTGGGAGCATGCCACCGAAATTCTTTTTAATTCAATGTGTTCATACTTTAAAACTTTGTTTATATTTTTTTAAAAAATGTTTGAGGTATGAAAATATTCTCAAATTTCAAATAAAGCATATAAATAATATATATATTTATGTATATATAAATCTATAATCTCTACAAGATCATTTCGTTGCTTGCAATTAGTTTTTTTTTTTTTTGGAATTTCCGCTGCTTGCTTTATGTTGTAGCAACAACAATTACACGCCCCAATGCAATGCCCCCCTACCTCTCCCCACCCCGCCTTTGCCTCTCACTCAACTCCCCTTCAACGAGCTGTGAGTGTGTGTGTGCTTCAGTATTTCCCAGTGTGTTTGTCTATGCAATTTGAAAGCTATTTGTGTCAATGACAAATGATTCGAATTTATCGAAAAGTTGCAATTTGTCAAAGTAAAGTTGGCGCTTGTGCAAAAACGTGAGACGGGGGACGGGAGATGGGGCAAGGGGGCGACCAGTCAGAGCGAGAGGCCAAATAGCTGAGGCGGATCTGGGTGGCAACCTTGAATGGAATGCGAACACGACAAAGCTGCAGCCGCAACAACACCAACCACAAGCAGCAAAATGATGAATTACATTTGGTGGCCAGAGAAGTAGCAGGAGTCTGGTGTAAAGGGGGGTCAAGTGGTCGTCAGGTGGGCAAGGCAACGTCAGCCGTCAGCTTAACTGAAATCAAATCGAATCCCAAACTGACTCTACGAGTTTTCTTAGTCACTGAAATGTCGCCATTTGGACATTCTTGATTGCCAGACGACAGGTGGATGGTGGGGATAAAGACAGAGACGTCGGGGAGAGGGGAGACATCTGCAGAAAGGGTTGACCAAAGGTTGAGAATAAAGGAAAGTGGGAGTTTTCATCGCACCATCAAAATGAGAAAGGAAAGGGGGAGTTTTCATCGCACAATCAAAATGTCTCTGAGGAATATAAATAATAAAATGTGAATAATGAATATATGAATATAAGACTCAAAAGACTCACCCAAAGTTTAGCTCCTAAATCAGAGATTAAAATTAAAGTTTAGTTTAAAGAGAGGCTCTACGGATGTCACAGAAACTAGGAGTTAAGCGGCTTAAGTCCACTTTCTTTAATGGTAAATGTTAAAATATAACTTTAGCTTTACAAAGCATTTATTTTTGATGTTAAACACGAACTTAAAAAAATAGCTACTCTTCCCAAACCACATTCTAATTCCAATTTAAAAATAAAACCTTTCAAATTAAAGACTCAATTTATAATCCCTAAAATTTACTTTAAATTATTTCCCTCACTTTAATTCCATGGTCACAATTTATGCACTCGAATTGAGACATTAATCAAAAAAGCCAAGGCTGTGCTCCTCTGTACTCTGCCAAGTTAAAACCTTTTTAGCCCAATCGACGACTGCTCCACCCTTTTGTCCCTCCTTCGCCTTGAAGTCTAGGCCAAGAAATCTATGGACTTGGCTTTCGTTTTGGCTCTTGCCTTGCAATCGTTTTTATTGCTATTTTTTTTTTTTTTTTTGTAAACTCCGCCTCCTCCGGCGCGACTCCCTCTCTAATTTCCCTCCTCCAGCGTTTCCGTTCCACTCGGTGGCCATAGACACTGCGCTCCGTTGACCATTTCAATTGTGCATCCACTGCTTAGCGGCACATTAAGAGCCGCCAAGTTGGCCTATATATAACGACGGATAGTCCGTGCGAAGCAGACCAAGAAGCAAACAGGAATATTAAGTATACGCCGCGTGTGGCATCAATCTTCATCCCGAGGAATTGACAGGGGCAACTGCAGCAGCACCACCAAATGGGCGACGACATCGTGCAACAGTTGGACGATTCTATATGCGTACACACCCTTTACTACTCTATTTTAAGTTAATTAGCAGACGGAGATCTGTGAGCCATATAATAACCAAAATAAGTAAGGGAAAAAATGAAGGGAGGAAGGGAACAAAGATTGAATTTCGAATTTTCCTCCTTTTGGGTTACTTGTTCGTCGCAAATTTCATTTGCCAAATTGAATTTCAACCTGCAGCCAGCAACAAAACTTGGCCTAAAACCCAGCCAGGAATGAGGAGCGGGAGGCAAGTGAAAGCTTAAGTAACCAAAAAAAAAGCGCAAAAGTAAACTAGTTCAAGCCGAAGATGAACTGTGAGGAGGTGAAAGAGGAGGAGGAGGACGTAGGAGGAGGAGGACGGTGGAGCAGGAGGGACTCTAGGAAGGTTCGAGTGGAATCACCGAATGAATGCTAGTGATGAACCGTGAGTTTGTGAAAGTAATTTATGAAGAGGAGAGTTCCCTTTTGAAAAATGTGAAAGTGTTTGTCCCGGAAGTGAAATGATTTTACTCTTTGTTTTGGGTTGGATTATAAATAACAACAAAAATATTAGCTAAAATTGTACTGGGCTTTTGGGAAACCCGGTGAATTTTTAGCCTTGTTTGGGATGTTTTAAGAAATCTTAACTTTAGATTTGAGAGATATCAAGAAACTTTGCTTTGAAAGACCTAAAATATATTATGAATTTTAATACAATAAAAAAATGTATTATGAATGAATTAGTTATTTTTTTAAACAATCATAAAATCGTTTTACTGCCTTATAATGGAATTATTGATAATTAAGATCTTAAGAATCGTTTTAGTAAAAATCTTTTCAATATTTTCTATCAATCCTAATTTGTATTTAGAAGAAAAAACCCCAAGCCTTTTCATAACTTTGGATAGTCTCTCAATATCTTAGTGAAAATTCTTTTCCCATCTCTAAATGAATGAAAACGAGAAAAGCGAACAAACAAAAGCCTCAGGGCAGCGGCTGAGCAACAAACATCTAAGGGAAATCTGCTGCCGCATAATGTGATAATAAAAATCTTTTATTTGTCATTCGTCGTCGTCGTTGTCCTGGTCCCTGTGCTTTGTCTTCGTCTCTCTCGGATGTGTGTAGTTCGTTCTGTTGTTGGAGTCTGGGGCTAAGTCCTGGTCCTGTTCTCCAGTCATAAAGCTTCCCCCTCTCTCGCACACACACACACTCATAAATCTTATCAGCGGTTGCTGCAGTTGCTCACAAATTTGACATCGGGGCTTCTCCCTTCTGCCTTTTCCATTTCCATTTTCACTTCCACTTCCACTCAGTCGGCTGCCTAATTCCCGGCTCGTGCGTTGTTTGCCTTCAAATTAATAGCCCAAAGTCGCTCGCTTGCTCATACAAGTAAGTCCAAGTCCAAGTCCAAGTCCAAGAATCTCCCCGCCTTGAATCCTGGAATTGCGTGTGCCTTACTTTTACTTAACGCAGCTCACGTCCCAACTTATTCTTCCCCCATGTCCTCCGGCTTTTCCTGTTTGCTGTCAACGCTAAAACTTTAACAGCCAACTTCCATTTCCATTTCTTTTTTCTCTCCTTTCAGTTTTTTTTTTTGTCGCCCCTCGGTTTTCAGGCAAATTGAAGGGTGACTTATTGCAACTCCGAATGAGTTGTCATTTAGGTTTTCCCATTTCATCTTACCCCGTTGTCCTTTTTCCTTGTTTCCGATTGGAGTTGGGAATCGATATTTCTGAGCTGAAGCTGACCCATTGCCTCCTCCTGTCATCGCCATTATCCACTCACGTCCAAAGCCAAAACGGCAAAAAGCAATCGAAAGACAAAAGGAGTTTGGCGGTTGGCCTGTTTAGAGTTGGGACTAAGGATAACGCAGAGAGGAAGGAAGGAGTCGGAAACTAGAAATCGAGCAGCAGCAGCAGGAGGTGAGGTCTAAAAAAAGAAGGGGAATCGGGCAAATCCGTTCGGAAAGAGCTTAAAACAAAAGGGAAGGAAATGGTTACGATAGCACTGAAAATGGGTAACAACAGCGTCAGAGACGGGAAGGAAGCAGTTAAGATGGCTGAAAAATGACCAATGAAATGGCAAAAAAAGGAAACTGTTGAGTTTCCAAATGAAGTTTGGGGAATAACCTAAAAAGTTCAAAGAGATCCTGGACTAGGATCACAGCATTGAGTATATAGTGATTGAGTTAGATTCCGTTTTAAAATTAAGTTAGTTAAATCAATAATAAAGTTAGATTTTATTTTAAAATTAAGTTAGTTAAATGCTGAAAAGGGCTTCCTTTAAAAAATAATATATAATCTTAGCTTGGTATTTTTATTAACATTTTGTAACAAAATATATTTGAAAAGTCCCTTCAAAGGTACTTAAACTAAATCCCTTGAATCTTCTTTTACATATCTTCCCCAAAAATAGCCCACCATAATCCCCTTTTGTATGGTTTTTTTTCGTTCACTCAAAAAAAAAGAACACAAATCGCCCAAAATAATTAGAAAATAATTAGTAAAACTTAATGCACAATAATCCCTAGAAACATGTTCTAGCTAAAGCATAGTTCTAATTTTAACACAAAAGGCATTTTAGAGATGAGCTAATTTTGGTGACGGTCTGATCTGTTATATCTATATCCAAGATCCGAATTATCTTCAGGGACTGTCTACCCTCTCGTTCATTTACCTCATAGCTATTGTTCGTAATTAATTTTATTGTTTTTTTGCCTTTCAATATTCGCACTTTAGACTCTCTTTTTTTAGTGGCTGGGATTATCCGCGTGATTAGCTAAAAATAAACCAAGTTTTGGGGGCTTCTGCTAAACAAGGCCAACCAAAAAGCGTTTAGGAACGAACAAAAAATATTATAGCCAAAAAGGCTTTCGCATTTCCGGCGCCAGCTAAAAATATTTTGACGTCTTTCGACGCTGTCAGGGGAATGTGTCTTTTTCTATTCCTATTTATTTATTTTTTTTTATTTTTGTTGGGTTTTTTTGCAAATGCGTCTGACGTTGGGAGGGGGCTGATGATTCGCTTTATGCAACCCCAAAAACGTGGCAGTGGCAGCAGTCATAAAAATATCACCACAGCCAAAATAAAGAAACAGTCCGTCATTGGTCTTTGCACTCACTGCCTTGGCTCTGGGTTTCTCTTGCCACTCGGCTTTTGGTCCGTTAGTCCATTGAGGCCTAGATGTGCGTCATTGTTGGCCTACATTGGGCATAAATCTTGTTGGAAAATAAACAAGGAAGAAAATATGGGAAAATGGGAAAGTATATAGAACAGGGAATGCCCTTAAAGGTGATCAATAAATAAATATCAAAGGTGCTATGATTATTTAAATTAAGTTTAAAATAAATTACTATTGGTAACTGACTGAATAATTAATGAATTTGCTATAAATGATCACTCATAAATTCCTAATTCCTAAAGTTTCAAATAAAGTAAATGTTAGAAACTCGTTTTAAAAATATAAATGTCTTTATAATATTTCATAAACTCTTAGGAAATCTTTTAAAAATTATAAAAGTCTTTATAATATTTTAGAAACCCATTTAAATCCACCATATAACCTTTTTTCTGCCTGTGAATTCTCTTTAAAATTATTCAACTCTTTATAATAGTTCACAAACCCATTTAAATCCACCATATACCCTTTTTTTCTGGCAGTGTATGCCCTGGGTATGAGCATCACAACTAATTGACTTGATGGGATGAGAGGGAAAACCATGATGACATGTTTCTGGGATAAAGACAAGCGCAGTCGGCACAGAAGGCAGGGACGTGTGGGGTTTGGTTGTCTGCCTTTGGGGGGGGGACCTAAGCAGGGCCGGTGGAGACAGGGGGGAAAAACTCAAATGAGTGATTGCTGTTGGCAGGCGCGTGAGCGAAATATTCATAAGCATTCACAAGGCATTCGCATAATTCATTCATTCCAACACTATAACGAATGAAGAGAGGGGGGAGGCAGAGGTGTTGAAGCATAAAATGTTGAAAATCCGGCCAAAATTATTATTATTATTATTTCCCCATATTTTATGGCCAAACTTTTAGAGACTCAACCTAAATCATTTTCAATAACCCATTTTGTATCAGCTTTATCTTTGAATATTTTTTTGGTTTTCTTCTTTAAGTTTGTAGTTTGTTTTTCCCACAGTCACATGATTTTTTTTCCGCAGGTATAAATTTGTTTGACTTTCCGTGACGTTTGTCGCGAATTTTTTGCTTGCCAAATTGATGAATTGTTTGGATTGTTTTTTTCTTGTGGGCGGACAGAGAGTGAAACCAGCAAAATCACATTGAAATTGTATTCGCATTTAAACAAAATTTATATTATAAAAATATATATATTTCGTTGAGTCATCTCTGTCGAGGAAGTGAATATATATTGTTGCAGTTGAAGGTGTGACACATTTAAGAGGAAATTGGAGGAATGGCAATGAACTGCTTAGAGAATGTTCAATGAAATGAAATTCGAGAAGGATATACTATATGGATGGATATATGTGTGAAGGAAGCGTTAAATGAGAAGCTAAAAGAGGGTGAAATCGTTAAAGGATCTGAAAATGATGAAATATTAAGCGAGAAGGTGTAATGCTATACATAAAGTTGTTTAAATCATTTATTTAATATTTTATTCTATGTCGTTTTATAATTATTTAACAAAGTCTGTTGGGGAAATTGTTTAAATTGATCGATTATACAAATTTTTATATTTTAATTGTGGTTTTTTTATTTTAAATATCAATATAACAAACTTTACAAAATTTGTTATAAGTTTATCATGATAAAGGTTCTAAAATTTTCTTATCCATATTAAATCAGCCTCCAACCTTTGTCTATGAATGAAAAGTCACTGACTTGCCATGCTCCCTGCTCCAAGATAAAGCCAAAAGATCAACAAAGCAACATCATCTTCATCATTTCAACTCTCACTGGCTGCCTCTTTCTCTGCTCAATTGTTGTTTATTGTTTATTATTTTTTTTACTCCAACTCAAACTCCGAGTGACTTATTAATTGGGAATGCGGAAACTTTGTGGCTGCATTGCAACTTGCCGCTTGCCACACAGTTGCAACACCATTCAAAAGTGGAAAATACCAGCGGAGCAGCAACCATCCAGCGAGCTAATCAATTATATGTATGTATATATCTTTGTGGCTTAACATTTCGCTAATTAGTAGAATTTCGACTGACTTGGGAAACTAGAGCGCCGTAAAAAATTAACACGAGTCACACGAGTCAGAAACTTGGCATAAAAAAGCAAAAAAGATACAATAACAGAGGGACAGGTGCTAACCTCGATCCCCCATTTTCTTCGTTCAATGATCCTTTATTCTGAATCCTCTGTTTGGGATTCTATGTCCTGGATCCTCTTTCCTCGCTCCTCTATCCCCGATTTTTGTGTTCCTTGTGCTCGACTTTTGGTAATTGGCAAAGCGCTGGCCCTTTTAGGCAGCTGCCATCGGAGCCAAGGAAAGAAAACAAAAAAGGAAATAAAAACAAAAGGAATAGAAGAACTAATACCCTGGAAAAGAAAGTTTATTAAATATTTATTAATATTATTAGTAGAAGGAGGAAGATCTTTGAATTCAAAGGATTAAATAATTCAGAAATTTTAATTCAAGAATTTTAATTCAAATCAATTTCAATTCAAGAGAAATATGTTTAATATGTTTAAAAATATGTTTAAAAATTATGAAAACTTCTCTAAAAATAAATCATCATATAGTCTATTAAAAAATATAAATATTTAGGATGCATTATTCCAATATCCCCTTGAAGTACAGAAATAAACGTCGCTGGCAGCTGCTCAACAATGAGACCTCTGCCACCACCTGCCACGTGTTGCTGCCGCTGCTGCCGCTGCTTCTTCTGCTGCATTCAACAATCAAAGGAACAGATGGCAGCTGCTACTCGCTTGGCCCCCTCTTTTGGGCAAATTACATGGATTCGGTGCGAGAAGTCCTCCTGCGCTGTGCAGTTGAAGAACCTCATTTCGATTTGTTGTCCTCGATTTCGCAACAGGAAAATATCGCGCACCTGCCGTCGGTTTTTATTTTCTTCCTCACCGCGGTGGCATCTGTCCTTTTTTACTTATTATTCCTTATTCCCACTTACCTGGCAAGGATGGAATGCATTTCGCCTTGGTCTGCCTGCCATTAAATGCGTGTGTGTAAGAGGGAGCAAGGGATTTTGGCATTGGGCATTGTTTTGCAGGATAATGAGCTGCTGGGATGAGATCTTCGCGTAAAGCAGGGATAATAAGGAGCTGCAGGCGAAAAGAAGGACCCTCAGCAGAGCAGAGCACAGGCAGGTGTGGCTTAGATCTCCAACGAGAATCGAGTGTTGACACAGCAGGCGGCTGTAGGGTTTGTCAAAGGGAAATTATATATGCAGGAAGGATAGATAATTTGGAGGAAAGCCATAGATTACTGGTAGAAAATTCAGGGGAAATTTAGAAAATGTAAATGTGAGAAATTGGGAATATATGAAAAGCATTGAGAAATGCAAGAATAAATCCGAGAAAATTAAAAATATATATAAATAATAGTTAAATACAAATTTTAGATATATTTTTAAAGAGCCTAAAAGAAAAATATCCTTAGGAAAATATCTAATTGTTTTCAAAATAAATCCAATATAAAAAATTAATAAAATCAAACATTTACTATTTTATATTTTAATTAAAAATTTATAAATATTTACAATAGAAAACCTTCGAGAAATGCAAGAAAATACTAAATATTAAAAGAAAAAATCGGAATATATTAAAAAATATATAAATAGTTGAATGAAATGAGCCAAGATTTTCTATTTTATAAATATTTACGATAGAAAACTCTCCATGAAAATGATCACATAAATAAATATTTTACGATGTCATCACAAACTATTTATATTTATATTTATTTTGCTCAGAGTTTGGCTTTGACCTGTTAATTTCAAGGAATTTTTGCACAAAATTAAAATAAATATTGAAAAATCACCACAACTATTAATAGCGCCTCTTTGATGAGAATTTAATCCACAAATAAATATGTTAAATTCTCGAAAATTCCTCAAACCAAATGAATTTTAGTTCTAAAAATTCAAAATATATATTTTAATATTCTTAAAGTTCAAATAAAATATATAGAATTCAAATACAATATAAAGTTCAACGAACTTGATGCCGACAAAATCGATTCAAGTCACAAAAAACCAATCCCATAAATACTTGGGAAAGGTCCTCTCACGCCTTTTGCCTTCGCTGTTGCCTCGCCCAAAAATCGCAATTCGCCAAAAAAAAGCAAACTGAAGCCAAATTTATTATGGCCAATATATTTTGTAATTAAATCGAGACAACAACAACAACGGAGAAAGGGAATTCCGAACTTGCTCGACGGCAATTTAATTGTTTCTTCTCTCTTTTCTTTTTTTTCGGTTAACATATTTTTGTTTACAAAACATTTCAAAGTTTGTTGCTGTTGCTTTCTTGCAAATTTCACGCCTCGACTCAACATTTATTTTCAGATTTTTAACCAGAGGCAGAGGGGGGGAAGAGAAATGGGGGGGAAATACTGTTTTGTGATGAGGTGTCCGTTCACTCTTTTTTTTGTAATATTTTTTTGTATTTATTTTTTTTGGTTTCTCATGACTCATTGAGGTCGTGTGCGAAATTTTTGGAATTGCTTTCATTTATTTATGCATTTGTTTTTTTCGTGTATTTGAGCTGAATGCAAATTTGCTTATTTATTGCACGAACTGCGGCAACAACAAAAACAACAACAACAATCGAAAAATTCCCAGAAAAAATCACTTGGCAAAAGTTCCCCCCTTTTCCACTGAAAGTGCGAAAATAACGAAAACAAAATAAATGCGAAAATAAAAACAAAATAAATACAAAATCATTGAAAATTGTTTTTTACAAGTGACACTTTGTAGTGTGATTTTTTTATTGTTTTGTTTTGTTTCTTTTGTAGCAATCCTCCAAGTTTTCACACTTTTAAGAAATGAAAGCAAAATACGTAAGCAGGTTTTTTGGAAACGACTAGGAAATGGCTGTAAAAATAATAAATTGAGAAAAACCTTTCAGATTTATAAAATAAAGCTTCCTAAGCATTTGAGGATTTTTAATTTTTATTATTTGGTATTATTTTATTATCATAAATCTATTTAATTTGTTTTCTGATCAACTGTCTTTCTCAACATTATAAAATAAACCATTGAAATAGTTTAAAACAAATTCTTCCGTTTTTACATCAATATATATACCTTAAAAGTAAACCTAATTTCATACCCTAAATCCAATTCCAAGTGTCACTGTCAACCCCACGGACTTGGATAGTTAAGTCGGTCTTTAACCCGAAAAATGATTTGGCAGTTTTTATATGCTTTCCTATATATACGCTCGATTTTGTTGTTTATTTGTTTTTTCATTCTCCCGGCCCTGTCACGTTAATTACGTGTATAAGAAACAACTTGATTAGTGGCCAAGTGTGAATTGCGAATAAAACTTACGGCCGGAATACGGCACGCGCTTTGTCCGAACTCCAAGAGTCCGGACTTTCGTGAATTCCAAGATTTGGTAGGGGCGTGAGGCTCCGATCGGTGTTAATCACAAGTCGTAAACAACAAACAGCAATATCCGTTTGTTTATAGTTTTGTTAACTGATTTTTTTCGCGGCTGCGATTTTTGGTTGCTTTCATTTTAACCGGGAAAAACCCAATGACAACGATTGCTACGAGCGTCATTCCCACGGTTGCTGAAAATATGGGGGTGAAAATATCGCTGGTGATAATCAAATGGAAAAAGATATCTCTACAGCGATATACATACATATATCTTTGTATCTATTTTTAGGTCCGCACAAATAGAGTTGACCTTTTGAGGAAAATATATTTTTAGTTGCAGATAAATAATTGTGAAATCGCAATCGATCATGGGATCGCCGGGGAATTTCTTCGTTCGTGCGATAATAGTGCTTTATTTTGTTGGTCATTTCTGGGGAAACGCTAATCACCGAATTGAGTCACAATCGTATTCCGTGTTTTGCTCATATGACCAACCGAAACGAAAACCCATGGCCCCTCACATGATCTTGTGTGGATCGTTTTTGGATATGGTCAAAAAGATGTTGCAAATTGAATGCCAGACGAATCAATTTTGTATGTGAAAAGTATAGCCAGGGTATTGACTTTAGATATAGTTTATGGAATAGTTTAATGGGGGCATTAAAGAGTACGAAGGCCCGCAGAAGATTAGAAATTTCGATGGGGTTTTCAAATGGTAAAATAGATTTGTATATATATATTACTATAGCAATCACTTAACAGCTAAATTAAAAATTAAGCCTTGAAGCTTTTATAAATAATTAACTTATACTGAAAGTACATAGGTTTTGCTGTGATTCAATTTATTTATTTATTTATATTTATTTTCTAATTATTAAGCTTACCGATCACCGATCTTAACTTTCCTAAGTACAAACTGATCATTAATTAATAGCAATTTTACGCAATCAAATTTCTATGAATGTTTCATTTCACTTCACACATTTTTTAACCCTATAATCTTTGCATTTTTAAAAAAGACGATCACTTGATCACTTGTAGGCCCAGTGATCACCACCTTCCCTTTCCTTCTCTCTTGTCTCAAACACTCGATTCTTGAACTCTGCTGAGCTCATAAAAATTCTTACTAAAATGACGCACACACCGAGATACAAGCGAGCTTCTCCTTTTTCCAATGAAATTTTCATACGCCCCGTTGACAACATTTCTGTTTATGGACCCAAAAGAAGGCCCGCAAAGTCAATGGCCTAATGCTGGCCATATTACGCATACGCCACATGTGACACCTTGAGGGCGTTTTGAGCCTCGAATTTAGCTTCAGAGCTTCAATCGTTTTGCCAATTTCTGGCACGTTCTCAGCCATCTCGAAACATTTAACATATATTTTCATAGAGTATATCGAGAATTTTGGGAATGCGGCAGCACTCGAAACTGCGCAGTCTTGGCAGTATTTCATCATTAGCTCTTTGGCCGCTTTTCATTACACAAGAAGCCAAGAAACAAAGAAGAAACAGAGAAGGGAAGACCAAAACAGAAATTTAAATATATTTCGCAATATCAGCGCAAAAGTAAAACGTGTGTGTGTGTGGCCACCAAAAGTTCAATAAAACTGAAAAAAGTTTTTGCCTAATTTTTTGTTGTGGCTTCAACAACATTTTTTCTTTCCTAGGTTTTTTTCAGCTTAAGTCGCAATAGCCCAGTTAAAAGTGGAACATGCGAGAATATTAAAAGGTGGGTTTGGGTTTTGGGGGGCAAGTAGAGAGAATTGCCAAAAAAAAAAATAGATAATACCATGCCGAGAATAACAACAATAACTGAAGTGAGCACCAGAAGCATACGAAATAAAGCGTACTTTGGCCTATGCTGGGGATATATCATACCCTTTCTCTAGAAGTTGATTAGCTATAAAACAATTCTAGAGAATTTCAAATAACCTTTTGAGATTTTGAAGGATACAAACGATAGATATTTTTGAATATTTTTGAATATTTTTATTATTTTTCAATATTTTTAAATATTTATTTCTCTTATTTAATAAGAAAATATACAAACATACTATTTAATTGCTTAAAAAGGTTAATTATGCCATTTTAAAATCGTAAGTTGTTTATTTCTCCTTTAAAAGATCAAATATTTGATATGTTTGAATATTTTTTTTATTTTTAAATAATTTTTTATTATTTTATTTGATAAGAAAAATAGATAAACTGATTAACTGCTTTTTATCTTTTAAAGGATAGAATCCAAGATATTGGTAGTACCTTTTTATATTTTAGAATATTTTTTTCTTTTATTTGATACGAATGGCCTCTTAAATTTCGCAACTCTTTTACTTACTTTGAATTTTATTTTCACTTCAGTTTAGAAATATAAAATCCTAAAGATGATATCTTAGTTAGTCCGATATTATATTTATTGTTCTCCTAGATGTACTATAGATTTATAGATTTCTTATAGAAATTATAATTAAACAAATAAATATTATGTTCTTCTTTTGCCTATAAACAATATTAATTCTGTTCTTTAGGAAGGCCTTCCGACTTTTGCGTTTATAGTTTTGCGATTACCTATCGATGGAACAGGTTCTTTAGCACCTCCCACCGCCCCCTTAAAGGGGGGGTGCCTTGTGCCAGAAAGAGAAGGCAGAACGCTTGCTCAAAATGTTAATGACATTGCCAAAAAAATAAAAAAGGAAAAAGATTGTGCGAGGGAAATAGTGTAAAGCTAAACAAAGAGATTGAAGAGTGAAAGAGAGAGGAGCCAAGCAGTGGATTTTGTTTGTAATTCATTGTTGTTGATATTCGGTTTTTGTTGTTGTTTTTTTTTTTTGTTGGATTTGTTTTCATGTGGAAGTTATAGCTGATGTTTTGTAGGTGTCATTAACCTTCCACTTGGCGCGCTGAGAACCTTACTCATGGTTTGTTTTCGTTGTGTTTTTATTCTAAAGGCAGAGAATTTTCGCTTTTTATTTCACACGTTTCTCCTCCACGTTTTTTTGGATTTCTTTTTTGTTGGCTTTTGTTTTGGCTTTGGCATTCCGACTCACCTTTTTTTTGGGGTGCGTTCAACCAAGCGATCTTTAGGTGAGGGAATACTTCCCTCCAAAAAAAAAAATGGGGGCCTGTTCTAGAATCACTCAACCACCAACACCACCGCCCAACCAATTAACCCCTCCCCACCAAGCCATCATCTTGGCAAGTCATTAAACTTGGCCATAACCAAAAAAAAATACGCCGCGCAATTCGCAAATGGGATTTGCGGGGAACCAAAAAAAAAAAGAAACAAAATGTTAAAAATGTTTTAGAATATATAAAAAGAGTATTTGTCAAAAAGTTAATGCATTAACCCATTTGTCATTGATTCAAATTGATTTATTTTGACTTTGCATTTGCATTGAATATTGATTATTTATTTATGTATTTTTTTTTTATTCAATAACACTTAAGAGCTCACACCTCTGTCTCCCCAATAAATCGTTTCTTTTCAAAAATCAGCAACCTTGCGGTTATCATGGCGTATACGTAATTTATTTATGCGTTGTGTTGTCATATCTACGATTGCATAATTAAAGATCGAAAAAAAAACGAAACTTAAACCAGGAAGAGCTACAAGGGATCTTACATAAATATATTCCAAGATCTTACTAGAATTTATTTATTTATTTTGTATTTTTAGAGTGGCAAAGACTAATGTTCTTACTATCATTCAAATATAGTTCCTGGAGCATTTTTTTAGATACAAATTAATATTTGATATTAACTTTCACCTGCTATTTCTATATTTTTTGCTTGCAAGCATTATAACAGCTTCTTAAAATACATTTAATTCTTTAATAAATCTGTTAGAGTATCAGAATTAATTTGTAAAGTTTATAATATTTACCTTCTTCCTTAAAAGAATTATAATTATAATTAGTTTGTCCAGTTTATTAAATTTAACTTCTCCAACTATTCTATATAACTATATACTATATATATTCTTTTTTAAATAAATCTTTTGATTATTTCATCAGCATATGAAATCTTTTTTTTTTTTTTGGGTCCATTAACCTTTTCTTTATTGTTTGTTTACACAATTTCTCTCTCAGTTTCAGTTTCAGTTCAGCTTCCCTTCTTCCCTCTTGCTCCCTTTGTTCTTTTAGTTGTTTTGATTTCTTTATTTATTAAATATTAACTGACACTGTGCCCCATTGTGAATATTTTGTTCATGTTTTCCTGGTTTACATATTTGCCACACACCCCACCGCCCCACAGCACCTTCTCTAGCTTTTTGCTGGCGTGCCAAGCAACGATTTTTATTTATATTTTTGCTCTTTTTCTCCTGGCTATTGCGCTGCTGTTTGTTGTTGTTACTTTATCAAAATGAGGTTAACAAACGTTCCCAAGGCCATTTTACTACGCTCACACACTAAGGCACACACACGTGGGGCACACATCAACTATCGTCAATTCGCACTTGACATTTACTTTGTAGTAAAACGTAAAACTACAAAAACAATCGAGAAATACACACATATATAGAGAGTCTTAATTCGCCCGATACGCGGCTACAGTTGGAGAAATTTAATTTTATAATAATGGGTTTAGGGTCAGGTGAATATATGTATGTAAAAATTAAATAAAGCAAAGTTAAATAGTAGATATAAGGCTTATCCCTTATGTAATCCCTTCAGCAAAGTATCTTTTAGTATTTAAAGTTATATAAAAAACATCAAAAACTCTACATTTTTTTAATTTTTATTAAAAGAAAAATTGCTATAAATTTGGAATTATTAAAGCACTATAAAAACCTTTGTATCTTTACTTTAAAAAAATATAATTTATGTTCATTCATAGATTTAAAGATAAATGTGCTATAAAAAAGAAAACAAAAACCAGTACTTTATGCATATATCATAGATCTCTATAATGTTAATAATATTTTTTGTACTGCATAAACTCCATTTCCGCTTTTCCCCTTTACTTTCCCTTCCCCCCAACCGTCTTCTATTTGCCATTTGCCATTATCGTTATTCTGTTGTTTTTGTTTCTGCAACGTAATGTAAGTTTTTTTGTTTTTTTTTTTCAGTTTTTATATATTTGTTTTTTTTTTTGTTTGTTTTTTGCTCGTAAATGAAAAGAGAGGCGCGTGTGTAATCAGGTGAGGGTGGAATAGTGGGGGGAAATAGTGAGGGAAATGCTTTTGCTTAACAAACAGAGAAGGACGGGTGGTGGGTGGTGGGTGGCGGTGGTGTAGGGGGAAGCGTGGCGACAACGATGGGGTCTAGGCCAAATGTCGGCGCGTGTAGACTTCTCAAGTACCCAAAGGCGTCTCGAGTGCATAAGCACACCTACAGTTAACGACGAAGACGGAGCTATTTACGACACTTGCACATTTTCAGCGTCATTTTTAGCAATCTTTTGCACCTGCAAATAAAAAAAAGAACACTTTAAAATCGCTGGCGACTATATGGGATCCAAGAGCGAGCTGTAAATTTACTATCCAGGTTGGTGGGCTGCATGTGACTCACTGTAAAATAGGTCGTAAAGTTGGATAGATTAGGTTCTAAAGCTGATCCAAACTTTGTATTTAAAATCTAAATCAAAGAAAAGTGCAAAATTGTAATGAGTTTTCAATATGGGTTAGGATCTATGGACCTATGAGCATTACTTTAAAACTTTTATATGCTTGTTTATACAGAAATTCTCTGAGGGATAATTGATTAATTATAACAATAAAACAAAAATAATAAAATAAATATCAATAAAACATTTCCCTTAAGTTTTCTAGAATCTATGGATCCTTTGGAAATACTTTCAAATTTTGTTTATGCTTCTTTATGGTTAATAGGGAAATTTTCTGAAGGATAATTAATAGTAATTATTCTAATAATAAAATATACAATAAATAACAATAAGAAATGTATTATTGGCTTTTATTTAATTATTTTTATTGTTATTTTAAGTTATAAATATTATAAATATAAATTATAAATAAATATCAATAATAAATTTCTCTTGAGTTAACTAGGATCTATGGATCTATAGGCATTACTATGAAATTTTATTGTTTATGGTTTATAGGGAAATTATGGTTATTATGGTTAATAGGGAAATTTTCTGAAGGATGTGTAATAGTAATTATTTTATGTATTATTGATATTTACTTAACTATTTTTATTGTTATTTTAAGTTAACTAGGATCTATAAATCTATTTGACATTACATTTGAAATGTTGAAATTTTGTAAAACAAAGATATAAATATCAATAATCAATAAATCTATAGACATTACTTTGAAATTTTATTGTATGCTTCTTTATGGTCAATAGAGAAATTCTCTCTGCTATAAATAAATATTATAACAATTAAAAATCATAAAAAAAAATAAAAATCAATTTTATAAATTTAATTTAAGGTTTTCAGTTATACCCTTTGTAGTTTTTTTCCCAAGAAATATAGCAATACAACCCTGATCGCTTAAACCCCTAAAAGAAACAAAGGAGCATTTAGTGCAATATCTCTTCCTCCTTGCCACGCCCATTATTCTTTCTCCTCCTCCTTTCAGTGCATGTTTTTTTTTATTTGCGTCTCGTAAACATTTTGCGGTGTGTCGTAATTTTGTTGCACTCCTCCACACCTGCACCGCACCTGCAAGTGCAACAGAGATGCAACGATGATAGTGGAGAAGGGAAGCTGCTGCTATAATCTCGGGGAAAGCGTGTGTGTTTTCCTTCTATTTTTTTTGCGACAAAGTTTGCACAGAGTTTTGCGATGACGTCGATGCAACAAAGTAATGGTTGTTTACTGTGTTTCGTAGTTTTTTTTTCCATTTTGTTTGCTATTTTCCTCCGTTATCTAATCTTCACAGGGAATAGGAGTAAAGCTGGGGCGGGGGAGTGGAGACTGGGGAGTTGGAGAGTGGGGAGTTGGAGAGTGCCGTGTAGAGAACTCTGTCCGTATTGCTGTCCGTTTTGACAAGTGTCCGTTAAGTGTCAAACAAAATGTCAAAAAGAAAAAAAATAGGTAGTAAAAACACCAGAAAACCAAGCGAAAAATTTGCAGTGAAAAACGTAACGTAAAAAAAAAAGATCAACGAAAGAAAAGCGCACCAGGAAATTCGCACAGGCAAACACTTTGAACAAATCACTTATGACAAGGGGGTGGGGGCTTGTACAGGAAGATGGAAGGACAGCACGCCTCCAACCCCTTCTTGACAGATTGCACTTGCCCCCGAAATTGAATCATCAACGGGAATGGCCCCAAAAAAAAAGGAGACCAAAAATGGAATAAAGACAGCGGAGAAGAGGGCCAAGCCCAGCGGCTGCAACGCATCTGCCATGACCTCCCCCAAACGCTTTTCCAACAGGGGAGGCACCACCCCTGATCCACTTTACACTTGGCACATCCTTTTGCTTGTCCGCCTGTCATGTGACAGCAATTAACACAGAAGCCCCAAAATGGAGGAAGAAATGCCAGCAGTGAATGAGTGCAAATGCACTGCAGGAAATTAAAGAAAATGTGTTGCAAGAAAACAGGAATTTACTATATAAAATTAACAAATATATTTGTCTTTGGGTATTGCAAAAGATGTTGTAAATAATTGGAAAGTCTACCTTACCATATTCTCTTTTCTCAGGGAAACCCCTGATGCACTTTTTCTCCCAGTGTATTTTGTTGGAAAAATAAGGCTGACAGCGACGTGTTACTTGTGGCTTCGTGCAACAGTTGCAATTGTTCGAGGTTGAGATTTTTGCGGAAATTGAATTTGCGGATCTTTAACCATACCTCCCCCCACCTCTCCACCCCCACCTCTGCCTCTGCCCCTGTCCTTGTGCCCCCACCCTCGCCCTCCCCCCTCTGAAATATTGCAAGTTTGTTGCATTTTCTAAGTAATTTGTCATCGTTTGCGCTTCGACTCAGCCAAATGACAGACGTGACAAGAGTGCCAAGCTGACACTTTGGATGATGGGGAAAATGGGGGAAAATAGCACAAGAAAGAGAGAAAGAGGAAGGGAAGCAGAGCTCTTCAGGAAAGCTATAGGAAAATATGCACTTCTAGGCATATATAATATATACATTTAGGTATTTTTGTTTATTGTTTTTATGTGGAAAGCATTGCACAAAAGGTATCAACACCCGAACGTCAGCTTTATGTCAAGTTTTTAGTTTCTGTGGGGGAAATGGATTTAGAAACCCGGAAGTTTCAATAGATGAGAAAAGCCGAAAGAGAATTATTTGAGGAAAATTTGACATTACAAGAGTCATAAGTAAATTCCCTTAAATATTACATTTTCTAAGAAAATTCATTGTGACTTTTCTTTAAAGGAATAAATACGAAAGCTAACTTTAGCATTAAAAATAAATAATTTCTAAAATTCTCAATTATATAATCATTAAGAAAATAATTTTGCATTAACTCTTCATTTCCGATTTTAAGTGCAGCTTCAATGCAAAAAAATGGTATAATAAAATTATTTACTTTAATTTATTTTTTGCCATTTAAGCGCCATCTGTTGTTGGTAAATTCTCTTCAAAACCCACCTTGCACCCCACCCCGCCCCCTTCTGGCAATTCCAGTTATTCATTAGCCATGCAAAGTTCGTTTTTTTCTGTGAATTTTTCAACGCGTTTTGTATTTGCATCTGCATCTGGGAAATTTCATTAGAATTTTTCATATTTAGTTAGTATTTATTATTTCATTATTACAACAGTTCGGCTTTAAGAATAATATTAATATTCAGCTATAGGAAAGGTAGAATGTGTAGTAAGGTTATTACAACTTGGTTAAGAATAAATAAATAATAAGTTATTAATAAATGAAATAAATAAAAAAATAAATATATTTATAAGTAATAAATTCGGTGCTCCAAAGTTTTTCTAACTACAAAAAAACTCTGCTAAAAATAAAGCTAATTAATAAAAAACCTATTTTTGCTCAGCCTTCATTAGTTACCTTTTTTTTTGCATAATTATTTAAATTAAAGAATTTATTTAGTGTTCAGCTAAGATTTATTTTTGGTTCTCTCAACGATTTGTTTTGCGAGTTTTTCGAAACATTTGCTTAATGAACTAGAAAATTTCAACAAAAGAGCAGCGCTGCAAATAAATAAATTATATAAAAAAAGTCGTAAAAAATTTGGCATTGGAAATTTTCGAGCAGTTTCTGTTTCTGTTATTTTTTTTTTGGTCGTGCGACGTGCTTTGGCAACTTTTTTAGTGTTTTTAATGCTGTTGTTGTTGCCTGCTATTGTTGTTAACGGCCTTCGCTAATGAACAGTTATGCAATGTGCAAAAAAATAAAACAAAAACAAAGACGCCAAAACACAAACAAAAACAAAAAGGCAAAGCCAGCGAAATGAACTGAACTGCAAGCCAACTTTTTGAAACTGAAGCTGAAAGATAAATAAACATTGGGGAAGGGCTTTAAATGGCAGAGTCTGAGATACTCTTTTTGAAACGAATATGTTTAAGATTGATTAAGTAATTATTTAAGCTAAATTTTTATATAAACCAGAGTTTCCATTTAAAAATATATTTTCTAAATTTGTACAGTTTTTTGTTGTGTTTATTTATATTATTCATGCTCAAGTATTTAATATTATAAAAATTTCTAATAAAATCTTTAATAAAAGGTTTAGTAAAATATCTAATAAAAATCTATATATTCTCTATCCCTTTAAAATCCCTTAAAAAACCCATTTACAACTATTTTTTTAAAATCTCTACAAAAAACTGAACATTTTTATTTTCTCCAATCTCCAAATACATAATACCCTCCACTCCCCACAAGAGTATCTCAGAGATAGAGAGCGCCTATAGTCGGTCCGTTACAAGCGAGTGCTTTAAGCCAAAGTTGGACTTTGCACCGAGCACGCGAACCTGCCATGATGCGGAATTCGCTGTGGATCGGATGTGAATGGGGATTTTTCATTGGGGGATCTCTCGCTTGGCTCTTTTTGTATCTTCCACTTGGAAAGCAGCATGAGGAGGGTGGTCGGGAGGGGAGAAAAGTAAGTAGTAAAACATGGCAAGAGGATCTGCGCTCTGCCGTTTGGAGAAACCCAAACAAATTCCATAGCTGCTTGTTTGACCCCGTTTCTGAGCAGGTGGAAACCATAGAAGAGAAACCCCCAATCGAACGTAACCACCCGAATTCACCACCCATTTCCCCCGCCCATCATCTCTACACGCACATTTAGCGGGGTGACACACGCATATTTGGTTTCTGCTTTACGAGCTCATTCGCCCCGACAGAGGGGGTTGATTGATTTGTTGTTGTCTCCAATAAATATTCGAAGCGATTTTGTTTATAATAAAATAAAAGTTGAGGCCACTGTCGGGGTTAACCTTTTTATGACTTATTTTTACTCATTTCCATTTTTATTTTTATTTCCATGGTTATGGTTTCGGCGGGAAAACAGTTCTAGTTGGATTTTTGGAGATTTGTTTTTGTTGTAAGTGGTTTTAACTAAGTGGAGAATTTACATATAATAACCTTTGGCTAGTGGAGATAGTGGAGACTGAGTTACAGTGGAGACTGAGATGGCAACGCGAAGTGGAAGTGGGAGAAATTAAAGAAATTTGTAGTTGTTTTTATTTTGATTTAGTTGATGGGAGAGACGACAGGCAAATATGAAGGGGATGGCAGAAAAACGTTCTTTTCGTTGCTTTACTTGCTTTGCTTGTATATAAATGTGGCACGGTGTATGTAAGTGCCCCCGTGTGTAAGTGGAGCAAGCAAAGTACAGGAGGAGGAAGAAGGAAGCATACATAAATGCAAACATAAATGGGAAATACACACAGTTGTTGTGATCAATTTACCATTTACAATTTACAGCCACAGCCGCAGAGAGAGAGAGGCAAACAGAGAGGGCAAGACTTTAGCGTACGTACAGTTTACAACAAGAAGAAGCAGTTTGTTACGAACTAGTGTGGGGAGCGACGCAGAGCCAGCAAAAACAGAGCGAGAGCGCAGCAGAGTGCGGGCGAGCGCCCTGCCTTGATGATTATTACGAAAATGAGTGCATAAAAACAAACGCGAAAAAAACTAAGAGAGCGCTCTACAAACTGAATAGGAACGCTTTGGAAACAAAACAAAAGAGTGAATGAACTTAGGTTCCACATGTTCATTCTGGCCGCGCTCTCACTGTCTCTTTTTCTCTTAACACTTCCATTCCGTTCTCTGCGCCCGCGCGTACCAATGCCAAACTGTACCATTATTCCATTCCATTTCAGCTCACACACCCCAACCCCCCTGTGACACAAAAACCCCCGCCGCTGGCTCTCTTGTGTAAAAATCAAAATAAATCGTAAATAATTTTTTTCTCGCTCTAATCTTTGCTCGCTACGTCTTCGTTTGTTGCTCTTTTGTCTCTTTCTACTACGTTTTGTTCGGCTGCATGAATGGAATGGTCGGGTGGTGGTGTTGCGCTGGTGTGCGGCCAAGAGACAGAGAGAGCGCTATGGCGGTGGCACTAGTAGTAGTAGTATTTGAGTATTTTTTCCACTCCTCGCTCTTCCTTCCCGCTGCTGCTGCTGCTGTCTCTGAAATCCGATAACCAGTGTGCGAGCGAGACAAAAGAATAACAAACAATTATAAATTGTGCGCCAGTGTGTGTGTGTATCTGTGTTGGGAATGGGAATTTCACAATATTTGTAGCGACGAGGACGCCAACTGCGACTGCGACGGCAGCGTCGCCGCGTGCCAATTTCACTTGCAACGAAATTTCTCGTTCCTGTAATGCTTGCTTGGTTTGAGAGCGAGGGGGATGGCACGAGAAGTGGAATGGAATGGAACGCCTACGGTTGCTGCTGTTGTTGTGTGTGCGCGCGTGGAAAAGGTTTTGTAACGAAGGGCGAAATAAAAACAAAACCCAAAGGCAAGAAGAAGAAGCAGCAGCGTTATTGTGCAGATAGATTTTGTGTGTGTGTGTATGCATTTCATTGTTTTTGTATCTTCGAGATACAATTTGGGAGTATTTTTGTAGTGCGTGCCGTGCATCATGTCATTTTTGGAGAAATTCCTCATTCGCTTTTTCCACTTCTTCCCCCCTCATTTCATGTTGGGAAATCAATTTGAAAATATCTTTTAGTTTTCTTAAGTATTTTCTGGAAGAAAACTCGTATTTGTTCAGGCACACACTTTTTTTTTGTGGTGATAAATAGGCCACGAATTTCCACGGAAATTTCATTCGACATTCTTTAACAGTTTTTGTAGTGTTTTTCTAGCTTTAGATGCAGTTTTTCCAGGTTTTTTTTAGTTTTTAGTTTGGTTTTGGTTTGAAAAAGTTGGAAAATATATCATGAAAACTTTAAGTGCAATAATTTATCTTGTTTAGATATTTTTTTTAGCTATAAATTTAGTTTAAGCCATTAAATATTTAGGAAAAGGACTATAACGTTTTGTTTTTAATTAAAAAATGCGTTTTTTACGAAAACTTTATAAAGTTTTTACATTTTAAAATCTAAAAATTTATTTATTAGTATTTTTTTTACCTTTTGGAAATTTCTGTAATGTGTTTTTATAATTAAACAGATTTTTTAAAATTAAAATTATTTATTTTATTAATTAAATTATAAATTAAATTAAATTTAATTTAATTTCAAAATACATATTTTTAAAGATTTCATAAAAAAGTTTCGAACAAAATAATTATTTACAAAGAACAAATAAAATTGTATTCAGAATTAAACAGATTTGAAATTAAATTTAATTAAATGTAGAAAAAATATTATTTTTTAATACAAAAATACATAATACAAAATCATTAGAATTATTAGAATTATTAATTAATTAATAACAATACTATTTTAGGCATTCTAATGATTTTTTATTATGTATTTCTTTTTTTTTTTATTATTTTCAAGCAACCTTATCTTCGTCTTAGTAAAATTCTAGGGGTATGGAAAATTTCCAAAAAGCAAAAAAACGTGAGAATGGAAAATAAAGACAACTAAAAAGAGGGGGGCAGTTCCCCCCTCATGATTAGAGGCCGCCAGCTGATAAATCAGATCCCCCATCTCCCGAGCCGATTTTCCAGTTCTTTCGGAAGTTCTTCGAAGGCGCCTCTTGGCTCCTACATAAATCCAGGGGTTAATCCCTTTGATGGATGTCCTCAGGTGTTAGCTAGCTTTCCCCATTTTGGGGGGTGGAAACTAATTATAGCGACAGTGATAAGAATAGCTAAGAATAGATTTATATATATTTACACTGGAATTTAAATTTTATTAAGTAATTAATTGTAAAGTTTTTTAGGTGGAAAAGACTCTTCAAATTTTTGATTATAGTTGCTAATGTTATGCCCACTATTGTATATATTTTCTGCTCAGTCATTATATCTGCCTTTCGCCCTAATCCTCTCCTTCGACGTGTCGGGCAGGTGGTAAAAATTTCCCCCCCATTAAGACATGGGGGACGTCACATAGCCCCAAAGACCACGACGATCACTAAGAAGTCTTTTTTAGATAAAGAATCGTGATCGGTTCGCGATTGAAAGCGCTTCCGTTAGGTAACTTCAAAGGGCCACCGTTCTATAAGAGGGGAGGGGATGTTTGAGGGTTAATGGGGATGGGGTGGAGTGGGGTTGGGGTGTTCTGGAAAGGCCGAGGTGGCCCTCAAGTGCGTACGTGACGCTCATTGCGTGAGTTTCTAGCTTCACGCGCGGCGTCTCCCGGCTGCATTTTGGGTTTTCAGTTTCGGTTTCGGTTTCAGTTTCGTTTTTCGACTTGGGACTTTTTTTTTATTATACTTTTCTTTTTCGGATGCGTGTAAACAAAGCGATAACTCAGCTGTCGACAGGCAGCTTGCCACACTCGGTTACTAACACACACGCACACGCAAAAGTACAAGCTAACCGCACAACAAAAAAAAAAAAAAAGAAAACGACTTCCGTGCACTGAAAGAAAGGAATTCTTGTAATCATAAAAAATAGTTTTTAATAATTTCTAATAGTGTTTAATAAATAATATTAAATATTTGGTTTACAGGTACATAAAAATTATCTAAAGAAATTACAAAAGGAATTATCATTACAAAGTTCGGAAATATCTTGTTTAAAAATTTATTAAGGTATATATCTCAGGATCTGAGCTTTGGTTTGATCTGAAATTTGGTATACAGATACATACACATATAATCTTCCGATATATGCGGTTTTTTGATTATCTTTAAATAAATATTAATCCATGACTTCAATGCATTTTAAAGACAAAACCTTAGCTAATACTTCCGGTTTCCTTATAATATTTTAAGAGCTAAATGAATGGAATTTTCCCCCATTTTTCGCCCAGTGCATTCTCATTTGCTACTCCTTCCGTAAACTCTTCCCCGATATTTCTGAGTTATTATCTGCGGACGTGTGTGCAGGTTTCGTGTTCCGCGGCAACCGCTAAACGATCGTTTATCGTTTAGTCCCTGTGAATGGATATATATATATATATATATATGGAAATAAGTCTGTACACAGGTACCTCTGCCGGCAGAGGTGGCCCCCGTGTTATGATTGAATTATGGGACTCGAGTGATTTATGTGCCATTGACTCTTGGCGAGCCTGTCTTGGCAGGGATGGCTTACTTGAACCTGACAAGCGGCCGTGGGACTATGCCACAGGAATAAGCAAATGAGGAAATTAGCTATTCTGAGGTAGTGATGGGAAATATCATATCTTGTTTACGGGTTAATTAAGATGTACGTGATAGGAGGTGCAGGAAGTTAGGTGGTGGGTGATATCTCAGGATCTGTGTTTTGGTTTGATCTGAAATTTGGTATACAGATAGATTTATACAATATCTTTAAATTTATGCAAAGAAATTATATTAGAAATATCTTGTTTAAGAATTAATTAAGGCATATATTTCAGGATCTGAGCTTTGATTTGATCTGAAATTTGGTATACAGACACGTACATATATAATCTTGAAAATTAGGCAAAGAAATTATGATAGTCCTGGAAATATCTTGTTTATGATTTAATTAAGGTACATATCTCAGGGTCTGTGCTTCGGTTTAATCTGAAATTTGGTGTACAGATACATACATATATAATCTTTAAGTTTATGCAATGAGTGTTGCGATATAATGTGTTTTTTTTTGATTATCTTTAGATCAATATTATTCCATGATTTCAATGGATTTCAAAGACAAAACGCTTAGCTAATACTTCCGGTTTCCGCTATTAAATTTCTCCAAACTTTTCTTGTACATAAACAACTGGAAACTCAATAATTGTGTCACATTTCAATTATGGAATTTCCCAGGCTTTTCTTTACTCCCACTGCCAGACGCGCATTTCCTGCCAGTGCCTGTGCCCACCTGGATGCATCTACTATATAACTCGGCACACAATATATATCTCTCTTGACCACCTGGCCAAGGATTTTATCTTGCTGCCGTTACTGCCTAAGACACTCGAACACATTGAATCGAACAGTTTGTCTTAGCCACAGGCGAAAGTGGTTTGCTTGCCAATTGCCCTCACCTCACCTCACCTCACCCCCTCCTGATCCACCTTTCCCCCCGCTCCGCCAGCGACTTCACCTCTGGTTTTGGCCATCGCCTCAGCTGCAGACACGTCATAGAAACAATTTTATGGAGCAAAATTTATGTGCTCAGCATTTGCATAAAACTAATTTTGCCAAAGCGAAAACTTAGACGACAAATGGCTCGCATTGCACTGCAAAAAAAAAGGGGAGACGGGAAAGATTTTTATTTCAATTTTTAATTTAATTTATAGAAAACAAGAATATATGAAAAACTCTGTAAAATTGCTATAAAATTTCACTAAGATGAAGATAAGGTCGCGTGAAAATAATACAAAATATAAAAGAAAAGAAGTAATAGAAAATTCGGCTTCATTCTGATTAATTTTAATAATGTATTTTTCTATTTAAATTATATCTTTACTATAAAATATCTTTACTATATATTTACTATATAATATAATATAATTTCTGAATATAATTATATACGTTTTTTGTATATAATTATTTTTTAGGATAGTTAGATATCAAATTTGGTTAAAAATGCATTTCGTTCAAAAAAAGAGCTTTACTAAAATACCAAAAATTAAGATTTAAATTTATATTGATATTATTTTTCCCAAATATATAAAACCTTAAAATCCTAAATCAGACGTTTTGTTATAGCAGACTCCAAGAAAAATCGTTTTCCTTATAATAATTTGTTGCTAAATTTAAATTTAAATTTTTTGCCTATCCCAAGAGGATAGTTTTTGTATAAAACAATGTGCATAATCATGAGTACATTTATTTAAGAATATTTTAAAAAGGCCAGGATTTTGTGAGTTTTTTCCTTATAATAATTTGTAGCTAGATATAATGTTTAACTTGTGATTATCCCAAGAGGATAGTTTTCTCTAAAAACATGAGTTTTATTCATGAATGTATTTAAGAATCATTTATAAAAAGGCGAGTTAATTGTATAGATTTTGTTTCTAAACCTTTGTTTTATTCAATTAAATTTAATTGAAGTTTAAAATAATCTTCCTTATGATATTACCCAAATTCTCCTCTTTTGTTGCATCTGTTTTAAAACCCACCCCCTCAATTTTCTCTCAGTGCATTAACCCGCTCAGCTTACGTAACTGTCGCCAGGCCACGCCAGCGGAGTCAGTCAGTCAGTCAGTCAGATAACGCCTGATCTGTTTGCTTTGGACGATGTCTGTTAACCCGCTCCGTATGGCCCCATCCCCCTCCTCCTGCATAGCATTCACCTAAGCCTCTGGGGTAAAACCCCCCCTCCTTCCCCCTTTCTTTTGTGTATTTTTGCGAAAATGGATTAGCGTGGGTTCACACGAGCCAACCAAATGTTTGGCTTTCATAAAATTGTGACATGGTTTTAACCCCCCTTCCCCCAGTGCACCCTGAGCTCCCTGGATTTTCCCAGCTTTCCCAGCCCCCCGACTATTTGTCCACGTTGGCGTGAATAAATATGAAGCCAAAGCCAAAGTCTGGCCTGGCCTGTGGTGGGGCCTGTTTACAAAAGTTCCCGCCAAAAAAAAAAGCAAGCGAGACCGAGACAACGACGACGACAAGCAACATGAAATCTGCAACGTAGCAATAATGTGTGCGACACTTTTGCCGTTGCACGTGCAACGCTTCAAGCTCCAGACCCCCCACCCAGCTCCCCTTTTCGCTTGCAACTCCTTCGATGTCAAGTTACAGGGTAGCTGTCGCCATTGCCACAGGAGAACTCTTTACGGGAAGGGGGAGAAGAGATTCACAGGGAGCTGCTGCTGCTGCTGCTGCTGCTGGCGACAAGTGGCGCTGAAACCCGAGAAACCAAGACGGAGACCCTGTGGATCCCCTGTGGATCCCCTCTGGTTAGCCCCTTTATACCGGCGCCTTATCTCTGAAATTTTGCGCGCGCAAAAATTGAAAAGAACGGCAGACAAATGCCGAGTTGCAGCTTTTCCAGACTGAGGCTGGAATTGGATTTGCAACAAGAGATTTTGTTTGTTATTATTTATCTTTTTTCGGCTTTTTTGTTTAGAAAACTTTCCGGCATAAAGTTTGCTGAGCGAAACGGAATTTTTGATCATGAAAAGAAGATTAGCTGATTCAGGGGAATCCCCGATAGGCGCTATATAGTATCGGATATTGTATTTCTTTTATACATAATTTAAGCATAAATTAATGCCATTAGTGGGCAAGTTATTACAACCTTCAATAAAGATTTAAAAATTCAAAAAATTCAGTCTTGTTTTGACGTCACTTTTAAAGGGATTCCCCCCTCATAAAAATAAAGTTATTATAACTTTTAATAAAGATTAAAAAAAAATCAGGAAATTCGTATTTTGACGTCACTTTTAAAGGGATTTCCCCCTTAAAAAAAAATAAAGAGAAAACAAGAACAGTTGCTGTTTTATGCTAATCTCGTTTCAGCCCCTCGCCAAATGTCGTTTAGAATATTTATTTATTTTTGATTTGAAGCAGGCGACGTGTTCGAGAGGCCAAAACTATAAATTTTGTGCTCCTTCGGTTTCCCTTTTTTTTTTTTTGGTTTTTTGTTGGGGTTTCTTACTTGACTTTGACTTTGCTCCAAAACGATTTGTTACGCATTTCGTGTCAACTATGAATAAAATATGGCCAAAAACCACAAAAGCCACAAGACAAAAAAGAACAGCGCAAGGGAGGGAGGGAGAGTGAAAAGGAAACCAATAAAGCACATTGAAAAAATAATACACAAACTGAAACACATTTATCAAACGAGGAAAGAATAATTTACATTTTATTAAAAACTTTTGATATGGGGCACAGG
Organism: Drosophila birchii; assembly: GCA_035046345.1. Classification (NCBI taxonomy): domain Eukaryota; kingdom Metazoa; phylum Arthropoda; class Insecta; order Diptera; family Drosophilidae; genus Drosophila; species Drosophila birchii. The sequence goes on along the minus strand of JAWNOA010000048.1, from coordinate 17,980,322 downwards.
GATATAGGTTTTCCAATAAAGAGGGAGAAAGGAAAACTGCTAACGGGGGGAGAAAGATAATACAAGTATTTAGGATATAGATTGGGTTGTCTAGGAAAGTACTTGGAAAATACTAGGAGGACCTAGAAAGCTACACGTAAAATATATATAAATAATTATAAGAATTATAATTATGAGAAATCTACAAACAATAGTAATATGTAGAGGAAGGAGAAATGCTTAAAAGGGCAGACAAAATATAAATTTAGTTATGATTAATCATGGAAAAACTAGGAAAAGGCATTCAAATAATTCCCTTTTTTATTTAATTATCATCCAGGATACTTGTTTAAAGTTTAAAATTATTTTAAAGTTCTTCTAAACTCGAAACAAGTTCCCGAAAAAATCCCTGCTTTGGATTTTCCTATTATAGGGGGGTGTGGGTATGAGTCACCCCACCCTTAAAACGAACCCTCCTCCTCCCACCCTCTTATTTTCCACTTGTGTGACAGACAGTCCACAAATCACGCCGAAAAAAACTCAATCGAAACAAAAGTTTATAAATTTAAAAAAAAAAAAATTTGTAAAAAGCAAAGGCGAGCAGCAAGGGCGGTTCTGTCACCCGGCCCCTTATGTGGACACAAAAGGTCCACATGTCCGCCCTGCATAACATTCCCAAGCCAAAACTAGCGCTAGAAACACTCCCCATTTCCCAGGCCCACTTTCTCCGCCTCCTCTTCCTGTCCCTCCTCCTCTTCCTACTCCTCCTTCTCCTCCTACTCCTCCTCTTCCTACTCCTCCTCCTTCAACACTGAGAATGAAAACGCATGGGCACAAAATTTCCGTTTCCGCTTCCGCTGTTGCTGTCAAAAAACATGGACAGAGGAGGAAGTGGAAGCCACTCCCTGCCATTGCCTGCCTCTGCCTCCCTCCTGCATCCTTGCCAAAGATGCGTAAAATGTTTCGGACTCAACTGACAACGTTGAGGAATGAAAAGAAAGAAAAGAAAGGAAAATGCACAAAGAAAGCACAAGATAAAAACAAGATGAAAATTTATAGTTACTTTGGACTAGGAGATACTTGGTACCGGGAATACTATCATATATTAATGGAATATTTATACTTAAAAAAAAATAAATACTTAAATATTATATACTACAAGAAATATAATTTATTTCGCAAAAAAGTAAATAATTTTAAAAATCGAGGGTACCAAGAAACAAGAGAAAATCGGAAAATCATGCAACCAAAAGCTGGACAAAGGCAGTGGCGCATGCCGCAAACAACGGAACGGAGGTTGGGGATGGGGGATGGGAGATGGGGGCTGGACGAGGACCAAAGGGACCTCCAGCCATTGTGGCGCACGCCATTCAAGTGCGGAAACGGAAGAAGCAAGCCTGTGAAGGGGGGGAGATATGTACTGGAGAGTGGAGAGTGCCAAGAGGTAGCCACAAGCCAAACACAATAAGCGTTTCATAAACGACATTTTTCACTAGAATGGAAAGCAAACACACACACACACACACGCACAGGAATTGGGTCAAGTTTGTGCTCTGTGTGTGTGTGTGTGTGGTGCGTGTTAAACGATTTCGCAGTTTTCCACTTGAGACACGAGACAAGAAGAGGAGAAAGCCGAGGAGCTGCTGAAGGAGGAGACTGTCTTGTTATCCTTGACAAGGCCACAGAGAGGCAGGTTTTTCTCTATAAAAAGCAACTTGGCTTTAGCCTCTTTTGTAGTGCCATTGACGCAGGACTAGATTTTGTAGACATACTCCAAGCTCCTTCTTTTCCCACACCCCCATTCCTTGACTTTTTCACCCAAGCATCCTTCTCCGCGCCTCTCATTAATTCAAAGGAGGTGGTGTTTTTTGCAGTTGACACACTTTACTTTGCTAATTTTTATAATTTATTTTATATATATTATTTCGATACATTTTATGTATTATTAAGTATTTAAATGTATCCATAAATATATATAAATATATATGCATATATATTTGCTCCTTTTTCCTTTCACATATGAAAAATAATCTTTTTTGGTACATTCTACCACCAAATATAAATTGTTTATTGAAGTGAATTTAAGAGGAAAATTGCTTTATATTAAATACTTGCCTATTTCTGCTCAGCAAAAACCAAAAAAAAATGGGAGCCAAATTCAATTGAATCACAATTCAGTGAAGAGCCTTAAGTGCTCAGTGGTTTGGGGATTTGGTGAATGGGGGAGGTGGTCCTACCTTCCCTTTTCCCAGTTACCAGCTACCAGCTACCAGCTACTAGTTACCAGCTTTTCTAGCTCGCATTTTCTTGGCTTAAGTGCCTCTGTCACTGTCTTGGTCTTCGATTGCCCCTCGGGGTTTATCATTCAACCATCCATCCATCCATTTACTCTCCATCTCTCATTCTCGCTTTTGGTAGCCCTTCCATCATTTGCCTTGTCCAATCGCACTCAAACTAATTGCGGTGAGGCTGTGGAAAATGCGGAAAAGTGAAAAGGTTGAGGGGTTCGCTTGAGTGTAGCTTGTAATTGATAAATGTTCGAAAGTGTTGCTCAATTAACTGAACTCAGGTGGCTTTGATTTAAAGCAGAAAACAAATTCCAAAAGGATTTTAGGATACTCAACTAGCTCTAGGTTGTCTTTGGATTTTTTAAAAGATAATTATTCGAGTAATCTCATAATTTTCGGATTGTTTTTCCCTTGAAATAGAGCTCCTTCCTCTCCCTACACCCTTGGTTCTGATTTCTCTTATCTGCAAATGTCCATCTTGACTCTGGCCATATCTTTTCCATCTGGGCATCATCGCTGACGCTGATTTCGTTGTTTTGTGTAAATATTTTTCAATGCAAATAGAAGATAAACCAAGTAACCTAAACTTCAACTTGTTGAGTTAACCCCGCGCCACTTGGAGCACTTCAAATTTATACAAGATATAGCCAGGTCCCGCATGACGCTGCACTTTTTAGTCGGGGAAAAAACGAAGAATGTAAACGTAAATCAAGATAATATAATCGCAGTCGCAGTCGCAGTCACTGGAATTGAGTGAAAATGCTGGCTAAGCACCCACAAGGCAGCCCAGGAGAAACCCCATAAACGTTTTTATGACATGCAACTCGCATTCAATGGAAAGCCCAAGCCAAACAAGAATTCAACTTTTTGTAATCTTTATGGCCAGATAATGTCAGATCCATTCGTCTGAGCTGCTGCTGCTGCTGTCCAAGAATGCCATGCACTCACCCACACCCACTCCTCCTTCCTCCTCTCTTGTGATAACTTATCATTGGCCCATCGGTCTCCCTCTCTCTATTTCTCTGTTTTTCTGACAAATTGTTTGGGTCATTGAAATTGATTATTGACGTTTTCTGTAATCATTCTTTGTTCACTCTTTGTGTTTTTCTCGCTTGATTCTTTTTTCTCAATGAATTTTCTTTGCACTATCGAAATTCGTTTTTATTCTTTGTGATAAGAAAACCCAAAATGAAAGTGCGGGTTAAATAAAAGAATAATAGAAATAATAAATACCTATTTTAGGTTAGCCTTGGTTGGGTGGGAAAAGTGTAATCTGAAATGGAAATTAAATAGAAATAAATTTGAAATAATTATTAAATAGATTTTTCAATATTTTCTATATATAAAAACATAATGATTGCATTTAAATTATTATGCATTGATTTAAAATCTCTGATCTTGTTTTGCAAATATAATATATATTTTTTTTGAAAACAATCTTAATATAATCTTGTATAAATATTTAATATTTGTTCTGCAATAATGAATTTAAACTTTTATCTAAGCCCAATTTTAACTTTAGCTAAGTTTCCTGCTACCTTGATGTATTTTCTTAATTAAATGTTCAGTATTTTCTTTTGCTTAATTTTGTTACAAAACCTGAAATGAAATTGATCTCAAATTAGAGACTGAAAATCGAATTTGGGAAACTTTTTTGCCGGTGGAAACCATTTTGGTTTTATAATCAAAGTTTTCGTTTCCTAATTTCTTTGTTATCCAAGGACCAAGTACGATTTTTTTTACAGATTTCTTTAAAGTTTTCCCCTGCAATCGAATCGAAACGAACTTTAAGCCTGCAAGCAGATTCAACATGTGCACAAAAAACCGCAGGACACTCCGCAAGCCCTGTCCCATCAGCAAGGATATGTCGGGTGTGTGTGTACTGGTCTTTGTGTTTGTGTAAACTTCGCATTCAATTGAAACCAGCGAACAGCGGAGCGAAAGGGGGGCCTTCGAGGCCCACCAATGAATTTTTTAAAGCTCAATTTTAATCAATAGCTTAATGCTTTATTTATAAACAAACAATTTAAGCCTGCTTCCCCCCCGAAGCAACATTTTCATGGCTCTGCCCGCTGTCATAATCAGCAGCAATGACGGTTGAGAGGGGCTGAGACAAGCTCGAGGGTTGGGGCTGGTGCAAGAGAAAGGGTCCTGCGTTCCCATGTGTAAAACAAAAGCAAGGACATGGCCAAAACAAAGCAGACCAGGATCCCAGAGAGCTTTAGCCACACTTTAGAAAAAACAAAAGCAAAACAAAACAAAAATTTGGTGAGCGAATTTAGGCCAATGAAAATTTTGGGAAATTAGGAGAGTCTTGGGATAATAAGTTTAAGTTTAAAGGTTGTAAATTATTAAAGCTGCTGCAGGTATATTTAATTTAAAGTCAAGATAATAAGTTAAGGTTGAAAATCATTAGAACTGCAAGTATATTTAATGAAATTTAATTATACATTTAAAGTCAACCTGTTAAAGATACAATTTCAAATATTTTAAAACTTATTTTAGAAGAACAAGTTTTAAATGAAAGGAATTAAGAATGTTTACATTTAACACTCCGTTTAAGGTAAAATGAAAAATATTTTAAAAGTATGTTAGGAAAAATATGTAGCTTTAAATGAAAACAATTAAAAAATTTGAAATTTAACAACCCGTTTAAAAAAAATATTCAAAGTATTGTAGGAAAAATAGTTTGAAATGAAAACAACTAAGAATGTGGTGTATATATTTTTGTGGGCTTTTGTAAACGAATTAAACTGAATTAAATTATTAATTATGAGACAAAAATTTGTAGGTCTTCTTAAAAATTTATCTTAAAATTTCGAAGATTATAGAAGTTTATAGCTTTGTTCTCCTGATTTACACAATTCATGGTTATTATATTATATTTTGATGATTTAAATATTTGTTAAACATTCTTAAATATTTCAAAAATGTTTTAAAAATATTTTTTATAGTTCTTAAAAAGTCCCAAAAAGTCTGGAATTAAAATCGGCTCAACCTGGTATATAACTTAAACATAATCGTTTGGCAAAAATCATTTCAATAAAAATTTGCATAACGAGCCTCAAGTGACTCCCCTCTTCCTTTTCCCCGCCCTTTCATTGTAGTAGTTGCGAAAATGAAACAGAAACCCAAAAGAAAAATGGGGGGGAAAAAAATGGAAAATCGGCAATATCGAAACTGATTTCGATGCCAGAAAAGAAAGAGGGGAAAAGCCTTTTTGCATTCTGTCAGTTTCTCTGAACGCCGGACAACATTTTCCGACAGTTGAAAGAGCAATGGGGAAGTACGCCATGCCACACCCGCATACACCTCGCACAACCAACACCCCCACATGTGCAATGACAGAGGAGGAGGGCTAGAGAAAGGAAGAGAAAGAGAGAGAGGGAGAGGGAAAGCAATGGGCATTTTCATTAATCGAAAATTTCGCGCCAAAGTTGGTCCCCTGCAGCTCCCTTGGGCTTGGGGTACAGTGGAGCTTTGAGTATTTCATAAGGGGGATGAGAATAATTATAGAAAAAATGTATATAACAATATATTTCCTTTTCAATATTTATACAAATTTTTAAAGTTTTGAAATTAAATAGAACAAGATACATAACGCTGTCACCTTTATTTAAGAGTCATTTTTGCCCTTTTAGTGAGTCTCAACCCAATCGATATTCGCAACAGGGTTTTCCTTTCTCTGCTCAGCTCCTGCTTTCCCTGCTCATCTCCTGGGCTGCTTGTTTCTCTCTCTCTCTCTTTGGCTCTTTGGCTTTTTCCCCACAGGAACTCCCTCCCCCCAAACAGTTATCCCAGCAGGTTCCCCCAATGTCCTTTATTTGTTTGCGGTAGGCATGATTGTTACGGCATCGCAGTCGGCGCAGCCTCCCTTTTGTTTGGGTCCTGTGGCTGCTCGCTGTGGGTTCCTGAGCGCCGTACACAGAAAATCCTGGACGGGGCCATGTAACGCCGTTAACCTCGTAATCCTGAAGAGAGGGAGCAGCGCAACATCCGCGAAATAGGGAGCAGGCTTCAAAATAAGAAGGGGAGCTTGGCTTGGGGCAGGCTCAGGGCCAGTAGGGGTACAGTCTGTGTCAATGTAATTAGTCCAAACGGTAATTTGTTGTGATTCAAAGCGGATGTTTTTGGCCAACAATTAAGGAGTACCACCACCCACTCACTTTGAGTTTGAATGAAGCAAAGCATAAACCTTGACCAGTAATGTTCTGTTAACCAAGTTGTAACTTCTTGTTTTTGATATATAATTTCAAGTATTTCACTCTCATTTGATCCTGCGATCCCATTCACGTTCTCCTCTGTGTTCCTAATATATTTCGACCTTATTTCTTGTTCGTTTTATATATTTATTACCTATTTTGATAGCTCGCCTCTTCATGGTTTCCTATTATTTTCGGTAAATGTTTACAGGATTTTGCCCAAGGCTCTGACTTAACTCGATTTTCGTAAAACCCTTCCAATTCTTTCGATTTCCCAATCGATTTGAACTTATCGATTCCGCAAATATTAACCAGGCTACAAGAAATCGCTGCCAAGATGATGATTTCGCGGTGGATTCATTCATTCATTCATTCACTTGCAGAGAGTTCGCAGTTACCGATTTTCGCACATTTTCCCGGTGGAAAGCCAGCCTTCTTCACCGTTGTGTAATGTCGCCACCTTTGCGCCGCTGAGCGCCGTTGACTTTGAACGCTTATCTTGTAATTATGTCAAGGGATGGGGATGCAGGATGCAGGATGCTGGGATTCCTCTCGATGGCTCCTAGTGAGGCGAGGTCCAGGTATAGATTTTTTGGGGGCAAAGAGCCAACGCAGAGAGACACACGAAACAGAGAAAGAGAGAGAGAGAGCCATCGAGAGAGCTTTGGCAGGCAGCCGAAATGCCAAATGGAATTCGGATGAGGCAGCCAAAAGGATGGGTGTGGGGAATGCTGCTGCGAAGCCTTCGACGGCCGCCGCTGCCGCCGAGTGCAATGCCCTGCTTAAAACCCACCGACACTCACACACAGATACTCACTCACAGGTCCCGTCTGTGCGCCTGTCTTGGTACGAGGACGAGGACGAGGACGAGGACATGGACGAGGACGAGGCGACCCGAAATTTCAACCCCCGAAAAAGCCAAGCACACATCCCAAAACACCCGAAAAAAAAACACACCCAGCCAACAAAATTCGCAGCAAAGTGGGAATGCTGCTGTTGCGGAAAATGAGGTTTCGAAGCATTTGATACCCTGGGGAAAAATAAATATTATTTAGTATTGCTTAAAAATATTCTGGCATTTAGTTTTTTTATTTAAAAATTCTTAAAAATTCTTAAGTTATGTATAATTCAATATGCCGTTTTAGTATTAATTAATTTACAATTAAAATATTGTAAACAATTTGAAAAGGGAAATTATGAAAAGGGTAAACAATTTTAAAAGGGAAATTTTAAAATAGGGTAGAGAATTTCAAAAGGGAAATTTTGACAAAGGGTAAACAATTTCAAAAGGGAAAATTTGAAAATGTGTTACTTAATTTATACAATACAAAATTCAAAAAATAAATCTCTTAAATTATTTTAAAGTTAAAAATACAAACAAAAAAATACATTTTAAATTATTTTAATGCTAAAATTGAAAAAAAATATAAATTTTAATATTATTTTATTGTTAAAAATTGACCAAAAAATTAATATCATAAATTTTAAAATGCATTTGCTGGTTTGTTTACAGCAATTAAATTAAAGCATTTATGGCTTAATTTTAAAAGATTTAATATTCCGTCAAACGGCAGGATTTACAAATTTGAGCTCCCAAAGTTAGCTTCCTTTCATTATTTATTTTACAATTAAGTACATAAGATTTTTAATTGCTAAAAAAACATTATATGTATATTTCATAATTATACAATTAAGCAACTACTTTACATTTTTTAACCAAAATTCTCTTCTTTATTTTTCAGATAAAAATGATTGGTTAGTCTTTTAAAAATTTATATTTATTATTTTTTGATGATGTGAAATTATATATTACTTTTAAAATTTTTTTTTTTAATTTCCTAACACATTTTCCCTTGAAGAACCCCCTCAGGCGTTATTTTACCATAAAAAACCCCCTCAGCTAGCTTTAAATATTAAATGTTAGCTTTATAACAGATTTTCCTTTGAAGAATCCTCTCAACTGGCATTAAATATTAAATTTTCAGCTTTATTCAATCATAATTTAATGTTAATATTTATATAGTAAATATGAGGATGGCATATCCACAATATAGATCCCCTGAACTATAACCCAGGGTAGAGAAAGCACCCGAAAATTCCAGACAACTAAAAGCTTTTCATGAGAAACTAACGAAGGCCAACGGCGAAGAGTGCGGGGGAAAAATGGCTTGTACAAGGAGGGGGCAGCGGCAGCGGCAGCTGTGGGTGTCAGTGGGAGCTGGCAGATGATTAGGGCAGAGATGTCGCTTCTCGTACAGCAGCCAGGCTAGGCTAGGACTCTGGGAAGTCTGTTTCGGGGTGGGGGGTTACCCCTGCACCAGGCTGCAGCAGACGTCTTTATGGCCGTCGCCGACGCCGCCGCTGCCGCCGCCAATCCACTGCCTTTAGTTGTTTTCCACGCTCGTTGACGACTGTACTTTGGTCGCCTGTTCCTCTGCCTGGCTCCTGGCTCTCGGATCCTGCTCAGGTCCTGTTACCCGCGTTCCATTTTTGTGGGCCACGCCCTGACTCCGCTTCATCCCCTGCCCGCGCAGCTCCATAACAATTGATTTCCTTATTTATTCATGCGACACCCAAGAGCCCCCTGCCTCCTTTTTCAGATCCTTGACTTTGTCTTAACGGAGTTTTATTGCTTTCGGATTGTCGTCAATAGGTGCACTTGTCAGGGAGTTGAAGCAGGCATTTGGAGTTGGAGTTGGAGCTGGAGTTGAAGCAGGACCAGGAGAAGGCTCAAGACTGCGGCTCAGGACTGCCTGTTGTCATGGTTGTTAATCCTTCAACCAGACAAGGCTCCCCTTGTGGGGTCAATAACATTGCCGGGAATTGTAATTAACAAAAGGAAAACAAAGTTATTTTCTCTTCAAATTCAAACTTTTGGGCAATTCTTCTTTTCAGTTTTGTGAAGAATTCTTCAAGGGTTTCGTTTTTTGGAGGAAAATATAAAATCGTAAAAAACATTTGCAACACTTGAATTCAACAAACGTTTAAGAACTTTTTAGTAACCAAAAAAAGGCTTTTCATTGTAGGAAAAACCCTAGGAAATCATATTAATAGCAAACCGCAAAAAGATGAGGAAAACCAGAAACACCAGAAATTAAGGGGATGCAAAAAAACCAACAAAAAAAGGAAAAGGGGGGACAAGAGAAAATCCCGTGGCGCCTTTGATGAAAGGGTTTAGGAAAAGCAAACAGCAAAAACAAAGAAAGGAGGGGTGCAGGGCGGTGTAGGGGGATATAGAATTAGAGAGGGGGGTGAGGGCCTAAGGGCTAAGGACTGGTAATAACCCGATCCCCCATTCACATCGCCACCCCATACAAAAATAGGAAAAATGTCAAATGAAGCGGAGACCGCGCGCATAGCTCGCGTTTTGCATGTCAAAGAGCCGGTCGTCTGTCGTCCCTGAAGAGGTCCTGGAGAGCCTTCGAGGGTGCTCTCAAAGCCGCTGCTGTGTGGATCTCCGCGAGACTGTTAGGAGTTTGCATTGACACTTGACTTTAAATTGAGCGAATGTTGTTTTCTCACCAAAAAAAAAGGAGCAAAAAAATCCTTGCATATTTTCCGAGGAAAACCGGAAGAAGGGGGGAAGGAGGAAAGGGGGTGTGTGGTGCTCATAAATGTGAGTTACGTGTAGCGGAAGGAGCAAGAAATTCCCACTAAACTTTAATGCAATTTCTGTTTTTTTCTTCTATTTTCTTCTGCTTTATTTTCCCCTTGTGTTTTCTTATTGCCAGTTTTTTTTCATCTTTTTTTTTACCTTTGAGACTTGGGCGGCTTAGAGGGCGTGGCATGCCGCCGGTGTTGGCCAATATACAAAATGCAGTTTAGAGCTTAAGAACTTAACTTTGATGGGATTTGCACTTCAAAAAAGAAAAAGAGAGTCCAGTTAGGGAGAGGGGAGAAGCTGGGTTCTTGAGGTATTTCCTGGGTGGGTTTTTTGTATGCATTTAAATTTATTTAAATTATATTGAAATCGGTTAATTAAAAGATATTTTTATATCATTTAATTTAGTTTATTTTAAACACTAAAAGTAAATGCATTTAAATGAATGTGGATAATAAATCAGTTAATTAACAGCCATTTTCATATAATTTAATTTAGTTTATTCTCAAAACTAAAACAAACTTTTATGCACATAAATTATATTGAAATCAAATAATTAAACGTTATTGTCATATAATTTAATTCATATAATTTCAATTAGTTTATTTTAAAATATAAAAGTTATGAAGTAATTAAATTAAATGCATTTAAATTAAAGTGGATAATAAATCTTTTAATGAAAAGCCATTTTCATATAATTTAATTTTGTTTATTCTAAAAACTAAGAGTAATTTTTATGCATTTTATGCATATCAAAATCTGGTAATTAAAAGCTATTTTTATATAATTTAATTCTTAAAAAAATTAATTCTTTAGATAGTAATTTTGTTGACTTTAAAAACTAAACTTATTTTGAAGTAGAAAGCATTTCCCTAAGAATCCATCATTATCTAAGATGCTCCTCTAACACTTTTAATAGAAATTAACTAACTTTAGCTCTTTTTTCCTGCAAAAACCGCCTATCTTCCCTAAATTAGTAACCGTTAAACTTTGAAATTCTTAAGAATTTGACTGCTGCCTGCCTTTTGCTGCATTCTCACCAAAAAACAAGACAATTGAGCCGGTCAACGACTTGTGGCTTCCTCCTTGAACCCACTGAACTGATTCACTACCATCGCATTCCGAGTCCCATGTCCCGAGTCCCGAAACGGAGCCCCCACTGATCACCGACGAAACATTTCTTTTTTTTTTTTGTTAATGCGGCAAAAAAGCGGCGAAACTTTTGTCATGATTTTTATTTTATATTTTTATTCTCCCTGCTCTGGTGGTGTGTGTTGTGTGTGGTGTGTGGTGTGCCTTAACTGACTAATTTAGTGGCCCGGAGTTCAATGTATTCCTTAAATTTCGACTAAACGTTCAAGGACAATGCTGTTTATCGAGGATCGGCGGCGGAGAGACGCCGGCGCGTTGTTTGTTTGCGAATTATGTTTGGCTTTATAAATGAATTGATTGATAGCGAGGGGGAGGGGAGTATGAAGAACAGAGTCATCATTTTGGGGTGCAAGAAATATTAAACCGAAAGATTGTTTTTGAGGTGCAAATACTTTGAATGCCCTGAAAAAATGATTCTGATGATTATTGGGGTTTCTATATCTAATGCTAAGTTATTAAAAGAATAATTGTACATATTTATTTTGCTTAAAGTAGAGTATTTTCATAGTCTGTCCTTTCATATTTCATAAATTCAAATATTTTGTTGGTTTTTTAGGGTATTTTTTATTGGTCGTTGCCTTGGTCTTGTCGCAACCACTTTTCTGATCGTTGACTCTTAGGAGGAAAAGGAAGAAGTATAGGGACAAGATCGTAAAGCCTTGATCATGGGCAGCGGAAGTCATAACGGTCAATGCTGCAGTTCTGAGATTAGAAAGGAAAAGGGCAAAGAATTTGCGGGAGCAAGATAGCCGAAGCCCCCCATCCGGTGAATGATTTATGCTTATTTTGCAGTTTCTTCCCGGAGGTTTTTTTTCGCTTCGCTTAGCGCCATGTCTGGGGTGTTGTCTGCCTTCCTCTTCTTTCAGTCATTCTCCCGTCTTGGAAGAGCTCTGAGTGCTCTTCGTTTCATTGAGCTCCTTGAGTATCGGCAATCAGTAATTAATGGCTTTGTCAGTTTGCAGTCTGCTCCGGCAGTTCCCCTGTTCCCAGTCCCCTCCTAGTCACTAGCCTCTCTCCGTTTTCCAGTCCCCACAACATGTGTGTATAATTTTTGATTCTTTGCATTTCGTCTGCAATCTTTCTCAGTCTTGGCAATCTGCACCCCCGCCCTCCGGTCACCGATCAAATGCCTGGAATTTCGTTGATAGCGCCGCCAACCGCCAAACATCCTGTTGTTTTTGTGGATACCCTTTAAATGCCGCGATAAGATAGTGGGGTATGTTCAAAGGAAGGTAATTAGAAGACCAGAAGGTTAATAAATAAGGAAACAGCTTATTTTGATATTAAGAAATTGATTTTAATTATAAATTATTTTCCCTTTACATATCTGCGATCCTCTCGATGATCTTCTCGATGATCTTTTCGATGATCTTTTCGATGATCTGTTCGATGATCTCCTTGATGATCTTATCAATGATCTTCTCGATGATCGTATCGATGATCTGCTCGATGATCTTCTCGATGATCTTTTCGATAATCTTTTCGATGATCTTCTCGATGATCTTCTCGATGATCTTTTCGATAATCTTCTCTATGATCTTCTCGATGATCTTCTCGATGATCTTTTCGATAATCTTCTCGATGATCTTCCCAATGATCTCCTCAAAGATTTCCTCGATGATCTCCTAAAGAATTTCCTCGATGATCTTATTAATGATCCCCTTGATGATCTCTCTCCCCCCTTATAAAAAAACCTTCCAAATCTTAATTCCTGGGTAACTCCCTGTCGATATCCTGCTGATTGGCATTCTTGTTTGCCTTGCTTTGTTTTTTTTTCCTGCTGGCCCGCCGCCGCCGCCGCTGTCGTTGTTGTTGCTGTTGTTGCCTCGATTGTGTCTTTTGGTCTTCGTTTGGCATTTTGCGAACGTCTGCACGTCTGAATATCTGAGCTGCATGAAAAGCGCGGGGAGTTTTAGGGGAAAACCGGAGGCTTCGTTAGAGCATTTGGCTGCTATTTTTAATGTTGACACGCTTGAAGATCGTTGACTCTCCGCAGACGGTCAATGTCCATTTTAGCCCCAGCATCAGCAAAAGAAGCAGTGGAAGCAGGAAATTCTGCATTTGGAAATGTGAATTATGCGACGTCTCGGTCCATCGATGACAGGAGCTGGGCAGAAGCCCGAAAGGAATCGTGGCTTTGGAGAGGCACGATTCTCCGGTGAGAACAATGAGGGAGACTGACTGGAGACCAGGATCGAGACTAGCACAAGAGACCCCGAAAAGTGCAATAGATCATCAATCGATCACGATCGGCATTGACTGAGCCAAATAGATCAGTAAGTGGGGAACAGAGAGCTTCTTCGCTTGGCTTCCATGCCTCTGGAAAGATCAGTAAATCATTCATGAAGAGCGGGCACTTGAGAAGCCCTCGTTAAGATCCTCACTTGACTTTGGCAGTCCTTTGTTATGAAAACCTCTTCAAAACGAGTACAAAAAAAAAGGGGATCAATGCTAAATTGAAGAGCTCTCAGAGGCAGAGATTGAATTTTCGTTCAGCCGAAATGTTGAGTACTTTCTTTTCATTGATACAATTTTTTGACAGATTTTTTTCAAGATCACTCCTTGTGAGGGATGATCACGAACATTTATATATGTAGGTGATCCTCAATAAACTGATGCGGCGAGTAGAAAGGCGATCATAAAGATCTGCACGATCTTTTTTGGAGTGTGAAGATCACTTCTCTGACGGCTTCCTTTCACTCTGCCCCATTTCGCCTTGTCAGGACGCTTCTCCGATCAGTTCAATTAGCCCACAGTGCATGCAAATCATCTGAGATCTCCCAAGTTCCCTTTTCCATATTTCTCTCCTGTTTTCTCGCTGACAAGTGACACGTTGATCCATGGCGGCTGTCATAAATCTCACCCACAGAGCGGCACCAATCTCCTGGAAGGCTTTGCTTGGGATTGGTTTTGGTTTGAATTGTTCCTGGAAAAGGACTCCCTCTTCCTCTCTCTCCATGTTGGTGGCCAGAAAGCAACTGATGCAAAAAGTGCAAATCACTTCATTAATGTTGCAACATTGTTGCCACGGGGCAGCATTTTGGGCGGCTGCCCATCATTTGCCTTAATGGATCCACTGCCACCAGCCAGCTTCCCATCCATGCCGACCGGTAGAAATTCTCAGTTCCCGCCTTCCAGTTTCGCCATAAAGATACCAGACTCGGCACCCTGGTTCCCTGTCCCTGTTTCTGTCTCTGCTGCAAGCTTCCCTCCTCCTTCCAGCTCCCTGCTTTGCCTTTTTGTTGACCTGCAAATAAAAAAAGGAAAAGTATATGCCGGGCATTGGAATTCCTTGAACGACGATCGTCGTCGTCAATGGGTTAAAACTGATCCGAAAAAATGCACTCAATTGAGAGATGCCCTAGAATTGGTAAGGTTCATTTATTACAAAAGTTAATTGAATACAATTTTGGGAGTAATAAAAAAGACAAAATAATAGCAATAAAATATAGTTTTTTTTTAGATTTATTTTTATATTATTAAATCTCTGATCTGCTATATCCATTGCTTCCCTGTAAGGGCCTCTTGGGGCAGGCCACACAACAAAAAAAAAGCGCACACTCATGGCGCGGCAATGTCGCTGTTTGTCTTTGCTTTGCTGGCTTTTTTTTTTGTTGTTCTTTGCTGCTTTTGTGCAACGCCCGATGTCGGCACGATATGGGCTCCTCTGCAACATTGTTGCATGGGAATGGGAGTCGAGAGTCTCGGGGTCGGATCGCCAGTGGAGGCTGCAGCAGGCCTGGAATGCTGCAACTCATTTTGCCACATCTCAACTCAGCGCCGTTAATTGAGCGTGCAACAAGCGATAACTGCTGATCCCCCGTCTATATAGATACAAAAAAGATCTCTTTTTTGCTTCTTCGATTCTTACGCCTTAAAGAAGGAGTTTGAAGTTGATGGTGCTGGAGTTTGAGTTGGAGTTGGAGGTCAGCAGATCAACATTTCGCCTTGGTTTCTTCTTTGGCCACTTTAATTGCTCTCGTAATTCCCTCAACGCTTGAAGCGATTATTATGGCGCATTATTATGGCCCATAAGAAAGTCCAAAAACGAAAGCTTCCGACAAAAAAGAAAACTTGAAAATTGTGTTAAGCATTTACACGTGCCGCTATCATAAAAAGATTTTTTTTGTCAACATTTTTGTTGTCTTTTTGCTGGGAATTCCCAAAGCGGATGCTCTACAATTGCGGATTTGTGTGTGGGAAGATGAGGAAGGTGAGGTGATTGATCTGGGAATGCCAAAGGAAACTTAAAGAGAGTGTAAATTATATTGATAATTATCTATAAAATATTAATAAATTTATTAATTTTTCTCATAAAGAAATCAGTTTCTTAATAAGACAAACAAAAGAACCTGTTAATTTGAATTGAATTTGATTTCTGATCTTCACTATTTTCCACTGTTTCCATGCTGAAATTCTTTATAAAATTAATTACACAAATTTTTTAAAAATTTATTTTAATCAGAAAATTAATCCTATAAATAGTACTATAAATAATACTATAAATAGTACTATAAATAATACAATAAATAATACCTACTCTGATCTCTGAAACCAAACTCAATCATTGATCAATGGATTCAAATACCTCCTCGCTTTATCGCTGCTCCACTAAAGGTGAAGAGTGGTGTTGGGGTTTCCACAACACTTGATTTTAGAGGGGTTTTTGGGTGGCCAAAGATCTCTCCAAGCTCCCGAGATATATATATATATATATATATATATATATATGTTGTTGTGTAAATTAAACAAACGAATAGAAACGAAACGAAAAGGTGCACAAAATAAATCTCAAGAGCAAACAAACAACAACAACAACAGCAGCAAGTGACAAGCACAACAAACACAAAATAACAACAATGAGCAAACAAACAGCGAGAAAGAAAAAGCAAATGAAAAACATAAAAAAAATAACAAAAATTTCATGATTCGAATGGGAAAAGGTGTCATTGCAGGTGAGAAACGAGAGCACACGCGCGCGTATGCCACAAAAAAACTCAAAACCGCTTCATAGATTATATGAGTTGCTGGAAGAAATCGAAGGCCTCCTCGAGTAGGAAATAGGTTTTCGTGCCCGGGTTTTCATCAATGAATTTATGAGGGTACTCCGCCCCCTTTTTTGGTAACCATTAAATTGCCTTTGACTTGCTTCTTTGCCTTTAATTTATCATTTTTCCTCCTCGACTTCTTCATACTTTTTAATTCATAAATTATAAGGGTGGCGAGTGATGGTGGGGTGGGGTGGGTATATGTTGGTCAATTGCTTGTCGGCTGGACAGTTATGGGCATAAATTACGCCTCGAGCTGTAAATTTCTTCGAAATGCTAAATTAAAAGTTATTTATTGTATTTGATTTGCTTTACGTGTTTTGTTTGTTAAATATATTCAACCAAAAAAAAAAACAAAAACTCTAGGGAAGCCTTGGAGAGTTATGGAGGAGCGGGGGCTAGAATGTGACCGGAAACGGGTTGGGGGAAAGGGTAAATATTTTTATGGGAAGTGTTGGATATGTTAATAAGCCAAGTAATTAACCAGTAAACGATTTCATTAAATTGTAATTTATGTACAATAATTATAGCATTAAAAAGAGACAATAAATTTAAAAAAAAAATGGAAAATAATAGGAAAATCTATTTAATTAAATGGTAATTGATTTAAAATATACTTATAAAAAATATACAATTTTAAATTCTTTAGAAAATTAAAAGAAATTCGATTTGCTTATAAAAAATATATAAATTTTAAGTTCTTTAGCAAATTTAAAAGAAATTCGATTTAACAAAATTTTAATTTAATTTACAATTTTATCAAAAGTGCGCTCATCACAAAAAAAAAAATAAATTATTCAGCTTAAAACGTTATTAATGAAAAATATTTAGTTATTTTATTTTGATAGCAACAATAAATATTTATTTTTTTAGATCCTATATTATAATAAAAGTCTTTTTTGTTGTAGTTTTCCCAGTAGGCCTAGTTTCCAGTGACAGAATTATAAATGAAATAAATTAATCTACAAAATAAATTCAGCGGCAGTTTTTGGTTTTTTTATTGGATATAAATAAATGTCAAAAAAGGAAAAACACACTAAACTCCTTCGTTTTTTTTTCAGGGGCGTGGCCCCTGTGTGTGTGCAGCCGCAAACCAGTTAGCCATTTAATGGCTTGTCTAATATCCTTTAACTGCCATCGGGCCATTAAAAAGCATAAAGTCATTTGATAATTAATTTTCATGTTGGTTCCTCTGTCCCAACCAGGAGATAGATATGATGATGATGGTGATGATGGGGGAGTTAGGGGGAGTCCCCAAAACAGGGCGCGGCCACGCTGCTTGCTCTTCGCCTCCTGACTATCCACGTTGTGTCCTTTTTGCATATTAACAAAACAAAGCACAACACACACACATATGCAGTGGAAAAACGCGCCAAACATGTCCTACCTCTCGTGAATTTCCAGTGCGCACGACCGACCAAAGCCAGGAAAGCTGCTGCTGGACCTCCTCCAATGACGCTGCCGATGCCGATGCAGTTTGTGCCGGGCATCCCTTCCAGCTTCCATTACTACGAGAATTTTTACTACGTTTTATCGATCCATCCGTGTGTATCCATCCTGCGCGCGCTCTTGCCGGCTTTAGTTGTGTTGTGTATCCTGTAGCCTGTAGCCCGTAGCCCGTATCCCGAGTCCTGCTGCTGTACGCCCAGCCAAAAAAAAGGAAAAAAAATAGCAAAAGAGCAAAGGCAACGAAAAGAGCCGAAGCTCGAATCGGATTTTTGGGGTTGGAGGAAGCTGGGAAGCTGGGCGAGGCCACATCAAAAGAGCACACTGAATAGGGTGGGGGGAGGGGGATTCCCCTCGTTTCACTTTCCACTTGATTCCTTGCGCTTGACAGCCACCCAAAAGGAGGAGAAGGATGCAAGGATGCAGCTCAGCTCAGCTCAGTGCTCTCTCTCTGGCCGATGCTCTGCTCTCGTCTCTCGGCCATTGACCTCTGATGTCAAACGAAATCGGCGCGCAGTTATTAAGGAGAAAGGGGACGAAGGGCAGGAGCAGGGCAGGAGCAGGGCAGAAGCAGAAGCAGAGCAGGAGCAGGAGCAGGGCAGGAGCAGGAGCAGGGCAGGAGCAGGAGCGGGGCAGGAGCAGGAGCAGGGCAGGAGCAGTGACAGGAGCAGGAGCAGAAGCAGAAGCAGGGCAGAAGCAGAAGCAGGGCTGAAGCAGGAGCAGTAGCTAGAGCAGGAACAGTATCAGGAGCAGGAGCAGGAGCAGGAGCTAGAGCAGTTAGAGCTGGGAGTTTGCAAGGGGACACTCGACCACGGTCCAGGGAATTGCAACTTCACAAGAGGGTAACCCAGGGCAGGACTTGGACAGGATGTGGAGGCAGGAGGAGTGGGACTTGTATGGCATGGGAGAGCCCGTTGAGTGGATTGCCATGGATTGGATTCTGTGGTGCACTCGCTCCATTCCCCCCCCTTCCTTCCCCATCACCTCCTCGGCCAGAGTTGCCTTACGGCCAACTTCCGAGTTTGTTTTGTGTTGTGTAAATTACGTTATTTACGTGTATTTTGTTGGCCAGAGTTTCTGCTTCGGTTTGCCTTTTGTTGTGTTTTGTGTGTGGGGGAGGGGGGAAGTTTAAATTCGATACTCCAGCAAAATTCAAATTGTTGTTGCAATTTCTCAAAGAAATTTCGACTATAAAAAACAGTTCTAATTAAAGATCTCCAGCCTCTAAATAAATATTTAAATAAATACATGTGTTAATAATTACAAACAAATTTATCTATATTTTTTACATATTTTTATTGAGATTTATTTACAAACAACCAAAAACATAGGGAATTATGAACTATTTAAGATCTAAAACTATACTTTTTGGTACAAAAAATATCTACATCTACATAGCATTTGTTAATTATACACAGATTATATTTTTCACATAATATTTCTTACATTAATTAAGATTTTGTGTTCACCACAAACATTTTTAGGTTTGTGCTTGGGCTGACTTACTTTTTGGTTTGTTGAATATTGCTCGGGGGGTTTTTGTCACGACTAGTAGTATTGCTTCCAGTGGCTTTAAAACTTTGATGTTTAACCAAAACTCGACAAGGGAACTGAGTTTTCACAGGTGTCCTCCTCGCTTTAGAAAAGAAATAGTTAAAAAAAATAAATGATTATTTAAATATTATAATTGGGATTTGTATTAAAAGAAAGAAATGGTAGTAGAGAGCTCTGACTATTTTGTAATAAATAAAAATCTGTGAAGAAAGCCAGAGAAATCATCACAAAGTATTTTAAATAAAAATGTTTATAAATTAAAATTTAATTCTTTAAATATGACAAAGGAAATTTCTTTAGGTTTAAAATCAATTAAAAAAGCCAGTAAAGGGAATTTAATATACATATGATAAAATTTAAGTTAATTAAATGTTTATGAAGGTAAATACAATTGTTATAGATGCGAAGGAAATTATTTTAGGATTGAGATCAATTCAAAAGGGCGTCTAAAAGGTGTTTATTATATATATGATACAAATTTAATCATATTTAAATCATTATAAAATGTAGATTAATTTAAAATTTTAGTTTTTATGATTAAACAATTTTGTGGCATATTTTTTCATAGCATTTCAAAGTCATATTTTGGAGAATACATTGTGGAGAATAATTTTGCCATAAATCTTTGATTGTTTCTAAACAAACATCAATTTCACAAAAATAGTTTGAAATAAAACATAATAAAATACAACAAATATTTAAATTAAATACGATTCTGATAATAAGCTAATTTACCTGTTAATATATTTAAAAATTGTGTGTTGTTTTTTACTCACTTATCTATGCGTCGCAGAAAATTTTGTATCTGTTGATTTTTCCCAATCAAAGCGTAAAGTGCCGCAAATCCATGAAATGCCATGCAAAAGCTGACGGCATAATTGAGATGCGATCGCTCCTCCCGATAATAATTAAAGGCAAATGAACAGACGCAAACAAACCAAACGAGGGCTGTGTAACCGAAATATTTCCAAAAGGATCTAAAGCGATTCTTTTCAATAGACTCGAAGCTCTTCTCGGTCTCGATCTCAGGCTGTTCACTGATATAGATCAGGCTGAGGATATAGAAGAAGGCACTAATGGCACAGGCCACAAAAACAGGGGCATACAAATACACCATTATAGACCAATTGCGTGCTGGAAAAGTGATCAGTAAATTAGTGATCGGTTAACAGATAGATATCAAATTTTGAACTTACGATCAAACCAGCAGGTATCCCCGCCAAAGATCAATCTTGAGCCATAGTAACTGAAGCCTACGAAAAAGGACCAGCCTATGGCTATCAATACGATCGGTGTGAAGATCAGCCAGAACATAAGTTTGGTAAAGACAACGCCATGGAAGCTGAGATAAAGCTTAAACGCAATGAAGCTCAGGATATAAAAGGAGAGCACAAGGTACATCAGTGTTAAGCTGGCTAAGAAATGTATTAAAAAAGAGATCATAGGAACAGAAAGATATAACTTACGTATGATCCTACAAGCCGCATTCGAGAGATTCGCCGGATTGTGTAGAGTCAAGTAAGCAAGGGGAGCATAGCCCATTATCATACAAATGGTATAAGCCTTGATGGCCACACCATAGAAACTGTTGCGCATCTCAGAGCACATCAGGTACACCATTAGCACAATAAACATGGATAATATGGCAATCGAAAGACCTGCAAAAATAGGAACGAGAGATCAGCTGGATATATATATGAATATCTTTTGGCGATCAAACTATCAATCCGCACATCAACGATTACGTTTTGTTATTTTAGCAATTATTTTTATGAGGCGGTTTCTATTTTTACCTCGAAAATGGGTGGGAAATTTTAAAGAATATTTTGTGACTTGTGAAACTCACATATGGCATAGGTCCATTCCCGTACGCCCAGTACAAAATGTAGCTTTTCCGGGGCACAGGCCAAGGGCTGCCACTCCCAGGAGCTGTTGCCATGAAGCAGTAGCAGGGGGGTAAAGCAATAATGCTTGGAGAACAGGTGGCCCCGATGGGTGACTGTTCCGTTCTGGAGAAAAGAGAGGATATATATAGCATAAGCTTTACAAAAACACTTTAATATCTAACCTCATGCAGGGTCCAGTGTACATATTCCGATCCTTTGGTCACCACCTTCATATGCTCACACGGTGTACCTATATGAATGCTGAATCTTGACCTTAGTTCGATATCCCTCAGGCTGCCATTGTTCAGCTCCACTTCCATGTGGTTTTCCGAGGGAAAACTAGATAAACCCCGTGTTGGTATCTCGCACTGCCTCCTTACAAGGTCATAGGTCTGCCCTTCGGGACAGCAAATCCTTACACAGGGTCTCGTTTTACAGACACACGCCCTGAGGTGAACGGGTGCCGGTATGCGGATGCCATTCTCGATGACAAAATCATAGGCAGCCACCAGATGACGTGGAATCACTGTCCAGTTGTGAATGTAAGAACCCTCCGAATTGTAGCTTCCCGAAATGTTGGCGGTGTCAATAAAGGCACAGGGATAATGCGTCTCCTCGTGGTAACCCCAACAAAAGTGGATTGTGCTGATGAGAAGAAGGATCTTCATACCCAAAATACACAACTGCGCCATTCGAAGAGACATTCTCGACTGCCAAACGAATCTCTGGCTCTGCCTTAGCCCGGGATGTGTGTTTTTGTTTACTTCAGAGCGTCGAATTTATGCGTGTTTACCTTCAGACGATTGCCAAATCGTATTGAATTGGTATGGAAATGATATCGAAATGGACTGACTGACCGAATTGTAATGCACTGATGACTGGGGGGCGGGGAGGATGGCGCACAGGTGCGAGAGCCTCTAATTGAATGAGCGGCGGATCATCATCAGCCTGCACCTGACACTCGCTGAACTTCGACTGCTAATCCGAATGCCGGAATCCGAATCCGAATCCGAATCCCGAGGAACTCAATCGAAGGCAAGGCAGGCGGTCAGTGTTGGTGGTGTCTATGTCTGTGGTGAGGTGTGTGTGGTGTGGCAGAGGCGCACACCCACTTTATATTTCGCGTCGTCCCAGGAACGTGCGGCATTTTGTTTACAACAAAAGAACAAAAAGAAAAGAGGGGAGGGGAAAACCAGACTGTTGACTAAACATTTAGATGATTGGGAAAATGCTCTATAAATGCAGGGAAAAATGATTGGAAAAATTATGATTAAATGGATTTAAAATGCCAAGAGGTTTTCGCCTGAGGAAAAGAAAAATTTAAGTGTTTAAAAGCACACACTTAATTTATTACAAGTGTTAGTGATATATTTCAGAGATAACAATTGATTTCCTTAAAATAAATCATAAATAAGCCCACATATCGTAGCCAAGAGGTTTTTCCCCTGAGAAAAGGATAATTTAGGTGTTTAAAACAAAAACTCTATTTATTACATTAAATTATTTGGGGTTTTCTGGTGTTAATAACCTCTTTCAGATATAACATTTTCTTTTTTTATTATACTTTAAAAAAACCATAGATAAGTTCACATATCGTTGCTAATCACACCTTTATTTGAACTTTAATAAACTTATCAACGTTCAAGCGTTTATAAATATATATTCCTATTTTTAAATATGCCCCAAAAGAAGCTCATAAGCTTAGGGTTTATAGTGAATCCACTATTCACTTTACTTAACTTTTGAAAACTATTCGCTTGCCGGACATTGGAACCGCGACAGATATAGCTACTAGGGCAGATAGAGCGATACGGATAAAGTCAGCTCTCTGTTGCCCATTTTCAATTGCGTCATTAACCGAACATTTGTTGCGTGCCACTTTGCTGGTCTCCGGTAAACCCAAACCCAACCCAGACGACGGAGGCACGTCACAATGTCACAAAGGAGAGAGCCTCTTGAGGGGTGGATATTCAAGGAATAGTTTACGATTGGAAAGACCTTTGTCTTGGGATTAAAAATTATTTATAAAGCTAATAATAGAAGAAGACAAATGGGTGACAAGTTGCAAAAACTATAGAATTAAGCTTTATTTATGAATGTGCGTATTTTGGCAGATTTGTTTTTCGGGGAAAAACCATAAGCAAGTCGCTAAAGTCGGTTAGCAGTCTACTAACATTAACCTAATTGTCTGCTAACAGTATCCTAACAATCCGCATTTCCCTTTTCTTTTGTTCCTTTTTTGTAATTCAAATATAAATTCTGCAGCTTTTGCTATCTACATCATTTAAGTTTATTTAACAAACTTATTCATAGTATACTGAGTTACTTATAATTTATGGATAATATTTGTGAGCGACGCCTTAAATGAATCATAAGATAAGTACGTAAAATACCAAATGACAACTAAAGTGACGTTACTGTTGGCTTATAGGGTGAATCTGTAAAACAAAAAAAGGTTAATTTTAATTCTACTAAAATGAAATAAATTTGTAATAACCTGAAGACTTGAGATCTCCCTTCTCATCAAATTTATAGACGCGTGCATTGATTACACTCAAATCAGTTTGACTTGATTCCCTGTAAAAAAGAAAGAAATATTTTAAATATTAAAGATTAAAAGTTTTCTCTTCCCCATTTAACTTACACATTGATGGCCCACCAGGATTTCACATACAAATTCTTGCCTAGCAATAGAATAAACCCGGCTATGGCCAGGCCCAGAATGCAAATGCCACTCCAGAAATCTATGATGAAGAAATGCTCCCTAACTCTGGCCATTATATAGACAACAATTTCACGAATCCATACGGCAAACACGCCCACTATATAGGCACTGAAGGCATAAAAACTGAAAGGAAAGTAAATAATTAATAAGAATAAATTAACAAAAGTACTTAAAGATTTAAACTTACTGGGTCTTGACGATTCTCAATTGTGTTCCCAATATATACTGAGTGTCCGGTGGCAGTTCGTAGATGGAAAAGTAGGCTTTGAGGCAACAAACAATGCTAAAGATCAAAAGAATGGTAATCGGGGCGTAATAATAGATCAAAATTCCCCAAAGGCGAACTAAATTAAAAATAAAAAATAAAGTTAAATTTTATATAATATTTTATAAACACTGAAAAACCCACCATCAAACCAGCAGTAATCCTCGCCAATACCTGGCTTGTAGTGCTTGGGCAGCTTCGAGTCCTGGGCAAAGGACACTAGGAAGCGGAGACCCACCACAGCCAAAACTGATAAGCCATACCAAAGGCGACGTACCCAATTCCTTACCGCCTTCTGTCTGAACTTGAGCAGAAAATCAAAGCTGCAAATGGCCAGAAAGACGAAGGATAAAAGGATACAAAAGTAGGCCAGAAAGCCTGAAAAGGAATAAAATTACTTTGTTAAGAAAGGATTTACAAAAAAGAGCTTCTTTCACTCACCTATATTCCTGCAGGAGGCATGTGATAGCTTCAGGGGATTCTTTAAAGCCAGATAAACCAAGAGGGAGTAGCCCACAATGAGGGAGAGTAGGTAATAGATGATCAGTTGGCCATAATGACTTTTCCTCGCATCCCTCACCGAGCCCAGCAGAGACAGAATAAATATGTTTATAATTATGGCTATAATGCTGCCTGAAAAAAAATGAATTTACAATGTTTTGTAAATGTTTTTGGTAATCAAAATGGGTGACACTCACAAATGGCATAAATCCAAACCCGGTAGCCAGTCTGAAAACGCTCGCAATTAAGCGGCGTGAGCTCCCACACCTCCGACTTGTGCTCCAATGGGGTGAAACAGTACTCATCTGTGGTCCACAGCCGGCTATCCCTTTGCAGGGAACCATTCTCATAGAGATCCCATTGCCAGAAGTTCTCGTGCTTCTTGTCCACAAACTTATTGCGACAACCAAGCTCTGTGCGCACCACAAATCGATCCAAAATGCGCACCTGTTCCACCGACCTATTGTTGCTGTAGGTCAGCTCTACATGAGTAGATTGCCTTATCTGATGGGGCCTGGAGCAGTTCCAGTTCTTGGCATCAAATACTAAATCTGGTGGACAGCAAAAGCTAATGCAGGGCTTCAGCAGGCAGACACAGCCGCGTAGATGCTTTTTGGCCCGATACTCCACGCCGTCGATCACCTTGAAGCTATATTCGGCCATTAAATGTGGAGGAACCACCACTCCGGCGTAGGAATAGGAGCCGTCCTTTAGCCGAAATCCATCCGTGATGTTGACTGTGTTTGCGTAGGCGCAGGGATGATCAATGCTAGCGATTTCCAATGTTTGCACGCCCACGGTTAAAGCCAAGCCCCAGACTAATGTGATGATCCAAGACGAAGCCATGACGTCACGGAGCTCGATAATGAAATAAACAAATAAGCAAAGCGATGATCGTGCGTCGAAAATTCTCTTTATGCAATCCACGCACACTCGCGGTATCCAAATCCGAATCCGAATCCGACTCGGAATCCAAAACACTGACGAAGGCAGTGAATGCTGTCTAAAAAAGTCTGTGATTGCGACAACGACAGCGAGCGGCGACAACGACAAAAGAACAACCGTGAAACAACGTTGGAGAGACCGCTCTCTCACTCTCTTAGTGGCAACCGCAGTGCCGCTGCTCCATGCTGGCCAAGAATAAAAAACCAACTAACTGATTAGCCAGCGAGCTCCAAAAAACCAGACGCGACCACAACCGGCAGAGTAAAGCAGCAGCAGCAGCAGCAGCAGCAGAGGAGGAGAAGCGGTGGGGACCAGTCACTGCTCCATGCTCAGGCCCCTGCTCCCTTCTCCCTTCCGTTTGTTGTGGAATACCAACCGAAATTCATTTTTTGATTAGGGAACCGCAAAGCGGTAGTAGTGAATGGTTGTTGAATCAGCTATTTCTAGCACATTTATGAGTAAACTTACCGTGTTTTTAAACCTTTTCAATTAATTAAAGATCATTAAATGGTTATTATAGCAAGCTTAGGCATTAATTTAAAGTAATTAAAAAAAAAAAACAGCATTATTGAAACAGATTTCTGAGCTGAACAGTGAACATAAAGATTAAAACTAAAACAATAGGAGGAAAAGATACATTCTTTGAAATCATTAGCAGGTTTTGTTTTTATTTCACTTGAGTGAGAGAAACGTTGTAATTGATTTAATTTCAATAAGTTTCGCTTAAATTGTTATTGATTATTTTAATTTAATTTCTTCTACTTTGTTATTGATTTATTAATTTTATTTTGTTTACTTAAATAATTAATTATGATACATTTTAAAATGTTATTTTGTTATTGATTTATTTAATTTCTTCTATTTTGTTATTGATTGATTTAATTCCATTTAATTTCTTTTATTTTGTAAAAAAATTGAAATAATAAATTTCAATAAGTTTCTTCTATTTTGTTGTTGACTTATTTAATTTCATTTAATTTCTTCTATTTTATTTAAATAAATTAAAGGCTCAAAAGTGTTTTTAAACGATATTCATATTTTTTACGATATTAAATGGTGTGTACATTTGCTAATAATTCCATACGATCAGGTTTTTATGGCTTGGTGAGTGTTTCTGCTAAATATTTTTGGTTGATAAAAATGTATTCCCAAAAATGCATTAATTTCTTTAATTCTTTACAACTTTGCATTATTTCTTTGAATTTATTCCTTAAAATGTAATAATTTATTTACATTTTTCCTACCTTTCCATACATATTAATTTAAATATCTTATCAGTGAAGTCCCCCTAAACATGTTAATGATACACTTCAAAATTTGCTTTTGTTTTTATCTTTGGCTTTATTAAGCTTTGACATACAATTATAATTTCTCATAATTTTTATTTTACCAATATAGATAGCATATTTATATATATAAATGAAGATATGGATAATGGGTACGCATATGCACAGAGAGAGAGATATATATATAAATCTAAATGTTTTCAAGGCACATCTATATTTTACGTACGTACATGTAGGTGGTTTATCTTTAAGACTTGGACTCGATTTGATCCCTCTTTAGCTGGTTATAATTTCATGGGCATAAATATATATAGTATATCTAGATAATGACGCTGCTGCGTAGGGTGGGTGGTCTTATAGAACTAATCAGGTTGTTCGTGTTGGGCACATGACATTTATCATATCATAAAAAGAGAGAGAGAGAGACGTGGAGTTTTGAGTTGGATGCATGGATAGGGACTTTCCCTTATAATAGTGTCTTTTCGTAAAGTTCTATCCGTAATATGGCTGATGCTGACGCAGTGTGGGGAGGAGCTGAGATCCCTAAAATAGGTTAGAATCTCAATTTCGATCTTCCTTTCCTACTCCCGGGACACAACATATTCCCCCAATATGGTTTATTCGATGCTCGTAGCGGCTACCAAGGCTACTGATGCTCAGCGAAAAATAGTTGTGCTTCTCTGGGGATCCGCAACCATTAGCGGCTTCTCTGCCGCCGCCAACGAAGGCTTCTCGTGCAGCGACAAATTGGCCACGCTGCTCGATGTGGTCTTGGTGGAATATTGACTCTGTCGCTGGTTGCTGCCATCGCGAGCACTCGAGCATCTGAGGGCACATCGAGGATCGTCACGTTGTCCATTGCGTGGGCAGAGTGGAATAGACAATGTTGAAAAATCTGATTAGAATGGGGTTTAATGAATTACCATGATTTTTGTTAGCCATAAAAGAAAAGTAATACAAAGACCAAGCACCAATACAACTTTCTATGATTTAAGGGGTTAGAGTAGAGCTAGTTTTTAGTGGTTATTATTATTCACTTCTCCAACTCGAAAGGAGGCAGTGGTGGCAACATCTACTCTCGGTTTTACCTGTGGCCTTTGTTTTGTTTTGTTTTCTTTAGATGGCCGCCTTTGGCCTGGAAGTGGCCTTAGCAGTCTCAACAGCCCTTAGAGGCAGCTTCTTTGGCAGCACATTCGAGTCGGAGGCGATTGAGGTTGAGGTGGTGGTCGAGACATTGGGCGAGTTTAAACCATTCGAGCGTCTCTTCTCCAGGAGTCTTCGGTGGTGACGACGATTTCGATTCGATGAGAAGACACCGTACACACATACATACATATGGACACACATTATAGACGCAAAACATAAGTAGGAGTTGGGTTAATGCTTGGATTGATTCTTAGGACTTGAGTCTGCTGTCTAGCTTTGGGCGGCTGGAGATACGGTTTTGTGTTGTTGGCTGTCAGTGTTGTTCTGGTTGTTGTGGTTGTTGTTGGAGGGTCTAGAGTTAGTCTGCTTGAGGTTAAGCAATATCGAAAGCGGTCTGACAATGAAATAAATACAACAAAGATGGGGGATATATATATAGCAACAAAAGCTTTAAAGTCTCTCTTTATAATTGTGCTAAGTGGAAAAGGATTCCTAAAATCCATTTTTAATCTTCCTAGAGATTTCAGGAACAATTCTCAGCTATTAAAGATTAGTCAAAGGCCACAACAATCGAGCAGTGTACGAAACCTACTGCTTACGGAAAAGATTCGCCTCAAACATTGTGGGAATGAATCCCACTGGCGGTGGAGCCATTGGTAAAGGCATTACGGATGACAACCAATTTTCGGATTTGGCTGGAGGCTTCCTTGAAGCGCTGCTTCATCGATATTGAGCTCGGCCCCATTGTAACACTTTCAGTCTGCCGCAAACTGCGCACCCGTATTGTTCTGGGAATGTTTTTTTTTTGGTATTACAGATACAGATGGACAATAGATGCACAAGGGGAACAAGGATCAATGATGACCGGGGACGAGGACAAAAAAACAGAGGCTCTAAAAGCAGAACTAGTCTCACTCACCTGTTTGTTATCAAATGTTTGACCTTCTTCTTCATCACGAACAGCATAAATATGAGGAAACCCTGCATGGCATTGGCCAAATCCGAAATGTAGAAGATCTTTGACCAATTCTTGTCAGCGCCCACAAAGAACGAGATTAGCTCCGAGACCCAGGTGACGCCCATGATGAGGAAGAGTCGCAGGAACAGGCCGAATCTAAGGGATGATAAGATGCGACGGGCTCTCCTTAGGTGCGAGTTGGATAGAAAGTACTTTGAAAACTGCACTCACTTGTCCTTTTCGGTCCTCAAATTTTTGGTGCTATTTTCGCCGGCAATTATCCTGGCCATTTCCCGCTGCACGCTGTGGATTTTAATGGCTGTCATCACAAACATAACAGTATTGGCCACCACAATGACCAATATGGGGCCATAGAAGTAAATCATGGCCGACCAATTGGTCATGTCTAGCCAACAGAAGGTGCCATCACCAATGCCCGGCTTGAGGTAACTTGGCCAGGAAGTAAATTCCTGGGCACTAAAGGTGAAGGCCAGGAACACCAGGGCCAGACCCCATGAGTATAGGGAATAGAAGAGGAAACGTTTCTTCTCCTGGAATCGGTTGATGCCTCGCGTTCCTCGGAAATTGTGCCACAAATCGAAACTAATGATGTTTAGCCAAAGATAAGCGGACATAAAGGAGAAATATGAAGTGTAGCCAAACGCTTTACACGAATTGCTGCTCGGATCGATTTCCTTTTGCAGTTGCACAAATGTCAGCGAGGAGTATCCAACGGAGAGACCCACCAGATAGCAGACCAGGCTTTTTCCATGCTGATTTCTTAGCTCGGGGATTAACAAGTAAACGGCAATGGTTAGCATCATGAAAGGAATGGAGAAGAGCATGGCTGAAAGCATGAAAGCAAAAGAAGATTATTTATAAGGCATAAGAGTAGAGGATTCCCTGAATTATTATTAATTTTTCGACTTATTTCTCACTCACCATAAGCATTGATTATCTTCACTGTATTTCGCTCATCCAGCATATCACAATTGGCTGGATTTACGGTATAATACAGATCCGTATCATTCACAGTGGTCGGCACCAGGCAATATTCATTCTTCTTGATATATTTGTCATCGTCCATTCGCAACATGGAACCATTCTCAAAGATGAGATAACCATCAAAGTAATTAATTTCCGGCTGCAGGGAAAACATTTTGGCGCACGGCCGAAAACTTTGGATGGCAAACTGCTTGAATATATCCACCGATTCCATGCTGCCGTTGGCAAATGTCACATTCAGCATAACAGGATCCGGCCAGATGCGCTGATCCTCCGGATCGAACATACACTCACCCTTCGCATTGTTAAAGACCTGCCGCCAGGGACAACAAATATTGAGGCAGGCCTTCAACTTACAGGCACAGCCCCGGACATGGAGTGGCACCTCCACTCGCTCCGTGAGGGATCGATGAATGTAATCATAGGTGCCCACCAAATGCTTGGGTATCAGTGTGCCATAGTAGTCATAGCTGCCATTCTGATACATCGTGTGTCCGGTGAGATTGACAGTGTCGTAGAAATTACACGGGACATTCGGATCATCTATGGTATGATAATGATCCTGTTCAGCCATGGCAAACACACCAAAGGAGAGGCCAGGGATGAGGCGGAATACGATTAGACAGATGATTCCGAGAAGGGTGACGCCGCAATAGAGGGATCCTCCATGTTGTTGGATTTTCTTTGGCATTATGAAAGTCCTGAAATTAAAGATTACAATAGGGTTTATAATATATATATATTTTGTTAGATTTTCATTGCTGTTCCCTTAAAAAGAATATTGAATATTGTAATAATAATTATAGTTGTTCACTGAGTTAATGTAATTGAATTAGTTAATAAATTCTTTTTAGGGTTTCTACATTTTATTGTTAGATTTTCATTATTGTTTCATAAAAATAGATCATGAATTAATATAGTTATTATATCAGTTACAGCTTTCTTAAGTATAGTTTTTTCACTGAATGTCAGTGAACCGTAATTGAATTAGTTAATAAACTGCTTCTTGTTTACCGCTTAGTTAGCTATTAATTTTAGGGCAAGGGGAGTTGCTCATCAGTCGAGCCAATTAGTGCGGCGGCAACAGGTCGACAAAAAGGAGCAGCTTTCAAGGACATAGTCACAAGCAATTAGCAGCCAAACGAGTCCAATGGGGACTGTTGTCCCACTGCGTGGAGGAGGAAATGCTAACTCGGTCTCGCCATGGGGCATCAATCATAAGGTCAGGCATGCGGGTAGTGCGCAGTTCAACATTTATGGATTCGTGTTAAATTGATAATAACTGCCGTCGTCTGTCAATAGCGGTAACATTCATCCAACTTCCGATTCTATTTCTACCCTCTCCTCCCCCACCCCAGTCTAGGATTACCTAGCTCTCTGGGGGATGGGCATTTCAAGCGCTGCTAACGAGCCGGCCATAAATTCATTAGCAATGCGAATAGATAAGCCTCCACATCACACACAGTCGATGGCTATCTTATCGGTTGCATCACACCGAGGATTGGGACAGGGAGTGGGACTGGGAGTGAGGCAC
The DNA here is from genome assembly GCA_035046345.1 of Drosophila birchii. NCBI lineage: Eukaryota > Metazoa > Arthropoda > Insecta > Diptera > Drosophilidae > Drosophila > Drosophila birchii. Next base: position 17,948,801 of record JAWNOA010000048.1, on the reverse strand, counting down.
CTAGGGAGGAGCAGGAGGAGGAGAAGTGAGGGTTCCCTTTAAGCGCGTGGGCCACAAAATTAGCATTATGGCCATTGATGGGTGGCGAAAGTAAACACATTAAACTCTCATATAGATAGCTAATGGAGTAAATGGATACTAGGTGGGTTATGGAATGGGTATCTGGCTATGGGAAATTAGCATAATTAATCGCTGAAAGCAGACATGCACTCTTCAGTTATATATATAGAGCAAATCGAATATATATATACAATATATTTATTCTGAAAGAGCTTTTTCAATTCTTTCACGCATGTTTGGAAAATAATCAAAACATGCCAAGCATTAAGACCATGAAACAATTGGCCATAAAATTGAATTATAGGCAGCGATATATCCAATATATATGGGTTTCATGATAAAAGCGATATTTCTTTTATATCTTTGTGTATATTTTGATCGGCCAAACAATTATTCAAAGTGCGAATGGTTTGGTTTAATGCAATTTGAAAATAAGTCGTAATAGCACACTGAAAGAAACTAAGGTAATTAAGTAGTCTGATCAGGGCCTAAACTTGATGGGAATCGGGAAAGGTCTTATAAATATATGCAAAACAGCTGCGATTTCTAGAAGTTATCAAGAAAAATAGTTATTTGTTTACACAGTTCAGGGAAGTGAACTTCGAGAAACAATATTTTCATATTGTGAAACTTAAAACCAAGAAAATAAATGAAAATAAAAGGTAACATGAGTAAAGCACATGGATTTGATTTTGCTTTTGAACGCAGACTCAATATTTTTAATGCAAAAAATTATTTTTCTTTTAAAAAACCTTTTAAAATGAGTTCTTTGAGCTTTAAATTTAATACAAAAAAACACCAAATAATATAAAAAGATGCCTTTAACAGGTTCTTCCCAATAATATAATTCCCTGTTAATATTATAACCAACTTTTGATGCGTGTTTTTCTTTTTTCTTTTTGGCCAACTCATAAAATGTCTTATTTGTGGCCGGTTAACCGATAAGATAAAGTCAATTGGCCAACGGGCGCTGCTAATGTCTGACAAAGGAATACGAGTTGCTTATTTATTTGTCTATATATGTCGATATATGTGTATGTAGAGTAAAGACTTATCGAGTCCCCAGTCAGTTCCAGTGAAATTGTGAATTATTCCCCGTTGCCTACTCCAAAGTTACTTACAGATGCTCAGCAATGCGACTTCTCAGGTTGCTGCTGCTATTTGGCTTGGATTCGTTTATTATTATTTGTATTGGTTTTATTCCTATTATTTGGGGATTGTCCATGGTCAGGTAGGTAGGAGTAGGGGTCCTTTGCTAAGTTATTAACCCTGAGTCATCAGCTGGTTAAGAGCCATCAGAATTCCATTAGACTTTGGCCGAGCAAATGAAGATTTATCGAGGCACACACACGGCGTATGCGCAATTTATTACAATTCAAACAAAACAGCAACTAGGCGATGACAACAACGACACTGTCAACATATTAATATCGAAAATGACCGAACAAAATAAATATTAGCCGGCCAATCCTATTAAACTTGACGTATATTTTATTACACGGAAGTGAATTTAAAAAAAAAAACCCAAAGGCATATAAATTATATATAATATTTCTTTATCCGTTTTCGTTTTTCTCTCCTTTGTCTTTTTTGGGTTTTTCTGCTGTTTGTTCTCAAGTGTTTTCTTATCACGTCTGCCACCAAAAAAGCCCTCGGCTCTGTCTTATATATCATACACTATATAACCATTATCTTTTCGAGCGCTCTGTGCGGTTTCTGGCTGACTGGCCGTATCACAAAAGTGGAACTAATCGCCTGAAGACAGGAGGAAGCAAACCCTACGCTTGAAGAGGGGTTACAAGTCACCACACCGAAGGTGATTGGCTGTTGTGGTGAACTGTGTTGGGTTCTGTTCGGTTCTGATAAGCAACGATTACAACCTTTACCCTTCACCTTCACCCCTACATAGAGTTCCATGTTTTCTGTTTTCGCAGCAAACAAACATTTGGCAAAAAGCAATTTTGAATGGATCTGTGTGTGGATTTCGTGAGAAAATTCCAAACTGGAGTATTTTTAGATGCCGATGCTGTCTGCGGCTTGTAAACAAAGGCGGAGGCCCCTCAAAAGAGCTATAGAGGATGAGTGAAAGAGAGAGATGGGCGGGTGGCAAGTTCGCCAAATATTATTCCACTGACACCCTCCTTATGTGCCCCACTGGGCTCGGAATGGATGAGTGGAGGAACAGTCAACAGATCGCCCATTGGGAAAGTCGAGAACCGGGAAGATAAATGGCCGTCATTGGGATATGTCTGTTCCCGCTCATTAGCCATGATGAAAGGTTTGTTTTTGGGTTGGAAAAAAGCCTTAGAGTTAAACAATTAAGATATTATTAAATACCCTTAAAGTACTGGAAAGGTATAATTTAAAAATCAGAAATTATAATTTATATATTCGATTTGATGCAAACTAGAGACTTAAAACGAGCGGAATTATAAAATAAACTAATTGTTAAAGTTAAAAAAATTAAGACCATGGAAACTATTTTATAAATCCTTTAAAAACTCAAATGATGCAGTATATTTGGTCAAAAGAAATCTCATAATAAATCTAAATTGCAAATTGTAGTTCTTTATAATCGTTGTGTTTTGTATGTTTTGTATAATTTCTTACACTTTTAATGCCTTTTGGTTTTATCATGAATTATTGCATTTCCACATTGCCGCCCCGATAAGAACTTGTTGCAAGTGTAATTAATTAAATTAAACTTAGTTTTTTTTCTAAAATCAACCCCAAGGACTAGTTTCCCAGTGAGTAGAAAACCATTATCTTTATCCAGACAGAGTTTTATGGCCACCATTCAGGTGTTTGCCAATGATCCCTAGCCAGAAGTTGAGTCAAGCCAATACAGCTGGCCACGGAAAAAGCATTTCACAATTAATTGGTAATTGCATTTAGAGCTTATCATGGAAAATGCACAGCGGGAAATGGCCGATAATATCAATTAAATGGAACGCTAATCGCCGCAGCTTGTAATATTTTCTAGTATTTGGATAATACTTCATTGCGGGGGCGGTGCAGTGCAGCGGAAATGTTTTATATATATATATTTTTTTATCCTAATGCCCTGGAAGTAAGAGGAAAATTGTATTGAAATAAACAGACTTTAAAGCAAAATAATAAACAATATTCTCGAGATGTGTTTCAACAACAATTCTCTCGCAGGGGCCAAATGTGCGAAAATGTAAACAAAACATTTAACAAATCGAACAGAATTAACAAATTCGGAAGGCAAAAGAAACAGTTTCCAATCTGAGGAGGCCTTCAGGTGGCCGGCCAGCCATTTCTCCACCTAAAATAATTGCAAAATTCGTGGCAGTGACTCAATAAAAGGTGCATTGAGAAAAGTTGGTTGGTGTTTCTCTCTGGTTTTTAATCAGGGAATACCAGTCAATCTTTCTGACCAGTACAAACCCAGATAAAAACCCCAAACTCGCTCTAATCTTTAATTAAATCCAAGCGTCATAACATAAACTTTGACGTAAATACGACGTAAATAATACTTTAATCTGTTGGAATCCATTAAAAATCTATTCGTAGATGGACAGAACTCATAAGCCTATTAAAATCAACATCATCTCATTTAGAAACCATTAATTTTTTTTTTGGTTGCTTTCGTTTGGAATTCTGAAAGTGACACAATTTTGAGGGAGAAAATTCTTTGAAATGCGGAACTATAATTCTACTTATATATATGCTGATCACAACAACTATATACCCATAGCAAAACTTACCTGAGAGCTATCAGGCGATGGAGGCTATGAATAATGCCAACAACTTCAGGTTGTTTGCTGTTAATCAACAGAGAGTCTTCCTGTGCTCACTCACTCACTCTCCAGTTATAGATTATTGTATTGTGGCAGTTGCATTTCACGAATAACGTTAGCTGAGATACAGATACTGGGTTATAGATGGGGAGAATAAACAATAAAATCACAGTCTGAGTGCTATGTTTTTTCACGGGTTTATTTTTTTCGCATTCAATATGTATATTAACTCAACGAAACTGGGTATGCGTTTTAAAGTTCCAATGTGTTTGTTTTGTTTTTGTTTTTTATTTTTTCCAACAGGTTACTTATGCAAATTGACTTTGGGAAGAGTCTGCGGCGACGTACAAGGTGGGTAACCACATTAACGTTTCTCAAGAAATTAAGAAATCCTCTTTTCGTAATGCCCTCTCTTTCTTGGCGACTCTCTGGTAATCGAGGGAATTCCCCCGGAAAGTGGGTGGAACACACGCAAAACTGGTTTCACACACGCTAGATTACAGATTAATTAACATTGACATTCAGTGTTTGTAATTCCGATCTGTATATATCTTTATATACATCAGCAGACCCTAATCCACTCGCCCGCTACGTTTTATATCTCGAAAAGAACTGAGTTTGCTGTGCGGGAAGTGCCCAAGGAAGTACCAGGTTGATAACAGAGCTTCGCCCGTGCTGTTAGGGGTCTGTTAGGGGCTCGAATAGCACAAGCTCAAGGAAGTACCAGAGCTATGTTAGCGCCGCTTGATAAATAAAACAAAAATTCCAAACACAATGCGAAATATGATCGAGTGCCAACAGTGGCTCAATTGTGTGCCTGTTGGCAAACAAAACAATTATCGGACAAGTGAATATGGTTGTATGGATTGGATGGTCTTCTTGAGTGGTGAAGTGTTGCCGCGGGGGAAACACAGACAGACAATGGCCCGAGCGATGACTCAAAAGTGTGTTCAACACGCTCGATTTGTGTGAATTAATTAGCCCAAGCGCCAGTTGTTGTAGCTTTCCCAATTAGAATAGCTTAAGCTTGAGTTCCTCCCACAAAAAGAGAATTTTTCATTATTTCAATCCCAGGTTTAGCTGTATTTTTATAAGACTCTAAAAACTATTGATAAACTTGACTTAACTCTCAGTCTGAGGCTGATCAGGTTAAGCCTTAAATTCCAGCAATAAATTATCTCTAAGCTTTGATATATTTAATTCGTATTAAATTGCTAGTTGCAGCTAATTTATGGTTATAGAAATCGCAGCAGCAGTCACATTAATGAACCATTAAAAGGAAGCCAAATACCACGTTTCAAATTCGGCAAAACTGAGCATTATCACGTAGAGAGCTCAGTTTAGGGGCTTCCAACACTTAATTTTTTTTAATTGTTCGCGACGTGTCTGCTATATAAGAGACCTGGCCAAGTACAAAAACAATCAATTATAATGTAATCAAAAAATATAGGAAAGGAGCTTCTCTGGTATTCCCTGAATACTATATGTTTTTTATTTTTATTTTTGCCGAAACTGGTTTTTGGCATTGAGTCGGCGCGACACATGTACGAATAATTGTACACAAAACATAAAAATCAAGGGTTCACCGAAAAAACTATTTATGAAGAGACAATGCGACGCGACTGTTTGTTGTGGGCGCAGATTCGCAGAGCCGAGTCGATCCGATTCGAGACATTAAAATCGCATTATATAGTATATATATATGTACATATGTGTTTTCACAACTCGGCAAACTCCGAGGAGCGGAGGCCCAAGACCTTGACAGCGAGAAGATCTTTTTTTTTTGTTGAAATGGCAGGATTTCTTAATTTATTTTCAGTGCAAATTTGCTTAGTTAATTGGCCCCGATAGAGTGGAGTGCTTACAAGATGAGGGACCGCGTTTATGGCTAGATAAGCACCGGACTAGTTGTAGTTCAAATATTATAACAATATCCCGCTTTATCGTTTGCCGTTTTGACCCGCGAATGCCGAACAGTGAACTTCTTTGGCCACCGAATTCGCTGCGACTGAGGCCGGCAGGCATCCATCCCATGCTCCATGCTCCATGCTTCTGCTATAGCTTCCATTCAGCTGAAATCGAAAAGCTGCGGCGAAAAGCTAACTATATAGGTATATAGTATATAGCCGAGAAGCACACCTCTCTGTGGAGTAGTCACAGTCTGAGATCTGAAAGGTTTATAATGGAATAATGGTTTATAATGGAAGCGTTTTGGTTATAAAGGATAGGAATAAAAAATGATAGCTCTTTCTTAATTTGCCTAGGAAATATATATATATGTTTAGTACCAAATTAATTTCGATTTTTGCTATTAGAAGCCTTTTTAAAACAGGCAGAAAAAAGATTCTTAAAGCTGGAATTTATTTGAAAAATATATAGATTGTTTTTATGAAGATAATATTTTTAAATGCGACATTTTTGCACTCTAATTGTTTAATGGGTTTCCAGAATTTGTTGTTATATATTGCCTTGGATATATACCTTAATATCTTAAAGAAATCTTTCCTAAGTAAAGTTCAAACCGAACAACCGTGGATTTAAAACAAATAAAATAACTTTTTAGCTAATATTTTTAATACTATGTAAACAAAAATCTAATTTTGAATACCTAAGCTATATATACATTTGACTTTAGTAATATATATTTCTCAGTGCCCAAAATAAATGAAAGGCCCTCTAACTATGTAATGATATAATGATAGGTATTCGCTAATGGCAGGTTACATGACAAAAAACAATCACAAAATATTTAAACACATTTCACAGCCAATTATCGGGTGGCTTTTATTTTTCCGACAAGGTTTAAGGTTTCCTTACATATCTGTAGCGAAGGATTACACAAAAGATTGTATTTAACAGGATTTATGCTGATAAGCCATCCTTTTTACTGTGACCTGCCGTACATTTGACGTAGCACCGCCACCACCGAATAGGATTTGCTCAGAATATTGGTGAAGCTCGTTAGGGTCAGACCCATGAATCCGCCAGCGGTGAACAGAAAGGGTCGATCCGCATTGACCATGAAGATGACCAGACATCTCCTGAACCGAACATCGAACTGCAGCCAGTCACAGCGAAATCCAGACTTTGACAACGTTTTGCTCTGCCAAATGGTTAATCAAAATCCTGGAGAATCCTGAAAAAACACAACAAACTCACCTGCTCGAAGACCTCATTGCCAAACCAACAGTAGAGGAATATCTGGCAGAGCACTCCGCTGAGCATAAAGTAGACAAGCATCGAGCTATTGGAGCCATCGCCGACGAGCATTTGGAACACGTTCATGGCCACCACCACCAGGGAGGACACAAACTGGATCAGCATTGGCAGCCGGTATACCCGCTCCATGCACTGACGCAGCCTGCAAAGGATGTAACAGTAGAGATAAGAAGAAGCCAATGGAACACTCACAAAAACTCACTTAATAAGGCTGCAATGGTATTGGACGATCGACTGGAGCCAGTTGTGTGGGTCCACCTGGAGTCGCTCTCCCTGTTGATCCCTTTCCAAGGCATCAAAGGCCATGTTAAGCACCTTGAGATGCAGACAGATTTGGTTCATCAGAAGCACGTTCATGTTGTCAATGGTGGGAATGCCGCAGGAGATCCAAATCACACTGAGGCCCATATATAGCTGCTGCACCAGCGGATGCATATATCCGGGCATTTGAACGCGAAACGGAAACCGCTGACCAGCCATTTCATCGGGCACTGCCCCCAGGATATATAATATTATATAGTTGAGCAGATTTAAATCGATTCAGACTTACCAATTAGCATCATGACCATGGCCATTGAAGAGGAGAAGACCACCAGGCAAAAGTACATGAGGCATACCAGCTTGTTCTCCACCTCCACCTGGTGGAAGGTGCTCCTCTGGCGGGCAGACAGCACGCAGGTTCTGGTTAGGCAGCTCAGCTGGCGGACAATCTCCTTGATCTCTTCATAATGATAAAAGGTATTCAGCACCTGTGGAAGCACTCAGCTTATTCACCAGTTTTAAAGGAGCACCGAGATACCTTACCTTCACCCAGTATCCCACATGGGTGAGTGTCATCAGCACATTCTGGGTCATCACATCCACGTCCGCCCAGTTTAGGACAAGGTCATAGATCTCCAAGCATACGTAGCAGAAGAGGCACGGCAAAATGAGGATGCTGCGAGCCAGAATGCTCAATCTCTGGATTCTCGACTCTGGCCTGAGGCCTACCAATGGTATTCCCATAAGCTGAGCCAGCCAAGCGTTCAATTCCAAGGACCCAATCCTTCCCGCGTCCACATCGGAGGCCCATATTTGCTGGGTCACTTCCTGCAGCCTGCTCATTTTGCCACTAGATGAACGCTCCTCTCGGTGGCAGGTTACCTTTTATAGAGCTCCTTCCTCGCCGTTTATACAAATTTAAGGGGGCGTTACTACAGACGGTAATTGCATTGATTGGATTATATAGTTAGAAACTCGTGGCCTCGTTTTGTTTTGTTTAAATGTTGAAGAGTGTTGGGGTTACAGAAATAATCTAATTGATAATAGTAACGGACCGAATTTTTAATCCTATTAATTTTTAAAAATATTTATTATAATAAAATCATAAAATATAAATAATTTCATTACTTCTTTTTATTTTTTTCAAACTACTTATTATAATAAATTTCAGAATATAAATAATTTCTTTATTCCTTTTAATTTTTTCAAAATATTTATTATAATAAAATCATAGATTATAACTCATTTATTTACTCTTTTTATTTAGGTTTTTCATATTTATTATAATAAATAATTTCATTAATATTGCCTCTTGCCAGTAGATTTCCTCCATTATGCATGCGAATGTGTTGGTTTACCTGGTTTACCTGCATTAAAGTAGAGTCGTATTTCAAAAATATAAACCATTTTAGCAACAATGTAAAATAAAGACAGTTGCTAAAAATAATATATATAATTCCTGGATACAGAACCGAGCTGTGAGCAAATGAATTTAATTTCATTTCATTTTATATTTTACTCTGAGCGGGTATTCGTTTACAATACAATAATAAATAAAACAAAGAATGTATATTTAATATATAATATTAATTAATTAATATATAATATTAATTACAGTGAAATAATTATTAGTAAAGGGAAATCTCTTCGTTAGCTTACGTTTACAGAGATTTTATAAAAAACTCGAGGGTGTAAATATGGGTAAATAATATAAGTGAAACTCCTTTCGAAGTTAAGAGAGATTCGTGCCTTCTTATTCCTGTGGTTTCTTCAAAAAAGATCCATCTTGCATTATTGATTGTTTACCTGTTGTGTGCGCCACCTGCAAGGTTCTTTAGTATCGTAAAAGCAATGAATATTGGCAGTTGGTAGGCGATATACCTGGAGACAGTTCAGCTTATGATTTAATCTGACAGACGAACTTCCAACTGTGTATGATTTTATGCTGTTAGCGCTGCCCTTCTGCTGCTTCACCGGCCTGGAGGGAAATATTATAAAAAATAAATTAATATTTAAGATATTTAAATGGATTTCCCAAAAACATGCAAGTTAAAGGAAGAAACATAACAGAACACAAGGCATAAAGATATGGAAACATTAAACTGGTCACAGAAACCAAGCGCATTCAAACATAAAACCCAATAATTAATCACAGTGCATAGTGTAGATACATTTTTCCATCACCAAATTAGCAGTTAGATGCATTTCAATACGGTTTACCTATTAAAGGAGACTCGGAGCTAATTTAGTCTCCTCGAGCGAGATCTCTTCCCCGCTGTCATCGGCATCCGCTTCCTTGCTCCTACCCCTAAGGCTGCTCAGGCAAGAATTTCAACCCGAAAATTACTGATTACTTCTGAACTTCGGGTGCAAATCTACTCAGACTACTTACCGTTCCATGCAAAGTTTCAGGGTGCTCCGCTTCAGGACGAACAGCACAAATATAATGATGCCCTGCGACCAGTTGAAGTAGTCAGCCACCTTGAAGACCTTCTTCCAAAATTCATTGGTCTGTATCAAATAGGAGATTATCTCCAGGCTCCACGACATTCCCATGATGATAAACAAACGCAAAAAGAAGCTGTAACTGTTCGGTGGATTAGAATAGGAAGGTAACAGAGGTACACTCTCCGATTTAGCCTACGTTTGTTTTTCCGAGTTTAGTTTCTTCTTCCTCTCCTGACGCTGCGTAAAGTTCCTTAGCTCCTTCTTCACCGCTACAATGCGAATGGCGGTCAGAATGAACATGGTCATGTTAAAGGCAATCAGCACCAGCATGGGTCCATAGAAATATAGCATGGCGGACCAGTCAAGAGCTGCGAGTGGAGAGTAAAGATTTATAGATCAGTTCAGGTTTTTTAGAAGCATTAAGAAGAACCCACCATTTATCCAGCAGCTGTAATAGCCAACGCGTGGCATCCAGTCCACGTTCTCAGGTACCTCACGGTCTATAAACGTATCCAGCAGATAAATAATTGCAGTCAGGATGCCCGCCATGCCAAAAGCGTATGCGTTGAAGGTTAAGAATTCGAAATTGGGCAGGAAGTGATTGTGGGAGCTAGAGCTACCACCACGGAACGCGTTCCACAGATGCAGGCTGATCACAGAGAGCCAGAAGAAGGCGGCCATGACAAAGAAGTAGCCCAAAAAACCTGCCAAAAAGAGAAACATAACTTCATCAGATTTCAGTTCGGGGCTCTTGTAACTTTACTTGAAATGTACCTGCCGTGAGGCAGAAGCTTTCCGAGAGATTCCACAAGTCCAGCAGTAGGAAAAAGTAACCCATGAATAGGGAAACCATATAGCAGATGAAGCTCTTTCCTTGCAGATTCCGGTGCAGTTTCTTAACGCACAGATAAACGCCGATAGTAAGAATCATGCAAACCAGAGATGACACCATCACTACGGGAAGAGATTGTAAAAATTGGGGTTCAAACAAGGGCAATACAAAGATCAGGGCAAGGCTAGGATATGCCAAATGATGTTGCTTTGGTCTCATAGGTTTTTCCCATAGCTTACCCACTGTCTGTGCCGTTACTGACTTCCGTGTCGGACAGTTGTGGGGGACGATGCGAATGGGCTCTGACTCGTTAGCATCGAGCTGGCTTAACTGGATGCAGTACTCGCGCTTGTTCATCGTTGTGTTGTCCATATGTCGCATGAAGGTTCCATTCTAGTTGGCAATATATGTATGATACATAGGTTAATCATTCTGGAAATGGAAAAACGCAGTGCTCACCTCATACAGTGTGTACATATCGGTGTCCAACCTGTTGTCGAGTGGATAGAGATTTGTACAGGGCATGGGCAAATCCTTCTGGAGAATCAGATGGGTGCGAAAGTGTCTTTTTACCACCAAACCGTTGGCGTTGGTCATATTCAAATAGGGATCGATCTCGGCCAGTATCTCTTCCTCGGCATCGGTGCATTCCCCATTTTCCCATATCTGATCGTGACGGCAACAGAAGCGAACACATGGCCTCAACTTGCAGGCACATCCCCTCCAGTGCTTGTCCACCGATTCCGTAGAATCGTCCGGCATCAGCCTGTAGTCATATTCCCCCGTCAATCGGCCGGGAATGAGGAGTCCCTCGTAGATATACGAACCATTGGGAAGCCTCTGGCTTTGCGACAGATCCACAGTATCAAAGTAGTCGCAGTCGGGAATATCGGCCAATGCCTGGTGGAGCACCAGCAACCATATGAGCAATGTGGAGAGCCTCATTCTACCCTGCCAAGAATTCTGCAAATTAAAGAAAGACATTTTAATTAAGCGTTTGTTCGTTTCTCCGCAGTTAGTCTTGGAAATCGGCATTGAATATACATATATATATATATGTATATAAATATGTGTATATAACATGTATTTATAAAGATTATGCTATAAACATTCAGTTCCTATCAACAAGAGTAGTGGTTGCATTTTTCTGGGAATTTTATAAATTTAATGAGGCTAGATTCCTAATAAATTTGATTTATTATCTTACCCAGCATATAATTTTTGTTAATATACTTTTCTTATTAATTTCTCTTTAAATTCGTTTTATAATCAAAGCAGAAATCGTAAACATTTACGCGGTAAATCCGGTAAAGTCATATTTCTGGTTAAGGAACCATCGTCAAGACCGGCGTTCAGTTCAATATTAAAGCACCTACGCAGACAGATCTTCCATATAAAAAATGTATCTTAAAGATACTTATAAAAAGCACTAAAAACAAAAGAATAAAATAAGAGGAATCCGCATGGACTTTGGTAGGAAAACAAACAAATATGATGATAAGCCGCTTCACGTTCGATACTCTCTCTTCTTATACATATGTTAATCATATATATTTTATAGATGCATATGCAAAGAACAGAAGGCGATGTATGTATGTATGGTGTACATACATATATAGTTCTTGAAGCACAGAAAGAGTTGCATTGCAATTTCTTAACGCTTTAAAGAGAGAAATTTATGTACATATGTTGACTCACAGTTTGATAGTAGCCTATTAATGAAAACAATAATAGTACGCCTTTAATTAAATATTATTCTCATAGTTGAATTCATTTTTTTTATGATAAAAACGCTTTCATGGGGTTTTAAGTTGTTGAACTTTTTTGTTTTAATTTATGTACATATACGATTCACAAGAGTGTGTTTCCATTTGAATGTTCGAAACGGTTCACTGACCCAAAATGAAATTGGCAAAAATTTGCCATTAGCAAAGCGCTCAAAATGACAAGAAACAAAACGCCAACAATGAATACGTGAATTGAACAAATAAAATGTACATACAACATACACAAGTCCAAGGATTATAATGCGCCTTCGCCGACAACTTTATATATACTGATCCATGTATTCACTTCTGGATCGCTGGAGCAGTAAGAACCCGACTGTTTGACTGAAGTGATAATAATGAAACGAGTTTGTTTGTTCAGCGATCGGAACTTTAGCACTTTTTTTTGGTTTTGTTCCTTTTTTTGCAGTTTATGTGTGCCAGATACTAAGATGGAAGCATTCACGATCCCCCTACCAATTGTTTAGCAAAGCTTCCACTCCTTTCTAATCTAAGTTTTAAACCTCTTTATACGGCGGTTTATTACGATTTACCCTTCGATGTTTTGATTTAGATAATCGAATATATATCGATAGCCCAAGCGAAACGAAAGAATATTTATCTTGTAATTATTAGTAGAGGGGGTAAAATTAATTCGCATTAATTAAAAAATTAATTGCAGAAAACGGCTAAAAATAGCTTAAAAATTTAAACGCCACATAATAAAACAATATTTGGGGAATTTAATAAAAATATATTTCCCTAAAAAAATGTATAAGTATAGGAGCTATTAAGAATCTGCCGAGTATCCTTTGGTGTGCATTATGCATCCTAACTGCCACTAAAATTCTCCGATATAAGAAAAATATAAATATATGCATTCATTAAAGGATAAGTGTCCCGAGGTATTATTTTATTATTATTTTATTTTAATGTTTTCTAAGAGATTTAGTGATGCTGAAAATCGATGTTTTTACCGATGTTTGCCGAGGTTTCGATGTTTTTGTTGATATCGATTATCTACGATGCGTGGGTCACACTATTCCACGCGCGCCACGGTATTTTCAAAAGATTCGGCCACACTGACGTCAATGCTCTCTCAATTAAGTTTCTTTCGGTTTGTTTTCGTTTCTTTCGTTTTTGCGTGTACCCGTGTAATGAGACGGCTTTATTTTAAACAAATATAACTCGCCTGCCTTAAGTTCGAGTCTCGACTCAGTCCGTGAGTTTTGATTACGTTTTTCTCCCACTTTAAGTTGACTTCCACGAAGCGGCTGCTGTGCGAATGTGTGTGTATGCGAGTTGTCGCTATCCGTGAGAGCGTTTTTGTGCCTGTGTTCGTTCTATGCTGCCTCTTTCCGAGTCGAAAGGAAACCTGCAGTTTGTTAAATTACAAAAAGGAAGCTTACGAAAAATCTATCTATCTTGTGCAAGTACAGCTGGAGAGAGTGCAAGAGCACAGCACAATAACCAGAGGTAACCGGAGGTTAAATTCTAGATTAGTAATTCCCCTTTCCTTGCCACAGAACCCATCGCAATCGTAATTATTGTTATTCTTCGTCTTGATTTTCCCTTCCGCTCGCTGGCTCACCCGCACATGCCGCCTCTTCCTTATTTTGCTGCAAGAGAGGGCCAAACGTTACTCGCCACAGACAGACTCTCGTGGATGCCTTGCCTTGCCTTGCCTGCCTGCATCTTGTAAGCCGCGAATAGCTGTGCAATGGAGGAAGTGGCAAAGGCTGCAGATAAGAGGAAAGAGGATAGCGAAGATGCTGCCGCTGCAGCTCAAGCTGTCTCCCTCTGTCGCAATTAATTGTTTATTGTATGTTTGACAGTCATAAAACTGTTTGTTGGGCCAAACAACAATAACAGCCACAGCGAATTGCTAAAGAAAAGGAAAGGGGAGCACTCTGCGGTGTGGCTATAGCAGCCAAGGGTCATAATGAAAGCCAGCTTGAGGAGAGAGGTCAAGATTTTCATTTAACTCAAATTAAAGCATAGTTTTCCATTAAATGAATATCAGTTTTGCTTTGGAAATTCTTAGTTTAAAAACAAGTAAAAGTTGCCTGGTAAATGCATTTGTTTTGGGTTTCTTTAAATCGTTTATATTCTATATATATTGAACTTGTAATGTATTTCAATATAAAATGTTGGCATTGCTCATTTTTATGCGTTGAATGCGTTCTTGTGTTTGTGTGTATATAAATGTCGCCCGCCCGGGTCTTGAATCTTCCGCCGGGGACTGGGTTGCATGTGGAATATGAACACGAAAATAGCATAGGCGGAGAATGTTGAACAAACACACACACACGGGGTGTGTGCTGTGCCTGTGCTTGCTCCCCTTCCCATCCCTCGGCTCCCCTTCTTCGTAGAAACAATAAAAATTAAAAGGCAAACAACGATAAGCGGACTAAAACCCCGCCTTGGCTGCCATACTAAACCCCCTTTCCGCGAACACATGGCAACCCTGGGCAACAACATAAGCCCCACTAGCAGCAGCAGCAGCAGCAACGGAAAGTGCATACGCCAGCTGATAATTAATGCCAGGCCACCGTAATTGATGCGTCCCCGGCACGAGAGGAAATCAATTGGGGGAGTAAACCTGCTTACCAGGCAGAGAAAGCAATTTCCCCAACCAGGTGGACCACAACACCCAACCCCTGACCCTTGGCAGGGGCTTCTATTTGAAGGCAGTCTGCGGGTTGCACGCCCTTCGTACACAAGTTTTGGGGTTGCTGACCAAATGTATATAGACAGCAGAAAAGCTCCATTAAAAAACCACTTAAAATCAAGCAATGTTTGGGGTAAATTTTGACTTATCGGAGACTTTGCTGAAGGATTTTGAAATTTCAACTAGGTAAAAGCATTTAAATTGCATTCTTCAAGAGAAAGATTAAATTATATTTGTTTATTTAAATTATTTGATCTGATTTAACATTAATTTCAAGTCGATTTACAGTAAATTGCTTAAATTATGGTTTAGCAAGAAAGAATCCTCCATTTTTGGCCCTTAAATTTTTGACTTTGATTAGGGTTGCCAGGTGTCGAATGCTGCGGCGGGTTCGTTCTAAATATGGAAGCTCACTTGAAGGATGTGCCGAGTAATTGAAATTGAGTGACATCTGGTTGTGACCCTGCCTTCTCCCTACCCTCCTCTCTTTTATGTGAAAGCTTATCTTGTTTGTCGCCTGCTTTGTTTGGCCTAGGCTTTTGTTGTTGTTGTTTTTCTGCGGCTGGCGGCGGCTGGGAGTTCTCGAGTTACGCTTCCTTAGAAGTTCTTCACGTTTGCGGCTTCCATTACATCACAGTGGTTGGTTCATTGTGTTGCTTCGGTTGCCCTTGTCAGGATTTGTCCTCTGGAATGATATGATATTTTTTTTTGTTCGATTGAGAAACAACCTCGAGTGATATGACCCCTCGCCGTCGATCTCAAGTAGCCTCAAAGGTCATGTGGTTAAGATGCCCTAAGAAAGTGGCGCAGATCTCAACTGGTTTTTTGCCAGAGCAGCGAACAAAGAGAAAGATCCGAAAAAATAGGCGGAAGTTGGCCCCAGGTCGTCACAAAGATAACGTTTGCATATATGTAAATTATATGTAGCTGCGATTATTGTCCGCAGAAAGTCGGTCAACGAACCGAAAAACATAGGAAGAGAGCAGCAACCAACAAATAATGTTTATTCTGACCATTTCGATTTCGATTTCATATTGAAAAGTCTATAGTATATAGTAAATTCATTGACAAGCTGCCCTGGCCGTAAATGGAATCCAAGCTGACCGTTGGCCATGGCTTCCGCCTAAATATGGTGACCACCACTCCTGCTCCTTCGCCTCAATTCTCTCTCCAGGTATTGTCGTAACCCCTCGTCTCGTGGGCGTCACAGAATGACGTAAACCGTCCTCCATTTGTTTGTTTTTAATAACAATAATTCCCCAAAGTGTGTGTGTGTCGGTTGTTGTGCTGTTTTCTTTTCTTTGGTTTTTGCCAACCTGTTGATAACCAAAGGAAATACAGTGAAGCCCTGGAGTGGACCACTGACTAGAAAATCAGTAAAATGTATAGTAAAGGAAGAAAGGGTTTAAGGGTTTTTATTTGGAAATCAAAGCTACATATTATTAGTATTATAAAACCCATTCGTTTTGCTTTACTTGCATAAATTATTTAAAAAATAGATTTCTTTACAGCATAGAATCTCCACTGTATCTAATACTATACATATATAGTAATATAATCGAACCATCGCACTCAGAAAGCTTCGTGTTTACGCTAATAATTGCCACCAACTGATAATGAATCAAGGAAAGTGGGGATGACATAACGTAACGAAACGGAAGGGCCCCAAAATCTGTTTGATCAGCGATCGCTTTGATTCTTAAGCCGCATTTATTTATTGCCAGTTTTGTGATTTTCACATAAATTATCTACATGCCATCGATAATGCGAGCAGTTCTCTGGCTAAGTGCTAGATCGACGCCCTCATCTGTCTCTTGCGCCTGACAACAGTCCGGAAATGTATTATTTTTATAGAACACCGAACAATACATATCTCCCCCTTATTCCGAGATATTTTTACTACTTGCGACAATTGCTCGCTCTTGCTATATTGGTGTCTGTCAAGGAGAGTAAACAAATAGTTCTTGGTATCAGAAGAATGCCTCATTTCCATTTCTGTTTCGATAAAAGGCTTTATACGCCTTTGGCCTCCGATACATATTGACCCCTTTGGTGGGGTTTCATTCGATCATCAGCCTAAAAAAAGCCGACCACTGACTCAAGGGAACTTGGCTATAGTTAACCCCAGACTGATAATTACTGGCAACTGTATGAAAAATACTATTTCCCCTGCTTTTCAATTGCTGTCCGCTTCGAGAAGCTCAACAAAAGCAAAGTTTTAACCCAGTTTGGGCGAAGAAAACGCCAACGTTTGCGGGAAAATAAGGTTGAAAGGTAAAAAGACTCTGTTTGCTGGTGTGTGTGTACTTTTACAATTATGCACACACAGATACTTAAAGCAGTGAATGTATTTGTGAAGAGCATTTAAGCCAATTACATGGTACATCAATCATCAGCGAAAGAAGATTTATGGCGAATGCACTGGGAAAAAACAGTAAAATAATTTATTTTAAAACGAGAATCGCCTTAAATATGGGGGTGCAGACTCTTGGTTTTGTATCTCTTAGTATCTAAGCTTTAATATTGTAATTTTCAGGTGTCGTGGGCAGTTTTTCTTATCCCCATATTATCATTTAAATCTTAGTAAACATTTAGCTTACATTTCAGTAAATTGAATCTTTTCCCTGAGTGCTAAAATGGACAATAAGTTTGTTTTATAGCTCTTCCTTATCTGCCAGTTAGACCACAGTTATATATTTTGGATTTTCC
Source organism: Drosophila birchii (assembly GCA_035046345.1). Taxonomy (NCBI): domain Eukaryota; kingdom Metazoa; phylum Arthropoda; class Insecta; order Diptera; family Drosophilidae; genus Drosophila; species Drosophila birchii. The sequence continues at coordinate 17,931,071 of JAWNOA010000048.1, read as the reverse complement.
AACGAGCGACCCTAATGTTGGGGAAGAGAAGTCAACTTCGGGGGGAACCGAAGAAAGACCTGTGTAAGACAAATTATTAGTCACCCTGCACTTGTCGATGGTCACCGACGACTACGCAGTCTGTCGCTAGCCTCGCTTCTTGGTTTGTTTGTTTGGATTTTTTGCTCTACGTGAAAATATGCAGCCATCTTCTGGCCGGGGGACATGGAAACACCATTGGGGTTGGGCAGAGGAATAGAGGTTATTCCGCTGGTTGGTGGGACGGACATAAAATAACAACTAGTCAAAATAAACATTTGAAACGGAGGAGGTAGAAGGGGTTTACTCATACTCTCTCTCTCTTTGCAGCCAATCAGCGATCCAATCCATCCACATGAAAAGGAGCCGAAGGAGGCGGCAGCCAAGTTAACTGGAAACAAAAGAAAAGCAAAGCAAAAGCCAGCCAGCTGCAAAAAGCAAACACACACACAATAAATATTCTTGCCAATTTATCGAATAAACAACAGAAGAAGCCGAGCCAAAAAGGAGAGTGGCGGCCCCATTAGCCAGGAACTACTCCGTAATCAGAGCGCCCTCCAAAAAAGTAACACACGTGAAACACGTACCGCCGGGAACCAAGAGGAAACCCCCGAAGAGCCCGCGCATCCAAATTCATATCCAGTGAGCAGTCGGCAAGTGCAGCATGGAGTTCGGTCATGTTTGAGCGCTTTCGACTGAGAAACCTGAGCAGAACCTTCCGCCTTCGTGGAGGCGGCACTGAACTGGCGCGCGACAAGAAGAACCCGCAACGGCAGCAATGCGTCACCGTCCTGTTCCTAGATGACATCACGCACACCTTTCGGATCGAGGTAAAAATCCATTAGGCCTAGTAAAAAAGAAAAAATGGCCCTCGAGGGGTGAGTGAGAGCCTTACCACTTTTTAAGCGAGTTATTGAATGTGTCAGGAGAGGATTTCCTTGGCTGCTTCATAGAGTAACCATTAGCCATGCGCATAATTATTCAATATGCGAAATATAGTCAAAACAAAGAAAGTTTTTCTTTTTGCTAACCAATTGCTATTCATTTATTCACTTTTATCTGCGCACTTTAGTTCGCTTTCTTCATCTCGGCTAGCATCTCAGACACGCACTTGTCCGCTTTAGCTTCCCAATCTTTAACCACCTCCGAGATTTCGCTTTCTTTTCACCTCCAAGATGATGTGTGCTGCTGCAAAGATGAAAATTATAATCGAGACGCGAAATCTGTCTACTAAATTAAAGTCATTTAATAGCTGTAATTGCAATGCAGGGCCATAAGATTTGCTTGACAGAAATTATCTTTATCTTCATCTCTTTCTTTTGCAGAAGCGTGCAAAAGGCGCTGAGCTGCTGGATCAGGTCTTTCAGTATCTCGAGCTATCCGAAAGGGATTATTTTGGTCTACTTTTCCCAGAGAAGCCGGACGATGTTGTGGTAAGTCCCCCCACCCATTAACCTCTCTCTCTCTCTGAAGATATCTCCTAATTCTGTTTTTATATCCCCCAGAGATGGGTCGATGCCCAGAAGCAGTTCAAGAAGCAATGCAGCAGCGTTGGCCTGGACAACAATGCCGTTCCATTAGTACAGTTTAGGGTTAAGGTAGGCTCGTAATGTCCTTCATCTGTACAGATCTTATATTAACTTTCTTATTCACAGTTCTTTGTAAGCGATCCGAGCCGTTTGCAGGAGGAATTCACTCGCTATCAGTTCTATCTGCAGATCAAGCGCCACATTTTGCTGGGCAAGCTACCATGCTCCAGCAACACCCAGTGCCTGCTTGCCAGCTACACGGTGCAGTGTGAGTATATCTGTTGCTACCCTTTCATTGATGATTTAATCTGTAATGTTAATGTCTCCTTCCGCAGCCGAGCTGGGGGACTTCAATGCGTCAGAGCATCAGGCGGGCTACCTGAGCGGCCTGCAGCTGCTGTGCGACCAGACGCCAGAGGCGGAACGCAAGGTGAGCGAGCTCCACAAGCTTCATCGCGGCCAGCTGCCGGCGGATGCCGAATACAACTATTTGGAGCACGCAAAGCGGCTGGAGTTGTATGGCATTGACCTGCACAGCGCCACCGATTCCAATCGCAAGGAGCTGCAGCTGGGCGTGTCGGCAATGGGGTTGCTCGTCTTCCAGCACTCGCTACGGATCAACACTTTCTCGTGGAGCAAGATGGTGAAGGTGTCGTTCAAGCGCAAGGACTTCTTTATTCAACTGCGCCGCGAGCCCAGCGAGAGCTACGACACCCTGCTGGGCTTCACGATGCTTAGCCACAAACACGCAAAGGCGCTATGGAAATCGTGCGTGGAGCACCACAGTTTCTTCCGTCTGAAGCGGCCGCATCGCCTGTCGCGCTTCCTCAACATCAGTCTGGGCAGCAAGTTCTACTATTCCGGCCGCACAGAGCTCCAGGCAGTGCAGGAGTCGAAGCAACGCGGCCGCATCCACAAGGTGTTTGTGCGCTCGCCCAGCAAGCGATTTGTGGCCGGTGGCGGCGGCGGCACATCAGGCTCCTCGGGCGGCACGCCCCTGCAGCAGCACAGCGGTTCCGAAAGCGCTGCCTCCCACAATGGTAAGCCTGCCGGGGCCGCTGCCGGAAGCACCATTCTGACCATCACCAAGACGAGCGGCAAAGTCACCTCCAAGGAGGCCGATTCGATGCCGCGGAAAGCCTGGGAGCAGCAGAGCGACGAGTATGACATCCAGCTGTAAGTTTTGAATCTTTTATTTATTAACAAAATTGCAAAATAAGCTAAAATAAATGTAAAATCTTTTTTTTAGCGAGGTGGGCTTCAGTGAGCAGTGCACGAGGCGCTTTGAGTCGGCCTCACCTTCCCCAATGCCACCCGCCTACAGCTCCGGCAAGCACAGTCCGCTTCTGCTGCCCACCACCATTGCTGACGCTGTTGGGCAGCCGGACAGTGGCAGTGATCTGATCACCATTAGGCTACTGGCCGACGAGCACGGACGCTATGGATTCAATGTAAAGGGTGGCGTTAACCTTAGCCATCCCGTTCAAGTATCCAAGGTGGTACCGAACACGCCTGCCGACCGATGCACACCTCGCGTACGCGAAGGTGACGAGGTGCTCATGATCAACGGACGCGAAGTGCATGGCCTGCGCCATGAGCAGGTGGTGGCTCTAATTCGTGATTGCCGCAATACGGCAAGTGGTGAGCTGCTGCTGACGATGCGACCCCAAAGCTCATTGCCATTGCATCTGGAGGAAGAGCCGATGTACCAGTACGTTCCCGAAAGCGACGAGACCGGATCGCACTCGAATCTGCTCGATGGGGACGCCCTCTTCAACCAGAGCGTGCTCCTGCTTAGCGATGGCCTGGCCTCTGGCGCTCTCCTGGCCCAGTACGAGCTCATGTACCGAAAGAACCCCGATCTTGCCATTACGGAAGCACGCAAGCCGTCCAATGCGCCAAAAAACCGATATCGCGATATATCGCCATGTAAGTTTGGAAACATTTCGACTAATTTCGAGACAAATTATTAAAGTTGAGATGACCATTTCAGATGACTGCACACGTGTGTCGCTGGTCAACTCGCTAACCGGCGACTACATCAACGCCAACTATGTGAACATGGAGATTCCCGGCGGTGTGAACCGTTATATCGCCACTCAGGGACCGCTAGCCAGCACCACCACCGACTTTTGGCGCATGGTACAGCAGGAGAGCAGCCACCTGCTGGTGATGCTCACCACGGTAATGGAGGCTGGCCGACAGAAGTGCCACCAATATTGGCCGGTGAACGGCGAGGAGCTGCAGCTGGCAGAGGGCTTTTCGGTACGCTGCCTCAGCGAGATGCCGGACGAAACTGGTAGCTTCGTCTTCCGCGAGTTCGTGCTGAACGATAAGCACGAGCAACGACACATTCACCACATGCAGTACCTGGCCTGGCCCGACCACTGCGTGCCTTCTGATCCCAACCTCTTCCTCGAGTTCACGGAGCGAGTGCGAAATGCCCGGAAGCGCACGCTCCTTCAAGAGATTGAAGAGAACCTGAAGCAGATGCGCCTTATGAACGCGGATGCGGAAGATGATGAGAACGGAGGCCTGATGCGGGAGCGCAAGTGTGCGGCCAGCAACGGAGCCACTCCCGAAGACGAAACGCCCGTATCGACTAGTGTGCATCAGTAAGTATTCTTGAAGAAGCAACAATAAATGGATTTAAACCCTTTCCCATTGACTTGTAGATGCATCAGTGCCGCCAATCCACCTGTAATCGTCCACTGTTCAGCGGGCATTGGACGCACTGGCGTCCTCATACTGATGGACACCGCCTTGGCTCTCATGGAGGCCCGCGAGCCGGTTTATCCCCTGGACATAGTGCGCACCATGCGCGATCAGCGAGCCTGCATGGTGCAGAATGTGGTAAGTATATCCCTGCGAGATGTTGGCTATCGTGTTGTTCAAACCTATTTTTTCTCCCTTTTTTAGAGCCAGTATCGCTTCGTGTGCGAGTGCATCTATGCCGCCTACACGAAGATCTCGCGTAGCAGTGCGGCCATCGATGATGACGAGGACTAGGCCTGAAACTACGACAAGGGGCAGCGACAGTCCAACCCAGAAATGCAATCTACAATCTTCCGCTTTACAACGCCCCAAAACAACAAACGATTCGACTTTTCTTATATCTAATTCTATCTTAACTGTTTAGTACCCGTAGACATATGATTAAAAACAATTGTATATCATTACTATTACCAATCTATATATATATATATATTTTATTATCAACTCCGTTCATAAGTTACTCCTAAATATACATACACACATACGTATATCTCTATCAGACGCCGCAAGTGCTGCAAGGAGAAGGATTCTACATTTTACAAAGCCACGAATGGAATCAACTACCTAATCCAACAAAGTATACAAAGCGAAGAAGAAAAGAAACAAATGGCGATTTATTTACACCAAAACAATGCTACGTCGAGATAAATATGCAAACAGGAACAGCAACACATGCCGGAAGTGCTGCAAGCACAACAATTCTAAATTTTACAAAGCCACCACAGAGAATGGTTAACGAATTCAACCAACTACCTAATCGAACAAGTATACAAAGCGAAAAGGAACAAATGGCGATTTATTTACACCCAATCAACGCTACGTCTAGAACAATACGCAATACAGCAAAAGATAACACGAATATAAAGACCTTAAAACTATGATGAAAGGCGAGAGAACTGTTAGTATTTTAGCACCAAATCAATTAATAAATGTATTTATGCTAAACAAAATCCAATAAACTGTGTATTAAAAATGAAAAGATTGCGTTTCTACAGGGGTATTACTAAGTGGTTCCATCAATATCGCTGGGGATTTGAAATGGCAGAGGAAAAATTGGTTTTTAAAAAATCCATAACTAAGTCAAACAAGCATTAAATTCAATTCGGAAAAAAATGTATGTTAGTTTTTATAAGGTTATTTAATCTGCATACTCAATTTAAAATTTTAGGAAATTAAAATTTTGGCCAATTTTTGAAAATTTTAATGATGTAACTAACCCCTTCCAGTTTTTTGCAAAAATTGAGTAATTTTTTGTTGTCTCAGAAATGGGCTCAATCGACGCGGATTTTTATGCTGATCAAGAATATATATGATTTATAGGGTCGGAAACGACTCCTTCACTATGTTTTAAGCTTCGGTCTAAAATTATAGTCTATATTTAATTATAAACAAGAAAGGAAGCTAACTTCGGCTCACCGAAGTTTATATACCCTTGCAGAACTTTAACAAAAAATTAAAACCGAAAATCTGGAATAATTCTTAGTTGCCAAGTCTCAAATTTGATAAAAATGTTTTGAAAATCGGCATGGGGTTTTGGGTTTTTTTTTATTTTCCTAATTGTTCCTATGGAAGCTATAGGATATAGTCAGACGATTGTCACGAAATTGAAACCGAAATTCAGGAATAATATAAAACGGATAAATCTCAACTTTGATGAAAATATCTTAAAAACTGACAAAGTTATAATTTTTTTCTAAAAATTGTCCGATTGTTCCTATGGCAGCTATATGATATAGTCGTCCGATCGTCGTTCCGACATATGTACTAACTACAAAGTTTCATTCAGATAGCTTTAAAACTGAGGGACTAGTTTGCGTAGATACGGACAGACGGACATGGCTAGATCGACTCGGCTGTTGATCCTGATCAAGAATACATATACTTTATAGGGTCAAAGATGTCTCCTTCACTGCGTAGCAAACTTCTGACTGAAATTATAATACCCTGCAAGGGTATAAAAAGGATGGTAATTGGTAGAATTTACTAAAATCTGAGGACTCTAGTATTTATTTAAAATTATGTTTTTTTTTTATTAATTTTTCTTTTAAATATTTTTAAATAAAATGTGGCTAAATATCAATTTTCGTAAGCAAACCTAAATAGCTTACAAAATTTAAATAGTTTGTTAAACTATATATTAGTTTATCGATGTTTAGAAGTTAGTTATGCATCCCTGACTATTTCCGAGAACCAGTTCCCAAAGCAGCTGCCTAGTCAAAGTACAAATTTGTACACTATTTATTTAAAAAAAACAAAACAAAAATTTCAAAATTTAGCTTACGTCTACCTCAAGGATCCAAAACTAGTTTAAACTAAAAAAATTATCCATTTTTAACACAAATCATGGCGCAAAGCAACTGCATTTTCTGTAATATATCCAGCGGCCAGGACTCGGCCACTGTTTTGGAGACCGAAACGGATGAGTTTGTTATTTTCAAGGATATTAAGCCTGCCTCGCAGCATCACTATTTGGCAGTGACTAAGCAGCATCTGCCGAGCCTTAAAGATTTGGACAACTCCCACCAGCAGATGAGTAAGCGTCATAACACTCCTGCCTAGTTGTTTGTTAATTCGTCGTATTATTTCACAGTCACACGGCTGGAAGAGGGCCTCAGAGAGTTCTTGAAGGGACAGGGTGTGTCCAGCGAGGATGTGTTATTCGGCTTCCACTTGCCGCCGTTTATCAGCGTGCGCCACCTTCACATGCATGCCATTGCCCCGCGCTCGGAAATGGGCTTCCTATCCAGACTAGTTTTCCGTCCGTCCTCAGTATGGTTTAAAACTGTGAGTAATCTCTTTTTGAATTAAAACTAGGGCCTGTCATTATCTAATCTAAGCTGTTTCACTATAGGCCGACGAAGCGCGATTATATCTGGCGCAGAAGGAAAGTTCAACGTCCATTTAAAGGTTCTTCAGAGTTTATTGCCCCTGCAAAAGGGAGAGTATTTCAAAAAAGTGCCAATGAAAAATAAACGTAAATTAATTGCTTAAATTTTAAAGTATATTCTGCGTAGAAACTGTTCTCGCCTCTCTCCCTGGTAGGTGGTTACCTCGATTCGCTACCATTTAGACCTGCACCTGCTCGGGCAGAAGCTGCTGGGCCGTGGGGCGAACACCTGTGATGGCCTCGATCTGGGAGTAGAGGGAATCGCGCTCCTCCACCAGGCTGGCGTACTTCTGCTGCAGCTCCTTCTCGCGATCCATCTGGCGACGCACATCCTCCTGCAGGGACTCGAGGCGACGCGGCACAGCTATGCCCTCCTGCTCGCCCAGGAATCGGAATGTGGACAGCGAGACGGTGTTTTGTTCGATCTGGCCGTAGGTGTCCTGCAGCTGCTTTATCAGTACTTGAGCGCGCGCCTGATAGCCGCCAGTTAGGATTTTCAGCTTCTTCTCAATCTTGCCGCAGCGCTTGGCCTCTTTGGCCATGTGACGGCGGTTCGTCTCCAGGCGCTTCTCGGCCGACTCCAGGCGATCCTTCTTGCTGGCCAGATTGGCACGCGTATAACGGTGCTGTGAGGGCAGATACAGCACCTGGCCGAGGCACTCTTGCCACACCTGAGCGTAGACGTCGAGCGGCAACTCGCCATGCGACATACGTTCCTTGACTACTTCCATTTCCTCGTTGAGCATCTGTCTGGCCTTGGCCAGCTCCTGCTGCGAGATGTCCTCATAGGGATTGGCCTTAAAGTAACTCTGCAACTGCTCCAATTTGTGTTGCGACTGTCCCGGCACGGGATCCTTCACCGAGTCGTACACTGTGTGGAGATTTGTGGTTAGATCTTGCGAATTCATTAAGGGATAACATGATATACTCACACTGCATCGTAATCATCTCGTGTTTGATCAGCTCCTCGGCCTGCTGCTGCTCCGTGAGATTCTGCTTCTCGGACTGCGGACGCAGAATCTTGGTGTTGACCTCGGTGGGCCTCGGGAGGCTGCGCTGAATTACCTGTGAGCGCTTCTCCAGCTCCCGCTTTCGGCGCGCCTCCTGCTCAGCCAGCAAGCGGGCGTCGACATCTGCCTGATCTTCCACAGCGGGCTCCGTACTGACCTCCATCGGCTCGCTGTCCTCCTGTTCGGGCACCACGATTTCGTAGTCGTTGCGAGGAGCGGGCAGGGTCGACAGGCCCTCCCGCAGCGTGGACTTGAGCTGCTTTTGGTAGTTTTTGTAAACGGCCGGCGTCTCAGTCACGCCAATGCTCTCCTCGGTATTGATGTTCAGTTTGTCACGCACAAAGGCCGGTGTGTTGGCGGCCCCAGGGGCCGCGGCACCTTTTACGGGTACCAGGGCGCCCGACGAGGGCGTGAGGAAGCCACCGGGCGTGGCTGCACCACCCTCGCGCTGAGTACGGAATGGCGTGGCAATCACCGTGTTCGGCGTGGCAATAGAGGCCGCCTTGGGCAGGACGCCGGAGAAGTCGGACTCGTGCAGCGGTGTGTTCAGACCGCCCTTAAGCGGGGTTTCTGTGTGGGTGAGAGCCATCATGTTCTGGGCCTCCTGCATAATGCGATCGGTGTAGGGAGCCGGCGTACGCGGAGTGGCCGTTACCTGCGGTGTGATGGAGTAGTCCGCCAGCAGGGCATCTGTCGTCTCTATGCCGCTCTCGCCGGCAATCTCCTTGGCCATCTCGCTGGCGCGCCCCAGCTTGACCACCTGCTGCAGCTCCGTGTCGGAGATCTGTGGTGTGGGCAGCACGAGCTTGGATCGCTTGCGCTCCGGCTCCATATTTTGCAACATGGCGGTGGGCACCTCGTTTTCTTTGCGCTGCTTCAACTTTTGCTTGTCCCGCTTGCGCTCGCGCTCTTCCTTCTCGGAGCGCAGCTCCCCATCTAGGTCTTGCTGTCTCATCTTATTGAAATCGGGCTCCTTCTTCTGCAGATGCTCCTCTGCGGTGTCGTAGAAGCCCAGGGCAGGTCGCTTTTCGAAGGGAATCTCTGCGTTGTAGTCAATGCCCTTGATGCGCTTGCGATTCCCGCTTCCGATGCCGGCGGCGCGCAATTCGCGTCGCTTCTGGAGCGTGGCCAGGCGACGTGCCTCCTCCAATTGCTTCTCGCGCGCCTTGCGCTTGGCCTTCTTGCCTTGCGTGTTGGCCAAACGGGCTCGAGCCTCGGACAGCATTTCCAGCTCGTCCTCGTCCATGTCCTTGGGATCGGGTCGCGCTGGCTTTGTCTCCGGATTGGGATCAATTTCGCCCGGCTTTAGCTTTCGCGGATCGTCCATGGTGTCCTCGCCATCCTCCTTGCGCTGGGCCTGGTCTCTGTAATCCAGAAATTGGGGATTATAACGAATATCTTTGGAACATTTTGCTGTGCTTATAAAAGACTTGGACTCACAGCAAGTACTCGTAGCGTTCCAGGCATTGCGCGGCCGTGCGTCCAATAATTGGGGCAATGGTTCGCCACTGCGTCGGCATCAGCTTGGCCAAATGCAGCAGCTTCTCGTCCTCTTCGCGCGACCATTCGGTCTTTTTGATGCTGGGATCCAGCCACTCGTACCAGCGGGCCTTGCACTGCTTCGCAGATTTCCTGTGCAGCAGCGAGGCAATCCGGCTCCATTGGTTTTTGCCATATTTCATTACCGCCGCCTTGAGAATCTCATCCTGGGGTTTGGGATATGCGTTAGAGGGGGCGAAAACCAGCCAATTCATTGCTACTTACCTCCGTGTTGCGCCACACGCCGCCCTTGATCATAATTCGCGGCATTTTGGCTTAATTTACTTAATTACGCTCACAAAAAATAAATACTTTTTCCTTAATCGTGCTGCTTAGAGATGGTCGATTGTTCGATAGCAGCCGGCTGGAACTATCTGATACAAAACTGCGATATAATCGAATATATATCGAATATATACTCATGTCTGGTAACGCCAAATTTATCGGTCTCGAGTGGCGGCGGTGCCAGATTTTAACGATGCGAACAGCTGTTCCTGCTATCAGTTGAAGACCAAAAAAGTTTTTGTTTCTGCGTAATGTAAATTGTAATACGGAATTGACGGCCCCGCCCTCGGAAACCCGAAGCCTGGAACCCGGAGCCAGGACCACGGAGCCATTATGAGCGATGCGGCCTATCCAGGCTTCTATGGCGGCAGCAGCAGCAGCAGCATCAGCAGCCAGGTGAGCACCCCGCGAGTTCTTCTGGCCACAAAACCACGCCGTGTGTCTTCCAGCTGCACTTGCTCCCGCTGTCGCACCCCCCGTCGCACCCGTCGCACCCGTCGCACCAGCTGCCGCTCCAACTCCAGCACCCGCACCCGGACATCTCGCTCTCCACGCCGGTTCACGCCCAGGAGCAGGACTCGACGACCTTCAATGGATTCTTCGACGACGAGCTGGGCATCGGCGGCAACGCTGCCGCACCTGGCACCGCTGTCTGGCTGCCCGATGGAGAGGCAACTGCAGTACCACCGCCACCACCACCGACGGAGGGCATTCCTTTTGTTCAGATCCACACAACGGATTTGCAGCAGCAACCGGAGAAAAGCTACCGCAACGCCTTTCGCCGGCGCACCGCCGAGATTAAGTCGGAGGCCGAACTGATCAAGTCAGAGCTGGCGGAAGCCGCGGCCAAGGAGCGTTTAAATGCCACGCCAACGCCACCCACACGGAATTCCAGCTGCCACAGTGTGGAGGGCAAGGCAGATGGCCCTGGCCCGCCTCAGATTCTCCGCTGCCCCAATTGTCCCTTCCTCAGCCTTTGTCAGGTGCGGCTGCAGCAGCATCTGCACCAGGCCAGCTGCTATGGATCGAGTGAGCAGCGGCGGCGACAGTGTCCAGGTGAGCTCATGCTCGTGTACTCCAGGTTATTACCTTTTTATAATTTTCGTTTACTCCCCGTTAGGCTGCTCCAACGTTTTCTACAGCAATGATGCTCTGAGTTTGCACCTTAGCCTCGATCATCAACTGGAGGAAGACGAGATCCTAGCGCTGCTCAGCGAGAAGCCAATCGAAGTGCATGCCAAGAAGCAGGCACAGACCCAAAGCCAAAGCCAGCCCAAGAGCCGCATCTCCATCAAGAGCGTGGAATGTTTACGAGAGCCACAGCAGCAACAGGTGAACGTGAACGTGAACGTAAACTCCTTGCCGGATTTTCCGCCTTTGATGACAGACAGCAGTTGTGCCGGCAACATACTGGACCTGCTGGAGGGCGTGGCGGTGGGTGCTTCGCCCAACGAACAGGCCATGCCACCGGCTCCGGCAAGTGCACCAGCACCAGCACCGCCGAAGCCCAGCCAGAAAATCTCCATCAAAAGCGTCGATGTGCTTAGGGAGCCGGCGCTGCTGCCCTTTGACTTCCAGCTGCCGAATCATTCACTCATCGCAGCCAACAGTCTGCTGGACGTTCCCGTTGTGGGTGTGGTGCCCGAAAAGCCGCGGCAGCCAAAGATTTACATCCGCAACGTGGACATTCTTAAGGAGCCAATGGTTTTGCCATCCGCCCTACCTGGTATGGGTTTCAACGGAAGTCTACCGGCTGCCATGGGTCCGGGAGATCCCGGAGCAATTCCAGGCGACGAAGGAGAAGGAGATGATGTCTTCCAAGCAGATCCCCTGCTCACCCCCACTTGCCCGCTGCCGGGATTCGAGCCTAGCCTAGCGCCCTTGGCCCAAATGTGCTCGGAAGTCTTTCCCTTTGACTCGGTTCTGAATGGAAATGGTGGCGCGGTTTCCGGACTGGACAACACTCGTTTCAGCGCCCTGGATCTTGACTTTGGGGTGGACTTTGTCTCGGACGAAACGCCGCCGCCGCTTAATGGAGCCTCCTTGGAGCCACCTATGCCTAGCATGGGGCCACAGTCCGTACAGATGGAGCACTACTTGGCACCCACGGCCGCTGCTCCGTCTACGACCAAGCAGAAGATCTTCATCAAGAATGTAGATATCCTGAAGGACCCGCAGAGAGGGACGCTGCACCTGCGAACGGTGGACGAGCTGAATCTGATGAACCGCACCGAGGTGGAGCACTTGATAGTGCCCAATCTTGAACAAATGGCTGCCATGTCCATAATGCAGCTGCCAGCCGTAGACCAGCATCCGCAGCAGCAGCAGCAGCCACTGAAGTTGGACCCCCAGTCACTGGGCGACTTTCAGCCCTCCATCAGTGGAAGTTGGCCCAGTGAGGATGGCTACGACCTGGCCGATGACCTAGAAAACTGGCCCTGGATGGAAGAGGCTGTGTCAGATGCCGGAGTTGCTGCACTTGTCTCTCCTAATGACGTGGCTGGAGGGGAAGGTGTGGAAGCGCCGCAACTCGAGGGCTTCTCTCACGCTGCCGAGGATCTGCTGGTCAAGGATTTTCCGCAGCTGTATGTCTCGCCTCCAGAGGAGTTTCCAGGCACAGGGGCGGCTGAAGTAGGAGCAGGAGGCGGGGCAGTTGTGCCGCCTCTAGTGCCCGTCACAATATCCGGAGGAACGCCAGTAGCGGCTCAAAGCGCAACCTTAATCAGTCTGCCTGTTCCTCCGCTCGTGCCTTTGGCGGCAGAAGCCACACCAACGCCAACGGAAAAGCCCGCCCGCATATATGTTGCCAGCAATCTTCTGCCCGCTGCCGTAGAGCCACCAATGCCCGGCGGAACTTCTGTCCGTGGGCGTCCCTACGGAGCCAAGCACTCGGGCGGCAGTGCAGCGTCAAAGAGGCGGCCCCCACCAGGCTCAGGCCAGGTGCCCGAGGGTGGTAAGTGCCAGGTGGAAGGCTGCATGTTCCGATTCAAGTCGCCCGCCACCCTGGAGTATCACGGAAGGTGCCACAATGGGCTGCCCAACTCCAGCCAACCGATGGTCTGCCCGGAATGCAAGTCAAGCGACTTCAGCAACTGGAACTGCCTGCACACGCACCTGTGGCGCACCCACCAGATTGACATGGAGCTGTACTGTTGCCAGCTGTGCAGCTTCAAGACGCCCATATACTCGCGGCTGGTCAACACGCACGCCAAGATCCATTCGGAGGAGCGCAACTACAAGTGCGAGCAGTGCGGTAAGGGCTTTAAGAACACCAAACAGCTGAAGAACCACCGACGACTGCATCGCACCCAGGGATTGGGCATGGGCAAACATGGGCAGGCAGAACAGGATCAGCAGCAGGGGGGTTCCCTCTCTGTTACAGAGGCCGCCGTTACGATGCATCGGTGCGAGGATTGTGGCGCGACATTCAAGCAGCGAAAGACCCTGAGGGAGCACCTGTGCAAGGAGCGCAACGAGCAGCTTGAGTGTCCTGAGTGCCAGCGGGTGTTTGGCTCGAAGAGCAGCTTACGGCTGCATCTGCGGACGCATCAGGAGCGAAAGCGTTTCCGCTGCGACACCTGTGACCACGAGACGAGCGATCACAATGCCTTTCGCCGGCATCTGGGTACGCACAAGGAGCACAAGCGTTACTCCTGTCCCCACTGTGACTTCAAGGCCATCCAGAGCACCGCCTTTCGGGTACGCATCCTGTCAGCTCTCCACAAACTTTTGCTAACTTGTTATTTTTCCTTGATATAGATACACCTCCAGAAGCGCCATCCCGATCAAGAGCTGTCGTCGATTATCTACAAGTGCGACCAGTGCAGCTTTACGAGCATCAATCAAGGCCTGCTGCAGGTTCATCAGGCCAAGCACGACGCACCAAAGGCATCTCCGGCTCAAGCTGCCGTGTCAAACACCTCCCAGATCAAGGTAGAAAGTCAAATGGCGCGCGGACATTCCAATACAAAGGTGAACCTGCAGGCTGCTTCCTAAAGCGGAGAACAACATGATACCTTCTGTACATATTTTAGGAGAGTTTTTTTTTGGAGAATTGATAAATACACACAAAGTGCCGCTTAGCTTTTAACGTGAGAGAGTTTTATACCAAAATCGTAGTTAAGATAGCCAGAGAGAGGTCTGTTCGGTGAAGGAAATCCTCCTGGGAGTTTCTGTAGCCTTAAGGTCTTAGGTACCCAAAAGGGAACAGGTTTAAAGTATATAAGTTTGTAAATATTGTTACCTGCCGAATCTATTTAACCATGTCCTTTCTGTCCGTATGTCCAAATCGTGATAAACATTGAAGTTTATACACAGCTTAGCCAATCATTTCTCCAAGTCTTTTTAGCGCCATGCGTCGCCGTGATCCTAAAATACGCATTTCTCTTTAAAATAGATACATTAACTCAACTGTAGCTTTCAAATTTGTTTTTCTACAAATATTATTTAACATCAAAGTCAGTCTGTGAATTTTTATAAACAAAGTCAACTTCCTTTCTTGATCCTTCTTTAATGTTCCTGCCTCCCCCGCGATAAGACCTCTCTCTACGACTTTGGCCTACACCAAAGATACATTTATATATATATTTTTTCTTGAAACTTTTTTGTCTGTTTTGTTTCTGTACATATTTACTGTAGATCCATAAGAATCTGTTACTGTACATATGTATGCAATGTATATACATAAAGGTCATCTATGACGCGACCATTGAGAAAAAATACATTCAAAAACTTATTGAAAATCTCAAAACTCTTTACTTATTTAAAATCATGAGTTTTTTTTAGATTTTAAGTAGCAAGAGATCACGGATCACCCAGAAAAAGTATTTTTTGAAGTAAATATTAGAGAATTCTTGGTTATTTCTAAAATACAAACTGTTTGTGCCAAGAGGGTAGTATAAACTTTTGCTTAAAGCTCTCCAAAAATCCTTAAAAAATCCCATGAAGCTATTTTTTATGTAAGAAAACTCGTCTTTTTATATTAATTATTTTATAAGCCTTTAATGGGAGAAACTTTCGTTCTAATAAATTGAATTTTAAAAGTTTACTCTTCATATCGGTTATCCAAAACTAACGCTGAGTGTAGTATACATACGATAGTTCATTAAAGCTTTCATTTATTTTATTCAATTTTCGCTCAATATGTTAGTTATATATGTTTTGGTTCAGACTACGCCATTCTATTCGCTTTGAACTAGATCATAGGTGTGTAGGGGAAATAGTATATAGTTAAAATATTCTGGTTAGGGCTCGCTTCTCGATTAAATTATTTAATAAAAAATGCGGCTGTCAAAAGGTTCATAATCCTTGTCAGTTTTGAGAGTGAGTTTTGTTGTTGTTTGATTAATTTATCTGTAGCTCTGTTATATGGTATATATCTGTATCTTGCGCTTCTCTTACTTGCTAAGAATTGACGAAACTACAAAATTAGACTGTTTTTTGTTTTCCAGTTCGTTCTCTCATATCTGTGTTTCTATATCTGTAGTCTTTGTTATCATCATTGATTTAAAAATTGGTATAGGCATATTTATTTTGAATGAATGCATTCCCCCGATTCTTGAGTTCGATTCGTTGTATATGTATGTATATATTGCTTTAATCCAGATGTTTATACATATCCTCCAGCTGAGGCTTGAAGTAGCTCTTTAATTGCGGTCTCTTGGCTTTGAATGTGGGTGTGAGCAGTCCGTTTTGCACCGAGAAAGGATCAGGATGCAGATAGACATCTTTTACCTAAAATTGAATATGTTTTTTTAATAAAATATTTATTTATTTATTAAGTTATATGTATATTTACCTGTTCGAATGACTTGAGTCCGCTCTGCTTGCCCCAGTTGAGCATGTCGTTCATGATCAGTTCCTTGACATTCTTATTATTGCACAGGACGGAGAGTGTGCCGCGTACATTGTTCTCCGTGGCCCATTGCTTCAGTACATCGACATCAGGTACAACGACAGCGATAATGCAGCTCTAAAACGGGTTTAAAATATATATTATAATTTTGTTTATATAATTTATTAATATTTTATTAGGAAACCCAAATATACATGATAGATTTAGAGGTCAAGAATTTTATCTCAAAGTTTTCAAACAAATGACTCATACGCCACGTAAGCTAGTATACATTTTGTTCCAGAAAATCTTTACTTTATTCATAGTTTTGAATTAATAATATAATTTCAAAAGAAGTACATTTTGAATACCCCAAAGTCTTAAATTTTCTATAAATATTGCTCATACGCCATGTTAGCTAGTATGATTTTTATTCTAGAAAATCTTTACTTAATTTCTAATTTTGTTTAATTTATGTTATTTTTTAGTTAACAAAGATAGTAAATATTTTATTTTATGTTATTAATTAATGTTATTTTTCGCTAAACCAAGACAGTAAATTTTGTATAGCTTATACTCTAAAGTCCGTTATAATTCTATTTATATAACTCATACGCCACGTGAGCCATTACTAATTTTATGCAGGAAAATATCTATTTTTTTTATTTATTGATTTATTTTACTATAAAAAACCTCAAACCTAAATGAATTTTGTATTTATTTAAATACTCTTGCAGTCAAATGCCTTTAAAAATTACCACAGTGCGTATGAGTAATCAACTTTGAAGCCAATAAACAGAATTAAAAGCATTTATGTTTATAAATAAATCCATATATAAATTATATTATATTAACTACTCACCTTTAAGCTCTCTCCATAGACATAGACTTGATTAACATATTGACTGAGCGTATAGATATTCTCGATTTTCTCCGGCACTATATACTCGCCCTGGCTGAGCTTGAAGATGTGCTTGCGCCGATCGATAATACGCAGGGTTCCGTTGGGAAGCCACATGCCCACATCGCCAGTGTGATGCCAGCCCTCCGAATCGATGGCTTCTGCTGTCTTCTCAGGATCCTTATAGTAACTGAACAAAAATAGGAAATTAATATTAAAATACCCTTCTTAAAAGCAGTTTTCAGAGTTCAAAACTTACCCATGGAACACATTCGATCCTCGCACGCACACCTCCCCCGTATTTTGATTGGCAAAGTACTCCATCTCTGGCACATCCACCAGTTTCACAGCATTGCAGGACACCGGTGGTCCCACATGGTTGGGCACATGATCGCCCTGAACTGTTAGGGTAATGGCACCCGTACACTCCGTCTGGCCATAACCCTCCAGGACCAGACAACCCAAGGCACAGCGCATAAAGGTGAGTACATTGCCGGCCAGAGGAGCTGATCCAACCACCATAAGACGCAGGTTGCCGCCAAAGGCCTGATGTACCTTCTTGAAGACCAGCTTATCCCAGCAACCATTCCTACGCAGAACACCGCGGGCGATCTCCTTCTCCTTGGCCCGCATGGCCATGTTGAAGAGGCCGCGCTTCAATCCGGACGCAGATATATCATTTTGGATCTTGTCATAGACGCGATTCAGGAGTCGAGGCACTGCCGGCATAACCGTGGGCTTCAGCATCTTCAAGTCATTCGTTAGTTCCTTGATATCGCCCGAATAGAAACCAACACAGCCGCCCACATAGTACATTCCGTTCTCGCAGCATCGTTCGAACATGTGGGCCAATGGCAGGAAGGACACCATCACATCTCCTGCTCGGATGCGATGATCACCCATCTGTAGGATCACAGAACAGACGCCGGCCACCACGTTCCCGTGGGTGAGCATTACGCCCTTGGGATTGCCTGTTGTGCCAGAGGTGTAGCACACGGTGCACAGATCCTCTGCCGTCGGAGGCACTTCAGGATGATTACCCTTAGCGCCCAGCTTCTCCACATCAATAAAGGAGAATATCTGAATGCCCCGACTACGCGCCCTTTCCAGAGTCGTCTGGCGGATGGGCTTAATGGCCACAATGATCTTCAGGCTACGTGGCGCCTTTTCCAGCAACATTGCCGCCTTGCCATCGTCCTCAACGACCACAATTGACATCTCTGTCTGGCGGATGATGAAGGCACAGGCATCGGGACCCAGGGTATCGTACAGTGGAACCACAACCAAGCAGAACGAGTAACAACCCTGCTCGTACAGGATCCACTCGGGCCGATTCTGCGAATAGATGCCAATCAACTGTTTGGGCCTGGCACCCAGAGCCAGCATGCCGGCACCAAAGTTCTTGGCTCGCAGCAGGGCCTCGTCATAGTTGATCCACTGGAAATGGAGATATCTTACAATTTTAACTCTTAAAAAGTAATTTCTCTTTTCTCACCTGATAAGGCGATGTCAAGGTTTCACGCCAGCCCAGACATGGTCCATTATTGGAGGCATAGGCACCCTCACGGAATGTCTGATACAGCGTCCGGACATTCTCTGTGATGTAGGATACGAATTTGCCATTCTTGGACTCCTTGTAGAACTTGGAGACGTGTATTTGTTCTGGACCCTGCAATGCGAGTGAAGTGACCCCAAAAGAAACAAAGAGAGAGAAAGAGAGAAATCGAGGACATGCAATGAGTGGAGACGTTGAGAGAGAGATATTGATATAGTATAAAATATGTACAATCAATGAGCTATAGGTTTTAGTTTCAAATGCCAATAATATTTAGGGGTATTACATATATATGTATGCTTTTTATGAATTGTTTGTCTTGAGATGTGAAATTAAAAAGGTTTTACAGTTGAACAAGGCCAAGAAACTTAGTAAAATCTCTGTAATATTGCTTTAAATGATATAGTTCTATTTTAATTAAATCCCTTATTTAATTGCAAAGATCAAAGCTTTACTTGTGTTTACCCTTAAAATCATTTCAGTTTGTTGAATCGTTTTAACAATTTAAACAAATTAAATATATCATTAAATTGATCAACTTGAAAGGCCCATTTCCTTTTCCTACCTAAACATAAGCCTTTGTTCAGCCATCAATCAAGCCATTTTCAATAAACCTGCGTGTTTATTTTGGGCTACTCTAACAATAAATCACACCCAATTCTAAGATTAAAATCAATAACCTTTTGAATTTATGATATATTGTTTATTTTGGGGGCTAGAGACATAAACCTATCACTCGTCGGAATTCCTTCCTTTTTTTTCGACGCCCAAGAGTAGATAGCAAGTGGAATTGATTCGATATAGCCATTAGAGCACTTCCTTTATGGTAAACAGCTGCCAAAAGAAATTCCCGCAATGGCCAAAAGTGTTGATGTACGAAAACGAATATCAAAATAGAAAGGAATATATTTTTGTACAGGGTATTTCGGGCAGGGAGGAGGGGCGAGATATCTTTAAAGTTAGTTTGTTTATTTTCGCTGTCTATAGATTTTAATGAGCAAAATGCAGAAATGTATTTTCATAAATAATTGTTCCGCAGTTTAAAGTGCTTTTTTCCAAATCAATTTTGTTTATATTTTTTAATGTATTCTTATGATGACGCAAGTCTAAGGGGCGAGGACAGGGCAGATGAGAGGGAGGAGAAAGAGGAGTAATAGGCCTACCCTATGGTGGATATCTAGACGATGATCATATATAATCTATCGCCCACCGGCAATGTAAGAGACAGTAAACAAAAAAAGAAGAAGCAAAAATAAAGTTTGTATTAGTATTATTGCTTAGTTAAGTCGTGGTTTAGTTAATGGTTGTTCTCTTATTTTAGGTTCTTGGTAGGGTTTAGCCCTCTTCGAGAGAGTTTACCTTCAGCACATCACTCTGATTGCTTAGCTCGATGGGCACTCGTATGCTGGTTATTTGGCCGCAACAGGACATGATTTCCTTGGGATTCTATTATTTTCTGTTTGATTTAACTTTAATGTGCAGATTATTGGACACTCGGTTCACTCTTGGCTTCCTTTATGGATCGTTCAGATTTCATCTGGCATTTAATATGCACATTTTCCAAGCGACTGTAAAAGCAAAAACACAATCTTGATTTTTCGCACATTTCATTTGCCATTTTGCATTTAATGTCGCTGCCGTTGTCGTTGTTGCTTACGTTAAATTTTCAAATATATATATATTTTTTATTTTTATTTTAATTATTCCCATTAGCCGGATTTCAAAATCATTTAAATGCCAATTAGCGCTGGTTGAAAATAAAAACCTTTCGATTTGTAATTGAAGGGTGTTTGCTTTGCGAACATTCTCATTAATTTAAGAACTGTTTCCTGTTTATAAATATTTAGATAGTGTATCCATATAATATTTAAACATTTACTGGTTCAATATGTATTTTTTTGCTTATTTTTTCTGTCTTCAAAAATCGTAATTAAACCTAAACAAAGGAGAATTTTATTTACAAAGAGATCCTTAGGTATTTAATTATTTTTATTACCAAAAAATATTTGTTCTTTAATTAAATATTAACAATAGAACTCTTAGAGCTTAATAAATGGTTCTCTGTGATATTTTATTATATTTTTTCTTTAGTTTAACATCTCAGAGTTAAATAAATATTTCTAGCTCATATTTTCAAAAATTTAAATCAATCACTATGCATTTTATGAATCCCTAATGAGATCCAAATTAAATTTTCCTAATTTCCCAACAACATTTTCAAAATTCCTCATCAAAGGCCCAGCCGAAAGTCAAAAACCAAAGCATAATTATGACGCCTTACATACTTTTGGCAACTGCAGTCCCATTCAATTTTGTTTATAATTTTTCAATATTGGCAGCTGCTGCCCCAGAATGGGTAAAGAGTTTATATATATGTATGTTTGTACATATGTAAAAGTTGGTACAAAAGACCAAAGAAATGAGAAGAGAGAGAGTATAGTTAACAACAACAATATCATTCGTTGCTTTTGCTTGGCCTGCCCCAAATTAATTTATAAATAGTTCGTTTGGGGGTAAAAACGTTCCACTCTGTTGTTATCTATGAGAAGCCCGTGTGTGGCCGCATAGCACGAACAAAAAATTAAGCAAAAAGTATAAAACATATTCCCACACACACACACTAGTAGGAATACTCTCGAACAATGAATATTTTTTTTTGCAAATCAAAATATAGGAAATTTCTCTTTTATTTTTTTTTGGATCGACAACTGACTCATGGGGAAACGCTTTCCTCGGCAATTGGCTAGCGTTTCCCTCAATGAGCAATTCATCTTTGAGTTATGGTAATTGTGGTTGCCATAAAATCGGCCATAAACTATTGGCCAGACTAAAAGGGTGGATAAAAATATAGATGTATGAAATGGTTTCAGAATTTCCCTAGGATCTGCATTATATCAATAGTTTGGCAGCATTTTTCTTTTGTTTTTTTGAAGTAAAAGAAAACCAGGCAAAATATGCGGGAATTTCAAGGTCGTCTGGGCAGGGGATTTTCTTTATTATATTCCAGGTGGCTTGCACAACAATGTTTGTTGTATTTTAGATTTTACGTTACAATTTAAATTTTCACTTTGAAATTCTCACAACTATCCCCTCTTCCCTTCATTTATCTTGACATTTATTATGATTCTAATTTATTCTGAAAATATAAGCCATCGGACTTGATCAGGAAAATTTGTAGAAAGAATAATAATGAATGTTTGTAGGTTTAGTTAGAGACAAAAAATAATATATACTATATTTAAGATATTTGCAGATATTTGCTGGTATAGTGGGTTTTCGCTTCCTGACATTTAGCTTGACTGATTAAGATTGAGAGCTAGCTGGCACTTTGGACCAAGACGATATGTTAGGAATATCACAGAAATTATATAGATATTTTTTTAAGGAGCTTTGAAAGGGTATTTTAAATGGACTGATTTTTAATCAATAAAATAATTCTTTAAAATAAGTATATTTACAAACAGTAATTTATTTTGAAACTATTTATATCAGAATTGCTTTCTAAAATTATTACAGAAATCAATTAGTTTCAGTGAATTTAAAATTTCCTAAAATCCATATGGTCCACAGAAAACAATTCAATCTCTCTAAACACAAAAACAACTATAAAATGTTATAGCCTATAGACAAAAACATCGTAAAAATCTACTCAAGTTAAGCTGTTTACAATGGGGAAATAAAACCAATTAAACCGAATACATCCATCAGACCAAATTAGAAACCAAATCATGTCAAAATTTATTTTATAAGTAGTTCTTCTTTAGATGTTTTTTTTATGTATATACAAAAAAGTGTGTGTGAACTTGAACTTGAGGGGCTGAGTTCACAGCGGCGACAACGACGAAGGCAACGGCACTTTGACACTTTGGCAAATCGATTTCCATGGGAAAATGTTTTATTTTAATTTTCCTGAGTTATATTTTTCCACTTTTTCGAAACATTTTGGGTGTTCTTATTTTTTTTTTGGTTTGGTGCTTTACGTAATGAGATTAAACGCTTGTATTTTTGTCAATTTGTTGCAAATTGTCGTGCGTTTTTTTTCGCTCTTTATTTTCGCTTTGTTTAGTATATAGACACGAGCTATTATTTATAAAAAATACGTTTGTTTCATAGATATATAGATCTGCGATATGTACATTATGCTGCTGCTGCTGCTGCTACTGCTGCTACTGTTGTTGGTTTCTTTTTTCGTTATTTTCTTTTTGGGATTGTTCTAATTTGAAATATATTTTTTGAGGGGGATTTGGGCGCGCCGCGATCTTAGCGACACGATGTTTAATTTCGAACTGAATGGCACAAGTAAAATATTGGCCGTGGCTAAAAATGATTCTTCTGGCCGGCCCGAAGAATCTTCGGAGAGAGAAAGAGACTACTCAGATGAGAGAAGAATTCTTTTGAGGACTTTCGGGGGAGCCGCGAGGAAGAATGCAGGCTCGTTTGACTAGGAATTTTATTCGTTTATATTTTCTTATTTTGATATTAAACGGTTTCTCGTCTTTTGCATGTTCTTCTACAGCTTTGCTCTAATTTTTTTTCGGTTTTTTTTTGTTGGTCCGATCAAGTTGTCTGCCTGTCGGAATATCCACCTCCCCCGCCTTGTCCTCCTGTAATTACACGCGATCTAAAACGGCATGTGACTATATATCTATATATATATATTTTTGGAGGGAATTTCTTGCTTTGGAAGACAGCTAAATTTCAACTCTTTAATAACCAACATGATTTATGATTCATATCCAAGAACCGCGCCCACTTTTTGGCGCAATAAAAATAGAAAACATTTGTTTACATTTCGGGATATAACCAACAAATTGTAGGCAGGTGATGAAATTAAAAAGGAAACCACTAAAGTTATGACTAACCAAAATATTAAGGAATATAAAGCAAGTAAAATTTATGAATAAACAATAGATAAATTGAACTGTAATTAATTAGCTTACAATTTGGCCAACTAAACGTTAATTTAGATTTAAAGCGGCTTAACAGCTGATTTCTTTGTTAAATTAATTTATTTTACATTTTAAGTGTATTTAAGTCGATCCTAAATAGCAAAAAGAAACAAAAATCATTGCAAATTAGAATAAATGTAAATAAATGTGTCCCAAACTTAACCAAATCATTTGGAACACAATTTATTCGAATTTAATTGAATATTTCTTGGCCACCACCGAATCTAAACAAACTAAATGCATTAAACATTAGCTTAGTTTACCTTCTCACATATTTATCATGTCATTTGCACCTCCATTTGCACTCATTAGCAAATTTTAGTCTATGAACACTAAAATTAATATATAATGTTATATTGGAAAACACTCAATATACGCCGCAGAGTGTGCCAAATACTTGTTGGTGCACTTACAGATGCGTTCGTGGCACCAGACTAAACAAACAAACACACCAAAAAAATTTACCAACATAGAGAGCTGCTGCATAATTGCACCTAGTATTTGTTTTACAAGCACACACAAAATATATAATATATATAAAATAATATACATTTATATGCACATGTACCTGCTTCGAAGCAGACAGGTTGTCCCTGTCATGTCACTAGTCTGACATTTCCTTATTGTTGTTATTGTTCTTTCATTGTTTGTTATTCTTAAAGAACATTATTTTCAGTAGTTTTTTTTTTAAATTATAGAACAGCAAAACGTATGTTTAATGTAAAATATTATTTTAAAATTTTAATAAATAAAAATTTTAAATAATAAAAAAAAATAAGGAAGGCTTGAAAATATATAAATTACCTAATTTATTTCACTAGAAAAGCGGTTAAATTTTATTTATATCTAAGGACCAGATATTTAAAAAAGGTCCGTTTTATTTTACTATAAAATCGATTAAATTTTATTTTAATTTAGAATTCAATTTTTCAACCACAAATTTGTCAAAAAAGCCACCTTCTCTAAATAATTTCAACCGCTTTGAACTTGTTAGAGCCACAATAATATTGGTTTAAATAGTCAAGAAAAATAATATTAAATTGCTTTTAGTTTCACATATTCAAAATTATAATTTGACAGCAGCAAAATGAAATATATTATTTCAGAAAACAAATATTTAATACATTTTTTTAGCACATCAGAACCTTTTTCTCCCTTTTTAATACAGTTTGGTTCCTAAAAAGAATTATATCCTGTCAAACAATAAGAACAAATTTCAAATCTAAACAAGAGTTAGATGATTTAATATTTGTATATTTTAATTAAATAAGTTTTTAAAAAAATGCATAGATTAAATCAACCACTGTGACAGCTTAACCTTCAACCTCATGAAAATGTATACTTGCCATTTTGGCAATGCCAAATATTGGCCGACAAAATATGGTATTGTGTCAATAATATTTGTTTATTTACATGACATCAACACAAAAGGAAAAGTTCGTTACACCAGCCTCTGGGGGGGATAACCCAGCGGAGGAAATGTTAACAAACGAAATGCCGAAAATGCTCCTGACAATTGTGCGGGTGGAAAGCCTTTTTGCATAGATCGAAATTGAGAGAGAGAACAGGGCGACTAATTAGGGGAAAATGCCAATTGAGCCATGACAAGATTTATTATTGTCGTGCCGCTGTCATTTGATAATTTATCAGCCAGAGAATGTTGCAGTTTTTGGCAAGAGGGAAAACGTATATTGTGGCCACTCAATTAGAGCATGAGGTTCGTTTCGGTTCTATTTCTGATCATTTCTGCACCACTGTGGCGAAGACGTCATTGCTAAAAGTCAGAGAAAAAAGAATGGCGAGGAGAATGAAAATCGAAAAATGGTGAAAATGTGTGAAAATCATGTGACGACAACAGCGAAACAGAATTAGTATCTGGGAATCCGAATCGTAATCGCACTCAACGTGATTGTGGACATGTGCAGATCAAAGGTTTTGTTCACGGGATGCTGTTCAGCATCAAATAGAACAAAACCTGAAGAAGTCAGAGAAAAAAAGAGGAAAAATCTAAATGAAAGGCGGAAAGAAAACAAGAAATCTCAAGACAAACAATTCCCCAGTGATGCAATTGATGAAATTGAAATTGAAATTGAATAATTAAGGAAACGTACCTCCAGCAACGGAGACTGGTTTTCCAGAGGCACTAACGGTCGTTCCGGCACGGGTCTCGTTGCAAAATAATAGGCAACGCTTGCTGCCAGGCTGCTGAGGGTTAAGGTGCCCAAAGTGCCGCCCAGATAGTACAGATAGCCATCGATCTCGTCCCCTAAGATAAAAGAATACAAAAATAAGTAATTTTATTTTGAAAAAAAGATGAGGAAAAAGACTAATGTTGTAGGAATTTTCTATTAAGAAGAGGGATTTTCTGGATTATTCGATTAAGCATAATATTTACATAAATACTTTAGAAATTAAATAAATAATGCCAACATTTACTTAAATAAATATTTGAATAAATATTTTAAAACAATATTTGCTCCTCTTTCAATAATAAAGATCAAATTTAGAATAGAATATGTGAAAACAATATTTTTACTAATTTAAAAACAAAAGTTCTTGGGTTTTATTTACATGTCAAGAATAGCTGCCGTTTAAATTTATGTAAACAAAATTACAATTAGTCAAGAAATATAAAGAAAACTTTAAATTTAAAGTGAAATTAAAATTAATGTAACTATGGCAAAAACATTGGGTATACATGGCGTATGCGTAATAATTTTGTGAAACTTCAACTGTCTGCTAATTTTATTGTCTTATAGTTACGTTCAATTAGTTTTAATTGTTAGTGAACTTGAAGAGCTTAATTGTAAATTTGATAAATATTTAATAACTTTCTTTTTGATACAGAGATTTTATAATTAAAGGAATACCTCAATAACCTTATGGTATACATGGCGTATGCGTGATAATTTAGTGAAACTTCAACTGCCTGTAAATTTTATTTGCTTGCCATTACTTTCAAATATCTTTATTTGTTAGTAAACTTGTATAGCTTAATTTTTAATTTGATAAATATTTAAATACTTTCCTTTTGAAGAAGTATTATTAATTACCTTAAATACTTTTAATTTATTATTTAGTAAATTGCTAAAAATTAATCTGCATCACAGCTAATGGATCATAAAATATGAGTATTTTATTTATTTTTAATACCTCACCAATTAACTTAATATTTTAGCATTAAATTGGTAAACAAATTAAGCAAGGCTATAGGAACGTATCATTTGTATTATTTTTGATACTTTCAAAGTACATTTTAATATTTGCAATTAAATAGATTATATATATGTACATTTTAATTGAGTTTATTTTACCAAACATTAGTATGGCTTTTTCTGTAAATCAAAACAATTTAAATTCAAGGTAAAACCTAATACTTACAGAAATATGAAAAATTGCTGACTATCAAATGATTGACGTAGGCCATAACCGATTTCTCCGGCGTCATCGTTTTCTGTTCGTTCTCTTTTAACTAATATTATTGTTGTTGTTATATTGGTGTTGTTTTTGTTGCAGTTGTTGTTGTTTGTAGTTCTTCTTTGCTACCTGAGTGAATATTACGTGTTTAGCTTAATGATTGCCCGCAAAAGATAGCCTGCAAAATAATCAATAAAAGTGTAAAACATTAGTTTTTTTGTTTCGTTTTCCACAAGTAAATATAGATTTTATAATTGTAGGTTTTTCTTGAGATACAATGCACTTGTTTTTGTAAATATTTCTCAGTTCCCATGCTTCGAGAATGCAATCAAGCTGAACTCCCCACAATTTTCTGCCTAATTGGAGGGTTATCCATATGGACGTTACTACACATTTGTATATATGATATAATTATCTTTATCGATAGATAATTGCCATTGGGCCCCTTGACAAGTCAAGTGACAACAATTAAATTGCCTTTACTATAGAATGATTATTTAAATTGGTTTACATATTTAGGGTAGATTGGACGGATGAGATATGTACATATGAGAAGCAATGAATGCAACGAAAATCATTTGTCAAAGTCCACTGATCAATTTCTATATACAATTTAGGTCTGATGAAATATTTGTATATATATACTACGATTTCGGACAGACAGAGAAAATACTTGTCCATCAGCTAGTATGGCTTTATCTGTAATGTTTTAAAGGCGTCTTATCAGCCACTGGCAAAACAACGAACTGAAAGTTGCAACTGAAAGCCGAGCAACAAAAACAGATTAAGGTTGGCACTCAAGACGTTTTTATGCGCTCTAATTTTTAATTGTTTACTTCACTTATATTTAATATACATTTTAGTAAATATTTTTGATATTTGTCACTAGCTTTCTTGACCAGGCAACCTTTTTTATGCGAATCAAAGTTCAAAGGTGCGCCTTAAGTAAGTGAAACATAAATGAAAATTGTTTATTTTTAAAATGTTGGCCTCAAAGTCTACCTTTTATTTCTCATTGACTTGTAAATTATGGAGAGAATTATTAGCTTCCGTCAGCTGCTTGACTTTGATTTGTAATCCTAGTTAACCTCCAACTCAAGCACTTACACTATAAACAACATATTTGTTGGTCAAACAACTGGTTTTCTAACATTGCATATTTCATTTTAGAATTTCCCAAACACTTTGCTTTAGTTTTCGAAGCAGTTCTCAAGCTGGCTGGGAATTTCCCGGTATTTCAAACCGGTTTTCATTGCATGTAAATATTCTCATTCTATATATAAGGAAATTGTAATGATTAAAATTATCATAAGCAAGTTTTGTTCAATGACAAATAGACAAGTTTGTGTTTTCATTGTTTTCCAGGTTTTACCCAGCACAAATAAATTGTTGTTGAAGCTAATATTTCATGCAAATATATGTGAATTTATGGTTTATATAATATTTATGTTACCATAGAAACTTTAGCTAGCAAATATTTATATATATTAAACATATGACTTTTTCTGGCTTGTCTGAAGTAAAGAAAATATTATTTACATACATCACTGAGAGTTCTTAAGCCGATTTGTTTTGCCACTTCTGAGTTTTCCCCGTCTGCATTTGTGGAAAAGCCAAACAATGTCCAGCCACCGAGTAGGCCGACCCACTTCAACCACATGCACAAGAGGCCAGCGGAGCGCATCCACCGAGCTTTTGGATGGCTGATAAGACTTGGGCGGCGCAGCCAGAAGAGGCAACAAGAACAGGGAAGCCTTTATCAGTCCGGGAGTGAAACTTTGCACCCAGACATCTGTTCGAGGCCGTCGTCGTCTCCCTAAGCAGATTATTACTCTTTGGACAATGCAGACGAACGACCCAAAAAGTAATGGTAAAATTTTAGCATACCCCTCAGTGTTTTTTAGCCGATCTTAACACAGATTGGGTGTTATATTATTAATAATTTGTAAAATCAATTATTTTCTGATAAAAATACTTACAATTCAAATTAGAAAAAGCCCTAACAATTTACTTATTAATATTAATTATTGGGGATTACCAAATTACAAAATGAACTCTGTAAAGGTAGGACTTTGATAAGTATAATTAACAGAACATTGTTTTCATGGTTATCCTTCAACTTTTTCTTTATTAGTCTAAACATTTAAAGCCTTCACCCAAATTCTTTCACTTGCTATAGATAAACGTTATCACATTATCTTTATGCTCAAATTAAACAAAGTTTATATAAATAAAGAAATTTAGCTTTACAGCATCCGTTCAAGTAATAACATCTAGATAGATGCCAGAATTCTTTATTAATTTTAGCATCAATTAGGAACTGTTTCTTTGGTATTAACCAATATCAAAAGGTTTATTTATATATATTTTTTTTTATAATTTGCCTGCTGATTTGTAGCCTACACTTTGGGGTCAGAAAAATCGAATTACAAGTAAATTTAGATCCTTTGTGTGTGTGTTCCCAAAAAAAGAAAGAAAGAAACGTGCTTACATTATGCAACAATATAAGTGAGTTTAGGCCATATATTGATTTTATAGACAGTTTTCTTGTTTGCCGGGTCAAATCAGGTTTGCCCAAAATGAGAAGAGGAAACTGAAGAGAACTATGTAGGTGACGATAAAGGAGGATACAGAAGAGGTGGAGGATAATGGGGGCAGGATAGTAAAAGAGCGAGAAAAGCCTACGGAGGTCAAGGCGGGCACACATGCAGTCTTTTTTTTTTTTTTGGTCATTGATTTTTACTACTCATAAATGTATCTTACCACAAAATCTGGACTACTTGTAGATGAAACACATTTGTCGGGTGGCGTGTATTTATATATCATATATTTTTTAGGCACTTGGCCATATATCCATACACTTAAATTAGCCTGGGAAAATCAATGAAATGTTTACGTTTCGGCACTCGCGGGTTCCTCTTCTCTTGTTTTTTTTTTTTTACCGGGTCGTTTTTGGGGCTCGCGGAGGGGGGGGGGGGCCGGCGTACAGACGAGGAGGGGCCGGACCGCTAAGAGAGAGAGGAAAAATCTTAGAACCGAGCACGGAATACCAAAAAATCGAAAACTGAAAAAATTACTCTAAACGTTGCGGCCGAACGTTCAAAACACAACTGAAGACTGCCAGCGGAGGAACTTGGAAGCAAAGTTCAGACCGTTTGCCGTTTGAGTCGACGTTTTGAGCATGCGTGCAACAACAACAACAACAAAAAACAACTATAACAACAACAATAACAACAAAGGCAGTTGCATGAATGAAGCCCTAAAGAGAGCTAAAAAGAGAGTCCCAGAGCTTTCTAAATAGTAAACTTGGAAAAATATATGATACTTGAGATTGTAAATTTAAGATTTATAATTTACAAAAACTAACTAATATTTCTGTTATCTTTTAAAATCTCTAATAATTCTAAAAGTATTATATATTTGTTTTTAAATCATTTTTATTTTAATTTCCTTGAGTGTGGGAGAGCTCCACCGAGAGAGAGAGCTCCAAGTGGCAGAGAGCGCCACAGCTCCAGTCATAACAAACAACGGCCAAAATGGCAAACAAACTACACGTGCTATATAAATCTTTTAGAGGCAGAGGGGAGAGGTGGTGGGCGGTGGTGCGGTGGTGTGACAGAGAGCACAAGGTGCAAGGTGCTACGGCCCACAGCCGGCTGCTGAGAGAGCAAGAGAGAGAGAGCCAGCAAGCGAGCGTGGGAGCCTGCAATTGTGTCTGGTTGGTTGTTCTTATGACGGTTTCAGGGCGTTGGGGGGGGGCAAGGGGAGTGGGAAGGAACCCGGGGAAGCGGCAGACAACCGGCTGACTTTTTATGGCCAGGAGCAATGATGGTGAGAGGGACAAGTTGTTTGCCTCGCGTGACGCACTTGCTCCATAAGGTCCTGCAATGCGACATGTTTGGCGAGGGAAGGTCCAGGATATTCACTTTTGAGGTATATTTCAACATTTAAAAATAAAATTCATTGAATTCATTAAATATTTTAAATAGTTTTATCGGAAGTATATTTTTTATATTTTCCGAAATGGAATATTTGTATATTTTCCGAAATGGAATTTTTATTGTTATTTTTATTTTGTTTTTTATATTAATATAAAACTATTTGTAATATTAATTTTTTTAAATATATTAAATAGTTGTAAATAAAGTATTTTGTATTAATAAACTTAAATTTAAGATAAGAACTTTCTCATTAACCAACTTGGTGACTCATTTTCAAGTAAAAAATAAAAAAAAAATTATTTGGAATATTTAAATTTCTTTATAAATTTAATATAATAATAATAATATAATATATATTGATATAAAATTATTTGAATTGTTAATTTTTAAAATATTTTAAATAGTTTTAAATAAAGTATTTTGTATTAATTAATCAAATTTGAATCTAAGAAGTTTCTTACTAACCAACTTGGTGACTAATTTTCAAGTTTAAAATTATAAATAAAAATCATTTGCAATATTTAAAATTCACTATAAATTTAATATAATAAAATAGAAAATGAGAAGCCACAGAAATCGTAAAATATCGATTTATAATCTCTTGATTATATTCTGCAAAATCTAACATTTAAACATGAATATTTTTCAATGGTTCTAATTCACTATTATTTTGTATTTAATATTTCAAAAAATACATTTACTTTTACCATAAAATTCAAATCCTTTCTAATTTCTTTAGTATTAACTTATAAATCAACCCTCTCCGCCCCTTTGAAGGGGCAAAAGACTGTCATATTATTTGTGTCCACAACGACAGCTGTCTCTCAACTCAAAAAGTTTATTGTCGAAGAATCTATAATTACTTGTAAAAGGTTACCTCGATTTAACTGTCAATTTCTTCTAAAAAGTCCTTTAAATATAGAATGAGAAAGGAGTAAGGAAAAGTTAAATACATATAATTAGGTGAATCAGCTAAAAGTGACTGCAAATTGTGGCTGTGCGTATCTCAAAGATACATATGTTTCAGAGTTTGTGTGGGTCCTGTTTATTCAGGTTTTGTTGGCTTTTTTATGACTTCCCATAAAGTCGAAAGGGGTTCCAAGGGCATAATCAAACAAAACTGAGTGAAAACTCTTTAAAATTTAATATATTCAACACTTACAGAGAGTATCTTTTAAATTTTTCATCAAGCATACTTCGAGGCGAACCGATTTAGTGGGTATCTCAACCGTCAGATACTTTTCGGGTCAGCTGTTGCCCCAGTTTTTGTATTTTAAAGGGGCTGCCTTGTCCAGTGGGGTCAGTGTCATTCTTTCTTTCTATTTTTTATCGGATTTTGTAAACCGCAAACCACAAAAGTTTAAATGTTTACTTAAAAACATGAAAAGCTTTTTGCATTCTTCAAAAGAAGAATACTTTAAGTGCTTATTGTTTGGTTAACACTCGAACTATGGACAGCCGTGAGGTGAAAATATCTTTAGAGGACTCCCCTAGCTCCGAGGGAAGCTTCGCCAGTACCACTAGTGGACCATGCTGCGGCTTAGGAAGCGATTTGGAAGTGGAGCAGGAGGATAAGCCACAGGAACACATACGACCCAAGGATTTGCAGATATCCAAGAATACAAAGAAGAAATGTTCCAGCCAACTTTCAGGAGGAAATAGTTATGCCACAAATAAAAATGTGGCAGAAGGTGCAAAGAGAATGTTAAATATTTTATTTTAAACTATATAATATAATACTATATTCCTGCAGGTCTTATGGATATAGCTTTACTCTCAGCCAATGCAAATCAATTGCGTTTTTTGATCACCTACAACGACAAGGCCTCCACTTATATATACAGCATGATTATGGTGATACTTTCTTTGGTGCTGCAGCTGCTAGTTGGCATAATGCTGATCTTTAAGGTAGGACATCAAATCAATTAAAAATTTGATCAATTGATATACATATATATAAATCTGCCCACCAGAGACGCCTTAAGAGGATCCAAAGTCCAAGTTACGAGAGAACAAACGATCTTCTGGTGATGGGTGTCTTCATGATCACTGTGATCAACATAATGCTGGCTGCCTTTACCACAACCGATGGCAATGCTCATTAACAAGAATAAATAATAATAATATTCGCATAATATTTATATTTAAAATTGTATTTTATACAATATAACAGAAAGAACTATGTGGTAAATGCTAAGGTAACACGGAGAGAACCTTCAATGGACGACCTAACGATCGTTCAAATATTTCCAGCGGCTCTCACACATAAATGCACTTGACGTATCTGACGTACGATATCTCAGCTTGTGTGGGGGACTTGGATTTGTTCTTTGGGGCTTAATAATTCCTAGCCCGAATAATCCTTCTTGATGCACTTGGCAATGGTGCTCAGCTGCATGTTGGTGGTGCCCTCATAGATGGCTCCGATCTTCACGTCACGGTAGTACTTCTCCTGGGGGAAATCGCGGGTGAAGCCCACACCTCCCATCCAGTCAACGCACTTAATGGCCGCCCTCTGGGCCACCTCGGAGGCATAGTACTTAGCCATGGCGGCCTCCTTCTGGAAGGGCACACCCTGCTCCTGCAGACGGGCGGCATTGTAGGTCATCAGGCGGGCAGCCTCGATCTCTGTGGCAACGGTGGCAATCTGGTGCTGCATCGACTGGAAGTTGTAGATGGCATCGCCGAACTGCTTGCGCTCCAGCAGATAGGGAATGGTGGCATCGAAGGTGCCCTGGGCCAGGCCCACCATCTGGGCGGCGATGCCAATGCGTCCCTCGTTCAGGAAGCCAGCGGCATACTTGTAGCCATGACCGAAGGTACCCAGGATATTCTCCTCGGGCACACGGACATTGTCAAAGGTGAGCATGCAGGTGCCAGAGGCACGGATGCCCAGCTTATCCTCGGGCTTGTTTACAATCAATCCCGGGGTCTCGCGATCCACAATGAAGGTGGTGATGCCGCGGTATTTCTGAAATAAAAATTCCGGGAAATATCTTTTATTAGTTATGAAAAGTAATTTTCCTTTTTAAAAAACGAACAATCTACAGCTTGAACTTTAATCTGACACCGATAAGATGGCAATTATTTAAACACACTCAAAGATTAGCTATGGAAAATATTATTAGATCGAAAAGATTACATGAAAAAGTGAAAACTAGGCTCAGAAAATGATTAAGATTAAACTAATCTGCTTATTTTTTAGTTTACAAATGACCTTCATGACGTATATAATTTTAAAAAAATCCCAAATAATACTTACATCCTCTGGCTTGGCATTGGCAAAGACCAGAAAGACTCCAGCCACATCAGAGTTGGAGATCCACATCTTGGTGCCATTGATCACATAATGGTTGCCATCCTTCTTGGCCACCGTCTTCAGGGAGAAGGCATCCGAGCCTGCTCCAGGCTCAGTAAGGGCAAAGCTACCAGCATACTCCTGGGCCAACTTGGGCAGATACTTGGCCTTCTGCTCGGCATTGCCAAACTTGATCATCAGCGAGTTGACCAGAGTGTTGTGGATGTCCACAAAGGCGGCCACAGCGGGATCGATCTTGGACAGCTCCTCAACCACAATGATGTTGGTCATGAAGTTGCAACCACTGCCGCCCAGCTCGGTGTCGATCTCGATGCCCATAAGGCCATTCTCGAAGACGGCCTTAACCACAGAGGGATCGAACTTGTGCTCAAAGTCCATTTTCTTGACCAGGGGCTGGATCTGATCTTGGGCCAGTTTGGCAACTGAAATTTAAGAGAGAAAAATGCGATAAAAAAATTGATTTAAGAGGAAATAGAAAATGTTTCGAATTAAATTGCTTAATTTTTAAAAGTGTAAAGCTTTTAAAGAAAATTTAAATGTTCTTTTGGTAAAATTAATGATCATTAAGTAAAAGCTTTAGTTCGTTTTTTGAAGCTTTAAACAACTTTTAACTGCACGTTTTTTATGGACTAGAAATCGGTAAAAAACGAGTCGAAAGCTTTTTTAATTTATTTTCTTTTTTATTTATTCTTCTAAGGGGCCTGATGTGTTTGCTGTGGGGGTATGTCTCTATATAAACATCTTCCTATATAGCTTTATATATTGAATACGAAATTCAATGTGTGGGTGCTCGGCGTGTGTCTTTTTATCAGCAGATTCTCCCCCAAGTTATTCTCCGATCGCGTGTGGGGCTCTCTCAGCAGTTTTTTCTTTTCTTTTCTATTATTCTTTTGTAGCGTTTATTATTGATCTTTTTTTAAGCATTTATTTTCTGCCTGACTTGGTTTTGTTGTCTAACTAAAAGGCCAACAACTGGCACACCCACTAAATTTCTCACACCCTCATCATTCTGTTTCCTTTTCTCCTGCATTTTGCATTTGTCCTATGTCTTGCATTTATCATGGGAAATATTTAAATAATTTATTTAGTTCATTTAGTTTTCCTCGCCATATGTCCGTTGAACATGGAAATTTTCCAACAGGTGTGACGTGTCCCAAGGGATTACTTTGAACAATTTATTTGTCCTAGTTTTTGGCAAAAGGGAAAAGTCCTTGCTTTATCTTAAAGGAAGTTCAAGTGGGTTTTTAAATTGATTTAATTGGTTATTTTTTATTATTATTTTTTTAGCTTTTGAAAAGAGGGAAGACTGTACTAGTTTTTTGAATATTTTGTAGACAACTGTACCAGTTTCTGGAGGCATTTTCATTTATTTTAATTTAAAATGTTCTTTAAACTGTAAATAATTAATTTCCTAGTGTGCTTGTACTTAAAAGTATTGAGAAAAAAATATATAAAAACCAGTTAAACTTTATGCACTTAGCCACTTTGCATTCAGCTCAGATTACGCAACCATCGGACCATATAGACACACATGCTACTCTAACCTGGCATTATTTCTCTACGTATAGAAAACCATATAGATTGAGACCAACTTAATGATTGATAAGGGGGGGACAAAGGAATATTTAATATGATAAAATTCGAATAAAAATGTAACCTTCCCAACTAGGAATTGGCTGGTGATTTGCGATCAGGAGGTGAGTCCTTTTCGCTCCGCCAATTCAACTCTCTAGGGAAGGGCGCCACCAAGAGCCACGCCCCCGGTTGCCCGGCATGATCACTAGAACAGTGACCACAGGTGGGCGGAGGGCGTGAAACAATGGCATTTAATTGCTCTATCACAAGTGTAACGCTTTCCGGTTGACGTTTGGAAAACCAAAACCGAACAGCTGACTGACTTGTGAAAAATCGAAGAGGATAATAAATTCTGTTTAATTTTTGTGGAATTTTTTAAGGACTGGAAATTGCTTTGAGATACAAGGCAAGCTTCGAACTCGCGCTTTAAGGGGTATTTTTCTGGTTTTCTTGAGTTTACCGGCAGCTCAACGAGGAACGCCAACGCCGGCCAAGCATAGGCAGCGACGAAAATTGTGGTTGAGCGGTGGCGGCAGCGGAGAGCTATTTTTAGACTGCGTGTGTGAAGGCTTGCGTCTGTATGTGTGTGAACGCGCCACCCACCCCCTTTTTTTTAAAGAAAATATTTTATGAAAAATATTTATTTTTCTACTTTGAAAACTGCCTAATGAAATAGACAATTAAATTAAATATTATAAAATTAAAAGAAAGCAATGGAAAAATTTAAGAGTCTCAGGAAAAAGCTAATGATAAGGTTAGACCTTGAACTTGCCAAGTTGGCAGCATTTTAAGGTAATAACTATAAAGCTTTTTAAGAACATCAAATATCCTTAAAAATTCAAAAATATATTTTTAAAGAATATTTTCTTCACAAATTAACACTTTACATTTTAATTTTGATTTTTAATCATTTAATAAATAGCTAAGATATTTTCTGCATTTTTACAAAGTGTGAATTTTTACTTTTAATCAGAAAAATAAATATTTTTCATTTCTAAAGGATTGAAATTGTCCTAGAAATAATATAATAATAAATTAATTTAATTTTTAATATTTTTGTATGATTTTTAAAGGATAACATTGCCCTATTATCGCATATGTATACGAAAACATAAATAAATATATAATTTTTGCGCAACCACCAGGCAAGTTAATTTAATTAACTTTTTGCCTATAAGTTCAAATCAAAGAAGGGAAAATACAAAAGAAAGTCATACAAGGATCATAC
The DNA here is from genome assembly GCA_035046345.1 of Drosophila birchii. Classification (NCBI taxonomy): domain Eukaryota; kingdom Metazoa; phylum Arthropoda; class Insecta; order Diptera; family Drosophilidae; genus Drosophila; species Drosophila birchii. Next base: position 17,894,310 of record JAWNOA010000048.1, on the reverse strand, counting down.
AAATTTCAAAAAATAATATAAAGAAATAATATCGGCAATATTCTCAAAACCTGCTGAGACTGATATTAAATAACATTTTTCCTCTACTATCAAAATAAAAATGTGCTTATCTGGCAAGCAACCGACCCCCTCCACTCTCTGTTCCCCTAACTAAACACACTTTATCAGCAGAAAAAAAAGAATAAATACTCGAACAAAAAATATTATTACCTACTCTATTTTAATGCAGTCCAGCTTATAGGGGAAATTCGAAAAGAAATAATAAATAACAACAGGGTCAGCATCAATATGCGATGCTCGGAGTTACGTAACAACCAAGACAAACTAAACATCATAAAAAAATATATCAAAATTTTAGCATAGCCAGTAAAACACGCCTATCGAATTGGGGTTATATCTGGAGATCTATATAGCTCAGAAGGTAACTCACCAGTCTCCTTCATCATCTTCTCGTCGTCGGTGAGGAAGGTGAGCGGGGGAGGAAGACCGGTGGCCGAGGACATGGCTGCATTTTGCTGACGTGCCGCAGCATTGACCAGCTAACACAAAAACAAAAAATTAAATTAAAATTAGACCACAAATTGATACAATTCAAGCCAGAGTGTCTCTTTGAGGGGGCGTGGCACACACTTACCATGCGCACAGGCAGTTTCTTCAGGCTGTTCATCATCTTGATTGTCTGGTTAAGGTATTAATTTAATTAGGAAGCCAAACTGGACTTTACTAAGGATTTTGGGACCAGATCCACAAACGACAACCAGTTGCTCAAAGACGACTGAATTTCCATTCTCCAGCAGCAGTGGCGATCACCGAAGAGCAACAAGATTTTCAAACAAAGCTTTTCAAAAGCTATTTGATCTGGCTATATTTTTAATATCAGTTGGAAGAGTATATCTTATAAAAAATTTATTTTTTTGTTTTTATAATTTTAAGAAAAATAAGCAGAAGAGTCAAATTCATATTTCTATATTGCCTTAAAAAAAAGGATAAATAAATATTACAAAATATTATTTTAAAAGTAAAAAAAATTAAGTAAAAAAACGAATGTAAAATTTAAAATTTAGGGTCACACTTGGAAAACATCAAAACATCGGTATGAAACATCAATGTTCGATGCATCGATATTTTCAGCATTACTAATCTTTCAAAAAACATTAAATTAAAATAACGGTCATTTGAGTACCTCCCAGCACTTTGAGGTCCATGTTAAAATATTTTAGAAAATAATCTGAAACCAAAACATAGATCACCTAAGACCAGGATGATGAGCTGATTGTGTTTGGCCATTTGGAATCGATATTAGCATATTTATTTTACAACAAAATCCCTTCTCATAATATGGAAATTAATACCAGTATTATGTCTAAATTATTTTTAAAATTTAATTGAAATTAAATTGAATTCTGCAATAAAAATAAATCAGCTGCTACCTCTCTGTCCCAAGACATTGTCTTTGCTATAACTCTGTATTTTCCGTTTGTCATATAAATCAAATCTGGGTACCCCAGAGGATATTTTATTATCTAATTATTTTATTATTTCAACAATTAAGTTAGTAAGCTTCTGCCACCAAATGACTGCTAATTTCCCAAGTGTTTTGCTTTTTCTTATTTACTTACCTTTAACTTGGCCAGTTTTGCTGGTTTGAATATAAAATTATAACACGTTTTTTTTAAATTTTTTCAGCCTTTATTTTACCTTTTTATTTAACAAAATATCATATTTTAAAAAATAGGGGTTTTTTTTAGTACCTCGGGACACTTATCCTTTAATGAATGTATTCTATTTTTCTGATATCGGAGGATTCTTGTGGCAGTTAGGAGGTGTAGTGCAAGCCAAATATTATTTTATTAGGTGGCGTTTAAATTTTTAAGCTATCTTTAGTCAACCAACCTTCTAATTTGGGTTATTATATGATTATGATTATTATATTGGGTCCCTTAAGTGACCAGCCTAGGGTAATTGTTATAGGATACCTTAAAAAGCACATTACGATCACATATTTGCATATTTGCATACTTCTTTAAGATTTAAATTTGAATTAAAAGCAAATCAGTAGCGCGCTCCCTTGATTTCAAAGTTTGAAGTTGAAGCAAAATGTAAGCTTACAGCAGAATGTAAGTTAACAGCGTTTTGCTTATGGAAAGCTCCTCTGCCTGTACTCTAACATGGACGCAACAGAGGAGGAAAAAAATAAAAATTGATGTGTGGCCGAAGCGGCATCTTGAAAATATACCGAGTGGCGCGCGCGTAATAGAGTGACCTAGTCGCACACAATCGCATTTTTAAATGTTAATCGATAGAATCGATCTCAATCGATGTTTTAGCACCTGTACAACACTAAGATCCGTCATAAGCAAAGCTCTGTTAATTCCATAAGCAAAACTCTGTTACTGTTAATTCCATAAGCAAAACTCTGTTAAGCTCCTCTGTCTGTACGCTAACATGGACGCAACAGAGGAAAAGCGAAACAAAGATTAAAGTGTGGCCGAAGCGGGATCTTTAGAAAACACCGAGTGGCGCGCGTGGATTAGAGTGACCCTGTCGCACACAATCGCAAATCTCAATGATATCGATACAATCGATACCAATCGATATGTCTATCGATGTTTTAGCGCCTTGCAACACCGCCATCCGTCAAATTTCTTTCTTTTCGTTGTTTTTTCGGCGGTAAGTGCGTTTTGGTGTTAATTTCGATTTTGGCCTGCCATCCCCGCCTATTATGCCACATAAACAATGGAAAACGGGAGCCAACGCAGGGCCTGACTCGGGGATGTGAATATTACGAGTGCAAACTGACGCAGTGCCCACTTTTTGTTTACAGAACGCAGCTCAAGCAAGATGAAACTGAACAAGTTCGTGTCGTCGTCGCGCAGGAAGAACCGCAAGCGCCACTTCCAGGCTCCCTCCCACATCCGCCGGCGGCTCATGTCCGCCCCGCTGTCCAAGGAGCTGCGCCAGAAGTACAACGTGCGCTCGATGCCCATTCGTCGCGACGACGAGGTCCAGGTGATCCGCGGCCACTTCAAGGGCAACCAGGTGGGCAAGGTCGTCCAGTCGTACCGCAAGAAGTTCGTCGTCTACATTGAGAAGATCCAGCGCGAGAACGCCAACGGCACCAACGTCTACGTGGGCATCCATCCCAGCAAGGTGCTGATTGTCAAGCTGAAGCTCGACAAGGACCGCAAGGCCATCCTGGAGCGCCGCGGCAAGGGACGTCTGGCTGCTCTCGGCAAGGACAAGGGCAAGTACACCGAGGAGACCGCCGCTGCCCAGCCCATGGAGACCGCGTAAATTACCGGCAAACAGTCTGGATCGCAATCGCCACTGTGACGTCGCTGTTTACTGTTTTTACCGTAACGATTAGTGTAAAAAACAACAAAAACAACTAAAAATCGTGTGTGAAAATGCAGCCATTCTTTACAATAAAGAACAGTTGATTTCTCGCAAAAATTGACAATGAATCGTTTCCCTTTGAATGTATCAAATGTTTAATTTTGAAGGTGCAATCTTGGATCTGTACGGAATCTATGGGCCGGCGTTTTAAGTTTTGTTGTCTCCGGATTATCTTGGACATTGTTTGAGATATAAGCATGTGCATAGTGGAGTTGATTACTTGGCAAACATTTGCTTTTATAAATGTTAATTAGCTGAACATAAAATTGTGATGGAAAGTTTAGGAGTAATTCATTAAATTCCAAAATATTCATTCGGTCGATGTATATTAATACAGGTGGTTAAAAAAATGATTTAAACCGATCCCAATTTAGGCTTTCACCCTGTCTTTGTCATATTCTTTGAGCAATGCTTCGGTTTTTGGTTAATTATATTTCTAGCTGGGAATAAACATGTTATTAATGCAAGGAATATGTGAATTAGGAAAATTATTTATTTCTTTAAATGAATTATTGTTAAATCAACATGATTTTGTATTTTATCAGTTCATTCTGATTTTAACACGTAAATCTATGATATATGAGAAGAAACTTTGGTTTGTGTTCTGTAGCATTGGTAGGATCGAGTAATTAATTTGTTTAAATTAAGTATTTAATCAGTTCATTCTGATTTTAACATTAATACCTATGATATATGAGAAGAAACTTGGATTTGATCGAGTTTTCTTATTCTTAGTAACTGCAACCCTTTTTCTTTGTTTAATTTAAGTAACATACTTTAGTATTTGATCAGTTCATTCCGATTTTTAACATGTAAATCTATGATATATGAGAAGGCACTTTGGTTTGTGTTCTGTGGCATTGGTTAGCTGCAGTATTCTTAATCTTAGTAACGGCGACCCCCTCCCTGCTGCTGCTTGTTAGAATTATATGGAGCGTGACGATTCTCCTCGCGTTTCTTGCCCTTCGCTGGCTTTGGCTCCTCTTCATAATCCTCGCCAAACTTGCGCTTGATTTCATCCTTAATGAACGCCTTTCTCTGCGATTTGAACAGTCCAGTGGGCTCCCTCACTATGTTGGCGGTGGCACAATAGGCCTGCGGATCGTAATCGGGCGCGTCGTCGTCATCCCAGTTCTCGTCGCACTCGATCTTGGCGTGCTTGGTGTCTTCGCTCAAAACGGCAGCAGCACTGGTCTGATACTGGACTATAATCTTGCGATCGTCGCAGATTTTGAGGTGTGACTATTAAGATATTGGGTTTTAGGAGCTGTGTACTTAATATTTCGGGTATAACTTACATAGTACTCCTGCTCAGGGATCAAATGCAACTTATTAAAGGGGCAGGTCATTAGGTTGATCTGGTCCTTGTACAGTTCACGGCATTTGATGACGTGCTGCTGCAGTCTCTTGCGCAGCATTTTGTGCTCCTTGTTGTAGGGACATACAACCATATCAGATTCATCGTAGTCCATGGCTAAAAATTCAAAATATTTCAAACGAATCTTATAAATATTTTGTTTATTCCTCGCGGTCAAATAAAGTGTTGATAAGCGTTAGGAACTATAGCCGTCCGATAGCTATCGCGTTTGAGTTGGGGTACATTTTCGTTAATTTACTAATTTATAAACGTTATTTTCTTTATAAGTAATTATTTAAAAATTCTTGTAATCATTATTAAAGAAATTAACAAAAAAAAAAAAATAAAAAGCATTGTTTACCACGTTTAAATCAGCAGCCCGATTTCTGTTTTGTTTTTAGGATAGGGCATTAATACCTACTTAAAATTAAAAATTAATTTTATTTTAAGTTGTGCATTTGTCTTCTAATTTTTTTATTTATTATTTAATTTTGTATTGAAAGTAATTTATTAAAAGAATCGTATAAAAAAATTGAGACATGCCTCATAGCTCATTTCTATTTTCTCTATTTGGTCACAGGGGTACATTTTCGTTAATTTACTAATTTAAACACGCTATTTTTTGTTATTAGTGATTAAATTAAAATTCTTGTAATTATTATTAAAGATATCAACAAAAAAGATCAATAAAAAGCATTGTTTACCATATTTAAATCAGCAGATAAGCCTTCTTAAAATTAGCCTGATTCCTGTTTTGTTTATAGGATAGGGCATTAGTACTTTAAAAATACAAAATGTCTATTATTTTAAGATGTGCATTTGTCTTCTAATTTTACATTTGTCTTCTAATTTTACATTTGTATTCTAATTGTATTTAATTGTATTTAATTATTTATTATTTAATTTTGTATTGAACGATATTTATTAAAATAATCGTATACAAAAATAGTGGCATGCCAATACTAGTTTTTTGGTCACTTCACAACACTGCTTACTAAAAAAAAAACAAACAACGCAGCTGTGAAAAATATTTACAAAATAGTGAAATACATAGTTTTTATTCATTTTAGCAGTTTTATAGGCACAGCAGCAAGATGGGCAAGGGCTTCAACAACTACATGTGCAAGAAATTCTTTCATCCCGCCTCCAGGGACAATCTGAAAAGGGTATGTAGTAATTCCTCTGACGAAATTAAGATTTTCTGGAGGAATCTTCATGACTTGAAATCCTCTTGCAGGTATGGATGGCAGAGCAGCAGGCTGAGGCGTACAAGAAGAAGCAGGAGGAGCTGCGCAATCAGTACGAAAAGGAGCAGAATCTGCACGAGAACAAGGCGATGCTCAGCAAGGACAGCAAGGATAAGCTGAGTGTCAACTTCATGTACGAGCCGCCGCCAGGAGTGCGAAAGGAACGTGAGAAGGATGACAACGAGCCGGAGTACAAGTTTGAGTGGCAGCGCAAATACAATGCTCCTCGAGAGTCATACTGCAAGGGTGACACGGAGATCCGGGACCAGCCCTTCGGTATCCAAGTGCGCAACGTTCGTTGCTTGAAGTGCCACAAGTGGGGCCACATCAACACGGACAAGGAGTGCAGCATGTACAGCATCTCGATGAGCGAGGCCCGAAAATTGCATGCCGAAAGCGAGGCCACCGACATAATGTCCAAGAACGTCCTCGAGGAACAGATGAAGGAGGATGGATTCATGATGAAGCGATCGGCCATGGAGCTGCAGAGCATTCACGCTATCCGCCAGCAGCATCAGCTGGTGCCCAGCGATGGCGAGGAAGAGGCAGCCAGCTCTCATCCACAAAACCCAGAGCTTCTCTTCCTCAAATCGCTGTCCAAGAAGCAGAAACTGAAGCTCCTGAAAAAGCTGGAGAAGATTGAACGCATGAAGCGTAAGGGGGATCAGGCCATCAAGAAATCTTCAAAGAAAAAGGCCAAAAAGCATAAAGATGAAAAGGATGGCAAGAAAAGAAAATCGAAGAGTGAAAAATCAGGGAAAAAGGAGCGAAGATCTTCAGTTGGCGACAGTAGTTCATCATCATCGTCCTCGGATAGTGAGGACAATCGTAAAAGGAATCACAAAGATGACAAGAAAGGCAGCCAAAACAGATCCAGGGATGCTGACGACCATCACCACCGACGAAGGGATGAACAAAGGAATCGCAGGGATCGTTCTCGGTCCAGAGATCGCTCTCGCTCCGTCAGCAGAGATAGAAGGAGGGAGAGAGAGCGCCGGGATCATCATGCCAGGCGATAAGACTTTCTTTGTGTGAAACCAATTAACCACCAATAAACTATATGAATCATTTTTTATATCTTCTTCAAAACTGACATTATTTTTAAATTTCTTGGTCACGAAATTAGATCCTGGCCAGCTGAGCTGTTGTAGAGGATCCAGCGGAAACGCAGAGTTCAGCGCCGTGATTGCTTCCTCCCTCGCGCGAGATACTCTTCACATGGATGTGGCTCTTGAGCATGGCAGCCCGTAGGATGAGCATCCTGGCGTGACGCTGATACTGCTTGCCCATTATCAGAGCCCGCTCGAAGGTGCTGTTCCTCTGGTCCGCCTCCTTGGCGTACAGGATCTTGTTGTGCGAATCGATGCGCGCCTGGATCTGTCCGTCCAATATCAGCTGCATGACCTCGTTCTCCAGATCGCCAACCGATGAATTGAACGCCATGGCCATTTTGTGCATGTCCGCGGACATATAGGGACTGAAGTATTGGATCAGCGCCCTATTTCGGATCTTGGTGTAGAGAGCGGTGACATGGGGCGCTATGTACATGTCCACCAGCAGATTGTCGCGGATTTCGTCCAACAAAGTCAAGCAGGAGGCATACTTGCTTTCGTAGAACTTGAATATAATATCCCGCAGTTGCGGCTCCAGTTCCAAGAAGAGTTTGAACGATGTGGAGGCAATAACCAAGCGCTTCAGCTCCGGGCGATCGAAGGTGGCCAAGGCGCAGAGTCCGCCGTAGACTGCCACATTGCTGGTGGAGATCATCTCGGGGAAATCGCAGTGATCAAAGTTGGCGTTGAGGAAGTGCTTGGCGGCCACCTTGTACTTCTTCTGCTGCAACTCGGCCAGTCCGGCGGCGCACTCCAGACGCGTGTGCACCTGGGCGTTGGCCTCCTTGGAGCCCTCGGCGAAATCGGGAGTGCTCTCCGCCTTAGAAATGTAGCTCATAACGTGGGCCCAGTTCTGAAGATAGATGGACACCTTGATGACGTTTAGGCACATGTTAACCACATGCTTGCCGCTGGTGCAGTAGTCCCTGGCCCGGGAGTAGCACTTGAGGGCGTTGTTGAGGTCGCCGCAGCTAAGATAATGATCGGCCAGGTCATCGTGACCGCGACGAATGCTCTCCTTGATCGAATTGGACTTGTAGTTCTTCAGATCGGAGTCCAGTTTCTCCAGCTTCAATGCAGCCTTCTTCATCTTAGTGTCCACCCAGACGGCGTCATAGGCGAAAGCATCCTTCTCCCCGGTGGGCTGTGCCTGTCCCTGGGCCTGGGCCACCGGCTGAGCGGCTATATCCGGCAAGGGGGCAGCGGCCGGAGCACCACCAGCAGCAGCAGCAGCGCCAGCTGGCTGATCTCCGACGGCCGGCGGAGCGGGTGCATTGCCGGCATTCAGATCGGCCAATCGCTTGTGCAGCACCTGGTAGAGATTGACGTTGTAGGTGCTCTGGACATAGGTAATGGCCATCTTCAGGGCCTCCACTGCCAAGACCGGGCAGACGTCCGCCACATAAATCAGGCGATGAAGCCTCACGATCCCCGAATATTGATTGGCGTAAACCTCCAGATCTATGCTCGGGTTCTCCACCACAATCTGCTGCTCCTCATTGTTCTCGTTGTCCTCGTTGGGCGGCGCATCCACTTGCATCGGCTCCACAGCGTTCTTTTGTTTGCAAAAAAACAATGTTTAGTAGGGGAAAAACGGACGTATGGCGTAGTTTGATGACTCTACTCACCTGCATAAGCGGCGGAATCGGCAGGACGGGCATCTTGCGGCGATTTGCGGATTAAAATTCTCACTTAAGTTCTTAATCCGTCAATATTTTTCCGATTTTGCAAAATAATTCCAGTTTTTCGCATCGAAACCGGCACGAATTGGAGATGGAACCATCGCAGTCACGAACTCTTTAACTCTTATTAATATTTCATTAATATTTCCTGTTCCAACTTCATTTTATCTACCTCTAAAAACCCATTCAAAATAGTTTTATATAGACTTTCAATTAAAACTCTAAAAATTATATTAAATAAAAGAATAAACATAAGAGGAAGGCACAAAATCACAGTTTTTGTCACTGTGCCTCCTCTAGGTGACTGCATCGATAGCTTCCAAGACTTCCCAACACTGTTTTCCCAGACAAGAAGAAGAAGAAGTGCATCACGCAGTGAGATGGAACCATCGCAGTCACGACGTATGTATATATCTTCAACTCTCATCAATATTTCTTGTTCCATCTTCATTTTATATATCCATTCATATACCCATTCAAAATAGTTTTATATGGACTTTGAATTAAAGCTCAAAA